>OY776289.1:22410085-24912983 GCA_963675345.1 Trididemnum clinides
TTGCAAAATTTTAAAATTGCTTTTTTTTAAGCTTTACAAAATTGCAATTTGTAGAAAAACTAATTCTTTTGGTACATTTTGGCTATTTTTCCTGATATCCATGGTTATTTAGCTGTCTGTATCTAAGTTTTCAGAAAGATTGATCAAAAAATGAAGTCTGTGGAATTTTTGATAGATACCCGACACCAAGCAAAAAAATTGGTAATTTCTACCCCAAAAAAGGGGGGGTCAACATGGTCCTGTATCATCTTTACCAACAAAATTTTTATCCCAAACTACATATTATCAAAATGTTCAAGAAATTTCCTTTCCAAAAATATATATTGTTGCATGGTTCAGGTTAACACTAGAAGGACCAAGCACGTCAATTGACGTATTTTCATTTCGAAACGCCTGTAAAATGGCTTCTGTTAAATCTTATGACACGATATTTTCTGAGTTTTATTTTTTTATCAATACATGTCTTCTTTCAAAATTTCAGGATTTTTCAGCCAGCGGTTACCGAAAAAAATATGTGACTACCTAGAAGGACCAAGCCCGTCAATTGACGGGTAGAGAGTTGACGCAGTGAAATCACTACTATAACACTTACTATTTTGTCGCAATATAAATCTTGTCACATAATAAATCCTCTGCTTGGTCTCCAGCAGAGTATTTCGCGCAGTGTGAATTGATTGACCTACTTCTGGCAGACAGAGAGATTATCAGTTTACGCCAGGTAAGGAAAACAATACAGTACTGCAGTACAGGAGTTTCGTCTCGTGGAATCAGTGGTAGTCCTAACGTTTAGGTTTGACTGATAGAACTAATAGCTCAGAAGAAAGACGTTATGTGTTTGCTACAAACATTGTGGAAGCATTCAAGGGCGTTGGTTTTCATAACATTTTATTGAAACATATTGTATCTTTTAGATTTAGGATAAAATGCATCGTAGGCGTACTGCTGAACAAGCTTTAGAGTTTTTACAAGACATTGCTGCAGATGAATCCGATGGCGAGTTTTCGGACAGCGATAATGAAAAAATAAATAATGCTTTTGCATCGGCAAGTAGGCAGAGGTATCTGATTCAGAAAAATCGACAGATGATGAAGAAGAGGATATTCAAGATAGCACAGTAGATGACAATCAACCGGCTAATCTTGTTTCACATGTAGATGATGACAACAATACGCCAGTAATTCAAAGTAGAGATGGATCATTTTGGCAAAACTCAACTCCTTCTCAAGTAGCTGTTGGACGTAGACAACAGCAAAATGTAGTCAAGGTTCGTGCAGGGCCTACGTCTTACGCTACATGTCGTGTCATAGATGGGAGTCCACTATCTTCGTTTCGATTGCTTTTCAACGAACCGATGTTGAGACATATCCAGAAGTGTACCATTGCTGAGGCGCAACGCGTTACAAATGTGAGTGTGCCTACAGATGTGGTGATGAAACTGATGTCACCTCTTTTCAAAAAAGGGTACAACGTCACCTGTGACAACTATTTTACGTCACTCGATCTTACCCTTCGACTTGCAGAGCAACATTGCAGCCTAGTAGGAACAATTCGCCAAAATCGTAGAGAAGTTCCTACAGTTTTGAAAGAAACTCAACCTTTGCATGAATCCACAATTCTGGAATATGTGGGAGCTACTGCGGTAACCATTACATCATATCAATGCAAGAAATCTCAATCTGTAAACATTTTGAGCTCTTTGCACAAAGATGTGACAATTCCGGAGCGGAATAACCCTAAACGAAAGCCTGAAACTATCCTTTTTTTATAATGAGACTAAAGTTGGGGTGGATATATTAGACCAAATGTCCCGTCAATATTCCGTCAAAGCTGGAAGCAGACGATGGCCAATACACGTGTTTTATAACGTAATTGACATGGCCTTGATAAATGGCTGGATATTGTACAAAATCATTTCCAAAACCAAAATTAGTCGCAGAGCTTTTATACAAAAGGTCTGCGAAGAACTCACTGGTAGCAACCCTGGCAGTAGTCACCGAGCGGCAAAAACAGATGAATCCAGTGAAGTTGACCACCTTGGATCACCACTGCCTAAAGTGCGTCGCACATGTTCTATAAGATGTTGCAAAAACAGAACAACAGATCTGTGTTTTCTTTGTAAAAAGCCGATCTGTGGGAAATGTGGAAAAAAACTCTGTGCAACTTGCATGACGCGATGACCATGAACTTAGGCAAAAATGTTCGTAATTTTTTGTGATTTCTTTTAATAAAACAACATGCACGGTGTTTTTTAAGTATGTGTATGTAACCCTAGGAAGAAACAGACGTAAACTACAGGTTTTAAACATGCGGGCGTCAATTGACGCCTCTTGGTCCTTCTAGGTAGTTCAAAATCATGGTCCTTCTAGTGTTAAGAGTTATTCTATAATAACTGATGAAATTGGAAAATTTTGTAGGAAATTGGAAAATTTTGTAGGCCTAATCTGTTTTCAGTACCGGCGAAAAACATAGAAAATTTGGATTTTTAAGCTTCACAAAAGTGAAATTTGTAGAAAAACTAATTTTTTTTGGTACATTTTGGCTATTTTTCCTGATATCCATGGTTATTTAGCTGTCTGTATCTAAATTTTCAGAAAGATTGATCAAAAAATGAAGTCTGTGGAATTATCGATATGCAGCCGACTCTAAAAACATTGAAAGCAAAAAATTGGCGAGTCCCCCACAAAAAAGTTAGGGAAATCAACATAGTCCTGTATCATCTTTAGCAACAAAATTTTCCTCTCAAACTACATATCATCTGAAAGTTTAAAAAATTTCCTTTCCAAAAATATATATTGTTGCAAGGTTTAGGCTAAGAGTTATTCTATGATGATTGATGAAGCATGGTATCTATAGTTGTCTTTAGTACCGGCCCAAAACACTCAAAATTTGATAGCTGGACCTCAGAAAATGCAAATCACACAAAAAGTACTCTCTTTTCAAATTTGAAATCATGTTTATGCGTTTACATAACTCATTTTTGCGCCCTGTATCAAGTTTCCACGGAGCTGGTGCACATCAAACACTTTTTATACATTTTGCAAGGTAGGGTACTCCGGGTGATAATTTGATTCTTCCAACAAAAAAGGGGGGTGTAAAAATAGTCCTGTTTCATCTTTATAAATAAGATATTAGTTTTAAGTTTTATATTATCTGAAAGTTGAAGAAATTTCCTTTTTCAAAATATATTATAATACATATTTTAGGCTAAGTTTTGATTGGTAAAAAGGCTAGCCTACATGATAAACCCTAAATTATCTTCGGTACCGGCCAAAAACCCCCCCAATTTTGGTGCTAGACCTCATAAAATTGCAAATTGTGAAAAAAACACCCCTTTTAAAAACCTTAAAACATTTTTCTTAAATAGCGCGGTTCTTTTATCACGTGGTATCAAGTTACCAAGGAGAAAATGCAAGCAAAGCACTTTTTATTTACTTTGACAGGCGGGCTATAATCAATCAAAATTAGCTTTCTCCCAAGCGAAAAGGTAGAGGGAAAGAGAAGCTTATGTTTCACCTTAAGCAACAAAATAATCTTTTTGGACTGCATATTATTTGAATCAGGAAGAACCTGTCTTTTCAAAGATAGGCAATATTAGGTGGTATAAGCAAAGAGTTATTATGTAACGACTGATGAAAAGGATAGTTGCAGTAGATTCCAGGACCCCCCCAAAAAGGCCAAAAATTTGGCTTCTGGGCTTCAAAAAAATTGAAAATAGTTCAAAAAATTTGTCGTTTGGTAATTTTTGACATTTTACATTAAAAGAATAATTCTTTTACATCATTTAGCGGCCATTTTCAAAAAATTCATCCACACGCGAGGCCTGTAATATCTTTTGAACTTGGGGGACATTGGTTTCCCTCACCAAAAAATGAAGGGGGTAAAGATGTTTTTGTTTCATTTTGAGTCACAAGGCATTGTTTTTAGAATGCACATCACTGTAGCGCAACGGCAGGCACCTGGCTGAAGTCCGGCGTCAAAAGAGTGCACTCCATACGGCGACTAGTCACTTCTATCATGATAGCTACTTTCGTAGATTTCGTTCCGCTTATAAGTTAAGACTGCTGTTGTTGACTTTTGACTTGTGGTTTGTAACATTAAAGTTGCAGTGGCTGCAACATGCCTTCCCCGCCACCGATGAGAGAGAGTTTAGCTTGCCGGCCGAAGTGAATAAGATTTCCGTCAAGACTTCATTTGGAAGGCGGTCTTGAGGTTTGGGCTCGGCGACTCAACGATGGCTTTTGTTGCTTGATCGAAGGCGCTGCCGTCCAACTACATCGGGATAGATGTAGTTCCTTTGCGGGGTCACCATTGTAGCGCAACGGCAGGCACCTGGCTGAAGTCCGGCGTCAAAAGATTGCACTCCATACGGCGACTAGTCACTTCTATCATGATAGCTACTTTCGTAGATTTCGTTCCGGTTATAAGTTAAGACTGCTGTTGTTGACTTTTGACTTGTGGTTTGTAACATTGAAGTTGCAGTGGCTGCAACATCACCCTAACTGGGATGAAATTTCCTTTTCAGCGATATAACATAATCTATATAATAGCCAATGGCTTAAAACCAGTGAATGATAAAAGTAAACATGATTAATGGTTTTTTATGCAAATTAGCCGTTTTTTTGCATCTGTTACAAAGAATTTCAAGACTGCTTCGCGGGAGCAAAAGAGTTAAACTAAGAGCTTTCCCAACCTTTAACTGCAGTAAATATCATTGCTGTTTACATACGTTTCCTCACTGACCGCAAAAACATTCGCGTGATATCACGCTTTCCGTTGAGGCAAGGCGTGATATCACGCAAAATTTTTCAGCCAGGTGCCTGCCGTTGCGCTACAGTGATGTGCATTCTAAAAACAATGCCTTGTGACTCAAAATGAAACAAAAACATCTTTACCCCCTTCATTTTTTGGTGAGGGAAACCAATGTCCCCCAAGTTCAAAAGATATTACAGGCCTCGCGTGTGGATGAATTTTTTTGAAAATGGCCGCTAAATGATGTAAAAGAATTATTCTTTTAATGTAAAATGTCAAAAATTACCAAACGACAAATTTTTTGAACTATTTTCAATTTTTTTGAAGCCCAGAAGCCAAATTTTTGGCCTTTTTGGGGGGTCCTGGAATCTACTGCAACTATCCTTTTCATCAGTCGTTACATAATAACTCTTTGCTTATACCACCTAATATTGCCTATCTTTGAAAAGACAGGTTCTTCCTGATTCAAATAATATGCAGTCCAAAAAGATTATTTTGTTGCTTAAGGTGAAACATAAGCTTCTCTTTCCCTCTACCTTTTCGCTTGGGAGAAAGCTAATTTTGATTGATTATAGCCCGCCTGTCAAAGTAAATAAAAAGTGCTTTGCTTGCATTTTCTCCTTGGTAACTTGATACCACGTGATAAAAGAACCGCGCTATTTAAGAAAAATGTTTTAAGGTTTTTTAAAAGGGGTGTTTTTTTCACAATTTGCAATTTTATGAGGTCTAGCACCAAAATTGGGGGGGTTTTTGGCCGGTACCGAAGATAATTTAGGGTTTATCATGTAGGCTAGCCTTTTTACCAATCAAAACTTAGCCTAAAATATGTATTATAATATATTTTGAAAAAGGAAATTTCTTCAACTTTCAGATAATATAAAACTTAAAACTAATATCTTATTTATAAAGATGAAACAGGACTATTTTTACACCCCCCTTTTTTGTTGGAAGAATCAAATTATCACCCGGAGTACCCTACCTTGCAAAATGTATAAAAAGTGTTTGATGTGCACCAGCTCCGTGGAAACTTGATACAGGGCGCAAAAATGAGTTATGTAAACGCATAAACATGATTTCAAATTTGAAAAGAGAGTACTTTTTGTGTGATTTGCATTTTCTGAGGTCCAGCTATCAAATTTTGAGTGTTTTGGGCCGGTACTAAAGACAACTATAGATACCATGCTTCATCAATCATCATAGAATAACTCTTAGCCTAAACCTTGCAACAATATATATTTTTGGAAAGGAAATTTTTTAAACTTTCAGATGATATGTAGTTTGAGAGGAAAATTTTGTTGCTAAAGATGATACAGGACTATGTTGATTTCCCTAACTTTTTTGTGGGGGACTCGCCAATTTTTTTGCTTTCAATGTTTTTAGAGTCGGCTGCATATCGATAATTCCACAGACTTCATTTTTTGATCAATCTTTCTGAAAATTTAGATACAGACAGCTAAATAACCATGGATATCAGGAAAAATAGCCAAAATGTACCAAAAAAATTAGTTTTTCTACAAATTTCACTTTTGTGAAGCTTAAAAATCCAAATTTTCTATGTTTTTCGCCGGTACTGAATACAGATTAGGCCTACAAAATTTTCCAATTTCCTACAAAATTTTCCAATTTCATCAGTTATTATAGAATAACTCTTAACACTAGAAGGACCATGATTTTGAACTACCTAGAAGGACCAAGAGGCGTCAATTGACGCCCGCATGTTTAAAACCTGTAGTTTACGTCTGTTTCTTCCTAGGGTTACATACACATACTTAAAAAACACCGTGCATGTTGTTTTATTAAAAGAAATCACAAAAAATTACGAACATTTTTGCCTAAGTTCATGGTCATCGCGTCATGCAAGTTGCACAGAGTTTTTTTCCACATTTCCCACAGATCGGCTTTTTACAAAGAAAACACAGATCTGTTGTTCTGTTTTTGCAACATCTTATAGAACATGTGCGACGCACTTTAGGCAGTGGTGATCCAAGGTGGTCAACTTCACTGGATTCATCTGTTTTTGCCGCTCGGTGACTACTGCCAGGGTTGCTACCAGTGAGTTCTTCGCAGACCTTTTGTATAAAAGCTCTGCGACTAATTTTGGTTTTGGAAATGATTTTGTACAATATCCAGCCATTTATCAAGGCCATGTCAATTACGTTATAAAACACGTGTATTGGCCATCGTCTGCTTCCAGCTTTGACGGAATATTGACGGGACATTTGGTCTAATATATCCACCCCAACTTTAGTCTCATTATAAAAAAAGGATAGTTTCAGGCTTTCGTTTAGGGTTATTCCGCTCCGGAATTGTCACATCTTTGTGCAAAGAGCTCAAAATGTTTACAGATTGAGATTTCTTGCATTGATATGATGTAATGGTTACCGCAGTAGCTCCCACATATTCCAGAATTGTGGATTCATGCAAAGGTTGAGTTTCTTTCAAAACTGTAGGAACTTCTCTACGATTTTGGCGAATTGTTCCTACTAGGCTGCAATGTTGCTCTGCAAGTCGAAGGGTAAGATCGAGTGACGTAAAATAGTTGTCACAGGTGACGTTGTACCCTTTTTTGAAAAGAGGTGACATCAGTTTCATCACCACATCTGTAGGCACACTCACATTTGTAACGCGTTGCGCCTCAGCAATGGTACACTTCTGGATATGTCTCAACATCGGTTCGTTGAAAAGCAATCGAAACGAAGATAGTGGACTCCCATCTATGACACGACATGTAGCGTAAGACGTAGGCCCTGCACGAACCTTGACTACATTTTGCTGTTGTCTACGTCCAACAGCTACTTGAGAAGGAGTTGAGTTTTGCCAAAATGATCCATCTCTACTTTGAATTACTGGCGTATTGTTGTCATCATCTACATGTGAAACAAGATTAGCCGGTTGATTGTCATCTACTGTGCTATCTTGAATATCCTCTTCTTCATCATCTGTCGATTTTTCTGAATCAGATACCTCTGCCTACTTGCCGATGCAAAAGCATTATTTATTTTTTCATTATCGCTGTCCGAAAACTCGCCATCGGATTCATCTGCAGCAATGTCTTGTAAAAACTCTAAAGCTTGTTCAGCAGTACGCCTACGATGCATTTTATCCTAAATCTAAAAGATACAATATGTTTCAATAAAATGTTATGAAAACCAACGCCCTTGAATGCTTCCACAATGTTTGTAGCAAACACATAACGTCTTTCTTCTGAGCTATTAGTTCTATCAGTCAAACCTAAACGTTAGGACTACCACTGATTCCACGAGACGAAACTCCTGTACTGCAGTACTGTATTGTTTTCCTTACCTGGCGTAAACTGATAATCTCTCTGTCTGCCAGAAGTAGGTCAATCAATTCACACTGCGCGAAATACTCTGCTGGAGACCAAGCAGAGGATTTATTATGTGACAAGATTTATATTGCGACAAAATAGTAAGTGTTATAGTAGTGATTTCACTGCGTCAACTCTCTACCCGTCAATTGACGGGCTTGGTCCTTCTAGGTAGTCACATATTTTTTTCGGTAACCGCTGGCTGAAAAATCCTGAAATTTTGAAAGAAGACATGTATTGATAAAAAAATAAAACTCAGAAAATATCGTGTCATAAGATTTAACAGAAGCCATTTTACAGGCGTTTCGAAATGAAAATACGTCAATTGACGTGCTTGGTCCTTCTAGTGTTAACCTGAACCATGCAACAATATATATTTTTGGAAAGGAAATTTCTTGAACATTTTGATAATATGTAGTTTGGGATAAAAATTTTGTTGGTAAAGATGATACAGGACCATGTTGACCCCCCCTTTTTTGGGGTAGAAATTACCAATTTTTTTGCTTGGTGTCGGGTATCTATCAAAAATTCCACAGACTTCATTTTTTGATCAATCTTTCTGAAAACTTAGATACAGACAGCTAAATAACCATGGATATCAGGAAAAATAGCCAAAATGTACCAAAAGAATTAGTTTTTCTACAAATTGCAATTTTGTAAAGCTTAAAAAAAAGCAATTTTAAAATTTTGCAAAACAAATGCTGTTGCTGGGTTTTGAACCTATAATAAAATTTCTGAGTGAAAGTGGCAAACAAACGATTTAAGTCTTTGAAAGAATAATAAAATTGACTTAAATTGATTATGAGCTTTTCAAAGCACAATAGAATTCAAAGGGAGGGAGGGCAACGAAAAACTGCAATCGGTTTTAAAATTTTTACAGTGTTTTCATCTTTTGCATCAATTGGCAGTTCATTCATGCCGTGAGCTTTTATGCTTTGTCTGATGGTCTTTATTCAGGCTAAATCCCGTAGTGTTCCCGGGATGTGTAAACTGCTCGTCCCAGCAACCTTTCTGCCTTTTATCACGAACACAAAAAGAAAACTCGCTCGTTTTTTTTCACACTACCTCTTTCGTGCAAAGTGCCCATCTGGAAAGGTGTAAATAAACTTATCTTTTCAAACTTTAGTCTGGTATCACGCGATCGATGTTTAAACCTTCCATCCACTCCATGCAAGGCAAACTTTTTAAACTCTATGCCATCGAGAGAAATTTCTTATAAACGCTGTGCTCTCTTTCTAAAAAAGTCTTCATCTAAATGTCTTGCTGTCACGTAAGTTCAAACAAGATGATTGTCGATTTTGACAACAGACCTGTTTTTAACAGCGCAAGATTACTTACCACCATCTCTCTCTCAAAAACAGCAAAGCTGTAGCAATTAAATCTCCATGTTATAAACCACTAGTCCTCTTCTAAATGCCGTTGGCTCAAAATGCGATGACATAAACTGAAACTGCACTTTTAAACTGAGCGCAACATTTAAAACAAGTATTCAACGAGAAAAAATTTTGACATCACATTGCATGATAATGAAGTCGCTATATTAGGCAAGATTAAATTTAACTTTTTATTGCTTTTCTTTTCTTGTGTGCTCTTGCAGACCCTTAGTAACTCAAAGTACAAATTTTAACTCACTTCTCAACAAAATCTTATTCTAAAGATGAGTCTGTTAGCCTAACTAGAAGTAAACAGCATTGCCTTATTTGTCCAATCTTGTCTTATAAAAGCGATATTAATTTTTTCGCCATTATTGGTGTGATCAATCCTTTTATGAAATATCTTACTTAATATCAAGTCAAGTAACCATCAGCATTGACTTCAAAAGACTTTCTTTATTAGAATGCGTCAAAAATTACTTTCTTCTACTTTGTGGTTTTGAGGTGATTGTGTCGTTTTCTCTATTTTGAATTTTATTGGTGAGACTTTTCGTTGTATTGGAAATTATCCAACTTGCCCGCAAAAACCCGGTATATAATTGAAAAAGGCTGCACAGTCTGTTAGCAAAACGAATAAAGATTTGTGGACCACATTTTTGCTTCATACACTAGATCTTTTTCAAATAAATTAAAGAGTACACAAAAATGTGCAACCCCAGAAATTATATCGCAAACTCAAATAACACTTTTTACCTTCCTATTTTTCTCACATTGCCTCGCATTGGCAATCTGTTTGCACGCGCACTTCAGGACATTTGAACACAATTACACCTTAAAATTTGACTTATTTGGACGCATGCGCGGATCTTTACATCAAAATTCCACGCTGTTAATGACTTGATTCTGCGAAATGAAATACGGCTAATCAACTACACTTTATAAAAACGTGCCGGCAAAGGGACATGTCAGACAGGTTATCAGTTGCTCAAAATCCAAACAAGAGAAAACTGAAGCCAAAACCTCTTACACAGGACGACGAAATAGTTGGACTTGAGCTTGTTGTTATTCAGTTTGATGTACAAGTTCAGGTACGGTAAGTGTTCACATTGAAGAAGTCAAATCTTTTTTCCATAATAAGCAATGCTTTTTGCAACTGTTTGGCCAAAATTAACAGTTATGACTTCTGGTAGGCAATCATAAATCAGTCTCTAGGCCTGTCTCCATCACTAACGTGTGTGCAATCGGAAGCATTCTTTGGTTGTTTTATTATGACAAAACAACGCGTGCCTCGATGTATTGAAATAAACAAACACGTGTGCTTCTGATTACAGACAGATATCACGTTCATGGAAACAAGCGTGTGGCATAAACCGCTCGCCTTACCACGAAGCATTTCTGTGTTCAATGGTCATACGGAGTCTTATCGGCTGAGGGGGATCAAGCCTCTCTCTAAGCCATGTAACTTTGCCCCAAAAGGAGGTGAAGACGCTATCTACAAAAACAGCCAATTACGTTTATGGTTAGCATTCCCTTTAAAAATTTTAATTTTTAGCCCTGTTATTTATTGTTGTACTTCCATTCGACTTCGGTTTATCACTATGATCAAGGACCTTGCCTAAAAAAAGCTCTTTGCGCCATAGTCACGGCTGGTTACAAATTCTATTTAATTTTATTAGTTTTATTGCTTGTGCTTTCCATCATTAAAAACTTCCATTCAAAATTTAGTAAATCAAAATAGCTGATATAGCCCAAGTCAAGCACGCGCAAACCACGTGAAACGGCACTGTTAGTCCAACACGTGACTAGATCTTCAGCTGTTATCACATACCGTTTATGTGTTATGTTCGAATAATTATACCCTGCTCAAGTTACGTCTCTGTCATGGTATCATGGTCTATTTTGGTAATAATTCGTAAACTATTCCATCAATATTTCAGAATATCAAAGTCCAACTACTAATTCATGAGATAACATACAGCACATTACTATTAAACGATCATATACCGGTAGTGCTGCTCCTAAGCAGCTGATCTGATTGAAACAATGAACCGAAACTGAGTATTGGTCACAAAAAAATGTGTAAAGCATGTGAACATCAAGTGAGTAGATCGCGAAAACTAAGTTGAGGAAAAATATAGAAGGAAACGAAACTTTACGCTAATATCGATGATTGAAAATCATGTGCTCTACAGAAAATCATGACATAAGCAGTGGTGAATTTAGTTTCCTCGGGTCACCCCTTTTTAGGAGGTCCTCCTTTCCAATCATCTTCGAAATTTCAGTGTTAAAATCTTTCATCTCCAAAAAAAGAGCTACACTCTAATTTGCAGTAAGGATAGGATATTTCCATCCCTAGAAATAGTAGTAATCTCACAGCCCTGCGACATGGTAATTTCAAAAAAAGATCGCCATAGAGAACTTGGGCATTGAGGGGGCCCCTTATGAATTCTTATCTCAGGCCCAGAAAATTCCTTAATTCATTACTCGACATAAGCATGATTTGACGTCGTCTGCAATGGTATCTACATCCAAAACGACCGGTAATCAGATCGTTGTCGTTTGAACTACTTCTATTTTTTTTTCTCGTGCTCTGTTTGCTAGTCTTTAATTAGGTTTGCCACAGCGACGGGCACATTGATCGACCCAGCTACCTATCTACCACATAAAGACGCAGGTATCCTGTTAAGCGCCCACATGGAAGATATAGCAAGTGAACTTGCTGGCTTTTGTAATACAAATGCAATCACATGTGTTTTACTAACAGCAACTAACTGCAAATACTATGAAACACTTTTTTAAAATTCATTTTCCCCATAACTACAAGTCTTCATTGCTAGTTTAGGGCTATATAGAGCTGACTCGCAATTGTGACGATACACGTTTCATGCTCTTGCAGCTCCTACATTATTGAGACCATGAGTATGACTCTCAATTGCAAAATCTTATGCATTGGTTGAGGCGGAAATGCATCAATGCTCCCAGTTCTGGTGACTCCAAAGCGAATTTCAACAAAACTTCTCTTGCTTAGACTACAAACGGTGCTGCTAGAAATTTTGCCTGCAGGTCGCCAAATTAGCGACATATCAAATCAATCGTTTTCACCGTGACAGTAATTGAAATCAAAGTTTGTTTCCTTCGTTTCGGCTGGCATTCCAAACAAAAATTTTCTGCTACTCGAAAATTCTTTTTGGCGTTCATAATTATTTGTTTACTTATGTTGGTCGTGCCGTAATTGCGTGCAAACTATCTCAAATAGTCAAATGTGTGTGAATCAACGAATATTTTTATCTTTCAGAATAAAAACAGATTGTTACAAAAGCATTAAAGTCATTTTGTTGCTATTACAACTGTTATTGTAATGAAATTCGAGTAAACGCTACAGAAACTAGTTTTCGAACACGCATTAAACTGATTACGACAGTTTAATTCTTTCGTTTACCTTTACTACCAACACTTTTAATTTAAGAGTATTTTTCAAGAAAGTGCATCACCAAGACGACGGCAAAAATTGTCCAAATAACTGGTCTAGTCGGAGAAGAGATTTCAAAATTTTTTGTTAAAATTTTCCGTGTCAATTACAAATTTTTTTCCATCGTTTGACATATCGTTTCATCATATACTAACGACGTCGACTAACATCTCGTTTCGTCTACTTGGGTAGTTGCACCTGCCAAAAGAGCGAGAGCAGAGGCGTAACATCTTGTGATTTCAAAATAGCTTGGGACGATTTGAAGTGGCCAACTTTTGTACTTTATGACGTAAAATAAATGTCACTTCATTGTAAGAGTTGTTCAATTCTGTCAACGCCGTTGGCAACCAGTCTGCAGTAAATTTTAACTTAAATAAGATAAAAAAAAAACAATTCTTAGCAAAAACTTTGGCTAATTTTGCCACAGACATTTTTAAACTAAGTTAAATGTCAAAGTCGAAGCTTCCAAGGTCAAGTTTAAGAATTGGCCACAGGTAAAGCTCAACGCCCTAACTTGCCAATTCTATCTTTTTACTTTGCACATGATTCCTCGTTTAAACTGCCTTTCATTTTAATATTCAATTCATCATTCATACGAGCTCATGCTTTGTTTACATGTATTTTGTCAGATTCGACCACTGCTACGGTTATAGTAGCCGGTTCACCCTCCTATATGTCATATTAAGACAAAAGTGGTAAAAGTAGCCTCAAAACTACCTCAGTAAAAGTGTGGTCACTTACTCAAAAAATACTCCAGCAAAAGTAAAAAGTAATGATAGGTGTTGTAACTTAAATAAAATTAAATAAGTAATAGCGAATCAAACTAGTTAACCTATAAAAGTAAGAAGCGGTTTCATTTTTTGAGGAATTTTGTCCTGTATCTTTCTAAGCCAGTGGTTCTCAGTTCCGGGTGCTCGTACCACAGTAAATGCGCAAATGGATTTTTGAAGACGCAAATCTATCTGCCAATTTGTATCTTAATTTACATTACCAACCAAGTTAAATGCTCATGTGTATGGTGCAGGCAATGAGGCCCACGTAAAAAAGGTTTGCTCCGAGAGATACAATGTTAGAAGTTTATATCATTTTAGAAGGCTCTCGAAAGGGTTTATCTTGATAAAGTTTGATGATTTTTTCCTACTTTCTCTGTATTTGTTACTATTGCTGAGCCAAGCGCACTTTCATTCTTGACAACAAAGCGAAGATCAAGATTACTTACGTTTATGCTACCCATTTCATTTCGAAAATCGTTTGGACGCTAGTGTTAACTGTAAGTCTATATATCAAGTTTTATCTACCTGTATATATCATCTAGCAAGTTTTCAGAGAGTGATTGGTTTCTGAACGAATCAATTACTGTTCGAAAGTTGGTTTTGAAAACTGGAAAGTTTCTTGTTGTACTTGACTTTTTTGCTTTATGTTTACAGACCTTTAGTCATATGTTTAAAGCCATATGCTTAACAACTTTCCCCCAAAAAACAAATGAACCTCTGTTTTAAAACACTCATTAGAATAGACTTTTAAAATTGTGCAAATTTTTTTACAGATCACAAAGGTTTCTTGGCTGTTCCCCTTCACTTCTGCGGACTGCGTTCCACTTGATATTTGGTAATTTAGTTCAGAACAGCAGCTGGTTTACTAACCCCTATCTTAAATAATGCTACTGATAGTGAAGCCTAAAGTAAATTAGCAAATTTTTTTATTTCTCCAGTAGGTTTACTTATTGAAACTCGAATAAGTTTTGTTTTATTTGAAACCCCACCAAAAGTAGTTTCCTAAACTAAATTGAAAGGAGAATTTTTGACAATTTTGCTTTGAGACTTTAAATTTGAATCACTTTGCATCAGAAGTTCGAAGTGCAGGATGTTGCATCAATTTGATTGAAAATTTATTTTTATGCGTTGAATAATTTTGCGACAAACCCACTTAGGTTTTCATTTTCGTAAATTTAAGAGCACAAAATAAACAAGTTTGTGCATCACATTAAGCGATGCTCAACGCAGGCTCAAGTGACAGGAAAATAAAAATAAAACATGAAAAAACTTGTTAATGGGTCTATAAAAAAAAAAAATGGTCGAAATTGAAATGGGCAGTTTGAGTTTCAGCTGTTGATTAATATAGGTCTATGTTAACGAATACTTTGAAATCACGAAGTATAATCCCAAATTATTCAGCTTTGTCAAGAAACACTAATAAAAGGTTTAAACTTGATATTTCCTGATCTTTTTTGATTGAAACTGTGGTAAATAAAAGCGGAAACTTGCTTTTTCTTGCTCTTTTCTTAACTAAAAACGTATTGGATGAAAAGTTAAAACTCGATTTTTCCCTCTCGGTTGTGAAAATTTTTCATCACAGCAGAAATTAAAACTTGCATTTTTCGTCTCTTTTTTCAAAATCAATAATTACAGTAAAATTGAAACTTGCTTTTTCGTGCTTTTTTCCTCTAACGTCGATCAATTAGTTTATATAACATCGACCAAACTAGCATTTCATTTTTCTGTTATTATGCTCAGAATCAAATAATGTAAGCTACAAATTCAGTTATTTTTAGAAAATTATGTATTTAGACCTTCTAAAAATAGATGTTTACACGGTGTTCAAGAATATTTTGTTGGGTGCATGACTAAAAGATTATCGCTTAGGCCTCGTGATTGCGTGTTGGATGGTACACTGCGACATTAAAATTTTATGGGTAATTTGCAAGTTGAAAAAATTTGAGAATCATTGTTCTAAACAAAAAAAACTCAGATCTTATGATATTTAAACTTTAGAGTAAAAACTGAAGCCAAATGATATCGTCAGCAAAAAGTTCTGTCGGCATTAAAGCAAAGTTTTGTTTTATCTTGGATCACATTTTTAGTCATAACCTGTTTGATTATTTTAGAGACCTCACAGAATTGTAATAAGAATCAGAGGTATTAAGCAAATTTGAAAGGTATTTGCTAAGTTTAAGCTTACACTATAAATTTTTGAGATGAAACTAGTGAATTTAGCCCAAACAAAATCTAATAAGTTATTGGAGAGGGTAATTGCCCTTTTTGCTCCTCTAGCTACACTCTTGAGAAAAAGCAGTAGCTGGTACGTGAAGAAACTGGCGTATGCTTAAAAAGATAAAATAAAGTGTAAAACAATTTTGAAAAAAGCTTCAGAGGATGGATTCATTACACTGCTATAGAGCAATGAGTCAAAAACTATAACGTTTTTGTCTGGCTATCATTAAAAGTTATCGACAGAATAATCGGACCGCCCATCATGAATTGGCAAAATGCCTTACAAATCTCCTTCAATTACTTTTAGATCTTTATTTAGCATTAAAATTTTTGCATTTTTGCGAAAAATGTGTGACACCTAAACGTGCATACAGAAGCCATTTTCCTCTGTTTCTTTGATATCTCAAGTCTGTTTAAGAATATCCCTCTGAAAGAAATCCTTCAGATCTGTGCTGATACTTTGTACAACAGTAAATTTGTTCCAACTACTATTCCTAAGGCACTTTTCACTGAAATTCTAACCGCATCTACTACTTCGGCCGAATTCAGTTTCAAACCATTCAATGCATAAACAGATTGATGGTGTTGCTACGTGCTCTCCACTTGACCCAGCTCTTGTCAATATATTTCTTGGATACTACGTAAAGGAATTGTTTTGACGACCCAGCGTACACTTTTCGTATTTCCGCTACGTTGATGACACCCTTGCCAACTTCAACAAGGAATCCCACTGCGACAGTCTTTTACGGCATTAATTTTTTTACATCCTTGCTTGGCATTCACTTTTGGAAAAAATTCGATGGCAGATTTCACTTTCTAGGCGTTTTGGTAGAGAAAGTCGATTCAAAATTCTTCACGTCCATACATCAAAGAAATCCACATTTTCGATGGTCTCCGTACTATAAATAACGACTCTTTCCTGTTTTGCTTCATTCTGGTGACAATTGCTGACAAAAGCCCAACAAGAACGTGAAAGTTTTTTAGTCACAGCATTAAAAGCGTGCAACAAATCCTTACTCTAAAGCAGTGTTTCCCAACCTGTGGTCCATGGACCATCTGGTGGTCCATGCAGGTTCTCAAGTGGTCCACGAGAGGTCCTTCCATAAAAAACAATATATTCGCCATCAACAGTTTCACATTTTTGTTAATTCTCAATAATTGATGATGTGATAATAAGCATTGTTGTGTTTCGTTTTATAGGCATGCTGGTACAGTCAAGGTTAGTTGCCAGATAGGCTCAGAGCTTGTGAATTAGGAAAGATTGTTAACGATCGATTAAATTAGAATTCTAGTAGTATTTTATATACCTTGTATATAATTTGTTGCGGATTTTATTTAGAACAAATCTAAGCTAAATCAATGATTTTCGTATAACCCTGATATGTCGAAACGAAAGTAGAGTGAAAATTACGTTGCATTTGGCTTCACCAAAAACATCGGAAAAGATGGGACAGAGAAGGCACAATGCATCCTTTGCGATCAGGTACTTACAAACTCGAGTTTGAAGCCTTCTAAACTAAAAATACATCTTACAACACATGGTGAATCATCAGCTTATGATATTGAAGCCCTGAAAACAAAGCGAGCCCGCTGCGATCAAAAAGGTACTCTCCCTCAATTGCACAAAACAACAACAACCATGCAAAAGCCGATGTTGATGGCGTCGTACCTGCTTCAACAAATCTACGCTTCGTAAAGGGACCAACAAAGAATTATTTAGGATTATGGAAATAAATGATGAGGAGAACCCCATCAACTATGACCTTTACGAAGTATGCCAAAACGAGAAGGGTGTGCCAAAAAATAATATTCTACGTTACTGGGACGAACTTAAGTTGTACTTTCAAATGACCAAAGAATATAATGGCTCAGAAGGCAAATGTAAAGCAAGAATGAATGCAGATAAAGTGAACAATAATGAAATCATACTCTACTATTTATTTCTGCATTCCATTGTTGTATGATTTGAAAAGGTAATGCTGTACTTTTGGCCGATTATCACCATTCTGAAAAACTATACCATCTCTTGCACCGCCTGCACCATGGCATCCGTGTCTTAGTGCACCATAAAAACGGAAATCACTTATCGAGCTATACGGGAACTAATCCAGCAACTTCCACTTCTGAATGTTACGCTTTTGGAGAAGCGAGGAGAAGAATTTTCCAAAGTGTTACAGTTTTGGCTTAAAGTTTTTCTACACGTGAATGATGCAAGAAACAGGAAACAGAAAATGACCGACCTGGCAGATGCTTTGCCTTCCTGTCCGTGATTGGGTTTAATGCCGCAGTCGAGTGGTTTTTTCTCTCTGATGTCGCTTGCAAAGACACAAGCCAGATACGGATTAAACCGGTCTTACTGTAGATGATGCACAGTGAAAGCCATCCTCATTTTTCCGAAAAATGCTATATCAATTTTGTCTGTACCAAAGAGAGACCAGCTAGGTTTTGCTGACGAAAAATCTATTCCAATCAAGAAGAAACCAAAGAAGTAATGTTATGTTTTACATCAAAGATACACAACAAGAATTAAATCCCTGCCATATCTTGCGTCCATCAATGGCCTTGGCATTTTGTAAATAGTGGGGTGATGGGAAAATAATCCATCGAGAACCGAAATTTTACCAAAAAGCCAATGAAGAAAATGAGGAAAAGTATATGACAATCAATTTTAATTGCAGATAACTTCATAATCGAAGGTTAGATTTTAGTTCTCGATGGATTGCCCTTTCAATCATCCCATCAATTTATGAAATCTTTATGATACTACACCGAGATCCAGAGCTATAGCTTAATGGTATCGCTGGATGATATGGCAATTTATTACTTAAATTTAAGTGTAGCAAATTTTAGGCTATTTCTAAAAATTAATACGCACACTCTGAGCCGCCACGGTTACAACCTAATTTGTTACTGCTTTTTATATAAAAAGCTACACTGCATAACTGATTTTCGCTTGATATTTTTTAGCTATCACTTGCTGTTTTTCCCTGTTTATTTTGTTTTGCTTATGTTTGATGGTTATGCGACAATGCATGATTTAAATTAATAAGCAAAATTCCTGTAGTACTAAACTAAGTTTTATGAGGTGAGGGCCGAAGCTGTCAGTATTTGCTACTCTCTTGCGTAAGTGACTACTAATATACCGATTACTGCTTTTTGTTTCATGCTTTTTTCCAGTGTAGGCTGCTTTTATTCCAATTACATATAATATTATAAGTATGTTAGACTGCTTCGTGCAAGCGGTCAATTTCCTGTTTCAGATAAACTGATTGAGAAGTGCTGGACCAAAAATAAAACACTTTTCCTATATGACCTAAGTTTTTTTTCAAATGTTTGAATTTCAGACCATTACTGTTTGATATCCTTTCGGATTACCTGGCCATCCTTTTCGGCAGTATAGTGGCGAACAAATAGAGCTAATCAGTTAGATATGAAAAACAAAAACTTAATTTAATTTAAACCAGTAATAAATTAAAAAGTGTGGTTCTTGTTATACTTGAAGTAGCGCTATTACTGTGCTTTTGTAGGGAACAAATAGTTTAACATGAGTTTAACTTTTTCGCTGTATATTCAACTTTGACTTTATTTGGCTAATGAGAGAAACTGATATGTGCCTTCTTTAATGTATGTTCCTTTCACAGCTGATACGTGGTAAAGAAGTTGTTGAGTATTCAAAAAACCAAGTTGGTATCTTCTCGTCACCAGCAAGAAATTAGCTCGTTTACTCTGTTTAATCTCTATTGAAATTAAAACAAAAAATTTAGTGACGATTAGATTACGATGAGTCTGCTAAGAAAAAGATATTTGCCTGTTCAAGTCACTTCATATAATGGCTTGTCAAAGTTACTGTGCTGTTGCCTCCCCTAAATTTATTGAGAGCCACCCTGGTTGTTACCATCAGCTCGGTATGTAAAATTAAGCTTGCGGACTTCCTCAAATGTCTTAGTAGCCTTTATTTTCTAAAATTGGATATTTCAATGCCTCAACAATTAGTCATCAAACCAATGGCGGAAATCAAAAATTTCGATAACAGTTTCTATCATAAATAAGCAGTTGGCCAGTAGCCTGCAGATATTAAATTATGATGTACTAAAGCATGGTTACGTCCATTTTTAATAAGCGGTGCGCGAAGTTCATGAAATTTCAAGAACTAGCTTGCACGAAACGATAAGGAATGACTTAATTCCACTACTGTATTTAACTAAGAAAAATAAGCTTTTGATTTTAGTGAAGTCCTGAAATCAGTCATTGACGATTGATAATTGCCACGATTGTACTGTGACAAAATCATTATTGCATATTATAAACAGATACCTATTTTCGGGGGATATCTAACCGTCAAATTTTCGACATTTTGTATTTATTGTAGTGTTTGTATTTGTATTTTGTATCTGCCAGTAAAATGATTACGCCATAAAATTTGTTTCCAGAAAAGTTTCTTGGTAAAATAGGTCTCTGAATATTACAAATCGCAATTTTAAAGTAAAAAAAGCTGTTACAAGGTATCTACCATCAAACACATATTACAACTTATCGTGAAGTATGTTTTTGCGGGATAAGCTACTGTGCTGAAAATATAGGCGTAGCCTGGTGGGGCCAAGGAGCCATGTCTCCAATTTTTCAAAATCCACTGAAGAAATGTGTAGGCATAGGCGTAAATAAAAGAGAGGCATGTTTGGGCTAAAAATAGGAAACCGTTAGTTTCAAATAGTTGGTATCTAAAACAAAATGATCTTCACTTTCGTTTTGGGCCAAAAATAGTTTTCTTCCATATGTTTATCTCAATAAAAATCATCCAACACTGAAGCTCATATTTTGGGTTCTCTTCGCGAAATTTGCTTCTGGCTAGGCCACTGGCTGGAAGTTTGCCTTGCTATGTAGTGCGGGCAAAAAACAACATTTTGAGATGAAGAGCAGCTTGTCGGCAGCGAATACTTTTTTCCTTCCTTTTTACTCTGACCATCATTAATCGTTAGGATAGATCTTAAAAGCTACCGGTGTGGTGCTCAGTCTTGTTATCTATCTTTCTTCAAGTTTCTTTAATTGCATGCTCACGCCACAACACCGATAGTGTCGTCGCCAAAGCAAGAAAAGTTTGGGGACAGTGGGTAGTAAAACAGAGGTGGTTGCAGGCTCGAGAGCTAGTCCACTTTCAAAATTTCCAAAATTTTGGTGTTGAAAATATTTGTTTAAATAGAGCATTTAAGTGTCTTCACAATAAAAGCGAGGGTTAACAATGGATATACCGTACCTAGGCCAGGGATACGCATCTAGGAGGATTGAGAAGTTAGGTTTCTGACGGGTTCTCATCGTGTTTCACTACGCAAAAGGCGTTCCACAATTATTAAGGTTATAAAATCTTTATAAAATGAAATATAGTTTAAAACAAATCAAAATTTTAACGCATTTTGGTTAAACACATTTGAGTTGTTTTGGAATAATGCATTAAAATGAGCATGTTTTATGCAAACTTGCTGTAATTTTTATTGTTAATGTGGACTAAAATTTATCGAGTGGTCCACGACATTTTATACTTCCTTTCATTTTTTATCTATTTTCAACGATGTGATAAAACAAATTTTTCAAAATTTTGCCGGTGAGCTAGAAGTTTTCTTACAATTTAAAGTCTGTTTGTTGTGGTATCTTTTCAACCAAAATTCTAGGAAATCACTACTGAGTGAACTGCAGTAGAGTAAAAAGACAAAAGTATGGAAACAAGAGGAGTGCCACGCTCCCCAAGCTTTCATTTAGCAACGGCACTAGCTAGCAGTAATATACTAGGAATATAAGAAACTCTTTTAGATATTATTTTGAGACAGGTTATCAAAAATTTTAACTTGTATAAAGTAAATTTGAGAATGGGCCATCTAATTGTGGTATTTTTGCGATTATTGAAATAAGTTATTAAGAGGTAGGATCATTTCACAACTTGGTGCGACCCCTCTCGTCATGATGATTGTCACATCAAGTTTTTTGGCTGCGCCTAGGTGACCTTGTCCCAAAATAGGGCAAAACAAGCCATATCCCTCAAATGCCTTGCATCCAATCACGGATAGCATAGCAAAAAATTTCCTTTTTTGAGCAAAAAATTTTTGAGCAAAAAATTTCCCTATGTGAATGCAATTTCAAATGATGCTGAAGACCTACTAACTTATATTTTTAACGACTTTCTCACAAACTTTGAAAATAAATGCAATATGCCCCAAATTCTGATCTCTTTACTGTTATATAAAGACTACGCTTCCTCACCAACAGCCAATAGCTTCACAACATCTATTCGTTCATTTCAACATATTGTGTAAGAACGCTGAAGTGATTCTTGTATTTCCAGAAATACACTATTAATGGCTGGCCTAATGCTTAAGTCGTTTTCGTAGATGTAGGCCAGGTTATATTACCTAAAGCCTCTGGGTGCTCATAAGTTTCTAGGTTACGGCATAAATGCACTAAGGGTGAGGAAAAGTATGCCGGAGTCCAGCAGTTACAGTACAGTTTTGTTTGTTTTTTTTTGTTACATTTATTGAAAAAGGTTAAGTTGTGGATTAAGGGAGTAATTCATCGACCAGTTTTTTGAGTTGAAGAGGCGGATAATTTTTTGAGTACTCAGAAGTTTTGCACAATAACTTGGCACTTTGTTACATTGTGCTGTATATTATTAATATGTCCCGGGAATAAAGATTAGTGAAGCTCGCGACTGACTGTACAAAGGTATTCTAACCTAAAGTCCACCTACGTTGCCATTATAACAAATTTCGCGGTGGTATTTGTATAGCATAAATACAACTATTGAAGCAACTTTGCATTATTAAAAAACCAGAGGTATACTAGAATGTTAGAACTGGAATACATGATTCCACTTCAAAAGGCAGCATACCGGTGGTATGCTTTATTATTTATGTTTGCTTTCAAGATGATAAGTAGAGTTGCTAGCTGCAGCTGCTTCTACTAAAGTGGCTCCAAACAGCATTTTGATGTCGCTTATTATTATGACAAAATAAAGTCATTTTAAAGCAATTAAAAAAAATTAGGAAAACCATGCTTAAAAAAATGCCTTCATCCTAAATTGCTTGTTGCATCGCCAATGATTATCAAATGATATGAAACGTTTTTTGTTGAAAAGAGCTTGTTAATATCTACCGAAAAAGCTTTCAACTGCGTTTTTACGGACAGTATTTTTTGAGAAAATGAAAAAAGCATTTTTTGCAATCAATCATTAATTATGACGTGATCTTAATTCCAAACGTGGTAAAAATTTTGCAAGCTAGTAAGTCGGGTGCTGTCTGTTGTTTGGCAAAAAAAAGCGCTTTCCGCCGTTAATAAATCTAAATTGCAAAAATAATTATCTTCAATTATGACGTCATCGTGACGTGATCAAACCCTGTATGACAGTTACCCGGAATGATAACCAATTGTGTCAAGTTTCATGTTTGAATTTTCAATAGTTTTGATGGAGTTACAACAGACAAACACAGAGACAATAGGACAGAATTGGGTTTTACGGGATGTACTGGCCGGCTCTACCGGCTACGCCAGTCAGCTACGAAGAAATAGAAATATCACTTCGGCCGGCTGCATCGACTTCATCGAAACAACATTTCTAAGAGCAGTAACGAAAAATTAGTATATGTGAGCCCCGATTTCCGATTATTGTACTAATAATTCAGACGAGCGTTACTCACAAACTTTATCTATTTCTTCCGATGTACAATGGAGATGTACAGAAAATCAGAAACTACGAAAAAGTTAAGTTTGAGCAGCGATTTGGACACTGGGGCTATGTCCCCCAGTTTTGAATAATGAGGACATAGCCCCCGTGTTCAAATGGAGATTATGATTTCACACAATGATAGCTATGATTTCGTACCGTGATGAAGACCCAAAGAGGTATTTTCTCCATTGATTTTCCCTCAAAGTTTAAATTTCATAAAATATGCCCACAATGCCCAGCTCTTTGCCAATAAATTAAGACTGTGCATACTTACAAACAGCAAATAATTTCACAAACTTTTATGCTTTTATTTGATTAAGTGCATAGGAGCATAAACTCAAATTTCTAGGAGGACACTGTAGTGATTGATATATATATATAGCAATGGAGTTATAAAGTAATTGGCCTACTTCTTACAACTTATTGGCAATTGAAAGCTTAGTTATAAAACTTAAAACCTCTGTCTGTGCCTATGTTCCTTGGTCCCGACATAAATATAGTCTGGGGAGGGCAAACTGACCAGGAGCCCAGAATTCAGCATCTGCAGTTCTGTAATTAGAATAGTTTGGGTGATGGCTGTTCCGCCAATCGCCATGTAGTTTTTTACAGCGATTTGACTTCATAAAGCGTAGTCTTTTGAGAATGTGACGCAAAGACTTCATAAGCAATTTTTCACAAAATTGATTGATATTGTGGTAAATCAAGTGATCTCGTGTTGTTTTGTTAGGAGTTAAGTAAATATAGGTTCAAATTAGACCCCTACAACGAACCGAACAATTAGCCCCTACTGAGAAGTAGTAGAGTTACAACCGGGCTTCCAACGGATTATTTCTAAAAGCCTTCCTTTGTTATATTGTCTTTCTTTGGTCTTTGACCTGTGGTTAAATAAGGCCCCATGTTTGACTCATATATATAACAGGTGCATCTGCTCGTATATATATATATATATATATATATATATATATATAGTGATCACGTGTATTTTCGCTATTCTTGTGAAAACGTCAACGTGGCGAAACGAGTAGTAAATTTTCGTTTCGACCTGATTACTGATTATGCTTCGGATTTCTGTTTGGGCCTGAGTGTTGGTCCCCCTGATTAATTGTTATTAAGGCTGTGTGGTAGCCTTTATCGCCCTGAATTTTCGTTCTGCGCACGCTGGGAGGAGCTGCGCATATTTGTAAATAAAAAACTGCAAGAAAGCTTCAACCGCTTCCTGTTTTTTGTTTGACGAAGCAGAAAGAATCCGTAGAGCTAATATTACTAGTTCTACAAAGCAACTCTACTGGTTCAGTGCTAATCAACGACGGTACGCTTGGCGCGGGAATCAAAGAGTTGAAACCTGGTGCTGCCGCACCAATGGCTTAAGAGAATAACCCATCGATTAGCTTTTTGTGTTAAAAAAAATGATAATTCTTTTTGTAAATCAAGCAAGATTTTGATTAAAACTCGGCATTTTGTTATATTTTGCTGCCCGTGATAAAAATGTACTAAGGGTTAAGAGTACTCAGCACTTTTTGAAAAAATAGTAAAAAAATTATACAATAAAACGTTAATGATGACGTCATCTTATTTTCTAAAAGAGTAAAGTTTTTTAAAGTGATGAGCCGGGCGCTAGCTTTCGTTAAAGCAAAAATCATTTTCCTCGGTCAAGATATGTGGATTTAAAAAATTTATCTTCACTTATGGCATTATCATGACGTCATGAATCACTTTTGGACAGTCACCGCGGAGTGGAAATCAATCGCGCCTCATTTCACGTTTACACGCCCAATAGCTTCAATAAAGTTAAAACACACTGACAGGCGGCCACACACACACACACACACACACACAGAAAGAGAGAGGGAATTGCGCTTTATAGTATGAATTTTTATTCATATTTTTATCTATTTCTCCATAAATTTCAGCTAAACCAACTTTTGAAGATCACAACTACATTTTTTATTTCCGCAACTACTGTTTCGTCCCAAAGATCACTCCCTCTAGTAATTCTACTTAATTTATATTCTACCCTATTTTTCATGCAACTGAGCAGGCGAAATTTATTTGAAAAACTAAATAAAATGTGGATTGGATTATAAACACTTTAGTTAAAAGTTTTTCCAATATCCTATCAAAAATTTGACTTTTCCATATATTTTACTTAGTTTCGTCTCTGCTCGTTTCTCCTTAGATCTTCAGTAGATGACTTCTGCTAATACTGATTTCTGATAATTGTTGGCTTTTGCAAAACGTTTTTCCTTTCAACTTTGTAAAAATATGGGAAAGGTGACATAGGTTGTGCCATGTCTTAAAATGGGCCATTTGAGTGAATTACCAATTGTTTCAGTTACATTTTATACCCACAATGTATCACAACTAAGCAAGTTGCCATGCTGAAGATTGTCGCCGACAGTTAAAAGAAGAAAAAATTTATAAACAAAAATGTAGAAGCAAAGTGAAAAGCATAGGCTTAAAACTTTGCAAAGCATAAAAAGCTGTTTAGTCTAGTGAGAAACAAAATATTTTCCAAGTGGCTGCATAACTTTTAGTTGAGGCATTAGGCAAATTATGAATGGGCCGTGGTCTAACGTAACATACTTCTGGGTATATGTGGGTGCATTTTATCAGAAAAACTTGTTGACAGTTTTTAGTCTTATTGGCAAGGGAAATAAATTTTAAATTTTTGCTTATAATCCTTAGTTTTTTTGTTCAGTTATGCTCGTGTATTTAAACTTTGAGGGTCGGCTACAGAAAACAAAAATGTAATAGGCTACTGCTAGCATGGTGCATTTCCAAAATAAGGCTCTAACCAAGCTGCGAAAATCGCCGCAAAGTGCTTTTCTCAAAAGCACAACATAGCAAAGTCCATGTGGGCATTGAAATCAAAATCTGATGAACCTGACAGTATTGTGGATCTGACAAAAAAAAGCAAATCGGTGGAGTTTCCACCGCGGAAAAATGGACGAGAAACGTTGGAATGTTCTGTAAACGCTTTCTGCCAAACAATTTTTTCCTCTACTTATTAATCCTATACAGCTAAATAACTTTACCGTATTAATCCTATTGGAAACAAAATCAATTATTGAATTTTCTTTCACAGTTGTTTGGCTTGTTTGGCGATTTATCTGAATCATACATCTTGCTCAATTATTAAATTTTTTAGGTTTAAAAGCGCATAAGCTTTTTGTCGTTGCATTTTTTTCCCAATTAAAACTGAAAAAATTAACCAATAGCTATCTTCTTCTCTTAAAGCTTATAAAGATTTAAATTCTAAGCAATTGTAAGCAACCAAATACCTATTGTTAGAAGTTGCTTTATGAGGCTTTAACTTAACATTTGTCTTTATGGCCCAACCTGTGGCACCTGCCCAACTAACTGAAGAACAGAGGTGGCCCAACTTAAAAATCGGATTCCAAATTTGGGCTAAATTAGAGCTTTTCCTTAAACGTAAATATTTTGTTAATTGCCTTGCTAACGATTCTAAGCGTATCTTCCTTCATTTTATAACGCAGTTGTAGAAACATTTCTCGCAAAATATCCATTTATTTTTCTTTAAAATTTTTGTGTCTGGAGCAAATTTTGTTTAAGAGACCCAAATTGTCTTTGTCCTTGAATCAGATTGAAAACGCAACCCTTTGTAAAATTTATTTGAAATCTCAAGTTTTAGCTTTGCAATTATTTAAGCACTGCTAAAGTGCCAACACTTTTGCTTTTTGGTTTGTTGTTTAACGCTGTTGTTGAACCTTTTGGACAGAGGCATAATGCATCCTCAAGCATTAGTATTTCTTCTGGCCATGAATTACCTAACTTTATTTCCACAAATCCCACGTGCATGTCAAAAATTTTGACTAGCCCCAAGCTTTTCAAAAAGATATTTGAGCCCAAATTATAGCATAAACTACGAGCGTACAAGGGGCGTTGCTTCTTAAAAGTCAAACTCATAATGTTAAGAACAAAAATGTCAGTCAAAGCCTTCGTTCACAAATTGTATCAGCATCACTTTTCGAAGGCTTAATGGACTTCGCATAGGTGTAGGAAGTGGGGGGTCCGGGGGGGCACTGGCCCCCCTGCCTGTCAAAATGCACTGATTTCGCGACAAAATTTCGGAAAATTTAACTTTCTAAAATTAATAAATTTCGCGTTAACGCAATGACGATATGAAAGTGTAATAAAAAAAAAGAATAAACGCAGATCGTGAGACTGGACGATTAAGTGCCTCATTGAGTCTGTTACTGACCCTTAGTGGATGCTGTTTAAAAGCTAAAGAGGTTTTAGCATGTTTTATAATCGTAATAAGAAGTTGAAAGGTGCAAATGATCGAAATTGCAATTAATTAGGTTAATGGTCAATTTCGATTTGCGACCATCAATTACTTTTTAATCAATCAATTGTCACTTAAAATAACTCATTTTCTTCTGTTGGTTCCGAATGACGTTTGAAAATTTGGCTTCACACACAAAATGGCTGCTGCTGCCGTATTTTGTTTGTGTCGTGTCCAATATTTGCTATTTTTTCCGATTCTAAAACAAAATTCTGGAAAGACTCGCCGGTTGTGACATTGAAAAGTCCTTATATAGCAACGACTGAGAGGATTTTCCGATTGCTCTTGTGAAAAAAAAAGGAACAGATACTGTTGGCAGTGATACTGGATGTGCGAAAGCGCTAGAGGATAAAATGCCAGAAGTTCATCACAAAAGAAGATCACTCATGGTGTTTATAAGCAGTCCTCTTCCCTTTTAGCGTTAGTTCGGTGTAATGCTCAGAGGAGCCTATGGATCAGCAACAGAATTCCTAAGAATGCAGAGTGATTAATCAGTGGTTTTCAAAATTGTTTTAGAAAGTAATGCACCATTCCATTGTGCCCATATGCTTGTTTAAGGCTTTTTGTTGAATTTCAACAATTCACACAAATTGAAAGCTTTGTTCTGTTGGGAAACTGCACTTTTGTGAACTCGTTTGAGAAATGTATTTCGGAGTTTGAGAAATGCTTCTTGCATCCTTTGACGGATAAACTTTGATAACATTAGAACACTTTTGTGTTCAGCCCTGCTTCAAAATTGCCATTTTGGTTCATTTGCTTTTACAAGGTTTTAACAAAGAAGTCATAATTTGGGTTTTACTATCACTTTCTTGCATACAATTAAAATAATTTATTCATTTTTTTCTCAAAATACAACTAACTGTACAAGTGTAACTTTGCAAACAATTCAATTGCTATCACAGTCAAATTTCAAATTTACTAGTACTTGATAACAGACTTACTGCTAGTAAATTCTTAACCCATATGCATAAGAAACATCATACTAGGAAGATGAAAAGCAATAAAAAGCACTATTGTTTTTCTTGAACTTGGCTTGCACATAAATTTACCAACGTAAAATATAAACTGCATAAATAGCATTGTTCTCAAAATACAGCTAACTGTACAAGTGAACTTTACAAACAATTCAGTTACTACCAGCAGCATAAAGTTGGGCACTTGGAAATAGAATTATTGCTTGTATAGGAGGTCTTAATTCATAAGTGCTGGTAACATTATTCTAGCAGTAATAGATAGCATCTGTAAACATTGATGATTTTCTGGAACTTAGCTTTGCACAAAAATTTTGTTTTGTGAATCATGCTCAAGAGATAAGTTGTCATCATCAGATTCAATTGTAACACTTTCAACTATGTTGGCATTGGCAGAAAAAGTTGAAATTTTTTGACTTGAGGTTGTAAAACTTTGTTCAGCTCTATCGACTGGATGACCTTCCTCTGTTTTATAATCTTTGTCTTCAGATTTATTTGAAACATTTTTAACCATCTCAGAATTAGCAGAAACCGTAAAAATCTCTGAATTTGTTGCAAAATCTTCCTCTTTGTCTCCAGCATCACCATTCATAACTTCATGCAAGTCATCATCTTGACCTTTCAATTGAACTACAGTTTCATCCTATCTTTCTTGCACTTCAGTGGCTGTGGTAAGTTCAAATACATTTTTATTTGGCGGCACACTTTCTTCACGTTTATCTAGTTCACATGAGATACTACCAGTTACTGCTAAGCTTGCAGAAGTTAAGTAGGTTGAATTATCTGCTGCTATAGAAGCACTAGATGAAATAATTGTAGCAGTAGCAAAACATAGTTTTTTGTGAAGGAGATCGACTGAAATAAATTTCACTGCTAAATTGTTGTTTTGCTTTCTTATAAGTTGATCTGCTTTGTATTCTGAATATACGACTTTATTGCATGCAGTACATTTAATTTTCTTTCTATACAGTCTTCTGCTATGCATTGCAAACACTAAATCAAGATCCGGTGCCTAAACTTTCTACCTATAAAATGCAAAATATCACAATCTATCTTTTAGCTTCAAAGACCAAAAAGAATAATAGCATTTAGTACGATAAATAAAAAGCCAAACTTCTTTATTTTTGTTTAGACAAAAAAATGACGAAGATGGTGTGAAAATAGCTAGCTATTCTTGTCTTGCAGACTGGCAGTTCCATTAACTTAAAATTACTGGTAATAAAACAACAACTAAACTGCTAATGCAACCAGATACTGTTCTCAAGTTCAATAGCTGAGCATAGGGTACTGCTTTAGTTACTTTTTCTTTGAAAAGAAAGTTTTCTATAGCTTAAGCTAATAACCTACTGGTACTAAATGCCATTTAAATTAAGCTAAAAGTTCAATTGCCCGAAATTATCTAAATTGCCCAAATAGTTATAAAATCATAAATATCTCTTTTGATTCAATTAGTTTAACCTGCCAGGAACCTGCAGTATAGCAATGGTAATTGCCCAAAATTTAAAAAATGCTTGAATTGTCACAAAAGCATTACAAAATGTCTATTATGAATTGATTTAGCAGATAACAGTTTAGCCTGCCAGTACCAGCAGTTGAGTAATCATAATTGCTCTTGTATGACGCCCAAAAATCACAAATTTAAGCTATAAAAGTGTAACTTACTAGATGACGGGTGCAGTAAGCAACAAAGAAAAAGGAAATTTGATTCATAGGATGACACCCAAAGACATTACCTATGATTTGCTCAAAAACATATACAATCACAGATTTTAGGTTATAGTATGGAGCATTATAAGGGCCTAAAGTTGCAGCACAATGGTTGAAATTGTACCTAGTAATGATTGAAAGTAAAAAGGTTAGAAAATATAAAAACACTTACTCAAACTGCCCGAAAAATAAAAAATTTTCCGAAATTTTGTCGCGAAATCAGTGCATTTTGACAGGCAGGGGGGGCCAGTGCCCCCCGGACCCCCCACTTCCTACACCTATGCGAAGTCCATTAAGCCTTCGAAAAGTGATGCTGATACAATTTGTGAACGAAGGCTTTGACTGACATTTTTGTTCTTAACATTATGAGTTTGACTTTTAAGAAGCAACGCCCCCTCGTAGTTTATGCTATAATTTGGGCTCAAATATCTTTTTGAAAAGCTTGGGGCTAGTCAAAATTTTTGACATGCACGTGGGATTTGTGGAAATAAAGTTAGGTAATTCATGGCCAGAAGAAATACTAATGCTTGAGGATGCATTATGCCTCTGTCCAAAAGGTTCAACAACAGCGTTAAACAACAAACCAAAAAGCAAAAGTGTTGGCACTTTAGCAGTGCTTAAATAATTGCAAAGCTAAAACTTGAGATTTCAAATAAATTTTACAAAGGGTTGCGTTTTCAATCTGATCCAAGGACAAAGACAATTTGGGTCTCTTAAACAAAATTTGCTCCAGACACAAAAATTTTAAAGAAAAATAAATGGATATTTTGCGAGAAATGTTTCTACGACTGCGTTATAAAATGAAGGAAGATACGCTTAGAATCGTTAGCAAGGCAATTAACAAAATATTTACGTTTAAGGAAAAGCTCTAATTTAGCCCAAATTTGGAATCCGATTTTTAAGTTGGGCCACCTCTGTTCTTCAGTTAGTTGGGCAGGTGCCACAGGTTGGGCCATAAAGACAAATGTTAAGTTAAAGCCTCATAAAGCAACTTCTAACAATAGGTATTTGGTTGCTTACAATTGCTTAGAATTTAAATCTTTATAAGCTTTAAGAGAAGAAGATAGCTATTGGTTAATTTTTTCAGTTTTAATTGGGAAAAAAATGCAACGACAAAAAGCTTATGCGCTTTTAAACCTAAAAAATTTAATAATTGAGCAAGATGTATGATTCAGATAAATCGCCAAACAAGCCAAACAACTGTGAAAGAAAATTCAATAATTGATTTTGTTTCCAATAGGATTAATACGGTAAAGTTATTTAGCTGTATAGGATTAATAAGTAGAGGAAAAAATTGTTTGGCAGAAAGCGTTTACAGAACATTCCAACGTTTCTCGTCCATTTTTCCGCGGTGGAAACTCCACCGATTTGCTTTTTTTTGTCAGATCCACAATACTGTCAGGTTCATCAGATTTTGATTTCAATGCCCACATGGACTTTGCTATGTTGTGCTTTTGAGAAAAGCACTTTGCGGCGATTTTCGCAGCTTGGTTAGAGCCTTATTTTGGAAATGCACCATGCTAGCAGTAGCCTATTACATTTTTGTTTTCTGTAGCCGACCCTCAAAGTTTAAATACACGAGCATAACTGAACAAAAAAACTAAGGATTATAAGCAAAAATTTAAAATTTATTTCCCTTGCCAATAAGACTAAAAACTGTCAACAAGTTTTTCTGATAAAATGCACCCACATATACCCAGAAGTATGTTACGTTAGACCACGGCCCATTCATAATTTGCCTAATGCCTCAACTAAAAGTTATGCAGCCACTTGGAAAATATTTTGTTTCTCACTAGACTAAACAGCTTTTTATGCTTTGCAAAGTTTTAAGCCTATGCTTTTCACTTTGCTTCTACATTTTTGTTTATAAATTTTTTCTTCTTTTAACTGTCGGCGACAATCTTCAGCATGGCAACTTGCTTAGTTGTGATACATTGTGGGTATAAAATGTAACTGAAACAATTGGTAATTCACTCAAATGGCCCATTTTAAGACATGGCACAACCTATGTCACCTTTCCCATATTTTTACAAAGTTGAAAGGAAAAACGTTTTGCAAAAGCCAACAATTATCAGAAATCAGTATTAGCAGAAGTCATCTACTGAAGATCTAAGGAGAAACGAGCAGAGACGAAACTAAGTAAAATATATGGAAAAGTCAAATTTTTGATAGGATATTGGAAAAACTTTTAACTAAAGTGTTTATAATCCAATCCACATTTTATTTAGTTTTTCAAATAAATTTCGCCTGCTCAGTTGCATGAAAAATAGGGTAGAATATAAATTAAGTAGAATTACTAGAGGGAGTGATCTTTGGGACGAAACAGTAGTTGCGGAAATAAAAAATGTAGTTGTGATCTTCAAAAGTTGGTTTAGCTGAAATTTATGGAGAAATAGATAAAAATATGAATAAAAATTCATACTATAAAGCGCAATTCCCTCTCTCTTTCTGTGTGTGTGTGTGTGTGTGTGTGTGTGGCCGCCTGTCAGTGTGTTTTAACTTTATTGAAGCTATTGGGCGTGTAAACGTGAAATGAGGCGCGATTGATTTCCACTCCGCGGTGACTGTCCAAAAGTGATTCATGACGTCATGATAATGCCATAAGTGAAGATAAATTTTTTAAATCCACATATCTTGACCGAGGAAAATGATTTTTGCTTTAACGAAAGCTAGCGCCCGGCTCATCACTTTAAAAAACTTTACTCTTTTAGAAAATAAGATGACGTCATCATTAACGTTTTATTGTATAATTTTTTTACTATTTTTTCAAAAAGTGCTGAGTACTCTTAACCCTTAGTACATTTTTATCACGGGCAGCAAAATATAACAAAATGCCGAGTTTTAATCAAAATCTTGCTTGATTTACAAAAAGAATTATCATTTTTTTTAACACAAAAAGCTAATCGATGGGTTATTCTCTTAAGCCATTGGTGCGGCAGCACCAGGTTTCAACTCTTTGATTCCCGCGCCAAGCGTACCGTCGTTGATTAGCACTGAACCAGTAGAGTTGCTTTGTAGAACTAGTAATATTAGCTCTACGGATTCTTTCTGCTTCATCAAACAAAAAACAGGAAGCGGTTGAAGCTTTCTTGCAGTTTTTTATTTACAAATATGCGCAGCTCCTCCCAGCGTGCGCAGAACGAAAATTCAGGGCGATAAAGGCTACCACACAGCCTTAATAACAATTAATCAGGGGGACCAACACTCAGGCCCAAACAGAAATCCGAAGCATAATCAGTAATCAGGTCGAAACGAAAATTTACTACTCGTTTCGCCACGTTGACGTTTTCACAAGAATAGCGAAAATACACGTGATCACTATATATATATATATATATATATATATATATATATATACGAGCAGATGCACCTGTTATATATATGAGTCAAACATGGGGCCTTATTTAACCACAGGTCAAAGACCAAAGAAAGACAATATAACAAAGGAAGGCTTTTAGAAATAATCCGTTGGAAGCCCGGTTGTAACTCTACTACTTCTCAGTAGGGGCTAATTGTTCGGTTCGTTGTAGGGGTCTAATTTGAACCTATATTTACTTAACTCCTAACAAAACAACACGAGATCACTTGATTTACCACAATATCAATCAATTTTGTGAAAAATTGCTTATGAAGTCTTTGCGTCACATTCTCAAAAGACTACGCTTTATGAAGTCAAATCGCTGTAAAAAACTACATGGCGATTGGCGGAACAGCCATCACCCAAACTATTCTAATTACAGAACTGCAGATGCTGAATTCTGGGCTCCTGGTCAGTTTGCCCTCCCCAGACTATATTTATGTCGGGACCAAGGAACATAGGCACAGACAGAGGTTTTAAGTTTTATAACTAAGCTTTCAATTGCCAATAAGTTGTAAGAAGTAGGCCAATTACTTTATAACTCCATTGCTATATATATATATCAATCACTACAGTGTCCTCCTAGAAATTTGAGTTTATGCTCCTATGCACTTAATCAAATAAAAGCATAAAAGTTTGTGAAATTATTTGCTGTTTGTAAGTATGCACAGTCTTAATTTATTGGCAAAGAGCTGGGCATTGTGGGCATATTTTATGAAATTTAAACTTTGAGGGAAAATCAATGGAGAAAATACCTCTTTGGGTCTTCATCACGGTACGAAATCATAGCTATCATTGTGTGAAATCATAATCTCCATTTGAACACGGGGGCTATGTCCTCATTATTCAAAACTGGGGGACATAGCCCCAGTGTCCAAATCGCTGCTCAAACTTAACTTTTTCGTAGTTTCTGATTTTCTGTACATCTCCATTGTACATCGGAAGAAATAGATAAAGTTTGTGAGTAACGCTCGTCTGAATTATTAGTACAATAATCGGAAATCGGGGCTCACATATACTAATTTTTCGTTACTGCTCTTAGAAATGTTGTTTCGATGAAGTCGATGCAGCCGGCCGAAGTGATATTTCTATTTCTTCGTAGCTGACTGGCGTAGCCGGTAGAGCCGGCCAGTACATCCCGTAAAACCCAATTCTGTCCTATTGTCTCTGTGTTTGTCTGTTGTAACTCCATCAAAACTATTGAAAATTCAAACATGAAACTTGACACAATTGGTTATCATTCCGGGTAACTGTCATACAGGGTTTGATCACGTCACGATGACGTCATAATTGAAGATAATTATTTTTGCAATTTAGATTTATTAACGGCGGAAAGCGCTTTTTTTTGCCAAACAACAGACAGCACCCGACTTACTAGCTTGCAAAATTTTTACCACGTTTGGAATTAAGATCACGTCATAATTAATGATTGATTGCAAAAAATGCTTTTTTCATTTTCTCAAAAAATACTGTCCGTAAAAACGCAGTTGAAAGCTTTTTCGGTAGATATTAACAAGCTCTTTTCAACAAAAAACGTTTCATATCATTTGATAATCATTGGCGATGCAACAAGCAATTTAGGATGAAGGCATTTTTTTAAGCATGGTTTTCCTAATTTTTTTTAATTGCTTTAAAATGACTTTATTTTGTCATAATAATAAGCGACATCAAAATGCTGTTTGGAGCCACTTTAGTAGAAGCAGCTGCAGCTAGCAACTCTACTTATCATCTTGAAAGCAAACATAAATAATAAAGCATACCACCGGTATGCTGCCTTTTGAAGTGGAATCATGTATTCCAGTTCTAACATTCTAGTATACCTCTGGTTTTTTAATAATGCAAAGTTGCTTCAATAGTTGTATTTATGCTATACAAATACCACCGCGAAATTTGTTATAATGGCAACGTAGGTGGACTTTAGGTTAGAATACCTTTGTACAGTCAGTCGCGAGCTTCACTAATCTTTATTCCCGGGACATATTAATAATATACAGCACAATGTAACAAAGTGCCAAGTTATTGTGCAAAACTTCTGAGTACTCAAAAAATTATCCGCCTCTTCAACTCAAAAAACTGGTCGATGAATTACTCCCTTAATCCACAACTTAACCTTTTTCAATAAATGTAACAAAAAAAAACAAACAAAACTGTACTGTAACTGCTGGACTCCGGCATACTTTTCCTCACCCTTAGTGCATTTATGCCGTAACCTAGAAACTTATGAGCACCCAGAGGCTTTAGGTAATATAACCTGGCCTACATCTACGAAAACGACTTAAGCATTAGGCCAGCCATTAATAGTGTATTTCTGGAAATACAAGAATCACTTCAGCGTTCTTACACAATATGTTGAAATGAACGAATAGATGTTGTGAAGCTATTGGCTGTTGGTGAGGAAGCGTAGTCTTTATATAACAGTAAAGAGATCAGAATTTGGGGCATATTGCATTTATTTTCAAAGTTTGTGAGAAAGTCGTTAAAAATATAAGTTAGTAGGTCTTCAGCATCATTTGAAATTGCATTCACATAGGGAAATTTTTTGCTCAAAAATTTTTTGCTCAAAAAAGGAAATTTTTTGCTATGCTATCCGTGATTGGATGCAAGGCATTTGAGGGATATGGCTTGTTTTGCCCTATTTTGGGACAAGGTCACCTAGGCGCAGCCAAAAAACTTGATGTGACAATCATCATGACGAGAGGGGTCGCACCAAGTTGTGAAATGATCCTACCTCTTAATAACTTATTTCAATAATCGCAAAAATACCACAATTAGATGGCCCATTCTCAAATTTACTTTATACAAGTTAAAATTTTTGATAACCTGTCTCAAAATAATATCTAAAAGAGTTTCTTATATTCCTAGTATATTACTGCTAGCTAGTGCCGTTGCTAAATGAAAGCTTGGGGAGCGTGGCACTCCTCTTGTTTCCATACTTTTGTCTTTTTACTCTACTGCAGTTCACTCAGTAGTGATTTCCTAAAATTTTGGTTGAAAAGATACCACAACAAACAGACTTTAAATTGTAAGAAAACTTCTAGCTCACCGGCAAAATTTTGAAAAATTTGTTTTATCACATCGTTGAAAATAGATAAAAAATGAAAGGAAGTATAAAATGTCGTGGACCACTCGATAAATTTTAGTCCACATTAACAATAAAAATTACAGCAAGTTTGCATAAAACATGCTCATTTTAATGCATTATTCCAAAACAACTCAAATGTGTTTAACCAAAATGCGTTAAAATTTTGATTTGTTTTAAACTATATTTCATTTTATAAAGATTTTATAATCTTAATAATTGTGGAACGCCTTTTGCGTAGTGAAACACGATGAGAACCCGTCAGAAACCTAACTTCTCAATCCTCCTAGATGCGTATCCCTGGCCTAGGTACGGTATATCCATTGTTAACCCTCGCTTTTATTGTGAAGACACTTAAATGCTCTATTTAAACAAATATTTTCAACACCAAAATTTTGGAAATTTTGAAAGTGGACTAGCTCTCGAGCCTGCAACCACCTCTGTTTTACTACCCACTGTCCCCAAACTTTTCTTGCTTTGGCGACGACACTATCGGTGTTGTGGCGTGAGCATGCAATTAAAGAAACTTGAAGAAAGATAGATAACAAGACTGAGCACCACACCGGTAGCTTTTAAGATCTATCCTAACGATTAATGATGGTCAGAGTAAAAAGGAAGGAAAAAAGTATTCGCTGCCGACAAGCTGCTCTTCATCTCAAAATGTTGTTTTTTGCCCGCACTACATAGCAAGGCAAACTTCCAGCCAGTGGCCTAGCCAGAAGCAAATTTCGCGAAGAGAACCCAAAATATGAGCTTCAGTGTTGGATGATTTTTATTGAGATAAACATATGGAAGAAAACTATTTTTGGCCCAAAACGAAAGTGAAGATCATTTTGTTTTAGATACCAACTATTTGAAACTAACGGTTTCCTATTTTTAGCCCAAACATGCCTCTCTTTTATTTACGCCTATGCCTACACATTTCTTCAGTGGATTTTGAAAAATTGGAGACATGGCTCCTTGGCCCCACCAGGCTACGCCTATATTTTCAGCACAGTAGCTTATCCCGCAAAAACATACTTCACGATAAGTTGTAATATGTGTTTGATGGTAGATACCTTGTAACAGCTTTTTTTACTTTAAAATTGCGATTTGTAATATTCAGAGACCTATTTTACCAAGAAACTTTTCTGGAAACAAATTTTATGGCGTAATCATTTTACTGGCAGATACAAAATACAAATACAAACACTACAATAAATACAAAATGTCGAAAATTTGACGGTTAGATATCCCCCGAAAATAGGTATCTGTTTATAATATGCAATAATGATTTTGTCACAGTACAATCGTGGCAATTATCAATCGTCAATGACTGATTTCAGGACTTCACTAAAATCAAAAGCTTATTTTTCTTAGTTAAATACAGTAGTGGAATTAAGTCATTCCTTATCGTTTCGTGCAAGCTAGTTCTTGAAATTTCATGAACTTCGCGCACCGCTTATTAAAAATGGACGTAACCATGCTTTAGTACATCATAATTTAATATCTGCAGGCTACTGGCCAACTGCTTATTTATGATAGAAACTGTTATCGAAATTTTTGATTTCCGCCATTGGTTTGATGACTAATTGTTGAGGCATTGAAATATCCAATTTTAGAAAATAAAGGCTACTAAGACATTTGAGGAAGTCCGCAAGCTTAATTTTACATACCGAGCTGATGGTAACAACCAGGGTGGCTCTCAATAAATTTAGGGGAGGCAACAGCACAGTAACTTTGACAAGCCATTATATGAAGTGACTTGAACAGGCAAATATCTTTTTCTTAGCAGACTCATCGTAATCTAATCGTCACTAAATTTTTTGTTTTAATTTCAATAGAGATTAAACAGAGTAAACGAGCTAATTTCTTGCTGGTGACGAGAAGATACCAACTTGGTTTTTTGAATACTCAACAACTTCTTTACCACGTATCAGCTGTGAAAGGAACATACATTAAAGAAGGCACATATCAGTTTCTCTCATTAGCCAAATAAAGTCAAAGTTGAATATACAGCGAAAAAGTTAAACTCATGTTAAACTATTTGTTCCCTACAAAAGCACAGTAATAGCGCTACTTCAAGTATAACAAGAACCACACTTTTTAATTTATTACTGGTTTAAATTAAATTAAGTTTTTGTTTTTCATATCTAACTGATTAGCTCTATTTGTTCGCCACTATACTGCCGAAAAGGATGGCCAGGTAATCCGAAAGGATATCAAACAGTAATGGTCTGAAATTCAAACATTTGAAAAAAAACTTAGGTCATATAGGAAAAGTGTTTTATTTTTGGTCCAGCACTTCTCAATCAGTTTATCTGAAACAGGAAATTGACCGCTTGCACGAAGCAGTCTAACATACTTATAATATTATATGTAATTGGAATAAAAGCAGCCTACACTGGAAAAAAGCATGAAACAAAAAGCAGTAATCGGTATATTAGTAGTCACTTACGCAAGAGAGTAGCAAATACTGACAGCTTCGGCCCTCACCTCATAAAACTTAGTTTAGTACTACAGGAATTTTGCTTATTAATTTAAATCATGCATTGTCGCATAACCATCAAACATAAGCAAAACAAAATAAACAGGGAAAAACAGCAAGTGATAGCTAAAAAATATCAAGCGAAAATCAGTTATGCAGTGTAGCTTTTTATATAAAAAGCAGTAACAAATTAGGTTGTAACCGTGGCGGCTCAGAGTGTGCGTATTAATTTTTAGAAATAGCCTAAAATTTGCTACACTTAAATTTAAGTAATAAATTGCCATATCATCCAGCGATACCATTAAGCTATAGCTCTGGATCTCGGTGTAGTATCATAAAGATTTCATAAATTGATGGGATGATTGAAAGGGCAATCCATCGAGAACTAAAATCTAACCTTCGATTATGAAGTTATCTGCAATTAAAATTGATTGTCATATACTTTTCCTCGTTTTCTTCATTGGCTTTTTGGTAAAATTTCGGTTCTCGATGGATTATTTTCCCATCACCCCACTATTTACAAAATGCCAAGGCCATTGATGGACGCAAGATATGGCAGGGATTTAATTCTTGTTGTGTATCTTTGATGTAAAACATAACATTACTTCTTTGGTTTCTTCTTGATTGGAATAGATTTTTCGTCAGCAAAACCTAGCTGGTCTCTCTTTGGTACAGACAAAATTGATATAGCATTTTTCGGAAAAATGAGGATGGCTTTCACTGTGCATCATCTACAGTAAGACCGGTTTAATCCGTATCTGGCTTGTGTCTTTGCAAGCGACATCAGAGAGAAAAAACCACTCGACTACGGCATTAAACCCAATCACGGACAGGAAGGCAAAGCATCTGCCAGGTCGGTCATTTTCTGTTTCCTGTTTCTTGCATCATTCACGTGTAGAAAAACTTTAAGCCAAAACTGTAACACTTTGGAAAATTCTTCTCCTCGCTTCTCCAAAAGCGTAACATTCAGAAGTGGAAGTTGCTGGATTAGTTCCCGTATAGCTCGATAAGTGATTTCCGTTTTTATGGTGCACTAAGACACGGATGCCATGGTGCAGGCGGTGCAAGAGATGGTATAGTTTTTCAGAATGGTGATAATCGGCCAAAAGTACAGCATTACCTTTTCAAATCATACAACAATGGAATGCAGAAATAAATAGTAGAGTATGATTTCATTATTGTTCACTTTATCTGCATTCATTCTTGCTTTACATTTGCCTTCTGAGCCATTATATTCTTTGGTCATTTGAAAGTACAACTTAAGTTCGTCCCAGTAACGTAGAATATTATTTTTTGGCACACCCTTCTCGTTTTGGCATACTTCGTAAAGGTCATAGTTGATGGGGTTCTCCTCATCATTTATTTCCATAATCCTAAATAATTCTTTGTTGGTCCCTTTACGAAGCGTAGATTTGTTGAAGCAGGCGGAAATCGTAGACATCAGGTGGTTAACATCAGCAGGAACAATTTGAAATTCACTTTGAACACACTTCTGAAAATAATGGCAAGTGCGCTGTAAAAACACTGCAAACGAGAATCTTGTTTGGGTCGACACCTCTCAGAGTTCTGCTTCTCAATGTTTGCACATTTGCTCCATCACGGATTAAGCCAATGGTTCTCAACTTGCATAAATTCACGACCCATTAAACCATGTATGAAATCAAACGACGCACTGCATGAGCTGATATGTCAAAAAAATGACTCTCTCTAATCAGTTGACTTCAAAAAAAGTCGCTTAGCCAAAAATAAAGTCAAAAATACTTTCAGCACAAGTTGAACTCCGAAAGAAGGTCATCAAAGCAAGGATGGAGACAGTAAAGCTCACAACATAAGTTAACCACGAAAAAAGCCAAATCTATGCAGTCTCAAAACGAGCCCTTACGTTCTTAAAACAACCCATATTTGCGCTGCGAGGCTCTATTTAGAAACACTTGGTTTAAGCCAATGTAGTCCTAAAATTTCAGGTTCGTAGACTGTAATGCTTTTATAGCGCAAAATATGTTGCCTCTCTCAACGCTGAAACGATGCTGAACAAAGAAACCAAGACTGTGACAAGTTTTTTCTGAGATGGACTGCAGTATGGAATTGAATGACAAATAGCTTGTTGACATTCACATTTATAATTCGTTACTTAGAAGCGAGAATTGACTGTGGGATAAATCCTTTTTCATGTCTTCCTTATTGCTGGGGCAGTTATTTTGGTGATGAGGGCTGAACATTTGGTGAGATTGAGCTGGAGATCTGGTAGAATGCACTGATTGCAAAATGCCGAGCCATACAAGCAGTAAGCAACATCTTTGCTTCTTTTATTAGTTGTGAACGCGAGGCTCTTTTGAAGAGTTTCTGCATTGATTGCTTTTTGGTTTATTGCAGCGACTTGTCCCTTGTGTTGAGGAGGCTTTTCACGATCGGAAAAAGTGCTAAGTTTTGTTAGCAAAACTTTTTACACTACTTGCACCAAGCATTCTCATACTCATCTGTCGACTTCTAAAGCCATTTGTATTTGATTTTCCAGGTTATGTAGTATTTTGTTGCTGGAGCTTTGAATGTCGCCTTTTTCTTTAGATGACCCATGGTCTGCCACAATAAAGCAAATGGTAAGAAAAGAGTTATTTAACAAAAAAATAGTTTTATTTTACTTTTTACAGGAGAAACTGCTTCCGGTAGTTGCTACCAATATTAAGGCTACATTGTGGATTCTGCCTTAAACGTTTTAGTGTGATAGCAGTACAGCATAAATGCGCCGCAAAAAAAAATTTAAGCAAACTCTCTGTCGCCAACAACGAACGCGGTGACGTATCAAATTTTAATCAGGCATAAGCAACTCAGGGCGGCTGCAATTACAACCATTGAATTGTTGATTAACACAGGAAAATCTGCACGGGTGTGGGGATGGGGACACTAAATGAAAGAGCAAGCTTGCTCTTTTGCCGCCAAATCAAAACTTTTCGAAGGTCACTGAAATTTCGACAAAAAAATTGGCGTCCAAAGTGTTTGCTACCCGTCGGAGACAGTAAATGAAAATAAGGCAATTCATTGTTGTTTGTTTGAATTTTAAGTCAACTGGCAACTCTGCAGCTAAAATGCATTCAGTTATGGTGGCTAGTTTGTCATGCGATGCTGCAATGCTTAAAAAATTTTGATTGTGGCGTATTCGACAGAAGATTTTATTTCGTTGAACTATCACTTTTTGTGAAATGAATACAATAATTGACAGTTTGCCAACGATAGAATCATTTACTCACTAGCCTACAGGTTGTGTCAGAATACACGATATCATTAGCGAAGCCAGAAGCATATTTTGGGAATTTCAAAATCTAGGCTTATTATTTCGTGTTTGTGGTTCTCAATTTTGTTTGATGGCTTTGACTGTATGATATTTTCATTGACTTTTTGTTAACGTTATACCTAATATATTCATTCCTTGATTGCGTTGAAAAACTTGTGGGAAATGGCCCCTGTGCCTCCTAGCTACGCCTATGCGTGATGTGACAAAAAGTTAGACTCATTGTTCTTCTGCTTCTTCGCTAATCTAAATTGAAGGAAGGCACTGCCTCGATTGAAGAGTCGCCACTGGTAACAAATGTTTTTTTCCCTCGCTGGTTGGCAGTTGGTGCTGCACGGTTGCCATCTCTACCTGCTGAAAACTGAAAAACTCTCAACACTGAACTCAAAAGCTGTGTCAGCTAGGCCACCTCTTAGTGACAAACAGCACTGAATTAAAAAAGATTACTTGTATATATCGCAGCTTCAAGCGAAAGATAAATAGGTGCAAATGGCTGTTAAAAGCAGAAGTAAAGAGGATAGGCTGCCGCAGAGCCGTGGGAACCAACCACTGCACCCACCCAGTAGGGAAACCCAGCCTCGTCTAGGCGTCTCGCCTTAGCAACGCTAAGCATTTTTCAATGCAGCAAAATATAACTATACTTGTAGAACATCTACAGATTTGCTAATTATCTCAAAGCCTACTTACTATTTTCCTGTTTTGAATTTTTATATTATTACCAGACCATGCTCAAAACACAAGCATTTTAATAACATAGAGTATTTGTCACCGTGAGTGCTTTTTGCCGCTTTGAGAAACTCTTGATCGTAGGAAGCTGCATTACCCTTTTAATTTCTAGCAGAGTGTTTTAATGCGACACAGTGGGATGATAGCAGGTACTTTAATGCGACGTAGTGGGAGTGATAGACTTTGAGTGATATAACACAAGTAAGTTTCAGCAAATTGAAGATGTTCCTTCACTAAAATAGTTGGAAGTTAGTAACTTTTTTATGATACCCAACAAGTACAAATAAAGGTTCAGTTGTTAATACCTGGGCAGCGAGCATAGGGTATTTATAAAGAGTTGAAATTAATTGTAAACAGTGCATGAGCGGATTAACATTGTGTAATATCATTTTTTGCAACGTCTAGTTGTGCAGACATAATTCTATAGTTTTGTGTTTGAATAAGATGGCTGAAGTTTATATTTGAACTAACTTTAAATCTAAAAAATTGGAGCCACACTATTGTGTTTTACACCAAAATGTCAATAAAATGGTGTGACGTCTATAATTTTGCTGTGGCAGAAAAAATTCGCTAAGAAAGTACATGCAATTTCTTTTCAAGTTGTAAGGTTTTTAGAAAAACAACAAAATTACTCTTGCTTGATTGATTTAAAAAATATTTTTAAATAATAAACAGCTTTTCTAACTTTTGTCTCTATCGTTCAAACAAACAAAAACTTTTGAAATCGTGTTTTTGACCTGCATTTAATTTGTCTGCGTCTAGGCAACATTATATTGTTGGTCACAGCAATCTTGGCGTCATTTTATGAAACGACCTATACAGATGCTCTGCAGTCAGCAATTATGGCTGCTTTTTACAAGCCATTCCAGTGGCACCATTTTTTAGATTTCGCAAACAATAACAATAATGTAGAAAACAAAGCTCTGCGATCCATTTTGCCTAGCTGAGTATTATGAAGCAATACGTAAATCATAGACTAAAAGGCAATTACTGCAAAATCTGGCGCCGGTTCAAAATTATTTTCGAAAATGTACCACTATCACATCAGAACCGTAAATCTATATATATAAAAGTGAATGTCTGTGTGTATGTGTGTGTGTGTGTGTGTTCCCTATAGGTAGAAAGGTTAAAAAGTTTACCTAAAAACTAAAAGTGTATTCTTATGTAAAATTCTCCGAGGAAGACAACGGAAGTAGTTCCGAACCTCTAAGTGCCCCCCTAAGGGAGCTATGGGGGGCAGAACCCCCCTTTAAAAATTCAAATATATTCAATTTTGATGAAATTTAAACCATATGTATAAGACACTAAATTAGAAAGCTTTCCAAAATTTTAGCCTTTTTCGACTATATTAGGGGGCAGAAAGCCCCCTTGAAAATTTAAAGTTTTTGTTAGGTACCACAAACAGACAAAAATTTGTGACAAATAAAAATCCAAATTTGACGGTTATGAGCAAGACTGTACTTTTAAAAATCCCTAGCAAATTAACCCGTCGTAGATCAGGTAAATATAACTTTTTCCAGGGAAGCCAAGTACGATGTTTTGATTTCAATCAGAAACGTCTATGGGGGGATACGAGCCTATGGGGCGATATTCGAGATGAGCATTAAGAATTATAGATATAAGAATATAATAGAAATAGGTGTAAAATTGTAGAGATTACATGTTAAAGTGAAAGCAAGTGTTGAGAAAAACTCAGAAGAAGATAAAAGATAAAATCAAAGTATAAGGTACTAAGCATTTTAAAGTCTGAAAGGGTTCGTTGTTTAAGGCCAATACTCACCAAAACAAGTAGGTTATGTGACCACCTCTCTATGTGGAATGTAAACATTCTAAATTGATTTTTGATGGTTTAATGATGAGAAGAGTTAAGCAGAGACTTGCTGAAGAGTACATATCAAACCAAGTAGGTTATGTGACCAGTCTCTACATTGAATGTAAACATTCTTAATTGCTTTTTCATGGTTTACTGGTAAGAAGAGTTAAGCAGAGACTTGCTGTAAGCTATAGATGAGCAGTTCTGAGGGAGACTTGAGTGCTGTTAGAGATGTGTGTGTGGTGGTAAAGACTGGCCTTTGGCCTTTGTATATATTTAAAAATCTAAGTATGAACAGTGTTCCTATCCTTTGATACTAAACAGAGAAAACCCAATAAAAATAGTAAAAGAATATAAATTTCACTGATTTATGTGTGCATTAGAGAGAGAAATATACTGCTCCAGTGATAAACATAATATTAATTTCTGATACACAAACAAAATAAATAAAACACATGCATACACCACCTATAGAAGGAAAAATTAAAGAACCCTAAAAAAAAATGAAAGTGTATTGTCACATAAACATTTCCAAGGAAGACTGTGGAAGTGATTTTTTTTTTTCTATAGCCAAGTTTTTTCTTGTGTGTGTTTCATTCTTTCATGGCTTATTGTTACTTATCCACTCTTATGTCCTGCCCAAAATTGATTTTGTTTTTATCCTTTCCGATACAAAAATTCTTCAGTGCCATCATTTTTCGATAACAACTATTAGGATTAGTTCCCTCACCATATTCTGAATATTCAATTTTTGATAACAATAATTAAGATTAGTCCCCTCACTATATCCATACCGTCAGTGCATCATTAATATATTTTCCATAAAATCACCGAGCTACTCATTCTTCCTTGTAACTTTTATTTATTTTCTTTTATACGATTGTATGAGGAACTTGCAAAATATTGCATGATTGAATCTTGTGTAATTAGGTCAAGAAAACTTATGATCTTATTTCCATTTTGATGAAGGTCCACTTTGGGGGTCTACAGGACCCGTGTTAATTGAACACCCAAAAAACAACATCCATATTGTACTGTATGAGCTGGGAAAATTATTCTTAACAAAAAGGGATTCTACTTGGCTACTCCCTCTCACCGCCGATTGTTTTTCTTTTAATTACAATAACATTTAGGATATAATAGCATTCATTAACAAGGGACCTATTGTCATAAAATTAAGATTGCATGCACAAATAGGATTATTGCTGCCTATATTTTTGATACGTTTTCTAAAATAGGGGTCCTATCAGAGCACCCTCGACCAATTTTCTCTTTTTATTTTACTTTTTTTTAATTGCAATAATTTCTACATGCAGATTGCATGAGCTATATGATTTGGAAACAAATTGTAAAAATGGAGTCCAACTTGGCATATACACTGCATGCACTCAGGAAAATATTGTGGGTTATGTAAGTTTGGATGCATTTTCTACAATAAGGGTCCCTGTGGGGACCTCCTCCTGTCATTTTTTTTCTTCTGATTGCAATAAAATTGGGATATAAGTAGGCAACCACACTGATGAAAGTATCCAAATTTCACTTTATTTTCATCATTGTCCCCTTCCCCACCACCGCTAAGCAAGTGTTGTCAGAATAGTAATCACCGGGATAACTTACAACATCTGACCAAATGACGTAGCTTTTTTATCCTATACCCGGGCAACGCCGGGTACCTCTGCTAGTAATAAATAAATAAAACCTTAATAAATAAATCAAAAGCGTTATGAATGATGGCGTCCGCAAGATCTTCGAGTTGCAGACATTTTCTAACTACAGGTTCAAAATAAATCGACGGGAAAGCATTCGTGTAGCTTCCTTTGTGATTGTGTTCAAAAAGAAGAAAAATCTTACATTGTTTATCACAGACCAGCTCATGAAATTCTTCAAAAGCCACAGATGCAGCTTAATTGAAGATTTGAAACACTAGTCAATTCAATAGTATTTTTAGGTTACTTAATATTTTCGCGTATTTACTGTTTTAGCTTTCAAGAAAATATTGTTTGTTTAGTCGTAATTTGACTCATCTTTTTAGGTTTGATTGGTTAGTTTCGTGTTGTATTTAGTTTTGCAAGCATGTTCTACTGTATTACATCAAGATGTCACGTTATAGACCTATTCTATATTCCATAAGTAATTTCGATTGCTTTCTGGAGCACAAATAGAATACTAATTGAAACGGATTTTTTAGCACACTAAAGTAAAAGTAAAATGTTTTTCATTGTTCTCGGTAATTCGTTTCAAAAACCACGTGATGTTTAAATTTTTATGCGCTTAATGTAGCAAACAAAATAAAGAATAAATTCAAAGAAAAAAATTAACCTTTTCACTTCTAAAAATCTTTTGCGCAGAGTTGGTACAAAGTTTCACATTTTGAAATCTTTAAATGTATGTTTTGATTTGATATTTTAAAGACTGGTTTAGCTAAATTTTTGAAAATTGTGTAAGGAAAACAAAACTAAATTGCAAAATAAGTCAGATATTCAGATTGTAGAATATGCAGTTTTTGTTAAAATGCAGCTTCTGCACACTTTGGAGCAGATTAAAACCCAACTCACTAATTATAGTGCAGTAGACGTGATTAGTAACCACCTTAAAATTGAGTGAGCCATTAATAAAAGTTTTCTACTGGAGATCTGAAATAAAATATTAAATGCCTAAATGGAACATTTTTAATTTGGAAAAAAACTTGACCCTGAGTTTGGCTTTTTATATAAATCATACGGTACCTGTTTGGAAAAATGGCTGTTGTGCATTATGACTATGCGCATTGCAGTCTCCGAAAATTTTTGCAGATAATGATTATTAATAGCAGCACCATGGTCACTCCATGTTGGTATTGATATAGATAAGAATAGTATACTATACAACAATGTATAAGTAAATAGGTAGTGTGTGCAAAGAAGAGTAATTCTTTGTACAAACGTCATTGATATTTTTAAATTGACAACAATTTGAAAACATATGTTTGCAGCTGCAATAGCTCTATTTTTGATACAAAGTAATTTTTAGACGTAAAATTCTGCTAAACATGATTTATGTTTCTAGAAATGGAAAGTAAACTGTTAATTGCACATACAACATTTCATTTCTTGATCCACCCTATTCATTAACGCAATATAAAAAGTTTTAAAAGCAAAAGTTTTGAGTCAAATATAAACTCACTGTCGAAAGTCAGGTACTGAATCATATTTAAATATTTTACTTCAACGTAGCTTATGATAAAGAGTTAAAAAACGATAGAGGCAATCATTGAAACAGCTGTTGCACAATTCTTAGTTTATGTAAATTGACGCATTTTCCGTTCAGATACGGGCTGATGACCTTTTTTTTTGGGAGACCATCGTCTTCAAAGCACGAAATTGTGCATTTGCACGCTTCCACCGGCCCCGAAACTCAACGTGTCGCACAGCAGGTTACACGCAACTACACTACATTATTGTGCCCAAATACAACAAGAGTCAAAAGAGCCACAGTCAAGGACTTAAAGAGCGGCAGTTTGGCCACACCTGTTATATTTAATAAAGCAGTGCACAAAAACGTAAGTTATTGACGCAAAAATGAAGTATCCCAGAGCAGTTTGATGATACCAGATAAGCCAACGTGGCCCGGCAGGACTAGCAGTCAGTTCTATGTCTGATTAGAAATATCAGTTCAGCAGGATACGTCGGTTTTACGGCAAAATCTTTCTAAGAGCAGTAACGAAAAGTTATTATAAATAGAAAATCACCCCCATGCCCTTAATCCAGATCGTCGTGATACTGGTCTTACTCACAAAATCTTTATCATTTAACAAATTGTATCCATTCTTTCCCATTAGTTTAGGAGCGCAAAATAAAGTTGGGATGAGCACCCCAATCGTGGTAGGTTTTCGATTACAAAAATGAGTTATTTAGTGGTAAGATCATTTTGAGGCTTGGTGCAACCTTTATATTTATGATGTTTGTAACGTCAAGTTTTTTGGCTACGCCTACGTGAATTTGTCCCAAAATAAAGTAAAACAGGCCATATCCTCCAAACGCATTGCATCTAATCACAGATAGCATGATAATACATTTTTAAGCAAAAAATTTCCCTACGTAAGTGCGATTTTACGTAGTGTTGAAGACCTACCGATTTGTATTTTATTGACTATTGTCATAGACTTTGAAAATAAATACAATATGGCTCAGATGTTGATCTCTTTACTATTAGATTTGGACTACACTTCCTCATTTACAGCCAATAATTTCACAAACATTTGTTGGTTTATTTCAACAAATGCATCTGAGCATAAATTTAAAGTTGTGGAAGAACGCCAAAGTAATTCGTATATTGCCAGAAATACGCTGTTAAGTAGTAGGCCTAATGCTTACGTTGTTTTCGTAGATATAGGCCAGAATACATGACCCTAAGCCTCTGGGTGCTTGTAAGTTGCTTGGTCCCAGAATAAACGCTGTCACGCTAAAACAAAGCAGCGGAATCCAGCATCTAAACTGCAGTTACTGAAGTAGGTTAAATTATGGTTTAAGTCACAGGTGTGCCATCTTTTTGGCAGGTGAGTCAAGTTTAGACCAATAAAAGATTGCATGGGCCAGTCAGAGTTTCTAAAGTGAACATGGGAGTAAGAATGTTTATTGTATCAACAAAAGCCTGGAGATTTAATAGGTAGTGGGACTGGACACACCCAAGAGTTTCAATAGCTCTTTTTAAGCGTTGGTATATATGATTGCTTTGTCATGTGCGAAGGTGTAGTTATGGACTATTTCCTTTATACCACTTGATAGATAACGACGAATTTTTATTAACCTGAGTACAAAAATGCTATGGAAAGTTAAGTTAAAGCAAGCTATCCCAAATTGGGTGGTTGTGCCTCCATACGGAAGCAGTGACTCGGAACAAAACATTAACCAATTTTGAAATTTGGGAGCATTGCTCTTCCAAATAAACTTTATACCTTTTTAAATACAGCACATTGACACCGATACATAACCTGCTCTGGTTTCGTACATACAGTAGTTTCAGGTAAGATGTTAATTGGGACAACTTAAGTTATTGTCTCTCCGAATAAGTTCCTGTGACACTTCAAAGGAAAGCAGTGCCTCAAATAAAGATGTCCTCTACAGCCTTAACTTGATGACAAACTTAAGGATTATGAAATTTGGGACCAATTTTTTCACCCAATTAAAATTGATTATTAAGTGCTAAAATGTAGCAAACAAAAATTTGAATCTCAAAATAAAAAATGACTACATTATTTGAAAAAATTTACTGACAAAAAAGCAGGCGCAAATGCAAGAGTGCACCCCTCCTAAACTGGAAAAATATTTGCAAACTGATGTTGTAGCAGTAAATTATGGTTCTTATTTGAGAAAAATTTTTCAAAATGCCATTTTTTTGTTTTAAATGTCAATACTCGAGCTAATTCCAATGCCCGGACATGCACGTCATTCCAATGATATTGGTATAATGTCGAATGCTTTAATAAGTATGAGTAATACATTTTATATTTTTTGAGATCAACTTATTGGGTCGATCTCAACAGGGTTGATATTTTAAGATCAACCTGAAAATGCAGTCTGCGATTGCGAGCCACAAGTTACATCATTCCGCAGGCCGCAAAATTTTACGTCAAGGGCCGTAGGTTGCACAATCCTGGTTTAAACGACTAATTTATCGACCAGTTTTTGTGTTAAAGAAGCGAATAATCTGTTTTTAGTTCTCCAAGATTTCGCATTAAAACTCGGTCTTTTGCTACACTTTGTTGCACGTGATTAATATGTCTTGGAGGCTAAGACTATGCAAGCTAGTGACATTACTATACAAATGGATTGTTACTTGGAGTTCATCTGCAGTTCAGTAATTGCAATTATCCTAGTTGCCATTGCATTATTGACACATTAACTGCCAAGCAAATTTTTGAAAAAATATCATTTGGGCCAAGTGAAGCAAATTGTTTGTTTACGTTTATATTAGCTCAAATTTATGTTTTAAACTAACCAATGTAAATTTGGAGACGTATTTTTTGAAATATTTGAAATTTCTGTTGTCAGTTAAATATGACTGACGTGGTCACACGGAAAATTTTTTTATTAATTTTGATGATTGTGTTCGTTTTTTTAATCTGTGTTGTGATCTGCAATGAAAACCTTCATTTATAAACGATAATTTTGCGATTGCTAAATTTCTTATGGTTGATTCAGTTTCCTGGTTGCTAGTTAAGCAATTTTGTTTTTCCCTCCAGATAACTGATTTTAAGCCAGGCAAAGAGCAATGGGTGGCAGCTTCAAGCGGTGATCTTTATTGGTATTTTAGTAATTTTCCGGTTACCAAATTTTTATTGTCAATTCAGTCGATTCTTCAGTCCAAATTAAAAGGTGATTGCCAAATAAAATCAAAATGGTATTGTAGTACTCAAATGGAAAGATACGCGGGATGTTCGCATGTTGTCAACCAAGCATGCATCGATTATGGCACCAGTATCAACACAATCACAGTCATTTACACCAACACAACTATTTCCGTTTACACCGTCATCTAAATCTGCACAACAATAGACATGTGCACAACTATCTTCGATATCAGTTGTCAGCGGTCAGCCTCCACAAACGTCAGCAGTTGATAATACTTTCAAAGTTAGGCAACGTTGGTCTTGAAGGGAAATAGAAAAACCTTTAGCGATGTTATCATACAACAAAGAGAAATCTGGCATTGACTTATTGGATTAAATGGCATCATATGCCACGTCTCTTCAAAAAGGAGTAAAATGGTATCGCAAATTAGCAAATTGGACCAAGTTTGGGAATTGTTGTAGAAAACGCATAAATTTTACACAAGAAAGCATCTAAGAAGAAAACCAAAATTCGTAGTTTAAAAGATTTGACTGATGGTTCGCTGAAGTGGCCTATTGCAGATCGTGAGCAACAAAACTCTCATTCAATGAGGATGAGTACAAATCATGACACTGTAGAAAGGGTCAATTCCAACGAAAAATCAATTCGAAGATATTGTAGTTTGTGTTACAACAAAATAAAAAAGAATTTATTCGTGAAAGAGCTCGAAAATAAGCCAAACAAACAAATATATAGAGCGGCAAATGTCTTGGTCAAACACAAATCTGCTTATCTTGCTTCAATGCACTGCATTGGTAACAATTTTTATGCTTGCTGGTGGGCTACAGCTGTAGTATATGTATTTTGAACAATTCATGACGATAGTTTCTTATCTTTTTAATTCGTATTTATAAAAATATTGAGAATATGTTTGTCTCAGTCAAAAAGTGTGTATAAAGTTTCCATTTCTGCTCATTTTTCAAAATCAAGCTTACCAAAAATTTCGCATCAGGCCACGCTTTGAAATGTCAATTGAAAATGAACGTAGTGTCAAGCATTAGTAACTGACGCGGTCTGCAATAAAATTTTCCGTGTCAGTTAAATATGACTGACGTGGCCGTCGTGGCAACACAACTGTCAGGCAAAAATAACTGACATGGCAGTCAATGTGTTAAAAACCAGATGTAAACCGGTATGTTGGTATTACGATGTATCATTTTACTTAAAAGACGGTATATGAGTAACAGGCTTTGTTGTGTACGTTTTACTTTCAAAATGGCAGCGGATGGAACATACAGCTAATAAGTGCAGCTGTTTTTACTTAAGTGGTTTCGGACAGCACTATAAGTTTGCTTAATAAGATATTTTGGCGAGACAGCTTTTTTTGAAACGCTCAAAAAATAAGATGATAAAAGTTTTAGAAAACTGCTTAAATGCTCAATTTCTTGTTGCATTATCAAAAATCCTCAAATATTATTAAAACTTTTTATCGAAAGGAGCTTCTAAATTTGTTCGCAAAAGCTTTGAATCGCATTTCTACGATCATTATAGTTTGAGAAAACCAAACAATTTGACAATTAATTGCCAATAATGACCTAATTTTAAATCCTAGAAGAGCCAACGTTTTGGCAAGTTGGCAAGTCGAGTTCTGTTTCTTGTTTGAAAGAAAGTGCTTTTCTCCGTCAAGAATTACAAATATTAAAGTAATAATCTTCAGTTATGACGCCATCATGACGTCTCCAACTCCCCTTAAGATACTCACGTGGGAATGATAAACATTTGCGCCAAGTTTCACGTTTGTACACTCAGCAGTTTTAGTGGAGTTAAAACAGACAGACTCTTAGAAAAATATGAGCCTTGGCTTTCACAGCTGCAGTAAAAAAAGCCAACTCTAGCAATAAAGCTTTAGAATATTTCTTTGGTTACAAAAGTTATGTGTTTCGGTTTATTGAGAGAGTAGAAAGATAGAAAACACTAGTCCACCTCAAAGTATGGTCTTGTTTCAGATTTCAAAAGCTTTTATTTTTTACATTTTGAATTATTGCTGGCAAAATGAAGAACTATGCAAATTATATTGGCTTCTGGACAGTTTTACACCGTTTTACAAATTTTACCAAATTTTATGCAAGTTGGTGTTTAAACAGCGAGTACTTAAAAATCCCGTATTGTATAAAATGGCTGCCGAGAAAGTATAGGCTATACTATCGAGTTATTACACCAAATTAATACAAAAAGCCCATTACTTTGTCATTGTGCTAATGTCATCTTTAATTAGAAAATAATGTGAAACGTTTTTAGTATTAGGTATTATCCCACTTTTTAGAGTTACAAACCCCTAAACTTTCGAATTGCCCTCCCTGAAATCAGTGATTTGGGATATGCAAAAATTTTCTGATTAGTGTGCTAAACGCCTAAACGTGATTTTATATGTTTCGTTCATTCTGCAAAGTGCAATGAATATAGTGTAAAGAAGTAGTTTTTAAACTTTTTGAATAAAACTCGTTGTGACATTTTGGGCTCCAACGGGGAAATGTAAAGTACACACTATGGAGCAGCTATGCAAGATTACAGCGAAAGTCAGTAACTATTTCAATGTTCAAAAACGTCTTCAGCATAATTAAAAAAAGAAATTAAAACATTCACTTATGGACATTTTTATAAAATTATTTCATTTGCAAAATTAAAGTAAAATTTCCTTAACTTATAGGTTCTCGGCCTTGAATACAGTAATTAGGGAGTTAAGAAATTGTTTTACAATTTGGCCTAACGCCAAATGTCACTTAGCAAGTTCTGTTCACTCTACGTTGATCTTATACTTTCAGTATACTGCAGGGGCAGGACTTTAAAAACTTGTTTTGAATAAAGAACATTGCGATGCTTTGGATTCAACTGCAAATCAAAATTTTTTGAAATCTACTGTGGTTTTTCCAAAACGAACTGTGTTTAGTGATGGCCTTGTATAATGCTACAGTAAAATAGGCTCAACTTTGATGTCATCCCAGAAGTTATGAGTAAAAACTTGACGACAATACACAGGCTTGGGTCTGCATTGTATGTTGAACAAGCTATAACATTTGAGTTATTCTTGTTATCATAATCAAGACTCCGCATCATCTCATTTATTTGAAAGGTGCGAGTTAGTGTAAGAAAGAAAAAATGTCTTGATCCGCAAGAAATTTTCCGTCATACGTAAGTGCAGCTTGTGGTATAGAACCTGGAAAAATTCCAAAATTCCAGAGTAATCACGGCTTTCTCAATCACAAGATCAATTGCTATAGCTTCTGAATGGATATTTTTCTTTAATGCAACTGTTTAGAATTTTTAAAGCTGAATCGATTCGCAAATGAAACGATTGGTTGTTTTCTGGCGAATGCAGAAAAAATAGTTCGTCAAATACATCAAAGCATGTTGTAAGTATGGTTTGCAAAAAAATCAGAGCAATCCATCGGCGCAGTATGTTTGTCATAATTTTTGATAAGAAAAAGGCAAAGGAAAAATTTGAGTACGTGAGGAAGGCAGAGCGTGAGCCAAAATTTTTATGATCTTTTAAAAACAACACAACCTTTTTCAAGCTTTTTTTTATAATTTACTAATCTGCATTTACAGTGTGATATAAAAACATCATAAAGTTCGCAGATGACTTGTTCTCAATGGCGTCGGACGAAACATTCTTAGAAGCGGCGTAACAACACAGGCTAATGAAAAGTTTTGTGGGCCAGTCAGATTTTATAAACCAAACTTTTTGTTTGCAAAAGTAAGCCTTGAAGCACGAATGGTTGCATTTTCAATACGAAATAAAGGTAAAAACTTTTTTGAGCCCGGGATTAACACTTTTGAAGCAGAATTTCAGGCGTTTTTTATCTAATTTTTATGGCGAGATCTTTTTTTCAGAGATAAATTTTTCGTAAAACCAATTTGGTTCATTTGATATTTACTTTGGACCACGACATTGTACGTCATGGACCGCATTAGAACTGCAGGTGGCAAGTTGGACACTCATGGCTCAAATTTCAGGAGGGGCTCTTCCACCTTGCCTCACCCTACTCAGCTCTTGCTCGTCCGTAAATAGTTTTTTTGTATATTTTAGTAGATATAGCGTATTTGATCTATTTTTTGTGATTAGCGTAATTGCGTGAAGGATTTTATGCAACAATGAATAATTCAAGTCAAGTAAATAATGAAAATCATACTTTTCCTTCCGCCTTGGAGCATATGCAGCGAGTTGATTGGATTATTCCTGTTACAGTTAACATAGCTTTAACAATATGTACAGCATGGATACTCATTTCATTGATTCATTATGGAATAAAAACTCAAAAGTGGAGAGCACTTCCAATGAAAAGCATATCGGAAAAACTAGACATTGGGTTAACCTATACTTTTGTAGTTGTGTGTGCTGTAATGTGTTTGTTACGGTTCGGTGTCAGTTTAGTGTTTATGAACATTGGGTTTAGCGATGATCAAGATGGACTCTGCGAATCAGTAGCTGACGCTGCTTACTGGGCCTACGGATTTGTGTTGTACTCGGTGGTATACTTCTTGTGGTTTCGTCAAAGAGTGTTTTATACCAACAGAATGTTGAACGTCAACTATGGCATTCCAATCAGAATCTTTAGTTTTTCGAGCGCAATTATCATTACTCTTTTTGGCTTGTTTGTGTTGGTGTACAATACTTTTCCACAGAATTATCATGCCAGTAAAGAAGGTTGCGTCTTTCAGCCAACAGACAGCAAACCATTAAAATACTGGATACTGGCTATTGTAATAATCATCTGTTCTCACATCTGCATGTTGGGCTTATTTGTTTTTGCTTTAAAACACACTCAAACTGCGCAAAAAAAATTTCTCTCGAAAGTGGTGCCAGCTGGGAAAAACGAGAACGGTTCTAGTAGTAAAGCTGTAAGACTTTCTACCACGAAGCAAATCAAGTATATTCTGAAAAAAACATTAGTATTCGCAATAATATCGATTTCTTGTGATATATTTATACAAGTTTTTGCCCAGTATGTTGTGCGAAGAGAGCGTCATCGTCGTGTGTCTCATGTGGTATTTGATTTCAATGCTTTTTTAAATTTGCTTTTTTCGATTTTATCTTTCGTGAGATATAAAGAATTACTTCTGTCACCTTTGCTAAAACAACAAAAAAAGCAAACGAGTCTTCATACTTAACTAGTAAGACTGGATTTAGCATTTATTTTAAAAAAGTTGATTAATGAAAAGGGAAATCTTTTTCCACCTCAAAAATGTGATCATCATGTGTCAGAAAGAAGCCAATGCTTGTTAATTTCTCTGCAGTACCTGGGATATTTCAAACTCAGTCTTTATATATATGATTTGTTTTATTTTCGCGTGCTTCATGGTTGTTATTATCTTACGCAATGTTTTGCTTATTCGCAAAGTGATAAGAAAATAAACAGGCTACTGACATAGTTAATTTACTTTATTCCATCTTTGTTTACTTCTGCAAATAAGAATATATACCATAAAGCGCAACTCTGACTATGTGTGTGTTGTCATTCCTCCGAAACTGCAGGACGACGAGCATGAAACTTGGCACGATTGATCACCACACCTAGGTGAGTTTCATAAGAGAGTTTGTGGTGTTATGATGACGTCATAATCGAAGATAATTTTTTAAAAACCGCTTTTTTGGACCGAGGAAAGCGGATTTTGGCTTAAACGAAAGCCAGTACCCCACTTACCAATTTTAACAAATTTCACTTCTTTAGCATCTTACATGACGTCATAATTAATTATAAAATGTGTTTTTTTATTTTCTACAAAAATGCTCATCGTAGAAACGCGATTAAAAGCTTTTTGGAAAGATATGAACTGGTGAATTCGATAAAACAAACTTTAAAACAAGTAGAGCTCAATTGACAATGCAAGAACACATTTTTTTATTCAAACAATTTAGCCCTTTTAACCATATATCTTGCTTTTTTTCTGCACGCTTTAACTTGCTTTATGATGTCATAATACTGTTCGATAAGATCAACACAGTCTTTCGCTACCATATATCATCATATGATGATTTTTCAAAACTCGCTCAAGTTTACTAAATCAGTTTAATCAAAGACTAATTAATAGCTTAATTTAAACGAATAAAACTGTTTAAAATTGTTGAATGTTTCCATTGTAAACAAACCCACTACCTAAATAGATATTGCAAACAGGGCAAATATGACGTTGCTGGGAACTTCACAAACTTTGGGGCAGATATAGCGACTATGCCACCTTTCCTGATGTTTTTACCCAATTCCCATTAAAAGCACGATATTTTTGTTTTTGGAACGAGACCTGGCTATATCAAAAAACATTTAATTTTTATTACCATCCTCAAAACTATCCATATTCTTCACCTCACATCACTGATGGGGGCCCTGCTACTGTAATAACGTAACTGCGAGTTATAGCTAAGACTTTTCTCCCAAACCGTGTGACTGGGATAGCAGCAGTCACATAAACAAAGCCTTCATCTTTTTAGCAGTTTTGTCTTGTATTAGTTTGAAATGATGCGGTATAGTACAAGCTAGTACAATGGCGTGTTTAGGGTGGGGCATTGCGCAATTAACCTTCACTGGAAAAGTTTGTTAACTTTGAAATCGGTCAAAAAGCCTCTATCCAAAATCTTAACCAAAATAACAAAAAAGATGAATAACTAGATGAAGAAATAATGGTCATCACAGTCCGACTAAACTAAAAATCCGATGTTTTTTTCCATTTCATTACTTTTTTGTTCGCCACTAGACACATAATTATTTTCTAATTAATTATTTTTGTATGACCAGATTTTACTTTTTGATTGCTGTCTAATGTGTTTTTGATTATATGCTTTGTTGTTGCCTAAAAGATATTAAAACTTTGAGCAACTAAATCAAACCAAAGTTGCATTGCCTCTGCAAATAAAAAATTCAGATGTTCAAAATAATTGTTTGTACCTTTTTTGAGTGTGGATACTTTTTGAAGCATTTATCAAGATATGGTTTGGTCAAGCGTTTTACCCGTCGGTGGGTATAAGTGGGTCGGTAGATTGATGTGGTACGCCGGCGGTCACATTGAATGGGCATAGTAGAACTACAGGCATCTTGGCATAACAGGCATTGTGCAGATGTATTTCAGGCATAATAGGCGAATTGTAGCATTTAAGTTACCTACTATGCCACTACTATGCCTACTATGCCTTTATAGTGCCATCCGCCCACGGGGTCGAAGAGTCTGCCAGACAGCATATCTTTTAAATTGCAAAAGATTTTCATCTAAATTATCCTTGACGTCCACAAAAGATGGGTAACAACGGTATTTTCACAGTCGTCGCTGTTGGAAACGGCAGTCTTGTCTTACTCCTTGTAAATATTATGCTGCTTTTTTAGGCTCTAGCGATCTTTTAGATGCGCATGTTTCTTCTTTTTTCCTTTTTCTTGTGTCTTATCCTAATCTTTTCTTTTGGTTTTCTGTTTGGAAAAAGCGGCTTACCGTTGCAGGAGCAAGCTGTTTACAAACCGGCGTGGTCGATTGAAGTCTTGGTTTGTGTGCGATTCAATAATAAAATTGAGCTAATACGACACCGTTTTTCGTGACCAGTTTGAGCAGTCGGCTAAGCACAAATCACCATAATCTCCTGCACGGGCACCTATATTTGGAAGCAAATTTAACTTTGAGAAAATAGGTTGATGAAACGCTTCATATTTCCGCAACAGTCTCAGCATATCCTTCTCTAAGTTGCTCATCACTTTAACCCTTTCACTATCATTGGGGCAATACGTCCCAAAAAATTTTTTGAAGTTACCATTGGGATAAAAACTGATTCAAATTTAACGGTTTTGTATCCCAGTGGTATAACTAGGCACTAAAAATTTCGTTTTAGACCTTGTAAACAACAAAATCAACTATTTTTACTTGTCTATCTGTTTTGCAAGGGACTAAGATGAAATAAACCCAATTTCTCAAAAAAAAACTTTTGGTAGTGAAAGGGTTAATACTAAGCAAGCTTATTTGCTTTTATCTCAAGCCTTGGATTTTCTACTTCAAGCTCAGCCTTCTTTTCATCAGCAGCAAATCTCCGTTCTTCAGCCTGAATCGCTAATCTCCGCTCTTCAAATCCTGCCTCAGCTGAAAATCATATTTATTCAAGCCTGACTTTGTTTTCGGCTTCGCTCATTTGGCGCCATTCATACGAGAAAAGACTATTCTTTTGGATTTCCTCCAAACCCAACAGTTCCACCTGTTTCCTCAGGTGCTCATGGTTCTCAATATTAAATTGTTAGCAGCCGTATTAACTGCCAAAAGTATTTTAAAATTGAGGTGACGTATTGTGTCGCTGAAACAATATGTCTGACTGATACTTTATTGAAACTTTGCTATCTCAGAACCAAATATCAAAACTACTAGCGGAAGAACCACGCCACTTCTTGTTCGAAACAGCAAGATACACATTCACTTTACAGTGACATTAAACCTCAACTGCACAACAACTACAATTAGTTTCACGTGGCCTCCGCGGTTTCCAACAACAAACAATTATTCGACAAATGAACGATCGCAGATGCACATCAACGCAACCACCTATTTCTCTCTCTAAAGATTTTCAGTTTTACATTACACTACGTCAAGAATATTTCAGACGTTATAGAAGATTCCAGTATAACAACAATGAAAATTGCCATGAAAAACATTAAGATATTGCAGAATCTGCTTAGAACCCAATACAAAAGACAAAGAAAATAAAATCCTTGCAAAATGTGTTTTTATCGAAAGGCTACAACAAAAACCACATCAAAACACACATGAATCGGGCAAAAATGCAAACTGGAACAGACTTACTAAAGCCCAAACATCCAAGCAATCCGAACAAAAAAAGTAAAGACGTACTTTGATCCTCACATATCATCCAAATTTTAATAGAACTAGAAAAATTGTCAAAGACTTACAACCTGTACTTATGAAAGATCGACATTTATCATCATTGTTTACAAACCCACCTGTACTATCCTTTAAACAACCTGCCTCCTTAAATCAATCTCTCACCCTTAGTTTGCTTAAATCAACCCAAAGCTCACCTGGAACAGTCCCCTGCAACCAATCAAAAAGAAAGCTCTGCAAATTTAATAATACAGACAACCAATTTATTGGTACCAATAGCTTCAAATACACTATGGTAGGTCAATGTAACTGCAAGGCTACTAATGTTGTTTGTGCCATTAGCTACATCAACTGTCCTAAAAACTATATATCGGGAAACAGGACAATCTCTAAGTCACCTTTCGGGAATAATACACCACTGCAACAAACCTCTGGCAAATCATTTCAAAAAATGAGTTATTCTCTAGATACCTTCAAAGTCGCAATTTTCACCAAAATTAGACAACACAACTGACAAATACGAGAAATCAAAGCACAGTAGCTCATTGTCAAATTTGACAGTATTCAATTGGCACTTAACAAAAATCGTTCTTTTATGGCTCATTATTACTGATGTTTTGTATCTGCTTTCTGTTTCGCCCTTTTTTCCTTTCTTTTACTCTACTTTTTGTTATTCATATAACGCACTTCTTATCTTAAGTTTGCCTTTACCTTTCTTTGCATCACTTTGTTCATTGTTTACGTTCTGTTCCATTTATGCGATTTTCTTTTAATTTTAGTTTTGATTACCGTTTTTCTGCAATAGGTTTGGCTGCATAGGTGCAGGCAGTTGTTTGAGATGTCACTGCTGCATTTTGCTCATGTTTTCTGGCTTGCTACGAGGAGAAACTCAGCTTTGATCAGATTTAGCGTGAAGCAATTTCACTGCGAGATCGTTTCTTTTTCGAGATTCCACTTCGCAGCATTTGCTTTGGGTTTCTAAAAACTCAGGAGCGTTGACAAGGAGGTCCAGGGGTATCTTTGGTACTGGACTCGGTTTTTTAAAAACGTTGCGCGCAATGTTTACAATAAATTAGGCCTAAGCTTTCTATTTTTTCTGTTAACAAATGCATAACCTAATCAATAATTTTTGTGACATGGTGACTGACGTTTTCTTCCTTTTGGCCACAAAAAGTTTGCTGAAATACTCTTTTTTAAAAAAGTTTGGGCCCCCCAGAAAACTTCCTGGACCCGTGGCCAGAAACATTAAATGTGGTTCCTGTAACTCTTAAAGAGCACAACTTCCTAAACATAATATAGTTTTAAGCCCCAAACCACCAAATCCTAAACCCAGATATCCCATATGGATTAATCAATTTGTTTTTAGTCAGATTGTGCAAAATCATTTTACATCAATTCTGTTGTGTTTTGTTATCTCTATTAAACAGGAGGATTGCATTTTACTTACCGATTACTGGTGACAAATAACGATGCATTTCATGGTATTCACACTTTGTTTTTTGACTTACTTTTAGTCATATATTATTTCATAGACATAGTATTATAACTGTGCTTGATATATTACCCCACGAATAAAAATTTAATTATTTGAATAGTACAGTATCCAAACAGCAATGTGTTATTTGTATCAGAGTAGAGCTAAAAAAAGCGCTGAAAGAAATTCAATTTCTGAGCAATTATGCGAAACACTCATCCATTTGTAATTGGATAAAACCCGCAAACTCCAGTTTACCAGATTATTGTTGTAGGAGGTTTGGAATTAATGTTCGTACCAGGCCCGGGCTGTTCTCTAAACGTTCCTATAAAACCCACTGATGTAATATTCTTCTTTTGCTGGGAAGTTTTTTTAGGTTTTATTTTGGTTGCTGCTATTTTACAGCACCTGACAAAGAGGTGGTTCTAAAACCGCTAAAGCTCGTGTTTGTCTATGTAATAATATGCTAGTTAGCCTTAGGAGTTCCACCGTGAGCTTATTTTAGATTTGTTCTGCTATGGTGTCATATATGCAAACTTGAAAGTTAAACCACTGGTCAATGTTACGCCACAAAACAATCTTACAATTAAAGTGCTGTAAGCAAATGTGGCTAAATACCGGTATAGATTCAAGTTGTATAATATCAAAAAATATAGTTTCTCAAGCTGCTCGAATTTTATAACAGTGACCGGTTTGGTAGATCGTTTTAGCCAACTTTATGCTAGCTATTTATGATTTGGAATTGGGACTAGACTAAACGGATAACCGATATAAATCAATTTTTCACAAACCGTCCTATGGTTAGCCATTTAGAAATTACCAATATATGATAAACGTGTAGATGTTGCAGAAGTATTAGTAGATGCTGATTTCTCTTGTTTGTTTGATGTTCAGATTCTAGTATCAAGTAACGGCTAATAAGAACAAGTAAAAGTTTTGAGCGTTTTCGAAAGAATGTAGTTCAAACTAATTAAGACAGAATTGTAAGAAAGAAATGATTTAAAGCAAGTAAGATTGGTCTTCTACATGCTCATCTCCTTACTTTATTTCAGCAGTTCTGCTCTGTGTTTACAACAAGAGTCGAGATGTGGTTTACTTTTTTGTTGCACAAAGTCTTTTCACTAATGTTTTTTGTGTTTTATAAATTGCATTGCCGAGTTAAGTGGTTTTTTATCATGACGTGAGAAATGTTTGGCAAAGCTACAGGCAACTTGGCATACTTGCGATAAATATGGAGTGATAAAACTTCCTTAAAATTAGTTATGTCCTTATGAGGTACCCACTTCTTTTGGTTGGATGGTACGTAGTTCACCGATGAAAGACATCAAATTTTCTAAAACGTTCTCTTGTTCAGGGGTTCTCAACCGGGGTCCATGTAATATTTATGAAAGTCTACAAGAAAAATATAGCAAACTGGGGGTCCAATAATGACATTTTGGCGGTCCCTGAAGAACACCAAGTTGAAAAAGTTTTTATTAATAAAAATAAAATTTCTGCTGCATTTAAAAATTTTTAACTAGTTTACATAAAAAAGTTCTAGTGCAGTGCTTTTCAAGCCGTGGGACGGTACGCACTTGTGCGGATGAAAAAAATTGTAGTGCGGATAACAAACGTGGTGCGGATGACAACAGCAATTAACTAGCTGCTAGTTAACACTGATATTTTCACCATAACCTGATGTTTAGTAAGACATATTTTCACAAGTCTTAGTGTCTCGAATAATGCGTTTTCGCTCGCACTACGAGCTCAGTTTGTGCACTTAACGGCTGAGTGGTTTTGCTGTAGTCTCATCGGTCACGTGATGATCAAGCTTTCTACTCGCTTTCGAACTTTCTTGCTTTTTCGCATGCGTTGATTACGTCATTGCGCTTGCACAGTCTTCGGCGTAATTCTAGAATCGAGTCGCTGATTCAAGAACATTCTGGAGTCTTTCGAAAGTATAAATACCCGTGGCGACATCGGACAAGGAGAGAGAAAAAGTACAGCAATAACGTCAGTTGTGGTTTGGGTTGTGCTTCGTCGTCGTTTTTGCTTCGCCTTGGCAGACTTCTCGGATTTTGGTCGCCGTTACTATTAAATTGAACGATATAATTTGGTAGTGCGACCACTCGTATATTTTAGCTTGCAATTTGCGAAGAACTTATTAGTGACAGCACGCCGCGTCATCACCTTCGATATAATTCGCGGCACTTACTAAAAAAGAGAAGACGGCCAGACATTCCGCCTTTTTGCCTTGATATTAGAAGTGCAGTTTTCGTTTTGGAAAATAAAATCTTGGTTGCTACTAGCTGTTGCTTTAATTCATAAGATGTGCTGTGTGTAACAAAAATTGTGAGTATTAGTAGGTCTAATGCAGTATTTTTCATAAATATTACAGCTTTTATTCGTACTATAGGTTAAAGTTGAAACACATGAGTCTTGTGAATTATGGCTTTTCTTCTAATAAGTAGGATGCAGCAGTACAGTAAGAAACGGAAGAAAAATTACAAAATAATGAATAGTTAAAACGAAAAAAGAGCAATTGAGGAAAAAGCGAAAATGGAACGATGCATTTACTGAGCAGGGATTTGTGAAAGATTCAGACGAAATCTATCCTTCGGCTCGCTGTGATTTCTGCCAGGTTATATACCACAATTTATCAATGGAAAAGTAAAAACGGAAAAGGCACAGAAACACTAAACATTCTGAACACAAAAACAAGTCGGCAAAATTATTCAAACAACAAACACGACAATATGCTCTACAGCAGCAACAATTCGAACAATTGATGGTGGCACGTTCTGATCAACCTCTCATTATATCATCACTAAAAATAGCTCATGTCTTTATGTCGCAAAAGAAGCCATTTATTTTGGCAGAAAGCGTCGTAAAACCCTGTCTGGAGATAGTAGCGCAGAAGATTCATGCAGGAGCCACGGCTGTGATCAAAGTGCAAAAGCTGGCCTTGTCCGATAATACCATGCAAAGGAGACGTTCAATGATTGCTGCATCACTAAAAGAAATTGTTCTAGCCAAGCTTCGTCTTGCGCGCTGCTTCGGGCTTCAGTTAGATGAAACGACTGATATTACCAGTAAAGCTCATTTGATTGTTTATGTTCGCTTTCCAGATACGGAACGCATGAAAACTGTGGATCAATATCTGTTTTGTTTTCCTATTGGCATACACACCACTGCCTTAAGTGTATTTTCAAAAGTGGACAATTACTTCTCAGATCATGAAGTGACGTGGTCCAAATGTAAGTCTGTGTCCACCGACGGTGCCCGGGCTATGGTCGGAGTTCGAAGCGGGGTTGTTGCTCTCATAAAGCAAGTTGCACCAGATGTTCTGAGTATTCACTGCATCCTACACCATGCAGCATTGGTAGCCAAAAAACTTGCCAATGAAGAAAAGAACTGTCAACTCGCCGATGTGATTTGTGATGTCACTAAAATTGTGACTACAATACTAAAAAAATCAAAGTCAAATCGCGCGTTTCATGAACTTGTCAGAGAAATGGGAGATGATGTGCGTCTTGTTTACCACTCTGAAGTTAGGTGGCTGTCTCGTGGAAAAGTAATAGAGAGAGTACGGAAATTGCGAGAGGAACTTGAGCTGTGGTTCACTGGGCGAGAAGACCATAGAGCTCATATAATTCAAAAGTTGTTTTGGCTTGCCAGGCTAGCTTATCTTGTTGATATATTTGGTATGCTAAACGTGCGCAACATCACTCTACAAGGATGTAAAATAGATATATTTGAAGCGACCTCCAAAATCACAACATTCAAGCAAAAACTTGAAAGTTTGGAAAAAGAAATCTGCAGTAACAACCTACAAAATTTGAAGACGCTTCAGACCTTCATGTCTACATGTAAATGAGAAGAAACAGAACAGAATCTGGAGCAGCGTATCATCGAAGTAGCGAGCTCTCATGTAAACATTCTGCGTGATAGTTTTGAAGCTTACTTTCCCAGTCATCAGGGAGCAGAACTGAAATAAAAGCTGTGGATTTTGAATCCTTTTGGAAAACAACAGCCTTCGGGACCTTTGGGTCAAATTCTTAAAAATGATTTCTGTCAACAAGCGTTTTTTAATCGTGGAAAACATGCTGAATTTTGGGTCGGAGCTCTTGATGGAGCCTACAAAGACCTGGCGATTTAAGCGCCCAAAGTTCTTGTGCAAAACCTTACTACCTACTTGGGCTAAAAAGGGTTTAATGCACTAGTTGACATCAAAACGTCAAAAAGGAGTTGTGTTCTTAATGAAACACGTGATGACCTAATGCGGGGAGCTTTGGAGCTAGACATTATGCCTAACTGGTATGAAAATTCTCGAAATATTCAGCAGCGAACGCGTCATTAACATACTTGTATATTTGAATAAAAAACTGTTGATTCTCTTTGTGTGTAATAATTTTCGTTGCTGTTAATGTATTGGTAATTAAACAAAATTACTCGTTTATTGTTATTCCTATGTCTAACCCTTCCATTGTTATTATGCAAATTGAATAACTAATAGCTGCAAACTACGTTTGTTTGTGCGGATGAAATTTTTGCAAAATAAGCAAGTTCGAACTGTACTTTCAAACGTTGAAAAGCACTGCTCTAGTGAATTCAACTGTAGAATAATTAATTTAGATTAAATTACTTTTCATTCAAAAATAAAATCAAATTTACAATATTTGTTTGATTATTAATATATTCTTTTACTTTTTTATTAGTGAAACAGAATAGGGTTGTCTTTTGTCAAACAGCTACGAGGAGATCCACCTTAGGAAAAAGGAAGGAATGGGGTCCATAGATAAAAATAAGTGGAGAAACATTGCTCTAGTTATTTCGTGGGAGGCCATGTACGGCCTTCTGATACTTGTGATCAAGGTAACATGGTAGCAACGGGTAAAAATAGACGTCTAGAATGCATTCAAATACTGATCTATGTAATAGAAAAAGCTTAGTTAAACTTGTTTGTGGTCATCAAGATATTCTCAAATTCGGATTTAAGTACTCGATTGAAGATCTCATTTTTTACGACTACCCCAGCCTATGTACGTTGATGGTCACTTCCTATTGCCGCGTCTTTTACGCAATGATGCAATGCAATTTCTTTGCCTGATAGCAAAGAAATTGCTCTAAGATGCTTAGATGGGAATAAGAGGCGTTTAAAGGAAGTAGCCAGCTACAGCTTTTAATGTGAACTCTTACGCGCTATATGGTAAGAGCTCAAAGTTTGCGCAGTATGGACCAGATTTCACAAATCTGAAGTTTTGACCAAAGGTGTTTCTTTTGGAGATCACCATTTTGAAAGCAGTTGCTTTTATCATATTGATGTCGCTAAATTCATGCATTATTAAAGTGATCCCCATGTTTCATGAATTCCTGGTTGAGAACCTCTGTTTTAAACCACTCGATTTTTAACGCTAGACAACGCAACAAGCTTTGAATGGTGTAATACTGAGTTGCCGCAACGGAACCTAACTGCTTCAACAATTTTACGATAAAATATCCAGATCTACCGAATTTCCTTAGGGCAGTTTTAATGCAATTTAGATGGATTGCACCAATAACGGTAGACGCACAAGCCGTATTCCACAAACCTCATAACTTCTCTCCAAATCGAGTTGCACGCTGAGATTTTTTGATGGACTGAAGACAATTTCAATTCAGAACTAAGCATTTTTGGAATGACTGTTCCTTTCTTTGGAGGTTGAAGGCTACCAGTAGTGCAATATTATCTTTCGTAGAACTGCGCTCCTACTGTTTTATTATGATTTCTCCTCAAACTGTGGAGAGCACTTGTGAGAGCGGTAACCAAAGTTGTTGTAAATGGGGCCACAGTTCCTCTACACATAATGGCTGTCATCCTACTCTTCTATCAAGACTTGTCTTACTCACAAACAAATTGTAGTTTTACGATCTTTTGTTCGTACATTCCAAGTCTAAATTGGCGTGGACGTCAAAATGATGATCGTTTTATTTATTACAAAAATAAACTGTTTAGCGTTAAACATATTTCACGAATTGTTGTACCCCTATTTGTAGTTATATTTGTGACATCAAGTTCTTTGACTGCGTTTCCTTGCTCTAGTCTCTGCATAAAAAATGGTCATGTTTTTCCCTCAAATGTCTTGCACCTTATTCCAGAGTGTTTATGGAGCTATTTTTAAGCGATTGTGTTCCCTCTGTTGGTGCAATTTTATCCATTGCTTACATTTTGATTTTCCTTCAAACTTGGAGTTTCGTTACATTTAATTATGCCCTAATCATAATATCTAATTTTCAATCAAAATTAGTCTTATTTTCAAATAGCCAATCACATTTATGCAATTGCACTGATTTTTATGTACTGTAAGGGGCTGACTGATTCAAAATTGTGAACAGGAGCTGAAATTTTCCTGATTCCGACCTCTATACTCTCAAATTAAAAAAATGATAGTCACCAAGAAGCGTATTTTTTTGCTAAGCATTATTAATCCCATTTACTAGTTGGAGGAAAACACAAATTCAAAGTGAAATGGGCGCCAAAGTAACTAATGCGTTAACAGAAACAAGCTACTAACAGATGGGCCAACTCTTGGAGGTGAGTAATATTTGTTTAGGAAGAATAATTGAAGTAGTAATCTTATCTTGTAACTTGACGTAACTTAAAACGTTGACGTGTTGATTACATATGCATGAATTTTCCGTTAATTGGCAACGGTGCTGTTTACTCATTGCAAAGCATGCTGTCCTTAACTTGTCAAGTCAAGATGTATTTGAATAGTTGGTGTCTTTAATTTGTTTGGTTGTAGTTTATGAGTAAATTTTCTTTTCTTTAGACCATGTACGAGTATACTTTTAAGATCGTTTACGTTTATAACAAAGTAGGCTAATGCTTAAATCGCTTCGAGTCGAAAAGTCAAAATTGGCGTATATTTATTCTAAATTGAATCTAAATTACCAAACTATCATTCCACATTAAAGAGGAGGTATGATTACAATAACTAAATCAGCTCAAATTTTATTAAAACTTTAAAATACACTAAAACAAATGCATTTCGCTAAAATAGCATCTTCAGAGCTCTAAGAGAACAAAAACAACTAAATATAAGGCAACAAGCAATTTGTTATTCTGACAACTGTACACTTCATCACATACTTATCTGCCCGGTGTATCAATGCAAATACACGTAATTCGACAGTTTTATAGTATTACCCACACGGCAGCCAACCGTTATCACGAAAACAACAAGATGAAAACGTTGGTTGTTTTTTAGACGACATAACAATGTACTAAAAACATGTAAACACAGTGAGCAAAGAGTACCAGGTTATATACGCAGTAAAACCATTTTATTAAGATTTAATTTGGCATTGAATGTGCGCAACCACTTGACTTCAAGTTTTCAAATTCAAGCTTTACGATAAAGATAACAAAAGAGACATTGAGCCATATCAGGCTTGCCAGTAAAAGTTGCTTGATAATGTTTGTCATAATGTTTGAGTAGGGCTGAATTATTATTATTTTCAGAGACGAAAAATCTGTTCCATAGTACCGGTATTCGATGCTTAGTCCAACGCACATCCAATAAAGAACTTCGTTTGACACAAAAATTGAAGGGCATAGGTTATGCTATTTCCCTGCATGTTGTAAAAATTGTCATAATTACTATGTTAGTCAAACAATGACATCTATCTTGTCAATATAGCTCTTCTGGTTTAATAAAAAGAGAAAATGATCTTTATTTAGATTTAAAATCTACATAAAATTCACAAAAACTCAACGTTTCGAAAAACTAAAGTCATTTTTTCTTTGTCAAAAGTGACAAAAGTTTAAACGCAGACAATGGTTGCGTAATCAACAGAATAAAAAGGACAAAAAGAAATTATGCCAATGAACAAGTGCAGCAGCGACAACTGGCGGTTAAGAATTTATGCAATTTTACAGTTCAGGATAAAACTGTTCATTTTATCGTTAAAAGCAAAATTAGTTTTGTGTATATCAAATGATTTTGAAAACCGCCTTTTTTTATAGTCACTTTCAATAGCTAAAATGGCAGAGCTTTCTCAATCAATCCGCTATCCAATTAAGCAATCGCGTTTTACTGGTTTAGATTTCTTTTTTAAATTCTCATTCGTTTGTCGGGCAATTATACAGGTTTGATGTTCTTTGAGTTGTGTTTTAATAAATGATTGACCAGTTTCACCAATATAAACACCTGTACGATCTAAACACTAGAAGAGCTATATTGAGAAGTTAGAAGATGCCCTGTGACAATAGCAAAATAAACAATGAAATCATTTTTACAACGTTGGATTAAACACCGAGTTCTATAGAACAGATTGTTCTTCTCTGAAAATAATAATAATTCAGCCCTACTCAAACATTATGACAAACATTATCAAGCAACTTTTACTGGCAAGCCTGATATGGCTCAATGTCTCTTTTGTTATCTTTATCGTAAAGCTTGAATTTGAAAACTTGAAGTCAAGTGGTTGCGCACATTCAATGCCAAATTAAATCTTAATAAAATGGTTTTACCGCGTATATAACCTGGTACTCTTTGCTCACTGTGTTTACATGTTTTTAGTACATTGTTATGTCGTCTAAAAAACAACCAACGTTTTCATCTTGTTGTTTTCGTGATAACGGTTGGCTGCCGTGTGGGTAATACTATAAAACTGTCGAATTACGTGTATTTGCATTGATACACCGGGCAGATAAGTATGTGATGAAGTGTACAGTTGTCAGAATAACAAATTGCTTGTTGCCTTATATTTAGTTGTTTTTGTTCTCTTAGAGCTCTGAAGATGCTATTTTAGCGAAATGCATTTGTTTTAGTGTATTTTAAAGTTTTAATAAAATTTGAGCTGATTTAGTCATTGCAATCAAGCCTTACGGAGATCACAAAAGCAGCATGAGAATCGCTCAAATATGTCTGATTTAAGTAAGCTGAATATCTCTTATCAAATTCGACGGGACTAAATTGAAGGAGAAGACGTTTTTTTGTTGGTGATCAAATTTTTCGAAGTTCAATTTTGAAACGAAAAACAAGGAGATAAACATGTGACTAAAGACTTGGAAAAGCTAGTGGGGGATGCATCTCGTCCTGGATCTACCGCTGGTGGTGGACCCTGCACACATGGCCTCCTATAAAAAATATGGCGTTCATCTAACGCATGCTTCAAAACCATACATGCAAAACTTTATTTCAGTATATTTTAATATTTTCTAAAAGGTAAAATAGAAAAATTTGCTCTAACATGATCACCAACATCATACGGTACCAAACAGCAATCTATTACATTATGTCCGTAGCCCGCGACCGGTTTCGACCTTATTAGATTTCATCAGGCGGGTGTAACAAACACTCAATAATAAACAGAATGATAAAAACAAATTTGTCATTGGGTGCAAAAAAGATGCAATACAAAACAATATGATACAGCAATACCTACATCGCGGGCGCCTCATTTAAGGACACACACATGACATGGACAACAAGCCACATTTGTAAGTCCTGTGGTGGTAAGATCATTGTCAAGGCTTATCATTTCCACAAAATATAGAAGTTGCTAGTAGCAAATTAGCAATTTTCAAGGCAATATCTTATTAAGAGGGATAAGAGGATTAAGAGGGATCTCCTATTAAGCAACTATTTTATATTTTGTAGAATGATAAGCCTTGACAATAACCCTACACCCCTATTAGGGCTTACAAATGTGACTTGTTGTCCATGTCATGCGTGTGGGTCCTTGAATGAGATCCCCTGATGTAGGTATTGCTGTATCATATTGCTTTATATTGCATCTTTTTTTGCATCCACTGGCAAATTTGTTTTTTTCAGCATGTTTATGATTGCGTGTTTGTTACACACGCCTGATGAGACCCAATAAGGTCGAAACCGGTCGCGGGTTATTGAGTTGATGTAATAGATTGCTGTATGGTATCGCATGATGTTGATGATCATGTTAGAGCAAATTTTTCTATTTTGCCTTAGTGTGATACTGGGGGCAGATCCCTTTTAATAGGAGATCGCCTTGAAAATTGCTAATTAGCAACTAGCTACTCCTATATTTTGTACTTTTTATAAAATACCATAGACAAGATAAATCACTGTGCAGAATTGATTAGCTTTTGCCCAAGTTTGACTCATGTCAAAATTGTACGTATATAAAGGGAAGTTGGCAATTGACAGCTTACGCTGTAAAAGTTTATGTCATACAACGTACTATCACGTAAATATGAGGTATAATGGAGTTACCACACTAACCTTTCACATAAGCGAGTAGGTTTTCTCTATTTAAAGTGATTGTAAATTGCTTTGAATCAAATCAATAAAAAAGTTGTAGTAAATCAGTGCGACCATTGAATTGTATTCTCTAAATTGAAAATAATCTTCCTCTTAAATGTAATAATTTGGAGTTGTAAAACATTTCTGACAATTTTGCTAAACGCCAAAACGTGATCTTACAAGTTTTGCACATCCACGTTGCTTTAAAAAAATAACAGTTTATCATCGCAAGATTACTGTTGTACTTTTGGCACCATTAAATTCTAACTTCCAACATGCAGTCAATTGTTTGCAGAAGCTACAGATGGTGTTGGGATAAAATAAAAGTAAAAAAGCGGTATTTTACGTGCTGAAGAATTCTGATCAAATTAATTTGCAGATATGCAAAGAAAATATGAAAGAAATTATCTCAATTCGCGACCACTCTGAGAGGAAAAGCGTGTTAAAAACATATACAGCATATAGAATAGTGTGGTGAAGTTCAATGATCTTGGAATCTCATTTTTAATTAATGGTAGGCCAAAAGTGAACTTGATATTTGAATCGGCAAAGCAAGTGTAGTAACGTGTAAGCTTTAATGTTCAGTTGTCACGAAACAGAAGTTGTCAAAGTGTGCTAAGCTTTCAATGTCTAAACCAGTTTTTGTTCCTTTCGTCACTGTGGCCATCAATCACAAAAATGATTGGACTAGTGCAATCTTGAGTTGAAGTGGCAAATTTGTGACTTTTGAAGATGTATCACAAATGGATAACATTCATGACTCCGAATTTATAAAATCTCTTCATACAGGGCAGCGGTGACCAAACTGCGGCGTGCGAGTCGCATGCAGCATTTTAAACTCGTACTGTTTGCATTAACAGTAATGTAGAACTATTGTTCATCGAGTTTAAATATTTTCATTTTGGTTACTATCACTTGTTTTTCTAAAATAGGCCAATGTCATGGCCCAGTGCTTTAGTGTGAATATGAGAGTCGGCAATAATCTTTGCATTTCTTTCTTTCATTAACTTTTTGCAAACACACAATTGCAATCATTTGTAGTTATGACTTCATAATTAGACTTTGCAGGTTTTCTAGAGTCTCTATGTAGCTCAGTAGTCGGTTCATGCGTTTAAATGACCTTGTGGCTGTTTAAAATTTGGATTTTATCGCCTGGGGCTTTATCGTAAAGCAAGTTTAGCCAACCCTTTCATAGAGCCGCTGCTTCATCGTGTTGAGAAAACGCAAATGCGATGGTTTGGCCATGGAGGTAGGAGTATTCACCAATCAAGTTCGGTTTACTGTATCATTTGGAAAATATCGCTTAGGTACCCAATAAACAAGTAGATGATGAGTTATGTAAGCGACTTGTTTTGATCAATGCTTAGAACCGATAGGCTTAACTAAACAGCTAGAAATCATTAGAATTTTCATAACAATTCTTTCCTCGCGACCCTTTTAGGAAAAAATTGGGTTGAGAAGATGTTTGGGCGTGTGCAAAATTTATCGTTTTTTATTTTCAAATCAGCTTTTTTTTAAAACTTCACTGCAAACAGATTACGCCGTTTCGAGCTCTTAAGTCTCATCAATGCAGTTAGTGCAACATTGGTTAGAATAGGGTTGCCATACGTCCACAAAATTCCGAACATGTCCGGAACTTTGATGGTCCGTCCGGAATTTGCCCAAACGTCCGGAATTTTGGCCAACCGTCCGGAATTTTGGTTAAATGCCTTGAACTTTGCTCCAAAAGCCCGGATTCTTTGTTGTGAAGCGACACAAAAGGCAGGTTACAACGGATTTTCAACATCGCGAGTGGTACAAATGGTAGCGGGGTAGGCGATGACCTTTGTTTTTTTTATTTGGGGAAAAAAACACAACTCCTACTGCCAGTGATATAAAAAAAGCAGCAGATTTCAAAATTGTCGGTCAATGAAGCAACATTTTTACCATAAGTTACAGTCCGGCCAACCCAGCCGCCGAAACTTAATAGAATAAACAGTTGTGTCCGGAATTCTGCCTCATCAAATATGGTAGCTCTAGGTTAGAAACATTAAAATATAGCATAGCCTAAAACTTTGTACTTGTGGAATTTTAACTAAATCCAGGGTTAGTAGGATGGAGTGAAAAAAATTTCGTCCAATTTTAATAGTATATTATTCTCAAACCAAAAAAATGGCTCAAAACCATTATGAAAATTGAATTGGGGCATTTGCCTCCCAATTTGACTTGAAAACCAGCCACCAAGTGGTGAATTAGCCAAAAGTCCTTAAAATAGCAAAAAGTCACAAATAAATGGTTGCAGAAACGTCATTTTGAACTTTAAAGATTCAGAGTCATCATATCTTTATCGGTTTTAGAAGAATATTTTATTGTAAATACACAAATAAAAGAGTTATAGACAAAAAGCTTATAATTGCTATGAAATTAAGGTAAAATAGCATTTCAACTTTGCAAACATTTCAATTTTACCCAAGTAAGTGTTTAAAATGATGCAACTGGCAGAAATTTTTTTTTATATATATATCTATATATTTTTTTTATATTTGTTCATATTTATCCTCCATTCACGAGAAAGCGAATTGTGTCGCTATATTTTGGACGGGACGTCCGCACTCGCTTGGGAGTTGCCATTTTCGAGGTGTCTGGGCCACCTGTCTTCCACATAAAGGCGGGGGCATCTCGTTAAGTGCCTTGCCCAAGGACACAACAAGCGAACTTGCCGGCTTGTTCTCTACAACCTCCCATAAATGCCGAGCGCCAAGCAGGGAAGCTGTGGATACCATTTTTTAAAGTCTTTTGGAATGACTCAACAAGGGGAATGAACCCCTAGTCTACCGACTGCGAAGCGGACGCTCTAACCACTACACCATCGCACCATCGCGCCGGCAGAAAAAGTAATCGAAAAGCTTGTGGCAGGATTCTGGTCTTTTAGTTTTTATTTTAATTCTAACCAATTGGAGATTAAGCTACAAGCTACGGTAGTAGAAAGTGAAGCTTCATTCAACCAAATGAAAAATATTTTGCCCTCATACAACTGCATTTTTGTTTCAAACCGCTTCATTAATTTCAGCTATTTAATTTTTTGGCGAATCATTTCTTCTCTTCGCTCAAACCCCACAATGGCAGAAGATGATTTAGTAACAAGTCTTACATATCTTTCAGTTCCCTGATTGTCGCAAGGGTGATGTAAATTAAAAGGATTGCAGAGAATGTCTCTGCAAGCATCGAATCATTGACAACTCTTATCGCGAAATCTTTTCAAAGTCTTTGGCATTCAAGTTGACGAGTTCGTAACAAGATTTAGCCTTAAGATTCAACTCGGACAGTACAAACTGTCGAATGGAGAGCTGCACATCTGGGTTTGCACTACTGCCACTTTTTTCGCTCTGATTTATAAAGGAATCACTAGGCACATTGCCTCTCAAAAATTGGACTTTGTTTAACGCCAATTGACAAACATTTTTAACTTTATCAGAGAGCATGGAAATCAAAACATTGTTTTGGTTTGATATGCAAGAAATGCATTCTCCGCACAACTTTAAACGAAATGTTTCTTGGACATTTTTGATAGAGAATGTTAGAATTCACTGTACAAGATGGGACAGATTTTAGGAACCACGACTAATTTCATTTCTTAATTTGATCTCCAATCTAGAGGGGAAAAATTTTTATTGATCTAAAAATGAGCCAGGGCTGTCAATTCTGAAGAAGGATGACTTGTCAAAGTGTAATAACACACTGACTGTTAGTCACTTTGAATTAACAATAGGGTATGCTGCCAATGATGTTAAGTCAGTGTCACAATATGGCCCGAAATGACTGCCTTACATATCTTGTTGGCATAACATTGATCCTGACTTAACTCAACTATGCTCTCATTTTGTAACTCAGGAAAATCGCTGTTAGGTATTGCCTTGAGATCTCAACTGGCCATTATCAAGTAATGTTCCAATGGTTCCAGAAAAGCTATTTTGACTGTTAATAGTGCCTTCTAGTTCTGTAAACACGTGTCTTAATGGCAGCTCATTACAGCACGACAAACAAATAATCCATTGAAGCACTCCGGTGAAATGTTTTTCCAAAGCTTTAATGCATTCGTTTTGTGCTCCAGTCATGCTTGGTGTATTATCTGATTCTGCATTTATAGCAAATTTTCTTCCAAGTCACTCTCATTGATGAAATCGTATATACCTGTGTCTACTGCACGGACTTTGCCGTCATTTGGTGAAATGTGAGACCGAAAAAACTCTCCAGGTTGATCAACGACAATATTGTGTTATTCCGTCTTATTAATACGTACAGCTTTTTATTTTTTTCAGCAAGCTGAATTAGAGCAGCATCTTTTCTACCATCGGTGTATATATATCTATATTATCAACCGCTTTAAGATTTTCTTTTCCTCTTTCTTTATTCTTTCTCTAAATTTGCATCTCTGTCTGTTTCCATTTCTTCCGTCGATCTCATGTGATAAATTGAAATCAGTTATCAAGCCAGCATCTTTTTATGCGCAATTTGCAACAGCAGCAGCAGTAAAATCTGAGATTTGAAAGTGTTCACAAATTCTTGTACGGTTTTCCCAACTTTTTCTATATTGATGTTGGCTAAAATTAAAGGCATCGTGGACATAGTTTTCTAAGTATGCCAAACCAGCAGCATAAGTCTATTCATTAGGCCTATCTGATGAATATTTGATTGAAGTTTGAAAACACAGATGTGCTCGTTTGTGCTTCTGGCAAATCACGAAAAGTTGTTGTTGCTGCAGTGTCATTTCTTCCTTGCAATGTACAAATAAATGATTGGCCAGATTGGTTCGGTGGCTTAATCACATGTGGACGTTTAGCAATATGAGGAGATTTTTAATATCCATAAAATTGTAACCCACTTTTGGTCGTTCTCAAAAGATGATGATCGTCCAGTGTTCTTTGCTGCTTCAAATCATTGCAAAAAAGTGTCAAAGAGCTTGTCAACATCTACCATAATATCAGATTTTCAGAAACGTTCCCATTTGTTCCTTTCTACTGCACCGCCCTATGAGCTTGTGCTCCTTTATCACCTCACACTAAAATGACGCTCTAAAATGACTTACACGGTAAACGATTGTAGTATATGATGGGTTATTGGTCGCAATTGCGGAGTTTCTGGCGACAGTTCTGGTCTATAACCCTAGCCCAAACCCTAGCTCTAATCTCAACCTTAATCCTAGCTCTAACCCTAATCCCAATTCTAACCCTAAATCTGACCCTGGCTCTGACCCCAATTCTAACCCTAATCCTAATCCTAGCTCTAACCCTAACCCTATGTAAGAGAGCTACCCTTGGTTTTCGGAATGTGATTCCTTATTTCAATGATTTAATCATGATGTAATCGATTCTGTTTCAAACTAGACCATGGGAGCGTGATGCATCCTTGTTGTACAACTCATGACATATTCAATTCTGTTTTTAACTAGATTGCAATTGCATTCTTATTGCGCAATCCATGATGTCATCAGTTTTATTGAAAGCCAGACTGCGATTGCATCCCTATTGCGCAATGCCTGATGTAATCAATTCTGTTTTTAACTAGACTGTGATTGCATTCATATTGCACAATCCATGACGTAATCAATTCTGTTTTTAACCAGACTGCAATTGCATCCATACTGCACAATCCATGACATAATCATTTCTGTTTTTAAGTAGACTGTTATTGCATCCCTATTGCACAATCCATGATATAATCAATTTTATTAAAAGTCAGACTGTGCTTGCATTCTTATTGCATAATCCATGATGTAATCAATTCTGTTTTTGACTAGACTACAATTGCATACCTACTGCACAATCCATGACATAATCATTTCTGTTTTTAAGTAGACTGTGATTGCATTCATATTTCACAATCCATGACGTAATCAATTCTGCTTTTAACTAGACTGCGACTGCATTGTTATTGTGCAATCAACCACAATGTAATCAGTTTTATTTAAATCCAGACTACGATTACCTCCCTATCGTGCAATCCATGACATAATCAATTCTATTTTAAGTCACACCATGATTGCATCCATATTGCACAATCCATCATGGTAAAAGCGATGCTTTATGAAGCAGGTGAGTGAGAAGTTATAATATACCATTGTGTGATTCTTATATAAGCTGAAATATACGGTGAGAGAAATTGCTTGTTATAAAATATGTGTGATGATGTCACTGTACCTGACTCTGTTCCGTAAAATATGGAAGAACCGTTCGCTTGTCGTGCTCCATATAATCTGCATAGACTTACCAGTGATGACCGTTTACAGTCCTTTACCAAGTTTTGGCCTCTCAAGGGACATGTAACACGGTGCAAAATGGAGGACACTGGTTTTTATTACTTAGATGGCAGCGACCGCGTTATTTGTTTTAACTGTGGTGGAGTCTTAAAGAACTGATAACCAAATGATATCCTTGGTACGAGCACGCCAAATTGTTTCCTCTGTGCGAATATGTGCTGAAGAAACAGGATATGGATTATGTGAAAGACATAACTCTCAAATACCAGAAGTTAAACAGACCAAAATTGAAAAAACTCTTGTAAAGCAAACAATGTTAAAATTATCCACGAAATATTGAACGATTCAAGGTTTACAGAAACAAAACAAAAAGCAGTAGAATGGGATGTTTTTGTGTTGTTGGATCCAAATGTAGCCTAAGCAAAAAGATGGTTATTGATGCAAACAAATCAGACGAGCATTGATTTATCGATTGAAAAGAATTTTATTTACTGATCATCGAGGTAATTTGGAAGCTACCTGAAGACACAGATAATGTAAAGAAAGAAACATGTTATGTCTACCATGTTTGTTGAATATGAACTATTGCTGCCGCAAAAAAGTGAAAATTCAAATGTGTAAAGTCACTGCACCAGGATATTGCACCATACTTGTGACATACAACATGCTAACCAATTTGAAAAATTTCATGCAGTAGCGCAATTTTTTTCCTCCTTTTGCGGATATATAAACAGATTCAGTTGGCAATGCAATTATTAGAAGTTTTACAAGCGGCATGGATTTTAAAAGACAATTTCAAGATATTGCTACAATTTCACAACCCGCTGCGACTTTGTTGAGAAAAGCAGTGGTCAGCGTTAAAAAAGACAAACGCTGTTCTCTCTTGAACAACTAACAAAAGCCGTGACTGTGCTGATAAGTGATCTACCTTATATTTTATTTCGACCTAAATCTGAAACGAAAGCCTACGTGCTGCTCTTATTCTGGGTGACAAGCCAAGATGATTCCAATTGTATGCTGCAAAAAACATACAGAATACAAAACAAAAAATATTTTCTGGTGGATTTCAATTGCAATTTTGCGGTCAAAAACGTGACGGCTCCCCGACGTCAAGTATCATGTCTGGTTCACAACTGCTTATTTCTGCAAACGCAAAACGACGATATTTGTCATCTACCGCCGAATAGCCACAAACAGTTGGTCAACTTCCTTACACTCTTGCAAGAACCGGTAAAAAAACGCGAAAACAATTTTATTAAACTATAAAGAGAGTACGTTTTGACGAAAAACTAATTGTTCATATCATGTCTGATTGGCCGCAAGCTTCTCAAGAAGCAAGAAGTACCTGGATGCTTAAAGCTTGGAATCGTCGCCTCTTCAGGAAACGAATTTGAAGTACTGCACTAAAAATTTATGCTGTCTGAAACCCCTACATTGAGAAAAAATAAGATTTTGTATATTTGTATAAGTTGTGTTTCATAATTTATCACAATAAATGTATTGTTTACTGTATAATTTACGAATAAAATTAGACACACGACAATCGTTTTCAGGGAAATTTGAGGTAAAGACAGACAGTATTGCATGCAGAGCGAAATCACGACAACGAAATAATACAAAATACACACCATAATGCTTCTACACATTTGAAAATAAGCATTGTATTAATTCTAAACGTTTTGATGCTTTCTAGTAAACAACCAAACATTTTTCCAGCTCAAAAAAGTTAATAATGTTATAGATCAGAGCCAACATCATTTGACCCTGAAAAAGAATCTTGCTTTACCACCAATTTTTCTCTGTACATAGCAGTTATACAACTTATTCATTTTAGTAACTTTTAGTAAAAATCTTTACATTTTGAGCTCATTGGACTATCATCGCACATTTTTCAGTTTTCAGTGGTGCTTCTAATTATTACAACCTAAACGCAGACGTGAAGACTTTACTGCTTGTTTTTGCCAATATCTTCGTATTTCTGCAGTAATCGTTTTCCCCACCCACACCATCCTGCTTAATCTCACTTTCACAATTATTATTTTCTGGAATGATTGATTCCGAATAGTATCTGTTTTTCTAAATTTTAGCTTATCTTTTTCTAAATTTTTGAAATTGTTTTGTAGTTCTCTACATTAATACCCACGTATGACATTTTGTGGCTACTAAAACTCATTAGACGCAAATTGTTAGAAATTATCTAGGTCAGAATTTTCAAAAACACCACAACTTTTTGTACACAAAATTATCAAGTCACAGCTTTGAACAGTTTTAGTCTGTTTGTCCGTGTAAATTAAGGTGAACTTTCAGTCTCTTTTTTCAACTCTCACGTTTTACTCAGCCCAAAATTTACAGCTATTATCATTTTTATTAATGAAAAAACACGAGTTTATCAAATTTTTTACCAACTTTTCTTGCATCTAAATTCATGAACTAACAATTACACTCACAGCTTTTTTCTGAGCGTTTGCTACCAAAAACAAAATGTGTGACATTTATCAACTCTACTTCAACTTTAACTAAACATCCATTTTTTTATCTCTTGTTTGATGATGATCAAAAACAACACAAATAAAAAAAGAGTCGTGCTTGCCAACACTTGCAAAGCTTTACAATTTTTATATGTGCTTACAAAGCAAAAACTGTCTGTACACCAATAAAAACCCTCACAATAAGTCTCACTACTACTAATACTCATTTACAAAAGAAAAAGAACTTAATTGGTAATTCGCACAAATTCATCTTTAATATCAAATAACCCTACAACTAAAAGCTAGCAACACTTCGTATACACGTTATCACACAAAAATTTTCAATTTAATTGATCAATAAAAGCCTTGACTAACAATCTGTTCATCATGCATTAAAACAGCTTCAATACTGGTGTGCTAGCAACTACAAATCAAAAATAAATCAATCAAAAAGGCCTAAAAACTTGTTTCTATGCGTTCCTCTTAGCAAGCGTTGCAGCCATAAGCTTTAACTTTGAAGCAAACCAAGTCAGCTGTAACTTAACGTCTGGCAATACTTTTATCAAACTAGAACAATTTTAATTACCGAAAAAACTTTTATAAATGCAAAAGTGCAGAAATTAAAATAGAATTGATTACGTCATGAGTTGCGCAATATGGATGCAATCTCAGTCTATTTAAAAACAAAATTAATTACGTCATGGATTGCACGATAGGGATGCAATCGTAGTCTGGATTTAGATAAAACTGATTACATCGTGGTGGATTGTGCAATAAGAATGCAATCGCAGTCTAGTTAAAAACAGAATTAATTATGTCATGGATTGCGCAATAGGGATGCAATAACAGTCTACTTAAAAACAGAAATGATTATGTCATGGATTTTGCAATAGGGATGCAATTGCAGTCTGGTTAAAAACAGAATTGATTACGTCATGGATTGTGCAATATGAATGCAATCACAGTCTAGTTAAAAACAGAATTGATTACATCAGGCATTGGGCGATAGGAATGCAATCGCAATCTGGCTTTCAATAAAACTGATGACATCATGACCTGCGCAATAAGAATGCAATTGCAGTCTAGTTAAAAACAGAATTGATTATGTCATGAGTTGTACGACAAGGATGCATCACGCTCCCTCGGTCTAGTTTGAAACAGAATCGATTACATCATGATTAAATCATTGAAATAAGGAATCACATCCTTGAAAACCACTGTGTAATAACAAGTCAAATTATAAGGCGGCAAGGATTGCTTCAAACTCTGAAATATTCTAAATAACAGCCACATCGTGTTAGAATTAGCTCCCTCAGGTTAGTGTTAACTCCCTCAGATCTCTTTTACAAAAATTAATTGACCTAGGGGCAGCTCTCTCACATAGGGTTAGGGTTAGAGCTAGGATTAGAATTAGGTTAAGACTAAATTTAGAATTGGGATTAGAGCTAGGGTCAGGATTAGGGTTAAGATTAGGGTTAGAATTGGGGTTAGGGTTGGAGCTAGAATTAGGTTTAGGATTAGAGCTAGGGTTAGGGCTAGGGTTAGATACCAGAACCGCCGCCAGAACCTCTGCAATTGCAACCAAATGACCCATCATATACTACTAACGTTACACCAAACTCTCAAACAATTAATTCTTTCGTCGTAAGTGTGCAACATCCTGAGTTTTAAAATAGTTTTAAAAATGGAACATTTGTTCGCTTGCATTCCTTTTTGTTGTGAGCTGCTTCTGGCAAAACTTTTGACATTGCAAAATGTGTGGCCACTGTGAAGTACTTTTGTGTAGCTTGTTTGACTTCTTGCGACCATCCCCAATGAGGTTGCAGATTATACCTCCTAATTTGAAATATTTTCTGTAGTAAATGAAATTTTGGTTTATGTAACAAAATAACTCCCGTACATGTAAAAAAAATTAAAACTTGTTGTTACACACTTCTTTTTTTAGTTACTTTCCAAAATATCACAAAAGAAACTAAACTGCAAGAATCCAATTAAACCAGGTGAGAACAGTTTTATGAAAATTTATAAAATAAACTTTTTTGACTATAACATTTTTATTTGTGATTTACAGTAAAACATCCTTTTAAAACCGATAAAAACGAATCTTTAAGCTAAATGATGACTCTAAATCTTTTAAGCTTAAAATCACGTTTCTGCGACTTATTGTTATTTTAAGGATTTTTAGCTTAATTCACCACTTCGTGGCTGGTTTTCAGCTATGAGGCAACTGCCCAATCAATTCAATAGATGAGGAGCTGTGAAAATTTGAATTGAAAAGAGATATACTTTATTTTCATGGTGATAATCGTGGTAATGGTGTGGCGACACTACTTAAAAAATCTCTTTAATACTAAAAATCAGCTACATATATTGATCAAGCAGGCAGAATACTGCTTATTGAAATCAAACTTAACGACAAGGTTTTTGTCATCGGCAATGTTTACGCACTCACAAAAGACGAACCAGCTTTTTTTGACACTTTCTTCAACAGTTGTAAATTTTTCAAAACATGGCTTAGGTTTGCGTGGGAACTGGAATCTAGTGCTTCACAACAAACTAGATAAAGATGGGGTCCAATTCACTCAAACCAATTATGCAAAGAACAAATGAAATCATATCTAAATGTTTTTGGTATATGTGACATATTTGGAGAGCTTAATTCTTTTAAGAAAAGCTGTACAAGATATCAGTCACAACCATACACTGCTACATGGCATGGTTTTTTCTTTCTTGAAATGGTCTGCACCAGCAAATACAAATAGCCAACATCTGCCCGAGCTCTAAGTCAGATTACAAAATTACCCTATTAGCAATTACAGTGGGATTGCAGAAACGGATAAAAGATGCTGAAAAATCAATAATTCTGTTTTGCTAAATAATGATTATACAGCACTCATTAAACATCTGACAAGGGATTTCAAAAACAATAATCCCATATAACATCTTACACCTCAAATCAGGTGGGAAAATCTTAAATGCTAAGTTAAGTACTGCTCTTTACCGAAAATGACCTCTAACAAAGAGCAATCGGTACATGAATCAAAACTTGATGCTATGGAATCGATTCTGTTATCCTGTGAACTTAAATTTCTTAAACAAAGAAGAAATCAAAAAAAATATAAATCACATTTGTAATGATCTCAATAAACTGATAGAAACCAATATCAATGGCGCTGCCATAAAAACCCGTTGGATGGAATTCGGGAAAAAATACAAAGCATTTTCTTCATTTGAAAAAATAGCATGCAGAAAAATATCCATCAAATCATTACGCAATGCTCACGGTACATTGATTGATAAACAAGAAGATACTTTAAAAAAAATTGTGACCTTTTGTGAATACTTGTATTCCAAAAACCAACAATGCTGTGAAAAAGTTTGTTCTGATTATACAAAAACACTATAGCTACCAATTACTAATGATGCCAAATTTTCCAAATGTGAAAATCCTATAACTGCAAATAAACGCCAAAAAGCCATTTTTTGACTTGACAACAATAAATCTCCAGGTCTTGACGGTTCTTTTATTGAATTTCATAAAATTTTCTAGACTATATTTACTGATGTCTTGATTTCTCCAAACTTACCAACTAATTGAGTGAATCCCAGTTCTAATTGGCGATTACTAATCCGGAATCATTGGGACCTGGGGAGTGCCGGATTAGCCATTTATTATCTTAGAATACACAAACTCAGTTGCTAACTACTTCATCTTAAAATTAAAATATCCTTTAAATCAGTGCAAGTTGGTTAATAAAGAAAACACAAGTAAAATGTTAATAAAATACAGGTAAAAATAATTGGTACAGGTACAATACAGTACAAAATTAATTCAGTTTACTTAATTACAGTACGGAGTACAGGTACTGTTTTCTAGGTAAAATTAGTACCGGGTAACTGATTGTCCGGATTAATGATTGTCAACTTGTATGAAGATGTAATAACGTTATTGCCTAAACCGGAAAAAGACAAATTGTCTGCCTTCAAATACAGCCAATTACGTTATTACATTGCGATTATAAAATAATATTCAAAATTATAACAAACAAAAAAAACTTTTTTTGAATGAATTTAAAGAAAAAGAACAAAAAGGCTTTATAAAAGGCAGAAACAATGGAGATAACATTCGTTTACTGTTTGATATTTTTGATCACGCAAACTAAGAAAGGTGCCATGCGCTGTATTGTAAGTAGATCTATACAAAGCGTTTGATTCTTTAAACTGCTGTTTTATTTTTGCTATTTTAAAATGTTATGGTTTTGGCAATTTTTTGAGTAACTACATAAGAGTTTTATACAAAAATACTAAATGCTGTGTGGTAAATAATAGTTTTCTAAGGCCTTTTTTCAATGTAAAAAAGGGGTAAGGCAAGAAAACCCTATCTATTTTTATTTTACGTATATTGTGTTTAGCGATCATGTTACGTAAGAGCAGGTTATACAAAGGCGTTGCGTCAAATAAACAGACTTTTAATGTATCCTTGTTTCCAGATGATGTTTTTATTTTTTTTTATGGAAATGCTTCGCAATTTAACTACGTCTTTGATATTTTAAATGCATTCAGGCAAACATCTGGCTGCAAAGTCAATATGAACAAATTCAGTGCATTTAATGTTGGATCAAGTAAGGGCAATGTGTCTCCACCCTTTTCCGTTAACAGCTTATGTTGGCCTCAAAATCTTGTTAAATACCTGGGTGTTAACATACCAATCAACCATTTTGACAAAAGTTTACTCTTAAGCGAAAATTTTCCACGCATAACTCGAGAAGTGCAAACACTTTTAAATTATTTGGTCATTTCGAGGTCACACGTTGATTACAAAAGTTGATGTGCTAAAAAGTCTGGTTATTACCAAAACTGAGCACAAAGCAAATTTACTTGCAACATTGCCAGTAATTTTCATAAAACAACTTAATAAAATTAGGTATAAATTCATTTGGGGCTCCAAATTGGAAAAGATTGGTCGTTTTCAACTATGTTGTGATTAGAAAGAAGGAGGTAGTAAAATGATTGACATCCAGCAATAGCGAATGCACTTTCTCTAGGATTTAAATTTATTTGTAAACTGCTAGATAATAATTACGAATCCAGTTGAAAACCGCTTGAAAATCGATGCATAGATGAGATTGACTTTTTCTGTACTTTGCGTTTTAATATAAAGCTGAATATCATGCTAGTTGGTTGGATGGCTATTTTACGTTTTACCCTTTCCTTCTCAAGAACTTTAAAGCAATCAACCAATGTCAAAAATGACTACAGATTTTTGTAGTTTAATAAAGCGATTAAATACCAAAATCAATCATTGTTTGTCGAAAAATTTTGCAAAGCCAAAATTTTTAATTTTTTTTCGGCTGCTGAAATCGCACTATTAATTATACTCATACGATAAATGGGTGTCAGCGTTTTATATGATCCCAAATAACATGAGCTTTATCAAATACATTAAACTTGATGTGAAGGAAGATATGGCAACTTTGCATCTTGTTTTCTTATTTAAGAAAAATTCGATCTGTTTAAGCCTACAAATGGAGTGTTCAACCGATATGCGCTTCGTCAGTTGCTCACTATAACTAAAGACTTACAAACTGAGCATGTGCGCTAGCTACTTCTGGCAATTATAATGTGGTCACAGCTCAGTGGTCACAAACTCTTAAATGGATACAAAATGCCACTGATTTACCTTAAAGCATTGCTTAACTGCGGAGAATGCACCCTATTTTGACTTATGTGGTCCCATTAGTGCAATTGCTTTTCTCGTGATGTAACGTGAAAGAAAAAAAAAACGATTCGCGAGGCGAAACGGTTGATTGTTTGGCGATGATTGGCGTTGGTAGTTCGTGCGAAGTAATGATGATCGGATACAGGAAAATTTGCTATAGGCATAAGGGGCAAAAAGTTGCCAGAATAAGCAAAAATTCACAGACGAGGGATGGTCCAAATAGGATAGTCCAAGTAGGATAGTCCAAGTAGTTGAAAATCTTTCAGTTGAATTTTTTGATGCGGCAAAAACTGTTTCTTATCTACAGCATAACATAACATTACATGTTTAAAAAAATTGGTCAATACTATTTTGCGAATAACTCAATTTTTTTTGTATTTTTGTGATGTAGCATTGTTGTCTTGACAAAGCTTTTTGTAGATAAAAACTTAAAATTGAGCAATATCTATTAATGTAAAACATGGAAAATTCAAGTGAAATAAATAACAAAATTTTTGAAAACCTTTCTTCTATTTCTGACTATAATTATTTGGAGCAAGTTGACTGGATTATTCCTGTCACAATCAATGTTGTTTTGACTATACTGACGGCATGGATGCTTATTTCATTGATTCATTACGGAATAAAAACTGGAAAGTGGAGGGCACTTCATATAAAAAGTATGTCGGAAAAACTTGATGTTGGATTTATCTATACCTCTGTAGTTGTGTGTGCCGTAATCTGTTTGAACCGGTTGGCGATCAGCTTGGCATTTATGAACGTTGGATTTAACGATGATCAAGATGGACTCTGCGAATCAGTAGCTGACGCTAGTTATTGGGCCTACGGATTAGTAGTGTACGTAGTTATATATTTCTTGTGGTTTCGTCAAAGAGTGTTCTATACTAACAGAATGATGAACGTCAACTACGGCATTCCAATCAGATTTGTTAGCTTTTCAAGCATTATTTTCCTATCCGTTTTCGGTTTGTTTGTTTTGATATACAATACTTTTCCGAAAAATTATTATGCAAGCCATCAAGGTTGCATTTATAAACCAACAGATACCAATCCAATCACATTCTGGATATTAGCTATTGCAATAATTATGTGCTCTCACCTTTGTATGTTGGGCTTACTGGTTTTTGCTTTACTACAAACGCTACAAGTGCAAAAGAAATTTTTTTCAAAAGTGGAACCAGCTGGGAGAAACGAAAACGGCTCCAGTCGTAAATCTGGAAAATTTTCCACCACAAAGCAAATTAAGCTGATCCTGCAAAAAACATTGGCATTTTCAATAATATCAATTGCTTGTGACATATTCATACAAATGTTTGCAGAGTATATTGTACCCATAGATGGCCATCGTAGATTGTCTTACATGGTATTTGATTTGAATGCTTTTCTAAATTTGGTTTTTGTCATTCTTTCTTTTGTTAGATATAAAGAATTGCTTTTGTCACCTTTGCAAAAGCAAGAAGAAAGTCTGTCGAGTTTTCTGTCCTAAAAAGTGAAATTATTCAGCATTAATTTCAGAAAAGTTGAATCAACAGATAAGCATTTCTATCTCCTTCTCGTTTCCCTGAAAAACAAACATTTCAACACAATTCGAAGAGAATTTGAAACCCAGTTTTTCCATTAACGTTTATTCATTTATTTTGGCACTGTAAAACCCTCGTTCTTTACACTAGCTAAGATAGCCTTTGCCAAATGATGATGAGTGAAGTAAACCGTAATAATTTAGTTTATGCTTAGTGTCATTCACTTTGGAATAAATATACTGTAGCCACTGACTACATCGATTTATAAATTGTCACTTACTCAAAGAGAGAAAGAGAAATATTAAACCAAAGTATTGTGTACGGCCCGGAAATACGGTACGGTTTAATTATGAAGAAATGTATGATACGAAATTACAGTACGGAAATACGTGTTATTTTTTTGTACCGTACCATACTCTTCTCTCACACTTTTGTACCGTTCTGGAGGCCAAATTTCACAACTGTAACAAAAATTGCATTATTATAGCGTAAAATTCAATTACAGTAGAACCTCGCCATTCGTACACAATCCGTTCCAGAAGTCTGTTCGAATTGTGAGTTGTACAAATGGCAAATCAATTTTTTCCATAAAAAACAATGTAAATTGGATTAATCTGTTCTAGACCGACAGATAATTACTTATGTAATCCCTAATAATACGTACTTAAGCACATATTACATATAAACCAAAAAATATTTACTTTAAGTACTTTTATTTAACCAATAAAACTTTAATTGCACTTCACCTGTAGGTGCTAAATTGGCATAATTTGAAAGTGAAGAAGGAAATGTTTATATTACGGTTTGGAAGAAGAGTCACTATCCATAGGAACACCAAACAACATCAATTTGGACTGGTAGGGTGCGAATCAGCTGACAGCAACGTTCTAAAACGTTTGAAGTTCACGTACAAACGTTTTAGAACGTTGCTGTAATTTATCTTCTTTTGCTCTGTAAATCACGTTATGGGTCCGAAACGCGGAGCAACGTACGAATGACAAATCAAAAGTTGTGTGAACATGTTGGACAAATAGCGAGTTGTACGAATAGAGAGGCGTGCGAATGGCGAGTTTCCACTGTAATTGCTGCAAGTTTGACCTTGCTTGAGTTTATTGACCAAGAACTTTCTTGAACTTTGCATTTTATGACATAGCAAACATGTTTTGAAGTACGATAACTCTGTAGAATTATCTAGGAGATTCGTTCTGTGATCTAACAAATATGTTTTGCAATAGTAAAGTAATCATGTAATAGTCTTTGTCTGTTTAATTAGAAATTGTTAAAATTATCTTTTGAACCATTTAGAATTGACATGTTGTAAATATAGAGCGCTGTTACGATTGTTGATTATTTTAGATCGTAGATCCCAGTGCTATTGTGTTACTCCAGAGGGAGTTGTATTATTTTGGATTGTAGATTCTAGTTTCGAGTGAGAATCCAGTGATATTGGGATAGTGCTAAGAGAATAGTTTTATTCAAGGGTGTTTAGTTGTCCCAAGAGTGAGTGACTATCTATTGTCAAAACTCGGAAGTACTCAGTGCGGTACTTATCCTCTCCACTAGTGTAGCTTCTCTACTTCTGTTGATATCTATCCCAGCACAGACTTGCGGCTACGCAAAAACAAAACTTCAGCAAAATGATTGGTAGGGAAAAAATTCGGTACCGTGCTATTACGTACGGTATTTCAGAAAAGTACGCAATTCCAGTACGATATTCTTTTTGGAAGTGCCAAAAGTAGGAGTACCGAAAACCATTCCGTATCCTACCGTACCTAATCCCCTAGATTAAATTACGCCTTATAATAATTAAATAGCAAACTAAAAACACAGAAAGCTATATAAGAAGTGGGCCATAACGCTAGATAAGTAAAAAATTTGTCAAGTAACGTTGAATGGCAGTAGTTATAAGTAAAATTTTAATTTTCCGCCGAACAATCCAGTTGGTGTATAGTGCTCATTTTGCTCCTAAACATTAAATACAACGTTAAATAGATTCATTTGCTTATTGATGGTGACATCGTTTTATTTTGAACGTATGCTACATTTCAAGCACTCCTAGTGTCATGGCAGTACACTTTAAATTTAACTTTGGTTATCAAGTATGTGTTTTGTAAGTTTGAGAACATCCAATCAGCTGGCTGCTGTGACAGCCTCGCCCAATTGCAAAGGTAATTGCTTCAACATTTAGATCATATGTAGCTCGACACTTACATTTTGCTGCAAACTATAAGGAAGGGCCATCTTTACTCCAACGTTTTTTTCTTGGGTGATCACCAAGTGTTTTGCTAGGAGTAGGCTACATATTAAAAGTTGTAGGCTTCATTGTTCGATAAATCTTTTTGAACAATTTGATTGATAATGCCAAAGATCCATGCTATCGAGAAAGAACAGCTAAAATGTACCAGAGGACTTAGTCTTTCTAGAAATGCAATTTTGTGAAGTGCAGGCACTAAAATTTTGTCTGTTTTTAACCAATAGACTACATTTCATAAACATTTGGAGACTTCAGTTTTTGATGGATCTATTTGAAAACGTCGACAGATAATGCAAAAGAACCATGCTTGTGAGGAAAAATAGTCAAAATGCACCAAAGAGCTTACTTTGTCCAACAATTGCACGTTTGTTAGGTCAAGTAGGATAATTGTTCAACCAAAAATCAAACATCACATATGGCAACCAAGTGTTGATCAACCATTATAAACTAATCCTTAGCTCTAAGTAATTGGAGTCATATATTACTGGAAAGCAAATTTCCTAAGCTTTAAAACAACAGTAATTGTTAGTACTTCATTATAACGCTTTTGTATTAAAGTCATCTGTTTTTACTGAGCTCACTACTTTCGGAAGAAGTAAAAAGTTACACCACCGGTCTTAAAGTTCAATTTTTTCAGTATAAAAACTAATATTAATTGTACATGTTGTATACTATCGGAATTGCCTTGAAATAACCTTTCATTTGTTGGAAAAAGTTTGAAAATCAGTTGAGAAATGAGGTCACAAATCAGTTTTTTAATAAACTGATTTTGTAAAAGTGTGCAATTTTTGAAAGCATCTTCATATTATGATCTGCGCTAGCGAAGATTTGTGTTAATCGTACGAGATATATTATGACATTATAGAACCAGTTTAAGCGTGCAAGGAAAAAAGAGAAAAAGATATGCATAAAGGGCGTAAAGTGCTTAAATAAAGAATTGCTCGTAGCATTGTCAAATAGGCTTTAATTGTTGTAAAGTTGTCTTTATCGAAAGCACCTTATCAATATCTTCTAAATCAGGAGTGGGCAATTGTTTTGGCTTGCGGGCCGCATCGCGGTCACGAATGCTAGCTGAGGGCCGCACTGTTTAACGAACGCATTGGAAGGGCCGCATTGAAGATTCAAGAAGTGGTCGAGGACTGCATTCACCATTCATAAGTGGCCGAGGGTCAGTGCTTAAAATCTTGCAATAGCTGTAGGCAAAGCAAAAGCTTGCGTTCACTTGAAATTTTGCGTGATCACCTAACAATGTCTCATTTCCACTAGTGAAAATGATGGTGTCTCTAAACAAAAAAAAGAAAAAAAAGGTCATTACCCATGGATTTGACGGAAAATGCGTCAGTGCAAACCAACGGTTGCTTTTTTAATGTTAGCTTCTAAAGTCTTTGGCTCTGTAATACGGCAAGTGTTCCTCCCCTTGTTATCTTAACTCATACATATGCAAGTTTCAAAACGTGTTCGCGGGCCGCACAAAATGCTCTCGGGGGCCGCATGCGGCCCGCGGGCCGCACTTTGCCCACCCCTGTTCTAAATGAATGTTCAATCGCATTTCTACGATGAGTGCTTTTTGAGAAAAACAAAAACAGATTGTGCAATGAATCGTTAATTTTAACGTCATTTTAGACCCCAAACAAATGAAAGTTTTTGAAATGTGGTTAGTCGGAAGCTGGTTTTTGTTTGAGCAAAAGTAGTTGTCCTTTGTCAAGTAGTGCGAATTCTAAAAAATTATTTTTGATTATGACGTCATGATGACGTCACGAATACCCTTATGGCATTTACCACGAGGTGGTGATAAATTGTACCAAGTTTGATGCTTGTACCTGTAGCAGTTTTAGAGGAGTTAAAGCAGACATACAGACAGAATTGCGCTTTATACATTAGATAAATTACATTTCCTTATTTTTTGATAACGCTTTTAGCTCGGGTGCAAAAAGTCATACTATGTAGTTCCTTCGCATTGTGGCTCTGCAAAAGTGCAATCGATGTATGAAACTAATAACTTCAGACTGTGTTTCCAAACAGCAACCTACTTCACAAACATAAATGCGCTCGTTTGACAAAGTGCATATAAGAGCATAAATTTAAAGTTGTAGAAGGACCCTGAAGTGCTTGATATATTTACGGGAATCAAGCTATAAAGTAATTGGTCTAATACTTCCAGCTTTTCCATTATTGTAGGACTAGCCATAAAGCTTAAGGCCTCTGGCTGCACGTATATTCCTTACTGCCGCATAAACCCTGAATCCAAAGTGCAGGATCTCAAGTGAAGTTATTACAATATGTTAGGCAACGGTTTAAATAGATAACCCACAGAACAGCTTTCTGTGTCGAAAAAGGGGATAATTTTTCCAAATCCTGCAAGATTTCACATTAAAACTCGACACTTGCTTCCGGTTTGCTACACGAAATGAAAACGTATTAGGGTGAAAAAGCACTCGGGAGCGTAGAATAACTGCACTATAAAGGTATATGAATTCCAACATAAAGTACAACTACAGTTCAGCTTTTACAATTATCGTACGTGCCATTGAGTTATTAAACAACCAGATTTAAACCGGTATGTTAGTACTGTAATCTAACATTATGCTTTTGCACGCAACATACCAGCGGCAAGGTCACTATTTACGTTTGCTTTGAAAATGACTGCGGATAATAAGTGTAGATGCTGTGGTTTTCACTAAAATGTTACCAGACAGCATTACGACAAAACAAAATATTTTGAAACAGACAGGAAAAAACCATGCTTAAAAACACGCTATAATACCAAATCGTTTTAGGCGTCGTCGATATAGCTTATATTGTGAAAGAATTATTTCTATCGGAACGAACTTGTTAATACCTCCCTAAAAAGCTTTTAAAAGGCTTGTATTTTTTAAGAAAATAAAAACCCCATTTAACATTTAATTGTTAAATATGACGTCATCTAACATATCCAGGTTGTGGCTTTTGTTTAGACAAAACAAAACGCTCTCGTTTATAAAAAATGTGATTGTTTAAAAAATTACCTTCGGTTATGACCTTTTCGTGACGTTACGAGCTCCTTTGTGACACTCACCCTGTATGGTGAATAATCGTGCCAAGTTTCATGCTTGTTCGTCAAGTGGAGTAAAACATTTGAAGTAAAACATTAGTAAAAAATTTGGAGGAGTAAAGCACACACACACGCACACGGATAGCCAGACAGAATTGCGCTTTATTGCAAAGAAGCGAATTTTTCTTACAAATGCACAATATACTACTCATGTGGCTATAAAATAGACGCAATATACAGTGAATGCTATACCTTATCGATCCCACATCATATAAGTGCTTGATGGTGATAAATCTTATCTATACGAATAGCGGAAATAATACAACAAAAAAAGGCAAAATAGACCACTGGTAATCCTAATTGAAGCTGCAGGCTATAACCGGTGCAACGCATAAAAGTTAAGAACATTTTTGGCGTATATTTTAACTTTTTTGAGGCGAGAAAACCGTTTATTGTTACATTGTTGTTCAGACCAGCTTTGAAATTACCCTTACATCTACTTCTGGATCAGTGATTTTGGCCATAAGCTTCGCAAACAAGCAGTAAAAGTTGCTGTCAAGAGCCTTTCTCATATGCACAAAGGGGTCATTGTAAAGTTTGAGCGTACGATTATTGCAATCATAAGCGGCGCTTTAATCCTCAAATGCATACAATATTTTGCAAACGTTTTTGCATGAAATGGGTCCTCGGAGACCCAATCGTTTTTACATAAAACAGAACATTTTAACAAAAAAAATTATTGGGAAACAACAGATTTTACGTAGCTGACATGAAAGCCAACACTAATTTGTTTATTTTTGTTCAAACAGGGAACAAACAGCTTTTTGCATTTCTTGTAAATGGAACAGATTTCCTGAAAAAACACAGAATTCCTGTAGCTAACATGGAAGTCGGCATTTGATTTCTTCAGTTTTGATAGAATGGTGGGCACAAACAGTTTTTTTGCACTTTGTGAAGATCCGAGCAGACTTTCGATTCATAGTGCATCTGCAGCATCTCGTTCTCTTACATTTTGTTGGACCTTGCTCATCTTGGCTGTAATCAACAGAAGCTGCTGGTGTGATGCCACAAGCAAACATGGCTTGTTGTATTGGCTAAGCAAGGCCAACAAACGACATTGCTCTTCCTTCCATCATTGGCTTCACCAAGTCTAAGCCCAGATCTTCAAAGAGCTGTCTTTGTTTGTGAGATAATTTATGGCACCATTGCGGATTCCAAGTAATGCAAGTTATGTAGGAGTATAGTCCACTAAGACTTAACAGATTCATAAAATATGCCGAAGGCCGTCTTTTAGTCTTCCTCTGCAAGCTGTAGATGTGACACATCTGATCCACTCCTCCCTTAGTTTGATTATAACACAAAATGATGTCAGGCTTGTCAGTTTGATCATCAATCTTGTCATTGTGGTGCATTATGGAAACAAACAAAAGACTTTTAGACTTCTTGGAAACAAATGACACCAGTGTTGTATCGTTATTAAAACCAAACAAAGTTGATCCAATTGGTCGTGTTTTGTTGGCTTGGAACTCTAAAGGAATGTCAGACTTGTTTTTTCGCGAACTGCCGACATAAGTAGTTTTTTTGAGAAGTAGCTCAGTTCCCAACGCAAAATCAGTGACATATTTGTCTGCAGTAATTTTGTGTCCAGTATCGTACAAGGTTGCTGCTAGCGATTTAACTACTTTTGCAGCCAAGCCTCGTGTGATTTCTTTCCAACCTTACCAACGTATGGCTGGCCTGTATAGACATAACCAGTGTTGCAGTCTAGAAGCAGGAACAATTTCATGCCATACTTGTCCGGTTTGGAGGGCAAGTATTATCGAAATGGGCAACAACCACGAAATGGAATGAGTTGTTCGTCGATGCAAACTCTTGCTGATGGTTTGTAGTTTTCTCTGCATTTGCTCTCGAAAAAGTTCCAAGCTTCTCTGAAAGGTGTAAACTTGGCCTAGAGCTCTTTTCTCTTCTCGTGTATCCGTTGAATCAAATCTCAGATACCAGCGAATACTTTCAAGTGACAGACATGGTTGCTTTAAAAAAAGATTTTGTTATTGGGCCATCACTCCACAAGTTCCTGATGTTTTCGTGATTGCCTTTACTCACGCCAATCAAGTATAAGATACCGAAGAAAGCTTTCAGTGCTACTATATCTATGGGGTCCCATTGCACTTTCTTTTTTGCATAATGAGTTGCAGCATGCTGATTTATACTTAAGCTGCTATCGTCAGTTTCTGCTGCATCTGCAATCAAAATATCGTCTACTTCGTCATCACTTGATTCTGCTAAGCTACAGTAACTATCGTCATCTTCAGATTCCTTCCCTAACCAGTTCCTGATTATGTTCGCAGATGGAGAAGCAATATATCTTTTCCTTTCCATACTAAATAATAGTAATGTTATATCTGCAAGAACAAAATGTAAAAGACTGAAACAAGCTACGATGTTTGGTTGTTCCTGTCATTCACAGGTCATACATGAATTTCGTTCCGAGCTTGAAATTGACTTTTACGTCATAAAGGTATAATTCAAAGTCAACGATCATGCTGTCAGAGGTATGCTGCACCTCAGAACGTAGTTTGTAAGAAAAACAATCTCCTGTGACGTTAGTGCATGAAATGGGTCCCGTGGGACATAGATATTTTTGCTAGTTTTGAGCTTATAATTTTTTTGTATAAAGTTTACACCAGAGTGACTTTGGGAAAATTACAAACACATATTACTAGAAGAATACGGGAAATACCCATTAAATCCAGTTTCATAGCCAACACACACTAAAAAACAAAATGTCTTGGGTCCCACGGGACCCATTTCATACATTTAAGGGTTAAACCACTTGACCACGTTGCGAATAAGGCATTTTACATGCTTCAACTGATAAGCTGGAGGTTCTGGATTCGAGTCCCATCAGAATTGTTTTAGCCTTCTACACTACCCCATAGTAAGATAAGTGACTCCACTTATTAACTGTGCATAACTACAAACCTTAATAAAAAGGTATTACCGCTTGCAATTCTGGAACCTTACCTGAGCGGCAGGCATAAGTCATACAATCCAGCACTATTACATCATAAAAACTCTCAGCTTTTCAAAAAATAAACAATAACAGCTCTCAACTTTTGGTTTTTTGCCTTCTACTGGCGAAAAAATGTCTTCAAAGTTAGTTCTTTTTTCTCAGGTAACTCGCCAAGGAAGTCAACCTCTTCGGTAAAAGGCAAAACAGAAAACAGGAAAAGCGAAATTGCAGGCGAAATTTAAGTGAACCTAGAATTATAGAGTAGCAGCATCTAAACAAAAAACCTTAATACAGTCAACTTCGGATATAAGAGATCCGCCGGGACCAGCTTAATCAGTCTCTTATAACCGAATTCTCTTATAACCGACTTATTAGTTTATATTGAAAATTATTTGGGACCTTTTGCGTAGTCCCTAATAAGCGAAAATCCCTTATATCTGAATCTCTTGTATCCGAAGTTGACTGTATCAGCTGAAACTATACGACTTAGAAGAGGAGTACTGAAAGTAATATTTATCAAATAAACATTAGCCGGCCTTAAATGTACACTCTGTCATATACATTTATGACTAACACTTTATATATAACCTTTATTTAAGTCAGGCTCTAGTAAACTAAAACACAGCACATCTAAATCGAAATGAAAGAAAGTAAATTGTTAATAATCCTAGACTTATTAGACAGACTTTTGAACAGAATGCTTCTACCACTTCAACTCCATTACTTTACGAAAGACAGTTTAAATTACGCAACATGCAAGCACTTAATTACGCAAAACACCTCTAAGCAATTTACATAAACGATCTGGCATACCAAAATTACACAATTGAATTGGAGTGGTTCTGAGTTCAAGTCTTGGGTTCAATTCTTAGAAGCGTTAAACATCTAATATATAACACACTCATCTGTACCAGTAACGTCATTGCAGCTCTGAACTTTTTTTCTTCAAAATAGATAATTTTAGAATACTAATTAAAACCTTCAACAATTCAAAACCCCTCTTTCTGTAATCATTAAAAGAGTGTAAAACAAGACATGCCAACTTTAATTCATTCATTTTACTTCGCTTCAACTCGAATAACGAGAAGACTTGAACTCAAAACTAATCGATCGCGTGCTTGAAGTTCACAAACCTAGAAACAAAAATGAAAAAAGAAATCAACAACACTAAGGTGACAAAATGCAGATTAAGATTGATGAAATAGAAGATTGAAATAAACTTGCTAAAAATTGCAGCGACTCAAACTTGACGTCGGTATTTTGCAATGTAGATCTCGAATTGGAACTGGGACTTGTAGAAACTTTCTAACCTCAAATAAAAAATGTTGAGTTCAAAGTTTTGTTAGGACTACAAATTACATGTAGCTGTGCTAAAAATATTTTTTGCTTCAGTCAGGAAGCAATCTACAAAAAGTGTTTCGAAAAATTATTCAAGGGTGTCAGAAAATTTAAATTCTCTTTAAAATTAAAGCTATTACAAGGAAGCTGAAATATAAAAATTATTTCAGTGGATGGAAGGAAATGCTTATTTGCTGCTGCTTGTAAAAATGCAATATGCCAGGAATACCATTACTCGGAATTGAAGCCAAAGAAAAAGGCAAACGCACTTATATCCCTTTTCACATTTTTTGAAGCCTGTGAATTTCAGTTCATATTTGTCGTAGCATTTGATTTCTCCGTTCTATTGCAATGACACTATTGATTTGATTGCTGAAACATAATATTTCCGCGTAATTTTGGATGACTATCAATGAGTCAAGAGCAATTAACTTCTCACACACTTCGTAGTAACGTCAAAGCAGTTTTTGCACAGTTTAGCTGAAGACAGTTTTTTTTTGGCAAGCAACACTTCCTTGATATGGCATTCATTTAACAATTTACAAAGGAGTTTTAATTTCGCAATAGGGTTTTTTTTTGTTCAATTGACTGAGCATCTTGCTCTAATAAACGAATCAAAAACGAAGAAAACAAAGAAACAGTAAATATGCTCCCCATTCCTAGCCGACTAGTGAGTAGGGGACTTACCTATATTCTTGTGCACACAGATAGCCATAACAGCTACATCATCAAAGCGAAAATGTAAAATCTACTTCGTTTAAATGTAATTTGCTCTGGAAATTTCTGACAGCACTGAATATTGTAATCCAGTGGATTTCAAACTATGCGTCGTTTCAATTTTCCAAAGGCGTCGCAGGATAATTTGGTTTTGTGCGAATAAATCTAGGTTTTATTCAGTTAAAAGAGCTTTGATCGTAGATTCCTTTTTTACTTTTTTCTGACATTCAAAATCAATTCTATTTTCACAATAGTGTTTTTAATACACTGTTGTAATTGTTGACTTGTTACTCAAGAATCAAATTGCAGAAGTTTAACTTAATTGGCGAAAAATATATAAAGAATAAAGCATTTAGTTGTATGCTGGACGAAAACAGAAAAGATGAGTAATAAACTTAGAAGAGCGCAATTTTACAATTGAAGATGACAGACCAAAAACAAAATCTCAGGAGCATAAGGACAGTTATTTATGTGGATTATGCGTCACATTTATGTCGCAGTACGGCAAACTAAACCTTAGGATGCTGTCTGGTGCGTCGCAAAGTTTTGCAAGCTTTTTTAAATGCATCGCATCACAAAAAGTTTGAGAACCACTGCTGTAATCTAACAACTGATTCACTTGACTGTTTGATCTTAGACGGGATATTTATTGTTAACTGCTTATGCATGGAGCTTGTACATTTGCAACATTCGAATCGGTCTGCTTCAACCTGATTTTAAACTTCCACTTTCAGCTGTTTTCTAATAAAATAGTATATTGTTTAAAAAAGGGTATTGATTTCAATCTGCTTCTCATCACTTTTGGATTTTACTTGGTTTCTTTTAAGCATGCTTTTGTCTTCTGTCTTGAATCTTTTTAAAAAGCACTGTTACATCATAATGTCAAATAACATCACAATGCTTACGATTTTATAACGAGAACAGCAGTAGGTAGCAAAATCATCCACTGTTATTTTGATAACGAAAAACCCATTACTGCTATGTGTAATCGATAGGCTCTTTGTAGCGGTGCGAAACATCAATCTTCATTCAAATAAATGGAGGTCTGGATTAGGGAGGTAAGGTTATATTTAAGAAAATCCCCAGTTTAAGAAAAGATTAAAATAAACAATGAGAGCAACGATTTGTAAAACTGGAATAAAAGGAAAGGTTTTTGTTTAAAAATGCTTAATGGGCGCTTAATGAAATAGGGGGTGTGACCTAAGGGGAAGGCATGGTGCCTTTTCTCGCTGTGACGGAATTGAAGCAAACAGCGCAGATAAAAAACTTAGTATCACAAATATACAAAAGATGGCCCACCAAATCGTAAAATAGCCCTACCACAAAACAGTTTGTTTCTTTGATTGTCAAAACAGTTGCCATTTAAGCGACGCCATTATTTTTGACCAGGTTTCATCCCGTCTACGCCACTTACACTTGTTGAAAGAATGAATGGTGGTTTGTGATCCTATCCTTTTTTTTAATGATTAGTCTTGATTAAGTTTGGGAGAAGGTGTCGGGAGTTCTGTGTGACAGGAAGTTATCATCAAGGGTTAAATGGTAAAATGTACAAGAGTGTTGTTGGACAATCCATGTTTTATGGAGTAGAAACGGAGGCAGTGACGGAAAGACAGGTGGGAAAAATGAAAGTTGCAGGGTTGAAAATGGTAAAATGGGGGCTGGAAGCGGCAAGAAAGAACAAGATATGACACAAATACGCGAAAATCACAAAACTAGCAGACAAACTTTGGAATGCAAGGCTACGCTGGTATGGACACGTCAAAGAGAGAAAAGAAAACTACGTGGGAAAAAGGATGATGGAAATGGCAGTGCCAGGTTGAGCAAAAGAGGAAGGCCAAGGAAAAAATGGATGGATTTGGCGAGGAAAGACTTGGAAACGATTGGAGCTAAGGATAAAGACAAAATCGATCGGGTCAAATGAAAAATACTTTCGCGCTGAAACGAACCCGACCAGGGAAAAGCCGAAAGAAGAAGTCTTGATTAAGTCTTGATTATTAGTCTAAAATGATCACCATCAAGTTTACAGGAACTACGGCCTATATTTTCTAAAACATTTTGTTGCTGCTCTCACAAATGTTTATGCGGTAAAGCCGGCGCAGCTGCCTTCTTGATACGTTTTAACTCGGCATAAGTGATGGTATGCTCTGCCGAAATGTTTTTGTTATTTTTTTTTGATAATAGCTTTATAGAGCTATCGAGATCAAACCCAAAAATTTGGAGAAAAGCAAGGCCTCTTTTAACTCTTCTGAGAGCGTCTGAGCAGGTAAAACAGAGCATGCAATAATGATAATATGCGTTGCCAGCAGGGACTAGAAAAAGTTTAAGGAAAATTCAAAAGAAAATAACATCCCAGTGTGAAATCGCAACACATGGAAGAGATATTTGCTATTTCGTTTCAAAACGGTTTGATATCACAAATGTGTTCTCTACTTCCAAACCAAAGGAAACGCCCCCTTCTTGTCTTCGTATAAGCAATGAACAGTGCACGTAGGCTTAAGGCGTGGCCAGAACCTTGAAATCAACAATTTGATTAAAAACAAGGAGCGCACCATGTAGTCAAAATCTTATGTGCAGAAAAATATAAACCTTTCGCTGCTATTTACGCAAGTGCTCGATGGGTGAAATCGGCTTGGCTGGCTGAACCGGTATTCCCAATCTTGAGGTCACTGATGCAAGCGGGCAGTTACAGCTGGTAAATTTATAACAGAAAACAAACTAAATACCTTAGTCCTCAATCAAAAAAGAAAAGGCTTTAAAACCTAAAACGAAAATGATGATATTTTTTAGACATTTGTGGGGTACAGTCTTTTAATTTTTTAATTAGAAATTTACGTAAAATAAAATCTGACAAAAAATGCTTAATCTTTTTTTTCCCTTACTCGTTTCCAGATAAAGTACCGTCTAAGGGACAACTAGTTTCAACGTTTTTTAGTTATTATGTTTGTTAAATCGGTTATATTCTATTATTTATCACAGAGTAGCTTAAAATTATAAATATTTTAACAGTCGGTTTTGAACTTCGAAATTTTTAACCCATGGGCGTCACCTGACGGACAAATATTGATCAGCCAAATACTTTGATATATTAATGTATTAACTCTATCGGTCGTTAATAAGTTGAAAAAATGTTATAAGCACAAACATTTTTCTTCTTATGGAAAACTTGTGGGCCCAGAAATTCTTTTGTTTAACTGTTTATAACTGGCAGTGTGGCTGAATGGTTAAAAATCCTGTTTTTAGGTCAACATTTATCGGCTGGTGAAGCGATCAAACCTGACAACAACTGCACTACTGTGCTCTTGGCAAAAACAGCTTATTTTGATTTTTTATGTTTTCCCTTTCCTAGCCGAAATTAAATGGTAGTAAATTTATTGGGAGTGGCACAAAACAATTTGAACAAATTGTTAAAATTGAAAACTTTGAAATAGATCTGGGCATTAAACAATTGCTTTTTACCGATATAAAGCTATGCTTTCCGTGTTTGTATTCTAGAGGATAAAATTGAAAAACAATAAGTATACATTGTTTCGTCACCATCTACGTATTTGTGTCCATGGTCGTCGAGCAGTGATGGTTGTACCACCAAGAGGGCGTAGCGCAAAATAAAGTACAGAGGGTGGTATTGGCCTAATGTAACTTCCAACTTTCAGACTAAAAACATAAGATTTTTGACTCATGATTCATATATGGCAAGTAAAACATTATATCTTGCCCTACAATCTTTATGCTTTCTACGCGCATGTTTTTTGGGTTAATCCAGAATTCAGAACTAAGTGTATCCAGAAGAGGTAACTTACGAGCCATATGTCGCACTAGTAAATTTTTCAATATCTACAGCGATTGGACTGTCATCATACCTTTGAGCAATATCATTATATTTATTGTTGGCAGCCTGTTTACAGAATTGTTACGTAAATTTTCTGGTTCTACTGCAAGAAGTGCAACCTTTGAGCTCTCAGATTGGTGTTTATATCTTCAAAGTAAATAATTTGGAGATGATGCATGCAATTAGTTAATACATACCGTAAAACGCTATTTGAGCGCCACCTCTATTTGAACGCCACCTCTAATAGAACGCCACTATAGGGGTAGGGTTGAAAAATAGAGCGCCACCTTCTAATCAAACGCTACTTTGATGAATTCTTCTATTTTAGCAGTAGTTACGGCTGAAATGGTTTTTGTAGGTGTAAGAAGGGAAGAATGGATTGTTGAATTGCACGTTTATTTTTAGACGCTGGGAAGTCCCGTTCTATAGAGCTAAATCGCACGTTTTTTTTAGACGCTGGGAAGTTCCAACTTGCATCTTTAACACTGTCGCGTTAAATAGAATTTTAGGTTCTATTTCAACTTTGATTTTGTTCTTAAAATTGAGGCGACTTATAGTATCGTTTGAATAATTAAGTCTGGCTACAACTTAACAGCTTGGTGAAAATTGGCTTCAACTAAAATTCTTTAAACCACACACATCTCAGTTGATGCGGAAGGTGTTGAAAATGACAAGGATGCCAACAACAACGACGTGTCACTTGATTTTTATCAGTGAATTTGTGATTACTTAGGTAATCACCTTGTATTCGTGTCTTTCGCTAATTGTAAAAATGTGTTAGATGTTTTTTCCTTTCATTCATAAAATTTATCTTCTCAAAATTTTGACCAGCTAGTCGAAAAATAGAGCGCCACTCTCTAATTGCACGTCACCTCTAATAGAACACCACTATGGGAAGAGGGTTGAAAAAATAGAGCGCCATGGCGATAAAATAGAGATTTTACGGTAAGTTCTAAGAAATGCCAAACAACTTTTTTCCGTTTGAAGAACCTTTATCCAATGGCTTTAAAGAATCCATGACTTCAAAGTGAAGTTGTGTACTTCTTAGTAGATAAACTCACGAATTGAGAAAAATTGAGGCCTTCTGTAACAACAGACGGAGAGCAATTAGTGAAAAATTTGATACCTTTTACGAGTGGGAGATCAAATCTGAAAGATTTCTCTTAAAGTTTGGAAAAGCCTTACTTTTCGTGAAGTTGAAGAAAAGCTTCGGCTATGAAAGCTAACACACTGTACAGTTTTCCACAGCTTCCCACGTATTACCAAGCATAGTAAGTATGTAGGGTTAATATTGAATCAAATTAAATAAGTTGTTTGTAAAAAATTTATTATGCAATTATTTTGCCCTACGGAGGCATTGTTGAACAGCAATTATTTTGTGAGTGTGACATTTTTTATCACTACTAAGTATAATTGGTTCATTTTATATTTCATTCTCCGTGTTACTGCTCTTACAAACTGCCAAGCAAATCTGTAAACACTATTTTTGAAGTCATTGGTATGGCTTGACTAGGGAAGAGAACTTAGTTTTATCAACTGCAAAACGAACGTTTATCCATTGTACCAACATGCCAGTCGTGTAGTAACCAGTGGATGCGATATATGATGACTTTTTGCTCTGTCACGAAACGCAAACGTCGGAGTGTGATCTAAGCTTTAAACTAAATTATATTTATTAATTTATTAGCCAGCCCTGCCGAGTCGCCGGCAGGGCCTCATTTGCAGCAACAAAGTTGAGACTATCGATTCAGACGGCTGCGCCGATGCCACTTAATTAATACTTGTGAGAACAGTAATAAAAAATGAATGTTTTTACCATTGCCGATTCTTGTTACAAAATCAAATCGATTAAAAAACATTGGAGGCGGTTGCGGATAGCCGTTGTATCAATTTTTTTGCAGACTTTGCTATGTCTTATTTGCCCTGTTTTCAGCAAGGGCGTACTTGGAAAGTGGACTTGCTCACAGTTGAAACAGCCAAAGATTTCACAAGCGTTCATGCATTCATTTGATGAAATGCATGAAAGCACAATTTCAAAATTGTTAGAGGGCACCAAAGTGATTGATATGTATTTTCAGAAATAAGCTTAAATATTCGGATTATTACTTACGACTTTTTTGTAATTGCATGCCTATTTGTATAACTTGAAGCGTCTGGCTGCGTCCATGTCGCAAAGTCCAGGCATAAACGCAGCAAGGGAAAGAACAACAGCAGATGCTAAATGAAAGTCATCGGCAAACAAAAGCACAAAACCTGGTCAATATTTGAGTATTTTCTTTTGGCAATGTCTTTTCTGTGAGTGCTAAAGCTTTGTGTCTTGTTCTCAAAACACTGAAACAGCCTTTCAAAAAAATGCATTCTCACCGGAAAAATTAGAAGAAAAGGTGACAACTATACAGCAAAGTTTACAAAAGATGTTGACGGTTTGATTAACATTTTTGGCAAGGATGACCTAAAGCAGAAAAAACTCGGAAAACTTTGACAGCTACGCATAACCGAATCAGATTTTGCATTATACCATGAGAGCACAGACCTGAAATGCAATATACCTAAATGCTGGTAGAAAATCGGTTGCCATCTGATAAAACATTTGTTAAAATGGTGGGCTATAAAATACAACAGAAACCAAGCACTTTTGCGCAAAGCGAAGAAGAAATAAAAAAGCACTTAGTAATTCAATTTTTACATTGTTTATGGCGCCCTCATGTAGTGTCACACAATTAAGCAATAATTTCCACAATTATTCCGTGGGAACGCAAAACTATAGTAGTGTACCACGGTATACTCTCTACTCAAAGGTGCAAGTGATCCTGTTCAACAGATTTAATTATTCAGCATTACATCTCACCGTTCATCTAACCTGTTAATCGGCTTGTGACAGGGGCCAAGTGGTTAAGACGGTGTTGCTGGTTGGAACGTCCCCTTACCGATATCTATGCTTTACGACCAGGACAGCTGAGGTGGATCGAGGGTTCGAATCCCACAGAAAATCAGTTTTTATTGATACTGCTTTATGTTTATAAGTAATTGACTAGTATTCATGTAGGCTAACTTCGTACTAGCTGTTAAATCTTGGTGGTGATTGAATTACTCTCTGATCATTCCGGTGATTTAAATAATGTAAAACCTATAGTGTGCTTACGTTATTTCTTAGAATCTTCAATTGTACAAGTTTTGTAATAATACATGCCGAACGTTATTTCCTGTAATTGTTTCGTCACAATATCTACAAGAAAATAATGCCTTTTTTTCATTCGATTGGGCAAACAAGTCGGACCTGCTTAAAAATATCAACGTAAAAGCGCCACGCATGAAATATTTATGACTTTCATGAAACAAATCGCAATTTTGGCAATTTTCGGCAATGGTGTTAATTTAATTCCAAGAATTGTTTTTAAAGCAAACATAAACAGGGGTTTTCGGACGATTTAAGTTAAAAAATATTTTCGTGGCTCCACTATTCAAAACTCATCATATTTTTAAAGACTTTTCAATATTTGACCTTTGATTTAAATGTGCTAGCAAGATAGAAGTGGTAATAAACCGAAATTCGTTCAGGATTTATTGTTACGTGGATTGTAGGCTGGCTGTTGACCTGCTTTTTTGATTTGAAACGAAGACGTTTTTTCACTTTTTCATATTGCATTTGAAGCAAACTTTCTTCGTTTTAACAACTTTTTATTGCGAATCCTCAGTAAAGACATACTGTTGTATTAAGCTACTTTATTGCACACTAATTTTATCCTTACTTAAATTACCGCCGATATCCTCATGGAAAATTCACCTTACAGCCCTGCTTAAAAGATTACCAACTTTTTGAACCAAAGCCTTGCGCATTTTATCAAATTCTTTTGCAGAATCTTCTGTACTCTCTGTCACTGCAATACATTATATTACTCAAAATTGCTTTTGTGTTTCAATTCAAAATTGCTAAATTAATGCCTAAGTTATCAAATAGTAATTTACTTATTTCTTTTACAAGTTGTTCTTTAATTTAGAAACAATCTATTTTTCCAAAGTTTTCTCCACTTATACGAAAAAATCATTTAAGTAGCAACAGGTCAAAATTTGAAATAATACTTTAAATGAGCTTAAAAGTTATCGTTCAGTAAATTTCTTGCTAACTACAAATAGTTCTAAATAAAAAACTTATGTTAATTAACTTTTAGCAATTTTTCTTTTCCCTCTCGGCATTCAGACTATACATGACTGCATATCTTTGAAGGTAGCTGCTTGTCATGACGACCTAAATTGATTACATCGCATAGTCTCCGTTTCGACACCACTGTTTTATATTCTTTGTAACTGTACTGTAATTAGTTGCTTTTTCGTAGTTTTTTTTCGGGATAATAAATTCTCACTAACTTTCACGCGGTGGAAAATGTATATTCTCATATTTAACGTTGTATTTTGGTATGTCTATGATTGAACTCATAAAGAAAATTCAAAGCAAATATTGATATATACTGTGGTATAAAAAACTATAAAACTGAAAGTTTTGTCCGTAATCTGGTGCAGCTCATAGATTAGGAATGCAGTGAGTCTCAGTGATAAATAATGCAAGTTGTTTTAGGGTATGTGGAGAGTTAAAAAGCGAAGGTACAACATTTATATATTTGGCTTTGTAAATAAATTTTTCCTGTATTAACGAGATTGTAAACAAAATAACCTGCAGTATATTCTGCTCCAACAACTTTTCATTACGGATGCGCAACAAAGACATGTGCCGCGGGATACAAAATTTTAAGTTCAGGATCGGTTTGATTTTACCAGTGTCAAATTTTAGAAATTTAAATTCAGAAAAAACAAACGGATAAAATCGGTTTTCGATCCTGGTTCAGGTTGTTTTCACGCCCTGCGCACAATATTAAAGATATTGGCCCTCTAGTTTTTGCCAATACATCCTACCATTGGATTCAGATCACTGAGCATATACCATACAGTTATAGAGATCATTTGAAGTCGCTGAAAGTTATCTAGCGACTTCTAAAATAATTTTAGTGTCAATATTGCACCTAATGATAATCGAAGAGTTAATTGCCAATTTCATATTACATGTATTAAAGACATGGACAGTTTTGAAACAAAAAAATTGAAGAACGACGTTTCCATGCATTCTTATCTCACTACACCTATTGCTTTTATATCCAATTGTTCTAAGTCAAGAAAATATTAATCAAGCTGAACTAGCCTAGTATCCATCTAGTTTGGCTTTTCTCAATGTAAAGTAAATTTCCTCATTGTAGAGAACAAATATTTTTTTGGATTTGCCACAATGTTGATTCCTCTCATTCAAAAAGCGGCCGACAATCGAAAAAACGAAGCAAAAACACCCCTTGTAGAAGTTGGCTACCAAGAATAAAGATTATTGACTCAATAAATGGGACAAAAATGCGTAAGCCTAAAATTCCTCAAAAAATAGGTCTAGGAGTGTTTTAGAAGTAAATCTAGCATTTGTATAATCTAGTCTAAAAAGTATAATTTAGCATTAGAAGTAAATCACAAAGAAAAGAAAAATAGAAAAAAGTTTTAAGAGCCACTGATCTAGTTAAAACTCTTGGCTGTTATTTCATTTCTTTGTCGGAGGACATTGCGTTTGTATTAACTAATTAGCAAAGCAATTTGACGTGACGGACATTTTTGTCTTCTGTAGGGAAGATCGTATGGTAGTGCGGACGAAGATGCAAGGCAAAGACAGTGCACTAATACAAAAACATCACAAATGATTTGCCACGAAAACTCAACATATTTAGTATCAAAAGTTGGCAGGCTAAAAATACGTAAGGTTGTACTTTTTTTCATACCGGTGCCCAAAGATATATCTTTTCACTACCACTGCTTTAAATCAAAAATCTTTTTTTATTAATTTACTTTTTTTGGCATTTATTGGTAAAATCAAATATTTTAATATGTAGCATGCAATTATAGGTACTTTACATAATGCATTTTATTAATAAGAATTATCTTTTGATTGGTTCCTTCTATTACAAGGAAAAGGGTACAAACTCAAACTACATAAAGAAGCAGTAGAGGTGTAAAAATAGATACAAGAAAATTTTGAAATGACTGCGTTTTTCGGGCAATTTTATTTTAAGACGGGCATGTTGTTGCAATTAATGACTCATATCCGTTAAATAAAGGAACTTTTGGAAAGATAAAACAAAGTAACTGATTGCGTGAAAATACTGCATGGTATTTATTTCAGAGTATCCAACAAATGAGAACACAAAGCTTACTTACAGTGACTTTACTTGATCGCTATAGCTTAGCTAAGTAAAGTCTTTGAGAATTATCACTACGTAAGACAACTTTTGTTCCTAGCTTTTAAGTGTTATTTCCTAATTGTTTACTTCGAGAAACTAAGGAAAACTCTCACTACTTCTTTTAAACTTTATTTTTGTGAATAAGAAAGTGATTTTTTTTAAAGTTAAGGTTTTAGAGTGAAAACATGTAATTCAAAAAACGTGTAAATCCAACATATCTATTTTGCTGTTATTTCTTGATTGTTTTCGCTATTGGTGAGCTTTGCATCTTATATTCTTGTTTACGCTCAAAATCAGGACGAACCTAATCCTATTATATGTATAGTTGACAATCTAAACAGTTAAAAACAAAGCTGCTGTACACTTGGATAGAAGAAAACTGTAAAAGAATCAATTAGAAAGACATGGTTTTTCTAGATTTCCGACAATAACTTAAGTTACTTTGGATCAGCCCCCATATCTTGTCAACAATCATGCGCTCATTATACGGTCCATGGCATCGGTGATCAAAATCCAATATGTCCTGCTGGGAACGTTTGCCCTATTTTTCTAAGAAAGCTTCCATGCTTTCCTGAAACTCATTCAGAAGAGCGCTAAGCATGTGAACTTTGAGGGACATTCTGCTACCCATTTCGCCATAGATTTAATCTAATTTTGCCACCAGCTTTATCTAATTTTGAGCTATGTAATTGCCCCAAAATTCACGAACTAATGAAGAAAATCCATCTAAGCAGCCCTCTACTTTGTTGTTTGTTTTTCAAGAAAATTCGTTGTACGCCAGAATCTTTCTTATCTCTGGGCCAACAGAAACACTAGCTTTTATCCTTTCTTTAGAAATCTTAGGAAAGGAGTTTTGTAGGTATTTAAATGCGTCTGAATTCTTATCTAATGCTTCGACAAATTGTTTGATAAGGCCCAATTTTATGTGCAGCGGTGGCATCAATATTTTGATGAGTTCGATTAAGCGGTCCCATTTGATGTTGCTTTTTCCAACAGAAAAGTTGTTTTTTTTCATACATTTTTTATATAAAAAAAGGTGTGTCTCTGAATCAATTAAGATTTTGCACATTTTTCTACATTTTACTTGTAAATATCAGAACTTTTACGTGCTCTCATGTTTACAGGTTTAAAAGGTATTTATATGTGCAATTGACCCTTATATAAGAATTAGACTTTAAATTTTATAAGAGCGTATATAACGACTACCACGTTCTGGAAACGGCTCAAAAGTCGTTAATAATAATCAGTATTGTAAAACATTTCGCTTTTATAATTGAAAAAATAATTGGCGAGTTTTTGTTAATCTATAATTTGTGAGGAAGTCACGGGTTGGCTTGGCAAATTAGAGTTAGTAAAGACAACTGACGTATTTTTGCAAAAAAGTGGAGTAGGTCATGTCATAAATATGTCAGAATTTTTTTTGTGGCATAACTTTCAAAAAAATTTTAATCATTTTAAAATAAGCTATGACAAAAGCGTTCGTTTGTAAAGCAGAGAAGCAAGAAGTAATTAGAGTGCATGGCACGGAATAAAATGGCTTAGAAGAGATTGGAATGCATAATATATTTGATTATATGACGTATTTTACGTTGTTTTGTAGAACTCGTTTTGCAATGGGCAAAGTGGGACAGCGTTGCACAAAATACGGCTCAGGCCAGAAGTTTTAGAGGCCAGGTGCTAGTTTCGTAACAATTGTTTACAACAAATTTCAAATTTGGAGGGCTGATTTTACCTTTTCAAATATGGTAACCCTAACTTAGATCAGTTCAACACAAAAAACAGCTCTTTTGTGACCCATCAACACTTCTTTTGGCCCAAACCGCAAAAGCTTTGAGCGCCCCTGAACTAGGCGATTCGATCTTCGTTGCGTCAAATCATTGTAGAATAAAGGCATCATGAAAAAGTGCATCAATTTGACTATTTCTAAAAAATAAAATATGGCTGAGAAACATTTAATTATTTACAAATTGTTGTTTCAGTTGGCCAATTTCTTGATTTTGAAATAAATACGCAATTATTGCTCTAAATCAAAAGGGATGTTCCGAACCATGTGATTACTGTCACAAAGTTGTAATGGTGGGTCTAGTTAGTTCATATAGCAACGTTTTTCAATACGTCGTTTGCAAGTCATGTGTGATCTTTACCACAAAACTAATTGGTCGAAAATACATTTAGGATGTTATAAGGTCTACATTTTAGAAGCTTGCAGAAGAGTCCCATTTTAGTTGCAGGTATAGTAGTTCCGACACACTTTTCTTCCGAGAGCGTGAAGCAGTAGTAAAAAATAGATAGCCGTAACGATCTTCTTTTCGTGAAACCGTCTTATTGTCTAGCTGCTTCATTTTATGTTTTTTTATCTTTTTCTTGTATAGTCGTCTCAAGGACTAGAATTGTCTTTAGCATGAGGTTGACTATGACGTAAAGACTTATGAATTGTTTTAGATATTGTAGACATATCTTTTCAAAGCTTTATCAGTAGCTACTACAATTCTGATCAAATATACACTGAGTTGGGAAATAATACACTGAGTTGGGAAGAACCCAAAGTGGAACGCTCTTTACCTTTTGAGATAATGTTTATTTCTGGGTCTATATCTATTACATGAGCAGCAAGCGACTTTAGGTCACAATTGTAATTGACAGAGGGGTCCTACAGATTGGTAAATAGCTTTGTTTTGTAATTGTAAAAGCGATTAAAATGTTGGCTCCTATTCTCAATTTTGACTCGGTGTTCCATGTGCTTTTTGAAAGAAACGGGCAAAAAGTGTGTAAAAAAGAGCTATTTTTGAGAAAAACTAGTACTGATATGCAGGTATGATAGTAGAAATTGGGCCATAAAAACTATGTTACCATTTATAACGACTTTTTGTTACTGCTTTCACAAATGTTTTTTGCCCAACTTTTGTCGACATTTTTGATCCTGAGGTAGCGGGCCCGTAGCTCTGCAGAGCAATGTTGTTATGTTTATTTTGAGAATGATTTTGTCGAGACCTTTATCGTTTGTCAAAAATGTTGTTGAGTGGCTTAAATCGCTATTTCTTGGCGGCAAGAATAGCATAATTGTGCGTTTAGGCCTCATAAAGATTGCGTTATTGCACTTTTGGAAACAACGATTCACGGTAATTTCCCTTACTTGGCTGCTGGATTTGTAATGGAGATTGCTGTTGTGGTAGGAAATTTCGAAGCGGGTCAAAACAAATGTCGCTGTATATAAAACCGAAAAAAGCTGACCGGATGAAAAAATAATGATTACTTAATAAACTTATTGAACGCAGATAAACGGAGAGTTCGGGAAACTGCAATATGAACTTACAATCTTTCAGTTAGCTGTCATCCATACACGTCATTTGGATTATCAAAAGCCATCGTTCCATACGCACCTGTAGCATAAACATAAATGCGGACACAGTTCCACTTCATCAATGCCGCATGCAACGTAATGCTTGCAATTGATCTCATCAACTTCCGGCAACAAGATTGAAGTGGAGTACATTGCGTCACGCTAAAAAGCACATGAAACTCTTCTCTCACTTAACTCTCGATGTAGTTGACTCTTATCTTAAGCAGTTTTTAATTTATCCAAAACGTTGCAAACAGGTTAAGTTACTTCATATCAAACAGAAATGCCTCTATTCTGTTAGCGATTTCTCGATAACGGTAGTTAAACCTAAAAATAACGCTCCTTACGCAAAAATTCAATGAATTCGATTCGCCAAACCGCTACATGTAGATAATGTTGCGGGACAATTAAAAACCATCCAATTGCAGGCAATTTAAATTTCTACGTTAAGCAATTATTACTCATTAATATCTTGTAGGATGATTAACAACATGTACCGAAACAAGCTAAAGAAACCGAGAACTTTTTCAAAATCATGTATTGACACATCATTCAATTTTGCGGAACTGTTATCTATTTTATAAAGATCAGACATGCGAAACAGTTTTTAAATCGTTTAGTTTTGGCTCGATTTTGCCAAATGATGTCTGCTCAAGAACTTCAGCAATGCCAGTTAGCAAGTTTTGTTTTGATGTGTTTGTAGTCAGTGCATTAGCCAGGTGGCAGTTTTCTCCCCAAATTTTGAAATTGTATGATTGCAATATGTTAATCACATTACCATGATGAGCAAAAGTCAAATTATCCCCATTTTTTTGCTGTCTACGCTCTTCTAGTTTCAATATGTCAAGTTATAGGTAATAAACTGTTACATCATTCGGTACTTGGTACACCTCAGGCAAGAAGTGAAAAATATGTTTCAAGAACAATTACGTCCATAAACAATATTCGCTTTCTCGCAATCTTTTCCAATGTTTTCCTTTCTAATTATGAGCATCGAGTCGGAAATATAATCGGCCACTGCAGTAGATTTGTTTTATTTTGAAAAGATCTGACAGGTAACCAAACTGCACAAAGTTGTTGAGCGGGTTCATGTGCATGGAGGGGGCTGGGTTTGGTCTCAAAAGTCAAAAAGCGGCAAATCTTTTAAAATAGATTTCAAGAAATTCTTGAAAACGAAGGTTGGATTTCTTGCTCTTCTAAAATTTTAATTTGACGAGATTTAATGGATTTTAGTAATTTTGAAAACTCTTGTGCGCTAAAAATGAAAAAATATCTCCAAATTCACAATTAATGAAAGGCATAATTTTTTGAAAATTTGTTTTGCATAAAAAAAAAATTTTGTACTAAATAAAATAATATATTAAATATCTCGTATCTATAAAATCAAAATTTTTATTTCAATATGCTTTCGCATTTGAGCAACCAACAAAAACATGCAATTAGTTCATTATGTGACTAATTTTGAGATTTTGAAATGATTTTTTGAATCTTGGAAAAAGCTGATGATATTACCCTACTAATTATTTTAATGAGTTTAATCATAGTGATACAAGTGCTATAATAAGTGTAACGCAGTTGTAATATTACAGTAATATACAATCAAAACTAATTATTATACTGCGATCAAAAAGCGGATATATAGGGAGTTTTTTAAAATTACCACTGTTCCGCTGATGTAGCGGTTGAAAAGTTTGCCTTAAAAATGCGATTAGCCGGCTCTGCCGGCGTCGCCCGGCAAACCTGCCATTTAGTTATATCGAGTTGGAGATATCGGTTCAGCCGGCTTTATCACACCTACGTTTGTGAGAGCAGTAAAGATAAGTTGATGTACATAGGGGCATCACTTCTATGCCCTTAATTTCGATCGCCCTAGCGGTACTTGAGATTAAGACTGATCTTACTCACTAACTTTAAACCTTTCAAAAATTCTCTTCATTTCTTACACTAAGTATAATGGCGGAAAGTCTAAAATAGGTTGGGCTCATTAATATTTTTGTCTAGATTACAAAAATAGGTTATTTGGTGGGACTTAGTATACCGCCTCCCCCTACCTCATAGTGATATTTGTGACATCAATTTCTCTGGCTGCACCAATGGGGCTTGGTCCCTCAATGGTGCAAAAGGGGATATGACTCAGAAGCGGATCTTTGGGAACATGTAGAGGATGCATCCGTATCACGAGTCTTTCTTAGTCTTGGTTTCGTGAACTTATTCAATGTATTTAACTCAAAAAAGAATTTCGTTCAAAAAATATTTTGAAAAAGTTGAGCCCAAAAAAAGTCTTCACCTCCAATAATAATGAGTCGGTTTAGACTTCTGCTGCTTCATGGTTGTACATCCTTTAGTTTTGGAGGAGCTACAACTTACACACATAGACACAGGCACACACGACACACACATTCATTCACACAGGTAGAATTGCGCTTTATAATGTAAACTACCTGGCTCTGCAGGCGTTGCCCGGCAGGCCTACCAGTCACTTATGTTGGGTTAGTAACATCGGTTCACTCGGCTTCGTCGGTTCTAACTAAATTGTTTGTAAGACAGTAAGCAATAAATTGGCACTAATGAGGACATCGTCCTTACGCCTCTAATCCCAATCGTAGAGTAGTACGATTGCTTTTAATTAAGAGAGGTCTTAGGAAATTTCTATCATTTTACAAATTGTGCCCAATCTTTTAAATAAGTGTAGGAGAACAAACGCAAAGTTGGGAATGGGCGCCGTAATGGCTTTTGTTTTACGATAACACATATCAATTATTTCGTAGCATGCATTTTTTACGCTTTAGTGAAACCCTCCCTCGTGAAAACAATACACAGTAAAGAAACAAAGAAATTGTTAGCATAGATGATGTCCCTAATCCTGATCTTCCTGGTGCTTTTTATGCGGCACGCTTCCCAGGGAATTGCTAGTGTTAAATATTAGGATCACTACTTACTACTTTTTTAATTGTATGCCTATTTGTACAATCTAAAGCCTCTGTCTGGGCGCATGATACTTGTTTCTGGCATAAACGCAGCCATGCAAAAAGCAAACTAACCCGAAATAAAGCATTTACGGTTAAGTTATTACAATTGCAGGGTCTCCCACAGCAATGTCAAGTTTAAGAATATCAAATCAGACGGCTGCGCAAGATTCAAAGAATTGCCAAGAAAATTGTTTAAACATTTAGAGGATATGTAGCTGGATAATACTATTTGGTTGCAAAAGATAAAACCACCTTTATCCTTCTTTTTCTAGGGAGATTACCAACGTTTTGCTTGGAGTATACACTACTTTTCAAAATTTTTAGAGACTTCAATCTTAGATGAATCTTTTTGAAAATTGCGATGGATAGTGCGAAAGAAACATGATTCTGAAAAAGAGAGAAAAAAGATGTGTAACAGTACTAGTTTTTCTTGCAATTGCAAGTTTGTGAAGCCCAGAAACCAAAATTTTGAGTGTTTTTGACCGGTGGGTTACATTTTAAAGTTTTTAGAGACTTGAATCTTTTTTAAAATTAAGGTTGGTAATGGCAAAGAAGTATGCTTTCGATAGAAAATTGTCAAATTTTACCAAAGAACTAAATTGCAAGTTACTTAGATATAGTAGGAAAAATTTTTAACTGAAACGGTAAAATCATGTATGGCAACCAGTTTTTGTTGAGCAGTTATGAACCAATGCTTAGTCCTAACTAATTAGAGTTACGTATATCTGGAAAGCAAATTTTCTAAGCTTTTAAATGACACTAAATGTTAGCACCTTACCACAATTTTTACAAATTTAACTTTTTTACTCAGCTTACCACTTTTTGGAAAGGGTTAAAAAGTTACACAACAGGTGATAAAGTTTAATATTTTTAGCATAAAAACAAATATTAAAGGTACAATTTGCATATTATTGCACTTTCCTTGATAGATCCTTCAATTTGTTTAAAAAATTTTAAACTCGGTTGAGAAATGAGAACAAAATTTATTTTTTAAATGAACTGATTTTGAAAAATGTTGCATCTTTTGCAAAAAATTCTCATATTATGATCTCTGTTAGCGAAAGACCGTGTCACTTGTACCAGTTAGCACTATAACATCACAGAGGGAGTTTGAAGCAAGCAGAAAAAAAAGCATGATTAGAATGCTTAAAATGGCTACATAGAAAATCTGTTGTTGCATTGTCAATTCAGCTTAAATTGTTCTAGATTTGCTTTCATCAAGAGCACCTTGTCCATATTTTCTATAAAAAGTTTCATCGCGTTTCTGCAATCAGTAGTTTTTGAGTAAATTAAGAAAACACATTTTTCAATTAATTATTAATTATGACGCCGCATGGCATCCTAAAGACATGAAATTTGTTGTACTTGGTAAGTTGGGAATTGAGTTTCATTTAAATCAAAAACCGCTTTTCTCAGTCAAGAAATGCGAATTTAAAAAACTTATCTTTGAATGTGACGTCATCGTAACGTCACGAAACCCCTGAAGACAGTCTCTCCTGGGGGTTACTTGATGCTCGTACGTTCAGTAGTTTTGGAGGAGTTAAAACGCGCGCACACACACATACACACAGATAGAATTGCACTTCATAGTACTGTACAAATAAGAAGGAGGTTTAAATGTTAATCGGTTTAACATCAAAGACTTCTTAAAAACAATATTTACAGCTTCTCGTTAGGCGCTTTGCACAAAAGGAATAGCGTAGAAAGCAGTGAACAAGCGCGATTAATTTTTGTGGCCTTGGCAAAATCATTTATCTAGATTCCAGCACTTTTATGAATGATAGTGAGGCCAAACAGTATACGTGTCGCAGTAGCTTATTTCCACTAAAGACTAATCACAGAGCATGAGGTCACATACTAAATAAATAAACCGCCTTACCTCATATTTTTTTAGGTCTAATAACAACATTATAGTCGTAACTCTAAGTTAGAAAAATCATATTAACAGAAGTTATAAATTCTGCGATTGAGACACTTCTAAATTACCGAAAACGGAAACATACAAGCCAAATTTATTTATGTTGAACAGAAAGGTATCACATCTTTGCGACATTTGGTCAACAAAAATGTAACATTGAAACTCTTTGTAACATTATATTTTACAATGCAATGTTTCAGTTAGCAGTAAGTTCATGATTCATAACGCTGTTACGGAAATACGTTGTTTTAGCTTTTGTAAATAATATAAAAAAAATAGCAATGTTCGTGGCACTATAGAGTGGATAAAATTGTTACAGGTAGATCGTAGAGCTGCTAGGTAGTCGGTTGTAGATGGTATTGAAGCTTATAAAGTAAAGTAAGAAAGCAGTAACAGGAAAACGTGTTTAAAGACAAGTGTTTCTCAACCTATTTCACTAGTGTCCGACATTTGTATTGAAAGCCATCGAAGGCTCCATTGTCACCGAAACTAATGTAAAGATTTTTTCCAGATGCCACTCAGTATTATGCAAGCCCCTCCAAAATTTGCCATGCCCCATCTTAAGAATCATTACCGCAAAGACAGCATGGTAGTCAAACGTAAACCAAAAACTATTTTATGTAAAGGGGTGGTGGTCACATTTGCTTGCCATGATGACGTTATTAGGTATTAAAACTGGTTTAAATCTAAAAATATTATGGGAGGAGGTGCCACAATGGCTGTACTACCTATAGTGTCAGATTTTTTATAGGAAAAAGCTTGTTTAAGAATATAGCTTAGGAAAAGCACAATCAACGATGTATTACACTATTTCTTGCCAGATTACTTAATGAAATTTTGATGTTTAAGTTGTAAGCAGTAATCAAATTATCAGTTATAATGTCAACTTCAAAGTGCTCAGAAAATTTTTCTGGTAATTTCACCGAGTTTGAGTTTGTAAAAGAGCCAAGTTGGCTTGTTCCTGTGATAATAAATTTAGCTCTGTTACTAGCTTCGTTATGGATAACAATATCACTCATACATCATGGGATCAAGACCGAAAAATGGCGTCAACTTCAAGCAAGCAATCTCGACAAACTTAGTGGTGGTATGGTCTATACATCAGTAGTGGTCTGCTCCGTTATGTGCTTTTGTCGATATATCTTAACTCTTGTGCACATGTCGATTGGATATGGAGAAGGACATGATAAACTGTGCGATATTTTTTCTGATGTAACTTCTTCTTTTTATGCTTTTGTTCTTTTCGCTACTGGTCTGTTTTTGTGGGCTAGACAAAGAATTTTCTACACTCACCGAATGCTCAACGTCAACTACACAAAAGTTGTAAGAATTTTTAGCTCAGCCAGTATATTTGTGATCCTGTTATTTGGCTTTGGTGTGTTGATATTCAGCACAATGCCAAATGATCATCCCTCTACCAAATATGGTTGCACTTACGTGGCTGATGATACTTTCAAAGTCGGCTATTGGCTCTCTATCGTTCTTGTGATTGGATTTGGCCAAGTGTCGCTTTTGTGTTTGTTCGTATACGCACTCAAAACAACAAAGGCGTCCAAAGCTAGCTTTTCAGCAAGGAGGTCTCGAAAACATTCGGAAACTAGTAAATCTATGGACACAGAATGTGAGAGTGTGCCCCCGATTAGCGGAAGTGAAAAAATAATTGCAGTTCAAAGCTGTTGTAATGTGTCTAACAACAACAATAAGAAAAAGCGTTCAAAAATTCTTTCTTTATCACCAGAAGAAAGAGTAAAGGCAGTGCTGTGGAAGACCTTTATATTTGCAGCCATTACCTTTCTGACCGATTTACTTATTCAAGTTTTTTCTTTTTTCATTTCAAAGCCGTGTGACCACCGAAGAATTGTTACTACCTTACTTAATGTAAACGCTATTTTAAATTTACTTTTTGTAGTATTTTCTTTCTCACAGTATAAGCAAATGCTGTTTTCTCCCTTTTATTAAATACAAAAAATGTTTTTTCAAATTTTTTCACGCATTGTGGCAATTTATGTTTCACCTAACTATAAGACTACAGGACTTTGAGTTTCCTAAATCAGTAAACCTCTAAATTAAAACCAGCTCTTGAATGAGTCAGACTGGAAAATCCTGTTGGCCTGTAGCTCACGTTCCGATGGACATACAATCAAGCTAAATATGATATCTAACCATGACATGCTGAGGCTCTGAATTGTTAATGACTGCGGTCAAGAAAAGTTTTATAGCAACTGCTCCTAAAATGCAAATAAAAGTTTATGCATTTCCTACATAAAAGAAGTTCATACAAAAATTACAAATCTTTGTCAAAACTTTTGTCAGCGCAAAAATGATCAAAATTGAAATGGTTTCCAGCAAAACATAGCAATCAGTATTATTAAAACACTAAACTATTATTTGCAAAGAATGTTTTACCCCAAAATTTTATACTGTCAAGTATAACCCTTAAATACTGTGTGATTTTACATTTTTTTGCATTGCTTATTGCCCTAAACTGTTTGTTAAATGTCAAAATGTTTGTTATATCTTTGATCACGTTTTAGAATATTGTTGCTTTTTAGCAGACCATACCTAATAGCTAAAGGACATTACTGTATATAATTATGACTAAGTTTCATTGTTTTTGTCTCTTTGAAATGTGATGATATATTTTTAACAATATTTCAAAAACACTTAGAAATATCATTTAATTAAAAAACGATAAATTGGTTTAATTTTGTGTTTTTATGAGAAATAACTAAACTTGTAACTTGGTCTTTTAAACTTGCAACATTTGATTTTCTGACAGTAAAATGTTCATCTGGTTGCCCCAAACAACCATTTCAGGTAGACTTTTTACTGAAACCGACGTCAACCTCTAGCATTTTTACATAGTAAGATTATATTGCGCTATAGCAAGTTGCTTTTACATTTGCCTGATGATCCTCAGAAAGATCAAAACCAGTTACGTTTTATTGCCTCTGCTTGTCATTGTGCTGCATCTTGCAATGTAAGAGCTCACAAAGTTTCTTTACAGTAGTTTGTATTGCTCTTTTGATTTTCTTGCTTAGGTCAAGAAATCAAAATTTATTAATAGTGATGCTGTTTTTGTGTTACTTTGGATGAGTATCAAAAGTTAAAACTGAATATTATATGCAGTAAAAGATTTAGTTATTTTTCAACTCCTTGAAGTTTGAAGTTGACGAATTCTGCCGGTCACTTATTGATCAAATTGTTGATGCAGGTAATTGGCAGTCTATCGATCATGCAAAAGATTTCAACAACCATGGGAGGTTTAAAACTGCCTCATCAGACCTACCTTTTTGCTGTTTATTCCTAATCTTCTTCGAGAAATGGAAAAGATATTTAGTATTCTAGTTCACACAGCAAATATAATTAAGATAAAATTGGGTACATCTTTAACTTTTTGTCACGAGCTGTTTGATAACATTTTAAAAATATAATTTTTCTCAGATAGCTTTTGTTGATTTGTTTGTTTTCTGATGCTTGCATAAATAAAATACATGCAGAAACAGCAAAGCATCATTTGGTAACAAAAATTCATTCTTCGGCAGAGTATAACCAACGCCATGGTGTAGTGGTTAGAGCGCCCGTTTACCAGTAGGTAGACCGTGGTTAATTGTCCTTGTAAAGTAATATAAAAGACTTGTATATTAGTATTCACATGTCTCCGGCTCGGCCGTCAGCAAAAAGAGTATTTGGAGAGTGAAATATGAAACTATTTATTAAATCATGTTTAAAAGCGTGTACGTAGCTACAGTTAGCGCCGCGACAACAACTCTTGCAAAGTTCAAAGCACACTGGAAAACTGTGATACTTTACTGCAGCAGGAAAAAGCATCATTAGCTTTAGCTTAAGTCTTGCTTGGCATAGCAGCAAGTTTCCTCTTTTGGCTTCAAGCTGCAAAAATTTTAGCGGTTTGTCACATGAGCAGCAAAACAAAACCTGAAATTTGAGATCGCGTGCTAAGATTAAAAGCTGCATGAACACTGCATGGATAAAACACACTATTTCTGGGAAATGCCACTCATCATTACTTGGTTTACACGAAATGAGTGCATACACCAAAGTATTGCAACAGCTAAGAGTTGATCTAATTTTCAAAATAGGCCCTTTAAGATTGTAGTTGAAGCTAAGAGGTGAGATTCTACTACGACTACTTTTACAAGCAAGCTACAACATTACCAAAATGGCTTATACAAGTAAGCGAGATATTGCAAGTTTCACGCGTAAACACAAAAGTATAACGACTAATGTGTAATGTCTAAACTAACAACAACGGAGCAAAAATCAATACTTTTTCCACCATACAATCTCGTTGTTAAAGGACAATAAATTATTTTGGTGGCAAATTCTGGTATTCAATCAACCGATCAAGAATTAAGAGCTTGTCCCTGTAAATAACTTCATTTTGAATTAAAGCACGATATATTGATACATACATTTGCGACTTCTGCATTTCAATTTCATGCTTTGGAGCAAATTTAACGTTTTTGGTCTAATGCTTAAAAAACTGCGGTACATTAAATACGGTTTACTATAAAGCAATGTTTGTGACGTCAGGTTGACCAGATGACCTAAAAGTTTCTTCGCAACCCAACCTGTTACGACACATTGAAATAACTCGCTTTCTTTATTTGTATATTTTTAACAAAAAGTAAAATGTGGAACTCAACCTTGTATTGCTTGCTTATTTTGAAAACAGCGCTAAAGTATGGTGAACATTTGAAAGCAAGAAACAAAACGCACGCTTGCATACGATGGAGGTGTACATCGCGTCTTATTTCCTCTAAACCATAAACAAGGTATTGCTGAATAAAACAAAGATTGTCACTGCAGATTGCTGTTGCAAAACAATTGCATTTTATAATACAAACCTGAGGTCGTATAAGGCAAACTGGGTATATAAAACTGTATTTTAAGATCTCCTATAAGACAAAACGGTGTTAATAATAAATGCGCGTTAAAAATTTATAACTTAAAGATCAAAACCTTAAGAGTAAAACAATCTTTTGATTTTAAGCTTGAGCGTTCGGTCAAATTTTTGTGCCTGATCAACATCCACGAGTGACTGCTGACTCAAAGAGTGCAAAGACATTTTGCAGGCTCCACCAACTTTTTTATCTTCTGTTTGAGGAATCGATTTGATACTAGCCGACTCTGCCGGCGTTGCCAGCAGCCCACCTCCCCTCCCCCATATCAGTAGTGCTAAAGTTAAAAATATCGGTTGACAACACCTTATGGATAGGTGAGAAATTGGTAACAAAACAGATCATATTTATTTGCATAGCCAGTTTTCGTTTTGAAACAAACCCTATTGCGTTTAGAAAGAGTTCGACTAAAAAACATCATGGGGCTTGCGCATAGCCGCTACATGTCTTTCAAATTGTTCATATCCCTAGCAACGTCTTATTTGCCCTTTTTTCACCTGTCCTTAAACTTAACAAACTTTTATCCGTATGACAGATGCCGACAGACCTACATTATTTCGATTTACGAGATCTCTTCAGGGCACCTATCTCAACGAAAAGCGAAGTTAGCAACTATGGCTTTCCACGTTACGAGCACGGTTAACATCTATCCTTTTGACTAAACAAGCACTTGAAAGCATATCAAAGTTGTGGAGGGGCTCCAAGGTGATTGATACGCATTTTTAGAGATAACTTATTAAATATTATGCCCACTACTTATGACTTTTTCGCAACTGTAGGCGAAATCCTATGAGCAAAAGCCTCAGGCAGCGGGTAGGCTGCTTTGTCTTGGCATGAATGCCGCTAGGAAAGAGGATAATAAACCAAAGTAAAGCACTCACAATTTGGTTATTGTAATTGCAGGGTCTTCATCAGTAATGTCGAGTTTGAGAATATTAAATTAAGTTGCTCAGGTTTCAGTGAGTGTTTTGTGTTTCACTTGATTGCCTAAAGTCCAAATTAATCACATAAAACATTAACTCACTCTAGTTCTTCCCTTTTAACCCAATACCACCCCTAATGAGAGCGTCACAAAAAGCTTATGGGTAAAATACATGTAGCTTTCTTCAAAGCTATATTAAAATGCTGAAAGCAAAATCAGAAACCTAAAATGTGCGCATAATCAATTAAACAGCGCGCAAACAGAACCAATTAAATCAGGCACACAAATAAACAAGTGCAGATGCATAAAATGATTAATTAACTTAAAAACACTGGAACCTAAAAGGCAAGTTGGAAACCGTTGCAATCTAACGCAAAATGTTGCATTTAAAGTTAAGTTTTTACAATTGCAGCGCCCCGATCACCAATGTCGAGGTTAAGAATAAGAATAATTGTGAGAACAGCAATGAATAGTTAATGTTTTTTTAACATAACATTATCTTGTTCCAAAATCAAAAGTAAAAGCATTGTGTTTCTGCTCGGAATCGAGTAGAAAAACGCAAAGGGGTAGCGTACAGCCGCTATAGTCCTCCCAAAGTTTGTGAAGTTCCCAGAAACGTCTTATTCGCCCTGCTTCCAGACTGTACATACAATATGGACTTGCTTACAATTGGATCTCACAGAGAAATGACTTGACAATCCGTTATTTGCTTATTTCAGCACTTGCGTGGACGCATAAATGTAAAGTTGTGAGATAGGGGGCGCCAAAGCAATTGCAATGTAATTTATATAACAAGCGATTAAATATTTGGCATACTGATAACCACTTTTTGTAATGTACACCTATTTGTATGAACTGACATTTCTGGCTAGGCTTACATTGCTAAATCCTGGAATAATCGCAGGCGGGGAAGTGCAAACCAAACTAACCCAAAGTCAAACACTTTCAGTCAAGTTGTCAGAATAGGTTAGGTTACGGTTGAAGAATATAATCCATGGGCCAACTTTTTATGGTAAAGATGCGGACAATTGATATGATTTCTGCTTGATTTAACGTGAAAAATTGTCAATTTTTTCAACTTTGCTTCATTTTGTTAACATGTGTTAGAGGCTGAAATCAATCAGGCTTACAACACTACTGTACAAAAGTATTATAATTTGACAGCGTATTACTAAAAAATAGCTTTTTTCGCTATGTTAATACTGCAATGCAGGGGTGGGTAACCTTTTTCCGACGGGCAAATTTCACTGAAGTGGAAGATTGCGCGGACCAGTCAGAAAATTAAAAGTAATTCCTGACGTGAGATTGTGCGATGAATGAAGCTGACAGACAGAAAACCAATTTTTTGGGGAAATTAATGTTCTGACAGCAATTCTTTTGCCGATTTCTGTTTTGAAGCGAACTTGACTCTTGTTACTATTTACTTTTCCGAGGAATTTGATGGTTCGGGCACCCTGCTTTTTTCACATGCTTAATTCTACTTGCCTCTATCATTGCTTTGTTGAGTGCACTCGATTTTTCCTTTCTGATAGGTGATCTTGCGTTTGCCGAGGGATTTTACAATATTTTTTCTCGGCCCAGTTCTTTTTTGTCTTCACGCATGCACCTTCTGCGTCTATACCTTTCTTTAATAGCTACTCTTTTTATGCTGACAACCTGGCCATCTCGCCCTCCTTCGGCTTTGTATTTACCGCTACAGAGCTTATACAAAGAAACCTAGTTTGAGTGGAGCGCTAGTCTAAGAACTAGTGTCTTCCTTTCAATCCTGGAAAATGTGTAGGCTCCTTTTTTTTGGTGGATCCTCACCACTCTAAACTTTATTTCTGTCTATCCCTGTTTAACTTCCCTGTGCAATTCATTTCTACTTCTAGTTTTCTTGGGGTCACTTTTGATGGCACTCTTTGTATTTCAAAACAGGTATATCTTTGCTGAAAACCAATTTTTTTCCACGTCTAAGATCTTATCTTGTATCTCTGCTTTCTGATAGGGTCCTTCCAAGGATCTCAAATTACTTTTATATAAAGCTTTTCTTCAGCCCTTTCCAACCTATGCTTCACCTAGATGGTTTCCATTTTTGAACGTTACTTAGGTGAAACGCCTACACCAAGCGTCCAGCCTCACCAACACTGGTTGACAGTGAGATTACTCTACCTCATTACAAGACACCCTAAGTCATTTGGCTCTGTCATCTTACACCCGAGGCTTGAGCATTTTATCTTGTTTCCCTATTTCAGAATTGGCAAGATAAGTCAAACCAAGGCTTTACAGATTCTCAAGGAGAAACATTTTATCTACTCACTTGTTCATTCTCTTCTTCCTCCTCAGGAAAGGCTCTTCTTGCCTGCTTTCCCTCTCTTTTCTTTGAACTCCATCTTTCTTTGGCGTGGAACTGACATTTTCTAATCAATGCTTTCGCTCTGTCTCTCATCTCCCTCGCCAACATGCTGCTCAAGACTACTTTGGCTCGCTCCCAAATCGTGATGTAGTGATTTTTTCTTTCGTCAATGGATGCTTCAACGCCCTTCACAACTCAATTTCAGGTACTGAAAACACCATTTTCTTTTCGGCAGGGCCAGTTTGCTCAAACTTTTCTGCTAAAGACTGTCCCATTTTGTTAGCTGTTTTACTGGTGTCAGCAGCACCAACAAGTCTACTATTTCTCTTTTCTCCTTTCCAACACGTTTGCTCTGTTCTTGCTACGCATTTCTTTTCTTTGTCTTTCCTTCTTTCTTACACTTTCTGGACCTTTTGGCAGGAACTGTTTATTCTCTCTTCCTTCTTTGTTGTCAGGTTACGGTGGGTATCTGGTTAATCTTTTCTTCTGAGCAATGAACGCGCTCGATAAATTAGCCAGACAAGGAGCGTTGCTTCAGCCATCCATCATTCTTTGGAGTCTATCTCTCTTACCTCTCCTATCCACTTATAATTTCTTTTGATCTAGAGGCGTACTATTTCAGCAAAATTTTTCAATTCACAAGCTCCCGTAATATCTACTGGGCTTTTCTATCACCCTCACTGAGTTCTGTATTGCCTTCGCTAAAGCAGGCAGAGTTTTATTTTAAACTCTTATTTTTTTAGAATCGGCTAAATTGATAAGCCGTCGTCCAGCGCCAGCGGTCATTGAATTTTCATTCTGGTCTGTTGAGCAACAAACTCTTTACGCCGCTGGCTTTGTGGCAACTCTTAATCTATTTTAATTTCTGGTTCAGGTATTGAGGAGTTTCTCCAATTCTGGGTCTCAATGGTCTTCTGCAATGCCCCTAACTTGAAGAAGAGATCGATCAACCAACAACAACGACAAACAAACTTGAAGACCTTTTCTTTGTTTGAAAGATCATCCTTCAGGTTGGTCTCAAATGTCTGAAATGAATAAACATACAATGTCTCAAATGTCTCACAATACAATGTCTCAAATGTCGGAATGAATAAACATACAAATTCTTTTTGAGGACGATGGCAACAAATTACCTTCTTCATCTTTCCGCAGGCGACAAAATCTTACGCTGCTGGTAGCAAGTTGCACACCTCTGCTATAATGTATCATTCTTCTTTCAAGGGAAGCATATCTCTTGTTTTCTTCTGAAACAACAGTGAATAAAATCTTTTCTTGAAGCTGTTGCCTGCTTTTTTTTCAACGCAGTGGTACCAGACACTATTATGACATCATAAAACAGTTTGAAACGTTCAAGAAAAAAAGGCTTACTTTTTGAATACTGAAAATGCTTGAAAAAAAAATCGCTTGCTGCATTATCAATACAGCTTAAATTTTTGTAGAGTAATTTTTTATCAAAAGCAGCTCTTAATATCTACCAAATCAACTTTTGATGGCCTTTCCACAACTAGTGGTTTTTGAGAAAATACAGAAAACAAATTGTACTATCAAACGTTAGCTGTAACATCACCTTAGACTTTTAAGTAAAATTTTTGAAAGTTAGTGAGTTTGGGGCTGGCTTTTGTTTAAGCGAAAATGCCGCCTTTCTCTTTTAAAAAACGTAAACTTAAAACACCATCTGTGATCATGACGTCGTTGTGACGTCATGAGTCTCTTTATGACACTCACCCCAAGAAAGAGATTAACCGTTCCAAGTTTGATGTTTGTATGCCTAGTAGTTTAGGAGTTAAAGCACACACAGATACACGAAGGCAAGAAGAATTGTTCTTTTTTGTATCGACCAACCGGTTCTGCCGGCGTTTCTCGCAGCATCCCCAGCAGTAATCACATGGTTAAGAACATCTTTTTAGCCGACTTCCCGGCTTTATCCAATTGTTATTTGTGCGAAAAGTAAGAAAAAGTTAATGTGTTGTTGACATAGCCAATTGTCGTTACAAAATCTAAAGGTAATCGGCTAGGCCTAAAAAAAGCATTTTGGGGGTTGCGCATAGCCGCTATAACTCTCCCGAAGATTCTGAAATTCTTGGCTACATGTTGCTTGCCCTATTTGGTACTAAGCAACTGATCTTGCTCACAATTAAAAAGAGTTTTATTCGTTTATTTGCTGAAGTGCATGGAAGTAGGGCTAATAATTTTAAAGTTATGGGGTTGGGGGCGCCAAAGTAATTGATAAAGTATTTTTAGGAAAAATATGTAAAATATCAGGGCCGCTACTGACTATGCTTTCATAATTGTTTGCCTATTTGTACCACCTATAGCGTCTGGCTGGATGCATGTTGCTAGCTTTTGCATATACGCAAACACATAAAAAGCAAACTAACTTGAAATAAAGAACCCACAGTTAAGTTATTGCAGTTACAGGGTCCCCATCAGTAATGTGGTGGTTAAGAATATCAAATCAAACGGCTGAGTCGACTTCACCCAATTCCAAACAAAATTGATTCAAACTTTTGATAATTGTAGCTTGCCACTAGTATTTTGTAGAAAAAGATAAAACAAAACCATACTTACTTACTTCTATTCGTTCCTGGGTCATCAATATCTTTGCTTGTAGTAGGCTACCTTTCAAAATCTTTTGAGATTTGATTTTTGGAAAAATCGTTTTGTAAATTGTTATAAATAATGCCAGTAAATTGTGCTTTTGAGGAAGAATAATCAAAACACCAAAATATTGACTGTTTTTGACCGGTAGGCTACAATTCAAAATTTTAAAGACATCATTTTTTAATAAATACTTTTGAATTTTGTGATAGATAAAGCCAAAGAATAATGCTTACTAGGAAAAATAGGCTAAACGTGCCAAAGAACAAAGTTAGCTGCGAAATAGTAAAGATACCAATCATATCTTATCAAACTTTATGTAAAATTGCCTTCAATTTGGTAAAACAATTTTAAAAATCGATTGAGAAATGCGGTTACAAATCAGTTTTAACACTTTCGCTGCAAGAGATAATTGAAAAATTATTTTTACAAAAATTGCCAGAGTTACATAATTACTCCATTCAAAAAAATCATCTAAGGTTACAACCAAGCGAACTTTAATTGAAAAGGACATCACTGCTAGTTTATGTAACCATGCACTGCTCTAGCATTTCATACAGCTACGTACGTTATTTTTGACATTTTTTCTTTGAAAACACGTCCAAGACTTGTTTTTCTGCTTGACTGATGGTGATTGATTTTCATTTTTATGTATTATTAATGCTAAGCGTGCAATTGATCTTCTCAAAAGGCTTGATTGCCTGTCCACAATCTCTCGAAGACTACTTTGCAAGCTGTGCTGGACTATGCTAAGTGCTATCATAATTATTATAACTATAAAATAGACCTAGCACATGAAGAATTGAGTAGTTTAAATTGTTTTTAACAACTATTTAAAGCCTACATAACTACATCAGTAGTACCAAAAACTCTTTCTTATTTTTACGCAAAGATTGGTTTTGATTTCGTTCATTTTGCACTAATTTGAAGCAGAACAGAAATAGTCTCCCGATAATTGAAGCTTAGACTAAATTAAACGTTACAGACAAAAATCAAAAGCTTGCAGAAAGTGAGCTCAAAAAACTAACATATATTTCACTGTACAATACTTTTCGTTGAGAGTTGCAACAATTCCAAATTAAAATATTTTAATTTGGAATTATTTTAAAATTAAAGTTAAAATATTTTAATTTTGAATTCTTGTAACTCTCTACAAAATATACTGTACAATTTGACAAATTAACTTGACAAAAAAACGTTTTGGGATTTTTGATAAGTTTTTCATTGTGAGGTAAATAAATTTAATCTGATAACAAACGCAAATTTGTTTGGTGCGCAGTTGAAAGTAAATATTCTGATTTTTGGTTGTCGTTGACGGAAATCACACTAACTTGTTTGATTTGTTGTATTAATTTGATCTCACTGCATTAACGTAGAAAATGGCATGGTTTTCTAAAAGCAATACAAAACTAGAAATTCTTAAGTCAAAAATACGAACAAACCCAATGCATAAGACAGTAATACTGCATTGCATTGACAACATTTATTTGGTTGAAACACAATGACAATTAATCGATTGCAACGGTTAAACGTTAACAAAAACTTCATCAAACAATCGTAGCGATATGCGCTACTTGAAACGTTTCATTTTAGTATATGAAAACTCGAAAACATTGACTTATGAATCAATCTTACAAAAAACAAAAACAATATTGATTATAAACAGTTTAAGCAACTTCTAGGTTTATAAGCAACTTGAATACAATTCTGTTCTACTCATGCGATTGAGATACTATTCTGGTTGTCTAAAGAGCTCAAGACCCACATATAGCATCGAGAAGCAAATCTATTATGCCACGAAAAAATAGTTCTTGTTACAAAGTCGAAAAAAACTGGTTTTACATCGGTACCGGTAAGCAATGAAATTGCTGCAACTAAAAAGAGCGGCCTTTGCACTCATTTTACTTTAATTCTACTTTTGGTTGGTATTCGCAATCTGAGCTTTATAAGGACCCCATAGGCAGTTTGGATTAGGCAGAAGTTCTCTGCCATTGAGGGTGGCCTTAAAACATTAAACACTGATTTGCATTTGATTGAATGTTAACCAGACCGGGGATTTGCTGGCAAATCCGTGTTCTGCAAGTATGATGCAAGGCTTAATGAGATGGAGTAGCTTTTGAGGGTAGAAAGAGATACATTTGTAAAGGAAAGATGTATAAGCAGCGGCATTACTTCAGTCAGTGATGCTCCGAGCGAACTTCAAAAGCGCTACCAGATAAATTTTTTAATTTGCCTTTCAGCGACACTCATCACGTTTTTCTAGGGCCGAACTGCAAGAGTGCCAATCCCTAAAATAATGTCACTCGAACATAAACTCTTTTTACTGAAAACAGATTAAAACTTTCATTTTCAGAGATTTTCGTAACGTTTTAGCGGATGGTATTTTCTTCGCGAGTCAAAACAGGCGTGCAATCAGGGTTTTTGTTCGTTTGACTAGATAGGTCATCTTTTGCGGCAAAGTTTTGGAACTCAAACTTTCCATTTTTTCAACATATTGTCATAATGAATTAGAGCTTCAACTTTTTTACACCACCTTGGTTGCACCTTGTCTACTTTCCCGCAGCTAGTTTTACAAAATACGGCTTTGTTTGGTAAATTGCGGCCATAATGAATTGGTTTAAAGTGTCCGATTTAAATCTGAATTTTTGACATAACGATATAAGAGTTTTTTGCTTTGCTTTTTCAAACGACCTTTATCATGACAAGGGAATATATCTATTTCATGTCAAAATCTGCATCGAAAGGAAATTATCTATCAAATAGGTCACGAATATAATAATTTATTACTCTAACCTTTTCCTCATGACTGCTTCATTATTTTTAGCAATAAATCGCTAACCTTTGCAGTAGTCAATAATAATATATACGACATACGTAATAGTTTTGTTGAAATTAAGAGCAATATAAACCAAGGCAAAAAGTAATTTGTGTTTATTTATGCAAAAGTAAGGAGGTAATCGCAAATTGTGGCTAGTTTCAGTCAATGTATATAGCCAGTTTTATTACGTATAAGTACCAACCGACTCTGCCGGCGTCGTCTGTAGGGCTATCAGTCAGGCTTGTCGAGTCTTTAGTGTTGATTTAGATGGCTGCGTCGTCTTTATCCACAAAGCATTTGTAAGAGCAGTCTCAAAAAATGCTACCAATGGAGGTCCCCTAATCCCAATCATAGTGCTTTGAATCAAGACTGGTCTTACCAACTCTCAATCATTTCCCAAAATATATGCGTTGCTTTCAATTATTACATCGGAAGAAAATCAAAGTTGGGGTTAAACGCCTTAATTTTTTTGGTATTACGATTACGCATGTAAGTTATTTTGTGGTAGGCCTATTTCACAACCTCGTGCAACTGCCTAGTTGTTGTTGTTGTTGTTGTGGTTACCCCTTCCCTTCCTCGGAATGATGGTACGGCACGAACGGCAATTCAGGTTCATGCCGTTAACCTAATTGAAATTAAGCTAGGGGGAAAATGGCAGCCCATTTCAAACCAGTCATGAGTGATTGGTAGTCCCACCACCAACAAGACAAACTGCCGTTGATTAGTACCCAAGAGTCACCTTTTACGACATGCTAGGCTAGCAACTTCACAATTGTAACCCGGTGAAGTACGGTTTGGCCACCTGTCTCCCACATAAAGGCGGAGGCGTTCCGTAAAGTGTCTTGCCTAAGGACACAACAAGCAAGCTTGCCGGCTTTGTTCTCTACACTATCCCTTTTTTATACTGAGCACCAAGCACGGAAGCTGCAAATACCATTTTTTAAAGTCTTTTGGTATGACTCGACTTAGGGAATGAATGAACCTCAGGTCTACCGACCGCAAAGCGGACACTCTTATCACAACGTCATCGCGGCGGTTAGCAACTCACTTCGTGATGATATTTTTGACACTAACATTTTGGACTGCACCTCTGTGCCTTGGTCCCGCAGTATAACATAAATAGACAATACCTCTTTCCAAATAACTTGCTTGTAATCACCCCTTTGGTCTAATGTCCCACTGTAATGAGAAAAACTTCCCTTGATTGTACATAATGCATAATAGTGTACAGCAATTGTACATAATAGCACAGATTTGTTTGATTAATTTTTCCTCAAACTTTGGATTTCATAAACTATCCCCCCTAATACCGATTTTACTGCTACTGAATTAAGATTTCTCTTCTTCGTAAAAAAACACTAATTTTACTAACTTTTATCAGTTTTTTTCGTTGAGTTTATGGGGATAAAAACACAAAGCTTTGCAATATATTTTCATAATTAAGTAATAGCAATATTTTCAAAACTGTAGGCCTAGTTATGTGATCTGAACCTCTGGCTTCACTTATATTTATTGATCGCGGCACAAAGAGCAAAGAGCAAAGTAACCTTCTGTCTGGTATCTGTATTTTGATTACTTCAACAGACTAAGCATAACCGGCGCGATGGTGTAGTGGTTAGAGCGTCCGCTTGGCAGTTGGTAGACCTGGGGTTCATTACCCAAGTCAAGTGATACCTAAAAACTTTCATAAATGATATTCACAGCTTCTCTCAGCACAACAAGAATAGTATGGAGAACAAGTTGGCTAGCTCGTTTGTTGTGTTCTTGGGCAAGTCTTTTAACGGAAAGCCTCCATCTTTGTGCGACAGACAGGTGGTGGGGCCAAGCAGTCTACCCGTCGTGGTAGCCTGGTCTAACCGAAGACTAGCAAAAAGGGCAAATGAGAAACTCATAATCTGAGAAGATTCTTCAAAAAGAAATATCTTGCCCACACAAAGAAAAAGAATAGATTGAGTTATGACTATAGTCGATAATCCACTGACCGAATCTTTGGGTTAAAGAGGAGAATAATCTTTTCTAACTCGGGCAAGATTTCATATTAAAAGTTAGCATTTTGTTTCTACGTGCTACACTTAATCAAAATGTCTTGAGCTTAGGATTTAAGTTTGGTGAGGTACGGGACGACTTTACAAATGTATTCTAACATGAATCCACCTACAGTTTAGTTATTGTAATTTTCGTACTTGCTGTTGTATTAGATTTAAAGTAGCATGATAGTACAGCATTACAAGTCATTGTACTTTCTAAGGGAGCGTATTATATATAGGCTTTGCTACAGTTTGGTTTCAAAATGAGAGTGAATAATAAGCACAGCTTCTGTTTTTGCTAATTTCGCACCAGGACTATACACAAACAAAGCTGTAACAATAAGGTGGTATAAATGGAGCATTGCCTTTAATGCTTTTAATCCCGATTATAGTACTTTAAATAATTAGTGATTTTACTCACAAACTCTCAATCATTTCACAAAATCTATCCGTTTTTTCCCGTAAGTATACAGGCACAAAAGTTGATGTTGGGAGAGGGCTCCATAATTGTTTTTGATTGCACATTTAAGTTATTAGGTGGTAGGCTCTTTTCACGACTAGTTGCTACTTCTGCCGTTATGATGTTTGTGACACCAAGATTCTTGGCTGCACTTATGAGCCTTGGTCCTGTGATAGAATAATAAGAGCTGTACTTTAGCGATTGAACGTGGAAAAGATCCGAGAGGTGCTTATTACTGCCACCAGCCAGTCTTAGTCTTAATTTTGAATTTAATTGTTGGTATTTTTCTCGAAAAAAGTTTTGTCTAAAAATTGAACTTCAAAAAATTTGATCTTCAAAAAAAGATCTTGACTTTTAATATGAATTGATAATTTGTCAATTTACATTTTTCACCTTCCCATCAAAGTTTCTTCAATGTGCTACTGCTATACTTCTTGCATCCGAGCATCCGGTTGGTCAAATAACTCATTTCTGAAAACAAACTTTTTTTTAGTGGTACGATTTTATATTTTTTAGCTATGATATTTTACAGTCGTGTAGACCTACAACTTATAGCTTTCTATTAATTTCTCTTTAAAGTCTGATTTTTATCAACTAAGTCAAGAGTACCAATCTACCTTTTTTTAAATCAAAACAGTGCCTAGATAGGTTACTACCTAAAAATAATTTTACAAACTTTAATGCGTTTACTAGACTATGTACATGATGGCAAAATTCAAGGCTGTGGAAAAATGCTGCAGTGATTTATGCATTTACGGAAATTGTGTTATGAAGTAACAGGCCTACTACTTTCACCTTTTAATTGTAAACCCAAACCTCCGGCTGCGCGCATGTTTTTGCTCCCGGCACAAACGCAGTTATGGGGAGGCAAAATGGCTTTGATCTCACATTCCAGCATCTACAGTTGAGTTCTCACAACACGTCACATAATGTCTTTAGAGGATAACTCACCGATGAATTTTTTGTGCTAAAAAAGAGGATAAGTTTTTAATTTGCAAAATTTCACTATAAAATTCGGACTTTGTTCCATTTTAATATTCGAGATAAAAACGAGTCAAGGTTTGAGGGTAGTCAAGGGCCCGACATGACTGTACCATAAACGTATGCTAACGTGGAATCGTCCCCATTTCAATTATTAATTATCGCACTTGCCATTGCGTCATTAAAAAAGCAGATTTATACTGTTTTAATAGTGATGTGTTATGTCACTCTACTTTAACCGGCAGCATATCGCTTATAAATACAGGCGCTGCCTGCTGCCATTTTAACTGAAATAGTACCAGACAGCATTAACATATTACTTAGCATTATCAAAAAACAATACTTTTTTGAAGCGGTCAAAAAGAGGAGAAAAGCAAAAATGCTTAATTGCTTGTTGCATCGTCGGCAAAACTTAAATTGATGGATAATTATTTCTATCAAAAGCACTTTGTTAATATCTCCCAAAAATGCTTTTAACCGTGTTTCTACAGTCTGTACTCTTTAAGATAACAAAGAAAACAAATTTTACAATTAACTGTAAATCATGACGTCATTGTGTTCCTTAAATAATGACATATCTTGAATTTGGTAAATTGGATGCTGGGTCTTGTTTAAGCAAAAAATGCATTCCTTCTTCAAGAAGAGTGATTATAAAAAATTTATCTTTGGCTATGACGTTATGGTGACGTCAGCGCACATAGAGATCAATTGCGCCAAACTTCATGTTTGCACTCCCAATAGTTTTGTACAAGTTAACACAAACAGACAGACAAAAATGCGCTTTATAGCCTAGATCAATATTAGTGGCCTTCAGCTTTTGTTGACAGTGAAAGATATATCTTGATCACGCTCACATTGATGTCAGCAGGCATACTGGCATAAACAGGAAGTACAATAGAAGTCAGCAAAAGTCATTCGTGTCATTAGTAAGATTTGTTATGTTATGAAACTTAACTCGATTGCACTGTATTCTGAGAACAAAATCAGTTAGATCTGCAAATATAGTAAATCAGCATATGCTATGCATTAGGTCTAGTAGTAGCTGCCTACGCCAAAAACTCGAGATATGTTTCCAAATCAAATTTTTAGGTCATAGGTATTCTTTGAGCTCTGTTTAGTAATGCTCCAGCTGTAGGTTTTGCAACTGTTTTACAACTGTAGCGAAACCAACATAGCAAAAACTTGCAACTACGTGTATCATGGTTACGAACAATCGTAGGCTATGAACGTTCTTAAACTCTATGGTTTATTGTCAATTTAAAAAGCGGAGCTTACCTATGTGATAACGCTATCTGGCCCGGGCTTTTTTGTGTATTTTAGAGGCCGAGGTGGGGGAGGCTAAATCAACCTCAGCGCTTTGGTAGCTAACAACTTTAGAACCGCTTGCACTTGCAGAATTTATTGCTTAATCTAGCTGCATGAATTGGGATGAATTTGGATTGGATGAACAGCCTTTCAGTTGTCATAAATTAGTTACGCAGCACTGATTTTCTAAATTTGGACTACAATTTAAAATAAAATAACAGCTAAGGATAACAGCATAACCGCTTGTCCTTTTTTGACGTAAAAACGAATCGACGTTGCGTTTTCGCGTTCGCCTAAAAGCGATTTATCACTGTTCGTTATCAGAAAATAAAAATTCAAAAGTTTTTTACAACAATCTGTTTTCCAATTTTATGATCGGTTCAACGTACAGTGAACATCGCACGTGATTTTTCTAAATATTTCCCGTTTTGGAATAGCTACCATTAGCAAGTAATAGTTGTAGTAAACTCAAAAATTGGCATAAAAACAACAAAGATCAATTCTTATTGCAAAATGATACGACTCCGAGTTATATTTGTAGTTTTCGCTAGTTCAACAAGGGCTTCCGATTCTGATTGCATCAAATAAAACATATAATCAAAAATATCACAAAATAATATCAAATAATGTTTAACCTGATACACTCTTTTTATTAACGAAAATTACAGCAGCAGAGGTTTCCAAAGGATGCAGCTGAGATTATTAACGACCAGAAGCTAAAGGCTACAACGGTGCTTTTTCAGTGAGGCTGCAATACTTTGGTCTGATTCCAAAGTTTTTAAAAAAGGTCAGCCATTCCCTTGCGTTTATGCATAAAGCTAATCTAAATTTTCTAGTTTAAACAGATGGATTTTTTGAAACTGCCAGGTATAAATACTGTGGAACCGAACCGTGAAAGCTTTCAGCACCCTTGATCAAACAGCCTTTTAAATAGCACCCTTGATCGAATAGCCTTTTAAAGGATTGCCGCATTCTAAAAAGCAATGTAGTCACATTAATGAAATAGAAAGCAATGCTTTACGATAGAAAAATATTCGGGACCTTAACAAATTGGTTTTGGTTACGGAATGGTATCCTTATCGAGATGGTCTGTAACTGAGGGTTTTACCGCTGACCTAAGACATTTTGCTTGCAAGGCAACTGCAGAAAATTTTTTTTTTTGTTTTATTTTTTTGTTTTATTTGCCATTTTTATCCTCCATTCACGAGAAAGCGAATTGTATCGCTATACTTTGGACGGAAAGTCCGCACTCGCTTGGGAGTTGCCTTTTTCGAGGTTTATGGGCCACCTGTCTTCCACATAAAGGTGGGGCATCCCGTTAAGTGCCTTGCCCAAGGACACAACAAGCGAACTTGCCGGCTTGTTCTCCACAACCTCCCCTAAATGCCGAGCGCCAAGCAGGGAAGCTATAGATACCATTTTTTAAAGTCTTTTGGTATGACTCGACAAGGGGAATGAACCCCAGGCCTACCGACTGCGAAGCGGACGCTCTAACCACTACGCCATCGCGTCAAATATTTAATTATTTATTCTTGATCGCTACAAGTTGTAAAGCAATGATCGCACTCGCAAATTTGTGCTTCAACCACTACGTTTTCTCATGCAAATGCCTGGCGCTTCATTACTTAATGCTTGCGTGCGTTAAACCAAACTAAAGCCTATAGTTTATTTTTTGCTTCCTGTTTTCTCACCGGTGAGGCTCAAGCAGCGAGTCGCTATCTTGGGGGATTCAAAATAAATGGGGCCCTGGACTAATCAAGACGTCGAGCTTTTTTAGGGCAATAAATGTCCTAGTCAGTTAGTAAGTAAATTTATTGTTTTACCTTAAAACTTATACTAACACAAAATCGAAAATATTGCAGCACAAATAATATGTAGGTATGCTGTGAGGCAAATATGACAAAAAGTATCAAAGAACCTTATAGTTTTTGAGTCAAGATGCTTTCAGACAGTCTACACTACTAAGTATAAGAGTGAATACATTGTTTGCAGCCAAATCGAAAATGAGTAACAATTTAAAAAAAATTGGAGAAGCCAAATATAGATACAAGTAATAATGAAATTTTGGTATTATAATAGATAAATAAATAAAAATTAATCGCATGGAAACAAAACAAAAGTATACCCACGGCAGGCTGGTTGTGTTGTTGAAAATAGCGCGAAAAGTCGAAACTAGAAACAGAAAATAATGCCTTTAAGATCTGATTTATTAATTGAGAAAATCCGAGAGATAACTTTTGTATTGATTTTCTAGATTATGCGTGCTAATCGTGCTTTGTAGAAGCGTTAATTTTAGTCCACAATTTAGTTCCGTCATTTCCAAGTCAGTATCGTGAGAAGTTAGTGTTCAAGAAAAATAGTGAACTAATTTGGAAATTTTTCTGTCATCATAAAAATAAACGCTATTAATTTTAACAAAAATATCATTTAAAACTGCTTGAAACCGTTTTTAAATTAAATAAAGAGCTTGAATTCTGTTTATTACAGAAAAACTTGATAGCCTATATAGCTAGTGCAAGTAGTTTTAATAAAGAATTACAAGAGGCCAGCGATGTCCTTTGAGCAAACGCCAGACAGTGACACTGTTTCGATCTATTAGGTCTCTGCAGTGCAGTTGGTGACCGACAAGAAGCTTGAGACTTTAAATAATGCACAGCTTAGACCGTCACGCTTGTGGGACCTATACTAGGTTCACTGTAGTGGATGGTCTATTAATACTCTGAAAAGCCGTATCACTCATGAATGAGTAGCGGTTGTTGCAGGTGCATTAAGTCTAACAACTGCTAGAATAATAGTGCTGTCACAGTCCTGTCACAGTCCAGTACTTTAAGAGCTTGTGACCACTGAACTGTGACAGCACTATTATTCTAGCAGTTGTTAGACTTAGTGCACCTGCGACAACCGCCACTCATTCACGAGTGATACGGCTTTGCAGAGTATTAATAGACCATCCGCTACAGTGAACCTAGTATAGGTCCCGCAAGCGTGACGGTCTAAACCAGTGTTTCTTAACCTGGGGTGCTGAAATTAATTTCAAGGGGTGCTGGGAAAGGTGACATATGAGGCGATCAAAGGTAAAAGGGATACGTTTGGACAAATGTATATTTACCGATCTGAGTAGAAATATGATAGACGTTGCAAAGTTGTTTTGAAGAATAATCAAACAAATGATCAAGATGCACTGCACTTGCTTTTACTTTATCCTTATAAGTAACCAAGTGTTAGCCAATGGTAGGGGGTGCTGGACTGCTTAGGCTTGACCAAAAGGGGTGCTGAGGAAGAAAAAAGTTGAGAAGCACTGGTCTAAGCTATGCGTTATTTAAAGTCTCAAGCTTCTTGTCGGTCACCAACTGCACTGCAAAGACCTGATAGGTCGAAACATGTCACTTGTCTGCAGTTTGCTCATAGTTTTAATAAATTGGGTTTTTTCACAAAAATATTATAATTCAGATTGCAGGGCAGGCGGTAGGTTTCAACGTGAAATGAGATATTTTTTTAGCAACCAGATTTGATTTTGTTATACCATACCCGAAGCTGAGTCTCTATGGCCAAAAAGGTTATTGCTAATTGTGTTAAGCAACCACAGTTAGAGAATTTGGAAGTCATTTAGAAAAAGCTTTTATGTCTTTGTAAGTAGCACCTTGTTTTTGAGGCTTTTAGGAAGTTCAACTGCATAACGTGAAACTTTTAAAAACTAGACGATTATTGAGACCTGTTTTGGAGTTTTCGAAGTTTCCAATATGCCGAGTTAACTTCCAGAGATATTTCAGGTTAATTAAAGTAACTTCCATTTATATATATCTTCCATTGGTATTTATTCTTGGAATCGTCGACATTCTTCTAGATATGATCCCAAAAAAACATGCAAAATTTGGGGTGCCCAAGTAGTCTAAATTTAACGTTGCGTAATATGGTTCTAGGAAAATTCGCCGTAAACAAGTTTGCCGTAGCAAAACTTGCCTCTGCAATTTTTGCCTCAAGAAATTTCGCCGCAGTCAAATTTTGCACCCTCAGTATCTACCCCCACCCTGTACACTCCCTTCCACTGTACACTGCCCCGTACATTTACATACCGGGCCTGCCCCTTCGGTGTACACTGCCTTTCGCCTATTAGGCGAAATTTCCTGAGGCGAAAATTCCTGAGGCGAGTTTTTCTACGGCAAACTTGTTTACGGCGAATTTTCCGGACACGGCGTAATATGTTAGCAGGCTTTATGAGAAAACTATCGTGATTGTTCTGAAAATTTCCGAGTTTATGACATGCTATTCAATAACGAATTTGTAAGCTCATTGAGTTGTTACTACTATGTTGATAAATACAATATTCCCAAATCGTGCTTGCATGCACTTCAAGCTAGCTCATGGCAAAACCAACGACCTGTTAGCTATTTAAATGTTGTAATTTGTGGCTTACATGTTTCACTCTGATATGAAACAACTGAAGCAGTTAGCCTGGACAATGATCACTTTTCTATTCTCAGATATCTCGTAACCTAGAGCTAGCAGCAATCGATATTTTCAGAACATACAGTCTGTATGTACGGAATATATATTTCGAAATTTTAGTTACAATCTCACTTTTAGTTCTGCAAATAAACAAACACACGCCACTGCTGCTGTTCTGAACTAAACTGGTACTGCTTTGACCTATAGATAACTACGACATATTAAGAAAGAAATAAAATTATTTAGCAGAAAAACAAACCTGCACTAAACTACCAAGCTTCTTCAACAAATTTTAAAACTAATCAAAAAAAAATTATTAGCGTTATAACTTGTAATAATGTCGTCATAATACATATTGTATGTAGGGGGAAGCGGGGTAAGTTGAGCATAGTAAAAGCTTTGATGCTATAACTGCTGAACCAGTTGAAGAATCATCATGACATTTTCATATAATGAATAGTGGTTATTTAGGAACAGTTTGCAGAAAAATATTCGATTTTAGTTTATAAAAAAAGTAAGTAAACAAGTTAAAATAAAAAAAGTGTCGTCTTGCACAACTTGTCCCATGGGGCAAGCTCTACCAGACTAATGGGACAACTTGATTTATGCTTCTTTGCATAAAACTCATGTGGTGTTATTGCTTTTGTTATTGCATTTCATTAAACAAACAAAAGACCGTGCGAAAATTAAACATAAAGTAGCCTCATGCAGCCGTCAAAGGTAAAATGAAAAACAAAGAACATCACATAAGTATATCGTCATCGCTGGTGGGAATGCCTAATCGGAATCCAAATTATCATCAACGGTTTTTTGCATGATGGCAGCTGCCACTGCTTCTGCTGATTTGAATTCAAAAATCTGTTTGTTTCTGGGTTGTCCGATTGGTTCACTGGTAGAACGTTTTTGCTTTCTACGCCGTTTTTCTTTTTCTTCCAACGCGATTTTTTCTGGTGTGTTGGTCAAAATTTTTGTTTTTCCTGCTCGAGATGGTCTGGATGTTTTTCAAGGAGCAGCTTTTGGAAAAGGCAAAAGCAAACACGAAACCCGTTTGTGATAATGAAAGGTGTAAATGCTTTGATGTATGCTGAATTAACAACCGCAGGAATGTCGTAGATATTCATAGTCTGGCCGTGGTTATTTCGATGCCAAGCATCAAGCCATTAGCATAATACCTTTTCGAAAGATTATAAACCGCAACATCCAGTGGTTGTAACTTATGAGATGTTTTGGGCAAAATTGTAAGCAGTAAGATACCATGATCACGACGAAATTCTAAAGACACATGTGCGGCATGATTACGCTATAATAGTAGAACTTTTTTTCGGGAGAACATCTGCAATGGCGCACAAAATTCTCTAATGTGTAATAAATATGTCCTCAATTATCCAGCAACTTTTATTCGCCTCTTCAACCGAACCTACTCGAGCACCATTGATGAATTTTTGGTGGTACATAACCCTGGAAACTATTAATAATGGTGGTACGGTATTTCCTGCAACAATTATGGTGCATGCCAGGGTTACTAAATGACCCCTTTCTGCTGATGTAACACCCCCAATGCTTCGCCGCCCAGGGTCGCACAATATTTTCTACGGTGTTTAAACTGTGGTGACACCGGTCACGTCCATATTATACACGTCTTCTGATTGAAATTGATACCTAAAATCATATTTTACCGATTGTTTCAATTCAAATCACTCTAAATCCAAGTAGTTTACGTAAGCTTACTTCTCCATCACTGATGCCAAATTGTTGAAAACTTCACCACAGTGCGCCGGTTGAATGCCGTTGTTGCAGCCACTGCAACTTTGATGCATACATGCGCAGCTATCGCGACAATGAGATCTAGCTACTAAGAGTCGTAAGAGCACCAAGATATTACAAACCACAAACCAAAGTTACCAACTGCAATGTTAATATATAAACCGAACGAAACCTCCGAAAAGTAGCTATCATGACAAAAGTGACTAGTCGCCGTATGGAGTGCGCTCTTTTGACATCTAACTACAGCCAGATGCCTGCCGTTGCGCTACACCGTCATTCTTCCAAGTCAAGTTGCCTCTGGTTTCCTAAAAGAGAAATGGTCTTTGGTTTTGTAACCTTGCTGCCAATTTTTTTCCAAAAAATAAATAAATGAACATATATAGATTGGCAATAAAGTTTTCATAAGAACTTCATTATTAAAATTAACATAAGTTTGCATTTAAGTAACTAACTTGCCATTTTGTTTTGATACCAGCTCTGCGGAATTGGAATATTATTTTTATCAGCAAACTGTCAAGCCAAAGAACGGCAGATTGAAGATGTCACACCATAAAATTTGTCTGCCAGTTCATTCACATGATTGCATAAATCTTGTTCTTAATTTTCAGTAAACACTTAAAGACGTTGCTGATTAACTTTGTATCCAGACGTAGCCAAACCCTTTATCTTTCTTGATATATACCGCGTTAGCGTCATTCTGTTTACTCCATATCGTTCAGCTGACTACCTCACTGAATTTCCATCTTTCACCAATGTGGCAGCTTTTTCCAGGTTGTCTTCTTGTTTTTTACTTCGCTCTGTCCGACGTTTATATGTACGCACCATTCTCAAGTTTAAAACATTTAATTTACGTTAGAAACTATCAACCTGTTGTAGGAAATGCATTGGGGCAAGTTAAGTCACACTTGCACAACTTGCCCCAAGCCAGCCAGTTAGTAATTCGAAGGCATTAGACACCTAAGTCAGCAAAGTTAATCTTTCAAACTTACTGCATCTCATAGCCTACCTCATGCACTTCTTAACTGCAACTTCGAATTGCTGGGTAAATGTTGATTTTTCTTCAGTTGAATGTGATTGAAGACAAAAAGTTTTTGGAAAAACTCAAAAAATCACTAAAAGCTCACTAAACTTGTATTCATTTTTAACTGTGGCCGAAAAGAGCTAAGCAGTAAAACCACGTGGTGTTATGAATGTAGTGGTAGCGCCAAAGAGTTTGCAATTATTGGTTTAGAAAATACTGGAGTGGCTCTCTACTTGCCCCAGTGACTCAGTTTACCCCGATAACCCCTATAACTATTACCGTGCATATAATAGAGGGAAGACAGAAACGAAATGACCAAAACCAATTTAGCAGTAAAAAAATACATTTTTGGAAATACATTGTTGAACTTTGGGTGTTAGAATATCTATGAAGTTGATGGTAGCTTTCATTCAGTGACAAGATAAATCCTGATGAAAGTCTAATTCGGTAACGGGTGGTTGTTACACAAACACTGCTGTGCAACAATCTGATATTGGTGGCAATACGATCATTAAACTGGGGTGATAATTACCGTAATGAACTAGTAGCGATGATTTATCTATCTTCAAGAAAACGTTGTTCTGATTTCCAGAAACGGTGCGCAGTCCATCGAGTAGAAAATTTATTTTTTGTCTGTCCGACATAAAAAATAGAGCTAATTTTGCCCTGTGCGACGTATATCTCGTAATTGTTGCAGGTTAAGTTTGGCTAGAGCTGTATTGCATGACCTATGGTTTGTATAAAGTTCGTTTTGTGCATCTAAATTGATGCAGTCTTTAGTTCCGCCACAAGACACAATGCCCGCCAGGTAAAAAAAGCCGGACAAAGAACTTGTATTGCCAATTGCAAGGTTCTTGTAACTGGTCAACATAGTTTTTAAAAATCTCGGCTTTTTGTAAGTGACTAGCCGGCTTCACCCTTTGGGCTCTTGTGTGAGCAGTAGCGAAAAGTTAATGAATTTTATTTACTTTCACAATTCCTGCACACGAAATTGAAATTATCATGTTATCTTAATTATGACTGGTAATGCTCACAAAGAAATTTCCCACAAATTTTCGTCAATACTTGTGAGGGAGCAGTGATTGAAACACAGCCAAACTTGATTGTTTTGGCAAAACGATCGTGGCTTTTTCAATCACAGAAATAAACTATTTAGTGGTGCTGCCCCTTTCTTATTTATATTTGTGGTAGTAAGTTCTTTGGCTGCGCTATTTGTCTTGTTTCCGGCATAGCGACAAAAGCGGCTATGGCTTCCACAAAATCATTTACCATATTTTAGTAGCACCCATCAGGCCAAACTATTTTCAAACAAATGTTTACAGTATATTCTGTTTTACAAATTGTTATAATTTTATTCAGATTTTTTCTAAAACTTGGGAATTTATTACATTGCTGTAGAGTCTGCATATCAGTACCTTAACAGGCAGCATGTCAGCATAAGAAAAAATTCTTGCTTTGTAGTATATACGACGGCGTTGCCCGCACAGCCCCCATCAGAAATGTCAGGATTGAGAGCGTCGGTTCAGCCGGCCAAGCTGGCTTCACCTATCACGCTCTTGTGTAAACAGTAACCAAACGTTTATGTGTTTTCTGCACATAAGATTTTTACCACTTTTTGTGCTCCTTTTCCTGATAGAATTTCTCATTTCAAGGTTCTTGCCATGCCTTAGGTCTATGTGCTTTGTTCATTGCTGACGCGAACTTTAGGGAGTTTTACGTTTCTCGTAATCTGGAAGTAGGGAACACATTTCTGATATTAAGCTATTTTCAAGCAAAACAGCAAAAATGTCTTTCGTGTAGTGCGATTTCAGACTGTGACGTTGTTTTCTTTTGATTTCCCTTTAAACTTTCTTAAGTCCTTGCTGGCTACACATTACGTAGCATGTTCTTTTCTACCTGCTTAACGTACCCTGGGAAGAGAAATGAGTCCATGCTTTTCCCCAAATATTTGGCTTGATCCCGGTAGCTCTATAAAGCAAAGTATAATTGATTAATTCCTTGTGGTGCGATTTAACTCGGTGTCTCTCGTCGAACAATTGCAAGTTTGTAGGTCAAGTAGAATAATTGTTGAACTAAAAATGGAACATGATGTATGACAACCAATTTTTGATCAGCCATTATAAACTAATCTTTAGCCTTAAGTAATTGTAGTCACATATTGCTTGAAAGCAAATTTCCTAAGCTTTCAAAGAACAGTAATTGCTAGAGCCTTATTATAACGTCTTTGTATTAAAATTACCTGTTTTTACCGAGCTTACCACTATTTGGGAAGGGTGAAAAGTTAAACCACAGGTCCTAAGTTCAGTTTTTTCATCATAAAAACTGATATTGACCGTGCATACTATACGCTATCGGGATCAACTTGAAATAAACTTTATTTTGTTGAAAAAGGTTTGAAAATCATTTGAAAAATGAGATCACTAATCAGTTTTTTGGTAAACTGATTTGCCAAAGACGTTGCAATTTTTGAAAACATCTTTATATTACAATCTGTGGTAGCGAGACTTGTGTTAACCATACGAGACATATTATGACATATTATGACATCATGACATCAGAGCCGGTTTTAAGCGTGCAAGCGAAAAACAGAAGACCAATCAACAGAAGATCAATCAGAAGACCAATCAGAAAAAACAAAAGACCAATCACCAATCAACAGCCGCCTCAACGCGGTGGTGCGGTCCCCGGCCCTGTTTTGGTTGGGTCGAAATGGCTGTTGGCCTTCCCGAGGGTCCCAGTTGCCCCGGGCATTCCCCTTCATTGTTTCGCTATGCTGCTCCCTGAACGACCGCAGAAGGGCAGCACACAGCTTCTTTAAAATCGGTCGCTTGCGTTCTCTTTTTTTCTCCTGCCACTCTCTTGCCCTTCTTTATCTCCTCATTCCCCTCCTTCTCTTGATAAGCGGTAACGTTCATCCCAACCTTGGCTCCATCTTTCTTTGCTCTGTGTGCCCTGGAAATGTGACCTGGCAGGGCAAGTCAGTGCAATGCTGCGCTTGCTCCAAATGGGTCCATCTAAGGTGCTCACAACTTTCCCTCTCCAAATTCAGAGCTCTTGGAAGCTCTCACTCTTGGATCTTCCCTCCTGCCAAATCACTGTGATTCTCTCCTTGGACTCCTCCGACATATATACCTCCACTGAGCAATCTACCCCCGCCTCTGCTAACGCTGCTCTCTCGCCCCACCCTCGTCTTCAAACCTATTATTCCCCATCTGCCCAAAATACATCTTCTCTCTCTGCCACCCCACCATTGTCCCTTGCTCCTGGCTTTCCCTTTGCGCCTTCTGTCTCCACTCCCCCTGATTCTCTCAGGGTTCTTCAATGGAATGTTGGAGATATTCGAGCCAGGAGCACTGAACTACTCCACTTTCTTTCGTCCCATCCTGTCGACCTTATCTGCATTCAGGAATCCAATCTTAACTCGTCTTCCTCTTTCCGGATTCCTGGATTCTCTGCTCTTCGCTCTGATCGTACCCACTCCCGGTCTGGCATTCTATCTTCTGATACAATGCACGCTAGCGACGGCGTTGTTATTTTTGTCAGGCATGGCCTATCTTTTTCTGAGCTTTCTACCTCCTCTATTCCTTCGCTTGATCCCTACTCTGATTATGTAAGGATCAACATCTCTCTAAACAACTCCTCCTCGTTGTCATTTCTTAATGTTTACGCTCCCTTATTTGCTCCTCCCCAACGGATGGCAGAACCGATTCCTTTTCTCCCTCCATTCTTCCCTCCTCCAGAAATCTCTTCATTCTGGGGAACTTCAATTGCCATCACCCACTTTGGGACTCAAGATGTACTTCCGACCCTTGCGGGGAAGAAGTATTCAACTGGGTCATCTCCTCTGATCTCCTCCCCCTCAATGACCCTGACACACCCACTCTTTTCCATTACTCCTCTGGCAGTCGCTCCTCTCTTGACATCTCCTTTGCCCCCTCTTCTCTTGCCCTTTCTTACTCCTGGGAGATGCTAGAGGACCTGGGTTCTGACCACCTATCAATTCTTCTATCTATCCCTCTCTCTCCGGTCTTTCGCCCCAACTAGCGCCCCCTTCCTTCAAATTTCAGAAAGCTCGCTGGGATGGCTTTGCCTCCTACATTTAGTCTCACTGTTCTTCAGCAGAGGAATACTCATCTCTCTCTCTTTCCTCTGATGCTGCTCTCTTTACCTTTCTGGCACTGAATGCGGTCAAATCTTCCATTCCTTTCGGCCGCATCAAACGCCATCCTAAAGCCTAGTGGTCTGCTGAGGTGGAAAGTGCAGTTAGTGAAAGACGCAAGACTTTCGCTGCCTCTCACAGAAGTGATGAAGATCGCCAGGCTTACATCTCCGCTTCTCGACGCGCCTCGTCAGTCATCGCCAAGGACAAGGCGAAGGCATGGCAAACGACTTGCTCTTCTCTTTCACCTAAATCTAACCCTAAATCTGTACACTCTCTTCTTCGCTCTATTGCTGGCTCATCTTCCTCGTCTTCTTCCTCTTCTAACTTCCCCAACTGTTCTTCTCCCAGTGAATCGGCTTCGGTCTATGCCGCTTACCTGAGATCCCACTTTTCCGTTTCTCAGCCAAAGGCTCTGCTTAGCAGAGCCAGAGGCTACCTCTCTGAGCTCCGCCGAGTCACGTTCCCTGTGGAGTCTCACTCGTCCTTTTGCTCTCCTTTCTCTCCCACTGAATTTCATGCGGCTGCGTCCAACCTTTTCTCCTCCACCGCCACTGGCCCAGACAAAGTTGCCTATCCCATGCTAAAGCACCTTCCTCGCTCTGACATGGATTTTCTTCTTCACATCTTCAATCTCTCCTGGTCTTCGCATTCCTTTCCTTCTATCTGGAAGACATCTTTCATTATTCCCATACACAAAATCGGAAAGCTTCTCGACTCTCCTGCTTTCTTTCGGCCTATCTCTCTCACCTCCTGCGTCTCAAAGCTTTTTGAACGTATCATTCTATCCCGTCTACTCTTCTTTCTGGAATCTAATTCCATTCTCTCTCCCCCTCAGGCCGGTTTCCGACCTGGACGGTCTACTCTAGATCAAATTCTGTGCCTTTCTCAGTCCATTTCGGATGGGTTTAACAAACCCAGGCCGGGCTATCGGACGATTCTGTCTACTATCGATTTCTCAAAAGCTTTTGACTCTGTCTGGCATCCCACCCTTTTCCACAAACATATTTCGGCTGGCCTCTCTCTTTGCTTTGCTCGTTGGACTCAATCTTTCCTTTCTGACAGGCGCGCTTCTGTGGTCTATCAAAATCACAGAGGTCGTTTCTTTCGAGTCCGTCGAGGTGTTCCGCAAGGATCAGTTGTTTGCCCTGTACTTTTCTCTCTCTTCATCAATGATCTTGCGGCCTCTCTGCCTTCTTCTGTCAGCTGCTCTCTTTACGCTGACAATCTGGCCAATTGGTCCTCCTCCCCCTCGGTCCCCACTGTGATGGAAGCCATACAAGGAGCTCTGTTTCGATTGGAGCGCTGGTCTGAGTACTTGTGTCTTCCTCTTAATCCGAGCAAATGTAAGGCCTCCTTTTTCTAAGTAGATCCCCACCAAGCTAACCTCCAGTCCAACCTCCTCCTACTCGGCTCCCGCCTCCGTTTCAATCCTACTTCAACTTTTCTTGGGGTCACCTTTAACCGCACTCTTTCTTTTTCTAAGCATGTATCTTCGCTGAAGGCCAAGTTTTTCCCACGTCTAAAGGCCTTACGTTGGATTTCTGCTTCCTCATGGGGCCCATCTAAGGACTCCCTTTCTCTTCTGTATAAAGCTTTTCTTCGGTCCCTTCTCACTTACGCTTCACCCGGATGGTTTCCTTTCCTAAGCGCTACCACTTTCACCAAATTGAAACGCCTCCACCGATCGGCCAGTCGCGCCATCACCGGCTGCCTCTGGTCCTCCCTATCCCTCTTTTCTCCGTGGCTTCTTTACCTCCCCTACGAGTCATCCTGACTCATTTCACTCTTTTGTATTATGAGCAAGCTCTTCGTCTCCCAACCTCCTTTCTTATTTCGGGTTTGGCCAGACTTGGAGTGAAACCAAGTCTTTGCAGATAGTTCTGGAGAGCTTTTGCGTCCACTCACCCGCTCATGCTTCCTTCTACTTGTTCTAGAGAGGCTCTTGCTTTCCCTTTCTTTTCTCCTTGGAATCTGCCTTCGTTCACGGTGGAGTCCACCCTTTCCACTCCATGCTCTCGCTCTAATCCCCCTCACTCTCGCCAAAGTGCGGCTCTCGCCCACCTTGACTCTCTCCCTCTTCATGATCTGGTGCTTTGGACAGACGGCTCTGTTTCTTTTTCTTTTGGCAAAGGCGGCTGCGGCGTTTTTGCCAACTGCTCTCTCTGTGGCACTGAGACCACTCTTTTTTTTTCGGCAGGCCTAGTGTGCTCAAGTTTTTCCGCTGAAGCCTGCGCCATTCTGCACGCTCTTTGCTGGTCTCGGCACCACCATAAAGTTTGCCATTTTTCTTCTCTTCTCCTACTATCTGACTCTCGTTCTGTCCTTGCCACCCTGTCCTCTCCTCCATCTTTCCTCTTATATCAAACTCTGTGGCAGATCTGGCAGAAACTGTGTTCTCTCTCTTTCTGTTTTATTAGACTACAATGGGTCCCCGGACACTCGTTTCTCCCGGGGAACGACGCGCCTGATGAGCTGGCCAGACGGGGTGCGCTACTTGCGCCCTCCGCAGTCCCTTGTAGTCTCTCTCCTCTTACCTCTCGTATTCACTCTCGTCTTATCTCGGATTGGAGGCGTACTGTCTCATTGAAATTCTTGGACTCACAAGTTCCCTCGATTTCCACCGCCGAGGACCTTGTGCTCCCTCGTCATGCTCACTGTATCCTCTCTCGTCTTTGCTACAACAGACACAGCCTTCTATTAGGTTCTTATCTCTCTAGGATTGGCAGAATCGAGAATCCTTTCTGCAACGCCTGTGGACACTTGTCCCAGGACACCTCTCATCTCATTCTGCACTGTCCAACTACGGACTCTTCGCGCCGCTCACTCTTTGGCGACTCTCTGTCTCTGTACGACCTCTGGTCCAGACCCTGGAGAATTGCCCGGCTTCTGGGGCTCCATGGTCTTCCGCCATGCCCCCATCCTTCGGAAGGGGTCGGGTAAACAACAACAACAACAAAAACAGAAAAAATGCTTTGAGGGTTTAAAGTGCTTAAATAAAGAATTGCTCATAGCATTGCCAAATAAGCTTTAATTGTTGTAAAGGTGTTTTTATCAAAAGCAGCTTATAATTTAATTATCTTCTAAAACAGCATTTAATTGCGTTTCTGTGATTAGCATTTTTTGAGAAAAACAAAAAACAGTTTGTGCAATGAAGCGTTGATTGTGACGTCATTTTAGACTCCAAACAAATGGAAATTTTTGTAATGTGATAAGTCGGAAGCTGTTTTTTTTCTGAGCAAAAAGTGGTTGTTCTCTGTCAAGTAATGCAAAGTTTAAAAATGTTTTTGATCATGACGTGACCATGACATCATCATATCACTTTATTCGCATCATCGGCAAATATACCATATCTCGAAAACTAGAGCTGCTGCTAAAAACCCAATGTCATTTTTGGAATCAGCGCCCCAAATGCACCATAATGCAGGTATAAAATCTGAGGCAATAAAAAAAATTTTTTGTTGATCAGTGCTATCTATTAATAAAAAGGATGCTAAGCGGAATAAGCAGGAAAAATGCCGCCACCACCTTTCCAAATTTTGAATTTACATCAATGAAAAATTTTGATCATGTCATCATGACAAGCAAAAGCCAACTTTCGTTTAAATTGATTTTTGTATTTTTGACAGATACTAGTATGTAATGTTTTCAATATGCATGACACGATAGAGCAAAATGCAACCACTGAAAATGCTACAGGTGCTACAAATATTACAGAAGACTTCATTCGCTTTGACAGACCGGACTGGATCGTACCTGTTGCAATAAATATTTTTCTAGCGATTCTCACAATACTGGTGCTTTCATCGTTAATGCATTATGGTGTCAAAACCAAAAAATGGCGGCAAAATCCAAGTTCAAATAAGGAAAAACTGAATGCAGGTGTTGTTTATGTTTTTCTGATAATTTGTGGCTTCATGTGCATGTTTCGTTACATAGCAAATCAAGTCTACATGAACGTAGGTTTTACACAAAATGAAAATGAGTTGTGTGAATCGGTTGCTGATACGGCTTTTATTTCATATTGTTTAATATTATGGTGTGTATCTATGTTTTTATGGTGCAGGCAAAGGGCGTTTTATACCAATAAAATGCTTTCTTTCAACGCACCCAAACTGGTAAGAGTGCTTAGTTTTGTAAGTGTTATTTTCATAAACACAAAAGGATTCGGATATTTACTCTTGTTCACTATTCCAGTCAACTACAGATCTTCTGAAAACGTCGGTTGTGTGTTTAATCCTGACAACACATTGCTAGTTACTTACGGCATTTATTCAGTTATGCTTATTATATTGGCCCAATTGACGCTTTTGTATTTGTTTTTGTATCCTTTAATCAAAATGAACTCTTTTTCTTTCAAAAGTAGATGGTGGGGTAAAACCATCACGCCAAAACATCATCACTACATTAGTAGTGAGCAAGACAGCAGTAATTTTGCATCTACAAACGTTAGTAAACCTCGAGAACGGGTTTCGAACCTTCACCGCTCTACATCTTTATCTATAAAGCCATCGGGCTATGGAATCAAACTAATTTTGAAAAAAACTCTCTTGTTTGCTGTTCTTTCAACACTCTTTGAAGTGCTAATTCAAATAATTTCCATTTTTGTGCTCAGTCAAGAGGGACACCGACGATTTTCGGGTGTGCTGTTTGATGTTGGTGCCTTTTTTAACTTAATTTTTCTTGTGCTTTCGTTTGCTACATACAAGACAATGCTAACCAGTTTCTGTAGACGTCATCGACAAAATTGACCTACATTTTCGCAAAGTGTTTTTTCAGGGTTTAAAGGAAACATTAGTTTGATACACTTACGTGTTCTTGCACTCTAGTCGATATCAGTATTATTTTTGCATTCAGATTTTGACAGAAATGCCTGGTTGTGCCTACCTTTATCTATTTATTGAATTTGGTGTTTCGCAGATGCGATGTAGCTCCGTCTATTTTGTTCTTGCTTTCGTGGTTTTGCTTTTGTGAGTAAAACGTTTCAGGCAAGCAAGTCTCATCAGTGTGCTTTATGATAATAATAATAACTTTTTCGGAATTGTAGCTGCGCAATAACGTCATAAGAGATCGTGACATCCGACTTGGAAGAGTGTTTTAGCATTGCGATGTCGAACCCGCGCTCAGAATTGCACGGTTCGGAGTGTGTCTATTTTTCTACGCGTAATCTCTCCCCAGAGCAATGATTTCTTCAAACACGTTTTTGATTTGATTGTACCTTGACTTGAATTTTGCTTTGTGCACTTGCAATAATATTTTTATTCAGTTAGTTGAGTGTTTTCAATTTACCCATTGATTTTGTTTTTGTTCAAGTTTAATTTACAAAATTATACTGTGGCTGTTGATCTGTTTGATGGGCAGAAAATACAATTTATCGGCGACAAAATAATTTGAACTCAAAAAGTTAGCACTTTTGCTCCAGTGTCATTCTCTAAATGAAAAAAATGTCATCCAGGGTAGCCTCAATACGGCTATTCATTGTACATTTTCTCATTTAAGAGCGTTCTCTAGAAAAGTGGTTGTAATCAAAATTTACTACAATTTTCTGGAAAATGCTTTTTACAGAATAAAACAGATGCTTTCAAAAGACATGACGATACAGCGAGGAGAGTCAGACTCGTGCGAAATTGTTGAAAAAAGTTGAAAATCGTGTCAAACCTAATCTGTTCCTCCTCGTGATGTTGCGGTTACTGCGGATGTAAAGTTCCCAACAAAACATTGAAAGGTTGCTCTGTTTAAAAGTGTTTAGTTGACGAAGTTATTAGATTGAATTGAACAATTGTTCGAAAAACCACTTTAGAGTGCAACGTAGGCTACGATGCAAGCCCAAAAATCCAAAATACCATCACGCTTTGGCCCTACACTTTTTACTCAGCAAGAATTTTGAATAACTGACATTTACATCAACCTGAAAATGAGTTTCACTATCACTGTCAACTTTTTTTATGTACAGAATTGAAAACTTCTACCATCAGTTTCGAGTGAGAGGCCTAAAAATACTAGTTAGCCGCTGTCATTGATTTGATTAGCGATTAACGCCATCACAGAAGACAGACTGACAATGCTTGAAAAGTGTGTATCGCCGACTAACTAGCAAAAGAGAATGGCTGAGACCCAGTGTTTCGGTTGATTGCTGACAATTGACGAACCTAGAGAAACACATTTTCTTTCGGAATAATACAAAAACGTAATTTACTGCCCGCTGGCATCGCTAAGAAAAAATTTGTAAGTATCCGGTTTGTTTTCAATTTGGCGGTATATTTGATATCGAGGAACAGATTGTGAAAAGTTCTGCTAAATAAAATAATGACCCGGCCTTAATTAGCGTTTAAACAAAGGCCGGTAGGAAACCGGAAATCTTTTGTTACCTGTTGAGGGTAGGCCGTAAAAAAGCCAGAGACCAGATAGAGCGAAGCTCTCTGCAAACATTAAAGTCGATAACTCAAAATATGTGTAAAGCAGTTTGATGGCAGGCAGTCGGTTCTTATCACTATGGCCATATCTAACTGTGTGCAAGTTATGATCACCTTTTTAGTTGGCCTTTCGTTTATTCAAGTAATCAACTGTTCAATGTAAGGTAATTCTAATGGTGTATCCAACAGTTTGTTGGGGGTGTCAAGCGATTCTCAATTCCGAAACAAATATGTTTCTTTTGGCTTCAAAATTAATTGCTAACTAACAATCTTTTGTACAACACTCACCTAACGATAACTAAATCTTAAAAATACCGCCGTAAAACAATGGATAGATGTAAAGTAGATCAAAAAAGTTTGGGTTTTCAAACTTTTTGATCGGTGGCCCAAAAACTGGTTTAATCACAGTATGTGGTTTGCTTACTATGTTTAGCAAAATTTTGAAAAATTTTACAATGACTGTATTGGTTCAAGCAATTTTTACAGTATGAAAATATAGCATAAAAATTGATGCAACCTCTTTTAGCAATTTATTTCCATGAGATAGTTTGTTTTGCGCTTTGGCTACAAGTATCAAAATTCTTGTCTGCATTGACGATAGAAGAGAGTCGGATAAGTTGGACAAAAATAGGCATTTTTTTATATGCTGACAGTGAATCACGATGTCACAATTTCTTCGTTACCAAAAGATAGCACATTTTATGTGGTCATCTAACTACATTTCAAAACTCAGTTTTTGGAATCTCCAAATGTCAAAACCTTTTTTTACTTATGTCAAAAATGTTTAAAAAATGCTTTCAAATTGTCCATCATAAGCTCACGAGAAGTTAAGCCGGACAACAGGGTAAGGTGCCTTGGACATGTAAGTTCTGTGGTAGAGACGAGCAAGATTGAACAAATCTAATGGTTGCATTTTATGCGTAGCCTGGGCTCGAAGGATGTGCCACATGACCCCATATTATCGAGCCGAATTTACGGCTTTAACAGTGTTAAACCTGCGAAGCGCAACTAGAAATACCGTAACCAAATTTTTAAGCTTACCAAACAGTTGATTAAAGCGTGTTCACAAAAACTGTTTGAAGGGAAATAGCTTGTAAATGCAGTGATGAAAATAAATGGACGTAGAATAGGGCCCACAAGTGTGACGGTCTAAGCCAGGGTGGTCCAAAACGTGGCCCGCGGGCCACACTGTAGTCGCTTAATATTTTACTGAAACCTTATTTTCCAAAGATACAACAATTTCAAAATACCTTGTACATATTTAAGATAAACTGCATATATTTAAGCACCTTTGAGGCCTGTTAAATACCCTTACATTTCTAATCTAATCGGTCAAAAAAGAAGTTGGACCACCCTGGTCTAAGCAATGCATTATTTATAAAGCCTCTAGCTATTTGTCGGTCACTAACTGTACTGAAGAGACCAAGTAGGTCAAATCAGTGCCACTGACTGAAGATTAATTTTCTTTCCGGAACTATACCCTAATCTAAGCTATTCACAGTACAGATCAGAGCTCACCAAACTAAGCTTCCGACCAACATGTCGGGCGTAACCTATATCCGAAACATATTTTAAAATTAAGCAAGATAAGCACAGAACAATTCTCAGATGAAATAAAAAATTTACTCAAAAATGATCACCGATATCATGCTTTACAATAGAACTGTCAGAATTACTTCTTCTGAACTTTTTAGAATCATTTATTCGTTAATTAATTATTATTTACCTTGTTCATTGGATGTAATTCCAATTATATATTCCAATTATATATAGTTGCATAACATCACCTCGTCTTATTTACATATCACTGATTATTTTACCCTTTTGAAATCACTTCGTAGTCTTTTTAGCGCATGCTTTGGCAAATTAGTAGGTGACGTAGTTTAGTTGTTCGCCTTATTTAGAGACTTGGAGTTTGGCGTTGAAATAGTTTGCATCAATCTGAGTTTGGCGTTTACAAGTTAACGACCATATATAATTGGAAATAAATTTTGATGAATTTCGGGATTGGCGTCTAGATTTAATTTGGGTCAAGATAGTCAACCGCTACAAAACAATCTTTACAACATCTTAACAACTTGTCACCGGTTTCGGTTTCATTGGGTCTCATCAGGTGGATGTAAATATGACAATAATAAAAATGCAAAGCTTCAATAACAGCAGATTTATCGTTGTGTGCGAAGTAATGATGCAGTACAAAACAATACAATATAGCAATATCAGTATCAAGGAGGTCCTATACAAGGACACACACATAATATGGACAACAAGTCACATCGATAAGCCCTAATGAGAGTGTGGAATCGTTATTAAGACTTTGTCATTTTACAAACATAGCAGTTGCTAGTCAGCAGTTTTCCGGCAAATCTTTTTTTTCTACACAATGACAAATTTGTACTGTGTTGAGCATTTTTATTACTGTGTGTCTTTTACACCGGCCTGATGAAACCTAATCCTAAATTAAAAAATCTTAACCTCTAAATCGAAATCAATTGCGGATCATTGACATGTTGCAGTAGCTTGTTTCATTGTACAGTATGATAATGGTGATTATTTTTGAGCAAATTTTCTTTCTTACTTTAATTGATGCCGGAGGTAAATTCCTTAAAATAGAAGATACGCCTGAAAACTTCCAACCAGCACCTAGCAACCTCTATATTCACAAAACAATTCATTAAAGTACTATCTACAAAGGTTTGAAGTGATTAGGCTCTTTTAACTTACATTAAACCATGCCATTAGTTAGGTTAACTCCTCTTCTTTTTCCCAGCCTGGTCTACAAGTACGGTTTGGATTTTATTTTTCACACACAGACTCTGCACTGCTGCTGTAGATGAGATCGCCAGCACCTTTTGTAGTTATCATATTTTCGCTATTATTTATGATATTGTCAAGAGTATAAGCGGGTTTATCCGAGCCAGGAAACAAAATCTGGAGACCATTATTCTCCGTTTTTTGCGCCATTTATTTATTTGGAAATGAACTTCCAAAAATTGATAGTTTTGCCTCTCAATCAGAATTGAAATCAATCAGAGATTTCCCGACTTAACGCGACCAGCAAAAATTAGATTTTCCCGCCGGTTTACCGTCTGTTTTACTGCCGGTTGAACGTTTTAATGACAATTTATGAAAACAGTATATATTTTTTAATTCTGCGTCAAAATAAGATACTCTAATACATCTTGGGTAGAACAGAGTACCGTTACACATGTAATTGCTGTACCAATAAATTTTATCAAGGCTATAATATAACAACAAAATATTATTTTCATAAAGTTACAAAACTAAACTTTTTGTGATTTGCAGAAAAACTTTATAAGATCCAATTTTGTGCGGTGTTAATTTGTAAGGGAGTTAGATAGTAGAAGCTAGGGCCCTCAAAATGAATATGGATCCCTAAAAAGTAACGGGTTAGAGTTTATATGTAGGCTACCATTTGTTTACCATAATGGGAAAAGTTTTTGAGAGGTTGAAAGGTTTTGAATTGATAGCGATTGAGGGTTTGTTGAATGTACAGTGCAAGTACGCAAGCAAGTAATTGCAAGTACAGTGAAAAACAAGCGAAGTCGGCTAAGTTAGAAAAAGTGTTGAATGCTGTGGAAGTATTTTAATCGGCAAGCTGTTTGGTGGGTATTGACATAGCATTTGTAGGTAGGCTATCTTCTTCTTTATTGTCTTCTGCTCTTTCATTTATTTGCTCCCTAATATGTTGTTTTCGCCAAAAACAAAATAACCTACTATCATCGGCGTAGGTGTGGGTACATAGTCTATGCCCCCAAACTGTTATACTGTAGCCCGATCAAAAGCGAATAAAGTTGTTTTTTCTTTAGACGCCCAGAAAAATTCGATGCCTCTCACTCCCTCTTCAAAATATATTATCCAACCAATTTGAGGTTCTCATTGACAACATTGGAAGTTAGACAAAATCAATCTCCACAAAATTGTCGAACAAAATTGAAGAAAACCAGGATCGAAAGATATATTTCTGCTTTCCTACCAAAAGAATTGCTTCTGGCTACGCAACTCCTGTTACTGCTACTACTACTACTACTAACACTACTACTACTACTACTACTACTACTACTACTACTACTACTACAAATAATAATAATAATAATAACAATAATAATAATAATAATAATAATTATAATAATAATGATAATATTACACTAGCCTAAATAGAAAAAAGCACAGGTTATCGATTAAGTTAGTCGAAAAATCTATTTGCGTAAGCCTGGAGCTCATGTTTGAAAAGTGGGGAAAGCTGAGATTAAGGGTGGATAGAAAAATGTTTTGAAGGTGCCAAAGCTTTTTTGGCTTGTTTGTTCCTCATTTCGATTGATAAAGCTTTTTGAGGATTGACTTATTGTTGTTATTTTACTTAAAAGTAGCTGCTTGATTGACTCCAAATAACTTGGGGGCCATTGTTCCGTTGCCTCCTTTTTCCTAGCCTTGCGTGTGTGGTGCAGCACAGTAGTGCATGCTGAAGAGCCCCACCACTGATGTGATTTACTGAAAATGACCACTATTGAATAAATTGCTAAAAACAAATCAAAGCTTCTGCCGAAATTGCCTTAGGTTATTACAAAAATTATCAAGTTTTAAACTATGGGCAACCGCATGTGTTGATGAAACTTTATTGGTTTTGCTCAAATTTTAACACATCAATATTAATCGAAAGCTACTTGGAGTCACCTGCTCAGATCAGTGCGACAAAGTGCCAGGTGTTATTCTTGACACTGAGAGTTCAATGCCGGCCTGAGGTTTGCATTCTCGTTCTCCTGGTAAAAACGCTTTACGGCAAATTTTTCATGCTTGGTAGTAGTGTTTGTAGAAGAAATGCGCTGTGCCATCAGTATCCTAGAGTGTGAGAGAGTGCAATCTAACAATTACCTGCATAAGATGGCTTCGTGGTCAGTGCAAGTTTTAGTTGCAAACCAGAAAGGTGTGAACTTGAAATCAAACGCTTACCACGCACTGCAATGCCGCATGCAACGTAACACTCTAAGCTTGGATTTCTTGAAGTGTGGCCTATGCGAGAAGCTTTTACTGAGAGATTTTTTCAATCTAGATATGGTAACCCAAACTTGGGCCTGATGAAACCGAAAAATAGCTTTTTGCACCCTGCCAAAATCTCAGGTTAGTGAAATGTGGCCCAAACCATAACAACTTTTGGCATCCCTGCTCTCAACGCTCAACTGGCGGCCTTCCAGTTACAGTTCTAAAGCTCAGTCTCTTACTTTACAATGGCGACAAGGTGGTAATGTCAAGAGAAATTGATAACCAAGCTGCAGAGTTTTTCTTGTAGTCACGTGAAAATAGCCAGCACGATTTTTTTGTGGTAACGCAAAATAGCCACACTGGCTATTTCAATGATACAGGTACCAAGGTTAAAGGTTTCTGCACTCATAGTTTTTGCATAAATAGATTCATGGATGAAATGAGGTGTCCAACTTGCATAGCCTAGGCACTTTTAAAATGGCTTCTGTTTGGATATACTTGGACTTTACCGTCTAGCGTTCCCAAAATGAGAAATCGCGTTTAACTTTACGCAAAGATATTATCAAGTGTGTTTTTGACCAAACGATTTTTCATTGTGAATGACTATGTATGATCTATGTAATCATGATAGAACATTTTTAAAGTTGCAATTGATTAAAATACAAGTATTTCTCGTTTAATGACGGAGTTCCGTTCTATGAACCCCATCTTTAACACTAGAATGCCCGGGATTTTCATATACATAGAATGCCCGAAGGAGTCATTTTGACTCCCTGCCATTTCTTGTGTAATATTGCTGTAATTATGTCTGTAGAATAGCTTTTTAAGACAGCTCACTTAGTGATTTTTTATTGATTAGTGTATTGGGCGAACTCAAATACCAAACCAACAAAACAAAAAGGCAAAAAAATCCCAGAATATCGAAAAAGGACACTCATTATTGTGAGGAACTGCATTTCACACACAAACGTACGGTTTTGGCAGTACACTTTCCGCACAGTGATTTACTACACTCATGACAGGTGCCAACTGTGCGATTCTTCTTACATTCACCATTCACTTAGCATTATTTTGTCATTTTACTATGCCCTTCATCAAATGTTTATTCTTGCAAGCGTCTTTTCTTATCGTTGCTCCTTTCGTCCAAATGAGGCCCAGATAGGTCTTGAGTTAACTGCTGAAGAAAAACTCTTCTGAGCATGTTGTTCTTCGTGACAGCCTTCTAAACGATCCATGCATCTATAGCCGCCAAGTCCAGTGTGTTTTGGAACGAATGAATAGGCCATCTTCTGGTGGAAGTTCTAACCGTTTATTTTCTTGCCATTTGATCCACAATAGCAACGCAATATTTTGTATCATTGTAAGCTTTGGCACTTTCTCGTGTCTTTTTGGCATTATCAGCAATAGTGATGTATTGGTGAAGGGTGCTGAGAATTGCCCCATTTTTCTTGGTTTTACCTTGATAAACAGGTATTGTTACATCACCAGATTAATATAGCGTGGTGGAGTAAAGTGGCTCTTTCATGTGCTTTACCACTGCTGGTACTTCCTTGCGTATTTTGTTTACTCTTCCTAGTAAGCTGATTTTGTATTTTTGCAACTCTGTGGCCAACTTTATTGAGGTAAAATAATTGTCTGTTGTCGCGTTCCTCCCTTTGTTGAGATATGGTTTCAACAACCGCATGACGACCTGGTCGGAGAAACGTTCATCCCTAAAGCGAGTCTCGTCTCTGCCAACGTATGGAAACCTGATTACAACATATTTACTATCTTTGTCAACAACCAGCCAATATTTCTGTCCGTATTTGTCAAGCTTTGACGCCATGAATCGCGTGAATAAACATCTACATTTGCTGGGGAAAAGCTGTTCACCCACAGTGATGAAAGCCCCAGATGCGTAACATAAAATACAGTTGTCGATGAACCTATTCCATAACACCGAAAATAGAGCAAATCTTTCTGTTTTCAATCTTTGAGAACAATCCAACTTTGTGTCAAAGCGGAGAAAACGTAAAATTTTGCTGAAACAGTTTTTTGAAATTGTTTTTTTACTCAAGGGCACGCCCCAGTTTTCAGTTCACAAAGCATGATATGACATGTCATTTGAACCTGGTACTCCTGGTGCGTACATGACAGCAATGAATGTGAGCAATTCTTGTTTGTTAGACGAAATTCTTCGTTTTCAGTTTGTCTATGAGCTTCAGTGATGGTGCACTTACGGATGTGTTCAAGTATAAACTTGTCAATAAATAAAAGCCTGGCACTTGAAGAACTTGCAGACTGTATGTTTCTACGCGCGTAACTCGAAGGGCCAGGACATTCCTTCAGAATATTATGACTTGCAAGTCTTCCAGTAGACTGTTCACCGACTTGTACCTTCTTCCATTTAGTACCATCCTTTGCAGTCAACACTGCACTATCCTCCTCATCAGATTCCAAATCACTTTGCAAACTGCTTGTGCTTGGATCTTGGCTACCTAACACAAAAAACAAATGCAATTTGAAAAATCACAAAAATAGAAACATTACACCTCCATTTGCATTACATACTTGCTGCATGCACATTCTCATTTTCACTTGAAGAGCTAGATTCATCTGCTGCTGGTATGAAATCGTCATCTACATCAAGGCTGCATCTTTCGTCCCCATATTCAGACACATTCTCAGAAATATCAGTTAGCGCAGACAAAACGTTTGTAGCTGTGAGACCTCGTCTTGTAGACATACTCAAATATTGACTGCTTCAAGTTTCAAACTAAAGCACAGCTACGATCAGACTGTACTTGCAATCAAAATCATGCACAGCAATTCAAAACAACGGTAATAATCCATTATCTATAGGGCACTGTTGACACACAATAGACAAATAGAGTAAAATTTTACTCACAATGTCGCAACCAAACAAACTATTCTATTCCACTGATAAGAGAGAGATAAAGCAATTGCGAAGGTACTTCGCAGCTGAGAAGCTTTCAAGCTGTTTCAAAAACACAAATGGCTTTTCAAATTGAAATTTTGCTTCAAAACACAAAAACAGTATCATTGCCTTTTCTCCACAAACTACTTTTCTAAGCATCTCTATTCAGGGAGTCAAAATGACTCCTTCGGGCATTCGAGGTAAATTTTTAAAAAATTTTTTAAAGCTGACAAAAATTCACGCCATTCCAATACAGTGTAAGGCCCAACAAATGATGAAAAGTCACGGGAGGATTTTCTCTGAAAGCAAGCAAGTGAAAAGATATGCACAAGCAAACTATCCAAAGGAGTCATTTTGACTCCATTGGACATTCTAGTGTTAAGCAAAGTCGTGCTAAATGAATATTCTCTATATTTTGACTATTGGTGTTAGTTTTTATTCATATTTTGTATACCCAACTTTAGCCATTCACTACAGAGAATATTAAAGCTTTGTTTACTGTTTCAATTTAGGCAATTGTTTTATTTGGTCATCAATCCATATGACCAACAATTTCTCCATCTGATTCATCAAGTCTTCTCGCTGCCTTGTTATCACAGCTTTGTATCGTGTCATGACCTTGGCGGTCTCCTTCATTTTCACTTTGTCCTTTAGGATGGTAGACACAGTAGAATACGCCAAACCCATACTATTGGCAATTGTTTGCAGTGTCCTTCCTTATTCATGTTGCTTTATATTTTTAAGTTTGGTGTCCATATCAACAGCTTTTCTTTTCGTCTCAACAGAAGATTTGGAAAAGTATTGCTTAGTCTTTTGGGCATCGTAAAGTGCTTCGTATATGTAAGGCAAATTAATTATCTTAGGATACAGCAGGGCTAAATGCACTAAGTAATGCTAAAAATACCAATCATGCAAAATCGTAAATGCAGAATCAAAGAGTCGTCGTAAATCCCATTTATCGCAATTAAAGAATCTACGTGGTGAAATGAGGAATGCTTGTATAATAGACGTTGAAAATTTGTTGAAAAAGTGATATTTTAGCAAAGTCGTGTGATGTACCATTGTTCCTCGTTCATTTGACTTTTTTCGTTTCACATTTTTACAAAATAAGATTCAACACTTCTATAAAATATATGTAAATTGTAAATTGATTGCCATAACTGGGTTTAATTATACATGTAATATACCGCTACACAATCAATGTTTCCCAAATTCGAACGTAGGCGTGCAGTTGCGAAAAATACGCATTTTTTTCGAATAAGAAAAGTTAATAAAACATTAGGTTTCGTGTGGGGAATGAATTTTGAAAATCTTATTGTATTTGAGTTTTGACGCTTGCGCAAGCCAAAAGGTAATTTTCTGTAATTACACCGAAAAAACGTCAGACAGCAAGAGCTATTTGCAATAAAAAGATAATTTTCTAGGTACTATGATGTGTTGTCAAACTGAGCAGTAAGTATTTGAACTGGAAAATGCAATCTTTAAGTATAATGTTGAAAGTAATAGGATACCAAAATTTCTAAAGAAATGGATAAAGGCACAAAGCAGCAATCTAGTGAAGAAATTTTTACAGACGTCAATCAGCATTTTGTCTGGGTTTTTTTTCCCAAGTCGAGTCATACCAAAAGACTTTGAAAAAATTATCGCTCCAGCTTCCCTGCTTGGCGCTCAGCGCAAAAGGGACAGTGTGGAGAACAAATTGGCAAACTTGCTTGTTCTGCATTTGGGCAAGACACTTAACGGGATGTCTCCATCCTTATGTGGCAAACAGGTGGCGAGGTCACGTAGTCTATCCATCGTGGTGGCCCAGTTTAACTAAAGACTAGCAGTAAAGGCTAATAAGAAGCTCATAATCAGAGCAGCTTCTTCAAAAATGAAAAATCTTGCTTATATAAAGAAGAAGGATTTGGCCAAAGTTGAGCAATGTTTGGTTATATGCGGTAAAGATCTTTGTTTATCAAAGGTCACTAGTAAACGCAAATTGAGTCTAACAACTTTTGCTTTTTTGTCAAGGTCAGAAGGGGACATGGGAACTCCCCCCACCAATGCGCTAGGTATAGCAAGATTTGGGTGCAATAAAATTATGTATAAAGATCTTAATTTTAAAGCAACTGTATTGCCGCAACCCTCGCACACAAAGTAGAAAGAAGGGTAAAATAACTAGCAAAAGGTCGGTTGGCCAGCTGCATGCAGTAAAATGTACAATGAAGGAATGAGGGATGGGGTCGTTTGCGACCGGATACTGCTTCCAACAGACCAAAAATCCGATCCACAAACTGTTAGTGATATATTTTCAGTAACACTCTCAATCTGCTAGAAATCGCCGCAATTTGTTTCTTTCTTGTACATCAATTTAATGAAAGTAAATCATATTTGATTTCGACAGGAAATCGCAAAGTTTTTAAGCCTGATATGTCAAGACTTCGTTTGGGCGAACCATGTGTATCTGCGAGCTTATCAGGTAAAGATAATGAAGTTAATTACTTTTAGGCCCGCACCATCAAAGAAGGGCAATGTTTTGTGAGTCCGAAATACGCACGTTTATATTGCATGAAATGTGATCAAAACTTCACAGGCATTGCAGCCACGTCTGTCACGGAGTTACCAAATAAACTGATGGATCTGCCAACCGAACGCACTTTTTACCAGCATAAACTAAATAATCTAAAATGACGGCCAATTTTTATGCTTATCTATGTCACTAATGTCATTTTGTTGGGCTTTACATCAAAAATAGATTTTCTTGTCAATATGACCGAATATGTATATTTTGCACGCTACCCATGCCAACGTTACCAACATGGGAATATTATCTTGTTTTCCTGGCTTTATTTCCATTTAGGTTGGGCTGCCGGTCCTTTCCAGAACGCTCGACCTTGCGTGTCATTCTCCTTCAATCTCACTTCTTTTTTGGCAGTCTTTCCACTTGTTGACGTCCACGTCATTTGTTCATTTTTTGCTAATGTTTCAAGGTCAAATGCCACTACATTAGTAGACTGCTTGGCCCCACCAACAGTCTGTCACATAAAGACGAAGGCATCTTGTTAAATGCCTTGCTCAAAGATAGAACAAGCGAACTTTCCGGTTTGTTTTCCCCACCATCCTTTTCATGATTAGCGCCAGGCAACAAAGCCTTGGACAACACTTTTAAAAGTTTTTTTGACATGATTCGATCAGGGAAATAAACTTCAGTCTGCCGACTGGAAAGCGAACGCTGTAACCACTACACCATCGCATCGATTCAAAAAAAACAAATAAAAAATTTTTTTAAAGCCGTGGCTAACACTGATAAATAAGTCAATTTTAAGTCCTTTTGCTTTTCTCATATTTCTCATCAAACACCATTCTCGCCATTGTTAGTGCACGTGGTTAAATAAGAGCTTTGCCACTATTTTGAGGCTTGTACTGCTTGGTTGACATTTGGTTGACAACAAAAGATGATATTATAAGTTTCCAATCAGTTTGTTAAAATCTTTCAGACCTGTCAAGTTGTTGACTTTTGCTGCTAGATTTCAGTCTCTTAAAATGGTACTTCCTTTTGTACACGATTTTTTCCAGGTGCTTGCTCGATATACTTCAACGACTCATCGTACTTCTTTTTGGCCGTAAAACTACTTAGTTGTGTATCACACAAATTACTCTTTACTTAATGAAGCATGCTGAACGCTAAAGCGTATTTTATCCAAGTAAAAGTATTTTCGGAGCCCGCGTTTATGAAAAAACTTAAACGATTGAAATCAAATTTTCGATTGTGAAATAGGACTTTTCGACTAGTTCACCCAGCCGGTCAGGAATCTCAACCAAACCAGTTTTCATTGCTCAAGTTGAAAACTTTTTGAATGGAAATGGTTCGTAGGCGATTATTTTGCCTATCATGGTCTTTATTTAACGTTTTTGCAAACCTTCTGTTGAAATCGGCGCTTTTAACCTTTCTTCACCGTTAAACCTTAATTCGTTTTTTGGGGATTAAGTTTTCGAAATTAAATTTTATGCCCTTTGCTTTTTGAGATATGCACATTAATAAATTCACCGGCTCCCCAGAAATTTTTGGGCGAATTCCGTAGATACTCTCTGAATTTTCCTATGAACGCTGCTAGATCTTGTTGATAGCGATTAGCTAATAGCGATTGTTCATAGCATTTAGCGTTTGGCAAGGAACACCTTACAAAGTTTAAAAATTATTTGGGCGTCCTTTTGCTATTAGTATCCTAATATCTAATGCAATGTTTCTTAATCTGGGGTGCTGAAATTAATTTCAGGGGGTGCTGGGAAAGGTGACATATGAGGCGGTCAAAGGTAAAAGGAATGCTTTTGGACAAATGTATTTTTACGGATATGAGTAGTAATATCATAAAAGTTGCAAAGTTGTTTTGAAGAATAAACCAACAAATAATCAAGATGTACTGCACTTGTCTTTACTTTATCCTTATAAGTAATCAGGTGTTAGCCAATGGTAGGGGGTGCTGGACTGCTTAGGCTTGACCAAAAGAGGTGCTGAGGAAGAAAAAGGTTAAAAAACACTGATCTAATGCTTTATCTACTGTAGATTTTAGTCTGTGATTGAAAAAGTGGTAAAAAAGAATCTACTCTTGCATTGTACCTTGTCACTTTTTCTCTATTGGACGTAACTCATTCTTTGCAAAAGCAACCGGCACGCCGTGCCGGCAAGAATTCTTTTATCAAAACGGTGTTCTAGTCGCTTCAGCTTATTTTCATCTCTGGCAATAACCAATGGAAGAAGTGCATTAGTGTCCGTATATGATAACGACAAATTTGAAGCAACATAAATTACAACAAACTCAAACCTTTAAAACTACATAGTTTTTCCTTCATGCCATATTACATGACATTTGAAAAACAAACAAAAAGTTTCATTGGTTTTTGCTTGTTTTTGAAATGCCATGAAATATCTTAAATATGCCACTAAAACAATTAGAAAGACAATATATTTAAAGCGACCAAGTATTCTAATTGTGTTGCTAGAAAAAGCAAAACGGACAGCTTTTTTAAACTTCATATCACTTGATTTTGCAACTTAAATAAATGGTGTTAATTCCAAAAATTGACTTTCTACTACCATAGTAATTGGGCATTGTGTAGTCTTTGTACAACGCTACATCTACTACTTGTATTAATTTGAAACAACTTTTACTAAATGCACTATTTTGATTTTAAATTTTTGAAAAAAACTCATACACACGTGATTGTGTAATGTGTACTTCTTAGGTAAATGCAGTTATACCTCTTTTGAAATTACATGCAAAAACCATTCAACTGAAGACTAGCTTATGCTATGCTCATAACAAACCTACCCATCAAAAACGTTTATTCTTATCAACAAATTCAAATATGGCACAGTGAAAACTAAAACGGTGCATGTTCAAACACCATGAATTTTTTAAATTTTGTGCAGCTTTACAATAACAAAGATAAAACAAACAAACAACACATTTTCTCCGATCTATCGTTCTAATCTCTTATTTCAACCTCATTTTAATTAAATCGTTAAATTGTCAAATAAATGTTGAACGAACAAGGGGTCAATATTGCTTGGCTTTCACTTGCATTGAAAACAATTTTTATTTTGCGTAAAAAGATTTCAATATTTTTCAACTCCTTGAAAAAGTTTCTTTCGGAGTTAACAAATTCTGCCGGTCATTTATTGATTAAATTATTAATGCAGGTAGTTGGCAGTTTATTGATCGTGCAAAAAGTTTTAACAACCATGGGAGGTTTAAAACCGTCCCATCAGACCTATTTCGTTGCTATTTGATTCCTCTTCTTTCTTAGAAAAATGGAAAGGATATTCAGTATTTTAGTTCGCACAGCAAATACAATCAAGATAAGACTAGGGAAATCCTAACTTTTGTCAAGATCTGTTTGATAATATTTTTAAAAATATGACTTTTCTGAGATAGCGTGTGCTGGTTCATTTGTTTCCTGATGTTCGCGTAAACAAAATAGAAATTACGAAACATTATTTGGTAACAAAATTCATTCTACGACAGAGTATGGCTAGAGCAGTGGTGTAATGATTAGAGCGCCTGTTTAGCAGTAGGTAAATCGTGGCTCATTTCCCTTGACAAGTCGTATCAATGACTTTAAAAATAGTATTCACATGTCTCCGGCCCCGCGCTAAGCAAATACGGAACTGTTTATAAGTCATGTTTGAAAGCGTGCAATGGGCCATAATGGCCTGAGCATGTACGTAGCTACAGTTAGCGCCACGACAACAACAACAACAACAACTCTTGCAAAGTACAAAGCACACTGGAAAACTGTGATACTTTACTGCAGCAGGAAAAAGCATCATTAACTTCAGCTTAACTTTTGCTTGGCAGAGCAGCAAGTTTCCTCTTTTGGCTCCAAGCTGCAAAAATTTTAGCGATTTATCACATGAGCAGCAAAACAAGAACTGAAATTTGAAATCGTGTGATAGGATTAAAAGCTGCATCGAGACTACATTGACAAAACACACTATTTCTAAAAATGTCACTCATCATTACTTAGTTTACCTAAAATAAAGGTGCACAATACAGCATTGCAACACCAAAAAGCTGACCTAATTTTTAAAATAAGACCATTGAAGTTTTTAGCTGGAACTAAGAGGTAAGATTACACAGTGCCTACTTTCGCTAATGGGCAACAACATTACGATAATGGCTTATACCAGTAAGCCAGAAATTGCAATTTTTAAGTGTAAATGCAAAGTATGACAACTACATGCAGGCCTACTTTTGTGAATTAATTTGTATTGACGGATGAAATCTAGTCTTCAGCTGGTGTAACCACTTTTTTCCTCCTTGCAAAACCTCTCGTTATTAAAGGACAATAAAATAAAATAGTGTCAAACCCAGGTTTTTAATCAATCGATGAATTAAGAGTTTGTCCTCTGATAAACTTCATCTAAAATTGAAACGACAATATTTTGATGAATACATCTTCCAACTTATGCAAATTAATCTCATGCAAATTAATTTTATGCTGTGGTTTAAATTTAATGTTCTATGAGTCATAAACTGCAATACGTTCAATACATTACATCATAAGACAATGTTTTGTGACGGCAAGTTGAACAGATGACCTAAAATTCCTTCTCACTCCTCCCTGTTATGAAACATCGCAATAAAAATTGCATTCTCTGTTTGTCTATTTTCCGTGCGCGTTAACCCAAATCGTAACCTTAAAATTGCATTGCTTCTTTGTTGTGCAAACAGCGCTAAGTGTCGTGAACATTTGAAGGAAATAAAAAGAGCACGCGCCTTCATAATAATTACATTCGTAATCAGGAAAAAGCGGAAAAAAAGTTGCGTCGTTGATTGCTCTGTAGCGTCTGTTAGTGATAACTTTGAGCTTTTGAAGTCAGATTAAGTCAGTTGTCTTAGATCAGAGTTTCTCAAACTTTTTAATTCATGAAACTATAAGTGTTATTATTTTAGTTCACAGAACACCAAGTCAAAAAAAATGTCTGAATACAGCTTTATCAGGAACATAAACGGACTTCAATTTTATTCATGGCCATCTAATAGTGTCGTAAGGGGGAGGCTCATATGCATAAACTCCCCTCAGGAAAACGTTAAATATCATTATGCTTGTGTGGCAAAAAACAATTCACCTGAATTAGCTCAAAAATATTGATAAAATTTGAGTGATTTACATTTTTAATAATTTGGATTATTGGTTTCCACTAAAGTTATGGGAAAGATTTTTGCAATCAAAAGTCGTTCACTGTTGCAAAGAAAAAGTCTTTATTTTTTAAAGACCGTGAATTTAGCACCAGTTAGAAAGAGATAGCCTGATACAACCAAAACCCATAGTCAAAAGCATTATCAAATAAAAAGTGTGGTAGGGTGCATGCCAAGTTTCATATCTCTAAAAATTTTTGGTGGAAGAAGCGATATAGTTTTTCTAAAGTTTGCTAATACTACTGCATATGTGCCAGCTTAAAACAAAACCTGTAAATGTTTATATTGCGGCAAAGTGAAAACAACACCAATTGTTTTCACGTAAAAAATAAATAAGATATCAACCCCTGCTAAATTTATTTGCTTCTAAAACAACCGTTCAAATAAGCTCAGTTGAGATGTCAGCTTAGGATGCGCAATCAGGAAGTCTGAGAAGTCATGTGGGCAATTTAAAGGTTAAAGATAGAGTATTCAGATAGCAGTGAGCTTCAGACAGCATTTTTAACAGAAAAATTACACTAAACTAATTAGCAGAAGCGGCTTTCATTTTGTTATTAACATAGTTAAAAGTACGATTTTTAGTGCATATTAAGTTGTGCTAAAAACACGAAAAATGGTTATTAAAGATGCTTTATGCTGTTTTTTAGAGTTGGAAAAGCAGTTTTATGTTTAAAATTTGCCTATATGGTGCTAGCGAGCTAAAAGCAAGCTGCTTTTCTATCAATTTGCTCGCAAGCCGTTAGCTTTTAACCCTTTATCTACTGAAGTAAAGTGCAAAAAATGAGCATTGCCTTGCCTAGATAGTGGTTATAGATATCGGAAGTTACCGTTACGCCAAATGCATTGTAGATAAAATTGTAGAATTTAAAATCGTTTTTTGGTCGATAATAGCAAGGTTTCAACTGTCAGGATTGATGTTTGTTTTTGGGTGCTTAATTTGTTTGGCTCGATTTGATTTTTGTTTTGTTTGGATAATTTTCAATTTTGGTCAAAAATTTACTACTCATAACAGAAAACTGGTTTCAGTTAATACACCATAGAACAATTCAAAAGAACAGAAATTCTCTCACTTATAAAGAGAAAAGCTAAACATTTGATTATAAATTGAAAAAATACTTGAAGCACATCTAAATATTCAAATTCCCTTTCTAGACAATATTTGATGTTTCTTTGTTTTTATGTTTCTTTTTATGACATTATTTTACGTTTTTTTTGAGATTCACCGGGATAGAAAAGCAAGGCTCTTCACCTAGTAAGTTGTAAGAGGCGACTTTTAAATACCAGCCTATGTTTTAAACCAATGTCGAGACTCCTCATATCGAAAAACTGAGAATGGAGGTAAGTAATGGCACGCTTTCCGTCAAAAAATGCTCCAAAAACTTACATCATGAAAAAGTTTGTTAAAGAATTGGTTCCCAACTCCTGGCAGCTTTCCAATGCAAAGGGTGCAAAGAATCTGCGGGTTACAGAAATTAGAGGTAAAATTTGGAAGTTGGAGTGTTGCAAATCTTTGTAGATGAGGTACCGATGTTTGTAAGCAGTTAAGAAAGTGGAAAGTGAAAACTCGCTTTCTACAGGAAATAAGGTGGAGAGACCAAAGAGCTCAATTAATTGGTGTCAAGGATAGAAGATGTAAGCAGTGGTGGCCTGGGAATTATGATGGAATTAGTGGTGTTTGATTTTTAGTGAAAGAAGAACTATGTCAAAAGGTTGTAAAGGTACGAAAAAAAAACGATAAACTAATGAAAATGGTGCTGATTTTCGAGGAGGAATTTATGAGTCATATGTGCGTGTGCTCCTCAAATGGAAAGATTGGACTGCGAGAAAGATCTATTTCATAATCAAATGGCAAGTAAATGGGATTTGCAAAATCATGATAAAATGATTCTTGTTCTGCGGGATTTCAACGGACATGTTAGGAAACGGATTGATGGTTTTGAGAATGCGGAAGTGAATGTGAAATTTTCCAAACAACATTTGAGTGAAGAAGACTACTCGAGTTTTGTAATAAAAAAGAATTGTTTGTGGCAAACATATTGCTTGGAAAAAGGAGCAGAGAAAAATAAAATACAATATTGGTGGAAATGAAACTGAAATTGATATTTTGTTGGTTGGTCAAAACAACAAAAAGTATTTAAAAGACGTGAAAGCAATCCCCTGGGAGTTTCAATATCGGTTGGTAGTAAAAGACATGGACAAAAGACAGTAGTAAAGAACAAACAAGGTTTTAGAGAGAGAGTTTGAAAGTTGAAGGAAAACAACATAAAAGCAAGATTTCAAGAAAGAATAAAGGAATTGGTTTGTAGATTGTACGAAATGATTAAAAAAATGTTATTCTAAAAGCTTGTGATAAAGTATGTAAAAAGAAGAAAAGCAGAAGGAATTATGGTGATTCGTGGTGGTGAAATGAGGAAGTGAAGGACAAATTGCGACAATACATAGTAACATATAAAAGATGTGCGTAAATTGATCGTAAGAAAGCGAGGTTAGATTCAAGAATATGAAGAATAGAACAAACAAAAGTGGTTGCTAATTCTATGAGGAAAGAAGCTGATAAAGAGTAAACAAAATAGAACAAAAACCAAACCACATTTTTAAACAAACAAAGTTCATGAAAAAAATTGGAAAGATATTGAAGGAGGTAGATGCATGAGAAGAAAAGACGGAAAGTTAGGTTTCAGTGAAAAAGGCAAAAAAATATGGAAAAATCACATGGAGGAGATCCAGTCTAAAGAGAATGATTGAGAAAATATGAAAGAAGCTAAGGAGACCTGTCGAAAAAGTATCCCGCAAAGAAATAGCAATAGCATTAACGCAATAAAACCAATAAAGGAAGCTTGACCCTCTGAAGTAAGTGCAAAGATGATATCTGGCCGTGGAGAAGTAGCGATTAGCGTAATGATGGAATTTTGGCAACGCGTGTTGAATGGAAAAGAAGTGCTGGTTGAATAGCAAACAAGTGGGCTGCTGCCAATATTCAAGAAAAAAGATGCTAGAAATAACGCACACTCAGGGAAGTAAAACTGTTATAGCATGCTATGAAGATTGCCAATAGAGTGCTGGAAAAAAGAATTCGAGAATTGATATACTGTATATTAATGCCATGCAATTTGTTAGCAGAAGAATGCAAGAGAAATATACAGATAATGAGAAAAAGTTCTTTGAGTGCTTTATGGATATTGAGAGCGCATTTGATAAAGTTCACAGAAAGGTGATGAAGTGGGCGATGAGAAAGAAAGATTTTCCAGAAGTAATGGTAAGAGCGGTGATGAGCCTTCTGTCGTGCAGCAAATTATTAGCCGTTTTCAATGTTAACTTCAGTTTTCTTTCACTACAATATGAGATTTTAAATTGATAAATCAATTTCAAATTCTAAAGCAAGTTCTACATTCCAACTTTTTAGAGTTGTAAATACCTTGCATTATACTTTTGTTGCATTTTTTAAGGTGACTACTGATTTAGCCCAAGCCAGGATTATTCAAAGTGGCAAATGACCACATTCAGTAAACAGTTTTTCCGTAGGCCACATACCAACAGTATTATTCATAGATAAGGGTTACCACATCCAAATATACACAAATTTTAGGCATATTTTTGGCAATAAACCCTAGAGAATGGTTCGGCAGTTTTGGTCTCAAAACAAGCATGAAGACCTTTTCTTTTTCGGAGAATCACTGATTTTAAAAGCTTTGTTGAGCTACTGTTATTCTACATTGAAGTTAATGACCTTTTATTGGAGGGGATTAGCCATCTGGAGTACAAGTTTTCAAAGACAAATGCAATTTTTTTTAACATTTTGCTGGCCGTATGTTGTGCCGGCCTTATCTAGTCTGAAAACGTCAACAAACCATCTAAAAAACGCTACAAAGAACAATTAATGACATGCCCTCAAATGACTTTTGCGCTGGCTTTCCAAACTACTAAGATAATAATAATTATGGTCACACAGCGAGGAAGTGTGACCACTTTTCATTTGCGTAACAAGTAAAAATCAGGCATTGCAGAATAATGCAGAGGCTGTCATTGAGGTTGCAGTTGTAAAACAAATGCATATTAAAATTAGAACTTAAATTCGTATAGGGCAAACTGGAAATATAAAACCGCATCGTAAAATGTCCTAAAAAATTAAACAGTGTTAAATAATGAATTGGGCCTTAAAATATTTATATCTGCGAACTCCAATCTTATGAGCAAGGCAATTGCCTAATTTTAACTAACCTCATTCACTCTGTGCTAACAATTTTCACCCATGGTGTACAAGTAGCAGATGACTCGTCTAGCAAATAGTTATTTTGCACTCTCCTGCAACTTTGTCCTGTGTTTGAAGAGTAGAATAATTTTTCAACATTTCCTGCAGTTCTCTTCATTTCACATAAAAATTTTGGGTCTATAGATGATACAAAAAATGTAAGGTCCTAGTCTGAAACTCTGTGAATTATGTAATCAAGTAAAATCAAATACCATGAAGTTTTGATAATCAGACCATCTTTGCATCCACTGTGAAATGGATGAATTATTGAAATGGTCTCTTTAAAAAACTTTGCATTGAAATGTCATATTGGAAAAATCGGTAATGCATCCTGTTAAGTACAGTTAATGTTTCAGACATTTTCAAGGTTGTTTTTGTCCTTGACAATGTATGGCAATTTGAAATATGGAACAAAAGTCAAGTTTTATTGAAAGGAAATCTTAAGCATTTAAAATTCTGAATCTTTGGTTGCTTTGCACTGTCACAATAATTAGTTACTGTACGCAACTTTTGTTGCTGCATGATTTGTTCATGACTATAATATACATTACATTGGGTTAAAAAACAGGGCAAATTATAAATTAATTAGCTAGCCCTCCTGACGTCGCCATTAGGGTCCCCATCAGTAATGCCTGGGTTGACAATATCGGATCAGCCGGATGCACCTGCTTCATCCAATAGACAGTTGGGAAAGCAGTAACAAAAATTTGATGTTTTTCCACGTAGCTAAATCTCGATGAGAAACAAAATTATAATTTTTCGATACACAATCGATTTAAATAGCTTTAAAATAGAGGGGTTCCGCATAGCCACTAAATGTCTCCCAAGTTTATCGAGTCCCTGGCAACATCTTATTTTCCCTGTTTTTGCCAAAGGCGTGCTAAAACTCAAACGTTTATCCGCTAAATTCAGCAAGGGCTTGATAGCATATGAAAATTGTAAAAGGGCGTCAATATGCGTATTTTTAGGATTAAGCTATTAAATATTAGGCCCACTACTTACGACTTGCTCGTAAGTGCAAGCGTATTTGTATCACCTAAAGCCTGTGGCTGCGCGCATGTTGCTTGGTCCTGGCATAAATGCAGCCAGGCAAGGTGCAAACTAACTTAAATTGGTGCATTTACAGTTAAGTGATTCCAATAGCAGAGCCTCCCATCTGTAATGTCGAGGTTATGAATATCGGTTCAGTCGGCTTCTCGATTTCACCTCATTGATATTTGTGAGAACAGTTGGCCTCATAAAAATAGTAATGTGTTGCTGACATTGCCAACTGCTGTTCCAAACTTAACAGCACCGTTCTTTAAAAGGAAATCAATTAAGCATAAAAAAGACATTATAGGAGTTGTGCATAGTCGCTATATTTCTTCCAAAGTTTCTGGAGTTCCTGACAACGTCTTGCTTGCCTTGTTTGGTACTTAGGGAGTGGACTTGCTTACAATTAAAGCAACAAACGATTCCAATTAGTTTTCTTTGTTCATTTTATGAAGTGCACGGACGGATAGTTTTAAAGTTGTTGGATAGGAGATGGGAGTGGGAAAGTGATTGATATATAATTTCAGAAAAACCTGTTAAATATTAAGACTTCTACTTCGAGCATTTTCGTAATTGTAGGCCTATTCCTATTTGTACCACCTAAAGCATTTGAATGCACACATTTTTCTTGGTCCTGGCATTTACGGAGACTTTCAAAGAACAAACTTACGGGAAATGAAGCATCTACATTTGGCTAATTCTTCGCCCTTGCTAATTAGGCTTACATGTTGCTGGCAAGGAAATTTCCTAAGCTTTCAAACAACACTAATTGTCAGTACCTTATCATAATCTTTATATATCAACTTACCTGTTTTTACTCATCTCACCACTTTTGGGGTTTGGATGAAAAGTTAGACTACAAGTGTAAAAGTTCAATTTTTCTACTATAAAAGCAAATTGCAAAAGTTTAAGCTGAAAATTTTCGAAATTGGCTTGAAACATCCGTTAATTTGTCAAAAAAATTTTGCAAATTGGTTAAGAAAAGAGATTACAAATCAGTTTTTAAGTAAACTGATTCGGTAGAAGCTTTGCAATTTTTGAAACAATTGTCCTATTATGATCTCTGGAAGCGAAAGACTGTGTTGATCGCACCAGTTTTATGTCATTATAAAGCGAGTTGAATTGTCCAGAAAAAAAACGCAAGATGCATGCTTGGAAGGATTAATAAGCTTAAACAAAAAATCTGTTGTGGCATTGTCAATTCACTTAAATTGTTGTAAAGCTCATTTTGTCGAAAGCACCTTGTTAATGTCTACCGAAAAAAACTTTTGATGGCGTTTCTACCATCAATATTTTTAAAGAAAATGAAGAAAACAAATTTGAAGATTAATCTTTATTTATGACGTCATGTAAGATGCCAAAGAAGCGAAATTTGTTGAAGTTGGTAAGTCGGATACTAGCTTTTGTTTAAGCTGAAAGCCGCGTTCTTCGGCCAAAAACGCGACTTTTTAAAAAATCATTTTTGAATACGAGGTCATGATGACGTTACAAACCGCCTTACTCATCCCAGGGTGGTGATCAATCATGCCAAGTTTTATGCTTGTTTGTCCAGCGGTTTGAGAGGAATAAGAACACACACACACACAAAATTGCGCTTTATAGTATAGAAGTATTTAAAAACGTGTTTATTTTTGCTCCAACGTAATTGATTTGCAATCGTTTTTGAGAGTTTGAACTTGCGCTTTCGGTCCCAATAAGGTCTGGAAATCAAAATGATTGCGTCGTAGATGCCGATGTCATCTTTTATGAGACAATTGCGCTGTCACTCATGCAATCTTAATTTTGTTTCCACTGTCTTGGATTACAAATTGGAGAGCTTTTATTTACAACAAATATCTACACCAGAGTTTTGTAACCTCAAGTACGCGGACTTTTGATGAGTTTGGGTGAGTCCCCAAGCACTTTTGGTGCACTGCGACTAAAACAGTGTTTTTAAATATTTTTTACGCCACCCTAAACGTTTGTACTAAAAAAATTCCACGTTCCACACCGAAATCACTTTTTCCGTTTAAGGTCGATCTCCCAACAAAAGATCTTGATCTGAGAAAGTTCTTTGAAGCTTATTGACATAAAGAATTTAACTTTCTAAAAACAACTCGTTTTGCTTCATATAATTTTTTTAGTATGCAGTTATTTTCAGCTGACAAGAATATTGTTCGTGAGTTTTTTTGATCATGACTTTGTAGAAGTGCCACTAACAATTTTTATTAATGTGTTTTTCATTTTTAAACCAAAAACAAATAACCAAAATTTTCCTGTGGGTCAAAAAACTTCAGCAAATTAAACCATAAGTTGAGTTATAGTTTCATGTAACGTAAACTACTTTTTAAGCCTACTAATGCCCTTGCGTATGTATAATCATACTGCAAGGATAATCATTTCCAAATAATTGAACAATCATCACCATTGGTAGGGAAATTAAATATAGTGATGATTAGCAAAATGATATTTGCTGAAGTTGTCTTTTATGTTTCGCAATCCGAGCTTTGTCAGAGACACAAAAGTAGCTTGAGATTGTCCGAGCCATCATCATTGATGTGTTGCCTTGAAGTATTTGATATTGACTTGCAGCGTTTGAATCTTACCCAGCCTGGCAACTCAATCATAAAATTCGGTTTTTCTAATGTGAGAACAGTTCTACCAAGATGGATTTGTTTTCAGTTTTTGACCACGAGAATCAGTGACAACACTTTGGCTTGTAACACCCGAGGCGCACTCGAAAATATTACGATCAAAATTTAAAAAATTTTAGCAGTCCGTAATTTTAAGAGTCACCAAACTACAATTTGTGAGATTGGTTTTCCCGGCTAGCCGCACCGCGTCACAAAAGTGCAAAAACGTGATTTATTGCGTGAAAAATATTTGTCAAAATTTCTGAAAAATCTTCCAACGCGTTCATTTGCATTCATCTACAATTCTTGGTGATGTTACTTAACCACACGTGTAAAGGGGCCACGATCAGGGACCACGTCCCATTATTTCTTAAAAACAAGTTACTTTCTTTAATCTAACGCAAAAAATTTGAGCAATGCATATTTTTGCTAGTTTTATAAACTTAATTGAATTTATGTGGGCGAATTATATGCATCGGCGACGTTGGCGTGGGCGATGTTGGCGTTGTTAGCGTTGATGACGGTTTCAAACTGTTTTGACCCCCAAGTACCTTCTATTTTACTACAGCTTCAACACGATGACGATAAACAAAAAAACGATTTATTCAACTTGATCTACTTCGTTTCTTACAAGCTTCTTTTGATACTTTTCGTCTTCTACTCAAACGTGCAGGTTTACAGCAAACAAAGCATACGTTCATTCCTGCTACGTGTTTACTTGAGAATGCCTCAAAGAGTGACAAGAAGGCAATTAACGCTGTGTCGTTTGAGGGTCAACCTTGCTAAATCTAAAGACTAATCACTGAAAACAATACCTCAAGTGAAAAAAACATAACAACGACACAACGCGGGTTCAAATCACAAATTGGCTACGCGAAAACTATAGATTTAAAGCATTAGATTTTGCCAAATATTGTAACAATATTTACACTACATAAGCAGCAAAAGTAAAAAATAATTTCATTTTCTTTGTAGTTTTGTCCTGTATCCACTCTTTAAACCAGTGGTTCTCAATTGGAAGTGCTTGCAGCACACAGGGTGCAGGAAGGAATTTTCAAAGATTCAAACTTCTCCACCAATTGGTAACTTAATTCAAATTGTCTATCAGGTTAAAGGTTTACGAGTATAATGCTGCCAATGACGTCATTATAAAAGAGGGTGTGCCTCAAGAACACACCATGTTTGGAGGGGACAGTATTTTTCAAGATTTTAAAAGGCATTATCTAAATTAAAGCTGATGATTTTCTTTTGGAGAACACTACAGATAATAGATTGAAGATCTACTATGGAAGAAGTTTTTATTTATTTCAGACAGACACTTTTAAAGTCAGTCTCGAGCGACACTTAAACTTTATTAAGCATAATCGTAATAACGTAAGAAAACTAACAAAACATAAGACACCGAAGCTTTTTGTCCCCTCACGGGGCAGGGAAAAATAAATCTGTAAATCCGAAGTTAAATTTAATAATATGTTACTGGACGCCATTGACAAAAAAAAACATGTGCAGAAGCGATTTCGCTGTCATGGATCTCTGTTTGATTTTTTTTAATCTCGGAAGAAAAGTTTCTCCCTACCCGAAACCTATTATCAAACCTTTGTTGAAATTTAAAAGTTTTTAAAAAGTGGAGCAACTACATGAAATAAATGTTCTTTTAAGCTTAGTCCTTTATGATATTTAAAACTTAGCCCACAAAAACTAGAGCCAAATGACGTAGTAAGGTAAAAATTTCTGAGAGAGGAGGAGCAAAATTTTTGTATCTTGGACCACATTTTGGTAATGTTCTTTTTTTGTTTTTTTTTATATCACACATTTTGATAAGAATTATTGTTATTGAGTAAATTTTAAAGATATTTGATGGGGTGAAGTTTACATGATAATCTTTATAGAAGGTACAAAAAATTCAGATGAAAACAAAACTTTTAGAAATCTTTTTGAAGGGCAATCGTAATCCTTACCTTCCCCTGGCCGCCTTTGATGAAAGCATGAGCTGATTTATGGACAAGCTAATGTCATCTTGGAAAGATAAAACAAAATGCAAAAAAGTAAGCACGGCAGAATATTATATTTGGTGCGGCGCTTAAAACTTCTTCAAATCAAAAAGTATAAAAACACGGCCTGCTATAAATAACTTATCGAGTCTTGCCTATTAGCATTAAAGAGTGGTAGGTTTAAAGTTGGTCTTCAAAATTCGAATCAAAGCTAAAACTTCAACAAGTTTTTGCAGAAAATAACAACTTGAAGTCAATGGCGTTTTTTATGCTAGTACAAGCATTCGAATTTAACAGACATCAAATTTTCAGCGTTTACTTAAATAAAGTTCTGACTACTTCAGGAGCGATATTGCTTACTTAGTCTACTCAAGCGAAAATAGGATTAATAAAAATTGAAACTACTCAAGTAAGTAGCTCGCTACTGAAAAACCTTTCCAAGCATTTTACTTTAGCAAAACTACTTTGTTGCTGATCACCTCTGCTTATAAACCTATTTATTGATGTTTACTAATTTCATATGGTGGTAACTAAGATTATGTTGTATCATATGGTTGTGATTGTAGTTTCAATCATTTTGTTTCAGTATTAGTGTGCAGACCTAAGATTTTTTCTTTGAATTGCTGTAATTTCTGAGCATCATGGACATTACAAATTATAGTTTTTAACCAGGGGAATGCACAACCTTTGGAGGTACAAGCATCAAAGCAGAAGTTGAAAAACAGGGCGTTAAATTAATTGGTATAAAAACCTGTTCTAAAAAAATTAAATTGTGGGAGTAACGCAAGTTGATTGACAAGAAGATGGCTAAAAAATGGTTTAATTTAATAATCTTTTCATAATCGTTATCGTAAGGTTTGAATTTTACTGAACTTTTTTGATGACGTCTTTCTTCAACATATTCAAGATATCATCAGTACTTTTAAAGACAGTAACAAAATGACGTCTTTTATCATGAAAGCTATGATGCTGGTTGTGCCAAATGTACCAAAATGGTGCGACAATACTGCAATACCGATCTAGACCAATCAAGCTTTTAAAAACTGGTATTGCTGGACATTGATGAACGCAAGCGTAGGAAAAAGAATAAAAATACAAGAGCAACAGCATAGAAAAGTAAGAAATCAAGTTTTTCTGAGATGAAACAGTTTTGAGCTCTGGAAAGTTTGTACAAAACATACTGCTTTACAATGCGTTTAAAGTTTATCATTCAAAAAGATTTTTGAACACTGTGGTGCAACAAACAACAACCTTTTTCTAATCATGGATGAACGGCAGTGCCACCCAAAATCTACCTCAATTAATGACTATTAAGAGCTTGCTGCCTTGACTTCGTTTTTCCTAGGAAATACACAATACGGTGCAAGAAACGTTTGCAGTAAAAGCTCTGGGGGATAATCATAGTGTTTACTGGATAGCAAAGGTTTTGAGTACTATCAAAATTGGAATTTATGAAGACCAATTACAAGAACTGTGCATTCACGATATCTCTAGTCAGGAACAATTTTTGCCATTTTGCCCTAAACCTTGGTTGAAATATACCAGTGCCAGACGTACTACAATCAGTGATTTGAAGTTTTCGAAAAAACTTGCAAAGACAGGAATAATCATCAAGAAAATTTTGACAAACTCGATTTTTATTACATGTTATAAAAGCTTGCAAGAAATTTATGAGTTATCTTTGGTGCACTCTGTTAGTTGCCCCAATTTTATTTTTTCGGATAATTTGAATAAAACTGAATAGCCGCGACTAAGACCAACCACGAATTAGCTTAAAACGTGATAATTTTTTGCAAAGCGAAATATCTTTTTTCTCGCCATCTTAAAAAAATATTGAATAATTTTGTCGGAGGCTGTTCACAAATCACATGAGGTTTTTATGGGCTTTTTAATTGTTGTAATAATATGACGCATCATGATATTTTTGTGAAATCTCTTCCCCTCTTATCACGCGTCATACAAAAAAGTAGTCTTCTAAAGCTACTTTAATTGTTCGGATTTGCCACAGAAACTAGTTACATCAGACGATTAAAAACTTTAATTTTTTTACTGTAACAGCACGTTGATCGTATAACGATATTTTTTTTCGCCCTTCTACCATATAACAGCAATATGATGGGGTTTTTTCCTCCTAACCCCTTTGTAAATGTCATATAATGTTCAAAAGGTCTCTTGAACAAAACAGCTGCACGTTTTAAGAATTTCTAATTCTACCAACAGCAAAATCGATTGTAGTGGAAGGTTACAAACGAGAAAAAGAAATTGTTTCTAGTATGTTAGTAGTACTATTAAACAAAGCTACTGAAATATCATTTTATCTAGTAACCAAAATCAATTTTAGAGTACTAAAAAGAAGAAAAGAGCTGCAAGTTTTGCTTATAGTAATTCGACCAATTAAGGTGACACTATGAGCAGAAACATCGCTGGGCAAATTTTATCGAAAAATCACTTAATGTTATAATTTGCAACTACAATTGAACTTCAATAAAAATTAGCACCACTGCTAGCTTATGTAGTCGTACACTGGCTGTAGCATTTATGTCGCTACCTAAGTTATTTATAACAATTTTTCCTGAAAACAAATGCCAGCATTGTGTTTCACTTTCAGTGTTGGCAGATGATTTACAGTTTTATTCAGTATGAATGCTAACCGTGCAATTAATCGTTAACTCATTGGGGAAACCTGTTCAGTACGTTCAACTTTCAATGTAAACTGCATTTATTGCGTTATCTTTGATTAGTACAATTAACTCTATTAGCTTCTGGTTGGGCACTAGTTTCGTCCTATGCAAATAATTTTATTTTCTGAGCAAATAAAAGAAAAGATTTTCTTTAAACGAAAGTTTCTCTCGGAGCAGATATATACATGAGTTTTCTAAATAATTTGATAATTGTTTAGCTATGTAGCAACAGTGATTATTGAATTTCTAAATATGTTGATTTTATGAGAAATTGACATTGGTTACCATAGAAACACTCAGTCATTAAAAATTTAATTTTTTATGTTTTGTTTGTATTACTAAATACAACTTTCTGGAAAGTTCAAGACCTCTACGAAGGAAAATAATTTTTAGCCTGTTTTGGGCCCAGTCCAGCTTTCATGGTAGTTGGTATTGATTTCATTGTGAATTACTGAGCAAAGTTTATATTGACTCGTGATTAGTAGTTCCGCAGTTGAAAGGTCCTTTGTAAAAAAAGTTTGATTGCAACTGCTCCATGCAAACATAGCTACAAATTGCTAGAGTATCGTCTTCAAAAATAGTGTCACCTACCGTGGAACTCTCCCTACGGAAAACAAACGAAACCTTACTTTTTTAGAGATTTTCATAATTTTTTAGCTGGCAGTCTTATCTAGACAAGTCAAACCAGACCAGAATTTTTGCAAGGCTGACCAGCACAAGGTTGATCATCTTTTTAGCAAAGGAGTAGGGTTTCTTTGAAAAAATTACACAAACTTCCTTTTTTGAAACGAATCGTCGTGACTGAAAAGAGCTTCTACTTTTTTTACAATCCCTGGTTGCTTCCTTGGTCAAACATACTTTCCCGAAGCCACTATTGCTAAATATGACTTTGTTTGGTGGATTGCAGGCATAATCAACTGATAATGAGTTAGAAATTGCTGCTTAAAGTGAAATTTTTGACTTGATGTTTAAGAGGTGTTTTTGCTTTGCTTTTTTTTGAACGACCTTTATTATGACAAGGTTTGCTTTGTTTCCTGCCGAAGTTTTAATCCAAAAGAAATTCTCCATGAGATAAGTCACTTGTGCAATAATTAATTATTCTAAGTTTTTTCTCATTTCTGCTTCCTGGTGGCAAAATTGAGTAGCTAACCTCTTAGGAGTAGTCAGTATTAGAAACTGCGTCATACTTTTGTTGAAACGAAGAGCAATATAAACCAATGCGAAAAGCTATATGCGCTTCATTTGCGAACTGGAGACGTTACACTAAATTGTGGTTAATTTTAGTCGCTATTTATTGTCATTTTTATTATACCCGTATTATTGACAACCACCTACAGCTTATTTTCCAGCTAAAATGTCTGTGTTGATCACGCTCACCGTGATGTCAGCAGGAGTATTGGCGTGAACAGGAAGCACAATAAAAGTCAGCAAAGTTATTCGTGCCATTAATAAGTTTTATTTTGTCATAAAACTTAACTCGAATGCACTTTGTTTTCAAAGCAAAATCAGTTAGTTAAGCAGATGTAATAAGCTGGCACATGCCATGAATAGCTCCTAGTAGTAACTACCTCAATCAAAAACTCAAGGAGTTTTCAAATCTAATTTTTAGCTGATAAAGATTCATCGAGTTCTATGAAGTATTGTTCCGTCTGTAGGTTTTGTCATTGTCTTTTACTGTAGTAGAACTGCTAAAGCAAAAACTTAATCATGAACTACAAACTTCTTGAGTAACAAAGCCTATTGTGAGTTTTAAAAGCAGAGCCTACCTACGTGCTAACTGGTTTATAGCATAAAGATAAAAAGGCTGCGAGTTTAGAGCAATCAAAGTACTGTGTATTAGGGGGTAGTTTTTCTTTTTTGCTAAATTTATTCTTGACCAAGGAGGCAAATAAAAATAAGAGAAATTTGTTTTTTGTTTGTAATAATGTTTTTGGGCTAAATGAGATATCATGCGAATGAACTTATGCCATGTATAGTAGTCTTTCAGAATGAGTCCCCATGCCAGGTAGAGTGCTTGGTCCCGTCACCTGTCTGCCACATGAAGATGGATGATTCCAGTAAAATGCCTTACTCTAGAACAAAAAAAGCAAACTTGCTGGCTTTTCCGTCACAATATACTTTCTGCCCAGAGAACCAAGTAAAAAATCTTTGAACATCGCACTTAAAGTATTGAGTATGGCTCGACAAAGGATTTGAACCTATGTCCAACGACTGAAAAGCGGATGCGCTAACCGCCACAACTTCGCGCCGGCGTAGAAGAGGTGACTGCGCCTCTTGTCTTCACTGCTACGCCACTGCTTACATAGCAACGCCACTACTTTAAAATATAATGATCTTGATTTTCAGACAGCATTCAATTAGAAAGTGAATTTATTTTTTTACCTTTAGACTCGTACAAACATGAAAACAAAAATATTGCTGTAGGAGCAATAGATAAGTTGTGACAGTTGATACCAATAACTAAATTAGTGATTTTATTGTTTGCAGCCAAATCCAGATTAATCAAAAATTCTAAATAAAATTGGAGGACTAAAAAATGAATACACGTATCAATGAAATCGTAGTATTAAAATAAATAAAAAAAAATGACTCACACGCAAGCCAAATCAAAGTATATTCATTGCAGACTGGTTGTGTTATTGTGAAAAGAGCAAGAAGGAAAAACGTAGAAAAAGAAAATAATGCCTTTTAGTCTGATTTACTGATTTAGAAAATCTACTGGATAACTTCCTGCAGTATTTATGATGGTATTTTCAGACGCGTTTTGGTCGTGTTTTCAGACGCATTAATTTCAGTCCGTAATTTTGTTCCGCCATGTAAGTTGGTTTTTATGAGAATGAAATTGCAGTTCGAAGGTGAAAGTAAACCGAATCGGGGATTTGTATGATGCCATAACAATAAACGTTATTGATTTTAACAAAGCTATCATTTAAAATTGTCGATAATTTATTATTAGTTAATTTGTGCATGAAAGGTCAGCCGCTCAAAATCTCAAAAATGCGAGCTACAGTCACTTAAACCGTTTATAAATTAAATGAAGAGCTTGACTTCTATTTATATCCAACCTGGCGGCTTTGCCTAGAGGGCCACCTCCGTAATGCCAGGGTTAAGAACATCGGTTTAGTCGGCTTCACCCAGTGGTAGTTGAGAAAACACTCATAAAAAGCTAATGTTTCTTTGACATAGCCGATTGTCGTCAAAACATAAAAACTGCCGTTTTTCAAAATGGAAGCGATTAAATAAAACATTCTAGCGGGCTGCACAGAGCTGCTATATTTTTCCCAAGTTTCTGGAGTCCCTGGAAACGTCTTGTTTGAACTGTTTGCAGCATAGGCCTGTTTTAAAACTTGCTCACAATTAAAGCAGCCAACTATTCACAAACCTTTGTGCATTCATTTCTCCAAGTGCATGAAATCCATCAATTTAGAGTTGTGAGAAGACGCCAAAGTGAGTAATACATGTTTTCAAAAACAATGTATGAAAATTAAGCCAAATAATATTGCCTTTTTGGTAACTGTAAGCCTATTTGTATGACCAAAAGCCTTTGTTTGCACTTATGTTTGTTGGCTTTGGGATAAATACAGCCAAGCAAAAAGTAAACCAACTCGACGTCCAGCACTTACAATTAAGTTATTGCAATAGCAGGGCCCCATCATTAACGCGGAGGTTAAGAATATGGGTTCAGCCAGCTATGCTGGCTTCACCCAGAGGGTAGTTGGGGAAAACAGTAATGAAATGTTAATATTTTTCACGAAGCCAATTCTTTTTCCAAAATGAAAGCATTGATTTCTTAACCGGTAATTGAGTAGAAAAACATTATTCGCCGTTGCTCATAGCTGTCATACTCTTCCCAAAGTTTTTAAAGTCGCTACCAACGTCTTATTTGCCCTGTTCTCAGCATAAGCATACTTAGGTACTGGGCTTGCTCACAGTTGAAACAAACAGCCATTTCACAAACTTACTCGTATATCCTTTCATTTCTTCACTTGCATGGATGATGTAGTTGTGGAAGGGCGGTAAAGTAATTGTAGAGTATTTTTAGGAATAAGCTATTAAATATTGGAGGTACAATTAAGCATACAAATACTTTTTGTAATTGTATGCCTAACTATATGATCAAAACCCTCCAGCTGTGCGTATGTTGCTTGATCCTGGCATAATCGCAGCCAGGGAAGGGCATATTGCGTTATTGCAATAAGTTAGGTTGTAATTCAATAGCAGGCTTATAATTAATCGACTTGGTTTTTGTGCTAAAGTTGTGGATAATTTTTGTAATATCTGCAAGATTTGTCATGAATAATCGCTGATTTGTTAAAGTTTGTTGCAATTAATTATTAAGCTTACGTTTCAGGAATTAAGATTGGTCAGTCTTGCAATACAACTATACAAAGGTATTTCAACATGCCCATGTATAACCAAAAAACAAGTTTTTCGGCAAACGGGTATGTTAATAGTGTAATGTATCATCTTTATTCATCAGATAGCATATCAAGTGTTTCCTCTTGAAAGGACGACGTATAACAGCTTCAAGCGCAGCGGCTGCCAGCTGCACTGTTTTCACTTTAATCATACAGAATAGCATTACGACATCATGAAGTCAGTTTGAACAATTAATTTATCGACAGCACCTTGTCAATATCTCTCGCAAAAGCTTTAAATCCCTTTACTACGGTTAGTAGTATCAGAGAAAACACAAAAAAACAATTTTTGCAATCAAGTGTAAACTGTGACGTCATCCTACACCCGAAAGGAATAAAATTTTTTCAAGCCGGGGCTGGCTTTTGTTTGAGCAAAAAGTTCTCTTCCTCAGTAAAGAAAGAAAAATTTGAACCCTTTCACTCATGACGGGTAACAAAGTCGACCACAACCAATTTTAAACAAAAATTACTCAGCCACATTACGTCAGAATATTATGTAATTTCATGACGTTTTCTAAAATTTATTCTTTCTTCATACAACATCAAAAACTTAAGGATCAAGCTCTCGGTAATTAAGTAATTAGTGGCATTTTCCTGAGCATCTTATATTTTTTGCTCTAGAGAGCGCATCACTTCTCCCTAACAATAATAAATACAAAAGTGCTGTGCGCTCGCTTGATATAATAAGGAAACATAAAAACGTTCTTAAACCAAGAAACAAAAGCATTGTTTCTTCGTTTATGATGATTTCATAACAAGGCGGTTGTAATTCCTCATGCTCTGGAAATGCCGTTTTCGGATGCGGTTTTCGGTTAAGTTTTGGGCAAACAAGTCATATTCGAACTTCAAAGCAGTTACAAGTGTACAAACTTTTTCGAATCTGATTTTTGTTGGCGGAATGCAACGCTTTTTTTCTATTTTTGAGGATTTAACTCGCGAAAACAACTGATACGAAAAACCACAATTAGTGTCGCAACTGGATCATACAAACAAAGAAAATTTATGAAACCAAACAAGTGCAAGTTGGGTTAGCTCGCTATTTTTGTAGATTCAAAGTTCGCTTGGGTTATTTTAAATATTGCTGATGCATTACAAAAACAAGAACTATTCGGTAGCATTGTTTGATTAGACCTAATTTTTAATATTTATTTGAGAACTGCCTAATTCTAATCAGAGACTCGGTAATAAGGTTTGTTTTGGGCAAGCCTGTGGAGTGAATAATTCTGCGCCTTCGTGTCAAAGTGACCGAAGCGACATTTTTATCAATTTTTAATTAATATTCTTTAATGGTAGTACATAACCCTAGCTATCTTCCTGAGAACCGCATTCTCTCTCGTGACTTACTAAAAGATGTTAACCTCATAATGAAATCTGTCCAAAAAAATAACTGTTTTGTTTCAATAATTAAATGATAGAAAGTTTTCATCGCCTTCTGCAAAAATTATTTTGTTGCTAAGGTCATTTTGACACGAAGGCGCAGATTTGTAGTCGACAATTACATACTCCTTCATCAGCCACTTTAGCACTTTCCACAATTGGCGTCGTTATGTCACGGTCACAATTGTTTTGAGCCATAGGCAAAGATGTGATTTTACATTCAAAAGTGCAAACTTTTCAGAAGATTTCATTTTCTTTTTAGATTTCAGCAAAGCAAATTAAACTGAAAACAAAAGACTCTTTTAATTGTATGTTGTAGATGACGTCCATAAACTGCATAAAACATCAATAGAAGCAACAACACAAGTCAAGACTTGTTGTTCTCTTGATAGAGAAGCCTAGGTCAATCGAAAACTAAATTATACAACAGTTGCTTGCAAAATTCTGGTATAACTTGCTGCTTATGGCGGGCGGCCGCAAAGTTGGACCACAAAATAAATGTAAACCTTGAACTAAGCCGCAGTCTGTTTATATTGTTTAGTAAACCTGGCTGGTTACTGATATCATAGTTTATGTTGGGTGAAAAACTTCTTGAAATTTTTCGTGGTTGCTACACCAAGCAAAAGTTCGGGATTGGGCTTTGGTCATTTTGGCTTCCACCTTTTTGTGTTACTGTATACTATATAATCGTTCCACATATAAACCGGCGAAAAGCATTTTCCCTTTTAGCACCAAGAGTGCTGTTTATGTTTGTTTGCATTTCAAGCAGTAAATGTGCGCGGCCTAGCAGCTGATCACAACGAATGTGATCCATTTCGCATAATTTTTCTACGGTATTTGCATGAAATAGTTCTAAAGATTGTATTTGATTAATTTTATTTGCATTTTGACTCTTGATCGAGTAAACCTATCTGTGGTGCCATGCACCGATTACTTTCATGAAGTACTTGGAAGTAGATCTGCTGTACGTTACAGCACTTACTTTATCATTAGTTACATTGCACGCAAATGCAACTCTGTAAAGTAAAGCATTTGCTTATTTTCACGCTTACATGTGCATATGCTTTTAGTTCAACTTAGTTTCTCAAAATCTGAAATCACTACCATTCTTCATATGCTGTCTTTGATGAGCTCATTAGATCTCATCATTATTCAAGACACTGCATCTTGTGTATTTGTCTTTTGCGTGATGTTTTTAACCTTATTCTATTACAAATAGTCAATAGATTCACGAGCATGTATGTTTTTCTGTGCTTATATATACTTTTTTAGTCACGCATCTGAGGAAGCACTAGCGTTTTCTAAACATTTCTTCATGAACGCCAACATTAGTTTTTTCAAAAAAAGACTAGGTCTTGGTATTGTTACCCTACCCTATACAAGGGATCGGAGCATGGCAGGAGAACATGGAGCCCTAGAAGTTCTGTAACTCCGCTTGGCCTGAGCAAGGGGTCGTAAAGATGAGTTGCCAAAGAGCGAGCAGCACAAAGAGTCCGTACCTGTACAGTGCAGAAGGAAATGAGGAGTATCCTGAGCCGGATGACCATAGGCGTTGCATGAAGAATTCTCATTTTGTCGATCCTAGAGGGATAAGAGTTTAACAGAATGCTGCTTCAAAAGTACAACAGTCTTTTAACTTGTGACTGATTGTTTAAGCAATTTTATATCTGAAACAGCAAAAGAAAATAAATAAAAAATAGATTTTCAGCATATCGCCTTAAGAATTGCTTACATGAAAATAAATATATTTGAGAGCTGCAGCGTAATTTCACTGCCCTGATAGATTATATCATACCTTGAATAGTGAAAAAAAGAATTGTAGTTAATGCAGGCTTACAAAAAGCAAAACTTCAAATCAAAGCCAGAATGACTTTCTTGTAAAATCCGTGACAGTTGATATTACATAGCAACAGTTTGAATGTGTGTTTGTTTGTGCGTGAAAGAGAAAGAAAGAGAAATTGAATTTCACTCGAAGTTCTGAGCATAGAATCTTGAACATTACAAGATTGATCAGCATCCTTGTATGACAGTCGTCAGTGGGACGGTAAAATCGTGACAACGTCGTTTTCAAAAGTATATCCGTATCTCTACGAATTTTATGAACGTAAAGCTAATAACAAACGCAATTTTAAGCTCAAATTTTTACTAAAATAGAGCCAAACGTTTTTGAAAACGATTTACGAAGCTTAGTTTATGGAATGCTTCCACAGAAAAAAGGTCTTTTTTCAGGATATTGGAGTAAGTTTTTTAATATCTATAAAAGCCAATTTAATATCTTTATACTCAATTTTCCAAACATAGTTGTCTTTGATAAGGCGCAGACATTGGTCCATTAAAAATTTGAAATAAAAAGCAAAACCATTTTGAATATTTTAGACTCTTAAAAAGTTAGAACAGTACCAAGTGGAACTTTTAATAACTAGACGATTATCAAGATCTGCTTTGGAGTTTTTAATTTTAATTTTCTAACTGAATCACCAGAAATATTTCACGTAAATTGAATTAACCTCATTTTTTATTTTTGTCACCCGCTAATATAATTTCTTAGAATCTTTAACATTCTTCCAGATATGCTCTTCCGAAAATAGCCAAAGTTTGGGGTGCCACAGTAGTCAAAGTTTAGCTTTAGGTAATATCCCCTACTTTTAAATCTCAGTCTCTTAAGCAAAAGCCTTATCATGACTATTTTTAAAATTTCCGTGTTTATGGCATACTATTCAAAATTCTTACGTATGCGTAGGCTAAGCAAGTAGCTTTAATCTTCATGTCGACAAGTTGCTATATACAACATTCTCAAGTTCTATATATACGTACTTCCTGCTTCGGTCAAGCTAGCTTATGGCAAAACCAACAACCTGCTGCCTTATTATCAATTAGCGTAGTTTTGATGCTTAGTTATAGATTTTCATCTTACAGCTACGGAAAAAAATTTACAGTTATGAAAGAGCAAATAGTGCTTTGTGTCAGACTCGCTTCACTGTCGCTAGAACTATTGGCTCGGTTTTTGCGGCAGGTACCACGACAAAGCTGTGGCAACATGCCTTTCATATACGACGCAGTAGCGCAGACTTTTGCTGGCATCAAACTGGTCATTGCATATTAGTACTTTATCCAGCTTATGTAGTTGCATTATCTCAAATTTTTCAAGGCTGGAAGACTGTTGAACCGCTTTTGTTGTGTCGAGGAGAAAAAGGAGAACCAAACCAATATACACAATTTACATTAATTATCTGTTGGTAAAAATGAATTCTTTTTAATTGAGAATGCTAAGCGGAATAAGCAGGAAAAATGCCGCCACCACCTTTCCAAATTTTGAATTTACATCAATGAAAAATTTTGGTCATGTCATCATGACAAGCAAAAGCCAACTTTCGTTTACATTGATTTTTGTGTTTTTGACAGATACTAGTATGTAATGTTTTCAATATGTATGACACGATAGAGCGAAATGCAACCACTGAAAATGCTACAGGTGCTACAAATATTACAGAAGACTTCATTCGCTTTGATAAACCGGACTGGATCGTACCTGCTGCAATAAATATTTTTCTAGCGATTCTCACAATACTGGTGCTTTCATCGTTAATGCATTATGGTGTCAAAACCAAAAAATGGCGGCAAAATCCAAGTTCAAATAAGGAAAAACTGAATGCAGGTGTTGTTTATGTTTTTCTGATAATTTGTGGCTTCATGTGCATGTTTCGTTACATAGCAAATCAAGTCTACATGAACGTAGGTTTTACACAAAATGAAAATGAGTTGTGTGAATCGGTTGCTGATACAGCTTTTATTTCATATTGTTTAATATTATGGTCTGTATGTATGTTTTTATGGTGCAGGCAAAGGGCGTTTTATACCAATAAAATGCTTTCTTTCAACGCACCCAAACTGGTAAGAGTGCTTAGTTTTGTAAGTGTTATTCTTACAAATACAACAGGATTTGGATATGTACTTTTATTTACTATTCCAGTTAACTATAGATCTTCTGAAAACGTCGGTTGTGTGTTTAACCCAGACAACACATTACTAGTTACTTACGGCATTTATCCAGTTATGCTGATTACTTTAACGCAGCTAATACTTTTGTATTTGTTTTTGTATCCTTTAATCAAAATGAACTCTTTTTCTTTCAAAAGTAGATGGTGGGGTAAACCCATCAAGCCAACGCACCAACAAAACATTAGTAGTGAGCGAGACAGAAGTGATTCTGCATCTACAAGCGCCAATAATTCTATGAAACGAGTTTCGAACCTTCACCGCTCTAAATCTCTATCTGAAAAGCCATCGGGTTATGGGATCAAACTAATTTTGAAAAAAACTCTCTTGTTTGCTGTTCTTTCAACACTTTTTGATGTGTTACTTCAAATAATTTCAAGTTTAGTGCTCAGTCAACAGGGCCACCGACGATTTTCGGGTGTGTTGTTTGATATTGGTGCCTTTTTTAACTTAATTTTTCTTGTGCTTTCGTTTGCTACATACAAGGCAATGCTAACCAGTTTCTGTACACGTCACCGACAAAACTGATCTAATTTTTGCAAAGCGTTTTTTCAGGGTTTCATAACTTTTTCGGAATTGTAACTGTGTAGAGTCACTAGAGTCTATGAGATCCAAATTTGAAGAATGTGACCCTTCAAATCAATAGATATTATCCGGAATAGCCTCTAAATGGTGATTTGTCAGACATTTTCAAATTTAAGATAGCTCTCTAAAAAAGGTTTTCAATTTATACGTACCGTAGTTGTGTCGAAACTGCTCTCTTTAGAAAAAAAAGAGATGCTTTGAAAAACTATCACCCCCTGAACAGGCGTCACACCAAACTGCTTCCCCATGTGACGTTACGGTTTCTACGCAAGTTTTAAAGTATAGGCCAGAGATTATATAAAATGCAATGAAGTTCTATACATTGTCAAAATGCTGTGCTATTTACGTGTAGAAATGCTTTGTAGACAAAGTTATTCGATTTAATTAGACGGTTCTTTAAAAGTTACTTCAGAGTTTAATATGCCATTCAAGGCCAAGCGTTTAAACTTGGCAGTTGATCCCATTGCTTTGTCTAATGTGAGTAAGGTGTGTTGTGCAATATTTTAAAAAGCTTTTCTGACAATTCAGCAACAAATGTTTCTTAGATTAAATTGAAAACAAAAATACATTGTGTGGTTTGTTTCAAAAACTAGGTTTAGTAGCAGAGACTAAAAGTTAAGTTTGTGATCTGTTGCACTGAAATGCTACGGGCGCAATCAAAAGTTTCTGCTCGCGTTGGAGTGAACTTGTTATTCAACTTCAACATTATCACGCTTCAGCCCAACACTTTTTATACAGCAAAAACTTCGAATAACTGACACTTACATCAACCTCAAAATGAGTTTCTCTGTTATTGTCAACTTTTTGTATATACGGAATTGAAAACTTCTACCATCAGTGCCGTGTGAGAGGCCTAAAAATACGAGTTAGCCGCTGTTACTGATTCGATTAGCGATTACCACCCTCACAGAAGACAGACTGACAATGCTTGAAAAGTGTGCTTCGCGGACTAACTAGCGCGAGAGAACGGCTGAGACCCAGTGTTTCGGTTTGTTGCTGACAATTGACGAACCTAGAAAAACACATTTTTCTTCGGAATAATACAAAAACGTAGTTAACTGCTTGCTGGCATAGTTAGGAAAAAAATCGGTAAACAAGCACGTTGTTTTCAATTTGGCGGTACATTTGATGTCGAGGAACAGATTGTGAAAAGTTCTGCTAAATAAAATAATCACCCGCGGTCTTAATCAGCGTTTAAACAAAGGTCCGTAGGAAACCGTAAATCTTTTGTTTCCTAATGGTGGCATGCCGTCCGCAGACAGGGACCAGGTGGAGCGAAGCCTCCTGAAATTTTTTTGCCCCCTGCGAATATTAAGTCGATAACTCAAAAATATGTGCAAACCAGTTTGATGGCTGGCAGGCGATTCTCATCATCATGGCCATATTAAGCTGTATGCAAGTCATGATCCTCTATTTATGCAGGCTGTTTGTGGAACAAGTGCAAAATTTTCCCTAAGACAACAACAAGTGCAAAATTTTCCCCAGTTAGTTATCAAGTTTATTCTTAAGAACATTAGAACAGTTGAGATACCATGGTTGCGGGTTCGAATCTCAGCTGGCAGGGCATTAAGAGAAAGGCAGTGTACACTGAAGGGGCAGGCCTGGTATGTAAATGTACGGGGCAGTGTACACTGAAAGGGAGTGTAAAATAGCCACTTTTTGGATCAAGTGCATAAATTTCCCCACATGGGGAAGTTTATGCACTTGATCCCGGTTTGTTTATTTAAGTAATCAATGTTGAATGTAAGATAGGCTCAGGGGTGGATCCAGAAATTTGATAAAGGGAGGCACGCCGTTTTTAATTTTGAAATAACCATGCATCGTTTTGTTGAAAAAGTATTTGTTCACCACAACTTTTTGTATAACACTCACCTAACCATTATCAAATCTTAGAAGCACCGCCGTTAAACAAATGATTGGTCAAAATAAAAGGCATGGCTTGACCTTGACGTATGTGGCTTCATTGTGATTTACCGGTTGCAACTAGTTTAGGAAAGGTGCGTATCATCGCTCCAAGTTTGATTTGCCCTTGACATCTATTTATTAGCTATCTCTGTTAATTAGGCTATATATGTTCATAAATTGTCGCTACCATTTCAAAAATTCAACAAAATTTTGTTTTTTGAGATATTTTCATTCAGTTTGTTTTACAACAACGGGAAATATTGTAAGTTTGTTCAGATGCGTTTATGCACTTCTAAGTGTGCATCATGAGTGGCACAAAAGATATCCAGCTGGTGTTTAATTGCCTCGTTCTTGTTAACATATCTACAGTAACTGTAGTGGTTGCTTCAGTTATGTGGTGCTGTAAATCAATAACGTCTCGGAATTTGTTTGGCAAACACTAATTTTTACATAAATCCCAAAGAAAAAATCCAACTGCGAAGTCTCGGGAATGACGAGGCGACCAAGGATTGCTTCCATCATATCCCATCCACCGATCTAAAGTTGAAAAATTTCCGGACTTCAACGCCCCAACAAAGTGTTTCTTTGTCGTGCACTACAAGTCTCCATAAAGTTTTATGCCATCATAAAACGATAGACCTCGCAGGTGGCTCTCTTCCATATTTGCATTTGCAGTTTCTCTGGGCTTGGATGCTGTTTTTGTTTCTGTGATATAGGAAACCCAATGAGTCTTTTTTCTGCCAAACATTTATTTTCATAAACTCCACTTTCACTACTGAATTCAAAAGATTGTCCCTAATCGAAAAATAAGTTACAATTTCAATTGTAATGATTTTAAAAGTATTTTTCGAGAAAAAAATCTTGAAGTGCTTCCATTTACTATAGAACCAGTCAAAAAATAGTTTAAAAAACAAGGCTTCGTTGAATTTTTGAACCTATCGCAATAATTTACAGTCAGCCTGAACATAAAAGTGGATTGATTTGTCATCCGAAATAAAAAACAAAGAATTGGCCTAATTCTTCCTCTGAAAGGCAGAAAATAATGCTTCGACCACTTCAACAGAAAATACCCGGCTGAAGCAAAAGCGACCTCATCAAGGCCTATAACCACAGAAGATTTTTTTGATAATTTTCCGACAAGCTTTGGAATGGATACTTTGAAACAAGCCAAAGAAGAGGTTTGGGTTGACAAGGGTAACGGAAAATTTAATAAAAATTGGTGCAAAAAGTTTGAATTGGCTAGAGTATTAAGAGAGCAAGATGATGCATGCATGTCATACTGTTACAATAATAAAACACTAACACTCTAAAATTTGTAGTTTGTCCCAAAGACCATGCGAGAAGTGAATCCGTGCTACATCGTTGACTTGTTACCCAGGCTAAAGAAATGGAATTTCGGTATCGAAAATCCCTAAGAAGTATTGTCTTTTTGTATATCCCGTTTTCCGATTTTACCAACGAAATTTCCGCTATTTTCGAGATGGTTAACAATCGTTGTCAACATCACCATTGCAAAACCAAACAAAAAATAACTCTGCTAAAAATTTCATTTTAGTCACAGAGTGAAAAAGACCAAGATTCCTTACAAACCTTTGCTGAATATTTCCCGCAACCTCAGTTGAAGCAGAACATGCTTTTTCTGCTGGGGGCTTGTTTATTATTAAATTTGAGATTTTCCGCAGTTATTTTATTAAAAGTCAATAAATTAAGCTTCAGCGCATTTTTGCCGAATTGATCATAAATGTTTTTCTTCGGGTGTGTTTTGATGCAAATTTCCGGTTATTTTCCGGTATACCGACATTGCATTGAATTTTTTCTAGTTTTAATAAACGACCGCTAAATCAAAATCCTAATTGCTCGTGACGTACACTTTTTATTGCCGCAAACAAACTCGTTTATAGTATTCTTATTCACTTAATTTGGTCATCACAACACTGCACCTGTAGCGATGCAGCCGCAACTGCCCTAAAAGGACCTTGCTACTTCCTTCTAAAGTTTAAGCTTGGCAAGAATGACCGTTGGTTTGATTCCTTTAAGGTCTGTTTTTTTTAATTGATATAATATTAGGAGAGGTTTCTACGAAGCAAACATTAAGTTTAAATAAGTCGAATTCCAAGTTTTTGGTCTTCAGGCATAACACAAAGAAATTACTTGGAGTCAAAATAGCTTTGAAACCGCTACGCTTTATCTGCTATACCCTCCCATGCCATGAATTTCATAATTTCCATCTTCTGTTGTTCTTCGCTTGTCGTTGATGAAGAATTATCACCTAAAAGTTATGAAGGAAGAGGACAGCCAGAGGGAGTAAGAAAACGGCCGTGCGCGTTTCGTAATCTTATTTTTTGTCTCGTAAAAAGCGGACAGCCAAGGATTTGTAGACTGCCTATAGGTTTCAACCAGCGGATTCATTACACCGCATTTTCCTCTCCACTCCGAAAACATGGAATTGTGCTTTGACGAAAATATGTGTCATATTCTACGAATTTTTTGCCACTCCCGGTAAAATAATCCACTTCTCTCTCTAAATGGCGCGGTCTGGTTAAAAACCTGGTATGTTGCCAAAAAGTTTTCAATTGAAAAATCTTGGTCTCGAGTCCGAGACTGAAACCAAAACACTAAGACATCAAGGCTTTAATGCCAACAATAAGACCTTGAGGGGAGCCCAAAATCAACACCTAGACCAAGACTTTAGAAAGGTAATCTAGAGACCAAGGCTGGCATTGTGAACTAAACCACTAACTCATACGCATAAACATGTGCTTTAAAAAAACACGCTTAAAACAATTTGCAGGCCCTTTTAGAGAGGTTTTAGAAATGCTAAAAGTTGTTGTCAATAAAGAAAGTAGCGTAAAATTAAAGCCATTTTTTTGAAATGGCTTTAATAACGTCTTATTTACCCCAGATCAACTGTAAAGATAAATCCACAATCAGTGGCATACCGAAAATTTTTGAAAGGGGTTAGAAGATTGAGTCTCTTTATTTTTGGAAGTCAACTTTCGGTAAAAGGTTTTTTCTTCATTTGATATTTTATGGCATTTTTTTTGGAAATAAGCGTTTGATGAGAGATTTTTGCTTCATTTGTAGATTTAACAACCTAATGCGATTGAAAGAAAGGCAACATAGGGTAGAGAGCAATACCATAATGCGGTGTTGAGGAGACTCAAATCGGTGTAGAAAATGATATTACTGACTCGATTCGTTTGAACTAACTGACTCGAATGGACTCGGGACTCGACTCAAAACTGGAGTCTATACTCGACTGGTCTGTTGATAATAAAATCTTTTGCAAGAAAATAATTTTCTTCTTCGGCCAGTTTAAATATAAAAATTGTACCCTGAAAATTTGTGTGTTTAAGAAAAATGATTTTACACACTGGCAACTCTGGTATTTCATTAATCGTGCAATTTATTTTTGTTACCTTGTACCGCAAGCCTTTTAGGTTTTTGTCGTATGATATTTTGCATCTAGCAACTTGTAACTTTTATGTAAGCTATTAAGTGCGTTCCTAACATTTTTTGAAATTGATTTTGTAATCTCCACACCGTAACTGAACTTCCTAGCTTGCTACAGTTAGTAAAGTAGGAGACTTATTATTTCTAGCACCTGTACAATATAAAAAGTGAGCTTAAAACCACAGTCTCTATATTGCAGTGTTCAACATAGATCAATTTTTTTGAGCTTTTCCAATTTACTATATATCCACCCCTGCAAGCAGTGGGGGCACATGGCGAACTGCGCCATATGTAGCTGGATTGGTACATAAATCTTGTCCTTCCCAGCCAAGCAGTGCTAAGAGACTGTTCGCCTCCTTGCCCTAAAGCGATTTTGTAGATCGGTACAGGCTTGTCGGAATCTGTCATACTTTGACTAGAGCCTTCTTAAAGTTTGTGGACTGTGAGACTCAAGTTTGTGCAGCTCTGTTGATAATCGTCCATGGCAATCTATAAGCACAAGTAGACGAATTGTCTCCTACCACTGGTCGGCTGGGACGGACAACATATAACAACTGCTTGTAACTGCTATAAACACGTGTGGAGCAGTTTGTCATGTGCTCCCCTGTCGCAGCGGACACAGTCAGACACAATGAAAAGGATTAGGATAAAAAACAAACGCAAATTTTAACAATAACCACCAACTGACAAAACGGGTATAGAACAAGAAAAATTACTCAATATGATAAACTACATAGCAAGAAGCACAAAACAACTGCCCAATCACGCCAAAGCAAAAACTATCAAATCAACGAATGCCTTTGAATACTTCACCAAAAGATCGTACAAGCATGCATCAAGACTCACACGTGACTGAAGTGCCACACCCTTCTAATTCCACACTAAATATAGACTCACACGTGACGATTACGTCACAGCCTCGTGACTGAACAATAGAATCATCAGCAATAACAACGGTATCCGAAGAAAATCGATCAACAAAATTACAAGAAACAGATGACAACGGAAATGAAAAATAAAGCAATAAGCAAATACAGGAGTCTAATAAAAGAATGAAATCACCTGATTTGAATCAAAGTGAGCATTTCACAGACAATAAAGCTCCTAATTTTAACAAACCTACCAAAACCAACATATACAACAGCCAATTTTCTGACTCGTCCGAATCTGAACTTGATTACGAAGAGAAGATTTATAGCGAAGTACATACACATGGTTTTTCAAAAGTCTTGAGCACATTTCAAGTTCTCATATCTGCTGAACTATTAATGAAAGTAGGATAAAACTGGTATCATTTGAAAGCTAAATTCATAAAAATTTTTGTCGTGCTAATGATTTTTTCAGATCTTTTCAGATTTTATTACGCAGCATAAATAACTGAAATCCACTAGGCGTTCACTCAACCAAAAAGGCGTTTTGCATCCTTGAATTTGCAAAAAGTGGATCATGATCGCATGTTCAACGTACATTTTGCAGAAAATTCCAAAAAGAGGCACCAGAAAGTAAGTCCCTATTGAGATGGCATGGTAAATTTGTGAAGGATTTATGTTAGTGCCCAGCGAAGAAAACGGGGTGCCCCTCAGCTTCACACGATACGACTGAGCGAGTTCGAACTGCCTTCGAGCGGAGTCCCTATAAATTAATCAGAAGAGCCAGTAGGAAACTTAAGCCTCCTACAATAACTATTTGGCATGTCCCAAAAAGACGATTGCACATGACACCTTACGAGCTACAGTTAGTCCAACAGTTGAAGGACGCTGATAAACCAGCTCGTCGTGACTTTTGCATTGCAATGCAAGAGAAGTTGGGAGGTGAGGCATTAGATAACCGGCTTGTTTTTGGCCATGAGGCGATCTTCCACGTAAATGGCAAAGTTTAACAGCACAATTCTCGTCTATATGAAATTCTTGAGCATCAGCGAGATTCCCTTAAGGTGAACGTGTTTTGTGCTATGTCAAAGAAAGCTGTCTCCGGGCCATTTTTTTTGAAGGAGCGACAGTTAATGGCGGCACGTACCTCGATATGCTGGAAAACTGGTTAACAGAAAGGTTCAGCAAGAAAGAGTCTGACGACTTCATTTTCGCCGCACAGCACGAGGCGGCTCCACACTGAAGCCTCAGAGTTAGATAGTTTCTAAACACGATATTGCGTGACAGAAGGATTGGACAGTCTGGGCAAGACGATTGCGTTCTCATGCCCTAGCCTCCCGGGTGTCCAGATCTCACACCCAGCAATTTCTTTTTGTGGAGGTTTCTGAAAGGACTGGTCTATGTGCCTCCCCTTCCAGAAGACGTTGATAAACTGAAGGCTTGAATAACGAAAACTGTTGCAACCATCTGGAACACGTTTGACAAGAATTGGCCTATCGGCTTGATGTGTGCCGTGTGACCAACGGTGCTCACATTGAACATCTTTAAATACTCCATGAAAAACTTGAGAATGCAAGCTTTCAGAATAAATCAGATGCGTTGCTATATCCTTTATAGTTCTTGAGATATTTAATGTCAAAATGTGCCCAAGACTTTTCGAACAAACTGTATTTATTAATTGTTGCCAAACCGAATAAAATTGTGTAAAAGAACTATTTTGAATGTCAATGTGGATTACAATATTTCAAATGTAAATGCGATTGGAAATTGATGAAAAACGAAGCCTGGCTTTCGATCCTGAAGACGACTTCCCTCTGGCGTATTGTGAAAAACGATATATTTGTATACAATTAAAATAAATGTTGTTGGTGTACTCCACTATCTTTTATAAAGCGCTTGCTTTTTGATTTCTTCTTTCTTATTATTTGTTGATTTATTTGAGCAAGTAATAAATATAAACATTAGATCGAAACAAGCTTGTCGGCATCTGTTGATGTTTAACGAATCGATTAATAGAGTCATTGGGTGTGATATTAATTAAGCTTCTATTAACAATAAATCTGCTTGTCTGTTACAAATGACAGTAACTTAGCTAACCAGTTGCAGTTGGCTATCTCTTAAGTACTGATAATTCTGTTGTTTACGGCTTTATAGTAAAGTGTCTATTTATTCAGCTTTTGCTCATGCAGTGTTTATACATTAATCAATTAGATAAATAATCATGTAGCAGATAACTTACTGCATTACAAAATTGTAAAACCACTTCCTAGGCTAATTTTTGCAATGTAGGCAGTAGTCTTCCTTTCACAAACTACTGCAAGTGCCGTAGCTTTCTTCCACTCTACGGCGAAGCGAATATAGGACCAACGTAGAGACACTGCTTTCCACAGCTATTTAGCATGACCGGAGCGATTTGACAATTGGATTAAACAACGCATTTTTCTTTAACCGCTATTGGAAAAGAACTATGCCTTGATGTGGTAGAAAACTGAAATATGAAAATGATGATGTAAAGGAAATAGACGAAAAAACGTTCTTTATTACAGAAATAAATGAATTACGTAAATTTTCGGAAATTGAATGACTAATATTTACATCAACTTAGATCTTAAATATCAAGATGAAGAATTTTTACTCAATTCAGTTATTTACTTTTGATCAATTAAATGTTTGTACTACACAGGCTAACAATAGAATTTTTGTCAAAATGCAAAGGATGTTGAATTGTTTTGGGGTTAAATCGGGGATGCTAAGTCTGAAAAAGCACTTTGTTTTGCCGATTTGGCTCTAGTTTTGGAGATATTTTTACTTATATTTTTTGTAATTTTGCTTCAGCACGGTGCATTCTCAAGCATGCGAAGCTTCTGTAATATAATATTACTGGTTTCCGATTTAAAGTTTAGTGTCGATTTACTCCATACAACCTATATGTATATCGATTCGTGTAAAAACAAGTCATAATGTTGATGATTTATGAAAGTTTGATGCGATTTAAAGCATTACTATCAGCTAATAACCACAAAATTTACGACTTTCTCCTATGAAAAGTTTTTCTTTATTACGTTTATATTCCTTCTTACAGAAGAGTTATCAGTTTTAATCTGTTTGTCCTCCCCAGTGCGTTAAAACAACCCTGATAATGCCTTAGGGCAGCATAGTGTAAAAAGTATGTATCATTCAGCTAACTAAGGTGCTAGATTTTGTGGTTTTACGGACATAATGAACGATAAATTGCTGCTTTTCGGCGAACATTTTAATGAGTACTATATATCTATTTGCAGGAAAATTTAGTTACATTGTCTTAAATAAAGCTGTATATGAGAAAGTAGTAGAGATGAGCACTAAGCGAAGGCAATGCCGAAACAATCCAGACGTATTTTGTTACATTTGTGGTGAATATATGATGGCAAAGTACCGATTCAATGTGAGAGATTTTACCAAGAGAGCTTATGAAGTCTACTTTGGCATGAAGTTAGAGGATGAAGACAAGTCTTGAGTACCCCACAAGGTGTGCAAATATTTACAGAAGTGCTGCGCTATTGGACCCAAGGCAAAGTCAATTCAATGCGGTTTGGGGTTCCTATGGTATGACTATAAATTACCGTGGTGATTGCTATTTTTGCATGGTGGATATATCTGTATGGAATCAGCGAAAGAAGAAAGATTGATATTATTCTGATATTGAGTCTGCTTGACAACCCATACCACATTGTGCTCAAGTTCCAGTTCCAGTTTTCACTTCTTTACCTGACCTTACTGCTGATCAGATGCTACTGGAAGCGATGGATGATACTGATAGCAGAGACAGTAGTATTAGCAGCTCTTCCAGCATGGATGCTGCAGCATCTTCGCTCAGTGCAAAACCAAAGCTCTTTAGTCAAGGCCAACTGAATGACCTAGTTCATGATTTCAGCCCATCCAAGAAATTGTCTGACATTTTGGCATCTCGTCTTCGTGAACATGGTATACTGGATTCGGGAACTAAAATTACACTCTACCGTGATAGGGATGATCTGTTGATTTGTTTTTTCACTATAGAAAATGCCTTTGTTTGTTGCAACAACATCCAAGGCCTCCTTTCAGAAATGGGTCTTCCAGAGTAAAACCCAAATAAATAGAGATTGTTTATAGACAGCTCCAAACGGAGTTTGAAATGTGTGTTACTTCATAATGGCAACAAGTTTGCGTGTGTTCCAATCGGACATTCCGTGAATGTTAAAAAACACTATCTGAATGTGAAGATGGTTTTGCAGAAACTACGCTACAGTAAGCACAACTGGGCCATCAGCTTTGACTTTAAAATGGTCAATTGTTGTTGGGCCAGCAAGGGAGTACACTAAACATCCTTGCTTTCTTTGTTACTGGGACAGTCGCGTTACTGATCAGCGCTGGGGAAAGAAGGATTGGCCAGTACGAGAAGATCCTGCAGTAGGCAATAAAAATATCATAAATGAGCCACTGGTTAATCGGGATTGCATTATCCTGCCTCCGCTTCACATAAAGCTGGGTCTGATAAAACAATTTGGAAAGGCCCTTGATAAAGATGATGATTGTTTCAATTATATCGCCAAAACCTTTCTTGGTCTCAGCATGGAAAAACTTAAAGCAGGTATTTTTGATAGACCCCAAATTCGCAAACTGGTACAAGATCAAACTTTCACTGCTCGTATGACAGTGTCTGAGAGGGCTGCATCGTGTTCATATGTCTCAGTGATACGAGAGTTTCTAGGTAACACAAAAGCTAGCAACTACCGGAACCTTGCGGATGTGATGCTCCGAAACTTTCAAGCTCTTGGTGCAAGGATGAGCATCAAACTTCACTATCCATTTAGCAATCTATGCTATTTCCCAAAGAATCTTGGTGGTGTTAGCGAGAAACAAAAGGAGAAGTTCTGTCAAGACATTAGGACGATGGAAGGAAAGATACAAAAGTGGTTGGGACTCTCACATGATGGCAGATTATTGCTGGTCATTGATCCGTGATTGAACTGAACAAAGCGATAGCCGGAAATCATATAAGCGAACTTTTCTTCGGATGAACAGTTAACACAATGTGGCATGCTAGTTAATGTCTTTTTAAGTGTCTAAACATACCCATGTAACTGCTTGTTTCAAAGGCTATGTTTTGCAAATGATGGACCAATACAATTCTTTGTAGTTTTTTATGATGTTAAATATTGCGCGTTTACTATATAGCATGCTTTATTTTAGTGTGGTCCAACTTTATTTTACAGCGGGCCATCAGAAGCTAAAAATTTATTCCGTGGGTTGCCGTTTAAATTTTCGGACAGCCAAATTATCTCCGGACATGTCTGGAATATTCGGGACGCATGACAACCCTATCGCAATCACGCTAATTACGCTATTGCAATCACGCTGCAGTTGGACCACGCTGCTTTATTTATTCCGTGAATTGAGAGCTTTGCCTGTTGTGGCTCAGTAATCATTGATGTCAGATCAACATGGATCAGTTACACTGAAAACACATTTTATTTATTGAGCAGCTCCACATAATTGTCTATTTAAAAGTAGCCCTAATTACGGTAAAGAATAAATGAAAAGTTCGAAATACCTCAAAAACTAGAGCCAATCTGCAAAAGATAACGTCATTTTCGAACTCAGCGCCCCCAATTTACCCTTAAACCGCTTTCACCTTATATGCCAAAAATTTTTTGTTGGCCCGTGTTGTTAGTTTATATCGACTTTGGTAATTTTCTGTATTTTTGTAATATCTTTTGGCTACTTTTTCGGTCGATAAATTTTTCATGTTTCAGTAATTTAGTATATCGTGATTTCATGTCTTGTTATAAATTTTCCGTGGTTCAGCTATTCTGTATTTCAGTATGAGTTTCTATATTTCTGTAGATCTGGATTTCTCTTTGTAGCGCGTTTAAAAGAGTAAGAACTAAGTTGCTACTTTAAAACTTCGTGCGTTGTGCGTAGTTGTTTTATATAAAAGTACGAGAAGGCAATATCTTTTGCTCGGTGCTGCGCTTGTAATAGAAATACACTGTTTTGATATCCCACGGTCTCCGCGGAAAATATTAAAAAATCACAGGAAACTAAACACTGGCATTGAAATGGTGAAAAGACTCAAGTCGTGGTAAAAAAGATGCGACTTGACTCGAGTTGTTTGGACGAAATGACTCAACTCGAGACTCGACATGAATGACTCGTGACTCAATTCGAGACTCGAACTCAAGCGACTCGTTCCCAACACTGCCATATTGCCGCAACATGCTTTTGCTGCAATTCGAATGAGCGTGTTGCTCCTGGCAAAAAAATCTAGCAACCAGCGCAGGCATTAAATTTAAATCCTGCTTTTTTTTGAAAAACGCTTTTTAATCCACTCCTTTTTTAGTTGCGCACGCGTCAATAGGTCACGTATTTTTGCGCTTTGTTTTATCGATACCCCATTAAAATGCAATTAAAAAACGTGAACGATTTTGTTTTGGCGGGTTAGACTTCTATCTATTCAACTCACTGAATCCTTTGTTTACAGTTGCAAATGGCTACTTGCTTTTATTACAACGCTGTGAATTTTGTACATCCCGAGCTTGATAATACATTATACATTGTAGCGCAGGAAAATCATCATAGCGATAAGCTATTGCTAAATTTAACGTTTAAATGACTTGCCTTTGTTGAGCTATTACAACATCAATCGATTCGCTATTCTCATGTCAATTTAAATGATGGCTTCAAACGCATATGTTGGAAATTTTATTGACTCAGCTGTACTGTAGAAACAGTCTAAAAATGGGTTTAAATTGGCTTTGACTTGCAATCCTTGTTACACAGAAACCTAAATACCATGTAGGCTAACTCATTACTAACTGCAATACAGTGAACCCTCGTTTATCGCGGGGGATACGTTCCAAAAATAACCCGCGATAGGTGAAATCCGCGAAGTAGTCAGCTTTATATTTTACTGTTATTTTACAATGCAATACTGTACTGCAGAATGAAACAAAAAACAAAACCTCTTTTCAGGCCCAAAATGTGTTTAAGAAATAGAAATATTAACGTATATATCAACTTTTTTCACTTTTTTCAACTTTTTTCACTTCTAGACAACAGTAAAGCCCCTGAGCCAATCAGGATTCACTGTAAAAAAGCACTGTAAAAAATTCCGCGAAGCAGCGAAGCCGCGATAGGTGAAGCGCGATATAGCGAGGGATCACTGTATAGCCTACAATGAAGATAAGTTCAATAGCCGGCTGATAAGTGCGCTCAATTGTTCTTCAGAAAATTTTACTGTTACATACAATGGCTCAGTGAAGTAGGGATTAATGCGTCCGTATCGTAGCAATTACGCATGGGTTTAATCCCCATGTCGGGTAACACCAAAGGACTTCAAAAACAGTATGTTAAGCTTCTCTGCTCAACGCTCATCGCGAAAGCATTAATGAGGGAAAAACAGGCATGTTCGCTCATCATGTCCTTAGGGTGCCTTCGTCGTTATGTGACAAACAGGACGTGGGGTCGTGCAGTGGTACAGCATAACAAAAGACTTGCAAACAGAGCATGTTTGCAGAGGAGGAGAGCAACTTTCTCTGCGGAACAGAAATGTACAGGGTGGGCCATAAGTTTCCATACATATTGTATTTTATTTGTTTTCCAGATATATAGTGTATTTGTTTTTGTTATAATACATACATAGTGTATTTTTTTTTGTTTTCCACATACCCTAAAAGATGCGTTTGACGAAAGAGCAACGAATTGAAATTATACTGATGGCTGGGTCGGGAAGCAGTCGCATGGCATTTGAAGTTTATGGTGTATCAGGTAAAGATACAAGACATAAATCACCTAAAAGAGCGAATCACCGACGCCATTAGAAGCATACCTTCAAATGTGCTGATGCGTGTTCATCAACAGTGGGAAACACGGGTTGATATGTGCTTTGAAAACAATGGGAATCATATAGAGCACATTATATAAATAAAAATGGTTTTTCAACATAAAATGTTTATTTTGCCTATGTATGGAAACTTATGGCCCACCCTGTACAACTTAGCTCAAGTGCGCAACATAGTTCATTTATGATCTATCAAAACCGTATTTTGTGGCGTCACAAAGTTTAATGATGCGTCAATGGCCTATAGATCGTATGCCTATAGCATATTCGTATCGAAGAATATATTTTTTCTGCTTTTATTAGATGCATAAGAATCGTTGTTGAAAGATGATGATGGTGTTTAAAAATGTGCAATTAGCATGAAGTCCATGCGTCAATCTTGGAGTCAATAGCGGCCGATCTAGCCTTTTCTTTAACTCGAAACCTTAGTTCGGCCCCTATTTGTTACAAGAGCTGACTTCATTTTTTTCTTTTTAGCCTAGCTCTGAATTGTTCTGGTCCATAAAATATTATTTTTTGTTCAAGGTTTGTTTGCTACACCAAACTCAGATGCAAGGTCTCACTTTCAAAAGCCTCCTAAATTGTTCAATAAATCACTTCGTTGTTTAAATATGACAAACTAGTCTTACCGGGTGGTAACAAATTGGGGAGCAATGTGTCACTGTCTGCAGTTTGCTAAGTGCACGGCTAGCCTCTTGCATTACTATAAATGCAGCATTGTGCTCTGCAGTTTCTTTCTCTGTAACACATTCTTCTGCATGCAATAGATTTGATTAGCATTTGACTATTCTAGAATACTACTAGTTTAGAGATAGGGTAAACGTTGTAACGTTATATTGAGCGCAAGTCATGTAATTAAGTCACCACAAAGGAAAGTAGTGTCAAAGCGAGACAAGTTTTAAAAACCATATGATTTTAAATTGTGTGCAGTGTGGTTGTATTATTTTCAATGCTTGTCCAAGTATTAGAGGATTACGTACAACTGACAAGTTGCATAAGTGGGCTTAGCACAAGTGCACATTTATAAGTTTAAGATTTTGAGTTTACAATTTAGCAAACGCGACATTAATTGACGCTCTACCAAAAATAAATGACTTAGCTTGGCTGTGAAGTTTGAACACACAAGGTATCACATCAGAGCAAAAGAATTACTTTGCAGTTATACATGCTAAAGCTTGGACATTATGTGATGTTATAAAGAATTATTGCCGATGAATCAATTTTAAAAAACTATGATTCGAATATCATCAACTTTACTCGACTTTTAACATGATGTAGGATATCTCGCTTAACACTGTACATCTTTCCTGTTTTTTTCTGGTAGGTAAGTTTTTTCGGCACTAACTTAGCTAAAAGCTAATGGATGTAATCTTAAGGTCGTCAGTTCAACACAGCATGTGTTTGTAAGACATGTTACGGATTTTTCTCAGGTTTGGTCTTTGCGATTGTAGTAGAAATGCAATGTTTTGTCTTTCAAATGCAAAGAAGGTTGTCGTTCCGAAAAGGATCTCAACACAACTGCCTTTCTTTTTCTATCTACGGCCGTTAAAAGTTTTTTCTGATTAAAGGAATAATGTCATATCACTCCAAAAAACTTTCATGTTTTTTCAATCATAGCATTTATATAACATCTTTTTAGTAAAGCAAAAAAACACAAAGTTAATTCGTCTAGTATCTAAATTATGAGAATACTGATAATTCTAGCTTACATTTTCTTGAATGTAGATGTATCGCAAATCACAAACATAATCAATCAACTTCAGGGCCAGCTTGGGGAAGTCCTACGGATTAATGCTCTTTAGCAGGGATGCAGCCGGATAAAAATTTTGGTGGAAAAGGTGGGAGTGAAATTTCTTTATCTTGGATTCTTTTGGATGATGGCCATTTTTTGAAGACCCACAGAATTCAAATGAGAATTAGATGCATTAAGCAAGTATTCGAGTTCTTTACTGTGCATAAGCTTAAGTTATAGGTTTTCTAAAGGGCACTCAGAAATTCAGTTAAAAATAAAACTTTTTGTTTTTAAAGGAGAAAAAGCAGTGGTCCCCTTTACCCACTTTTGGCTATACCCTTGCTCTTGAAGGAATAAAATTAGTTTTTTACTAACAAATTCGATCCATATAATTCAATCTTTAAGTAAATAAATCGACGCAAGATAGCCTTCCATTATATAGGTGTTCCAAGTGATCTTGGAATGACTTTAAATGTTTGTTGAGTCATCTGAAATAAGAATAAATACGGTAAGTTATATAACAATGTTTCTCAACACGGAACTCACGCTCCTCCAGTTCGGAATAGCAGGTAAGATTTTGAAAAAATATTGAAACTGAGCTAATGCACATCACTAAGCCCCATTTTTTGCGCTGCCGGCCAGATACTTAGATTCCAAGGAGATGGGATTTGCTCTGGCATTAATATCAGCTACGTGCATCATTGATTGAGGCCCGTTATATATTTATAATCAAGACTTAGTAAATTTAGTGTTATATTTCACCTCCACATCATTCCTAGTGCTGAGCGCCAAGCAGGAGATCTGCAAATACCATTTTTTAAGTCTTGAGTATGGCTCGATTAGAAAATTGAACCCGCTTCTACAGATTACAATCCGAATACTCTTTGTAATATCTAACGGCATGGTGGCGTGGTAAACACAAAGGACCATGTCGTTAGGTGGTAAAGTAATCTCAAGTCATCTCATTACTTATGAGTCGTCAGGGAGATATGAGGGCAGAGGCAGCTCTTCCTCTTTCTCATTAGGAAGTGGGCTTATGAGAGCTTAGCGGCGTCCTTCTCCTCTCCAAGCTCGTTGCCACCTGTCTACCACATAAAGATGGAGGCATCTCGTTAAGTGTCTTGCCCAAGCACAAAACAAGCAAGCTTGCAGACTTGTTCTTCACACTGTTCCTTTTTGTGCTGAGCGCCAAGTAGAGAAGCTGTAAATACCATTTTTAAAAGTCTTTTGGAATGACTCGACTTGGCAAATGATCCCCAGGTCTACCGACTGCGAAGCGGGCGTTCTAACCGCTATACCATCTAGATGTTCAATATTTAATGATAACTCTTCTATACCTTCATTTTCGGGGTTAAATTTATGTTTTCAAGCATAAACTTTTGATTTTTAAGTTTTGTAGCATTTTTCTCATGTACAACTTGAGCATCTAAGAAAGAATTATACCAATGATTACGAAATGTCTCGTTTTGGAGCTCTAAATTTCAAGGTGTTGTGCCCTAAAAGCAGACATAACGACCTTTGCTTTAAATTTTATTTGAAGCTTGTAATCAAGTAAGCTATATAGAATTTATACCTTAGTAAGATGTTAATGGAATCTAAAATTAAGTCTCTCTTACGCTCTTTGTGCTTTTCAGAAATCAGGCAAGTAGTTTAATGAGTTGTGGACAGAAGAATAATAGCTTCCCCTATTTTCTCAGAATTGAACTCTCCTTGGAAATAGCTATGAATTCAAAAACGTTTGAAATTTAAGGTGTTTTACAAATTAAAATGGCATCTAATGTATTAGAATTACTTGCTATAATTACAATTTTAATTTCTAAGATACTTCACTTCTTTGCCAAAGTTATAAAGTGGGAACCTAATTTGAAAAATCGCAAAATGTGAATTACATGTACAATTATAAAATTTTGGTAACTTTTTCTGTTTTAAAGTTACAAAATTTTACCCTCAACTATCCTTTTTTGGCTATGTGCGCGGCCTTGCCTTACCATGACTAGGGTATTATGTGTCAATGCCAAGCACTCATTTCTCATAGGTATAGGCGCAAATCCAGACGAAAAAGAAAACAAGATGACAGCTCTTTGTTAGGTTCTTATCTCTCTAGGATTGGCAGAATTGAGAATCCTTGCAGCAGCGCCTGTGGACACTCGTCTCAGGACACCTCTCATCTCATTCTGCACTGTCCAACTACGGACTCATTGCCCCGCTCACTCTTTGGCGACTCTCTATTTCTTTTTGACCTCTGGTCCAGACCTTGGAGAGTTGCCCGGCTTCTGGGGCTCTATGGTCTTATGCCGTGCCCTCATCCCACGGAAGGGGTCGGGTAAACAACAACAACACGTCCAACAGTAAGTCAAGAAAAGGTCAACAACTAGACTTGTGGAGAAAATTTTGAAAAATTGGTAGATTTCAAAAAGAGGTCATCGCATTTCCTCCGTGCATAAAGTTTTAAGTGTCAATGCCAAGCACTCATTTCTCATAGGTATAGGCGCAAATCCAGATGAAAAAGAAAACAAGATGACAGCTCTCTCCAAAAATGCAGAGTGTTCATAAATTTTTGCTACATTTCAAAAATTCAACAAAATCTTATTTTTGTTTCCGTAGTAAAGGGAAAAGCACTTCAAGATTTTTCTGTCTTGACAGGTACTACTAAAAATAACCTGGTTTGAAATTGTAATTTATTTAGTGATTACTAAGAATCTTTTGAATTTAGCAGCGAAAGTGGAGTTTAGAAAAATGAGCACTCCGCAGAAAAAAGCCCCCGCGTTTCCTGGCTTGTAAAAATAAAGTCACCATCCAACCCCAGCAAAACTTTTGATGCAAAGTGGAAGACAGCCACCTGCAAAGTCTACCATTCGATTGTGGCGTAAAAGTCTTGCGAATGGGCTTGCTAGGGCTTCTGGTTTATGCCTGCTGGTTTATTCTGGTTTATGATTCAAATTATTTTTTTTATGTTTTAAGGTCCGTCAACTTTCTTTCTTTAGAAAACACTGCCAGTCTCCATAAACTTTTTGTTTCATGATCAAGTGCAGCTATGTAAGAACATTAAACAATGCCAAAAATATATCTATGCCTTTTTAATGTTAAAAAAGCTCCTCATTGTAAGCTATTTGATGTAACCACCACTACATTTTTTGGCTGTACAGTATTTGACCCATCATTTTGTCACGGGGCAGCACCAGGTTTTTTATCAGGTTTATCCCTTTCTCAATTACCATTTAAAACCAAAAGGAAATTTTCGAAGCTTTTTGGGTAATTATCACGGATCAAGAGCGATTTGCTATGAACTTTATCACAAGCCAAATATATTTTTTTAAATCCTCTTATACTTGCGCTGCTTTTTGGTGTAACCAAAAGTTTGACTCGTAGGTCAGTGTTGTGACGTCCTGAGATTATCAATATCCTTCCAAATTGCTTAAAATTTCTGAAAATGATTATTTTCTGAACCTGTCGTTTCCACTCCAAATATTTTTATATACGCTGTTTTAACAACCAATTCATTACTCTGGTGACTACATGCATGAGAAAATAGCTTTCTACCAATTGTTACTTCCACTAGCTTGGCTGCTCCTACCTTTCAACCGAAGTAATTTATACCTCTGTTACATTCCACAAGTCAAATACACTAAAGGTTCCTTCTGCTTGAGCTTTACCAGTTGGATGCTGTAATTTTTGCACTGCCAGTAGCTTTCTATTTGCAAAACCAGAAAATTAGACGTTACTATGCAAATGGCTTCATTGCTTTGTTCTAATCTGTCCGCGGTTAGCTTACCATCCCAGTGAATAGGCACATACAGTATATTGATAGATTTTCCGAAAGTTTATTCATTATGGATTTGGATACTTTTAATCGACCAGCGTCTTGATTCCTCCGTCGTGTAGAACGTAATAAACAAAATTTATCAAGATCTCCTCCGCTGGCTTTGAAAAATGATGATATAATTATTAGGTTTATGACAATTGATACTTTTTTAAAGTAAAAGATTTCCTGGGTCACAAAATAATATCTGGAAACAAAATATAAGACAAGAAGAAGCATATAGCTAAAATTTCAAAAGAGGTTACAAAATTGTGTGGGAATAAGTTTAATTGTTATCATGTGTCGGATCAGCTCATTAAGTCATATGTTAACCAGGTGACGAAAGTTTATGATGAATGCGTCCGGAGAGAAAAGTGCAATTCTCGGAACGAGCTCTTAGTTTGTACTAAATTATATGGTCGTGGTTATTGATATCAGAAGACAAACGAGTATATCACCTGTAAATACAAAGCAAAGGTGGAATTTAGTATTTTCGAGACTCATTTTGAAGGCGTGTCTGGTTTAAGTTATGCAGCTACTTTTGGCATGCTTTGTGTCTCAAATGTCTTTCATTTTGTGATCAATTATAACTCAACAGAAAAATCAATTTTTTAATTTCGGGGTGATGTTTTTAAAATCCATTCAGATTAAAGCTATTTTCTTTGTATTTAGACAAAAGTTTATCAAATTACCATACTGGGACCCGAGGTTGTAAAAATGTCATAATCTTTGTAGTCATGGGGGCAGCTATTGCCTGTGCTTGTAATTTATGGATCATTCATTAAATTTTCTGGGGCATGTAATACAATAAATCACCGTAAATTAGATGTACTTGCACCAGAAGTTTTTGTTTCATATTTAAAAACTGATTTAGTGCAAGATCCCTCAGAAATGTAAGAATGTTCTTCAATCTTGAGCTTTCAGCGCGTGAAACAAAAAAAGAGCGACGCCACAATTTCAGTTTCTGTGGAGAGTTGGTGTTTAAGATGTATCTATTTCTTCATGGTTTCCTGTTGGTATAAGTTGTCTATACCAGTCATTTAGGCATATAGCATTGTTTTCTTTCTGCTATTCGATACAAAATTGTATAATCAGTGCAGTTGGTGACCAATAAAAACCTCGAGGCTTTTAATAAAGCATAGCTTAGACCGTCACAATTGTGGGACCTAACACTGGGTCCACTGTAGTGGATGGTTGGAGCTTGTGACCACTCGGCTGTGACAGCACTATTGTTCTAACAGTTGTTAGGCATAGTGCACCTGCGATAACTGCCACTCATTCACGAAAGATACGGCTTCGCAAAGGTTGATAGACCATCCACAACAGTGGACCCAGTATGAGGTCCTACAAGTGTGACGGTCTAAGCTATGCTTTATTAAAAGCTTCTAGGTTCTTATTGGTCACCAACTGCACTGAAGAGACCTGATAGGTCGAAACAGTGTCACTGTCTGCAATTTGCTAAGTGTATCGCTAGCCTCTTGCATTACTATAAAATTGTACATCTTCTCGCTTTTGCTTCTGGGGTGAGTAAACGATTGTTTTGTAACGTTTCATTTGCATCAGCTGCTTTTATGTCTCAGAGTTTGTCTCAACTACTTTAAAACAGTCTTCAATTAATTTCAGAGGAAGCAGTATTTCGGTTTGAAGGTTAACAAATGGTTATCCTACTGGTCCACATATTCTTCGGGTGGTGCAGTGCATTCCTTTTTGTCATTGTTTTAATAACTGCTTTTGCCCAAATTAGCAACACTTCATTCACTATAGCGGTAATATGCCTATTTGAGGTGATATTATTTTAGCTTGCCACTCTTAAGTAGAAACCTAAAAACGTTACCACGCGTTGGAAGTTTATCGTAAGGTGTATTTTCCCACCAAAAAGTAGTTGCTGATGCTTGATGATGTGGTTTCAATTCTTCTTTTCCCTACACGGGTATCTGAATTCACCTTATTGCAGACAAGCTATCTTTTAATTGATTACTAGTACTATCAACAAAATTAACACAACTTTTAATAGTACAGAAACAATATCTTCCCTAAGTCACATATATGCAATTCTTGTAAAATTTTAGAAACAAAGGTGACTCCTGCCAATGACTACAAATTCTAACACTTAACAAAAACCAGTAAATTTTGATCACAACATTTGGTGTAGGTCATAAAATCGATAATGTGGAATGACTCTTCTTTCCTAAGCGAATGTGATAAATAGTTTAATTTGCGAAATTTATGTAACAAGCACATGCAAATTATCAACACAGGAGGTCTTTGTCAATACCTAGCTTTAAGTTGCCTCAGTGCAATATTGTATAGCCGACGCCAGAGCTTTTCAGCTGGGGTTCCTTGAAACATGTAGAGGGGTTCCGTGAGCGCCAAGGGTTCCTCTTTCTTTCGTTTTGTTTGGCAAAGCATAACCTTTTTTTTTTTGAAAATATTTCGGCAAAACTTTACAACACTCCACTGTAAATGCATGATGTAATCATCTTTAATTACGCAACATGTTTGATTTTAAACGCAATAATTTTATTTCAAATATAGTTGCGACACAAATACACGAGGAAGCAAAATGTAGATTTTTTGAAAGATCGAAAATAGCGGTGGATAAACGGCCGAGTCCACTTGCGCAACAACTTAAGATGCAAGTATTATGAATTCAAACTGGTATTGAAAAATGGCAGGAGTTTTCAAACTTTTTCTTGCTACGAACTCTTTAGCCGAATCTAGATCTGTGGCGTATCGTTGAAGAAGAATATAGCATAAACAGAACTCGATTTTATCAAGTCGATTGCCAAAAAAAAGGTCTTGAAGTTGAGTATGGACGAGAGCATCAAAACATTAGAAAATATAGGATTTTCTGTGACAAAGTAGAAAAAAATTGCTTTCGTAGAGTTGATCTTTAAAAAAGTCTTGAACAGAAAAAGGGCAGAAGTAAAAAGTTTTGCATAGGCGATTGTCGAAAATCTTTTATGTACGAGGTGCATTCAATAAGTTTCCAGACTTTTTTTGTACAGGCATTTATAATTGCCGTAAACTCGAGATATTTCAGTATGTTGTTACTGTACACCTTATGAGATGATTGACCAATTTTTTCTTGTTTAGGTGCAAATTTATAGCTACAGTAGGAATTAGAGTACACCTAACTAAATCCTGATTGTCACAGCTGGTGAATTTCAAAAATGCAATCTGGACGTGAGGACACATTAGAAGAACGATATGCGATCAAGTTCTGTTTTAAACTTGGAAAAACTGCCACGGAAACGTATGGTATGCTTCAGACTGCTTATGGACCATCTTGCATGAATTGATGATCAGTTTTTCAGTGGCACAAGAGATTCAAGGAAGGCAGGGAGTCCGTGAGGGATGATGAGAGATGTGGGAGGAGTAGGGAAGTCAGAACATCAGAGATGATTGGCCAAATAAACAATTTCATGAATAGGGACCGTCGTGTTTCTATAGAGACACTAAGCGCACAGTTTAATGTCAGTGTGGGAGCTGTACACATAATCATTCGTGAGAAACTGAAGATGAGGAAGATTTGCGCGAAGTTCGTCCCAAGAGTGCTCCGGGAAGATCAGAGAGAAAGACGTTGCAATGACAGCAAGGAGATGGTCGAGCTCATTAATTCAGATCCCCAAGTTCTTGATGCCCTGGTAACCTGCGATGAAAGCTGGATCTATTGTTATGACCCAGAGACCAAAAGACAGAGTTCCCAGTGGAAGCATGCTGGATCTCCGAGACCCAAGAAGGCCAGACAGAGCAAGTTCACCCAGAAACTCATGATGATCCCTTTTTTTGACAGCATGGGTATAATCTACATTCACTGGGTTCCCACTGGAATCACAGTCAACAAGGAGTACTATATTGAAGTTTTAAGGGAGTTCAGGAAGAGATTCCGTCGGAAGAGGCCAGAACTCTTCGAATCAGGTCAGTGGCATTTCCATCAGGACAATGCCCCAGTCCACAACTCCATCCTCGTCACAGACTATTTGACCCAGATGGGCATCAAGACGGTTCCCCATCCTCCTTACAGCCCGGACCTTGCTCCCTGCGACTTTTGGCTATTCCCAAAGCTCAAAGAAAACCTCAGAGGCAATCGTTATTCCACAATTGAGGACATGAAAGAGGCTGTGACGAGGGTCTTAAACACGCTCACACAAGAAGACTTCCAGGGGGCTTTCCAGAAGTTGTTGGAACGGTACAACAAGTGCATTGATGTGGGAGGAGAATACTTTGAAGGGGACTAGAGTTTTTTGTGTGTACGGTTAATAAAAGTGTCCATACCAAAAAAGTCTGGAAACTTATTGAATGCACCTCGTACCTGTACGAAAAACTTGCTCGATTTACCCGCAAATTTTCTCTCACCTACTCTAGATAGAGACTCCCCTAAATTAACGTTTTTACTCAGAAAAACGCATACAAACCTTAGTTTCGGGGATTGTCAAAAATGTTTTATGTAATGTACGAGAAACTTGCTCAATCACCTCAAAATTTTCTCTCGCTCTGCAGAGCCAACGCAGCTCTGATGAATTTTTTGTAATTGGGGTTCCATGACACTTGTAAAAGCACACCACGAGTTCCATGACGCTAAAAATGTTGAAAACCACTGGCCTACGCCATCAAACCGAACTTAACAACGAATCAGTAAAATGGGCGAAGTCGGTAGACAGTGCCGACGTCAGCATAAATACCTACACTTGCTTTGATGCAGTACTAGCGCTAAGCAATCGTCAGTAAAATTTGTGCAATTTTGATCCAATTGGCATCTAAAGTGACGCAAAACTGCGGAGAATCAACAAAGATAGCTTATCAGCATAAAGTAAAATGGACGTTTTTCTCACATTTCAACGAAAAACTTTAGGCGCTTTGTGCTAGTTGAGAAAGAGCAAATTTCGAAATTTTTTTTACTGATATCGTTTTTTGGTTCAAGAAATGGGAAAAAACGACAGTTTTGTAGAATTTAAATTTTTTTCAAAATCTGTATTAGCCTGAGCTGTATCAACATTTTTTACCTGTGTCTAAGTTTTGAAAAGTATTTGAAAAAAAAGCAAACAATTAAGCAAGAGATGTGTTCGAAATAACTTATTATTTTTAGCATAAAAAAACAAAATGGACTAAGAGAAACAAAGCAACTTGTAAAGTGATGCACGTAAAATGAGTATAAAAAAGAATTAAAGATATTTGGACTATATGTTATTCAGAGCATTGTTGAAATGCCAAAATGCCTTTATGTTAAAATCATTTTACTTTACTAATTTATCAGTCACATTTGGGCAATCGGCCAGGGTTATTAGAGAGCTACAGCAGGCTTCTTTGTGGAACAGTTGCTGGACATTTCTAAAATGGTCTTTGATCTACATTTACGGCAAAGGACTACGACTAAGGAAGAAAGTACCGTCTCACCTTCGCAAGGAGATAAACTAGTCGTAGACGCCAACAAACGAGTCGTAAGAAATAACAAAAGAACAAACGTGCGAAAGGATGGCCTATAAGATAGGGTTAGCGCTTCGTGAATATTTCTTAAATATGTGTTTATTTTTAAGACAACTGTATTAAAAACATAAATGTAAATATTTGAAAAAACTGTGCTCAGTTTTGAGTTGCGTGCTTATATTGCCTTGGAAACCGTCTTTTAGAAATTTATTGGTTGAAATCTGGACCTCCGAGAAAAAGGCCTCCGACCAACATAATATGTAAATTGCATCAAATTAGCATTAAAAGAAATTACGGGATAAATGTCGTTTGCCAAAGCGTGCTTATACCTAAGTAGGTGGAAACCTTTCTAATAAGGAAACGCTCTAAGTAAACAATCCAACGAGAATTTTTTGTGCCTGAAGCGGATGCTTTGGATTCATGAGAGTTGTATCCGGTGCCTAGTGATGGTATAGAACTTAAAATATGTAAGTTTTTATGCCTGACGAGAACGCTCTGAGTTCGCTGGTTAACAATATTCAAATTTACCTGAGATTTTTGGCTTGCTTATTGTTTTGCATGTGCTATAGCGCTGCTAAAATGCAAGTTTTAGGCATGCCACTAAAGTTTATAAACCTCGAGACTGCTAATCAGACAATAAACAATCTCAGATTTTCTACAATTAAAAAAACATTACCGTAATATACAGGGTGTCCCAAAAAGATGTATACACTCTTTGAATCGTTATAACTTAATCAAGTTATTGATTTTTGCTTTCAAATAAATTGATGCAAAAGAAAGAATAAACATTTAAAGAATTTGTGAGAAAAAATATACAAAAACATATCAAATTAAATCTTAATAACACAAAAGACACTTGGGGCAATTTCAGAATGTTTACAAATTGACGAGTTCACATATGTACTCAAACTGGTGGCAGTTTTGCTCAATACGCTTTTCATATCTTGAAGAAATGGACTTAGAAAAGTCCAGCAACATTTTCTCTGGTATTTTAGCACATTCTTTTTCAATTGCTGCTCTCATTTTAGCAATTGTTTTAGGTTTCCTACTGCAAACTTCGTTTTTTAGAAACAGTCACACAAAGAAATTTACCAGTGTCAAATCTGGTAAACTAGGTGAACATCCTAACTGTTTCTTTTCTTCCAACGGTTTCTAAAAAACGAAGTTTGCAGTAGGAAACCTAAAACAATTGCTAAAATGAGAGTAGCAATTGAAAAAGAATGTGCTAAAATACCAGAGAAAATGTTGCTGGACTTTTCTAAGTCCATTTCTTCAAGATATGAAAAGCGTATTGAGCAAAACTGCCACCAGTTTGAGTACATATGTGAACTCGTCAATTTGTAAACATTCTGAAATTGCCCCAAGTGTCTTTTGTGTTATTAAGATTTAATTTGATATGTTTTTGTATATTTTTTCTCACAAATTCTTTAAATGTTTATTCTTTCTTTTGCATCAATTTATTTGAAAGCAAAAATCAATAACTTGATTAAGTTATAACGATTCAAAGAGTGTATACATCTTTTTGGGACACCCTGTATATATTTTTGCAGCACCAGAATTTGACTCCAAACGCACAAAATAGCAAACGCTAATTTTGATTAATTTTTTGATTGGTACCACGAAATCACCCGACTTAGCAAATTCTAACAAAGTTTACAAGTGCTGCTTATATAAACTTACCAACGCAATTCTTCATGTCTTCTCCGAGAATTCTTCCTTCAAAGCAAAGGCAAATAACAGCCCCAGAATGTATGGAACATAAATCGGAACATCCACTTTGACCATCCTATAGAAATAGAATTAATTGATCCAATCTTAGAAAAAATGCAGAGAGAAAGACAAATATGCCATCTCAATAAAAATGTGATGAAAATGACACCAACATAGCAGTAAAAAACAAAAACATTAAATTGTAAAATGTGGCGTACCAATAATCTATGCATATTGCATATATGTGAAGACATCGCAACAGTCTAGAAGTCGAGGAAATATCTTTTTACCGAATAAGGGAAAGACAGCAGGCAGGAAAAATATGAGGTCTATAGTTAAGTACCTCATAATACAAAAAGAATTAAAAAGTCCATACTAAATAAAAAAATTGATTACTAATAACTTATGACGCCAAAAACAGTTTACTTTTTGTTTTTGCCGTAGATTTAGTGTGGGTGAATGGACGGGTGGGAGAAAGTTGTTATTTTTCTTTTATTTCACCAGCACAAACTCACACAAAATTATGTGTAGAAAAGCTCATGCAAACACCGAAAAAATTGCTAGGTTTTAGAATCAAAACATTTCTTAGTATAACTATAACTTAAACTTACCTCAAGTTGTACCGAGCACAATCCGCCATTAACTTGAACAGTTGCATCAACTTTTGTTGAAATACGAGGGAAAGCACTACGATGTTTTCTTTTGGGTGCAGAATCGAACTCACAATTTAAGCCCGTGAAATCACAAGGAAAATCGTCTTTTCTGCACCGATACTCTTCTAGAGGATCTTTATAGATGGTAAGAGGAGGACGGAAATAGTAAAGCTGACTACTGTAAAGAGGCTTGGGAACGTACTCAACAGGAGCGAAGTAAAAAGAAGATTGGTAGAAAGAATTTACATGTTTATGTTTAAAGTGAGCTTTACCAAAGAATGGCTCATGATGTCCAAAGTGAGCTTTACCAAAGAATGGCTCATGATGTCCAAAGTGAGCTTTTCCAAAGAATGGTTCATTCTTGAAAGGATAATAAGGCGGATGAATACGGTTTGGTTTGCAAGGAGCACATTTCTAAAAATACGTATATGAGAAAATGTAATATATTTCCGGTAAAGTTGATGTTACTTGACTTCTTCAAACAGAAAATATTGTGAAGTACAGTAGACCTACCATTTCCAAGGTCACGAGTACGAAAACATCATGAGAATTAAGCGTATACCGTACAATCATTATTGCCACAAGAGCACACTTTACTTTACTTTCCCATTTATGTTGTTGACTATTTGGGAAAGAAAACAAAAATGGCCTAATGAGAACGTAAAGAAACGTGAAAACAAGCTGCCAGTAAGGTAGGACAATACTAACGTGGTAATAACATCCAGCAGGCCTTGTTAGGGGTAAATAATAAAAAAAGACCGTTTTAAAGCTGAGTTGCTAAAATGTTGTTTTCTAAAAACGTATCACCTAAAGCAGGGGTGGGCAACCTTTTTAGCCGGAGAGCCGCGTTGATCACTGAAGAGTTGGCCAAGGGCCAGTGCTAATGAAGGTGTCCAAAAAAAAAGGTCCACCGTCTTGCATTGTCGTATTATATAGCGTGGACATGATGGTCTTCAAAAAAACAAAGGTGATCACCCTCTGAATGGATGGAAAATGCGTCTGTGCAAACTGACAAATGCCTTTTTTATCGCGGCATGTACAATTTTTGACTCTTTCATACGGCAATTGTTTCCCCTCCTATCATCGTCACTCAGGTTTACTGAAGATTCAAAAGTGTTCGCGGGCCGCACAAAATGCTCTCGGGGGCCGCATGCGACCCGCGGGCCGTAGGTTGCCCACCCCTAATCTAGGGCTATCAGTCCCCTCCCTAAAGCGACACTGCTGCCTGCAACACACTCTCATCAAATATCCTCACGTTCCTTACATTCCTGGCTGTTGCGTGTTGTTTTCTAAATCTATAGCCTTACCAAATGTGAGCATTCGGCATGTCCTAATTCTTTTCGATCACAGAATTCAACTTTGCAATGTATATGAACCATATTGTGGCCGTCTTTCCACTGAAAGGAACGAAATTTAAACGCTGCGTAATGCGGCTGAAAGTTTTGGATAAGAGATACGGAAGGTTCGTCAAATACATAATCGTTAACAGGACATCTGATTGAAAAAAAAAACAAATAAAGTTATCTTCAACATTGGAGTACAAAAAAAATGGAACATTTGCATTTAATCGCGCGCATGATCTTACGATTTGCTTGCAAGGGTTTAGTTTGTGCAAACCATTGCGACTGGTTATTTGACCAGTTTCACCCCCTGTGGCCATGTAAAAACTGAGAAATCTAGATTAGCTAGTGTCCCAAAAGCATCACAAACAAACTTGCCAACTTTTTTCTACCGTCTATCTGTCGCTCTTGGCGCCAAGCAGGAAAGTTGCGAACATCATGATAAATAAGTCTTGGGTAAGACCTGGTTTAGGTTTAAACCAGCAAACTACAGCATCACGGCAAAAAACATAAATATATAGCAATGTCATGATTACAAGTAAAAAGTAAAGTCTCATTTGCTTTGTTTGTTTTTGCCTATGCGTCGGGTGGCACAAACTTTAGGATAATTTTTTTGCTTTTCTGCAGCGCTTGAGTTACAATAAGTATTTGAAGCGACATGAATCATGGATTACTCTGTGCTTAACCTCAAAATTTACCGAAACTGTTCAATTAAGAAATTCAACTAGTAAACTATTAATCGATGCGAGTTTAATGCCCACCAGAGGATTATTTTGTTGTGGTCTAAGCAAAATACTTTTTCTGCTTTTTTGCCGAGCTGTGGAAGATATATTTACAAATGAGGCCAGCTGCATGGGTGCTGTCACCAGCAGTTCTGCTATTTTGATATGATGTTGATCGAAAGTAAACTTTAAGTTGTGCTATGAATTATCGTAAATATTCTCCCGCGATTATAAAATAAAAATATACAACCTACCCGCCAGGTGTGCCCGTCGCAAATATTAGGCTAAAAATGTTATTCAGCAGGCGAGCTGGCTTTACAGCACATTAAGAATGTTTGCGAGAGCAGAAACAAAAGTTGTTATCAACGGAGTGCATAAACTTGTGTGTTTTAATTATGATTTTTATATTTTAAATATAAAGTGTTTTAGCTCGCAAACAGCCAATTATTCCACATAATTTTATCCGTTTCTTCCAAAAAGTACGAGGGAGAGAGCACAAAGTTAAAGTCTGTGATGGACGCCAAGAAGGTAATTCTGTTTACAATTACAGGAATGAAATTTTCACGGGTAGGTAAATATTACGATTTGATGCGCCACCATTCGTAATCATTTTTGTGATTTCAATTGTTTCTTGGCTGCGAATACGTGTTCTGGTTTCCGCATAGAGTGAGAACCAGAATGCATAGACATGCTCTTTTCAAAATTTCGTGCGTCTTGTCCCAGCAGGTCAGTAAGTTATCTTCAAACAAATGATCCTTAGAAATTTTACACAATTGTAGGTTCATTTTTTCCTTATTAATTCTGTTTGGACTCTGGATTTCTTAAACTTTGTCTCCTATCCTGACCTCCATATTTATAGATTGTTCTTACTCTCTGTCAGATCATTGTATTACAATTATTTATTTTATTTTATTTCTTAAGTACGTGGAGGTAAATTCACTCAAAGTAGTTGCTGAATGACAAAGCGCTCCAAACCACACACGCGCGTGCGCGCACACACATACATATACTCTTACCCATAAATGGCCTCCGTAGCATACTCATTATTTATATCCAGAAGCAGTAAAACAAAATATTTACCCGTTTTTAATGAAAAAGTATTTAGTTTCATCATCTGGATCTGGACTCGGAGTCGCCCAGCAGCAGTCTATCTACATTGACAAAAAAGTAAAACGATAGATTTACATGTATCAGTATCTATTGTATATTCAAGGACCAATTGATATAGTTTAACTTTCCAAATATAAAAAATGAAATTTGATTACCCTTGGAACAAAAGATGAACAAGAAGGCCGGAGGGCGGCAAAATAACCTTATGACGTTTTTCGAGTAATCAGCCACTCATAGACGTTTTTATGGTCTGGGCGACTCGTAGTTTCATTTTAAATATGAGCCTTGAGCATGAGAGCCTACAACGGTTCAGCTTTCATTCATTCATATGAGCTCATGCTTTGTTTTCCATGTCAACCGGCTGCGAAGTGAACTCCCAACCACTACACCGCCACGACGGTTTAGCTCATTCAGGCTGTATGTAGTGTAGTGCACCAGGTGCTGAACTCTAAGTCTTTCAATTAGAAGATTGACGGTGACATCATCTCGCGGTCAACAAATAAATTTGGATTTTGCATCCATCTGTATTTGCTCATACACCTCAAATTTACGTAGTTTTGATGCACCCCTGCAAATTGCTAACACTAACTCAATAACCTGAGTCCCAAACTCATTTTTCGGTCTTTTGCTCATATACAACTTAATTTCAAGCATCTTTAGTTCATCACTTGCATTGATATAATAAATTACTTTCTAAGTCCAATTTTCTAAAAACTTTAGAAATATTGCCTATACTGCAGGTCTTGAAATCACTGAAGAAGGAAAAGCTGCAACCAAGATCGCCTGAAGCTAACAGTAATATTTGTGTTGGAGCAGAAAAATGTTTTATAAGTTTTTAAGTTGACTTTCGAAGTGAGCAAACCGTAAAACCGTAAAAAAATTAGAATTACTTGAAGGTGTAAATCTGTTTCTTTGTCTAAAGATACTTTTGCGTAAACATAGTCAGGAATATTCACAATTCCACCGTCTTGGATCGGACACTTAAAGCGGCGATCTTTAAACAAAAGAAGAGACAAATCCAAACTTCCATCATCTCCAATGCTGAGCAATTCAGTTTTTCTGCAACAAAATTGAAGGCTTATTTTTATCGTTCGGTCGCAGAAAAACCCTTGGGTTTTGGCATGGGATGTGATCTATGTGCGTTACGTGCAAATATGATTTACAACAACGTAGATAGATTTGAGTTTATAAATTACAGCAATCAAAAAAAGAAAAGTAATTCTAGTTTTAATTCCTAAACCCAACTCAAACTTCACTCCCATCTTAAAGTATAGATCATTAGCTACAGTAAAAATATACAAGTAGATTACATAGGCATATTGTACTGGCACCAACCTATGTTTGTATGTCTAAAACATCTCTTTGATTCATCCCTGCTTCAGAGATGCTGTAACTGCTGGCACAGTACATTTTCACCACAAATAGTGTAGCTAAGCAGAGCAAATTGGCACAATGGTACCATACTCCCTAGGATGCAATGGTGGAGATACCGCAAGATTTAAACGCAGTAAGATCTTTGTAGCCTTAAACGATGGTTTGATTTACTCGATCACGTCGCAGAGCAAATAGGGAAATGGATGAATGCCAACGCAATGATTTTGCAATATTTTGTTGGTGGAACAAAATTTAAATATAGCGTTGAAAAAAGTTGTTTAAGTAAAAATTTGAAAACATTTAACCAGGAGCTAATACGGACGAAAAGGCCACGAAAAACTTATGATCGAAACAGCCTTTTTTGAAGCAACACAATGTTTTTAAGTGGCTTTAGAGAAGAAGCTTAAAACTTATGAGCAAAGTGATAGCTGGAATCAGCCATTTATGATTACGCTCGCAACTTCCTTTAACAATCGATTTCATTGTAAGAAAAACATCATCTCAAAATTATCGCATTCATTTACTGCAAAATCAATTTGTGGAATAAAAGTAGCGTTTCATTAAAATCAACATTTGATTCTGGCTGCAACTTTGTGAAATGTTTATTGTTTGAGCTACCAGAAGTTTTAATTCGCTATCACTTATGTGAAAAGTTTTCCTAAATCATGATGATCAAATTTAGAGGGTAAAGGTTTTTTTACCTTTCTCTTTTGACACACCATTCTTATATAACTATTGTATCATATACAAACTTTAAGTCTGTTTGTAAAGGATCGGAATGCAAGACCACATCGTCCTGGAATACGCACGTTACATTGAAACAGTAAGAAGTAAATCGTTGGATTGGAAATAGACTAGAAAACGGCATGTTTCTGATGGTCCAAGTATATTCAAGCCGATCATCAATATCCTAAATATTTTGTGGGGGTAAGAGCAGTAGATTTTCTGGGGTGGGAATGGTGCACTACAGTATAACAGAAGGTGGCATTTGATTGAAAATACATTGCATTTATCAGAAAACGCTTTTTACACTATTGCATTAGATTCAAGTTGAAGACTTTTTAAAGGAGAAAACTTCTGAATTAAAAAAAAATGAATGACAAGTTTGATTCAGTGGGAGCATTTTTCGAAGTTGCCAGGTGACACCAAGTTTCGCGACGCCATTGTGCGTGCATCTACTTAGTGCTGAACCTTTGAAGTTAAAAATAATTAATTGGCAAATGCTCGCAAGTTGTATTTAGAAAAAAAATCAAACTTTAATCAATCAAATTTTTTATCTTTTTATAGCATCTCATAACCGCATTTGAAAAGCTTTTCTTTCATCGCATTAAAACCCCTTAAGAAACCAAATGCTGAATTCAGTCCTGCTTACTTATGAATGTTCATTGTACATGGCCCACATATATATTCTTAATTCTCTTTTCCTCTCAAACAAATTCAGGAACTATTAGCCCTAGATGATGCTTTTAAAGCCTAGGATAGCCTAATTAGCCAGATCTACTGACTTAACAGGTCTATTTTCAAGTCTTGCCAAGCCAATTTCCTTGAATATACAAGGTGTTAAATATTTTTGTTGTTACCTTCTGTTGAGTTTGTGGAATTTGTTATGCCTAATGGTTCCTTTTTCTGACGCAGTAGTCAACGCGAAGTATCGGTAAAATCCTCGCTTTTTGTTGTTCGGTTAAATGCAAACGCGCCTGCATGCGAAGTAATAGAAAAGGGCGCTAGCTAGAGTTTGTTTAGTTAAAGTATCAAATTGCTATTGTTGAGTTTTGTGTCACATAACTAATTAGTCAACATATTAATCTTTATATTGATCTTTGTAGAGTGAGACAACTGATAAGTAATTGAGATAAGTGTATACAATTGAAAAGTGTTGTCTTACTCAGAAATTCAAATGGTCATTTGTTCGATTCTTGTCTGGAAAATAGTTCTGGTACGTGACAGTTGCTTTTGTAATTGTTTTGCAGTTAAGTGATTGTGTTTTTTTTTGTTTTTAGAAGCGGACGTTTAAGGACGTATAAAAAAGAGCACAAAACCCAAAAACCATCTTTCAATCAATCGTTTTATAATTGGTGGAATTAAACCAAATTATCAATATTCCGTCATTAAATTTATTTCTCACGTTTTTGGAATTGTATAACTCCGTTGAGGTCTATCAGTACTAGACAAGGATTCTACATTTGTTGATGGAATTTGCCTCAGCCTTTTCTGAGGAGAGACTAGGCAGAAATTCATCAACACAAGGCATAACTAAAAGTTAATGAAATGGCTATAGCTTATATTTAGGATTGAAAAATTAAAGCCGAAGAACCCAAAAATAATCTTTAAGGGGTTTACCTTTTTTTGCTAGACTTGAAAGAGAGCGTTAGCTGGTGCGATATGATAAAAATAGAAAGATTTTCCTTGACTTGATTTTGCAGTACACAAGTTTTTTTTGTTTTACTTGTTGTCTGCTGTTGCTTTGCAGTACATGAAGCTGGCCAAGGAAAGAGGAGGGACACACCAAATGCGTGAGCAACAAAACTTATAGTAAAACTAAGGAAAAACTGAGGCAGTGAGAAAATGACCGGTGGTTGAAATAGGACCTTTGATATCAAAGTAAAAAAATAAGTTTTTTTGAGATGAACAATCGAATTGCAAAAAAATTGGGGTAATCCTGTACTTTAGCGCGGTAAATTATTTAAGCTGAAAGGGCAGTGTACACTGTAGGGCCAGGCCCGGTATGTAAATGTATGGGACAGTGTACACTGGAAGGGAGTATACAAGATGGGGGAGTATACACTGGGGGTGCAAAATTACACTCCCTTCCAGTGTACACTGCCCCGTACATTTACATACCGGGCCTGGCCCTACAGTGTACACCGCCCTTTCAGCTTAAATAATTTACCGCGCTAAAGTACAGGATTACCAAAATTACTCTCTTAACTAGAGAGAGAGAGAAAGCGAGTGAACACATTCATCTGTAGGAGAATACTACCAGCGTACCGGCTCGGCTTCTTCCGGTTCAGTAGTTCTGCCTTGCTTGCACTTCTAGGCATGTCAAACTATTGTTTGAACGCATAAATTATATAATCTGTTAGGTGCATACTTATGACAACTTAGACTACTTAGTTGATAATGTTGAACTAACGGCTAAATGCTAAGACCTGTTTTGTAAAAACAGAATAAAAATAAGAAGAAAATAAAAATATTTTCTCCAAGCAGTGGAGAGATTATGTTAGGCCTAAGTGCAGTGGTGGATATTCAAAATTGGGGGCTTGAGGCAAAATTCTAATAAGGGGCCCCGAAAAATTCTTGTAGCTATAAATAATTGCGATCAAACAACGATACTGGGTAGGCTATAGATTGTTGCAAAAGAATTGATGCAGATACATTAGGATATATTTATAATCAAAGCCATACGTTAGAAATATTGAAACGCTTTTTTGCAGTGACTTGTTACCGCATTTCACACAGTTAATCATCCTTTAAAAAAAATTGGAGTAATTCGCTATCGAAAGCATTACAATAACAGCACAATTGTTGGGAATATTCAAATGATTTGCTGCAACACAAGTGCCTTAAAAACTTGGTGTGACTTTAATTGTCATGAAACACTCCGCAAAACAGAATTGTGCAGAATATTTAGATGTTATGCAGCAACATAGGCCATTTTTTTTGTCAAAACATCGTGAAATAAGGGCTGACAATATGCTTAGCTAGTGTACTGCTAGACAAAGCTTAAACTTCCTAAAAATATGAGTCTTCACATGCTTATAAACGTTATGCTTGTAAAAAAAACCATTGAATTTAATCGTAATGCGTTCAGATAGGAGTTATCTAAAATTGTAAATGCTGGCGCTGGTTAATTGCATTAGGTCTGTCGAAAAAAAACAGGAAGTTTAGTTACAATGGTTGTTGCCTTGTTTTTTGCTGAGCACAGGTCAGCAACCAATTTACCAATAACAATATCCTCTACATTATTATCTTTGAACTCACTGACACTTGATTACATAGGGCTACTGGTATCATTTTCTGTTTCATTAATACACATAACTTAGATGCTTGAAAATACACTTTTTGTCTCTCAGTTCTGTAGTAGCAGTAGTAGTAGTAGTAGTAGTAGTAGTAGTAGTAGTAGTAGTAGTAGTAGTAGTAGGGCTGTTAATTACAATAAATCGATCCATTAGACCTTTGCATCATCCATGTTCCTACTTTCTTCCTTTCGCCTTCGTTTTGATGCTATACTTTCATACTCTCTATTTAACCGATGCACTAAAACTGTCTAGTATAAGGTAAGGTATACAGCAAATCAAGGACTACTATCTTAATTGAACTGATAATTTACGAATGAATCTGAATAAACAAACCTTTTTGACAAATATGATTGTAGTAGACTTCATGTTTGGATGAGTCACCAGACAAGTAAAGCGTTAAGGCCATTAAAATCTTTTATTGTTTTACTATCATAACCAAAGATAGTGGTATATACCAATCATGAATAATGACTTAACTAATTCTCCTTTTACAAATTCCTCTAAAAAGCTAAATATGAGGATGTAGCAAAGTTGCCATTGAATCTTTGGCTTGAGCAGAACACAGCAAGTACAAAGATGCCAAACAACTAAAACTTAATGTTTTTAAATCTTGCAAAAACTTTTTGTGCTTGCATATCTCTAATATCATTTTGCACCGCAAACGCAACTGACCGATTATTCTTTCAAAGCAAATTTATTTCCGCTTTCACCAGTATCTCACTAACATCAATAAACCGCTCATAAAAAGACGAATTAATTAATTCACGTTTTGATACAACGGAAAGCTGGATCGACTTCATAGATGAATTATCACAGTTCACAGGCAAAGTCTGGTGTGCTCAAAAAGCTAAAAATATAAGTTGTTCTAATCACATCAGTAAAATGAGGTTTCCCCTAAAAAATATGTTAAACCTACATTGCCACAGCAGTTTCTGTCAAAAGAGCTGGAAAGCCTTCAGCCCAAAACAGTAGTAGAAAAAAACAACTTTTAGTGTTTGGTTTTTATTTAGGGAGTGGCTATTTTGCCGTCAATGACATTCTACTCCTGCACTCTATTTTCCGTTGAATGTTTGTGATTGGTCAATTTTAGTAACATATTAAAAACGTGACTTTTAGTCGTTTGTGATTGGTCAATCTCTATAATGTAATAAAATCGACAAAAAGTGATTTAACAAAAATGGAGCTTTCAGCTTACACTCCCACTCATATCCACAAACTACCATCCCCTCCTTGATGTATATTGCCTCTGTTTAAGTACCCTGCCTGCAAAGATTCGAACTTCTACCCATTTTATTCATAGTTAATATTACTATCCAAACAGTAACTATGAGCACACCAAAACAATACTTATGACCACTGCAGCAAATAAACCAATTTTGAAGACATACAAACGTTGAACGGCAAAATAGCTTGCAAGGGTAAAATGCAGTCAAAGGCAAAATAGCCACTTTTAGTTTGCACTTCCACAGTTGTTAAGCCCATTTCAAAATGCCACAAAATAGCCAAAAACTACACACGCCATATTTAAAAGGGGGGCCCCTCGACAACTCAAAAAAGGGGGGCCTGAGGCAGCTGCCTCATTCGCCTCAACCAATATCCACTACTGCCTAAGTGGCACCTTCCCTAGAAGAAGAGGGGGTATTTTACTTTCATCGCATTGTAGCAAACACGGAATACATAATAACGTGAAGGGTAATCCTATATAATTAGAACCAGTCAAGGAAAAGCATCCTTATTTCTCTAAATCTAAGTTATTCACGCTAAATTTTTACAACTGCTGTACATACTATCGAATAACATTCCAAATAAATGTTGATATTTTCCTCGATGTATAAATGATTAATGAGACTGAAAATAATCTGAGCAAAATATTTCATTTTACTTATAGTCTGTGTAATTTAAATCACCACTTGAATGATTTCAGAGCGCTAACGTTCTATAACTTATTAAACTTTCATCAAAGAAAATATAGCATTGTATTTCTTTTTAAAACACAATAGTTGCTCACTAGCATTCATATACCTAAACTTAAAAATAATTGCAAACATGCAATGGTTTAAAATAGCTTGCTACACAATATTACCAAAATTTTGTTTGCTTTAAAATCAAACAGAGCTTTTGAAAATTTTTACAACTCATTAGATAGTACTGCTTTTGGTTAATTGTGCCCAGGCTTCATGAATCCATTGCTTGCTTTGATCGCTTTAAATCCAGCCATATTTTCGTGGAATTCTTTCACGCAATGCAGCTGTATATCTCACCAAGCTTATTGCAAATTATTTTTCAAAGCCAGTTAGATGAAATTACACAGCAAGCATCTAAGCTAAAAATTCTGTTCTCTTACAATACCAAAATAATACTTAAGCAAAATTTGTTTTGCATTTCTATTAATAGTAAACACCCTGTCAAAAATAATAATTATTTTATTTTTATTCTTTTTGTTTTAGTAGACCCTGATTTATTTCGAAAAAATGTTTGCAAAAACCGTATACTTTCTTAAATCTCAGCCAACGTTTCCTTAAGCTAACAATTTACCAGAATTTTTTGTTTTGACTACTTAATGCAAGCTGTTATAAAAACTAGTGATTTGGTACAATCCCAAAGCTGTCAATGAAGTGATTCAAATTACACGACGGCTCCAAATTACCCAGGTTATTCCCCTATAGTCACGCTGTTTTTATTTAATTGATTTAAAGCCCAGACCCGAAGCAAAGCCAGCCACAACCAGAGTTTTTTATGAGTAGAAAAGGATTTAATCATGAGCTCGTTCAGCATTTTTTCTTAAAATCATGACGTATATTTTAAAACCAAAAGATCTTTTCTTTAATATATAGCATGACGGAACCTGTTGTTCAGCATGCACCTTGTTCCTCTTTTCCACTGTAATCTAGCACTACTGGAGCCATGGTTAAATTTCTTTATACACTTCGGCGCTTTTGGTTCCACTTCACAAGCTTCAATGCTGACAACCAACTTACTTTTACATATGCACCGCAATCAGACAAACCAAAAATAAATGTTCCATTTTGAATTGACGTAACACAATTCTTATCCAAAGTACTTGGATCACTAGGAAATTCCCGAGATACAATGAAATAGTCCTCCTCATGTTGGCACAACTCAAAAATTTTGTCGAGTCCTAGTCTGAAAAACCAAACTCAAAACTTAAAGGAAAAAACATTTTGTTTTTCCACTCGGCAATAAAATCCGTTTCTGCCATAGTAATCAAAATTTTTTACAATACAATCTGATTTCAGACAAATGCTAAAACTAGGGTTACCATATTTTGAAAAGCAAAAATCGGGACATTGGATGACGAATTTTCACGAGATGAAATTTATGGCCCCTCCAACGTTGTTTTTATCAAAAGCGGGACGGTGAGATGCGGTTGCAGGTTTGATTGTGGAGGCAAGGGTACAGATCCGGAAGCATAGACGAAAATTGGGGTGATCTCCAAAAAAAAAAAAAAGGTCATTGCCTGTTAATTCCACAATTTGTGTCATTTTCAAGCCGAAATGTGGAAAAATTTTGCAACCGAGCAGGCGTTGACCTTTTTTTTTCGGAGATCTCCCCAATTTTCGTCTATGCTTCCGGATCTGTACCCTTGCCTCCACAATCAAACCTGCAACCGCATCTCACCGTCCTGCTTTTGTTGGAGAATTAATTGAAATGTCCATTAAGTTGGTTAAATCCGTTGTGTTTCACCAAAGCAAAAAGCGGGATTTGCGATCAAAAAAGCGGGACAAGGCCTCAAAAAGCGGGACTGTCCAGCCTAAAGCGGGACGTATGGTAACCCTAGCTAAAACAGCAGATGATCACAAGGCTACCTGCAGTAAAAGGTTAATTTGCCAATTATAACGCAAGTACAAAACACGTGTAATCTCAAAAAGATCAAAGACAAAATTGCATTTGATCAATAATCATCTTTGCTAAAGAACGATAAAAACTGCAATATTGTTCCATTGTTTGACCAATTTATGTTAAATAGTAGAGCCTTGGTGTCAAATAAGTACAATATGTCACATAAAACCAACTTACTTTATTGTTGAAAGTGAACCGCATTTTGTTTGTATTTCAGCATCAATAGCACCTGCAGAAAGTGAATATCACACGCGGACCTTACATTCTTGACTTGTTTTGATTTGAAGTATTAGACTAAAAGCAAATCAAAACTTCTAACCCGAAAAGCGACCATTTCGAATTGCTTTCTGGTGAAAGAGGTGGGTAACGAAAGAAAAAGTTGCTTAAAAACGGCTCTTTATGTTATTGAAATATTATCTCGAAAAATCAAAAGCCCTAAACAATTTGCAAAGCACTATCAAATGAGAAAAATTTCGTCGTAAATTTAAGGCCTAGGTATGACGCAACCAGCTCTAACCCCAGGTTAAGAAAAGGGAAAGTTATGTTGACGATGCGATAGAGATATCGTAAACATACAAAAATATCAGTGAATTCAATTATGCGAAAATTTCAAAAGAATCTAACAAAAACTCAGAGTCTGTTCAGTTACTAAAATAATTATTCGGGGTGTATTACTTTATTAAATATAGCTTTGAACACTATATCCTAAAACAGGGGTTCTTAACCGGCGGTACCTGTACTCCTTGGGGGTGCGAAGCACCAAAGTAGAAATACGAGATGAGGCGTCAGAATAATGGTTATTTTAAACCATTTGCTGAAATTTATTTTCAATGTTGTTCGAAATAAGAAAACATTTTCCGAAGCCTTTTTTAACCTCTGCATTTCTGAATGATTTTTGGTCATAAGAAAGAGTTACTGTGATGTAATAAATAGCTTCTGGTTTGTTCCGACAGAATTGGTTTTGCACTGAATTGGTTTTGTTGTGAACAATATTATGGTTAATAAATATACACCGGTAACATGCTACTTGTGTTTTATTTTATTGCTGATTGTATATTTACCGGTAATTTTGTAGGTGTTTGTTCGATAGGTCTAGGGGTACAAAAACATTTCACAAAATTTTAAGGGGTACGAGCGCCAAAAAGGTAAAGAAACACTGTCCTAAAACTTTTTGTCTTACACTAAAAAGAAAATTATTAAAAGGAAATTTCGGGCGGCTTATTCCAAAGAGGAGGAATTATAGTTGGACCTAGAAAATCCAGTTCTAATTAGACAAAAAAGTAACTGATCATAGTATAACATAGTTAGCGCGTGCATATATAAAACTAGCCCAGCCGTACAAGCCAAAGACCTTTATCTAGTAGTCATCGACTATTTTCTGCTATGTTTCAAAAGAAAATCAAAAGCAACGCGTTAACAAAATGCATATAAGGGTTCCTGGAGCACTGGCAACTAGCAACAAGCAGTACAAATATCTATCTTTGAGTAAAAACAATTTTAACCTCAGTGAAAACCAGCCAGGACGTCACCACTTCAAGACAGCATCGATAGAATCAACTTTGGGCACTGTTCAAACTCACAATCAATACCGTTTGCCCAGCAGTGTGAAATTTAGCTTTTAAAAACGAAAAATTTTAAGCGGAAAATCATCCTAAACCATTCGGTAACTTGTCAGCTATTTTTTACTAATAAAAAGTAACCATCGTTATTACCATTGGGACAAACGGGTCTTTCGATTGTTTCGTTATCAGAGTTAACTTCGAATGTGAGAATGCAAGGAAAAAGAAAATCTTCTCCAAATCGGAACTTCAGTGTAATTTCAATAGTTGATATATTTGGAGCTCTCTCAGTTCTTGAAAATATATGCCAGTAAATATATGCCATCAACATTTGCCTGTTCTAGCGAAAGGAAAATTTTATGCGATTATAAACAGAGCAACTTGTGTTCAATTTTGTTTCAGATTTGTCTGAACTGTTGGCAAAATGTATTAGCTCCAAAAAGATAGAATTTAGGCAGAACAAATTGTCTAATTCTTTCTACATCTGTTTTACAATACGTATAGCCTTTTCATTTTCTTTTTTTGACTCCGGCTGTCGTTGAAGGCTTTAGGTAGTGGTCAACATTGCAGAAAATGTGATACAGAAAAAATTGTCCACGTTAGATTTTCTAAATTTGGTGTTTCAAACAAAATGCACAAAACACGACCAGTCTTAAAGTATTCTCAAGCTTTTCTTGTTCCAATTACAGGAATATTTACTTTTCTCAAAAAAAAAACGCTGACATCCCTAACTTTTTTCATATGTTTTACCCTCAAATTTAAGTCTAACGATATGTTCACTTTAAAAGTAAATTTAAGCCCCTAGACTTCGAAGTTCGCTGAGTCTGTAGAATATAAAGTGGCTTGAAAATAAAATTCGCATCAGTCATGTGCACAAAGTTCCAAGCTTTTGTGTCTAAAACCAACTTTCAAATTAGAGATGTAAATCGGATAAAGTTTTCGCTGTCGTTTGTTTGATTATTTCGCTCCTTATTTGGGTTTTGGTTAGTTGAAATAAACTGTGTTAGTAACAATTCTTACTCAAAATTGTAAATTGCTGAAACGTCTGAAGAAGTTACAACTATCGTGTCGTCAGCAACATTTGCCAATATTGAACCAAGAAGCATCTAAAAAACCTTTAATTACCTGTAAGCTTTTCACTAGATTTCGAAAGCAGCATATATTTGTCTACGTGCAGTTTGAACGCCACTACAATTTAGGATCAGATCAGCCCAAAATCTGTATGATTTCGAATTATAAGGTAGTTGCATATAATTAGAATCAGCAAAGATATAATATTGTTCATGGTCACAAAACGTTTTCGTCCTCAACCGAGACGTCCTCCTTTGCCAACAAAAATAAATTTTTCTCAATTTACTCTTAAAAAGACCACAGCGCTTTTTTTCAGTGAATATCAGTGTTTTCTTCCTATTTTCAAAGACAAAGTTCATTTATTCAGCTGACGAATTTTTATAGAGAACATCCACCTACTCGAATTAAAGGAAAAGAATGTGATGACATCCATAATTGGAACTAGATTGAGAAAAGATGATGCATTAGTATGTAGGAGGTTTTGCAAACTCGCATAAATTATTGAATATCTTACTTCCCTTTTACATATTGGGAACTCTTAACGGCTGAATTAGCCCTACACGATATTTTGTTTGATTGTTTTCAATCGTATTTACCTTATCCATCTCCTCTTTAACATAGAATTGAACTGTATAGTTACTAATCTCCTTCGACGTTGCAGTTACGTGTACTTTTACCGAATTACATCCTGTTTCCAGGTCAAAATTTAGAATCTCGGTGTCCGCGTTACATCTGCAACTCAACATGCAGCCTGTGAATATAAAGTATATCGTCGGTTTCAACTTGAGAGATTGTAACAGTTTTCAGAGTTTTCGTTGTTAACGTAATAATAATAATAAGTTAAAGGATATCGTGCTTCACATCAGAAATGAAACTGACTGGCTTTTTTGTAAACTGACCGGCGGCACCAATTTGTACCCAACAGGTTTACTTGTTGATGGTCGGTGAAATTCTCACGAATTTTTTTGTATTTTGATTGGCAAATCGTCAAGTCAGCCAGCCGGTCGGTTCTACAACACCCTATAAAAAATATGCGTTTTGCATGTTCTGCACGGACAGCAAATTTCTCGAACTACTTCGCGAAGAGAAATTTTAGTTACCACATTGAAACTACAAGAACATACACCGAACAAAAGAAGGTTCCTACCTACAGAAATAAAAAAAACTTGTGCAGATAAAAACAAAAAAGTTCCAAACAAGCTAGCGTGCTCTTTGCTAGCATGAGTAATCACTTCATTATTTTTGAGATCTATATTCTACCTAATCACAGCTTGTTACTATGCGTGCGAAGACAAACAAAAACGTAAAATGTGGAAAATTTTCAGGAAAGTCACGCCCTGCGTACGAAGAAGCGTTGCTTTCATTTGGATTGGTTCAATGCATTCCACCGACAGTATTAGCGTATTGGATAAAAAGTACTGGAAAAGTAGTTATCACTTTATTCCATAATTCCCAATAAGGTCCTTGATGGAAAATCACTTTATGATGAAAGCACAGTTTTTTCACTTATTCTGTGCTTTAGTCAGTGAAAATGTATCGTAAATATTGTTGGGTCATATTTTGGAATCAAATGGGTTGATGTTATGGATTTCGGCACTTAAAGAAATAAACGAAAAACATTTAACTTAACCACACCTAACCGAAAGCTCTTGGTACAAGCTATACTATTAAATTTACCTGCTAAGACAATCAAACAAAGTTTAGCTAAGCTTTTATCCATATAGGAGATAACCAAATTACCAAAGCAGACTACTGACTGTGTAAGTGAGCAAGCTACACTAGTGATAAAAAAAACCAAAAATTTTTAAAAACATTCACAAAAGAATTCTAAAATAGTAAAAATTTTACCAAAACATGCTTATTAAATTTTTGAGATATATTTTTACCATAATAAACCAAAAAAGACATAGATTTTTTGTTTATTGTAGCAAAAATTTATTTCAAAAAATTATTTTACTTGCACGAAGACGATAGTTCAATAAACTCTAGCAATCAGATTAGTAAATTGCAAAGCAAGAATATTATATGACGTTATTTTTGCACCACTCTTCTAAAATCGTTTGACTACAGTTATCAACAAAAATGGAGATCAATAAATTTCAGGGTTTTTCAAATTTTGTCAATGAATTACTCTGTCAATGCGCAAACTTGTTTTCACCTAAACTAAAGCAGCAAGAATTTTCTGCATAAATGTGGTTGGGTAGCTCCCTGCCATTCACTTTGTTGTGTGGTGCTGGTTAGGGGCTTCTCTTCTTAGGCGCCCAGTATATTTCAAATTTTTAAATGTCTCATGACGCTTAACTCTACAATAGCTCTATTTACGGAAGTCCTGCAAATACACTAGTGGCTTATTCCCATTTAAAGCCAGTGGCGCAACTGTTGAAGGCCTGCATCGCGAGACTTTTCTCTGCGCGTAGGCAATGTAAATGAAGCCCCGTTTATGGCAACACAATTTGAGGAAAATCTAGCGCAATGCATAATGATAACCGGCGTCAAAATTTGAGATCTGTGCCATTTGTCATGCGAAGCATGGAGCTTTATAAAGCTAACGAAGTTTTTGTTTCATGATATAAATCAAGGTCATACCAATGGGGCAGCAAAAAATCGACAAATCATCTGGATGGGAAGAAACTTAATTGTTAGGTAATGCTTCTTTCAAAGATAACTATATATCTCGTTTGAAGAGCTTTTTTTTCTATTTAAAATAACTAATTAGTTTTCTTTGCACTGATTTGCTTTTCTTTATCACTTCAAAGCAGTTTCTACAATACACTCTTGGTAAATAACACTATGCTATTAGTTATAATGCTTTTATGCGACTTATGATATTATGTACACTGTGAGCAGAGCGTTAGCTGTAAAAAACCAATACTCCGCATACGAGGAATGCGATAATTGACGGAAATAGACCGATGCTTTCGTGACTCATGTAAGGCGATAGCTTGTCTTATTTATCACCATGTGTTTTGTGGAAGGCCAAACCAAAAGTAATTCAAACTCCGCTTCCATTAGCATGATGCTACAGCGTAATCAGAAGCCGCTTTTCTTTGCTTTGGTAAATAGAAATAAGGGTTTAATGTTTAACTGCGCGCCTAAGCATATTTTGACGTAATTAAACAAAATGCTTCAGATTACTCTCGAATATCGTGCTGACGAAAACAGAATTACGATAACGTGATTACTGTTTAACGTGGCAGGTGCTAAGAACAACATTTCTTTTGATGCAGAAAAAAGTGGGCTCTTTATTCTGTTCTATTGATGCATAATTAAAGCTTTAACAAAACAAAAATTTATCAAAAGAATCCTATAGATTTCTACCAGATGCCTACAAATGATTTTCTCATTGCTAGAGGAGATAGCAGGACTCGCAATGTTGGTAGAAGTAATATTTGGAAATGCATTCATTTGCATTGACCTTTTTCGTTTTATACAGTAGGAAGTTTTTGATAAAAATGGATTATTTAGGAAACATTTAATGCAATTGCGACCTAGTCTCTCTTGTTCTGACTTTGGGGTTCAAGTGCATAAAAATTTGCACTGGTCAAGTAAGTCTTTGATTGTCTTTTTGCAAAATAAGAAGTCATTGCAACGTCAATTCTAAAACTAAACTTATCTGTTTGAAACGTAATTATTCCACAAACATCGAAAAACCTTTTTTCCTTTTTGTTGCAATTCTCTCCGCAGCGCAGCTAAAGCGAAAACATTATCCAGTACTTCGTTGCTTTCGAGTTTAACTGCTTTATCTTGGTAACGCTTTTGTTAATTTTGAGCTCCCTGAGACTCTGACTATCGTTTCCAGAGACCAACAATCAGCCTGTTAAACTGCAACAAGAAACTCAAAATCAATATCAAAAATAAAATAAGGCTAAAATATTGGCGATGCTATAAGGGTGCGCCAATAACTTATCCAGCCTAAACCCATTTTGGTTTCATGTTATTTGGTATTTTTACCAAAATTTTGCGAGTCCAAAATATCATTTTAATAAAAGGTTTGTTGACTAGAACAGGAGCGGGCGAGTAGCTGCTCACCCGTTCATTTAGTGCCCTGCGAGTCACTTTTCAACACCCGATAACTCTGTTTTCCGAGGATTTGCTATTTCAAACAGATTTTTTATTTGAGAACCAGAAAAATTACCAAGAAAAACATTGGTTTGCATCACGCAAGTGGGTCGAAAAATTGTTTTCAGAACGTTGATTTTCAAAAAATAGAATTAAATTAAGGTCTTCAACTTTAAAAAGCATCGATTTCCAGCTTTCATAATTTGGCTCTCTGGATCCGAGATCGATCTTCGCAGCCTTCTATATAAATACTTCTATTTCTAGATCCAAGCAGCACAATTTTTATTGCATCTGCTCATGTCGTCCAAACTGGAGAAGAAATTGTAATGGAGAAATTTAGTTTTTCTCTTGAAAAAAAATGGAGAAATTTGGTTTTTCTCTTAAAAAAATTGGAAGTCCAAAAAATTATCGGATCTATGCTGTCGCCACTATTGGTTGCAGTAGTTATGGACGTTATTACAGAAAATGCAAGAAGGGGTGTGGATAATGAATTACTATATGCAGATGACCTTATTCTCGTGAGCGACCTTGTTTTCATGATTCCGGCGGACTTCGAACCGGCGAAAAAGCGTTCAGGTCAAACACGAAGTTAAAATGGAGGATGTAAAACCTACCGAAACAACCAAAAAAATTTCGGAAAAAAAGAACAAATTTCAAAATAAAAACCGCCAGACGGCGCTAGAGACAATTGCAATGTCATTACCTCAAACATCTCGTGTTGCCTTCTCTCAAAGCTCACCTATGACGATCGATAAGCTGCCTGTTATTTAGGAGTCGCAAAAGAGACTCGCATACTGTTCTTTATCGTCACGGACCATTTTTCCTTCCTCCAAAAATCTTTTTCGCTACCGCATAAACCTTTAAATAGAACGATGGCCAATCTCACTATGCGGTGCCGGAGCCGTAACGATTCAACTTCCCTTAAAGAAACAATAAGTTTTCTAACGTTTTGTGGGGGTGAACGTGTGAGTGGTAGCGTGAGAGTAAAAATCACGCGAATGAAGAGAACTGTCGGGGGAGTGCAGGAGACCCGGTTGAGGTGGCCTTAAAGGGAGGTGCAATCAGCATCTTTCTCAATAGTTTTAGTACAGGACAAAAAAACACAATCAAACACTTTGAGGAAAAATTCTGTTTTTTCTAACGTCACAAAAATTCGTTTATAATTTCAAAATACATCATAGCAGAAACAGATTACAATGTAAGCAGCAATTAGCTTTGAAATTGGTTAAGCTATTGTTCATCACCGGAACAACTTTTTAAAAACATGGCACACTGATAAGGAAAAGTGGGGACTGACAATACAAGAAAACTATTTTTTGCGATCGAAAAGCAACTGGACTATGAAAATTAGTTGATCTTTTCCAAAATGTTAATGGTCTTGACACAACACTACGCCAGAATAATGGGTTGGAATTCAAAAACGGAAGCCATAGCACTGTGGTACTGTAAAGCTTCAGCCTTCCCCAAAATAACAGTTTCCTACTCCTGAGGCAAATTACCGACGGAGGGTAAAGCTTTACTTGCGTTTCACAAGCACAAGACCAGAAAAACACACTTCAGCAAAGTATGCACAACAGCAGGACCACGAAAAACAAACATTTTATTGTTGATGTATCCACAATGCAGATTCCTGTTTCTCAGGTTAAATTGGTTCATTTTTAGGCGGATCAGCCGTTGCACAAAAAGAGGTATCGGATGCAGCAGGACTTCCAACAGAACCGGTCAGACTTCTGAGATACTGCTGTTGCTGCAGAGCTTGTGCAGCGGCCATTGCATCTATCGGCTTAGGAGCTACATTCTGACCAACTACGCCTAAGTTTCTTCTCGTAGTGAATGAACGATGGCAAACCTCACAAGAGAACAGTTTCTCACATGTATGGGTCCTCATGCGAACCTGTAAAAGCAAAGAAGTTATCGATGGAATCCCAGAAACAATTTAAAAAAAATACTTTAAGCCTATTCGAGGAACCACGCGGCTGATGAGCTGGCTAGACAGGGAGCGCTACTTGTGCCCTCTGCAATCCCTTGTAGTCTCTCTCCTCTTCTCTCTCGTATCCACTCTTTTCTTTTCTCTGACTGGAGGCGTACTGTGTCATCGAGATTCTTTGACACACAGGTACCTTCGATTTCCACCGAGGAACTTGTGCTCCCTCGTTGGGCTCGCTGTGTTCTCTCTCTCACTTACGCTACAACGGACACAGCCTACTGTTAAGTTCTCATCTCTCTAGGATTGAAAGAATTGAGATCCTTCCTGCAACGCCTGGGGACACTCGTCCCAGGACATCTCTCATCTCACTCTGCACTGTCCAGTTACAGACTCTTTGCGCCGCTCACTCTTTGGCAACATTTTTTCTCTCTACGTCCAGGCCCTAGTGAGTCGCTCGGCTTCTGGGGCTCCATGGTCTTCCGCCATGCTTCCATCCGTCGGAAGGGGTCGGGTAACGACAACAATATAAATCACCACAAACGAATGTAAACGTAGCAACTTACCCTTAATGAGGGGCTGATGAATACAGCTTCTTGCAGATGTCACACCAACTCCGCAGCTTTTTTGCTTTCTGTGGATCAAGGTCGAGTTCAGAAGAATTTTGGAAAATAATGTCAAGTTAAATTTGCAAAACTTTGAAAAAAGTTGTTTTGCCGAAAACAATTCTTCTTCAAGCTGAAATGGATAAAAGCAGATGCGACAAGAGTAATACCATGATTTGTTGTATTCCAAGGCCAGCAGTTAAACATATGTTACAAGAGGAACTAAAATGAACTTAACCAACCTATACTCCGTTTCCAGCTGCTTTGACAAATTGAAAAGTGAGTGGTGAAACGCTTTCAGCGACTATTTAGAAAAACTTTAAGCTGAAGAGAGAAAACAACTGTTTTTGTGTTCCGACAGAGTCTCTTATGCAAAACACAAAAAAGTCAAATAGCAGTCTTCTTGAATAGTGGAAATGAAAGCAACTGTTATTCCTTTCGACTAAGATAGCACTGAAGTACTGAGCACAACTTGATCAACACAAATTTTTCTTTCCAGAGTTATTTTAATGAGCACTGAAAAGGTCTTTTTATTTTCGGCAAAACTTGAAACTTTTTTGCAGAGTAAAATTTATACCGTTTAGCCTCCACTTTTGCATTCTGGTTTGATTGCTTCCTTTTTTCCGCTTCGACTCTATTTGTTCAAATTTTTTGATGTAGGACTGTAACCAGGATAAATATTTAGAGATGCACTTATCGGTGGAAAGTAGAAAGCTGTAAATAATGTGAAAAACAAATTTAGAAGTGCCAAAATCTTAGAATGTTGTACATTTAGCAAACGCAGAATTATTGAATGTTACAACACACTACAAGAGTTGTTCTTTGGTATACTCACAAATTTTTGCCAATAGCAATGACGCAATTTAATGACGTTGTTTGTTTTACTGCTAGTTCTATGTATATGGGGAATTGTAATAATATCAAAACCACCTCGAAACCTACTCTGGAGTCTTTTTTAATTCGACTCCACAAAGTCAAACGTTAAATTTTAGCTTTTAACTTTTTTAACTGCAATCACTACAAATATTTTTATCAACTGGGTGCTTGTCTGTTTCTGAAAAAGATATAAAAATATTTTCCAATTTGGTGCTACATATTTCTGTTTTGTCGCATGTTGAAACCGTAATCTTTACGAGCGCCAATTTCCAGCCAACATAAAACAATACTCGCGACCGCCATTTTGTTCATTATATGAGCGTGTAATAATACAGTCGACGTCGCTTATTTAGCCTGCCTCAGCACTGGACGATTTTGGGTTTGTTAAGCGGGTGGGCTTGTTAACCGACGGACGACTTTTTCAAAATATTTTGAGCTAAAATATTTGTGGCTAACTGTAATAAAGATAAGATGTTTAAAGTTAATTATATTGTACACAGAAATTTCTAAAGAAAATACATATTCATATTACAAAAATTTTGATATTTGAAACCAAAGAGACCGCAAATGTACTCTCGCACGCAATTAACGCACTGCAACTACTGCACTACATGTACTGTTTAAACTTGACGCACTTTAAAAGCACAACTACAATAGCATTTTAGATAGTAACCAAAATGCTTGATGTTTATCCATACAGAGAAAAAAATCAAGAATTACGTAATGAAATTTGTTAGTTCTGAAGCTTTTTAAACAAATTTAAAAGAATTGCGTAGAAAATTTGGGCTTATTAAACGAGTTTTTGGGCGTATAAAGCAAGTTTTGTTAATACATCTTACCTACATTTTTGATTCTGCTTTTATTGATGCTGAAACGGAGAGGAAAGTCCAATCCAAATAAGGTCCCTGCCCCTGCCCTCAAATCAGAATGTAGAAATCCAGTGTATTGAACAGCAACTAACTAATCTGAAGCTAAGCCTAAACAGCAGCTAAAATACAGTCCGCTAGCCGAGCTACCAGGTCGACTTCCTAAATAAAACACAAATCACACAATGACTAAAAAACAATGGCGGCTAGCACCAATTCGGTAACACATTGTATCTAATGTAATCTGCCAGACAGAGCTAATAATTGACCAAGTCTAAACCACAGCGCAAAAGAACGCTAACGTTACGCACTATCATAATCAAAATTACTGTTTCTATCTAAGCTACTAAAAAGATACACGAGGTCTAAATCTAAAGAAAAGCAAGGAATCGTGCTTAATTATCAAATCTGACCTAAATAAACGAGGTGAAGACAAAGGTATACGACGTAATAGCATCTACGTCACAAAAAAGAAAATAGAGAGAAAAGGAACCGAGCGGAGCGCCGCGGGAGCGCGCTTACACAGACTGAGGCGAACATTTGAGCAGCGGAAAGAATAGGTACTTCTACGCCAGATTACTTCCTAGTATCCCCAGTATCACAAGTAGGCACTACAATACATTGACCAACAAACTTGCCAAGAATTTGTTGCCACCAGATTTGCCAAGAATTTGTTGCCAACAGCATGTGGATCTGGCCTACCAGGACTTCTGCAATGTCATCAGAACAGCAGCCAAAAATTCTATTCCACGCGGTTGTCGAAACAACCACATGCCACGTTGGGATGCTGAGTGCGAGAACCTCTACCGTACATTTCTGCAGTCACCTGAAGAAGCGACATCTATCCACTTTGAAGCTACATTCTGACCAACTACGCCATTAACCGATGTGGGATTCGAACCCACTTGACTCAGATTCCGAGCAAAAAAACAACTGGACGGGAGGTTACTAGAAACTCAGCGTCCGGAGATTTCTTTGACCCTGATATTCGTCACCCTTTTCTTAAACCTCCTGCACCATATTCGTGAATATTCATGTGGGTTTAAAGCAAAAACATGAAATAAGCAAAACAAGCATCACCACTGCGGCTAAGCTTTACACTACAGACCTCATTTTGGAAATTGCTCTACTGTGTAATAAAGTCATTTCTCGAGAATGGTTCCCATGTTTACCGGGCTGAAAACGCGTTTCGACGCTTTCGTGTTGTTGTTACCCGACCCCTTCCGAGGGATGGGAGCAGGGCGAAAGACCATGAAGTCCCAGAAGCAGAGAAGTCACTAGGGCCTGGACCAGAGGTTGTAGAGAGACAGCATGTCGCCAAAGAGTGAGCGGCGCAAATAGTCCGTAGCTGGACAGTGCAGAATGATAGAATCGAGAGTACCTGTGTGTTAAAGAATTTCCATGAGACAGTACGCCTCCAGTCCGAGAAAAGAAAAAAGTGGATACGAGAGATCAGAGGAGAGAGTCTACAAGGGATTGCGAATGACGCAAGTAGCGCACACCGTCTGGTCAGCTCATCAGCCGCGTCGTTCCCAGGAAGAAACGAGTGTGCGGGGACCCATTGTAGCTTGATAGAAGAGGACGAGAGAGAATACAGTCCTGCCAGATCTGCCGCAGAGTTTGAGGTAAAAGGAAAGATAGAGGAGACGACAAGGTGGCAAGGACACAACGAAAGTCACATAAAAGGAGAGAAAAGAAGTAGCAGACTTGTTGGTGCTGCCGAGACCAGCAAAGTGCGTGTAGGATGGCGCAGGCTTCAGCGGAAAATCTTGAACATGCTGGATCGGCTGAGAAGAAAAGAGTTGCCTCATTGCCACAGAGAGAGCAGTTGGCAAGTACGCCAGAGCCGCCCTTGCCAAAAAAAAGGAACAGAGCCGTCAGTCCAAAGTACCAGATTATGAAGGGGAGAGAGTCAAGGTTAGCGAAAGCCGTACTTTGGCGAGAGAGAGGGGGGTCAGAGCGAGAGCATAGAGAGAAAAGGGTAGACTCTGCAGTGAAGGAAAGCAGATTCCAAGGAACGAAGGGAAGGCAAGCAAGAAAGAGCCTCCCTAGGAGAAGTAGAAGGAAGCATGAGCGGGCGGGTGGACGTAAAAGCTCTCCAGGAAGATCTGAAGAGTCTTAGTTTCACTCCAAGTCTGGCCAAACTTGAAATACGAAAGGAGGTTGGGGGACGAATAGCCCGCTCATACGATGAAAGAGTGAAATAAGTCAAAGTGACTCGTAGGGGAGGTAAAGAAGCCTCGGAGCAAAGAAATAGGATAGAGGAGGACGAGAGGCATCCGGTGATGGCGCGAGTAGCCGCTTGATGGAGGCGTTCTAAGACGAGTAGACGGAATAGAATGATGCGTTCAAAAAGCTTTGATACGCAGGAGGTAAGAGAGATAGGCCGGAAGGAAGCAGAAGAGTCCAGAGGCTTTCCCATGCTGTGGGTGGAAATAATAGAAGATGTCTTTCAGATCGAAGAAAAGGAATGCAAAGTTCAGGAGAGATAGAAGATGTGAAGAAGAAAATCCATGCCAGAGCGAGGAAGATGATTTAGCAGGGGATAGGCAACTTTGTCTGGGCCAGTGCCAGTGGAGGAGAAAAGGTTGGAGTCAGCCGCAAGAAATTTAAATCTGCACTATTGGCATCATAACCCCAATCAGCATGCTGGCAATTAAAGTCGCCAGCATAGAGACAGGGATGTGAGAATACTGGGTGATCGGATACTTGCAAATGAATCGGTGGAGGTTTGTAAACGTTGACTATCTTGTATCCATCAACGTCAACGCACAGCCACTCAGTCTCCGATGTAGGTGGAGATTGGTCGAAAAGAGTCCACTTCAGTCGTTCATGGACAAACGTAGCAAGACCATGCTTCCTGCTTAAGGACAACCCAGCTAGTTGGTAGTCCGGTAGAACTAATCTCTGTGCAGACGTGCAGTGGGTCTTCTGGAGTAGAATGACGAGTGCATCACGCTGTACAGCAAGATGGTAGAGGACGCTGATCGTGCTTGCAGTGTGACTTTCGATGTTCAGCTAAAGAATGGCTGGCCTTTGGAACTTGTCGACGATGCGTTTTGATGCATCGCCCCGCGCTAAAAAGGGAGGTCACTTACAAGACCTTGTCAGAACATCGGTTACAGTAGATGCTCTACCGTTTGGGCAGACTTGATTTCGGTCTGTTATACGAAGAACAGGCATACTCACGAACCGGGCAACGAGAAAGCATCTGCCGACCAGTCCAAACTTGCCAAGACTTTGGCGCCACCTGATTCACCTGATATGGATCAGGCATACCAGTGTTTTTGTAATGCCATCGACGAAATAATCATATACCATGTTGGGATGACGAATGTGAAAACCTCTACCAAACATTCATGATAGGCCTTGCCAGAACATCGGTAACAGTAGATGCCCTACCGCTTGGGCAGGTTTGGTTTTGGTCTGTCATACGAGTTCAGAGGACAAGCGTACTCACGGACAGGGCAACGAGAAAGCATCTGCCGTCCAGTCCAATGTGTTGATTACTAACAGTAACGTTACTATACTTATATTCTCTAGCATTTTTTTGATGAAAACAACAATCTGAAAGTATAGAATTTACTAGCTGTCCTGCTGGTATAGTTTCATTATGATTCAAATGCATGATATAGTTTAGGGATGGATGGAAGAATCTTTCAGAATCAACCACATGATATTGCATAGCAACACTAAACTGCTCTTCATTTTTGTTGATTCGTTTAGGCCTTCATATTTGCTTTCTGCTACGCATCCTAAGTTAAACGCTTTCGGCTTTCATTAAGTCCTTGTCAAAGCATCCAATATGCTTAGATATTAGAAATCAAAAATGATAAAGAACATGAAATTTGAGGTTAAATGACAAGAAATTTTAAATGCTTCAGGAAAGGCATGATGAAAGCACAAAACATTTAGTTTACAGTGTGTAGCCTATTGTAGATATGTCAATAAATTACCCAAAATTTAGAGAAGTTTAGCGTTGCTATGCAGCATTATTTTATGAATTTAAATATATAAAAGTCACAACATATATCATGCAGGTTTTCATAGGTTTTTTTGTTTTTAAAACAGCAAGTTTCATCGCATTGATGTTTTTAAGTTTTGATTATCACACACAGCAACAAATTATTTTGAAAACTTAAAGATTATGTTAATTTGAAAAATAGTATACAGGCGCTAAAAGTGGTAATATCGTTGCATACAGTATGTTCCTTGAAAATTGATCTGCAAATAAACATTTAATAGTCTTTTGATGATGATGATACAAAAAGCTAGCAATAAATTGTGGTTACTCTACCTCCATATTTGCGTTTAGCAATTGCAAGACTGATATTGTTTTCCACTCTTTTCTTTGTAATCCCCATCTAACTACGATATGACGTAGGCCCGACCGACGCGATGGCGTAGTGGTTAGAGCGTCCGCTTCGCAGTCGGTAGACCTGGTGTTCATTTTCCTTGTCGAGTCATACCAACGAACTTTTAAAAAATGTTGTCCATAGCTTTCCTGCTTGGCGCTCGGCATTTATGGGAGGTTGTGGAGAACAAGCCGGAAAGTTCGCCTGTTGTGTCCTTGGACAAGGCACTTAACGAGACGCCCGACTTTTATGAGAAAGACAGGTGGCCCAGACACCTCGAAAATGGAAACTTCAAAACGAGTGCGAACATACCGTTTAAACATAGCGATACAATTCACTTTCTCGTAAATGGAGGATAAATATGGCAAATAAAAAAAAATAAAAAAATAAAGCGAATTAAAAATATTGCTTCAGCTCTTTCTTCTCGTTAAGAAAAATTTATTTATCTCTTTACGTTTTAAAAATTTAGATGGTATCGTCGATTCAACATTTACGCATCTTGGTATGGTAGTGTTTAACCCTCTGTCTACCATGGGGTCAATTTGACCCTAATTGCATTTTTGAAAAGTTCCTGTTGTTATATCGTTGGCAGCAGCGCAATAAAACTTCATGACTTTTATTATATATTGAAGAGATTTGCTGACCTAAAAAATTTTTTGTGTTGTACATTTTTATCATAAGCTAATAAAAAAAGCAGCATCATATACCAGTGGGGTCAAAATGATTCTAAGCGGTTTTATAAAAAAGTGACTCAATGAAACTTGCAAATCAATAAAAAAAACCTCATTATTGCATTACTTGCTAAAAAATTAAACTTTTTTCTTTATGATAAAAAAAAAACAAGTCATAATAAATTCGAAAACAAATACAAAAGAGTTAAATGCAAAGAAGCAAAGATATCTCCCTGAAGTTAAAGTTTTGGGTTTTCTGCCAAGTGACGACAGCGAAGAAAAAGAAATATGCAATTGGATTTTTACTGATGATGGCAAAGAAGACAGGGAAGAAATACCTTCACGTAATTCATCTTCTGAAGAAGAAATGGATGATTTACTACGTTCCTCCGCTTCCGCGAACTACTTTGTTCCAAAACCGAAACGTGGCAAACAACACCTTTTGCATACAATGCTGGTAGTGCAGCTGCGCATAATGCCATTCGGAAAGTCCAGGACCGACAAAGTTTGCAAAATTTAAGTGCTCAAAAATAGGTGATACTTTCATTTTATTTTTGTGGTCTTCTCTTCGACAAACCATATGTCAGTGGACTAATCACAAAGGAGTCCTAGTATAGAGTAGCTCATGGAAACCCGTGGATGATGTGAAGAATTCAAAGTTTTTCTTTTCGTAACTATTTTTATTGGCGTATATAAGTCCAACAACAAAAGCTTTGCATAGCTATGGAGCACATTTGATGGCCGGCTCATTTTCAATCGCATCATGAGTAGAGAAATGTATCAATAAATTTTACGCGATCTTCGATTAGACAAAGCACAGTCAAGACGATATCATTGGTCTCCTGAAAAGCTGCAACCAATCAGAGAAGTGTCTGAAACCTGGGCCTCTTACTTGCGTGATTCCTACCCCTGCGGACCAAGCAGGAATATTTTGATTGGATATCGTTAGTTTCGTCTTTCATTGCTGTTCCTTTTTGCGTACACAAAAACCACTAATCATTGAATGTGGATTAAATAACATCACCATTCAAATCAACCTTATAGCAAACTGCAAAACTTGTGTTTGCTTGGAGTAGTAGCAAATTGTACAGCTATAGTTTTCGTTTTTCATTGGTTTTAAAAATCTTATTAATACTAGAATGATTGATTTCTTTACTTACGATGTACTAAGTAAGAAAAAGATAAAAATATATAACGAAAACAACTCCAAAGTAAGAATCACGACTGGGGTCAATTTGACCCCACTGGTATAAAATGCACATTTTTTTGCTGGTAGACAGAGGGTTAAAGTATTAAATCAAATGAAGTTATCGGCGTCAAAACGAGATTTGAAAATAATTTGGTTAGTATTTCATCTGTCGTAGAGTTGCGCTTTCATTTTGCCGTAGCATTTTCAATCATTTTATCATATTATCAAATCAAACAATTGATAAATTTTTGTGAATACAATCTTTATCTGTAAAGAAGTAATGCCTGTTATTGCAGCTCATTATTCATTTGCTTTATCTAAAAGTATTATAATATTTATCTTGCAGTGACTTTTAAAAATAGAAAGTATCGGTAGGCTTACATATAGAAGTGAAAGATAAAAGGCTGGTATGGAATGTCGTCTGGAAAATCATTTTTCATCACTTTGCGTGGATAAGGTGTTTAGATAAGCAAAATATCTGAACAAAAAAAAAGCGGATAGAAACCAGCCTGTCGTTTTTGGCTGGAGTAATTGTTGTGAGGCAAAATGTGTCTGCATAACTGTTTAATGCTTCTGCAAAAATACGTTAAAAGTTGCGAGACTTTTCCTGCGTGGGCTATTATTAGATAAATAAAAAAGCGCGCGTAAATGAACAATTTATTCTTACAAAATGCCAAAAAACTATTCACTTGTAATGATCACCTGTAGCCTTGCTCTTTAAAAACGGTCAACGAGCTACTTAAACTCAATCGAATTAATAAGTCAAAAATTAAAATGTGTAGCTTATAGAAAACAGATCGAATGCATTCTTGTTAACTGGCTCAAAGCCTTGCATTTTTCACTCAGGGTATCGCTTGATTTTCAGCTCTGAACTTATAAATGTTGGCAGTGGCACTTACTCAACGGTATGTGACTAATAGTAGTAGAAGTTGTAGAACCAGTAACAGTTGGGGTAATCGGTAGTACAAAAAATTTGAATACTAAAAACGATGGCTTTCCACTACCTAATTAAATTTTTTTGTCTGATTGGTCAAACAGTGAGAGTTAAGGGTGCAAGCCACCCCCAAAAATGCAGTTTTTACATCGGAAATGAAACAACATTGACAGAATATTTACTAAATTGTACCATAATGTTTAATGGCCTTCCAACAAAAGAAACTCGACGATTGGTTAACGAATATGTCATTAGAGACTGTGTAAATATTCTAGAACCATGGGAAATAAATCAAAGAGCTAGAGAAAAACGACTTTCCGGGTTTCTGAAACGAAACCAAAATTTTAGTTTTCGAAAAGCGGAAGTCGCATCTTCAGCCCTGACGACTGGTTTTGACAAAAAAATGTGACGCAATTTAAAAGTAACGTTCGTGACCTGTACGAAAGATATCGTTTCAAGTCGTCGGAACCTTATAACCTCGATGAGGTGTGTGTTGACTGTTTCGTAAAATGTAATACAATTACCCCTGCTTCCACCAGCCTTTTCTAGATTTTGTGAATCAGCAATAAGTAGTTCACGTTTAGTAGCCCAAACAACGTTGCATTCATGTACAAGATTGAATTTTTAGGGGTGTTACTGGATATTTGGGGGTACCTAACCCCTCAATCCACCCAATATTTTCATCAAAATTTGTAAATTTGTAATTAGCAACTTGTAAATAGAATAGTAATAACAAAGAATTATTCGTGTATAAATAATCCCATTTTTTTGGGTTTCACAAAAATGAAGGAACTGACTTCTTTGTCGATCACAATTGTATGTTAAATAACAATGAATTTGCCATTGCAACATGTTGAGAAAGATTTTGCATTAAGTTTTGTTCCTAAACTTTTGACCTTTTTTTAGGGATCTTGCCACATCTTTGAGAATGGCTAGCCCCTTTGTCCATGAGATGTTTTTGTTATATTTTGTGAACTCGTAGTAAGCTGCGTGCATCGCAAAATAATCAAAACTTTTTTCATGTAAAACGGATCCCATTTCTTTGGGGTCATACTGTATTTTCGGGGGTGGCTGCACCCTTAGTCTTCGTTGTTGACCTACGTGACAAAATAAAATTACTTAGGTGGATGTCACTCACTAATGACGTCACCTGCATGTCGCTGGCTTTCCTACGATAGGTGCTTTTGAATAGTTTAGAAGGATTCTAAACTATTATTCGCTAACTATAATTCGCTTGTAGACATATCAACTCGGAAGAATTCGATCATAAGATTTACATTTATTATTGGAGTTAACAACTGTATCTCATCCTTTTCATCATGATCATCAGTTATCGGACAGCCACACAAGGGACCCACAAAGAGATTAAATACAAATGGAGGCCAAATACATGCAATTTTGTGTGTGAGTTGTGACACAGCTAGTCTTGTTGTTTGAAGGAATTATAACAAAGTTTTACCCTGTTTTTGAATTGTGAGCAACAAGTAGAGTAAAGATATGAACCAGGTTTAAATAATGCAGTGTGGTACGGCGCAATTTTGAGCAGTCTGCCAAACACTAACAATTATCCAAAAACAAAAATCGACGCTTGCTTCGAGGACAACGTGTTTGCTTATAAAAAGACAAAAAGCAATTCTTCTGTTCTGTATTTTTTAAGTAGCGAAGCGTAAAGTTGCTTGACAACTTCTTTAATTTTTTTGTATTGAAATAGTTTCTTTTTGACGTTGCAACAAAAATGTACCCCGGAATCGACAAATACGTTCACCAGCGTCTCAAATGCGGATACCAGGTGTGTATGTGGTCATGTATTTTAGTGTTTCTAACACCTGTACCAGGAATAATCTTTTCCTTCCAGATTGGTTATAAAATGCATTGATCAAGGAGATTATTTGCAATGCCTTTTACAACAGAATGTCTCGTTTTTGTTTTTATTTTGTTTGTGTGTTAATGAGAAAACCGCCTTATGCATTTGACAGGCCCAAGCCAAGCCGGTTCCGCTTTCGCGTTATTACGCTCGACAAAAAGATAAACCAGCGTTGCAATTGCCAAAAGATTACGGGCGTACTGCTCGAAGGTATGTGATGGTGAAGCCCAAACAGCCGGAATGTGTTAAAGATGCTCAGCAGCCAGGAAGTAGCCGTTCTGTCGAACAGGGCAGGTATTGCGATCATTGCGGATTCACTCTTCCATTGCCACAACCCGTTCTCGAAGATGATCCACCCTACAATCTTTCAGCGCTCCACATGTACGGCTTCATCCAGTTTATGGACCAAAATGACAAAGCTACGGTCGGTCCACTTGGATCGGTTGGAAGGTAAATGATTTGCTCATATTTTAGAAATAATGTGTTTCTATTTGCCACCATTTAAGAAATGCTGTGGTATATTGGTCTTGCGATCTTTTAAATAACCTTTTAAAGTTGAATATTCTGCGCGATCAGTCGTGTTTTATGGGATTCAAGAAAGTTAACCTACAGATCAAAAGTTTATTTGGTTGCGTTTACATTAATTTGTTTTCAGAGAAGCCTTCCAAAAAGAGATGTTGACTCGAATCTGCTATCTCTGCAACGATCCATTCTTTGCTACAGAAGTTATTGATGACTTAATGTACATGTGGGAAACTATGTACTGGAATGGCTGCCGCTGATCAAGCTAGGATTTCCGTCTGCGTGTATTTTTGTTGAAACGTGGTGTTCTCTTTTTTTCTTGGGAGGGGGGCAGATGGAATGCCAGTGGGCTTCTATTACAATTAAAGTAGCCTAGGCATAGACGTGGACAAAGACCAAAACGATTGTTTCCTCCCAACTCTATTTTTTAACATAATCCCATGCCCGTAAGTTTTGAAATTTCGTCGCAGGAAATTTGCAATGATTTTAATTTTTCCAAGTTTGCGTTTTTCATTTCTTTGTAAAAGTCATTTAACGCAACATTTTTGATACGACACTTGTCTTGCAACCAAAAACTGTAAATCACTCTTAAAGTAAAAATAATTTTATCTGAATGTGGTTCGACCTTTGGCATATAAGTTTTTGTAAACCTGTGCTTAGTGTTGTGAAGTTGTTGTTCCCACTGTACAAACGTAAAAATTGTGTAAAATCTTCGTCTAAAAAAATGCAAAAAATGTGTTTTGACCAGAATCATGCTTGACATTGTTGACACACTTGATGTTGAGTCAGTTAAAAAAATTTGAACAAACTTGTTTAAGAACAAAAAATCGCTATAGCTGACAAGGATAAGTGCTACCAATTTATTTTGTGCTTACCAGAAAATTGTAAAAGTTCCAAATTTGTCTACTCAATGAGCCCCAGACTCGTTTGAATTAAGCTAGCAAATCATATTGACGACTGATCGCAATTATAAATCCTGATAGGTAGCCTACGCTTGCTTCGTGCTTCGTAGAAGCAAGCGTTAAGTGTTTATAGGATATTAAAGCAGCATGCCACACTGTACGATACAGTGGCTCTAAATCAGCCATTTTTTCCTACTACTTAAAAAAATAAGGGAAATTGTCTACTACCGCGTTTAAAAACTGATGTCCAACACAGGCGGAAGAGCAATCGCCGAGGTCTGAAAAATCTCGATCCGTCGGTAGCGTGATGCGACAGAATGGGCGACAGACTTATGACTTAAATACTGCCAATTAAACGCTTCAGTGTGTTTCATAGCAATGGCATGACCGAGCGGAATCGAAGTTGGCTTTGAAGCTCTCGTTTCAAGTTCAAGGCACTTTTTGCGCTGACCTCCACAGCATTGCCGCGACATGACAAAACCTAAAAACTACATTTCAGATTTCGCAAACAACCTTGTTTTTTTCCGTTTTTGTAAAGCTACTGATTAGCCAACGCGAGAAATAATTAGTGTTCGTACAGTTAAAGCAGAGCTGAAAAAAGTGGTTCAGTTGTTACCTGTTACGCAATAATAATCAAACAAAGTCAGCATTCTCTAAAGTCTAAACATTGATTTCTGTAGTAGTTAATTTTGCTTTATCACAGCAGAGCATCCATGGTTGACTGGTCACTCGAAGACTATAAGTCCACTGCGCAGTCTTCCTTAGTCTTCGTTTATCTTTTGTTTGATGTGTTAAATATGCTACTGTAAGTTCTTATTCTTTATGATTTGTTCTGGTCTCTTTACTTGTCCATGTCTACATTATAACCTTCTATCACCAACAACCACGATGACAAAGACGCTGTCGACTTAATCTTGTTGCAATTCGCTCTAGAATTGGCAACGTCAAAAAGAGTCAAAACTAGTTTACGACAATCAAGTTAACACTTTTCCGGAACTAAAAAATACAAAAATAACCAATCTATAAATATCAAAAAAAAAAGGAAGGAGCATTAAAAGTAAGATTTTAGTGTTATGCAATGTATAGAGATCAGAAAAGCATAATTGCTACTTTCGAAACGACAGCTTGACGTCAAAATCAATGAGAAAATGCCTTGCTCTTAATTACAGCAGTTTACCTTGGCCAGGGTGGAAAAAGATTGAACGTTGTAAATAAATAATCAGATGTGGCATAAGTTCCAGGGCTGGCAATTTACCAAACACCTTTTCTCAAACTGTAGATTTGCGATAGAGTCAGACTTGCGATGGAGTTATGGACCAAAAATTAACTTGGCAGCTATATCTAAGAAATACAACTTTGGTGGTTGAAATCTCTGTCCTGTCTATTTCATGCATCCACTGAATGCTATGCGCCAGCAGGTTTTCAGGTTTTCTTGGTTAGCATAATACCAATAAACACAGCTCACCAAAGATACTAGTTTATTCTGTTAACATGACTGAAATTAACGTCTATGGAGAAATGCAACCTTATAGGTGTGGCTCAAAACCTACCCCCAATTTCGAAACATTAGGAACAAGGTTCAAACACAAGATACCCAGAAAAAATCTCCAAGTAAATGGGATGGGTAATTGTGACACAAAAAAAATCTACTGATCACATATACGTTCCCATTTCTATTTTCCCTTCACCTTTTCTCATCCAACACACTTTGATCCCCAAACAAGAAAAATATTACACAACAAAAATTATCAACTCCAACAAACGGATACAGCGATCTTTGCAAAAGTTACCCCCTTCTCCCGTCACATAAAAGAAAGCATTTTTACTGACAAAAAGGAGGAAAAGCGCAGCAAACATAGATCTCCATACCTCAAAAAAATTAAAGTCACATCTTTCAAATTTATCTTCTTAGGCCACTGAAATTCGTGCAATCTTTTTGGTGTTCTAGAGTTTTTAGTAAGGAAATAAGAAGAGAATTAAACCTGCTTTATATACGAAAATTTTAAAGCTTTTCGAAAAGAAGCTGTATTATCCAGGAAAATGATAACTTCATTCGGTTCTTTTATCGCATTTAAATGCAGCAATTTTTGCATGTATTTTACTCACAACAATGCAAAGTTGGTTTCACATTTCGTTTTCCAAATTCTTTCTACTGCTGAAAGCAAAGCTGGAGGTCTATAAAGCTTTCTAACATGGCTCGAAGAAGGAATTGAACTCGAGTTTACCAAAAAGTCATTTCAAAAATAAATCTTGCGGCAATTAACCCGGTGTTGCTTGGTATATAAAGACAAAAACACAAGTTTTATTCTGATTTTTTTGTAAGTTGGATTAGTTGCGTAAGAGTTTTGTTAAGTATTTTTTGCGGTGTTGCTTTATTTTTGAAAAAGTTTTTTCTTTGAAGTTACAAGCAAAATGTATCCAGGTTTTGATAGGAAAGTTCGTCGACTTTCATGTGGATACCAGGTGCGTGATGTTGCAAACTGTTGCTCTTTTCAAATTTCTTGGCTAGTTTTTTAAGTAAGTTATTTCCAAAAATTGACAAACAACATTGCAGTGTATCATAAATTACTTAGGGCAACGATTCCCAAAATGAGTGTCTCAGCACTTCAATGCGTTGTGAGACTTTACCAGAGACGCCACGATAATCGAACAAAAATAGTTTTAGTTAGTCTTTGACTTACTTCAAAATGGGAGAATTCAGTATTAAAAACGACTTGAGCTACAAGATTTGGCAAAACAATGGTTTTTAGCTTTAAGTTAGGCAAATTTCGAATTTGGTGATGGCTCCACAAGGATTTATAAGCTTCCAAGAGGTGCCAAAAGAAAAAAGAATTGGGAACAGCCGACTTATAATAGTACTTTTTCTTCTTATTCCGCTTGTTTGCAAGTGGGGTTGCCATTCGACGACTTGTAAAATGCTTTTTTGTTTCTTAGGCCCAAGCTCGACCTGTGCCGCTTTCACGTTATTACGCTGGCCGAAGCAATAAACGAAACGCCCGCAAACGTGACCAGTCAAGATTGCAAATGCCAAAAGATGACAGGCGTACCTCGCGAACGCATGTGATAGTGAAGCCTGAGCAGCGAGATTGTGATCTAGATTTTCAAAAGCAAAGCCAGCGACCTAAACAAGTGTCACGATTGTGTGGCCCTTGCGGGATGAACCTTCAGAGCTTTACTCCTCTCGAACAACCTGTTCTTGGAGATGATCCAATTTACAATCAATCAGCGATGAACGGGCACAATTTTCTCCAGTTCTTGCAAGATAGTGACAAAGCTTCGGTTGGTCCGATTGGCTCTGCTAAAAGGTAAATAATTTGTATTTTGGTTACTATATATAGCAGTGGCGTAGCCAGAAGCTAATTTTGAGGGGCCATAAATATGAGGTTTGTTGCACAATCTTTATTTGGAAAAAGGTTACTTCATGCTCCTCAATTTTGTCAATTTAACCTCAATTTTTCCAGTTGTCTTTCTTTAGATTGACATTTTAAAGCGGTAGCAAAATGTAAACACTTTCACACCTGTATTGAATTCAAAATTTGGGGCCAGCTATGGCCTCGGTGCCCCCTTAACCTACGCTTTTGGTATATATTAATCTGTTTGAGAACGTTTGTTTCAAAGAGGAATCAATGACACCTTTGTCCTATGAGGTATTTTAGATTCTCAATAGCCGTTCACTTCACAGTTGACAGACCTGGATTCAGTTCCTTTGTCGAGCCACAGCAAAACCTTTAAAAAAAGTATTTACAATTTCTCGCTTGGCGCTCAACGCTAAAGGTTTAATGAGGAGAAAAGATTGGAAAGGGCGTAGTCGTGTTCTTGGGAAAGCCACTTAACGGAATTCCTCTATTTTTATGGGGCAGATGGCGGGTCAAAGCAATACCCTGCCTTGTGGACCCTGACAATTTTAGGAACACAAGCCTGGTGAAACAGTTGACTCTCAAATGGGGTTACAGCAAAAACTTTGGCTTTTCTTGCGTTTTTTTCATATCGTTTGTTTTTAGAAAAGCTTTCGAAAAAGAGATGATGGATCGAATCTGCTATCTCTGTTGTCATGATCCTTATTTCACTCCCGAACATCTCGATTTCTTCATGCGCTCGTGGGAAATTTTGTACTGGAAATAACATCGTTGCTGGACATGCTGAGGCTTTTTTGCTGTGACGTAAAAATTAGTTTTTTAGCCAAGTAAAATGCCAGTGGGTTTCAGCACACTTGGAATCAGCTTGATTTTTTGTTATCAATGCCAATTGTATTACTGTCACCCCAACTGTTCAGACTGGAAAATTGAGTTTTGGCCAAAAAAATTTTGTGTCGTAGGTGGTTCAAAAGGCAAATCGCCGAATAGTTTTTGATGCGCAAAAATATAAATCATTCAACAGATTTAACGTTTGAGCTTAACTATTCTACACGTCCGCCTGCTTGAGCGAACAACGCATTTGTTTGCAAATTGTTTTCGTGGGATAACACTGCATACAAAAAGCACTATATCACCTTGTCAATTGAAAATAACATTTTAAAATTTATTTTATTACATTGATGTCATCAAGTGCAGAAATGCTATTTTGCAATGCTTTTTTTAATTGACGTTTTATCGAAAAACATTTAATCCGATTAGTCAAATATGGTTTGCCCCATAACGCCAAAAATAGTTGTATCTTGGAGCATATTTTCCAATGTTTTTAGTGTACTGAATAGCCTACTTTTTCAAAAATCCATCAAAAGGAGATGTAACAAAACAACAGATCAGATTCAATCACGGCTATTTACTTTCGGTCTGCCTAGGTTTGTTAAGGAACACTTGACCATCTCTCCTAGGGCATTTTAAGGGCTACGCATGACATAGTCCTATACAAAAAGCCCTATTCTAGAGTAATAAATAGTCACGCTGCCCATATGATAGCAACAAGTTTGGATCTTATCTGATATATCTAGATTTTCATTAATATTTAGCTTCTCCATGCAAAGTTGGAAGAAACAAATTTTTACGCAGAGTGCCACACCTATTACAAATGTAAAAGCTAATCTTTTTGTTGAGATCAAATCACGGCATGAGACTGGGACTTATGGATTGTGGGTTTTGTATTGGATTTGGATTACGAGTTCTACATACAAGTCTAAGTTTCAAGCTTACTAATCGTGCGTATTTTTTTTTAAATTAATTTTTCAACTGCGTTAAAAAAAAGCGGAAATTTGACCTGAAGGTGACTTTACCTCATCTTCCAAAGGCCCTTAATTATATCTATTTTGCTTGATACCGGTACTTTATTTTTTTAACAGTAAGGGTGGTGCTTTTTCAAAATCACTGCTTGAAATTTTAAATTCATGTTTAACTAGGGATGTAGTGCTAAAAAGAAAGTATGGAAATCCACAATTAGTGTGGGAGCGCACAGTGTAGAAAATACACATTTCTCAGTCAAGTCAGTGAGAAACAGTGTGGGAACGCGTGTCACTACTACACCGCTGTGTTTAAGTGATCAGTGGTTTGTGAGAAAAATATTATGTCGGACGTGGACTTAAAACAGGAGTTGAAGTGATGCAATGAAATCGGCTTTGGACTTGAACTCGCCTAAAAACCTTTGCTAATCCAAAGCCTTGAAATTTGGTCGGTTTGATTGTACGCAAGCGTTATTTTTAAAGTGATCTATGACATCTTGATAATACAATGTTAAATGCTGCGCTGTAGAACTGCGCTATGCATGCGGTGAAACTGCTGGTAACTCCAAAGCGGTTCTGAGCACACATATGCCCTTACCAGTGTTTCCCAAACTTTTTTGTCGGTTGACAAAGTAAAAAAGTTGAATAATTTCGCGGCACAACAGCCTCAGGAATTTGTTCATATTGATCACGAGTAGCATCACAGGTGACAGCGAGAAAGATGATAACTTTTTTTTCAGAGATCACCACTTTTCCGCGGGCAACACAACACGCTCTCCGACGTTATCGACCATTACGTTATGGCACCATTTACTCAATTTTGGCTGAAAACTTGTATATATATATATATATATATATATATATATATATATATATATATATATATATATGTGAAGCATTTTTAAAAACCCCATAACACACCTGCAAATCTTCCACGACACACAGTTTGGTAAATACTACCCTAGGGTAACTGCAAAAAGTTTTACTTGTCATTGGATAATCAAATTTTACAGGGTGTTCCAAAAGTATGTGGACAGTAGTCAAAATTGGCTTATACCTAAATTAGGTGAATATTAGTAAAAAAAAGATTATTTGTTGGTTATATAAGAAAGAATAAAGAAAAATATATAAGAAATATAAATATAACCAACAAATAATCTTTTTTTCCTAATATTCACCTAATTTAGGTATAAGCCAATTTTGACTCCTGTCCACATACTTTTGGACCACCCTGTATAACTGGATTGTAACTAACTCAAAATCAGATTAATACAACAGGTGTTTCACAGAGACAAGTGCTAAAAATTTCAAAATTTAGATAACAAATCCCAGCCCCAAGCAAGGTAAGCCCTACCGCAATCCCAAGATTAAGATTCTTAAATAAAGCTTTGGCAGCTCCAGTTTCCACTACCCCTACTGCCCATTCATCAAATCAAAAATGCAACCACTTTTTTTGTTAAAAACAGCAATCCTCAAATAATTCACAAGACTGCAAAAATTTTGAATATTGTAATTTCTACTCCGTGTTTTCATTGGTTTGTCAATATCAATTTTTCTCGATCTTTTTAAACATCTGATCAATTTTCAATCTATATAGTGGCATATGGCCCAATTCAAAAATTAACTTTTACTTCGCTCAAAACATACGTGAAGACTATTTCTGGGCATCATAGGTTTTTCAGAGTGACTTTTTTGTCATTTTCGCCTTCAAAATAGAGTAAAAACTTTTTTTTTAAAGATCAAGTTCTTTAGACTGTTAACTGTTAGCTGCAAAACAAAGTAAAAGTCATTCTTTTTGGAAATCAAGCTTTTCAGAGTGGCTTGCTTGCTAGTTTGCTACTTTATGCCATGTTGTTGCTTAGGCTATTTTCAAATTCTTAAGAGGGCTAAAAGCAGTCTGAGAGGTTTAATTTCTTTAAACCCTTTTTCGAATGTATTAAATTTGCACTTTTGCTGTTGCGGCCTAGCTGTGTTTTACGTTTTCGCCATGGCATGATTTGTCACCACTTTAATGTGTTTGTTATAAGGACCTAGGTGACCTCACGATGATGTCGAGAATGAAAAACAATATTTTATAATTTGCTTTTTTGATGGACGAAAGCGGTTTGTTACTTAAACAAAAGCCAGCGTCTGACTTAAACTCCAAGAAAATTCATCATATTAGGAAGTAGGGTAACGTTATAATTGACAATTGCTTGTACAAATTAGTTTCTTCATTTTCTCAAAAAATACTCACCGTAAAAAGCGGTTGAAGGTTTTCCTGCCTTGACATCGTAATCCCTAACTACTATTGAAATCTTGTTTTTAAGAAAATCAACTATTTTGTCATGCATTATTGTTCAAATAGGGAACCTCGGAGTGGTTTTTTGAGTCTTGCCTTTAATCTGTTAAATGCAGAAACAATGATTAATTAGCAAAAAAAAAAAAATAGAGCCAGTAGACTGTCGAACATATTTTAATTATGACGTTTCGCTTAACGTTGCTAGCTTTGTCAACCAAATAAGTGCAAATGATTACTCAAAAAATTTAATAAATTATGGCTGGGTATAACATTATAACATTTATGACGTGACAATTCAATTATCGTTGTCGTCGTTGTATGGCAGAGTATCTATGATCCAGGTCAAACAAAAGAAAAAGATGGGAGTCGAGGGTTTATTTTTTTACCGCCCAGCCCGCTGTGTTGTCCAGACCAGATGTTGGCAGTGATGGAGTTGAGCCAGCACCTTGTTTCGTCATTCAAAACTGTCAGACCCATTAACTTCGAGGTGCCCGATGTGTGGGACATGTTAAAATAATGAGTTTGCTGTTGGTTCACTAGCGCCACACTCGCATTTGGCTGAAGAAAGGAGATCCCAATTGTGCTTGGACGAACTGAAACGCCCAAAGACAGTACGCAGGCGATTGAGTTTGACCACTGCTATTTAGGTCAAACTCATTCCAATAGACCTTGGGCTGACCTTAGGAATGATTACAGAGAGCGCTGACGTACTCTTGGCGAACTTGTGTTCCATATCAAGTTCGTCCATTGGGCAGCGCAGATGCCCAACTCAGATAAAATGTGCAATAGTTTCCGTGCGGCAGGAACAAACTGGAGTCTAGATTTCAGTCTCTCCTTGATAGCAGCCTGCGGCTCAGTCAGCTGGCCATGCAGAATGTGGCCGGGGTCCAAAGAACTGCGATTAGCCAAGGAGAGTGTCGCTCTTTGGCGGCGAAACTCAGCTGGCTGGATGCCCGAGAGAACTGGAAGGTTGTCCGTTGGAGTGGGACGTAGGCATCCAGTGCCAATGCGTAAAGCCTCATTAAGAACGCTTTCAATGAGGCGAGTATGCGCGCTGCGACAACAAGCTGTTGCACAGTATTCGCAGTCGAGTAGATCACGGACAAGGCATCTGCACGCAGTGTCTTGGCATCACCTCCCCATTCTGAACTTGCAAGTCTCCTTAGCAGCGAAACGCACGTGAATAGTTTTTTGCACAATGCCTTAAGGTGATGACGATACGTGAGCGCTCTGTCCAGTTTCACACCAAAATAGCTCGGCACTAGGCAAAAGGGCAAGATTTTACCATAGCTCTTAACTTTTAGGTCACGCTTGATCTCTCGATTGTGGAGATGAAAGGCTACTGTCACCGTTTTAGCATAGCTGAGCTTTAGCCGCCAAGTCTGAAGATATGCGGAAAGTGTAGTCATGTCTTCACTTAAAGTTCTTTCCAGCACCTTCCAATCTCCATATGTATCGCCAAGTTGTCAGCGTAGACATACTTCTTGGAGATTATGGAAGGCAGATTGTATATGTATATGCTAAAAAAAAGTAGAGCCAAGACTGATGCCTGTGGGAAGCCATTTTTCAGACGTCGTAGTTTGCTTGGTTTGCTGTCACCAGCAGTTAGGGTGAAGCTTCTGTTCCGAACAAGCTCCATAATCATTCGGACCATGTGCTTATCCGGAAGAAGTCTCAGCAGCTTGCAGGGGAGGCCACTGTGCCAGACAGTGTCACAAGCAGCTGCTAGATTGACAAGCACGGCCTTTTTTTTTACCTCAAACAAATCCTTAATGTTTTGCGTAAGCAAAACGATATGATGTAGTAGACTTTTTGTGTCGAAATCCAGACTGCTCCTTTGGAAGCAAGAGGTCGACTATTGGTTCGACGCAATTGCAGATCAATCGTTTGAGGATCCTGTAAGGAACGCAGAGCAGAGAGATGGGACGGTAGCTCTGTGGGTCCTCAACAGGTTTTGAGAGCTTAGGGATCGTGACTACTAGGGCCATTCTCCAGACTTTTGGAATTTTGAGTTGGCGCAAGCAGGAAGAAAGGAAGCCACGTAGCCAGAACTTCAAGCCGGGACCACCATGGATTACAAGCTCCGGACAAACAGAGTGATGGTCCGTGGCTTTTCCTGATTTTAAGTGGTGGAGTGCAGCAGCAAATTCTCTTGAAGAAAACCATTCGGAGATGTTTACTGCATCTGAGGCAGTAGCTCTCCGAAGTTCAGACAGATGCCGCGTAACAAATCGGGAAGTCTCTCAATTTGCATCCTCGTATTTTCCGTTTTTTGCCAGCTGGCTAGCAAAAGCATTTGCTAAAACAGGGCATTGACGAGGGGATTATCGCAACCTACCAGTGAGATTGTTTAACGTACTCCATGCTACCCGGCTAAAGTGTGAAAAGTCAATGTTCTCGACACCCTTAGACCATAGATCCCTCCGTTTCCTGTCAAGCCTGGCAAGAAAAGCTGTAGCAGCTCTGCTAGATTTGTGCCCTTCAGGGTACAGCAAGAATGTTTGTAGAGATTTTCACATTCGTCATCCCAATATGGTATATGATTATTTCGTCGGCCACGTGGGATACACTTTTTCGCCGCAGTGCTGATGGCATTACAAAAACACTGGTATGCCTGATCCATATCAGGTGAATCAGGTGGCGCCAAAGTCTTGGCAAGTTTGGACTGGTCGGCAGATGCTTTCTCGTTGCTCGGTTCGTGAGTATGCCTGTTCTTCTTATAACAGACCGAAATCAAGTCTGCCCAAACGGTAGAGCATCTACTGTAACCGATGTTCTGACAAGGTCTTGTAAGTGACCTCCCTTTTTAGCGCGGGGCAATGCATCAAAACGCATCGTCAACAAGTTCCAAAGGCCAGCCATTCTTCAGTTGAACATCGAAGGTCTCACTGCAAACACGATCAGCGTCCTCTACCATCTTGCTGTACAGCGTGAGGTACTCGTCATTCTACCTTAGAAGACCCACTGCACGTCTGCACAGAGATTAGTTCTACCGGACTACCAACTAGCTGGGTTGTCCTTAAGCAGGAAGCATGGCTTTGCTACGTTTGTCCATGAACGACTGAAGTGGACTCTTTTCGACCAACCTCTACCTACATCAGAGACTGAGTGGCTGTGCGTCGATGTTGATGGATACAAGATAGTCAACGTTTACAAACCTCCACCGATTCATTTGCAAGTATCCGATCACCCAGTATTCTCACATCCCTGTCTCTATGCTGGCGACTTTAATTGAGAGCATGCTGATTGGGGTTATGATGCCAATAGTGCAGGAGGGAAATGCCTGGTTGGCTGGGCAAGTACAAACAGTCTTGCCCTAATTCATAACCCAAAGGATGCCGCCAGCTTCCACTCTGGCCGCTGGAATACAAGTACCAACCCAAATCTTGCATTCGTCAATATCGATTGGGACAGTTGTTTACCTGACAAATATGTCTTAGAAAAGTTCCCAAGGTCTCAACATCGACCCTCTCTTATTACCCCACCCAGGTTTGCTTGTCCTGTACCGAGCAAGCCTGTAAAGCAATGGAGCTTCCGCAAGGCCAAGTGGAGCACTATATTACTTTCACCAGCAATTAAATTATGATAGGAGAAAACAATAAATATTACATACTTCAGGGTCAATGTTATTGCGTGTTAAATGACTTATTATTTTTGAAAAAACGTCAAGGCTGTTTATGAAGTCTGCACTGTAGTTGTCAGCTTTCACAATGTCACCGCAGTTTTTCAAGAGATATTAACAAGATGCTTCAAATAAAAATGACTACGGTTTCTGGTAATTTGAGCTTTATCAACGAAGCAACGAAAGATTAAGTATTTAAGGGTTTTCATGTTTTTCTTGTATGCTTTAAAAAACAGCATTTTTGCTACAATGTGAAGTAAAGTCATAATGCTGTGTGAAGCCGCTTCAGTGGCAACAGCATAAAGCAAAAGCTGTACTTATTATCCACAGTCATTTTGACAGCAAACGTAAACAGTTTGTCTATTACTCATATGCTGCCTGTTAAAGTGCAATGATATATATTGCAGCACCAACTTACCGCTTTAAAATCGTTTTTTTAAATGATGCAATAGCAAGAACGAAAATTTTGATAACTGAGCTCTCTGTTGACTCCAGTTAGAATACATTTATATTAGAGTCATGTGGCGCGCCTAATTACGGTTAATTTCTAAGATATTCCTATTCCTTAGCTCTTCTGATAATAATAACGTTTATTCAAGTTAATACAAGTTCTTACCGAGCACGCAAAAAACTTTAATATTCGTCAACGTTCTCTGTTGCTCAAAAAGCCAGTGGAAGATTAATAACAAAGATTTATAAAAAGCCAACGCACACTAACAGGCAGAGCCGGGCACCGCAAATTTACACTCAATTCTGCAACCGCAAATTCCGCAAAACTGCAAGAGGTGTTCCGCAACCGCAAATCCGCAAGTTTGCGGTAACTTTTCGCACTTCCGCAACCGCAAATGCACATTGCACTTCCGCAAACTTAGACCACAATATTTACTGCTTTTTTGTCCCTGTGATGACCTTTTTTAATTTTGGAGGTCAAATTTTCCCGTCGACCAGACGTTGATCTCCAAAAAAAGAAAAAAAGGTCATCCACTCCCGGACGTTAACCTCTAACCCAGAAAATAAGAGCGTCCACTTTTTCCAAGCGGTTTTACCGCGGAACAGGCAACACTGCCTATTGCTTTGCGGATTTGCGGTATGTTTCAGTTTTTCACCGCAAATCCGCAAATAGAAACTTGTGTCGGCAATTTGCGGATTTGCGGACAGATTTGCGGAAGTGCCCACCTCTGCTAACAGGTATCTAAATTTTAACTCAGCGCATTCCATGAGTCAGCAGCAAGGATTGGTAAAGTCTCTTTTAAAAATAGCTCAATCACAGTTAAATTCCCAGCAGGCAAATAAAATATTAGAAACTTCAAAAATTATGGAAGCTTTAAAAAAGAATGATTATCTCAAGTGGTTCCTAAAACGTACAGTTAAAAGTTTGAAAAGAAAAACAAATTCATCGTTAGCCCTAACAGGAAAATCAAAACACGTATTGTGCTGCCTTATGTTCCAAAATACTTTGAGGCTTTGTCAAAAATTTCAAGAAACGTAGGAATTTTGGTTTGTAGCAAACTATATTTAACTTTGAAAGACATTTTACCAAACACAAAAGACTCGGTGGAAAGGTCATCTAGACTTGGGATAGTTTACCAAATTTCTTGTTGGGATTGCACTGGTATCTACATTGGAGAACCTGGACGGGCTTGCAAAACAAGATTGGCTGACATAAAAGAGATTTAAGGCCTGCAAATCAGGCAAAAGTTGATAACAACAATTTTAATAAAAAAACGGCGTTGGTTAAACATGTCATCACCAAAGATCACCTAGTTGGCTGGAATCATATAAAAATTTTTAACCTTTGAAACAGATTTTACCAAACGTTAATTTCTTGAATTGTTTTTTTATTCATAATTCTGAAAATACAATCAATGATAAAGAAAATTGTTTTTATTCTAAAATTTATGATAATTTGGCGTAATCTACAGTTGTTTATTATTCGCTTTTAAACTTTTTGTTTTGTCTTTTTCTTTCGATTGCGTAGCACACTATTTATATTGCCTCACTCGTGCTTTCGGTTATTATTAGTTTTGATGAAAAACAGATGTATAGCTGTTCGAAACGTTAACAAATATCAAAGTTTTTTGCATGCTTGGTAAGAACTTGTATTAACTTGAATAAACGTTATCATTACCAGAAGTGCTAAACAAAGTGAATTTATCAAAAATACCTGGTAGCCAGAATAACAGTATGTATTCTTATTACGTTTAGCATGGTGGAAGTAAATAGTGACTTTCAACGTAAATTTTTGAATTCTTTTTCATCTCAAAAAACCTGTTCGGCGGATTGCACGCTCAAGCCATAACCCTGTAACTTACTGCAATAATTTAGCTGTAGATGCTTGGCGCTGAGCTTTCTCCTCCCTTTCGTGTCTGCGTTTATGCCGGGAACAACAAACATTCGCGCAACCAAAATTTCAAGTTTTATAACTAACTCTACAATTACAAAACATTTTCGATTAGCCCATTACCTCATAACTTAATTCCTGTAAATGCACCAATTTTTTTAACGTCTACCCTTAACTTTAAATTTATTTTTGCGCATATTCAAATGAACGCACGAAATTTTGTGAAATTACTTACCGCTTGTATGAAAGCACTCTTAATTTTTAGTTGGAAGGTAGGCAACACGGACATAGTTTATGAAATCCGGCTTTGAGGGAAATCAATTTACAAGTTAGGTTTACGTGACTGTGTGAAATCAAAGTCACCAAATATACAATTGTATCTACAATTTTAGAAAAAACTTTCCTTGAAAATGTGTAATTAAGCCAACCTTACATTAGATTAGATTTTACATTTTTGGCGGGTGGGTATGGTCCCATTTATTTGTTTTAGGACCAAGGTACATTGATGCAGCCCATATCTAGGGATCACATATACTATTGCGAAGGGGCTGCACCAAGTTGTGAGAAAAGCCTACCATCAAATAACTTATATCGTAATGCCAAAACCGCTGCGGCACCCATCCTCAAGTTTGACTTTTGCGCCCATATTCTTACTGGAAGAGACGGATACAATTTAGGAAAGGGTAGAAAGTTTGGGAGATAAACCACTCTTGTTCAAAATTCGCCAATTGGGCTTAGGTTGTATGGAAGCATTACCACCATTTGTACCAATTTTTTGTTAATGCCTTCAGAAATGTTTGCTTGGACGAAGCCGGTATATCCAGGTGAACCGATATTTTTAACCAGCCAAAACTGATTGGAAGCCGTACCGAGCGACGCCGGATATTCATACGTATATATATATATATATATATCTTTATTAGCAAAAATAGTACAGCCTGTTTCGCCGTTAAGGCTCCTCAGGTATTTCTGCAAAAAATACGAAAAATGAACCCAAAACAAACAGAGAATGCAGTATTACTTACGGTTGTTCGGGGAGAGTAATCAGAAATAGTATGGTAGCCAACAGAAACTATGCTAAAGAAAAATCTGCTGGTTCTCTCGCGAACAGTAAACTCATCTGGGTAACTAAGAACTGTGGAGGTTGGTATGAGAGTAATAGTGACGTAACAATGGGAATAGGTATATGCTTAATATGGTAAACGATAAGTTGGGAAAATAAACGGAAAAGAAAGGACAAAGAAAAACGGCAAAAGTAAAAGAGCAAAACACGCAAATTACAACGAACCGTCCAATCTGATACTTTTTAATTTAAATTTTTTTCTGTGACGGCATGTGTTCACTATTTCAGATCGTTTAGTGAGCATTATTTTTCTGTCGCCGCTTAAGATGGCAAGTTTTTCAGCCAGGCACAGGTTACATCTGCTCCCTCCGCATTTATATGATAGTGCTGTAGAAACAATGGACCATTTTACAGACGGCTCAACACCATTATCCTTTGCTCGCCAAACTTCTTTTGACAGCTCGGTTGCGTTTCTTTTGTTACGGTGGGTAAATGAATGTTTGTGATTGCTCAATCTCGCTTTGAAATCAGTAGAGCAGAATCCATAATATAATTTGGTGGTATTGTTAGAGGATATTTCTGCTTTATATACAATTGATTTCTGTTTGCATTTACCATCAAGTGGGCAAGCTGTTTTTATTCTGCAATTACATTTTGGATCGGCAATGGGAGGTCTATCGGCCTTTGGCAAGGCGGAAAGAAGCTTTTTGTTATGGCGCAAGATGACCGCGGACATATTTGACATACAGCTATAACTAATTTTAATATTGTTTTTGTTGCATATCTTGTGAAGCCGGCAATGTTTAGGGAAATGCTTTATAATTAGGTTCAGGAATTCATGGCCAATATTTGTTTCAACGTTTTCACTATATGGAGGGTTGAACCAAATTATGTTTCTTCTTCTTCTGTTGCTAATTGTCTTTGTTGCTTTTGTTTCTTTCCGGTATTGCAAATACATTTCATATCCACTTTCATGGAGAGCTTTATTGTACATCGGGGTCGCTCTATCAAACTCATTCTCAGATGATGAGAGTTGGGTAAGGCGGTCATTCACCATAGTAGGGATTTGTTTCTTTATCGAAGGAGGGTGATTGGAATTTTTGTTTATATAAAGTGGATTGTCGTTCGGTTTTCTATATGGCCAAAATTTTCCAGTTTTAAGGTTCAAAGTTGCGTCCAAAAAGTTGGTCTGAGTCAGGTTTAATTCCACCGATATTTTCATATCATAATCCTAAAATAGTTTAATCAGTTGTTTTCGAGTGCGGTCAGTTTTTGGTCAGGAAATATTATTAAGAACAGCTAGCCCATCATCTCTATACAAACCAACACAATTACAGCCAAATAGATGTTTCATTTTATAAAGCAGAAACAAGCCTACTAACTCGCAAACTTCAGCTCCGTCCAACGATCCCATAGTGACATCAAACATATGGTTGCCTTTTTTGATCCAGGTGTTGCCATCGCAAAAGAGTAGCGATTTGCGTGAATGCATTATAATACGTAATGATTCTTCATCTATCACAGTGAAATTTTTGGCGAATTGTAATGCTTTCCATAAAAGAGACTCTAAAATGGATGGGTAAAAATCTACAATATCAAACTTCATGAACTTGGAATGGCGCTTGTTTGGTATTGCTTGAAACCAAGAAATTACTGCTGAAGTGTTACGCCATTGATTGAGATCAGAATTGGCCCGAATTCTGCTGTTAACATTGTCCAGTATAATTTTGCTGATTTTACCGATTTCAGATTTGGTGGGGTTTATAAGTCTGCATTTTGGGCTGTTTGGAAAATTTGGTTTGTGATCTTTCACGGTAATGAAAGCATTGCCTTCAGAAAGTGCTTCAACTCTGTCATTTAAATTGAGTTTTGTTGCGATAATTTTTGCCTCCAAGTTAATCTTATTAATTGTTGAGTGTTCAACTTTTTGGTAGCTGGCAGTGACATTGTCTAGAAGCAGCTTTTTATAATCTTGTTTGTTGACCTTGTAAAGGTTGGTGGTTTTATCGGACGGCACAAACAACGTCTTAAAAGAATTAATTTCTTTTACATCTCGTTTAAGCATTGATTGAAAGTTGTTACAAATAGGTCTGAATTTGATAGTTCTAATCATTTCATAGAAATCGTTTTCAAATGGAATAAGATCATCATGTTGAAGGGGGCAGCATTCTGACTTAAAATTATAGTTATCAGTTGAATTAGAAGAATCGGGGTGGTCAAAAAAATACGCTTTCAAACGGATTCGTCAGATAAAACTGTCTACTTTTTCAATAAGGCATTTCATGTACTGCTTTTGAGCTTGGTATGGGGATGTTCTTGAGTGAACAGCCCAACTTAATTTGTTCCAGGTTCATATCGCGTAGAGCGTAAATAATCTGAGAAGAGTGCTCAACGATCACGAGGAAAGGAGCAATTTATAAATAGATATAATATATAATAGACTCGGTAAATATTTAAAAGTGCTCAATAACAAAAACAGTTAGAGCAAATTAATATATATCTTTATTAGCAAAAATACTACAGCCTGTTTCGACGTTAAAAAAAAATTTAAATTAAAAAGTATCAGATTGGACGGTTCGTTGTAATTTGCGTGTTTTGTTCTTTTACTTTTGCCGTTTTTCTTTGTCCTTTCTTTTCCGTTTATTTTCCCAACTTATCGTTTACCATATTAAGCATATACCTATTCCCATTGTTACGTCACTATTACTCTCATACCAAACTCCACAGTTCTTAGTTACCCAGATGAGTTTACTGTTCGCAAGAGAACCAGCAGATTTTTCTTTAGCATAGTTTCTGTTGGCTACCATACTATTTCTGATTACTCTCCCCGAACAACCGTAAGTAATACTGCATTCTCTGTTTGTTTTGGGTTCATTTTTCGTATTTTTTGCAGAAATACCTGAGGAGCCTTAACGGCGAAGAAGGCTGTACTATTTTTGCTAATAAAGATATATATTAATTTGCTCTAACTGATTTTGTTATCGAGCACTCTTAAATATTTTACCGAGTCTATTATATATTATATTTATTTATATATATATATACTCAATCTCCGAACGGCTGCACGAAATTACATTTTGTGTGTTTATGTAGTTTATAAAATTTTTATTTTCGATTGATGAAGTTTTAATGATATAAACTAGTATGTCTGCCTGAAACGCTGGCATTTTAATTCGTAATGCAGAAAAATCATGAATAGTTTTGAAACAGCTAAATACATAAATCTGTACTAGCTAAATTGATAATCGTAAAATGTTAAAAATAATTTTTAATATTTGCCTCAAAACCGTAAGCTTTTAAAAAAGAATTTTTAGTGTTTGGCTCAAAACCGTAAGCTTTTAAAAGAAAATTTTTAGTATTTGCCTCAAAACCGTAAGCTTTTGAAAAATAATTTTTAGTATTTGCCTCAAAACCGATAGTCCTAAGAGCGAGTTTGCATTTTGCTGACTTTTTTCCCACTGTTTTGCTTCAACTTCATTGCATCACATCCCAGAAAGCAATTGTATCGAAAATATGAAACCATTGTGAATATTATATCACTTCATATTGGATAAGTTTTATACATTTTATGCCACATCTTTGGCGAAAATAGGTCACACTTGATTTGTTCCGGGACCAAGGCACATGAACTAGATTTCACAAATATAATTACGAGAAGGGCAACTGCAAAAGTCGTAAGTAAGCTTATCACTTGGTTATGGTATAAGAAACATTTTTGCGGTGCCTAGCTCCTAGTTTAACTGACAAAATGGATAGAATTTGGAAGAGTTCAGAGCTAGGCATATATTCTGTTCTCTTTATGCATAACTGATGGGTCAGAATAGAAGCTTTCCTAACCGGAAAAAAGCTCATGGTGGTACAATGAGGCTTTGCCACTTCTGTTAAAAAGTCTACTAAGAAATGTCCAAGGTGACGACGACTGAAGATTTACAATAAAACTATTAAGCACGCGAATTTGCGAATTTATGTTAAGAGATGCGCGGGAAAAAGTGAACGAAGACCTTTCACCGAAAAATAAATAGATGCATAGACACAGCAGTGGTTCTTGCCCTTCATGCTGCCTTTACGTTTATCAAGTTATCAAGGTTACAGAAACTGACAGATTTAGAAACAAGCTGTAGATCACATTGACGTTTTATTTCAAACGCTTCAAATGGCACACTTAAAAAAAAAGCATTTTGCAGCTAAGAAAAAAAATTATAATGATTCTATGATGATACAATTGACATAAACGATTCAATGGCTTACTTGATTGATTAATTAACACAAAGCTACCCAGTCACAACACTTAAGTACAGGTTGAACACCTTGACCTAGGCCCCCTGTAGAATTACACGTTACAACAAAAATGCACACCAGTAAAGCAGAGACCCAGATCTCTTTAATGCGGCCAAAGACTGTTTTCCCACACATCCATCAACAGCATTAACGAAAACTCGCCAAAATATGGACTGCCGCTCAAAGAGTAGATCCTACACATCACCTCTTTTTCAAAAGTTTTTCTGAAACAAAAAGTGGCATTAAGAGTTGTTTCCTCCCACACTTCACGAAAGCAAAGAGTGTGATGAAAGCAAAAGCAAAAATTTAACGGGTCTATACATTTAGTTTTAACAAAGTCTATACAATAGACGAGCAAGGTTTGTTGCTACGTCCATTAAAATAACAAAAAGTTCTGTTGCTCTGAGCAAAACTAAAAGTTCTGTTGCTCTGAGAAATTAAGAAAAATGTGCGACAAAATTTTGACATTACGGTGTAGTAAAGTATATCAGTAGGTTTTTTGTCTTACCTTCCAGCAGACCCAATTGGACCACACGAAGACCGGTTGTTAGAGTGCAAATATCGGAGAAAGCGTAGTAGCTCTTGCTGAGATTCCTTAAAAGTGGGTTTTGGAACCTTGACAAATGTAGATGGCGGAGCAGGCTCGCAAACGTTGCTGCATTGCGGATGTTTTTCACGGCAGCTGCTTTGCGGCTTAGGACCATTTTGCTGTCCAGAACGCTGTTTCGAACCGTCATTTTGCTGAACAGGATGTTGTTTAAGACCGCCAGCTTGCCGTCCACCACTCCGTTTAGAATGGCCACATTGCTTCCCAGAATACAGAAGATCTTTACCAAGTTTCGGTTGCTGAGACGTCATACTCGTTCTCGCGCTATGGCCACCGTTTCTGGATCGTTGGCATTTTGGTTGATCACTTTGGTAACTGGCATAACGGGAAACCACGACCGGCTTAGTATGAGCCTACAAAAAATGCAACGAAGTAGATACTGCAGTCATAACAAATCAATGCTTTTTAAATCCTTGACATCTTACGATCAAGCTCTTCTATTGTTGAGAGCCTTATGAAGGAAATTATTGTTGGAAATACTTCACAATTGACACATTTAAATCTCCAAACAACATACACACCTGATATCCACATTTAAGTCGGCGAACGGATTTGTTAAGCCCGGGATACATATTTGTTGTAACTTCAATTTCACAAAACAGTCAAAAGACTGCTCGACCTTCTTTGATAAATAGAACGAACCATGCGTTCTTTACATTTTTATACTATGTTACTTGATTATAAATTGAAGCAAAACACGTTTTCTTTGGCGTAATCTTTGCTCTTTCCGTGTAATTGCTAGTGCCGTGCCTACAGCTTAAAATTACTCTGCACCACTATAAATCGCTAAGAACAGGTTTAATTCCCAACTTGGTAGTTTTCGAGCTACCACAAAATTTGAAGACTTTTTGTAAAAAAATGTGCAAAGAGCATTATGTTTTACCAAAAACGACATTTCTTTCATGTGAGTTTAGAAGGGACGTCAGAAGCAAATTTTGGGAGTCCAAAATTATAAAATTTGTTTGATGATCTTTTGTTTTGAAGATAAACTTTTGAGAAACGGCTATCTTCAACTCAAAATGAAGATGAGAATCCATTTTTTCTAAGATCTTCTTTTTAAACATAAAATTTTTTCCCCAAATATGTTCATGCCTTAATTCCTTGGTCGGATTCAAAAGTTTGGGGGATCATGACCCATTAAGCACGTATATGCATGACTTTATTGGTGTCTTGTAGTTCGTAGGCTGCGAACAACGTAAGCATCCTAGTTCGGTGCTTCCCAACCTTTAAAGCAGGTGATCCATTTTTATTGACGTTGTTTATGGGGGAAACCACTGTAAGACATAGCGGCACAACAACATGAAAAAATTTGAGACAAACAAAATATTGTCTGCATATGAAATTTAGGCCTACTGTAAATGAAAACCTTGATGTGGTTAATGAAAACTTATAGAAAACTTGTAAATTTTGAAAGTCTTTTCAGTTAAAAATTGGGAAATTGTAACACTTTGAAGTTTTTAAGTTTTTTTTTATGGTATCTTTCATAGTCTGTAGTGCAATCAGTTTTGATGCATGGACCTAAACGTTTGCATGCCGTATTTTTATGACACAAGTGCTTTTTCGTCATTGACCTAGTTATTTGGATGTTGATTATCGCCGAATGAATAGGTCCATGGTTAGCCATCCACTACGCCGGCAAGCCGGTTGCTGATTATGATACGAGATTAGCAGCATGTGTGAAGTGATAATTGGTAATTACTGACTGCCAGTTATCTATTTATGATTCGCTACATGTATACTTAAAACTGAGCATGCTATTTGTTGCACAGCAAATATTTTTTGACAAGCCCAAGCTTGATCTGTTTATTTTTTGCATTATTCTGCTGAGATGCCGGCAAAATCAAGACCAAATGCCGGCAAAAGGAAAAAACCAAGAAGGCAAATGCAAAGAAATAACAAGTGAATCACGCAAACATATGAGATTGTGAAGCCTCTGCAGCCGGAATGTGTTAAAGATCCTTAGCCGCCGAAATGTGCTGAAAATCATCAGAAACCAGGAAGTAGTCATCTAGAAAACCTATTGTTGCTCTTGCGGCTCAATTTTCAAAAGTTTTGCCCCAATTCCGCATCCTAGCTTTCTTTGAAGGAATGGAGGACACAGAGTTTGTACTTGACGTGCTCACCTCTCTCCAAATTTCGCAAGACAACCCCCGGTCTTCATGTGACCTTAGTGATTCTGATAAAATATAAAAAATAGGCTAAAGTAGCAAGCGGTTTTGTTTTTATGGCACTATAACCAAAAGACATTGACACAACAAGCGGTTTTATGTTAAAATGAAACACGGGTCAAACGCAATTATCCAAAATTTCAATTATCCGTAAGAAAATCTTGTTCCTCTAATTTCATCGATTCTAGGACCTTACCATTAACAGCAAAAATTGATTATCCGAAAATTCAATCATTCCCCGAGCATTACAAATTTTGGAGTTTGACCTGTATGTATTCAGAACTTATTTAATTGTCCATACGTTGTGGGATGACATTAATAGCTAACCAAAGAGGTTAATTGACATAAGCTCCTACTGCTGCTAACTTAACGCTTATGTCTAATTTGTTTTCAAGAAAGCCGTTGAAAACGTGATGTGGCCTCAATTTTGCGCTCTCAGAGCGAGTCCTGAACTCACTGACGAGACGTTTGCGGATTTGATGAACCAGTGAACAATTTTGTGTTAAGAACAAAAATAATACTTTTCCTGGCCGTTACGAGGATTTGAGCCTTATGTGCATTTTTGTCATGACTTGTTAATGTCCAGGTTTGGTAGAACTGCAGTGGTTTTTTGCACACACTCTTTTGGATTGCTATTTTAATTGAAAACAATCAGGTTGCTTAAAAACGTGATTTGTGACGTTATTTTTCAACCGATTTTGAAATTTTTTTTTAACAGACTGATGCCGATTTTAATAGTATATCACTTGCATTTCAGCAATTTATTTACATACTGAACGAAAGGAACGTAAGAACTCGTAATATTGCTTTTTGAACTTAAAACCAAAACGCCTCCAAAAATGCTACATTTTTTCTAAAACACCCCCCAAAAATCGTAAAATGAGAAAAAACAGGTAAATTGTATACACAAAGCATCTTTTACGATGCCATCAATTTTTGTTAGTAACCTTGAGAAATGTGCTTTGCGGCACTATACAACTGCAAAAAAAGGTATTTCGTGATAACTAATTAATAACTGATTACCTAACATCGTTTCTTGCTTTTTTGATTTTTCCACTGCACGTTAGAAAAAAGTAATTTGTACAGAGTCCCTTAATAAAAGTTTGACCACTTTTTCCCTCAAAAGCATAGATCTTTGGTATAATTTATTCAATATTTTAAAAAAGATTAATCTAAAATCAAGTCTCTAAAACACTTTTTAAAGGTAGCCTTTTCCAGGCCCAAAATTGATAATCCCAAACAATAAACGTTGGGTAAAAATGGTGCTTTAGATCTCAGCAACTTGTACTAATTGTTAAAAGACATGCATGTATTTGTTTTTATCACTGGCATTACAAAACAAAACGAGTGTGCAGCAAGAACTGTCAAAAATAACTTCCATTTTTGCAGTCGTCTTTGAAAAGGCTTGTCTCAGTTCAGCTGTGCGACATGCTATTTTGAACGAAAATATATTTGGTCAGAGGTGGGCAAACTACAGCCCGCGGGCCACATGCGGCCTGTCAACACTTGTAGAAACTTCCATATATCTAATTTAATATGATAGCGGTAGTCACAGTTACCGTACTAAAAAGCCAAAAATGTTAGAAGCTATCATTGAAAGAGCCGCTACGCAGTTCTTAGTTTGAATTGACACATTTTCCGTCCAAATAGAGGGTGATGACTTTTGTTTTTTCTTTTTTTGGACACCATCGTTTTTAAAGCCCTGTAATACGACATTGCAAGAAGTTATCGCAAGATTTTAAGCTATTGAAAGCTCTTGCTTTGTTTACAACAATTGCAAGATTTAAAGCAATGGCCCTCGGCCACTCTTGAATGGTCAATGCGGCTCCGGGCAACTGTTAAATGGCCAAGCGGTCCTTCGACAAAAAGTTTGCCAATTTCTGTATTAGACAATGAGTTGGAAAGCTTGTTGGAGTTAGGGTAACTAGTATGAAGCTTCGTTAGGTCATCAGCATATGAAACGCTTGCAGTTTATTTTGAAAAAGAGAAAACAAACGTGAAGGGCGCACCCAAAAAGATATTCAAATTGATACAATGGACATTTCGATGCGTAACCTATTGAGAACAAGCATGATCAAAGCGATGTCGTAAAATGTTTTGGTTTGATCCTCGTGCACAAAATATCCAAGCCCATGGAGCAGTGTTGCCAGATTTTCTTCAAGTTTCCCGCGGAAATGATACCTAAAAACTAGCCCAAAATAGCTCAACGGTTGCCTGTTGAAAATTTTGCCGAAAACTTGCAAAAATTTGGAAAGTTAGCCCATACAAGGCCGTTGGGAGAACAGTCCACGTCCCCAGCATCAGTATAGTATATGGTCACCTATCGACGACCATAGACAAGTCAGCCTGTGCTTCTGCATAATTTCCATAAAGACGGGCCAACGCTGCTGTTGCCGTGATCGTTTTGGTAATTTTTTCTTCGGTGAGACGGTGATCTCCAAAAAAAAGGTCATCAACTCCCAGGTGGTGTCATTTTCACCTAAGTGAGGAGCAATCTTCGGTAGTAATGTCGGTTGAGACCGTTTTTAGGCTGTTTCAATTATGAAAATACGCCAGCGACGGTATCGACCTCCCTATAACACACCCTTGTCTGACACTTTTACACTTGTCACTCCAAAAACTAGCCCTAAATAGCGGTACGGGATGGTTAAAATAGCCTAAAAAGCTGTAATCCACGACAGCTAAATTTTTTCCCCCTAACGTCTGATCAAAACTAGCCCGATTCCGCAGTTTTACCGCGAAACTGACAACACTGCCGTTGTTGAACATTTCAATTTTACATGTGTTCGTTAAAGACGTACGTACACTGTAAAAAATTGCTGCGATTTTATTTCATCAGTCGCAGGCGGCATCTTTTGAAGTTTGCAGATTTTCTGTTGGTTCTGCAAAAATTCTTTGATTTTGCAGCACAGTGTTGCAGAGTGTCTGATTCACATTTCGAAATTCCACGCTTATTATTACAAATTGAGATTATCATTTATTCTTGCCAGATGATGTGATCAAACTGAGTATGAGTTACTTGCGGTTGGCAGAGATTGCCGTAAAGAGTGGTGTAGTAAGTGTACATTGCTTTTTTGTTTCTGTTCTTTAGTGTGCATTAGTATAGGGAGAAAGCAGTAAAATCTTGTAACTGTAGTGGTGTTCATTGTTACAATCAGTTTTATCTTGAAGCTTTTTATGACAATATTCTCAGTTTAATGGTTTAAAAAAACATTCATCAAAATTTGTTGTAAGAGAATATATTAGGATGATTTAGAGACTTCTCAGTTAATAGTCTAGGTCCCAGATGAGCAATCCTTTTGGCTGGCGAGCGTTATCATTGAATTTTTGTGAAGGGAATAAGATCGCAGTTTACCAACTCTTTGCCTGTATTTTGTTATTTGCATAGCCCAACCGTTTAGTGCTTTTTTTTGGAGGGAGGTGTGTTGGTTCAAGTAAGAATAAATACTTTTTCTTTTGATGATCTATCATTTTCAAAAATTTTTGGTGGCTATGAGACTGAAAACAGGCTTTGCGGCGAATGGGGCTGCAGAACCAATAAGCTCCAAAATTACGTTTGTATTTATATGAAAGGAGCTATTTTGATGTCGACTGCATTTTATTTACCCTTGGAGACTATTTTGCCTAATTATTCATGTGTATTTATATTGCCATAATTTCTACAATTCTGCAAGTGATGCTGTGGCTGTACACTGAAGGGGCAGGCCCGTTATGTGAATGTACGGGATAGTGTACAGTGTGGGGAAGTGCACATTGGGGGTGCAAATTTTTAATTGATTATTAAAACTGACCAATCAGAAACGACCAAAAGTCACATATTCAACATGCCATTAGGATTGACGAATCACACATAACAAGGAAAAATAGTTTCCAGGGGTAAAATCCCGTCGACGTCACAATAGCCACTGCCTAATTATTTCTTCAAGATTAGAATACATTGGTTAAAATTATTTAAATGGGATTGTAATGGCTGGTAGATGTGGATATGTTAGAAATAAGTAAGAAGCGTTCAATTCATCTTCATCGTTGCAGTATTGTGATGCGGAAAAGCGTCTTTATACCCAGTTGTCAAGCGATGGTGACGGCGGTAAGTTTATTGCAAAACTATTTTTGACTTCATTTGGGACTACATTAAAAAACGGAAAATGAAATTTACGGAAATTCACATTAAAAAGTGGATTTCGTGAGTGGCGGAAATTTATATTACACGTACATCAATTTACGAGTAATTCGTTGTAAAAAGTCAATAACCGACTTCGGAAAATATGGAAAAACTAGCTTTAAGAGTCCGTGAGTTACAGAAATACGGTAATTTATCAAAGTCGTTATAAGTAAAAGCACAACCATCCATTTGTGTAAACTTACATAATTAGGAGGGTTAAATTAAGCATTTTCCTAAATTGTATTTCTAAAATTTCTGTAATGTAGCTGATGTATTTTTAATTACAATTTTCTTGCATTGGCACCATTAAGCGAATACAATAATATAATTTGGGGATTACTTGAAGAATCGTCACCCCTGAGTTTCCCATCTGAAGAATCGTCACCCTAGACTTCAAATAGAAGCAGCGAATTATATACAAATATTGGATTACCTGAAGAATTATCACCCCATGCCAATCTGGGGTGACGATTCTTAAGGTGATCTTGATTAGGTTAAATATTTCTTATTTGTACAATTACAGAATAAACACTAAAACCACAACAGCCTATTTCGTGTTGAGGCTCACCAGGTCGTACGTCTTATTCTGGCAGAATCATTAGGTGGTACGTCTTATTCAAATAAGTTCGTCTGATAAAGGCTAAGCCACTTATTGATCGCATTTAGGCTTTGTTCCGATTTAGCAAAGAGTCTCAACAAGGCTACCTCTCCGTTCAAGAGGCGGGTGAACTCCTGACGCTACAAACCCAAAATGGACATCAAGTTGTTGGAGGTGCGTGATTCTGCGACGGGATACTGCTGTTGCTTTTGCTGGCTTTGTGGGAATCTAGTACGATTTAAAACTCGACCTAATGCATGACTATCTTGGAAAGGGTCATGAATTATATGCGGATTGGTAATATACTCCTATTTTGCTGATCGCGGATTTCTATACAAAGCAGATTTTAGCAGTTAGAACATTTTAGATCAATACACAAGAGAAATGGCAAAGATCTTACTGAAACAATATCCTCAAGGCTCAAAAGTGGCATATCAGCATGGGCCTATTCTTGCCCTGAGATGGCGTGGTAAGTGCGATATGTTATCATGCATTCTACGAAGCATACATCAGAGATGGTGAATGTTTTCGTGAGTGCGCAGGGAGGTCGCGTTTGAAAAAAGGTCATTGCTGTGGAGGGGTATAACAAGGCACATGAGGGCGTTGAGAAAAGTGATCTGATGTATGGGGTACTGCTTCAACTGTAAGGCCATGAAATGGTGCTAGGAAGTGTTTTCGTGTAATAAGTCTTTCCCTTGTCAACACTCACAAGCTTTACCTTTTGCAGAATAATGAATGCAGCAACCAATCGATGCCCCTACGTGCATTTTTGATGGCACCTGTTGATGAGCTTGTTGAAGATAGACCTCATATTCAAGTGGAAGCTGTTTCCCCCCCACTTTATTCAGTTATGGAGACTTCCTGGAATACACCGAGGAATCTTCCAGCGGGAGCCAAGCTCAACTAGAATGTAAGGTTTACTCTAGATGCTGGTGGCTAAAGAATCCTTTCGGAAGCAAATCCAAATCATGACCTCGTTCAGGGGCAAAGTTTGTAGAGTCCTATGCCCTGTAAATTGTTTTGACCCATATTACACAAAAGAGAATTGCTAAGAATAGTGTTAGAGTAACCTACTTTTGAGAGCAAAGTCTCAGAAGAACGCCGAGACCTTGACTGCTGTCTTTTCAAAGCTTGCAAAAAGAATCCAGTATAAATTTCTGTAATGTACAAACTTTAGAGCAAATGAGCAATAGTAAAAGCAGCAAATACTAATTGAAAGTTATCTACGTCATATTCCTCAGTAAATTTTCAACTCACTCGGTGCTCAACAACAGTTCACCAAAAACAAGTTTCCACTGTCCCGTTAAATAGCATGCGTGTTGTTCGAAGTTCGAACAAAGGGTAGGAGGCGTGAGTAATAAATGATTAAGATAGAGCATCGGTAGGCGAGCTGATTCATCAAGCAAGATTATGGGGTGCCGTTTGAAATAAAAATCACTAATTTTGTGCGAGTGTTTTTTGCGCATTATAATCCAGTCAGTAAAATACCTGTAGCTGCAAAATTATGTCGGAAAGATCTGATATGTAATATCGGATAAAAAACAGCTGGAAAATATGTCGGAAATTTCCGACAAAACTATCGGACAAACCCATCTTAAAATCACACAAAAAAACTGCTGCGAGATATATGGGCAATTTCTGATATTAATCGTATGAGCGGTATTAAACAGTGCTTTTAAAATTTTATACTCTTGGCCCACAGAAATTGTTTTAGCTGAAGTCATTTGTGGCTGCTTTGAATTGAAAGAGAAATTTTGTGAGTTTTTTGTGGATTCATTTTGTGGCGTTACCTCGAAAGCCTACTTTGGTTTGACAGTTTTGTATTTCGTTTGGAATGTAACTGCTTGTTTTGATCGACCGTCACTCCATGTTTATCACTTCTTCGATGGTGAAGTCGCGTTGCGCCTTGTTTATCAAAATTAGTGTCTGAGCACTTAAAATTTCAAAGTGTTTTCTCGTTTTTTACCTGTTCACTGAGATCTTGAAATCATGTGAAATTATTTTTAGATTTCCGATATAGCTCATACGATAAATGTCGGAAATTTCCAATATATTCCAATACACTTTAGCGCGAGCAGCAACAAGCAAATATCACTTAAGGCTTTTCTCAGCGCACAAAATGCAAAACACTCGAAGTAGATGAACGTTCAGCATTTATATATGAAAACAGGTTAATCAGTATCGTGGTTTAACTAGAATCTGATAAAACCAACATCGCGGCTGTAAGCAAAAGCATAACGAACGTGGGATTTTTGATTTCTATCATTTCTCAGTTTCGTCGACCTCGTTGCCGCCTGCGAGTGCGTAGTAGTGTCCATCAACGAGTGGAGATAAGGCGTCGCAATCAATAATCTGGCAGCTAATATGATGTAACTGTATTTAGCTAAAATGTAAAGGTAGCCAGGCTTACGTGCAACGTTTGTTTCCCAAAGTTTTTTCGTTGGCTTGCTTGTATGATTGTGGTAGTGACGTAACAATGGTGTGGTGAAGATCTTCGCTACTTTGTAGCATACTTGTGACGTTTTAGGTTATAAACGTGGATTTGGTCGACCATATTTGCAGCTGAGCAATAAAATTAAATCATAACGCTAGTATTGATATGAGCAATGAAACTACTTCGCAATGGTATTAGCGATGCAAAATAAAAACAACTAAGATTAGTAAAACGCAAATGTCTTACTGTTTTAAGGAACAAACACAAATCGGCAAACATTCTTCAATCTTGTGAAGATGTTTCATTGCTTATATCTATATCATATGCACATTTGCAACGTCTTAGTTGCCAAGATTGTTTTCAATAGTTTGCTTGTACAGTGAGGTAATGGTTGTGACGAAATTTGTGATTTTATAACGGACATTGCTACAGTAATTACGGTAAAAGTGATGCTCATTGTCATCTGTGATCATGACTCATAAGCTACATGTTGATTGTTGTATCTAGTGTTGTCAGAAGTTGCTATATTTAAAAAATGATTACGCTAAAAATACTTCGATTTTTTTATGCCATCATCGCATTTATACTAAGTAGCCTTACTTATTAGCCAATTTTTACTTACTCTGGTTATTTTACTAACGTTTACTTGTATTTGGAGTAAAACAAAACATTTCTTTACCCCAATGGTTTTCATTCTTTTTGCTGGAGCCCAATCCACATTTCAGGGCTCGGGCAACACCTGTGCAATAATTCAATTGTCTTATGCAAAAAACAGCATTTAATTGAATGAACAAACTAAAATGAAAATTTGTGTAACTTCTGGCGAAACTCCTGGACTGTGCTGGTGGAACCCTGGTTGAAAACCACTGCTCTACCCTATTTTCTTCAGACCACACTTAATATTTTTGTATTCAATTTGACATTAGATTATTATTTTGGTGCTTTCACCAACCTAATAAACATTTTTTGTTTTATGATTCATTATGCGTCAAACAATCAGCCAATCAAAAACAATTCAAGATGAATGGCTAATCATCTTGTGCGGTCGTCTTCGTCGCTCCGCTCAATGCAGATCCAAATCGCTATCGATCAGTTCAATTCATTTTGTACTGTTACACCCTTCATTCGACGGTTTGATTGCAAGATTATTGGGGGAGCTTCAAAAGGATTATTTGGGTTTTTGAAGTTTTGGGTTGCGAAGCTTTTTGGGTGTAGCTGCAGTCCCAAAACCTTCTACGTTGGTGTCTACATCTATTCGTGTGTGTACAAAATAAAAACAACCTTTATTTGTATATCATCATTTATTAACTTTTTATTTGCTTTTAAATTACATAAAATTAGTTCTATTCTGGATTATTTGGTTGCGACTTTATTTTTGCTCCAACTCCAGGGAGAACAATTACGATTTAAATTTTTCCCACTCCGTTAGAGAGTAAAATAACTTTCTTTCAAGTAGTTCGTCCTTTTCGAGAAATCGTTTTCTTTGCCTTTTTTTGGTTTAAGCTGTAATCTATCCATTTTTAATTCTTTTTTACGATCGACATTTTTAAGACTTTTCCGAATGCTTTTTTGGCAAATAAAGGCTTTTTATTGTCACGTTGAGTTACTGCATATCTGTTACTAGGTTATCGCCATTGCATTCTGTAGTTACATCACTTTCTCCAGATTGGGTAAAATCTTGTGATTTGCTGAAGGAATTTTTTGATTAACAGCTTTTCGGTACCAAGACCTTATTTGCCCGGTGTAAGATAATAATCTGGTGAACACTTTTTGCTAGTATGAGGTAAACTCAAAGCTCAACCTATTGACTTTTCCAAAATACTTTTGTTGCGTCAAGCTTGTATGTGATGTCGCTGAGCAACATTTAGTGGTCGTCTCTTGGCGGTGTTTGCACGTTTGCAATTGCAGTTAAAGTGTCTTACCACTTTGTTGATTAAAATTAATTTGGATACGAGAACTCCAGTTTGTGACCTGCGTAAGCACAATATTAGTCATCCCCCAATTGCCAAATCCTGCCAATTGCATTGCATCATCCGCCAATTGCCGCTATTGCATCAGACATTGCCATTCATCATTCACGGCTGCCTTTATCTACTGTAGTTACTGGACTTCTAGGTGTGGAGCATTGCGGAAGACTACGAAGCTTTTGAAGTTTAAGTTTAAACTTATTCCAAACAATGCTCGTAGAATCCTTGGCAGTTGAAGCTGCGTAGTGGTTAAGTGTTTCCGATTAGCTTCGCTACATGAAAGCGAGAGCTCTTGTTTGGCGCGAGACGCGTTTTCCTCTATTCAGAAAAGCTTTTGGAAAGAAGTTGATTTGTAGGATCTACTACTGGCGCGGCGGCATTTATTTTAACGAGGCTTCGTTAATACTATGTAGAGATCTGGGGTAATAGCCGCGATATCAAAGATATCTGGAGCTCCGTTGTATTGGTGTGCATTTTTGTTGTAACATACAATAATAACTATTGGAGGTATTTGAAGTAAGAAGCTCAAGTCAAAGTGTTTAACCTTGTGCATGCTAAAACTATTGGAGGTATTTGAAGTAAAGTGCTTAACCTTGTGCTAAGTGTTGTGATAGAAATAATTATTTGTTGTTGTAAGCGATAGCCGCATTCTCTTCTCTTGCCTTTCCCGCGGCGCTCGGCGCGGTATCTTTTTTCTCCATTTTCTTTTTTTGTGACCTAGATACATTACGTCATATCCATTGTCTTCAACTCGTTTATTTAGGTTAGATCGGATGATCAAGCACGATTTCTGGTTTTTAGATTTAGACCTCGTGTATCCTTTTAGTAGCTTAGATAGTAACAGTAGTTTTTTGATATAATAGCACGTAACGTTAGCATTCTTTCGCGCTGTAATTTCGACTTGGTCAGTAATTAGCTCTCTCTGGTAGATTACGTTGGATATAATGTATTACCCGCGCCAGGCAAGAATTAGTGTTAGCCGCCATTGTTTTTTCAGTTGATTTGTGATTTGTGTTTTATTTTAGGAAGTCGACCTGCTAGCTCGGATCGGGCTAGCGGACTGTATTTAGCCGCTGTTTAGGCCTAGTTTCATATTAGTTTGTTGATTTATAATACACTGGATTTTTGCATGCTAATTTGAAGCCAGATTTGAGGGCAGGCACAGAGACCTTATTTGAATAGAACCAGAAAGCGACCGAGGTCCGGTTGACTTTCGCTTTCAGTTGTTTTTGCACGCTGCAAAACGCGTTTATAAAGTATGCCATTGAATCGTTTGTAATAACGTTATAGTGTCACTAAGCTGTGCCATTTAAAGCGTTTGAAATAAAAACCTCGTCAATTGTAACATTTCATTAAATGTTCTCTAGACTAGTAATTTTAGATAAAACAGCTCGGTTCTAAAATCTCTATCCAGTATCTTTTAAATTTATTTCGGGAAACCGCAAACGGCACCATAAACACCTAGAGCCCTAGAACCTCTGCTGTGTCTCCGCTATATCTTTTTGTCGGTGAAAAGTATCTCTGGGATAGTTTGGAATGTGATAGGTTTTTCCTGCAGATCTCGCGTGAAAGGAAATAGTGTCTTTCATAAAATTTTTGCTAGTGCAGGAAGCAACGAAAAGTGTTAGTCAAAATTTTACCAAGAAAGCAAGCAATAGCCTCAATAAAAAACTTTTTGGATAGGTAATTGCCTAAACCAGGCAACTTTATATGACCGAAGAGCTATTTGAACCCGTTTCCCACAACAAAGAAAACAATGAGCGCCGCAATGAGTCTACTTAAGCATCAATGCTTTCAAAATAAACAAAAAGAAGGTCTCCACCTATAACTGGTGGTTTTGAACATAGTATCATCACACATTCGCCTGATTCAAAGGAGCTCCATCACATCGCAAAGCCTCCTGAGTCCCCATAAGCTTATTCGGGGTGCATCAAAAAGGCTTCTAACCCATCAAAAGTTATGTGTAAAGTAAAAAAAACGAAAGAATATACGCCTAGCCCTGATATAGAGTTTCCAAGCTTGTCAGGCTACCTTGCTGAAGACAAGTGAACTGCTTGTACAAGTTTGTTTCAAAGAAACAAAACTAAAACTAGCCGGCGTCACCCTGCATGTCTTCCAAGTTTGAAATATCGGTTCAACCAGCTTCACCAAAATAACATTTCTAAGAGCGATTACAATAATGTGGGCATCTACCTATGCCTAACTCGATCATCGCACTTAAAATTAAAACTGATTGTTTACTCACAAACTCGATCGTTTCACAAATTTTTCCATTACTTCCAATAAGTATAGGGACATAAAAGTTAATCCAGCGGGTTGGCACCGTAATAAAAACTAATTGGTAGTAAGCTTACTTCACGACTTTGTAGTTGCCCTTCTCGTAATGATATTTGTGACATCAAGTTCAGTGGCGCCATTTGTGTGCCTTGGCCCCAGAATAAAACAAATGGGGTTGTATTTTCCCCAAATATGTGGCATACGATTACCAGTCGGCCTACCAACCCATTTTTCAGAAAAAATTTCCCTCCGTCAATGTAGAAACAGTTGTATATCTGGTATCGGCGTATTTACATTATTGTGTAGAGCTATTTATTTCCCCTCAAACTCTAATTTATAGACTATGACCGTAATATCAACCTTCCAACTAATAGAATAAGAGCATGCTTTAGCCTACTTACAAGCGATAAATAATTTCACATATTTTCATGCGTTCACCAAAGACAATCGAGGCATAAATTGAAAGATGTCAAAGGACGCTGAAGTGATTGATGTATTTAATTACAGGAACTATGCCATAAAGTGATAGGCCTGCTATACTAACAACTTTTTTGTAATGGTAGGCCTAATTATAATATCTAAAACCTCTGGCCTTGCGAATGCTGTTTGCTTTCAGCGCAAACGCAGCCAATGAAAGGCGAAGTGACCCAGAGTCCAGCATCTACAGTTTAGTCATTATACTAAGTCACAAGGTCATGGATTAAATGGATAACCCAGCCACCAGTTTTTGTGCTAAAGAACACGATCATTGTTTCTAAATCTTGCAAGATTTTACGTTAAAACTCGGCATGTTGTTTCACTTTGCTAGGCGTGATAAAAATGTTTTTGGGTTTACAAGTATTCAGACGAGCGACGGTACTGCACAACAAAATTATATTCTAACCTGGAGTTCACCTTCAGTACAGTTATTATGGGCCTAAATTTTGTCCTTGACATTGCATTATTAAAAACTAGTTGTAGACCGATAAGTTAGTATTCCAATAGATTTTATCATTCTACTTTAACGGCTTGCATATCAATGTTAGGCTTCACCATTTCTGTTTGCTTACAAAATGGCATTGAATAATAAAATGACAGCTGCTGTTTTCACTCAAGTGGTAGCAGTCAGCATTAAGGATTTAAGAAACAATAAAGGAAAATAGCATATACCTCAAAAAAACGCTAAAATGCTAAATCGTTTGTAGCATCGACGATAAAGCTTAGATTGATAATTATTTTAAGTTGAAGTCCTTTGTTAATATCTCCGGAAAAAGCTGTCAATAGCGTTTCTACATCAAAGCACTTTTAGACAAAACAAAGAAAACAAATTTTACAATCGATGGTTAATTATGAAATCATCTTACATTCTAAAAGGGTGAAATATCTTGAAGTTGGTAAAGTTGGGTGCTGGCGTTGGTTTAACCAAAAATCCTCTGCCAAGAATGCAAATTAAAAATTATTTTTAATTGTAAGAAACCTCCTTAATTTTATGACACTCGCCCTGTGTGGTGATCAATCGTACCATGTTTTATGCTTGCATGCCCAGTAGTTTAGGAGGAGCGAACACAAACAGACAGAACTGCGCTTTATAGTATAGATGCTTTTACTAAAGAACTCAACTCAGTGATCGTATGAGCTGGGCCGTTGTGGCACTGATTGAGGGCGCGCGCCATAGCAAATTAAAGGGGCTTGGTTTCTATTTTTTGCTTGGAGACAAACCTCGTGAAATTAATCTTTTTGTCCTTTGTAAAGCGAACATCAACTTTTTGGAAGCAATTTTTCGCAATATTTGTGTCGCCGATGTTCCTAAATTACTTTTTAAGATCGATGATGACGACCAAAAGTTCACAACCTGTTTTGATACATCAACTTAATGATATCAAATTTTGTGCCTCTATGCTTGGGAAAGGTCACATCAAAAACCTACGAAGTTTCCGTGAATATTTTAGGCCCGGGTCCATAAGTAGCCCCTATTAGCGTTTTTGTGCGTGGACACTGTTGTCACAAAACGAGAGATCCAAAGCACATGGCTAAGTTACCGCAAAATGACGTAAGTCAAGTGAGAATGTCTCCTGTTGCGATCTACTTTGTTTTCTTCTAGTTGACAGCTTAAAAACAAAATCTTTCAGCTGATCCATGTTTGGAAATTATATAGTTTTTTTGAAAGTAGCTTTGATTAACAACTTCCAATCATCGCTGATACAACATGCTTTTCACAATGTCTTCAGCACATGCGTAGCTAGTTGGGTCGAAGTTTGAGCGGCAAACAAACAGCAATGCTTGTAATTACAACGTTGCATTTTGGATTTATTTAGTCTACGTGTTTTGCCGCATTTAGCAAACTGGGACGTGCCTCTTCAGTGTTTGTCAGCAATTTCAAACGCGAATCAGACTTCTTGCTGGAGCCACAAAGCACTTTCAATTCCGGATGCTCTTCTTGAGGTTATAATAAGCAATTTGATTTAACTCGACTGGAGATACATTTCTTACTCTGATTTTGTTCCTGTTAAACAATGAGATCCCACTACTCGGTTTTTCGCAAATTTACAAAAACAGCGTTGCGCACTTCGCTCTGCTGATGGCATTTGTCTCTAAATCAATCATTTTCCAGTTCCACCTGCGTTCTCCGCGTTATTTTCTACAGGTTTTATCGGGGGTGTACGCAGACATTTCTTGAGGGGGTGCGAGACATTTGTTTTGGAGATCGGCGAACAGTGCTTTAAATTGTGCGGGAACAAGCAGTGTTCTTTTTTTTTGAAGATCGAGAATCCACAGAGCTGAATTCGGACAATTGCATGCGACAATTACAATCGTGGCAGCAAACAATCACGTTTTACAATTTCCTGAGGGGGAGGTTTATTTTTGGCAAACAACATTTTGAAACAGACATTTTATTGTTTCTGAAGGGGGTGCACACGTAGAAGCCTCCCTGGGTGCGCCACTGATCCTCATCTTATAACCACTTCAAAATCGAATGCTCTACATATCACATCACCGTTGTTCCTTCTCAAAACAACTCCTACCACCACATTCGATTCGAGTTACCTCATGAAAATGTTTTGTTATCCTTGTTACCAAAACAAAAATGCTGTGGTAACGTCAACAATTGAGATTGAGTGTATATGATACAAAAGCGCCTTACGAAAAAATGCTATGCGAAGACAACTGATTTTGCATCTACTTTATTTGTGCTTTTGGTCAGTAACAACAATTTCATCGAGAAAGTAAACAAAAATTACGTAAAAACAAAACAACGGTAGTACATATAGGCAAACAAAAAATAATTGCATATTCGCGTTAATCTCTACTTTAGTTAAAATTTCGATCAATAAATTGTGATTTTTATTATCAACACTGATATTGACATTGATCATCGCTTTTTTTGCTGTTAAATCTAGTAGCTAACGATTCAAAACAAGATTTGCGGAGGAACCTTGAGGCAACTCAAGAAAAAAACCACTCTCTTCCATTAAATTCTATTCGAAAGACTAGAAATCATAGGTGCAGTTGTGCATGCTGTATCAATTTACCTTTTTCTCTTGTTCAAATTACAGGGACGTAAACAACCGGATGTTGTTGGGGGAAAGAGGAAAGGAAATAGTGGTTGATGACCATTTTTTTTGAGATCACCCTACAGCGCAAATGCCCGCATTCAACGACTTCATGAGCCGCGTTTTTCGTTGCAGTAGTAGGAGCTGACCGTTTTTCTTTTTGACGATCATCTTCACGGCACGCGATTACAACAAACCTCCTAAGTCAACCCAGCCCCAGTGCACGACCTAAGGAAATTTGTTTGAGGAGCAAAATAAAAAATTCGGGGGGTAACTGCCTCCCCAGGCCCCTACCGTGGCTACGCGCCTGTTTAGACACACAGATCATATCCGCTCTGTTACTTCTAATTGAGTTATTCAAGTAAGTGGTAATTTGCAGTCCGTAAAAATGCGACTTGACCCGAACCGCTCCAAAACCAAGTCATTTAAAGATGTTACCAATGCGACAGTAATCACTACTAGCAGCATCGGCTTCAGGGTAAAGTTCAGCAACAAAAATACAATAAAAAAACTATTTAAAACAGAAGCAATGTTGATTAATTTTCACCTAGTCTTTCCGCAGCGATAAGAAAATCTTATCAACAACGGCAAACTTCCGGTCTTGTAGACTTCAACAGCGATAAAAATCAATTCCTATCAACAGAAAAATAGCTCTAATAACGGAAAACTAAAATTAGATTACGTTATGCAAGGTTAGTTTAACGGTTTGAAGATTTACTCCGACATAAATCAGAAACATTATATTAAAAACAATTTACAGTGTTATACAAACAATCTACCCAACCCAATTTGACGAGACCATTTCTATACGCGTTTCGTCCGTTTGGACTCATTAGCAGGGCCTGTCCCGTCCCCCAAACCATAGCTAACATGCGTTGGACAAGCATGTTCATGGCAGATGGTGAACCTACTGGTGACACTCGGGCTGTTGCTGCAAAATGAGGCTTGCAGAATCCACTGCGATCCACAGACTAAGTCACCTCAAAGCAACATTTTCTTGCCAAGAGCGCCCTCACTTTTTGTGACGGGAGAATCCACTCCAACGACCCCACGCAAGTGAAATAACCTAATGATTCCGATGTAATCATTCGTTAGGCAGCAAGATGTTGCTTTGAGGTGACTTAGTCAGTGGATCGCAGAGGATCATTCTACGAGCTTCAATTTGCAGCAAAAGTCCGAGTGTCTACAGTAGGTTCACCATCTTCCACATGCTTGCGCTGCTTGACCGTTGCATGTTTGCTATTGCATATAGAAAAAACGAGTTTATGTTATTGCAAATGAAGGGTTTTTAGTTTGGGGATGGGACAGGCCCTGCTGAGGAGTCCAAAAGGACCAAACGCGTCCAGGGATGGTCTCATCAAATAGGGTTGGATAGATTGTTTGCAATACACTGTAATAAATTGTTTTCGATACAATGTTTGTGATTTATGTCGGAGTGAATCTTTAAACCGGAAAACTGAAAGTTTGATTAATTCCTCAAATTACGAAAACAAATCATTGAGTGACAAACTTGATTTGACACAATTAAGATTCGTTGTGGTATGCTTTTCTTTAATCCCCTGTTTCCAAAAATAAAGAAACCACAATCACTTAACTACAGTCCATTACGATAAACAACCATCACATACCAGAACTATTTTCCAGACAAAAAATCGAACACGTCACTGATTAAACTTCTGGGTAAGACACCACTTAAACAATTGTTTACACTAATCAAACAATTACTTAGTTATCTTACTCTACAAAGCCAATTAGGAGAATACGTTGATTAATTACTTATGTAACACTAAACTTTTATATTGATATAAACTCAATAATTACAATTTGACTTTTAGCTAAACAAATTCCAGCGCCGTTTACTATTACTTTACATGCAAGCGCGTTTGCATTTGGCAAGAACAACCAAAAAGCGAGGATTCTACAGTGACTACGCGTTGACCAAACGTCAGCAAAAATGAACTGTTAAAACTAGCAAAGTTCCACAAACTACAACTGGCTTACAACAAAAATAATCAACAGGCAATGATGAAGCAATTAGCAAAATTGCAAATACTGCATTATTGGTAGCGGAATCGCCAAGTTAAAAGCAGGCTTAAAGCTGTGCTATCATTGGGCGGTATAGACCAATCACGTCCGAGATGGCTTTTTCGAGATGGGATTGAAAGACGCCAGCGTCGGTGACCCGCGAGTGATTCCAAGTAGTTATGGTCACAATAATTTGGTCATCTCGTATTCGATAAAAGACTCCATAGCCGTCATCAATCATAGGGACAACAGCACCACTGCACTAAAATAAAAACTGTAAAAAACATCTGAAAAGACAATCGCTTTTAATAAAATTTTTCACAGACACGTTCAATGTAGTTTTCTTTCAGATACAAGACTTGCTGGTCTACAACCAATTGAACGCACCCTACCCTTAGGAATCTTGGTCAACCGCGACCTTTCTCCTTTAAAATGGAGGCACGGCGTGAAATAGTAATTTTTGTTCACAACGAAAACCAGCTTAATAGCATGCTACAAAAGTGGCAGCTCATTTTCAAAATGTCGTTCAACTCATAGTAACAGCTCCAGCACCAAAAGGCGAACTGTAGTCGGTGGGAACCCTAAGTCGCCTCTTGGGACTTTTTGGGAGAGCAGCTTCACTATTTTACCCAAGTTACACACGCAAAGCCAATCTCGAATGTACTAAGTTTAGTAAACTTTGTTAATGCCAAAGTAAACACGTTACTTCAGAAAACTCTCAAAATACCAATTGTAAAACAGGTAATAGCAAACGCTAGCAAGAGCCAGCGTTTTACGAGGGTAGGCTGAAAAGTTAGTAGCCTCACTATGAAGGAGTTGCGACAGATCAGTGAAACTTGCCATGCGTTAAATTCATGCTTTCTTGATACTGACTGCGGTATTTTTTTTAGGTAACCTTATGCTGGATAAGTATTTCGCACTTTAAAAAGTTGTACTAGAGAGATTTTGTATTATCAAGAGAATTTTGCATTTTGGTTTCTTGATGATCATGTGAATATGGATAAGATTTGGCACCGTGGTGTGATCAGATATTTGCAGAAAAAAGGATTAACGGCCAAGAAAATTCATGCTAATATGGTTTCCACTTTGGGGGATGATGCTCCGGCTTTATCAACTGTGAAGAAGTGGGAAGCGGAATTCAAGAGGGGGAGGGAGAGCCTTGAAGATGATCCGAGATCAGGACGTCCTTCCACAGCTACCACCCAAGAAAACATTGACCGCATTCATCAAATGATAATGAATGACAGACGATTAACCATTAGTCACTTGACCAATGTTATCAGCATCTCTCGCGAACGAGTGGAGAACATTCTCCACAACGAACTTGGCATGTCAAAAGTTTCGGCTCGATGGGTGCCCCGGCTTTTGACACCTGATCAAAAGCTCACCAAACTCGTTATGTCAGAAGCGAACTTGGCAAGATTTGAGGCAGACCCAGATCGTTTTGTTGAGCGTTTTCTCACCCAAGATGAATGTTGGGTCCATCACTTTGAACCAGAGACCAAAAGGCAATCCATGCAGTGGAAGCACTCAACTTCTCCTGCTCCAAAGAAGGCCAAGGTGGTGTCATCCTCAGCAAAAGTGATGGCCTCCGTATTTTGGGATGCAAAAGGCATGGTGTTCATCGACTACCTTCAGAAAGGTAAAACTATCAATGGAGAATATTATGTCAAATTGCTAAGGGAGTTACGACAAGCAATCAAGTCAAAGCGGCCTGGAAAGCTGACAAAAGGAGTCCTGCTTCATCAGAACAATGCTCCTGCTCACAAGTCTCTGGTTGCAATGTACACTGTGCATGATTGTGGCTTTGAACTGATTGATCACCCTCCATATTCTCCTGATTTGGCACCATCGGATTATTTTCTGTTCCCAAACTTGAAAAAACATCTTGCTGGAAAACAGTACAAGAGCAATGATGACGTCATTTCCGCTGTAGAGGACTTTTTTGAGGGTCAGGAGGAGAGCTTCTATGCCACCGGGATCCGAGCACTGCAGTACAGATGGAAGAAATGTGTGGGCCGCAGAGAAGATTATCTTGAAAAATAAACCTACTTTGGTCAAATTTAAATACTTTGTGTTAGTCAGGCTATGAACTTTTCAGCCTGCCCTCGTATGTACTCAATTGCCAGTTTTCTCCAACATAATATTTGATTGGCAATTGCCAGACCAAAAACTAGAATTGAAAATACTACCAGAAAAAAACCGACGAAGCTAGTTGATAGCACGAAGCTTGCGTTTCCACCTGATTTTGTATACATGGGATCAGTGAAGATAGCTGGAAGGGGCGCGCCTTGTTCCTACATCAAAACAAAAGTTCAATTATTTTTCGGATCACGATTAGTTTTAGATTCGATTACATCATACGAGTTAGGTAATTAGACAGCTTTTTATTTATGACGTCATTCACAAAACGCATTAAGTCATATTAAGTATTTGAAGAGTTGATTTGTGGTAGAGAATTTGAAAATTGCAGAAAGTAGAGTATTCATTCTCGAAGCTTTTCGTCTGACACTTTTCAAGAGAATCCGTCAAAAATAGAGTGAAAAGGTGAAGTGAGTCACTTATATAGAGACATAATTGACGAAAAAGAAAAATAGGGAAAAAAACATCGTGATTGGTAAAAGAAGCGACCGATGGAAGGAGCGGAAACTAATGTGTAATTTTTAGACCATAAACGAATTCCTTTTGTTTGCATAAATTTGGTTTGGATGTTTTAATGTACGTGGCTTCAAGGACCGTGAAAAGATGAAAAGTACGGCCACGGGCAACAATAGAAAATTTGTTACCATAATATTCACATGCGCATGTAGGGTTTTGTAGATGTTGTCCTATAGCAGAAAAGGAAGTTTCAGCTTTAAAGCTTCTGATTGGCTTGCAAGAGCGGGCCAATGTGCTTCGATCCTGAGGAATATGCTCCTGAAGAATGGTTTAGGCACGTGATGCTTAATCCTCTGTTGTAGCCTTTGAGAAGTACGACCCACGTACCGGCTATCGCAGTGGCACAAAAATTGGTAAACAATGTTGCTTTGATGAAAAGCGGGTAGTACATCCTTTTTGGCTACAGGCAGAAGTTGTCTGGTGGTGTAGACAATTCATAGTTTAACTGCAAAAGTAACAGCGTTTGACGGCTGTTTTAATTTGCAATTCGTACCTCATCGAAACATTGCCCAGCCATGGCAAGTGAAGATAAACTGGGTATTTCTTTGGACCTAATTGCGTTGGTCTGTGAAACTGATTTATTTTCTTGGTTATAACAGCGTTGATTACAGCTTTAGAATAACCGTTGTTGATAAGGATTGAACGAATGTTGGAAAGTTCATTTTGAAGAGTAGATTTCGAACAGATGACTAGAGTTCTGTGGACAAGAGTTGAAATCAAATTGGTTTTCCCGTTTCATGGGGCAAAGAGAGTTCCAAACGAATGTATTGGCCAGTGAAAGTCGGCTTTCTGTAGATAGAGGTAACAAATTCATGATAATTCTTCTCCACCAGGACGTCGAGAAAGGGCAAAGTCCGATTGCATTCCTTTACAAAAACAAAACGAAGTGATGGATGAAGAGAATTTAGATGGGAGAAAAACTCATTACATTTGTCTTCATCGTTAAAAACTGCAAAAGTATCATCGACGTATCGATAATGCATCAGAGGTTTGCTGTCTCTTTTGAAAAGCAAAGCTTCGTGATATCCGACAAAAATGTTGGCAAGGGATGGGCCAAGAGGTGAACCCATAGCAACGCCATCAAGCTGTCGCTGCATTATATTGTTGAAACTGAATTCAACGGAGGAAGTAGCCGTTTGCATCAGCTCAACAAAAACTGCACGAGGAAAAGGAGGCGGAGTAAGCTCACTATTATACAGAGCATCAGTGCAGATTTCAATAGTTTCTGCGAGTGGAACATTAGTAAAAAGGCTACAGACGTCATAGGAGCAAAGAAAGACAGATGAAGGAAAGTGTAGACAAATTTTCTATTCTTGCTCGTGGCCGTACTATTTTCACCTTTCCACCCTTGAAGCCACGTACATCAAAACATCCAAACCAAATTTATGCAAACAAAAGGAATTCGTTTATGGTCTAAAGTTACACATTAGTTTCCGCTCCTTCCATCGGTCGCTTCTTTTACCAATCACGATATAACTTTTTTTCCCTATTTTTCTTTTTCGTCAATTATGTCTCTATATAAGTGACTCACTTCACCTTTTCACTCTATTTTTGACGGATTCTCTTGAAAAGTGTCAGACGAAAAGCTTCGAGAATGAATACTCTACTTTCTGCAACTTTCATATACAATTAAAGTAACAATCTAATGCTGCTATCGCTTCACTAATAAGCACGTCTAAGCAAGGACATCATTTTACCAAACTGCAAGTTGATAGACCTAATAAGAAATTATAAAATCCAACAAAAAATCAAGTTAAGTATTATCTTCTCGATCACGTAATGCCACAAAATCAAATCATACAGAGTAGCATTAAACACACTAATTATCATATTAATTAATATACCAATGTTGCTCTAGAGAAGTGGTTTTCAACCTTTTTTTTGGTGAAGCGGAACCCCAACAAAACATTTCAGTGACTCGAGGAACCCCTGTGCGATGATTCAATTGTCTTATGCTAAAAACAGCATATAAATCAATTAATAAAACAAAACTTGTGTAACTTTTGGTGGAACCCCTGGATTGTACTGGCGGAACCCTAAGGTTCCGTGGAACCCTGGCTGAAAACCACTGCTCTAGAGCAATAACTAAATTTTACGTTATTTTTTCCGGCTTTTTGCAGTCTTACACTGGATAGTCGTTTGCGTCAGAGATTATTCACTTGCTTCCGAACCACATTTTCACTGAACCACAAAACATTTTAACCGTCGGAGGATGCACTACAGTATCTAACCAACACCAAGGTGGTATAGAACGAAATCTACGGAATTCACCAAAAGGGAACTTTGATAAAAATACGGATTAGATGAGAACTTACTTAATCTTAGAACACAAGATGAATGGAAAGTTTTGGGGGCTACAGTGGCCTTACCGTCTTCATATCGGGGGTACTCACATATACTTTTGAGGTTGATGCAAGCTGTAATTTAAACCTGAAGCGGAGGTTAAAAGCAAACAAATCGCTCAGCAATGCTGCATACCTCAGTCACTGAGATTTGAACTCGCGAACTTTCAGATTTACAAGTTTGGCGCAAAATCAATCACACTAGTCCGCACGAGGGCGTTTTATAATTTCGCAACTTACGCTTTAAAAACACGAGTACAATTTTCTCTGAAAAGGTTTCGAGCGCTGATTACGAATCTTGCTTTAGGACGTCATCTTCACGTTCCATCGCGCGCGTTTTTCAGCGATTTCGTGATATCACGAAAACTGCTTATAATTAGACGCAAAAACCTACAAATAATCCAGGATATGCGGTTTTCTAACCACGTTAGTAAAAGATTTAAGTCGTGTCTGCTGCGAAAAAGTCATTCAAAAAACGTTTAAGGACTTTGACGTGTTCGTTCAATCAAGTAAATATCTTGTGATGTAATTCAATAATTTTCTTATTCTGTAGTCTTTTTTATTGGCTATTAGTCAAATTCTTATGCTGATGAATAGTTCAGATGCATTTGTAGAAATAATGGTTTCTACCATCCAAATGAGACCAAAATCCGCAGAGGCTAACGTTCTAGTAGAAATTTTCCAAAAAAAAAACGAAATTTGCAAATGACAGGTGCCAGATTGAAATTTATTTCACGTAAAGAATAAATGCGCAAATACGCATATTTAGTTATAACATACTTTCGAAATACTGTATCATCGAAAATAATCGAAGCAGTGAAAAACATGATCGACAAGATGAAAAGGGTGTTCAAAATCCTATCCACGCATTCGTGATGCCTTGTTCATCATCAACACCACCATCTGGCCGTCACTTGTGTGGAGCAAGACGTAGCCGAAGACTTGAGCACTAATGCAAGTTCCTGTTACCAGCTCCACAAGCCTACAGCAATCACAGGTAAACTTGTCGCTTTGTGACTTGTTGATTATGCTTGCGCTTGAGTGTGTATAGCGAGAAGAGCATTTGGTGTGTTCTTTTTCCACACATAGTTTGCTCTATCCACCGACAAAAGAATTTCCGACAGTTTAAACACAGCAGTGACTGCCACGTAGTGCCAGACATTCAAAAGATTTCTACGGACCATGTCTACATTAATATCAATGCAGGAGCCGAGATAGAAGATTCGGCATCTACTCACATAGATTCACTATTCGTCCTACTGCTGAAACCTCTGCAGGTGCTACTGCAGGAGCAAACTTGGGAGCTAAAAGACTAAAGGGTAGTTCCACCTTCCTCACAACCACAGAACGATTAAACTATGGCTTTGACATCGGAAGTAATTTTTTCAATAAGTGGATCTCTTATCAACGTTAAATATATTTCAGTCACCTGCCACTGGTAAATCGCTGAGTTTGAAAAAATTCAATATCAAGCCTTAGCATTTTTGTGGATTTTGGCCCATAAGTCAAATGATAATAACCATTACTTTCACAAATAAATCTGAAGAAATCATCAGCATAAGAATTTCACTAATAGCAAAAAAAAAACCATGAATCAAAAAATTTTAAGTCATTTCCTACACTTATAAGGCACAACCATTGTTTGACGTTTGATGCAGATGTGGATATAAATCGCACTCCCCAGCATTGTTTCTAACCTAGAGATAAATCCAACTGTTAATTTTCTTGATATATTTTGTGAAACGGTCGAATTGTAATAACTTCCAATAATACTAGGCAAATCGCCCGACAAGTCGATCCAGAAAGACCTGGTAACTTTGGCTTCAGCAAACTATAGCATTAGAAAAGATTAGTTATTTACGTCGTAACGTCTGTGAAGAGGTTCGTAGATTTCAACCGAACACGTGTTAAGTCCTTAAAAAAGTGTTTTTTCAAACAACTTTTCTTGGTGGCACATACGACTTAAATGTCTCTTGAACGCATTGAGGAAATCAAATAACCTGTATCGCTTGATCGATGCTTCACAGGTCTACAATCAGCAATTTTCGAGGTATTGAATCAAAAAATTGGTAAGAACGCGGAAACGCGTGCGGTGGGAAATATGAAGACGACGCTATAATAAAAAATGAAAGATTGGTAATTAGCGCCCAAAAATCGATCAATGATATTGATGCTCGTTTTTTAAATCGAAAGTGCGAAACCATGAAACATCCGAGGTTGTACTCAAGCCAAAAACTTTTCATTGCGCATTCATCGGTAGAAGGATCGCGGGATATATAAAGAGCTAACGCAATCACGCCATCGTTTATTAATGGACTTACAGCAGCCATTAACTGCAAGCCGAACAAGTGGCGATCACAGCCGCGATTCACTCGGCATTCTCCCATCAGCCACACCAGCTTGTCGTGAGCTGAACGAAGCAAAACCTGGAGTTTATGTCTACTTTCCCCGTTTATGAAAGCCCGACAGAAGGCAACAGTTTCGGGAATGCAAGTCCTGCACGTTTCGGTTCGACCGTGGTAGAATCTAAAAAGCATCCCATAATAGTAACACAAATACACTGTTCCTTGGGCTGAGCTAACAGATGCTAAAGAATTAGTTGATGGATCGAATGCCACGTCAGTTAAGTTGCTTGAAGTAAAATCGTTGTGCGAGGTTTAAGAATACCGATTAGTACTTGATGCAATATCCACAAGCCTGCATTCGCCAGCGCCTTTTCAAACTTCTTTCGCTGTCAGCAGTCTGTGACGTTGTTGACCCATAACATCGAAAGAAGCACTAAGTTTTAGGCGCCCACCAATGGCAGTCCGCCTTGTTGGTGGTAGACTATCATTCTACAATTTGCATTTTTCTTGTCATATATTTTTATCCTCCGGTCACGGAAAAAACCTTTTGTCGGTTATAATATAACAAATTTGGTATCACCAACATATTACTTTCATAGATTGGATCAACTTCTACTTACTGTCTTGCGGTAGCGGTCTCGTACGTTGGACCTGCCTTGCCATGCATTCTCATGTAAGCTAATTGAATGCAAATTTGAACGAAAGCGTCTGGGTAGATCTGAATGCATTTCATTAACACTAGACTACTTCGTCTAATATGCGATATCGTGGTGACTGTTGTAAATAGGCCCCGTGTTGTAGTGATCATCGTTCCGCACTTCTGAAGTCCGGAGTTCAAAACTCTATAAAGCACCATTGTATTCGTCAGGAAGGGCAACTGGTACCTAGTGGGTGACGAGCATTGAATAAGCAAGGCTTAAAGCCTGGGAGTACTGGGATAAAGGACGTCAAATCAACTTTAGTCATTGTTTTAAATGGACAATATGAATATCCCTAGAAGTAAAATGCTTATTTGGTGACCGCACGGACCTCAGCAGCCATCAACTAGCATAGTAAGCGCACGCACGAAATTGAATTGATAACAATCATTTTCGTTAAAAACCGAAACGTTAGTAAAAATTATAATAATTTGATGTGGGTCATTCCATGTCAGTTGATCCAAAAATAAGAAAATAATGCCCACCGTCTCAGACTTTCATAAAACTTGCAAAGATGATGATCTTTTGCTCGTGATCACAAAAAAACAAACGTTTTCAAAATCAGACTAGAGGGGATCAAGTGATGACCTTTCAAAATTTGTTATGTTTGTGTTGACTCAAATTAAATGAAATTTGTCCGATTTAAATAAATAACTTTGATGCATCAAAACTTTGTGACATCGTGTCTGTTTGAACTGGTTTTTGCATGCATGGTACCTCAAAAACTCACTTTATCCCATCAACATGAAATGGCCCATGTAGAAGTGCAATTTGACTTTTGCCCCCACAATTACCAATCACAGGCCTTCAAAATTACTCGGGCGTAATATCTTTTTGATTGCTAATAACTGGAGTTGCCTTGTGTCTATTATAACATATAATTTCTCATTTGAATGGTCTTACTGTGCAGAAAACAAATCAAGCATAAAAATAACAGCTTATAGAAAACATTTTGCAGTGTTTCAAAGATAATAAAACTCTGAAAAAAGTTTCTTTTTTATTATATGCTCACACATTTCACGCGTATGAGCTCATGCTCGGTTTGCATGTCTTTCGTCAGACTGGGCCACCACGACGGGTAGACTGCTTGGCCCCACCATCTGTCTGCCACATAAAGACGGAGGCATCCCGTTAAGTGCCCTGCCCAAAGACACAACAAGCAAGCTTGCCGGCTTGTTCTCCACACTATCCCTTATGTGCTGAGCGCCAAGCAGGGAAGCTGTGAATACCATTTTTTAAAGTCTTTTGGTATGACTCGACAAGGGGAATGAACCCCAGGTCTACCGACTGCGAAGCGGACGCTCTCACCACTACACCATCGCGCCGGTATTATATGCTGTTTGATTGCCATTTATTACACGTCCCTTTACTGCCATTTTTACTGAAAGCTATGTTTTCAGATGTTTCTTGTGTCTAATCAGTTAGTGAACTATCACTGGACTGAAATCTTTGGTGTTGTTCTAGTTCATAGAGTGTAAAATCTCATTAGTCAAAAAACTTTTTCATGCACATTTTACATACCGGTATTGCAAATTTCGTTTAGGTTACTCTCAGAAAGGCATTCTTTATGTTCTTGATTTGTCTTCTACATACCAACACCTTTCAAGTGAGAAACCAGGTTTCATGATACACACTGGCCAACTTCAGTTATTAGCAATCAAAAAAGATATACACCTGAGTGATTTTGAAGGCCTGTGATTAGTAATTGTGGGGGCAAAAGTCAAATTGCACTTCTACATGGGCCATTTCATGTTGATGGGATAAAGTGAGTTTTTGAGGTACCATGCATGCAAAAACCAGTTCAAACAGACACGATGTCACAAAGTTCTGATGATCAAAGTTATTTGTTTAAATCGGACAAATTTCATTTAATTTGAGTCAACACAAACATAACAAATTTTGAAAGGTCATCACTTGATCCCCTCTAGTCTGATTTTGAAAACGTTTATACTTTTGTGATCACGAGCAAAAGATCATCATCTTTGCAAGTTTTATGAAAGTCTGAGACGGTGGGCATTATTTTCTTATTTTTGGATCAACTGATATGGAACGATCTAATTACAGTAGTTCTAGCAACATGAAATAGGTGCTGGAGTGATAAATCGACTCTGGACTTATAGGTAGAAAAGTTGTAAGCGAACATTTTTAATCGGACTCCTTGCAGCAAGCTACAAGTGATGGCGTGTATGGTTCACGAATCGCACAACAAATATTTAAAGCAATGTTTGTTACTTTTAATTTCTTCATTTCACGTTTTCCGACGATATTAAAATAAGGGCAAATTACAGTTGAATTTTTCCGAATTCCAATTGCAAGATCCTTAGCTTTCTGAATAGCGTTTAACACCTGGTCGTCCACATCAAAATTTAAATGTTCGACAGGACAAGGAACACCTGAACAAATGAAAACGAGATGTTAACAAATATTTCGAGCCAAAATACTCGTTTACCGAATTTATGCATCAATTTGCTTTAGTTTCTTGTTATTATCCGTCATAGCAATGCTCGTCACATGAGTTCCATTTTTTCCTCTACAGTTATGGATAGCCTTTTAACCCAGAACAACTTGTGCTCATGTTTGCTTTGGATGGGCCAATATTATTGGCAAAGTGCGTTTTGACCGCAACAACTGCAACCAAGTGGGAGAAATTGACGTGAAGAGATTTTTACAGGACACAAATTCGAAGAGATCGCTTGAGGTTTGAACACAGGACAATGCGATCTGAGCAGCCATAAAACGGCGTTCCAACCCGCTCGACCACACTGTCCACCAACAATTTTTTTTACATGCAAATCTCTTTCTCTCCAGAAATGACAGCATCGAGAATCCTTCGGGCTGCGTCTGTGATAAGCCAACTCATGGCAAAACTTATTGCATTCTCCTGCTACAGACTTTCTACACAGCACGCTTTTGGGAGACTCTTGCCTGTTTGCAACCTCTGGTCCATACATTGGGAAGTTTCCACCTTTTGGGACTCTGTGATCTTTCGCCAAGCCTTCATCCCGAAGAGATCGGGCAACTATAACAACCAATTTTCGAAGCTTAGCTAATATAACTCTTCGGCGGAAGAAACGTATTCCTGGCTCAATGATTGCATGGACATTTTCCAATTCCATTAAGTTTCCGTTTATTGTGTATTCGACAAGTTGCTGTGGCTTGCAAATTTGAATAAGGATTCTGAGCGCATCATATTAGAGACTACAACTCACTTAAATCAACTGGGCCATTCCATTTTCCATTCATTGACTGATAAGTGTTGGTTTGAAAAAAGTTAAAGAAGACCATGACCATGCCATCAATAGACGAGTGATCAACCGAACAATAGTAAGAGCCATTGGCACCCCACACAGCATTATACTTGTCTCGCCACCGTTGCGTGGGATCGCCATTCAGACCTTCATACAGCATTTCTCCATCATTCTTCAACAAAAAAGTTATACGGTAAATGAAAGGATAATTGTAAACTGCAATTACTTACCGCAACAAGTGTCTTGATAGTGTGGTCGTTAGAGCGACCGCTTCAAAAGCAGTGCGTTGCTGGTTCTAACCTCAACCGGGTTACGTTAAGGAATTCTTTAAGATGCTTTTATAGCTTCCATGCTTGGCGCTAAGCACGAAAAAAATTGTGTGGAAAAAATCCGAAAAGGTTGCTAATTGTGCCCTTGGTAAAGGCACCTGGTTAGAATCTCTGCCTTTGCAGAGGGTCAAAAAGAGGGCCGAAGCAGTCTCCATGTCGCATTAGGTCAGTCAGGCTAAAGACAAAGTAAATTCAGCATGAGCTGGTACGCATGAAAGAAGCGTACATGCAGGCTTGCAATCGCGATGTTACGAATGAAAATCTTGATGGTTTCTGAGTTACTGTACCCTTGTAAAGAAACTGCTACGTTTGGTTGCAGTGGCAATTGTGAAAACGCATCATGACAGCGGTACTTGATATTTTCAAATGGGTTTTAACGTTTTTTAAGAGACTCCTAAACCCGGAAAACATTACATGAGGGAGCCACAGGCTTTGTGCTTCAATTAGAAATCGAATCACACGACTGAGAAAACTAGAGAAACACTCCTCCACCATAAAATATAAAATGCGCCGGTTCTAACGCGCTCCAAAATTAAATTCCAAAAATGGAACAAGCCAAAAGTGTTGGCAATACTCTATGCAAGTAAAGCTTTGTTATCCTGATTTCAAAAGTTCGGTGTAGCGAAAGTTGATTAAACGGTTAAAACCAGTATCAACATTATGCAGTTAGTTTCCACTGCGAGATGTTTAAGTCAAAACATTGGCAAGATACTTCAAACCTGAATGCTTTCTGACACTTTGCCAATGAAGCCATAAACCATGCCCGCGCAAATGGCACATTAAATAAATTCATTCACTCATTCACCAAAAGCGAATCAAAGCACCTTACAACCTACCACAAATGCAATTTTAAAAAGATAGTCGTCACACCGGGCTGCAACATTTCAACGCCTAGTATTTTTCACGCAAGCTGCAACTGCAGCAAATTTAATAAAAGCAGCTTTACTTTTTTTTAAGTATAAATAAGCTAAAATGATACTACAATGCGAATATTTTAACGAGCAAGACTGCTGCTAAGCAAATAAATATCTAAAGAATGAAAACTATTAAGTGCATTAGCAGTAAAAAACAAAAAATATGCGACGTTTAATAGTGAAGACTGCTAAAGATTTTAGAGTCTCAGTTTGAACTATTTAATGCTTTTTGTTGTCTCGTTACAGCGGTTTTTAATATTTTATTCTTTTTGTTCTATAGAAATTTAAAACGATATGTGATTCACGATTCAATCCATCACTTACCGTTGGGCTTGCTTCATCCAATGCCAAAATACAAACAGACGACTGAATCAAATCCAAGTTTATAAGATTTGTATTACTAAGGCTTCTTAAATGCTCACGCACATCACTCCATGCATCTCGATCCAACGCCGTCAAAGCAGCTATGCCTGGCGATTTCCCCAACTGCGAACTTCTTTGAACTATATCGTTCAAAGCTTTTTCAAACTGAGGAGGGGTAAACGATTCGCCTGAAAACAAGATTCTTACTGAACAACAAGTAATACTTCACAACAGCATAAAATGCTGTTTACATGTAAATGATGAGAAAACAAATGAGTTTTTCCGTTCCTTATTCTTTTGTTAACATTTGGGTTTGCTACCTATGGTACCCCACAAGCTGGTATCAACATCAAAGCTTACCACAGCTGCTTACCAGACATAGAACTGATCAAGTCGAGTTTGTGGATGTGACCTTTGTGCAACACAATCACGTGAGAAGGAGTAGGACCTTCAGACACCGTCTTGAAATGATTGACAATTTCATCCTTCTTTTTTCGGGGGATTCTACAGGTATTGAACATATATCTAAATAAACAAATCATTGCAAGCAAATTTAAATATAGTTTGATAGTCTTAATAGTGCACGCATTGCTGAAGTCGCGTATCACAATTCTGTAGTGTACAAGCGAAATGAGCATTAAGTTGGAACATTTTATTACGCCAGACACTCAACTAAACAATACAGTAAACACACAGGGCCGCAACTAAAAAGGATGTTTAAACGGCATGCCATCCCTCGTAGTTTTGACGAAAAGGGCTTCAAACATGTTGATTTCCAAAAGTCTTCGCCTCAATCAGGATTGGAAACACGCAAATCTACCTTTAAAAATGCAGATTTAAAAAAAAAGGGCCTCGCTTTCAAGCGTTCATCTAGGATTGAAACTATAGACTTATGATTGTTGCCAACTCCCTTGCATTGTTTTCAGTTGCGCTACTGCACACACATCTTCTTACTAAAGCTTCGACTGCTACGAACTTTTCAAGCCGATAACGGTATATCCAATAATTAAGTGCCGTCAGCCAATAAAACAAAAAAAAATACTTGTATCTTTTGTGCCTGTGTTATGACTAGCAATCATAAGATCGCTTGTACGTGCAATGCGTGAAGTAAGGTTTTACCATGTTCAGCCACACCCAACATAATATGCCGGTAATTGGTCGAGGTTTGATTTTGAGCAGCGATAATGAAAATCAGCTTCAAAACCAAAGTTTACTGTCGAATTTCATAATTTAGTTACGGTAAGTTTATTTTCAAAATCGAAATCATCTGCTCAGCCTTAAATTTCACAATAATTTTTTTGATGTGACGCTACAATGAAGTAGTCGTCACTTGGCTCAAAAATGATCACCAACATCATACGGTACCATACAGCAATCTATTACATCATGTCAATAACCGCGAACGATTTTGACCTTATTGGATCTCATCAGATGGGTGTAAAAAATACTCAATAATAAACATGCTGAAAAATGATATAAATTTGCCATTGGGTGCAGAATAGAGATGCAATATAAAACAATATGATACAGCAACACCTATGTCACGGGGGTCTGATTTGAGGACACACACATATGACATGAACGACAAGTTACAACGGTAAGCCCTAATAGGGGTGGAGGATCATTGCTAAGACTTTATCATTTTACAAAATATAGAAGTTGCTAGTTGCTAATTAGCAATTTTCAAGGCGATCTCTTATTACGAGGGATCTGGCTTCAGCATCACACTAAGATAAAATAGAGAAGTTTGCTCAAAAATGATCACCAATATCATACGGTACCATACAGCAAGCTATTACATCATGTCAATATCCCGCGACCGGTTTCGACCTTATCGGGTTTCATCAGGCGGGTGTAAAAAACACTCAATGTTAACATGCTGAAAAAAGATAAATTTGCCATTGGGTGCAAAAAAAAGATGCAAATACAATATAAAACAACATTATACAGCAATACCTATACATGGGGGTATCATTTAAGGACACACACACACACACACACACACACACATGACATGGCCAACAAGTCACAATGGTAAGACCTTAATAAGGGTGTAAGATCATTGTTAAAACTTCATCCAATTACAAAATATAGAAGTTGCTAATTACCAACTAGCAACTTCTATATTTTGTACCCGATAATTATTAACAAATAGCAGATGAAACACACTGGCGTGACCCGTACCTTGGCCAATATATCGGTTGATCACTTCTTACCGCCTTTTTCGCTTTGGAGAGTCGCGGAAGCAACAACCCAAAGAGTCTTTACTAAACCTCACAAAGAAAATCTAATAAACGTCAATCGTAACGCATACGCTAAAATAAGTGATCTTACTGCATTGTACCACTGCCTAATTTAGTTGCCTTATTGCAAATACAACGAATCATTACGCAAACCTGAACTGATGCATAGAAAAGAAATCTCCATTACTAGCTTTGTGTGGTTGTACTTGCTCGTTTCGAAGCATTTTCCAAAACATGCACAGTGTGTACAAATCCAAGGCAGCTCTTTCAATCTAAAATTATCTGTTACTGTACATACGAACAATATAAAGTATAAAGCGGTGGACAAACATAACTAAAACATTTTTCTACGGTGGTTTCAGTGGAACATATTTTAATCAGTCACAGACGAAATATTTCTTGAATAAAAAGTCTTGAGACCTTTAACGTTGGTAGGCTATGCAGACAGTGCAACCGTTTCTCCACCATAAACCAATTTGCTCAATTGCTTCCTTCCTTTTCTCACCACATGAACTTAAAGAGCTGATGTGAGAGTCTTAACAGTGGCTAAGCATTCAGGCCATTGTTGCCCATTGTGCTCTGCTAAATCGTGACCACGTAAATTTCGTTTCATATTAAATTCTACCCATTACGCCTTTTGCTAACTGCCAAATTGGAGGTCTGCAAATACCACTTCCAAAGTCAAATGTACGACTCCACAAGGGAATTGTATCAAGGTACACAGAGTGCAAAAAAGTCGCTTTAACAGTCCAATCACATCACTGCGCCAGTAACTTCATAAGGTACTCATCGCTTTGCCAAGTGAATGATGAGAGTGAGTAAGAAGACACAAGCTTGGATTCCTCGCTTTCTTTTTTTGATAGTAAAACCATTACCGACTAAGATCTTCAAACACACAAACTACCTGAGTACCAACTTTCAAAGGCCAAAACATATGATGATATGAGGGAGCACCAGCAAAATTTAAATAAAGTATGGAATCGCGAGATTCAAGATAGCCTTTATCGAGCCAATAATCCTCAACCCAATTGCGATAATCTATAAACAGTGGTCTTGATACATAACATATTAAATGAGTTGATAGTTTAACAGAGGTTCGTGAGCTAAAGTCGATGAGTCAACAAATACTTTTAAAGGGTCCACGAAAGCTCAATGAAATTTAATACAGTGAACCCTCGTTTATCGCGGTGGATAACCCGCGATAGGTGAAATCCGCGAAGTAGTCAGCTTTATTTTTTACTGTTATTTTACAATGCAATACTGTACTGCAGAATGAAACAAAAAACAAAACCTCTTTTCAGGCCCAAAATGTGTTTAAGAAATAGAAATATTAACGTATATATTAACTTTTTTCACTTCTAGACAACAGTAAAGCCCCTGAGCCAATCAGGATTCACTGTAAAAAAAGCACTGTAAAAAATTCCGCAAAGCAGCGAAGCCGCGATAGGTGAAGCGCGATATAGCGAGGGATCACTGTATAGGTATAATCCACGTAAGTTATTTAACATTAAGATTAATGTAAACAAAATGAAGATATAGTGAAGATTATGCTTTCTTGGATTTTGATTTTATTACTGAATGTGAAAATACTTTTCACCAAATATTTGAGTGGAAATGACAGGCTTTAATAAACTTTTGAGGAATTCTTGGTTTTCAAAAGCCTTAAAAGTTAAAACACTGTCTTAGTTATCGGTGTATAATTGCATTCTGTATCAACTATTCAGAAAAAGTATCAATAACCTACAGTATTGGTTTATGTTCGGATTGATTTTTGTACTTCCGGATATTTGATAAGAAAATATTTCAACATATCTTACACTTTTCTCTCTCTTTTAGTTTGCTTTGCAAAAACGGAGCTTGATGTTTCAAAAAAGTCTTACAAACTTCAGAAGTTCTTCTGTATTCATCATCACTTGCAACTGCAAAGCAGTCCTATATTTTAATTGATTTGTTGACAGCATGTCTTGGCAATAACAAAAAAACGAAATAAGTCGACTTCTGTAGTCGAGAAATCTAAGTCCATTACTTGTATGGAAGTGTTTTGATGGTGCCCTCGTCAAAAACACTTGGCGGTTTTATTTTCGTGTCTTCGGAAATCTTTTTACGAGCAAGCACGCAACTTGGAGTTTTCGTGTGTTAGGGGGAGGGCTAACCAAAACAAAGCTATTTTATCACTAGATGGTTGGTTACCTCTAACAAGGGTCTTTACACGATTTTAGAGGCAAAGTAACATGGTGACTGACTGCACCAACATTTACAAGCAGCAAAGCAACACTGGCAGCGTCAAGACAGGTCTGAACCAAAGTAAGTTTTCCTATGACTGATCACAAGAGTACAGTAATTACACAAAAGGAAGATAAGTTAGGCGTTGACAAGATTTTTTTATCAAATCAACAAAATAATTAGAACTACTTTGTAATTATAAAATGTAACGCTATCGATAAGTAACTACAATAAAAAAATTAAGCACAAATGCTTAAAAAATACACCACCTGAAGCTAACTCAACGAAAAAAGCAAAAGATAGATTTGTCATACTTGCTTTGACTGAGTATAAATACTTCTCAATTGTATTTTCTAACTCCGGTACTTGCAAATTGGGTAGCTGATCTTCAATCGAAAAAGTCCGCGTCATGGCACAAGCTGCAAGCCAAATAACTTCATGTCACAAGTAATGTAAACATCATTTCATTAAAATAACTACTTCTTTAAATTTACAAAATATAGAAGTTGTTAGTTGCTAAGTAGCAATTTTCAAGGCGATCTCCCATTAAGAGCAATCTGCGTCCAGCATCACACTGAGGTAAAATAGAATATTTTCCGCAAAAATGATTACCAACGTCATATGGTACCATACAGCAATCTATTGCATCATGTCAATAACATGCGACTGGTTTCAACCTTATTGGGCCTCATCAGACGGGTGTAAAAAACAATAATAAACATGCTGAAAATGAACATATTTTCCATTTGGTGCAAAAAAAAAGATGCAATGTAAAACAATATGATACAGCAATACCTATATCATGAGGGTCTCATTTGAGGACACACGCACACACCCACACCCACCTCATGCATGCACGCATGCATGCATGTGCACACACACACACACACACATAACATGGACAGCAAGTTACATCGGTAAGCATAGATTGATGTAATAGATTGCAGTATGGTATCAATTGATGTTAGTGATCATTTTTGAGCAAACTTTTCTGTTTTACCGTAGTGTGATGCTGGAGACAGATTCCACTTAATAGAACACTTTGAAAATTGCAATCTAGCAACTAGAACCTCTATATTTTGTAAAATCACAAAGTGTTAACATTGATTCTACACCCCTATTATGGCTTACTGATGTGACTTGTCGTCCACGTCATGTGTGTGTCTTTAAATGAGACCCCCATGATATAGGTATTGCTGTATCACATTGTTTTATATTTACCTTTTGTTTTGCACCCAATAGCAAATTCGTCTTTTTTCAGCATGTTTATTATTGAGTGTTTTTTTACACCCGCCTGATGAGACCCAACAAGGTACAGACAGGTTGCAGGTTATTGGCATGATGTAATAGATTGCTGTAAGGTACCGAATGATGTTGGTGATCCTTTTTGAGCAAACTTTTCTATTCTTCAAATCTGCATTAATCCAGGAGCCCAGACAAAAAATCAAAGCTATTTCACCTATCATTTTGCAGTACGTGTTTGAGAGCAACACCACAATACAGAAAAGTGAATTTATGAAAATACAAAAACCATGCAAAATGAATTACAGAAATCATAAAGATTTGCTAAAATTACATGATTAATCTTCAGACCATCTTAGTTATGAAATACCAAGACAAATAATTTGCAGAAATGCGCATTTTAATGTATTTGATCAATATGTGCTGAAAAACCTTGAATGAAAGTGTGTCAGCTGTTGCATGAAATCAAGACTTAACACAGAGTTAATTTATCCTAATTAATTATTAAATTGCCAACAAAAATTGGCAACAATGAACTCGAGAACCTCATGTGGGTAATACTAAGACACTGAAATGCAGAGTAACAAAAACATAAAATTAACAGCAACTAAATTATGCAAAAACCAGAAATTTGTGCAAATCAAGAAGAAATGTTCAGACCAAGTTAGTTATGTAACATTAAAATGCATGTTTAACTCAATTTAATGATCGAATTTTATCAAACTGGGTGACTATATTTTTTTTATCAACTTCCATAAAATTTCTTATCACATATAGTTTTTTTGCACTTTTTTACAACCAGTTAAGTTTTTCACATTTTTGTAATTGATTAATCCTAAATTGGAAGCTATTTTGCCATCAGACACTTGTGATTGGTCAATTCAAATGACCAATTAAACATGTGACTATTGGTGGCTTTTGATTGTTTGATTTCAATGACAATTCAAAAATTTCACCCCCAGACCATGTTTACACTTCCTCCAGCATACTTCTCCCCAGTATACATTCACATACCAGGCTCCCTTTCAGTGTACACCATCTTTGTCTAAGCACTCGGTTAAGCAAAGATTTAAACCTGTAACCATCACATTTGAAGGCAGCTGCATGATCCACCGCACAACATCACTGCCAGACTTGAACCAAATATAGATATTTGAACACAGATGAACAGTGTAGTAGTAATTTGCAATTTATTTTGCTTCTGTTTTCTTAACACTCCTGTGAAAATGAATAGGCAGTGGCTATTTTGCCGTCGACGGAAATTTACCCTCAGAGACTATTTTGCCGTGAGTTATTTGTGATTGGTCAATCTAAATGATGTACTAAACATGTGACTTTTGGTCGTTTCTGATTGGTCAATTTTAAAAACCAATTAAAACAATTTTGCACCCCCAGGTCTCTATCCCCCACCCTGTACACTCACTTCCAGTGTACACTGTCCCATACATTTACATACTGGGCCTGCCCCTTCGGTGTACACTGCCTTTCTTTTAATTCCCTGCCAGCTGAGATTTGAACCCACAACCATGGTATCTCAAGACCAGCGCACTATCTACTACACCAGTGTCACTGGCGTAATTATAGCAAATATGGCTATATAAACACACGTGAATGATTACAACAAAATAGATTCCAAGGGCAAATTGCCGTCGACGGCAAAATAGCCACTGCCAAATGAATAACCATGCAAGTTTGTACAGTTATTGTGATAAATAGTTTATGGCAGTCCACAATGAAACTTTGCCATACATTAGCAATTTTTTCTTGCGATGTTCCCAGAAACTACTTTTGCAAAGCTTCAATAATAGGTTAGATGCGTGCAAACAAGGGAGCTCCTTTCTTCTGTTTGTCGTTGCTCAGTTTTTATCACCAATTTGCCTGAAAGTAAAAGATTTTTTTTCTGGCAGAATGACAGCGGTGACAAAAGATTAAACATAACAATTGAAAAAACAAAACAAAAAGAAAATAAAAAACAGTCACCCAAATAAACAAATTTTTATCATATGTAAAAACACCTGGAAATAGCTAAAAGAAATACATCCCTCTCAGTGCTTAACTGTTGCTACCCTAACGATAGGGGCTAGCAGGTACTACAGCTTGCCCAATGGTGACCTGGGAGTAATGAGCAATGACAGCAAATAGCCTCCAAGTGTATAATGCTTTCGATCGCGAAACACCCATTTCCAAAATTTAAACCCCAGTGAGTCCTTAAATCAATGATCTGCCAACTGATCCCCCCAAAAAAAATCTCACCCCTTTTTCAGATAGGTCAAGTAAATTTTAGCTCCAAGAATAACTCAAATTATTCACTCAACGTTTGATCTCCAAAAGAAAAAAATTCTTCATTGTTGCATTATAAGCAGAAATACCAATCATATCAAACTGATACCCCCAGTCATGATCAGGTACCTAAAAGTAGCCTGTGACCCAAAAAGGTTGGTGATCCCCGGCATAGACTATCTGTAGTGCCTGGAAATATATTACAGGTTGACTATTACTAATCCGGCAATCAGTTATCTGGCACTAATTTGATCTAGAAAACAGTACCTGTAGTCTGTATGCCTACAGTAATTACATAAACTGAATTAATTTTTTACATGTGTAGTAATGCAAGAGGCTAGCGATGCACTTAGCAAACTGCAGACAGTGACACTGTTTCGACCTATCAGGTCCCTTCAGTGCAGTTGGTGACCAATAAGAACCTAGAGGCTTTTAATAAAGCATAGCTTAGACCGTCACACTTGTGGGACCTAATACTGGGTCCACTGTAGTGGATGGTCTGTCAACCTCTGCGAAGGCGTATCACTCGTGAATGAGTGGCAGTTGTCACAGGTGCACTAAGTCTAACAACTGCTAGAACAACAGCGCTGTCACAGGGTCTTACATGTGTTGTAATGCAAGAGGCTAGCGATGCACTTAGCAAACTGCAGACAGTGACACTGTTTCGACCTATCAGGTCTCTTCAGTGCAGTTGGTGACCAATAAGAAGCTAGAGGCTTTTAATAAAGCATAGCTGTTAGACTTAGTGCACCTGCAACAACCGCCACTCATTCACGAGTGATACGCCTTTGCAGAGGTTGACAGACCATCCACTACAGTGGACCCAGTATTAGGTCCCACAAGTGTGACGGTCTAAGCTATGCTTTATTAAAAGCCTCTAGCTTTTTATTGGTCACCAACTGCACTGAAGAGATCTGATAGGTCGAAACAGTGTCACTGTCTGCAGTTTGCTAAGTGAATTAATTTTGTACTGTACTGTACCAACTGCCGTGTTTTACCTGTATTACATTAACATTTCCCTTGTCTTTTTTTACTAACCAACTTGTACTGATTTAGACGATATTTTAATTTTAAGATAAGGTAGTTAGCAACTGGGTTTGTGTATTCTAAGATAATAAATTGCGATTCTGGCACCCCCCCCCCCCCCCCCCCCAGGTCCCAATGATTTGAGATTAGTGATGGTCAACCTGTATAAGAGATGCAATGATGAAGACAGCCACATGCATGAAAGCAACTACTTCTCGTTATTTAAGCAGTAAACATGCTGAAAATGCACAGTTGTTGTGCAATTCGGGCTGGTAGGCTATTTGGGGCATAACCAGCAAAGCATTTGGCATAGCCACTTTTCTTATGCTAGAACCAGTGGTTTCATACCAACAGAACCAAAGCAAAGCAATTCTGAAGGTTAAAGTTTCAGAAGGCATGTTTGTTATTTAGCTCAATTGCAAATTTAGAAATAAAATTCAACTTTGCAACAGATCAACCATTCCAATACACAATGAACATAGCAAAGTCAGAAAATAATGCAGATTTCATGAGCATGTACTGTTTAGAAATACCACCTTGATTAAGCTAACTATCACTGTAATCCCCTTCAAACTACTGGCTTAATGTTACATAACTGTGCAAGGAAGAAAACATGAACCATCTCAAGGTTGGACCCAGATACATGATTTAAGCAGTAAAGTCATTGACAGATTAAGGTGACAAAATAAAGCATTAAATTAAAAATAGGCAATGACTATTTTGGTGTCAATGGCATTTTATCCTTGGAGGCTATTTTGCCATGAATTATTTGTGATTGGTCAATTTTAATAATGTAGTAAACATGTGACTTTTAATCGTTTCTGGTCCAGAGGTTGGTTAATCTTATTAATCAATTAAAGAAATTACACTCCCATACACTGAACACTCCCTCCCAGTGTACGCTACCCTGCATATCCACATACCGGGCCAACCCCTACACTGTACATTGTCTTTTTTGAAGTGCCATGCCTGCCAAGATTCCAACCCCCAATCATTGCATTTCAAGGCAGGTGCACTATCCATGCGTCACAGTGCCATTTGCAAAGTTGTAGCAACTATGGCAATATAAACACACATAAATGATTACAGAAAAATAGCCACCAAGGGTAAAATGCTGCCAACGGCAAAACAGCCACTTCCAAAAGAATGCAAAAATGTTAATAGCAGCAACTTCAGCACGTTAAATTGCACAAGCCAGCTACCTGCATGCAGACACCATATCATATTGTAATGCCATAAACAAAACCCTCCACTTACATAATGAAAAAATATGTCTTATAATTGTAGTTTTTCTTGATACAAATTTAAATTTAACACTTTTTAATGAAGCTATGCAACTAATGCTGGCTATAGCTGAAGAAACGTGATTGGCTGTATTTGCTCATCCACGCCTCTCGCATTATGACGTCATACATGGCATCATGTTTCTATGTTATGTTCAGCAGCAGGCTTACCCTTATCAGTGTAGGGCAGTGTTTCTTAACCTTTTTGGCGCTCGTGCCCTCTAAAATTTTGTAAAATGTTTTTGTACCCCGAGGCCTAAACCTATCGAACAAACACCAACAAAATTACCGGTAGATATACAATCTAACAATGAAATAAAACACAATGTAACATGTTACCTGTGTATATTTATTAACCATAATATTGTTCACAACAAAACCAAATCAAAACCAATTCAGTGCAAAACCAATTCTGTCGGAGCAAACAAAAAATTATTTATTACGTCACAGTAACTTTTTCTTGTGACAAAAAATCATTCAGAAATGCAGATGTTAAAAGGCTTCGAAAAATGTTTTCTCATTTCAAATAACATTTGAAAATAAATTTTTAGCAAATAGTTTAAAATAACCATTTTTCTGACGCCTCATCTCGTACCCCCCAGCTTTGGTGCTTTGTATTCCTAAGGGGTGCAGGTACCTCCGGTTAAGAACCCCTGGTGTAGAGCGTTATGTTTGGTCCATAATAGCTTAGCATTGTGTGCAGTACCGTTGCCAGAACAAAGGAAGAATACAAATCGAAAATAAGGGGGGCACTAAAATAGACCGAATTTTGCATATTGAAACTGATTTTGTACGACCTTAAATCTTGTGCAATTTTGAATATTCTGTATTAATATTTAAAAAAGGACATTATACAGTAGGCCTAGTAGAATGTTATGAATTGTATAAGATGCGAACCTTAATGAACTTGAGATAGATATGACTGATCGTGCGTTGGATGATTAAATAAATTTTTAATATAATGCAACTTGAGATTTTTGCCGTACTTGATGGGTTTAATGATGTAAACTTGGCATGTGAAATGATGTTCGAAACTTAAACCAACGAACTACCGGTACTAAAAATTCAATGTATTGCCAGCATAGGTTAGCGTTAGTCAAGTGCATAACCCATCAAGATACATACGAGTGGCATTCAAAAAATACGCGGGATTTTTCAATTTTTTATTGATTTACGATAAATTTCTTACGATAAATTGATTACGATAATCTTGATAATCTTGATTACGATAAATTTCTTTTTTGATATAACCTCCGTCACGATCGATGCACTCCCCAGGCGGTGTTTTTCATCCATTTATACCATTTTTGAAAAATTCTGCAGACTGATTCTTAAGCCATGTTTTTGCTGCATGTTTTGTTTCACCAGTGCTATTGAAACGGACTCCTTTCAGATGTTCTTTGAGTTTTGAAAATAGAAAAAAATCAGATGGGGGCTAGATTTAAAAATTTTGAGAGAATTTTGATGGGAATTGCTGCCACATTTACCTTATAGCCCAGATCTAGCCCCATCTGATTTTTTCCTATTCCCAGAACTCAAAGAACATCTGAAAAAAATTGGTTTCAATGGCACTAATGAAGCAAAACATGCAGCAAAAACATGGCTTAGGAATCTGTCTGCAGAATTTTTTAAAAATAGTATAAATGGATGGAAACACCGCCTGGAGAAGTGCATCGACCGTGACAGAGGTTATGTTGAAAAATAAATTCATTGTAAATAGAAATCAACAAAAAATTGAAAAGTTCCGCGTATTTTTTGAATGACCCTCGTGTTGCACTGTCAGTAACCACTGAATCACGTTTAATAAATAAAAAAGAACATTGTAAATTACAAGTACGTATAAAAAAATAAGTAAAAATGCTAAAACAACAAATTTTTTGAGAAAAAACACAAAAAGTGCTGAACCAATACTATAAAACAAAAAGCTCCAAAAAGTTTATTATAAGGGAAATCAACTGAGTTTAACTAAAATAACTGTAGTCTACGATTTGAGGTAGTAAACTGTCGAAAGACGTTTTCTTTCAAATCAGTTATTGTTTTTTTTTTTGTCAAGTCGCTTTCAAACGCAAGTTGGACAAGATGGGTTTTGCTAGCGAGCTCCATTGATTGCCTGCGATCTCGCATGATAAGTTTTCAGAAAAGAAAGGAGTTCTCACATTTTGCGGTAGAAGCTCCAAGAGTGAACCCTAGTTTTGGTGCAAAATGTACAGTTGGCATCGCTTTCAGTGCTTCATGATGTTCAATAAGGAGTTTGGTTGTTGTCGGCTTTGTCTTCTCATCACCGTTGAATTTTCCAGTGTACATCTTAGAACATCAAATTCTGCTTCCACCCTTGTACGGTCTACCAAATCCAAGAGGCTGCATCTTCTTTACATCGAAAAATTCGCTATTTTCAGTTTGGAGAACAAAGAGAGCAGAATATAGCTTTGTATTCTGATGGCTAAAACGCACGTCTATTTCACTGATGACTTGATCCAATGTGATATAAAACAATCTTCGCCTTTCGTCTTTTTTCATTTTATTATTTCCAGTTGTTTCTTTGACTACACAGTCTTGTAGTAATGCATTATCTCGTCGTGCTCATCTTGAATAAGCATGAATTTGAGTAACTATCTCATCGCATATATCAAAAAATTTCTCTTCTGTTTGAAGATTCTGAACGTTGTCAACACACGCGGCAACAGGTGTCATCTCAGTTGATAAATCAGTATTTTGAGCTCGAAGAATATTGCGGGATGGAAAAAACAAACTTATGGCCTATAAAATTAACCGTTTCAAAACAGGATACCTTTAGTGGTTTTATTTTTCAGTGTTTTAGTACGACTGCTGGGCCTCACTAGGAAACAGGGTGGTTTTTAAATCAAAAACCAGGTTTGTTAAAGTAGGTGGTTAGGTCTAAACACACCTTCCAAAGTTGTTTTGGGGTTCTGCAACTAACACCCAGGTGGCTAAACACCCCTAAAAATTTTGCGCTCCCCCAAATTTATAAAAATCTCATAACTTAAAAACTAGTTAAGCTAGAAAGTTGGTTTTGAGATTAAAATGTTCAGAAGACCCCAGTTTATATCTGCTCGAATACAACTTTTTCTTCCAACTAATTACATCACACAAGCCACAAATTAGCAAAAATGATGTTTTTGATGAAAATCGTTAAAAAAATTATTTATTGTTATTCTGGCTACCAAGTATTTTTGATAAGTTCATTTTTATTTAGCTCTTCTGGTAATGATAACGTTTATTTTAGTTGATACAAGTTCTTACCGAGCATGCAAAAATCTTCAATATTCGTCAACGTTTCGAACAGCTATACAGCTGTTCTTCATCAGGACTAATAAATAAACGAAAGCACGAGTGAGGCAATATAAATAGTGTGCTACACAATCGAAAGAAAAAGGCAAAACAAAACAAATTGCATGCTCGGCCAGAACTTGTATCAACTTGAATAAACGTTATCATCACCAGAAGAGCTAAATAAAAATGAAAATTATTTATTATTAAGAATTTGTTATGAAATCCATGTTTTAACCCTATTCAGCCCAAGGGGCAATAATTTCCTGAGCAATTTCCCCTTTAGTACAGCTTTGTCCACAATGACCCTACAATATCAAAATTTTATGACTTTTCCTAAAAATTATTCAATTTGTTTTTAAGAAAATCTGAGTTGGCTGTTGGTTGTTGATCGAAAGTTATTAGCAAATTTATACACATGACTGCTAAAATATGCACACATATAGCTGAAAGATAAGAAATAGTAACCTCACTCTGCGCTCGTCGTAGCAGCCTGAGAGCGAAGCAGGCAAGTCGTAAACAAGAGGTAACCAAAGTTTACAAAAAAATACTTAGGGTCAATTGCCATATATAGTATGTACATTCCCTAGAGAAAGCAACTTATTACCTGGCTGTGACTTGAGAAATAGAGGGAACGCGTTTTTTTTTGCGAACAGACAACGCATTTGTTCTTGAATTGTATCATCACAAGCAAAGTGGCTGCTGTTGAGTGCCATATATAGTATGTACATCCCCCAGAAAAAGCAACTTATTGCCAGGCTGTGACTTGGGAAATAGAGAAAACGGTTTTTTTTTGCGAACAGACAACGCATTTGTTCTTGAATTGTATCATCACAGGCAAAGTGACTGTTGATGAGTAATGAGCAATATCACTTTTTCATTGCATTGCTAACTTTAGAGTAAACCTTTGTCACACATTATTGTAATTCCATAACACGTGTTGTTATGGGTACTGTTTCTACCGCGCAGCTAGACAGATATAAAAGTATGATTATTTTTTTGTAGTTTTCAGGAAAAATGTCACGCAGTAACGAATTGTCAAATATTCGGAAACTCGTTCCGTGCGATGCCTCAATAAATAAATGCCCGCTTGTAAATATATACAGCAGCGGTTCTTAAACTGGGCGCCGGAAAAGTTGTTGCATTTGTCGCTGTCAAGTCCGCTCTGAGCCTCAAAATTCTATAATGGAAAAATACAATCTGGGAGAGTTGCTCGTAAACAGATTATGTAATTCACGTCATAATGCAATATGCAGGGTGTCCCAAAAGCCTTGGGCACATTTTGACGTTGAATATGTCAAAAACTATTAAGGAAATAACAATGCATCTAATATATTCTAAAAGCTTGCAGTCTCAAGTTTTTCATGGAATGTCCAAAGATGTTCAATGTGAACACGGTTAGTCACACGCCACACATCAAGCCGATAGTCAAATTCCTGTTAAAATGCGTTCCGGCATTGTGCTGTCTATGGTGGCAAGTTGCAACAACTTCCGTTATTCGGCCTTTAATTCAGCTACATCTTTTGGAAGGGGGAGGCGCATAGACCAGTGCTTTCACGAAACCCACAAAAAGAAGTCGCAGTGTGTGACATCTGGAGACCTAGCATATCAGGGCAAGAAAATGCGATCATCAAATGTCACTGAATCAGTTTTTGAAAGTTCAAGAATACAAAACGCTTTTTCTGGTTAAGTGAAAGCCATTGGTGGATCTAGGTTATCTTAGTTATTTAAGTTACAAGGAAAGATATGAAAAAATTATCAGCATAACAAAAAACTCAATGAATTTAGCATTAAAATGACAACAGTTTCATTCAACCACCATTCATAGATCAGAAGAAATGAAGACTTGAAATGTGCCCAAGACTTTTGAAATTGCCCGTTCAATTTCATTAACCTGAGCACAGTAAAAATTCGGCAAACATTTTTGCCCACCTTTGAGAAGATAATTAAGAAACATAGCGCTTTTCCGTAATTGTATTCTATTCTCAATTCTTGCCCTGATGTTGGTGTTAAAACTTTCCATTTTAATTAAAATTGGTTAAACTTTCCATTTTAATATTAATATGTATTTAAAGCTTTCCATTTTAATTAAAATTAATTAAGCTTTCCATTTTAATTAAAATTTTATTTTAATATTATTATTATTATGTATTAAAAGCTTTCACTGCACTAAAAGCTTTCCATTTCAATACAGTTTTCTTTTCCACTAAGGATTTGTCGAATCAGCTTTCATGCTGCTAAGATTCCGAAATAAAGAAGGTTAGTTAAATTTTCCTTATAATGTTTATGGATTTCTAAATTCACCTTGGAACTATCTGGATGAGAAAAGAACTGCCTGGCTCCAGCTTGCGTAGAATTATCTGTTTGCTTTCTCTGTCCGTGTCGCCTGCTTAGACAGGGCGATTTCCTTGACAAAAAGATAGTGCAGGGCATTAGCAGCCAACTGCTGTTTGGTGACCTGCGCTGTAATGTACTGTTATTTGGTCATATACCGTATCATACGAGAAGGCGATATATTCGCTGCTTTCTTTACAAAAAATTGCAGTGCGTGGTAAGCAATAGCTTGTTAGCTGCTTAATAATTACAGTGCGAAAGTTGTAAACAACTTGTTACAATTTTACGGCTTGTTAATATTTTTTATAGCAATTATACGATTGTGGAAAATAACACTTTCCGTAGTGACAAGCATACGCAATGTGTTATTTGTTGCAAAGTTTTTGCTGCGAAATGTATGCTACTAGTAAACTAAAACGCCACTTAATAGCAAACCACAACAAATTCTCTGGAAAACCAAGCGAATTTTTCGCTCGATAAGTTATCAGAAATGAATAAGCAGTTGGTCTTTTTTTCAAACTTTTTGCACACACCTGCCAAGGCACAGCTTCTGTCTTTTAAAGTTGCGCACAGAATCGCGAAATGTAAAAAACTGCATACTATTGAGGAAGAACTTGTGCTTCCTGCTGCTCTTGGCTTAGTCTCGACAATGATTGGAGAATCAGTAGCTCAAAAACTAAAAGCTGTTCGACTTTCAAACAATATCATTTGTAGGAAGATCGATAAAATTTTGGATATTAGTGATCAGTTGGTAGCAAAAATGCGTGAATATGAGTTCAGCTTACCACTAGATGAGGCAACAACCAGTACCAGAGATAAAGATGCTTATTTGACTTGTGGCGTACGCTTTATTGATAACGACGACAACATCGTTGAAGATTTGCTCTTTTGTAAGCCCATTTTAACAAATTGCAAAACACATGAATTGTTTGCAATACTGAACAATATTTTTCTGGAAAATAACTTCGAGTGAAAATACTGCGTTGATTTATGCACTGATGGAGCTCGAGCTATGTCTGGTCGTTTTGGCAAGTTGCAAACGTTAGTGCAGGGCGTTGCCGTCAACGCAAAATGGATCCATTGCTAAATACACCGTGAGGCGCTGGCTTCGCAGCAGCTCCGTGATCATCTCAGTGGAGTGCTTGAAGTTGTTGCCAAAACTGTGAACTTCATTAAAGCAAGGCCGCTTAAAGCTCAGCTTTTCAGCTTTTCCAAAGTCTTTGCGATGAATTAGGAACAGACCACAACAATTTATTGCAGTGCAATGTGGCTTTCCAAAGGCAAAGTTCTCTTACGCGTGTACGAATTGAGAAACGAAATCTTCATATTTTTGAAAGAAAACCATGCACTTGCTACTACCTTTGAGGATGAAGTTGTCCTGACTCAGTTGGGGTATCTCTGTAATATTTTTGCAAAATTAAATCAATTGAACGTCTTACTTCAAGGAAAATACGTTCACCTTCTGCAACTCCATGAAAAAATTACAGCCTTACGGGTTTACATTTCTGGAAGCTGAAAAATTTATCAATCTTAGTTCTGTTCTCACTTTGAAAAGCATATACAACTCTAATTCACTCATTTCATTTTGGATTAAAGCTCTAGCTGAATTTCCACTTGTAGGCTGTAAAGCTCTCCGTGTTCTTGTGCCGTTTGCAACGTCATACTTGTGTGGAGCCGGTTTTTTTGCGGTAGTAGTAATCAAGTTGAAGTATCACAATAAGATTGTCATTGAACGCGAGATGCGTGTGGCAATATCAAACATTGCACCACGCTTTGATAAAATGTCCATAAAGCAACAAACTCACTGCTCACATCAAATATTTTTAAGTACTTTGCATTTTGAACAATAAACATGATTTAAATACAATTTTTTGGTAAAACTTGCAATTCGCAAATTTTGGCTTCATTACGGCGCCGCGAATATTGATAAGTTTTCAAAGGGCGCCGTCAACAAAAAAAGTTTGGGAACCTCTGATATACAGTAACAAACACAATAAATGAGAAAAAAGCCTGTACGGTCATTTGAAAGCATAAAAAACGTTTTCAAATTGTGACCTACATATGTGGCTCCATATAATTTTCCCGCACTTAATGAGGCAATAATATTCAAAGTGTTAAAACAGCGGAGGATATTTTTCACAAAGCTTTCTCTAGGTTTAGATCACAGAAACGTTAGTTCGCAATTTTGGCTTAAGCGCAAAAAAGATGCTTTAATCTTTTGGTGTGAGCTAGATGCTTTGTTTTGGCACAGCCTAATGACCTGGTGAGTGTTGTTTGCTAGTCCTTTGTTTGACTGCCCACCACAATAGAAAGACTGCTTGACCCCACTTATGGAGGCATCGGATATAACGCCAAACAATACCTAACGAAGTTGCAGGCATGTTTCCTACATTGATTTTTGTCGTGATGAGCGGCAAGCAGGGAAACTGTAAATACCTTTTTTAATGTCTTGTCAGGGGAAATGAACTTAGGTCTGTGAAGAAGATATTCCCGAAACTACTTACAGCTCCGAAATACCTGTATTATATAATGTTATAAGTCATCAGGCTGGTTACAATATTGAAATTGGTTGTGGCATGAACTACTTCTAAGATCTGAGGCAAGCCATTTAATTGCTTCTATTTTAATCTGGGGGCCAAGCAGTCTACTCGCTGTTATGGTGGCCCAGCAGCATAACAGGATTGGCAAACTCATAAATTTAATTGTTACCATTAACAAATTATTTGAAACTGAGACAATAAAAAGGATTATATAGCAATAGGGGAAGGTCGGGACCCATGATCCACTTTTCTTTTTTGTTAAATTATTAACTCCTTGAACAAAACTAGAACATGAAATTCGCACACAACATTGCCTGTAATAAAAGCTTTAATACAACAAAAGGCATTTTTAAGAAAAACGCAGAACAATTAAAATATTTAAAAACTAAAATATCAGCATAAGTGGCTCATCGGTCCCTATAGGTAGGGTCCAATGAGCCACTAGTTTCAGGTACACAAGTACTTGATAAACAAAAGTTTTTTAACCTTAAAACGAACATTTGAAAAGGCGCAGCTGTTAAATTGGAAAAAGAAAACAACCCAGACAAAAAGTTTACAGTTTTGTAACAAAGTTGTAGGCTAACGTGATAGGCCAATCACATATCATAAGCAGAAAAGTCTGTATGAAATTTCTTTATGCCCATAGCTCTTCTGGTAGATCCTGACAAATCGAAAGGCTGTGGAAGAACCAATTTTACAGTTTCAGCAGGAACTGAGTGAATATCTTCCACTGGAGGTTCGATAAATCCGTTGTAAACCTTTGGATGCTTTCGCAGGAATTTGATTTCTAATTCTCCATCTTCATCTTCTTCTTTCAAAATTTGCCCTACAAAATGGACTTTTCTTTTTCCCTCGTAGACAACAAGCACAAATGCCCCCTCCTTCATAGCACCATCAGTGACATCAGTATGCTCATCATCAGACGTGTCAGTGAGTCCTACTTCCAAATCACTTTCAACAAGAGGCTCACTTTCCGACTCAGAGGAGCTTTCTACTGGTTGTTTGGCAGCATTTTTCTTTTGTGGTTGGCTCTTGCTCGACTTTGCACTCGAATCAGTGATGATAGTTGACTTCACCTTTTTCCGATTGCTGTTTCTTTTTCGACGCACTGCCTTAGGGTAGGGACGCACATCTTCAGGAGTGACAATTGTGCCAGTGGTGCCACTCGTTCCAGGAACATCATTTATTGAAACAGCTAAATCATTGTAGGGGGCAGGTGAGGTTGCTCGGTTTTCATCTTCTAATGACGAATTGGGTTGATCCGTAACCATGCTAGAAAGAAACTCATCTTCCGGGAAAATATTCTCATCAAGAGGAACAATTCCAGTTTTTTTGAAACCACTGGTAATGTTAGAGGGTGTAAAGGCACGATAATAAGCTGCTGAACTTAACGAAGCAAGATTGTAGATGGTCAGTGGTTGTCCCGCATTAGAAAGCATCCATTCTTGGCAAGCACAGTTAAAATAGGTTTTGAAGGGGCTGTTAGCGCCACTTCGCTCTATGTGTACATTGATCCTTTGATAATGTGTAGAGTTAGTGCTTTCCGGTTACCAGATACTGTTCTTGGCGTGGTTAGCGATTACGTAATTTCTTTACTAGTCGCTATCCAGTTACTCTAGGTAGAACCTGTGCTAATTTAGTGTAATTAGTAGTGATGTATCTATTCATGATATAGTTAGGTATGGTAGCCTACTATGTATGGTATTGAAGTGTGCTTCGTAGTGCTGGGCCTGGCTTACCTAGGCCTAGCATCTTTATCTATTTGCCTTTCTCCTTGCAGCTACAGGTTCAAGGTGTTTTAGTGGTAGGTTTTGCATGCATTGTTTGCGCTTACGATAGTTAAAATAGTGTTGATACCGGTGACCGTCTACCGTATCTATTGTTGCTGTGGAACCCAGCCTGCATCACCCAAATTAATAATAGTGTATTGATTCACGTGGTGCATGCTGCTGGGTGCTGTTGGGGCATTGTAGTTGTTCACAGTAGTATAATATATTCGTTGATATCATATTCGTCTGCTGCTGAGCTGATACCGTGCCCATTCCCCAGGCTGCTTTACCCCCTGTAGCCCTATCTCAGATAGAATACGACAACTAGAAATCGATTAGCTCGTAGCTAGAGCTAACAGGGGCCATACACTGAAACATCCAATGGCTGCAACCGGTGGCTGCAGTGCGGTGGAAAGGTTATGATTGTAACTCCGTGATTACGTGCCAGGTCAACAACTGCAGCCGACAAATGACTTTTGTGGTTATCCATAACCAACAGAGCAGGATTGGAAATAGAAGGTTTCATAAATGTCAAAAAATGTTTAAAAACATCGACAAATAACTCGTTAGTCATACAACCTGATTGGCAGGCAAGCCCCAAACTTCCATTTGGTGCTCCATTTAACATATGAGCTTTGTAATGAACGCGCGGAAAAATATAAGCTGGTGGTATCGACTGCCCAACAGCATTAACACAGCAACACATTGTGACTAGAGTGCCTCGTTCAAACGATGTTATTTGCCCAACTTGCTTTGCCCCTTTTTCCGCAATTACTTTCGGGGGTCGCTGAACTGTGGTGATCCCGGTTTCGTCCAAGTTCCAAATTTGATGAGATTGATAACTATTCCTCTCCAATACTTCTTTTAGGTTGTAAAAAAAAAGTTGAACATTTCATTTATTGAAGGCAATTGATCGAGCCAAACTTGTGGCTTCAGGCAATCTTAATGATAGCGAAGACTGTCGCCTTAAAAAGCCATAAAACCAATCCTTTCCAGCTTTGCTATTGGTCTTCCAACTGGATGGAAATTTCTTATTGTTAACTTGAGCATATTCGAATGCAAGTTGTCGACATGCATCTCTGCTAAGCCCATGAAACATTTTAGAACAAGTTAAAATGTATTTTGCCAGAGCATCTTCTTCAGGAGCAGTAAACACCTAAAAACATCAACATATGAAAACAATATTTAGCCACTGAGGAGTTAGATATATAGATTAAAACATTTGCTACTAACTTGCTATTATGAAAGGGCAGTGCCAGGGGCATAAAGGTGCTTAATAATTATTTAGTTTTTTAAAGCTACATTTTAAAAACTAAAGAATCTTGACTTTGATAGTAGGTTAAGATAGGGTAATTCTGGACAGCCAGTTGGTAACTTCGGTCAGCTAGGGGCAATTCGAACATTGATAAAATTCAAAAATTATAAGACTAATTGTTTGTTAGTTTGTTGCAGGTTAGCCTATCAATTATGGTGAAAGTACAAGCCCAGAAACCGATAGTCTACTTAATCATAGACTACCATATCAGCTGATCAACACACATACTAGCTTACCTGGGTTGTGACAAAATGCTTTTTAAAAGAAATTAGTGTAAAAGTTTCTCCATTAGCTTTAGTATCTTTTACATATCTTGTCAGAGTCATTCTATCCACACCATTTGCTTTAGCTGATGCTCGAACAGACAACTTTCTTCGCAAGACATCCTCAACAGCATTTTTCATTTCATCAGCAGTGAAATTTGCACGATTCGTTTTTCGGACTTTTTGTCTTGGCATTGTTTAAAAGTTAATCAATTTTACGATTTTTTAAACCTAATAAGAAGAATAATATTAATACAGAATAGGCTATATATAGCCTACTGTAGCAAATTGACGATTTGAAACAAAAATATGACTTTGACCACATAACATATAAACCTAATTTCGGTAGCCCACCAGAATAATCAAAGCATGAAATTTCCATGATTCATGGCTGTGAGAAGATTCTGCACATAACCGGAGCATGTGAGTATACTATTAAGCACAGATTTTGGCCCAAACAATTTTTATAAAGCTTTATTACATGTAAGTTTAGTTCAACCTAGCATGGGGACCCATGAGCCACCAGCAGCCATGATGGCTCATGGATCCCAAACCATAACATATTTTATGTTAAAGAAATTATTTTTTTAAGCTGACTAGACTTGCATTAAAGTTTTGTAGCAACCTTAACTTTGTGACTATGCCTTAACAAGAAACTTTTGCTCGATCTATATCATCAATACTGCATTTACAATATTCGCATAAAAGTGTAGCTAAATATTTACTTTTATATGTCAAAAACACACATCTCACTGTCATTTCTTAATAACTCACAACTTCCACGCTGTAACTACTCAACCATAAACTTTATGAATCTATCAATAGGTGGCAGTAATTCAATTTTAATTTCTAGAAACGAGGGTGGCTCATCGGTGTCGCTATGATCATGGGTCCCGACCTTCCCCTACATAGCGTGTAAAGCATCTTTGCAATGAACAAGATACTTACTTCCCTGCAAGTGATAGTTTACTGAGCGGACGTGCTTTTTTTTCTCTGCGTGTGTAGCAGCTTACTTGAAAAACAGTGTTAAGCAATGTCAAAAGGTTCTAAGAATCAAAATTTCAACAATGACGACGGCAAAAACTGAACCAAGTATTTGAGACAGTGGCAAGCTTAAAAGACGATCTAGAAGAATTGAGAAATGAATTAAAAGAAAGTCAAGATGAAATAGGAAATCTAAAAATTGAAAATGCGAACTTGAAGCAAGTAATTAATTTGAATATTCTGCAGTTAGATGATCTGCAGCAGTACTCAGGACGAGAAAACATTAGAATATATGGTAGCCTATTCCGGAATCGCAATTTGAAGCTGATGATGGTGAGAGAGTAATTATAAAAAGTGCTAAAGAGTTAAAAATTGAACTTGAGGATAATGATATACCAAGGGCCTTTACACTTGGGAAAAAGAAGTTTGCAACAAAAGCAAGCCAGTTATCCCGAGCTTTGTTTCTTACAAAAAAAATAAAATTCTTTTCAAGAGATCTGCACATAAAGTTAGCAAAAGCTTCAAAGATGCATTTGTTGTTGAAGATCTGATTTCCTTGAAACAAAAATTGCTCTATTATGCAAAAAAAAACACGACGGTGAGTTTGTTCAGTGTCACACGTATAACGGCAAAAAAAGAACGAAAAAAGCTTCGGCTAGCGGCGATGAAAACAAAGGAGTGTTGTTGTTGTTGTTAATTACCCGACCCCTTCCGAGGGATGGGGGCATGGCGGAAAACCATGGAGCCCCAGAAGCCGGGAAACTCCCCAGGGTCTGGACCAGAGGTCGTACAGAGACAGAGAGTCGCCAAAGAGTGAGCGGCGCAAAGAGTCAGTAGCTGGACAGTGCAGAATGAAATGAGAGATGTCCTGGGACGAGTGTCCACAGGCACTGCAGGAAGGATTCTCGATTCTGCCAATCCTAGAGAGATAAGAACCTAATAGAGGGCTGTGTCCTGTGCACCGTAGACGAGAGAGGACACAGCGAGCATGACGAGGGAGCACAAGTTCCTCAGTGGAAATCGAGGGAACCTGTGTGTCAAAATACTTCGATGAGACAGTACGCCTCCAGTCAAGTACGACTACAAGGAATTGCGGAGGGTGCAAGTAGCGCTCCCCGTCTGGCCAGCTCATCAGCCGCGTCCATTGTAGTCTGATAGAACAGAAGGAGAGAGAACACAGTTCCTGCCAGATCTGCCACAGAGTTTGAGATAAGAGGAAAGATGGAGGAGAGGACAGGGTGGCGAGGACAGAGCGAGAGTCAGTCAGGAGGAGAAGAGAAGAAAAATGACAGACTTTATGGTGTTGCCGAGACCAGCAAAGAGCGTGCAGAATGGCGCAGGCTTCAGCAGAAAAATTTGAGCATACTGCCGAAAAGGAAAGAGTGGCCTCAGTGCCACAGAGAGAGCAGTTGGCAAGAACGCCGGAGCCACCCTTGCCAAAAGAAAAAGAAATAGAGCCGTCAGTCCCGAGTACCAGATCATGAAGGGGGAAGAGAGTCAAGGTGGGCGAGAGCCGCACCTTGGCGAGAAAGAGAGGGATCAGAGCGAGAGCATGGAGTGGAAAGGGTGGACTCCACCGTGAGCGAGGGCAGATTCCAAGGAGAAAAGGGAGGGAAAGCAACAAGAGCCTCCCTAGAACAAGTAGAAGGAAGCATGAGCGGGTGAGTGGACGCAAAAACTCTCCTGGACGATCTGCAGAGTCTTGGTTTTACTCCCAAGTCTGTCAAACCTGAAATAGGAAAGGAGGTTGGGAGACGAAGAGCCCGCTCATAAGATAAATGAGTGAGGGTTACTCGTAGGGGAGGTAGAGAAGCCTCGGAGAGAAGCAGAGGGATAGGGGAGGACCAGAGGCAGCCGGTGATGGCGCGACTGGCCGCTCGGTTGAGGCGTTCCAATTTGGTGAAATTGGTAGCGCTTAGGAAAGGAAACCATCTGGGTGAAGCGTAAGTGAGAAGGGACCGAAGAAAAGATTTATACAGAACAGAGAGGGACTCCTTAGAGGGGCCCCATGAGGAAGCAGAGATACACCGTAAGGCCTTGAGACGTGGGAAGAACTTGGCCTTCAGCGAAGATACATGCTTAGAAAAGGAAAGACTGCGGTCGAAGGTGACCCCAAGAAAAGTTGAAGTGGGATTGAAACGGAGGCGGGAGCCGAGTAGGAGGAAGTTGGGTTGGAGGTTAGCTTGGTGGGGATCCACTGAGAAGAAGGAGGCCTCACATTTTCTTGGATTGAGAGGAAGACACCAGTACTCAGAACAGCGCTCCAATCGAAACAGAGCTCCTTGTGTGGCCTCCACCGCAGTGGGGACAGAGGTGGAGGAGGACCAAATGGCCAGATCGTCAGCGTAAAGAGAGCAGCTGACAGAAAAAAGCAGAGAGGCCGCAAGATCATTGATGAAGAGAGAGAAAAGTACAGGGCCAAGAACTGATCCTTGCGGAACACCTCGACGGACTCGAAAGAAACGACTTCTGTGATTTTGATAGACCACAGAAGCGCGCCTATCGGAAAGAAAAGATTGAGTCCAACCAGCAAAGCAAGGAGGGAGGCCAGCCGAAATCAGTTTATGGAAAAGAGCGGGATGCCAGACAGAGTCAAAAGCTTTCGAGAAATCGATAGTAGACAGGATCGTCCGAAAGCCCGGCCTGGGTTTGTTAAACCCATCCAAAATGGACCGAGAAAGGCACAGAATTTGATCTAGCGTAGACCGTCTCGGAAAAAACTGGCCTGGCGGGGAGAAAGAATGGAATTAGATTCCAGAAAGAAGAGTAGACGAGATAGAATGATGCATTGAAACAGCTTTGATACGCAGGAGGTGAGAGAGATAGACCGGAAGGAAGCAGGAGAGTCGAGAGGCTTGTGTATGGGAATAATGAAAGATGTCTTCCATCTGGAAATGGAAGGAAAGGAATGCGAAGACCAGGAAAGATTGAAGATGTGAAGAAGAAAATCCATGCCAGAGCGAGGAAGGTGCTCTAGCATGGGATAGGCAACTTTGTCTGTGCCAGTGGCAGTGGACGAGGAGAGGTTGGAGGCAGCCGCATGAAATTCAGTGGGAGAGAAAGGAGAGCAAAAGGACGAGTGAGACTCCACAGGGAACGTGGCTCGGCGGAGCTCAAAGAGGTAGCCTCTGGCTCTGCTGCGCAGGGCCTTTGGCTAAGTGTCGCGTTTTAATAATATAGAACTTTCGGTTCTATCTCAATCTTAAATTTCTTTTAAAATTGAGGCGACGTATGATAATCGCTCGGATAATTAGGTGTGACTGCAACTTAATAAAATTTGGAAAAGACTGGCTTCCACTAAAAAAAACACCTCAAACCACTTTAATAACAGAATATTGTATTCACAGAATGGTAGAAGATGATATTCACAGAATGCTAGAATGAAGTATAATATAATACTTCACGACTTCAAGCTTCTTTGCTCGACGATCTCCGAACTAATCACTTTACTACACAATCAGAAAACCGCCAAAACTAATTTCACCAATAACTGCTAAATACTCGTCATGTCCACATAATCCACAATAAATTATCACAAAAAAAAACAATGGCCCTTCTTTACCTCGTCAATCAATTAATCTCTCTCTCTCTCTCCGATACAACGCTTCTCTATACTCTCTACTACTACTTTAAAAAAATTCCGTCGCCTTATATATAAATCGAAAAAACAACAATCCAGAAAATGCTAGAACAAAATCACGTGAAAAAAGAAAAAAAGCCCTATTAGTTATGTAATCGGTTATTGAAATTCTTTGAAGAAGCTAGAATCAGTGGATCAATCTGGAATTTTATTATGTCATAAACGATTGTGACGTAATAAAGGCGTACTTACAGCAAATCCAATTGCGAGGAAAAAAGGTCATCTTTTTCAATCAGTAGCCGAGCGAACAAATAATACAGCATTTTACACATACATGAAAACTACTCTTACAAGGCAAATTTCCATATTCGTGACTCTGAGAAACGGAAAAATGAGATCGCATGTAAGTGGCATAGTCCGAAGCCGATTCCCTGGGAGAAGAACAGTTGGGGAAGTTAGGAGAGGAAGAAGACGAGGAAGATGAGGCAGCTATAGAGCGAAGAAGAGAGTGTACAGATTTAGGGTTAGATTTAGGTGAAAGAGAAGTGCAGGTCGTCTGCCATGCCTTAGCCTTGGCCTTGGCGATGACTGATGAGGTGAGTCGAGAAGCGGAGATGTAAGCCTGGCGATCTTCATCACTTCTGTAAGCGGCAGCAAAAGCCTTGCGTCTTCCACTAACCGCTTCTTCCACCTCAGCAGACCACCAGGCTTTAGGATGGCGTTTGATGCGGCCGAAAGGAATCGAAGATTTGGCCGCATTCAGTGCCAGAGAGGTAAAGAGAGCAGCAGCAGAGGAAAGAGAAAGAGACGAGTATTCCTCTGCTGAGGGACAGTGAGAGACAATGTAGGAGGCAAACCCATCCCAGCGAGCTTTCTGAAAATTGAAGGAAGGGGGACACTTTTTGGGGTGAAAGACCGGAAAGAGAGGGACGGATAGAAGAATGGGTAGATGGCCAGAACCAAGGTCCTTTAGCACCTCCCATGAGCAAGAAAAGGCAAGAGAAGAGGGAGCAAAGGAGATGTCAGAAGAGGAGCGACTGCCAGAGGAGCGATGGAAAAGGGTAGGTGTGTCAGGGTCATTGAGGGGGAGGAGATCAGAAGAGATGATCCAGTCAAATACTTCTTTCCCGCATGGTTCGGAAGTACTCTTGAGTCCCAAAGGGGGTGATGAAAATTAAAGTCCCCATGAATGAAGAGATTTCTGGAGGAGGGAAGAATGGAGGGAGAAAAGGAATCGGTTCTTCCATCCGTTGGGGAGGAGCGAATAGGGGGGCGTACACATTAAGAAATGACACCATGGAGAAGTTGTTAAGAGAGATGTTGATCCCTGCATAATCAAAGTAGGGATCAAGCGAAGAAAGATAGGAAGTGGAAAGTTCAGAAAAAGATAGGCCTGCCTGACGAAAATGACAACTCCGCCGCTAGCGTGGGTGGTATCAGGAGAGGGAATGCCAGACCGGGAGTGGGTGCGATCAGAACGCAGAGCAGAGAATCCAGGAATCCGGAAAGAGGAAGACGAGTTAAGATAAGATTCCTGGATGTAGATAAGGTCGACAAGGTGGGACGAAAGAAAGTGAAGTAGTTCAGTGCTCCTGGCTCGAAGACCTCCAACATTTCATTGAAGAACCCTGAGAGAGTCAAGGGAGGAGAGGAGGCAGGAGGCGCAGAAGGGCGGCCAGCAGCAAGGAACGGAGGGGAGGGGACAGAGAAAGGAGATATAGAATGGGCGGATGGGGGATAAGAGGTTTGGAGACGAGGGTGGGGCAAGAGTGCAGCATCAGTAGAGGGGGTTCAGATTGTATAGTGGAGGTATACATGTCGGAGGAGTCCGAGGACGGAGTCACAGTGTTACGGCAGGGGGGGCAGCTTCAAGAGTGAGAGCTGCCAAGAGCTCTGAATTTGGAGAGGGAAAGTTGTGAGCACCTTAGATGGACCCATTTGGAGCAAGCGCAGCATTTCACTGATTTGCCCCGCCAGGTCACATTTCCAGTGCACACAGAGCAAAGAAAGATGGGGCCAGGGTTGGGATGAACGTTACCGCTCATCAACAGAAGGAGGAGAATGAGGAGACGAAGAAGGGCAGGAGAAAAGAAAAAGTGAAAACAGGCGACCGATTTTGTAGATGCTGTGTGCTGCCCTTCTGCGGTCGTTCAGGGGTCAGCATAGCGAAAAAATGAAGGGGAGTACCCGTGGTAACTGGGACCCTCGGGAAGGCCAACAGCCATTTCAATCCAACCCAAACGGGGCCGTGGACCGCACCACCACGTTGAGGCGGCTATTGATTGTTGCAGAAAACGAAGGAGTCGGTGATTGGATCACAATCACCTCTACTGAAGATCTTTTTAAACTTGGTATCGATTTGGACTTTAAAAATTAGACAACAAACCGTTACTGTTTAATTGCGAGTTTAATCGTGATGCTAATGAATATTCCTATCTGGTCGTGTACTTACTGTCTGTCCCAAAATGTTTTGATTTAAAAATTGTAACGGCTGACCTAAACCGTTTTATTTGTGTTGAACGCACCAAACAATGTGTAAAAAATGCAAACTGCCTGAAGTGCGTGTTTTGCTCGCGCTATCTTTACGAGAACTGCAGTGTTACTGAACAAAGGTTATTAAAAAATACTGTTTCTGACAAATCCGAAGCCATTTGTATGCCTCGCAGCACCAAACTCAATATCAACAACTTGGCAGACATCAGTGTACACGACTTGATTCAATCAAACACCAGTAGAAAACTAGACAATGTGGTTTCAAATCCTTTTTTTTTCGACAACTGTGCTTATCACCATCAAAAATCACTTAATAATTCGGCAATTTCTACAAAAGGCTATTCAATCATGTACTTTAACATTCGAAGCTTGCAAAAAAATGTGATAGCTTAGCTTAATATTTATCAGAACTTGAGCGACCACCGGACGTGATAGCTATCTTAACGGTGTATCTTAACATCAATTTGCATGGCTACTCATTTCTTCACCATGACAGCGAAACCAAAGCAGGAGGTGTAGCATTTTACATTAAGAAATCACTTTCGTTTACCCGAAGGAATAATATAAAAGTGGAACTTCCACTGGTCGAAGACAAGTGGATTGAAATAAAAACAATTAGCGGACCAGTTGTTGTTGGAATAGTTTATAGACTCCCAATAAACTTCACTTTCGACTGCGAGAAATTGTCGGAAAACCTTTTTAAATTTTTTTTGAGCTCAATTTCGAAAATTTCCCCTTTTATTTTCTTGGAGATTTTAATATTGACTTACACAAAGTGGGGAAGAGCAACTTTGTCACAAAACATGTTCACAATATATTAAGTTCGCCATGTAAATGCCCATTGATCTGCCTACGCGCATCACTGATCACTCTAAAACAGAAGTGCAAAAACTACGGCCCGCGAGAGCATTCTATAAAAGAGCCACAAACGTTAGAAGTGACCATTGAAAGAGGTGCTACGCATATCTCAGTCTAATTTGACAATTTACCGTCCAGACAATCGGTTATCAAACTATGGCTCAACAAAGTCATAACATGAGAAGAACACATTACACGGGATGAAACAAGGGATTGCAATTAGTAGTTGCACTATTCAGATTAGTCACCAATTAATATAGATTTATAACAAAAACGTACTTGTAGCCTATATTGCATGTTTCTTATAACGTAAATAAACCCAGCAACTTCAAACTCCCTAGGACTGTGATGCCAAAATAATGTGTGGAAAATATCACACGGCACATCTCCTAATGCAATTAATTGTGATCACAGTCTAAAAATCACCGTTTAGGCATGAAATCGGCACTTTCTAAATTTGAGCAGAAGCAAACTTTAGCAGGCAAATTCCACATACTAGTGCTGCACCACAGCCAATGCTATATAGATTACTCGGCCCAGGTTCAAATCTATTGCCAGTCAAGACTCGAGAGAACTTAGAAATTAGTTTATAAACGTAAACACAAAACTACCAAAGTTAAAAAAGCACCAGAAAAGAAGACTGCAACGGACAAATTTATCAAGGTTTTGTTCTGTTCAAAGCATATGTTACCAGACCACGGTCACGCCTATTAATTTTTTTGGGTGACAAGGATGCAAAAAGTATAGTATTTCTTTACGTTATCAAAATAGAGCCTAAGAGCAACAAGCACAATTACATTCATTCGTAAATCAACAAAATGATGAGGCCAGCGGCCTAAGAATTGAAATCTGAAAGGTTTACCAGCCCAGATGATTGCTGACAAAAATTTTTGAATAGGTAAGTGATAGTATATAAAACTCATTGACGCAAATAAAAGGAAAAAAATCATTAAACTCTAAATAGTAATTTCATAAAGTCATGACTAGAAAAGTAAGAAAAATAGCAAATCGTATTTATATATCAATTTTAGATAAATATGTATTGATTGCTAGCTCCAAGTGGTCACGATCGATAGAGAGCGTTTTATAAGCGAGAAGCAAAACAACAAAGCGAGTGCTGAAGGCGCGAGGCTTCCGAAGGAAACAATGCTGTTGAGAGATATTTACAAAGCTAATCCTGGGCACGTTTCGTCCTTTTGGACTCATTAGCAAGGCTTGACAAGGGCTAAGAGATCCCCCCACTAGCATTAACGTTGACTTTTATAAAACAAAGTAACACAAAGCACAAGACTTACGTGCCGTTTACTTTTGAACGAAGTTCGTTTGAACGTTACTGCATGCCGCTCAACTATGGACTAAAACTGATATCCTTATGTAAAGCTGATCACACAAGAAGTGATTAGGCATAAAAAGATCTTCGAAAGATTTCAAACTAAATTTGGTACTTTAAGGTATGGCTGGCAGCACGCGATGCATGTCAGCAAGTCTCGGCGCGAGGAGACCAGTTCCAAAGACGCGGGTTTAAATCCCACAGACACGTTGCATTAACGCTGACGTTTAAGACTACAATGTACGCGTAACGTTAAAAGAGCGCTTAATTGATTTCGATGGGTCCCAAATGGCTGCACCGCGGCTTATATAGTACACAGCCGCCAAGAGGTCAACCACTTCGCCTACTCCACTCCAAACATAGCTACCGATTTCGACAACTAGCGCACCACACGGGTAATGACTAGTGTGTTACATAGCGCGACCCGATAGGCGACGTAACTAGCGCCAGATACCACTTAACAATGACACTCGGAGATTCCCCACACAGATCTTCGGCAGGGTTTTCGCGATCACAGTGCTCGAGCTACTAACAGGGCCGCCGCACCACAGGAGCACACCGGAATGGGCGTTTCACCGAACGATGAACTTGTTAGCATGAGCGGTCCCAATGCTATGGGCCTGGGTATTATTATTAGGCTTGGGGGATGCATACATAGCGAACCATAACCAATTTTTATCCACTATATTTTAAATAAATGATACAAATAAAAGATTCTTATACAAATAAATGTAATTTAATTATGTCCGATAAACTTGTTTATTCGCGAAAAAAATACTAATTTTTACTTGATCATCTTTAATTATAGCTGTAACATAACATTTTATCCTGGTGGGATTGACCGACAAAACTGGAGGATTAACCGATTCACCATAAACGAAAAGAGAAAATAAGTTTTACTTGTGTTATTTGCGTATGCAGTTTCCCCACGTTGCTCCGTTGTTTCTTGTCATGTGTTCAGCGAATTCCACTTACTGTAAGGATTTCATATAATTGTGCAATTAGCCATTTTATTCTACATGTTTTATAACAAGGTTTGCGACTGTATTAGGTTGCCGTTACACCTGTCAGCAACTATCAAAATGTCGCTTCTCGCAAGTATGACGTCGATCGTAACGTGCAGTCGTTTTTAAAAATTATTTAAAACAATTTTCCGGAAATAAAACGCATTTTAAATTATCACGTCTACTACATTTAAGAACTTATATGTATATATAGCTCTGCAATAATAAAAGTTAACAGATTATTCGAGTAGCATTGCCTATAAAGAGTTAATTGTACTACGCAGCAGGCAACAGTTCAGCCTTGTATCGCTCCATTGCCCAAACTTTACGGTTAGACAAAAAAATACTGTGTGCATATCCGCTATCGAGTTGTTACTATAGCTGGCGCAGTGCATTTTGGTATCAGAGCTGCAATCACAAACAAATTGTCGTCTGTGCTATGGAGACCTACGGGGAGAGAAGTTGGCGTTGAAACCAACAACCTCACAGCTGCGAAACAACGTCTTGTCGCGCTGCAGTGAAGCGCTGAGGTATCTTTGGCAACGCAGTGGAGTGGGTTGGAGCTGAGCTTTTGAGGAAAACGATCCTGCGTTTAAACTTTATAAAGCCTGCTTTGTTCTAAACTCGCGAGATGCACGTTATCATAATTTTTCTTACTTGTTTGCGTTGCTTGTTGCGGAAGCGGGCGACGCCCAGCAGTTGGCCGGCTGGGTACTCCGAAGCGGACGTGAACACAAAGTCTTTTCAGCGAAACCAATAAAAGACTTCGCTGTGGCCACAAAACAAAAAAATGTTACAAAAAAATTTACTTTTCAGTATCTTTGTATATTTTTAAAGTCATAAGCATAAACTGGCATTGAGCAAACAGAATTGAGATTAGTTGAGTGAGGTACATATTTCTTTTGCAATACGCTTACTTTAAGAGCATGCACAAGCCTGGAGATAACAAATAAGAAATTTTTTTTATTAAAGAATTATTTTTAAACAAGCGAGTGGGATTTTGCACGTCAAAAAATGATGGACGAAGATAGGCCTTCGCTAGAAGATAATTTTTTGCTGGTTTAATAGAAAAAGTTACGAAGATAAAAATTGGATGAAAAGTTTTAAAAAATAGTTTTGAGGAGCAAATCTCTCTAAAAATGTATCTTTTTTCATAATTTGGGAAAATTTGAATCCGTTAACCCTCCCATAAAAACTGTTATGGTATTTAGCGAAAAGTCTGCTCTTTTCTTTTTCTCTTTTGAAGTATTGAAAAATCCTAGTCCATTGCAAAAAAATGTACGTAGTTTGTTTTTATAGAAGTGTATGTGGTATAAAGTGTAGGTAACAACTAGAATTTGGATAGATCTATTGCCAAACCAAAGAATGAAAACGACAAATCAGTAAGTAAATCAAATATTTGATAGTTTATTTCTTTAGCAAAGTAAAAAGTCATACTGTAGAATTACAATCTTCAAGTCAACGCGGTACTCAAAAAATACAAATCACTAGTTTGACAAATAATTTTCAGTGATCTGAAAAAATACGTATTCAAAGTTTAAAAAAAAGACCTAAAAACTTTATTGAAAAGAAGAAAAAGCAATGCCATTGCAATGTTTTCCAATCACTCACAAAAAAAATGAGCATTTGAAGGACAAGTGCTTACTGTGATGCTATGGCTTGCCACCCCTAAAGAGCTGCAATACAGACTTTTAGTTCACTCACAGCCGCCAGTAAAACACATTGAGTATTAGTGAAGATTATTCTTTTGGAAATCAATCTTCTGAATACAAAATTATTTGTCCTTTAAAATAATGTTGAAAATGTGTTTTTTCTCTTTGTACAAAACTTTCTGTAGGTCATCAAAAATTAGTTTCACATCAACTATTTTTTTTGTTTATATTAAGGTGAACACTTTCCTTTTTTTTTAGTTCGCCTTTAAATCAAGCCTAGGGTACACGTGCACCGCTGCATAACCACTCACTCACGGCCACTGATTATGCATCTCTGGCCTAGGAAGCTTTGCGAAATCAAGATAACAAATTCTAAACGGAAACGTTAACTACAACGTTATTTCATCTCTTGAAGAATTAACGTTTTCTAACTGGCTAGTCGGTTATCGGATTTTGTTTGAGCCTTAAAGCCAATTTCTTTCTACAAAATACACGAGTTCCAAAAGAATTATCGATGTCTAATCTTTCACGTCTTACCTGCCCTCGTATTTATTTTGTGCACAAAAAATAAGTGATTATGTTGCTAATCTCCTGATGACATTCCACCCTGGATGATCAATCGCGCCAAGCTGTTTTAGAGGAATTCATTCTTACAGACAAACAGGCACACAAAAATTCACATACACATTCACAGAATTTGGCTTTACGAAGGCTACGAAATTTTTTGAATTTTTATCTTCCACACTTTGACCACATGACAATGACAAAAGCAAAGAATGGAATGAACATAGAATGAACAACCGACGCGATGGCGTAATGGTTAGAGCGTCCGCTTAGCAGTCGGTAGACCTAGGGTTTAATTTCCTTGTCGAGTCAAACCAAAAGACTGTAAAAAATGGTATACGCAGCTTCCCTATTTGACGTTCGGCATTTAGGGGAGGCTGTAGAGAACAAGCCGGAAAGTTTGCTTGTTGTGTCCTTGGGCAAGGCATTTAACTGGACGCCTCCACCTTTACGCCTACACATTACAAATGGCAACTCCCAAGCGAGTGCGGACGTTCCGTCCAAAATATAACGATACAATTCGCTTTCTCGTAAATGGAGGATAAATATGGCAAATAAAAAAATTTTTTTAAAAATTCGCTTTCGAATTTCCAAGTTTCGGCACTCTTGAAATTGATTGGTATTACTTTAAATGATTTACTATCCGTTGAAGAAATCGTCGTAGCTTAACTTTCTTAACACGGTAACTCAGTCATCGCTTTGAGATACTACAGATGTAGCCAAATGATATTGAAGGCAAAGTTAGTAGATGGATACAAGCAGTTTTTGAATTACGTTTGGTTTGTTTTTGTTACGAATACTGACATCGATTGTATTACAGAAATGCGTCAGACAAAGAAGCAACTGTGGATTACCGAAAGCTGGTAGGTAGTACCATAAATAGTGTAATAAATTTCTGACTGAGTAAATTTTTTCTTACATGATTTGAGAAGCAAAACCGTATTAAGTATAAGGACTTTATTAAACACCTTTTAAGAAACTATAAAAAACAAAAGACCAAAGCATCCTTTTTTCATATTTATTGGTTTAACAATTCGTAAGTTATGGGTAGCTAAAATTCGCTGTAGGCAATTTTTTCTCAAAACGAAGCTACAGATCTTTTCCAATAGCGTCTATTTTTCTATTTTTAGCTCTAAACACTGGCAAAGACCTATTGTTTGGAATTAAGTTTGTGAAAGTAGCTATTTTACTATTTTCAGCTTCAAACATCGATGAGGACTTTTCGTTTGTTTTTTGCAGATTTACTTTTCAAAAATGAGTGCTTTGGCCAATGGGGAGAGCTGAGAACACTCTGGTAAAGGCATGAGCTCTACCTAATTTTGCGCCTGAAAAATTTCAAAATTAATAAAGAGCTAAAGCTTGAAAAATACAAATTTTAGAATTTATCAAGTACCAGTAAACTAGCAATAAATATTTCAGATATTAACTTTTTATTAATTCAAATTTTTTTGCCTCGATGAAGTTTATGTAAGATGAAAAGTGTTTGGTATTTTTTTTTTGAATACATGGTGGTGCACGAGTGTATTAACACTAAAGTACCTACTAAATCTGATGTATTGGTTATTTTTTGTCCTAAGTTAGCTGCCTGTGCTTTGCAGAGGTAACTGCGGGTCGTCACTGATCGGTTGGAAGAATCATTTCTACTAGCTAGGCTTCGCATATGAATCAGTTTGGTGACTTAACACGCCAGTTTAGCTAGCAGAAGTCGCTGCAAACTACCTGTCTATCTTTGATTGTCGGATGAATTACGCATTCACTACGTGATTTTTTTAGGTCGTGCTGCCGCGTACACTGACTTTTAACTTTTAAACACATGCGCAAAATAAATGTAAGTTAACCCATTTATACATGTTAAAATTCTCAAAATAAATTTCTATGTCCTTCCAAATAGGAGTAACGTCTTTTACTTTACTGTTAATACACTCGTGCGCCACCTTGTATAAATATTTTTGTATCGATTCCGGTTTGACTTCTCAAATGTAAGTACCCAGCTGAAATAGTATTGCATCTGTTTTGTCCAAACTTCTTGTCAACGCGCTTGAGTAGATTAAATCGTTTCGGGACAACATCTATCAAATGATATACTTTGGCGTTTCAACCTGACGATGGCTGAGTTTTTGTGCCCTTGGAAGCATTTTGCGATAATATTCCGTGCTTGGCCGATTCCAAAGAGCGGCTTTGGAGATTTGTTCTGTGCTTAAAGCTTCTGCTGCTATCCTGCTGGTTTGGAGAATAAAAATGCATAAAATTAAAAGAATAAAAAATAAGAAAACAACTTATTCTTTTCGGTTCACATCTTCTACTTATCACCAGCTCAGCATTTGCTCTTTTTCGATTGCAACATTAAGTTCAGCTTTTCCAAAAAGCGGTTGTGACATTACGAAAATTTATGCTACGATGATTTGATTGACATTACACCTATTTTAAGCGAATACAAAGCAATTTTAAAGCAAAGGCATTAGCACAAGAAAGAAAAGGGTTTTTAACTTGTCGCACCCTCTTTGAAAGAAATTATTTATTGAGCTGAAAAAGTTGATTAAGAATTCCACAACAAATGAGCGCACTTTTTCATCTGTCCTATAATGATTTGACAAAAATAGAACTGATAGTGATAGTGGCACTGAACCAAAAAAAAACGATCTCTCACGTAATGGTAAGCAATTGCTACTAACGTTGGAGATATGTCACAGTTTAAGGTACTGTAATTACAATTTTTGATGTCATGTTTTTCGCAGCAAATATAACTCGCTTTTCTATTTCATTAGTAACTAAAGACAGTCATCTGAGTGACCTTGTTGGGAACCACAATTAGAAAACTGTTTTCAGGGTCATCTAATATGACACATACTGGGGTGAACCAAAAACTTTGTCTTCATTCATTGATACTTGTGAAATAGCAATACTGTTCCCTTCCCAAGCAAAGATGTAACTTTCTTATTTACCTTGTTATTATAACCTGTCCACCAAAGACAGTGGTTCTCAACCTTTGCAATAGCCCAAACACCTAAAGTATTTTAATATGTTCTCGCACCGCTAAAATATCGTATTATGCTCTCGCACCCCTTTAAATACTTCAATATGTTCTTGCACCCCTAAAATATTTTAACGTGTGACGATTCATGACATATCCCTGGCCAAGATGTGAGTCAATTTTGAAGTCACGGCTGAAATTGCATGTGTTGACATTTTCTTTTTTCTTTGGAGATCAGCATCGTCTCGGGCTGAATTGAAGGTCGTGCACTAGGCATGCTGTAGTTACACACAGATTGTGCAGAACAATCAGCACACGATGAACTGAGCATGACAGTACAGTAATGCAACACAAAAATCTGAGTGACCATCTCGCACCCCTGGTTGGGAACCATTGACCTAAGAGCTTTATGCGGTAAAATCGTTTTTATTGCATTTTGCATAATATTTCATTTGCTAGAGAAGTCGTAGGCAGCAACAAGGCTAATAAGAGAAATTAAAAACTAGAACATTTTCGTGTAAGCCTAAAAGATGTAGTTGCCCGCTAAATTTTTTATCATTACATATCAGTAAAGCTTGTCGGAACTAGTACGTCATCGACACTGCCTGATCGCATGCTGTATCGTATCAGAAAGACATTCCTTTGGAACTTCTTAAGGAATGCAAGATGTATGATTTTGGTTGAAGCGATTCATTGTGCACCAGAGAAGATATCAAAATCTCTATGGAAACATTCAAGTCAAACCGTCCTCACGAAAACGAAAAACAACAAAACGTCAAGCTACAAAACAATTACATCCAATTTATTTGGTTTCGTGCTTAGACAGCAATTTGGTGTAGTCACTGCCGGCAATCCATGGTTTAAGTGAATTTGGTGCAACCAGCAATGTGGAGCCCAAGTTTGCTGCATTATGTAAATCAATGGATTTTGGCTTGTTACATAAATTTAGGGTAAATGCTCTGTCAAAAGATATGCTAGCAAACACGGAAATATTTTTAGGGTTATCTTTGAAACGCATTGACTGTGAGACGTTTACTCAGATTTGATGGGAAAAATGCCATGTTGCATACAAGACCCTGGAATTTCAGAAGCTTGCATGCTGCTCCACAACAACCACAGAACACAAAAACTCACTTATCTACAATGCGAAATATGGATTTAAGCTGTGAATCCGACATTTCACAAATAAATCTACTAAAATACATATATTATTATTAAAGCACTTGCGACGGTCAACAACCTGTGTATTTGCCAGTGGTTAGCCGACCTGACAACTCATTGCCATCTTGTTATTGTCCAAAATCTTGCTGCCGAGCCAAATAGTGTACTTGCCGAAAGCGTAACATTAAAATCGTGACCTTTTGCAAGAGTAAATTTTATTTATGTAAAAATTTCAACTGGCAGCAAATATTCATATGCCGTCTTGTTTGAATGAATGTTACTGCATAATTTCAGCATTAAGAAAATTTTGATTTTGTGGTACATGTAACGTCACCAACACGCTTTTGTTCACAACTTAGTGTAGGTTGGTATCAGACGAATAAAAAACTTATTTGTTGTTCACTAAATGTTGTTCTGCATCAATTGATACATCAAACGCCTATATTTGGCTAATGCACACAAATATTTCTCTTAAAATAATGATGTCATCAATCATTCAATCGCTAATAATTTCAGAAATGACAACATTAGAAACATCTTTTAACATATATTATATCAATATAAAATTTTTGTTTGTTGATATGTCTCTTGACTGTTTTGGGCAAAGCTGAAACTTGAAAATTTTGATGACGTAATTGCTTTGTAAAGTAATTTGGGGTCATTGAGAAAACGTTAACAAGCAAAAGCTCGGGCCCAAAATCCATCACAACTATCAAATTTTTTTGGCTTGAGATTTGTACAAAACCTCTCAGCTGCTACCATAGTGCATATAATGACCACAAAAATTATTTAAGAAAAGTTATACCCTGGAAATCTACCCGCTTTTTAGGTTAAAAATTTATCGATTATCAAAAAGGTGTCCATAAAAACAGAATCTCACAAACATTCTTTCGGATAAATTGTTTTCAATTTACTGTTTGAAAAATATTTAGCAAATTTTAATCAAATTTTTATATATTCTTTCATAAATTTTTATGTAGAATTAATTCAATCTTTTGATTAAAATTAAGAATGTCTTTCAGAAATTCAATATCAGAATCCGTGAGATTTGCGCACAATTAAAGCAATACTGTCGATTGAGGGTTTGACGCCCTCGTGTTTTACGCCATTGCGCCCAAGATCTCTTGAGAAAAGCATTTTAGAGAATTTTCTCTGCTTGATTGTAATGGTTGAGAATTGAAATAAAAATGCCTCGCGCCATCATACGCTTACTTGTTATTTCAAAGTTGATCTCAAGTTCTTAGATGTATACTCGTTTCCGATGACCAGAAAATGAAAACATATTACTTATTAATCGCAGTTCAAATATGCTGACAAATGGGATTATTTGCTGATGATTATTGGAAGTCTTGCAGCTGTCATTCACGGAGGTGGTTTTCCGGTTGTTTTTATCATATTTGGAGAATTGGCAGGTTCATTTGTTGCATTTGGTCGATATCTTCAATGCGATTTAGAATATTCAACTTGTTTTGAGCAAAATTTTACGTCAATCAATGAAAGGTATTGCTATTTCAATTTATAGCGTTTGTTTGTAACTTTTTTCATTTTCACCGTCAATAAATATTATTTTTTGCATTTACTCCTAAAACATCTAATGTTTTAATCTTGTGGCTTGTTTTGCGGCCTCAGTTTGCCTACCATTGGGAAAAAATAAAACAATTTTTCTCTAATCACGAAGAAGTATTACCCTCCATAAGCGATACTAGTTTAGTAGTTCTCAATTGATGGGCAAAAGCCGTACGAACGACTGTAATAATTTTCGCAAACAAAGGAAAACTGTCGAAAAATTTTGCTAGATGATCTTCATTTCTGAGAGTGATTATGAAGCTAAAAAATTGCTTGATGACTTTATTTTTGGATTATCTCCTAAAATTTGAAAAAAATATAATTCAATCACAGGCCTCCTCATAGTTGAAAAGTAGGTTTGTGTCAAAAAGCTTAAGTGTCTGAACAGGGAGAAAAATTGGTTTAGATACTGAAATATAGCGAGTTGCCAACTACGTAAGACATTCTTAGGCTTAACCACCATCTCATTCAGTATTATCTTTTATCTCATTTGTATATCAACCTTGCACAAAAGCAAAATACTGTTGCGTCATTTGCACCTTAATAGAGTCACGACTGCCTAATACACAGTGTCGTGACCAGTTATTCTTCTCGACAACCAAAGTAACCGAAAATTCTATCATAAAGTTAAAATCTTTACAAAAATTGCTCTGTAATCGACAGGTAAACTGAGCTAGAAATAAGTGGAACGCTATACATCGAGTTGAGAGCAATGAATTTCTCGAAGTCAAGAAAATATTGTGTTGGTGGTACTAAATTTTAGAATTCCTTAAGAGTTTAAACCAGTGGAATCTTTTTGCTTGTTCAAATTAATGCAGAATCTTCATTAGTTTGTATCTCTTATTTTGGTTGATTTCGAGAGAAATTTACTGCAATGACTCTAAAAATTTGTCCACAACTCAAAAACTTAAATTTTTTGTTTCCCCTTCAAAGTCCTTCACGGAAACCAATTTGATGATCAAACTGGTTTGAGCACCAACAAGTACTAGTAATCAGAATGTTTTCCGAGTTTTCTATACTAGTAACCAGAATCAGAGCCTCTTCCGAGTTTTCTATACAGCTTGCACAGCCAAGAGCGCAACCAGAAGGGGCTAAAACCAACGTTGATGTTTCTCCCTCATTTCTAGTCACGCAGCACTATGCTTCAATAAAGAGTAGACACTTTTTTTCGATATACCCAACAAGTTTTCAGTATTTTGTGATGTAGTTACTTACTTTAGACATATTTTACCTTTTTTTCAGTGAATGGAACATTGCAATTCAACCTGGTATTGATTTATTTCGAGAGAGCAGCGTACTATATTCGCTGTACTTTGTATATTGTTCTTTGGCTCTCTTGGTGCTCGGCACCATTCACACAACCTGCTGGGGTTTGCAAGCTGAAAGGTGAAAATATTTTGATAAAACCTAGATCTATCAATCGTGATTCTCGTAATTACTGGCGGAGAAGCAAAGCAAACCCATCCGCAAAAATAAAAACGTAGAGGCTCCAAACTAGAGTTTTTATTGACACCAAAGCGGTTACTTTGCGTATTCCCAAACCGGTATCAGTTATTTCACAAGAAGCCGTTTGCATATTCCGAATAGCTTATTTATTAAAAAGCAACCCTCAACACATTTCAAAGATGAATTTTGGCACTTTATCATCAACCCTATTATATGTAAACGCAAAACAACTGCGTTCTCAACTCGTATCAGAAAATACTTAGCGGACTCCACCAAAGTGCATATATACAAGCAGGGCGTTTCAGACAACCGAACCACTTTTCCCCAACGGCTATGATTCAACTACTGCACCCTGCATCCCCTTTTATTCCAGCCGGATTTTTAAAATTGGATCTTTTTCTTTTAGCAGCAAACGATAATTGACGATGACCTTTTTTATGTACAAGTCTGGGTGTCACTTGAATCTCTCTCTCTCCTCCCTCGCCCACTTCCCCGCCACCACAGACCTCACCGTAGATAACGATTAAATTATCCATTTTCCCCTTAAGGGAGTATGAGACCTTTTTTCTTTAGAAGATTGCAATAGACCTGGGTGTCCTAGCTAGTGGCAAAACAAAAGGAAATTCAACTTAAATATTTCTTTCGAAAAAGACAAAAAATCATTTACAGAGGAAGTTTCCGAAAAATATCCAGAGATTTGGAAAGATTAAGTTTTTAAAACAGAACGTTTCTTACAAATTTGAAAACCTTGAATAAACAAGCCGACAATTGGATAATAACTGGAGCAGATTGGTGTTTTTTCGTAAACCTCGTTGTGTTTAGGCAATGTGCTCACATTCGGGCTGCTTACTTTAAAAGCATTCTTCGTCAAGATATTACTTTCCATGAAACTACATCAGCTGGCGAACTTTGTGCTCGACTTTCTAGGTAAAATTTAGAAACTAGTCGGTAGGCCTAAAGGGTCGGTTTTGTAACGCCAAGGTTAGGGTGCTGTTTATGGTGACAACGATAGAGCATTCTAACTTCGCGATCGTCATGCTGTTCTGAGTTTAAAAAAACAGATGCGTAAAAGCCGTTTTTCATCATGGTTCCCTGCTGCTGGTAGCATTGCACTGTGTTAGCACTGCCAGGCAAATCCAAAGCAAGTGTGAAACCGAAGGCGTTTAATCAAGTATGGCTGAAAAATAGCTTTAACGTGTCTAGAAAACAAATATATATAATTTTATATAATATATAATCTGGTAATAGTTACAGAAAGTATATCTGCTGTGCACTTCGTAAGTTTGCCTTGCCTTGCCTTGCTAATTATATTAATGGCAATTGCTTGTTATATCAGTTTATGTCATAATTGTGATAACCTGACTAACTTTATTAATTTAATGAATTGATATTAAGACATAAGGGCTAACTGCAATCACTTGAATAAAATACCACTTCCACGACCGGTTTCGTTCCTATTGGAACTCGTCAGGTGGATTCAGGTATTGAACCAACGATCACATGAATTGCTTCATACGGTTTATGCCACTCCGCCATGTTGTTGTTGTTGTTGGTTACCCGACCCCTTCCGGGGGATGGGGGCATGGCGGAAAACCATGGAGCACCAGAAGCCGGGCAACTCCCCAGGGTCTGGACCAGAGGTCGTACAGAGACAGAGAGTCGCCAAAGAGTGAGCGGCGCAAAGAGTCAGTAGCTGGACAGTGCAGAATGAAATGAGAGATGTCCTGGGACGAGTGTCCACAGGCACTGCAGGAAGGATTCTCGATTCTGCCAATCCTAGAGAGATAAGAACCTAATAGAAGGCTGTGTCCGTTGCAGAGAAGACGAGAGAGGACACAGCGAGCATGACGAGGGAGCACAAGTTCCTCACTGGAAATCGAGGGAACCTGTGTGTCAAAATACTTCGATGAGACAGTACGCCTCCAGCCCGAGAAAAGACGAGAGTGGATACGAGAGGTAAGAGGAGAGAGACTACAAGGAATTGCGGAGGGCGCAAGTAGCGCTCCCCGTCTGGCCAGCTCATCAGCCGCGTCGTTCCCCGGTAGAAATGAGTGTCCGGGAATCCATTGTAGTCTAATAGAACAGAAGGAGAGAAGACAGTTCCTGCCAGATCTGCCACAGAGTTTGAGATAAGAGAAAAGATGGAGAAGAGGACAGGGTGGCGAGGACAGAGCGAGAGTCAGATAGAAGGAGAAGAGCAGAAAAATGACAGACTTTATGGTGTTGCCGAGACCAGCAAAGAGCGTGCAGAATGGCGCAGGCTTCAGCGGAAAAACTTGAGCATACTGGGCCTGCCGAAAAGGAAAGAGTGGCCTCAGTGCCACAGAGAGAGCAGTTGGCAAGAACGCCGGAGCCACCCTTGCCAAAAGGAAAAGAAATAGAGCCGTCAGTCCCGAGTACCAGATCATGAGGGAGAAGAGAGTCAAGGTGAGTGAGAGCCGCACCTTGGCGAGAAAGAGAGGGATCAGAGCGAGAGCATGGAGTGGAAAGGGTGGACTCCACCGTGAGCGAGGGCAGATTTCAAGGAGGAAAGGGAAGGAAAGCAACAAGAGCCTCCCTAAAACAAGTAGAAGGCAGCATGAACGGGTGAGTGGACGCAAAAGCTCTCCAGGACGATCTGCAGAGTCTGGGTTTTACTCCTAGTCTGTCAAACCTGAGATGGAAAAGGAGGTTGGGAGACGAAGAGCCCGCTCATAAGATAAATGAGTGAGGGTTACTCGTAGGGGAGGTAGAGAAGCCTCGGAGAGAAGCAGAGGGATAGAGGAGGACGAGAGGCAGCCGGTGATGGCGCGACTGGCCGCTCGGCGGAGGCGTTCCAATTTGGTGAAATTGGTAGCGCTTAGGAAAGGAAACCATCCGGGTGAAACGTAAGTGAGAAGGGACCAAAGAAAAGATTTATACAGAACAGAGAGGGACTCCTTAGAGGGGCCCCATGAGGAAGCAGAGATACACCGTAAGGCCTTGAGACGTGGGAAGAACTTGGCCTTCAGCGAAGATACATGCTTAGAAAAGGAAAGACTGCGGTCGAAGGTGACCCCAAGAAAAGTTGAAGTGGGATTGAAACGGTGGCGGGAGCCGAGTAGGAGGAGGTTGGGCTGGAGGTTAGCTTGGTGGGGATCCACTGAGAAGAAGGAGGCCTCACATTTTCTTGGATTGAGAGGAAGACACCAGTACTCAGAACAGCGCTCCAATCGAAACAGAGCTCCTTGTGTGGCCTCCACCGCAGTGGGGACCGAGGTGGAGGAGGACCGAATGGCCAGATCGTCAGCGTAAAGAGAGCAGCTGACAGAAGAAGGCAGAGAGGCCGCAAGATCATTGATGAAGAGAGAGAAAAGTACAGGGCCAAGAACTGATCCTTGCGGAACACCTCGACGGACTCGAAAGAAACGACTTCTGTGATTTTGATAGACCACAGAAGCGCGCCTATCGGAAAGAAAAGATTGAGTCCAACCAGCAAAGCAAGGAGGGAGGCCAGCCGAAATAAGTTTATGGAAAAGAGCGGGATGCCAGACAGAGTCGAAAGCGCCCGGCCTGGGTTTGTTAAACCCATCCAAAATGGACTGAGAAAGGTACAGAATTTGATCTAGTATAGACCGTCCAGGGCGGAAACCGGCCTGACGGGGAGAAAGAATGGAATTAGATTCCAGAAAGAAGAGTAGACGAGATAGAATGATGCATTGAAACAGCTTTGATACGCAGGAGGTGAGAGAGATAGACCGGAAGGAAGCAGGAGATTCGAGAGGCTTGTGTATGGGAATAATGAAAGATGTCTTCCAGATGGAAGGAAAGGAATGCGAAGACCAGGAGAGATTGAAGATGTGAAGAAGAAAATCCATGCCAGAGCGAGGAAGGTGCTCTAGCATGGGATAGGCAACTTTGTCTGTGCCAGTGGCAGTGGACGAAGAGAGTTGGAGGCAGCCGCATGAAATTCAGCGAGAATGAAAGGAGAGCAAAAGGACGAGTGAGACTCCACAGTGCACGTGGCTCGGCGGACCTCAATGAGGTAGCCTCTGGGTGAGAAATAGAAAAGTGGGATCTCAGGTAAGCGGCATAGTCCGAAGCCGATTCCCTGGGAAAAGAACAGTTGGGGAAGTTAGGAGAGGAAGAAGACGAGGAAGATGAGCCAGCGATAGAGCGAAGAAGAGAGTGTACAGATTTAGGGTTAGACCTAGGTGAAAGAGAAGTGCAGGTCGTCTGCCATGCCTTAGCCTTGGCGATGACTGACGAGGCGCGTCGAGAAGCGGAGATGTAAGCCTGGCGATCTTCATCACTTCTGTGAGCGGCAGCGAAAGCCTTGCGTCTTCCACTAACCGCTTCTTCCACCTCAGCAGACCACCAGGTCTTAGGAGGGCGTTTGATGCGGCCCAAAGGAATCGAAGATTTGGCCGCATTTAAAGTCAAAGAGGTAAAGAGAGCAGCAGCAGAGGAAAGAGACGAGTATTCCTCTGCTGAAGGACAGTGAGAGACAATGTAGAAGGCAAACCCATCCCAGCGAGCTTTCTGAAAATTGAAGAAATGGGGGTGCTCGTTGGGTCGAAAGACCGGAGAGAGAGGGATAGCTAAAAGAATTGGCAGATGGTCAGAACCAAGGTCCTGTAGCACCTCCCATGAGCAAGAAAGGGCAAGAGAGGATGGGGCAAAGGAGATGTTAGAAGAGGAGCGACTGCCAGAGAAGCGATGGAGAAGGGTAGGTGCGTCAGGATCATTGAGGGGGAGGAGATCAGAAGAGATGACCCAGTCGAATACTTCTTCCCCGCGGGGGTCGGAAGTAACTCTTGAGTCCCAAAGGGGGTGATGGAAATTGGAGTCCCCATGAATGAAGAGATTTCTGGAGGAGGGAAGAATTGAGGGAGAAAAGGAATCGGTTCTTCCATCCGTTGGGGAGGAGCGAATAGGGGGGCGTACACATTAAGAAATGAGACCGAGGAGGAGTTGTTAAGAGAGATGTTAATCCCTGGATAATCAAAGTAGGGATCAAGCGAAGAAAGGTAGGAGGTGGAAGGTTCAGAAAAAGATAGGCCTGCCAGACGAAAATGACAACGCCGCTGCTAGCGTGGGTGGTATCAGGAGAGGGAATGCCAGACCGGAAGTGGGTATGATCAGAACGCAGAGCAGAGAATCCAGAAATCCGGAAAGAGGAAGACGAGTTAAGATTGGATTCCTGAATGCAGATAAGATCGATAGGATGGGACGAAAGAAAGTGAAGTAGTTCAGTGCTCCTGGCTCGAAGACCTCCAGCATTTCATTGAAGAACCCTGAGAGAGTCAAGGGGGGAGTGGAGGCACGAGGCGCAGAAGGAAAGCCAGAAGCAAGTGACGGTGATGGGGGGCAGAGAAAGGAGATATAGAATGGGCAGATGGGGGATAAGAGGTTTGGAGACGAGGGTGGGGCGAGAAAGCAGCGCTAGCCGAGGCGGGGCTAGATTGCACAATGGAGGTATACATGTCGGAGGAGTCCAAGAAGGGAGTCACAATGATTCGACATGGGGGGCAGCTCCAAGAGTGAGAGCTGCCAAGAGCTCTGAATTTGGAGAGGGAAAGTTGTGAGCACCTCAGATGGACCCATTTGGAGCAAGCGCAGCATTTCACTGACTTGCCCCGCCAGGTCCCATTTCCAGTGCACACAGAGCAAAGAAAGATGGGCCCAGGGTTGGGATGAACGTTACCGCTCATCAACAGAAGGAGGAGAATGAGGAGACGAAGAAGGGCAGGAGAAAAGAAAAAGTGAAAACAGGCGACCGATTTTGTAGATGCTGTGTGCTGCCCTTCTGCGGTCGTTCAGGGGCAGCATAGCGAAAAAATGAAGGGGAGTTCCCGGGGTAACTGGGACCCTCGGGAAGGCCAACAGCCATTTCGACCCAACCCAAACGGGGTCGGGGACCGCACCACCACGTTGAGGCGGCTATTGATTGGTGCAGGCCACTCCGCCATCGGTCCTTTCAACTGATGCTGTTAATTTTAAGTTTATATATGGTGCACTCTCTTACTAAATTTAGTTGTACAGCGGTTAGCTATCAATGCAGTATCTGTTTGGCCTAGCCTTAGGTGACCAATTATCTAACTGATGCTGCTTTTAGTGTAAAAGCGAAACGTTTTAATAAAATGTTTACTAGCATTTTGGTTTTTTTTTTACTAAGAATTATATAATTTTACTTTATTCAGTTGTTGTTTTTTGTATCGACGCGATGGTGTAGTGGTTAGAGCGTCCGCTTCGCAGTCGGTAGACTTAGGGTTCATTCCCCTTGTTGAGTCATACCAAAAGACTTTAAAAAATAGTATCTATAGCTTCCCTGCTTGGCGCTCAGCATTTTGTGGAGGGTGTGGAGAACAAGCCGGCAAGTTCGCTTGTTGTGTCCTTGGGCAAGACACTTAACGGGACGCCCCCACCTTTATGTGGAAGACAGGTGGCCCAGTTTTCCCTCTGAAGAGAGGGTTGGTGGCAGGAAGGGCATCCAACCGTAAAACAAATGCCATGTCATAAAAATGCAGATATCTGCTGTGGCGACCCCTAATCGGGAATAAGCCGAAAGAAAAAGAAGTTGTTGTTTTTTCTATACTTCAGTCGAATTTAATTGAAGAGGGGGAAAAAGTGCTAGTTTACCACCAAACGGTAAGGCTTTTCAATGACATTCAAGCAGGACGTTATTACCCCATTCAACTTTGTTGGGATATTGCACTCATGAAAAACCTGAAAGGCACTGGCAATTGCATTTTGTGGCTAACCTGAGGAAAAATTCTTCAAACAGGTTATTTTTTTGCACAGAGACACAATAATGTTGTAAAGAAAAAACAATGAAGTTTGTTTTGTTTGTACGATTTTTTATATTATTAGCAGACAGCTAGTTTAAAGTCTATAACCGACTTTAGACTAGCAGACAATGGCAGTGATGCTAAGAAGGACAGATCCCTGGACAGAGTTTCCAAATTTTGCTCTCCGCTTATATTGCTTAATTCTATTTTCAATCATGTACTGCTTGTGCGAACCTGCAAAGCTGTAGAAACCAGAGGTGTAGCGCTAGCAAAAAAGTGTGGGAACGCACCCTTTTTTAAATCATAGCCAAGTATGGTGGCCTCCGAATAACAGCTATTTTTAACGGCATTTTCGGTTATGACGTCACAACGGTAATTACACAATCATTCTGTTAAATTTCTTGGTAAGAGATAACTTTAATTTATCTGGCAAGAGACATCCCACATCACTACACCTTTGACAGAAACCAGAGCAAAAGTTTTCTGCAAGGTCCTAAACATGTTTAGGAAGACAGATGAAGACCGACCTGTTTTGATCTATCACATCGTCTATGAAGAGCAAGCTGAATGCATTATCAAATTTGGAAGAATTGCCTGATCCAATCCTCTTTTTAAAAACATTCAGTCTTGCCTATTGTGTTTGGGGAGAAAACAAGTTGTCTTGCTATTTATTTTTTGATTAATCTTTCTTCTATTTTAGTGACATCGACTTTATTCAAAAAGGAATTGGACAAAAAGTTTCAATTACAATTCAATGCTTTTGCACTACCATTGCTGGTTTGATTCTGGGCTTCGTGGGCACATGGAGGCTTTCATTAGTGACTATTGCCATTGCGCCAATGCTTGGTCTGACATCAGTTCTAATCCTGCAGGCAAGTTGAATCATCAAACATCCTCTGATGTTAACAAAATATAGAGAAAAAACTTTGGAAGCCAGCTTTATCTGGCAATTTAGAAATGAATCTTCGGATAAAATCATGACTGCTTTAAAAAACTTTGTTCGTTTATTTGAGCTTTGCGTGTCTTTAGTTAGACTGGGCTGACACGACGGGTAGGCTGGTAGCAATTAATGTTTTGTTGATTTATTTTAAAACAGATCTCGGGTAGGCCTAATTACTATCTCATTTATGTAACATCCTGACTTCAAATTTTTTAAATTATCAATGAAGCAATGGTAACACAGAATATAAATTGTTTAAAAACATGATTTGTTAATTCGCTATTTCATTTTAGCTTGAAGCAGTAAGCTTCAGAAAAAAAGCAGCAGCTTACGCAAAAGGCCAGTCCATTTCAGAAGAAGCAATATCATCCATGAGAACGGTCGTTTCACTGGGATGTCAACAAAAATTAGTGGATAGGTATTTTATCAATTTAAATCCATTTCATATCCACATCAATCTTGCAATCAAACGATAATCACTAGCTTAAGCAGGAAAGCACAGCTTTTTGACATTGGAGAGGGCATTGGACATTTTATTTCAATTTACAGCCACCGTACAGTCAAATTGAGTTCATGTAAATGTAAATACATATTTTTGGAGATCAACTTTTGAATGCAAAACTTTTCGATCTCAAGCAAAATTTTTGTTCAAATTGTTTTTTTCTGTACTTGCAAGTAAAGGTGAAGGCCGTTTTTTTAGAAGGGGGAATCAGCTTCAAATATACATATGTATGTTCCATCACTGCACTGCATATCACCACAGTCGCAGGTTGTGCACCCCTAGCATAAAAGTATATACTAAGGCATGACTTTAACTTTCAAGTCATGCGGTACAACTATATGTTATATTAGTGCTCTTTAACAACGGGTTTGATAAATCCAAGTAATCCGCTAAACGTTTGAAAGGGTTCTGTGCAAAGTCGACTCGCGATTATAATTCATAGGGATGCTGTCATATGTTTTATCTTCAAGTACTTTGATACTAAATAAATAAACACACATTTATATGTAGCTAGCCGGCTTCGCCCGACAGGGCTACCAGTCAGTTATGACTGGTTAAGAGCCTAGATTGGTTGGCTTCACCGAAATATTTCTGAGAGCAAGGTCAAGTTGGTACAAAATGGGGGCATTTCCCTTATAACGTAATGCTGATTGCCGTATCGAAACTTTAAATTAAAACTGGTCTTGCCCAAAAATTCTTTATCATTTTCCAAAATCTATTTATTCCTTTCAATAGGTGAAGGGGCAGAAAATCAAATTTGCAGATGGGCACCGCAATTGTTTTCATTATGCAATTACAGAAATAAGCTATTTGGTAATGAGCTTATTTCACAACTTTGTGCAGCCCTCTCGTAATCATGTTTGTGACACCAAGGTCCTTGTCTGCACCTGTGCTTCTTGGTTTCGGAAAAAGAAGCTATGCCTTAGCGGCGGATCCAGTGAGAATAAAGGATATACATGACTCCCATCAGCCTTTCTAATTTTTTCGTCTTAGCTTCTTGAACTTATTTTTTTGGACTTTCAAACACTTGATCTAAAAAAAAGGGTCTTCACCTTATCCTCTCCTCCAAAAGTATGGGGATCCGCTACTGCTTCACCTATTTTGTCCAATCACCTAGTTGGTTTAATAATCCAGTTTCAAGAAAAAATTTATCTTCATAGGTACGATTGTATATTTGATGAAAATGATTTCAAACGGCTGTAGAAGACGTAAAGACATATTTTGTATATTGATTTCACTCAAAGTTCAAATTTCACGAGTTCTGCCCAAAGTATTGATTTCTCTACTAATACACTATGAATTAAAGCTGTATTTACTTACAAGCCGCTAATAGTTTCACCTAATTTTATGCGTTGATTCGACTAAAAGCAAAGAGGCGTAAATTCAAAGGCGTGGATAAAGGCTAAAGTGATTGCTGCATTTACAGGAATTCAACTATAAAGTATTACACGTACTACTTAAAACTTTTTCATTATTTGTAGGCATGGTAAAACTTAAAACTTCTGGCTTTTCGTATGCTTCTTGCTCCCTGCATAAAGGCAGTCAACTGAAGGCAAAGTGACTCGGAGCCTAGATTACAACATCAACTGTCCAGTTTTTTCAATAAGTTAGGCTTTGGCTTAAGTTGTGTTTTCCAACCTTTTTATTGTACTGCTTCCACTCCTCTGTCTGAAGTCATCCTTCACCTCCACTACATCTATAGGTGTCACTCACCGGGTTAAAAATATTTCGGGGTGAATTTCGACTTCTAGAAAAAAGGCTTCGCTTGTGTTGTGGAAACATTTATCAACTTTTTTCAAATAGGACCTGTTCTTCCATTTTGAATCCCACCGCTGCTTACATTCACACCATTCGCCACACAATGAACACAAACAGCAAAAATTAGATTACGTTTTCGTGATCAACTTTTTCGAGGTATCAGTTTTTCCATTTTTGTTCCAAAATAAACTTGAAGATCTTTTCTGTTTGAAAGTAGTTTTTCTGCAAGTCTTTGTTCATCTTTTCGTAAAATCTGATTTTGCCTTCCCTAAGAAGGTTGGCCAGCCTGATTGGAAACCACTGGTTTAAGTAAATAATCTATTAAACAGCTTCTTGTGCTAAAAAAGAGGATAATTTTCTTTCAATCTTGCAGGGTTTCAGATTAAATCTCGGATTTCATTCCATTTTGCTTCACGTGGCAAAAATATAATAGGGGTGAAGAGTACTCGGGCACGGGACATAACTGTAGTATAAATGTATTGTGATGCGGAATTCACCTGCAGTATTATTTTCATAATTTTCTAACTTGCAATTGCATTACTAAAAATAAGATTTAACCGGTACGTTAGAGCTGTAATATATGACCGCACTTTAACAAGCAGCATATCAGTAATAACCTTTACTGTTTACATTGCTTTCAAAATGACAAAGAATTATCAAAAGTACAGCTGCGACCTGCAAATGGTTTTACTAAGGTGGTACCAGAAAGCATTTCGAACTCACTTAAAATTATGATCAAACAATGCTTTCTTGAAGCATTCAAGAAAAACGGGAAAAAATCAAGTTTAGGAAAACTCTTAAATGCTTAATCGCTTGTTGCAAGGTCGATACAGCTTAATATATTAAAAATTACTTTTACGGGAACCATTTTGTTAATATCTCCCAAAACAGGTTTTAACTGCTTTTCTACGGTCAGTACTTTTTGAGAAAATGAAGAAAATAAATTTTACAATCAATCGTCAGTGCAACGTTATCTTAGATTCCTAGAGGATGAGATTTCTTGAATTAGGTAGGTCGGGTACTGTCTTATTGCCAAAGCAAAAGCCAGCTCTTCTTCATCGAGAAATGTGAATTAAATAATTATTCTTCAATGGTGACGTCATCATGACGTCACGAATCCTCTTATGATACTCGCCTCGGGGTATTGATCAATCGCGATGATGAAGTTTCATGTTTCTACGCCCAGTAGTTTTGGAGGAGTTAACACAGACAGAAATAAGTACAGAAAGGCTAAAAGAATTGCGCTTTATAGAATTGATTTTATAACACATTTCAGAAGTATTAAAGTCAAACAAAAGAATGTGTCTAGGAAACAGCTACTTTCAGTATCCCTCCTATCACTATGATTTTATGATGGAACTTTGATGAATTTCAAAGTAAGCCGATAGCAGAACAACGCCCGCACTCACCTTTCAATTCAGTAGTTAGTACGGCGCTGTTGCACACGCAGTGATCCCGTCAGCTCTGTCATATTACCGCCTCGACGCCGTCATAAAAAAAATTGAAACGGCTCAACGCCGCGGTTTCACATACTCTTTTCAATTCATTTGCTTTTTGCTTACAGAAACGAGAGAATGGTGATAATATTAAATTGAAGGGTAATTAAATCATACTGAACTACATACTTTGCTCATGTTTGTGGTCTTCATAATTTTGTGTGCGTGTGTGTATGTATATATGTATTTAACAAATACGGGGTGCTGTAATTTCAAAATGCCTACCGATGAGCCACCATTGGCTTCGTGGGCTCTAAGGATTCCTCAAGATATTTGCAAAAGCAGGCTATACAAGGAATATCATGACGCCAAAAAGTTGATGGGCACTGAAATGCATAGGCGTAACGCTTTGTTTTTTATGTGAGGAGCAGAGCCGACGGAAAGGAACTTTTTCAAAGATCAACTTTTCGATAGAGATTTCTCGGTCTTTTTGAACATCAAAATTAGCTTGAACACTATTTCCTGAGAACAACTTTTTCAAAGTAGTTGTTTTGCTACGAGGATTAATTTTTCATGAGAGACTGACAACAGTTTGGGCGATCTACAGACCTTAGGCTCCCCTTCTTATTATTATGGCTATGCTGAGCTTTATGGCCATTGTTTGACTGGTTGGTGGCCTATCGATGTGGGTTTAAATCCCACTGCCAGCCTTGTTTTTAAGAGGTTGGAAGTTGCATGATTAGGAAGTACCTGCATTTATTGATTTTCTTGGTGCAGTGAAGTGTGTAACTTGTGATCACTTCTATTGTATATGACTGCATTGGCGCTATTGATGACCGATTCAATGACTGGTAGTTGTAGCATAGACTACGGCCAGTTGCATTGTCGTTACGTAAAAAACTTTGTGTTGATCAGTTTAAATTGTTGCTTAGTGTTTTGTCAAATCTTGTAAAAGGCCTTGTTCACTACTGCGATAATGCTCAATGAAACAGGCTGCTACAAATTACTTATGTACAGGTATGAAAATGAGCTCGTTAAAGCGAAGGCTACTTCTATCAGAAATGGAATATACAATGGTGTCGGATTTGGCTTGTTTGATTTAAGTATGTTTGGAATGATTGGTCTTTCTTTTTGGTATGGAGCAACATTAATCATTACAAGCCAAATCACTGTTGCAAACTTTTTTAGCTTCTTTGCTGTTCTTGTGGGAGCCTTTACCCTTGGAGCAGTAAGTGTTGAATTTTTGCTGCATATTGATAATATATTTAAACAAGCCAAGAATAACATATTCGTGGCAACAAAGCTTACTGATACGTTTGGATATTTTTCTTACTACTCGGCTCATTCAGCATCGCCCGAAGGACCCGGTCGATTACGCAAGGTAAAATACTACGGTTTAGCCGACTGCGCCGGCTTCACCCAAGGATCGATTTTGAGATCAGTAATGTTGTTTTATAGATAGTTTGAAAGCTGTTATGAATTTGATGGTTTTTCGACGAAAGTATTTATCGTGCCAAAACAAAGTGTGCTTCGAAGTGTGCCAAAAACGAATTGTGCTGGGGTCGAGTTTAGGAACATGTGGTAGAGGAGTAGTCCCTGTACTCCTTGATTACCTTTTGTTACTTTCAGTTAGTAGGCTAATGGCGACCCAAAGTCAAAATGGGGAATGGGCAACGTCAAAGCAATAATCCTTTTTCCATTACGGTACAGAAATAAGCTAGTGGGTATAAGAAATATTTCAGGTCTTGGTACATAATTACAGTATTTTTGTGACCTAAGGTACCTGGCTACGCAAATGTGCTCTGACCCCGGCATAGGCACAGAAGAAATGTCGAGCTAACAAAGGGGTAGAGCTAACAAAGGGGTCATGCACCTCAACCAAAATTTCTGGTATCCGGTTGCGGTGATATTTTAAAGAGATTTTTGGGAAAAATGCAGACTTATTTCCATCTATGACACGATAAAAATTGCTTATGAGCAATATCGTAATTGTTTTATTTTGCATTTATTAAATGCCCTGCGGTCCTCAAATGGCTGATACTTCAATAAATGCTTGGGCTAACTTATTTTGCTCCCTGTTTTTGCAAAGTTTTCAAATCTGTATAGTTACCTCAAAGCCAAACTTTGCACTAATTTACTCATGATTTCTACAGCATGGCTTGAATAAGCTACTAAAGATTAATTCTTTTGCTACCGAGAGCAACTATATTCGTTTGTGGGTGAATCGCGATTTGCCATGTGTGGATATAGGCCATCGCGAATAATGTATGGTAAGACATTATCTTTCAAAAAATAATTGCCATTAAAAGTATAATATTTGGTGGGGGTAAATTTGGCACTCTATGCAACTTACTTTTTTGCATGCTTGACGGCATAGAGGTCATGTAGACTTTGTTTATAGGCTCTTGGAAATTTTGAGGCATTCGCAAAAGCAAGGGCTGGTGGCGCCAAAGTATTTGAAGTCATTGAAAGAATTCCTCCAATCGACAGCTTTCAAGATGGAGGTGACGATCCAGACGAAAGAGGAGACATTGTTTTTGAAAATGTTCATTTTAGTTATCCAGCCAGGCCTGAAGTTAAGGTTTGTTTAAATAAGACAAAGTTGCTTTACATAAGAAAAGTACAAGCGAATAAAGAATTTTTGAAGAGGAGACTGGGGATAGAAGAAGCAAATAATTTATGAGTCCAATGAAGATCATTTAGAGGCCATTTAGAATTTCGCCTAAAATGAGCGTTCTGGAGATAAAATTAAGGCAAAATTGGTGATTTAGGAAACTTTTTTAGAGATTACTTATAAGCATTAATTAGATTGATTTTTTTTGTTAAATTCAAAGGGGGATTGGGCCTTGGCTCAATGCTGCAAAGCTGGGTCACATTTAGCCAATTTAACTGCTATGTGGGGCTAACAGTGGATTAACCACCGTGATCATAAGCTAGTTTAGAATGTATGAGCTGTAAGCCGGTAGCTAAATCTAATGCGAGGCCTAAGAAAACGCTCTTCAAAATTGTTTACTAAAAAGAGGAGATTTAACTACCACAGAAAGCGACCATTTTGAGCAGCGGATCATTTGCCGCCATGCATTGACTGGCGTCTGTTTATTAGTAGGCAGGAAAGCTGAAATTCTTCCCAAACGTGTGACAACTTAGTTTTCATATTTAAAGAAGTATAGGGCGTCATATGTTCACTGTCCGTTGCGCATGTTTTAGGACATTTATCACTAAATCAAATCGCCATTTCTTTTTGGATTCAAATCAATTTGATTTAGCCATCAATATTGTCCAAGATACGTAAATGCATTTGTTACAGTTCAAAATCGATTTAATTTAGTCGCAAATGTCCTAAATAAGTGGATATTAACTTATTTGCAAATATACAAGGTGTCGCGACCTAATTTTGGGTTGTGATCCACTGTTAGAGAATCTTTGCGTTAAAAACAAAACCAAGCAAGCCAAATTAGCTACCCTTGGCTGTCCACTGCAACCTGTTATAACGCTGCCTTATGCTGTTCGAGACACATGCCTGAAGTAAAAACGTTGTGGAAAATTTGGAAGACTGTGGAATATGAGACACATAAGTAAAAGCTAGTTTACAATCACATGATTTACCTAAATACGGCCTAGGCAGTGAGTTTCATTTTGGAATTTTCTTGGCTTTTTTGACCATTTCTGAAAATGAATTCGTTAGTACTAATATTTCTTAATATGCGTATGTTTTGGTTCATTTTTAGATTTTGGACGGTCTAACTTTGAGGCTTTCTGAAACAAATACGACTGCTCTAGTGGGACAAAGCGGATGTGGTAAGAGCACAGTTATGCAGCTCATTCAACGGTTTTATGATGCCCAGGTAATTTGCAATCAGATAAGCTTTCTAGGCTAATGGTTGTAAATGTATTTTGCTTTCAGTCAATGCTAGAAAAAAAATCTTTTGTAATGCATGCAGATACTTTTGCATCTTATCTTATTTGTCGAAGCCATGGTAAGCATTTTAGTTTGAGTGAAAATACATTTTGCCAGCTGCATCTTTCTGAACTCTCTTTGGTACGTTCGGTAAAGACATATTTATCCATTCTTCGTTAGTGCTAACTATTTCTGTTAGCTCCTACAGGATAAGCGTTAATGCATGTAAAGACTGAAAGTGTTGAAAAATAGCTGACTAAAGGCTGCGCAAAAAAGTAATAAAACTAAAAAAACATATTTTAAAGGATGGAAATATCAAAATAGGAAATCGAGATATAAAGTCATTGAACGTTCGTAAGCACCGCAAACTCATCGGAGTGGTATCCCAGGAGCCTGTTTTGTTCGCCACCACCATCGCCGAGAACATTCGATGGGGACATAAAGAAGTAACTGATGATGAAATCCATGAAGCTGCCAAACAAGCAAACGCATATGACTTTATAATGAAGCTTCCTCAAGTAGGCAGCCACAATGGCAGAACGAGGTTTAATTGAAAAACAAAGTATAGCTTATTCTTTATCCACCATTTAATCAGGAAAAAACTGTAGGGTAATCTACAGAACAACTTTTGTTCTCACCCATTTCGGAGTTGTCAGTATTGTGCAGACACATCGCATTTGTGTCACTCGTAGCAGCGTGTTTATAGTGAAGAAACATTATCCCATTCTTTCTTTCCTCTTGGACCTCGACAACCACGGGTAAGACAAGGTCAGTGAGCGTACTCTCGGGTCACCCGAATCACAAAACAAGATCTTTTACTCAAAAAAGGAAACGAAAGAGCTCCTACCTCAAGTTAATCGCAAAAAAGTGATCGGCTCTAATTAGCAATGCTCCTCTTTTCAAATATTCTCTGTGAGGCATATAGAGCAAAAAATCTTGCTACCAAGCTAGGAAACTTGCTTCAAAGTGCTTTTTCTATGAGCTCAACTACAACGAAAACTATGCAGTGGTGCCGCATTACATATCAGCCTCGCAATTGGAAACCGGTTATTGTATTTTTGTTTCACTCTCTTCTTCCTTGAGACCGAGGCGTGCTGTGAAACATATGTGCGGTTTCACACGGCTAACCCGAAATAAAAATCCTTTATCAAATTCATTTTTTAATTCTTTGAGCTACCTTGCTGACAGGTATCACTTGTAACAGTAAATAATTTTATATATTTAAAGACCCAAATGGCCGCCATGTAACAAAACTTTTCTCTGTGCAAAAACATTTTTACCAAAAAAAAAGAGACAAATAATACCGAGCTCTTCAGAAATGGCGACCCTTTTGATCTTAAAGATATTTTAACAAAATGCCTACCCTTTTCCCGATTGTGGCAGCTTAAATATATATTTAGAAATTCGACACTTTGGTTGGGGAAGGTGGTGGAAGATTGAGTGGGGGGCAAAAGCAAAGAGTTGCTATCGCAAGAGCAATTGTCAGGAATCCTAAGATTCTTCTCCTCGATGAAGCAACATCTGCACTGGACACAGAAAGCGAATCCGTTGTTCAAGCAGCGTTGGATAAAGCTTCCGTCGGTAGGCAAAAATCACAGCGATGCAAGCCTATATTTAGAATTTGATATTTTTTCCTCCCAGCCTAGTATAAGCATCCATGACTGAGAACAACTGGTTTGGAGAGATACAAGACGAAATTGCTAAAAGAAAATAAAACTATTTCTACTCTATTATGAGAGCTTAAAGTAGTTCTACTTTCGACTACCTTTCTGCTTTTCCTCCAGTAAAAATATCTGTCATTACCCTCTACTCTTACTTGATTATTTTTTTCCAGTAGCTTAAGTAACAACACTTCATTTCAAGTAGATTTTCAAGCTGTTTTGACCACATCTGCACGTTAGTAAGATAAAAGTTTGTGAAAAAAATATAACTTTTCCTTTTTTAGATTGTCAGCTTCTCTGATATTTCTTCTTTTTGAAACTATTCTGTTTTCTTATCCAAATACAGTTTACTTTGTTTCAGTTTTTTTATTTCATTGGTAGGTCGTACCACAGTGATCATTGCTCATCGACTAGGTACAATTCGAAATGCTGATAAAATAATTGTACTTCGGTCTGGTAAAGTAGCTGAAGAGGGCAAACATGATGAACTCGTGAAAATAAAAGATGGTGTTTACTCTGGGTTGATAAGCTCTCAAACAGAAGATTCCGAAAACAACACAGAAACAGTTGTAGAAGAAAAGGTTTCCGATTTACCAATCAAAAATGGAAAATTCGCCGATAAATCGCGATCTAAGCGAAAGTACGGTAAGGGTACATGATGTGAGTTGGAATATTCTAGAGGAGTTGGCATACAAATAAAAGTGGTAGAGAGGCACTACTGAGAAGAATACAGAATCGATATCTATTTGTATAGGTTATAATTAGAGAGCTCAGGGGCAGTGGCGCCACTACAGTCCACGCCAACGGGGGCGGACTGGAAGAGTGTTACCCCAAATTGAAAAATATGACGTCTTTGGTCAATTTATTCGTATTTGGGAACCTTTTTCATTCATTAACACACAAGCCCTAGCGACACCGCTTCTGAAATTCTTTGCTAATGATTGCAACTGTTACTGACTAGTTTGGCAAATAATCACGCTAAATAATGTTTGCCGTATCCATCCATTTATTTTAATTGATATTTCATGTATAGTTAGCGTTTTTTCTCGCCGAAGACGTACTAAACAATCCAGAAAATATCAAAACGAAACTCATTATCCTGTCAATGAAGCGCTTGCAGCTTCGGAGGCAAAAGCTCGCAGTATGAGGAGGAGTAGTCCACTGTCAACATCATCGTCTATAACCCGATTCACTCAACGAAATCGCTTTTCACATTATACCTATGGAAATAATTCCTTTCGAGTTTTTGGTGACGTATCTGATGACATAGATGAAGACACAATCGAAGGAGACCAAAAGCAAAAAAAAGTTAATTTTATGGATATTTTAAAGCTCAATAAAAAGGAGTGGCCATACATTTTGAGTAAGTTTGCGTTATAAATTAATGCTACTAAACTAATCTGAGAATAACTTTACGTAAAAAATGGTAATCAATCTAGTTGTAACGTCATTGGAAACCTGTAGGAACAAGAGAAATTTGGTGAAGAGCAATAAACGCATCGCCAAGAGTGGACAACGGCTCCATGAATTAAGATGCTGCTGTAAAAAGATTTATTTTTGGAATTGTTTTTCACCTTTCAAAAATGTCGAACTTACGTATCACGATAGTGATTGGGGTCGTTAGTGCCTTTAACCGAAGTTTTATTGTTTCCCTGGCTTCACTATAAACAAATGATTTTTTCGTTGCTTGTGTGGGTTTCGTGTAGATGCACTCTCAGGAAAACACTTTGTCGGGGAGTTTTTTGCTTGTTCGCAACGCTTATGGTAAAATGCTTGGTATAAAAAGTAGCATAATGACAGTCAAACTTCGAATTGGTTCTATATGATGTTTCCTTAAAGGCTGTCGTGTGAACAAGCAGGTACAGATACAACCTAACAATTAACCACCCTATGTCAACTATTTCATTCTGCTACAAAAAATGCTGATCAATTAAATAATTATGTTTATGAAATCGTTTGCTTTTTTGAAGTTGGCTGCATAGCTGCTGGATTGGGTGGCACTGCCATACCTTTCTTTTCGTTATTGTTTGGTGATCTTTTGACAATTTTTGTTCTGAATAATCAAGATGATCAGTTGTACTATGCTTCCTTATATGGGTTGCTTATTTTTGCCATTGGATTTGGATTGCTTGTTATGGTTATCATTGAGGTAAGTCGCTATATCTTCTAGCTGACACAAGTGCAGCCTTCGATTTCGTCAATAAGACTGGCTAAACCAGCTGAAAGTAAATTTTTTTTCACCAAGAAATTTTTTTGAGATCACAGATAACACTCTCGTTTAGAAAAGCAACATTCTGGACTTTTTGTGTTCTTACTGTAAAGTTGCGGTTGGTTCTATTTATTTTTGAAAATCGATCTGTTCAAGTTCAAGGCGGTAGAATATTAATGCTTATATCATCCCCTCGTCACGCCCTTGCCCAATGCAGATACGTTTTTACGAGCAGGTCACATTTTTGTGGATTGGCTGGCTGCATGAAGAGCAAAACAATATAAAATACTTTCATATCAATATAACAACCATTTTTTGTCAAAACACTACTTTTTTAGATGAGCATGTTTGAGAAATCAGGAGTGGAACTAGTGATACGAATTCGCACCAAAGCATTCCGCTCAATTCTACGCCAAGACATTGCGTTTTTTGATTGCCCCCAAAATAACCCTGGCACTCTTGGTGCTCGATTAGCTCTTGATGCAGGTCGCATTCCAGGAGCAACTGGGCAGAGAATCGGAATCTTAGTCAAAGCTTCAACCACTCTAAGTATGTTGATGTAAACTAATTACTCGTAAGTAGCAAATATCTGCGTATTGAATTCATATGGGCTAATAACGCATTGGATTTGTATTTTATAGCCTACATGATTAAAGCCTTAACCGGTAATTAAAAAATTGTGAGCTCTAGTTCCACTGGAATTCTTTAGCCTTTGGTATTGTATGATGGTAGGCATAAGTAAAATTTTAAGAGATCCCTCAATGTAATTGCGTGCTCAAAGTGCATACATTCATTAGTGCAGGAGTTAACCACCGTATACCCGCCGGGGCCAGGCAGCCTGTAAAAAAATATGAGTAGCTCCCCAGCCTGTTTTAAAAATTTCTCAATGTTTTTTTTAAAAGTCTGTGGTAGATCCTCCAAGAAAAAGCATCTACCACCCAATTTTGCTTCGGGTAGCGTAAATTTTAGGCCCAGAAATTCCTCAGATTGTTGATTTGCCACTTGACCTCAAAAAATCTTGACCTTCACCTTCAATTCCGATCGGATAAGCATAAATTGTAGGTCCAAAAACAGCTCAAGCCGTTTTCTCGATGCCTGATCTCCAACATATAAAAAAGAGGGCCCTCACTATTGCTTTAGAGCGGAAATACCGATAGTATCAAACTGACAGCCTCCGCTATGATCAGTATCCAAAAAGTAACCCATGGTTCAAAAAAGTTGGTAGCCCCTACAATTGTAGTTTAACATGATACGGTTGAAATTCATTTTCACAACACAGTCCAGTTAGTGTGACAGTTACCTTGGCATGATGCTGGAGGCCGATCTCTTTCAATAAGAGATCGCCTTGAAAATCGCTAATTAGCAACTAGCAACTATATTTTGTAAAATGATAAAGTCTTAACAATGATCCTACGCCCCTATTAGGGCTTACCGATGTGACTTGTTGTCCATGTCATGTGTGTGTGTCCTTAAATGAGACCCCGATGACATAGGTATTGCTGTATCATATTGTTTTGTATTGCACCTTTTTTTTGTACCCAATGGCAAATTTGTTTTTTTCAGCATGTTTAATATTGAGTGTTTTTTACACCCGCCTGATGAGACCCAATGAGGTCAAAGCCGGTCGTGGGTTATTGGCATGTTGTAATAGATTGCTGTATGGTACTGTATGATGTTGGTGATCATTTTTGAGCAAACTTTTCTATTTTACCTGAGTGTGATGCTGGAGGCAGATCACTTTTAATAGGAGATCACCTTGAAAATTGCTAATTAGCCACTAGCAACTATATTTTGTTCAGTTCAGTTAGATAAGTTAAGCTACAATGCATGTAGCCTACTGTCATTGGTATAGATAAAAGCATGACCAAGATACGGAAATTTTATTAACATACTAAAATATCTTGGAATTTTTTAACCTGTTTTGGATTGCATCATAAGTATAAAGTTTTTCCGAACCAGTCAAATTTAAACGCGGCATGAAGCGGCTCACTGGCAAGTATTGTATGGCTTAGGTAAACATAACCGCAAGTCTGAAGCATGCCGTCAAATGTGCAAGCATGCTAAAGGCGTATTTAACGCTGCGGTGGGGCTGCGGTTACAGTCTTATCAAAGACTAAAAATAGGCGCTCTCAGATCACCTGTTTGGCGCTCAGCAATAGGGGGAATATAAAGAATGAAATAACGTGATTGACATCTGCTGAAACACTGAAAACAGTTGCAGTTAAAAAAACGCCATAGAACAGCGAAACATTTTTTTTTATTAATGTTTTTCCAGTTTTCTCTCTAGCAATTGCTTTTTATTACAATTGGAAACTCTCTCTTGTGGTATTGGCTTTTATTCCATTTCAAGTTTTGGGAACTTATTTTGAAAGCGAAGCATTGAAGGACCAAGGTGATAATGATGCAGGAGCCGAAGAAAATGCTGGCAAGTAACCTATTGTTTTGCTTTTGTGATAAATTGATTGAGCTTTTAATAAACCTGTGATATATAATCTTTAGACTTGAAATCCCAAATTGCAGCCAGCCAGAAATTTTTTCTAGTTTTAAAGATCTTTTTATCACATATTACAAAAGGTTTGGCTATTGGTGACCATTTTGGTCTTTTAAGTATCTAAAAGAAAATTCACTCCAACCCAACTTTGCAATTTCGAAAATTTTGTTTACTGATTTTTGTTGGAATTGAATCTTGATTTGCCTCACCCTATCTTTCAGTTTTAGTTTTTTTCAATAGTGTCGGCAATGCAGTAACCATGCAATTGATATTACAGCTAATATTGCGAGGCAATCCATCCATTGCATTCGAACAGTTACATCATTATCCATAGAAGACATTTTAATCGATAAATACAATCACGCTTTGCATCGACCATTCAGGTTTGTTTTAAATCGGCCAGCAGTTCTAATCATTAGTGATGTAGTATGAAGGGTGGTAAAAAATATTAGGTTTTGAGATACAACATTGTAGAAGAGAGCCTAACATATTTTGTCGTAGGATTGTGCTGTTTATCGTGCGGAGTCACAAAAATATAGAAAGCTATGCCGCCGCATTTAGTCCTGTTTCAAGCTCAAAATTTGATGGGAGGCTGGTAGCGGCACCTGAAGCTCTCCTTTCTAGTTGGCTTGGCCATTGGTAGCATGATCATTGTGAAATAATCTAATTAACAATGTTGTTGTTAAAAAGTTATAAAGTACAGTCTATTCGATTATAATTTATGTCAACTGATATCTTACAGCAGTCATCTTAGGGTCGTAATTTATCACTTTAATGGCCCAGTTTTGACTCCCGGTAGCCTTGTATCACTTGAAACATGCACTTGTCTTTATAATTTAACCAGCCAGCCCTGTTGGCGTCACCCGGCTTGGTCCCCATGAGTAATGTCGAGGTTAACAATATCGATTTAGCCGGCCAAACCGACTTCACCCAATGGATAGTTGTAATAAAAAGTTTGTGTTTTTTCACGTAGCCAAATCTTGTTCCGAAATAAAACTATCGTTTTTGAAACGCAATTAAGAAAAGAACATTTTCCTGGAATTGCGCATAGTCACTACATGTCTCTAAATTTCTGGAACCCCTGGCAAGGTCTTATTTCCACTTTTTTGCCATAAGCGTTCTTAAACCTAACAAAGTTTCATTCGTTAAATTGAGGTGGTGCTTTAATTGAAAGTATATTAAAATAGTGGAAGGGCGCTAAAGTAATTAATATGTTTTTTCGGAATTAAGCTATTAAATATTAGGCTCACTACTTGCATTTTTATCCCAGCTATTTGGGTATTTGTATGAGCTAACGCCTTTGGCTGGGCGCATGTTGCATGGTCCTAGCGTAAACGCAGCCAAGCAAAAAGCAAGCTAATCCGAAATCAAGCACTCGCTAGCAAGTTGTGAAAATACCAGCGCCCTCATCAGTATTGTCGAGTATAAGAATATTGATTCCACAAGCTTCACCAAATTGATATTTGTGAGAAGAGCAGCAAAAAGTTAATGTGTTGCTGACAAAATTAATCAATTTGTCGTTCCAAAATCAAAACTACCGTGTTTTAAAGAAAATCAATTAAGCCCTAAAAAACCATTACGGGGGTTGCGCATAGCAGCCATTGTTTTCCAAAAGTTTCTGGAGTTCCTGGATATGTCTTACTTGGCTTGTGTTCGTTCGATGTAGGAACTGAACTTGCTCGCAATTGGAACAGCCAACGATTCCAAAAAGTTTTATTTGTTCAATTTTATGAAGTGCATCGAAGCAAAATTTCAGTTATGGATAGGAGAGGCGCCAAAGTGATTTACATAAGTATTTTCAAGAATACCCTATTAAATATTAGGACCAGTTTTAACGACTTTTTCGTATCTGAATGCCTATTTGTGCGACCTAAAGCCCCTAGTTGCGCGCATGTTGCTTGGTCTCGGCATATTTGCAGCTAGAAAGACAAAGTAACCGGAAGCGATGCACCTGCAGTTAAGTTATTACAGTAGTAGCCATTAGTGATGATGAGGTTAAGAATATCAAATCAGACGGCTGCGTCGGCCTCACCCTATCGCAAAGAAAATGGCTTTAACATTTAGATGATGTGTAGTTCGAAACTAATATATTGTTGCAAAAGACAAAAATAGGGCCATCTTTACTTCCATGTTTTTGTAGGGGGATCACCTGTTTGTTTGTTTGTTTGTAGTGAGCGGCTACATCTTGAAATGTTTAGAGACTTCATTTTTAGATAAACCTTTTAAAAAATGTAGAAAGCTAATACCAAAGAAACACGCTTTTGAGAAAGAATAGTGTAAATACACCAAACAACTAACTTTTTCCAAAAATTGAAATTTCGTCAAGTGCAGGCACCAAAATCTTGAGTGCTTTCAACCGGTAGGCTATACCAGAAAATTTTTTAAATCTTCATTTTTTGATGAATCTTTTGGAAAATTTTTATAGATAATGCCAAAGAACTCTGCTTGCTCGGAAAAAGTAGTCAAAATGTACCAAAAAACTAACTTTTTCCAAAAATTGTAGGTTTCTTAGGTCTAGTAGGAAAATTGTTCAATTAACAATAAAACAAGACGTATTGCAACCAGTTTCGATCAGCCATTATGAACTAATCTTTAGCCTTAACTATTTAGAAAAACATATTGCTGGAAAACAAATTTCTTTAGCTTTCAAACGACACTGAGTTAGTACCTTATCCTAACGTTTATACATCAAACTAAACTCTTTTTATCCGGCTTACCCCATTCTTGGAAAAATAGAAAGCTACACTATAGGTCTTAAAGTTCAACGTTTTTAGTACAAAAGCTAATAGAAAATATACATGTCATACATTATCGGAATCCCTTAAATTTCCTTTAATGTTTTGGAAAAAGTTTGAAAATCGGTTTAGAAATAAAGTTACAAATCAGTTTTTAATTAAACTGTTGTCGCAAAAGTGTTGCAATTTTTGAAAAAATCATAAAGTGATAATTTCTAGTAGCAAAAGACTGTGTTAATCGTGTCAAGAAGCATTATGACATCATGCAGCGAGTTGCAGCGTGCAGAAAAAAAGGGAAAAAAGCATGCTTAGAAACTTTAAAATACTTAACAAAAATCTGTTGTTGTATTGCCAATTTATCATTAATTGTTAAACGGTTTCTTTTATTAAAAGCAACTTGCTAAGATCTCTCCAAAAAAGCTGTCAGTCGCATTCCTACGATCAGTATTTTTTGAGTAAATTAAGAAAACAAATTTTACAATTAATTGTCAATTATGACGTCATTTGATATCGTAAAGAAGTAAAATTTGTTGCACTTGGTAAGTCGGGTACTGGCTTTATTTTGTTAAAGTCAATCCACGTTTCTCGGTCCAAAAATTCGATTTAAAAAATTATCTTTGATTATGATGTCATCATGACGTCACGAAGCCTTTTATGACACTTACCACGAGGTGGTGATCAATCTGCCGAGTTTGATGCTTGTACCTCTAGCAGTTTCAAAGGAGTTAAAACGGACCCACAGATAGCTGGAATTGCACTTCATACAGTATATTCGATGAAAGACCACTTATTATTCAGATTTTTTTTTAGTAAACTCTTTAAAAGCGCATTCCTAAAAGGACTTGGATATGGATTTGGTTTATGTGTCACTTACTTCGCTTATGCTGCTGTGTTTCGGCTTGGGTCAGAGCTGGTTTTAAATCAAGAATTGACTTTTGACAATGTGTTCAAGTAAGTTTGCAGTTTTCTATTCTTAAAAATGAGTTAAATCATTTTTTGTTAAATATCCGTAAGATACCGATCAAAGCCATACTAGTAATTGGCTTGCGAGTTAGTGAGTGGCTTTATTCCTCTTCTTCCTTAGGATGGAGGTGCGGCATAAAAAACGGCCAAAGTTTACATCACAAACCCAATTAAAAGTAGGACAGGGAAAGAGGCAGTCCATTTTGGTCCAATCATGATTATGAATTGCAGACTAGTAGCCTATAACAAGGAAGCAAAGAAAAGTTTCACAAATTGTTGGGCTACGCATGAAATGCTGGTCATCTCCGCTACATCTTTAAATACGGCCATGCTACAAATAATTTTGTTATGTAATTCTGCAGCAGTGACTTTATGAAAAATCCCATAATTTATCTGGGCCTAGAGCTTTACATTGTTTCAACGATTTCACAAGTTAAAAGCAATCTCAATTTTTGCGGTTATTTAAGATAAACCATTTCAATAGTCTATGTAAATATCAAAATTACAATGCGTTCTATTCTTCCACTTCGCGACAATAAACTTGATTTTCAAGATAATCGAAAAGAATTGTTATGAGGATTTATGGCAAGAGCTTATCTATCCGAATGGGCATAATCATATATCGTGTTTAGGCTCCTTTTGCATGTTTTTTGTGCATTGAACTAAACGCTACAGTTTTTATTAGAATATAGCAAGCGCTATGCCCTTATTTCCGATTTGCTGATAAATACAGAATGCCAAGTCATTGTACTATAACCACTTCTTATTTGTTGTCACAGTTAAAGAGTTTTCTATTTTAGTTTTTAATGACATGATTATTTTTAATAAGTTCTTACTGTGCTCACCAAGTCATCGCATTTTTGGGCAATTATTAGGACATGTCAGTCATTTACGATACAGCAAAAGAGGGATTCACTTGTTTAAATTCGGGTTTGTCTCTGTTCACGGAGGTGACATGTCACCTTATGTTTCTCGCAATTTTTCAAACAGAGTTGCATCACTTCGCTCAGTTAATGGCATATTTCTTTTCTAACTCAGTTTTTTGTTTCCTCCTACTACCTGGTTTCTCCACACCATCTTTTATGTGTGTGTGTGTGTGTGTGTGTTTACCCCTCCTCTTCCTTGGGATGGAGGTACGGCATGAACGGTAATTCAGGTTCATGCCGTCAACCTAATTGATATTAGGCTAGGGGAAAGATGGCAGCCCATTTCGAACCAGTCTTGAGTGACTGGTAGCCCCACCACCAACAAGGCGGACTGCCACTGGTGGGTACCCAAGAGTCATCTGACATGCTGGGTTAGCAACTTCACAATTATAATCCGGTGAAGTACGGGTGGGGCCACCTGTCTGCCACATAAAGGTGGAGGCGTCCCGTTAAGTGCCTTGCCCAAGGACACAACAAGCAAGCTTGCCGGCTTGTTCTCCACACTATCCCTTTTTTATGCTGAGCGCCAAGCAGGGAAGCTGTGAATACCATTTTTTAAAGTCTTTTGGTATGACTCGACTTAGGGAATGAACCCGAGGTCTACCGACTACAATGTGGACGCTCTAACCACTGCACCATCGCGCCGGTGACCATCTTTTATCGCCTTCCTGTTTTGACCACTTCAAAATATAACGCTCTTCTCAGCACATCATCATTATCTCTCCTCAGAACTTGCCCACATCATCGCACTCCATTTCCTTTGTCTAGACAATCGACAGTTTCTTTAAGCTGAGCAAATTTATTTATTATTGGCTAATCCATGCTTCTTTTAATTCAACATCCCATGTAGCTCTCTTAATCCTTCTCAAAACCGCCATCTGATTTTCCTTTAGACACCACCTTTCACTTAGATGCAACATAGCCGATTTCACGCAACACCGATAGATCCTTTCTTTCAGCTTCAAAGAAAGCATTTTTTCAAGAAACAACTTCCCACCTTTTCTTAATTCTATTCAACCAACTCTTTTTTGAGATGTCATTGCTTTCTTACTTCCTTAAATGGCATTCAACCTGTCCTCACTGCCATTCAAATTCTTCACCGATTCCATGTGGTCATAAATGCTAACTTTTTATCTTTTTTACTGTTTCTATTTTTTCCACTATGTCCACTATTTCTACTGTTTCCACTGTTTCTAATTTTATCTACATGCGTCTTTCATAAACAAAACATTTAGCCAAGCTTGTAGACACTTTCTTCATTGTCGCTCACCTTCCAGCACCTACCCATTTGCCACAGTTTTGTGCAATGTACCAAATTTGCCATCACCCTCTTGTCGCGCTTGGCGTATTGATCGGTTCTGCTCACTTACCATCACTTTTTCATTGCCAGCGTTAACCTTCATCCATTTTTACTCAAACGCTTTTTCGATTTTTAAGTCCATTAGAAGTAAAATTTTATGCCCCGAAAAAAGATAAAATAAAGTTTTGGCAAAACGGTTGAAACATATTGGTTTAAAAACATAAAGAGGCGCCGAAGCTGTTCAATAAAATTAAGTTTCCTTCATCAAGGCGTTACAATTTACAAAATGTCCCAAAAAATGCACACGCACTTTAGCAGCTGATAACTCTTCCATCCAAACAAGTAGATTGGACCAAAAGGGGTTTCGTTGAATACCCTTCACGTTCACCGAACCTCATATCACTTGAAGTTTTTATGAACATACCTAAAAGACAAGGTGTACACTACGAAAATTGCCACAGTTATTGAAGGGAGACACAAATTAAAATTTGTGATGAGCGACAAACTAATTGATACGTTTACAGAAAAAGCCTGTCAACTGGCCGGCCTACTTATAGCTTTTTTTATAATTGCTTTCATGACCTCAAATTCCTAGGTACACTTATGTTTTCTTGTACCAGCATTGGGGGAGCCAGGGAGGGCTAAAGGGTTATGCGTACCCCCAAGCTATAAGGTCAGGGTTCTTTCAATTAATAAGGTCGGGAAAAGTAACCTGGAGTCCAGCATCTACGGTTCGGTTATTACTTTAGGACAGGAATGGCAAGATTTTTTCATTGAATGGGTCACAAATGGGATTTTGATGTGGAAAAAAAGAAAAGAGGGTCATGCATTCAACAATTTTTTGGTTGATTCTCTAAAAAAATATCACTTCTTACTACGCCTAATTTTCCCAACTGTTGCGACTGCTCCTCTAAAAAGGAGTCTTTGCTTCTATCTCGGCAAAATTTTTGGCTTAAAAAAGGTCTTCACCGTGAAAATTTCAGGAGACTAGTACCGTGATAACGTATCTACAAGTGGGTCATTAAAATATTAGTGGTGGGCCACATTGCCAGTGATTCGTCATTCGCCTTCAAGTAATGACTTAAGTGGATAACTCACACTCCAAACCTTATACTTAAGAAGCCAATACTTCTTTTCTGAAAGCTGCAGCAACTCACTGAAAAATCTGACCTTTTATTCCGCTTTACCACACGTGATTAATGAAAGTTTGCATAACCTCATAGGAACTTTGGCTGTTATTTTGTCTTAGAGATAAAGATTAATCGGGCGTGCAACACAACTGTGTAAAAGTAACCTAACCCAGAGTTCACTAGCAGTTTAGTTATTATAGTTTTTATGCTTGCCATTCAGTATTGAAAAATAAGATTTTTATAACTTATCATTCCGCCGAAACCGGCAAATACATGTATGCTATCTGCATTCGAGTTAAACAGCTGCGTTTGTAATAAACATTTTCGTTCGCTTTCAAAATGTAGTTAATAGCAGGGTTTGGCAACATTTTTAACGCTGTGTGCCAGCTTAACAATTATGTCAAATTTATAATGGCTTCGCGGGCCAAAAATTTTTGAGGGCTACTTTAGCAAGAGGTCTTCCTAAATCGCACATGCGTACATCCAACGAGTTTTTACAGTCAAATATCTAATTTGAATAGCAAACGACTAACAGATAGACTTAGTTGATTAATTATTTAATAATATTAAAGCGAAAACAATTTCTACCTTTCATAAAATAATATCAAATGAAAACAACTTCCACAATCAATCGTTCATTTAGACGTCACCTCACATTTTAAAGGGGTAAAATGTTGCTAGCTGATTGGTCACATGCTGGTTTTCGTTAGAGAAAAAAACAACTTTCCTCTGACTAGAGATACAAATTTTCAAAGATTTTCTTCTGTTGTGACGTAATCGTAGTGTTGCGAATCCTATTGTCACCCTTACCCCGAGGTAGTAATCAGTCATGCCCAGTTTCATGTTTGTGCACCTAGTAGTTTCGAAGACGGTGATCCAGACAGAACGGTAGACAGAATTGTGCTTTATCGCGTAGATTAATTTCTACGGTACTCTATATTTGAACAATTAATCTATTGTAAACAAAAAAGTAACTAGAAAAGGACCAACATCTCAAAAATTAAAACTCATAATACTTGTTGAGCTATGCAGTATTCGTCAATTTTGCAATGCAACATCATATCGTTTCCTTTATCTTGCTTCTAAACTTTGAAACTCCAGTTTTTAAAAGTAAGTTCTTTCAATTCGGCACAGTTTTGATTTTTGTTACTTGCGAACTGGGGGCAATAAGAAAGTGGCATTTATCTCCCCCTTCTACCCTGGCGTTTGATTTGATAAAAAGCCGTCTGCGACTTTTAAAAAATAAGAGGTGGAAAGTATTATTTCTCTTAAACACTTTGCATTCGACAATAGTTTGAACAAAAAATTTTAGGTAAAATACCCTCTTGTTTAAATTAGGACCACGAAAGTATTTCAGTAAAAAGGAAACTCTACTTTCACTCCTTGTCAGCTTCCTTACCCCTTCCTTTGCAAAACTTTGCTCAGCCTTTGCTATCTGACGATGGCAAAATTATAGTTGAGAAAACATGTTCCCATTCTCATTCCTCTGGCTCGGGATCTGAAGCCTTTGAAACACAAGTGTTTTAAAACTTGCTAGCCTTTGAGTCTATTGCTCTTGCACTAATGTCGCTCTCTATCTTGTTAAGCTTCTATTTTCCACCCACGTTTCTTTAGTTTTACAAATTAAAATAAAAATTTTATTTAGAGTGTTGGTGGCATTACTTTTTGGTGCTGTCATTACTGGACAAAATCTCGCAATTGCACCTGATTATTCTGAAGCAAAAGCTTCTGCTCAGAATGTTTTTGCTCTTATCACTAGAGAACCAGCAATTGATTCAGAAAGTGATAAAGGAATCTCACCTGTAAGACGGATTGTGTATTTTAAACTTATTGGTTTTGTAACTTCTTTGTTTTCTTGTGTGTGAGTCAGTCAGGCCACGTTATTTCGTGAGACAGACAAGCCATTAAACTATCCTTTTCAGCAAGCACTATCATGTTGGCTGGCTGACTCTCTTTCCTAATCTTTGGTTAGACTGGGGCACTGTGATGGGTAGACGTCTCTGCCTTACGATCTTAACGCCACGTAGAGATGGATGTATCCCGTTGAGTGCCTTGGCCAAAAACAAAACAAACGAGCTTGCCGGTCTTTCTCCGCATTATTCCTTTCGTGCTGAGCTTTAGGAAAAAAAGAGTGAACATCGTTTTTAAAGTCTTTAAAATAGTATCTTCCGTGCTTCACCCCTTCTCTAGCAGCTTAATCAAGTTTTCTTTGACCCGATTTTCTATGATCTCTATGATGAAAACTTACACGAGTGCAATCGCATTTCTGTGTCGTGGTAATGAGATCGAGAGGTTTGGATCGTCGTTTGTAAGCCGGGAATGACTGCATGGTCTTGCGTTTAGCCCTCGTAAAGATTGAGATCTGTTGTTCATGAAGAAATCTCATTATGGCAATGTTCTCTGTTTGGGTTTGTGGTAGAACTAAAAAAGATATACGAGCGGTATTGGAATTTCGAAGCTGATTGGAAAACAAGCTGTTTCAGTAGGCCGACAAAAACTTTGTACTGAACCTGAGATGCTGTACAATTATAGCTCAATATGCGTAACTTACAAGCCAATTTTTCAAGGCTCACTGCAAAGGAGAAATCACATTCAAATTCGTTCGTTTTTCTTACCCAAGTCAACCCAAGCACCCTGTTTTGAAACGTCTCAACTTGAAAGTGCACCCAGGAGAAACTGTAGCACTCGTTGGGCCTTCTGGAAGTGGAAAATCTACCACTATTCAGCTTGTGCAAAGGTTCTACGACACAGGAGTTGGGACTATTGTAAGCTAAATTGTAAAAAAATTAGTAAATGCTTGATATCAATTATCATAAGGCACACCTACTGCTTTGTAGAATAATCCAATAATTGGGCCGTAACTTTCCAAAGAGTACAAAACAAGTGTGAAAACATTTGTTTTTAAAACCGTAAAAGGTCTTCCGTAATTGGAGAGTGAATAGGCTCGTAAATAAAGTTTTTCTTGAACATATCTACATTCACAGTAAGCAGATTATCGGTCGTCTTTTCTTTAGAATCTTTTCTTCTGGTCATCTGTTTGATTGGTCTTACTGTCTTGACCTGCGGTTTTAATTCAGTTTGATTTTGGAAACAAAAAGATAAAGGACAATGGTTATGATATTGATTTTCCAGAAAGTTTGAATCTTTCAAGCATCCATAATTTTTTTAATTTTCTTTCATCGAGATGACCTTTCTCAACCTTCATTTTTTCATATGAGCTTACGCTCTGTTCGCATGTTTTCAAACAGACTGGGAAACATAACGGATTGCATCACTCCGTCCCACCCTGTTTGCACATAAAGATGAAGAAATCCCGTTAAGTGTCTTTCCCTGGGAAATAACAAGCAGACTTGTCCGATTTTGCTCAACACTGTTTTTTTTTCCTCCAGAATGCCAAGCATGGAAGCTGTAAATAACATTTTAAAAATTTTTTTGGTATGATCTGACAAGGAAATTAAGCTCAGGTCTACCGACTGCGAAGCAAACGCTATGATCACTACATCATCGCGCGAGTTGACCTTCTTAACCTCGAATCTTTTCCAAGCATAATCTAGCAGCTGGTATACTTTGTTTTGCAGGCCGCCATTTTATCTCCAGGCCTTGCAATAAAATAGGGATAGGTTCAATATATTTTTTACTTCAGTCGCTTGATGGAGTTGACATTCGCGAACTAAATATAACTTGGCTGCGTCAGCAAATGGGACTCGTCTCCCAGGAGCCAGTACTATTCGATATGAGCATCAGTGACAACATAAGGTAAGATTGTAAAACGATCTTGATATATTATCTATTGTTATGCCATCTTTATGAAAGGATTGAGTCATGCTCTCCTTCCTCTTTACTAACTTGAGGTAATTACCAAGTAATTTCTAAAAATAAGGTATACAGTTTATTGTATTCCTAAACATTTTTCATGATTAGATCAGCACCATTCTGTACAGTCCTAAGTGGGTAAATAATTTTATGTCTCCATTTTAAATATCATCATAACGCTATCATAATTCTTCTGTACCGAGGCACAGGTGTTGGCGATCATGGTCTTCCAAGCACATCTATTTCCCACCCCGTTTAGTCCTGCTCTGCACACATCTTTTCATGCAATCTAGATATTTCTCTCGCTGGGTACCTTTGCTTCATTTTTTGTTGATCTTTGCGGTGGTTGCTAGATGTTCCAATTCTTTTCTTGGCATCACATGCCCAGAAAATTTGCTAGTTTTCTTCTGATGATGCAATAGCGTAGCCTTGCTCTTCTTTCCCTTATCAAAGCTTTTTCAATTGCTATTCTTTACGTGTATGATATTTTTGGCTTTTTCGTCAAAATCGTACCTTAGCCGCACTTATGATTTTTGCTGCTGTGTTGTTGATTGTCTGTGTTTCACTTTAATATGTCATAACGGGTGTTATATGACAGTTTAACATTTTTCTCCTGTTGTCTGTAAAAAATTATCTGTTATTTATAACTTTTTTCAGGCTTGAGAGTGCTTTCTTTGCTTTTGTTATACAGTGTTCCCTCGCTACTTCGCGGTTTAAGTTTTGCGGCTTCAGTGCATCGCGGTATTTAAAAAAAATTTTTTTTGATTGGCTGCGTATCACACTGCTGATTGTCTGCGCATAATCACGATATCTTTGTTCACCTTGTTAACTGTGTCTCGTGTATCTTAGGGTAGTAAGCGCTGTACAGCGCATTATTTGTGATTGCAGTACTGTGCTGTTAACCCTTGCAATGACACCTAAGCGCCATGCCATGCCAAAACAGAAAACATTTCTAATTTTCCATGTTCTTTATCCTTCAGTTTCGAGAAGAGTAAGCGTTCATGAATACTGATGCGCATGAATATGTGTCGAAAAGTAAGCGTTCATGTACTGTATATATTATTACCCCAAAGGCGCCGGGAATTCTACTGTATAGTACCGCCACTTCGCGGTTTTTCACTTATCGCGGTGGGGTCTGGAACGCATTAACCGCGATAGATGATGGTTTACTGTACTTGCTTCTTTGCTCGTATTCCTTTATATACATTAAGAATATCATAATGTATTTGAATAATTGTAGTCCTGACGTAGGTTGGAGTTTTTAAGGGTTAACATTGCGCTGAAATTTCTGGTAGCTGCTGTAGATAAGTTTACTGCTTGGAGAATTCGCCAAACAAACGAAATGTTGAACTGGCAGATAACACTCATTTTGCAGAGGCACAACACGCAGTTGTGGCGAGGCTTGAACGTTCGGCCATTTGATCATTGTCGTCATGAGAACAGATACTCCAATCGACGTGTCGACTTTATGAGTAACATTTTACAGCATTGTTTCAGTAGATATTTTTGTAATGGTATTTAATTTGTAAAAAATATGATGTATACAACACTTATATCCGGGACCATGCAGGTACGGTGACTGCAGTCGCAGCGTGGTAGAAGACGAAGTGGTGGATGCTGCGCGAAACGCAAACATCGACGCATTTATTAGGTCGCTTCCTGATGTAAGTGCTAACATTAAGTCGGTTAGGCCATAACTGTATCTTTGGGCTGTGGTAACCTCTCACAACTCGAGGTTATGATGTAGGGTAGAGGAATAATCTAAAATACTTGCTCTAAAAGCCATGTAGGGGATGTTGCTACCAAAGAACTTTAACTCAAGCTCCTTTGTTAGATATCTATCTTTCCAAAAAGATATCCAACTTAATAATGGGAAAACGTTACATTTTGTTCCGTTACTATAACTTTTGCTGTGGTCTCCGAAAATAAGGTTTTAGCAAAAATGCAATAGCATTGTTTTAATCAGAAATATGCGACACTAGTTGGCGCAAAAGGATCTCAGTTGTCAGGAGGACAGAAACAAAGAATTGCAATTGCACGAGCTCTTTTGAGAAACCCCACAATTCTACTTTTGGATGAAGCAACTTCAGCCTTAGATACTGAGAGTGAAAAGGTATACGGAATTGCAATTTGTTTTACGTCATTGCTATTGTTTAAGGTATGGCATACAAATTATTTGGGTAGCCAGTACTGTTAAAATGGCCCCACTCGTTAAACAAATGGGGCAGAGTTTTATATTTTTATGTTTTGGATTTTTGAACAGTGACTGGTTGGTACAGTGACCGACTGTTTTTGGAGTCTGCAGGATACAACTGCTCATACCAATTGAAAAGCGCTTAGTTTATGGTTTTGCATGGCTTTTGGGGTTTATAAATTTACATTTTACTGCTTTTCAGAAAAACGAGTCGGCCGACCGATTAACAACTACGCGCATAAGACTGTAATTTTTAAATTGAGAAATTGGGAGGAAATACTTTTGTGTTGAGTATTAACTAAATTATGTCAACATTTAGAAATGGGATATAAGAGTTGACCCCTACCCCAAATGTCCAAAGCGCTTAAATAATTTAGAGCAACGTTTTTCCAGAATGAAAAAGCTTTTGCTGTAACGTATAATATTGTATATTTACTTTTCAGACTCACAGAACAGTGAAAGTAGTTCTAGGCATCGAATGAGTTGTATGGACCTGCTTTGCAGCTATCTAATTTTATCGCTGCGAGTGAACTGGCTGTTATTACTTTCAATAAATTTACTGCTTGCTAGAATCTTCCAAACAAAAGAAATATTGCAACGTGTCTTTTTCAGGAGCGAAACAATGTTGCCTGCCGCGCTGAGGTTTGAACTCACGTCAACTAGCCCATTGTTTTTAGATTGTTCAAGCGACGTTGGATAAAGCTAACAAAGGGAGAACGACAATCATCATTGCTCACAGATTATCCACTGTGAAAAACGCTGACAAAATTATAGTAATTGAGAACGGATACCTGGTTGAAGGAGGAACCCATCAAGAGTTACTTGAACAGCAAGGAGCTTACTTCAAGTGAGAAGTGTTACACTTAACCACTGCAATAGAACCTTGCTCCCGCAATACTTGCACCCTGGAAGGCCTCGATTTCTAGAGTGGCAACTATCATTCAGTATTGCTTTAATGCTCCATCAAATGTTATCTCAAAGGGAGGGCATACCTTCCTCATTTTATATTTGCTGGAGGTACTGAAGAGAAAATAGCGTCATCAAGTTCTGGGTTTTCTACTAAACTAAAATATACAATGAGATCAAAAATCGAGAAAGTAATGCATAGCACCCTGAAATTGAATTTTACACATATTTTATATACTGCTTTCCTTGCTGCTCTACACTTACTTCCGGTGAATGTAATTCCAAACCAATTGCTAATTGGCAACAAAAGAAATGAATCTTACTTAAAAAAAAGTCGTCTTGTAATTTTAAGAGCATCTTGCCGTTCTCAAAAAAAAATTAGCCCTTCACCCAATTTTTAGCCGGTCTCATCTCATGTAAAAGTCTGGATTAGCTACAGTAAATCTAATATCCAATATTATATGAGAATAATATCCTTTTCACACATAATAATAAACTTTTCCACTTAATTCGTATTCTTTACCCTAACACTGTTGCACAAGCACCAGAAAGTAATGTACACTACTAACGTACGAGTAATTTAGCTTCTCGTTGCTAACAACCAGCCGTTTCTTGGACAAATTCCATTTAGAGAATCAATTGAAGAAGTCAGCCACAGGCAATTGCGTAAGGGTCCATGGGGTGGTATGATATGAGCCCAAAAATGTTTACATTGTCCGGGATTATTTTAGGTGTTCGACTTTTTCCAAAATTCTGCAAGTCGTACCTCTTTCCTCCGACTAGTAAAAAGGGTACAAAATTTCCTTTTACGAAACTAATCTCATAAATGGTCTTTAGCCTCAAAGAAAGCAAAGCAACCCTCCTAGTAAAATTAATTTCTCTTAAGCTGCTGGTTCTGACCATCAATAATTTTGGTACCGTGCCTGGATCTGACTTTGAACACTCGTGGTCGAAGAGAAATCGGTGTAGGTAGGCACTTGTAATGTTGTTTCGACGACCATGGATGCTGGTTAGCCTATGGATGAAAGACGGGACCATTTTACGACCGAGCATATGACTTAATAGTCGTGCACGTTAGTCAACATGTCGTGGTTGATCATTACTGCATGATGGTTTAGGCAGGTTTCTAGACCTAGGTGGACAACAGCGCTTGTAGAAGATGTCTATGAAGGGGTCAATAAAGCGGGCATTTTAGTGGTGTCACTACAGTCCGTCACACCGGGGAGCGGATATGAAATATATCATTTCTAATACCCAGCCTCCAGAAACCACCATCAACGATGAGATTTTGGAATCGATTTTGCTCTCTCTAGCGACCCTACTGGGTTAATTTCGCATTGGGCATTGATGCAAGACCAAGACAGCAGACGCCGCTTGATATGACCACCTTAGGACCATACCATTTCGGTCGTAATATCCGAATGGTTATAAAAACCGAAGCCTTCATAACAGCTCCTGAATCGTCCAAATACCGTAAGCCACAAGAAGTCCAAATACCGTCTAATGCATCGTTTTACCGAAGAAACAGTGTAACGTTGGCAGTAAAACAAAGTACAGTATTGAAACAGCACAAGTGACGGTAAAACTAAGTACAGTATGTAACAATATGTTGAAAAACCGAAGTTATAAGTGCGTGGCGGGAAAAAATACTGTACCGTAACAAGAGAAATGGAGAAAATGTTGGTCATATTATCCAAAATTTGGTCATATTAAACGGAGAATTTTAAATGGAAAAATTCCGGGCCATACCAAATTGGTCATAATAAGCGGCTGGTCATATTATCCGTGGTCATAATAAGCGGCGCCTACTGTACTCCAACCGATTCTTTCAATTAGTCTGCTTTATAGTCCTCCATGTAGCCTTTATCGACTATAATTAACACGCTGCCAAGACTGCCTTCCATAATAAACTTTTTCAAGGACTTCCAAACGGTATATCCAGTGATTCACTTGATTTCTTTCCCACCCCAATACCAATCTACGGGCCATTCCTTGCTCGCTTGACTAGCTCTTACCAAGCTGACTTCCAATGTTGAAGATTTGTTGACCGACTCCTGTTCCACTAGGTTCATACTCGACAAATTTTTCAACTTCTTTCCCACATAATCAATCTTAAAACTGACCTCACGCCTTGCTGGTCGCCAAGTTGTCTTCCCAAACGGAGCCTCTCCCAACTGATCCATCTTTGATTTGCTAAATAGACCTCTTTCGAAACAATTGCATGAATGATCTGTTTGCTTACAGTCCCTCTCACAGTGGCCAAGCTAAAGACTGACAATCCCAATCTTTTTGCCGCATCTTATCATTTGATTCTCAGTTTTACCTCCAAGTTGACTCACTAAGACCAAATCGCTTCACCCACCCCAATCAATCTGCTGAACTGGAACTCCTACAACCAATTTGTTGGACAGACTTTCTCCCTCACCTTTGTTTGGTTGAGTCTTTAATTAATTACCCAGCTAATCACACGTTGTGACGGATTTCTTTCTTTGATCTTCCTCCCATTTTACCTCTCAGATAGTCTTCTACAAGTGATTGATTTAAATTAACATCAAAAACATACCCAATATTTTAGGAAAGTTAATTAAACTCAAAGAAACCTTAAGGATTTATTCCAAATTGAGTAGCTTACTGTATCATCTGAAATTTCGACAAAAAGTTACCTAGGTATCTACAAACCGTATCAAATAAAATAAAAAATAAATAATCAAATAATGTAATTAAGTATCAATAAAAGTAATGTTAATTCCAGTAACGATACGAAAGTTGTATCGTGCGCGGTTTAATGATCCTCTGCGGTACTGCCCTTTGATTATAAAAAATGTTTTAAAAAATTTTTTATATGGACAACCATCTTGCTTTTCTTCTCTACTAATTCCTAATACGTTCTTCATGTATAGATATGAGCCAGAATCAAGCTTCAGTGTTGAAAGTCAGGGAAAAAGAAAGTTTTGTTTGTTAGAAATAACAAGGTCCCAAAAATTTTAAACTTTATGAGTTTTCAGAGAGATGATTTATACGCTTCTACTCGTGTACTTTTGCAGATTATGGAATGCACAAGCTTCGCAGAAAAAAGGTCCTGAATTAATTGAAGATGATATTACTTCGGAAAAAATTAGATCGGTGTTACAATAGTTGGATCACGTGACTTACAAATATGCAGCACTTACATCTGCTCTTGATAAAAATACATGTAAATAACGAGATTATTTTATGCAACTGTGCATGCACAGTTTCCACCGGCTGAAGCCTTGGAAAAATATTTTTTTATTTGTATCTGCCTATGTTTGTGTAATCTGTTATTATAACGCAATTTAATATCGAGATCAACAAGAAGTCACCCTCTGAGAAAAACTGTGCTTTTTGCGAATGATGTGGTAGCGCCGCAACTAAGCAACCATTGCAATGGGGAATAACCTACAATATTTATTAATTTAATTGATGGATCCTAAGGCAACTTCAAGGCTAACTACAATCAGTTGATTAAAATACCTCTTCCACGACTGGTTTCGTTCCTATTAGCACTCTTCAGGTGGACACCGGTATTGAACCGACAATCACATGAATTGCTTCATGCGGTTTACACCACTCCAAAAAGCAATAAAGCAATTCATGTGATCGTCGGTTCAATACCTGTGTCCACCTGAAGAGTACTAATAGGAACGAAACCGGTCGTGAAAGTGATATTTTAACCAACTGATTGTAGTTAGCCTTGAAGTTGCCTTAAGATCCATCAATTAAATTAATATCTAAACAGAATAATACCAGCTGCTATAAGTCGAATTATAATGTGATAAAAGCACTTGCTAACTGAGAATCAAAGCATTTCTTGCATTCAGCTTGCAGCATTGAGCGTGCATGATATAAGCTTGAAATTAACAGCATCAGTTGATAGGACCAATGGCGGAGTGGTGTAAACCGCATGAAGCATTTAATGTGATCGTCGGTTCAATACCTGTGTCAAGAGTACTAGTAGGAACGAAACCGGTCGTGGAAGTGGTATTTTAATCAACTAATTGTAGTTAGCCTTGAAGATGCCTCAAGATCGATCAATTGAGTCAAATACACGAGCGTCTGTGTGTCTGTTTTAACTCCTCAGAAACTGCTGGGGGCACAGGAGTCAAACTTGGCATGATTGATCACCACCCCGTGGTGAGTGTCATAAGGGTATTCGTGATGTCATACCCAAAAATAATTTTTTTAGAATTTGCGTTACTTAGCAGAGGACAACCGCTTTTTGATCAAACAACAATCAGCTTCCGACTTACCATATTTCAAAAGCTTTCATTTGTTTGGGGTCTAAAATGATTTCACAATCAACGATTCATTGAACAATCTGTTTTTTGTTCTTTCTTAAAAAGTACTCATCGCAGAAACGCGATTAAATGTTCAGGAGATATTAATAAGCTACTTTTGATAAAAACAGCTGTACAACAATTAATGTTTATTTGATTAGGCTACAAGCGCTTCTTTATTTAAGCATTTCAAGCCATCTAAGCATTTTTTCTTCTCTTTTTCGCTTGCACGCTTATACTGGGTCTATGACGTCATAATGTGTCTGGTAAGATTGACACAAATGTTCGCTACCGCAGATTATAATATCAAGATGTTTTCAAAAATTGCAACCTTTTTGCAAAATCAGTTTACTCAAAAACTGATATGTGACTTCATTTCTCAACCGATTTTAAACTTTCTTCAAGAAATTAAAGGTTATTTGAAGGCAATTCCGATAGTATACAATATGTACAAATAATATTAGTTTTTATACTGAACTTCAAGACCTATGGTGTAACTTTCCCCCTCCCAAAAGTGGTGAGCTCAGTAAAAACAGGTAGCCTTAGTATAAAAACGTTGTAATAACGTACTAACAAACACTGTCCTTTAAAAGCTTAGAAAATTTCTTTTCCACCAATATGGGACTCCAATTACTTGAGGCTAAGGATTAGTGTGTAATGGCTGATCAAAACTTGGTTGCCATGAATGATGTTTTATTTTTAGTTGTACAATTATCCTACTAGAGTAAACAAACTTGCAATTGTTAAACAAACTTAGTTCTTTGGTACATTTTGACTACTTTTTCTCACTAGCGTGGTTCTTTTGCATTATCTGTCTACGTTTTCAAAAAGATCCATCAAAAACTGAAGTCTCCAAATGTTTATAAAATGTCGGTAAAAACACACAAAATTTTAGTGCCTGCAGTTCACAAAATTGCAATTTCTAGAAAAACTAAGTCCTTTGGTACATTTTGTCTATTTTTTCTCAGTAGCATGGATCTTTGACATTATTCATCAAATTATTCAAAAGACTTAAAGTCTACAAATTTTAATTTGTAGCCTACTCCAAGCAAAATGTAAGTGTCGAGCTGCATATGATCTACATGTTAAAGCAATTTCTTTTGCAATGGGGCAAGGCTGTCGCAGCATCCAGCTGATTTGAGATTCTTAACCTCGACAGTATCAGTGGGGGCTCCTGCTACTGCTATAACTGAACTGTAAGTGCTTCATTTTGGGCTAGTTGGCTCTTTGCATGGCGGTGTTTATGCCAGGGCCAAGTAACATGCACGCAATCAGAGACGTTAGTTCATATTAATTCGTCTACAGTGACGAAGAAGTGGTAAGTAGCGATCCTAATAATAATGGCTCAAAACGCATTGTGAAGTCATAATGTTAAATGATATCTCAATGCTTGCCGCTATTTAGTGAAAATAGCAGCAGGGAGCAAAATTATCCACTATCATTTTGATAGCGAACATAATTGGTAAAGCCCATTGCTGATATTTGTAATTGCAGGGATAGACCTATCAGTACAAAACACTAGTCTACATTTAACAGTAAGGAGATCTGGAGTAGGGCTAAAGTTAAATGTAATAAAATCCCAAATTTAAGAAAAGATCAAAATTAAACAATAATAGCATCAATCTGTAACACTGGATTAAGAGGAAATGTTTTTGTTTAAAAAGAGCTTAATAGGCTCCAATTGCAATAGGTTGTATGTCTTAAAGGAAAAGCAGGACCCCTAAGGCCGAATTAAAGCAAACAGCGCTGGCAAAAATCTTAATGTCACCAATATTAATGCGAAAGCGGGTCCACCAAATCGTCGAACATGCCTACCACCAAACAGCTCATTTCGTTATGAGTCAAAACGACTACCATTTGGGCTACGCCATCAATTTTGATTATGTTTCACCTCCCTCCTTACTTTTTTAAAAATTACGAATGGTAGTTTGTGTCATCGTTCTTTCTTTTTGAATATCCAGTCTTCATTAATAAACCAACATGATCACCATTGCATGTACAGGAACTATGGCTTATATTCAGTAAAACATTTCGTTGTGGCTCTAACAAATGTTTGTACGGTTAAGCTGGCGCAGCTGCATTATTCGATACGTTTTAAATCGGCACGGGTGATAGTATGGCCTGCCGGGGTAAAATCGCTTTATACTTAGGAGAAACATTTTTTCCATTTTGCTTGATAATAGCTTTATAGAGCTACCGAAATCAAACCTGAAAATTTGGAAAAAGCAAGAACTTATTTAACTTCTATGAGCATACCTAAGCAACGAAAAACAAATATGAAACATAATGCGTAGCCAGCAGGGACTTAAGAAAGTTTGAGGCAAAATCAAAATTAACAACGTCACTGTGTTAAATCGCACCACATAGATGATATTATTGGTATTTTGCTTTGAAATAGCTTTATAGAGCTACCGGGGTCAAACCAAACATTTGAGGAAAAGCAAGGACTCTTCAAACTCCCCAGGACACGTCAAGCAGGGAGCAAAGAACATGCTACATAATGCGTAGCCAGAGAGGACTTGAGAAAGTTTAAATGGAAATCAAAAGAAAACAAACTCACCGTTTGAAATCGCACCACACGAAAGGCATGTTTGCCCTTTCGCTTTAGAATAGCTTAATATCAAAAATATGTTTCCTACTTCCAAACAACGGAAAACGCAAGGCTTTCTTGGGGTCGTGTCAAAAATGAACAGAGCACATATAGACCAAAGACATAGCCAGGAACTTAAAATGAGATATTCTATTAGGAAAAAAGCACAAAAAGTCGTGAACACCTTATGGGCAGGAAACACGTAGACGTTTGGTAACTCTTCATACAAGAACCTGATAGGTAAAACCGGCTTGGCCGCCTGAACCGACACTTTCAATCCCGACGTTACTGACGGGGTCTCTTCGAGTGACGCCGTCATATATACAGGGTGTCCATAAAGTTCGTGTGCACTTTAAAAAATGTATAACTTTATTTGTATCTGCGATAAAAATAATCTGTAAAAAGAATTAGAAAGAAGAAAATTAGATTTTTTAAGGTCTTAATGAAATTTTATTTAAGTTTCCACATGTCCTCCATCATTAGCAATGCAAAGGGTAATACAATTTTGCAGTTCACAGAAAACATTCGCCAACTGATTTATACTAATACCCGAAATCACATTAATTATTTTAACTTTCAAATCTTTTAATGAACTAGGTTTGGTTGCGCACACAATTGTTTTTACATGTCTCCATAAAAAAATCTAATGAAGTGAAATTTGGCAAATGCGGAGGCCAAGAAAATGGTCCGCCCCTTTCGATCCATCATTTAAAAAATTCTAGATTTAGAAACTGTCTATATGCAGAGCAAAGTGGCAAGGAGATCCATTTTGTAGAAACACTGTATCAGTTGAAACACTGTTTCTAATTTTGTGGTAAAGAATCATTCAACAACTGCACTCAAAACGCACTCCATCTCTCCACTTGCACGATACCGGGCATCCTCCTTCTTTAAATCAATCTTTTCTGTCTCCTTTTACACTTGCTTCTTCCAGATTTGAACCGATGCGATGGCGTAGTGGTTAGAGCATCCACTTCGCAGGCGGTAGACTTGGGGTTCAATTTCCTTGTCGAGTCATACCAAAAGCAGGTATATGGAAGCGGAAGCAGTGGAAGTGGTCCTTTTTCTGTGGAAGCGGAAGCGCGAAAAATCTACCGCTTCCGCTTCCACATAAGTTATTTGACTTGAAGAGTAACTTGGCGAAAAAGTTTTGTCCGTTTCCCGATGTGGATTAAACGGTGAAGTTGCACTATAAGTCTGAATGAACGTGCGATATCAGTAGCGCGAGAGAACGAGAAAAACTAGCATTACATTTTATATCGATTACGGGTAAGAAAAAGTTAGTTTGGACAATGAAACGTAGCAAATAAAATAACGATTTGATTAAAGTTAACTGACCTTGGTTAGGGGAGTGAAAACGTTGAAAAGCAAATTACTCACAACAAAAACATTTTCATCATTCTACATCAGTGCTCTTCAATAGGCGTTCCACAAAACGTGTAGTTGTGTTCTGTGAATTTATAGGGTTCCGTGAGGGGACCACGAAGGTTCTTTCCTTATTAATAGTATTTATTTCAGTATATTGATTTCTTATATGTAGAGGTGTTCCGTGTATATAAATAGTTAGTAATGGAATCTTGTGACAGCAACTTGCAGATTGTGATGTAATCCTATTTTCCACTTTAAGAACGTCTGAATTTGCTAACTCTCTTTGTTACGTAATAGTGCGTCTGTAATTTTAATTTTGCTCGCCTTATATGAATACAACCCAAATTTCGCACTTCGCTATTCAGAAGGATTAGACTCTACATTCAACACGTGTTCAAATGTCTAAGAAAAAATAAACACAGAGTAGTTCGGAACAACAAGTTTAAGCGAAATAGGTGAAGTAAGAGCAATATATGGATAGGTTTTTGTCTCCTCAAAATGATAAATGTTGGAAATGGCATGCTCCAGACCAAAAAAGTTGTTTTAGTTTTTGAAAATTGCTGTGAAAATAAAATGCAGTCTTCAATTTACCCCAACAGAGCAAAGGCTTACTAAAGTATGATGATGCTGCTGTTACGTGAACTGACAAATAAGAACATAGAAAGGAGAAAATCCTGAATTATAAACAAGCGATAGAGGCAGTTTACAATTCATTTATAACTGACATAGATCTAAACGCCTAATTGACATTCGTGTTTTTATGCGACTGTATTGCTATGAGTCATATAAGTGAGACGCAGTTCTAATGGAAAACAACTTAACACAACCAAAGGAGGTTGATATCACTTTTAGTTTATTTGTTATGAACAAGATGGAATTGTACCTGGAAAACAACTCATGGATGCTGCTTTCTCCTATGACTATAGTCAGCTTGTACTTGGAAAATAAACTATTCAAGCCACTTTCTCCAATTCGGAGAAACTACCCCAAAATCATTATAAATAACAGCCCCGAATTCTACTACGGCAGGTTGAAGGAAGCATTGGTTACATCGCCATGCTGCAGTATCCATCAGCTTCGATAAAGCATTAAGCACGGTACGTTTATTGAATGCTGCTGTGTACAAATGTGTAGATACAGAAATAGTAATATCATTCTTTGCATTTGTAGAAGTAAGATAAGCCGAATTTAACATCATATTCACTATCTCGCGCTTAGCACTCCTCTGTTTGTCTTATGGCCCATGAAACATGTGCTGTATTTGAAATCTGCGATAAATAAATGAATTGCTCGCTTATTGTTGGGCCATCAATTACCGGAGACGGGAAGAGTGAAGTTAAAATATCCGGACTTGTTCAAATAGGATCACTTCGGTTCGTCAAGGCGATTGGAGTGATCAAAGGTTACAGCTAAAAATTTTTCACTCTTTGCGGTCATAAGGCGTCCATAGGTCGCCCAAACAAATTTCGTCGTTGAGGTCTGAACGAGCCTATAAGTATAAGGCACCATTATTAAATGCGTTCTTATCACTAGTTTGTTGGACAAATGAAGTTGTCGTAAGGCACTCGCAGTTCACCAGAGCAAAATGCCGTCACATTTGTTTGGCAAACTGTTGAACAATAATGTTAAAGAGATGTGGCGCAAAAATGCAGGCAATTTTGTACAGATGTCAGTTTATGAGCTTTCAAGTCAGCAACAGTACATGCGATAAAGCAATTGCTTAGTATCGCTTGCGGAAATGAAAGTTGGTGCGATATTGTGATGCAAGAAAGTGATTGTGACATAGTGGTTTGCTAAAGGGCAGTTTCAGGGCCGCGGTGGAGGGAGGTAAGAGGCTGAAATCATTCTGGAGCCTATGCTCATTGAGGTGCGCATTGAACTGCATAGTATAGCTAGTAGAAGTGAAAGTTGTAAAATTTTGATACAATAAAGTGATTGTAATGCGTGAAGGGGTGGCTTTAGAGCCACAGAAAAGAGGGCGAGAGGGGAAATTTTGATTTGTTTTGACTGAAATTTTTCAAATATAAAAGAAAAGAACAAAAATACAACACAATTAACAAATTTTATTAAGGTTTCCAACATTTAGTGTTTTGTTTACATGCACTACTTTTTGCAAATTATTAGGTTAACGGTTCAGTTGCTTAGGCAAAAACATGCTGATCATTTTGATACCAAAATTGTCAAAAGTGGTTGAAATTTAGTCACTTGAACAAACATTAGGAACAACTACTGCCTTGAGCTAGTGAAACTTTGTCTAAATGCGCCGATATACCGGTATAACGACCAGCGATAGCAACAATAGGAAATTCACTGCGACCGCAAAAGGTTAAATTCGTCGCAGATTTGCATTTTTGCCCGATCTTTTACAGTTTTGCATTTTATTATAGCTATTACCTCTAATTTAGATATATATTAGCTAATCATTTGTATCTAAAATCTGTAGATTTTAAATTGAGTTAATGTTTTGCACGTTTTTATTTCACGAGTTTGTATTTTATCACTGCTAACTGCATTAAAAAAATAATTATATTACCCATTGTAATTGAAATCCGTCGATTTATGTAACATTATCATGTCCCGGAACAGATGGAGTGCTTTATATGAACATTTTTTTGAAGAAGGCAATAACTTTCGATGCAGAGTTATGCTAGATCAATGTCACAACTGCAATTCAATAATCCCAAAACTAAAACAGGGAAGCACGTCGGCTAATCTGAAGAGGCACCTAAAGTGACATCATTGACAGGCATTTGACTGGGTTGAGGAAAAAGACTCTGAAGTTACTAAAAAACAAAATTGCAGAAAGAAAAAGGACAAAGTAGTATGACAAGTTTTTTTAAAACAACTAATCGAAAAGCTACTGCATCCATCACTAAAGAAGATTTTACAAACAGAATATTGAAAATGACTGTCTACAACGGAGCTCCTCTGACATTTTTTGAAAGCGATGGATTTCGATCGCAACATGGTAACTTTGCAAAAAATTTGGAAATTCAACTAGGACGTCAAGCTATTTGTAGCAAGGTACTTAAAATATCCGAGAAAGAAAAATTAAATTTGAAGGAATCACTTTCTGAAGCTTTGGTTTCTATCAAATTTGACGGAGTCACTAGACTTCGATCGCATTTCCTGGGTATTTCAGTGCAATACCACAATGAAGAACACGGTCTTACAGTAAAGACGTTGGCTTTAGTCGATACTGAAACTAATCACACAAATTCTCATTTGAAGGAAATATTGTTGGACACTTTGAAGCAGTTCAACATTAGCAAGCAACAAGTACTAGCGTTGTTGACAATGCATCAAATATGACTCGGACTGTGCAACTACTAAAAGAAGATGAAGGAGGTGAAGACGATGATGAAGAGATCAAAGAAATACAAGATTTATTATCAATCGACCATACCATATACCACATGAGATGTGCTGAGCACACCATGCAGTTAGGAATTTGTGACGTGTTAAAAAAAGGGCGCGCGAAAAAGTTTTTAACAAAATTGCGAAAACTTGCTCAACATCTACCTTCACTACACACCGATGGAATTCTAAAGCGTCGTGCTAGCAAGGGAATGCTGATTGACATGCCAACCCGTTGGGGGAGTATTTTCCCCATGCTTCAGCGATTAGCGGATTTGAAATGTTTTGTTCAGGATCTTGGCTTACATGAATCATACCTTACCAAAGGTGAATGGGCTGAGGTCAAGATGATGGTCGAAGTACTACAAATACTTCTCGCAGCAACAATTTATTTTCAAAAACAAGATCTCACTCCGGGAGAATGCCTGCTTCATTGGAGAGAAGTCATGATTAAATTGGAGAAGCTGGATAACAATTTGGCTTCTGCTCTTTCCACCCCCCTGCAGTCACGCCAAGAGTTTCTATTGCGGAAAGAGGCTTTCTTGGCAGCTGTTTGGGTAAGTAGTGTTAGTTGACTTAGTCGTTGTGACGACCCACCAATATTTTTTGTTGACATAGAAAGGTTGCATATGACGTCACACATTTCGCGTCAAAAAAAGTGGCTGACGAAGGCTCTAATTTATGCTGGAAAGGTATAGAGCGAACACTAACTTTTGGGGTTATTTTGAAAATTAATGAAAAATTTATTGAAAATTGGAATAAATTATTGTTAGTTGGATCCTTGGAAACAAATAAATTTAATCAAAAGCAATTTGGTTGAGATTAGGCCTTACAGTTGGCTGGTCTAAGCTTAGTACTGTGTGCCAATTTTTAAAAATTGCCCCTAAGAGAAGTGCCATCTAAATACCATTTGCTCCTCAGTTAAAAATAATTTCCATACCAATTAGATACTCGTCGGTACATTAGCAAAAACAACCATTATCTCGTCATTACTACCGGTACCATAAGCTTGCCGGCAAGCTTGCTTGTTGTGCCCATGGGCAAGGCACTTAACGGTATGCCTCCATTGGTGTGACAGCACCAGGTTTCAACTCTTTGATTCCCGCGCCAAGCGTACCGTCGTTGATTAGCACTGAACCAGTAGAGTTGCTTTGTAGAACTAGTAATATTAGCTCTACGGATCCTTTCTGCTTCGTCAAACAAAAAACAGGAAGCGGTTGAAGCTTTCTTGCAGTGTTTTATTCACAAATATGCGCAGCTCCTCCCAGCGTGCGCAGTACGAAAATTCACGGCGATAAAGGCTACCACACAGCCTTGATAACAATTAAACAGGGGGACCAACACTGAGGCCCAAACAGAAATCCGAAGCATAATCAGTAATCAGGCCGAAACGAAAATTTACTACTCGTTTCGCCACGTTGACGTTTTGACAAGAATAGCGAAAATACACGTGGTCACTATATATATACGAGCAGATGCACCTGTTCTATTTATGAGTCAAACATGTGGCCTTATTTAACCACAGGGCAAAGACCAAAGAAAGGCAATACAACAAAGGAAGGCTTTTAGAAGTACCGGTAGTCCGTAGGAAGCCCGGTTATAACATCTACTACTTCCCAGTAGGGGCTAATTGTTCGGTTCGCTGTAGGGGTCTAATTTGAAGCTATATTTACTTAAACTCCTAACAAAACAACACGAGATCACTTAATTTACCAATAGTGTCGCTATGCCTTTATGTGACAAACAGGTGGTGGGGCCAAGCAGTCTACCCATCGTGGTGGCCCAGTTTGACGAAAACAGCAAATAAAAAATGAAAACAAAAACAGACATGCAAACAGAGCATGAGCTCATACGCATAAATAAATGAATCGGTACCGTAAGTTTTTAATTAACCTTGTTTCAGCAGCTTAGGCAATAGGCCAAAAAATTGCTTAAGAAGTAGTTAAGGTCACAAAATTGCATCTAATATGTCAATACGACTGGTCTGCCAGGCACTATTGACAAAAAGTTTCAAAGAAGTACTGATTTTATCCAGGGATGTGGAAGCGGAAGCTGGAAGCTGGAAGCGGAAGCGGTGGAAGCGATCCTTTTTCTGTGGAAGCGGAAGCGCGAAAAATCTACCGCTTCCGCTTCCACATAGATTGTTTGACTTGAAGAGTAACTTGGCGAAAAAGTTTTCTCCATTTCCCAATGTGGATTAAACGGTGAAGTTGCACTATAAGTCTGAATGAACGTGCGATACCATTAGTGCGAGAGAACGAGAAAAACTAGCATTACATTTTATATCGATTACGGGTAGGAAAAAGTTAGTTTGGACAATGAAACGTAGCAAATAAAATGATGATTTGATTAAAGTTAACTAATCTTGGTTAGGGAGTTAAAAACGTTGAAAAAGAAATTACTCACGACTGAAACAACTCAATCATTCTACATCAGTGCTCTTCAACAGGGGTTCCACAAAACATGCAGTTGTGTTCCGTGAGTTTTAAGGGTTCCGTGAGGGGACCGCGAAGGTTCTTCGTTTATTACTAGTAATTATTCTTATTTCAGTATATTGATTTCTTATATGTAGAGGTGTTCCGTGTATGCAGCATAAATAGTGATGGAATCTTGTGATAGCAGGTTGCAGATTGTGACGTAATTCTGTTTACAGCTATAGGATTCCTGGATACAAATAAGGTCAACGGGATGAGACGAAAGAAAGTGTAGCAGTTCAGTGCTGCTGGCTCGGAGACCCCTAGCATTCCATTGAAGAACCCTGAGGAAGTCGAGAGGGGAAGAAGAAGCAGGAGGTAAAGAGAAACAGCCAGGAGCATGAGGCGGTGGTGCTGGTGCAGAGGGAGAAGAAACAAAGTGGGCGGAAAAGGGATCAGAGGTTTGAAGGCGAGGATTGGGTGCGAGTGATGCATTAGCAGAAGAGGGCCAGATGGGCCAGATTGAGCAGTAGAGGTATACCAGATGGAGGAATTCAAGGAGGGAGTCACAGTGCTGGTAGGTGTGGGATCTCCAAAAAAAAGAAGGGAGGGAAGATCCAGAAATGAGAGCTGCCAAGAATTCTGAATCTAGAAAAGGAGAGTAGTGAGCACTTCAAATATACCCAATCAGAGCATGTGCAGCATTGCTCTGACTTACCCCGCCAGGTCATATTTCCAGCGCACACTAAACAGGGAAAGACGGGGAAAGGGTTAGGATGAACGTTGCCGCTCATCAGGAGAAGGAGAAGACGGGAAAGAGAAAGGCAGGAGAAGAGAGAAAACTGGCCGATTTTAAAGAGACTGCGTGCTCTGCGGTCGTTCAGAGGGCTGCACGGCGAAAAAATGGTTTGTGTGAGGGGAGTGCCCGGGGTAACTGAGACCCTCGGGAAGACCAACAGCCATTTTAACCCAACCAAAACAGGATTGGGACCGCACCACCACGTTGAGGAGGCTATTGATTGGTGTAATTCAATTTTGCTTGCTTTACATGTATATGCGACAGAAATTTCGCACTTCCCTATCCAAAAAGATCGGGGTCATTACCTGTTTGGGGACGGACAGAAAGTCCGAAATGATGATTACAGTAAAAGTTAAATCAAAGTCAGAGTTAGTTGAGGACAGAGAGGAAAAATCAGCGCTATACGGTGTAATGTGTTGTTGTGACGACAGTTATTGTCGAGAGCTGTAATATGTGGTCATACGGTTTAGATCTGAGAAGCATTAAGTTAACTGTTGTAAAAGTGGTTGTCAGTAGTGAAGGAACTTGTAATAACTGTCTATTTGTTGAAGTGTTTAATTATTTTTTGAATTGTAGTAACAAAATATTTGATTTTCTTGCAAGCAATTCGTGATTTCTAAATTTTTGTTGGTGGGAGTTCCGTGACAAACGCGAAAGTACATTAGGGGTTCCGCGATGACAAAAGGTTGAAAAGCACTGGTCTACATTCAGCACGAGTTTTTATATCTAAATAAGTGAAACACAGAGTAGTTTGGAACAATAAGCTCAAGCGAAGTAGGTAAAGTAATAGCAATAAATGAAGGTTTTTGTCTCCTCAAAATGATAAAGTGAAGAAGGCAGGCTACAGACCCACAAAAGTTAAAAAAAATTGTCAACGATCGTTTTCTCACTTTTTGTTAGTGGAAGCGGAAGCGGAAGCGATAGGTGTGGAAGTGGAAGCGGAGCGTTTGAAAAATAACCGCTTCCACATCCCTGATTTTATCCATCAATATCCAATCGAACATATGACAAACGGTACAGAAGTCTGCGCTGTCATTTAGGCTACAGTATAATTCAAGTTTACAACTTTTTAGTATGCTTATGCAACCTGCAACCAAATGCACTGTAGAAGTTGCACATTTATATTAACTCACCTTTCTCAAACACGCTGATTAATCGAATATGAAACCCTCACAGAAGCTGGCTACAAATAAGTCTGCATATTTAGCCCATAAAATTAGCCCAACTATTAGCAATAACAAGCAAACCTTAGCACATCTTATCTTACTTTGACTTCAGATTTATGCCTTAGCATCAGTAAAACAACATATCTAACGTTCATTCAACAACTATCACGTTTATCGATTTGATTTGCAAAAAACGATACCACTCCTATTCAATTCAATGCAAAAACACTGGTCAGCCACTTTTTTCAAGAGCAAATTTTGATGACTTTTGATCACGTGCATGCAACCTTCCTATTATATTCAACTCAGTACTGCAAGCGTTTGTGCATTTGATTTTATTTGAGTCGAGAATAACAACTAATCTATTATAATACGAATTATAGGAGCAGGTGTTACCCTGTTTAAGATATTACTTTTAATTAATTGATATTAAGGCGTATAGGCTAACTGCAATCAGTTGAATAAAACATACCACTTCCACGACCGGTTTCGTTCCTATTAGAACTCGTCAGGTGGAATCAGGTATTGAACCGAAGATCACATGAATTGCTTCATGCGGTTTATGCCACTCCGCCATCGGTCCTTTCAACTGATGCTGTTAATTTTAAGCTTATATATGGTGCACGCTCACTACAGTGAGCTAGATGCGATATATGCTTTTAATTCCCAGCCAAGCCAGTGCCTTTATTACGATATAATACGAATTATAGGAGCGTAAAAGGCACTGGCTTGGCTGGGAATTAAAAGCATATATCGCATCTAGCTCACTGTAGTGAGCGTGCACCATATATAAGCTTAAAATTAACATCATCAGTTGAAAGGACCGATGGCGGAGTGGCATAAACCGCATGAAGCAATTCATGTGATCTTCGGTTCAATACCTGATTCCACCTGACGAGTTCTAATAGGAACGAAACCGGTCGTGGAAGTGGTATGTTTTATTCAACTGATTGCAGTTAGCCTATACGCCTTAATATCAATTAATTAAAAGTAATAACTAATCTATTAGTTATATTAGGATTGACTGACTTATATAACCGTGATATTATCATTTTATTTTCTTTCTTGATAGGTTGATGCTCGATCAAGAACCCTCTTGAGCAACCAGGAGCAACTGCGTGCAAAGAGCAATCTTCAGTTAATTTTCTTGCGTATTCAAAGCACTTCAAGCGAAAGAGCAAGTGCCGATGCAAAAACTGACTCAAACGGAAGTGAAGCAGCATCAGAATCTGCAGCATCAGTATCTGACTTTGATGCGTATTTGAACTCCTTACATTCAACAGCGGCTGCTGAGCCATCAGCTACGGCGTTTGCAAAATCTGATCTTACTGCATTTGCTGAGGCGCTTGTTGATCTAGAGCGGCTCGGAAGATTGAAACTGCCAAATGTTTGGGACATTATTTCCAAAAATCTCCTTATTGTACAACCAGTATCGCGATTCTTCAGCTGTTTACCCTGCACGCAGATATCTGTTGGACTTATGTTCTCCCACTTAAAGCTCGTACTTCGTGAAAACAAAGTCCAAATGGGCAATGAATTAAGTGATGCCATTGTGTTTAGGCGGACAAATAAATCTGTGTAAAGTTGAAATTATTTTATCTTCGCTGTCTTTTTAATTATTTACTTTTATTTTTCCTTCTTTTAGTCATTTTTGCCATTTTCGTATCTTTGGTTGCACTTTTTGATTGTAGTAAATGACATATTTAGTACTGCTAAGGTCAACAGCCGTTTTTCGTTTCTTGTTAGTGGAAGCAAAAGCGGTGGAAGCGGAAGCGATAGGTGTGGAAGCGGAAACAATAGGTGAGGAAGCGGTTGAAAAATCACCACTTCCACATCCCTGACCAAAAGACTATAAAAAATGGTATTTACAGCTTCCCTGCTTGACGCTCGGCGTTTATGGGAGGTTGTGGAGAACAAGCCGGCAAGTTCGCTTGTTGTGTTCTTGGGTAAGGCACTTAACGGGACGCCCCCGACTTTATGTGGAAGACAGGTGGCCGAGACTCCTCAGAAATGGCAGCTCCCAAGCGAGTGCGGACGTCCCCTCCAAAATATAGCAATACAATTTGCTTTCTCGTAAATGGAGGATAAATATGGCAAAAAAATCTTCTTTGGTCGTCTTCGCTTTCTCTTGTCACTTACTTCAAAAGGTCTTCTTTTTTATTGTTGTTTGCTTGTGCATATAAGTGTTGTTTGTTTTTTGTTTTTGGTTCTTTTCACTTGCTTGCTGCTTTTTCTCATATGGACTAATGTGTCTGCAATGAATGAATAATTATAAACTTCATTTTGCCCTGGAAAATAGTGTTGATCCTAAAAAAAGGTCTTCACTGGATAGTCTCAGGCCAAAACCCTAGATTGCAACAAATTTATCTATTCCATACCTTTGAAAGAGAAATAATCTCCAATTGAGTTACGCCACTATAGACACATCTGATGCAATTTTGTCTGAGGCTCCCAAAATCGTCAATCCACCAATGGCCAGGGATTGCCAACCCCGGTCAAAACAATATTTGATTTGAATATTTTTCAAATCATCTCTTGACTCTATGTTGTACACCATCGTATTAGGATTATAAAAAGATTGAAGATTAAGAGGAAAAATTTAAACACCACATTACTATCTAAATGTGGTGTAATGATCTTCCTAAATACTAAACGTCAGGCAAAGCGATAATGTTTGCTGACGACATCAATATATTTTTTAACAGCAGTTCTTATCTAGCATTAAATAAGATTACAAATACTCAATTGAAACATGTCGAAGACTGGCTTTCTGCATGTAAATTAACACTTAATGCTGATAAAACCCTATATGTTGCTGTCGCGTTTCAATAGAATTTTCATTCTATCTCAATCTTTAATTTACTTTTTAAAATTGAGGCGACGTATAGTATCGCTCGAATAATTGAGTTGTTTGCAACTTAATAGCTAGGAAAAGATTGGCTTCCACTAAGATACTTTAACCCACGCACTTCTCAATCAAAAACAGGACAAATATATTCACAAACCACTTTAAAACTTCGAATTCCATCGCTTGTCAAATACAGAAACTAAAGCACTTTAATATATAAATAACAAAGACTAACCAAAACTAAAACCACCAAAATAATCGCTTGTTTGCTGTTACAAAAATCACCACAAAACAACGCACTTTTACTACACTCTACTATCTCTTTCTCACTCTGAATAAATGAAAAGTTCCTCTGCCTTATATATACCATTGAAAAATAGTCTAGAAATTGCTAGAACATCAAGTGACACTGGAAAAACACATTAACAAATTATGTAATCGGTAATAATAAAAAAAGAAAAATCTTCGAAAAGAAACAAGAATTACTAGAATACATTGGAACTTAGTCATGTTGTCAACTATTGTGACGTCAGAAAAGGCTGCGAGTTACAAATTTATTTATAAATGCGAAAGAAAAGATCTTTTTTTCGAAAACAGTTAGCAAGCTTAGGGCTTTAGACAATACAGAGTTACAATTAAAATGATCACTGCAAAATGAAACAACAGAATACAATAACTATACATATATAAAAACTATACTATTCTTTTAACGCAAATTTACTCATTCGTGACAGTTGAGTTCAGAACTCCAAATAGTCTTCCTCCACCTACTGCGCTGTCAATTCAATTCAAAAACAAACATCTAAAACGCGTAAACACTTGCAAGTTTTTGGGTTTAACCATCGATAAACATCTTTCATGAAAGCCACATATGCAGTGGTTGCTGTAAAAACTCAGATGCAGCTACAATGTAATTAATAAAGTAAAACAGTATATTGATAAAAGTTCATTGCTAACTTTATATCACTCTCTTGTTAATAGCTATGGCCAATACTGTGTAATATCCTGGTGCCATGGTAACATAACTATGATTTAAAAGCTGCAAAAAGTTTCAACCAAAGCAATTAATTTGATCAATGCTAAGAAGCAGAAAAACAGTAACGTTTTTCAACACCGCAATCTGCTAACAATACAACAGTCTGGACAACTTGAAATTCCCAATTTTGTGCACAAATATTTAAATAAATCTCTTCCTCCTGCTTTTTCAAACATCTTTGATTCTAACTTTCTTAGCGAGAACGCCACTCTTTGTACTCGATCCAGATCCAAATTGTGCTCTCAATATTACAGAATAAAACTCACACAACAAACACTGAAATTTAGAGGCCCAATGTTATGGAATAAACTACTTGTAGCACTCAAAAATATTAAATCACTTCCCAAGTTCATCAAATGCTTTAAAGAATTTGTTATAAATCAGTAGATTAATATGAGTCATGTTTTAAGACTGGTAACTTACTTCTTTTGGTGGCTTAAAGACATAATATTAAAACGAGCTTGCTAAATAGGATAAAAAGTGAAAGAATAGGTATTTGCTGTCTTTCTTTTTCAGAATCTACTAACCATTTTTGAACTACCAATTAAAAAAGAGCGAATCTTCATTTTATACTCCATCTCCAACTTCAGGCGACAACTGCTCCTCAAAATATTTTCTGATGAAGAAGAAAAATAAGGAATATTCACCTGCGATATAGGTCCATGAAACTTCAGTCCATTCATTGGATTAGATGATTAACTTTTATTTGAGGTTAAATAGACAGGGACACTTCCAATGGTTTACTTAAATTATCTACAATCAAGCGATTAAAATTAGGTCATAAAAATTCAAACGCAATGTTATATTGCTACTATTTATCTGCAAAGTGCATTGTCCTGGGCAATAGGACTATAACTGCATTCGACGACAGGTTCCGGCCTAGAGTGTTAATGGAGCTAACTCTTTAACTGTCGTTGCTCCCTGGTCACCCTTTGGCGAGGTGTAGTACCTGCTAGCCCCCCTCGTTAGGGTAACGACAGTTTGCACTGAGAGGAATGTATTTCTTTTAGCGATTATCGAGTGTATTTACATAAGGTAAAATTTTGTTATTTGGCTGATTGCTTTTTTAGTTTTTTTTTTTTTTTTATTTCAATTGTTTTGCTTGATGTTTTTGTCAAGTGCGGTGACCATGCCCCTTTCTACAACCTTTTCAATGTAACTATAAAAAATTTGGGATTGTTTAACGTCAATTCGTTTTGTTGCCCGCATTCCTTTTTTGCTCATTGTTTATATCCGATTGTCAAGTTTTTTGTGTTGAGGAAACAGACGCAAAATAAATAGCCAAATTGCCAACTACTAAATCGCAACGGATAGCATAATAAAAACACGTCAAAAAGATGAATCGGGAAGAAAATTTGGTAAATCGTAAAATAATAAGCTGTCCACATTTTATTGAAACCAAAATAAAAAATTTACAGAGATGAGATCCAAGATGCACCGCGCAGTTTAGATGGGTCTATGCATTTCAATTTTGCTGGCTAAAAAAAAGATCGATACCCATTTGTGATAAATTTGAAAATTGGTTTAAATGAATCATTGTGAATATAAAGCATTTAAAATCAATCAAGCGTTAAAAATCCAAGTAGGCGTGTTGCAGATTTCTAACTTAGAGAAGAGTTGGTGATGTTGGAATTCTTTATTGCAGCGAAATGTAGTAGAATTTTCGAACAGTTTGATAAAGAATTCTCAGTTGACAGAACTTTACGAATTTGCTGAAGGCATTTAGCAGTCTCTTAAACTCACTGTTCATTTTATGTTAAATGAGTTTAAACTAGTTAGGCCATCATATGCTCTTAAATTCAGTTTTTAATACAGTAAAATGCCGATTATCCAAACTAATTAGGACTGGGTATGGTTTAGATAATCCAATGGCAATCCAAATATGGTATTGCATTACCAGGAAAAAACCGCTTACTCGTTTTTCTGGTTGATTTCTAATCTCAACTTTTGTCTCCATTGTTACCTTTTGTTTTCTTTTAATGGAAGACATAGTCCTAGAGTAATTTAACTCTTAAAACCTTTTGCATTCAAGCACATTGCGTTATTAACTGCTTTTTGATCGTGGTTTGTCAAGCCAGACAGTGATTGCTCACAGTAAGAATGTAGATGCACCTTTTGAGACGTTTGTCAGAGTAGCATTTGAATAATGGTCATTCAGAAATCAGCACTCTACTGTAGCTCAAATTATTTTGATTTTGCTTTCAAAATTACTATTCTTTTTCATTAGTTAACTTTAAAAAGAAAAAGTGAATGACGGTAGCTATTAACAAAACTAAATAGGCTGGTATGTTTTTAGATTTCACAATTTAGACATAATTAGTATGGAATGGTACCAGTAATAACCGTAGCCTTTAAATTGCAAATTAATTTTCATCACACCTATCACAAAAAGTGAAATGAGTCAAAAGTGTAATGCATGACTGAAAGGTACTCTAGGGCCTTCAAAAAGGCAACTTGTAAAACGTAGCCTTCCATTAATAAGACTCCAATTTTTGGCGGCTGAACTTCACAAATATGCGATTTCTAGAAAAAGTTAACTCTTTGGTACATTTTCATTATTCTTTTTCAAAAGTATGGTTCTTTGTCATTATCTATCAAACTTTTTAGAATTATTCACTTGAAAATGAAGTCTTTAGACATTTTCAACAGTCGCCTACTCCAAGAAAACAAATTGGTGATTTCCCTAGAAAAAGAGGAAGGGGAAAGATGGTCCAGTTTTATCTCTTGCAACAAAATATTAGTATTGAGCTACATATCATCTAAATTTTGTATCTTCTTTCCTTTGCAATTGAGTGTAGCCGGCACAGCCAGCTGATTTGATATTTTTAACCTCAACATTATTAATGGAGGCCCTGCTATTGCAATAGCTTAACTGTGATTGCTTCTTTTCAAGTTAATTTGCTCTTTCCCTGGCTGCATTTATGCCAGAACCATGCAACATGCACTCAATCTGAGGCATTGACTCATTCAAATTTGCCTACGCTTAAGAATACATCGTGAGTAGTGGTCCTAATATTTGATAGCTTAATCCTGAAAATACATATGAATTACCTTGGTGCCATCTCACAACTTTGATATGCTTTCAAGCACATGCTGAATTTAACAGATAAAAGTCTCTTTAGTTTAAGAACACCTGTATGAATACAGGGTAAATAAGACATTACCAAAGACTATAAACTCGGGAGACACGTAGTGGCTATGCACACCTGCCCATAACGTTGTTTTTAATCGAATGTGTTTAAAGAAATGTCAGTTTTTTCAAAAGTAATACTTTAACATCTGTATCAAGGTTCAACAAGGGATCATTCATTTAAATATTTTGTAAGCATGCTTTTTTATTCTGCCTTGAATGCTTTTACAAAGCAGGGTTATGTCATAATCTTAAATGACATCACAATGCTTGCCACTACATAGTGAGAACAGCAGCAGGTGGAAAAATTATCTGCAATCATTTTAATAGCAAACATAAATATTACTGATATCTGTAATTGATAGGCTCTTTGCATCAGTACAAAACACTAATCTTCATTTAAAAGTAGGGAGGCCTGGACTAGGGGCAAAGACAAATGTAATAAAACCCCAAGTTTGAGAAAAGATCAAAATAAAACAATACTAGCAAAAGTTTGTAAAATTAGATTTGGAAAGAATATTTTGATTTGAAAATATTGTAATAGGTGCCTATTGGAATAGGTTTTATGACTTTGGGAAAAGGCATGGTTCTTTCCTGCTCTAGCCAAATTAAAGCAAACAGCGCCGCCAAAAAATTTATTATCACAAATATATTTATGAAAGTAGGCTCACCAAATCATGAAATGTGCCTACCACTAAATAGCTCATCATTTCTTTAAATGTCAAAACGACCACCATTTGAGCACTGCCACGATTTTTGACTATGGCTGCATTTACCATGCCCCAAGTCTACTGGTAGCCAAACTAGTTAAGAATGGCTTTCTCCAGTTAAAGAATGGCATACCACAATGATCCTGCCTACCCCTCTACTTTGTAATGCATATATCAGTTATTTTCGATGCTAGGATCACAGCTATAGGCTGTAGCTGTTCAGGTGACTTAGTATGCTTGTTTTTCCTGGACTCCTTGACCACTGTCCAAGGTTGAAGAAACCTTGACTTCAGTTATGCTGGAAATATCTTGCTATTTAAGGAAATGAAAACTGAAGTTAAGTCTGGTGAAAACGACAATCTCAACTTTTCACCTCAATCTAAAGGAAGCAAATCTCCATCAAGTCATGCTTGACCATTGCCCACTTTCTAATAATCTTCACCCAATAAAGCTGGACTGCCAGGTCACCCTCAAGATGCATATTTAGTCTGTTGTGGCTAAAATAAGCGCAAGAAACAACCTTTTGAGGTGTGTGGCAGCATCGGTGTAAGGAAGGCCAACTCATATCTTTTGAACAGTTGCTCTTTTGCTTGTCTGCAATGCTGACGAATATGCTTCCTCAGAATACTGTTGCTGTGCCTATGTTAGAAAGCTAGATTCATCTCCGAATGACACTACAAAGATTATCACTGGTTACCTTCACCTCACCTCAATAGGCTTCTAGCTGGTGCTTGCAGGATTTGCCACACTGCTGCTGCGCAGACAAAACGCAATAGCTCAGTTGGTAAAAAAGTTCAGACTGACAACAATCACAATTTGCCTAATCTGGTGACAACAGGCTAGCAAGGTTTGGAGTCTCAGCAATTGTTCTCATTGTGTTCCTTTTATTTACCAAGCTGTTGTACACAGTAGGCCCAGTTTTAACCTTCTCGATAATAGGAATTTTTGAAGGTGTGACATATCTTCAAAGACTTGAAGGCATACCGCATATACTTGCGTATAGGTCGCACTTTTTCACCCAAAAAAAAGCCAAAATTTTAGATGCGACCTATACACTGGACATAAATACAAACACCACTACTCTTGTCAAGGGATATCCATAGAATTGGTCCAAATCAAATCTATTTTGCAAAAAGATCCACTTCAGTCTCGCCAATCCAATTAATTTGTTTTGTAAATAAATTTTTGAAAAAAAAAAAATATTTGGTAGTTTTTGCGTTAGAATGAACCGTGTAACTTATCATATTGCTGTGTAATTTATAGACTATCAACCAAAAATACCCACTTCAACAAGCACAAATTAGGGTTGCAACCTATATGCAAATATATACGGTATCTGATTACTGGGTGTCGCACAAAGGAAGGTGTATTTTCTTTTAATTTTTGCTCAAACTTTATATTTGATAAACTTTTCCTTTAGTTTGGTATTATAAAAGAACAAATTTGTAAATCCATTTGTAAAAAATTATCTCAAAGTGACAGTCAATGCCATTTCTATTGCAAAATGTTACTGAAAAAAATAAAATATCCCAATTTTAGTGAAACTCGGCATCGACCCTTGCTAGTACCAAACTTTCTGAAAAAGTTTTTTCTCTCACCCAACTTTTTCTGGCAATGTCCTTGAAATTATTTTCACCCATGCATAATAGGCTATTCACTCTTCCAACTGTTTGTTCAAATTAAAAAAAGAAGGATTTTGCTCAAAAGCAAGAACATTTAATTGGATTTTTTCTGGCAGACCTGATTGTGCCAATTAACATCAAGCACCCCACCACTGCCTTTGATTTGCTGTTACGTGTGCAGGGAGGGCCAAAAGTCTTAACTTTTGGCCCTCCTTAAAGTTACACCCTTGTAAAATTAATATAAAATATAATGTATGGTAAGTTTGCTTTGAAAAACTTTATTTTGTTTTAGGTCTTGTCACCCAATTCAAAATTTCCGCTATTTATTGTTATGTTGAGTCCGTTTGTGCCCCATCATTGTCATAACATATTTTAATTCGACGCAAAGTTCTGTCAGAAATTCTCGTAAGCATTTGAGGTGTAGCTTCATTGAAAGCATCTGTCACTGTTTGCTTCAACTCGTCAGTGTCCCTTTTTTGCAACATTTTCTTTAATGAAGCCCCATGAAGAATTATCACGTGGTCAGGTCAGGACTTTGAGGCGGCCAGTCAAGTGGAGCGGGCAAGATGGCAGATCAACAGCCAATCCTACGACTGGGAAAAATTATATTAAGATATTCCCTTACAGTTATTGCAAAATGAGCTGGCAACCCCTCTTATTGGAACCAGACATTGCTTCCAATTCCAAGGCTTTGCAGATGTGGTATGAACCAATTTTCAAACATGGCTAAGTAGTTAAGATAATTGACAGGTGTATCAAAGAAATAAGGTCCAAACAGGTGTTCTCTGCTCATTGCTCTCCATGTCATGACACGTAGAGGATGATGTTCCACTTCCTCACAATAATGTGGGTTCTGCTTGAACCAAAACACACTATTCCATGGTCAGTAACTTCGGTTATGGCACATTCATCATTCAAAATGACTGTCTTTTTGACACCGTCCAAAATTCCTCAGCATTTTTCCACATGCGTCCAGTTGGCAGTTTAAATCGTCATGTGACTGCTCTCCAACAAGCATTAGCAGATATGGACACAGTTTGAGGTCAGCTTTCATGTGCTTTCTTAAAGTGTTACGTGGCACTCCAAGCTCTACTAATAGCTTTCCTTGTTGACTTTTTGGGAGACTTGCTAATTTCGTTGTCAACCTCATGGCATTGAGTTCTTCTTGTATGTGGCCTACCTGTTCTTGATTTATCCTTTTCACTCCAGTTTGGAAAAGTTTGCGTTTCAATCTCAAGAGTGCTTGTTTTGGTGGAGGTTTTTTCTAATTCGTTTCATTTATGAATTCAGACACTTGCAACAATTTTTTCTTTGTAATCGTTTGTGTCACACATGCTTCAATTGCTTATTACTATATATATATAAAATCCCTAAATTTTTAAAAATGCTGCCAATAAACAAAATTAGGTTCCACAAATTTAAAAACTAAACTGGTTTAAAAGTACCAAAAGTACATCTAATTAAATTTTTTAAAGCAAATATCCTTTGCAATACGTATTTTATTGATTTTCTTGGGGGCAACAAGACATTTGGCCCATCCTGTGTAAACCTAGTTTTAAGTATTGATTAAAGGCAAGAAACGCGATTTCTTTTCACAAAATTAGCAGAATAGTGAACAATAAGTTCATTAATTTCGATTTTGTCGATATGTGTAGACCTAGAGACCATCCAAGTATTTTCATATTTTGACTTGTGTTAATAGTTATATTTTTATCTTTGCATGTTAAAGACAAAAATATAGACTTTGCCGGACGTCTGGTAACACTGAACTTGTCTAACTGTACGTTTTTAAAATTAGTGGAATGGTCCTGGTCTAGGAAATAAAATAAAACGTTAAGAACTAATTTGATTCATGAAACTCGAGAGAACCAAATAATTGGGAGACCACAAAGTGACTTTATCGTACTTAAGTAGCTTCACCCGCACATGCACTAGGATTGGTTTGAACCTGAGACGTAGCTTTTATCAAATCATTGGTTCCACTCATCCATGCACATTGCAACATAATGCTCTGAATACTCAACCTGTCCTTTGACGACAAATTTTGCACATGCTTGCAGTATAACATGAGTGAACTCATGACGCCAAGTTTAATTGTGAATCTAGTCTCAAGCAACTTGAAAATGTATGAATGTTGCTCGAGCAGCTAAAACAGCAAACTTTTTAGCAGAAGTATACTTTTATGTATTAAAATCTGGCAAAATTCTAGATCTTTTGAATTTTAGCAGAATCCCATGAAATCATTTTGCAGATTTTGTGTTTGTGATCTGACAACACTGTGTTCGATATGCAGTTTATCAAAAGCAAAAGCAATAGTGATTTGAAGCAGTGGCTAGGGTGCTGGTACCGGCTTTTTAGCTTTCAACTCTAAAATGTCGAAGAAGGATTCGTATTGATTGTATTTAGCGCGAGATGAACATTTTTGCTCCGTCGGTTGCTTGTCATCATATTACATTAGGGTCAGCAGTGCATCACTTCATGTTTTGTGAAGCACAACTGTCTTGAAACTTTTTTTAGGTAGGAGTATCACGTGAGGATGAATGCATGATTAAGTTGAAAATAATGGATTCAGAAGAGTTTAGGAAGTCAAGTCTTTATAGGAATTATTAACTACTGTCAGCAATTCCAAACAAAAAAGAGTTATTTAAGAAGAGAAACGACAACGTCGCATTAATTCCACATATTCTGAACAGCAAAGCAAGAATTTGCTGTTGGAGAGGAGACACGAGAACGTTGCAAATGCTCGTTAACAGGAAACTGACATACCAGAAGCCTACCAGGAAGCAATGCAATCAAGTACTGTAGCATTCAATTTTCGTGTACCCTTTGGTATAGAACTGGGAGAATGTGTTCATTACGTTACAAATATTATAATATTCATTTCAAAAAGTTTAAAATCGAAAAATTGTTAAACATTGTATCCTATTCTGAGTAATAGGCTATGTTCTTAACATGTCAATCTGCTCAGTGTCTACTAAACAGATGAAAGTGTTTTATTGTGCCTCTTTTTCCAAGAACACTACAGCGCGATGTTCGAAATGAATTTTAAACCAGCCACCTGACGGTTTTGGGTCCACTTTGTCACGCTGTTATCTTGTCTGTCATTGTTTTTTATCGAAATATTCTGCTTGTTAAAAATCGCTAATATGAGGAAATAATTTGGAGTGCCATTTCTATCAACTTTTACGGCTTCATTTTCTTCTTTGCCGATGAGGCCAAAATACATTCCAAGAATTGTTTAAAAAATTTCTAAATTTAATTCCAATGCAAATAGGACCAACCAGTAAATCTATCATCACTGGCTCCTACACTGAATTCTCAAGTCTTTTAAGAGAATGTTGGTTAAACACAATTTTTTTCACAGTTTTTAAGTTTGTTTAACAAACAAAGCAATTGATTTATTAATATTCAAAACTCCTTACTCTATTTTGCGCCTAATTTCCCTCAAAATGTCTTCTAATATCACAATCCTTAGAAAGATGCATGCAATGTGAAGTCGCATTTCATTGGTAATTTTTTTCTACCTTTGTAACAATGATTAAAAAGGTTTATTTCTCATTCTGGCTCTCGAGTTCTGTTCAGAGGAAGGAACTAGACGGCAGTTTCTTCCGTAGGATGCGATTTAAAATCGCATCAAATTTAACGCGAGTTGTCACGCAAAACAATTTCTTCTTGCGTACATTGATGCATTTTAGTGAAACTGCAGGATAACAATTTATTTGTTTGATTATAGCAAAGTGAGTAAAACTGGCCGAACACTACGTCCACAACAAAACATATACTAAAAAACGCATCAGTTTTGCAAAAAAAACAACTAAAACAAGCAAGTTCCCGAAATTGTAAGTAGAGTAGCACCACGCAAAGAATAGAAAGAACTATTTGTCAACAAAAATCAGGCGTTTGAGTAATAGAATATTTTTTTGCAAAGCGCTTTGCCATTGGAGTCTGCTTCAATCCCGTACAATTTCGAGACTGTTTGTAGAACATTAAGAGCTTGCCAACCACTCAGTGTGAAATGTTTTTGCATGCGCTCCATGACCAAAGTATTGCTTTGACAATCATGTGAAACCTGTATGTCACGTTTCAAATTTGCTTTCTCCAGCACTCTTAGGACATTGAGGAATACATGCAGTTACTGCTACCTTGTCGTTTCTCTTCAATAGCCAATCGTTATTGTTGTTGATAATTGCTGACAGCAGTTATCAATTCCTTCAAAGGCAACTTCCTAACCTTTTTGTAGAACAGTGGTGCTGAAACTGTGGCCCGCCAAGCGAATTTCATTTAAACGTGATACTTTTATCGTTTAAGCGAATTTTTATGGAAGATGTCAAGTTTCTTTTTTCAGCTGTTTACTTTGAACTAACTGATTTTACGGGAGGCGAATTCAAATGCAAAATAGTTCAACTACCATACAAAGTTAGATACAGCAAAGTTTTCCTTCATAAATTTATTATTATTAGTTCTTATGGCCCGCGAAGGGTTTCCAAAAGACAATGTGGCCCACAAGCTAGAAAGTTTAAGCACCACTGTTGTAGAACCATATTTTCAACGTGTTTTCTTGCTGACGTGATTAATTCTTCCAAGCAAAAGTTTCTGACAGTTACGCTCGACAGGATATGCAGTGATGCGCTGCTGATGCTGGCGTAGCGTGATGACGCGCCACTGTTGTAGCAAGCGTTCATCACGTGTAAAATGTAGCCAATAAAAATCCTTAACCAGCACATAATAGTTGAAAGCTAAAAAGCGGATGCCAGTACTCTAGCCATTGCCATAATTTTGTTTTTTACCGAAGTAGCATAGTAGTAAACAATATAAAACAGCAATAGGCGAAAGAACGATTTGATGATTAAAAACTCAAGACAAAATCTTTGTGAAGATAAAAATTAGAAAATGGGAGAAGAAACTGCAGGCACTAACATACTAGGTCCAGTATTTAAGTTGATTAGTAGCAAGAATATAAAATATGTCTAGTTTACTCTTGAAGTAAAATTTTGTGTAGTGTCAGTCTATTTGTGCAGTAATTTCCAACCTTTTTTCTGAAGCGATCCAAAGTTGCTTAAAAATCAACTTTGTAGTCTCGTGACCCAAAGATATTTTGTAATGCGATAAGACATGTGGTAAAAAGTTTTTATGACAATAATGAACGTTCAGTTTTTACTTCGTGATGCTTTCTTTTCTCGAAGGCAATTGCAAGGGGGGTAACCAGAACATATTTGTTCAGAAATTTTTTTTTTCGTTTTTAGAAAAATTTTTACGAAAATTATGGTGTTCTAATTTACGATTGTATATATTTTTTAAAAAAAAATTGCATTCCGAGTCGTATGAAATAGCTTTGACCGCAACTGTTGCAGGCTAACAAATAATAATTGCTAAAACCACTCCTCCAGCTATCATTTCTTCAGTGCTTTTGCCAGGGCGTCGCGTTAAACTCGAGCGAAAATCCATTATTAGCCGTTTATCTTTGCTGGTTTTGAACCCGCATCTCTAAAGTTTGACGTTAGTAAATCTGAACCACAGTTTTTGAAGCATTGATCCCGAATCAGAACTGAGCGGATAAATTTAGTTTTTTCTATACCGAAACTGAAGCATTATCATTTTATCTGTTCCACCAGCTCTGCAAATTCATTTGCAAAACTGACTGCCCTGATTGCTTGCACCTGAAAAGTACAATTTCGAAAAACAAGACAAGTAAAACCAAAGCAAAAATGCAAAATTTAAAGGTTGAAACTTTGCTGTTGAATTTTTTGTTTATCTTTAGGAAGTAGCCGTTTTGCCGTGGACGACATTTACCCTTCGAGGCTATTTTGCCGTCACCATTCAATTTCACCTACTTTTTCTTGCGTTCACAAATTTCTCGTTTGTGGTAATTAATTTCGTTTTGACAAATTGGCTGCAATTTAAATAGAACTATTTAAAAATGCTGCCATTTTTTTAACGCTAATTGCGTTTTGAAGCTATAAATTATTATCCTACTTTTCACTGTCATCAACCCAGTCAAACTAACTAGTTGAGTTCACAGTTTCTTTTTATTTTTCCTGTCAACTTAATTCATAGCAAAATTCGTTTATGGCACGGAATACATGGCACGAAAAAAGGAAATGCAACAAAAAGAAAAACTGTTGAAACATGTCCCAAAAACTGGCGAAAAAAAAACGATTCAAAACGCCGTTTTAAATTATTTTTCTTCAACTCAACCTTTTAAAATGTGACACTGGGAAATTCGAATCACAATTTTTGTAAAGCATTGACCCTGAACAGATAGAAATAAATTTTGTTGAACCCGAACCATAACTGGAGCGATATTTCAAGCGGCTTTGACGCCTTCCTTTTTGTAACTGAGTAAAGAAAAAGCATTGAAACAAGGATAAAAGGAGTGGTGACTTTGGCAATTATATACTGGTGGTATATCAAAATAAAATTATATTTTTTCTCCAGCAGAATTCTAGCTTTTGTTTTAAGAGTTACTGTTGTGTAATCTTTTCACGTCTTCAAATTTCATCCAGAATGCCAATGATGATGGGCGGTGGTTCCAACAGTGTTAAGGTATGTTTATGTATGTGAAATATGATACTTCTACCTTAACATGATATGCTTAGTGTTAAAAACTGTTTTGTAAATAAAATTCCCCCGTATTTGAAACACTGTTGGAAATTGCTGGTGTCTATTGAAAACTACAAAACCTTTTATATAAAATGCATCTGTTCCGAGGCACAGTGATTTGATTCAGTCGTTTGTTGTCAGTAGAACAAGTTTAATTTTTGGTTTACTCTGATAAGTCAGATGACGCTGTAGTATTGAATTAGGGTGATATTATTGGAAAATTTTGCTCAATTGTTTCGAACAATCTGCCCCGATCGGATCACCTAATCAACGAAACGCTTATTTGTCATCTTTTTTTTTTTGATAAAAGCGTTTTTGTTGTAGCAGTTTTTTTTGTCAACTCTGACAAAAACTGAGTTTGTGCCTAGATTATATTACGAACAGTTATGCGTTATCGTTTCCTATTTTGTAGCAATATTTAGGACGTGTGTAACGTTGACATTCGTTAATGTTTTACTTGAAATTTTTTTTCTGCATTTGGTTACGAAATCGGTTGAGGTTACAACCACATTTACGAAAATAGTACAACGCAAACCCTTCAGTAGACTTTTACATGTATTGTTACAAGCTTTGGAACGAAAGGTATGGAGTTCAAAATTCTATAAAAACAGCATTGGTATTCGTCTGGAAGGACATCCGAAATTTAAAGCGCCACGTTACTGTGGTTCAAAAGCGAGTGTGTAGTAGCGGCCATACACTGAATCAGCACGTCTGACCCTGTAAATCATGGGGGAAAAAGACATAAAATTGATTTTCTCCTTTTCTTTCTTTTTTAGCCAACGAAAGGATGATCGATTCTCATAACCATCACAGTATTATTTGTTATTTTTCTGTAAAGCAATCGTGTATGCGTTTCGGCATCGCACTCCCGTTCAATTTAAAACAAAGCATTAAAGAGTTTTTCCTCGAAACCAGTTGTGTTTTTACTTTCATTGGCACTCGCCTTGAAAACTTGCCTTTAGAAAACACGTAATTTATCTCTTATTGTGGCACCAAGCCTTGTTTACAAGATTTCAAACGCTTGCTTTTGTAAAAATCAGGAAGAAAACTGAAGAACTCTTTTTATATTTAATCTGAAGAGACAATACCTTCAGTCAAAAGCTGTAGTGGCAGTAATCTATATCTATACCTATTTCCAAAAGGAAGTTAGAGTAAAATACAAAATAGTATAAGAAATTTTAAACTACCGTTTATATAGTGGAAACCATTTCGATAGGAGCCTAATTGCTTTAGTGATGTGAAAATGATATTGGTTTCGATGCGTTAATTATCGTAAAATGCAGAGCCAGAGCTGGAGACAATATTTTATGTATTTCACGTAGCTCAGTGTGTTAGAAACTCGTTTTGACTCACTGAACACAATGTAAATGTAACATCAGCTACTTTATATTTATTCAGAAGAACGTTATTTTTCTAGAAGTAAATTGTGAGATACTGTTTCATGAGATAGAATATATATTACAATTTGTATTTGACGTGCCACATATTTTAGTGTAATTTCTCGTGGTCAAGCTGACGGTAATGTTTTTAGCTTCGAGGACCAATACAGCTGTAGAACATGCATCACTGACAGCAGTTTTCTTCACAATTAAACTTGCTTTCATTTTTATATTAACTAATCATTTTCTACTTGTCTTGAGGCTGCCTGGCGGTCTTAAACTTGCGTAAGCATGCCAATTGTTTTAGTACCACTAGCTGGCGCTAGTTCGTCAGCTTTTCAAACTTTTTCTCCTGGCTTTTCACCGTTGCGCATAATGGGGCAAGGGCAAGTGACCCCGCCCATTATATTTGGTTCTGCTCTCAAACGCTCAGCTCCAGCACTTACACTCAAAGAGGTAATCAATCGGAAATTATTATTGATAATTTCCTTAGCATAACTAGTAAGTAGTGCTTTGTTTGGGAATATTGCTATTTTACTACTTTAAGTGCGATTTGGATGAAATTTTTTTCCTTGACTTTCGATTGTATAATCTGGGTCATTTTGACTGGTTTTCTCTGATGATGGGGGCTTGTCGATTTAGCCATAGAAATAGGGCAATAGTTAGCACAAACCAAAAGTTCTAATTTACTCTTTAAATAGCCGTCGGTTTAATTTTTTTTTTTTTACAGAGAAACAATGATGACTTAATCTACTCTGAACATGTGGGAAACGGAGCTAAAAAGGTACAGATTTTGTAATATATTGTTGGTATCATCATTACACCTCAACGTTTCTTTATGGGTGTAACTAGATTTTCTTCTTTCTACAAAACAAGCTAGTTTTTCTGCTTTATTAGAGCATCGTTGTTTTGGACAACATGTGCTACCTTTTTTCTTGGTCTGACAAAATGACAAGTTTTTCAACTGCAAATTGCAACATGTACAGTTGAAAGGAGGTAGAAATGCAAAATCTTTTGTTTGCCTCCGTATTTCTTTATAATATCTTAATGCAATTTTGTTTTGCTTATGATATTTGTGCATTGTAAAATAGCTTGCTTTTTTTTGGTATCGGCTGAATAAGGTAAATGCTCAAGTCCATTTTTGGTATGTTACAGATAAAGATCGAGACTTCAACGCCTTCGAAAGTCGTTCACTTGCGCGGTCTGCCCAACGAGGTATCTGAAGGGGAGGTCATTCAACTTGGTATGAACTACGGCAAAGTGACCAATATTCTCATGCTCAAGGTTGGATTACTTTGCTTTTGTGTGAAACAACGGCAGTCGAGGGCGATTTAGTGGTGGTTTTCGATTCGTAAGACACGACTTCTCTGCTGTTGTAAAGTAGCACATCATTTTGCACATATTTACAGCTTTTTCTTCTAATTGTTTTGTAATCTTGGACCACTGTGTCTTCACTATTAACAACCCCGAAGTAGCGCGACACTCATTCTGTTGCGCAAGATCGTACTGGTTTTCTTGTGCGTGGTGAATAAAAACATACCAATAACTCTTCATGTAATTAGTTGGTATTTCTTGAGGTAATGTTTTGAGCAATTGTTTTTGCAATATTTTTCGACTCTAGGGAAAAGGTCAGGCTTTTCTGGAGATGGAAAATGAAGATGCGGCGCAGGAAATGGTGTTCGCCAGCGAAGAGAATCCTCCTTCCATCAGAAAGCGGACCGTATACATCCAGTATTCAAACCATAAAGCATTGCGTACAGATAACTCCCCAGGACAAGCGGTATGTTGCTATTGCCCTTCAGTTAGCTGTGGAAGTTCTCAACCGAGAGTAAATTTACTCTAACAGTGTAAATTTAATGAAACAGGAATCACGAAAACATTTTTTAAATACATAGAAATAATTATGAAGCGCATATTTATCCAATAATTTGCTCTGACAAGTGCTTAAACAAATTTTAAAACAAGTAACTACAGTAGGCGCCGCTTGATATGACCACCTTGGGACCATTCCATTTTGGTCATGATATCCAAATGGTCATAAAAACCGAAGCCGCCATAACCGCACCTGAATCGACGCCGTAACCCGCAAGAAGTCCAAATGCCGTCAAATTCATCGTTTAACCGAAGTAACAGTGTGTCGTTGGTAGTAAAACAACGTACAGTACTGTAACAGTACAAGTGACGGTAAAACTAAGTACAGTATGTAACAATATGTTGAAAAGGTGAAGTTATAAGTGCGTGGCGGGAAAAAATACTGTACCGTAACAAGAGAAATGGAGAAAATGTTGGTCATATTATCCGAAATTTGGTCATATTAAATGGAGAAATGCCGTGCCAAATTGGTCATAATAAGCGGCTGGTCATATTATCCGTGGTCATAATAAGCGGCGCCTACTGTAATACTGTTTTGCAATTAACTGCAACAACATCTTGCAATCATTACGTTTTACAGCAGTGGTTTACTCACTAAAAACTGGGTTCGATTTTAGTTTTGAAAGTTTGTCAGGGATAAACGGAAAGAAAAAGTTGGGAGATCTCTGATCTACAGCTTGTTACACACCTCTGCTCAACTAGTAAACTAAAATGTTAATCATTGTTATGCTAAAAATTTCGGTTACAATGAGCGTATTCTCAACTAATTGCAAAATTCTAGCGTACGTTTTCAGAGTGTGCGCATAGAAAACGGGCATAAGCCTACTTTGGTGCTTGAAAATACAGCCTAACGTTGTGTCGATTGTCAAAACTTGAAAATTCATCGAATTAAGCCCTGCAGATTAATGACAAATACGAGATGAGCAGCTGTAGATCAGTGGAAGTTTTTTCTTTTGCATTGCCTGAACGTAGGGGAGAAGACATAAAGGCATAATTAGCGTTGTTTGTGCAACTTTGTCAATAGAATGTCAATAGTACAATGTCAATAGAAATGTTGCTGCTGCAATTTACGTGAAAATTAGAAAATTTTGATATGGTGTTCAACAATACGAACACCTATCATTTTGCACAAAAGGTTACAGTTTTTCTCTTTTGGTTAATAACGACTGTAGTAAAAACCGGCCTGGCAAAAATTCAACCTCTCTTTAGTCTTCGTTCATCTTCCCTAAAATGTGATTTTACCTTCTCTAGGGAGGTCAGCCTCCCTGGTTGGGAACCACAGGTATATATCGTATCTTTATAATATTCATCAATAGCATTACCACATCAATAAGATGTGGTGTTCTGTTGAGATTTCTTAGGCCAAAACAAGCTTCCAGCTGTACTTTGTTTTCACGGTCAAGCTAATAACATGTCATGGTTAAAAAACTGGACTTCTTGATTTCCATTTATCTCCATTATGCTGGCATTTGAATGCATTACATGAACTATTTTTCGATGGTTAGTTAACCTTTTAACTCTTTCGCTCCCGCGATCATCGATTGATGATCTCGTGTTTTCAGTGTTTCCCTCAAATTTTGTTAAATTGAGTTACAAAATTAGTTTACTAAAAAACCGATTTGTGACTTTATTTTTCATCCGATTTTCATAAAATTTTCAAAAGATCACGCTTATTTTCTCACGCATCGGAAGATGTATAATTTGTGCCCTAATTCTTGGATTTTTATACCCAAAAAGGGTTAAAAAGACCAACAACCCAGTTGCAGACGACAAAATCGGCCAAATTCTCAGCACGTGCCAACTACACTAAAATCAAATTGAGATTACATCTTTACCACAAAACCAAACCCTTTATCATTAACACAGTCTGAAAACTACTGTTTTGGGGCATCATTTGACAAAATTTCAAGCGATAATAATAAATTTTACGTTTTTGAATTTCCAAATTTTTTAGGGGTCTCAAAACCCCCCCAAACAAATTTGAATGGTAAGCAGATAAAAGTAAATTTAGTGCGTAAAAAATATCATATGTTGCTAAATACCGGTCTCATTTAAAAGCTTTGGAAATTTGCTTTCCAGCAATATATAACTTCAAATAGTTTAGACTAAGTGGTATATGATATTTACTGATCAAAAATGTGTACTGTACATCATGACAGTTCAAAACCCCCAAAAATTTTTTGACTTACCTTCACTAAATTATCATTTTTAGAAAAACTACACCCTATAAAAAGATAAAATAAATTGCAAATATTTCACTACTAAAGTCGTCATTTTGTATCAAGTTTCCAAGGAGACAAGAAGCGAAATACAAGTTTAAAAGCTAGCAGAAGTTTGCCTTCTCTAAATCAAAGTTTGGTGTATCCCCCTTGTTTCACAAGAAATGGGAATGGTGTAAACAAGCGGCTGTTTCATTGTCAGTGACAGCATATTCTATTTAAACTTGATATTTTCTGAATCTTGAAGAAATTCCCTGTTCAAAAATATCTAATGTTACATGGTTTAGGCTAACCTCTAGCAGATAATAACTGATCATATTTTAGGTACTGAATTTAACTACCAAAATTTGGTACCGGTCGGTACCGGTCAAAAAAAAGGTCATGTGCCTCAGAAAATTGCAAACTGTAGAAAACCTAGGCTCTTAGATAAGTTTTGAGTGATGTACCTTGAAAGCTTATTTTCTTAGCACCATCTTGCGACCATTTCTAAAAAAATTGGTAGAAAATTAAATCTGTAGTGATCTTTGAGGTGAGGGTACCTCTTTAATTTCGAAGACAATTACCCCCCAGTTGGGGGGGTTAATTTACATAAAATTTGCATATTCAAAAAAAAAATTTTTTTTTCCATTTGAAATCCTCAAGAAATGTAGATTTCAACGATATATCACACTTAATGTAGAAGTAGACAGCTGAGTAATGATTTACAAACAAACTTGAGGTACATAATTATGATTAATTATGATTGATTATGACAGTTTTTCGCGCTGCCACCTTATGGACATTTGCTTTTCACGCTGGAGCAAAAGAGTTAATCCTAGGCTGCTGCCATATGAAAAATATTTTCTGCCCAATCTCTGTCCAGGTGTAGCGGTAATTGTTCTGGACTTTGGAATACAATGTGTGGAGTTTTAAGCTCCTTACAAGCATCATTGGAATTCATCGGGACAGGCATCCGGCATTTAAAGTGCTGCGTTACTTCAGCAAAAAGTCTTGTTTGAAAGCGAGTGTGTATCGGTAGACACCTTCTGCACGTTTAAGCTTGCAAAAAGCGGAAAAAAAGGATGTAAAATTTACCTTAATTGCTTTATTCGTGTACAACGACAAGTCAATTGTTTTGTAGCAAACGCAAGCTTTGCTTCGGGCGATGCAGCGAAGTGAAGGGGGCACCAACCATGTGCTTCGTGTGGTAGTTGAGAATGTGCTTTATCCAATCACCGTGGAAGTCTTGCACAAAATCTTTCACCGGTTCGGCACTGTTATGAAAGTGATCACTTTCAACAAAAACGGTAAGTATTCGTTTCAAAACGCTATCAACGATTACAACAAAGAAATGTTTGCTAAGAATTTTTTTTCCACGTTGTGGAAGAGAATGCAGCAGTTTAACCACAGCTTTGTGACACTGGATGGGGTTCAACAGGCAAGACGTTCCGCATCTCAGTTAAAGAATCTTCTCTGGCATATGTTGTAGCTCCGAGATGTCCTGGTCATTCTGTTGCATCAAGATCTTTCCCAAACGTCGATGGTGAACGCGATGGGCAAAAATAGCAGCATTGACTTAATTGGTGTTTGTAGTAGCAGCTTTCTACTTGAAAAAAATTTATAAACTTTGAGTGATCATCCTTATTCAGCAGGTTACGAATAATACTTAAGTTTTTGTACGCCCTATAGTGCTGATACTTGCTGTGTCTGCTGACTCGACAGTTTCATTAACTTTTTTTAGGTCAATTCCAAGCATTGATTCAAATGGCCGATGCAATAGAATCGCAGTCAGCTAAGCTGGTAAATTTACTCTGTTATTATTCTACAAGGGATAGAAAGACTGAATATGAAAACATTTATGCAAGACCACACGGGCTTTAAATAAAGCTTTGAATTAACCGTGCGCGTTTTTGCAACGTCGTCGTAAATACTCGACTGTGCTTTTGCATAAGTATGAGGTTCTACACTTGCAAGCTTTTGTCTTCATTACGTTTTGCTCTACACATGTCGAAGTCACGATGGATTAGTAGCGGAAAGTTATTGTTTGTTTTGTGTCCTTGTTTAGGCTTTGGATGGACAAAACATTTACAACAACTGTTGCACTTTGAGAATCGAGTTCAGCAAGATGACTTCTCTCAACGTGAAGTACAACAACGAGAAAAGCTACGATTTCACGCGACCCGATCTTCCTTCCGGGGAGGGACAGGGGCTGCTCGGAGATCCCGCCACTGCCTTACGTCAGTTGCAAAGTATTCACGCAACTTTGTTTCTGTTCGTGTTTATCCTTCCTCTTTGTGTGAAGGCAGAACATGAAACGAAACCTCTAGGTCTCGCATTGCAAACGAGCAAGGGGGAACACGCTGACTGGTTTAGAGGAAATGGCTACCGTTTCGAATTAACCATAAATATAGATTGCCGTGCTTCACCGGTTAAAGAATAGTAAAGCTGTTTACCCAGCATGTCGTAAGAGACGACTATTGGGTACCTACCAATTGCAGTCTGACTGTTAATGGTGGGGTTGCCAGCTTAATTGCTTGGTTGGACCACTCATGTCAGAAAACTGAGGTTGGGGGTAAGCAAGGGCATGCTCGCTGTAGAAAAATTTCGCTCCAACAAATCCCCATGCATGGGGTAAATCCGGCCATCTCTGCTAAAGGGACAACACCGGATGGAAACTGAATCACTACTACTACTACCACTAACAAGACGGACTGCCATTAGTGGGAGAGCACAGAAAGTATTTTCTTTTCGTTAATTTTAGTGCGCAGCCAGTTCAGTGCTCGCTTGGTTTTGTGTTGACACTGCGAAAAGAATTGCGCTGCCACCTACACTGCTTGTTTCGAGATGGCTGGGTTTGAGTTAAAAACGAGTCTTGCGAAACATACCAGCAAAAAAGCTGGTCTGATTCCAAGTAGTACGTGTAACCGTAAAAATTTTGTTTTTCATGAGTCACTGGTTCTTTTTGGATCAGCTTTGTTGCAGTGTTTTAGTCTTGCCATTAACGAGACGAACTTGGGTCTTGTGGTCAACCTTGTCGCCTCTTTCTACAAGTTTTGTAAGAGGTATCCTTTTACAACTTGGTGTTAACCGCTTGTTTTTAGGTCGTGATGGGGGCCGTGGATTAATGTCACCGCCAATGCAAAGCCAGAATTCTCTGGCAGCTGTCTTGCAAAATTCGCAATTCGCCTCGCTAGCGTCCCGTGCCACTGCAGGTGACAATGTTTTTTTTTTTTTTGCCAAATGTGCGGTTAATCGGAGTGTTTTCAACGTTATAACATTTCGTTGTGTGCCGCCGTGGTGTTGTGGTTTCGTAACGGGCTTCAAAGCGAATGGTCTGGAGTTAAAAACTCCGTTGAAACACCACTGATATTCGTCAGGAAGGGCATCCGGAATTTGAAGTGCTACGTTGCTCCAGTACCAAGTCTAGTTCGAGAGCGAGTGTGTGGTGGTAGAAATACATTGAATCACCACGTCTGAGTCTGCAAAACGCGGGAAAAATGACTTAGAACCGACTTTCTTGTGTGCACGGTAGCATGCGAGCGGTAGCCAGTGGTAAGGTGTTGCTGATGCTTAGGGTACATAGTTTTCTACTCTTTTTGCATTACGTGCTACACGCAAAGCTTTGATGATGTTTACCGTAGAGTCGAATCCCGATATCAAGGACTGTTGTTTGCATCTTTTTTCCTGACTTGCAGGACCACTCCGCATACTCTGCCCCGTTTTGTGACCACCGGAAGGATCACCTTACTGGGTCGAGAGGACAAAAAAGCAAAGCGTGTCCACACACGTAACTCCGCATAAGAATCATCTAAAACGAAAGATGAGCCCTGTGATGCTGAAGTAGCGCGAGTGGTCCCGGCATGCTGCGGAGTTTCCGATTGCTCGTGTTTTGCGGGAATGAATTTGAAAACTTGTTGCAATCTTTAGAGCAGGGAAAAGCACGGCAAAGCCCTTTTCCGAAAGGCATAAAAACCCGCGTTGCACTTGGGCCCTGTTGCGGTTGGTGTTTCATTGAAACTCACCTGAGCTGGTTTTCTAGGTGCACTGGCGTCGGCTGGCAACTTGGCAGCGCTCGCTGCTCACATATCCGGCCCTCAACACGCTGTCCTGCATGTCTCAAATTTGAATGTCGAGGTGAGATTTGTGTGCGAATTTTAACTTTGTTCTAAAAAAAATACGCCCTCGAATGCATGGCTGTAATTCAGCAGCCACCGTTTTCACGGTACGCACCTGCCTTGCAATAAGTTCAAAGGTTGCGTTTGAATAACATGAATGTGAAAGGGGCTGTTTATGTGTGGTGTTGTATCAAATGCAGTAACGTAGCAAATCCGAATTTGGAAAAGAGTGAGAAAATCGTTTTGTGCTAGGTCCGGTTACATCTTTCGCGAAAATGTTTAACTAAAGGTTCTACAAGGTTTTTTGGGTAAGAATAAGGGTGTATCTATTAACTTAATTTTAGAGGTAAATATCAGATATAAGGTCATTAATTTTTTTAAAAGATCATTTATTTTAAAATCAGCGAGTTTACCTAATTGTAAAGGCTCTGATAAATATTTCAGCGGGGTTGCAATTGAGTCTAGTATTGAACTTTATGTAAATTGATTGAAGTAGTTATAAAGTTATTTATCCTTGCTGTTATTTGTTGAGGGGAGAGATAAATGTTAGCAATGCTTTGCTGTAATATGTTTTATGATCAGGAAATATATCAAGGTAATATGCAATAGCAGATTTAGAGTAAATGCTACTGATCATAAACAAATATTTCTAAACTCGTATTGCTGCTTCCTATGACTATGGTTAAACATCTATTTTACATATTCCGTTCTATTAAATTTCACTTTTGTTTACTTTTCAGACGATAGAAGGTTATTATATATCAACTAAAGTTTTCTTTTTTATGATCTTCTGTCCTGCCATTGCGAATCGCCATCTTGGCAACGACTCTCTATCTTCGGTAAATTTACAACTGAAACGCCGATGAAAAATTCACTTTTTTCCGCCTTTGCATCGGCTTGTGTCCGATCTTATTTAACTTTTTCTACCACAAGATGATTGAGCCACGGCATCTTTTTACTCTGTTCGGTATGTTTCTTTGTCTTTTTATGATGTTTTGCTTTCTGACAACATATTTTTCGCTTCATATTGTGCTACACTTTGCATACTGTTCCATGCCTTGGTGCTGTGAAGTTTTCAAGTGTTCTTTCAAGTCATCAGCTCCTCAAGTGTGACGTTACTTTACTTACAATAGTGTTTCTTAGACTTTTTTGGCTGTGGATCCCTTTACATACATTTTTATATCATAATCACGCGTCTTGTCATTTTTTCTAAGCAGATGTTTATAAGTCAAAATGGTGTTGCTTTTTATCGCGTTTAGAATCGTATTGAAAGGACAACCAAATAAAACAGTTCTCACTTATGTGTTTTTTTTCGACATTATTCCAACGTTGAAGATTTTTACGGACTTTTTTTACTTTCCAGCATTTTATTATGTTCCTTTGAGTTTTCACGGTTTGAGTCTCCAAGGAGTTCCTAAAACGCAGTAAACAACTCTGACGTACAAGTTTCCTTATTTTATATGCCTCCTCGAGTGTAGTTCGCTTTTTATTTTGCTGAGCTTTCAGCTAACAGCTGTGTGAAAAATTTTTGGTTTTGCGTTGTTTTTGTATTAGTAACATCGTGGCCTACATTGCATTGTTAAATGGATTCTTATCGTTTTTGGACATGTTTTCGAAAATGTTAGTGATTTGATTTCATAATACATGCTCTGTCTGAAAACGTGTAGAATCTATTATATTTGAGTGTATTTTGTCGAATGCTGCTGGGTTTTTTTCTTGGTGAGTTATGAATAGTAACTGCCTTAACTTTTATTTTGTGATCTGTTGTCCTTCTCTACAAACTTTTCACTGGACGATCAGGGTGAAATCTCGAACTCGTAACTTTTGTATTGATTTTGTATAGACAAGCTCCAGTTTCACTACACCCTCAGCTCTTCATTTTGAAGGCACCAAGTGCGATGTTTTACCTTTTTTTGCTTTTTAAATTCTCTTTCGACTTTTTTGCTTACTTTCGCAACCTTTGACCGTCTCGAATGAACTTTAGGTGTCTACGGAGACGTGATTCGAGTAAAGATTTTCTTCCAGAAGAAGCAAAGCGCCCTGGTTCAAATAGCAGACAATTCTCAAGCTCAGCTAGGTAAAAAGTTGCACCTTTGTATTTCAATTATGCCATTAGTCTGTCTTTGACCCCGTTTAATAATGGGTCCTAGTCGTTTTGACACCCAGAATAAGATGGCTTCTGTTAGGGAAAATGTTTATGTCTTTACGAAAACTATGGTGTGTTGAGACACGGCGCACAAATTCGACTACAATAGCATGTGCTCAGCTGCGATTTACAAGGGAGGAAACAAAAACATTTGTTTTGCGTCGAAAGCTGCAAGGTCTACCCTTGCATTTAAATTAAAGAGAAATGTTGTTTCTTGTATTATTTAGTTTAAATGTGCTTCTTCAATGCAATGCAGCTGGACGAAGCGCTCGCTCGTTTTCTTTCTCGCGTTGATTCCGTTAAAAAAAGTTTTGTATAACTTTTGTGTCAAAAATAAGGTGCGATTTTAAAGCCCTGAAACACGGCATACCTTTTAGAGGTTAATCGCCCGAAAAAATGACAAAAAGTGAACGCCGCCCTGCGGATCGTAAACGCGCGGTTCAGTGCGTTCTGCCATTAATCACATGCTCTCTAACCAGTCCTTTAATAAAGATCGGGAAAAAATATTGGTTTTTTCCAACTGAGCGAGCGCCGTTCGTTTTCGTCGCTTTTTTCTGTCGATTTTCCCGCGACAGGTTCCATGAAAAACTTCCATTAGCGCACCATTAAAAACACTTTCGTTCATTTTTAAATCAAGTTGGCATTTTTTCAGCTTCAATGCTTGTAGCCATCAATCGCCTATTTCGCGAAGAAACACTTACTGACCTCAAACTAACTTGCAACCTTTTGATTCGAGTCTATGGTACCGTTCTTTGCTCGCACAGAAATGTGAAGCGCTCACCCAACATGTGGTGAAAAGCGACTTTTGGGTCCACCAACGGCATTTCGCCTTGTTGATAAGCCCAACAGTCAGCAATTTGTATTTATGACTGGCGCGAAAGAGGCTGCCGCATTGTCCTAGCTTGATCTTGATTGGACTTGGTAGTACACCCCTTTGTTGCCATTGTACCTTTGACGTCTTGCACAATATGCCGTAAACATTTATTTTTCCGCTTTTTTTTTGTAGTGATCAAGCACTTGCACGGTATCAATTTATTCGGACAACCCCTACAAATTCGCATGTCGCATCACAACCAAGTACAGATGCCAAGAGAGGGACAAGACGTCGAGAAACTGACACAGGTAATTCAGCTTTTGTATTAAAGTCATCACTAGAATGCTGATTACAACGTGCATGCTACTCGGCTATTGCTGTAGCCCATCGTTTTTTAACCGATGAGTCACAAGTAGAGTCACAACCTTTTTTTTTCGGAGATCAATTGCACCTCCGTGCTATGAACTGGCCATCCCGTGAATTTGAGAGCCGGCGACTTTTTTTTTTTTTTGGAGATCAACTTCACTACCAAGATATTTGATGCTTATTCTAGTGACATTGGAATCATCACATCAAAGTTCTAATGAAAGCGGGCCACAACAATTTGTGACTTCTTCAAGTGAGCCGCAGCCCGAAAAAGGCTGAGAACCACTGCTGTAGCCTAATAGTGTTACGCACAATTACTGTTCTGATCTTGACGTTTTTGTGCTTGCATTCCCCTCGAAAGAAGACCTTTGCGATTGTACGTGGAGCAACTTGTATTCAGACCTGCTTCGTAGTAGCCATTGCTGCCAGTAGCGCTGAGCGATTCTACCATCAGCTTGGTGAAATATCTTTCCAATGGCTTCTTGCAGAAATAGCATTAACGTGAAGCTTACTTTTGCCAACCATTCGGTTATTGTGCTACGCGACGCAGGCAACTTTTGACGTCGGGTCCACGTAATATCCACCACCAATGACAACTTGCGACAAGTGCAGCACTAACTAGCAACGTTTGTAGCCTTGTTGCACAGACGCAAAAAATTGAATGTTTCACCATTAATGCGTGGACTTCAGGATTACACAAACTCGCCGTTGCATCGCTTTAAGAAGCCTGGATCGAAGAACTTCCACAACATCTTCGCGCCATCTACTGTTCTTCATCTGTCCAATATTCCGCCTGACACTGACGAAGATACAATAAAGGATCTATTCAACGAGCACGGCAAAGTTGTCGAATTTAAGTTTTTCTCGTAAGTAACTTTAGACATTACAATCTGCTATAAAGTCAGCAAATTATCCTCTACAATTTCTTTACAAACGCATTCAAAAATAATTTTTCTTCATCTCGAGTGCAAGCTTCCAAAAAAAAAATATTTTCACAATTGTTAAAAGGCGCATCAAGAAAGAATGAAATTCAAGAATGTTTCACGAGTTAGAAAAGCGATATTGCTCATCCAGCTTGTCGTAGAGGCACGTTTTATCTGCCAAACAATGACGATCCGACTTGCTGTCTGAAGGATTATAGTGTTATTAGTTACTGTTTCAAAATGGATTGCTGCTTTCTCCAAGTCCGGCCTTAATTAATTTCCTAGTGATTAGGGTTGTGCACATTGGAAGGTGATAACCGAGAGAGCCACGATCTCTCCACTCTGAGGTTTAAACCCAACCTTTGCCGTCATAAATCTGTGTTTCCACCCACTTGAACACGCTATTGAATTGCTTAGTTCTATTCCAAGCTCGATGCTTGATTGTTGGTTTTTCAGTTAGCGTTCATTCAACAGCGTTTATCATTTGCAATGTGAGAAAAGTCGCACAACAAAATTTCTAATATGCGATTTTTTTGTTTAATTTTGATTAGAAATGACAAAAAAATGGCGTTGATCAAGCTGTCATCTGTCGACGAAGCAGTGGACTGCCTTGTGGTTAGTAGAATTGCTATAGCAGTTTAATTTAATCTATGGTTGGTGCCAAAATCTAATGAGTAACTTAGCATTAGCTGCTGTTTTTGCGATATAACATCTGAGGGTTTTTTTATTGCATGTTTACCTAGACCACTAGAACAGCGACGGTGTCCGCTGATTATAGGACAAAAGTACGGTTCAACACTCCTTGAATTACTTCGTATTTGTATACTTAGATAAATTTGAAGCTTATTAGAACTCGTTGAACAGAAGAAATTGTCGAAAGGTATCAAAGCTTAAGTCACTTCGCATAAGACTGAATTGTCGAAATAAAAAATTGGGTTTAGGCTCGTGCTCCATTTAGCAAGAATACCTAGCTACTGGCAACCGCATCACCAGAAGGTTTTGGTAAATTGTTGTTTTTTCAAAGCTTTTAAAAGCTCTATTTACTACTGGAGCTCACTAGTCTACGAAAGAGTTGACTGAAAGGGCTATCAGATGCCAAGAGAGGTCAAATTTCGTTCGATTTCAGTTTATCTGAGCAAGTGCAGCCTGAATTTTGCCTTGTTAGTGAGCGCACCTCGCTTCGAAAGCATTTTTACTGTTTTCTTTTTCACAGCGTCTTCACAACTACAAACTGGCTGATAACAATCACATGAGGGTTTCTTTCTCGAAAGGCCATATCAGCAGATTGGGCAAATAAAAAGATGTTGCGAGAGTTTGAAGGCCTACTGGACACATAAGGATCAGTTTCTCAAGAACCTACCAGACACTGGTTGCTAATCTAAAAGAAAAAAAACACATTTTTTTAAATCAAACATTGTGTTTTCGTTGTGCATTCCATTATTGCCTATTGGGTGTTTCGTTGTTTCGCTTTGTACATAATGTGGCACCGTTTCTTATTTACTGCTTTCAACGGCAATGGTTTTGTATATAAAACATTTCGACCCTAAATGAGGTTGCTGTAAGAAAAGCAAATTGCAAATAGAGTGGTAATCGTAGGGTCATGCGCACAGATCTCATGATAATCGCATGGTTGTGCCTTCAGGAAAGACGTTATACGATGATTTCTTTTTTGTGGCTGGTTCTAATGGACAGCAACGCTGAACCCGGTATTGACAATCGTCCTATTCTTGCTTTGTATAGCGTCGTATATTTTGCGCGTTTGAAGGTTAAAATTGGATTATACTTGAAGCAGATTCTAGCTGTAATAAGGTCAGCTTCATCTTTTTTTTCAAAACTTACGGAGCGTGCCATTAAGAGAAACTTATCGAAGTAACAGGTCCGGTCGTTTGAAAGTTAAGCAAGCAAAGACAGTTGTACTGTAACGGTACCACCAACACACTACTTTGCACAAATTATTTCTGGTTGTATAATCTCGCGCATGAGCTCGTGCTCTAATAAACAGGAAGAAGGCCACTGCTTATGAGCGTAGTCAGAAGGTAGAACAGTGGGGCCACGGCCCCTTTTCAAACGTTTTTGTTTTAATTCTCGTATAGGGAACAATTAGCTGAGAATTTCAGACGGCTGAACCAATTTTTTTCCCCAGATACTAACGAGGATGATGCCGGCAGAGTCAGCTAGTGTCGTAAATAAACCACATTTGTCAAGAAGACTTTGGGATCTGTTAATAAAAAACTAATAATTTCAATAGCTTTGTTGTCATTATCCCTCCTCTTCCTCGGGATGGAGGTACGGCACGAACCGCAATCCAGGTTCACACCGTCTACGTGATTGAATTAGGCTAGGGGAAAGGTAACAGCCCATTTCGAATCAATCATGGATTACTGGTAGCCCCACCACCAACAAGGCAGACTGCCATTGGTGGGTGCCCAAGAGTCGCCTCTTACAACATGCTGTTTGTGGTTACCCCTCCTCTTCCTCGCGATGGATGAACGGCAATTCAGGTTCATGCCGTCAACCTAATTGAATTAGGCTTGGGGAAAGATGGCGGCCCATTTCGAACCAGTCTTGAGCGACTGGTAGCCCCACCACCAACAAGGCATTACGACATGCTCAGTGAGCAGCTTCACAATTATAACCCGGCGGGTGAAGTACTGGTAGGCCCCCTGTCTGCCACATAAAAATGGAGGCATCCCGTTGAGTGCCTTAGTCAAGCTCTCAACAAGCAAGCTTGTTGGCTTGTTCTGCTCACTATCCCTTTTTTATGCTGAGATCCAAGCAGGGAACCTGTAAATACCATTTTTTAAAGTCTTTTGGTATGACTGAACTTAGGAAATGAAGCCCAGGTCTACCAACTGCAAAACGGACGCTCTAACGACTACACCATCGCGCCGGTATAGTGGCTTTATTTGTTTTGAGTGTCCCAGTCTGGCGAGTTTTCATAACTTAACAAGATTTGAACTCTAAAAAGAAGTGATTTTTGACAGTCAGTATCAATGTAAGTGTCTAAAAAGGTAAAGAAGCTAACGATTTTAAAAATTAAACGCTCTATGACATCGTCACAAGAGTGCTCTACAAAAACCAAGTGGTTGTAAAGATTTCATGGTTTGCTAGTGCAGAGTAAGATCACATTTAAAAATTGCATGGTTTTGGTTGTTGCTGGGAAGCAGAAAAAATTTTTTTTAAAACAACCGTCAAGTGGAGAATAGAAGCAAATCTCTGGTAAAGTAAGGTTGCGGGAGTGTTTTGCCTCACCATATTCTGAGTACGGCGTTGTATGAGCGAATATTTTAAGTGCTTAATTGGTAGCTTCCTGAACATACGCTGCAGTTATAATGTCACTTACGTGTGGCCTTATCAGATGAGAAAGGGTAACATTGATCAACCATGCTTCGTTAAAAACATGGTCCTTAACAGAAAACAATAACACAAACATTTGCTGCAAAAGTCGGGGAGTATTAAAGAACCTTTTGGTTGTGGTGTTGAGATAGACAACTTCCAGACCTTTGTATGGAAGATTAACGTAGCACAGATCACACGCAGTAAAAAGCGGGCTTTCATCTTTGCAAAAAACCTACTATTTTTCAATCTCCTTATGAGTAACATCAACGCAAACATCTTAATCCGCCAAACCCAAGCAGCTGAGATTTCTCAATTTGAAAAATTAGTTGCTAGATATTGAAAAGAAATTGTAAATTTCGCAATGAATTTTATACATTGGTGAGTTGGCATTTTTGTAGACTACCAACCGGCGTCACCCGGCAGGACTACTTGTCAACAATGTCGGGTAAGGAGTATCCGTTCGGCCTGCTTCAACTTAATAGCTTATCTAACTGCGGTAATAAAAAATAGATATAAATGGGGCATCGCTCCTAACCCACCAAATCCGATTATCGTACCATGAATCAAGACGGGTCTTACAAAACTTAATCACCCTTTTCATAGGATAAACACTGTTTATCGACATGAAACTTTGATAATTTCGACAAATTTCTATTGCTCTCACATAAATAAATTATTTCGCCAAAAGCTATTCTCTCACAGAGGTTCATAACTATGGGGTGACCTCGATTCAGATAAAAATGCATATAAGTAAAATTGGTAAAAGAATATTAACTCTTGCAAAAATATTGGATTATGTAAAATACATTATCATTGTCTTCGTTTCTTTATTATCTCTTAAAAAAGTTGAACTCTAGACTTATTTAGACAATTCACCCAAACTATAACAGCGCCATTTAATGATTTCCGCTAATATCTAAATCTGCCAAGATCAGATAATATCTCGACTCGATATCCAAACGGTTCCACGTTTCGCCCTGGCTTTTACTACAAGTGCTTTTATGGTTTATAGCTGTGATTATTGTGTCAGCGTACAAAAGCGATGACAAATAAACTGTCTTTCTTTCTCTCTTACAAACCTTCAATCATTTCAGAAATTCTATGTGTTTTTTCCAGTATGGGGGCACAAAGTCAGGGTTGTGAGTGAGCAACGTAACGGTTTTCGTTTTCGGTTTACAGAACTAAGTTGTTTGGTGGGAGGCTCATTTCAAGACCTAATGAAACACCCCTCGTTATGATTTTGGCGGCGCCGACTATCTTGGCTGCATCTACGAGCATTCGTTGCGGTATAGAGCAAACTGGGCCATATTTTCCCTAAAAATCGTGCATCCGATCACCTGCTTGACCTAACAACCCATTTTCAAAAAAAAATTCTTCAATAGATACAATTGAGTATTGGTGACTATGATTTTACACAGTGGTGTCGAAGACCTACCGATTTATTTTTTTCTATTGATTTTCCCTCAAACTTTGGATATGATGAACTATATCCACAATACAGACCTCCCTATTCTCAAATTTAGAATGTGCTTAATAACAAACAGCAAGTATTTTCACAAACACTCATGCATTCATTTGACGTAATGCATAGGCACATGAATTCTAAGTTGTGGAAGGACGCTGAGGTCGTTGATGTATTTACAGAAGTTAAGCAACAAAGTAATTGGCCCACTGCTAACAAATTTTTCGTAATTGTAGTCTTAGAAATAACGCTTGAGGCTAAGGGTCTGGCTGTGAGTATGTTATTTGCTCCGGGCATAAAAGGAGCAAATAGGTGTGCTCTCCAAATTAAACGGAGACTCTTTCGGAGATCAACTTCTTTAAACCGCTGATTTTGACAAATCTTACGACGCGACGCGATGGCGTAGTGGTTAGAGCGTCCGCTTCGCAGTCGGTAGACCTGGGGTTCATTCCCCTTGTCGAGTCATACCAAAAGACTTTAAAAAATGGTATCTATAGCTTCCCTGCTTGGCGCTCGGCATTTATGGGAGGTTGTGAAGAACAAGCCGGCAAGTTCGCTTGTTGTGTCCTTGGGCAAGGCACTTAACGGGATGCCCTCGCCTTTATGTGGAAGACAGATGGCCCATAAACCTCGAAAAAGGCAACTCCCAAGCGAGTGCGGACTTACCGTCCAAAGTATAGCGATACAATTCGCTTTCTCGTGAATGGAGGATAAAAATGGCAAATAAAACAAATAAATCAAAAACAAACTTAATCTGTTACAGAGGGAAGGGGGCATTGCGCTATGGTCTTGCACCCTCCTAGAAAGCCTTGCACGCTCCCCCAGTGGGCTTGACCCTCAGTTTTAGAATCCTTGATGTGCAGGAATTAAACTATGAAGTAATGTGCCAACTAGTTGCAACTTTTTCGCAGTTGGAGGACTAATGATTAAATGTAAAGCCTTTGGCTCTGCGTTTGTTTCATGCTTACGGCATAAACGAAGCCAGAGAAGGGTGAAGTGACCAGAGCTCAGAGTCAAGCTTTTATAGTTTAGTTATTATAATAAATTGGATTACAGCTTAAGTGGATAATCCACCGACCATCTTTTTTGTGCTTACGGAGAGGATAATTTTTTTAAATCCTTCATAATTGCACATTGAATTTCGGTATTTTGCTTCACTTTGTCACACGTAACAAAAATGTCGTTGGGGTTAAGAGTATTCAGGCACATGACATGACTGTACTACAAAGGTGTTCTTTGCGGAGTCTACCCGTAGTTCAGATATAATTTTCATACTGGCGGTTGGATCATAAAAAAATCAGATTTGAAACGATATGTTAGTATTGTAATATGCGATTTTACCACGAAAAGCGGGCATGTGAATAATAGGCTTTACGATTCTACGTTTGCTTTCAAAGTGACAGAGGATAATAGCTAAAGTTGCTGCCTGCTGCTGTTTTCTATTACGTAGAAACAGACAGCATTATGATGTTACATAAATTTATGAAAAAACAAGTGATTTTTTTGAAGCACTTAAGAAAAAAAGGCAAAGCCATCCTTAAAAAAAACGTTTTTATGCTTAATTGCTTATTGCGCCGTCGATAAGGCTTACAATATTTGAAAATCAATTTTATCGGAAGTACCTTATTAATATCCCCCCAAAAGCTGTCAACCACGTTTCTACGGTCAGTATTTAACAAAAAAATTAAGCAAAGAAATCATAAAATTATCGTTCGTTATGAAGTCATCTTACTTCCTGAAAGGATGAAATATCTTGAAGTTATTAAGTTGGGTACTGGCTTTTGCATTTTTAGCAAAAAACCGCTTTCCTGTTTTAAGAAATGCCAATACAAAAAAAATTATCTTGAAATGTGACGTTATTATGATATCACAAAGCTGCCTATGGCACTCAGCCCGGAGCAGTAATCAATCGTGACAAATTTCATGTTGGTACGTCCAGTAGCTAGGAGGAGTTAAAGTAGACACACACACACTCACAGAATCGTGCTTAATAGTACAGATATCATCAACAATGCAAGTACGTCAAGATGCTGGAGTTGGGTTGGGTTGGGTTACATCTTTTTTACCCTTAATAATGGGAATGCATTTGTTAATTAGGCTAGAAACTTATGTTCAGACCCTTTTCGGAATTATCAATCGATAATGATGGCACAGCCAATTTCCAAGAAGGGGTTGTGAGCATATTTTCAAAAATGTAAAATCTAGCCTTAAAAATACGCTCTCTAATTTTTAAAAGGCTGCTAGTGAAAGTTAGTCTTAAAAGGCTGCTAGTGAGTATATTGAGTTGAGTTAGATATTGTTGTATATTGTATATTGTCGTATATTGAGTTGAGTTAAGTTGAGTTAAATATTGAGTTGTAGCTTGGTAAGCGGCGCAATACTAACTTCACTTTGGACTTTAAATTAGGCGAAGCAACAAATCAACCGAAGTTGTAGAAGAGGAGTCTTTGTCAAATTGTTTTTGTAATCCTAATCGAAAAGGAAGAAAAATGGACTCTGAACTCCCTCATAAATTTTTTGACCCGACTCCTATATTAAACGAAAGCTATATTCAAATAAACTAGCGAAAACATTCCCGCTTTATTCCTCGCAATTGCTCATAAGGATGTTTTTCGTTCAATTTCACTTCAAATTTTAGACTTCATTGACATTTTCTCAATACATGATTGTTAAAAAACGAAATGAAGCTTCCTGATTTATGTATATTTGTCTATTCAAAATCAACAATAAAAGACCAGCGCCAAATGTCATTTCAAACCGCGGATGGCGCAAATTTTGCTACAAAACTGAAAAATCGTTTATTGATATAATATAATTTTTTGCAAACATTACCACTTTAAATTTAAAGTAAAATTGGCCTCTTTAGTTATTTTTTCTGGTAAACCCATTGTATAAAGATGTGCTGCAGTTTAACTCGAGATTGTTTTGCTGCATTTTAGTATTTTAATAGGCTTCTACATACTTTATTATTTGTATCATTTGTTTGTTGAAGTAAGGGATTATTTGGGAAGTTATGCATGTAACAGCAAAGAAGAATTCTGACTCCGCGTATACGTGATTATGGGTAAGAGAGAAAGAGAGAGACACAGAAAAAGAGACACAGAGAGAGAGAGAAAGAGAGAGAGATTGAACTCTTCCGAAATTACCTGGCGTGAAAACATGAAGCTTGACCTTATTAATCACCATTCCTAAGTAAAAGTCATAAGGAAGTTGGCGACATCACGAATCATGACACGTCATTATCAGAAAATACAATTTTAAAACTTTCATTGCTTATCCCGAAGTTACTGAACTTACAAGTTACTAGTTACCCAGAAGTTTCTGAACGATACCCAGCGGGCTTTGACGGGATGTAAAAGTAAATAGAACCTTAATTTGCAAAACGTTCCCGAGGGTGGTTTTGTATGCAAACAGCGCGCTGGTGCAGTGAAACTCTGCTTTACAATCATGAGGTTGTGAGTTCGAAAATCGAATGGGAGTGGCATTTTTGAGAAAAGCACCCGGCACAATTACTGCTGCTAGGTTGTAAAACCGATTGTATAACGGCGCTTTGCGAGTGTAACTGACATTTCTGAAGCGCATTGGCACAGCACTTTCCCTTTGAACGATTGAAATGGTTTTCTTGCGAATTGCAATTGAAAACGCATTACATAGGACAAGTTTAAGTGCAAAATATTTCCTGTTTTCGATCTTGCTGACAAAACATGCAAAAAAACAAGAAACAATCATGTAAATATGAAATACAAAACGTGCAAAACTAGGGCTTACAGCTAGTTTTGCATGCTTCAACCAAGGGGAGAATTGATCTAAATCGCTGTTTTGTGATGGCACTGTCGTTTAATAATGTTGAACTTGCACTAAATATGCTTAAAATGCGTTTATGCGATTAGGCACTGTGTTAAAAGTGCAACCTTTTTTTTCAAATTGATGTATCAGCATGACGTCATAGTTTCATGCTCGACTAGTTACAACTGTCAAACAGCGTTTCCGTTGATTGGCTGTTCCCGGAGAGCGAGCGCTCAGCTGGCAAAAAAAGCGTTGTAGTTGTATCAGATGAGCGCTGAGCCGCGCAGAGAAAAGAACAATGCTTAATTGTTTGTTGTCACTGCAACAACGCTGTGTCATTTGCGTTAGAATAAAGTCCATCGAAAATGACGGAGTGAGACTTAGTAAACGTGATAACATGTTGAGATGTTTTTCTTCGTTGCTTTGTCTTACTTTTCTTTTTATGACAGGTTTTAGCTAGAATTGGTAGCCTCGCACTGCTGTCCGACTAACTTCAGTAACAATATAGCAAAGTTTTTATCGGTTTGATATGTGGAAAGATCATGATTACTACTCGAAGAGAGACGACGACAGCGCTATCGGCGATTCCGCGAATAATTCAGCCGAAGAAGAGAGCGGCAACCCCAGTCGTAAATCTTCTGATGATAACTGCACGTTTGATCCGCATAACAAACTGAGTTCAAAAATTGGAATTAAAATTCCCAGTTGCCTGCTAGAGAAGGAAGAAAAACAACAAACCTACCCAAACACCCAACCTAGCTACAAGAAAAACTCCCAAAACAGAGTCAACAACTACTCAGATTCAACTTCACCCAGCAAAATATATTCAAAAAGCCGCGAGGAAAGCAGAAAAAAATCAGAAACGGATTTGCAAAACAAGCTGCACACGCTTTTATCTGAAATGGTAAGTCCTTAAATCTGAAGTGTTATGAAAACAACCTTGGAGTTGGCCTTACCTTCCTTGCATCCTTCACCTAGATAACTTGTATGTATCTGTACTTTATGCTAAGACTGAGACTTGTCCACAATTTCATGTCCCGTAAGCTGGGTTATTTTCTCGGAATTTTTTTTGCAAAGTTGCAATGTTTAGTCCGTTAGGCTTTGAGGAAGTTTTCTAATTTAGTGTGATATTAAACAGATTTGTGAACATTTTTAGTCATGCTTTGATTTATCAAAATACTGGGGATCTGATTTTATTACTTGTCAGTAGCTAGCTGCTATGGCTGATAATTTCACGCATGATCAAAAAATAACAATGCTAAAAATTTTTGAAATTTTTCCTTGGCGTAAGCTTTTTTATTTAGTATTTTAAAATACCAGCTAGACTGCAGGAAGCTCGTTGCCAAAACAACAAATAGTTTGATGCAAAGCTCATATGGGTGGGTAGTCATGACAATTTAAATGTGCTAGCTGAAATTAGGAGATCTAATGCAATTTTGGTTCGATTTGCGACTTCCTTGCATCAATGGTGATCAAGTTGCTAATTGCGACTAGCAAAAGAGCTGAAAAAGTTTTTTGAAAAGTTTTCAAGATCGCATACGCGATTCTAGTTTGATTACAATCAAAGGGGGCTTCGATCAGACTCTTCACTAGCGAGATGGAGGGCAGTTTTTCTCGGGTGGCACCACATTTTAGAGGATGCACTCTACCAACCCGTTTTGGAAAAAAGTTTCAAGCATAATTGGTGGTTGGCGAAAGGTATTTTTTGATATTTTTTGTTGACTCGTTTCGTCCAAAGAGTCTGTGATTCAGACACCGCAACAGGCATAAAAGTTTCAAGCGTAATTGGTAATTGGCGAAAGGTATTTTTTGATATTTTTTGTTGACTCGTTTCGTCCAAAGAGTCTGTGATTCCGACACCGCAACAGGCATAAACCGTTGATATTTTGAAGTAAATGCAACCACAATTGCAGAGATCTTTGCAAGAAAGATTGCAATTGTCATCTGCTGCTCTACAGACCTTGTAACGATTTTGTATGTGCAGCTTAGCGGCGCCATAATTGTGTTGGCTTTGCTATCAAATTTCTCAAGTTTCGTTAGCGACAATACCGTCCTAATACTGTAGCGTAAGAAACGGCATTTGCGTCCGAACAAAGCATTGAGTGATATCAACCACTTTTGTAAAAGCTTGATAGTTGAAAAGGTGTTACTGGTAATCATTAGAACACGTTTAATAAAGATTGCTGAATTATTCAGCCGTTTCTAAAGTAATCAAAAACCTCTAAGATACAACACACCTCCGTAAACTACTGAATCGAATTTAATGTCACATTTATTCGTCAAATTGGAGAAAAACCTCGGACATTTCTTAATTCAGTGAAGCTCAAAACTGGCGTAAACGCGTCCTCCTTTGCAAGGTTAATTTTTCTTTTTTGACGAAAAGCGAATTGTCCTTTGCAGCCGGTTAAAAGCGCGAAAGTGTTCTCATTTATTTGCTGTTAAAAATGTTTATTTTTTATTTTTTTATCAAAACCACATACTTGTAGCCTACGAAATATGGATCACAATTTGACCAACAAAACTTTTTTAGATCTTATAGGTTGTAAGATGTAAACTAATGTTAATTTTATTTACGTGCATACAAACTAATAGCGATTGTCGTAAACATCTGGTTGGCAAAGACGTAGGACCGCTGATAATGTTATTGCTTTTTGGGCTTTTCATTGTTACTATGAAAATCTGTTTTTATATCAGTTAAAAGTGGCAATAAATTTCATTGTAGCTAGGAAGGGGAGACGAAGGGTCCATGCCGTCCCAAATTCCTAGAACCCAGTAAGGTAAAAAAGTATTTTCAAGCAGAACGTCGATCTCAAAACGAAAATGTGATCCAACAAAACTGAAGGAGAGAAAGGCCTAAACATATACTCTACGACGTGTTTTTGCAACCGTTCAAAATTTGCTTCTGGGTACGCTAGTGATTTTCATTCTCTGGTTTTTTTGAGGCTTTGTGGATAATATAAAAATGGGTGCCCGAATTCAAAAACACTGTACTTAATAGATCTTTTTTACGTTTACCACTGCATTCAAACGGCAACCTTGGTCTAAGATTGAGTTTCCCTTAAGTAGAAAAAGAACATAAACATTGTTTTTGAAAAGGTTGCTTAGGCCATCAAGGGCCTTCATGAAGAATTTTTTAAGGCAACTCATTGGGAGCCCCTCTCTGAAGCTTGTAAAAATTATTTTGAAATTAAAGAAGTGAGGCAAATAAATATACTATACGTTTGCATTTAATAAATGTTACACCCCTCCGTTGCTCTCGAGATCCAAAGCAATGCACCTGCTAGACCACACCTTTACAGGACTTGGCTCAGGCCTACGTGTAGTATTGCTTGAAAAGTTGGTAGGCAGACCTTCCAATAGTGATTTAATGTTGCGAGTAATAGACAATAACGATTAGTTCTGTGCGAAAACGGTAAAACTTAGTAAATTGGACCAGAAAAAGCAACTAGTTTCTGTTAGTCTTAGTTTGATTCTGACCTTATCTTGTATATCTCATTTAATATTAGGATGTTATGTGAACCGTGCATGGTACCCAGCAGTGTTTAACTTGCGAATCGCGAAGTGACATTTTGTGGTCTGCAGAATGATATACTTTTTGAACAAAATCAAGCTTGCGCCTCAGTTTCAGTGATGACTTTAGTTTCAAGCCAGCTTCATATCTTGTAATTGGTAGATGATGAAAAATGTTAAGTGAAGGCAATGCTTTGTAACTATCAACTTTTTTTGACCCATTTTTACTTCAAGGTTAAAGTGTTAAAATATGTATTGACATTTCGATTTGGCAGCATTTTTCATTGTTTTGGCGGGTTCACGCAAAATTTTAAATCTCCCACACGATTACCGAAAAGTTATCTTGATATAATTGGTTCTATGCAAAAAGATAAGCAAGTTAATGCGTCTGCTTGCGTAATCAAACATTTATAGTCGTCTAGGTGCAAGTAGCTTACTAAAAATAATGAAATGATCGTCCACCCCAGTGGGACCTTGAGCGTGTAAAGTGACCTATGCATTAATATTTTCGCGATAGAATTTGCTGTTTAACTAATGACGGCACTGGGCTAGCATTGATACACGCGAATACACCAGAATTTCCGTATCCACTTCGTTGCTGTCAATATCATGTGACTGTGAAACCTTGGTTATAAACTAATTGCACATGACGTAAACCCCATTGTCAAACATGCTTCAACTGTGATTCACTTACCCTTCCAGAGAATATTCTTAGCGCCATAATTGAACATTTGGCTCGAGGCTGCCTAGCCGAGCTGCATATCCTGCCCGAGCATTAACCTTGTAATCACTTGTGCACTGCTGATATTTTTTTTGTATAAACTTTTTTTCTCCAATATCGCCATCCGTTCTTCGCTTCGATTCAGTTTGCAATAAATACAAATGGCCCTGGCATTACGATACATTTATTCCACACAGCCCCAGTGCCATCGCTACCTGAAGCCGTGCCCCCCCCTCCTGTTTGGGGCTATCTTAAAATCCTGGTTCTGTTAAGAGCAGGGAAGTGTAACGTGCCCGAAGTTGATCTCACCTTTGTAAAATTGTAAAGGCAAACATCAATCTCCGAAAAACAAGAAAATAAAAGGGCCGCGAAATTGGTATGGTCGGAAAGCACAAGCAGTGCGTGCTTTGATAATATTGATAACCAATAAAAAGAAAAAAAGTTCTTCACCTTCTATTAAAGTTGAAAATGTGATCAGTCAGACTTGACTGAACGCACCACATGTTCACATGCAACTCACAGTCTTAGAAGGTAAAAACAAGCCTCCTCGCTTTAGTTTGTGCCCCCCCCTTCCAAAGTGCTTACTCTGGCGATGGCACTGTACATTCCTTTGCTGAATTTGAAAGTAGAAAAAATTTTACACGTTATCCTTAATTATATCAAAACGCGATCCAATATTTCAAAATTATTATTTCGAACAACAAATAAACTTTGGTCTTAAATACTCTCAATTATTTTCCAGAACACTAGCTTTCAAAATTGTTCATGAAAATTTGACTTATTGATTGCTTCAAAAAGCTTGCTGATTGCTTTAGAATGGCTGTTTCCGACTCTGATTAATGACTCCCTGCTCTTTGGCGAGTTAACCAGCATGCATATAATAAGCTCAACAACAGCTAAAAAAGAAAGGATATCTAGAAACAAATTTACCGCAATGTTTTGCATCGTGAATACAAGCACACATTCAAAATATGTTGCCTTGATCGTGATTACGAGTTACTATTGAAGGGGCTTGCTAGTTGGTGGTTTCCAAGGCCAAGCACTTGCACACGTGTAACGTTGCAGGTAACCTATTGTACGAGGAACAAGGTTCTCGGCTGCCAGGATAGTGAGAAATTGGGGCATGAATCAATCCATGAAGATATTTTTTATTTGGAGATAACTCAGAATTTCTTTAAGTATGGTAGTTCGGGTGGTAAACGTTTGCTTAAGAGTGTTATTTTTCCAAGTTCATTCTCAAGCGCCAAGTAAGCATAATTTTTTGTTTTGTGGCGAGACTAACCCATTATTAAATGCACTTGTGCCAGCACTTCCAAGCGTCAGAACCATCATAAGAGTAGTTGAAACCAATAACTGCGTTGCTGACATGCACCAACTGGCTCTTTGGCCTCAAAAAGGAGTAGGCGTTTTGTTGATAAAACTTCGGGCCATACTGGTTTTTCATTGTTGCACGGCACAAGCTTAACTAGTGGGCGGCAAAATGCATGACTATCGTTTGCACGAGTCACGAGTTAAAGCTTCAAGCAGTCAAATGTCATATCACGTTTTGAACTGCTGGTAAAGCAGATTCAAGATGGCGTAGTAGGCCTCTACTGCCATTGCCAAGCGTGTTATTTTAATTAAAATTATTAAAGCCCTGATCGTTGGATCATGCTCAACATTTCAAACGAAATCGAGAAACTGTTTCCTTTTAAAATCGATTTTGTTTGGCTAAATTTTGCAGTCAGGTCTGTTACCGAGTACATTTGACTGCAACCGCATATTTTGTGACAATACTTTCTAATGAAAATCTTTTTTTTCTTTCGGCTTTTCCCAATTAGGGGTCGCCACAGCAGATAATCTGCATTTCTATAACATGGCATTTTTGTTTTTACGGTCGGATGCCCTTCCTGCCACCAACCCTCTCTTCAGAGGGGAAACTGGGTCTTCCACATAAAGGTGGGTTCGTCCCGTTAAGTGCCTTGCCCAAGGACACAACATGCGAACTTGTCGGCTTGTTCTCCACAACCTCTCCCAAATGCCGAGCGCCAAGCAGGAAAGCTGTGAATACCATTTTTTAAAGTCTTTTGGTATGACTCGACAAGGGGATTGAACCCCAGGTCTACCGACTGCGAAGCGGACGCTCTAACCACTACACCATCGCGCCGCTCTAACCACTAACCACTTTCTACTGAAAATGCTTACCAAAAATATCTTCATTATAATCATAATAGCTTGTTTTGTGACCGTGCAATAAATTGAACTGGACTAAGAGTTGAAATTCATAAAACAACTGCTGCGATGATGCGCGGAGAAGTCCTTCGACAACATATTGTTATTCTTACGAGTTGGGAGATGAAAAAACGGCCCTAATTCGCTAAGTCTGGATTAGAAAAAGTAAAATCCTTTTTTTCTAATTTTTTTAGAGCCACTTTGACGCGGTTGTGAATAAATATCCCTGGGCTTTAAAGGGACGTTTTAACTCTGTTTGTGGGACATTTTCATCAAAAAGAAAAGTTGTCTGCTCTGGCATTGATGAATTTTGAACGGTTTGTCGTTTACCTTGCTTAATTTTACTATGAAACAGAAAAGGCATGGCACACTCTCACGATTGCCCTTTATATGTGCGCCTCTCTGAACGCCAGATACACCAACATACTGGGGACTTTTCAAAGAAAATGGAGGCAACGAAATCTTTTCTTTACAAAGGTCATTCAGAATATGGGAAAAAAGTGAACGTTTTTGGAGTAACAGTTCGCTAAAGAGTTTTTAAAAGTCACTCACAAAAGCAAATAAATTTTTTGTTATGACCGAAGGGAGGGAGGGTACGCACAGTGCTCCCCTGAAATACGCTAGAAGCAGAAAATATGTATTTTTAACTATCAAGGTACTTTGCTGATGTCAGGCGTTGATTTATTTCTTGAAGCAGAAATGTTTAATAAACACCTTTATCAAATGGTATTTCAGGTGCTTTGATGCACAGGTGTTTTTACAGACGGGCTGGTTTCACAGAAATAATTCTTGTTTACGACGCTAAAGAGAGCGCGCCTTTATTCTTATGTCATTGTAACATTAGAAGGCTTTTATGTCAATTCGCATTCCCAAAGGCACTGAATGTTGAGACAAATCGAGTTCAGTTACCCAGATTAATCATCACAGACTTTAATGTAACTCTAAACCAATAATAAATTGATAATAGGCGGATGTAATGAACCAGTTTGAAGCAGATACAATAAATAAGTTTTCGGGACCTTGTTTGACTTGAAAATGACGTCATTTGTTGAAGACACCCGCTGAATTTCGATAAAGGGAGTTACGATGCTTATGCAGGACTAAGATCTTTCGACGTTTATCTCGGAGAAGGGCAATCTTACGTCTCATTATTATAAAGCTTTATCAGTAGCCTACACCAGCTGATCTAGCCATCGTTGGCTCTCTTAACATTGCTCAGTTGAACTAAAGCCTTAAGTTTGTTAAAAAAGGTCTTATTTTATGCTTCATATTTCAATTACAACGTTACGATTTTTTTTTCGATTTGTGTGTGCTAATACCAAGAGGGATGCGTTTACAGCACAGGCTTTTTGACCTGCATTGGCTTACCAAACTCTTTCATGCGTACTACACTGAAACATGATCTAAATCAGTTGATTTGATGATTTATCCAGGTTGTGGTTAATCATTCATTGCACAATGCTGTACAAAAATACACCAATTGCTAATGTCTTTTGCTGTGTGTGTCGTCAATACTATAGTTCTGATCACATGATGAAGTATTCACGAATTGCATTTCCTTTAAATAACTCGAACCTTTGTGACGCAATGCTAATGTTTTTTTTGATAAACTACCCATTGATCGGTCATCATATGATGGACGACTATCAAAACCAGTTTTGGTTCAAAAGTTTTATATGTTCTAAAATTTTATATAGCTGAGAAAAAACCTTAAAGTAAAACCATCTTTTTTCAAAGCTATGTAAAGTTCCGTGCCACCAACGAAGTATTTGTATTCCAAAATTTAAGAAATCTGCTACTGCAGAATTATTTTGCAAATAAGATTGAATTGGATTTTTACTCTTGTTTCTGCCACCGAACCGGTTATTAGTCGTCAGTGCAGCACTTTGGGGTTTCGGAACAAGCTGGGTATTTTTTCCTTGGCCTTTCTCTCAGTCACTCCGAGATAATAATCTCCCATTTTTGTGCACATTTAAGGTTCAAGAAAAATTAACACTTTCAAACCCACTTTTCTTCGTGCCAACATTTTTTTTTAAGAACAAGAGCGACTGGACCATCAATCAATAGTTAGGGTCCAACAGATGTCGCAATATTATTGTAGCCTACTACATTTTGTTCATAGAAATGTAGTATCTAAAGTAAAGTACAATATGCCATAACCGTTGCGGCTGTTAAGTAAATATTGATATAGCAGCTGGTTACAAAGTGTTGCCTGGGACATAAGTAAACCTTGATGTATCAATATTTTCAGCAAGCTTGCAACCTTTCGCTAGCGCTGTAAACATACCTGAAAAAATTTGCCGATGAACCACAAAAATTTTACTTGTCCAAGTGTAATATTCGGCCAGTGGGCAGACAGAATAATCACTGTATGTAATCGCAATTGTCGACGCAATGCTGCGTAGTTACAGCGTACGCAAATTGTGAAACATCAAATGACGTTTATAACGATACCGAAATTGATCGATTGATGTTAGTATTCACCAAGTGAAATTATTGCAAATCACTTACATACTTTTCTGCTGTGCCTCTTTTGATGAGTTTGAAGCGATTAGTCATTTTACGTCATTTTAAAATAGTTTCTTCACTTTGTTGTCTTTGAGAGTCACGACAAGATGCCCTCTGTGTCACCGCTTAATGAGCCCGTATACTTGGCACTGCTTGCAATTTGGTGTGATTGACATTAGCAAAATTGTCCTCGAGACGTAAGTGCCTTGAAGACCAAATAGGTTGAAACAGGCTTATCGGTACCTCCCTTACGTTACACTGGGGCTGATCGCAAGCCGCTGTCTTTTGCGACCCCAGCTTCAGTCGCTCTGTAGGTAGTCGTTTTCGCTACCAACTACTAGCCGGCTGTCGAGGCCTAGTTGTTTTCACCGCTATTTTCAAAATTATTCGATTAAAGAATACAAATGGCGCACTAGAATGTTTTACCTTTGTCTTGCGTATTACCTTAGAAGGCAACTGTTAATCAGTTACATTGGCAAAGTAACAAAAGAAACAAGGTACTAGATCATTCTTGTTTTGTATAGCTGTCTCCCAGAATAAAAACAAACGAGTCTTATACATTTTTCCGAAGCGTTTTTTTGTTTATGCCGGTACTAATTTGTGTTTATTTGCTATCAAATGATCGATGTTTGGAAATGACCTTCTTTTAATAGTCACCTTGTCGTTCAAGTGAAATATATAACATTTTTGCATGCTTTTTCGCAAACACAAATAAAATAAAAACAACATATCGAAACATATAATCACCGAAGAATGCTTAAAAGTCAGAAAATGGCGAAAATACGCTTGGCTATAAGTCAAAGCAGTTATGAAAAACCACTCTTTGCTTGTAGAATGCAAAGTAGCAAGGGTGGGCCATTATTTATGTAGGTTGGCGTAACTCAAAAGCAACTTCAACATTACAAATTATAATACGAATTATAGGAGCTGGTGTTAGCCTGTTTAAGATATTACTTTTAATTGATTGATACCTGAGTCCACCTGACCGAGTTCTAATAGGAACGAAACCGGTCGTGGAAGTGGTATGTTTTATTCAACTGATTGCAGTTAGCCTATATGCCTTAATATCAATCAATTAAAAGTAAATTCAACATTACAGTGTCTCTTGTTCAAATTGAGGAACAACGTGAAGCTGAAACGTTTGTGGTTCAATCTGTTACAGGACAAAATGTAACATTTCCTTCCGAAAATGACGTCACAATTAACAAAGCACGTCATATTCAGGAAATTGATCTTTAGTTAAATAACTTTTGTCGAGTTAGGAGTTTGTGATAAATTTGCGTGTCATAAGCAAATATCAATGGTCATAAAGTTGTTTAAAAATGCGCTCGTCTATGAGGTCAGCTTTTCCAGATATTTACAAAATGTTTACACTGTTCGGCGTTAAGTTTGCCGAACGTTTTTACTTGTGGCATGGTGCACTGGCGGTACCGCGACCAGGGTGGAAAGAAGTGAGAGGCGCCGACATCATTAAAAATCAGGGGTGACCAAACTTTTTGACCCGCTGGCCGAAATCGCGACTGCCAGGCCATTGGAAAGCCGGATGCAAGGAAAATCACACGACATGTGCAAGGTGTTTGGCGCACCGGATTAAACTGGTCGGCGGGCCGTAGTTTGGCCAGCCCTGTTTTAGATAAACTTGCGTCTAAACCAAATACTGACGACATCATCACGACAATGGAAAAGACGAATCTCACTCATTTGTCTTCCCCTGATCATCCCTGCACTGAGATGCAGGTAGTTTTCGTCGATCACACTGTATAGCATTAGTGTTGAAAAAACGATTTGGTTTAAGGTGAGGAAATAGCCTTCTGTATTCTTTTTTCCATTCAGTTAAAAGAATATGGCTTCACATTGAGAGAGATCCCTGAACAAGCACAGGGTCGCTAGATGAGAGATATTACGTTTCAATGTCATGAACTTTATTAGTGTACTGTTGCTTGAATCGTATAGCATTCCCTTGGTATGGCAAGAACACGTGTTCTTGGCGGGATTAAACCAGCCCTTTTAAAAATAACATTTCGCTTTGTGTATTTATCAACAAGCTTATGACCAAAATATAAATTATATCCACCTACACTTCCAAACCATTCTGCTTGTAATTTCCAACTGACATATTGAGGAGTATTGTTTAGCGATATGTATTTTGATGGTTGTCCAGTGTCCTTACCGTAAATAACTTCCAAAAGCAATGTTTTTCCAGTAAAACTGCAGCAATATTTCATTTTTGAGAGATATAGAAGAGATTTCTTTTCTATAAGTTTCTGATTGTACTAGCCTAACTTCGCGGTTAAAATGAGCTGTTTCTTAAACGTGGGTATTTTGCATTGTTTACGACTTTTTTGCTCTTTACGAGACAAAAAAAGAAACTTCGTGCACATCTGCACTAACTCTCTTCTTTGACTTACGTTGTCAGATTATCGAAACATTGTATTTCACGTATTTTAGATGAAATACCATCGCTTTCAATTCGTTTTTTGCTTTGTCTGCTGGCACGCAAGGCGTTTTTGTGACTCGCGAATTCTAGTTGTCTAACAGCTGCACCTGTTGCCGCTTTAACACGTTTGACGCCCATAGGAACATGAGCTATATTTGCTTATTGCGAAAGCTTTCCCGCACTTTTCACGTCAGTAGGGTGCTTACTGTGGCCGCGAGAGGAGGTGAGTGTACATCTCTGGTTGCACACGTGTGGTTCAGGCGAAAAAACCATCGGACACGTGTAGTACTACGCTAGTAATAAATCTAGTATTTTCCTTGATTGCGTATTGTACCACATGTGTACCATGTAATCGATGGGCCACAAGTGGCGCAATTTGCAATTATGTGGTAAAGATGGTAGTACTGACCCTTGGACAATATGAACCTCCTTTGATTGACAAAATATAAAAAACATTTACAAAAAATTATGTAGTAACAACCCTTTATGGGTGAATAATAAATTCTCGATTGCAAATCTTTCCTTTTTTATATGTGTTATGCAAATTATTGGCTTGTTGACTTGTATAATTAATTAGACTTAAATTATTGTCGTTTGAGACATTTGAACTTCTTACATTTATTAATTTTGTCAAAAGTAAATTCCAAACTGGTATTTTTGTCAAAAACACTAAAAGCACCAGTTGATGCACGGGTGTACTAATACCCAATTGTAGAATGGGATTGTTAGTACACATGTATACCGAATACGCGGGGAACGTGCTGAAAAACTCTTAAACATGGAATGTTTTTACAAGCTCTAGTTGTAAATTCTTTTTCTACTATTTACAGATTATCTAAACTCTAAGTAATCTACCAGCCATTGCGGTGCCAGGAAAAAAGTGGGGGAGGTAAATGACGTCGATTTGAAAGAAAATTAAATGAGTAGCGTAGGCACAGGGAAGTAAATTAAGTGCGAGTTGCGACATCCATAATGCAGGCAACGCCAACGCTGGGTATTTCTACTGTCTGCTCTGAAACTCGTCGCCTAGCACGACAGGCTTTTTTCCAGAAAATTTTACCTAGGTGTAATTTTTTGAGCCTAGGAAAGGCTGTTCTGTTTTCTCACCTGTGGGCATAGGAAACTGAAGAACGAGAGAGAGCATTGTGAGTACAGACATTAGCGTCTACAGGAAGGTTGAAGAGGTATTTGTGAATCTGAGCTCTGGAGTTTTAGGAAGCCGGGTATCAATTTAGGAAACAAACAAGGTCTCCAAATCAAATAATGACACAAAATTCTGCTTTCGTTTAGTTGACCTTCACAAAAGGGATAAAAAAAAAGTCTTCAAAGAAGAGTTCAGCATTAACATTCATCGGACCATTAACTGTAGTTTGGGGAGCTCCAAGGGCGTAGTCAAACGCATTATCGCTTTAATCAGCAACGTGGTTGGAAGCTTAAATTTAAGAGCTGTTTTACTAAGACAACGAATGAGATGATCGTGCCTCTAAACCTCACAATACTTTTTCAAATAACTTTCTATAAAATTTTTTCTATGTTCGTGAAATTGCTTTGAATGCAACTTTTAATTCTATTTTGCACAAACAAATAAAGGTAAAAATAACAAAAGCCAAAGTTTAAGAAACAGAAGTTATCAAACAAGCAAGGTCTGCTTTTGTCTTTCTTACCTGCCCTATCCTATATGCGTCATTGTTTACCAGTGATTTGAAACGTAAAATTGGTAGCGAATAACCTGTAAGCTCGAAACAAGATACCAAGTGATGGTGGCTCGGTGTGATGCTTGGCGATTGGATGATCATTCAAACGATTAAAACGAGTTTGATATAATATTCAAATTGCCATACTGATAGTATTATTTGATACATTAGTATTGCTTTGCAACGAAGCAAAAGTAATCATCCTTTCTCTGCTTCATAGTACCTGCAGCGCGAATAGGGTCAAATTTAGAGGCTTTTCATTTAAAGCTTACATTCCTTAGCCCAAATCAATTGCTGTTCAATGCAATGTTCAATAAGCGCACCAGCATGCACGCGAAAATAGGGGCCTACTCGCTTTTTGATGTACAACTGGTTTGCAGAATTATTGATTTACGGTTAGTGAGTAATAAAATGAAGTACTTTTTTGCAAACATCGAGAAGTCTTAGCCACACGTTAGCTGTTTAATAAATAGGGTCAAGACTTACCATAAAAGTCAATCGTTTTGCGTTATGTTTAGGGCCTGATCGAAAGCTTTTATGAAATTGATCTGGGTTATGTTTAGCGTCTGATCAAATGATAGCTGTTCCTGCATTGCTGATTTCAGCCATAGTCTTATCTATGGCGTGCAGAGGTCTGGTGATGCCCGGGGCCAACAGCTTGATTGTATGCCCCACTCCCAAACTGCCAAGCACTCAAAAATGTGACAAAGAAAGACACTTAAATTACGTAAAAGCTAGTGTGAGATTTCGAAAAATTTAACTAAAATATTTTAAAGAGTATATTTTGTTTTAATGTGTTGATTAAAGGCTTAGGCATACATTTATAACAAAAATTCATCTGGTGAAAGGTATGCATTGAGGAACGAGACATTGCGTTGATGCATGCAAATAATTATCAAATAGGCCCACTAAAATCATCTATTATATATATACTTCGTGAGGTATAACAGGAGATAAAGTTGTCTATTTTTTTCTATTAGAAATAGTATTTGAAATTGTACAAGTGCAACCATGTAGTTTGATGCATTGCTGGCTCACTGCCCTTAATATTTTTATGAGTTATACAATAAAAATGCTTTACGGACATTGTTCAGTGAAAGCAGACGAAGAAGTAACTCTTTTTGTTAAACTAGAACATATGATGATGTGAACAAATCAATTAGATACTTACACTTTAACAATTTTTATTTCCCATATGAGCTCTCCTATCGGAAAATATTTGAACTAACTCATTTTTCACATCTGCTGAAAGAAATTCTCTTTTGATGCTGATTAAAGCCAAACTTGTTATGCGTTCCTGTACCATAGATGATCTTATGCACGTTTTTTTTCAATTTCGACTTTAAAAATGACCTCTTACAACTTGCAATTGAAAATCCAATGGTGAGCAGTAGCCTATATGCAATACATAAAGTTGGGAAGACATCCCTCCCAAACTGCATTAAACATTCAAGAGCATGCTTAAGATTGGGGGGGAACTGCATTTTCTCTAGCTCGAAGGAGCAAAGCAAAGTCAAAGGTAATTATATGTTTGGTTTTTGTACAGTACCTATCAAACTAATTGAAATTTTGTAAATAATAATTTCAGTACAAAACCTGACACTGCAGAAGATTTTCTACGAAACATAATTACACAATGCCTCCCAAGCAAGATGCTATCAGATCCATGCAGCACGTATTAGTAGATTTACGATACGAAAAAGCGTATATTTTAACACTTTGATAAAATGTAATTTTTGTAATTTCACTCTTTTGATACCCCCCTACCTTGGATACCCTGGGCCGTCACCCCGTTCGCTCCACCTCCTATGCATGTTACTGAGCCTTATACACTTGCAAACTAAACTCATTCAATCTTTGTAAAACAGCAAAATACCAACTATATAGGTATTTTCGATATTTTAAATTATTGTATGATGGTTAAAAGCCCGCTTCTACTCTAATATGTTAAACGCGTTTGCTGGAATATCTCATTTGCTTCAACATCGCTTTTACTTGCTAGCTTGTCGGGTGTCGTTTCGGCATCGCTGGTCTCAACATGCCCTCCGATCTGCACTGAATCTTGCTTTTTGCATTCATGAAATTCCATGTGCTCGAAAATCCTGATTGCATCTTCTTGGAAGTCTTTCGAATAATCTTTTTTCCTCGCAGACAACGTGCTCAGTTTAGCATGTTACAGCATAGCTATGATGAAGGTTGTTTTGTCATCTGGCAGTATCACATGAAACTGAAATAGGTAGAGCTAACACATACGTGTATCTCAACAATTCAAGCACAAGTTAACCAATTACAAGCAAATCAATAACAACGCATGACGCAATAAATCATACGTGGCGGTCACAACAATGCTCCCATTGGTCAATCTGCTTTTTTGCATTCCATTTTCATTCTCCAACACGCAGCTCAGCGATTGTAGTTCTAAGCTGTTCTAGGACACCTACTCCCCGGACACCTACCCCCCGGACATTTACTTCCTGGTCACATACCCCGGTCATATACCCCCCGGGCACTTACCCCCTAGGCAACAAACATCCTAGGACAATTACCCCATATTATATACTATAAAATAGAGGTAAGCTAAAATGAATTACACAAAGAAAAAAGCTGTTAATCATAATTACATTTGCTAACCACTCAACACGGAAAAAAAACAGACTAAAACATCATAAAACTACAGCTGAATGTTATGTTCAATAGCACGAAGAAAGTGTAGGTCCATTGTCACAATTAGCAACAATTAATCTCAGTCCCTAACCTTAATCCGCAACAATTGATTTCAGTCTCTGTGTTAATGCCCGATACTTTCGCCTCTGTGGTTGAGCTGGTTCATGATATATGACCTGGGGTATGTGACCGGGGGGGGGGGGGGTAAGTGTATGGGGGTAACTGGCCTGTTACCGCTCTAAGCATAGGAAGGTCGACCACATCTGCTTCTCAATGTTTATTCATCATAGTCCGTGCTCTATTCTCAAGTCTTTATTCATACTAGGCAGCTGAGACAGGTAGATTGCTAGGTCCCATCACCTGTTTCTCACACGAAAGTAGAGGAATCTTGTAAAGAGTTTTACCCAGCAAGGCCACAACTTGCGAACTTGCCGAATTTTTTCGCCACACTATCCCTTTCGTGTTGAGCGCCAAGCAGGAGATCTATAAACACCATTTTTAAAGACTTGGTATGACTCGACAAGGGAAATAGACCCACATTTACCGACTGCGAAGCGGCCGCTCTATAACCACCATGCACGTTTTGATCGTTCAAGTTGATTGAACGTTCAGGATAACGAGTGGAAGATAGTTTTTAAGAGTGTAGGTTTTACCATGGAGTAATGATTAACTAAAAATATTTTGCTTTCTCCTCTGCGATTTTCTCCAAGCAGTTCTTTTTGCAAATAAAATAATTTGCTGATATGTCAACCAATAATAAGGTTTTCGATTAATCATTATTTCCTTTACGTTTGTAGTCAATTTTTTGATTAGGGTGTCAAAAGTCCTGAACCTTTAACGTCACATTTTGCATTGAGTCTAGCACTTCTTTATAAAGTCGATTGAGTTTGCTAGGCTGTTGTTTTACTTGCCAAAAACTAGGTGCGCTAAAAGGTTATAAAGGACTTATCTGCTACCTGATGTAGATTTGCCATCCGGCCTACAGACTGCTTCCTTACGTTAAACGCGATGTGCGGTTTTATAGTGATGAATGATAAATTATTTTTTACTGCTATCTATTTTTTCAAAACTCTTTGTTGTATCAGAACTGGCAGTAGTTTGGTTTGAAGTGGAAGTAGAAGCTGCGTAATGATTTAGCGGTGACTTACACCTCACAGAAAGATTTCATTTTATAATAAAACAAAAAAATAATTGCTCCAATGTTGGGTGACATTATCTGAACTTGGTAACTTTTTTGGTCTGCCAAGTATTGAAGAGGAGCAATGATATTTTTTATTTAAAAAGAAAACAGCCCATATAACTCTATGCATATGGAGATGTTTCTAGTTGATAATCAAACCTTTTTTAATCTTGTTCACACAGATTATTATTTTGCTTAAGTAAGTTGAAAATTGTCGGAGAATTGAGCCGAGATGTCTAGATGAAATAGATATGCTAAAGAGGTACATAGGTTTTTTTTATATCATTTTTAAACCGCTACACTTTCAAATACCAAGCTAAGCCTTACAATTTCTTTTATTATTACGTCAACTTAGCTCTTTTTGTCACTATTACTTAATAATAAAACAAACTAACTTAGTGGTTTCCTCGGCAAGCTTGTTGAAAGGGCAAACATTTTTGTTGCTATTCGTATTCAAAGTTTTGTATCTTTTTAGAAAAACCTGAGAGAGCTCGACCGCGACATCTTGCGAAAGTTTGTAACCTTGAATGACTGCATTGAAGAGGTTCGATGGAGGTTGGCGGAAAACGAAGCCAAATTTCAACGGAAATTAGCTGAGGATGATGCGGACGAGGACTTCTTCTCTACTTTGACGGAAAGCCGGTTGGGAGATTGGGACGAATTCGAAAAGATTCCTGCCCAAGAAGAATTTCAGAAAAAAACGACGGCAACCCCCACTGCTGCTATCTCACCTACATCGCCCACTTACGTCGAAACCACTCAAGATGGTCCTCCTATTTCACCTACATTGTCCTCTTACACCAAAAGTAGTCTAAATAGCTCTGCTGTCTCATGTAAATTGTCCACTTACATTGAAACTAGCCAAAATGATTTTACTATTTTACCTTCATTGCCCTCATGCATTGAAACCAGTCAAAATAATTCTGCTGTTTCACCCACATCACCCTCCGATACCAAATCTAGTCTAAATGGTTCTGCTGTTTTACCTACGTCATCCACTTCCATTGAAACCAGTCAAAATGGTTTTGCTATTTCATCCCCTTACACCAAAACCAATCGAAGTAGTTCTGCTATTTCATCTTCGTCGTTCAAATACTCCGAAATCGATAAAAATAAATCGGTTTCTTCTTGTGAGGGTCCCAAACTAACTGAAGTAAAACAGCCACAAACAAAAGAGTCATCATGGACCAAACAAGCTTCAGTGGAAGTCCCAGCTCCATCTAATAAAACTTCGGTTGATTCTAACGCTAGTGAAGAAGCAGAAAAAGCGCAAAACAAAACAAAAACGAATGAGAGGGAGAAAGTGAAAGATAAAGACCACTACAGGTAAGAACAGAAAGTGGTAGGGAAGGTGAGCAAACCTTTTACCACCAAATATGTTGAAATTTTTTTGATTGATTTTGTAAGCCGAAGGTGATTAATCTGAAGATATCAGTTGTAACGCAGCTTAAAACCTAAAGGCATTTTAGAGAAGTTTTCCTTCAATTGCTTCTTTTTTTACATTTTATTTGCTTCCAAAGTTTTATTTTTGTTTCACTTTTTCTGAAATGAACTTACATGAAGAGTGACATTCTTTTATTCATTTTGATTGCTATTGTGCTTTGCCGGCTTGCTAAAATAACTAACGTTTGTTTACATATAGAATTTGGTTTTGTTAGTCTTCAATTGTTCAAATTTAAATCCATTTTAGAATTCAGTCTCCACATTCCAGTTCTTCAGATGTTTGGGCTTCTCAAGCGAAAGAAAAAGGTCGTCAGCACAAAGTGTCCAGGAGGACATCATGGAGGGATGAAACTACAACTTCTACTCGCAGAACTAGCAATCAGACTCCAAAATCTGCTTCAGTATTGGCCAAAAAATACAATGACCTAATAACGCAACAAAAAAGCAGCACACTAAATACGTCGTCTTCTCTCCGTTCGCCCACCGAAGATAAAGCAAAACCAGCACCGCGCCGAACGCAGTGGCCGATCCTCGAAAAGCAAAGCGCGGTCAAAGTCTCAGAGTTTCAAAAACAACGAGAATACCAGAGTCTAATTGGTCTGTCGCGCGTGCGAAACATAGGTCAGGTGTTTCAAGCTAGCAATCAAGATTCCACAACAAAAGCTTCGGATTCATCCGGTTCGTTAAACTCAATGTCATCTGATTCGTCATCGTCCTTGACGTCGCCGCCACGTGGTCTTGCAACTCTTGGCAACAGCAACAAATGGAGTCGGTTCAGCTCTAGAACGCGGTCGTCTACTGGGCAAGGTCCTCAGAATTACAACAACAATAATAACAACGTAAAGGGCGTGGTCATTGTTACCACCTACCACAACACTTCCACCATTGACGCCTTGCCACTTCGTCGAACATCAAACTTGATGTCACGTGATTCTGACGTTATAACTGTGGCGCGTAAGGCCTCGTCACCAAACTCAATTTATAACTGGATTAGTCAACCAGGTGATGCTCCTTGTCTTTGATGCATTTTCGTATTGCTGCCTGTTTTCGCTCAAATTATATTCATGTTTATTGCCTATGTAATTTCAATTTTTAATTATCATCCATTTTGTTCTTTTGCATAAAATAAACTTTTTTCTTCCACTACTATTTATTTATTTTTATTGAAATTGAATGAATTGTAGGCTTTTGATTTGTTTGGTGTTACTTTCAGTAAGTTCCTGCTTGTGAGAAGCCGCAAAGTAGACGAAATCACCGGTAAATCCCAAGAACACGATATTCCAACCGACCTTCGTTTATCGTCTGTACAAAAGTTGCTTTAACGCTCTTGATCATAATGAGATAGCAGGCCTACAAACTCAAAAACGCAACGAAGATTTTGAAATTGAAGCTGGGCCAGAGATAAAAATATATTTTACTAGACGGCGTTGCCCACAGGGCCCCATTAGTAACGTCGGGATAAAAAAGTATCGGTTCAACCGGCTGCGCCGGCTTTACCAAGGCCACCTAGAACAATGTGTTCTAGGTGGCCTTGGCTTTACCCATTGGACAATTATGTAAACAGAAACAAAGAAATTGTGTTTTTATGCACATCCATAATTCTTGTGCATGTAATGGTGATCCTCTGACTCTATTAATTAACACTGGTAGTGGCCATAAATAAAGAATGCTGTCCCAAAATTCATTCATACTTTTAGAACAGTGTAAAGGGGAAGGAGGAAAAGGATCGAAAAACTCCCAAGAATTATGGCGGTGGCCGCATGTTGGTCGTGTACAGAAATAAAACTATTTCGTAGTAAGCCTATTTTACAATTTGGTGCAACCCTTTTCGTAAATTTTTTGTTTTATTGATTTCTCTGGCTGCTCTACTTGCCTTCTTTCGGGCATAGCGATAAAAGCGGCTATGCCTTCCCCATATTTATTAACCATATTCGAGTAGGCGCCCATCAGGCCAAGTTACTTTCAAACAAAATATTCTCTCTAAAGTTAGTTTTACAAATTGGTCTATGGTTTCATTTTGAATAGCCTATTTTTAAACCTGGGATTTTAATACATAGCTTTATAGTATAGATATAGATCGCTTAGCAGGCAGCATGTTAATAAAAGAAAAAATCTTTGCTTTATAATACAGATATAGGCTTAGAAAACTTAAACAGGCAGCCTTTACTTAATGGACCTTGACGTTCCCAAAATTTTTTAGCTTTGATCCCGGTAGGTTATGAGGCTATTATTAAGCAAAATACCATAATGTTTCTTCCAAAAGTGGTGCCATTTTACCCCGGCAGGACTTGCCATCAATGGTGCCCACCAGTGCAGGAAGGGGAGATACGTCCCCACAGTGTTTGAAATACTAAAGCTTTTTCCCTCAATGTTGTTATAATTAGTGGTGTAGGAAGCCGAGATTTTTGTGAACTAGAGGAAATCTGGACGATTGTGAGCAGTGACGTAAGGAAAGGGGCTCCTATGCGCGCCCCCTCCTCAGAATAACGTTTGATGTTATTTTCAGCCATTATGCTGGTAACGGTAACAAACAAGTCCTCTCTGATATAGCATTGAGAGTATTGATCTCCAAAAAAAAGAAGGTCTTCACTACGACTGTCCCGTGAAATTTGCAAACAGTCATTTTCAGGCCAATCCCAAACAAATTTTTGCGTACGCCCTTGTTGTAAGATAAGGAAGAGATCAACCTTACAGCGACACTTTTCGAGAAATTCTTGTGCCATTAGAGCACAAACGTAAGTCGAACTGTAAGTGTACAAGCTCTGCAGTTTTGTGTTCCTCTCAATATTCAAATAGTTCATGTGCCTAGTTTAAAAGTGTTAGTTCTTGGAGTTACTCCGGTTTTATCTCACAAACCTTTGTGAGAGTTGTAACAAAAAGTTGTTGTAAATGGAGTCTATAGAACATGTACACATGATGGTCATAACCTTAGTCTATTGATCAAGTGAGGTAATACCAACATTTGAAGTATGATTGCACAAACTATCATTCGTGTTTTCGAAACGTGTAAGGGGAGGAGAGAGAAACACAGTAATAAATGATGTTGGTGCAATAATAGTGGTCGTTTTTACAATTTCAGAAATAAGCTATTTAGTTATAGGCTTACTTAGCGATTTAGTGCGGCCCCTTTGTTTTGATGCTTGTGATTTCAAGTTCTTTGGCTACACTGTAAGGTTTAATTCGGCCGTTGCGAAAAAAGATGCCATGCCTTCGCCCATGCATTAGTCGAACATCCTATTCCAATAGGTGCCTATTAAGCTATTTTAAAAGAAAAACCTATGCTTTAAACTCAGTTTTACTAATTGATGTTTTTTGTTTATTTTCATTTCTTCTTAAACTTGGGATTTTATTGCATTTAACTTCCAAACATCTTAATACTTTTAAGTGAAGATTAGTCTTACCTGCCAGCACAAAGAGCCTATCAATAACGAATGGTCATTTTTTGAGAAAATAAAGCAAACAAAATCTGCAATCAATAAGCTGTAAAATGGTAGTGCTGGCTTTCGTTTGAGAAAAACTTTGTTTTTCTTGATCAAGAAACAAAAGCAAAAATATTTTTCCGCACACATGAAATTTTACTCTGGAAAAAGTTTTGTATATCTCTCAAAAAATGTTCTTTCGTCACTGCCTAGACTATGGTACTCAAAATATTATTTCGGTAAGATCAGGCACAAACTTAGTCACTGTTACTGCCAGTAATTTGCTAGTGGATTCGTAGCAAGAAAAGTTAAAGCATGCGATTTATCTGTCGCGAATAGTTACTCATGAACATCTCCGATTGTGTTGGCAGAGCGCATTGAAGAAAAAAGTGTTGTAGCGTTCGTCTGTCTGTCGAACACGCGTCGAATTCCCCAACAGATTGTATTCGAACAGTTCAATTTCATATAGAGAGAAACGACGGTTTCTGTAATTTAACACTAGGTAAGCTAAGATATTTACACGCACAAAACAAATGCAAGCTAACTTACCAACTGTTTATCAACGAAAGACGAGACACTCTGAATGCCGCAAATTTTGTACAAGTTTATAAAAAGATAGCAAATGCGTGGAAAAAAGAGAAAAATTCTAAAAAATGCAAACTAAAAGCTGAGACAGCAATTTAGGGTCAGCAAATGATTGGCCGAAACAACATAAAATCGAAATTATTCCCAAACCACGTAATTTTCGGTCGTAAAATAAAAGCAAGCAGTGCAGAGTGAAATCCAACTGCAACAAGTGTTCTTAACTGGGGCGTTACATTAGATTTTTCGTTCTATATCAATCTTTAATCTACTTCTTAAAATTGAGGCGCCTTTAGTATCGCTCGAATAATTAAATGTGGTTGCAACTTGATAGCTTGGAAAAGATTAGCTTCGACTAAGAATAGGCCCACAGATTTACCTGCAATGATTATCACAACACCATTTGCAAAAAACAACACGCGATGGCATGTAATTAGCACCAGGAGTTAATTGTTTGTGTATTGAGTACTCTATTACTTTCCTCTATTAATAAATACAGGTTGAACATATATTGAGCGTGTATTCTGCTATTGAAAGAGCATTTTAATGGTGAAGTCATATTGACCCCAAAGTATCATTAACGAGATTTTTATATAGTTCCAGAGCAGAAATAGAAAATGAACCTTAACACTTAGTATTCTTTCCCGTGTCGATTGGTGTTCATCAAATCAATAGCAAGCAGGTACTTGAAACAAAACCCAACACATTCGTTCTCACAGAAAAACGCTTGGAACAAAGCATAGTTGCAAAACCAAACGTGGTCAAAATTTATCTCAACTCTGCTACGTTGTAGTTGTAGGTAATGACAAGATCTCCTTTTTGCACTAATTTTTTCAAATTTCCCCAATAATTTCACCTTGTGTTGCGAGGAAGCACAATGATGCTCAATATAGATTGGTTTATGATAGATTGATTCCTACATTGGTTGTGCAGCAGCCCCTGAGGGTTGTTCCCTAGGCGGCTGCCTATTTCGCTAAATGGAAAGGCCTGCTCCGATGGTAATGCGAATATTGCTTTAAAAACAACTTTCTTTTGTTCATACTACGGTATGTAATGAAGCTATGCAAGCAGTTTTGGTTTGAAGACTGGAATGAATTAAGCAAGTGCTATATAATTAGGTCGCTGTTAGAAATTTCAAAATTTTGGCATTATTTAAACCACTTTTTAGTTTCCAGTTATTTCTTTGGTTTTGCGTATCGGGTGTCGAACCCGTGTGTTTAGTTTTGCAGTTTGCGTTCAAGTAGCGTTGCGTAATCTTGTAGTGTACTTGTTATGCACGCCTTTTTCCCCCTGCCCTTTGACCTGAACTCCTACAAAGACGTTTTTCTTTGGCACTTCGACTGAATGTAAAACAAAACTCTATAATTGTATCACTTTGTGTTTTGGAACTTGACGAAGTAGCAGTTGGCCATATTCGAGAAACATTTGGAAATTTAATTCTGTCCTTATTGAATCAACCAAATTGAAAACGTGGTTCAAATTCTGGGTTAATCTTTTCGCTTATTCTTCGTTTTTATACAATTTATCAAATAAACCATCAAAGAATAGAAACTCGTCATTCAACACGGATATCGATTCGATATAGGACGGAAAAGACAAACAGCAGACCGTTTGTAGTTTTAATAAAATTAAAGTAAAATTTTACAGTCGCCATTGAGAGAGCTATTTTTTGACCCCTTGCAATAGCCAAATATTTTCCAGAGTGCCAAAAAATTAATGTGTCGACTACTTGGCTACAGCTTATTTATTGAACTTATAACAGGAAAACCCTTTAAAGATCACTGCTTAAGGGAAAAAGCAGGGATGGGATTCGACCGGTTCTCGGAATTTCTTTAAACCCGAGAACCGGTTGTTGGACACCTGCTCAAGAGACTATGATTATGAGAGAATCAGTTGTCTATGAGTCCTGGAGTGAGAGAATCTGTTTTTAAAAATTTCAATCCCATTACAGGGAGAAAGTATCTTCTACACTTGAGCTAGTGTAACCTCTCAACTTAGCTTAAAGAATTGGGCCTAACCTGAGTTTGTGTCTTAAGCAGTAGTCAACAGTTGCCACTTTGGCATGTGTAAGGCAAGCAAAGTTGTACGGACTGTGGCGTAAAGTAGCCCGCTGGCAGCCCAGTTTTGGACTCAGGACATGTTGTCAAAAACTGAGATGGAACAATGATTTTGTAATGCCATCCATAAAAAGTGGAAAGAAAAGTTAAGAACTTAATCTGCACCGTAATGAAAATAGTCTATACCAGAGAACAGGCAAAGCTAAAGGGGAGGGGGCAAATTTTTTGAACTCGATGAAGGATTGAAGATACTTTTAGATACAACGGCTACAAAACGAAGCTTTTCGAAAGAGGTTGTCCCATAAATTCAAAGTAGGGTACACATTGACGAAATTAGGAGTTGTAAACAATCGATTTCTCAAGAAAAGATTACCGGGTACCGGTACAAAACTGAATTGAGGAAAACTTAGACCGAAAAGTATATTTTTGCTCGTCCCCCTTCCCTCCCCCTTCCTTCAAACAAATTTGATTCTGGTATGCTAATGCAGTCCACACAATAGTCGATGACAAAGAAAAAATCCGACTGAACAAACTTTAGGTGAATAGGCTAGGCTATATTGGGAAACATGACCTGAGAGCAAATCATTTTCTGTCAAAGGGAAAAAATGAAACCTGGAAAACTCTAGAAGTGCTTCTCAAATCTTGCGTCTAAAATAAATGGTTTTCGCGAAACTGGAATAAATTTGGGTTGCTCCACGTCAGGATTTTCCAGAACATGTCCGAGTTTAAATGTCATAATCTGCGTCAGGGAGAAACGCCAAAAGTGCTTAAATGTCCGGAATTTTAGTGTTTAGTCACTATAAGTGGCTGGCTAAATCCCGCCCGTTTGTTTGAACGAATTCAGTCAAGTTTACCGCGAGTAGTACAATTGGTGACAGCGAGACAGGTGATTACCTTTTTTTTGGTGGGGGAAACACTTCTATTTGGCCTAACACAACTCGAGCTCCAACATTACCAACTGTTCTTTCAGAGCAATATTTACTTAAATTTGGCCCAAAATATCTGTTAATATAATCAAGTGAAATAGTAGCAACTTTTGTTAGCGTCGTAACAAAATGACAAATTTTAAACTTGCAAGCAAAGGTAAAAATTTTTTACCAAAAGTTACAACTTTGGCAACCCTGCTGCCAATAGTTAAAAGTGTGAATATGACCGAAAAATGTGTCCGGGTTTTGCCTCATCAGATATGGTAACTTTAGAATAAAAGTAAATGGTATTTTCTTATTAGGTTGTAGATACCGTTGCAGATTTTGTTGAAATTTAAAATTGGTGGGCTTTTAGTCTCCGCTACTCCATGTTTGCTGCCATCCTTGTTTTCCTTTCTAACCCGCCCGGTAACCTTTGCTTAAGACAATATGATTTGCCATAGATATCTCAGGGTTAAGTGAGATTAAGTAATCAAGAGTAGAGGGTATAGTCAACAAACTGGTAAGTCGCCAAGCCTATCTGGCGAAAGCATACTTTTTATGAACAAGCATAGTTCAGTTTTATATAGCTATCTTGTTCCAGTGGCTTACCAGGCATGTGACAAAGTGAGCAGTGACAACTGTACTAGAATTGAAGCTAAAGTTCTTACAATGTGACCCAGCAGTTAGTCTCGATCTTGCAATAAATAAACAAGGGATATAAAAAACTGCCCTCTTAATCATTAAAGAATCTGCCACATTGCTGGATATGTTACATAGTTAGGTTTAGAGATAAGATTACAATTAGGGTTAGTTTATGCAATAAAGTCGATTTTTTGGGCTCAGGTCCATTTTGTGACAATGATGTAGGCTACCTAGCTCTACTTGACAACCTATCAAAAGCATCAAAATCTTATAATATTACCTTAGTATACTAATTGCTAACTGGATGATTAGCTAATTGAGTAGTTTTTGTTCTTAATTAGGTTATTGTCTTAATTGCAGAAAATTGTCTGTGGTGCTTTAATTGTTAAATATATATATTGCAGCAAGATCTTTCAGACTTTTAGAACATGGATTTTCAACATCGAGCTGGAGGAAAAACTGGCTCTGGAGGTGTTGCTTCGTTATCAGAAGCAAATCGAGATAGAAGAGAGCGATTACGACAACTTGCTTTAGAGACCATTGACTTGAATAAAGTATGATATGTAGAAGCTTAATTTTGTATACAAATAAGTTAGATACTTTGAACTTGGTCTTTTTCAACCATTTTCATTAAGTTGAGTAATTTGCTGTAAAAGGCTTATTTGTGTTTCAAGGCTGCTGTGAAAAACTGTGTAATCACTTAAATGAGCCACCAGCACCTTATTGTAGAATGTGGATTGCCAACTCTTGCAATATGGCACATAATAATAGTGCTCTACGTTTTTTCAACTAGGTTCCTACATGTTCACATTTGCATTTTTCAGCTAGAGTATTACATGTTCACAATGTGCATGATGCCCATTTGTGGTGATGTTAACTAACCTTAATCTTAACTATTGCAAAACCTAAGCCAAACTCTAGCCCTAATCCAAAACTTTGGTAATGCAAACATTGTGGACTGCTTGGACGTGCACTAGTTAGAACTACTGTTTTGGTGATGATTATTTATGTTTGTGTTATCTTGATTTATGTTATCATCTTTTTTAATGTCTTACAAGCCAAAAGTGTTTTCTAAATAAACGTATGGTATGTGTTTTAAATTATTTTTTTATTTCAGGATCCTTATTTTATGAAAAATCATCTTGGTTCTTATGAATGTAAATTATGCTTGACTCTACATAACAATGAGGTACAGTTAGTAAATGTACTTTGCACCCAGTACTCAGTGTTTTCTTTTAGTTTTTATCAGCTTGATGTGTGTCTAAAAATCTCGAGTATGTTCTGAAGATCAGCAATGCCAAACTTTTCGTTTTTGCTGATGTGTAAAGAAATCAATGCTGGTAATTTTGTCAATGCATTTATTACCTTTGATAATAGATGTTTCAGAAAGATTGTTATTTTGTTTAGAAACTGCATTTTCTGTTGTTTTGAAAACATGTACCTTGAGATAAAATTGGTGCATGCTCTAATAAACAGCAATATGCCAAAAAATTGCCTTAGGAGAACTATGCTTGCAGACGTACATACACTTTGACTTGTTTATTTGCTGTAATGTATTTACTATAAATTTATTCACTCATTTTTTTTAGCACTGGTGAATAATTTTGCATTGCCTTTTCAAGCTAATTCTGTTATTGCATGGCACATCTCTGCCGTTTACCCTCACAGTTTAATGTCCTATAGCTAATTTCTCTATTCAAAGTCAATGTGGAATTCAATGTATGTGATATATTGTGGCACAAGACTATTGTGTGTCCCATTTAGTATTATCATTTTTGGTGGCTATTCACTGTAAAGTTATCGGCTAAATAGCTAATGCTTTAACAAAATTATTTTTCAGGGAAGCTACCTTGCTCATACGCAAGGCAAAAAGCATCAGTCAAATCTTGCCAAACGAGCTGCTAGAGATGCAAAAGAAGCACCTATTCAGCCTGCTCCTGTCAAAGCTGTTATTGAAGTAAAAAAGTTTGTGAAGATCGGTAGACCTGGTTATAAAGGTACTGTGCTTTTGAAAGTTATGAAGTTATAAAAATATCCTCAGAAAAAGTGGTCAGGTATATTGAATACCCAACCAAGTGGTTTCTAAACTATCATAGACTAAGAATTGGTAGTGGTGCGCGAGGAACATGGGATGTAGGAGGTGATTAATCCTGATCATAGTTTGATTTTCTAGATGTAGTGGGTCTGAAAAGGTGAGATCTCTTAATGATGCATCAATGTAAAATGTTTGAAAACCGTCTTTTCCTTTGTTTACAAACTAAGTTTAGCTCAACTGAGAAACATTGAAAAGAAGTGTTGTGCTTAAATAGGTAGATTACAGTTATCTGTTTTACAGTGTTGTGGAGTAGCATTAGGGCACAGTAATCGTTTTACTTGAGCAAAATCATGTATTTTAGGATCTTGAGATTTATTTAGTACACCTGAAATATAGCAAGATGCAAGTAATGGCACCCACTTCTCGCATCGCGTTGTTGATTTTTTAAGTTACCAGCTTTTGTTGTCACTATTTATGACCAATTTGAAATAAACTGCCGTTTTTTTACCTTTTCTTCTTTCATTTCTAGCTTGATTAGGTTTGTTGTGTGAGCAATGGACATTCATATTCAGTGGTGGGATTCAAATTTTTTAAGGACAGGCTCTCTTCAGGACTCACAACAGGTTCTCTCATAATCACAGTCTCTAGAGCAAGGATCCAACAACCGGTTCTTGGAATTAAGGAAATTTGAAGAACCGGTTGAATCCGATCACTGTTCATATTCCATTTCTCATCACGCCTTGATTACAAAAAAAATGGAAGGAATTATACCACCATTACTAAGTTAATAAAATATTGTATTTTTAGTTACGAAACAACGCGTTCCCGACACTGGACAACAGAGTCTTCTCTTTCAAGTTGATTATCCAGAGATAGTAGAAGGTATACAGCCTCGGCATCGGTTTATGTCTGCTTATGAGCAGCACGTTGAACCTCCCGATAGAACATGGCAGTATCTCTTGTTTGCTGCTGAGCCGTACGAAACTATAGCATTCAAGGTAAAACTGATTGATTTTTAGGCATGCTATTGTCTTAAAAGTGGCAGTTCTACCAGCAAACATGACTATAATATGCTGCAGATGTAACCGATATCAGTTATTTTGCTTTAATAGCATTTGTTTTACTGTTAGGTTGCAACGATTGCGGTGAAAATGCTAGCGTTACTTACAACTCCGGAGCAGCTCCGCACAAAAGTTGTTTTAAATTTTGAAGGACCAATCAGTGATAATGAACGAAAGCCTATTAAACGCAAACAGTTCAAAAGTTGAAAGAGTTTTCCCCGTTCTGAAATTTAAAAGTTGCTTTATGTGTAAATGAAAAAGAAATAACTGACTGCTACTTTTTCAAAAGTATAGCTTTACCAGCTGCACAAGATGCCAGGACACCGAAGTTTTAAGCGACAGGTCTAGTCCAGCTGAATATTGAACCAAAGTTACTATATCTCTTAAACTTTATTCCGCGGTACTATTTTAAAGGTTGAATGCCTGTTCTTCAGGTTCCAAGTCGAGAAATTGACAAAGGCGAAGCGAAATTTTGGACTCATTGGAATAAAGACACGAAGCAGGTAGAGATGGTTAAGCGGTGTTATGATGTGGTTTTGGTGTCTGTTGTTCATTTGATTTACTGTTGCACAACCGGCGTGATGGTGTGGTGGTTAAAGCGTCCGCTTGGCAGTTGGCAGACCTGGGGTTTACTTCCCAAGTCGAGTCATTCCTAAAGACTTTATAAAATGGTTATCACAGCTTTCCTGCTTGACGTTCAGCACAAAAGGGACAGTGTGGGGAACAAGCCAGCAAGCTTGCTTGTTGTGTACTTGGGCAAGGCACTTAACGGGATGCCTCCGTCTTTATGTGGCAAACAAGTGGCTCAACAAACTGGGTCAACGCGTGTCTTTTTGTGGAAACTAGTAAAGATTGACCCAAACTCGGCAAACATGCCGTACGATTCTACTACTGGTACCACTTTTGCATGCCCAAAGATAGATATAGAAAAACCGAGGTAAATGCCAGTATCTAGCTAAGAACTCAAAAAAGGTAGTATAATGTAATAATGACGGTTTGGTTTGAGAAAACTGTTGGTAGTGGTTCCCAAGCTGTGCGTATCCTCCCCCAAAAAATTATTTCATTCAATTCCAGCGGAAAACAAGGAAACGTCATTCTAAAAAAAATGATTCTCCAAAAAAGGCTTCATCATTGTTTGGAGCCAAAAGTAGCAAACTTAGGGTCGCGCCTACTAGCAGACTAGGTTTTATTTAAATTGGGTCGCTTAAAATATAGTGTAGGGGCCACTGACCTAGACCATTAGTTCAGCATGTATTTACCTCTAACCACTCGCTTTGGAATTAGATTTTTCATGAAGCAATGCAGTACGTTTAATTTTGGATGCAATTCCAGACAAACTCCATGATGTTTTAATGGAGCGTTAACCTAGCTTTAACGCCCGTCTGAAAGTTATTTTACTGGCATTTAAAATTGCTGGCAATACCATACTTGTCAGTCACGTTTAAATGATAAACCCGTGATGATATTTTATGTGTGAACAACTGTACGTTTGCACATTGTGTGTATTGACACGGTTACCTTTTTCAGTTTTTCTTGCAATTTCATTATAAAATGGATCTGCGACCTCCACCTATGATGATGCCTGAACCTGAGCCTCCGAGGCAATTAGAAGAGGATGACAACATTCTTCCTCCTGGAGTATCTCATTTTGGTGACAAAGATGAACTGGACCAGCCTGCCCCTCCAGGCATGTTCCAGGAAAGAATGCCCTTCCCCGGAGGCCCTGGAGGTCCCATGGGCGGCCCACCCCCATTTGATTTTAGAGGCCCACCTCCGATGGGTGGTCCAGGAGGACCTCCAATGATGGGAGGCCCTCCGCCTCGTGGCCCACCAGGACCGCCCATGCCCCCTAACATGAGACCGCCTATGCATAATATGGGGCCTCGGCCTCCTTTTATGGATCAAGGTCCACCAGGAGGTGCACCCCCTCCTCCTCCAATGGCTCCCCCACCGGAAAGGGAGGATTGAGATGAGTAAAGGTTCCACTGCCCATCAAGGTTGTTAATGTGATGACGACTGCCGATTTATGGCAAGCAGAGGTTAGGCGGAATTGAGAGCAAAACTTTCCGTGTTTTTTAGAGCAAAATACAAAATTATACATTCAATGGTGAAGTTGTTTTTGTTTATTTATCCTTCAGACTCGCAAAATACGGTAGTGACTGTGGCGCTAAGCGTCAAACGATCGTTCAGACCTGCTTCGCAGTTGTTATTCATTATTTGCGTGATGTTACTTACAATAAACTTGGTGCTTAGAATTCCCAAGCAGAGAAAATCATCACAAAGTGACTATTAGGGCACAACAGCGTAGTTGCCGTGAGGATTGAACTCATAACCATTCAATCATTGCCGCAAGTAAACGCTGTTTTAACTAAACCACTTTTGCAGCAAATGGTTAAAGAGGTATTTTTATAGTGAGTGTGCAGTTTGTTTACACTAGGCGTTTTTGTGGATAAAAACGTACCAAACTCTTGGTATGTAGCCAACTTCGTGGACAAAACCGATTGTTCGGACAGAAACTTATACTGACTAGCATCACGTAAATAGCTAAGCGGATAAAAATTTGTTCAATAAAAAATGTCTTTAAATAGAAAAACATACGAGTAGAGCCGCAACTCCATACCAATAACCAAGCTGACAAAAATGTACCAAAAAAATTAACTACCGCCTACATTTATAAGGCTGTTTTATTTTTTCACCATTTTTGAAATTCAAAATATCTGAGGTGCCATATAGTGGTATTTGGGGAGAAGAAGCTGACACCCAAAATATTTTTGGGTTATGACGTGTTGATGTCCAAAGCATTTGAAAATTTTGAGGCCCAAAATTTTGATATTGTGACGTATCTCTGAAACCGCTCATGGTAGGTGGAGAAAATGTGCGGAAAGATCGATTTCCTATAACTGTTCTAGGGAAGACAAAGGTCTGTCTGCATCAGAATAAAGTTATTTGAAAAAACTATTTTTATGTGGTTTGACCAAATATTTGAATTGTCTACCGTCTTCTCAAATACCATCGGACTATTCGTAGTACCGGTAAAGTGTTTCTAACTGACTCGATAACCGATCTCCTTTTTAGTCTTTGTCGCGTTTCAATAGAATTTTTGTTCTATCTCGATCTTTAATTTTCTTCTTAAAATTGAGGTGACTTGTAGTATCGATCGAATAATTAAGTCTGGTTGCAACTTAAAGCTAGGAAAAGATTGGCTTCCTCTAAGATACTTTAACTCACGCACTTCTCGATCAAGAACAGAACAAATATATTCACAAACCACTTTAAAACTTCGAATTCTATCGCTTGTCAAATACAGAAACTAAAGCACTTTAATATATAAATATCAAAGACTAACCATAACTAAAACCACCAAAATAATCGCTTGATTCCTGTCACAACAATCACCACAAAACAACGCACTTTTACTACTCTCTACTGAACTACTCTCTCTGTAAATTGTAAAAATCTCGCCGACTTATCAATGTATACTGAGAGGAGTTTCCAGAAAATGCTAAAACATCACGTGACACAGAAAAAACACCGTTATTAAATTACGTAATCGGAAATAATAAAAAAAGGAAAATCTTTGAGAAGAAACAAGATTCAGTAGAATACACGGGAACTTAATCACGTACTCAATTATTGTGAGGTCAAAAAAGGCGTGTAAGTTATAAATCTATTAATAAATGCGAAAGAAAAAAAAAGGTCTTTTTTCGAAAACAATTTAGCAAGTTTAGGGCTTCAGACAATACAGTTTTACAAATAAAATAATCACGGCAAAACAAATCAACAGACTTCAGCAACTATACATATATAAAAACTATTCTTACAACGCAAATTTAATTCTTCATGACAGTTTTTAGCACAGTTTGATCACAACACAATTCCAAAAAGATTTAATTGGCAGTAACTTCAAAATTTACTAATGTCCATGTTGCCCAAATAAGCTCGCAAACGCAAATCGGAGCGGCTAAATTGGGTCGGTTTGTCTCGGGCTTTTTCTTGTATAATTGTCTTCAGTTTTCCATTTCTTTCAGTTGATTGGATGTGGTTGCCAATTGATTTCCAGAATATAGACTTTATATGGGGCGTCGAAATGCAAGGGACTTTCTTGCTACTTTGCGTAAAAAAATTGCTTTAAACGAGTAGAGGGGTCTTGTAGAAGCAAACGCACATCCACCATCTCGGGCAAAGACTTTGAAATTTTAACTGCTTCAGCAGTGTATGGTGCCATTTCAGCATGGATGCTTAATGCAATATTTTTTCAGGAAAGCCATTAGGACGCATTTTCCAAGTAGGAGTACATTGCTAAATTAGTAATATCCGGAGCAATTTCACGATAAGCGAAGAGCAAATCACGTTGAAAAAGTGTGAGAAAGGGAACTTCTGGAGCTTTTGAATGCAAATGAATCATTACTAATGAATAGGCATATACACAAAATATATATGAAACTAACTTTTTCAATTTGTCCTTTTGATCAGAAGTCAAATTCCCAAAGTCGAAGATAAGTTCTCGAAGAGAGCCATTTGCTTTGGTATTTTCATCGAGAATGGTACATTGTTTCTTCTTTATAAAGCAGCAAATTTTCTACATTCTTCGGTATTTTTGTCATTATATACCAAGCTAAAACGAGCGTACATGGCGGGTCACTCCAAAATTATGATCTTCTATTCCGTTTTGCCTTGTTGAAAAAACAATCTAATTTAGCTTTCAAGTGGACTTCAGCAATTCTTGTCACCGATATGTCTAACTGATCACGTGGAACCAGAATTTCAATGTTTGGATTGTCCAGTTTTGAAAAATTTTGAAAATTATATTTAATGTAATTCAGCACAGCTTTAGATTGCATCGTTCCGGGACAATTTTTTATCACTTTAATAAAAGTAACCATATGATCAAAATAAATCTCGTTTACATGGAACATCTATTCCAAAGCGTGAATGCCGTGGCCTATTTTGGTATCGAAATGATCAACCAAGCGTTTCTTTGCTCCAGTCTTTTTTCCAGTATTTAGAGAGAAGGTATTGGCCATGACAAAGCATACATAAGAAAGAGAGTTGCTGCAAGCTTTTTTAGAAATAGTGTTAAAAAGTAATGCGGTCTTTACGGATACATAATTGCGAAACGATTTGACAGCCATTACACTATCGTGCTTCTGATCATATTCATCAGTAAATTGACTCAAAAAGTTATAACAATCCATGTTAAATACAACACGTCCATCGTAACATAATTGAATTGCAGTCACTGCATTCAAAAGACTGTTACTCTCTGTCAAAGCTTTTGGATGCACTTTTTCTCGATAGCGATATACTGTATAGTCGAGGGAGATGCAGCTATTTGGCGTTCACCAAGAACTGACCACAAATGATCTGACTGTTGACGTATAGATGTCATCCTGCAATCGGCAAGCGTACAGCTTTTGTCGGTTACTGAATATATATAAACTTTTTGTATCTCTTTCCTCCACCAGCTTCTTTTGAGCTATTTTTCTTCGTTCCTGTTCCATCCGCCATCATCATCTCTAAACTCCTATCGTTTCACGGTGGCTCACCTGACATTTCACTTTTGTATTTTTCTTCCCTAACTTCAAAGGCATGAGAAGATCCAATGAACTGGTGCCAGATGTACAAGGACGTTCTTGTCTGATATTCCTCGCTTCCACTTATCCACTTATAAAATTCTTTCCAATTTTTTTTAGGGCGGCTGCTATCTTCTACGCCAACAAACATTTTTTTCTTTTCTTAGATATAGAAGGAAAGAAATTTGTTTCTCCAGGATGCGGTTTTCTGCATCGAAAGAACAAAGCAGTTTCTTGCGGTGAGTCACAGGATTTTCCAGAATTTAGCATTCGCAGCTACAAATGTCGAATAAGTGCTGCAATTACTCCTGGTCAACTTTACTTCTTCCTAGTTTCAATTCTTTCTTTCCAGCTACGTTATATTTCTCTATTGCATCTTTCAATTTGGCTACAATTCTATGTGTGCTTAGAATAGGAAGACTAGCTTTCTTCCACACACCAACTATATCATTCTAAGGTTGCTCTTTGATGTTATCGAAATGAGACAAATTCTTTAGAAATTTGGAATCGGTGTCACTCAACGTCTTTCTTAAACAATGATCAACTACATCTGAATTTAGAGGCAAAAACATTACCTCCAAGCTCCTTTGGCTTCTGCAGAGAATTATTAAACTTGATCTCAACGCCATTCTCACTAAAACATTAATAAAATTTCTCTTCCTTCTGCGCTCTTGTTTTCCCTACACCTCGTTTAATAAGAACAAATGCTGCTATTGCGTTAATCCAGCTCACAAAAGTGGAAAAATACAACTACGTATGGTAAAATAACTGAAAATTTACTACAAAATTAAAAATAAATAATTTTTCTGAAATAACTTTTTTTCCTGATGCAGATAAACCTTTGACTTTTCTAGAATAGTTATAGGACATCGATCTTTCCCCGCATTTTGACACCAATTTTGTCCACCTGCGATACGCGGTTCCGGAGATACGTTTCAATATCAAAATTTTGGGCTCCCAAAATTTTTAAACGCTGTGGACCACATTGGTATGACGTCACAATTCAAAAACATTTTGGGTGTCAGCTCTTTCTCCCCAAATACCACCATATTGCACCTCAGATATTTTGAATTTCAAAAATGGTGAAAAAATAAAGCAGCCCAACATTTGCGTGGTGGATTTCCTAGTCTGCACCATCGTGTGATGATAAGCCACGATTCTAACCATTCCAAGGTGAAGTAAGTCTAGAATACTTCAAAAGTAACTTAAAACTGCTTAATTATTTAAAAGTTTAAAGATGCGATTTTCCTCAAGTGTACAAGTTTGTTTTGCTTGCTTAATTGGGATACAGGTTTGCTGTTGTTTTGCGGTTAGGTGCTTAGGCTATTTTTTGCTCATTACTTTTTTCGCAATTCTTTTTCGACTACAACTGGTTGAACTCAAGAAATATAACTTTTGTTAAGTAATTATTGTGGAGCATTTGAAAAATATGCCAGAGTTCCGTTTATCAGCCTTTAGTGATATTGGACAACGGGTATCTATTTTGTTTTGCCTCGTAATAATGTGGAGACATGCCGTTAGTGCCTTGCCCAAGGACACAATAACAAACTTGCCGGCTTATTCTCCACATTTTTTCTTTCGTGCTGAGCGTCAAGCAGGGAAGCTGTCAATACCACTTTTAAGTCTTTTCGTAAGAGCCGACAAGGAAATGAACCCCAGGTCTACCGACTGCGGTAAGACGCTCCAACCACTACGCCATTGCACCGAAACGGAATGAAGATTTAAATCGGAAAGTTCCATTTGACATTATTTCTTCATTTTTACCAAAAGTAGATCGCAAGATGAATCAACAGTTTTAAGCCACAATGATCGGGAGTTTAAACCCAACGCCGACAGGCTGCTACGTCAATTGTTTCCTCGGAAAAAATAGGTCTACTTTGCTGACGGAGTGTGATCACCACTAACTTCATAACTGTCAAAACATCAATCTATTCCGGCGAAATGTCAAAACTGGAAGCCAGGTATACTGCAACTCTACAGCAAGTTGAACAATAGTGATATCCTCCACATAGCGTGGCAGTTGACGACTGCACGACTTCTACGTGTAGCTGCCTCCTCGACAAGTAATCTTAAGTCAAGAGTTTGAAAAATCTAATAAGATTTTTGTAGTACGAGGAAACACATGCATCTTCTAAACCTGCCTTCCTTTTTAAGAGGGTCGCCAGGGAAGCAGCCCTCAAAGCTTTTCATCAGCCTTTCTTAAATCAACTGCTTCAATTCCTAACCTTGATCGACTTGTAGGCCATCCGCATAATTCTTGGGCGGCCAAGCTACCACTACTAGTTGGTGTGGTGGAAAGATTTCGACAAGTAAGTCTTTTTTCGTCATTCTACATGTATTTAGGCCTACAGAGCCATACCAACGAGGCTGAGACTTCTCAATCAAATAAACAGCGGATCGATATCATGAGATTATAGAATAACGTGAACTAGAATCGGCTCATTTGAGTTTGCAGGATAAAAAAAAAAATAGTGGGCCAAAGCTCGTTAAACACCTTATTAGAGCCTGACAACAGTAGTGCTTAAACTTTTTGGCTCGTGGACCACACTTTCTTTCAGAAACCCTTCGCGGGCCACAAGAATGAATAATAATAAATTTATGAAGGAAAACTTTGCTGTATCTTAACTTTGTGAGATAGTTAACTATTTTGCATTTGAATTCGCCTCCTCTGAAACCAGTTAATTCAAGGTATAGTAAACAGCTGAAAACAAAACAAAAGAAATTTGAGATCTTAAAATTATCTATAAAAATCCAACAAAATAAGTAGAATCTTTAGTTTACCCCAAATAGTAAAAATGAGCACTGCTCACAATTGCATCCATCAACTAAAATTAATTACTATAAATAGTTATGTATTTGCAATTGTTGGTTCACTTGACATCTTCAATCAAAATTCTCTTAAATGATAAGTGTCAAGTTTTCTTTTTAAATGAAATTTGCTTGGCGGGCCACTCCAGAGAGCCTTGTGGTCCACATGTGGCCCGCGGACCACAGTTTGAGCACCACTGCCTTACAACATTAAAAATCAAATTGTAAACAATGTAAAGTTACCTTCATTATAAAACCACCATTTTACAAAAGGTATTAGTAAACAAATTCAGAAATAGCACTAAAAGACTAAGATAACAATTGCACTTGGAACAAAAAAAATTTACAAAAAATAAGTTATCTTTTAAACTTGCGTAAAGACAATCACGCACAACAAAGTACAAAGTGAAAGTATCTATCGTTATGTGGCAGCAGGGTAATATTACGTAATGCAAGGTCAAGTTTGTTATCAAAGTTTAAAACCAAGCCATTGGTATTGAAGTAGCATCAGACGGTGAAGTCAACTTATAGAATCAATGGTTATTTCGAGGCTACTTAGGTTCAGTGTTTTGCTTGGTGAAAAATATAAAATCAGATATTTAATTTCTGCAAAAGCTTCGTAATAAGGTCGATTGATAACAGAAAGATGCATACTTAGCAGCAGGCATTCATCGTTTTCTAACAAAGTGCCTTTTTAGCTCAGCTTTACGCTGTTCACTGGATTTATAATACGATTCCACGATGGAAGACAGTGCGTCACAATTTTGTTGAGATTAGAATGCTAATCACTCGTGTCAGCGGCAAGGCATGAGTTTCAACTGCATTGCTGAACGGAATCGTTGCTTGCCCTGAAACGTACGCTTCGAGTTCAAGCCGTTGTTCCGAATGGTCGTAATGAAAAACGTACAGTCACTTTGCAGTCTCCCAAACTTCATGTCAATCTTATGTTTATTGCGCTGAAGTAAGTTCTCATCTCTCATGGCAGAATTGCACATTCGTTTTTCTGCAAACTTTCCACTATAAAGTAAAAAAATGGAGTAAAAGATATTCTGGCTACAAAGACGACAATTTTGTTTGTTGCCGACGTTTTAACCGAAAGGAAAGACGAAGGAAGGATCTTCTTCGTTTCGTTCGTGATCCGCTTCCTTCTTCCGTTTCAAACTCTTCACCAATTGGGTTTTCTGTTTCTTTAAAATTCGCATTTTGATTTTTTGGGTTCAAAAAAGAAGACAAAGATGCAAAAATAACAGTCTCCAAAGGGCGATGGGCTTGCCGACGAGATCTAAACAATGAAAGCGTGCTGATAATTCTATAAATATAGGAGGTAACAAATGATAAAAATTAAAAATGCCATCGCCAGAGCAAAGCAGCCTAATACTGCATATGAAGTAACAAAACACGTGAGGTGAATAGGGCCACCTGCGTTAACGGATATAAAAACTGGATGTCTCACTAAAGACCCAAATAGTCGTCTCTTCCCTACAGCTAAACCCTTTTGACAAATATTTTTTCCAAGAGCTGATCTTCCCAATACTCTTCACTCTCGTCCCTTGGGTTAAATCACTTACGAAAATTTGTCTTTCTTGACTGCAGTGCTTGAGCAAGAAACGCATTATTCCGACGGAGTTACAATGCATTAGTTCATTGGTGATTGTCGTGACATTTAATGAAAGACAATTAAGAATTACCACATGTTGAAACAAGTGATAAAATTCATTATATTGTTAAGTTTTTTGTATTACACTTTTATCTTTAGCTTCGCAGGTACTACAGCTTTGATGCTACATGCAGAATAAATTTCCAGACCTGCTTTGGAATTTCAAAATATCAAGACTTGAATCGCTAAGTATTGGTGTTGATAAGTCCATTTTTTAGAATCCATTAAGCAGAAGAAAGCATGCTAAAAAGATTTTCCTTAGTAGATCAATTACTTCAAAGCGGTTGTAAGCAACTTGTTTAATGAGCATTCTAATATTTGCTCGGCCAAAGAAAGATAAAACTAAATAGGAATCCTATGCTTCACCTCTCAATGCAACCAAATTTCCACTTCAAAATAGTAATCCAATCTTGTTTTTCTTTATCGCTAATGCAGTACATGTAATAAGTTCGATCTGACATTTTGATTCTGTTAACAAACATTCAATTAAAATTGAAACTAGATCATTTGTGCATTTACTTGAAGGTGTCGGTGGAATGGAAGTCCGGCATGGCACTAATATTTAGATTCATGCCATAAAGTTAATCAAGGTCAGACTAGAAGAAAGCGGTAGGCAACTGATATCGCGATCGAGGGTAATTGTTGCTAAAAAGCTTTATTGTCAAACTCGACATTACGGATAGCATTTACTAATTGTCTGTAACGGAAAACATAACGAAACATTTAATTTCGTATTGTTAGCATGTACTGGCTACATAAGGAAGTCTTTCGTAGTAGCCTTCATTGCTGATTATAGAACTACTGCAGCAAAAATTGCACTTACCCAAAAGCAAAAGGCCTTTCAGTATGACGTGCATCTTCTTCTAAGCCTTTATATGACGTCAAATCAAGAACACCTAATGGTTTGGTGTCTGTTGGTTCGTTGTAGTAAGACATGGTATAACCTCGTAATATAAACCATCGAATGGTCCAATTTTTTACAGATCCTCCTCGTTTAGTCAGAAATCCCTGCTTTGTTAAATTCTAAAATAGAAACAAGGCAGTGTAAATAAATTTACATCTACAACTTTAAAGGTAAAAAGTCCGGTCAATCATAATTCGCTTTGACATTTTTTTCCAAATATCAGCTTCCGCTGTAATCCAATCTCTTAAAAAGAATTTTAATTCACTGGGACCGGCGCGGTGATGCAGAGGTTAGAGCAGGGGTGTCACGGATGAGTAAATTTGCGTCATGAGAATAGTTTTTATATATGTGTAGTTATTGTGTTCTGTTGTTTTATTTTCCAGTGATCGTTTTATTTGTAAATCTGAATTGTCGGAAGCCCTAAACTTGCTAAACTGTTTTCGAAAAAAGTCCTTTTTTTTCTTTCGCATTTATTCATAGATTTGTAACTTACACGCCTTTTTTGACCTCACAATGATTGAGTACGTGATTAAGTTCCCGTTTATTCTAGTGAATCTTGTTTCTTCTCAAAGGTTTTCCTTTTTTTATTATTTCCGATTACGTAATTTATTAACGGTGTTTTTTCTGTGTCACGTGATGTTTTAGCACTTTCTAGAAGCTCGTATTTTTGTATATAAGACGGCGAGATTTTTTACGATTCAAAGAGAGAGTAGTTCAGAGGTGGTAGTTAGTGGCAGAGTAGAAAGAATAGTAAAAGTGCGTTGTTTTGTGGTGATTGTTGTGACAGGAATCAAGCGATTATTTTAGTGGTTTTAGTTATGGTTAGTCTTTGATATTTATATATTAAAGTGCTTTAGTTTCTGTATTTGACAAGCGATAGAATTCGAAGTTTTAAAGTGGTTTGTGAATATATTTGTTCTGTTCTTGATCCAGAAGTGCGTGGGTTAAAGTATCTTTGTGGAAGCCAATCTTTTCTCAGCCACTAAGTTGCAACCAGACTTAATTATTCGATCGATACTACAAGTCACCTCAATTTCAAGAAGTAAATTAAAGATCGAGATAGAACGAAAATTCTATTGAAACGCGACAAAGGGTCAGCAGCCATTTACGACCGAAGAGCCATTCAGGTTTGATTTTTACGGGCAAAAGAACAATGAGAGTCACAAATGATTTTTTGTGGCCGAATCACCATCTTTTTGTCTCAAACTAAATAGAAAACCTTTTTTTTTCTTTGGAAGATCTACTCTTTCAAAACAGTTGCTTTCATATGCAGAAGACCTTTTTTTTTATGCAGAAGATCTTGCAGAGCATTTTCGGAAGAGAAAAGCTGCGGCTTTTTGCTTTCTGCTTCATTAAATGCTGCTTTGCTTAAAACCAATCACCAAGGTCATGTTGTACCATACAACCATCTATTACAACATGTCAATAACCCACGATCGGTCTCTACCTTATTAGGTCTCATCAGGAGAATACAAAAGACACTCAACAAAAAAAAGGCTAAGTCTAAACCACAACAGATTATTTATCAAGTGTGTGCAAAATAAAGACGCAATACGCAGCAGTATAATACAGCAATACTTATATCACGGGGGTCTCATCCAAGGACACACGCACACATGATATGGACAAAAATTCACGTCAATAAGCCCTAATAGGGGTTGCCGAAGTGACCTTTTAAGATTTTATCAAGTTATAAAGAAATTGATAATGCTAATTGGTTTTGTTAAGATTTTATCAAGTCATAAAAAATTGATAGTGCTAGCTAGCAATCAGCACTATCAATACTTTTATAAAATTTAAAAATAAATAATTTTTGAAATTGCTTAAGGAAAAAATGTTAAAGCATTTTAGATTTTTGCGTGCACGGCAATAAAGCATATTTTAAGCGTTTGAGTAACATTTGTTATTTGACGATTCTTACCAAAAAAGCAGAGCCAGTATACTGCTGTACATATTTTAATCAGGACGTTTCGCTAAACGCTGGTAGCATTGTCAACCAAAATAGTGCAACTTGACAATGCTACCAGCGTTTAGCGAAACGTCCTGATTAAAATATGTACAGCAGTATACTGGCTCTGGTTTTTTTGCTGAGAATCTTCAAAAGATTCCAATCATTTGCTCCTAAATTTGTTATTTACTTTCTCTAAATACACTTCTGTAGGCTTACGTGCTCCTTCCCGAGTTTACACAAAAAAAATAAAAATCAAGTTTAGGTCTTCACCTCCTTTCCCACATAAAAATAGATGATGGTATGATTTTCAAACACTTTCAACGTCTTGTTACATTCACGCATAAGAGCTCATGTTTTCTTTGCATGTCTTTAGTCAGACTGTGTCGCGTTTCAATAGAATTTTCGTTCTATTTCAATCTTAATTTACTTCTTAAAATTGAGGCGACTTGTAGTATCGCTCGAATAATTAAGTCTGGTTGCAACTTAGTGGCTAGGAAAAGATTGGCTTCCATCAAGAACAGAGTATATTCACAAACTACTTTAAAACTTCGAATTCCTTCCCTTGTCAAATACAGAAACTAAAGCACTTTAATACATTAATATCAGAGACTAACCATAACTAAAACCACCAAATAATCGTTTGTCATACTAATAGAAATCTACAATAAAATCACCACAGATCAACGTCTTTTTTATCACGCTATAACCGGCGCGATGGTGTAGTGGTTAGAGCGTCCGCTTCGCAGTCGGTAGGCCTGGGGTTCACTTCCCTTGTCGAGTCATACCAAAAGACTTTAAAAAATAGTATTCACAGCTTCCCTGCTTGGCGCTCAGCACATAAGGGATAGTGTGGAGAACAAGCCGGCAAGCCTGCTTGTTGTGTCCTTGGGCAAGGCACTTAACGGGACGCCTCCGTCTTTATGTGGCAGACAGATGGTGGGGCCAAGCAGTCTACCCGTCGTGGTGGCCCAGTCTGACGAAAGACATGCAAACAGAGCATGAGCTCATACGCGTAAATAAATAATAATTATCACGCTATGCTCTCTCTACTAAACTCCTACTACTACTACTCTCTCTGAATGAAAAAAAAAAATCTCGCCGCCTTACATATACGACTGGAAAATAATCTAGAAATTGCCAGAACAATATCACGTGACATAAAAATAAATCTTCGAGAAGAAACAAGATTCACTAGAATACACGGGAACTTGGTCACGTACTCAATCATGGTGAGGTGAAAAAAGGCGTGTAAGTTATAAATCTATGAATAAATGCGAAAGAAAAAAAGGCCTTTTAAACGAAAACAATTTAGCAAGTTTAGGGCTTCCGACAATACAGATTTACAAATAAAACGATCACGACAAAATAAAACAACAGAATGCAATAACTATACATATATAAAAACTATTCTTATGACACAAATTTACTAATTCGTGACAGACTGCACCACAGCGAAGAGTAGACTACATGGACCCACGACCTGTTTGCCACGTAGAGTGAAGAATTAGTTAAATGCCTCACCAAGAGCAAACCAAGAGAAATGGGCGGCTTTTCTCCACATTATCCCTTTGGTGTTGGAGGGTCGCGCAGGAAGCTGTGAATACCATGGTTTAAAGTATATTGGCATGATTTGACAAGGAAATGGAAACCAGATCTGCCGACAGCGATGCGGATGCTCTCTCCCCTACACCACAGCACCAACTAAGTTTCAAGCTCTAATATAAATATAGAACTTACTCCACTTCTCTCCCAGGAATCGCAAGAATCCTCCACATCACGGATCGCCTGCAGTGCAATCGCTTTCCGCTCCGACTCGTTCACAGACATCGTCACACCTTCCATTACCTGGATATTGGTGAAGACGACAGCAAAATAAAAGCAAACATTTGTTTCATTTATTATACACCACAAAAGATCACTTTTTAAAAAATTGTTTCTTTTGGAGGGAGAAAGAAAATTTTCTTCACAACCTCTTAAAGAGTAGCTAACAAAAAGTTTTTTAAAAAAAATTAAAAAGAATTTTCGGTGCAAGAAAAAACAAAACAAAGTAAGGATCAATGTTACGCTAGAATCTTTGAAAAATCACTTAGCAGCATAATGGTGTAATATATTTAAAGTTATGATGAGGAGACGAAGAGCAATCGTTTTCAAAGTACAATATAGACAGGAAGACGAATCCCGTGAATCTAAACTCGGCTTATATTTTCTTTTTTACTCAAAATTTCAATTTTAAAACTGAGCAATAAGTAACTAGTTACTTCTTTCTTTTTAAGTATCGATCAACCTAACAATAAAATTTTGTTGGGTTACAAACTTTGGCTGAAGACATTTTTATTATTTTATTTCATTGTTTTGGTTATTTATTTTTCTTACATAACAAAAATGAAATTGAAAATAATATACTAATTGATTTTAGCTCTGAATTTGATGGTGCTGACATTATTGATAGTATTGACAAAAACCTTTCAAATGTATTTACTAAATAAGCTACTGTACTGTACAAATAAAATCACGTTCCACCTTTTTAGCTTCAGTCACTGTGTTATGATCAGGGTGGTTTTCCGTGGTGAATTTTTCAAGCTCCCTCAACAAAAGCGGATATTTGCACAGTCTTTGAACAGGCGCAATAATGAATTCTTCTAAATGAGTGAATTTTCTGGTTTTGCTTGCTATGGTTTCTCTCCAGTTCTACAAAAAGTATTCAAGCCTAAATCAAAACCACTCCCAGCATTGATTATAACAGTTTTCTTTTACAGATAAACATTGTTTTTACAAATTGGGCATTACCAGAATCTAGATGAGACCCAATTATAAGCCCTCTTTTGTAAAGATATATAATATGGATCAGTTGTGATCATTTCTTATTGGGTAGACTATAGCGAATTTCACCGTTTGTAGGACAATAAGAATAAGCTATCGACAGAACACAAGACCGCTTTTGGTCGCAAGTGTAGAACCGTGTCCATGTTGTGAAGGCTCTTTCAATGCATCGTCAAGAAGGTTTTTTCCCTAATCCTGCGCCTTCGTTTGTAAGCCTTTTGCTATTACCACGTTGAGTTAGCATTCTGCCGCAACAGCAAATTTTACCAACACAGAGTACATGCTGTCATAGTGGCTAACCAGCACAGCCAACAAGTCATCGTAATAGTCATTAACAAATAAAGACAATATCGCCACTAACTTCTATAAGTTTCAAGACAGCTGGGTCTTCTTCGAGCTCATAACTGATTCGCTGCGCAGTTCCAAAGTTCGCGCAATACTGTGCATAGACTGCAAATCGGTCTTTCTGCAAAACATCAAAAAATGCTTTTGATTTCCACCTAATTAAACGGAACAGGCATGATCTGGTTTAGATTTGACATCATTACGGTAATTCGGTCTTGTCTGCTGGATTGCATTTGACAATTAGTTCCACACTAAACTCAAGGTTAGTTTGTCCGCCAAAAAATGTAATGCCACACGACAGACCTTACAGGTATTGTTTGTTTTCAGGGACAGCTTCAAAACTTAAGCACAGTTTCCAAAGTTAAGTTTTTAATACTTTTTGATAAATCTCAGAAATTATTGTTATTTAGACGTTTCGCAATATGTCCTCTTCATCAGCAAAAAATAAGCTGCCATCTAAACCTTGGTTTTTAATTATTGTCAATCATCAAGGTCCAGTCAGTCAAGGTGGTCACGTCACAAGTAGTGCATTATTTGTAAATATTTGAAAGTATAATTTCTGAGATACAGGGGGTTTTATTTTTGTGAACCATGTTTACTTACGTATTTAACGAAAATGTCTCCAATGCGATTCGTATAATAGGGGTAAGGATAGGTTGCTTGCTGGAGTTCGGCTGTAAACGTCACGTGCAATCGATGTATTTCTTTGACATTGGAAAGCAAGCTGGTGGTAGTGTTTTTGGTCACAGATATGTAGGAATCGTCATTGGCACAATTATGTAAGGTGGGAAAAATCACCTGGTAAACAGAAATGAAATAATATCAAGGAAGAAGGTACATGTTAGCAGTTGGCGAAGCAGATGGAACAACGGGACGATTTAGCACTTGGACTCGATTTTTTAGCAATATCTAAACTTATATAACCTCATACTGTCCACATCAAGTTACAATCATCCAACCCCATTCACTGCAACCGGTGACGGTGGCGTACGCAGAAATTTTCTGTGGGGGTTTTGGTTTCTTTTATTAAGAGTGCCAAAGGGATAATTATTGTAAGGAGTCCGGGGGCATGCCCCTTGATAAAATTTTTAAAGTGTACGCTAAAAATAAGTTATTGTGCTTTCTAGAATAAGAACTAGGATAATATTAAGATGGATTTTTTTTTTTTGACGAACCGTAAACGAACTCTCAGAAAGGCATGTACGAGTAAATAAGATCTAAAAGATTAAATATAACCGAGAAAGGAAAGCTAGTCAAAAGTACAATAGGCAACTCATGTCAATGAAAAGAATTGCAGAACAACAGAAAAACAACCAGTATTGCATTATACAGGGTGTTTCAAAAGTCACGCCCGATTTTTAATATGAAAAAACGTGCTTAAAGAACGAATTTATATTTCTGAATTTAAAAATCAATGCAATGTAATTTCTATGTTAGAAATGATTAGAGAAAGCATAGATATAGAAAATATCATAGAAAAATATCCATTGACTTTTTAACTGTATAAAATCGGGCGTGACTTTTGAAACACCCTGTATATGCTGTAATTTTCTTTACACGTTTGTACTGTTTTTCAACGCCTATGCACTTCACTTAATCTGTTGATAACATCTTCCGGGCAGGCCGCGCGGCACCCGTAAAAGTTCATTATTCAGCAATGCAGGTCAATTTATTTCAATAGTGTCAGTTGAATTTTATAATAATGTGTTCAGCCTGCCCAATGAGGAAAACGTACGTTCACTGGTACACGTTGTCGCCGGAAGAGTTACCAAATTGGTGATGAATGTAAACATATTACAAAAAGCATCAGAACTGCTTTCCTTGATGCTGCTCAAAGCAACAGATAGTCTCTTCGCAGCATTTAGCCGAGAAAGTTCTCTGTGCCATAATATAAGTTTAAGTAATAGTTCTTTTGGAATTTTGTTAAATCGTTTTGATAGACAGTGACACTGTTTTGACCTATCAGGTCTCTTCAGTGCAGCTTAGACCATCCACTACAGTGGACCTAGTATTTGGTCCCACAAGTGTGACGGTCTAAGCTATGCTTTATTAAAAGCCTCTAGCTTCTTATTGGTCACCAACTGCACTGAAGAGACCTGATAGGTCGAAACAGTGTCACTGTCTGCAGTTTGCTAAGTGCATTGCTGGCCTCTTGCATTACTATACATGTAAGACCTTGTGACCATTGTGTTAGACTTTCTCAAAACTTAAATACTTTCAGGCTGTTGAATAGTTGGTCCAACGGTTGGATCAACTGAAATTAAGCATTGAAATCCATCAATATTTATAATAGATTAGTTGACTGAAACGTTGACTGAAGAGTGACAACAAAATTAAGAAATGGGATAAAAATTCCTATCTAAAATTATTATTCCGTTGCAGTAGCAGTGTTGCATCCTTTTGTTAGTCTTGAGCTAAGGCGTGGCATTCCGAAGTCAAGTTTTGGTTCGGGCTGTTTCTTGTGCGGCAATGTACAACTGATGGAATTCATGCTCGGCATTTTGTTTTAACTACTGCAACTCATTGGCAATATTTTGTGCAGTGCTGACAGCCTCAAGGTCTACTGATTTCTTCTATAATACTTTGCACAGAATAAAGCTGTATCCAAAAATCGTTTTCAAAACAAAGAGAGCAATGCAAAATTTCTTTTGCCTAGTAGCTGATAGTAACTGTAGTGCTCGCGATGAAGTTTCCTTGTCTGACCATGTTAAAATTTCCGCCAAAGCTTCTACGACGACATGCTGCAAATTTGAGTAAAACGCTAACACTATTGTGTTAATCAGCCCATCTGGTGGCACATACTTCAACAACTTTTTGAGATTCTGCTGTTGCTGAAATCGTGCTTATTTGCCGTCTTGTAGCATTAAACAAACTTGCAAACTGAAGCTAGTTTGTTTGCTTCTCGTAGCTGCGGGCCAGTTATATTCTTGGCCGAGCATTTTTGAAACGTCAACTCCAGTTTGACATAAATTCTTCCACATTGTAATAGCTTTGTATTTAGAGTTTAGTTGATGGCAAATTTTTGCACGACAGATCTGTTATGGGCACAAACGAGACAAAACATTCTACGACTGTTATGCCATCACCTACATATCGGAATTATAGAACCAGTTGTTCTTGACATGATATATCGATTTTTTCCTCAGCCAATACTGGGAAAAAACTGGATTGGTTAATCAAATTCACCAATCGCTCAAGTATCAGGTCGTTGTAAACACCTATAATGTTGCTTTGTATTCTTGGGCTAATATATTGAGAACTACAACCGACAGAAACAATATCTTCTTGAATACTTTATCATCTTTTCCTCCGTTTCGCAGCAAAGCTCAAAAATTTTCGTCATCATTATCATTCTTCTTCTGATTCCAAAGTAAGTGAGCCGTTATTATAATATGACACTTGAAGAGATATCCTGTCGACCATACAGGACAGTTGTTTCCATAGGAGAAGGTGAGATAAGATGAGCCGGTGTCCAAGGTGAGCCACCCCCTATATTACGAAAAAGAAAAGTTTTTCACTGTTCTAGTGATACGTGTTTGTTGCTTGTAATGAGATTACAACTTTGGTATCGAAATTAAAGTTCTTTCTTTGTTTAATTTTGAGAGAGAGATATTAGTAAAAATCGGCACTTTTTGTAAAATTTTTGACATGAAAAATTTTCCAGTTGTAAGAAAGGGTTTAGCTCTTTCAAACAATTGTTGTTTCTTGCTTAACATTGTAAATGAACTATTGTACTGATAATAATTTATATGGTGTACTCTGGGGATCGAAATGTTTAAACCAGAGTTGCATAATGTGGATCAACTTAACTCATCGCCTGGCTCAACTTACCCCGCTAACAGGGAAAGTTGAGCCATTTGAGATCTTAATTTCAATTGCACATGACTTGGCCATTTTTTAACATGCGCAAACGATGTTTTTCAGAATTTGAAGTTTCAGAATTCAGTCCATGCTTTTCAGAATTAAAGTTTTTCTGCTTGGGCTTCATTTTTTCATTTAACGATTGTAAAATTTCTGCAGCTCTGTTTGCTTCAAGAGTCCGGTCTTGCTCTTCTACCAGAATCTGTAAGTTGTTCTTGTTGTTATAGAACACTACTTCACCAAAAGCATTGCTTTCGTTATCATCTGCGTTTGCGTTATTTCGAGGTTTTTTTGGAATAGAGGTCCAACTTAGCTTGGCTTCTTTTTTGTGGCTGATACGTGACCAACTGGCTTAATAAATACCATTTTAATTCAAAGACTGTTTGACAAGCAACATAAAGTATTTTTTAAATTAGTGTTTACATTTTAAACAGGACCCTGTTGACAGGTACCCCAAACTAATTAACTGAAGCGCTGCCTTAACGATTGCTTATTTAACGGTAGCAAACCTACCTCAAAACTGTTTAAAGCTCATGCCTAAAGACTGTAAAATCTGCCGCTTTATTTCCAAAAGTTTCTTCTGGCAAACACAATTATTACGTCACTTTGGTACCATATGAGCTTCGACCAAAAATCGCCTGACTATATGTTTCCAGAGAATTTGATGAAGTTCAACGTAGCAGACCAGAAGTGTGACATCATAATAAACGATGGTACGTCAACAAACAAGATACATAAAGAAAATTCTACCACGGAAAATACTCGTCGGGTCCAGAGCGAACTATAGGTTCGCCAAAGGAGAGATTGTAACAAAGTGACCTTAGGAATGTCAAAAGTGACAATATCACTATGCATTTAGTCAAAAAATTGTATTTTATCAGTTTTCATTGGGAGTTATGACCCACAAAACTTCTCCCCCGGGCCTATATCACCGGCCGGTAAAATATACAAAGCGTACGTAATTCTAAAACAAGCAAATGCAAAAAATCCATCATACTTGGCCGTTTCTCTAAATAGCAAAGTGTTGAGAGGTAACCGATTACATGCTCTGTCTATTAAAACGCCTTGAAGTCTAGTGAAGAAATCACTATTCAACCCAGTTTATTATAAAAAGGTTGTTTAAAAATTAAAACTCACATCGACTATAAACTGAAGAAGTTTGGTATACTCCACTTCTGTGTTTACTATTTCTTTTAACGAATATGTCCTTAGTTTCTGCTCGGGTGTCAAGGCGTATCCGTCTCTTCCGATTTCTTGATTCGTTTTTCCAGCCTCATTAATTCGCATCGCATGCATTCTTTTCCGAATGGTTCTAAAATAAGTCGAAAGCGATAATTTATGAACTCAACGCTGTATGTGATGGGTACAAATGCCGAATAAAAGTAGGCTGAAACTCTCAGCCTGATTCCACGACCAGCAAGTCCATTGCTAGCTCAGACAGTCATTTCTCTTCACATTTGAAAATCTCTAACGAATATTTTTTACACTCGCTTAGACGCACGCGCGAGATGTTAAGTTAAAAGGTTGAGTCAAATGGTACACTAAATTACCTGTGAAACGGCTTATGCACAGCGTTATAAGCAAGGTCAGCAAATAGAGTTCAGAAAATGCATGTCCAGAGCTACTTATTTATGTATGCCTGTAGCTCAGAGTGCGTTTGAAATGTTTGGTCAAATGGTGTCACCGCGACAGGTAGACTGTTCGGACCAACAACCTGTCTACCGCATAAAGGTGGGTAAACCTGTGCTGTTCAGTGATTTTTCCAGGGAAACAAGCAAACTTAACGGCTCTTTCTTCGCCTTATCTGTTTCGTGCTGAGCGCCAAGCAAAGAGGCTGTAGATACCATTTTCAAAGACTTCACGATAACTTGACGAAGAATTGAAACCAGGTCTACAGAGTCTAAGCGGATGCCCTAAATTCCACACCAAAGCGTTGGTATTAAATATAACGTTTGGGTGCTATACATAAACTATGCGAGGTCGATTTTTCGAACTGCTTTTCTTCAACGTTGTATAGTTTAATGCACAAAAATATTGATTAACCCTGTACCTATCGATATAACTTTTGGTTCAGCCCGCATTCTCAAGCAACCCAAAAGCGAAAATATCCTAATAATGCTATGGCTATTTTAGCTGCACAAAAACAATGCTACAAGTATGTGTTTTTCTATAACTGAGCTTGGCTAAATATTGTGCTCCCGGGAAAGGTACTTCACAATATTGCCAATATACGTGTACTTACTGCGATATATGATGCTCAAAGTAATGCTGCATTTTTGATCCAAGATAGTGCTAGTTGTTATCACCAGCAACACGTTTACTTTATTTTCTAAATTTTGACCTCGCGCTTCTACGTATAAAAGTGAACATTAAATTATGCTAGCTAGTGCACAAAAAAAAACAACTTTAAAATGACATTAGATAGGTTATAGAGCATCTTTTGTACATATATAAAGATGATTTCCAAAATCGATTCGTTCTGACGTGTGCAAAGCAGAGGAAATTGATTGACGTAATGACGCAAGTGCATTTAGCTTTCGCAAGTTTCAATGGACTTTTTTCGAGCCTTGAACCTCACGGCATGTCTAAGAATATGAGAAAAAAATACGTAAAATACATTGATGTAATAATTTAAAAATAAGTCAAAGTTAAAGTTTTCTGGACACAGTCCCTTTGTCTGACAGATTGAGTGTATTTCGTAAACTTGCTCGTCAGGCTTTGAAGAAACCAAGCAGTCATATAAAAAATGCTTTCAAAATGAAGTTGGAATCACTCCATCTCCTTAAAAAAAATTTACAAGATGTCGTTAACTGGCCTTATTTTATCAAAATGCCAAACTTTAAAGAGCTTCTGGCGAAGTACTACGAATAACAAGTGCAACAAAAAAAGTTTTATAGCGATTTTAAAAATTATTCTGAACTTTTGTTCCGATAAAAACTGTTCGTATAATATTGAATTGGTTGAAAAGAAGTCATCGGGGATGTCGCCTGCCACATGCACAATTTTTGTATTATGAGGTACTTAACTATAGACCTCATATTTTTCCTGCCTGCTGTCTTTCCCTTATTCGGTAAAAAGATATTTCCTCGACTTCTAGACTGTTGCGATGTCTTCACATATATGCAATATGCATAGATTATTTGCATAGATTATGATAGGTTTAAGAGCACCACCACCACATGAAAAGGTTTTGTTCTTAGATCTTGCAATTACCGTCTAACTAACGTGTCTGCTAACATAACTCATTTTAAGTTCTACATAGAGCTAGTTTTCAAACATGTAAATCTATAAGGAACTGTAGTCCTTCAAAACGCTGCGTATCGCCATTCATTACCAGCTAGTCACTTCCTTTCCTTCATATAATAAACTTTCATACGTGTCATGACAATTACCCTATCAAAATGGTAGAAGTTCTAAAACGAAGTGGCAACAATAAGCCGAAATCTTCCAAATTTCGCTTGCAGGCAAAAACAAACCAAAAATATGCAACAGCTTTAACTTTTTCATCATTTAAGTAAAAACTAACAGCAGAAGCAGTGATAACATCGAAAGATAATACGCATTTAGGCACTCAGGACTTTCAAAGGAACTAGAGCGTTCGGAAAAAAACTGATAAGCGGGAACGTAGTTGAATGATCTAGAAAGCTGTTTCAATGGCGAACTACAAATGCATGACCGTGAGTTCAATTCAAGGTGACCGCGTTGTCGTGTGTTTGAAAAAAGCAAGACCAAATTTATTCAAGTAGAACATGAAAACCTGGAAATTGAGAAGTGGGTCTGGCCAACAATGGCGATATATATAAAACTAGTGTTATATTTATCACCATTGTCGCTGTTTTCAGGGTCTGGAAGATAAATTGCAAGAAACCGAAGAAAAAAACTTAAACTTTGTGGGATGCATATAGCTGTAATGCTGTCGTTTTGCTTTAGCAAAATTTTTCACCTAACCAGGGGGGCATCAAAGCACTGGCCATCCTTTTTTTTTGAAGTAGACAGCAACAAGTTTAGCAAACTTTGAGTTATCGGTTTTGCTTTTATTGTTTGGACTGCCCTTATATTTTCCGCTGGCCACGCCCCTGTTGTCAGCCTACATATATTTGGTCGTTTTTTGAAGTGCTTGGCGGGAAAATCTTTGTTTGACGTTTCGTGAAGACAGATAAACCAGCTGAAACGCCTCAATGTTGTTGATGCTTTGGATAATATGGAATATAAATATGGCAAATAAAAAAAAATAAATAAAATGAAAACAATACTGCTCTCCGTTTTTTGTGAATCATTGAAAAATGTTGCTATCATTCGAATTTGTGGTTGTTTACAGTAAGAAAAACGCTAGCAACATAAGTGGAATTATGGGAATAAAACAACATAGATTGTAAACTATTTAGGGCAATAAGCTAAATAATTGCGATCTATGGCTAAAAATTATAGGTAGCACAAGGAACAATGAAATCGCAGAATAAAAGTAGTGGCAAATGTAGGCTTAACCATTGCTAAATACAAGACCCAGCGACCCTTGCGTGAAGGTTTGTTTTGGATATAGCCTATACATAAACGTTACACTTTGTCTCTTATGGAGAAGAAGGGGCTGAAAGCATTTTTGTCTCGAAAAAATGGTAAAAACCGTTCTTGCTAGAAGATAAAGTTTTTCAAAGTTACTTTTTTTGTATTTTTAACTCACAAATACGATGAACTTTTTCGCAAGTGATATTTTGCTCATTTTATACATTTGGATCGGAGGTTGAGGAAACTGGTAGTGTTCTAGAACTCCCACGTAATTTTTTTTAAATGTACTTGGAAAAGGCGTTTTTAGCTGTTACGTTGCTGCTTTGACTGATAAAAACATAGCAAACGTTACCATAATTCACTACACTAAGGAAAATTTGCCACCTATAGTATAGAACGTAATTACTGTATTTCTGTGTGTGTGCCTCAACTCCTCCAAAACTACTGGGCGTACAAATATGAAACTTGACATCATTGATCTTTACTCCGGAGTTGATGACGTCGTAATTGATATTACAAAATTTGCATTTCTTGACAGAAAAAGCGATTTTTTGTTTAGATAAAAACCAGCACCCGACTTACCAACTTCAAGAAATTTTATCCTCTTCAAAGTAAGATGGCGTCATTACGAACGATTAATTGTGAAACTTTTTTTCATTTTCTCAATAAGTACTGACCGGAGAAACACAATTGACAGCTCGTTTGGAAAACATCAACAAGGTGCTATTGATAATATCAATTCTATAACAATCTAAGCTTTATCGACGATGCAACAAGCGATTAAGAATTTAGCGTTTTTTAAACATCCTTTATCCATTTATTTTTCTTGAACACTTCAAAAAGCTTAGCTTCTTTACAATATAGAGAGGCAATAACGCTGTTTGATACTACATCAGTAAAAACAGCAGTTGTACCTTTTGTACTATCTACTGACATTTCGAAAGCAAGCCTATTATTTACATGCCAGACTGCAAAAGTAAATATTGTATTGCAATACTAACATACCGGTATAAATTTGTTTTTAGCATTGCGATGGCAAGTGCGAATATTATGGCAACTAAGGTGAAGGTGCAATTCACGTTAGAACACTTTTGTAGTACAGCGATGTCATGTGCCTGAGTACCCTTAACCGTAAAGAAATTTTTTATCACTTGTAACGAAGTGAAACAAAATTCAAGTTTTAATCCAAAACCTGATTCAAAATAAAATATTCCTTTTTATTAGCACAAAAAGTTGGTCGATATGTTTCCTACTTAAGCTATAACCAAGTTATTGTTAGAACAGAACTGCAGATGCTGGACATTCGGTTTCGGGTTAGTTCGCCCACCTCTGGTGGCATTTACGCCTGGAGCAAGTTGTATAGACGCAACCAAAGACTTTAAGTATTATAGCTAAGCCTACAGTAACGAAAAAGTTGTAAGCAGTAGGCCCATCACTTTAATAGCTTAATTCCTGTAAGTATATCAATCACCTCAACGTTCTTCCGCAACTTTGAATGTATATCCCTATACACTTATTCACATAAATGCATAAGAGTTTGTAAAAATATTTGCTAATTGTAAGTAGGTACAGTATTAATCTATTAACATGGAGGCCGATATAAAATAAATAAAAAAATAGGTCGGTAAGTCTAGCCCCTGTATGAAAATATAAGCCCTGTAATAATCATAACATTTTCTAAAATTTTTCCTAGGGAGCATGCCACGGACCACCTATATTGATTGCGTCTTTGGCAATCTAAATGAGAGAAACCAAAACCTTCCTCACGACAAATTTCTGCGTACACCACTGCCATTGTACCTAATTATAAAAATTTTCTCTTGAAAACGGATTGTTAGACCAACCGGGTAATCGAATGCAAAAGGTATAGCAGTAGCGGATCCTGGTACTTTAGGTGGGATGATAACCGGTGTGGAGTAGGTGGAAGAACCGGCACAATGGCGTTATGGTTAGAGCGTCGGCTTCGCAGTCGGTAGGCCTAGGGTTCATTTCCTCAAGTCGAGTCATACCAAAAGACTTTAAAAAATGGTATTCACAGCTTCTCTGCTTGACACTCAGCACAAAAGAGATAGTGTCGAGAACAAGCCGGCAAGCTTGCTTATTGTGTCCTTGGGCAAGGCACTAACGGGATACCTCCATTTTTATGTGGCAAACCGGTGATGGGGGCAAGCAGTCTACCCGTCGTGGTAGCCCAGTCTGATGAAAGACATGCAAACAGAGCATGAGCTTATACGCAAAAATGAATGAAAAAGGTGGGAGGATGGGAAGTCTCAATTGACGAATTAATAATGAAGATGAAGACGCTTTTTTTAACTTTTAAACAAAATTGTTTTTTGAGATAAAAACAGACAAAAATGCCCGAAACCAAGATTAAAAAGTCTGGTGGCAAGGATGCATTCTCTCATCCTCTTGGGATCCGCCACTGAGGCATAGTCCCTTTTGCTCTGTTACGGGACCAAACATTACGGGGGGTGCTGCACCAGGCCGTAAAATAAACATAACACCAAGTAACGTATTACTGTAATCCTTAAATAACGACGACGACGGCGCCAACTCCCAACTTTTGTGCTTCTAGATTTATTGGAACAAACAAATAAAATTAGTGAAAAGTTTGGTATTTTGGGAGTAAGACTGGTCTTAAAGATTGGTCGTAAGTGATTACGATTGGTCTTAAGTAAAACTACTTCGTTACAGATCACTAGTAAATTTAATGGTCAGTAACCAAGTAGTTTTACTTAAGTAAGTTTTTAAGTAACGAGCCACTTACTTGAGTAGTTTTAGTTTCCACTACTTCTCCTTTACCTTGACTAGATTAAGTAGAAAGTAACGCATTGAGTAGTAATAACTATTACTTAGGTAGACGCTAAAAATTCGATGTCTATTTAATTGGAATGTATTATGCTAGCACAGAGCTTCGAGAAGTGGGGTCCGCGGTATTCTTGGGCTCCGTGAAGCAGTTTCAGGGGGTTCGCGAATGAGACAGATAACATGGCAAATAGCTAGTTCACTATATCATGTGCTGGTGCTCTTACTGCTAACTCTTGCAGACACTCATTTGTCGCCTTCTGCTGCTTCGCAATCACTGCTTGAGACACCAAGGTGTTTAACTTTTTTGATTATGAATAATTGCATTTCATCACTTGTGATGAGACCTCAACAGCGACAAAAAAACCTTGCTCTCTCACGAGCGCCACACAGCGCAATGTAGTGAAGTGGGAGCGCGTGAATGCAGTGCAACCGAGCGTCAGCCAATGACTACAAAACATATAAGTTCACTTCACTGGGCTGGCCTGTAAGGAGGCAGTGTGCTCAGTTTTTTCGTACGTGAGTTGGTAAAAGGGGGAGAAGGTAGTTTATTAAGATCTGTTAGTTGTGATTTGTAGCTTGCGATATTTGTTTTGCTTTGTGCTAAATTGCTGTTTTACATTTTTGTATTGAAAGGTATTTAGAGAATATTAAGCGTTGGCAGAGGTCCAACGCTTTACTATTCTTAGCTATCAAATTTAGCCCTTCACATACATTGTTCATATATTCAGCATTTAAAAAATAATTTTACAATGCCTTCTAAAAAGAAATTAAGATATGACGATTCGTAGGTACAGTTCGTGTTTATCATGATAAACGCAGCGGGAGAAAAGAAACCTCAGTGCGTTTTGTGTCTAGAAGTGTTGGCAAGCTTTTTGCTGAAGCCTGCAATTTGAAGAGACACTACGAAACACATCGTTCCAGTTTAAAAAACAGAAGTGCAAACTTCTTCAAACGCCATGGTTATAGTTTAAAAAATTTCAAACTTGATAACACGGGAATGTTTTGGAAGGAAAATACAGCTGCTTTAAAAGCCTCTTATGTTGTTTCAAGAGAAGTAACCGCCACCAAAAAATCGAAATAGCATCAGTGAACAGTTCATCTTGCAATGCCACAAAATTGTCAAGTTGAATCTGCTGCGGACTTCTGACCTCGAGACACTGCCATGTCAAATAATGCTGTAGGTAGGTGAATTGGTGAGCTGTCCAAAAACATTTTGTCACAAGTGGTTTCGAAGACACAAAATCCAAAGTTAAACTTTTTCGCAACTCAGTTTGAGGAAGCAACAAATGTCGCTCAACTAGTTTAATTATGCGTATGTGAAATTACACTCATAAAAAACATTTGGAAATGTTTCGGGAAAACCCTGACACAAAAAACGACAAAAGACATGTTTAGTAAAGTTGATACATTTTTTGAAAAACGTGATCTAGAATGGAAGCAAGTTTTTGGCGTTAGCAGAGACGGTGCTCCAAGCAATACTCGATTGTCGCTCTGGTTTTCAGACTTTGATAAAAGAAAATCCCCAAACACTACTGGTACACACTGCATTATACACTGCCAAATGATAATGGACAAAACAATGCCCGATATGATATTACACGTTTTTAACGATCTAATCAAAACAGTGAACTTTGTGAAAGCAAATGCTCTTAATTCACGTCTTTTTGCGGAATTATACAAAAAATGCGATTCTGTGTTTGAAATCTCTTGCTGCATATGCGTGTATGATGGCTTTCAGGTTTTTTTTTTGTGAAAAGAAATAGACTAATCTCTATAAGAGGTAAAACCAAAAATGCGTTACAACTTTTCTAGCGATCGCTTATTGATATTCCTGTCATTTTTGGTGGATATATTTAAATCCGTCAACTACCTCAACCTGTTGTTGTTGTTGCTGTGATTACCCCTCCTCTTCCTCGGGATGGAGGTACGGCACGAACGCCAATTTAGGTTCATGCAGTCAACCTAATTGAAATTAGGCTAGGGGAAAGATGGCAGCTCATTTCGAACAAGTCATGAATGATTGGTAGCCCCACCACCAATAAGGCGGACTGCCATTGGTGGGTACCCAAGAGTCGCCTCTTACGACATGCTGGGTAAGCAACTCCACAACTGTAACCCGGTGAAGTACGGGTAGGCCACCTGTCTGCCACATAAAGACGGAAGCGTCCCGTTAAGTGTCTAGATACCTCAACCTAGCTCTGCCAGGCAACGCGCTCCATGCTGGATGAAAAGTTCACAACTTTCAATATAAAACTATCACTGTTGCATTCGAAATTGAACAAAAACTCTGGTCCTTTTACGTGTGCAGCTTAATAAATTTTTGGATGAAAATGAACTATAGTTAAGTGACGATATTCTCGAAGTAAATAAAACGACAAGTTTCTGTTCTCAGTGAAGAAATTTCCCTTTATTTTCCAAATTTACAGAAACTTGATGAATTTTATCGTTTCATCAACACTACGGTTTGGATTCAAAATGGACAACTGACAAGTGAATTTGAGAACAGTACTTGTTTGCGGCTAATGATGGAAGTACAAAAATCTACACGGTGAAATGTGCTGCAGCGACTTTTGGATAGAAATGACTCACACTTATCCAGATCTTGCAAAGATGGCTCCAAAAGCGCTCTTCCATTTGCATCAACCTACCAGTGTCAGACAGCTTTTTAAAACCAAATGCCGAAACAGACTAGATGTGACTAATGACATGAGAGTTGTACTTTTTAAAGTCCAACCCAAAATAAATGAATTGATTGAAGTAAAGCAAGTGCACCCAATCTCATTAAACTTCTTTATGTATTTCTTTATTAAAATCCACGCTGTTGTTAAAGCAAGTAACTTTAATAAATTAAAAGTCATTTTAATTCGTATAACATCTTAAATTCGAACGTTTTCGACTTTCATAAAGCCCTTTTCAAAAATTAAATCTGTAAATGTGTCGTAATAAATTAAAATAATCAACGATAATTTCAAATAATACACATTATGAAGATATAGTACTTCTAACGGCTGTAAAAACGTAGCCAGCTTTAAAATAAATAATAGCTGCGAGAGATTGGATGCAAAAACTTTTAAGCTCATCAAAACCAGAATTAAAGCCTTACAGAAATGGCAAGATTCCCAAAATTATGCGAAAATCCAATATGGAATGTCATGTTACAATTACGTGCAGTAAGTAAAGTTGTTGTAAAATTTTGTTAGTATATGTTTAGCAAAAAAGAAGCTCCGCTTGCATAGCATTGTTCGTTAAGGCCAGGGCTATGACGCTTTATATGCAAAGCTTCATGAATTTTTGCTTCATAATCTGAATTACATTTCCTCAATATGGTGAAAGAATTAATGTTATATTGTAGATTAGAGCAGGTGGGGCATGACAAAATGTGATTCTTAATTGCGCTTTTTCTTGAATCTGCTAAATTCAGATGCTCCTTTACTCTGGTGATCAAATGTCGGAAAGACATACCAATGTATGTCAAGTTCGTATCACACGAACAAGTAAATTTATAAACGACATTTGAGCATAGAGGCAAAGGTGTCTCTGATTTTAATTGAAAATAATGTCCTACTTTGTTTGTGCGATACAGAGGAAGCAACCTTACATCAAATTGTTTTAAACACAATTGAGAGAGAGCTTTCACAAAACGGATTGACGCTTCACCAACACACGGAACAAAAATAGGACATAATTCCACGTTATTTACTACATTTATTTCATCAACAGGTATATCATCAAGTTTGGCTTTAAATATGTTGTAAATTTTATCAAAAAACCAAGTCGGGTAGTTATTATCATAAAATAAGCGCTTCAACTTTCGAATCTCGACTTCAAATAAATGCTGGCTGGAACAAATAGATTTAGCTCGATTAAGAATGGCACAGTACAGTACAAGGCTCGATTTCCAAACATTTGGACATATTGCATTAAAGTTCAATAAAATACCAGTATTAGTCTCTTTTCGCCACACACTTAAAATCTAATTCATTTTCTCGAATTTAAACATGAACATCCAGCGCCTGCATTGATTTTTCCATCGTGAACTGCATGTTTGAATGTTGTTTATTTAACAGATTCAAAAATTTTTTTATCGATAGATTGTCATCAAAAATTGCAAAAACATTATCCACATATCGTAAATAAATTTTTAGGGTAAAAACCATTTGTTTAATTGAGAAGCTTATTTTCTAAATTCGCTAAGAAAAAGTTTGCTAATGTGGGTCCAGGAGGTGACCTCATTGCTACTGCGTCAATCTGTTTAAATAGTTCACCATTGTATAGAAACATTCCCTGAGTTGCCAATTTCATAAGCTTGATGAAAGCATGCTTTTCCATTGGTGGTGTGTTCGGATTGTCTTTGTCAAATAGATAGTTTGCTATAATTTGAGTGGTTTCTGCTAGTGGTACGTTGGTGAAAAGTGAGACTACATTAAAGCTAACCAAAATTTGATGTGATTGAACATTTACCTGTTTTAGTTTTTCAATAAAGTGATTAGTTGATGACAACATGTATTTATCAGGAATGGAGGGTTTAATAACGGAATCCAAAAATTTTGCAAGTTTATATTCAGGTGTTCCGATCATGCTTACTACGGGCCGTGCTGGATTATTTATTTTATGGACTTTGATTAACCCATATAATTTTCCCGGTTTACTACCTGTAGGTATGAGGCTTTGCATAATGTCCTTGTCGACGTTCTTTACATATTTTCGAATAAAATATTCAATTGATTTTTCTTTTGCTATCACTGGATGAAGTTTATTGGGTTTTATCATGACCTTAGAAAATTTTGTTTTATCTGAAATGATTCGCTCTAGCTTTGAATCATAATCGTCACTGTTTAGAATAGTGATTCCGTTTCCTTTGTCCTGCTTGCAAACTTTGAGGCTTTTTTCCTTTGAAAGTGAGTTCAAACAGCGGTGCAAAGCAATATTGTTTCTAGAAGAACATGTTCGCTTGGCACTGTCAGTAAATTTTGCGCATATAAATTTCAAATTGTCTTTGAAGTCATCATCAATCACAATAGATTTCTTTCTTTTGATGCTGTTCATACACTTTTCAATACCAACTTTCAATTCATCTATCCTAAACTTTTTTGGCAAAATGTGATGACTCAAACCAAATCGTAAGGCCTCTTTCTGTTTTATATCTAGCTTTTTACTGCTGAGATTAGTGACTGATTCTGGCCATCTTACTCGTTCTTTCTTCCAAAGATTAACCAGCTTTTTGCTATGTATTGCCAAAATTTGCTGTGAAGATTTAAAGAATATAGTGAATAATGCAATCAAACACTGTTTTTCAATAAAGGTGACTTCGGATAAAATTTGTTGCTTCACACTCCGAAACCTGCTTTCTGCAACTCTAAGTTCTCTATTGTTTTTTTTTAGTTTTTTACTTGAAATAAGTAGAAAACGGATTGAAATAAGTAGTCTGGTTTTTTATAAACACATAAATTAGGGGGTTTAAACTTCAAAAAACGCGGACAAATTTTCAGATCCAAACAAGTTTCAAAATAATTGACGTCCAACTTCAGTTTCACAACCTTCAAACCTAATCGTTCATTCTTCCGAAATAAACTCACCGGAATTCCTCTTTTCTTGCTTATTATTTTTTTATTATAGCGGATCGCGAATCACTAAAAAAGTTGTAATGAATCCACCACGGAAATTTTTTTTTAAGTTTGGGAATCACTGTGCTAGCATAAAAATCAGCTATGAATTTAAATTTTTTTTTTCTGCAAATTCTCCAGTGAAGGAGGTCAGTTTTGGTTCTAACTTTAAAAACCAGCTGGTAGGCGAACGACTGTTTGATGTCATTAGGCAAAGTGCGCTGAGTTATTATCAGTCGGTCGTTTTTTATCCCTTTTGATTTTAAAAGGTACTTAGCACCAAAAGTTAATTCAAATATTCTCCAGTGTTTTAACTTTGTAGTATACACTTTTAAAATAGCTTTGAGTAAAGCTTCCAAAGACAAATTTATTGCACTCTCCTAAAGAAATGTATGAAAACTTGAACACTTTTGCTTGGCTTTTATTTAAAGTTATTGTCAAAATGATGTAGACAAGAGGAAGCGTCACTCTTTATAAATCAGTTGCATCGACATAATAAATCGCCAGCAATAATTGTTGTGAAAATATTTTGAAAGTCTACGAGGACCAAAATTTATTTTCTACAGTGTAAAGTTATACAATGCAAAATAATAGTTTAAAAAAAATTAGAAAGATATGGTTGTTTGTGAAGTTTTTATTATCAGTGACAGATCATATAAAAAAAAACTTAGCAAATTGTGATTTAATTTTGTAAAAAGGTTGCACTTCTCATTACTAAACGTTTACCAAACAGGGGCGTACCTAGAAATTTCAAAGGGGGGCCGCCATCCCAAACCTAGACAGTTGAAACTTTTTGGTGGGACAAGCTTTTTTGCTTGTATCAGCTTATGCAGAACTTCGCCTTCCAACCTGTGCGTTTCATTACATTCCAGCATTTAATACTTTGATTTTCTTAATACTGTATTGGTGTAGCTAGGCTTTCGGTAGTTTTCTGCGTCTGCCCAATGCTGCAGTTTAACGCTACAGCTTAATTATCTTGGACTCCGATAGTCCATACGATAAAAAACAAAACACACATACACAAGGAATCAAGTTACACCCATATAGTTCCCTCCCGCTGCAAAAACCAACTGGTGCAACCAGGATTAATTTAATAAATCTGTACGGTGGCATTTTATGATAATTCCCCCCAAACATACAAAAAAGGAATTGAAAGATGTGCCATATGCCTAGGACTTTCGAGATATTGAATTGGAGATGAGAGATTGTAGGCACAGGCCTACTTGACGAGCATTCTGAAGAGGATACAACAAATCGGTCAACGAATTAGAATGCAGCGAATCAGGCACTACTTTTTTACTTCAACTCAACTAAAAATGTCTATCATTACTTCCTCCTTCTATTTAAGTAAGCAGCAATACTTTCACTCAAGAAGCTTTTTGAGATTTCGACCATCTCTGGTCCGGTATGACCAGGGGCGTACGCAGAAATTTGTTGAAGCGGACGCGAAAAGGACTTTTTGAAATTTTAACCGATCAGTCATGGTAAAGACTTTTTTTGGAGATCAATATTCTCAGTGCCATACCAGGGAACTTGTTTGCTATCGTTACCAGCATGTTCCATTTTTAATACATCATGTTCCATTTTTAATTGAACAATTTTCCTTCTTGACATTAGAAACCTGCAATATTTAAAAAAAATAGTTCTTCGTTGCATTTTGACCACTCTTCCTCGAAATCATGTTTTTTGGCATCAACTATCTAAATCTGCAAAACGATCCATCGCAAAATGAATTCTCTAAAATTTTTGAAAAGTAGCTTTCCGGTTAATTACCCTCAAAATTTTGGTGCCTGGGTTTGCAGAATCTGGAAAAACTAAGTCGCTTGATACATTTTCACTGTCTACCTCAAAATTATGGTTCTTTGGCATCGTTTCGTTAAATTTGGTGTTTTTTATCTAAGGCGCAAGAAGGTCCTGTTTTCGCTTTTGCGACAAAATATTAATGTCGAGCTGCATATCATTGAAATGTTGAAGGAATTTTCTTTCTTATTGGTTGAAGCCGGAGTACCCAGCTGATTTGATATTCTTAACCTAGACATTGCTGATGGGACTCTGCAACTGTAACAACTTAACTGTAAGTGCTTTATTTCTGGTTAATTTGCTCCTCGCATGCCTGCTTCTACGCGCGGTCCAACCAATTGCGCGAGGTTTTAGAACATTGAAATAGACATACAATTACAAAAAAGTCGTAAGTATTGGTCCTAATATTTAATAACATATTGGTGAAATACATATCAATCACTTTTACCCCCCCTCCCCTACCCCACAACTTTGAAATTATTTTTCCAGGCACTTGATGAAATAAACGAATAAAACTCCTTGAAATCTTCGGCTGTTTCAATTGTGGGCAAGCGCAGTTCCTAAGCACCAAACAAGGCCAGCAAGACGCAGCTAGGAACTCAAAAAAACTTTGGGCGAAATATAGCAGCCATACGCAAGCTTAACAACGTTTTTTTAGGCTTAATTGATTTCCTTTAAAAACATTGCACTTTTGATTTTGCACCGAGAATTGGCTATGTCAACAACATATTAACTTTTATTACTTTTTTTTCACAAATATCAATTAGGTGGACGCAGAAAGCCCGCTGATCTGATATTCTTAACCTCTACATTACTGATGGGGGCCTGCTATTGTAATAACTTAAATGTAAGTGCTTCATTTCGTGTTAATTTGCTTTTTGCCTGGCGGCGTTTATGCCAGCACCAATTAGCATGCGCACAGCCAGAGGCGCTAGCTTATGCAAACACGCCTACAGTTACAAAAAGTCGTTAAGTAGTGGTCCGAATAATTAATAGCTTAAACGTAAAAACACATATCAATCACCTTGGCGCCTTTCCACAACTTTGATATGCTTTCGAGCACTTGCTAAATTTAACGGATAATAGTTTGTTAAGTTTAAGAACGCCTTTAGTGAAAAGGGGGCAAATGAGACGTTGTCAGGGACTCGATAAACTTGGGAGACATGTGGCGGCCATGCACGATCCCTCATAATGTTTTCTTTAATCGATCGCGTATCAAAAACGATAGTTCGTTTCGAGACGAGATTTGGCTATGCCAAAACACACAAAACTTTTTGTCGCTGTTTTGACAACTATTTACTTGGTGAAGTCGGCTTGGCCGATTGAACTGATGTTTGACATTACTGACAGAGGAGGTGGATGGGGGAAAGCACCGTCGGCTAGTTAAAGCTACAAATGTTTTGGTTCATACTGCCATGTGATATTGGCGCTATTAACTTGAAAGAATAAACTACGATACTTCAAGTGATTTTTTCAGCATCAATTTCAATCTTTTTGTTGCTAAAATGTGACAAACCTATGTCAAAGAAATGCATAATCTTGTCCCTAACCTTTAACGATAACCATAACATCCTTCTTTACTGCTATTCCCAATGATGGTACCGATTTCATTTCTAGTGAGTTTTTCTGCTTATAAGGCGGTGAAATTCCCTGTTCTTAAATTTCTTACTTTATTGCTTTTATATATCAAGTGGGCTGCGTAACGGTTGAACTACTGTAAGCATTGTAATCCAGCAATAGTGACCAAAATTTTATCAACATTGTTCGATAAATCTGCAAAAAATATCCAGCTTGGAAATAAGTAATTGGGGTTTACTTGGTCATTTTTTAATCTATTTAACCTTTTTGTCAAGAAAGTTTGACATTTTTCTATTTTTCAATCTGGTTACCTTAATCTATTGGCATACTAGCCGGCTATGCCGGCGTCGCCCGGCAGGGCCCCTCCATCAGTAATGTCGGGGTTTGGTATTTCGGTTCAACCGGCTTCACCCTTCGGGCTCTTGTGTGAGCTGTAACGAAAAGTGTTATTCTACACACCTGCACAGGAAATTGAGATTATCATATTCTCTTAATCGTGACTGGTAATGCTCACAAAGAATCTTGCTACAAATTATCGCTAATACTTGGGAGGGAGAAGGGATTGAAACATAGTCAAAACTGACGGTAGCAGCGAAATGGTGGTAGCTTTTATAAGTCTAGAAATGAACTATTTAGTCGTAAGGTTATTTTGCGATGTGGTGCTGCCCATTTCCTATCTATATTTGTGGTATTAACTTCTTTTGGCTGCGGTATTTGTCTTGTTTTCGGCATGGCGACAAAAACGGCTATGGCCTCTTCAAAATCATTCACCACATTTTAGTAGGCGCCCGTCAGGCCGAGTTATTTTTAAACAAAATATTCTCTCTGAATTCAGTTTTACAAGTTGTTATGGTTATGATTTTATGCTGATTTTTTTTAAACTTGGGATTTTATTACAGTGCTGTAGAGTATAGACATAAATAACTTAACAGGCAGCATATCATTAAAAGAAAACATTCTTGCGTTATAATATATGCAAAAGAACCATGCTTGTGAGGAAAAGTGGTCAAAATGTACCGAAGAAACTACCGAAGAACTAACTTTGGGTTTAGCAATTGCAAGTTTGTTAGCTCTAGTAGGATAATTGTTCAACTAAAAATAAAACATGGTGTATGGAAACATAGGCGTACGAAGTGGGGGGTCCGGGGGGGCACTGGCCCCTCCTGGTTGTAAAAATTTCGGGCAACTTTTAATTTTTCGGGCAATTTGAGTAAGTGTCCTTACATTTTTGCCGAAAAATTTGTCACTGCAATAGCATCTCCAAAAAAATAAAAGGTCAACATATGTTTGGGACACACGTTCGATGGCATATTTAGGCCAAAAGTAATGGAAAAGGTGCAGCGAAACAGGCGATGACCTTTTTTTTTTTTTGGAGATGTCATCGTAGTGACAAACTTTTCGGGCAAAAATTTGGTGCCCTCCCAAATGGGTTTGAGGTCGTACGCCCATGTATGGAAACCAATTTTTGATCACACATTATAAACTAATTCTTAACTCTAATTAATTGAAGTTACAAGAAATTTCCTAAGCTTTCAAAGAAAAGTAATTGTTAGTACCATACTATAACGTTGTTGTATTAAAGTTACCTCTTTCTACTGGCTCACCGCTTTTTGGGAGGGGTAAAAAGTTACCATCACAGGTCTTAAAGTTCAGTTTTTTTAGTATAAAAACTAATATTAATTGAACATATTATACACTACCAAAATTGCCTTGAAATTACCTTTAATTTGTTAAAAAAAGTTTGAAAATCGGTTGAGAAATGAGATCACATATCAGTTTTTTAGTAAACTGATTTTGCAAAAAGGTTGCAATTGTTGAAAACATCTTGATATTATAATCTGCGGTAGCGAACATTTGTGTTAATCGTACAGGGCATATTATGATATCATAGAGCCGGTTTTAAGCGCGCAAGCAAAATCTAATACAGGGTATATAAAGCGCAATTTTGTCTGTGTTTGAACTCCTCTGAAACTGCTACCGCTACAAGCATCAAACTTGGCACGATTGATCACCACCACGTGGTGAGTGTCATAAGAGTATTCCTGACGTCATAACCAAAAATAATTTTTTTAGAAATTCCATTACTTGACAAAGGACAACTGCTTTTTGCTCAAACGAAAACCAGCTTCCGACTTATATTTCAAAAACTTTCATTTGTTTGGGGTCTAAAATGATGTCACAATCAACGATTCATTGAACAATCTGTTTTTTGATCTTTCTCAAAAAGTACTCATTGCAGAAACGCGATTAAGCGTTCTTTTAGGAGATATTAATAAGCTGTGAAATATAATAATAAAATATAAATGGTAAAGCCCATTACTGATATTTGTAATTGCAAGGATAGGCCTAGCGGTACTAAACACTAATCCCCATTTAAAAGCGGTGAGGTCTGGATTAGGGGCAAAAGTTATATGTAATATAATCCCAAATTTAAGTAAAGATCAAAATTAGACGATAATAGAATCAATCTGTAACAGTGGATTAAGAGAGAATGTTTTTGTTTGAAAAGAGCTTAATAGGCGCCTATTGCAATAGGTTGTATGACTTAAAGGAAAGATAGGACCCCTTTTCATGCTAAGGCCGAAATAAAGCAAATAGCGCAGGCAAAAATCTTACTGTCACCAATACTAATACCAAAGCGGGCCCACCAAATCGTCGAACATGCCTACCACCAAACAGCTCATTTCTTTATGAGTCAAAACGACCACCATTTGGGCGACGCCGTCAATTTTGACCATGTTTCATCTCTCTCCCCCCCCCCCCCCCCCCTTACACTTTTAAAAATCACGAATGCTAGTTTGTGTCATTGTTCTTTCTTTTTGAATACTTCCAGTCTTCATTAATAAACCAACATGATCACCAATGCATGTAGAGGAGCTATGGCTTATATTTACTAAAACATTTCGTTGTGGCTCTAACAAATGTTTGTACGGTTAAGCTGGCGCAGCTGCATTAATCGATACGTTTTAAATCGGCACGGGTGATAGTATGGCCTGCTGGTGTTAAATTGCACCATACTTAGGAGAAACATGTTTTCTATTTCGCTTGATAATAGCGTTATAGAGCTACCGGAATCAAACCTGAAAATTTGTGAAAAGCAAAAACTTATTTAACTTCTATGAGCATACCTAAGCAACGAAAAACGAATATGAATCATAATGCGTAGCCAGCGGGACTTGAGAAAGTTTGAGCCAAAATCAAAATTAACGTCACAGTGTTAAATCACACCACATGGAATATATTATTATTGGTATTTTGGTTTACAATAGCTTTGTAAAGCTACAGGAGTCAAACCAAACATTTGGGGAAAACCAAGGGCACTTTAAACTCCCCAGGGCATGTCAAGCAGGGAGAAAAAAACATGCAACATAATGCGTAGCCAGCGAGGACTTGAGAAAGTTTAAGGGGAAATCAAAAGAAAATAGCGTCACTGTGAGAAATCGCACCACACGAAAGACATTTTGCCTTTTTTGCTTTAGAAAACTGCTCCCTCACAAGTATTAACGATAATAATTTGTGGCAAGATTCTTTGTGAGCATTGCCAGTCATGATTAAGAAAATAAGATGATAACAATTTTGTGTACAAGAATTGTGAAAGTGCATAAAATTCATTAACTTTTCGCTACTGCTCACACAAGAGCCGGATGGGTGAAGCCGGCTTGGCCGGTTGAACCGAAATACTAAACCTAGACATTATTGATGGAGGGCCTCTGCCGGGCGACGCCGGCTAGTAGAGAATAAAAATGCCTATATGGCTTAAAGTTCTTCAATAAAGAAGTGCTCGTAGTATTGTCAAATAAGCAATAATTGTTGCAGAATTTTTTTATCCAAAGAACCTTATTACTATCTTCTGAAAAAACGTTTAATCGCATTCCTGCGATCAGTACTTTTTGAGAAAGATCAAAAAACAGATTGCGCAATAAAGCGTTGATTGTGACATCATTTTAGACTCCAAACAAATGAAAGTTTTTGTAATGTGGTAAGTCGGAAGCTGGTTTTCGTTTGAGCAAAAAGCAGTTGTCCTCTGTCAAGTAATGCAAATTTTAAAAAATTATTTTTGGTTATGACGTCATCATGACGTCAGGAATACTCTTATGACACTCACCACGGGGTGGTGATCAATCGTGCCAAGTTTGATGCTTGTAGCGGTAGCAGTTTCAGAGGAGTTAAAACAGACAGAATTGCGCTTTATATATTAGATTAACTTGCTGCAGCACAAAGAATGGGATGCAGAAATCACATACTGACAATAGTTTAAATACCAGTATTAGGGCATTGTTTCTAGTTTATTGTTTAAAGTTACGGTTCCATCCCTTGGGCAGCTGCATTGGTAAGAGCTAATATTTTCTGAAGAGAAACACAATATGTTATTCTTGCATTATAGCAAGACAACAGGCTATTTGCGAGGTCATAACAAAATAACTTGATAACAACAGCCAAAGCGTCATATCAGATTAGTGAGTAACAGGAAATTACATAATGAAGATTGTATTGAAAGAGATAAGCAACATGGATGATTAGGTTAAACTGAAAGCACATACACTACGTAATCGTCAGTCCCAATTCTCTTTTTCAGCAATTTTTTTGGAGAGATTACTAAAATTTAATATTTCTGTATTTCAACAATTAACCGCCGTAGAAATAACTATACGAAACATCTCACATTTAGTCGCAGACAAACCAAAAGTATTGCTATCATAGTGTAGTGAATAAAAATCTGTTGCATACATTCACTAACTGCTTAGCGATACTGACTTGCTTCTACAAATTCGAATTACTCATAAAGCTTATGTGACCTTTGACGCTGTAAAAACAGCAACCTACAAAACATTACGTTGTAAATATACTGCACAAAGATTGATACAGAATTTTTAATGTATTTCGGTGGCCTATGTTTACAATTTGTGGTCTTTAACACTTAATAGCCTACTATTAGGTTGTCCGGAAAATAATGGCCGATTTTAGATGATATGTTTTTAAATTGGTTCTCTAAGGAATGTCTTGTGTATTTCAGATCAAGAATGTGGCTTATTAGTTCATAAAATCATAAATCCTTTAATAGCTCATTTTGTAAGCAATAAAACCATGCATTTTTAATATGAAAAAAGAAGACTTGTGATTACTCTTTTTGCATGAGTTCAAGCTCGGCAATAATGCTGCTCAAACTACTGCAAACATCAATGAAGCATAGGGAGAAAGCACAACAAGTGAAAGAGCAGTACGAAGATGGTTTCAAAAGTTTTGTGGAAAGAGAGCCTCAAACATTTGAGAGCGATTGTCGAGCAAAACTCACGACAGAGTGTGAGGGAAATGTCAACGCAACTTGGTGTCAGCATTTCAACCGTGTCTGACCATCTGAAGCAAATGGGAAAGATCAAAAAGTTCGAAAAATCGATCCCGCATGAGCTCAATGAACATAAATGATCTTCTTGGTAGATGGCATGGGCGTATGAGCTCAAACCCATTTGGGGGTGCACCAAATTTTTGCCCGAAAAATTTGTCACTGCAATAACATCTCCAAAAAAAAAAAAAAAAAGGTCATCGCCTGTTTCGCTGCACCTTTTCCATCATCTTCGGCCTAAATATGTCACCAAACGTGAGGCCAAACAAGTGATGACCTTTTTTTTTTGGAGATGTTATTACAGTGACAAATTTTTCGGGCAAAATATTATGACACTTACTCAAATTGCCCGAAAAATCAAAAATTGCCCGAAATTTTACAAGCAGGGGGGGGGCCAGTGACCCCCGGACCCCCCACTTCCTACGCCTATGGTAGATGGCAAAGATGTTTGGCTGTTCAAGGTTCATACTTTGACTAATTTGAACATCAAATTGTCACTTCTTTCATTATTAAAAGTTTTTGTCTAAAATCGGCCATTATTTTCCGGACAACCTAATAAATACAATTAAATTATAATGATAAAGAGTCACGTATGATAGTTGCTGACATCTTGTTTCGACCTGTGATGTCAATTTATAGCACGCACGTCATGAGAACCGATTCACCTTGACGCAATAACTCGTTTGGAAGACACCTTATGACCTCATAGATCGAAGTAGGCTGTCAGTCATACCTTACGATTGAAGCTGATTATAGACCTTTGTCTTTGAAGGTATGGGTCTCAGGTAGGGCTCAACTGGGATCCAGGCTCCGGCTTAAATTCTTACCCCGCTTGATCTCCAGTCTCAGGCGTCTTACTGCCAACCTATAAGCACGAAGAGGTTTCTTTTTATGTTAGTCGGTTGGGAAAGACCAGTTGTATATTCTGCTTGCAAATTATTGTTTACAAGTCCACAGTTTAATGTTCTTGAAAACAATTGCAATATCACACACATCACTACATAAAAACATGGGTGTCACAAGACGATCGGACCATGGGTTCGCCTTCCATGATTGCGTTGAAAACAAAACAAATAAGCAGAGACATACAGCATAAAAAATAGGTTCCACAAACAAACTATAACGTTGGTGCTCGCTTCTCTGCCGCGGCTACGAAAATAAAGGTAGAAAACAAGACATCAACGATTAAGAAATAATTAGAGTCAAGGATTCACCAGGGGGGGGTTGTACCCCTTCTGGAATTCGAAATAGGGGTGTGGAACCAGCAGCTAGCAACGTAAAGCAGACGTCAACAGTATTAAATGCAATCTTCAAAAAAACAATCTCCAAAAATGTAGATGTGTTTGTCAAAATCCGATGAGAAAAACGCAAAATGTTGCTTCGAAAGTGGCGATGACCAAAAAAAAAGGTTTTTATCTTTTTCTTGGATAAAAATGCAACTATTCACTGCTTCAAAACCAACTTTTGGGTCTAAAACATTTGACATACACTCTCTGACTTACCCGCAAAATTTTTAACTAACCTATACTGTTACGCCCCTCCCCCATTCAAAATCTTTCTGCGGACGCCCTTGGTTATAATACCTTTCACAAGCAAAGCAAATTGTGTGCACTTGTCAGTTCCATCAGTAAGTGGCGTCTACTAAAAGTTGCCAGATGAAAATGGCCAAAAATCTCTAAAATTGCAATTTTTGAGTAAAAAGTCTCAAGATTCTGAGAAGTGGTGCCATCTCATATGGTTGTGTTCTGTAACACAAACGATTTCCCAAATATTTCAGAAGTTATTCGGCTTGGTGGTATTGATCTCTAAAAAAAGGCACAAATCTTCACTTTTTATCCAACGCAATGTCCCGACTTCTGTTATTACATCTCTAAGTTATCAAAAAAAGCAAATATCTTCGCTTAAATTTTTCAAAAAATCCTAAACTCTCTGATTTTCAAAGCAAAATCAAGTGATTGCACTAAATAACTTGACCAAAATTTCCAAGATCGGTTTCAAAATTTCCAAGATTTTCCCAAAAAATCTAGCAAAACAAAATCCCAAGTAGCCACAAAAATTACAAAGAACTTGGGATAAGTTTCCAAAACTAGCAACTATGCTTCTCCTAAAACAGGGGTTTTCAACCGGGGGTAAATTTTGTTTGCAAAAAATTCACACTTTTACCTAATACAATAGGCATTTGTAGAAGTGAAAATATAAAAAAAATTTGGGGGTAAATTTTGCTTTTAAAATTTGCCTAGGGTTAAATGAGAGAATAAAGGTTGAGAACACCTGTACTAGAAGTATTGTTCGTGCTCAAGCAGAAGTAGTAACCATACTTCCTATAAAATGCAGCAACTCAACAATAAATCACTATGCTTTTACAAGAAAATGTCGCACGGTTTACCGTTTAATTTTAAAAATAATGCTTTGAATTTGTAATTTCTAATAATACCTCTTGTATTGCCCACAAATCCAACAATATTTATTTTGTTCGAAAAAAACGATAAATTTAAATAGGACAGTGGAAGACTACTTACGGTCATCAAGAAAAACTGCCCATTTGTTACAGCACAATTACTACATTAGATGTTTACCCCAGCTACAAGGCTTACCAACTCCATGGCTTACTCGTTATTCAAAAACTGGCCGGCACTGCCAGTTTACCTTTCACTTTGTGTTGTTCTACTTTCTCTAGTCTCGCAACAGAATTGCTGGCATATAATAACAATACAAATCAGCAACCGTGTCCTCTGCTCATATTCTTTACGCCAACCAATCAAATCGCAGCAAAACCTACACGTCTGGCCAAGCACCCATTCTTCATAATCAGCTTTTGCACCGCCCAAAGCAGGCAGCCGCCACCTCCCCCTCCAATGCTTCATAGATAACTTTTGTAAATTGGGCAAATCTGCTGAAAAGTTTTAGGGGCATCAGATGGGCAATCGAGCGTGCACGCATGCCGCCTGAGCAAAAAGTAATTAACTTTTCGATCAAAGCGTCTGTATTTTCTATTCCTCGGCCCCAGTCGTGTTTTCACGCAATGGTTAAATAAGCAATTTGAATTTGAACAACTACTAATATCTTATATTATTTGAACAAAATCTTCCACTTATACGCTACAACGCTTTTCACGCGTTAATCCCCGTTGAAAATGTTAATAATATAGCAAAAAATTCAAAGAATGTGCGGTCGTAAAATTTAAAAGAATTAGAGTAACTTGCTGCATACAGGCTTTTGAAATAAGTAGGGTGATAACTCAATAACTATGAGAAATTTTAATATTTTTTGCTTTTACGTTTTGCTTTGTCCTAGAAATGTTTCACCGGGTACTCAAGCAGTTGGAAATGGAATTTAGCTTGAGCAGAATTTTTACACCGATTTTCTCTCACTAAATGGGTAAAATGTTTACCTTGAACTGTTAGAAAAAAAAATATGCTACCAGTGCAGCATTTAGATTGAGCTTTGGCCAGGCTTACTTTGAAAAACATAAAATTTTTGTGGGGGAAATATTATGCAATGATTGTATATGCAGGAAGGCGTCAATTAGGAGCTGTGAGTTGATTATAAAACATTTTCGAACAAGTCGTTAGAAAAACACAAACGCTGTTAGTTGTAATGTGTTGATTTTGAGTTAGTCTGGTACTGGCTTTAACAAAGTTTAATTGAAAGTTTACACCTTGCCAAAGACGTTTAATGACAAAGGTAAGTTCTAAATGTAAACGTTAAACCCGGATGTTTTCGTTGGCGCGTCCAGAATGCAGTCACCAGCGCTTTATCGCAAACTATGCACAGCCTTAAGGCCAATGTTTGCTTGCACAGTGCTTGTCTTCCTGTAAAGAGCTATCGAGCACTGGTGTGCTTTTCAGTTAATCTTCTCTTCTAAAAAGAGCGAGCAGCCCTATATGTATCAGTACTTATTGTTGGTTCCATGATATAAGTACAGACAACTAACCAGGATAAATATTACCAATCTTATTGCAATAATGCATCGGTAGATTTCCTCCACGCAATCATTTTCAAAAATGAAGAGGACATCAGTTGTTAAAAATAGCTTTTAAGTATAATAATACTCTACTGTATAAGCGGCGTCTCAATAATAATAATCTAAAATTTCAAAGAAGCCTATCATTAGAATCTCTTTGCTTTTTCAAAGAAAATCTTTGCAAGCAAACAGACTTGACGATGTTATCTAAGACATACGTCATTTTTGACACCCCCAATAATATTTCCTGGCGGCGCCAGCGACAGTTAAATTGCCCTGAATCTGATTTAGAGCAGCTTGATTAATGTGTGACAATAGAAAGAGTTTTTGTAGCCCTTGATGCCTTCACTACACTCTTATAATGAAGGTTAGCATATTAGTATTGCTAGGGATGGAATTGCACTATGAATACTTTGTGCTCTACAAAATACTTTGGGCAGTCACAACAAAAATTTGTCGACCACTATTGTAGGGCACCAGGTAAAGCTCTTCTTTTAAATGAGGAATCAAAATTTATAACTGGACTGTAATTAACACCAAATCAGATTAATATTACATCGACGTTTCACTGCGACAAGAGCCAAAGATTTTAACATATTTTAGAAAACTAACTCAATCCCAAACATCCAAAGTATTAGCTACAACTTACGAAGGGAAGGCCTCTACATTACATGCACCCAAAACATTCCATTGACAATTGAACTACTTTGGAGATCAAAAAGAGCAATTCACAAATTACTCTAGATTTTTACACTTCCAGTAACGTATATAGATTACAGTTTTTTTACATATCATGACAACAAGTGTTCTCAGCTTGTGGCTACTGATTAAATCGGTTGCATTGTAAACTTTTAGGGCTCACCTTTACTGAAAGAAATTGCGGAGTCACTCACTAAAGAAAAAAAATGGGAAGCTCGCTTATTGTGTCCTTGGGCAAGAGACTCACCAGGTTATACCGACTTCTATTTGGTTGACAGGTAATTTCCTGTTGGGACCAAACAGTCTCCTGTTGATGTGACCTAGTCTGACAAAAAACCTGCCAACAGAGCATGAATTTATAGGCATGAATGAAGCTGCTTCAATGACAATTACGATCGAACGACCATGGGTTCGACTTTTAGTGACAAAATTGTCGTGTTTTTGAAATGAACCTTTAGTCGATTTTTTCCGCTTTGAATTCAAACAAACACTAAATTTTCCGAACAAATCATCAAGTTTATTTAAGAAAGACATGACTGCCTGACAACTCCGAAACAGTTCAGGTCACCTCGTTTTATATTTAGCGCCATTGTCGCTGACCTCAAAGCTTGAAAGAAAAAAAAATACAAGAAAGCTAAAAAAACAACTTTAACATCGAGGGAAACCTTCACACCTATAGCTCTAAGGCAATCGTTTTGCATACCCAATATTCAAAAAAGCAATTTTTCCGTAACGTTAGCGGCGACCTCTTGTCATCGTAGATATTTTAAATTCAGTGACAGCACATGAACTCTGCCTATAGTTTTAACCAACAACGATTGGTGTACAAGCCTTGTTGTATCACTGCGCCGTGTCCTGTGCGAAAATCCCCCCAAACAAGGATGTGCAGATCACATACTGACCACAGTTCAACTACCAATACCTGTACTTTCTCGTTACAATGATTCCCTTTCCCACAAAAAAGAATTTTCAGCGCAGGGGCTAACATGATGGCACACAAAGAGCAAATCATAAATAATTCCTTCACAGCATAACTCTGTAATTGTAAATCGTACAGGCGTTTCATAATTGATAAAACACAACAATCCGGCACAAATCAAGGATCTTAATAGATACTACTGTATAACGATAATTACATTTATTGAATAGTAAAAGAATAACATTTTAGAATCTATGACCATTTATTGTCAGGTCTGAGGTCAAATCAAGAGGATTCCTAGAGTACGTGCTCCAGATATCTACCGTTCTGTCGAAAGCATTCTTGAATGCGGCGTGCAAAGTTGTTCATAACGCACTCACATTCCTTCTGTGTAATGGCTTAAATCTCCGCAGTAATGGCTGCTTTCAAAGCACCAATGGTGCGTGGGTTATTCTGATAGATGTTGTTCTTGAGGAACCCCAAAAAAAAGAAATCTGGGGAATTCAAGGCAGGCGAGTAAGATAAAGATGAGGTGACATCAGAAAAAGCTGATAGCTGAAAATAAACTAAAGTGCGAAATGTGCATTTGACGCGACTGTCCTGCAAATATTAATTCAAGGAGCAGAATGGAGAAAAATCAAAGAAAAACGGGATCAACTGTTTTTAGGTGTATTTCCTTTCTTCAGCGGTTAGCCCACTACAAACTTCTTCTTGAAAGAAAATTAAATAAATCCTGACTGCATCACCAACTCAACAGCACAAGTTTGGTACCAAAGATTGATGGAGAAATAATGTGATATTCACGTGCAAATGCAATCTACTTCAAAATCGGCAGAAACTGATGTGTGGTCCACCACAATAAAAAATAGAAATAATAACCTAACACTAAATATTTAATTATTTATTCTTTTTTTATTTTAGTAGACCCATTGCCACTACAAAAAGCAACTAAAACGATAGACGGAGGAAAAAATAGAGATTATCTGAAGAAGAAAAAGCAACAAAATGATAAAAGTTATAGGCTTGAGTTAACATTTCGTGTCTATTTCTAAAATTGGTGCTTATTTTCAAGGACATTGTCAAGGCTGGTTTCCATTAGGCGTATATCTTAGGCGTAGCGTGAAAAATTCTTTGTTTCTCTATTTAAAGAGATGCGTGCATCGATTTACGATGAAAACATCAAGGGGAGTGCCCGGAGTAACTGGGATCCTCGGGAAGGCCAACAGCCATTTCGACCCAACCCAAACGGGGTCGGGGACCGCACCACCCGGTTGAGGCGGCTGTTGATTGGTGCAGAAACAAATTCTTCATCTTTCTCAGTCCATTTTGGATGGGTTTAACAAACCCAGGCCGGGCTCTCGGACGATCCTCTGCTTCCACTTTTGCTGTAGCAAATCCAGCTGCTTCCACTTTTGCTGCAGCCACTTCCATAAATACTTCAACATGATCTAACTTACTTTTAAAGTTTAAGCTTAATTCCTTACCCAAATGCATTGCAAAAAAATCGGTGTTTTCTTAAGTGGATACAAATTGTTCATTATTATCACTATCATTCTCATCTTTATCATAATCATTCTCATCTATTAATATTATTATTATTATTGTTATTGTTATTAAATGCGGTGGCAATTAACATTTTTTTGCTGCAGGATGACAGCAGATATCTTTTTGCGTCGCAAGAAAAGTGTGCAGCAATGTTAGACGCGCCGGGAGACGTCAGGTGCGATTTGGTTTAACTGCAACCCAGCGGTTTCCAATTATTTTTAATGCATTGCTCCCTAGCATATTTTTAAAGCTTCTCATTTTCGAAATAAAAAGCACAAGATTTTGTTTATTACATCTTATTGTTTTTGTGCTTCTTCAGTAACTAAGCAAAATAATCAACATCAATAAAATAGCAACGTTTTGGATTGGTACGCGTGCGTGGCGATTGTTAGTGTTGTATTTATCTTACATAGGTGATAATTTATTTTTTATGCATACAAGCCGCGGTAAAAGAAAAGTTGGTCATTCATATACGCCGCCAAATTCTGACCATTTCGTCATTGTCTCTATTACTGTACCTACACGGCATAACACTGGCACAACGCTAGGCACCGACAATAAAACTGTTTATTTGTATCTGTATCTCTTGCATAACGAGTCAGCATTCCACTTGTGGCGTCTTAACGAAGTAACTTTAAACGTCATAACAAAACGGCCTAAACGTCATAACAAGTTTTGTGACTAATTAAAAATCACATCATTTCGATTAAAACGGACAAACGTAAAAAAACGCGAGGCCGACGATTTATTTTCAGCATGACTGCAAACTGAGCTGACTGTTTCGACTTATCAGGTTTCATCAGTGCAGTTTTAAGGGTTTTGACCAATAGTCAGTCACCAACTGCCCAGATTAGAACTGTTAAGTCAAAACAGTGCGCATTGTGTACAGATACCCTCAAAGTGAATCGCTCGCCTCTGGTATGTATTTATAAAGCTGTGACAGCAAAATTGTTCGAGCAGTGCGCTAGACGTGTTGCGCCTACGACAATCGCCCCGCCCCCTTTACGAGTAATGCAGCTTTGTAGAGTCCTGACAGAACTTTCGCGACAGTGGACCGAGTTTTGGTACCACAAGTGTAAAGTTCTAAGCTTTGTTTTGTTTTAAAGTCCCTGGCCAACTGTCTACTAACAACATCTCCGATAAAATCTGATAGATCGAAACAGTGTGCATTGTCTGCTGTTACGATCAAGCATAAAAAACTAGGTTAGCCAAAAATATATTTACGCCACAGCTAGCTCTTTCAGCAAACTTATCGGAGGGATTACAAAAATAAAGTGTTTCTTGATTTCAAAAAGCCATAACAATTAGTAAAAAAGTCACCAATGATTTGGGTACAGCTAAAGTACAGCTTATGCGTTGTTGGTAGTTAGCTCACATGCATACACTTCCAGTACGTATCAATTGCTTCTATCACCGGTATCGCCCGATAATAAACTGGAAAACGCCACAGCACTCGCTGTTGAAGACGGCAATTGATAAGTTGGTGAATATTTTTTGTTTATTACCCTTAAAAGAATGACTAATAAGTTCAAAAAATTTGCCATAGAATTTATGTCAAAGTGACTGGCATGTGGTTTTCGGAATAAATTGATATGCAATATTTCTAATTTTTTTCTCTAGTAAAACCGTTTCTATTGCCGACTATACGGCTCACATATTTTTTTATAGAAAAAGACGGCTTACCCTTCCTGAAAGCCATTGTGACATCACACACGTCACGATATATAAACACAAATGACATGAGTGACATCAGGTGGCATCTAAGTTGTAAGCGTATCGCAGAAAGGCTGATTGGCTGATTAACTGAAAACAATCTACAGCGGGAAGTAAAAGGCAAAGTTCGCAACGAACGCGACATGGCTGCAACCAATAATTTTAGGGTAGAAGCAGAATTTAAGAAGAAACAGAGGGAGAGCGATTCAATTATTTCAAGGTAATTTTTCATCCATTACCCTGCACCCGCCTTCCTCCTAATGTAAACTGCAATCGAATTTTACCACAACGCCAACAAACGCATCTTACCTTCCTCTTCTAACAAAGCCACGAATCATTCTTTGACGTTTTCCAATCGAACTGGTGCCACTAACTTTGCTTGCTGCACTGCTTGCTCGAGATCTAAAATCAAGTAGCTGTCAAATAGATTTTGGAGTAAGAAGTGGAGCGAAGAAAGTGAAAGCTTATTTCAAAAATGCCTCGCGTTCGTAAATCCTTATGTTTTAAAAACACATTCTTTACAGTTAACAAATGACTTATGAAGTAAAGTCTTCCAAACATACAACACCAGGAATTTTGCTTGTTCTTTGCTCCAAAAACCATGGTTCTCAGCTGGGGTATGAATTTCTCTTAAAGATATGACTCAATACAGCAAATATACTATACGGAAAGTTAAGTCATTGCTTCAAAACAGAGTACCCCAGGATGCCGCGAAGTAACTGTAACCAGAGCATACTTTTTTAGACATACGAATGCTGTTGTTTTTAGCGAAGCCAGCGCTACAAACAATTAGTGAAACAGTCTGCCTAGCGATATGCCCACTTGTAAAGAAGGCACGACTTATCCGTGTTTCGTATTTCTATCGAGAGAACTGATGACTTGATCAACCTCTAGATCTTATAACTCCCAGCATGCTAAAACGAGGCTGAGAGTGGGATTCAAACTCGCGACTACACCAACCAGCAAATGATTATTGTTAGATTGGTTGGTGCAGTTGTGGGTTCGAATCCACTTCCAACATTGTTTTGCAAGCTTAGGGCAATAATTTAGACTTATTCTAGACGTAGATGCGATTGTTGATCCTCTTGGCATAGAACAGCCAGCGCATTTTCGAACTTAAAACTCCATGCTGCCCACCTAGATTTTACTACGTTGGATAAAATTATCATAGGATATTAGATTTTGTCTTCTGAAGGCGTTTTGGTGTCAATTATTGATTGTCAGCGCGTTTTGAGTTGTTGGTGTGTTGTCAGTCAGCAGTCCTTGAGCAACGTACTTGTATAAGTTGCATTTTGTTTCTTGGTGTTTGTTTCAACATAAATTTTTACGAGCTGATTCATTCATCTGATCGTACTATTCAGAGGCGAAAACGTAAAAACTTGAACCAAGTAAAATTTAGAAAAAGATAAAATGAATACATTCAACGAAGACAATCATTTAATAGAAAAGTTCAGAAGTGGTAGAAGAGCCGGAAGGCAACAAGAGCAAGCTTTTAAAAGGGATTTTCTCACTTTACTATTGTTGCAAAATTTTAATCCTATTTTTCAGAATTATCAGAAAATAATAAGCATGCTACTACACACATCAGTATATATCATAGGCAAATATTAATTAGTCTATTCGCAAAAACGGAGATAAACAATAGGTGTGCGACAAGAGGCGTAAGACAATGAGCATAGGAGTGTGACATGGGGCAATAAACAATATGCATGAAGACATGAACGTAAAATCTCACTATGAGCAAAAACTGAAAATAAAGCTGTTGTAGCACGCCAAATATTGCGAAACTAAAGGTACATTCACATTTTCCACGACTACTACAGGAAATAAGTCGTCCAACGCAGGTAAAGAAAAAATCACCAAAAAAATACGTTTAAAATTCGTTTGGTTTGCTACAGCATTTTTTCCACCTTGCGATTTTTAATTACTTTTTACTTGCATTTTTATTTACATATACTTTTTTTAATGACTTTTTTCCACCTTGCGCTGTATCGTCGAGTTTTGGCATTCCTAAATAAAGTCTTAAATTTTTTCCACTTCTGCTGAACTTATCAGTGCGAACAAGGCTTGTGAATCGAAAACGATGAACGATCCTGGCACTTTGCAAAACATAATTGAAACAGAACGTTTTGTTGCCTTTTTGAATATTGATCAACTCGAGCACATATGCCTACCAAATTGCGATTGTATTAAACCAAGAAGTACTTTTGTATTCTCCAAAACTTTTGTTGGGTTTTTAGCTTGGGTGTGTCGTCGAATTTTTGAGATTTAAAAAAGTGACATGTGTAAAAAAATTATGAAGACTGACTAAGCTGCGCAAGTGCGTAATAAGTTACAAACCACTAATTTAAAACCTGGGCAAAATAAAAGTAAAAAAATCAAAATTATTTGCGGACGTACATCCCTGAGTAAGCCTTTTATTAAGTTTGATCGCTTTTATGCTTTGTTGCATGCATAGATAAAAAATGATTTGGCGTAGTGCAAGTTGAATAGCTTTGCTTGTTCATTATATGGCGAAATTTAATCGTTCCTCTAATGACGCCATTAAATTGCATCACCAATCACGTCATATATTTTCAAACAAAACGACCCCATCTTAAACACGTTTTCATATAATGCAATTAAGTTTACCTTGAGCCGGATCCAACCTGGGATGTTGAATCCCCGCCTTGTTTCTTCCAGAACCTTTTTGCTTTCCGGAACGATATTGCTCTTGCGATTCCGCTTTTTCTGCTACCAACTGATGATGCTTGACTGTACGTTCCGCTCAAGGGTCTCACTGTAGATTATAAGCGCAGCAATAAATTAAGTTTAATAAAAGGATTCAAAAAATTTTGTTTGACCAAATTGTGCTGTCAGTAAGCTTATGTCGTCATCCGAGATTTTATCATCTGTCAAACGGTAAGTTCATCCTTGCATCTGACTTGCCCAAAATAGACAAAAGTAAAAAGCTTTTATTATTGGAGAAATACTCTTTGAAGATGTCAACAGACGGTTTGTGGTAGAAAATTTGAAGAATGCGGAGTTTACATAAAAAAAGCATTTCTGACGCCTTTGATCTCACATTCAAGGAAAATATCTAGAAGTGTAGAAAAAGAAAATCTTAAATATCAAGTTAACCCATGAAGAATCTGTCTTCTCCTCAGGTCCCCACCTTTCTAGAAACAGATCTAAAATTATCTTTTGCTTACCTGGGACTTCAAGGTTAAGATTTTGATTCGTTTTAGCGATTCTATTGCTGCTGCCTTCCAACGCGAGATCACAAGCATTCTGTTCAATAACTTGAAGATGTAAATTACTTACTAAGGAGCTCATGCTTTCAACAGCTTAACAACACATTCCAAAATCAAGCCTAAGTAATGGAAAATTCAACTCTGAAAAAGGAAAATATTCTTGCTTATTGACGCTTTCTTGCTTCCAATAACCAAAACGAATGTACAGCACTTTTACGGCAACCGCTAGCTATTTAGTTCATCAACAAAAAATGCTAGTATAATGGGTTGTTTTTAAAGTATTTTTCCTTAAAAAAACATGTCTAGAAACAGAATAGCAAGCAGCAATACCTTTGCACATAGTTTCTCCCCCTACGGAGTTAAATCGTTGAGACTAAAAACAAAAGTAATAAAAACAATAAAAGCTGTTTTAAAAATACAAATCTAGGCTATAAAAATATGCGTTACGATGAAAGACTTCTTAAAATTTTACGAGATTTTTATAAATACTGGCCCATTGTTGACCGAAGCATGACGTAATCAGCAGTCAAACTATGTTCTACTGAAGGTTTTCGCTGCATTATGGAAGATCAAAGAGACTAAACTGTGAACTCCGGTCTGTAGAAAGCCGCTCGTGGACATAAATTTTCGAGATCGACGTCTGAGTAGTTTCAGCGGTTAAGGTACTTTTTACGTATGATCCATGGCGAGAGAATTTTTTTCAATATTGGGAGAGACTTTTTTTCAACCAGGCCACACTATCATTGTAGTTGTTTCAATGCCTTTGTCAGGGAGAGAAAGCAAAAGCAGTGGTGACGGTGGTGTAAAATGTGCTTCTTGGTGTGCTTCAAAGACTCGCATGAGCACGCGCTCTAACAGAGCAAACATGCTGCGAATCTACCAACACCTGGGCACAACCGGTTCAAGGTCATCCAAATATTTTTGGTGGGTAAAACCAGCTAGTTGATAGATTCCTAGTTTGACCTGGAACATATGATTTTGGTGGTGGCTTTGGCCTAGTAGGAGCCTTCTATGTAAAATTACAACAGCTTCGTCAATTCTTGTAGGACTGACAAGGGGTCCGCTCTAGAGCACAACTCCATAGACATCATCAGATATACCCACATCGCTAAGGTATTTCTTTGGGATCAAATTATTGTTTTCTCGATTGCTGCCGGAATGAATACGGGGTGTTTCAAAAAATTTGTTATCATTTTGCAATGCAATAACTTTGCCAGTTTCCGTTTATATTACTTTTAAATTTGCACAGCATGTGCAGAAACCGGTCAAAACTTTGTGTTTAAATTTTGATATGTTTATCTTTTCAGGTCTGGAGATTTATGACTAGTAAATTATTCGTACTGTGTTTAAACCTGTGTTTACATGGCATTCACTAAAAAAGAAAAAGCGTTTTCTGTGTAGCATATCCTCAAAGTCGAAAAAGACTGTGCAGCGCGTATTTGTGATAGATTTCTCCAAAAAGTCGCCAACAGCAAAGCAAATTTGAACCTGACAAAAAAATTCAAAGAACCCTGTGCAATCAAGGGTTTAAATTGAGAGTTAGACAACACGAAAACAGGCAGTTGCAGTAAAAAAGCATTATGTCAGCAGGCTGGCAACTAACACTGGCAACACTAAAACAGGTCAGAACGCAATTCGTTGAACCGCATTACATCTCAACGTTTTTCTTTATCACCCACTTTCATTAATAGCCATGACTAAATCTCCATTTCCCACAACTTCAATTTAATTCAACAATTTTAATCAGTGCACAAACGCTGAAAAAGGACAGCGATACTTTCAATTGCCAGAACAAAACATTTGAACGCAAAACAATATGACAAACCTTAAGTTGTATACAACATTGTTAATGAAACTTTAAAACTTGTTTTTTACGCAATGTCAGGTTTGATTTAAGAGATTGCACAGCACAAATCTGACTCAGAACTACCTGTTTCGAACTTTTGTTTCTACAGCAACAATGATTGAAAAAACAACTGGCAAAGAAAAGTGGAGAGGAACGCAGCAGCTTTGAATCATTGCATCATATTTTAAGATCATCACTTACTCTCCTAACTGCAACCCTTGTCATTTCCTACTAGTGAGAATTTTACCGCAGGTTAAGAACCCTTGGTCTTTATCTAAGTTTAAAGTTTTTGTATCTGAAAAACACAGATTAGCTCTTTCGGCAATTTCTCTTACTTGGTTGCACTGCTTGTTGTAGTAATGCACTGTGCCAGCAGTGTTCATAAATCCGAAGCAGGTCTGAACACAAAAATATTCGTGGAAAACATACCTTTATTTTTTTCAACTTCAAACCCTGGTCCCAATGTCGCTTGTTCATGAACGCCAGCTCTGATGGTCTAACGTTACTAGTTCATCATTTTTATGGCTGTACAGCTATGACAGAGCTTTAAAATCGCCCACGTAACGCAATAGCTTTGTGACCTGGCAATAATTATTTCATTCTTCGTGATTAATAGTGGCTTTACGATTATACCTGCATAAGTGATTCATAAAACCTGCTGCAAGCCAAGCAACTGACAGTCTAAATTCCAAGTTTTAAAGCCGTCTCATTCCAATCTGCATTACTAACACTTCGTTTATGTAACGCAAATCAGAGCTGATACTAAAAGTTATTTTTAAAACAACACGTCTTTTTTACTATGTAAAAAGCTGGGTGTAAGTGAACATTTAACCTCAATTGCGTTTCAAACGCATTTTATTAATTGCTTGCCAACTTGACGTGAATACCTCGCTCAGCAACTCTTTTTACACGTGTTTCAAATTACTTCGAATTTGATGTCGGCGTCATCCTTTTAATATACCTTTGCCGCGCATTTGCAGATGTAAGCACGTAGGCAAATGCATAAATCCATAGCGTCTACGTCAACATTGAATTGGTTCGATTACTGTTTGGTCTGTTTTAATGACTTCATTAGGGAGTGGATCAATCGACCCAAGAACTAATCCATTGACTCTGTTTACAATATCATTACTATTTCTACTTCTTCCTGCAGGCTATGTTTTACACCTTACTTGCTGTATAAACTTGTGGCAACAGTAAATTAGTAGGCTTGTTGTAAGTAAAATTATCAATTAGACATTTTTTTCTGGCCAAACGGTGGTGAACAATTTGAACAATAGTGGAAATTGTAGCCTGAAGCCATTGAGCTATCTTCTATCGCGCCCTTAATTGAAACAATGCTGTGACAAAATACGTAGCATAATCCTTTTGCAATAGGTATGTGTGAGCTCGATTCTCAATCGAGCTGCCCTTATCAAAAATTAAAGGCATCATTCAAAGTATTCTGCTTAACTCTGAGCAATTGAAACAGTCTAAAGATCTGGCTCATCCAGAGGTAACAAATAACCTGCCATGTACAACAGCAAAGCACATTTTGGCTATAAGGGGTATTATACTCCACTAAATTGTAAAAAGATCTGTACTTTTCTGCACGACTTTTTCTCGCTCCTTTTTTCTTAAAACTAATTTATATATACCGCTTAACGCTAGAAGTTTTAGCAATAATTTCTTATAGGGCAAGAGTGACATATTTTTCGATCACAACTTTTGTAAAAAAGAATATCCTGTAGCTTTGCATAAATTATAAGCCCAGGAACATTTCTCATCATTTTTATGCACTTTTGTAGGATCCACTGCATTCTCAAAAAGCTGAAGGCCAAGCAGGATATCAGCAAATGGTATTTTTGAAGGAATATAAATTGACATCTTCTGCCAAAACACTTTGAAAAGTAATCTTTGAGAAAAAATACAACAGACTGTTGAAGAGAACTGACTTTCGGTAAATTATTAATGGCATCTATGTAGCATCATTTTATTGCTTAACAAACTCGTCAAACCTAATGAAGATGCACTAATGCGGCTGCACAGACGTTGCCGGGCAACTACATTCATAACACAAGAGCTTGGCGCTGGGCTTTAAAAAATGTAGTGTAACTAAATAGACTTGACTGCATATGTTGCTCTGTCCTTTGCACTTACATGCATTAGATTCAGAGGTTTTTGTTCAGCCAATTTTTTTGTTGATTTAAGTTTATTGATCCGTAACTTGCTCAACTAAACGTGTAATAGAGGAAGAAAGTAATGGAATTTACTCATTACTCAAAAGAAAAGGGAATTTTAAACAAAGATTGTGGTCGCTGAAGCATGGCTCATGATGATTGTGCAGATTACTTAGTTCTTTATGGTTCAATTTTGTTGTTTTGAGCTTCGAGCGTAATCAGAAGCAATCTTTTTTCAGTTAATTGTGTCGGAATATGCATGACAACCAACAAATTTGATGCTGATTAATCATAATCTGTAGTTCAAGAGGATTTATGACGGTGGTTCTCAACCGGCGGGCTATGTGCCATCAGTGAGCCACTGCACATCATCCACGGAGGCCAAGGCTAGTTATTTGATATTGACTATTGAGACAAGCATCATTGAAATTGAACAATATATACTGCAACTCGGCCACTAGCTATATTTAGTTTAAAAGTGGAGCGCGGTTGGTTGAGAAACGTTGTTAAGCAAGGGTGTGCAACCTTTTTGCGCGAAGGCCCATTTGCGGTCTGATTTCGCAGGCAACCTGATAAGGATTATGTTATGTTTTCACTACGTTAATTATAGGTTGGTGCAAAAACAGGCAAAATCCTCACAACAAAATTCAAATCTTAAATGTATATTTTCCGTTGTTCTGCCGCAATAAAGTGTTAATTGCAAAGGACTTCCGAATAAAAGACCTGGAGATCGAAACTTCTTGAGACGCCAATAGTACTCGCTAGGAAGAGCGTTCGGAATTTAAAGAGTTGCGTTGCTCCAACAACAGTCTGGGTCGAAAGCGAGTGTGTTAAGGTAGACATATATTGAGCTGATACGTCTAAGACTGCGAAAACGCGGGAAAAAAGATCTGGGCTGCAATCGCCAAAACAGTAAAAACAACAAAAGTTTTGGTACGATTGTGTAGAAAGAATAAAACATAACTATTAGGGTTGTGGTGCCACAAAAATTAACTTGAGCAATCAGCAGAAGCCGTTGGTAAAATAAAGTTTGTATTAAACTCAAAAAATTAAAAAGGTTGTGCACCTCTCTTTAGGATCACTTACAAAAGCAAACAATATATCTAATGCCTTCTATTTGTTTGCGAAAATCCTTGACTTGCTGTGCAATAAATGATGCCAGTAAAATAAAGAAATGAAGCTTTTTCACTGATCTGTTTTTTACTCACCGTATCACCAGACGATCTCTCTTAACATCACGCATGGAGACCATGTGCTGATTTGACGGAATGCAATTTCATCCTAAATTACACTGTGGCGATTAAGTTCATATCATTTCGAAAAATACTGTCCATTCGAAACCTTTGCGTGGTCCACGGGTTTGACGCCTCTGTTTTAAGGGTCCGCAATTGCATTGATGAATTCGCGAAAGCCGAAAACAATTAAATTACTTTCATATATTTTCACAAAAATCTTGTTGGTGGTATAAAATTTTAATATAGCTTTGAAAAAGCTGTTTGAGCCATAAGCCTTTCGTGACGCTCTCATCAGTGGCGGTATCGTAAAAAGGGAAGAGCTAGAGTGTGTTTCATGTGATTAATTTGGACTTTAGGCAATCAAGACAAGCCAATGATAGCGCTAGTATTGTAAAGCGCGCCAAAGAAAAATTTCGCGATAGCGAAATGCTAGAGAAAGCGCAGCAAGAGGCCAAATAGGAACGCCGCGATCACCGAAAGAGTTTGAGAATGTAAACAAATTCTTTCTGTCTGCATAACACCGGGCGCTGAGTCTTGACATAAGCGGCCTCTAAGAAATTAAAGTGGAAAAAGCTGCGTGCTGTCCCGAGGTTTGAAAACCGCTTGTTGTCATAGTTTCATCCACATTGTTCATTTTCTAAAAGATGCTGACCAATGGCAGAGTCACAGCCCGGTTTGGTGTCGTTTCGTTTGCTCGATCTGTGTGATTGAGATCGGCGTGGACATATCAATTGTTGTCTTACCCATTGCGCAACATGTTGCTTGATGCGATCCTGTAGTCGTTGAGATGTTGACGCCACGTACCGACTGTCACAGTGGGACTTGTATTCATATATGACAAAGCTTTTCTGAGTGGTAGGCAGAACATCCTTGCGGGCTACTGGCAGCATGCGCTTTGACGTAAAGATGAAGCGGGTGCTGACGGAACCATACCAGCTTTCCACGGCGGTTTTGACTTCTTTTTCCAAGTTTGTCGAGGGCTTGCCTATCCAAGGGACTCTCAAGTACACCGGTCACTTTTCTAGGCCACATCGCTTAAGGGTGGAAAACTGAGCGATTTTCTTGGTGATCTGAGCGTTGACGACGTTTTTGGGATAGCCCTTGTCCAGTAATATCTTTTTGATCCGTTTAATTTTGTTTTTTAATGTATTTATTTCGTTTCTTAATGTTCATTTCAGTTTTATTTCTCCATTGAGTCTACGCTTGGGGAAAATCATTAAGGCTCGATGCACCAATGTAGGTATTGGACTTATTTTACGTTTGAGAGAACTAAAAGACTCCCAACATAACTACTAGCCAGCGAAAGTGGGCTTCCGGTATGCACTGGTTTCACAGCCAATAACTGTTCTTTCGACGTAAACATCAAGAAACGGCAGGCATTTGTTTGTCTCTTTTTCAAAGGTAAATATGAGGGATGAATGAAGGCACTTGAGTTCGGTCAGAAATTCATCTGCTTCAACTTCGTGATCGAAGATGGCAAACGTGTCATCAACTTATCTGAAGTAATGTTGGAGGTTTCTGCGTTTGATAAAATACTTTTCTTCAAAATATCCAACAAAGATGTTAACGCTGGACCAAGTGGTGATCCCATAGCTACTCTGTCTGTTTGCTCGTACAGAGTACTATCGAAGCTGAACTTGACTGAAAATGTAGCGCTCTTCATCAATTCAACAAACACGTCTTTTAGAATCACTGATTGGGAATCACACTCATCATAAAGGGCTTCTGAACAAGTTTTAATGGTTTCATCAAGGGTAACGTTAGTAAACAAGCTGGACACATCAAAGGAGCACATGAAGACACTAAGGTTGATGTCAAGATTTTGCGTGGTCTTAGCAAAGTTAAACGAATCTGATACGCAATGAGACGAAAACCATTCCAAGGCAGGTTGCAACAAGCCAGCCAAACACTTGCCAAGTTCATGCAAAATGTCTACCGTTTCTTGATGTTTACGTCGAAAGAACAGTTATTGGCTGTGAAACCAGTGCATACCGGAAGCCTACTTTCACTGGCTAGTAGTTATGTTGGGAGTCTTTTAGTTCTCTCAAACGTAAAATAAGTCCAATACCTACATTGGTGCATCGAGCCTTAATGATTTTCCCCAAGCGTAGACTCAATGGAGAAATAAAACTGAAATGAACATTAAGAAACGAAATAAATACATTAAGAAACGAAATTAAACGGATCAAAAAAATATTACTGGACAAGGGCTATCCCAAAAACGTCGTCAACGCTCAGATCGCCAAGAAAATCGCTCAGTTTTCCACCCTTAAGCGATATGGCCCAGAAAAGTGACCGGTGTACTTGAGAGTCCCTTGGATAGGCAAGCCCTCGACAAACTTGGAAAAAGAAGTCAAAACCGCCGTGGAAAGCTGGTATGGTTCCGTCAGCACCCGCTTCATCTTTACGTCAAAGCGCATGCTGCCAGTAGCCCGCAAGGATGTTCTGCCTACCACTCAGAAAAGCTTTGTCATATATGAATACAAGTCCTACTGTGACAGTCGGTACGTGGCGTCAACATCTCAACGACTACAGGATCGCATCAAGCAACATGTTCCACAATGGGTAAGACAACAATTGATATGTCCACGCCGATCTCAATCACGCAGATCGAGCAAACGAAACGACACCAAACCGGGCTGTGACTCTGCCATTGGTCAGCATCTTTTAGAAAATGAACAATGTGGATGAAACTATGACAACAAGCGGTTTTCAAACCTCGGGACAGCACGCAGCTTTTTCCACTTTAATTTCTTAGAGGCTGCTTATGTCAAGACTCAGCGCCCGGTGTTATGCAGACAGAAAGAATTTGTTTACATTCTCAAACTCTTTCGGTGATCGCGGCGTTCCTATTTGGCCTCTTGCTGCGCTTTCTCTAGCATTTCGCTATCGCGAAATTTTTCTTTGGCGCGCTTTACAATACTAGCGCTATTATTGGCTTGTCTTGATTGCCTAAAGTCTAAATTAATCACATGAAACACTTACTCACTCTAGCTCTTCCCTTTTTACGATACCGCCACTGATGAGAGTGTCACGAAAAGCTTATGGCTCAAACAGCTTTTTCAAAGCTATATATATTTCATAAACGGTTTGAAAATGGCCATTACGACTTCAGTATGCAGCAGCATATCAACAAAAGTTATAATTCATTCTGCAAAGTTCAAGAGTAACCACAAGCGAATTCTTATTTTTGCTGATTTCCTTTTAATCTCTCATTTTTATTTGAGCAAATGTTCAACTTTTTTTGCTTTATATTTGCTGCAGTAGTTACAACAATTGTACAATGCATTGTATTTTAATGCACAAATATTGTAGTGTACAGCGTTAATTACAATATTTAAAGTACATGATAACTGACTTTGTTGTAGTGGTTGGGGAACATGTGACACGGATCAATGGTGGGTTGATTGAGTGCAGCCGAATTTAAGCAGAGGTTTGCTTAGCTGATGATTTGTTTGGAAGAGAGCGTAATTACAAAAATAGGAAACGGAAACCTCTGCTCTATAACGTCATGCTCATAAAAATGGTCGATTTGGTCATCAAACTAACGTTGGTGGGCAAACTGTTTGCCGTTTTGTGCTCTCTCACCAATAGCCGACCAAGTCCAAAGGGAGTTATTGCGATTGTTGGAAAAGCAGCACAGCTAAATATAGAATAACTGGAGTTTACGTCTGTTAGCAGCCTGCTACACTGAATGCATCACCACAAGCACTGTGAAACTGGGTAGGACAAACCGCCAAGATGAATCACTAAGATCTCAAGAATGCTACAACGCAGAAGTGTATCATCAATATATTAAATGAAGGCAGAGTCATATTATAAAATCATTAGAACCTAACTTATATAATCGTTTGCAAAGTTTGGTAACGGTCTTTCCAAAAAATAATGAACGCATAATACGTTAAAACTACAGGAGCACTCTCTTGAAAGCCTTGCAATAATAATAATCCGTTTAAATTTTCGATTATTAAGCCTTTGAATTTTTGATGTTACAAACTTTGCCATGCTATGCTTTTTTGTGCAGTATAATGGTTCGACATCATTATAAAATCATCGGTTCCTGTATGACATTCCTCCAGTGATAGAGATTTATCGTTCCAAGTTTCAGGTTTCTACGTCCAGTAGTTTCAAAGAAGTTAAAACTCATGCAGATACCGATAGCAATAGATTGTACAGTATATGCAGGTAAGCACAATGCTCAATGCTAAAGAAAATTGTTTCGGTGGCCAGATAGGGAAAACCATAAACCACATTTTTTTTAATTTTTCAATTTTTTGTTTACAGAGCAGTTGCAAAAGACTTTGCTAAACCTCGGGCAACGGTTGTCGCCTTTCATAGCAACTACGATTTACTAATTTTTTAATGCTGTGTCAACATAACTTCGACCGGTTAAGACCACACTAACCAGCCACTTTCCATGTCGACAACTTTTTTTTCTTCGCGGACATAAGAGCGTCTTTCAACTGCTTTTTGATAACGCTTCTTTAATGCTTTCTATTTTCCAGAGTTGGTGCTGTAGGCCTATTAGTTTTAAGTTATGACTCAATATTAAAGCTTGTGATGCAAAGGAAGTTGTATATTACGTAATTGCAGATTGCAATGCTGGTAATTAACAAGTAATCAAAAAGCAATTTGTATATTTAAAACCATAAACCCTTCAGAAGGCTACTCATGTACTGCCATGGCTCAAAGATCCAACGTTAAATGGTTTATTGGTTGCGGGTGCACAACTTGGATTGAACTGCTAAGTGTTCGAAATTTCATTCTGAATTGTTTTTTTAGGACTATACGAGGTCTTTCGCTACCTCTTCCTCAACAAACTGAGTAAAGAAAACAAGTTTTGTATTTCACAAAATTTTTAATTAAAAAATTTTTTTCTTGCAGCAACCCCAAAATTAATTTTAAGTTGAAAAATGAGAAACTTTCATGTAATGCTTACTGCTTGTTAGATTGAAGAAGTTTTTACACCCAAGTGTTTGTATGGTATCCCTATAAATAGGCTAAATGTTTTAAAGCAATAATAGTTTTCGCAACTACGGTATTTTGAAATAGTAACATGATTCATCGATCTTAGTGCCTCATCGGTCGCGGATTTCCCTACTTTTGCAAATGACTGGAGCTACAACACTTTCTCTATGCTTTTGCGTAGACTGTGACTACAGCGTCAGAGCAAAAATATGCTTCGTCGAAAAGGGGATGAATAAAATACCTGGGTCGAATTCATACCGTTTTGGGTCATCTTTTCAAATAGTGTCGACTACTCTACCAAACTTTCTATTCATCACAATATACCGGCAACATCATTAATCTTCAGAATCTGAGTGGCGTTTAAAACTAATAACGACAGAACTGACGTTCTGACTTTTGTCGTTAACTTTTATTTAAAACAAATTTACCAACCTAGCCGTTACTTTGTTTCTGTTTTTGTACGCGAAACCACAGAAAAGTGATTCCCAAATTGCTTTTCTTGCGACGCCCATTGAAAATAGTTTATAAATAGGGCTACCTGAGGCGCCAAAGTCCAATTCAGTTTCTAAACTCGTGGCTTGAGTCACTTTTCAATGATAAAATTGAAGACCTTTTTGTGGAAATCAACTCTTTGAAACGGATTGTTTTGTTCAAATTCGTGACCAGGTCGGTTTTGAAACTAAATTTGACAGATATGAGGTGGAAAATCTTTTTTGGTGATCAACTATTTCACAGTTCATTTATTCATTCACGCATATGAGCTCATGCTCGGTTTGTATGTCTTTCGCCAGACTGGGCCACCACGGCGGGTAGACTGCTTGGCCCCACCATCTGTCTGCCACATAAAGACGGAGGCATCCCGTTAGGTGCCTTGCCCAAGGACACAACAAGAAAACTTGCCGGCTTGTTCTCCACACTATCCCTTATGTGCTGATCGCCAAGCAGGGAAGCTGTAAATACCATTTTTTAGTCTTTTGGTGTAACTTGACTAGGGGAATGTACCCCAGGTCTACCGACTGCGAAGCGGACGCTCTAACCACTACACCATCGCGCCACCACTTCACAGTTATTCCTGCTTAATTAACGGAGCTTTCCGGGAAAAGTCTAGCGACGTCAGCTTTGGAAAACATGGAAAAGAGAAAATGACGTCACCGAAATTATACCAAAAGGTTCTTTTCACTTGTAAATGAACTTTAAAATTTGCAGCAGTTAAAGATATAGGCTAGCCACTAGGTCTACCACTAAAGTTGGATTTCAACAAATATAAGTAGGAGGTCAAAATTGATGGAGGAAAAATCCACTAAACTGATCTTGAAACGTTGTGGAGACACGTTAGTAAAGCAATAATACTTTTCTGCATTCCAGGCTACACTTTGTTTTCCTTTCTAACCGCAACTCTAGCTATCAAGCTGCCTCCAGAGTTCTACAGTTTTCAGGACTCCATGTGAACAATTGTTGTATTCGCGCAAACCAAAGACAAAAACTATGCACGAAAATGAAATTGCATTAGGCTGGAAGTGAATTCAATCACAGTGCCATTGTAAAGAAACAGCTGCAAAAGTTGATTTATTTGTCAATAAACTAGCACTAGCAGTACCACTGTTAGTGAAACAGGCCCAGTAATGCTACAAGCTAACAAGGTTCATCATCCAACTAGTTTTCAGCAGAAAACTACTGTAAAAATTGTTTTAAACCAACCCAGATATTAATTGTAAATTATATCCATCCTGCCACGGAAAATTTTTGCAATCAAACGAATAACAACCTGCACTTGCTTAGCACAGATCCTCGTCGAAGTTGCCAATGAGTTTACTGCTGACACAGCGCATTTCAACCTCAAGCAACGCAACCAATCCAAAAACTGCCCTCTAGTGTCTCTTTCTCAGAAGTCAGGTGAGCGCGCAACCTCCAATCTACGATTGCAACTCAACTCGTCATCGCATTGAGTTAAGCAGTCGTTAATATAGGAGACTCAAAAAATAAAATCTGTGAAAGAATCCATACGCACTTGAAAAATCTAACATTTTTGGGCTTTTACAATTCTCGAAAAGGAAAGAGGCATCGAAAAATTCACACTCTTTTAATACAGTCGAAAATTTGAATGCCGACGTTGGTACAAAAAAAATATGTCTTTTGATACCAACCTCTCTTCAAAGAAAAGTTGTTACACTATCAGAAGCTGATACAATGCGTTGACAATGTGCATACCCAGGCAAAAAACTGCTAGAACAAACTACTCTTTTTTTGCTATGATAAAGTACTGTAGTCGGAATGTAGCCTATACTGCTACAAGTTCAATGTTTATGATGGCTACAGCACCTTTCGTCGCTGCTTTGGCCACTCTCTTGAGTAACCCTTTATTAACTTCCAAGTATGAAATTGCATTTTTTATTATAATAAAACTGTGAAAAGCTCCTTGCGTAATTATTTGCCAAAACCTTAATTAGGACGTGTCGCCTTTTCTGTTTAAGCTACTTTTGCCGTCACAGTAGTAGAAGGAAGAAGTGAGCGATAAACCAGTTGAAGATAGAGAAACATCAGGTGATTGATCACGTGAACACACGTCACTTTCCGATGATGTATGACACGGATAAGAAGGAGCAGAATAGGAACAATTTCCATTTTGAGGAAACCCGCAACTCGGAGGACGACTGCTGTAAACAGGAGGAGGGACGTCGCCATGAAATTGATTGAATTCTCGTCTAAAAAAATAGGAAATCATTAAAATATCATTTCCAAAAGTTAGGGCATGCAACAAAAAAAGAGTGGAAAAAGCATTATTTTTTTTCAAACGTCACCTTACTGACAAAATAAACAAGCAAAGGAATACACGTTTAGATCTTTAAGCTTGGGAAATAAACTATTCCACTCTCCTTCCCCCAGGCTTCTCTTAGTTAAACATGAATATACTGTTTTGCTTTGCTGCTTACGGATATTTTGGCTGCAGGTATCCTGGTTAGCGACGGAAACACGGATAGAGTGGTTTTCAAATCTTTGAAAAAAATTACAGTACATAACTTCCACTTGGCGGCGCTGCTTGCACATGAAAGGCTGTATTTGTGCTATAATCCCAAATAAAGAGAGTTGAAATACAAGTTGTTTTGTTTTTAAAATGAAAAGGTGGCTTTGGGCTTGGAGGATAAACAATAAACTTAATACCAGTAACAACAACGTTGCCTACGCTATTTTACCTATCTAATGACGTTCTTTTGACAATAATAACATCATTTGTTTCCATCCACAATCTCAAACGATTTCCAATATTCTAAAACCATAATTTTCCGCCTAATACTTGCTCTTTTCTGTTAAGTATCACATGTAAAGGAATGCTGAACGAACGCACAGACCTTCACAAAATTGAAAAAAGTTTGCTTTTGTTCGAAAACGCCACTTTAAAATCTTGAAAGCCACTTTTAGAAATTTTTCCAACGATATCTTGGAAAAGCTGTGTTTATTTGTTTACTACATCTTCATCTTTCACACTTGAGCAACAGAAATCAGGCGTTGAACAAAAGACTATCTTTTATATCTGGTTCGGTGTTGTCAAACTTGCTTTTCGTGAAATTATTGTTTGTTGGCATCGATTAAGCAAGGAAATTATTGTCCAGCGTCTTTTCCTAGGCAACAACATCACAGCCAGCGTGCTATTTGAATTTTCTTACCATCTAAAATTCTTATGCTATTTTTAAAAAGTTTACTTTTATCGGAATATCTCCAAATTTGAAACCAATTTTTAAAACGATTGTGCTTCGCTTTTAATCACATCTTAATTTTAAATAATGTTTTTCATAACTACTACAGTAATAAACCTGGAAAATAGGACGATGTTTTGGATTTCCTGCCCAACATTCGTGCATCAGTGAATAGATCTTCGCTGGACATTGGTCGGGACAGGAAAGGAGTTGACGACGGGAAACCATATCTAGAACTTCATGGTTGCTGTAACCGCAGTAAGGTTGCATTCCGTAACTGAACATCTCCCAGAGCAACACTGCGAACGACCAAACCGTGCTTTTATCAGAAAACTGCCAATTTTGTAAAGACTCAGGGGCCATCCATCTAAACAGAGAATAAATTCAGCCAAGTAATTGCAGTAAGTGGTTTTTATTATTGTCAATTTATTGTTTGGGATAAATATTATTGGCTTATCCTGTCGTGCAACGCAAAAATAAACTGTCTATTATTCACGAAACCATTCAATACAGTGTAGGTTTACACTTTATACTTGTCTGCAGCATACAGACCGGTGGCACAGCGAGGAAATAGCATTGGCTTGCCACAATAAAATTTGGCAGTAAATTCAGTATCGGCGTAACTTTTGCCTTTTATGACCAATTGAACTGTTTAGTTGCAATGCTTGACGAAGAAAGGTGAAATAGTGTATGACTCAGACATTTGGCTGCACAGTAAGAAGTGAATGAAGAGTTTGGGCGTTTTTGCTTTTTTTTAATCGCAAATTCAAACAAATCTCAACTTATGGTAGGCGCAATATGCCAGAGCAGTACAGCTCAGCAGGCCATACCTGATTGGCATTAGTTTTCCTTGAGGAGTTTTGTAATAAGAGGATAAATATGAATCCCTAACAAATTCTAAGTTTGATATTTTCAACTCCATGTTTCCACAAAGCAAGATATTCCGGGCAGCAAGATCTCGATGAATGTAATTGTTACTTGATAAATATTCCATTCCAGAAGCAATCTGAAACAAAAGGTTTTACATGAACAGGGCACGAAACGCGGTCTTCTCAAAGAGATCGAAAAGAAAGATGTTAGATTGCCTTCAATTCAGAAAATCTTTGCAAAACAGAAGTAAAATAGTGTAGTTTTTAAATTAAACCTTACACAAATTTTTCTTTAAGGTCATCTGGGTTTGGTGCAAGGGCGATTACTGGAAGACGTTTTTGACTTAAAAACAAAAGGAAATTGAATTTGTTGACAAAACCATTAACAGAATAAACTTGGAGCAAGAGTAATTGCAAAACGATACAGTTTTAAGAATTAGCAAATCACAAGATTAAGATCACTATAAGGCGGTATTTGCAATTGTTTTCAGAGTGAGGAGCTAGGCCAATTCATGAAGTCAATATATCTCCAAAAGAGATTTAGGAGTAAGGAAGACAAATTTCATCAAGAAAGTACGATTTATATGTATGTTGAAGAAAAAATCTATTGCCAAACACTATCAGTTCGGTTCTAGTTCCGCGTAACACGATCACTGGAGAGAGGGGATGAAGGGAACGCCGTTTTTTAATCCATTTTACTGTCTTTGTTGTCTAGAAAATTAAAATAATTTTTTATAAGCATTGCAACTTTTGCGAAAGTGTTCTGTAGAGGCTTCAGTTTCTGTGCATAAACGAATAAAAAGTTCGTGTGAAAACGCTTTTAGTACTTGTAGGCATAGCAAGTTTTACTAAAACCTTCAAGACTCCCTAGCAAACCCTGTGCTTTCCGTCTAACAATATTTTCAATGGTCAAAATGCGCCAAAAGTATTTAAGAGAAACACGCAAACCACAAACTTGTAAAGCCATATCGATGAAGTCCAAATTGTCAAGAGATACTCGCGGTAAACTTCCGTTAGATGGCAGTGCAGACTTGGCAACTTTGCTGGTTGGTTTATTCAACAAAAGATGCTCATGGAGATCAACTTGATCGGAATATTCAAACACAAGGCAATGAAAATGTGATTGCATTACTGCTGCCTGTAAAACGATAGACTTCAGTGAAGTATTTAATAGGAGATTTCAGTTGAAATAGGATATGAGGTCCGGCAAAAACTTGGAAACTTACAGCAGATCTGGACAATTCTTCTATGCCCTACATCTTGTCGCTGTTCTGGCAGATTAAAAGATCAAAATGTGATATATGAAAATAGAAATCTTATAAGAAAAAAGCAATATCGTGGCACGCAAATCGCTAAAGTGCTTACTTTGCACGGCTAAATATTTTTTAAATGATTCGATAAATGCTGTACCCTTGTTCTTTCCGTAAATACAGTCTGGGGAAAGCTGCTTTACCTTCAAGCACGCGATGTTGTTATGTTGCAAATCAGACAAAGCCTCCATTTCCTGATTAAATTCTTTTAAATGAGCTTGAGTGTTGCTCTGTGACATGGTTTTTACAGCTACCTGCAAATAAAGTAATTTTGATTTTGAATGAAATTTGACGGCAACGCAACTCCTACTGGTCCAACTGATGCAAATCTGCCATCATTCAAAATCGATCCTTTAAATACTTTTCCGTATTCCCAGCTCCCGATTTCCGTTAAAAGATGAACTGAGCTTGCATTTAGTTGTGGAACTTGAACCTGTAAGTAGAGTTTTGATTTATTAAATAAGCCTTTTCTTACTATGGCACAAACCTACAAACATACGGAAAACACAATTTTTGTTGTTTACTCCTCATTTTCCTTGAGATACAAGCAAGGCATAAGCGGCAGTTCTAGTCCACACAGTAAACGCTAGCAAAAATGGGTTGAGAAAAGCAACAGTGCATTTTCCCAACTAGTCATGAGCACAAATTGTGCTATAGCCCCACTAGTGCTATTAATCTACAATTTGTGTTCATGATTAGTTAGAAAATTAGTAAAAAAAATGTCATTTGTATCTCTAAAATTTTTGATGTGTAATATTTTGAGCTAAAAAAATAAAAGATAAAACTTTGTTTTGGTTATTTCATTGCCTTCCTTTCAACCGAACTTTAAGTGCATCTGCCGCCTCTCAAGCAAAAATGTTAATGCATCTCCAGTCGTTTTCACTTAAGATGGCTTTGAACTGGTATTAGATGCTCAAATGAGACTTGTCATCTCAGCAATCTGTGGTTGTGGAACACAAGCAAATGGCTGATCATGTCTTGCGGGGTGCCCTTTTTTTAAACGTCCAGCAAAACACAAAGCTTTCACCGTCGAGACTAATAACATCGAAGAATGGTTTGCCGACATATCTAATCAACAAGACAACAAGAAAATCTGGCGTTATGAAAAAAGAAATTTTTTGATTTGTATTACCTGGGGTGAAAACAAAGGTATTTGTGATTGAAAAAGCAGTGAGTTAGCAGGACTCATTTCAACCCCTTTCTTGTTACTACGACAACAATAAAAATAGAGAAATATGAATCCAAAGAGAAAAATAAGACCACACGAACAAAGCAAAATAATATAAAACAGCAATGACGTTTCTTCCACATCTAAAATGCATAAACACTATTTTAATGCTAAAACTAAGTGCTCTGATCGACTTATTAACATCTTAATATAATGAGCTATTAGCATTATATGAACAAGGCAAAGTTTTGGTTATGGTAGTTTGCTGAAATAAGCTCTAAGCAAAGATCTTTCAAGTACAGCTTAAAAAGTTGACTTCACTCAAGCCGTGAGAAATCCTCGTTATGTAGCAAAACGAATGATTAAAGAGATTACGGTGAAATTTGGATTCACAGTTCTTTAATTATCGATCAGTACTCCACAGAAACTCTTTCTTATAGGGTCTCTTTTTAACTTTCGTGATTATAGGTCTTCGTGCTTCAACTTACTGCATTGTTTAATATTGCATAGCTCTTTATTTTTTCCTTCATCATCCACATAACACCAGGGCTTGAGCATTTCCTTACCAGGATTACGGCAGAAAGAATGGTCGATTAACGATGAATACTAAAATATAAGTTGTTTCCAAAAAGTGTACCAGCTTTGTTTCAAAGCTGCAAAGATATTTTTTAACATGAACCGTTTACTTTTCAAGGTTGTGTAGAAAATGGTATGACATGTTTCGGTTAAGGGCAAATAGTATTCTGCTGGGTACTTGACGGTAAAATCTTGTCATGAGAATTTGAATTAAAACTGATTCTCGCCCTAGTAAAATTGCAAGGCCTCTTTCTACATCAACCACGTATAGCTTGAGACTTACATTATGATTCGTGTCCTTGTGCTGTTAGCAATTCAAAGAAATAATGTCTAGGACAACCAATTCTTTAAAGTTTTCATTATCTACTTCAACGTGCTCGTGTGAGAATCTCTAAGATTTGCAGCACTGTAAAGTCGCGGTATTTCAGTCATTCCAGGTCTTTCTTAAGATCAAAAATATGGTCGAAGTGTAAATCCTTACTATAAAGTTTGAATCGTTTCGGGAAGTCGCGTATAGTCAGTAAGTGTATTTATTATAAACTACCAAATTTCTTGTTACCAACAGGTGCTCATTGTTACCTTATCATGTAATTCTTGCTAATTAATTTGTGACTGAATCAAAACTATAATAATAATACCAGTGATAACACCGTATATCTATTGTGGCAAATCTCGCTAAATCTCAGTTAAAAGGTCATAAATCTAATTGTGTATAAAGTGAAGTGCTTCTCTACAATTCTCTCGCATAATTATTGTTATTTATCGTCTTACTGTTAAAGCTTAATGCCGTCACAATTTACTACTTTAATCATTTTATTCTACTATACTTTGCATCTAAATTAAGTGTGAGGTTTGGCTATTTGTTTATAATTGTTTGATTATTCTAGAAAACCTGTCGCAGTATCGACACCATTTTTTCGCGCTTGAATTAAATGTGATTCCATCATCAAGAGTGCTTTTGATGCCACGATTGAGCTTGCGCCGTGCGCTAGGACTTTTTCCCCAAACCGCGTGACTGGGATAGCAGCAGTCACAGCAGCTTAGTATAATAAGCCACAGCTTCACATGGGACAGCTGATGCATTTTCTCTCTTATTAAACTTGAAGACCTGCTTTTTTGATCAACTTTTTGAGGGTAACGCCCTTCGTACTTTGAGCCTCTAATTCATGTAAAGGCCTGCTCTTGGATATCAACTTTCTGAAAGTGAATGTTTTCCCCATTTTTGTAATTTCTGAGGAGGCTGAAAACAGTCTTGAGAAGTTTTTGCCTACGCCGACTCACAATCGTAAGATTGTGAATTTAATGCCCGCTTAACACGTTCCTTTTGTGCTTTCGAGTTGCGCTTATTGCAAGGAAAAGCATCAAGTAAGTAGCTTTGAAATTCTGAAGCAGGTTTATACTCCAAGTGCAGAAGATTATCTCATGCCGGAGAATAGACATATTCATCTCGACTCAGATGTCGACAACTAATCGGTCAACCTAAAAAGTTTGGCTTCCAATGGGATGCCAACTGTACAGTACGTGGCAAAGAAAAATTTTGCTAAGTTTAGGACAAATCATACAGCAACGAAGCAATTTTCCTTTCCAAAGACAAATCATACAGCAGCGAAAACACGGTAAAATGCCGCCTGTAAAATAGCGCTACTTGTGAAATAGTGCTTCTTACAAAAGATGTTCGAAAACGTTTGTGGTATTGCGGAAGCGACGAGATTTAGTTAACAGCAAAACAAAGCCTAGAACTAACCATAAATAACCAGCACCTTTTACTGTGAGCCAAATCTCGCCGCTTCCGAATTACCTCAAACGTTTCCGAACATGTATAGTAATGCAAGAAGCTAGCGATGCACTTAGCAAAACTGCAGACAGTGACACTGTTTCGACCTATCAGGTCTCTTCAGTGCAGTAGGTGACCGACAAAAAGCTAGAGGCTTTTAATAAAGCATAGTGTGGCGGTCTAAGCTATGCTTTATTAAAAGCCTCTAGCTTTTTGTCGGTCACCAACTGCACTGAAGAGACCTGATAGGTCGAAACAGTGTCACTGTCTGCAGTTTTGCTAAGTGCATCGCTAGCCTCTTGCATTACTATACATGTAAGACCTTGTGACCACTAGTCTGTGACAGCACTATTGTTCTAGCAGTTGTTAGACTTAGTGCACCTGCGACAACCGTCACTCATTCACGAGTGATACGGCTTCGCAGAGTACTGACAGACCATCCACCAAGTGGATCTAGTATTGATCCCGCAAGTGTGGCGATCTAAGCTATGCTTTATTAAAAGCCTCTAGCTTTTTATCGGTCACCAACTGCACTGAAGAGACCTGATAGGTCAAAACAGTGTCACTGTCTGCAATTTCCGAACATATTTTGCAAGAAGCACTATTTCACAAGTAGCGCTATTTTACGAACGGTACTTTACCATGTTTTTGCTGCTGTATGATTTGTGTTTGGAAAGGAAAAATTGTTTCGTTGCTGTAGGATTTGCTTGCCCTAAACTCTGCAAAATTTTTCTTTGGCTGGCACTTTACAGTTGGCACCTCATAGCTTCCTGGAAAATGATTACAAAAGCCGCATTTTAATTGCCGGTTGAAATGTGGTTTCTATTCGGAAGCTACTTTTCACAAAAACCCGGTTTTGTCCCAAATTACTCTCGATGTATCTGCCACACTTCTTTCTAATTTCTGGTGTGATCTGCGCTATCCAACTTACTTTTACAGTCATGCTTATCGGCCATTTTTTGCATTGTTTTCCGGTTTCAGTTACGCTTGCATTTCCTGTGTATCCACTCCCATCATGCTTGAAACAATCTCCATTCACACGAAAACTTTTTTGATCACCAAGCACCGTTAAACCAACTCCACTGCACTTTGCATTGTGACGCGACGGTAGATCCAAGCAGTTGGCATTGTCAAAAATGTACTAAAACAGAACCATTTAGGTTAAAGAAATTGTCTTAAGATTTTTTTAAAAGAAGATTGTGTGGCTTAACACTCCTCAAAAATTCGTAATACCGTGCATTTCTTGCTTTTTAAGAAAGTTTGCTTTAGATAATAGAAATTAGGCCCGATAGGAATAAATTCAATTTAGGATAAACGGAAGCACGCGATAAACGAAAAGTTGAAGATATTGCGATTTGACTTAAAGTCTTTAGGCTAGCACCCACACATACAATATCAATGAAAGTTGCAATCGGTCTATAGCTTGAGCCTAAAACGCAATTTCAAACACAGTTGATCAGTTCCACTTGGTTACTCACACACAGCTTAAACTAAAGTAACGACGTGAGCGTTGATGTCGCGGTTTTTTAATTACGAGATAGATTTAGTCTATACCAGGTGGGTGCCTATCAAATATTATAGCAATTTATTGTTCTGAGTATATAACTGCCCACCAATCATGGAGCAAGAAGCAATTCTCAGGTACCCAACCATGGCTATCCTTAATGTTGGCAATGAGGCTTCCGGTTTTATGATAAGTTTGAACTGAATTGCTGATTTTCTTCTAGTCTGATCATCGTGCGTGTTCTTGCTGGATTGGGATCGCGGTATGTAACTGAATGTTCTATGGCCCGCGGTTCCTCCTCTCCAAGGTAAATAAAAAGTAAATTCCCTCTAGTATATCTAGAACCGCTACAAAGATACGAATTTTAAGCAAAATCTATTTTGCCACATCAAAAAAGACAAACGCTTGACTGTAGACAAGTTTTCTTTTGTTGTGATTCAAATAAACTTCTTCCTGCAGAGCTAATTCATCATATGCTGCAAGGAGCACTGCATTTCATAAAACAACCCTCCTTTTCACTCGCGGGTTGCGCCCACCTCAACAACATCTATAATAAACTGCTGACCTGAAGACAGTTGGGTCGTTTTGCAGTTTTCCAAACTCTTGATTCATTTTGATTCCATGAGTTAAATATGTTCTCATGATGAAAACAGGAGTTTTTGATTTATAAATCATGGTGCTTTTTACACTTTATACAAAAATACTTTTCAAAATTTTACTTTTAATAATAGAGTCTTGTTTCTTTCCAAATATTCTTTGTAGCAAACTTTCTGTTTGAGATGTTCGCATTCTTCTTTGCAAAGACGTTTTGGCTGATTGTCAGCTTTAGTCACGAGACAAGAAGGAAAAATATAAAAGCAGAACGCAGGCACAGTGAACTGCTTGCATTCATTTGAAATTGAGTCCGAATTGACTAAAAAAATACTAATTTGTATTGAATAGGTTGTAGTAACAATTACTTCATCTCTTTTAGACAGCAATAATGAACAATGAATCCATCTTTTATCTAAATCTAGATGGGTGTACTCCATACAAAAAGCATTTATGCTGTCAGCTAAATACTGCCGAGCAGCTAAGCAAATTGATTGGGTAAAGGTGGAGGTGGGCAAACGTTTTAGCGAGAGGGCTGCATTAACCATTCAAGGGTTGGCCAAGGGCCAGTGCTTGAAATTATGCAATGGCTGTAGACAATGCAACAACTTGCAATAGCTTAAAATCTTGCAATGGCTTCTTCCAATGTCATGTTCAATTAAATATATAGAAGTTTCTACTAGTGTTGGCCTGCCGCTCAAAATGCTCTGGCGGGCCGTAGTTTGCCGACCACTAGGTTAGGGAAATGCAGGAGACTTTTTCAGTCAGCCATAAATGCAGACTAGTAGCACCAACTCCAATAAGGCTGACTGCCATTATTGGTCACTCAATGGCTGCCTCTTTACAAGAAAGAGGGATGCAAGATTTATTCTACTATTTTATCAAAAAATAATTTCAACACTAATGCACTCTATAGCCGGACTGTGCGAACTTTTTTGCACGCGGGACATTTTCCCAATGGTGAAAGATTCTGTAAGCTAGTCACAGTTTTTAAAATAAACATTGGCCTAAGAATGTGTATTGTATGTAGGGTTTGAAGGACAGAAGATCTTTTTGGAGATCATCGTTTTTGCATTGACTCTATTGCCAATTTCTGTCACGAAACAAACTTGATCACCTTTTTGTTTTTGTTTGAGAAATCAACCAACGAGTTTGGTTTCAAAAAGGGTTATTTGATTTCACTTTTATTTAACTATTTCAGCTCGGTGGCGCTAGAGAAATGAAAAAGCTAATACAATATGTAGATATTTTGAGGATCCGTCAAAAATGGGTTTAATGAAATAAAACCTAAATCACAGAATTTTTGGTGTTTGCTTGAAATATCCAAAGCTAAGTCGTTTTAGAGATATCCATAGAACCTCGCCCTGCGTACGACCTGAGTATATCAGGTGAAAAAATTTACATTTGAGTGCATTTAGAAGGCAACCAAAAAGGCGATTGAAAATTATGTCACACTCAATATTCTGCTTCCATTCTTATCCAATTTGCTTTGAATAATAAGTTCTGTAAAGTTCATAAATTTTTAAAGTCTTACTGATTTGATGGAGAGCGGTGTTGATGTGATGTTCAATTTCATCTTGTCCAGCATCTGGATCCACAAAAATCCGAGATCCATTTAAAAAATCTCTACATATTGATCCACGATAAATCTGGCATTCGCCCTTCGAAAACTTTCTAAATCAAAATTTAGAATTATAACTAGAGGTACAGTAATGTCATTTGACAGAGAGACTTGCGTCAAAACTGTCATGAGACTTACACCAAAATTGTCATGCATTTAAATCATCTCACTGGCATCTCGCACCATTCAATTACCAGAAGGTGGCAGTTATTTACATTTGAACTGTAGGGTCCAGCTAACGTGATACATCGGTACCTAATCAACTGATATTGTTACTGCACTTTGTGTTGGGGCTCGTTCTGTAACTTATATCAATCTCGAAAAGAAAATAGACACGCTATGTATTTTTAAGCATGGCCTGCTCTATTTAAACGATTTTTGAAAGATGCAATTTTTTACTTTTCGAGTAACTGTTGATTGAGATGCCTTTGGTGAAGACATTAAAGTTTGTGATACCTGGAGCGGCTTTAAGTGTCACCCCAAATCGAAAAGAGTCACTCAGTTGGAGCGATCTTGAAAAGTAGCGGCCAAGAAAGGTGTCATCCAAACAAAACTATTTCTAAATTAGTAAGTGTATTGAGAAAAATTTATTGCTTAGAAGAGGTTTCAGAAAAACATAACTTATGCTATATTCAAAAAAGGGACGCTCCCAAAAGAAGAGACACCTAGTGGAAGCATACTGTCCCTAGAGACGCCAGTGAACGCAATAGTGATGTCCCACAGGTTACAGCTATATAAGCAACCGCAGAATTTTGCAAACTATCACTTACATCGTTGATTTTTCTTTCTCACTTCGAGGCGGAGGTCTTTCTATAAAGAGATCAATACAAGTTAATTGCGGCAGAAACGAGCTTAACAACATTCTTGGATTCAATCGGTTTAATACAAGCTTTTTAAATAGTCTGATACTTGATATTTGCCCACAAACAAATATTTGGTACATAGGCGTAGCACTTTGTCTTTTATGGGGAAAAGATTGCGGAAAGAAGACCATTTTTTGAAGATCAATTTGGTAAAAGCGATTTTTGGCACATTTTACTGAGAAAACTGTCTACAAGCTGATGACGTAGCTTTTTTGGAGATCAAGGTTTTGAAAATAATCGTTTGTCTATGAAGATAAAATCTAACAAATTTTTGGGAGTGGGGCTGCACTTCCCAAACCTCTCTTGTTTCACGTCATTGGTTTGGTACCGAAAGTTAATATGCAGTAGTTTTGAAGAAAGCTATTTTGATGAAATTTTTCTTGAAGCACTCAACAGCAGCGATATCTCGTCAAATGAAAAGCTGAGTGTACAGTAAAGCATAATTTTTTAAAGTACAAAGTTTTTGGGTTTAGAAATGGTAACATGGACCCTTGGGGTTTCGCTGACCTCTTCTAAATATGAGTTGTCAGCACGGTCTAACTTCTCGTGCCGTTCTTTCACAGAAAAAAAAAGATGAAAGAAAACATTTATTTGATTGCTTAACAATTAGAAGTGGTTGAAACATGCCGCCATGTTAACAGATGACTCGCTGTCGTCATTCCCAAAACATGTACTCAAATTAGTTTTAAACCTCTCGAGATAACCTACTTTGCAAAGAAAAGGGTATTTTTATCAGTTAAATGAAATTCCACATGGTCAGATGATTTAAAAGCGTTTTAAGTAGAGCGTCGAACCGAAACTGAACAGAAATCTGGCATTAAGCGCTTTTTTTCTGAATCTGAACCAAAAACGAATCTCTGAGATTTGGTACGAATAAACCCATACCACAATTTTGTAAAGCAGCGAACTTGAACTGGAATCAAACAAGTAATAAAAACAAATTTTGCTGAACCTTAATCTTAACCGAAGCGTTATTTTTCGAACGGTTCCACAGATTTATGCAAAAAACCGGCAGCCCTAAGCACATAATTGTTCGGATTTTGGTTCAGATGTTGCCTGGTATCCATAAGTACGATTTCGAAAAATAAATTAACTAACCAAATTTTATTTTCGGTGAACACAAGAGAGCAAAATGAAATCGAAATTTTGCTGCTGGTATTTTCCTTGTTTTTTAATCTGATTTATTTGTTTTGTATATTATAACTTACCAGAGGAACGGAAGCAGCTCCCCTTGCATTACCCCATTTTTCTCCTATTTGTTCTTGCATTTCTGTGTTCAACATAAGTTGCAAAAATCCTCGTAAAAATATGGAGTTTTATGCAAGTCTATATAATAAATTTCTCATTGTAGGTCTAATCAATTGCGTGTTTTCAAATTTTCTATACTTTGAATAAAACCATTTTAAAATATTGCTATATCTTTAAAAAACTATTGCATTGCGAGGTGAGAGATTGTTATCCTGCTTTTGACGATCATCGGCCCAGCGAAACTTCAGATGAGTTCGGTTTATTTTTATTTTTCAGGTCAAATAAATTCAAAGCAAAAATTTGTTTATAATTACAAGACCCGAGAAAATGAAACGCTACAAAAACAACAACCATTGAAACATTCTAGCAAAACAGACGAAAAAATCAACCCCAAAACTAGTTATACAGGTGTAAATTGTTTTCATTCTCGAAACCGAACCGAACCCGAACCTCAATTTTTATAAGGCGTTGAACCTGAACAGGAGGCAAACCGACAAAAATAAATTTTGTCGAACTCGAACCGGGGCGATATTTCAAACAGGTCGACGCCATGCTTATCTGCATGCTGGTGCAGTTTATGTTGCCGTTCGTCTTTATTGAAAGAGTTTTTCTGTTATTCATTCAACATTCACAAAATACACCAAAGTCAATAACTGCTTGATAGACAGTAAACACATTTATCATTTAGCGACGCGAAATTAACATAACCATTTGACAAGCTAGCTGATTGTCAACTAGTTAAACAAAACACCACAGGCGCTATCTCTGTTGTTTCAATTAATTCAGTGGTGAGATTTTTGGGCAATGCTTTGTACGTTTATGCGTGAGAGCTAAGCTCTATTTCCTATTTGCTAGTCTTTAATTAAATTGGGCCACATCGATGGGTAAATTAATAGGCCCCACCAGCTGTCTGTCTCACAAAGACGGATGAATCTCCTTGAGTGCTTTTTCCAACGACACAAAAAGCGAGCATGCCCCCTTCCGTGCTGAGCGCCGAGCAGGGAAGCTGTGGATATCACGTTTAAGTCTTTGGTATGTCTCGACAAAGGCATTAAACCCAAGTCTACTGATTGCCAAGCGAATGCTTAAATGTCTAACCACCACATCACCGCAGCGGTTATGCACAATGTTGCCAAGTGCTCACCGCTGATGCTGCAGCAGCTTTTGTGCATTGGTGGCAAGGTGGCCCAAGCAAAAATATTTGAGTTGCAGTAGTTAATCGTATTTTAATTGAGTGCTTATGGAAAAATATTTACAATTGCAGAAAACAACTTGTACCAAACTTGTTTCAATGCAACTCGTATACATGTGCAAGCATTAAATTAGGGCCTACGGCTGATGGAATCATATTTTCTTTAAAGTTGACTGTAGCCTTTTTGTCAAAGACCATTCATGACCCATTTATGACCCACTTTTGACCAAACCTTGACGAATCATTCATGCAAGTGTGATATATTGTTTCTGTTGTTGGTCCATCACTAACCTGGCCCTCCAGATATCGCAAGCAGTCTGTCATTAGAGTAAAGCATAGCTAAAGCAGGCCAAGAATTTTATTCCTTTACTTTCTGCTTCAGTCTTGGATGTCAGCTTGCAATCCTGGGCGAGGTACTAACACCACTTTTCTGCCCCATGAAAATGCAAGTATTCCGTTCAGTGCCCAACCAAAACAGGCAAAAAGTCAGCTTTTCGGCTATTTCTCCACACTATTCTTCTCTCACAGGGAACAAACAAATAAGCGGTGAATACCATTTTCTAAGCAGTTTGGCATGACTCGACAAGAGAATCGAATCCCAGTCCATCGACTACGGCGAAGTGGACGCTTTAACCATTACGTCACCGAGACGATTGTGGTATCGCTTTAAGGAGGAACCAATAAGTTTAAACACGTTGAATTGAAGATCCAAATCAAAGCAAGCCTATCAATTTCTTCACAATACTTTCAACATATGTGCAGCAACATAGGTCAAATGGAGAATTGGCTTTAAAGCACAGTTTCGAATGGTCGAACTGCTCAAACCTCGCTATGATTGGGTTGCTACGAAGGCCAATCGGAAAAAGCACTATGCGATGACTTTCCCTGTTTGGGGGATTCTACCAAACAGTTTAATCGTTGGAAGTACTGCCAAGCAATTCAGTAGCAGCACTGAAACCGAGCAATGCCGAAGCAAGTGTGGACAACTGTGGTCTAGCATCTCCGTCGCTGTTGTGCGAGTCTGAATTAGAAAATACAATGAGCAAAAACCAATAGCTGAATATTGAATACAACATGACTTGCTGTAGTTTACGTGAGTCTGGTACTTACTGAAAGATATATTAAGTCGAGCTCTAGAATGAACCCTTCTATGTTCGTTGGATGCTTCGCATCGGTAGAAACCAGAATCAAACGTAAAAGCTTCTTTGATTTTCAACTTCGATCCCCACAAATGAGTAGAAATCGAAAGATGAGAATACCGTGACTCCTCTGTGCTTATTTTAATGTTATTGTGATACCTAAACAACAAAAAACATTGTCTATCACTGAGCAATTAGGTTTGGCTGGCGTTTTCATAGATTTCGCTATTCGAAGATCTCGACTTTACTACCTCGGTGCCAGTGGCAAATAGATTTTGTTGCTCATTTCTTCCTCTAAAAGCTGATTCCAATAGCTAAATTGAGCTATACAACAGTAGTTGAGAAAATAATGCTTTGAAGCAGTGGTTTTCACCGGTGAGCCATCACACATAAGTGGAGGGAAGGGGTTCACGGGTCTAATTTTTGCTATTTAGGTTTAATGGTTCCGTAAGTGGTCAAAAATACGAAAACATAGACTGTGAAAAATTTTGATCTTCAACAAAAATCTTCGCCTTCAATTTGAAAACGATGTCCGCAGAACAATAAGAATAGGGCAAAAAAATACGTTTTACAACAAAACTTGAATGCAAAAAGGTTGAAAACAGTTGTGCCTGGCAATTTTGACGATGATGGAAGTTAATCTCAAAAAAATGCGACTTTATAAAATGTCTAATTAAATACTTTTGCTCGCAGTTTCATTTTAAGATTATTTGATCGCTCCAAATACTGTGCTCTAAATTTTAGAAATCATATCTGCCTTTTCCGCATCAATTTTCAAAACACTCTTTTTACAGTAGCAAAAACGTCACTTAATATACGTTACATAAGTAGCCCACTTAATTGAATTTGTAAAAGCAGCAGCTGTTCGTTTACCCGAGTAAAGTTTCAACTCAAACTTTATTAAAAGGATCATATTTTTCAGTACAACTACAGCAGAGATTTATCAAATAAACTTAATTGTCTAATCCAGTCAAGTATTAACAGGCTTTAGCTAATGAAGACAAATTGGGAAGTTTACTTCAGGGATAACTTTTAAAAGCCTATTTAAAACATTACATGTACCCCAGGGTTCCACGATAGAACCATGATTTTTTTTGATCTTTTAATCAGTTTAACGGCTTTCACCTTGGTGTTTCCAAGCTCAGTATGTTACTGCATAATATGATTTGTTTTGTAGGCTAATCAAATAAATTTAGTAAAAAAGATAACAAGACCAAAAATAATATGACAGCACATCTTGACTCAGCACTTTAAGGTCATGGTCACTTGGTGATCTGCTCTAACTCACCAAGTATATTGAATATTATGCTTCGGCCAGCCATCCACCTTACATTTGAATTGAACATTGTCTCCAGATGTAGCGTTCTGATCTTTCATGTGATTTGTTATTCGTAAAAATACTTCTTTTTCTAAAATATAAAAATTTACTAAATTTTTTAAATAACGTAAAAGACTCTTTTAACGTCTTAAAATGCTAGAAGAAAAAATGATTTTGGACTCACCCAATCAACATGAATAGAGTTGGCAGTGCTCTGGGAGCAAAGTTTTCTTTTTTTCAGCTTAGATTTGTTTTTATAAACTTCAAATATTTGGAATAGAAGTATTTTTTGAGCCTTGGCGCACAATATTTTTTATGTCGGTACTCACCGAGGTTTGGTACATATTTGGACAAAACTTCAAAAGTAGTTCCAACTTGACTAAAAACAAATCGTTTTAAAAAACAGGCCAACATAACTGGATATAAGACAAATATCAATCAATTAACTGCGATAGATAATGAAGGTTTCTTGCCACCATAATTGGCACGGACATAGATTCGAATCTCTTTCAAACTCTCTCAGACTTGCTTTTCAGTTCAGTTTGTTTTTGTTCAGCGGGGCATTTATCATTCACACAACCAACAATAAAGCTAATAAAAATCATAATTTCCGGGTTGAGTTGACCTGCTTTAGTATATACTATTAGTTAATTATTATACATGAAACGTTCACAAACTGACAGATCGCCAGATTTTTTATCCAACCGCAATTAGACTAATTTAAACGAAAGTACTTTACCTTACATCTGCTGTCAAAGGAGTCGTTAAATTTTTAATTAGGCTTGATGTTTGTTCTACGTTTTTGTTGAAAACAAAATTCGCCCAACACACTGCAAATCATAATTGTTTACTTAATTTATTTGCACCACAAATGAAAACCAAAATAAGAATAAAGTCAAAAGGTTAGTCTCCATCCAATGCAATAATAACTAAAAATCTTGCATATATTGCTTGTTTTTGATACCATGAACACTTCAGAAATATGTTCTGTAGTATAATCGGTTTTTCCTTGTCCCAGTCTTCCCCCCTTTTTTACCACCAAATCTATTCTAAAATAACTCACGAAAAAATAGTGGCGCTGTTAGAGGAGCGCTAATCCGCTTGAGGTGTTACTGTTTTAAGAAATGTTGTTTTTTATAACTTATCTCCCGAAAAAAGTCCTACGGTCAATAGATGTTTCTGAAATTTGGGAATTTTAGAGGGATGACACTTTTTGAGCTAGCAGAAGGTGTCGGAGACTACAGTAACGCCAATGAAGACACAAACCTTTATTTCCATCGGTAATAGCTACATATGGTTGCTCACCGAGGACTCCTATGAAACCTTGGCTTTGAATGAACTGTAACCCCACTGTGAATACAAGTTTCCTTTGAGTTGTCGCACCAAGATAATGCGGTACAAGTGAAGTAAGCTCCCTGAAGAGACCTCGAGGACAAAGCAAGCCTGTGTACTGTGAATTGACTTACCCAACTTTGGAACACAAACCAACATAAAAACAGTTGTCAAAAAAGTCATCGTTTTTGATGTCATTGAACAAATCGCTATTTCAGGTTACAAAAATTCAGTCTGTATACAAAACCAATTGTAGTCTTGAAACATATAATCTCAAAATCGTATTTAACCGATCACTTTTTGGAAGAAAGTAGGCAAATGTCCTGGATTTTGTTGTTTTGATTGATAACTACGCACATCGATTCTGCTTTTGCTTGGAAAAAAGAATTTACGGCAATACTCTCTACTTGATTTCGGTGCTTAGTAGTAGAAATACGCAGTACTAAACTACCTTCACTAATTGTGATTTCAAAGCGAGTCTGAAGTCGCTCAATAACCAAAAAAAGGATTTTCAGTGACCTGGAGAAAACTGTAGAAAAAATGCAAGTAGCTCAACCAATCCACAACGCTTTTTATGTTTTCGGGTAACCACCTGCTTCGAGTTGCTAAAAAATTTCACTCTCTCAAACAAAATAAACAGCCTATTGAGTGCAACAGAGTTGGTCTTTCAAAACCTCTTTCACTGACGGTACGTCTTTTCAGCTGTGAAAATTAGAAAAGCAATAGCTCTTTATATAGACTAAAGAGTATGGATAATCGAATAACATTTTAAAGTACATTGCAGAAACAAATTAACTGAAGAATGACACTGACTTGACATTAGTCTGCGGTCCTTTGAGATTCGCAACTAATGAAGCTAACCACCATCTCTTTGAGTTTTAGATTTCTAAAAACGGTGCAGATACAATGGCCTAATGGCTTATGTCATAACATTTTAAAGCATCCCTAATTTGTTTTTGTCCCAGTGCTTATTACGCTTCAAGGCTAATTTAATTAAAAGTTGATATCGCCGTTTCATCAGATCTCGTGACTCCCCAGTTACTGTTTTAACATACCTAACTATATCTGCAATGCTAAGAAATCTCAATTACATTGTTACACCACCACAACTCTATATTTAAAAATTTACCCAATAATAATTCTAATCAGATAATGCATTACAATTTTGACAGAAGACTTCTTAATTCTAATCTCACGCGGTAGTTTTATTTAAAAGAACACGATAGATTTAAGATTTTTTAACAGTGATAATTAATCGCGATTTTGGCGATTTTACTCAAAATACCCGTGTGTTACCGCTCTTACGGAGTAAAAGTAGTGGTTATCATCTCCCTCGCTCCAAATAAACTTCCATTCGGCGAACTTAATTCAAAATATAGTAGCAAACAATTTTTTGGAAGCCATGGAATGATCTCTCTTTGACCAGTTTTTATTGGCACTAAACTTTTTCTTGTTTTCCTATAAAAACAATCGCAGATCACACCACGTTGTAAAGGGAAAAGGTAGCGTTTATGATTGTCAGTTTTGCTGACAACTTAAGTAAATCCAATTTCAATTCTCTTGTTAAGGTATACTGATAATTTGAAAAAGTTGTTTACGGTGCTCTTGCTTGGCGCTTAGCTATAAAAGTGGCACTCTAAACTAATTCTTGTGACTAAGCGCCGATGTCTGAGCTTAGTTAACACTATGTTGCAATGGAACAGAATCTTGGTAATTGCTGGCATTCGAATCATTTGACTCCTACACTGAGTTCTAAACCGAAGAACTGTACATTAGTCGAGTGTTGGGAGATTTTGCTAACTGTAGGTTTGTTTACCTTCTGACGTCATCGCTATACGGTTTACGTCACATTACAGAGCAAAACTTCGACTTATCATCGAGTGGTAAAGATCAGTCAAGTTGCACGGTATGGCATCGTAATCTATTACATCATTTATCTAAAGCGTGTCACAGCCAACAGTGCCTGTCCATCTGCGGTTTGTCTGTCGGACAGTCTCACTCTAGCAAATCGGAAATGATTCGAAAAAAGACCAGACGGGTACTCAAATCCGTCCAACTAATCAAAAATTTTGACAATCATAAGCCGACACCAGGCTCAAGCAAAATTTCCGCTAATCTTTAGGTATTTTACGCATCCACATAGTAGCCATCCACATGCAAAGTATACAAAGAGCTGGTAAAGCGCGTGCTACTAAGACAAAATTTATTATTTGTACTTTCTAAAAATTACCCCAGTTTTCTTTTATTAAAAGGATACCAAGCCTAGGCTCTTAAACAAGTTTTCGCGGTGGCAAGGGATTTAAATTAGGGGTGAGAGTAAACATTATCTGACCACCAAACGTTAAAGAGTTTACACATTTCATATATAGGAGATCACGATTGAAACTCGTGTTGAGCTGCCAAGTAATTTGCAACAATTTGATCAGTTGTCATAGCTCTAGCTAATGAACCATTGTGAGACCATCGATATACATGAAGATGAAGGATGGGAGAGAGATGGATTCAGCTTTCTAGCTCCCGCTGTGAATGCATCCCTGATTACCATCCCTGTTTCCGTGGCTTTAAAGTTGGTTTCGTGACTGCATAATGATTTAATAAGCTAACCTTTTTATAGTTTGAAGCTGTTGCGACGTAGACTATTTTTTGAGTGAAGTTTATGAACACAGCGAAAAGTTTATGAACATTACTTATCCCTTTCGTGCTGAGCATTAACTTGGGAAGCTGTGAATACCGCTTTACAGTCTTCGGTACAAGTGAGCAAGGAAATTGATCTCTTGTCTACCGCTTTCGAAACAGACCCCCTAATCGCTACACCAGCACGCCGACGATGCGAGCTGTGATAAGCATACTTTTTATAAAAAACAAAATTATCATTACAAAGGTAAGTAAACGCAAATTGGCTTCAACATGTTCTGCAGCTGCAATTTCGATTACCGCTAGACAATTTTGCAGTCTTTTAAATTTTCAGTTCAACATTAAACATCAACATTAAATACTGTTCTTAACACATTAATAGCTCCTTTACGCTTCAGGACAGCTATGTAATAGATTATCAACTGCTTCATCCAGTTTTATCTCCGAAAACATTGGAAATCTACTGAATATTTGATGAGCACTTGCGCTGGAGAAGAAGAGCTTTTAGTAGCAAAAATTCCTTTTTTCGTCTACACAAATAAATTTTTTTCCTTTTAAGTCACTTAAAACGACCATATGGCAGGCTTCAATAATTAATTTTGTTTTCCTTTTATCTGTAACTGTAAACTATCACATCTTGCAATGCCAAGGAAACGACCTGTCTAAGCTTTATGAATAAAATGCACGCAGCAAAGTGCATGTCGCACGTTCTCGTCAGTCGTCACATGTGAACCCAAGTTGTGGCTGTGGTGACAGCGTCTTTTTCGCAGCGGTCAATTCCTTTGTCATGAATTGTACAAAAGACTTTTAAATAAAATGCAACGGGCTTTCCTGTTGCTTTTTGACTTCAACAAATTTTTATTGCCGGGAAATATTTCAATTACGACCGAATAATTTTGTTTCATATTGACATTCCCCTTGGCCCCATTGCTAAATGCCAAATAGGAGGTATGGGAAAATCTTTTCTAATAAGGTTTTTCATATCTCCCATTTAGTATGACGCGACAAGGGTATTGAACCCACGTCTATCTAATGCCGAAGTACATGCACTACTACTGCACTACCAAAAATGGTATTTACTATTCACAGATCAGATCTTTTGTTTTACCCTCAGCGATAGGTGCAATGTGAGAATGAAATATAAAACCGCGCAAAACAACCTCAGTCGTGATAAGATGTTCCGCAACTTATAAGTTGTTGCAGTTGGCGTCAAAAACCACACATTTCATGTTGTTTAACTCTGTCTCTCAAAAACACGCAAAAACAACTTCTAAAGATATAGCAGCAAGGACTCTTCGATTGAAACAAATACTTTCTCTTCCACTTCTTGTGTGAACCAATAAAATGACATTTAAAAGGAAGAGTTGCAGCAATAGGACAAGCTTGCGCCGAGAGTTTCAACTTTTTCGGAAAATTTACCTTGGCAGAAAAAAAATATTCTATTTGCTGTCAATTATTAATGACTTTTTTGCTGTGGGGAAAGCACTGCTAAAAAAGAAACCAAAAAATCAAAATCATTGTAAACTATTTGTCAAAATAAAACCGTAATTGACTTAAATAGCGAAATCATATAACAAAGTCATCTCAAAAAGAAAAGTGATTTCTAACCTAATTACATTTTTTATTAAATTCTAAAACCAAAAAAGATTGTTTTTAAAAACGTTTCAAAGCCACTTCTTCTCTAACTTTAGATAAATATTTTATGCATCGCAAAAATATTGAACTTAAAGAGCTTAATTACCAAAAGATGGACAAACGTTGAAAAGAAGCAAAATTTCTCGAAAAAAATTTTTATGAGCAGCAGATTGTTTCCAGAAAGTAGGACTATAATAAATGTGTTTGTTTTTTGGTCGGGGAGGGTTATTTTCCTCCCCCTTCAATCTACAGTGAAGTTCCACAGGCAAGGTCTTCAATAATGCAATCAATCCTATACCATGACCACTTTGATAAAGTACCGAATATTTTTTGACCTACTCTGTTGAAATATTTCGTATTTTGTTTCGATGGCACGAACATCTTGCTGACGCAAAAAATTCGACGAGGCCTCGTCGCAGGTCGGTTTGTTGAGGATCTACTACGCATGCCTATTTGCAAATGCTTTAACTTGTAGGCCTCAGGTTCAACCAATTTCATACATTTTTGAAAAAGGAAACCGAAAACATTCTATATTCTATTAAAAAACGTAAATAATAAAAGTAAAGCCATTCTGTTTTACAAAGTGAGACAGTTATTAAAATTATATTGGCTGTAAACATAAAATCACAAATAAAATTAAATTTTATTGAGGTTAGGTCGGGGTTAATCTTTGAATCAAAGGAAGTCATAGCATTACGTAATATAGAAAGATTATAACATATCTTACAATAAAGGGAGAAAACAACGGTTTAAAGAATGATTTTTCTCGAAGTAAAATGAATTGCTCCCTTCTCCTCTGCACCGTTCTAAAGTAGATTTTCAAATTCAAGTAGATTTTTCAAATTTTCTCTTTCAATCTACGCTAACAACTGCTACAACATAGATTTCTGTTTTAAACTTCACACATTTCTACCTATGGATTTAACATCACTTCTGAAAACAGCTATAGCTATTGCTGTACAACACCAAAACAATTAAAGCCAGTGAAATATGTCTACTCTTTGATCCTATTCTCCTATAAAGATACAAGTCGATTTTGCTCTACTCAGGTTATGAAAACCTAAAATCTAAATTCTTTGTTGAAACAAATTTTGATACCATTCTTAAGAGTCCGTCTATTAGGTTTATCCATGACTTCACATATTGATTTCGGCCCTTGTACTGTTTTTGAACCTTTCTTACTTCAAAAGCACCGCTTCGTCCGTGTAATACATAAGCTTATCGCCGTAACTGATTCGTGTAGAGCTTTTTACTTTTTACACAAGGAGTTTCGAGAAATTTCATAGCAGATACCTGTAACTTATAGGCTAAACCAACTAAAAAGAAATCGAAAGTGCTAGATTGTTGCATTTTGAGCAAAGAAGTTCTTTCGGATAAAAAGTTTTCCGGCTTAAAAAGGTTTTTTCAAAGTAAGGTTCTGGCATGCCCAACCTCTTTCTTTAGGCTGGCCAAATTCCAAGATTTTTTGTGGTATCGTCTTTATAAGCATTGAGTTGAAAATCGCGCATTAAATAATAATACAAAACTTGCCGATTAACATCAAAATCACACTTCTCAACATATTGAAAAATACAATCCTATTCCCATATACAACCATCATGCAAGGCACTGTCACTAACTGTTTTAAACAAAGTAATTATTGATTTTTAAACATTTAAACAAATCCGTTCTTTAGGGGACAACTATGGTAAGAAAATTTTCGAGGATAAGAGGCACTAGGCAAGCAACTGTAGCCTAGAGGCATTATTTGAAGTCACAATTGCATGTACATCTCAAGTATTTTTTAAAAAGAAATGTTTTTCTGCAAATAAAGTTTTAAAAAAAATTTGTAGAAAAAATATATAGTGTCACCCCTAAAATGATGTTACCTGGGACGAAATGTTTTCCTACTGGTGACATCACCACGGTAGCCACAGGGCATAAAATCTGCAAAAATTACGATTTCTGTAAAAGGAGAAATGATTCACTTAAAAAATAACCTCCAGTCTTCGGTCATGCCTTGGCACTTTATTCAAGACAATCACAGGTGCTGTAGGGTAGTGGGGGTCAACCCACCACTGGTTGTGTCCATGTCATTTATCGAAAAACACTAATTGGTCAGCCATGCTCTGAAAATATTTAAGTGCTTTTAATGAGGTTTGTCAACAACGATAAATCATCGTGATATATCTCGCGTTCCAGATACAGCAAGTTCAATACAAACATGGGTTGCAACGTTGTTTTCCTTCTTGAAAAAGTAATCTACACTGACTTTCCGCTTATTCCAAAGTTTGATATTTTTGTAAATATGTTTTACATTTGAACCGTTGTTGTATCAGATGGGAATCCGAACAGAGCTTTATCTACGATGTAAGTCTATAGGCTTTCCACAATGAGAGGATAAACATACAACATATATCCGGTCTAAACATCTTGTTTTTTCTACTGTAATTAGCGAGCAGGAAACGTACGGATTACACAGTTTTACGCTATGCAAGTTATTAGCTGAGCATTTCTCAATAGAAGTAAACAAACAAAAAAGAACTGAATTTAATATTTCTAACGTCCGTTTTCCGCTCGTATAAGCTTGCAATACGTCTTCATACTTTTATTTGATTGTTTACACGTAATGTCAGACAGCCAAGTTCCTTGGCAAAAATCTCAATTAACTGCTAAAGCTTATTTATTTCAACGTTAAAGCGTTACAAATTGATACTTATGTCAACTATAAATCGTTTAAAATAACTAAGAAATCTTGATAAATGGCCCACCCACATATTTGCTGACTAACCCTCTTCTACCGCTGTGATCTGTGACTAAGTTGCTCAACAAGATTCAGGCTTGAGAGCACTTTGATGCCAATTTTTAAACTTTTATATAAAGTTAAAAATGAAGAAAAAAAATCAACAAAAGGCGAGAGCAAAATTGTCTAACAATATCTCTACCAGCGTTGAGCAGTAAGGAATAACTTTTTTGGCTAGCCTAGTTCAGTGGAGTTGTATATCAAAATTCTCCGGCCTTGGAAAGACTTTTTTTAAGTTGACAGCTTGTATTCAGAATCGCTTAAGAGTTACTGTACCTATAATGTTGGCACAGAACATTTGTACCAAAAGCAGAATAGCCAAACAGAAGAAACTGCCGTAATGTGCCTTTTCCGAAATACAACAACGCAGTGTTCTAGAAGTTTGAACTCACGGTTTCTAATTTACTCCATTATGTTGTCAACTTTCTCTGGCTGATGCAACTTTCTGAAGTAAACGACCCCAGGTCAACATACGTTATTTACACCAACAACACCTGGAATAAGATTAAGCTTCAGAGAGCTGGAAGCAGGTAGATCGCATGGGAAAGTATCTCAAATAAACTAAAATTGCTTGAATCTGCAAGCAATGAAATCAATCATTGAGATCGCTACGGCATGCTTACCAGTTATCGTTGCGTTCAAAAATCGTTGGAAGCTGATTGCAGTTGGCCATTAGCGTTTCCAAAAAAAGGCAACAAAGCATTCAGAATTAAATAGTAAGTCTAACTTTTCCAGCTTAGTCGACTGTTTCTCTAAAGAGATCTTGTAGATCGAAACAGGGCTGTCGGCATTTTGTTGTGCATTCAGAATAAAAATCAACAGATTCAAAGCTGTTACAAAGCTCTCGCTAGATGATGCCAATTTACAAAAGTTGAGATCGACGAAATCAAATTTCGAAAACGTAGAAAAAAAGGCTGTTTTTGAAAAGTCGTTTCTTGATGAATATTTACTGAAAACAATTGTTACCCATGTTTATCTCACGTCAACGAAATCCATAGCTGAACAGACTACGACTTTGAGGTTAAGTTTAAACTACAGCATCATTATACTGCTATTTTAATGTCATTTGTCACTGGTGAACTTATCAGGAGATGACAGAAAAACGACAACACATGATTGGATCATGGTTACAAGATAATGGCGTTTATATAACCACACACACACACACACACACACATATATACACGACAAGATGATCGCTTATCGATTAAAGCAAGATTTAACAATAAGCAGAAGATTTCTGATGATGATTCAATAGTGATTCAATGACTAAAATTTCAACGCATGTTTCAGCACACGAATTGCAGAAGTGGTTTTTTTCGTTCTTACTGTAAGACGAAAGAAAATCGGTTCGAATTGGTAATCGTTTACGGTGCAGTTAATAGAACTGTAAGTTAAAATGGCTAGTTATTATTGTCATTGTGATTGCCAATTGTAAATAACTTTCATGCATTTTGCGTAATGTTTTCTTTCAGAAAAGTGATGCTATTCACAGTGTTTTAGAGTAGGAAAATGCAAACTGCGGTCTCAGGATCAAATCTCGCCCCCTACGTAAGAATGAGCGGTCTGTGGAAAGATGTAACTTTTGGCGGCGTCCATAGATTGATCACCCAAAAGATTAAAGATGTTCATCTAAAAAACTACGCCCTTTAGAGCTTGATCTCCGAAAAAAAGAACTGGTCTTCAGTATAAGCACTCCATCTTCTTTTTTCATTCTTCGAAAAACAAAGCTCTGAGAAAGTATTGGCGCGTGGTTCACTGTGTCCATCTTGCTGAGCGAAATTGGCCGTCCACAAAAAAGTTCGCACTGTCCTGTTTTAGAGCAGTAATTGTTGTTTGGCGTTGAGGGTGACAGATAGCAAAAATAAAGTGATTTTTCTAAAGCTGAAATAAAGTACTTTAAAAGTAAGCAGACATTTGAACAATCTTTAATATCTACTTGACCGAAATCACAGCATCAGATGTTGACAGATGGCAAGGCTGCCATAGACATCACAAAATAGGCAAAATGTGTTGTGATTAGTGGGCATTCCTCTTTTCCATAATACTTGAACGTATAAAAAGTTTATATTTGTCGCCTGCTAACTATAACGCCTATAGAAGTCCCAATATCTAAAATTTTTTTCTATGCACATAAAAGTCTTAGGCTGATCTCACAAAAATGTTGGGCATAATGGGGTGTTACCTGATCGAGAACACCGTTTGTTTGTCATGCAAAGAATATCGATGGATTCAGACACGCTTCGGTGTTAGCAATACTGCTGCCACAGCGCATTGTCGCCACTAAACGTACAGCCAAACAGCAAAATGGGCCTGACAGATTGAAACGTCCTTATGATGCATGCATGATCAAGCGTTTCAACCTCCTTGTGACAGGAAAATGGCAGGGGCTGTCATGCGTTACATCCTACATTTAACGGTGCTCTAACTCCTCGACAACTTCGCCGTATGATACACAAGCATTGTGAGATCCAAACATTAAGTGTCAGCGACGCACAGACCAAGCTTCGCGATCAAGAGGCTACCACTAACATTCTTGCCTGATTTCTTGGCTTCTGTGCCATTTAGAAACGCATTTGATGGCAACATTTCCTGCTTTGCTGCAGTGCTTGTGACGTAATAGAAATGTAGTGTGCTAGCAGCAGTGGCAATTTTGACAGCGAGCTATCAGTAGCTTTGAAGCCGGCTTGAACACAATGTGTTTCCAAATAACGGGAAAAATTTTCTTTGGCGACAAAGACAAAACATGTATGCCTCACTGAACTGCTTTGGGCGTGGCAAGCAGCATCGTTGTTGGCAATAATGGTGGGTAGAGAGTAGAATGGCATATTTGATATCGATAAAATCTGGGCAATTATTGAGAAAAAGTATATAAAAACCCCACCCGTGATTTTCTATTGTCTAAAAACAAAGTTAGAACATAAAATCTCGTTTTCTGACCGTCTGCAAACTCAAGGTTGGCATGTTGATGGATTCTATTCTTTGTGCTCGCCAATATTTATTGTCCCTGATGAGACCTAGCCCTTTAATTGGCCCATGAAAGTAATGTTTTTCAGGTTACTTTACCAGAGTTAGGAAATCAGTTTTAATTTGTCCTTCTACCAAATTTAAGAGATTTTATAACTGACGAAGTTATGCGTTTCACGTTTCAGCTGGTTAGCTCTGGTTTGCAACTGAGCTGGACTATAATAAATGCACTGCTTTCAGAGGTGATAGTTTGGTCTATGACAAACGCACACCCGTCTTTAGAAAATCCATCACTTTCGATAACCGTCGTTGTTGTATTTTTAAAAATTTCTCAACGCCTTAGAAGCTGTTTTGTAGTATAACCAACCATCTTTGTCAGTTTCAACCATCTTTTAAATACGAAAAGTTTTGTTTCGTAAAAACATTAAATTTCACTGACAGCAACACCTTATTTTAACTTAGTAATTACGGCCGTATTTGAACAGCATTAAAACCTACGCGGTCTTTAATTGGATTTTCTCTTAATTCTGCTGTTCGTTGTTTTACTAAAAAAGCACAAGCATTTCAATGAGTTTAACAAAAAATCGATGCGCCCAACAGCGACAAAAGTTGTGCTGTTTTGAGGAGAAAATGCAATATAATCAAAATATAACAATCAGGCCCGCAAAAGGATTATATTTTCAAGATGCATTTTTAAGGCTTCATTTGCATGGTATGGCTGTGTAGCATAAAGGCTCACATAAAATCCATCAAAACTGCAAAGTTTATTAGTTTTTTTGTACTCCCTTGTGCACACTTGCGTAGTTGCAATGAAATTAAGAGGAGCAACAAGGGTTGTTCATGCTTTGTGTTGTGAGCAAAGTTATTAGGTTAGTTTAGTTTGAAGAAGATTGAATTTTCCCGTAAATAAATAGAAAAACTAAATGGTGGCCAGCAAAAAATGTATTACGGATGGCAGTCGACCATTCAGGTCTCGCTAAAAGTTTTTTTGTATACATCTACTTTCCAATATTGGATTGTTAGGTCAGTCTCCATTTTGGACCGTTTTCCGAGCTGTACTTTTTACCTTCTTGTTCAACTTCGTGTGTAAAAGGACTACAGGCTGGATCGATTTCTTTTACTTAATAATCAGGTATTTTTACGTTAGGTAAGCCACGAAACTGATCACAAGTTCGAAAAACGATCTTGAATAGTTTATATCGCCCAACTGTTACTTTGTTTCTCTAACACAGTTTCTATAAAAACTTTGAAACTTCTCCCGAAACACCGCGTTTATCACTGAATCGGCATCGCGGCCGAGTGCGTTGCAGCCCTATAGAGTGGCAATGATTCTTGAATTCAAACTTCACGATCATTTTGCTGTTATGCATTTGAAAAGCTCATTTTTCTAAGTCAATTTTCTTTTTTGTTGTTCAGCATGTGGTGGATACAATCGCACTGTGCAAATGGTAACGACAGCTACGAACCGATTTCACGTAATCAAACTCTTTACTAAATAATTGCCTTCAAGCGATGGCAACATGCAATTTATTGTTTTGACGTTCAAAATGCATTGACAATTGATGAATAAAATGTCACTTAGTGGCCAATTGAAGAAGGTATTTGATTCGGTAAACTTGTAAAAGGATATTTATGAAAAATAGTTTTTGACACGCAAATTAAGTTGTAAACAATTTTATGTCATTAGGCTGATGAAAATTCTAATTTTGTATTCGACAATTTATTCTTCGTCTCAATAACGGATATATAAATTGTAATTAGGGTTTATTGCTGGGCAATAATTAAAAGTAAACTAATTGCTTTTTTACGTAAATTAGCTAAATGAACTGATGTATTTTATGTTCACTATCAACGGATTTTAAACACTAAAAAGTTTATGCGAGGATTTTCGGTATGTAACGTGCATGCTTTGAACTACACAGTATGCAAAAGGGCAGTATATCGTTTCTGTTACACTTTACTTGAAAAACCTTCGCAGTTATACATAAAACTGCTTGCGTTCACTTGCTTAAGAAAAGGATAAACTCTCCGCTCCGGGCCATCGGCCTACCTTATGGGACGACCTTGTTCAAACCAAGAAGCAATGCACTTCTGTCACAAGCAATGCAACCAAGCAGAGAAACCTGCAGTGAGAGATCTTTTCTGTATGCGCAGAAACGTAAAATCCTTAGAGCCATCATTTTCGAAGTTATACCATTCGATAGCCGCTGGTTTACCGCCTTAATAATAATGACAGTATTATGCTTATGCATTTTTGCATCCTTGAATTGAAAATTAACCAGTAAGAGCAGTAGGCTATTAGCTCCAGAATTGCTAATACTAGCAGGTGCGATCTACACCATTACTCCAATGCAAGCTTTGTTGTATTAATCTGCCCTTTAACTTGGGATGAAGGCACTCTAGGAAGCGGTTGTCCGGGTTATCATCGCAAACTCCATCAAGATCAAGCTACGCAAAGCGGTAGCCTACTTTGAAGCAGTCATGTTAGCAAGTAGCAGACTGCGCGATTGCTCAACAAACAGCACGGTCCACTGCAATTGATAGGTGTTCAACAGTCGCCTTTTACGACGTACTGGCCAAGCAGCTTCACGATTCTGACCCGGTGAAGAGAGGATAATTCAAGCTATCGTACCGGTGAGCCTACTGATATGACCAAAGCAATGGGATGTAGCGGTGGTTGTGCGGCCAATGGCCGGTGAAACGCCGTGGTTTGTCAAAGAAAATGTTGCTCATGGCACAAGTTCAATGATAAAGTTTTAAGGTTATAATCTCTCATTTAAGCCCCATCAAAAAAAACATTTTCGTTGGTTTATTTGATTTGCAATAAAACCAATTCGTTTTCTATTGTAGGTGCTCATAGATGGTTGAAGAGCAATGCAAGCTTGTTTCGTAACCTGATCTGGTTAGCTGCATACAGTCCGACTGTGATCAAGTTTGCACACCTTGCAGTGAAGAGTCAGATTTGGCCACCGTTTTCCATTCGTAAAATTTTTATCTGACGTTAAAGCAGCTGATATAAAGCTGAATGATAACTACAGCGAGTTTTTTAGCTGTAAGCATAAAATAAAACTCGAAACTAACGAGTAAAATAAATTAAGTAATTAATTTTTCTCTTAATCTATTAGAGCATTTCTTGAATGTTGCTAGTTTTGCCAACAATGCAGCATTGTGACGTAAGACAAAGACACCTGGAGTTTTTCTGACGTCATAAAATCAAATAATTACACTATCAATTAGGGACAGTTTGGAAATATTTTTCTTTTGTATGGAAATTTTTTATTCCCTGATTACTAAGTCACTTTTAATTACAGACAAATATTTCTTATTGTTTTAGCGGTTTTAATCCTGCGACACCTGTTCGGACCCAGAATAATAGCAACGTTCCATGTTTAACCATACAGAGGCAACAACATAATTTTCTTTAACGCTGTAGTAATTGTTCTGTGTTTGCATGTTTGGCTGAAAAGGGTAAAAGGCAAAAGTCGCTGTATATTTAACCCGAACTAAACATAATTGCCAGTTTAGTCGCAACCAGTAAGTCGCTAATACGGGAACGGCAGATTAATTGCTAATGATATCACTCGTTACCAAAGCTAAAAACAAGTGGTAAAGTGTATTCATATGCGATTAGAAAATTATACTTTGTAATGCTCTGCCGATCTGCAGTAAAGGCCATTTTTAATGTAGCCTACAATTTTATGTGGTTTATATTGCAGCCATATTAAAATTAGAGCGTTGTACAAGCTTGCTGTTAAATCTTTAACGCCATACATTGACAATTAGTGAGAAACCAAGAGTTATTAGCAATCAAGTACATTGAAAATGAAAATATATCTCTTTCTTTGTTTATGGATTCTACGTTCAGGTGAGTGGTTTTAATTATGGCTAAGTAACTCCAACAGTTACGACACAGTTGAATTATTGGGTTTTGGAAGAGATAACGTGCAGTAGCCAAAACATCGGCCGTTAATGATCAATCAGCCAGATAATCATATTAAAATGTCGGTCAGATTAGTTAATTGTGATCGGTGTTGTAGCCAGCAAATGGTAGGCAGCCTCGGTTACTTTTTGGAATCGAATAGGTCGTGTCATTGGCTAAATATTATTTGAGGCTTTGCAAACATGAGGCTGAAATGTGGTAATAGCTGCTGTTTGCCTAAGCGGTAGCCAGCGACATACATAATGATTATTGGATAGAGCATTTCACAACCAATTCTTTTTGATTAATTATATGCCTCAAATAGAGGCTAATTTAATTTTGATAGCACAATTAAATACTCCAGCACTGCTACCGTTGGCGATTGCAACTTTTAGAAAATATTCTCAATATTTGTGTTTTGCCCCACGTTTGCCCAGTAATTGTTAATTTTGACCCTCTATTGTAAATAAGTTCAAAGCTTCTGGCTTCGAGAAAGTTCTAAAGGTAATTGAAAGTTCATCTCTCGAAAGTTTTCTCAAGTGTAAAAATTACTTCAAACTGAACTGATACTAAAATTGTTTTCATTTTTTTATCCATAGGCCATATTTGGTAGTATGATGGACGCAAAAATGCTAAAAATTTTACGATCTAAAAAGGAGTTGTTTGAGTAAAAATAAAAAATTAAAATTGAAGAAGTCATATTTCTAGAGACGGTGGCTTCTTTGCTAAAGAGCTTTGAAACTGTAGACGAATCGTGCTTTAAACATTATATGCGACAACAAGTTGCACGGCAAAAGTGATACCCTAATCCTTTAGAATTCATCTTACAAACGAACTAACCAAAAAAGGCGTTTCAGATGCAGCGATACTGAAATGCAATTGAAATGCAAACTCTTTTTATTGACACCAAGAACAACAAGGCTGGTTGCATTGTTTTATGTGGCGTTTTGATGGAAGGAAATGACATTATGCAGACTAACATTTAAAATAGTCGTTTGCGCAGCTAAGTCTGCGTATGTTCGGCCTACGCTGGTTTATTCTCAAATCTACCAGTCAAGTTTGCAAGCGTGCACGAGTTGAGGTATCGTTAACTTCTTGCCACGGGAAAACTTTTGCTGCTGTTTATCGAACTCGCGTCGGAGTTGCAAATAAGCTGCTTCAAGCCCGATGCATTGTCACAAGCATTGCGATCAGGCAAGAAAGATTGCCTTAAAGTGCTATTTCGCAATCGCACCGCTTCTGTATGGGGTTTGCACTTCAGATCTCTACTTCGCGAGTCCGTAATTCACCAGGTGAACTAAATGTTGCAAAATAAGTTTTAAAAATGACCATATATGACCTCAAATAATATGCAACAATAGCTTTCCCATAGAACAATTGATTTCGTAAACCCTTCATTGATTATGTCATAATTGCGTGGGAAAAGTGCGCAAAGCATCGGCAGTGCTTTCCAGAAGTACTCTTATATACAAGTACGTTCTCAGATTCAGGATTTAGTAATTATTAACTCGTTGGTTTCCGTTGCTTTTACCTTTTCCTATATCAACAAAATATTTTTAAAAGTTTAAAGTGGTCACTAAAAATGGTAGACACTATTGTGATCATTTACGAAGCAGAAAATTTGTCACAATTGAGCAGCGTACCGTTGCATTAACTCTCTTTTACTCAGATATTTTTTGAGTTTGGAACAAAACATCACTAAAACATATCAATCTCTCTTCTTTGCGTTGCACTTGCATAAAACCAAAGAAATCCAACAACACAAGAAAAAAAGCTTTCACAAGATTGATAACCTTTTATTGGAATATTACCGGCATCTAATGATTGCGCGAGATTTAAAAAATTGTTTGTTTTTGCAGAATGTATTGGACAGCATCTGAATGCAAACTTTAAAAAAGAAAAAGAAAGGTGGGTCTGTTTAAGTGCCTGTCTCCAATTTCCATTGCCATGCCAGTCGTTAGCAAAGGCATCAACCGATGTTTGTCAAAATTGAAACAATTTTTCAATCAAATTTGGCGTTCGATTGCCTTGCAAATAAACGTCACCGGCATTGAAAAAATACTACGGTCGAAGCCATGAGCAGAAGTTGGTTTTAGGGTTGTTCCCATTTGATGAATATAATTTCCAAGAAAAGTTCGAAATGAAACCTTCAAAAAAGGCGTGGTCTTTACACATGTGGTAAAAAAGTGTTTGAATCCCACTCACTAGATGTGTCTTTTTGTAAGCAATTATAAAACCACTTTACTAAAAGCATTATTCACTAATCTTTCCAACCAATTGATGCATGCTGTACACCAATATAGTGATTAAATAAGCTTTTTTTTAAATTGTTGTTTTTGCTTGTTTTGAGGTAATCTGATTTGTTTTATCATAATAGAAAGAGAATATTGGCAGCTGCAATCTTTTGTGAGACGAGAGATTAACCTATATATACTGTATATTGTAGAATACGAACTGTGCATTCCAGATTACAAAGGAAATGTTTATAGAGGATAAAATGTCTAATCTGTTTACGGAGTTTCTTTGATAATAATTCATTAAAAGCACTCAGGCCATGGCCATGTGTAGCGGTACGGTTAGGGGAGCTATTGTGCCACAATCCTTTCTTTGAGCCCAACATTGATCGCTACAAAAATTCGTCTTCTCAAGAAAAGGGACGAATGGGTTCGCACCACACGGTGATTTTCAGTTATCATTTTCTAACCACCCTGAAAATCCTGCACTGCACTCTTTTCTAAAATCCTTGCTATGCCATTGCTTTGAGAAAAATCTCAGCAGTAGCGATAGTATTTGAGTAATCAGTAAATAGCCAAGGCTAATTTGAGAATTGAAATCTCCTTCAAAATAATTTTGATTTTTCGGGCGATTTATTGATTTTTGTGTATTTCTATTTTTTTGCACTAAGTGATCTTTTCCATTTTTTCTAATCACGTCCCCACCTTCCGAAATTAATACCTTAAATCCGGCTAAACAAAAATAATCAAAATATTTCATTCAGGAAACATCATGTGAAAAGCCTTCGTTCAGAAATGGAAAAAGTAGATGCAGGTAAAGACTCTTTCAAAATTACTTGCTAAGATCTTACCTAGTCTATTAAGTGTAATAAAAATTAAGGAGCAATTTTTGTCATGTTGGACTTGACATTGGGATAAAGTTTAAGTCAAGAAGCGTGGTTTTCATTGGAAGCGTTTGTGTAGGAAGTGTTGCAACATAAATTGTCTTTTCAAACAACTCATGGCCTCATTCTATCTTTGATTACCTACTTTTCAATGTTTCTTCCCCCATCGATCGCACACTTTGACCTAAAGTGCTGCTACTCAGGAGCACCAGATATTGTGAGTCAAAGCTTACTTTTGGCAGTTTCCTCAGAGCGCTTCAATAATCAGCTTTCGGACCCTGTTTTTGGAACTCTATCGATGTGCTTTGGTTTAATTGCCATCGATATATAAGTCGGCTGGAGCTTAGCCTTCATAATATTGTAGAACTAATAAAGTAAGTCAAAAAGTTTTGTTTTAAATTCAATCACGGCCTTCGACGAAATCGGAAAAGTGCCAGAAGTAGCATGGTTTTCTCAAAAACACCACAAAACTGCATTTAGCGACGCAAATTTTGCAAAGAAATTTACCATTGTAGTTCCATGAAGCAAGACATAAAAGTTGAGCAAAAGCAGAGTTTCTAAAGACATTTTCCAAATATGATGCTGTCTCTTTTCGTGGTACTAAGGGCTAATAACTCAAAACATTTTTGAGTTTAATTTTCTGGTTCATCACAAGTATCTACATTAAAGTTTCAAAAGTTATAGCGTCTGGATAATTATTTCAAACCGCACTTTCAGCCTCTTTTTGTAAATTAAATGGTTAAAAGCGAAAGTGTTCGTTTAGCATTCTCGTTACACCACGTTATGCAATTTTGCACGCAAGCTGAAGAACATTTCAAGCGATTCCGATTTTGAAAGACTTAGTCACGGTTTACACAAGTTTATCGCCAACTCCAAAGTTCAATGTTTGCGTGCTGCTACGACTAGATATTTGCCATCTTCTGTAAGGCGACAGAAAACACGTCACCATGGCGATCTGTGACAAATGGAGAAATTATTGAACATTCCAAAGCAGACAAGGGGTTAGCTGGTGACCCCTAAAAAATTCAAAATCACATTAAAATTTAGCGAAGAAATCTTCAAATATGGTAGAAAAAGAGCAAGTGCATCTCTGTAATGATACTTTTACAACATTTTGAAAGGGATAAACTTCTCCACTTCAGTCAGCTAAACAAGAAATTGGTTTAGGCATAAAAAAGATTCTTGTGCTTATGTCCACTAATTCTAGGTCATCTTGCTCCATATTGATAAAAAATTATCTTTCTAGAAAAAGAAGTTTTTCTGCGAATAACAAGTCACATGAAAGATCAGAACGCTACATCTGGAGACGATGTTCAATTCAAATGCAAAGTGGATGGCTGGCCCAAGCATAATATTCAATACACTTGGTGAGATGATTTCAAACGTCACTAAACAACAGTTGTTGTTTGTCTGGTCATCGCAACTATAGCTATTTACTAAAAAAAAAACTTTTTGATGCATTTAAAATCCAATTTTATAGGTTTACGTCTTCTCAATTTGATCCATTCTTTCCTCTCTTCCCGTTGAATCATTCTTTTTTGTATACTTACGTGCAATGATGGCGAAAGCTGTAGCTTTGCATTTCTAAAAATTCTTGTTTTAGGTACAAAGAAAGCGACCTCATTGCCATAGATCATGACCCTCGTGTTGCTATAACCACACGGCCATGGGGATCGAGACTTCGCATAAAAGAGGTTTTTACTCTTGATACTGGTCTTTACAGATGTGAAGCGTCAAACAGCCACAGAAGAGTTCATACCAGCGCTCGTTTAACAGTTTCTTTTAGTTAGTATTTTTTTTTATTTACATGTTTATTATATTGAAAGAACTGAATACAGTGAGCATTTCATGAGCAATGCAGCAATCATTAAACGTAAAGTTATGGCATTGAACATTCATTTGTTTAACTTTAACTTTTAAATAAATGATGGGTGCTTAGATTTCAAATAATTCTGTCATCAAACCGAAGTTAGTTATTCAGTTATTAACGTAAACATATATTAAGAGCAAAGGACACTTCATTTCGATTATGCCCAAGCTGTTTAAAATTGTATAAGAGGGATACCGGTGAGCTCTTGTCTTGACAAAATATATCAACCTTGCCTGCTTTCGAGTTGTCCTTTCTGTATACTGGGAAGGCCATTTTGTTTCTACTAGGAAGGAAGGAAATTTTCTGTCCCCTTCGTTCCAAGTCAATGTCGACATAATTGAGTGTTATTATTCAAGTATTTTGCTGGCACCAGTCAACCAAGTAAAGTAATGTGTTTTTAGAGCGCCCACCTCCACTCAACGAAAGAGAAAATAAAGGAATGTAAGTTCCTTTCACATTGAAAATATCATTTGTTGACATGCTACTGACCTAACTAATACTCGCTACCGGAAAGCTCCGCCGCTATGTATGCGTTGTGTTGTATCTAGTGTGTGGTATTTAGCAATTTTTGGTAGATGTTGCAAGAGTACTTCAAAAACTGTTTAAAAAAAGTTTCAAACCGGCCATTTTCTGTATTTCACTGAGTTTAAAAGCGATGAACATTTGCCATTGTACCCGAAATGTTTTGCTGACTAAGTTGGTAGATATCGTTTTACAGGTTGTGTGTTAGCAGCTTAGCTACTACAATTTAAAACTCATTAAAATATAGGACTAGCTGAGGAACGTGTGCGGCTTACAGGAGTTTTTCATTGTAATGAAGTCCAAAAAGTAGGCACTATTAAAACAATATCCACAACGATTTTTATTTGATAACCAGCTATTAATTTGTGAGCAAACGCGCTTGGGAAAATCATTAGTATGATCAAGTGTTATTTAACTTATTCAAGTAATTATCGCATTGCTCATTTAAGAATTAGCCACGAGACAAAATATCATTGCTTTATAATTCACGCAGAAACTTTCCTGCCGGTAGCTGTGAAAATTATAAAGGTTTGGTATGTGCTAATTACCTGAAACGTATCAACATTTTTGTGGATTCCTTTGAAAGTCAGCAAGAAATGGAAAATCAAATCAAACGTGCGCTAAAAAGAATTGGTAAGCTTCTAAAGTATTGTTTTGGGTTTCCTGCCATTGCTTCATAACTGTTTCTGTAGTGCTTTCAAAAACTTTGCTTCACTATGCTGTACTTTGAAACATTTTCAAGCGGCTGATGGCTTCTAATCACAGACACCCGTAGCAGAAAGTGTAAGGAGAGCAAGAGTATAATCAATAAAGGACATTTTTTTCCAAAAGTGTGAAAGTGGGTTTCTGCAACACACCAAGCTTTTGCAAAGCAGTTTTATAAAAAGTAAAGTCTGTGCTTATTTAGAAAGGGGTCAGAACTCCAAATCTTTCTCATTAGTACGTCTATATTCTTCCTTTCGAGAAAGTTTACCTGTAGGCTTACGGTATTGACCAACTCATCGGTTTTTTATTACTTTTCCAGCTGCTAACGAATTTAAGTCCCAGGAATGCCAACGCTTCATTCTTCCTGCTGTCTGTCATTTCGTTTTCACTCCTTGTCACGTGAATAAAAATGGCGGCGCACAACGAGGAAAACGGTTATGTCGGGAAGACTGTGAGTTGCTCAAGAGCAGGATATGCCGGGATGAAATGTTTGTGAGAAACAAGAACTCTTTTCTTGATGTAAGTGCCGAGTAAATCTTTAATTCTATCAACACTGCTAAAAGTTCAATTATTTTACTTTCCCCATGTAAGCTCAACAATTTTGTTTTGTTATCAACACGGCAATTAGTTCCACCAACCAACCGCTTCTTTGGTAAAAGCCTTCAATTCTATTTCTTTAAAAAACTGCTAAAATCAGACCCCCAAAGGCTATTTTTTTAATTATTACCAATACTGATTTGCCTACATATTCCATTCAAGCACCATTTCCTAAATGGAAATGAGACTCTATCGCTTCCACGTGAATAGCAAAAAAAATGTCCGTAAGGTTGCAGTGAGAAAAACTGTCATAATTTGTCATAATCAATCATAATTATATACCCCAAGTTGGTTTGTAAATCATTAGTCATCTGTTTACTTCTACATCAAGTGTATATTATTGAAATCTCCATTTTTTGAAGATTTGAAATTAAAAAAAATTTTTTGGACATGCAAATTAACCTCACAACTAGTGCTGAGTTGTCTTCGAAATTAAAGTTGTATCCTTACCTCAAAGATCACTACAGATTTTATTTTCTGCCCATTTTTTTGAAATGGTCGCTAGATGATGCAAAGGAAATAAGCTTTCGAGGTAAATCAGTCAAAACTTAGCTAGAAGACTAGGTTTTCTACAATTTGCAACTTTCAGAGGCCCAAAACCTTTTTTTTGATCGGTATCGACCGGTACTAAATTTTCTTAGTTAAATTTAGTACCTAAAATATGATCAGTCACTATCTGCTAGAGGTTAATCTAAACCATGTAACATTAAGTATTTTTGAAAAGGGAATTTCTTCAAGATTCAGAAAATATTAAGTTTAAATAGAATCTGTTGTCACTGACAATGAAACAGAAGCTTTTTTAGACCCCTCCTATTTGTTGAGAAACAAGGGGGGTACAGAAAATTTTGATTTAAAGAAGCCAAACTTCTGCCAGCTTTAAAACTTGTATTTTAGCTTTTATCTTCTTGGAAACTTGATAGAAAACTGTAGCTTTAGTGGTAAAATATTTGCAATTTATTTTATTTTTTAAAGGATGTAGTTTTTCTAAAAATTGTAATTTAGTGAAGGCAAGTCGAAAATTTTTGGGGGTTTTGAATTGATATGATGTACGGTACTCATTTTGGCTTAGTAAATATCATATACCGCTTAGCCTAGACTATTTAAAGTTATATATTGCTGGCAAGCAAATTTCCTAAGCTTTCAAATGAGATCGGTATTTAGCAACACATCATATTTTTTGCGCACCAAATTTAGTTTTTTTACCTACCATACAAGTTTTTTCAGTGGGTTTTGAGAAACCTAAGAAATTTGAAAATTTTAATAGTTAAATTTTTTTATTATTGCTTGAAGTTTTGTCAAATGATGCCCCAAAAAAGTAGTTTTTAGACTGTGTTAATGATAAAGGCTTTGGTTTCCTGGAAAACATGTAATCTCAATTTGCTTTCAAGGTAGTTAGCTCTTGTGGAAACTTTGGCAGGTTTTGTCGTCTGCAACTGAGCTGTTGGTCTTTTTAACCCTTTGCGGGAAAGAAAATCCAAGAGTTAGGGCACAAATTTTACATCTTCCGATGCGTGAGGAAGTAAGCGTAATCTTTTGAAAAGTTTATAAAAATCGGATGAGAAATAAAGTCACAAATCCATTTTTTATTAAAATAATTTTGTATCTCGGCGTAAACAAATTTGAGGGAAACACTGAAAACACAAGATCATCAATTGATGATCGCGGAAGCGAAAGAGCTAGGTTTTGTCCTTATTACAAAATTTTTGGGCGCAATGGTAGTTTCACTATCGAGCGAGGTGATAGGCCCTATCCAAGGCTTTGTTAAAATTGCCGTAAAGCGCTCCACTTTTTCCTGAAAGTGTTAACTATTTTAAGATAAACATCTTTTATGTTTTGGCCTGACGGGAATACTTAAGATTTTGCTTCTGGTTTTCCTAGTTTTTAAACCGTGTTTGGTTGGTTAGTGTATCTTTTTCAGCAAAACATATTCAATGAATTTACAAGATTGAGAAGTAGTGACTAAAATTAATCCAAGTATATCTTTGTTTTGTTCTGCAGGATCTTTTTAATTCCGCCAATTGCTCTCATCTCCCTTCAAAGAAAGATTCTAATTGTATCAATATCGGTCTTTCGAACAGCATCGACAACGACATGGATAACTGTTACAAAAACGATGGTACCAAATATCGAGGAAATGTAAACAACGATGAATTCGGAAGACAATGCAAAAGCTGGCCCCTGAGCATGGCAAGAAAGGTAAAAATGCTGTTGTCAAAGGCGCGTGCTCGTGCAGTGGTCGCGTGCTAGTGCAGTGATCAGTTTAACTGCTTGCTCAAACATTTTAATCAAATTTAATGGTAGTCTTTCTGCTATTTCGGCTTATATTTTAACTCAGTTTTTGGCTAAACCCTTTAAGGATCATAGGATTCTAATTTATGAAATTTGAGACAATTCCCCAATTGTTTGGTAACAAAAAAATTACAATGAATTTTAGGGAAATGGTTATTACGTCATAATGACATAGCAATTAACAATCATGTAGCATATGTGTGGTATTATCCTTCAAAGGGTTAAGCAACTTTTTCATTGAAGTTTTTTATGACACTACGAAACAGCCTTAAACGTTTTTGGTTGGTTTCAAGTCACCGATTTTAGAAATAATATCAGGTTTTTTCTCTCATTGGGATTTTTTGACTTATTGGCGGTTTTAATATTGATCGTTTAAATCATAAACATGCTACAAGCACATTTGTTTTTGCACAATGCAACGATTTTTTTGACCATTAAACTGCTGTGACGTCATAATGCTGTCAGTTAGTTGTCACTGGAGTAAGTAGCGAATGTTATAGGGCAAGTTTTCTGGATATGATTAGCTTTTAATCTACGAGGTTTCAGCCAGTTTCATCATCACTTATATACCGCTCATACGCTTTAATGCGTAATGATCGCAAAATGCTTTAAAAAAGTTGTAGAGATATAGTGTCAGCCTATGTGGCATTGGTCAAGTGAGTGATTTAATGTGCTCTTTAGAACCCTGAACTTCTTGGTGGACATAATTTCTGTAGGAACCCTGGCGGAGGCATGAACAAACCCTGGTGTTATGTGGATGAACTCAGGATTCACAAATCATTCTGCAACATCAAGCAATGTGGTAAGAAACTGTTTGTCGAGAATCTATTTGTAATGTTCCAGTTTATAGCGTGAGAAAGGGTTGTTCAAGTTTATAAACGGATTAAGTTTGGAATTTTATACCTTAAACATTTGTGAAAGCATTTCAAAAAGTTGAAATAGCACAAGCATTAGGCTTAATAGTGCTAAATCACTGGGCACAGCCATGTCATTGAGTTAACAGCGGTTCAACGATAAACATATCCAGACAGGCGAGCATTTTGATTTGAAATAGCCCACTACTACTGAGGGGATCAAATTTTTGTTAAAGCGATAAGAGGTCACTCAAGGTCTTGCTTTGCATTCGCAAGTGGTTTTGATCGAACATTGCGAAACGGCTAGTTTCTCCGCTATCTTCTTTGTCGTTAAGTTTATTAACAATCGCGCTGCCTTGAGAAACCCAAAGAAGAAAAGTAATTCAAGAGTCAAGATGCCACGAAACGCGTAAAGTTTTTCCCTTCTTTGAATGAAATGTGTCTTTATCTACCTAAGAATAGGAAGCGTCTTGATGCTCATTAGCCACAGCTCTTAATAGCCTGAAAATCCACAAAGTACAGATTTATATTTTTATTTCAGACAAGCTGTCAATAGCCAATCTAAACCAACTAGTGGTCATTGCGTCATCAGCTTGCTTAGGGTTGTTTCTCCTTGGAATTGTTGTGTTTTTTTGCTTACGATGCAGAAAAAAAGAAACTTCAAACGCGAGAAGAAAAGAACAATTTTCAAATAACTATCTTTCCAATGTCATATTATTGCATAACGAGGTAAGCAGGTATTTATTTTGATTTTGCCAAATTGTGCTGCAACCAGGTGATTAAGCCTTTCTAAGAGAGTTAAGGGCGGGCAGACGAAAAAACTTTAATGTTGTTTGATGTTGTAGATATTTAGTCTATTGATGCTAAATTATTGGAAAATGTCTTTTTTTCTTTGGGTCAACTCTAGAAGTAATATTTTTCTAAACTCCTCATTATAGAAATCATTGCCTGTTCCTATCAGCTCTGATTCAATCCACATTCTCACTGAAATTGGATCTTGGGAGTATGGAAAATGTTTCCACGGAACCATCCTGGATGATCCACGTTTCCCGGAAAAGCAACCAGTAAATAGAAATGGCAATTTCATTTGTTTTAATTTGCGCTTTTATTTTTGAGAGTTATAGCCAAAGCAAAACTTGGAATTTTCTACCTCATAATCCCATTTATATTTCCAGCTATATTAGCTGGTTCAATGCGGATCGTTGACCAGGCAATGTAGCTTGTAAGAAAATCTTCTATTTCTAAGCCCAACTAGTGGTCATACATGTGTTTTGATTATAGCCTTGATACATGAGAGTCAATGTAAAGAACGATGTGCAATCCCGAAAGCACCGATCTGTGATCAAGAAGTTTTCTAAAACTAAGTGACCTGGTGCACCTTTTTCATACTTAAGAAAAGGCTTTAAAAGCGCGCTGATAGTAAATATAAAATGATGAGTACTGATCCAACTCATCAAAAACAAGAGAAACGGAGAATTTGGGAGATGTAAAGTAAAATTGCGGCCTTTGTGTCAGCAGTCACCGCAAGACTTTGAACTAACACAATTCCGCAAAACTAGACCATGCCACATGCAACGTAAAGCTCATAGCGCTCAGCCTGCATTTCTCCGAGGACAATCCTCACTCTCAATAACGTGTCACGCTCTTTAACAATATGGAGATCACGAAAATTAAAGAAATAAAGTTTTCTAAGAATGTTTTGATTTTAGTTGTCTTTAGATTTATCGTAGAGTTAGTAGATAAACCAAAACTATGTAAGCATTCATAAGTTTCTACAAATTTAGTTTGTTTCCGTATGATCACAAATAGACTAAAATGGGTCGCTATAATTAGCAAAGCGCAGCAAAGCGTAAATGTCAAAAGTTTGCGTAAATTTAAGCGTAAACTATTTCTGACCCAATTTGAATGTCTTTAACTCAAGAACCTAAACAAAATAAATGGATCATATCTAATTGTAGCCATAAAGATTTTTTCTTGATAGCTTGCCTTCAAAACACTGGACACCTGCCATAGGCGACTGAAATTGGATATTTTCAATCGTGAAATAGAGCTATTATCCAAGCTCCATCATCCGAACATAACAAATTTAAAGGTATTGTAAATACTTATTGCTAATACTGTGTCTTAATGATGCTTTGCAAAAAATATTTACCTCTGGGATAATTGCCTTTTATAGTTTAATTCTGTCCCATGTCAGGATTTAGCCAGTATCTATAAATGTGGTACACATATATTTATTACATTTTGGAACGGGTTTCACTATTTTACCCAAAAATAGCTTTTCCGATATACATAACACTAAACCATGTCCTCTAAAGCAATAACATGTACTTTAATATCAAAAAGATATCATAAAAATTTTTTTTAAATGTTCTGGTGATTTTTTTTCGTATTGTGTAAAGCTTTTGCCTTTTCTTGAACTTTTGTCTTGTCAGTATTTTAGTTTTACTGTCTCCCAGTACACTTCTAATCTATGCAAACTGGTGACTTCGGCAACATAGTCTTCATTGTTACTGTTTTACTTTGAAACTATACTTTGATCTTTTCAGGCAATGACAGTGGAAGCTAGTTTCAACTGCTGGGCGTTCGAATTCTCCAGTCAAATTGATCTTCATGAGCACTTGACGTTAAACTCTCCTAATTCTCGTTTTTCAAAGCCGCAGTCAAATACAGGACTAAGCTTAAAATCACAAGGAATCAGCAATGAAACTTTGTTGAGAATGGCTTTACAGGTAATTACAAGATTCAATGTCAAATTATAACAGGAGCTTTGTCTACTCTAAACCGGCAAATTCGTGCCGCCCTTTGATGAGTGGCTTTACATCAAAGCGAGCTAATAACTTACTTATTCCTGTCTTCTTGCTTGTATCTAATAACACCAAACTCTTGATTATGCAGGCCACGCTACTGTAGTATGAAACCGTTTACTGTTTGATGGTTTGTAAAGGAAATCTCAAAGATTACTTGGATTGATATTTTGCTTTATTTCCAAATAGCATATAGAACACTGAGTCGGACCACAGCAACTTGGTTTATTTCGTGACTGTCTTACACGTCAAGTGCATTTTGTATTTGCTGAAAAGTAACTGAATGGGCACCAAATCCCTCCTGTTTGCTTTATTACATGTATTATGTTGAAGGAGTAAAAGAGAGAATTTTTCTCAAGATGTTTAGAGCGAAAACGGTTTTTTGCTGCAAAAATTGAATCTTTTGCTAAAATGCAGTCTTCTATTGGAAGCCCTTTTCCTTTTCAAAAACCCGAACATTGGCAAAGCTGTCAAAAATCATTCAGCAGATCTACATTAGTCATTGGGCAAATGCTTGAAGCCTCAAGGTTGATCAGTGGAAATGACAAAAAAATTAAAATCGAAAAAGAGAGACGTTTTCAAGGCTGCGGACCACTTAAATTAAACACTTTTCTTCTTCGAAACTAATGCCCTCCAAATGTAATGTTTACCAGTAATTTAGCATCAAAATTTTCATTTGATAACAGTGCCGCTTGATTCACGCCCATTAATTCTAGTCACTTTCTTAGTAAGTCAATATTTTAATTGCTTTTTGATTAAATGCACGATATTTGTCCTTCAACAGCAATTCCAGTCCCAAGTTCTCTCTCTTCAGTTTACGTCTTTTGCTTCAGATTGCTTCTGGAATGGAATATTTATCAAGTAACAATTACATTCATCGAGATCTTGCTGCTCGGAATATCTTGGTTTGTGGAAACATGGAGTTGAAAATATCAAACTTAGGATTTGTTAGGGATTCATATTTATCCTCCTATCATAAAACTCCTCAAGGAAAACTAATGCCAATTAGGTAGGCTCATAACAGGTTGATTAAACATTATACTTTTCATGAACTTGAAAAAGTGTTTGTTACAACCAAAATAAATTTTTTTTATTAAAAATCGTGTGCAATTTACATGTACGAGTATAATACAAACAAGTAAAAGGCTCAGGTCAAAGACAAACATTCTCGGTATTTTAAACCGAAATGACTAATTTTTGTTGATCTTTTGACTATTTTCCTTTTGACTTATTTAGTGTCACGTGCAAGCAAAATGATTGTCCACAACTTACCATTTGTCTGGTCTGGATTCTCAGCCGCATATTGTTTCATCCAATTGACATTTATAGATAAAATCGTACCAACAGAAAGGACATAGAAAGTTCCTAAATCTCTCAATATGATTTTCTTTTTTGAAAATCACAAATTAAGGAAGATTGTGAAATTAAAACTTTAAACTGAAATCAAAAGAAAGCTATTATTGATTTAAAAGTAGGAAAATCGGGATTAAGGCCATAGGTGATGTCATCCAAAGTTTGTGGGAAAATCAAAAGAAAGTAAATTCTACATCAAATTGCACCTTAAAGGGAAATGTTTTTGCTTGAATAGTTGAATAGAGCTACTTGATTCAAGTGCAAAATTTTTCGGGACACCCTTAGTTCCTTTGGCCTAATGCAGGTATCAGAGAATATAATTGCAGCCGACAACTTGAAGTCATCAATATGATTACGAAAGGAATTGCACCATCTTATTTCATGTAATCATAAAAATAACCACTATCTTGGCGTCATCTTCAATTTTGACTTCGTGTCCTCATACGTAGTGGATCAAACTTGTGACGGATAGATTGGTTGTGTGTACGACCAGTTTTTATTCAACAGTAAGATGATTGGATTAGGAGTATTGGGAGTACGTTATTGCTCTCTCAAATTTTCTCGCGCAAAACCTATGTAGCCGGCTGAACCAATAATTTTTACCCCGACCTAACTAACGAACAGCCCTGCCGGGACACGCTGGCAAATCGGCCGATTTTCCAAAAAATCGCTCTTACGGAAAGGCAATGGAAAAACTTTCCGCAATAAAAACATTAAAATCTTTTTTTAGGTGGATGGCCCCTGAGTCTTTGCGAAGTTGGCAGTTTTCTGATAAAAGCACAGTTTGGTCGTTCGCAGTGTTACTCTGGGAGATGTTCAGTTACGGAATGCAACCTTACTGCGGTTACAGCAACCATGAAGTTCTAGATATGGTTTCCCGTCGTCAACTCCTTTCCTGTCCCGACCAATGTCCAGCAAAGATCTATTCATTGATGCGCGAATGCTGGGCCGAAAACCCCCAAAATCGTTCTTCTTTTCAGGTGTGTTAACATTATATTGATCTAGCTGGAAATTATGTTAGCTATAGCACAGTGTCTCTTCCCTTTCTTGCATGTGTTGTGTGGTGTTAATGTAAATAGCCTCTTTTGACATATGATCTTTCTTTGCATTTTTTCCTAGCAGTTAGCATCACTCTAATTATACCTGCTAATCTATCCCGTTGATGATGGTAGCTGCTCCTCACTTTTTTAAGATGAAAACATCCAGCCCAGGCCTTAAAATAACTCTAAAACATGTTGGATCAAGTGCAAAGGATTAAAAAATGGCAGTGTACACTGCCACGTACATTTACATACCGGGCCTGCCCCTTCAGTGTACACTGCCTTTCTTTTAATGCCCTGCCAGCTGAGATTCGAACCCGCAACCATGGTATCTCAAGACCAGCGCACTATCCACTACACCACAGTGTGGGGAAAATTTTGCACTTGTTGTTGTCTTGGGGAAAATTGTGCACTTGTTCCAACATATTTGAATAAATACATGCTAGTGGGAGGAAAGCGGAAGTAATTTCGAAACAGACATGGATATAAACTGACAGCCCCATTACCAGCAAGGCAGACTATTATCGGTGGGTACACAGAAGTTGCCTCTTAATTAAGATATGTTACATCAAAGGTACAGATTTTTCTGTATTAGGGTCAGTTTTCCCAACCGGGCAGTAAAGCGGACCAAGACGTTTGTTTTGGACAGATTAGTCTCAAAAACGTCGCGGTTTGGGAAATAAGAATAGTTTTTTAGAAACCTATCTCAACCGGGCCAAGGCTTTAAATTGAAAACCTTTTGATTGGGCAAATACGTCAAAAGCGCAGAGTTTTTAATCTGAACGCTCTTTTTGTTTCGAGTGATCAACCTGTGAACGCGGGATGTTGTTTGCCCACCACTCCTGTTCTAGATGATTGGTCTCACCATTTAGTCCCGATAAAGCATGGATTCTGGTTTTCTTTCAAGCTTCAGATGTAAACCAAAATCTGGTTTAATTACTACAACCATGTTGTAATATAACTAACCAACATTTTCTTTGCAGGAGATACGTCTCAAATTGGAAGCTTTACAAATTGACTTTTCGCTTCAAACGAGCGGTTCCATCATAAAGTAAGACTTTTGTCTTTCAAATTCATAGATCAATGGTTATCAACCGGTGGGCCATGGCCCATTAGTGGGCCGCAGCACACAAGTCGGGTAGACCACGGCTTGGTATTTCAATTTAATTAATAAAGATAACATCACATCATGAAATTGCACAAAGTATATGACAACAGGACCGCAGCCCTCTGTTTAGTTTGAAAATGGGTCATGTACCTAAAAGGTAGAGAAATTTTGTTTTGGATATAATGTTGAAAGAGATCGACCGTTGTTAATTTTTGGTAGAGTTGTGTAATCACTACATGTTTCCAAAGGCCTTGGAATTACAAATTTGTTTGAAAACATGAAATAATGACGATTTCGAGTTTCTTGAAGAAAGTTCGCCCTGCTTCTTCTCCAGGATAAATGTTCACACTGCATTTCTGCTTATGCATTTAAAAACTTACTTAGCTTAGAAACAGAGGTAGAACAAAGCGAGCTCAAAAAGTATATTTTTCTCGCCCCCACCCCTAAACAATGATCTTTTGATCATGATCTCAACAACGATCCCCTAAACGATGATGGAAGATGCCCCGATCTACAATCAAAGGTGGAATGCATTGTTTTGTTCTGTTCATGAGGCCTCGGGCATTGGAACTTCAAATTCTAGCTACGATGCAGCAGGCATGTTAGCTTTGGACAAACTCTGCTTTTGCAGCTGTTTCCATCCCCTACGTAATGCCAGATGCAGTCAAATCTCTCTGCTTTTTTATGACTTTTACTCAAGCAAAACTTACGTCTTGCAGAGAATCAAACTCGGACCTTCCTCCTCGATATCAGGGCCCACCAGTGCCTCTACCATGGACCACCTCTCACAACGACAAGTCCATGTTGGTGCTCAACGACTCCGAAGATAGCCAACACCAAGTATTGTTGGAAAGCATTTGAGTAAAAGCTGAGGCAGCTTCATTGCAGGCAATTCAAAATACTAGCTATCACGTGACTAGTTCCTGCCAATCGAATCAAAAGAATATAGATCTTTACATTGGCATGCAAAGTGGCTGACAATGAACTGTTGCAACAAATTGTTTAATAGAAAGATATTTCTTGTTGAGTTGGCATTGGATATGGTTTAATTTCTATCTGCTCGACTTTATGGATTGATGATACGTAAGACTACATATATTTGCTTAAACACTGGCTGGTCACTATAGCAATGTAACCAAAAGGGACTTGTGACAAAAACAGCAAAAACGCTCATAAATGTTGGCTAAAGTTTAGTTGTCGCACTTGTAAAGTTTAATAGCTAATCGAATATCCCTCAACATGAAGTACTAGGTTCTGCAAACATTATCCGACGAAAGTACGATGCAAGTACGACGAAAAAATTTTTTTCTGGAGCACAACAAAGCAAAATGACTTTTACTTAAAATCTCGATTTCAGACATTTGCTTTGTGTGAGCATACGCGTGTGTGTGTGTGTTGTTACCACATTTCTCATCTCATTTTAGGTATGAGGGTATACTAGGAGCCAGCAAAGCGCTAGGAGCTGGTTTTATTGTCTTGTCGCACTGAGGTACTGCGCCTGTCACGATAATATCAAGAACAATCTGAACCAAGCTCCTGCGTAAAATTATGGTCATGTGGCATGCTTACGCTAATAGTGCTGACTTGGCAGAAAATCTGAAACGAAAACTACAAAACTGTTTTTTGGCTCATTTATTATTGGTTCTGCTCGTAGCACTGCCTTATTACCCAGTGAACTTTCAATATCGGCGGCCTTAATTCAACCAATGACAATGGACATAAGTCTAGGTGAAGGTTGTATAAATCCTCTATTGATTTTGATTGCGTTGGTAAAGATTTATTTAATTGCTATTTTCGTCAAGATTTGACATCCTGTTAAAGCCTAATCATAAGATTAATAATGAAAGTTTTAAATTAGCCGGGAAGAATTAACCTTGCTTTCATTTGATGTATTTGATTTCGTATGTTTATCAACGATCTGTAAGTGGTGTCTTTTAATTATGCTGTTTAGTTGGTAAAGAAAAAGATGATGCTTTTTATTCTAACAAGGCAGGACCCTGCACTTTTTGGCGAAGAAAAATATCTACGCAAAAATATTTTCAAACGCTAAAGAACAATTTTAAAATTATATAAAAAATTATTTTCATGGTTTTGATACATTTTGGATGTTGACCCCCTCCGGCCCCCCTCTTCTACTTATGGTTCGATACGATGTTTAATTTATTTGACGTCTTTCTTTACTTGTGTACTGCTGTTTTTTCATTTCATTTCAGTGTCAACTTTTGCAATAAATGATAGATTGTTGTGGCAATTTTGTACAACATTAATTCTTTAGGTAAAAGTAAGACTCTGAATACGTTTCTTTGACTCCCACCAACTGCAAATCAAGACCAAAAAAGGTTTATTGAAACCGCTTTAAGGGAAGATAAAATGCTTTAATTGAAGGAAAGTTTTACGAAATTGATCTTTAATTGTTTTGAAGGGACATGGCATTGCTTTACAAGAACGTGTAATAGCTTTACTTTTTGACATTTGCGTCCGCTTGGCATCTAGTTTTTTGTATTTGGAAAATGTTTTAGGACTACAGGTATTTTTAGAAAATAAAGAAGTTTTCAGCTACACTTTTCAAATTTTCTATACTTTGTGAAACTTTGATTCACTGAACACTGAAGCATGACTCTCTCGTGGGAGCAACACGTTACACCACTTTGCACAGACGGGGGCAAGACACAACATTTGACTTAACTGAAGAAGGGAATATACAAAGCAATAAAATTAATGCTAAGCGGAGATCCAACCATGACCGATGATATTAGTCTTAGTGACGTAATCAATCTTTTGAAGGTGTAGGGTTGGGCCAACCGATTCTGGACAAAAATTGGGAGGTGTGTTGCTACTTGTTTGCTTCCTACTTCTCCAATGCTTATTTATATATGAAAAAAACATATTCATGTCGAAAAAATGTTAAGTTCTGACTCCGCGGTTCCCAAACTTTTTCAAGTGCTGATCCTCGTTTCAAAGGATAGATGTCACATGCACTTCGAAGTAATTCGAAAAAAGTGTAGTGAAAATGGCTTTAGTGATTAAATATTTGGAATTTTTTTTACGTTTTTAGAGAGTGTAGTTTTACAAAAAAATTCAATTTACCGAGCCCGAGGTGCGTGTGGAGATTTTACTAGCTGACTCCGTCACATTTGTTGACACACGCCTACCTTAGCACTCGAGCGAATGGGGAGTTATTTGAGACAAGCATTAATCTAAATTTTGAGTGACTTTTGCAACCCACTGAAGTTCCGACCACAGTTTAGGAAACGCTGTTCTAACACTTCTCAAGAGGATCAAATTAGCCTACATGCATGTCTAACGACTAGTCTTCAATTTGTAAACTCGTCTCACTTGCCAAAAACAGTGAAATTTGCGTTTGATCTAGGATGTTAAAGAGATACGTACCATGCAGAAATCGACAGCTAAAACCTTGCCTCGAGAGCCTTCTAATCAAATAAGCGTTTAAAAGTCATAATCCGATTACGGATTTTACTTACTGTAAAAACATTGCTACAAACTGCCCCTGGCGAGTTTGACAAACTGCTGGTTGTCACAATCTAATTATTTTACTCGACTTGTCTCATTACAGACATCAATTTTAATTCATATTCGTTCAGACAGGCAATCTATTTTAGAAAATACATTATCGACAACAACAAGTATACCTCCTGATTTTAGGTCAATAACAATTAATTGTTTACTGTAATGTGAAAATCAATCACCAAAGCACCTGTGAGTTTACCAAGCTGAAGTTGAATAGTGCGTATGTCTACGTAACGGAAAAGTGATTAGGGTTTGAGGAACATTTTGCCTTACAACAGATCGAAAGAATCAGCTTGATTAGTGTTTTGTAGCATTTTCTTCTCCCGGGCATTACAATCGCATCCTTAGAAAAGCATCACTGGTCCAACCCTCATGGCTGATGCCGTCAGTGCCGGCGCCTCCGCATTGGATCTCCCAATCGCCTTCCAATTAATTGGCGCCTCCCAATTGATGTATGGGCTTGCTTCGATTGATTCGAGATTCGAGCTTCATTAGAAGTATCCATAGCCTGCATTGCGTGGTGGAAACAAGTAGGCCTATTCAACGCTTCTGCGAGCGTGCATTTATTACGTAAAGTAATAAATGTATTTAATTAAGCATTTATTAATTAAAGTAATAAATTTATTACGTAAAGTAATAAATGTACGCAATAACAATAAGAAACAAAAATAACATGTAACAAAAGTAACAAAAAAACCAAAGGTTACTTCAAATTTCTTTGATACGTCATGCTAGGAAAAACTGGCTTCGCAGCCATAAACTCTTCTTGTTGTTAGAAAACAAGGATCCTTGTCACTAAATAAGTAATCAAAAATAATAAAATGATCCTTGTCACTAAAATAAACGGAACAGAGATCCTAACTTTCAAAGCAGACTCGAAAACACATAAAAACCAATGAAAAAAGCATTTTTTCTTACGCTGATCTCAGACGCGGAGTTTAACCTCAATTGACAGAAAGCGTCGATTCCGTCAAAGCGAGAACGGCAAGTGGTGGTAAATGTCAGTAGTCTTCGAAAACAGCAAGCAAAAAGTGAATTTTCTGATTCAGACTAGGAATAATAAACTTAATTTGATTACGCAGTTACATTTTATTGTTCTAAGTATGATGTTTTTCAATTTAAATGAAAAGCAGATCGAAAATGAGGACGGTTGTGGTCATGGCCTGCGATTAAATTAAGTCAATAATCGAAAGTGTATTTTACCGTTATTAGATATAGACGTTAATTCAGCTTACTCAAAAACTTGTAGTCTAACAATGTAAAGTGGGTGTAATTTGTAATCAACTTACAGATATTTAGACAATTAAGAGACGCAATTTCCTAAAAAATTAATCAAAAATAGTTCTTCAGAACTGGCACGTCTACTCTGAATATGAATATTAATGAATTTAGATATTTTGCTTATCGGTTTATACGAAATGTTATTCTTGACCTTTATTCGGCGCTTGAGGATGTATAAAAGGTGTCGTCATTCGCGAAATAACCACTGTTTGGTAAAACACCAAACTGAAGTAGCTGGCTGTATCACGATGCAAAAGCATTGGTGTGATTAGCTTGTTCATACTGCTGCGCTTTCATATGTTAACAGTTTTGTTACGATAGCCGCATAGATATGTCAGATAGGCTAAAGTTTGTCTAAAATGAAAGCAAGGGTACATTGACAAAGAGAAACGTAAAAGAAGTTGTATACGGAAGAATGTCATTCTTAAAGATTTTTGTTGTTTTCTGCATTATGTTTCTATTGGGTGAGTTGACGCTAATTAATTGCATGAAATAATAGCTGCATGTTTACTTTATTTTTCTCTTCAACTTCGTGTGTGTTAGGGAGTATTGAGTGATTTATTTTGATTTTTAACTTTTAACGACTTTGGCTCAAGAAGGCAATGGTCTTCTGTTCAAGGCATGCCGTCCACATAGTCTGGTTTTTGTAAGCTTATACAACATGGCGACAAAGTTATGACAGTCACATTGATTGCGTCTGTCACTTTCAGTTTCTAAATATATGAAACAGACTGTTCAGATTAATGGATGTACCGGTAAATGATTTTGAAATGAAAAAATGACCTATAAAAGTCTTGTTTGAAGACAGAACGAAATTCCGAATTGAACAAAGGGTTTATTTTACGTGCTTGTGGTAGGCCTAAGAATGTGAGCTTTCTCTGCAACTTTCCAAACCTTGTTTTTGCTGATCTGGTCAAGAAACATGAAAAAGTGCAGTGCTTAGATTTAGGTTGTTCTTCTGAAACAAACGTATGAGGCGATGTTGGTGAAAACTGTTTTTGTTTCATTGCTTTTGAAAGACATTGCTCTTTTGTCTGGATACTATGGCACCATAATGTCAGATAAACCCGGTACAAAAGGTCGTGGTTGGTGTCCTAAAGTCACTTTTCTTTCAATGCACGCCCGTTTTTGTTGTCTTTAATCACCAATTTTAGTATGCAGGTCCATCAAAGATTCTAATTGGGCGTTTTTATTGTAATTCAAACTGCTAGCCATCATTCTTTCGTTCTTTTATTGTACAAGAGTGTTCGGAAAGTTAGTGTGCACTCTTTCATTTATTATTCTACAGTACATTACATTGAGATTACGTTTATTGCAATAAATGCGGAATATCGCTTCCATTGGCTTCAAGATACAATCGGACCCTTTTCAATCTGTAAATCTTAATAAAAATTGCAAATTGCAAACCTTAAACAAAAGGTTCTATTATCTGAAATAACAAAAGAGAAATGTAAAAGTGCACAGTGCCTTTCCAAACACCTGCTGCATAAATGACAGCGATTGAGTGGATAAAATAATGACTGCATTCCTATGTTTTTCTGTACTGGGCTAGCTGTAGGTACTTTCAACTTGGAGTAAAGTCTATTGGTGAAGTCATTTAGTTTTGATTTAAAAATTAAATTAACATAAAACTAAAAAGTTGCCTACAATGTTTTATGCTGAAAGTTTTCCGAACTTTTTCGCATTTCGAAATGAAATAATTGTCCTTACACAAATCCTTTATTTTACACAGTTTAAATATATTTTTTAAATCGTTGGCGCCAAGGTGGTCAGTTGGAAACAACAAAGAGATTAAAGAACACCCTTGGACCTGTGAAACTGGGTAGACGGGAAAGGAAGTCCCTGTTACATTAATTAATGACTCAAAATGTCGATTTTGAGGGTAAAGCTAAAATAAGATTTCGACAGCTTGGTGGTGGCGTCTATTGTTTGTTGATTTTTTAAACAAATATCGTGTCTGTAATGTCACCACTCATAGTGTGATTGTTTTCTTGCTGATCACTCATAATAAACAACGTTTGGATTGTTTGGCTTAAGTTTTTGTAGCTCACTAGGATGAAGGTAACGCTTTGATATTATTGCTTAATGCTAGCTGAATTAAGGCAATAATTTTCTTCGAACCGATTTTGCCACTAATTTGTACACAGCTTTATTTCCTTTGTCAGGATGTTTACAGTCATCTGTTATACAAATTTTCAAGTATATTTTCAATGTCCACAATTTAATTTATCAGTTCGTCTTCAAAGCGGACGGCTATTAAGTGTTTATTTAGTCGCAAGAACTTTTCTACTGCTGGCTTGAAGCCAAATTAAAGAATAACTTCAGAATCATTTCAAACGAATATCTTATGTTAACGTAATCAAAAGGAAATCGGACTTTTTAGTACGATTTAAACCTTGCTCGATGTTGTGTGCATGCTGTTTCCACCTAGTTTTGATTGGTTTCTTTACAACTTCTATTTATCATAAACTTGCTCTTTGAAATCATTGAATAAAGAACATTTGAATGTATGATAAAACTACATGCCGCATAGCTAATGGTCGAAAAGTTTTAACGTCATTTGTTGGTGCCTTTTGATGGTGGGGTGGTAAGCAATGCTGAGGTTGAAGAAAGAATTACCCTTTGTTTGAGATTGAGATTACAATTAATCTGCGACAGATCAGGATATTGTTCAGGGTTGCCTTACATGAAGAATGAAGATCTAAAGCTTCACTGCCACTCAGTTACGTTATGACAATTCTGAAGCTGCCTTTGTCGAATTTACCCCGTGTTGTCGCGAGTTTAACAAAGAGCGCTCGTTTGGCTTCCTAAACGTTCAGACTTAGTTGCAATCAATTTCGGCAATGTCGGTGAGTCAGAAAACCTTAATAATTAACGACAGATCAAATTTTTCTCTCAACCGTGTTCCCTACATTTTAAGATATCTAGCCAACCAAGTTGCATTCAAAAGCCATTATCGGTGAGACATATTTCTTCACTTTAAAACACAACATTGATGTTAATCCAAAGCAGTTTCTAGCTGCACCTGCAATACTTTCAGCATTAACATATGACATTGACAATAATTACGTATTTTTTAAGAAGTTCTCTAGCAGATGTTCGATTTTAATCACGTCTGGTTTAATAAAGGATTAATCGTTTTTAAGTGGGATTTAAGTCGGATTTTAATATCGAAAATCGACTTGGAAAAAGCTTTCCGTTTTTTTTAACGCAGTCAATTGTGTTAATTGCCTTAGTATCTTGGGACGCACTTAATTTTCAATTTAGAATACAAGAGAATTTAATAACATGTTTGCGGAACATAATTTACTATCAACTCAAATAGCAGTGGGTCATTTAACTTTCTTTAACAACACCAGGAACTTATTTGCTTGAAATCGTTTTAGCTTTTCAAAAGCTTGTACGTGCAATATAACTACACAATTTAACATATGCAGTAAGTGTTGCTTTTCTACTTTTACATTGCCTAACTTATGCTTAGTTTTTGCAAAAAGCAGTTGCGATGACACTTGTGTTTCACTATGAACACATGAATAACGCGCGTGAGCATCACATACGCACTTCTAGACTTGTTTTCTTTTGATGGAAGGGTTGCCACGGCAGCAGCCCAAGGAGTTTTCTATAAATCTCACAATCCACAGCAACACCCGTAGACTTGACTAATTCCGTTCCGAGTCTTGGCCCAGCAAGAACTTGTGCAATTGATCCGTTCAGTCCTTGGGCGGCCAAGCGGTCTTTTTTCATCGCAATTAGTTTTTGAATGCTTGGCAAGTTAGGAATCTGACGAAGAAAACAATACGATTGTAGGGAATCCTATTGACTGAATGACATTTTAAAACCAACAAATTGAATAATTTTCAGATTGATACTGGCAATGACAGAATTTTTTTAAATGCAAAGAATATCTATTTATTATATGGGGAGTCGGAGCCACGTCCTTTCAAAATGGTTTAAATTTTCGGTCATAACAACAAACCATCAGTATATTTCAAGAGGTTAGAATTGCTATCACACATCTATTCAATCAAGCATGTGAGCTCATACCTTGTTTGCTAGTCTCTGGTCAGACTGGGCCACGACAATGAGTTGACTGTTCTTCCTCATCACCTGTCTGCCACATGAAGATGAAGGAATCACGTAAAGTCTCTTTCCCAACATCACAACAAGCGAACAGGCCGGCTTTTTCCACACAATCTCTTTAGAGCTCAGCGCCAAGTAGGAAACCTGGACTACCGTTTTTAAAATGTTTATTGTGACTAGACAAATGGATTGAACCAACGCTTGTCGACTGCAAGGCGAATGCTTTGCCCACTGCAAGACCTCAATGATTGCGATTCCATAAATACTTTATTCGATACACGCTTTGAAATAAGCCGGTCGTTAGATGTTGTTCCGTATTTATCTGTCACCGATTTTAAAGTTCAGTGCATATCCCTTGGGAGTTATGATGTTTCTTTGCTGTTGCATTTTATTAAATTTCGCTAAACCGATTGTAAGGCATGTTACACATGTACTTTGATTACATATTTATATGAAATGATTTTGATAATTCAATTTTAAAAGCTGAGGTTAAAACGGTTCTACTGTATGTACTATATAGCATTTATACAAAAGTTAACCTATGCAAAAATGTTTTGTTGGGCTAAGGTGCTGTTGTACTTTTAATATGGCTTTCGAAATCTTTTCAATTTAGCCATTCCGCTTTTACATTGTTTTCAAACTGCATTATTTTGATATGAGATTACTCCTGATTAGCACCCGTAAAGTAGAGAAGTTATCGCAGAGCTAATAGAAAGAGTGCAAAACAAGGCAAGCGATACGAGACTAAACTTGTGCAAAGCTCTTTTGTAATGTAAAAATAATCCCATACATAAATCAGGATTACTTTTAATCCTAGTTTCAACTTTACTTCAATAAGTACAGCAGCCTAATCTCACTTCCAATCAAGTAAAGGCGTGGGCATCGGGTGAATAAAATTAATCTTTTTACAAATTTTAGCCGCGAACAAATATTGAAACAGATGTCAAATTTTATTTAGATGTCCTGTACTCTAGTGTAGAGTACACTTGGATGCCTGGGTAGAGTGTAAAGTATTATTTATTTTATATGCCAATCAAAATAATGGCACTGATGAAGTCGCCGAGATGAGAAGCAAAACTTCGGCGTCTTGTTTCTGTGTTCTAATATTGTTCTGTTCAATATTTGTGATAAGTGATTATCGTTTGTATGTGCAAACGCTTTGTAAGATCCACTGAAATTGTGGACCTTCGTCTTACGTCTGCTGGAATTACCATTTTAATAATCATTACAAGTCTGCTTATCCTTTGACAGTCTTATGGCATTACGTCGGCGGAGAATGTTAATTTTTAGTGTAGCAGCAAAATTGATTTTAGTCCTTTTAAGATACCGCTGATATCACCAGGTCTTGTCAAATGTGCTATTTGTAAGTCATTTATTAAACTGTAGGCAAGATATAGACGCCTGTTCAGCGCTGACATAGATTTGCCTGGGCGTAAAAATCAACATTTACAAAGTTTTAAGCCATTTGTTATCTCAGCGTTGCTCTTGGGCAAACATTTCTTTTTGTTCGAATTTTTTCACATCTTTTTCAACCATTAAGAAGACATATTGTTTTCATTTATTTCATTGGACTTAGCTGACTCAACTAACAAAATTGATAGATGTGTGTTCTGTGATACACAATCTCGCAAGCTTTTCAGCAAACCGAGCTTTGTTTACTGCGACCAGAACAGCGATCTAGACTTTGTTAAGTGAGGGAGGATAGTTAACAAAGTTAAAAGTAAAGCCAATTTAATTCTGGAATCATGGGAGTTTTGGAGGGGTGGGATTAAAGCCAAAAGTCACGTTCGAAAATGGGCAGATGATAGTGACATAATGTGACCCTTTATTTTAGATGGAGTCGTATTTATCAGCTGGCGGTAAACGATCGTCAGCCCTTTTCGTTATTGAATTTAAACCATCCTATGACAAATGCTACGAAGGGAGATTTTTATATAAGAAGCTTCATTTGTATGCGAAACCGATTTTCCAAACAATTTCATTTATTGGTGATGTGGTTGATCTTGCCATTCCTAACCCTCTAATTACAGTGGACAACAACAAATTTTGTCTTCTGTGTACCTGAAGATGGTTTGCTGATCTTGGATGAATTTTGGACACTGATTTCGAATCTGGCTTTGGTTTTTTCTATACCGTCGGGCTCTTGAAATACTTATATAACCGAATACACAAATTTCAAAATTTTCATAATTTATTGTAATACTTTTATTATATTTTATGTCAACTTCTATGATGCGTGTGAATGTACAAATCTCGCTTAAAAAGAAGACAGCCTTTCAAGTGTTTCGTCTGAGCCTATTTAAGCATACCTGGAGTTTGGAAGGTTTTGCACTGCGTTGGTATGTGGTGTCGCTTTTTTGTGCAAAACCAATGATGCAAACATTACGTTTTCCTCGCAACATATTTTTACAAAGGCAATATCCTGATGAAATCTTTATCATATTCGTCACCACCAGCATCCTAGCAGGATTGAAAAAACAAATGAAATTAGGAATATAAGAAATGTAGGAGCTTCAGCAACATTCGGCTACCATGCTATGATATGCTTTTGCCATATTTTCTACGAGCCCAATGCGATTTTCTGCTCTATGGTTTCCAAAGAAATGTCAATATCAAAGCTTGATTGCTTTCCAAGCTTCGACTCGTTGCCTAATGAAAAACTTTGCAAAGTGGTCATCAAAAAACAATTTTTGAATTTTAGGAGCAATAACAACAAGCCAGCATCGCTTTTGTAAGATCTAAATCTTTTCTTTAAATATCTACACCCTTTGCCTCGGTGATCCATTGCCCTGACAAAGCTTTTAGGCCTTCTCCTAATATTGAGCGGTGCAAGAAACACATCTTCTGAATTAGGTAAGGGCACATATTTGGCGTTAACCAGTTAAGCGTGTAATTTCAAATTCGCTGTCGCCTAGATCAGTGTGTGATTAATTTCAGACTTTTCGCTGTTTTTGCTATGCGAAGTTATTGTCTTTGAGACAACTTAAAATTCATATCTTGCTGCAATAAATGATGCATGTATAATTAGACGTGTTGAGGATAATGTTTGTGATGTCATCAAAATAAAATGACGTCACAACTGACGTCATAAACGCTGTTCTTGCTGAGTATAATTGCACAATTTTATCAAGTGAGAACTGTACAGCGAGAGCTTTATTTATTTTTGCAAGCTATTTATTTATTTTGCAAGGAGCTCAACATCCATGAAAAGCTTGGAAATAGGTCTACACCGAGAAAGAGCTGTGGCAGGGCTAAGTAATACTGAAGCACATGACGTTTACATTGCCAAAATCAAAATGTATCGATTGATATCAAGAAAGAGTTTATTATAGTGTTAATGTGTAATTTATGCATGACACCAATAAGTGCCGTACACACTGTAGCGGAAAAAGTCTTTTCTCATAAGCACTGTCGCGATAAACTCTATGGAACAAATACGTGTTATACGCATTATACGTATCAATAAAGTCTATGACACAGATACGTGTCATACGCACTTAACTGGTTAAAGCGCTGTAAGTTCTTTAGGTGCTTGCACATCTTTCAACTAAGATTCCCGTCATTGCGGTTATTCAATGGCCAGAGAAAACTAATGAGTTTAGGGTAACCCAACAGCAACCCCGAAGTTAGGGATCGGACTTTCAAATCTCTAAGCGATTTTGCAATTTCAAATGTTAAGAATATGTGTTGTACTGAATAGCTTTTAGTTTGTAGCATCATTGTCTATTGGTTTTACTGCTTGAAATACAGGTGTGTACAATTTAATATTCCCAATGTGCAATAGCCAAGGCATTTGACTTGCAGATATTGCTAGGCAAGTCCAAGTTCGATGCAAAATGTTACCCATAAGCCGGCGATCCTAACCCCTAAATGAGACTTTATAACACAAATCAGCGATGTTGGAAATGCATCCTCGTTGCAAAGAAAAATAGCCAAGTGTAAATGATTTTGTACACCCTTAGCTAATTATTTCTGGCGTACAAAAATTATTATTTTATACTACATTTAACAAAATTAAACTTGGTCTTGTCTGTAAGAACTGCTTGTCCCAAGGTCGAGATAAAAACTTGCAAGTTCAAATCCAATTTTTGGGCTTTGTTAGAATCTACAAACAGTCTCCTTTTATCACTCTCACGTTCATATCTTAGATCTTGCTCAAGCATCAACCCATCAGTGTCTGTACAATAGCATAAGCCATCTTTGGAATCAAAAACGAGAATAGTCTTTTGTTGCAATGGCAGAAGTGAACAATTGTGGTTACTTCTTTAAGAAAATTTCACCCCTTCAATCGCGACCCTAAAATTTCAGCTTTATTTTTCAATAGTATCAAATCTTACGTGATCATTTAACATATGCTAATTTATGTAAACTGAAATTTTTAATCTTCTTTTCTCCGGGTCAAATTCACTTCAGGTACCTTCACTAAAAGAGTTAGATTCTAATAAAGTCCTTGCAAAAGTAAAAACTTTTGTAGGGACAGGAGTAGAAATTGATTATCGTTTGTATGAGGAACTGCTTTGAGAGAAGACTGACAATCTAGGTAGATAATTTTTATATTGTTTTTCTGGAAAACCCTCGAATGGTGGTTGAATAGAAAAAGCAATCCGTCACATGATCAGTCCGTTCACGCCAGATTATGAAAACTGTAAAAAGCATCTTTTTCTGCTCGCCAGTAGCCCAGTGCAGAAATTAGGTATTGCATGCATTACAAAAAGTGAGGTGCACACATTTTGTCTTGCTAATTAACTTTGCAAAAATCTATCTTGGCAACCAAGTTAGGTTTCGTCGATATGTTCATAGCTTGTATTTTCCACTCACAAAACAAAAATTGTTGGATCATTTTTACACTTTTCCTAGTTGGCATTATACATACTTATGAAGTCCATACACAATAAGATTTCCTTGAAACAACGAAAGTTTAATTTATATCCAAATTGCATTTATACAGCCAAAAGACTGATGCAACTACAAAAATTTTATCACTCACAGCTGCATCTTTATAGTACTATTTTCTTTTCAATGAGTAAATTATTGATGTAACAAAACTTTACCAATTAAACAAATGATTATATCCTAAGACTTTGGTTCTCAACCGGTCGCCATAACCCACTAGTGCAGTGCTCCCAACCTTTGTGATGGCTCGCACTCCTAAAGTATTTCAATATGTTCTCGCACCTCTAAAATATCCTAATATGTTCTCGCACCCCTAAAATATTTTGACATGTGACGAATCAATAACATGTCCCGGGCCAAGATGTGGGGCAATTTTGAAGTCACGGCTGAAATTGCTTGTACTGACCTTTTTTTTGGAGATCAGCATCATCTCTGGCTGAATTGAAGGCCAAGCAACAGGCATGCTGCAATTAGACACAGATTGTGCAGAACAATTATCACAAGATGAACTGAGCATGACAGAGTAATGCAACACAAAAATCTGAACGACAATCTCGCACCCCCTAAAATGCTGCCTCGCACCCCTGGTTGGGAACCCCTGCACTAGTGGACCACACACATACGTCGGGTGGATCACGGCTTCACTTTTAAATACTTTGGACAGTGGTTCCTAAAGTGGAGCAAGATATAAACTGCAGTAGAAGTCGATCTTCAAAAAGTCTCACCCTTTGATTGGATTAAAAACACTAAATTCGATTTATGCAGAACTTTTGAAGCAAGCGACGAAATATTTTACAGAACAAAAGCGGGCCACTACTATAAAAATGATAAGATCCCCTGTTCTTAACGATTCATTATCGCTTATTAGTAGAATTTTAATTCCATAACTTCAACAAAAGAATAGGCCGAAGTGCAGTGGTTACCTGTGGATAAGTTTTACAGAAATGACAAATTCACACAGTATGATATAAAGCCTAATCGTGATAAAACATTTGTTAAGTGCCTGACAATTTTGGATGCATGAACACTCAGGTTGCACTTAAAGTCTCCCTAATGGTAAAGTATTGCGCTCTGTCATTTTCATGACATTGAGCACTCTTTCGACAAACGCTTAATGATTGGTGAAAAGAAAACTCGAACTTATACCTCAGGACCACACATATCTCAAAAACTAGACACTATAAAAGAAAGCTAATTGCAGATTTGCGTTTAGCACCCCAAAGTTACCCTAGTATGGCCTAGCCAAACCCCCAAACCGCCTTATTAACAGTAAAAACTCTGATGTTTAGTGTTATCGGCCTATGGACAGAACTTACTGATATTTCCGTCCACAGCACCTCGAGCGTGGAATCTTTTATCGTTTGGGGTGGATTTTTGTTTTATTCAGCCTTTTTTGACATTTTTCCTAAAAGATATAATATAGAAATTTTGTAAATTTTTGCATTGTCCGTTTTTTTGAGGAGAGAGAAAAAATGACATTAGTCTTGACATTGTGAACGAAAATGAGAAAACTTTTTCCGCAAATGTCTTCCTCTTACTTAAAACAGAAAAAGCTCTGAATAAATTGAAAGCTATGAATACAATTGTGATGTCAGTGAGTGCTGATTTTGATTCTGCTGTTTATTTTAACTTGTTTTGTTCGTACATTGAGATTGTTTGAAATGTTTGTTTTACATCAGGTGGCCGGGAAGGAAGTTTTGTTTCTTCAGCCAGCGATAAAACTCGAGATGAAGCCAGGTAATACTATCTTTGTCTGCTCGTAAAATTATTTTAGGACTTTTCCCATGGCGTCAACGTTGAATAAACCATTTTTAAAGCGTTTTGGCGTCATTGCTATCGCCCTTTTGAAAGGTCAACCATACCCAAAACCATTTGAATCTTGATTATATTGAGAAAATAGTGACTCGAATGGCCATATTCTACAAATAAAAACTTGAATATATTTTTATTCGTCGTGAGTTTCTCAAAAAACATCCTATTGATAACGAGATTGTACTTTTTTGGGGAAGGAAAAAATTTACCACCTTCTCCGAAATCTTTAAGCATTTTACCCTTTTCAAAGATTTACTTTTTCTAGAATCTTGCGAAATACACTTTTGAGACTTTTAAGAGATATTACTCGATCCATTCAACTCATATCACACAAAAAACAGCTCTCTTTAAAACACAGCTTTGCGAACATTACGGCCATATATATGTGGGCAAAGTTACTCCATGGTAGGCCTACGTTCGTAAGGTGTTGCTGTAAAAACCAGTACATATTCTTTGCGTACGCTGGTATATTCTAAAGTACTCTTGCATATTCTAGTGCACGCTTGCATATTGTGGTATATGTTTGCATATTCTACTGCACGCTTGTGTATTCTCGTGTACGTTTGTAGACTGTGCCACTAAACAAAGAGTTTGTTTCACTAAAGCATTGTTTTTCTTTTACAGTACTTAATTAAAAAAAAATTACGCCATTTTGAGCAGTGCTTGTTTACCGGGTGTATAATAAGGGAGTTTTACAATGGGTGAAACAAAAGATCGGGCACAAATCAAGGATCTTAAATGATACAGTAACGATAATTACAATTGTCCAAAGGTAAAAGAATAACATTTTAGAATCTGCAACCATTTATCTTTAATTCTAAAGTAAAATGTCGGGTGCAGTCTTAGAGTACTTGCTCCAGGTAACTACCGTTCAATCAAAGGCATTCTTAAACGCGGCATACTAAGTTGTTAATAACACGCTCGCATTCCTCCTGTGACACTGTCAGGGTAGATTGTTATCAGAAATCCGGAAAACGAGGAGCTCATTACCCTATGATTTCACCAGTGCCGTGAGCTTCTAAGTTCTTGACCAACTTGAAAATTTGACTCCTGTTCCCAAATGAGTTGAATCTGAACTGGTGCCTGCTGTACCTTACTCGAACAATCTTGAAATACTTGGTTTCGTAACAGGTCTTCTCGCAAACGATCTTCTGCTCCATTAAGCAAGGCATGATCAGGCTATTTTTCATTTAATTTACACTGCATTACTAATTTCCTGCGACAATGTGAAAGCAGAAGAAAGAATAAAGTCATTAGGAAAGATTTTAGAAGCTGCTGCTTTGTTTCAACAATTGTGAAACACCCTAAACATCCCACGGTTAACCAAAATTTTGCAAGGGTGTACCAAAGTAAGGAGGTGTTCCGGTACTTGAAATAAAGATCTGTTTTTAAAAATTACCGCTAAAAAGACAAAGTTATTAAGATGAGAACATTTTTTTTGAGATCAACCTCAATGTAAGCAAGAGCACTCGCCCGTAACGTACGTTACTTTACTGTTCAAATTTTATTTTTCTTGTTCATTTGATTTAAACATGATTTGGTGTAGAGATTTTTCGGAAAGTAAAATACAGTGTGCCACTAGAAAAAAAAAGGTTGGCAAGCACTGTTTTAGAGAACCAAAAAGTTGTCAATAACTTACAAGCTTATAGGCTTGCCCATGGCATTGTACATTATATATATCACGTATATCTTAATGTAGCGTAGTGGTATTTTGAATGGCAGTTAAATTTTAATTTTAATGGCAAACAGCATTGTTTCAATTTATCATGTTTTGACTAATCACGAGTTGATTGAGACTGCACCACTTCTAAACAGACCTGAACACAATACGAATTTCAAAGACAATTGAGTTTTGCCGTTTAGTTACGAATATCTTCCGAACGAATGGTGGTCCACTGTGTCTTTTTCATAATAGTTTTCCTAAGCTTTAAATAAACAGTATTATATTATTTGTATACCTTTTGCTTTCAACTACTTTTAATCGTCAGGAATTCTTCACGGCATACGGGAAACCAAGACGTTACAGGTGAGTGAACACGCTTGCATTTTTTATTTTTTGTTGGAAACAAATACAAAGATAAGATCTTTTTGTTTTTTGATGGCAGTGTCGGGTGCGCGATTGGTAGAAAAAGTTTATCGCTCATACGTCAACACCCAGCGAGTTTGGAGATCATAGCAAGTAGAGTTTGTTTTGGTGCTGCCAAGTCAACAAAGCGACTAAACTGAAAAAGAAACGCTCTTTTGAGAAAGAATTACATTTGGTCTTTTTTCGCAAACAAGCAAAGGTGTAGGATTGAAAAAAATTGATTTCCAAACGCGTTGTGCCAAACCATAAAACATAAACATGTTGTTATTAGTCTATTTTAGGCTTGGAACCAGAATTTTTACTTTTGAACGCTATTTCAAGTGATCGAAAGGTGCCGTCTTTCTTTATATGAAGGGCTCTTCACTTGTATTAGACCTACTTTGTTCATGTTTTTTTAAAAATTCTCTGCTAATATTATTCATGTATAAGTGTCATGCCTACCTTTTAAAGCTTACGTATGCGCTGAGTCACCAGATCGTTTTTCTCTGTTTTCTTTTGTTACAAATCCCATGGGATAGATTCTGAAATTGACGGATCGAAAAGCCGTTGTCTGAGCTGAATTGCCTCTGCTCTCTTTTTGTTGCCCGAAAGAATGTTTGAGAAGCCAGCGTACCATAACCTCTTTCCCGCTGTTAATAACAACAAGAAAAATTATGTGAAATATAAGCTTAACCAAACCATTTTGCGATTTGAAATCTTTGCGCAAATAAAATAAGCCCAAAGCTTATAATGCTTGTGTTTTGAATGCACATACAGGATGGGTAGAAAAGCGCATTTTTGCTTTGTACTTGCTATCATCCATTGCCACCAACCAAATCAACCGACTCGATGGTATAGCGGTTAGAGCGTCTGTTTCGCAGTCGGTAGACCTCGGGTTCATTTCCCAAGTCGGGTCATACTAAAAGACACATACTAAAGTCGCTCAGCACAAAATAGGAATGGTGTGGAGAACAAGCCGGCAAGCTTGCTTGTTGTGTTTTTGGGCAAGGCACTTAACGGGACGCCTCCATCTTTATGTGGAAGACAGATGGCCTACCCGTACTTCACCTGGTTACAATTGTGAAGCTGCTCACCCAGAATGTCGTAAAAGGAGACTCTTGGGTATCCATCAATGGCAGTGCGCCTTGTTGGTGGTGGGGCTACTAATCATTCATGACTTGTTCGAAATGGGCTGCCATCTTTCCCCTAGCCTAATTCAATTAGATTGACGGCGTGTACCTGGATTGCCATTCGTGCCGTATCTCCATCCCGAGGAAGAGCAGAGGTAGCCACAACAACAACAACAACAACCAACCAAAATACGTATATTTTCTGACACAAGCTAGACACGTTACCTTTGCGACTGCATCTTTGGGTAAAAATACATTTTTTTTCTTTTTTGGTCGCTTATTTTGCCTAGTTAATTTACATTCCCAAACGAACTAGTCAGAAAAAAGTCAAAGATTTTGCACTTTGAGTTGACTTTATTAACTTTAATCGGTAATTAAATGAGTAATTTTTTATTAAATTATCTTTTTGAGCAGAAAATCGTGAAAAGTATCTTCGTTTTACCAGCGAAATGCGAGATCAAAGAGAAACTTCTGGCGGCCGGGTGCAATTCAAATGTCGCGTTGAGTCTCGGCCGAATGACCACATGGTTTATACATGGTAAGTTAGTGGTGACCCCTTTTTTTCCAGTTCAATGAATATCGCTGTTGGTGGCATTCAACTATTTACGTGCTATTTTTGAAATTTTTAAAGGCGCTAAGTTTTGATCAGATCATTAAAAGTAGATATGATCAGCAGCGGATCCAAAGACATTTGGAGGAGGGAGGTAGGGGCAAATGGAAAGTCTATTCTCAATTTAAATCAAAGATGAAGACCGTTTTTTGTAGATCAACATTTTCAAAATTTAAATTAAAGTATTGTCAAATTCAAATTGAAGGCAAAAGGCTTTTTTATTTTTTTTTGAGGGGATCAACTTTTTCCAAGTCCAATTTTTGAAGTATGGATTATTATTATTACTACGAAAGAAAAGGCCTTCGTGAAAGTTATTGAAAAAAAACTATTTTGTAGCAATGTAAAATTTTTTTACGTTCCTGAAAAGGCGTTGTTATTCTTTCTAAACATATTGTTGCCTTTAATGCTAGAAATAACTTTTCATGGCCTAGAGCTGCCAAAGTCGGTTTCCATTTTCTTTCTCTTCAAAAATAGCTCATGACATTAGAATTATGATTTTTATTTTGTTGCGTTATTATTCTCCGATCAATGGAAAGCCTTTCATTGGTTGCGCAGGAACATTTTTGTTTCAATCTCGATTTAGATTTGCCAGCTCGGCTGGCACAAAGCTGTGCGAGCGAGGAGGAGAAATAGTCATCAAGCGTCTGTCCAAGTGCACAACAGCATAGTCATGGTGAGATTTGAACGCACAATAATTGCTTCCATAAATTTGTTGTACGAATTTTGGTGAAGGCGCAAGCGGTGCTGCGTGAATATTTTTAACAAAATAAGGCGTTTTTTTGGTAATGATGTTCACTTAGCACAGCAATTTAAAATATTCGTTATTTCCTGTTGATGTGGCACTGTGTCACATCTTCCTCTTCTTGGTTCGCTGTAGTACCCTTGTAATATAATTACTCTATTTTTCTATGCGTGGCCGTCAGGAGTGAAAATATAAATGGATGAACGCATAAACCAAACAAATTGTACCAGTGCACAAGTTTTTGTAGAGTGTGTAAGATTAAAGTGATTTCCAATCTTAATGACCTTCAGCTCTGGCTTAGGTACAAGGACAACATTATTTTTACACCTGAAGAAGACAGCTACCGGGTAACAATCCGCAACAAGCAAACCGAATCCCGACTTGTGATAAAAGATCTTACAACATTAGATTCCGGAAAATACAGATGTGAAGTCAGCAACGGATTGATGAGGATCTTTACCACTGCCGAGCTTAAAGTTTCATTTAGTAAGTTGCCGATGCAACACTGTTTCTTACATATTCTGAATACTGCGTCATGACTATAAGCAAGGCTGATTTTTTGTGGGGGAGAGGCCAAACAATGACATTTTATATCATTCGCCCCCACTATACCAAATCGGGCACCACCGATTCAGAACATGCCTGCAACTAACCACATTATTAGCCACTAAGTGCTGAGTGCTCCTACTCTGAATATAATCTAGGCGTAGTCACAAACAAAATGAGAAGGAGAGTCAACTTTCTTAAAAAATTCTTTCACATTGGTAACACAACAAATATAGAAAATGTTTCCAATTCTACCGTTCGTAGTTTTTTCAAAATTTGGTGTTCAAGGTACTGTTTGCCCCCACCACCCCTTGTTTTCATGGAGTATTTTTGAGTGAAATTAGGTAAATTGACAATGATATTTTTCGGAGTCATTAGCGCAGTGACCGCAACATATCCGTTAGCACAAACAATAGCTGTTTTAACTGCAGACAGTGACACTGTTTCGACCTATCAGGTCTCTTCAGCGCGGTTGGTGATCGGTCACCATCATCAACTGCACCAACTGCACTGAAGAGACCTGATAGGTCGAAACAGTGTCACTGTCTGCAGTTTGTTCAAAGCGCATCGCAGGCCTCTTTTATTACTTTAATAGCTGTTTAGTTGTGCTTTTTTCCAAACCAAGTATCAATATATCATTTTTAGTAATTATACAAAGAATAAGCAAGCAAAGCGATCATTCATCAGTTGTTAATAAGACAACCTTAGATGGCGCTTTTCAAATAATCGTTGACTGATAGTCATAAATTAAAGCTTGTGCTTGATTGTTGGAAAGACAAGCATAAATTGTAGCCGTTTGTTTGAAGGGGGTACGGCGTACTGGTTTAAACCATCGAAGTCCTAAAAAGTTAAGGCCCAATCTTTCCTTTTTCCATTTCCCAAACCAAGCAGAGACCCGATAAACTTAGATAAATAATGTTTTTTGAAAATTCTTGAATTGAGCCGTTGGTAAGGTAGATTAATTGTCCTGACAACCAAGATTTTCTTCAGTAATCTTCCAAATTTTCGGTTGTCGTCACCACGAAGCGGCCCTGCAAGCTGATTGAGATAAAGCTTTTTGAAAACCTTTACCGCATGGTTTACCGCCTAATACGCCTTTATGCTACCGCAGTAAGCAATTAGGCTCTTGCGTGAAATGAAAATGCACTTAAAATTTGTTCTGTTCGGTCAAGTGCCAGCTCAAAACGATTTTTTTGCTGAAATGGCAGAACACATGTTGTTTACTGCATATTTTTACGTCACAATGTTAAGGATTAAACATTTTCTCCATTGCTGCCTTTCTCGTGAAACTAATCCCTTCATCGTGCCCTCATTTTAAGGATTTACTGCAAACTACGGCAGAAGGCGTTCTGCGTGAGTTCATTTTTAAAATGCGTCGACCTTTTTTTAGAGCAGAGTGCAGTTCATTGCCTTGCGACTGACGAAATAAAGGTATAACAACTGAACATTAACTGAAATGAGATTTAAAACAGGGTGTTTTCTACTCAAAATATATTATGGTTTGTGATTTATCATGGCAATTATTATGTAAATTTTTTTGCTCTGTCCAAACCTGTGCAAAAAATAAAGACAATTTTTTTGCTTCGACTGGTTTTTAAACTCTCCTTTTTCTTTAGGCCGTCCGCCAGTGGATGATCACGAGATGTAAGTGTTTTGATGTAGTTATTGCAATCAAACATTTGTTGAAATTTACTTTTGTTAAAATGCTGACTGCAAAGATCGATAGAGGTTGATGCTGACTTGAAGCGCAAAAACATCTCGTAGACTAGCAAACTTAGTCAAGTTTGCATCTTTTGTTATTGATTTAAGTTTTTTATTGCTATTACATATTTTCCTCCTCCAAAGCATTTCTAAAATACATTCTAATCAAAGCCATGATATAACCCAGGATTTAGTGATTTTAATCGTGGCGACATACCGGTAATTCATTCTGGGTCTCAGGAAGAAGTGTTCTCAAATAACAAATCCTCTGCTCTAATTAAAATGGAAGGTTTCAAACGCGGAATTCTGCAAATTCTTTGCCTGTGGCATTTACCACACCTGCCAGTTCAGTAATTCGACCCTGGTTTCATATTATTCTGTACTGCCTGATTTATAGGAAAATTCCTCAAGGAAGATGTGAAGAATATAAAGGAGAATCATGTAGTTCTCTACTAGCTGGTAAAAGCATTTACGTAGACCCGTTCTTGCCACTGCCTAAAATGGAATTGGAAATAACAAAAGCACTTAATCGCATAAGTAAGTTATTACTCTTTAATGTAATGGCATTGCAACATTGCCTTTTATTCTCCGATTAAGAAGGTCATCACAATTTGCATAAAGCTGACCTATATTCAAGAGATATGCTTTCGAAATTGCAAGTGCTACCAAGAACGGTATGTCTATATCACAGACACAGGAATCACACAGGAAAAATTGCTCTGAAAAAACATTTTTTCAAGAGCACAAAAACCCGCAAATCCCATTTTGGCGCTGCATTAATTTTGTTAATGTGTTTACCGTTGCTTTTCTTTGGGCTAAAACCGCGGCATGAATGAATGGATTTGCACATCTAGGCCTAATTCAAGTTCCCACCACAAACACCATCAAGGTTTGGGTGTAAGTGAAAACGGAGATTGGTTTCGAACTAGTCATGAATGAAGAATGCATACCGGTTGCCCCACCTCCAGCAAGGCCTACTACCATGGGTTGGTGGCCTCTTACCAAGTGCTGAGTGAGTAGCTGCACCATTTTAACCCGATGAAGCCGGAATACCTTGCTGGATTCGTGATTGCCGCTGCAGATCGGTTTCACGAAGCAGCAAGCCGTCAACAAGCTGACAACCGTTTTCTTTTCAGAAAGTACCGATTATGTGTCGCCAAAATGCAAGCATTACGCTTTTCCGGCTTTTTGCAACTTCGTGTTTTCGCCTTGTGAATATCAAACTGATTCTGATAGCGGGAAAAAGAAAGCTGTCCCCGTTAAGTTATGCCGTGAAGACTGCGAGTTAATGAAGTACGATGTATGTGAGGATGAATATCAAAGCAACAAAGATGACAAATTTCTTCAGGTGTGCAGTGAACTAAGTCTTTAGTTTGTCTAAACAAATGAATATCCGGCCTGATAGAAATTTGAGCTACTTGCTGATTTATATAAATTGCACACATGTTTAATCTTTTATTCGGCTACAAACGATATCCAACCATTGCCCCAAAAATTTACTCTTGGCAATACCAATTTAAAGAAAAATCATAGTGGGTAGCATTCGCGATCCTGTCTAGCTGAAGACATTTTTAACTCAAACAAAATCATAGACCTTTTTTATGGAGTAAGTTTTTCGAGGTGACATTTTTGCTATTTTTGGCCCCAAGCAAGGATGAACACCCTTTCATTAGTGATTAAGGTTTTCAAAATTAACTGGGACCCGCAGAAAATTGCTGTGTGTGGGGTCGCGATCAACAGCTTGAGGGGTCCCTTGTTACACTGGCTGCCCAGTTGTGCCGACGCTTTTTGGGAACCAATGAAATGAAAAAAATTACGAAATGAGGCTTAAACAAAATATTAGCAACACATGAAACTCATTGTTGATGGGAAACTTGATAAAAAATTATTAAAATCTGATGATTTTACAGAAGTGTTTTAGTCAAACCCGAAAAATAAATATTTCAAAATGCTTCGCAGCCCTCGTAAAAGTACTTCCCACACCACCAGTGAGCTGAGGCCGAAAGCTTCAAAACCACTGCTTTACATTAAAGCATGACATGATTTCGTTGCAATCATGTCTCGTGAAGCTCTTGAGTTTTTCCGTTTAGTCTCCAGCTGCATTGCAGTGTTTTATTTGACCATAAAGCTCAATGCGTGGATGGCAGGTTGTGTTGCATTTGCAGCTCGTAAATTCATTTTCTTGTGCACTTATAGATTATGTTGCATTTGCAGCTCGTGAATTCATTTTATTGAACACTTACACCAGCTTGTTGCAGCCGATATTGTTTGCGAATCGTTTGTATTTTCATCTGTGCCTCTCCTTTTCTCTGCATAATGCTAGCAACCGTTGTTGATCGCAACATGGCGCTATCTGAAGGTACTCTCTCTAGGTTTGATTGATCCATGCTTTCTATTCTCAGCTCGCATAAGCCTGAACAAGCTTCGAAAAACAGAACGTTTGACTCTGCTGCAAAAAATTGCTGTATCTGTAATAGCATTACCACCAGGTTTTCGGAAGAAAAACAACTAGTTATGATCTTTTACGCTAAAATTTGGTATTTGAGTAAAAAAATAATAAGCACTATTTTGTGTTATAAACACACGTTAGAAGTTTTCTTATGCAGCAAAGCTTGGGAATCACTTCCGATTTTTGTTACAGGAGATTTTCAGAACTGCCAACTGCAGCTTGCTTCCTCGTACTACATCACGTGGCACAAAGTGTACCAAAATAGACCTTCCTCATATCAGCGAAAAATCACAAAACTGCTACAACGACACCGGGACGTCTTACAAAGGCGTCATGAGCATTACTAAAACCGGAAAACAATGTCAGCCTTGGTCAAAGGATATGGTCATTCAGGTGCATTTGTTATAAGTTTTGTTTGATGCTAAGCTTAAAAGGTGAACTAATTATGCCCTCAACCAAGTCGTACTCTGTAATATATTTTAATCTTCTAATTCTCTATATAAAAAAGCTTTCAGCTTTTGTAAATGTAATGAAAGGTTTCTGCTTTGTAATTAAGTATATCCCCGGTGCAAACATAACTGAACCGTACGCTGACAGCAACGTCGGAACTTTTTTTGCGTTGCCGCATTAAAACTATCGTAAAACGCAAAAAAAATGTACCGTTTACGCCAGGCTAAACGACGGAATCAAGCTTCCAGTTTACAGTATACGTAAAAGGGCAAACAAAACCCAAAAGTTAAATTCTAGGCACATTTCATAAAACCAGTTTAAATAACTTTGCGTACAATACCACTACTTGTAGACACAACCCTTTTACTCAAATTTATTTCTACTTTTTCTCCTCATTTTTTTGTCGGCGCAGTAGTTTAGTGCGATTAAGCGGAGGCTTGTTGTCGTGTGGTTGCGAGTCAGCGCTTTATAGCACAGTCGACGCCAGCACTTCATCGCTCAGTCAGTGCCAACACTGGCTTGGAGTTGTTATGCTCTCGGAGAAGGTAATTTACGGAGATTTCCGCTCTTTAGTCGCACCCTTGTGGTGAAATGCACCCTGCCAGCAGTGCAGCAAACAGCGGAGCGGTCTGAACACAAGATGTTCTGTGCATATCCGCTAAGTCATCCAGTGACCGGAGGATCAAAATATGATAACAAAAAGAAAAAAATCGAAAAGTAATTGCAATTTTATTGTTAATTAGATTTAGAACTTGCTGTTCATATGCAGAAAGGTTTTATTTCATGTTGTCTTGCAGTTCAAAGAATTAGCTGGAGGCCACAATTTTTGTCGAAATCCAGGAGATAAGATGGATATGCCTTGGTGCTACACAGATAAAGCCTTGCAGAAAACAGAAGTTTGCAACATAGAAAAATGTGGTAATACATGAAAACAGTTTCGATAAAAATTGATGCAAGCGTAGGAATAGTCTGGAGCACGGGAAGGAGCTGAACATCGTTTCAAAATTTTTTTAGTTTCTTTACTTTCAAAAAACCTTCTATCCCTTCTTGAAAGCTACTCGTCACCATAACAACCAGTCATCTATAAAAACATTTCTGGTTAAGATTTTTACCTGAGAGTCGGAGTGGTTGTCAAAGTTAGTTACTTTCCGCTTTCTAGGACATAGCTTATTTCATGTTCAAAATTATTGAAATCGCGGAAAAAAAGGCCCAATGACAGAAAAAGTTCAAAAAGAAATCTTCATGTGTCTTAACCAACTTTGGAGATAAGAAAAAGTTTTTAAGGAGGAACATTACCCTCCTTATCATGTTTGCTGTATACCGTCTTGGTCATGCCAAAACAAAATTTCCTCGTTGAAAAAACTCTTAATGAAGAGCATAGAAAGAGCCTCACAGGTACTAGCAAAAACAAAATTTATAGCATCTCCACGAAGGTAATCAGTAACGCGGTAGAGTGGATAAAATCGCCGTTTCACAGCGGAACAATCCAATGACAATGCGGCTAAAGGGAAGCAACCTACGTTGATGTCCTCTTCTTGGCACCATCTCACCAGCAGAATATTATTTGGAAATAATACAAAACAGTTCAAGCAAATGTTGAAACTTAGCAAACTTCGACCTAGGTCTGTATGACGGCCTTATATTTAGTATATTTTTCGTTATCATGCTAGCCTTGAAAATAAATATCCAACAAACAAATAAACAAAACAACATTGTTAGTCTTGATGAAACGGATTGCCCCATAATTACCTATCAAAACAGCGTTTTTGTTTCAGTTTTTTCTTCTAAAAACAACTATTTGATGGTGATTCTGGTGCCCAGTGTTGCCATTCCTTTGGTGTTGGTTTGCATTTGTCTGTTTTTATTTCTTTGTCGATGGAAAAATTCAAGATCAAAAAAAGGAATAGCTAAAGAAGCAACAAAACCGATAGTTATGACCACTTTTACTCCAATGAAGGTACAGATGTTGTCTATTTAGCTGAGAGCTGTGTTTAAAAATCAATTTCAGAGCTAATATTCAATATATTACAAATAATAAACCGGTCGTGGAAGTGGTATTTTATTCAACTGATTGCAGTTAGCCTATATGCCTTAACATCCATTAATTAAAAGTAATATCTTAAACAGGCTAACACCAGCTCCTATAATTCGTATTATAACGTAATAAAGGCACTGGCTTGGCTGGGAATTAAAAGCATATATCGCATCAAGCTCATTGTAGTGAGCGTGCACCTTATATAGCTTAAAATTAACAGCATCAGTTGAAAGGGCCGATGGCGGAGTGGCATAAACCGCATGAAGCAATTCATGTGACCGTCGGTTCAATACCTGAGTCCACCTGACGAGTTCTAATAGGAACGAAACCGGTCGTGGAAGTGGTATTTTATTCAACTGATTGCAGTTAGCCTATATGCCTTAACATCCATTAATTAAAAGTAATATATTACAAGTTCATCTTATTTTTACGACTTTACAAGTCAATAAAGATACAAATGTTTTTGGTGTAAAACTTTACCTACTTTAACAATAAGAATATTGTCTTCTCTCTTTTTTCGAGCAGAATTTTGTCCGCTAGGCTGAAACTGGGACATAGGTTGATACCATTTTTTTGTACGGGTGATTGCTGACTGCTTGCAGTCTTCCAAACATTTTGCTCATCTCTGTCCAATGAGTTTAAAGAATTTCTTGCCGTAGTATGGCGTTTTTATTACTTTAACTTTGTTTCAAACCGTAAGTAATTTTTACCACTTTTAAGCAGATAAATATCTTTTGCAGTCGAATCTTCCTAATTTAAATGCCAGCTTTGTACGTTTGCTTGAAGAAATCGGCAACAGCGCTTTCGGAAAAGTTTACAAAGCTCAAGTGCTTTCAAATCCGCTGTTTTGTACAAAGTTTCCGGTGGGTATTCAAGCGTGCCATTTTTCCAATTGTTGCACGTGTGAATTTTTAACACTTGAAAATATCAAGTGCTGTAACTTTATCAATCTGTTTGTTGCTAATACTTATTAGTTGAAGGTTTTAATTTCTTCAGGTGTGGTTTTGGTATCTTGATCTCGCTAAATCCACATAATTGGATGTTTCATTTGCAATTAATTTGGCTCGGAAATTCTGTATATCTTTATCTCTCAGCCAGGAGGAAATTTCTTTAAGCATTGTACAAAATAAGCTTATGGAAATGTGTAACTGCAAACACTGCCCTCTGTTTTGACCTTTCAGGTTTTACCAGAGCAATTTGCTTTGGAGTTATCTGTACTGCTGGCATAGAACGTTTTATCACAAGCTCTGCAATCAAACAGCAGAAATTGCCCGAAAATTGATTTTCCGAAGAGCGCAACAAAGCAATCCCACATCAGGGGTAGATCTTCACTCTTAGGATTGTGAGCCTTATCGAGCTAGGTTGCCATTCCTCATTGACCACGTCTAATAAGGAACCTTACAATCCTGTTCACCTAAAGCAGGATAATAGTTGCAGATTGTACATTGGAATGGGCCAAAAAACACTACACTTGAAATATTATGCGGCAAACGGTTTTTCCCATGATACTTTACCCAAAAATCACCTTTGCAAAATTTTGTTGATTAGCCTATTCTCAAATCGTTTTAAATTTTCGATGGATTTTTGAGATAATTAAGAGATTCTTTAATGTTTTCAATTGTTATATCGTGTTCTTAGTCTTTTTTATTCTATTGATAGACATTCTTGTACATTTGATAACGTTTCTTTGCTAGGTGGGTATGTCAGATGATATCCTGACTGTTCACCCAAAAGGGAATTTGCTGAAATAACCTGGAAAATTCCTCAATTAAACAAATACTTAACACGGTATCGTTTTGCCTTGACCAAATCAAGTCTACAAGTAATTTTTCTAAGGTAAAATAGAAAATTTGCTCAAAAATGATCACCAAGATCGTACTGTACCATACAATAATCCATTATGACCTCAGTAACCTGCGACCGGTTTCGACCTTATAGGGTCGCATCAGGCGGGTAGGAAAGACACACAATAATAAACCTGTATGATATTGAGGTTAACAAATTTGCTACTGTGTGCAAAAAATGATGCAATGCAAAGCAATATAAAAACATCAATACATATATTAAGGAGATCTAATTAAGGGCACACACACACACACACACACACACACATGATGTGGACAAAAAGCCACAAAGATTGGGGAGTGGGATCATTGTTAAGACTTTGTTACTTTATAAAATATAGAAGGTGCTAGTTAAAAAATTTCCAAGTTGGAGATTGCCAGAAATTTGCTAACTAGCAACTAGCACCCACTATGCTTTGTTTGTAATTTTTCTGTAACAAAATTGTCTTTTCGCAGAGTTCGTTAAATTTGCTATTTTCACTGTCTTTTTTTAGATTTAGTAATATATTGTAGTTGTAGTAGACTACAATGCTATAGCAGACTTCTGGCTTTTTACTGTTCGATAAACCGAATAGTATAAGATTTTTGTCAAGTACGACACCAACACGATGTGCTGTTAACATCAAGCTAGTTGATAGTCCTACTGCTGTTTTAAATTTCAGCTCAATGCCAACCAACGGCGATGTTCTTAAATACGGCGTGCTGTCAACTCCGGATATAAGAGACACGTCGGGACCAGCTCAACCAGTCCCTTATATCCGGATATCCCTTATATCCGGATATCCCTTATAACCGAATGTACACAATTTGATCCGATACCGTAAGATCGCAAGTTTTAAATGCTCAAAACACTCTTTTTGAAGCTTTTCATACATTTCCCGCATACAAACGTCGCAATGGGCATTAGACTTCTACCGTAGTTAAAAGCCGAAAGGCAGCTACAGTAGTACAATCAGCCTATAAAGCTGAATTCGACATCTCCCAGACAGAAGTCCCGTGGCAGAATAGGCTATCCCTTATAACCGACTGAAATTACTATAGAAAATCATGATTGGGACTTTGAAACTGTCCCTTATAAGCGAAAATCCCAAATATCCGAATCCCTTATAAGCGAATACTTTTTGTGCTAATTCAAATTGAAAATCATTGGGACCATTTGAAACCGTCCCTTATAAGCGAAAATCTCTTATATTCGCATCCCTTATATCCGAAGTTGACAGTATATGACTTTCATTCTTCAAAATCATGCTACGGAACTATTACTAAAGTCGAAGCTCCAAAGCAAGTTGTGGAATCAGCGGCAAAAAAATGACGAAGCGCTAAAATACCATTGAAGAGCAGTTGGTTACATTACAAACAGCTTCTTTGCTTACATGAATCTTGAATAAAGCTACAAAATAACAAAAAAAGAGACAAAATTGCTATTGTTGTATACAATCACTCTTACATTCCTTCTGAAGGGCTTTATTTTACAAGAAATAGCGTAAACTGAAAACTACCTATACACTATTAGAACCGCAAGTTCATAAGGCAGACACCAAGAAAACTCTATACAGTAGAAAGGTATCGCAAGTAACCACACGATGACTACTATTAATAAGTAAAGGCCTCAACTGAAATAACTCAGTGTAGTTGTAATTTGACAATTTCATTACAGATGTAAAAAAGAAAATAAAAATATTTGGTGAAGCTTTTAGCAAGGTTTTTGATTTCTTTGCTGAAAACACTGAAATGTTAATTCTTGCCAATCGCTTGAGGACAAATAAAGTAGAGGAAGAAGGTGTGACATTTTTGCAAGATCAAAGAGAGAAATGAAAATGATTTTGTTCCTAACAAGTTACTAGTAAACTTGATTTCACCAGAGCAAAACGATACGTATTACAAAATATTAAAGTGCGAAGTTTTCCACTTTATCTTGGGAAAATTTTGCTTAGCCGAACAATCAGAATATTTTCTGACATACCCACATGGCGAAGTAACTGAATATGATGCAATATTGTAAGACTTTATAACAATATTCAAATTATCTGAGAAATCCATGGAAAATTTAAAACAATTTGTACATATACATAACGACAAGATTTTGCAAAGGTGATTTTTGGGTGAAGTATCATGGGAAAAACCGTTTGCCGCATAATATTTCAAATAAAGCGTTTTTGGCCCATCCTATCGTGCATTGAGTCGAAAAGACAAGCTTCTTGAATTTTTAACCTTTTAACCGAAGTATTGTTTTGGCAAGAAAGCTTAGCTCTAAAAATGTGATCTCTACTATTTCACTTTATCAGGTTGCCATCAAAAGCCTTCGTGATGATATTGCTGCAGCACAAGCAAAAGAATTTCAGCGAGAACTTGATGTTTTTTCTGAACTGCAGCATGAAAATGTTGCTTGCTTAAAGGTAATAGTTTGATTTAATTGAGATAGTTTTCGAATGAAGTTTTTCTTCACTATTTCAAAATCAAAGAATCCTATATAGAATATTTTTTTAACCTACTTTTCTTGATAGGCCTGAGAAACTTAACTATGATAATATAAAGTTTGTGGTAATTATATCTTTGAGGCACAGGAATTTGAAAAAGTAAATTGCAAAGTCCATGGTTGATAATTTAATTGCCTTTGAAAGGTTTTGACCAACGCTTTGAAAAGAAAGTTTAGAAGTTTTATAATGATTTTATTCGACGACGCCGACAAAACGATTTATGTGGATAACCACGTAGATAAATTACTTAGTGAGAGTTTTAACTTTTCGTTTATCTCAGTCCCGGGATTGATATACCTTGCTCCCTGCCTCTGGCTACGTGATTGTAAAGGTAGCCTGGTCTTATACGCTCCACTGAAGAGCCCCAACAATGGCGAAACCGGTCTGGTGCTTCCTTACTGTTCGTGTGTGACTACCTAATTATTATATAAATCCTCACTCTCTTGTTGTGATTCTTCGTTCCGCCCTTCAATGTATTTGTATAGCGCAATGCTTACGTTCACTAGCGTACCGAGGGGGGGAGGCCACTGTACCATGCTTTCCCCCTTAAACCCTAAAAATGAAAAAATGTAAAGCAAAACCAAGCAGTTTTAGCAAAAGCAAAGCTGGTTTTTCGCGAGTATTCGAGGGTCGCCTTGGATTTCGATTTTCTTGTGAAAAACTACTTGTCGCTCAGACCACTTGCTGCTAGAAATCTGGACTAGACTATTTGGTTTAATAAAGCAGTTATCAAAATTTGTTATGCTCTTGAAAGTGAGTAAGAGTTGTAGAGGGCAAACAAAACCTTGTAGAGGGAAGACATATAGCCGCACAAACCATTATTTTAAAAGCTATATTTGATTAATTAAGTCTGCTACTCATGCGAAATATCAGAGTGGTTAGTGGCGGCCACGTTTTCAAAGACAATCGTACAACTTGTACGAGAATAGAAAGCTACCGTTATCACTAGGCAATATACATGAGCATTTCTAAAACAAACAAAAGAAACGCTCTGATTTGAAAGTATATTTTGGTTGTATTTTTAGCTAAAATAGAGTAGCTCTTAAAACTGCGAGACAACTTGGGACGTATCCGTTCACTAAAACATTGCTGCAAATTTTCGCAACGTTGCCAATTACAACGGCAAAGAGCGAACGGTCATTTAGCGCCCTAAAGCTGATTAAAAGGTACTTACGTACGAGCATGCAAAAAAATTGGCTCCATGCATTGGCTCTTTTGTTTATAAACAACATCAAACTTGATTATAGTCAAGTGATTGAACAATTTGCGAAATGAACCGTCGCCTCAATTTAAAATAAACTGACTTTGTTTTAAGCTTGATTTTCATTTTACGATTTCATTTTTCTAGTAAGTCTCGTAAAAGCATTAAACTAAAACTTGCTTCCAGAATGCACAAAAATGCGAATTTTTAGGTGTAATTTTGCAAAATTTTTCCGTGGCATGCCCCCGGACCACCCTAGAATGGTCGTGCCTTCGGCACTCTCCATAAAGTTGATTTTTGACGAAACTTTGGCCCCCCTCAAAAACTTTCTGCGTGCGCCACTGCTTATGTCTTGTTGTGATGAAGTGTTGGTCGTGAGGTGCCGCTGTGGTACAGCGTAGGCATTCTATGCCCTCCACAAGTAGCAAAAAAACCAGGAAATCCGGTCACTCACTTACAAAAAGGCTGCCACAACATCAGCAGCGGCGTCCAGACATGTGGTCGATTGGTACTTACCATAGATAGAAGATCTACAGCTTAAGGGTTCGGTTCCCTGCTGGTCAGATACGCGCCACTGAAGAGCTCCAATAATGGGGCACCGATCTGGTGCTTTCTCATTGTTGATGTTTGACTACTTCATTAAAGGTATCCGAGTACCTCTGTCGCACAATTGCAATTTTCTATTCAAATGCAGTTTGGGTGCGTGACTTCCGCTTACACTCACCACAGTCTAGGTTGTAATCACAAGACTGCAATTTAAGCTTATTATCAGAACTTGTAAAATACCATATTTAGTTTTTATTACAGCTTTCATGATGCTTAATTGATTTTTTTACAGGCGATTGTCATCCAGCCTGCTTTGAGATGCATGATATTTGAATATACAAATACTGGAGATTTGCAAGAATATCTGGTCGCTCATTCACCAAACGCCGACTTCGCTAATGTTGCCAACAGTGGATGTAGTCAGACTTCAAGTACAATTGGCGAAATAGAGTTTATTCAAATGGCGGTTCAGGTAATACTTTTTAAAGAAACGATTGCAACCAGAAATGGTCAAAAAAGTTTACTGGAATGGATACAAAAATTAGAACCAATAACAAAAAGTTTTTTGGAACAGCTTTTTGATACCATTAAAAAAGGTAATATTTATCAAAAAGGCTTGATGTATTTAAAAAAATATTGGGATGGCGAAAGAAAGAACTAAATCTCCTTTTACCTCGTAATAACTCAATACGGTCTAAGTAGTCGACGAAAAATACAAGTTACGCAGATTATTGAACACCAACATGATTTTTCTTGGTAATATTTGCCGGTTATCAAAATCTTTTGCTTCAGATTGCTTCTGGAATGGAATACTTGTCAAATAACAATTACATTCATCGAGATCTTGCTGCTCGGAATATCTTGCTTTGTGGAAACATGGAGTTGAAAATATCAAACTTGGGACTTGTCAGGGAATCACATATATCATGTTACTACAGATCACCTCAAGGAGGACAAATGCTACCAATCAGGCAAGTTGCAAGTTAAGCATTTGAAGCATCTTCAACGGTGGAGCTGACGTAGCTCATAAAAAAGTCACCGGCTTACACTGGGAAGCTTACCAATTTGTTGCGCGTTTGGTTTCTGCTTGTGTTCTCGACAATAGACATTTTTTCAGCAATTCTCTTGCGTAATTGCAAAGCTTGTGAAGAGAATGAAAGAGCGATTGGCAACGTCGCAATGCTATTTAATGCTGAAAGATAAAAATATGTGATTCAATTTAATTCATGAAGGTTTATCTCAAAGTCAGTCATATAAAGTTTTTTATCGTATGTTGTTTACATATTTCGATTAAAAAATTTCTGGTTTTCCTAGAGCATTGACGCGTTTAAATCCGCTTCGCAGTTGCCAGTGCTGTTGGCTCAATACATTTTTTCAAAAAACCTTGCAACCAGGCTAGGGAATAATCGTGAAGGGCTTTTTTCCATGAACAACCACCAAATTATCTTAATTCAACGTATCTAAACTTAAAATACTATATGAAGTTACAAACTAAAACAATTTAGATGGATGGCCCCTGAGTCTTTGCGAAGTTGGCAGTTTTCTGATAAAAGCACAGTTTGGTCGTTCGCAGTGCTACTCTGGGAGATGTTCAGTTACGGAATGCAACCTTACTGCGGTTACAGCAACCATGAAGTTCTAGATATGGTTTCCCGTCGTCAACTTCTTTCATGTCCAGACCAATGTCCAGCGAAGATCTATTCACTGATGCACGAATGTTGGGCAGAACAAGCGTTACAACGTCCCAGTTTCAAAGTACGTCGCTTTACTAACTTTTCTCAGAGTGTCGTTGTATTGAAGATGGCTGGTATGGTGCAGCGAACTTTTGTTTTGCATGATCGCGGCGCTTGCAGCGTAAACGCTATGAGCTGCTCCGACGTTGGCGATTCCAAAGCTAGTTAAAGCGCAAGTAAAATTTTTCTGGCGACTGGAGAGAAAGCGCGGCCAGGGTGAGGGATAGGCTCAGCACAACCTTCAAATTTTGAGCTTGCGGCTGTGCTATAATAAGACGTCATCACGTCAAGCGAAAAATCAAATCTTGATTCTAATTAAGCTTTCATTTTAGCTAAATCCCTAGACCAGTGGTTTTCAAACTTTCCGATGAGACCTATTTGAAAGACGACAATTGATCTGCGACGCACCAGCAGAGTGCTGAGGACTGTGTTGCACAGCTGCAAGCTAAATCCAGATGCCGACCTTTTTTCTTTTTGAAGATCACTTTTTGCAACACTGCGCAGCGTCGTTCAGATCAAACTCTACGACCAATTTAACCCCGTTCCGCCTTCCACAGCTCACCGATTTTAAATCGAAAATTATTGGCACGAAGTTAAATCATTGTGCGACGCCCCTGGAAAATTATGGTGACGCACAGTTTGAAAACCTCTGCTCTAGACTGATGAATTACAAATACATTTACTTTGCTAATATAAAAAGACTATAGGCAAAGCTATCCTTCGTAGATTCACAAATTGTTATTGCGTGTTCATCTCTGCAGCACAATGGTGCGGTGGACCGAGTGTTGGACTTTTCACCACCAGACGGCGAATTGAGTGCTAAGAGTGTTTTGCATGCGTGATGCTGGAACCAGAGTTGGCGTAAAGGCTCACGTTTCGGCTTCAAACTATGGCTCGCGCCTACCGCAATGACATGCATGGGCAACCGCTGGCTTGAAAACCATGAGGCCCATTTGCAATCGCCAAAATTCTCCGTTGCTCTAGTATTACAAAGTTATCGTTGTCATCGACATCATTTCATATCATCGGGAGTGCTGATAAAAGGCAACGCAAAACATGCATTTAGGATCTTCGAGCAAAGCTTCGTGGTTGGGACGGATCCAACACTGGTCGATTGACATCACATTTGGCCCAAGGAATCCATCGACAGCTTGCAATGGTAAATCGTGATGGAGCCGGACAGTACAATCGTTTCTATCACACAAGCAGCATGTAAGAATGACTGTTTGTAATAAGTTTATGCCAATGTAGCGTTTTTTGAGTACTGGTACCAAATTTCACTGCAATACCCTTGAGCGCAGATGTTTGTTTTTTAAACTAGCTCGTTTTTGTATTGCCGCAGAAGCAGCAGATTGAGATGCAGTAATATTTTCTTCTTCTTTGTAGCTAGATCACGCATTTGCGATGAGACGAAATGTAGTCGAAAAGTTTGTGGATGAAATATTTATTATAATCATTGGTAATTGCCCTTGCAATGGAAAAAGAGCGTTACTCTTTATAACATTTATCTGTATTTTGAAACTGCGCTAAATAGCGTTGTTGATTTTTAGTGATTGTCAGCTTTGTGTTAAAGTGCTATTTTATGTTGCAGTGGAGGAAGTAGTGGCATCACTTATACATCTGCCGTAGGTCCAACTCCCTCTCCTCCCCCTCCTCAATATTCTCATGTGTTTCCTTTTCATCCCTCCGTCTCCACGATTCCAAAGCCAAACATTTCTACCAACATACATCCGACGTCGCATCAACTTTCTCAGTCAAGTGTGGCGTCATCTTATCAGTCATCAGGACAGCAATGTAATTTACCGCCACCGCCTAATCATTTCTACGGGGCAAATTATCCAGAACAAACGCCATTTCCGGTTTCAGAAGATTACACTCCCCAACAAAGAAGAGGAAACTTTTACAGAAAAGGCCCCGCATCGCACAGTAGCAGGAGCTCGAGTAGTTGCGCTTCTTCAAGTCGAGAGCAATACGCTCCTATACAACCGCGACGTTATGTTATGCGGGACAGCACTCGCTACCAAGATGGAATGAATCCTCCGTTTTCTGGCCCTGGTAACCGACCTCTTAATGATGTAATTGAAAACGAATGTGATGCAGACCACCGAGAACAATATCACAACCAGTATGCGCCCCTATTACATCCCCACCCGTCACAGCTTCCTGATCGGTCTGGATCGTTGATGCAAGACAATAAAAATCACTCAAACGGTGACAAAAATGAATCCTCAGATATTTCAACTGAAAGTGCAAAAGCAGCATCTTGTGATTCCGGACTTCCGGTAGAAGACCCTGATCCGTTAGCAATTGACGCAGGTGCTCCCCTTTTGAATCGATCTCAGCATTTACCGAAAAAATTGCCCATTCCCTTAACCTCACCACGAAAGCTGACTTGATCACAATAAAATCCAAATAATGTTTAGATGGCCAGCTGCTCTGTGCAACAAGCCAAGATTTTTCGACAGAGATTGTCTGCCACGTGGCAGTAGTCAGAGGTTATGGTTGGACGAATCCCCTGAAAGAAATTGATATCGTATTTGTGCGTTTTTGCAAAATATGTGAAATTGGTGGGCGTTTGGTACAGGCAATTGCCTTTTTTGTCTTTTTTCTTAAACACAACTCACTTTTATAACAACAAGTAGTGTTTGTGATGCAGTAATAAAAGACTACTATTTGCAACATAATAGAGATGGCTCAACGAGCTGCCGCAATGTACACTCTTTGTGGTTGTGTTTTGAATGTCAAATGTCTTGGGTAATCTTCAGCACTTTTCTATTTTGTTTCACGGATAGTGAACAGGAAGAATAAAGTGCGGAAAGTTTACTGTTTTATTTTTTGTCAATGCTGGAAAGGGACATCAAATGTTTTTTAAAGTTTAAACTGGACAAGGCAATGAACCTTGTCTACATGCGAAATGAAATACACTAAAAATTAGTTTGACCAATATGAAGCTTGTATTTTTATGCTATGCATGATTTTGTGGCCTTTTACACTGTGTTAAAATGTTTTTCACACCAAAAATGATTTTTAGCGTCAATCAAATTTAAAATTTGCTCGATTGTTTGGCGCCAAAGTTATTCAATGTCAGATGCTGACAACACTGTTTCAACCTACGTCGTGTCTCAACAGAACATCAACGTCCCCACTTACAATACAATTATGTTTATGTGATTAAAGTGAAATAAGTGTTTCATGCCAGATGAAAATAAGCGTATTTTATGGGTCGATTTCTTTTATTTAATGCTTATAAAAGTGTTCCCGCTAATATTATCTATTTCGGATATTCAGCAAATCTCGCATATAGCTGTATGTGGGTGCTAGTAATATTCACGCATTGTATGCAATATCTGTTGTTTGCAAATGCATTAAGAGGATAAGGAACTAATCGGACCAGAATTTTCATCCAATATATTTGAATATCCGTGGCATACGTAGTTATTACGAGCGTAGTCTGCTGTAGTGTTGTTACCACAGCCATCTTCAACCATAGCACACGAGAAAGATACGCCTATGTTTTTACATCAGGATTCTATTCTCCTTTTTAAAATTTTCAATACTTTTACATTTGCTTCGGCTTTCAAAAACAATTTTATCAATACTTGTTGATGTCTATTGTTTTAACGTTTTCGTCAATTATTTACAAACTAAACTAACATAATCTCATAAATAAAGAAGTTTTATAGTAATGCAAGAGGCTAGCGATGCGCTTAGCAAACGGCAGACAGTGACACTGTTTCAATCTATCAGGTCTCTTCAGTGCAGTTGACCGACAAGAAGCTACAGGCTTACTTTTGGTGGTTGTACAAAATTTCTAACAATGTAGTTCATGAAACAATGCGATACTAAACCCAATTCGAAGCGCATCTCAACCAATAGAAAATCATGAAGCCAACTGTACTTACGGTGAGCCATTTAACTAAGTGCCGCAGTTGCCCAGTGCGGCAAGACGTTGTAGGTACGTCGCCAGAACCCTTCATCTGGGGGGAGCAGGTAATGCCAAGATGTTTTCGTTACCATATACAAAGCAAGACAAAAACGTTTTGCAACTTTGAAACAGCGTGTCTTAAGATATTTAAAGCGTCGTTCTTCAAGATCATACAAATGTTCCTGAATAACATGCTTTTAAAAAACACGACTCGTAATGGAAATAAATTAATTTGCAATGGAACTTCTTTGCATTATTTTTTGCATTACTTGCATGTGCCATCAGTCACTGCAGTCGTAAAAACTGTAAAAACACTGCATGTGTTTATTGCATTCCTTGTTCTTCAGAGATGACCTCTTTGGATGTCCAAAGTCTGTAAAATGGTGGTCTGCAATGTCTGATCCAAAATGTTGATTGCAGTAGCAGATAGAATATTTCGAGACGTTGAAAACTCGACCTATTTTTTGATAGCGCCACAAGCCATTCAAGAAGCACGTCTGAAAGTTCCAAGTTGTTAAGGCGCTTAAATATGTTAACGTGATTGCCCAGGTTCGACAACTGTAGCGCGTTTTTGCTCCTCACACGCTATTACTTACTTTACACTGTTTTAAGCAATTCAGAATTGTTTGTTCGTGAACTAAGCATTAACTTATTAGCTTTCAAACGCATTCTAAGCATTCTATTAGATTTCAAACTAAGAAAAACACAATCGTTAAGTCTTTATTTGCAGTATCATAAATTTTTAAAAATTGCTATTTTGATTAGCCAGCAGAGATAACCTACGAAGGTTTGTATTTATTTATACTAAAAAGCGCGATTCTGTGTGTGTGTGTGTGTGTGTGTGTGTGTGTGTGTGTGTGTGTGTGTGCGCGCGCGTGAGTGCGTTATAATGTTTCAACTCCTCCGAAACTATTGGACGCAAAATTACCTGTGTTTTTTTGAAATTTTACCGGGCCCAAAAGTTGAGAACCACTGACAGAAAATATTTTTCCTTGCTTGATGACCAATTAACGAAATATACGTTCTTTTTGTTGTAAATGCAGAAAATAATTGTTGCTTGTAACTTTTATAATGTTGAATTGCTCACCAGTGGCAAATTTTATTACTTTTGCAAAAAAGTAATAAAGTTACAGGTACCAGAAAAATTACTAGTTACATTAACTACGAGGTAGTTACTGCCCACCAGAGCAAATAGACATACAGTTACGAAAAGCCTTCAATAGTATGACAAATAAATAATTGCTTACGTCAAAAATTACACAGCAATCACGTTGGCGCCACCCTCCCCACAACTTTACGTTTATGCTTCCATGCAAGTGGTGGAATAAACAGATAAAAATTTGTGAAATTATTGGCACTTTTAGTTGTGACCAAGTGCACTTACTAAGTTACTGTAAGTAGGTCTTCAAAATAAGGCAAATATGACTTTGCAAAGGACTTCAAAAACTTTGGGAGAAATATAGCGGCTTTGCGTCATCACCCCTGCTGCTTTTCTATTCGATTCCTATTACAGGGTGTTCGGGGTAAATTTGCCAGGAAAATAAATATTTGTATTTTTTAGATGTGTTACAGGTATTCAAACAAACCAAGCTAAATTAAAAATTTTAGTCCTTGTTAATTGATATGCATGATGATAGCAAGAATGGATGACTGGAGCCTACCAGCATCATTGAAAAGAACCACTTGTATCATGATGATTCGCGCCTGTCATCAAAATAAGGAGATTATGTTTGCTGCTCAATGCTCCTTAAACACTGTGAAAGCAATTCGGAATGAAGTGGAAAGGTGCAATGGAGACTATGAAGCTGTTGCTATCAGAAAGCAACATAAGAAACGATCTGATTGTGCTCGCTCAGCAGAATTTCTCGAAACTCTGAGGGAAAAAGTTTTGGAGGATCCCAGTATCGGAATTCCTGCTTTATCGCGAGAATTGAATGTCTTACCCTCTGCCATGAAGCTTGCTCTTAATGAAGACCTTCGATATTATTCATATATGCATCGCAAAGGTCAACTGCTCACAGAAAAGGCACACGAAAGCAGACTGACAAAAGCAAAAAATTTCCTCAAACTGTTATGGCTTTCGGATGTGTGTTTTCTGAGGAAAATGTGATGCCTCCGCATTTTTTCGAAGAGAGTTTCCGGTTGAATTCAGATGGCTACGTGAAAATGCTGACAACTGTTGTTAAGCCTTGGATAACGAGGCCAATAATAAGCTAAATGCAGTGAAGTACGCAGAAAGTTTCTGAGGGGGAGGCCAAATTTTCGTCACAATTGTGTGACGTCACAAACCATTTTTTTTTGCTAAAACTGCTTGATATTGCTTTACATTTTTTCATTTTTAGGGTCTAAGGGGGGCGACGGCACAGTGGCCCCCCTCGGTACGCTAGTGGCCATATGTATGGCAGCAAGACTCAGTCCCTTGCCACACCTCCGGAAAAAGCAAAAATGGTTATCAGCAAATTTTTATGACTTCACCGGTCCCAATGTTTGGCCTCCAAATTCCCCAGATCTTAATCCAATGGACTACTACGTATGGGGCGCTGTCGAAAAAGACTCTAGTCGTTGTGCCAGAACTACAAAACCTCAGTTAATTGAAAGAATTAAGGCAGCTTTTGAGGCACTTTCCTGGGAAATTGTGAAATCAGCTTGCTCCCGATTCAGAAGTCGGATTGAGGCTGCAATTGATGCTAATGATGGTTATTTTGAATAAAATCATCAGAATATAGCGTACTCTCTTTGTGTATTCATTAAATTTTGTACTTGCTAAGCACTTTTTATTCTTCCTAATAAATCTTTCGAATTTACCCCGAACACCCTGTAAATATACGGCGCTTTTGATTTTGGAACGACAACTGCCTAATCAAAGAAACATTGACTTTTCATTACTGTTCTCACAACTACCCATATTCTAAACTTCAACATTGCGAATGGGGAGAATTTGCAATTGTAATAATACTAATTACTTAACTACAAGAGCATTACTTTGGATTTGCTAGCTCTTTTTTTGGATGCGTTTATGCCAACACCTAACAATATGTGCGTAGCCAGCAGCTTTAGGTCGTACAAATAGGCATACAGTTGCGAAGAAGTCGCAAATAGCGATCCTAATATTTAACAGCTTATTCCTGAAAATACATATTAATCGAACTGCAGATAGTGACACTGTTTCGACCTATCAGATCTCTTCAGAGCAGTTGGTGACCAATTGCACTGAAGACACCGGATTGGTCCAAACAATGTCACTGTCTACAATTTGCTAAGTGCATCGCTGGCCTTCTGTATTACTTTAACATATTAATCACTTTGGCGCCCTCGTTCACTTGAAATCATGCTTCCATGCACTTCATCGAGAGAACGCGTCAACGACTGTGAAATCTTTGGCTGTTTCAGTTATGAACAAGTTAAGTGTTTAAGTGCGCTTATATTGGAAACAGGGCAAGCAAGATGCAGCCAGGGACTTCAGGAACTGGAGAAAACACAGTGGCTAAGGGCAACCCCCCACAATGTATTTTCAAATAATTTGATTTTGGAACGCACGCGCGCGCTTGATCCTATATTTTTAATTTCGACATTAATGATGGAAACCCTGCAATTTAATAACTTAATAGAAAGCACTTCACTTTGGCATAATACCTTCTCTTGCTGCGTTCATGCCGAGACAAAGCAGCATGCCCGCAGCCAAAGGTTTTGCTCATAAAAATTCGCCTACAATTACAAAAAAGTCCTGATATTTAATAACTGGTATTTAAGTAGTAGATCTGATATTTTATAGCTTAATCCCAAAAATACATATCAATCACCTTGGCACTCTTCCACAAATTCGAGATGTTTTCAAGCACTTGCTGAATTTAACGAAAAATTGTTTTTGTTAAGTTTAAGGGTGCCTATGCGTGAAACAGGGCAAATAAGACGTTGCCAGCGACTCAAGAAAGTTAGGAGACATGTAGCGACTTTGTACAACCCCCATGACATTTTTTCAATCGGTACAGTTTTAAAAACCGAGAGTTTTATTAGGCTACTAGCCGGCGTCGCCCGGCAGGGACCCTCCAATAAAAATGGGGTTTGATATTTCGGTTCAACCGGCTTCACGCTTCGGGCTCTAGTGTGAGCAGTATCGAAAAGTTAATTGAGTTTTATGCACTTTCAAAATTCTTGTACATGAAATTGTGATCATCCTATTCCACTAATCATGACTGGTAATGCTTACAAAGAATTTTGCCACAAATTATTGTTAATACTTTTGAGGGAGAAGGGATTGAAATACAATCAAAACTGATTGTAGCAGCTAAACGGTGGTTGGTTTTACAAATATTATAGAAATAAAGTATTTAGTGGTAAGCCTATTTTCGATGTGGTGTTGCCCCATTCCAATTTATATTTGTGGTATTAAGTTTTTTTGTTTGCGCTATTTGTCTTATTTTCGGCATAGCGACAAAAGCGGCTATGGCTTCCCCAAGATCATTTACCATATTTTATTAGGTGCACATCGGGCCGAGTTATTTTCAAACAAATGTTTTCTCCAAAATCAGTTTTACAAATTGTTATGGTTATGGTTTTATGCTGATTTCTTCTTAAACTTGGGATTTTATTACAATGCGAGAGAGTATAGAAATAAATGCCTCAATAGGCAGCATATCAGCATAAGAAAAAATGCTTGCTTCACAGTAGGCTATATACAACGGCGTCACCCGAAGAGCCACCATCAGTAACGTCGCGATTGAGAGCAAGTATGGAGAGCCTCCATTGGGAAAAAAAGAGAAAGTATGAGCAGATGAGTGAACGCGAGGACTCTTCAGCAGGATTTGGAAAGTCTTGATTTTATTCTATGTCTGGCAAAACCGTAAATGGGACAGAAGGTAAGAAAATAAAGAGCCCGGCCATAAGATGACAGAGTATAATGAGTTGGAGTGGTTCGTAGTACATAAAGGTACGTCTCTGAGAGAAAATGAGGGATAGAAGAGGCGTTGAAAGGGACTTTAAGACGTGGAAAACTTGGCTTTGAGCGAAGATGGATGTGTAAAGAAGAAAAGAAAGCGGTCAAGGGTGATCCCAAGAAAAGTTAGAGTGGGATTGAAGCGAAGAGGAGAGTTGAATAAGAAAAAGAGGCTGAAGATTAGCTTGGTGGGGATCAATCGAAAAGGAGGCCTCACATTTGCTCGGATTGAGAAACACAAAAGTGCTCTGTTCAGCGCTCCGATCAAATCAGGGATTCTTGTGTAGTCAACGCAACCGTAGATTCCGAGGGAGCGAAGGACCGGATGGCAAGATTGTCAGCATAAAGAGAGCAAGAAAAAAAAGGTGAGAATTCAAGGGATTGTTGATGTAAGAAGAGAATAGAACAAGGCTAAAATAAGATCCTTGCATAACATCTTGGAGAACTCAAAAGAAGCAACCTTTATGAACAGACGTAGCAGCCGCCCCCCAAACCCCCCGATTGGGGGGGGGGCCAGGCCAACTTTGGGGGCCCAAGTTAGTCTGAAATTGCTTTTTGGCTACGTGACTATTTTCAGTTCAGCAGACTTGTTTACAACCGATTTAAACTGTAGGAAGAAATTGGCTTGTGACATCATAAGTGAATGCAACGTCATTTTATCTCGCAGAATCTAGAATATTTCGATTGATTTTCTGGTAGAATCTTGAATATTCAATTGACAAAGCAATGCCGTTGTTACGCAACAATCATAGAATGATCTGGAATTCTGTTTGGCTATTAACACCGGGACAATATATATACACTGCAGAGTGCAGATAAAGTATTTTATTGACATTGTATAGAATGAAACGTTCAAAAAGTGGTGCTCAAAAGAGAAAAGAAGCAGCCACTGCTCGAGATGCTGTAGCGAAATTGCCCAAGATGACAGATTTTTTCAAGATTACTGAGCAGAGTAGACCTGGCACTAGTACCGAGAGGGATGAAGAAAACTATAGTGTACAAGAAAAAGAAGACTATGACGATCAGCATCAAAGTGATTGTGAATTTCCAGAAAATGTAAGTTGTGATTTACCTGCCAATACGCAACCTTCAATATCAAAAATAACTGAATTTCAATTTACCCCTATCCCTGATGACCCATGTAAATGGCCTGAAAGTATTTCTGATGCTCAACGATGTGATATAGTAAAGCGTGGACCACATCAACTAATAATGAATTTTCCATATAATAACACAACTCCAAGGCGACGTTTTTCCTCCAACCATTATAAACGTGTGTTACCTAATGGTGAAAGTGTTTCACGGTCGTGGCTAGTTTATTCTGGGGAATCATATCAAGTTTTTGCTTTTGTTGTAAGCTATTTGGAAAAACACTAAGCCTCTTTTGTAGTGGTATAAATACATGGGAGGATTTTTCGAAAAAACTGAAAGACCATGAAAACGGCATTTCCCACCAAGAATGCTGCAGTCAATGGATGTTGCTAGCTGAAGGGATAAGAAATTCATCCACTATCGACAAACGCAAGATGAATATTTTTTTCAATGAAAGACGTTTTTGGAGAAATGTTTTAGAGAGACTTATCGACATTGCCTTGTTTCTATCGGAAAGGAATCTTGCTTTTAGAGGATCTGAAGAAGTCTTAGGATCTCCTCACAATGGAAATTTTCTGGGTATATTTGAGCTTTTGGCAAGAAGAAATCCGATTCTAAAAGAGCTTCAAGACAGAATCAAGAATAAAAACACTAAAGATCACTATTTGAGTCCTACCATACAAAATGAACTAATTGAATTGCTAGCGACAGAAGTTGAAAAAGAAAATTTACAGCAATTGAAATTGGCAAAATATTTTTCTATAATTTTCGACTGCACTCCAGATATGTCACATCATGAACAAATGTCTGTCATTCTCCGTTATGTACTATGTAATGAAGAAGCTGCTGTTGTTAAAGAAACATTTTTTGGCTACTTGAGAATAAGTGACAGTACTGGGAAAGGCTTGTTGGACGCTTTCTTAGAAAAAGCGACCGAACTGCAACTCGAATTGTCTGATTGTCGAGGTCAGTCATATGATAATGGTGCTAACATGAAAGGAAAACATTCTGGGGTCCAAGCAAGAATGCTAGACATCAATCCCAAAGCTGTTTACGTGCCCTGTGCAAACCATACCCTTAACTTAGTTGTTGTTGACAGTGCTAATTGATCGACGGAAGCATTGACATTTTTTGGAGTACTTACAAGGTTGTATGTGCTGTTTTCTTCCTCTGCTCAGCGTTGGGAAATTTTGAAGAAACATGTGGAGCTGTCCATAAAGTCACAATCTGATACTCGTTGGGAAAGCAGAATTAAATGCATCAAACCTCTTCGATACAATTTAAAAGAGGTGTTGCTGGCACTGAAAGACTTGGAAGCCATTTCCATAGAAAGAAAAGATGGAAGAGCTGCCTCAGAAACAAAATCGTTGATAGCTCATTTATCAAAATGGAGTTTTCTTTTGTCGGTGTTTATTTGGTATGATATCCTATTCCAAGTCAATAAAGCAAGCAAGATTCTTCAATCGTATGGAGTCTCCCTTCATACAATGGAAACGGAAATCCAGGCAACTGAAAAGTTTTTGCAAAACTATCGCACAACGGGTTATGACAGTGCCGCAACATCTGCTGTTGAAATAGCACAGGAATTGGATATTGATCCTTCTTTTCCTCCGTCAAGAAGTGAAAAGAAAAGAAGATTGTTTGATTACCAAGGTGAAGAGGAACAACGAGCTACTCCTGAACTGAAATTTAAAAGCAACTTTTTCTATCCATTAGTAGACCAGGCTATTATGTCAATAAAGGAGCGCTTTAATTTGTTACGTGAGGTTTCTTCCGCCTTTTCGTTTTTGTACACACGAGACAAACTTTTGCTTGTGCAACAAGAAAATGCTCTTCTTACTTGCTGTGAAGAGTTCCAAAAAAAGTTCGGTGACATTGATTCTGATGAAATGAGCGCTGAGCTACAGCGGTTTGTTTTAATTTTACAAAAAAAAACGCAATCTCAATACGGCTCAAGACTTTCTGAACTATCTTCTAAAGACTCATTTATTTAAATTGTATCCGAATGTGTACATCGCACTTCGAATCTTACTAACTTGCCCCGTGACTGTTGCCAGCGCTGAAAGAAGCTTCAGCAAATTGAAACTGATCAAAACTTTTAATAGAACGTCTATGACAGACAGTAGACTATCTTCATTAGCCATGTTGTCAATCGAAAATGACTGCGCCCGATCTCTTGATTATGACAATGTCATAACAGCATTTGCGAACAAAAAGGTTCGCTCCAGACTATTTAAATGATACTGTGTTTTTATAAGTTTTTCATGTTTTTCAGTGTCATTGCTTTCGTTTCGCAGTGTCTGCATAAATGTCCTACTGAACTCTGGCATCGGTGCCGAATTTTTTATGACTTGCACCTTCGGTATCGGCATGCTTTATTCTGACATTAGCCTGTTTACTTATGTACAAATTGTGGTGTATTTTCTTAATGCAGCTTTTCAATTTTACACCTCTAAAGTGATATGACCTGTGCGCAGGGGCTCTTGCGCTTACTTTGGGGGGGGGCCCGAAGTTGGAGTGCTACGGGACTGCCTTTATGATTTTGAAAAACCGGGTAAGCGCGCCTGTCAGAAAAAATATTGAGTTCATCGAACAAAGCAATGAGGGAGGCCAGCTGAAATAAGTTTATGAGAGAGAGGGGTGCCAGAAAGAGCTCAAAGCCTTGGAAAAGTAGTAAGATCGTCAGTTTGTTTAATCCATCCGAAATAAACTCAGAATGATAAAGGATTAAAGAAAAAGTGCACTGATCAGGGTGAAAACCGATCTGGCGGAGAAAGAGAATGGAGTTAGTCTTTAGAAAAAACAAGTAGATAGAACAGAATGATGTACTAGAACAGCTTTGTGACGCAGAAGGTGAGATAGATAGGCCGGAAGGAAGCAGTTGAGTTGAGAGGTTTCCCATCATGCGGATGATAACAATAGAGGAAAACTTCAACATAGAACGACAAGAATGAAAAGAACAACAAAGATTGAAAATGTGAAGAGAAGATTCATGCCAGATTGAAGGAGGTGCTTCAGCATGACTAAGGCAATGAACAGCCGTCTCCACGTGGTGGAGCAGTCACCGACCTCACTGGGTTTGACCAAAATGGGTGTTGGCTTCACTGAGGGTTCCCCACGGCTTTTTTTCTAGATGTAGCATGGAAGAAGACCATGGAGTCCTAGATCCCGGCTAACCTTCTAAGACCTGGACTGCAGGTCGTATATATTTAGCCTTAAGTTTGGGTAAAACAAAAGTTTAAAAGAGATCTCGAAGAAAGGTCTTCAATTTCATATTTGGCAAAATTTCAATTTGACTATGGGGGTGCAAGTATGTATAAATTTGCAAAGGGGACCGAGAAAAGAATTGGAAACCACGGTACAGGTTTTCCGCTTGCAAGTGTAGCATAAGTGCTTTATGATAATATTTCTATATCTTGGGATGAAGCCATGGTGTAAAATGGAGTATTTAAGCTTCATACTGCGAATCCCATGCATAAAATGCACGATTAGGTTCCTATAGTCGAGCGGTTGTTCACAATCTTATAAACACCTTGAATCCTGAAGTTATTTTCCCAACTTTCGTTCAACCAATTTGCTACACATTGATAGCTCCAAAATATGTTTAATAAATTTCGAAGACGAAAGCAGAAATTTCTTAATGAAACAAGATCAATTCACAGCTATGCAGTAGAGAGTCAAACATCCTTTATTGATCGTTTTTTGGAGAAAATTCCACTGACATATTTTCTAATTTTTAGAAATTTAGAGAGCCTCATCAAACACAGGTAGAGAATCGCTCCTGTACAACAATCAGCAAGTCAAGAACGCACATTACTGACACTGAAGGTGTATTTTTAGACATTTTTTTACCAAAATTTATGACTAACTTAGTCAAATACAAATCGCGTCATGGTCAAAACTCTTCGCAAATGCAAAACATTGCGCACTAAATTGTCGATTATTAGGTCAGCACAGATCTATGATTTTTTTCTACACGCATTTGAATTTGCAACATATTTCTGAAATCTCTATTTTAAGGCCTCAGAAAGCTCAAGAACATCTACTGAAGATTTACGGGATAAGGCACGTTGTTGGCAAACAGAGTTAACCAGCATTTCGATTTAGGAGAAGAACACAAAATTATATGTTGAATTATTTACAGGAAGTTTGAAAAATATCTAAACTTATCTTAATTTCAGGGGTATTTTTTTAAGAAAAAAGTCGGAGTAGTTTTCAAGCGCTTTAAATTTTTATAGATAAAATGACGGTAAGAGAATTTGAAAAGGGAAAGAACATACGACTCTTTCTATCGTTTTACTACCCCATGGCAGGAAATCAGATTCTTACATCGTTTTACAATTAACCTGTCAACATCTTTACTTTTCTTTTTCCTATTGCAAATAAAGTTAAGGTTTGATTGAATTTTTGCTATGCTTTGTTGAAGAATCGCTATTTTGTGGTTGGCCCAAACTACCAGTTACGTTATAATAATCGGTGCCAATATTTACATAGGTATTGGGAGGTACAGGGAGACTTAAAGTGTCTGTAGGTCTTTCCATAACTTTTACAGAATCGGAAACTGGGCATTTAGATTGTGAAGTAAGGTTGCAAATCATTATCTCAGCCTTTGGAAGAATAGAAGAATTCCCGTTTATAATTGCTGGACCGTGGCTTTGTTCATTTGTTAAATTTAAATTGCTTTCTGCTTCTCTCAGAGAGTTATTTCCATGGGAAAAATTGTTGGTAACATTGTCGGAAGATGATTGATAAGTAGGTGGAGGCTCCGTCACTTCAGACTTTGCAGGTTGGGCCAATCTGTTGAAATTGGAGCTGTTACCACAGCTGGTTCTGTAAACAACAAAAAGATTTTTTGGAGTACGAAAAAATGAAAGACGTGAAGAAGTGACTGCCTTTTGGCAATAGACCATAAATCTGTAACAACAAGTACACAATTCTGACACTATTTTATTAGCCTGTAGCCGACAAAATCAAATTTTGTAAAGATACTGAACGTCGATAAAAACTCGAAAGTTTATCTAATCATACATAGATAATGCCAAAAGTACTTGCACCCATGAAGCGGTTTCAAGCAAGAGTTATACTAAGATTAGAAGTAAAACTGCACTGTGATTGAAGAACAAAGACGTTTGACATATGTACTTCTAACTTAGTGACCACATGCTTCATTAAACTACCTGGAAATTCGTTGAGGCGCATGGATACATAAATTTTCGTTTTGGCTAGATGCATTTAACTGCTGACATATTCCTTTGGCAAGTTGTGACGTTACACGGGTGGACGCTCTTTCTTCCCAGCTCACTAACTTGGCGTGAAGAATCTGAAATATATTCAGAGAAGTTTTGAACATATTCAAGACACAAATGGTAAAAGGGCAAAGAATGGTCAATGAAAGAGGGTTACACTATTTCCAGGAAGAAATGATACTTTTTCAAAATTAGTTTTTATTTTCTGCTAAATAAAGCATTTAATACACTGTCAAATAACATTGAGTAAATACAACCTTCGCAGGAATGGTATGATTTTTTGGATATCCGTGACTCTACGCAACTTTTTGTGCGAACAAGCTTACTCTGACCCCAAGATTCGAGAAACGCGTGACTCTATTTCCAAAAATATAGTGACTTGCAAGAAACATCAGCATTAAAGTTTTCCCTTTTTTCCTTCGCCATTAGTTGAACCAATGGTTCTTACTTTATAAGATGGTCTGCAAGTCGGTTCCGCTGCCCAACATTCGTGCATCAGTGAATAGATCTTCGCTGGACATTGGTCTGGACAGGAAAGAAGTTGACGACGGGAAACCATATCTAGAACTTCATGGTTGCTGTAACCGCAGTAAGGTTGCATTCCGTAACTGAACATCTCCCAGAGCAACACTGCGAACGACCAAACCGTGCTTTTATCAGAAAACTGCCAACTTCGCAAAGACTCAGGGGCCATCCACCTAAGGTTCATATAGCAATTAATAACTTGCACTTAATGTATGCAGCCTAAGATATACATATTTGGCCTTGATTTGTGTTCAGTCATGCTTGAGAGTTCCATCTTTCTTTTTTTTGTGTTCAATCTTTTTTTACTACTAACATTAAAACAGAATGTAGGGATTAGAGGAAAGTGCTTTTCTTAAGAACACGGCAACACTTAAACATTAAAGACAATCAAATGGCAACCTCTAGGTCAAAGCTAAACAACCTTGGGCCTTGGGTAATAAATTCAGTGCCTATATATATCTAGTGAAAGCTGATCCCTTATTCCCTTCCACTTCCCAAAAAAATGTTTTGAAATTTACACATAAAAAAGAAATTTTAATCTGAACAAAAGTTTTGCTCAAGATCAAAAATTTTTGCGTTCAAAACATTGATTTAAAAAACGGTCTTCACCTTTACGTAAACAGAAAAAAACTTGAAAACAAAAATTTTACTCAAGTTTAGAAAGTTTTGCATACCGAAAATTGATCTCAAAAAAGATAAAGGTTTTTTCCTGTATATGATATGAAAAAATTCTCAATTTGTCTCACCGGTGACCGTAAATGAAAATAAATCTTGCAATGCGGTTTCTAACAATTAAAAGATGGTGCACCCCAGTTCTAAGTAATAAACCAACTTTTTATTTCTTTGATCTACTTTGGCGACAAGATTAAAACATTTTCTAGCGACTTAACTTCCATCTAACCTAATTGGTAGCATTTGTCCTCCTTGAGGTAATCTGTAGTAACATGATATGTGTGATTCCCTGACAAGGCCCAAGTTTGATATTTTCAACTCCATGTTTCCACAAAGCAAGATATTCCGAGCAGCAAGATCTCGATGAATGTAATTGTTACTTGACAAATATTCCATTCCAGAAGCAATCTGAAGCAAAAGATCAAAATGTTTTATATCATAAAATAACAATAGGGAACTTGAGATCGTTATGCCAATCACACATTTAGACTAATATAACATTTAAATACATGTAATTGTATTTTTTGTGTGTGCCCAGTAGAAATATGCAAAAGTAAAAGCTACAAAGTGGCGGTAGGTATCAACAAAGTAATCAAAAGTTTGGAGCTGCTGGATTCTTTTTGGCTAAGAAATGCTTTTTTGTTTCAAATTTTAAGGTTTGGATTTTATATGTATTTGACAATAGTTTTCCCGCAAAACCCCCTAAAAATGCGTTATGAATTCAATAACTCAAAATTCTCCTTAAAAAATCAATTTCTCCTTGTTTTTTACCTGTATACCCATGCGAAGAAAATCGGATTGATCAAGGGAAGATGAGCTGTAGCTGCTTGTGCCGGTGGCAGGGTTGGTAAAGTCGGATTGGGGCGAATGCATGACTAGATATTCGTGCAGGTCAACACCACTTGAATATTCAAATATCATACACTTTAATTCGGACGATTGGACAATAGCCTGTTTATATCAATTAGGTGAAACACAGCTAAATTAGTCGATTATGATGCTGAATTGCAGCCTAACAAGGAAACTCGTACTTGCATTTAAAAAGGACAAACTCGGCATGAAGTTAGGCCTACATGGAAAGCAGAATAAAAAAGCCAGAATCTCGAAACTCCATTAAAATAACAGGTCATACGAATTTTAAAGTGCAGTATTGCTTCAGTAAAATGTCTAGTTTCAATCCATTGCTAATGCAAATCTTTTAAGAGTTAGTTTTACGTTTAGCCACAGTTTACCCAATAAATAATTATCCACCCTCGGTTGCATATAAAACCGAGATTGATGAGTCGTCCTTTTCCCAATTTGAGTAAACAGGAATTTTGTAGTAAATTTGTTCTTTCAGCCATCGTCAAAAGAAAACCTATTTTTCCTACCAAGCACTTACTCCGTGCTTGCTAGTACAGTAGATTCCGCTTAATCGGGCCACATCGGGATAAGCACCATTTGGCCCGATTAAGCGGCTGACCCGATTATCCGAAGTCTTGCAGTATCTGTGCCAGGGTTGTCCTTGGTACACCAGTTATCTCAGCTAGCTGGCGATGACTAATGTTTGGAGGTTGCTCTCTAATTTTTCTTAGAACAACCCTTTCAGCAATTGTTAATTCTTTTTGTGGCATCTCTGCTTGGGACTTCACAAAATTTGCAACAAAACACAACAATTACCATGTCCAAGGGCATGAAATGACAAAATAATTTGCGCCTATATTGTTCAATTGTTACATAATATAGTTGGCTTTGTGATATTGAGTTCTATTACATTACAAAGGCGGTTTTGCAATTAAACCAGTGTATGTCTGACTAAAGTTGTAGCCCGATTAAGCGGAATAGTGGCCCGATTATGCGGATTTAACGTAGTGCATTGTCTTTGATTGGATTTTGTTCTTAACAATTTGGTCCAATTAAACGGCTGACCCGATTAACCGGCGGCTCAATTAAGCGGAATCTACTGTATTGTCCAAGCACTAGAGTTTACCCACCAGTCAATTGCATCTACCTTTTCAAGGTCTATTCATTGGACTATTGGAATAGCGATAATTGTGATCAATAGCACGAAGCTGACTTAGTCTAACCTTCAAACAAGAGACGTTTGAATGTTGCAATACTGAAAGGATTTTCATTTCTTCTTCGTAAGCGTTCATAGAAGGCAAACTATCTTCGTTCTCAAGAATTTTAATGGCGACCTAAAGCAAATTATGACCTTAAACACGGCAAACCAGTTCCAGCTTATACCTAACGGAGTACTACATTAATGGAAGGAGGTGGTAGGGCTTATTCAACTAAAAATCAAACTGTTATAAAGATTTACACTTTTTAGTCTCATAAAAACCTTCTGTAGAAAGTTTAAGTTACACAGTTTTGGACACGTCACTACACTCGACACAAAATGTAAAGTCACTGCATGACAAGCGCCGACCAGATTTCTCATCAGGAAAAAGCTACCGAAACTCTAGACAGATCGGTATTTTGTGGCAAAGTTTTTGGGTGTTTCTAAAAAATGAGGTCCTCGACAACTTTAATTGTTATATTTACAAGTTTTTGAAGTAACATGGTTAAGCGGAGTACTTTAAATCCTGGATACTTCCCTGCTGTACGACAACTTACCTGTTCATTAGGACTATATACTAGGTTGCTGCGAATATGAGCGCGATACACCTTTCCAAATCTATATGCTGAAATTTCTCCAATTATATCGACTGTCGAAGAATCCAGTTTTGGAATAGATGCCTACGTAAAGTGTAAAACATATGTTTTTATTTTGGAGAGATCTCCGTTTACGGAAGTGGCCAGATTTACCTAATTTCTGAGTCATTTCTGCATCTGAGCTAGCTTCCGCTGGAAGCAGCTAAATTAGAAATCACCTCACTGTTTTTTTCACTGTTTCCGGGCCCGTATCGCTTGCATTGTGATGTTGTGTTTATTGTAATGCACATTCGCGTTTCATGGACAAAAATGAAAAATATGCCGGTCTGTCACCTCATGTTCCTTGCAATTTCTTTAACATTGTTTCACCTTTTCGCTCTGTTGACGACTTCTTCCTTCTCTAAATCAAACTTTTTAATTTTTACTTCCATTTGCCATCCACACGTAATCTTCGGTCGCCTTTGCCCTCTTCTTTTAACCACTTCATTATCTAACGCTTTTCTCGACACGTCGTCACTATCCCTCTTCAAAACATTAAAGCTAGATACATACATGCATTCCCATACCATTGCACTGCATTCTCTGTGGGTAGTCTGTCTACATTTTCTTACAAACCCACCATTTTCATCAATTCTTGTTTATTTTACGCATTAATTAATTAAACATCAGACATTCCTCTTTTAGTTCTTTTTAAAATAGCTTTCTCATTTTCCCCCAGATATCATGTCTCATGTCCATGCAACATTACAGATAGATTCTTTCTTTTATCTTGAATTACAGCCTTTTTCCAAAAAACAAATCCCCACATTGTCTAAGTTTTTTCTGACCAACTCTTGTTCTTACTGTCATCGTTGTTTCACTTCCATTGCTGCATTTCAGCCTGTTCCAATACAACAGAAAGTTTTTACTAACTCCATCTAGTCACATAAAGATACTGGCAGTTCCTCATCTAGTCCCATTATTCGATTCATTATCTCAAAGCATTTTTTCACAAACAAAATATTTCGCCACACCCGAAAACACTCTCTTTATTTACTGGCATCTCCGAAGTATTCATTTAGCATATTTCGTGCACGGTACCAAATTTTTAATCATTCTTTGACTGCACTCGCACATTTGTTAAGTTTGCTTTTAGATATTTTTTCTTTTAAAACACTCGCCACCACTTTTTCCTCACAAATGTTAACCTTCATCCTCTTACTATCAAACGTCTTTTTCCATTTCCAAAAATGTTCTCTCTAAGCCACTATTCTTTCACGCATTAGAACCAAGTCATTTGCAAACAACATTTTATTCTTAAAGCCTTACCTTGCACACTCTGTAACTGCATCAACTACAATTGCTCAAACCAGCGGAGGCAACACAGATCGATGATGCACACCAACTTGCGCCCAAAATTTTGTAGATAACGTCGATCCCACTTTAATGTTTGTCTTTGCTTCTTGAGAGAGCCATCATCATCCTTACGATTACTTTTAATAAAGCTTTCTTTCTCATCACCCACTCCATCATCTTCGTCGGTCAGTGCTCTTCAACCGAGGTTCTGCGGTATCCTAGTATTTCGCAGAACAGTTAAAGGGGTTCCTTGAGCTTAGGTAGTTCCGCAAGGGTTCTTCCTCCTTGGTTGTCTTTTGGCAAAATAAAAAGTTTTTTCAATTTTTCCAGAATAATTTGGCAAAACTTAACAACATTAGTGCAGATGCATCAAGTAGCAATTATTGTTCCTCTGCATTTTATTTGATTTAAAGCGCAACCAATTTCATCTTAAATACTATTGAGTCACGAATACACAGCAAAGAGAAAAAATAATTTTCTAGAAAAGTTTCAATAGCAACAGTTGGATTTTGCCAAATAACGACAGAATACGATAAGCAGGGGTTTCATCACCGTGGAACCGTTATTAAGGACAACTGGAAGCAAATATTTTTTCTACTACTTTTTTAAAATCAATCAGAATTTTTTGTAAAATGTAAGCATTTATGTGGGCATGTTGAATTGACTACCCTTTTTTAAGGGTTTCAAAATAATTTGATTAAAATCTCAGGGCAGCCAGCCAAATTGGTTGGGTGAATTCTTATTGTTAATCTCAATTTAGGATAAGAAAAAAGTTTACTTTAAAATAGTCTCATAAAACTGCAAATTGCTGAAATAAAAACAAAATTAGATCGTATGGTCAAAAATAAGGACATTTTTGAGAAGGCCAACGTTATTTTTCAAGACGTAGTCCTTCAAAGCAAGGACGGTATGGAAGCCTTGACAATACGACTAGTTGCTTACTTTCGCAGCAAGTTGTGATGCACGTATTTAAACTCAAAATTGGCAAGGAACAACGACAGGGGTTTTTAAAATTTTGTTCGCTACATACAGTACTTCTTAGCTGGGCAAAAATGTTGGGCACACCAATAAATTTGATTTCACAAGTTGATTACTGAAAAAAGGTCTTTAAGTTGAGGAAGAGCGCAAGCAACAAAATATCAGAAAATATGTTTTCGGGACAAAAATAGGCAAAATAATTGCTTTCGTAAAGTTTTTCTCTAAAAAAAACAAAAAGGTCTTCAAGTAGAGAACAGGCGTATGCAACAAGTAAGCATAGACTGTGATCAAAAACTTTTACGTGCCTGTATGAGAAACTGGCTTGAACACCCCCAAAAAATCTGTCGCGTATCCCAGTTTGAGAAACCCTGAACTAATGTTTTTGTGCAAGATTCCCGAGCCAATGCAGTTCTAATGAATTTGAAGTGATGGGATTCCATGACATTTGTATAAATATAGCAGGGATTTTACGACGCCTAAAAGGTTGGAAAGCACTTTTGTAGGTGAAACTATATCAAAAGCCTTCTCAATATTCACAAGACACATTTTCAACTTTCTCCTCCAATCTCTTTTTCATTCTTGGATTTTTCTCACTACAAACATTGCGTCTGTTGTTTTTCGGCCCGGAAAAAAACAAATTGCTTTGCATCACGATCCTCTAACATTCGAATACTCATTTTTTCTACCACTCTTTTGAAGATTTTCATAGCATGCTCTAACAGCTTCGCTCTCCTGTGTGCATAATGATTTCTCACGTCACCTTTTTCCTTGCAGATTGTCATCAACACACTTGTACGCCACTCACTCAGCAATCTTTGTTCATTCAGCACAACAATTCCTAATTTTTCACTGGCAGCTGTTGTGGTTGGACATAATTCAAAGAATTCACCTATCGTTTTTGTTTTCATGATGCTTTTACAATTTCTTCCCGTATAATCTTATCAATTACTTCTTTTAATACATTAGCTTTCGTCATTTGATACTAATGATTCTCTTTTTTCATGATCTCCTCCATGTGGGTTTTCCACATTTTTTCAGTCTTTGTTGCTAAAACCTAGCCCTCCCTCTCTTCTTCTCATGCAGTTTCCTCTTTCAATATCTTTTCCATTATTATTTTATGAACTTTATTAAGTCAATAATACCATTTCGTTTTTCACCTGATTCCTTTAACTTTTTTTGAAGCCTCCTAATAGTTTTTATCTCCCACTTTCTTCGTTGTTCAATTTTTTGTTTTACTGTCTGTCTCATGAGGTATTCTTGGAGCAATTTTTTATGGGCAGCAAGTCCTTGCTTTCTTCCAACTACAGGCTTCACATAAAAAGAGTCCAAAACCACAATTTAAAACATGGGTTCACATCCCACAGTCGCTTCGTACTATGTGCTCGGTAAGCAGCCTCAATATGCCACTCCAATGAAGTATCAATCATTTTGATTGTTTTAGGCACATTTTACATTTAGATAAGAAGATACAAGACTAAACCAGTACAGAAGCTCACTACCAATTGCAGCTCAGGGAAAAATAGCATTAGACTGATCACAAAATTTCAAAGTAGTCAACTGTGACAAACACTGACCAGTAGCCGAGCCCAACAAGGCCGACTGTCATCAATGCAAAGACATCAATTACCTCTTACGACAGGCTAGTGCATAAAAAATGTTGATCAACACAAACTACGACTAAGCCAACCCACCAAGTTGTCGGCTAACAACGATTTCCTCTCCATGAGTAATCCATCGCTATTTCTAAATATTTTTTCTTTTTTCTTTTTTTTACAACACCAACAAAGTACGAACAGGCAACCCATCAATAAAGGAGCGCATATGGCAGGAATCAGAATCCTTAAACTCGGTCCAGGCTGTTCATTTCCTAAACATTTTCAAACTTGGCTTAAAAAAATATTTAAAGAAGTAAAGAATTTGATAATGAGCATGCCAAGAAGTAGCTTATATCAAAACTATAAGCTCTAGAAAAAACGGTTCTCGTAATTTTCTTGAAATTAAAAACCATCAGTATCGGAAAAACTACAAACATCCCTTGCTGTTTTTAACAAAACAAATTTTTCAGGTACACCAATGGCAGTTAACACTCAATGCTCTAAACCATCAGTCTTGTCTAGCTCATTAACGAGTGATTTAACGACGTGAAATTGTTCAGACCCTGCAAAGATTTTGCAATATTTTACTCACTACATTCGGGGACTTGACATTCTTCTTTAATGAAGTTGTTATCATCTACATAGCACCAAGGCATATCACTATACGCTCCGGGGTTCCGACAGAAATTGTGTCCACCTGATAACTCGGGATGCTGTAATAAAAATTTACTTAGACCCGCATGCTGTAAAATGCAGGAGGTTATTTATCTCTTTCCCCAATTTTCTCAAGGTAACCTTGACTCCTGTGCTTGAGATTGAAATGAGCTGTGTTGCAGTAGATCTATACTGACGATTCCATAACAAGTTTCCCTGTTTAAACTTGTTGTGGAACCGTCAGTATAGGTCTACTGCAACACAGCGCATTTCTATCTCAAGCACTGGAGCCAAGGTTACATCACTCTTTGCTTTCATAAAAGCTCATCATAACATTCACTTTCAAGCTTCACGACACGCAAGTGCAATTCTTTGACCCATGATTTAACTGCATAAACCCAAAACATGAGTTAGATGTCAACTATGTTTCAGCTTGTTTAAAAATTTTTTGAGACGGTAAAAAGTAATTCTATACAAAAAATTTTCTGGAAACATTGGCTGCAAAATATTAGAACGTGCCAGACCTGTTTTTGTTTTTCATCTTTATTTGGTTGGGAGGAGATTATGATGTACTTGCCCGACCTACTACGGCAAATATGGCTTTGGAGTAAAAAAATACTCCTGCTGACAACAAACTTTCGAAAATTTCTTGCAAAGCAACTGCAGTCGAGGCCAAGTACAGGAGTCGGTAACATGCGGCTGGTTTGCTCTTTAACTGAAAATAAAAATGTCTTCTGCTTGTTTTCAAGATAATGTTTGTGGTTTATGTCGGTGTGAGCCTTCCAACCATTCACTACCTTGCATAACTTTATCTAGTCTTCTGCTTAGTTTTCAAGAAAAAAAGCCATTTTGAAAAAATTGATCCCAAAACAAAAAAAGGAGCTTCCACTTAGTTTGCGACGAAAAGATGTAAAAAAACATCTTTTGCGGCCCTCATTATTCTCTTTTTTGAAAATAGCTCTTCGGCTGTAAGAGATTGTTAACGCCCGGGTCTTGTACAATAAAACACCAACACTACTTTAAATAGCATGATTTCCGGCCAGATTTTGCACGTTTTTCCGGTGGTTGTGAGAGAAATAGGACCGCGGTACGACGTTCCTGTGTCATTGTAGCAGGTGTGCTGCTTGTTTAACACGCTTTTCAAGCCTATAGATGTGCAACCTCTTTGAACTCCAGTTGTTTTCGGTAGAATGGAACAATTCGTACCACTTATAACCGTCTGCAAAATACAACAAATTAGTGTAGAGTAACTACAATGACGCTATAAAGCAGTGCTAAAGGACAACCGCTCTATTAGTTCTCCATATCCTGAAAAGCAAATAATTGGATGTTCGAGGAAAAATTTCTAAAGTGTGATCGTTATTTATGATGCACACCTAAAAGCCCAGTAACCAAAGAAAGTAATTCTTTTACCATTGGAACATAACGTACACACAATAGTCAAAACAGACCTAAAGTAAATACCAGCAAAAGCCAATCGAAGATGGCTACGAAACAAAGCCATCTTCTATTGCCTATTTGCTGGTATCATAAACCCGCTTTTGCCTTTGCAAGAGTTTTTTTTAACTCCTCCGACTCTTTTAAACCGTGATTTACTTTACAACGAGGCTCACCGATATATAAGAATTGGATACTTGCTGGCTAAATTCCTTACGGCAAATGTCGTGCTTGAGCAAGTCGCAATCTTCTCGGCAGAGACGTACTGGAGAAGGTTTGTCAGAGAGAAGATGGCGTTTCGATATGCAGGGCGGAAAAACAAAATAACAAAAAGCTGCCTTTGCGAAAGTGTGACATCGGTTTGCTACTTCTGACAAGGAAGCTGTTAAACAAAGTTTGCAAAAAAATGCTATAGCACCCGCACATATAGGATCCCATCATTTTGGTAAACCATCACACATTTTTATACAGCACCAATGTAAAATATGTTTCTGGTTTGAAACCAAGTTAGTGGGAGGAAAACATTAAACCAACTGTTCTTAGCCTGCAAAACTGTGAAAATAGGACGTAAAACCTAGCGTAGCTTCTTTTTTGAAAAACTACACAGAAAACGGAAATTTTAATACCCTTTCGTAGCCAGATTAGGTTCATTTTTGTTTTGATATTGGCAGTGGTGACCGTAGGGCAATGCATCAAACCACAAATCAACACACTGCTCAGACCTTACGCAGATCCAATACAATTTGAATAGAAGTTTCCACTTCAAAGAATGTTTGTGGCAATATTTGGAAAGCTTTTCAACCGCCTGCAAACGGGCAGCCAGTTTTGTAATATTGTATCTAGTAATCACGTTTTAACTGAGTTTTCCTGACTCCCGAGATACTTGATTCTAATATCTTGGTAAACTTACACCTGCTCATATGATTATTAGATGTTTCATTCTATAGGCCGCACTTAGGGCAAATAGAAGATTCACTACCACCAATGGTTCTCTAGTGCCTTTGTAGGTTGCAGTGTCCTGTCAGCTTCTATACAATCTGGCTCAGGTGTTGTCTATTAAGACTTCAGAGACATTGACCCAGACGTAATTATGCCCACCCAAGGTTCTCCTTAGTTTTCAAGCAATTTTTTCAACACCAGTTCTTCATGTTACTAATGCAACTAGCATAAGAAGCTGGCGTGAAAATTTTAGAACCTTGGAAGATAACGCAAATCCTTACTTTGCCAAGATGTCTGCCATTTCATTGCCATAGACATTTGTATATCTAAGGGTCCATGTAAAAATATTGTGATTATTTTTACCATATCTATTGAGATTTTTGATGCATTGCCTTACCGTGCCAGATTTTACCGTTCAGTTTGTAATGGCTTTTATAGCTACTTGGCTGTCTACCAGTACAACTATATTTTGCTCTTGAATTCCATCAATATAAAGTTTTGCCACTTGTTGGGTGGCAAAGACCTCTACTTGGAAACTGTACTATTTGTTTCAAGGTAGAAGATTTTTTTCCAGTTAACCAATCACTTGGAGGACTTGAGATTCTGTTCGACCCCGTACTGTTTCAGACAATATAAATTTAGCGATCGGGATGACATCCAGCAGCATCTCCAGAGCATTCGTAGGAGTGCTTGCAAATGCTAAGAAAAACATTACGCTTGCATGCAGCTGAACGCAAGTGGTTTCCAAGCTAGTTTACTATCTAGAGTGACATCTAGTAATTAAGCTTTCTTGAAGATTCGTAGTTGCTGACTGTTCATACTCAAAATTCTAGAAAAAGATTTCTTTTTCGTTGCAAGATACTGTGCAATACATCAACACAATGAGAGGCTGGATTGAGACTGGAAAAATTTTGATGCTGTGAGCTCAATGCCAGTAACCTTTCCGCGCTCTTTTGTTTTTGCTAAAACTAAAGAGATATCAACGGCAAATTCTTTTGCTTAGTTGAAAAGTTTGTGGTAAAAATACACTGTGCCACCAAAGCTTTCTAGGAAGCGGATGTAAATTCATTAATCTTCAAATATCTGCAAGTTTTGCTAGTAATTAGGCTACATGATAGAAGAATATACGGTAACTCGCTCAGGCTGTAAAGGAGTAATACATCACTCTTATTAATCGAGCCTTTTCTACTTACTTATTGCCTTTAACGATTGAATGATATGTTTTTCCATTGTCAACTGGTTTTGAAATGATTCCAAGTAAACGAATTTGTTTTCAAGATATTCCAAACAAGCTTTGCCACGGTAAATCTCGCATTTGCCTTTCAGCAATTCCCTAAAAACAACGTCTATGCTGTGACTGTTCAAAAAAACGCTTCATACCACCAGTATTGGCAACTCAAAACGGATCTAAACACAAGACCACCAGCAAGATAAACATGAAATCATCACCTATGTTGCCAAGCTCAGATATTCTTGTGTCAAGCTGTGGCCCCAAATTTAAATTCGGTTTCCGGAATCATATAGACAATTGAAAACCCTCGCTATGCAGACACACAAGTACTAGTTTGCAGTGCGGACGTCAAAGTTTGTTTTACCGTATCTGAGTGATTTGCGACCAGCTGTTGGTTAGCAAACCCTTTTTGCAGGCCTGGATGTGCTGATTCAGTATCAGCCTACCATTACATGCTCGCTTTTGAATCAGACTTTTTTCTGGAGCAAGGAGCGCTTTTAATTCCGGATGCGTTTAACTGACAAATGCTAATAATGCTTTTATGGAGTTTCGAATTCCTGATCTTTCGTTTCAAAGTCGGGAACGATTAACTACGTTAGCCCCAATAGCGACTTTCTTGCTTCCTTGAGGCTGGTTTCCATTAGGCGTAATCTGCCGGCATAGCGTAAATATTTTTTGTTTGTCTATTTGAAGTGATTTTACGGGCAAAAACGCTCCGCGCAGAAAATTGAATAGAAAAACAAAGAATTTTTACGCTATTTACGCGTAATGGAAACCAGTCTTCAATCACAAGCAGCCAATAATTTCGCAACATTTTTTCAGTTTCCTTCACCATGTGCATGTATGTGTGTATAAAGTCAAGGTTTTTGAAGTATGCTAAAGTAACTGACATATTTACAGGATTAAGTAGTAAGCTAATGAGTCTAAGTGGCTTAATACTAATGATCTTTTCGAAATTGAAGCCTATGTTATATGACGAAAAACCTATGGCTGCGCGTATATTTTTTGGTCTCGGCATATACTATGGCTTAAGTCTATAATCTACCGACCAAATTTTTGTGCCAAAAAGGAGGACAATTTTTTGTGAATTATGCAAGATTTCGCGTTAAACCGAGGCATTTTACTCCAGTTTGCCACATGTGATAAATGTGCCTCAGGCTTAGGGGGTTAAGTTTGGTCAGGTGCCGGACTTTACAAATGCAATCTGATTTAAGTCCACCTGCAGTTAAGGTATTCTGGTTTTCTTACTTGCATTACATTTTTTTTAGAAACAGATTAAAACCGGTACGACAGTATAGTAAGTGCTCTATATCATTATATTTACCTGGACAGAAATAAGCTTTACTATTAAAGTTGACTTTTAAAACGATAGTGGCTAATAGATTATATTTAGCTGCTGTTTTCCTAAAACGGCACGGAGAGCATTATGATGTCATTTACGTTATGACAAAAAAAGGCAGTAACGATAGGTTGGCACAAATGGGGGCATTGTCCCCAACCCAATCATCTTACTTTGAATTAAGGTTAGTCTTACTGACAAACTTCATCAACTTAAAAAACCTATCTGCCCCCTCCAATAAGCAAAAGAATAAAAAAAAGTAAGGGAATAAAATCAAAGTTGGGGCTGGCACCGGAAAAGTTTTTGTTTTACAATTGCAGAAATAAGTTATTAGATGGTAGGCTTCTTTCACGAGCTGCTGCAACCCCTTGTAATGATGTTCATGACCCCAAGTTCCTTGGCTGCACCTATGCCTTGGTTTTTCGCTATGAAGCCAAAGGTGCTTTTCCTCAGTGGTGGATCCAGGGAAAGGCATGGAGGATGCATTTCCCACCAGCATTTCCTAGTCTTGGTTTTGTATACATGTTTGTTTGTATTAGTCTCAAAAAAGAATATTGTGTGAAATATTGGACTTCGAAAAAGTTGATCTCAGAAAAAAAGAAAAGGTCTTCTCTTCCACTCTGGGTTAATATAACGCCAACGAACACTTCTCACCCTCTCCATCAAAAGTTTCTCGATCTGCTACTGCTCGCCAATAGCTCTTGCATCCAATCACCTCATTGGTATAACAACCCATTTTCAAGAAAAACTTTGACCTTATAAGTTCGATTCTACATTGGATAACTATGATTTCACCAAGTGGTGTAGACGTACTGACCTACATTCTTCCATTGATTTTCCCTCAATCTTTGGATTAATAAACTACTATATACCCATAAAACCTACCTCCCAACAAATTAGTTTAGACTGCATTACTGACAAACAGCAAACGGTTTCACAAACTTTCGTGCGTTGATGTGACTAAGTGCTTAGGGGCATAAATTCAAAGTTGTAAAAGGACGCTAAAGTGTTTGATGTATTTACAGCAATCAACTTGTGAATTGATAAGCTTACTACGAATACTTACAACTTTTTCGTAATTGTAGGCGTGATAATAAAACTTAAAACATCTGGCTAAGCGTATGCTTCTCGCTCACGGCATAAATGGATGAAGTGACCCGGAGCCTAGAGTTCAGCATATACAGTTAAGTTATCACGATAAGTTAGGTTATGGCTTAAGTAAATTACCTATCGACTAGGCTTTTGTGGTGAAGAAGAGAATATTTTTAAATCCTGCAAAATTTTACGTTAAAGTTCGAATTTTGTCCCACTTTGTTACATGATAAAACTGCCTTTGGGTTAAGAGCACTCAAGGAGCTCGACTTGACTGTACCACAAAGGTATATTAACGTACCGCTCATCAACAGTTCAGTTAATTTTATTTTCGTACTCGCCGTCGCATTATTATCAAACAAATTTAGACCAGCACGTTAGTGTTGAAATTAGGGCCATTTTTTTGACCTAAAAAAATATATTTTTGACTTTATTTTAGCAAAATTTTGACTTTATTTTGACCTAACCGCTTTCGCCTATTATTTATGTCTTGTTGTACTTTTTTGATTAAAAATGTTTTATAATCCGCAATTTACATAAGTTTTTAAAGAAGAAACTAAGCTATGCTTTATTAAAAGCCTCTAGCTTCATATTGGTCACCAACTGCACTGAAGAGACCTGATAGGTCGAAACAGTGTCACTGTCTGCAGTTTGCAAGGTAGCCTAATTTATACATTTTCTCAATCACTCAGTCTTGAAACTAATGCAACAAAGCGACGCATGACGTCAAAACCTAGGATAACGAGCCATTGTGTGTACCGGTATCAATTAGTGTGTAATACAAAAAATGCGTTGTTATCGCAACTCTACTGTACATTAACAGTCTGTCTATGATGTTTTTAACGAAAGCCACACAGTATAATTACCAGGACTTTTTATTGTAATACAGCATCATATATTTTTTTACGTTCTTAACATCAAAATTTCTGTCCTTTCTCAGTAATTTACTGAGCATAGAAAACGACCTCTCAACAGCAGCAGAGGTTGGCTGGGCTTTTTGCAATAGTGCGTAGCTTGTTGGGTCAATTGTCAAGTTGGTACAATTTATTATTGTTTCTAAATCAGAGTTGGATAGTCGTTTTTGAATGTAATTTTTAATTGCGCACGGATCATGATCGCATTGCATATTTTTCAGCAGTCCGTATGCTTCGGTTATCGTGCAGGCACTTCCTTCTAAGAACTCTACGTTGGCTGCTAGAGTCCGGTATTGATTTATCTTAACCAAGTCCGGCACCAAATCTTCCACATTGATAGCGTCTTTTGCTCTGCTGACTAAGAGGCCTGCACTTGTCCAATGGTATGAACAGCTGGAAGGTTCTCACTGTAATATAAGGCAGCTCTATGCCAAGTTGCTCGTCTTGTAATTACAGGGTCAGGAGGAGATGGCAGACCAGCATTATGAAAATCTTTCTTGCGATGTTTGTTTTTGATTGTTGCTTTCTTGATCGTTGCTATTATTTCATCAATATTTTTAAAATGAGCACGCACACGCATAGCACAGTTATGTAGTAAGTGCGCAACGCAGGTGACATGCATCAAAGAAGGGTATAATTCCTTTAATGTCTTTCCAGCCAAAGACATCTACCGAGCAGCATCAGTCAAGAGCAATGAAAAATTCTCGCGTTTTATTTCAAGTTGTCGCAATATGTCATCCACAGTGTGCAGAATAATACTGCTATTAACATTGCTACCGCTGTCAAGTGGATGGCAACCAACGAGGAATGTCTGATTTGGGGCATCTAAGCTGACCACAAGCACGTTAATATACTTTTGTTTAGCAATCTCTGCTTCATCCACAATTAAAACAATTTTTTTGTCACGAAGTAGTTCTTGAATTTGTTCTTCTTTTTAGGATGCTAATTTAGCAACACATGCCCGGGCTGCAGTCTCCAAAGCCAATACTTTTCCCATTGTAGCAAACAGAGACTTTAAAGAAGGATGGTTCAGTTTATGAAGTGAGATATCTGCAGCTAAGAATGAAGTGACAACCTGTTCCTTGAAGTTTACTTGATCGAGTTGTAAAAAGGTTTGCTTACTTTGGGATTTGCTCTTCGTCTCCAATTTTCTTTGGTGTTGCTTACTTTTTCGGTGGCTTTCCACAAAAAACTTTTTGTCGCATTTGACTAACACGTCGCAAAGGTTGCATCGCAAGTCGCGGGCAGGAGTTGCCGAAAACTCATCCGGATATTCCTGGCAAATTTGCCTAACTTTCGCTGTAGAAGATTTGGCTTGTTTAGGCATTCTTTGCTTTGCAAGCTACGACTTAAAAAGACCACGTGTAAAGAGCGCAAAGGTTTTATAGGAATAGATTAATTGTCTAACAATTATGTGTTTATGCATCAACAATGACGATTTGATGCATAGTAAGTGCTATTTCCTTTTCAATTACCGCACGCATTTTTACCATTGCAACTATTTGAGAAGTTTAAAATGAAATAAAACTGCGCATAAAATTTTAATAGCAGCTCAAAAATTGAAAAAAATGTAAATTTGTTTGTTTTTGTAAGGAAATTTTTGATGAAGACAATTTTGAGAAGTTTTGACTTTATGGAAAATTTTGACTTATAAAATCTACCAAAGCAGACTCCTGAAGACTTGAAACGAACGTTAGTACACGTTTGATCATGTAACAAGGTCCTGAAAAAATTTTGACTTTATTGACTTTAGCGGACCCTAGTTGTAATATATCATTGTACTTCAACAGGCAGCACGTCAGCAATACGCTTTACTATTTACGTTTGCTTTGAAAATGAGAGTGGTTCAACAGTGGATAATGCACTGCAGCTGTTTTCAATGAAGTGATACCATGATGACATCACAGAGCAATCAAGACGTAACAATGCTTTTTCAAAGCATAAAAGAAAAAAAGGGAAAACAGCATACTCGAAAAATGGCTTAAATATTAAATCGCATAATGCATTGTCGACAACCTTAAATTGTTAGATAATAATTTTTATTGGAAGCAGCTTGTTAATACTTCCTTACAAAGCTTTCGACCGCGTTTCTACGAAGATCATTTTGTGAGATAAGAAAAAACAAACTTTACAATCAATCGTTAATCAGGAAGTCATCTTTGCTCCCAAAGAAGTAAAATTTTTTGAAGTTGATAAGTGGGGTGCTGGCTTTCGTATAAACAAAAAAGCCGCTTCCTCTGTTAAGAAATGTGGATTTCAAAAATCATCTTCAAATATGAGGTTACTGTGACGTCATCGGTCCTCTTGTCACATTTACCCCAGAATGGAAATCAATCGCGCCAAGCTTCATGTTTGTACACGCAGTAATTTAAGATTATACGTAATATTGCAAGCAAATAATTCCTCCTTTGCATACCCCTGACAAGACCTATAATGAAAACGTAACTTTTGACTAAGCGTACTGCTCAAGCAACAACAACGAGTTTTGGGATAAAGTCCTTTTATTAAGTCTTGTTAGTGTTGAAAGTAAACCCTAATAATGATGAACTAATTCCAAATTTGCAACCTAGTACTAAGGCCAGACAAAATAGCCTATTACTCACAGATCAATAGGTGTTTCATAACTCCCATCCGGAGGAAGAACTGCAAAAAATGCAATAAATAAGTGAGTAATTTTAAGCCTTAGACATCTGACGAGTCAGTTTCAGAAATTCAATGAAATTAAATTCGTGCGTTCATGTAGGTGGGCTACATCGTTGCTCGTGGGAGTTTGAGTTACTCGAGAGCTATACATTTTTTCCTCAGGTCACGAAAAACTTTTTATCTGTTGTACTAGAACATCATTACGTTCAAACCCGCTTCAGAGTTACCATCATTACCAGCGCAGTGCGTTTCTACCAGAAGCACTGCAGCCAAGTAAAGGGAAACTGCCTGCTCTTTCCAGGAAAATAACAACAAAGTAGGCTGGCAAGGTTGATCGCACATTGTTTTCCATCACAGACATCAGTCTGACCCGCGAGCCTACATTGCCGCCTATCAAGAAATGACAAGAGTTTTGATTTATTCACAAATGGTACCAGCAGAATTCATGACGCACGGTAAGGTTAAAACCACAAAAAGACATACCTAAAACAAAATTGTAATAAAAACGCATTTAGTTCTTTCAGTTTATTGAATTATTTCGAAATGAATGTGCATATAAGGGTCTTGCTGTTACTTTGAAAGAAGTTAATACCAGTATAAAGCTCAAATCACTGCTTACCAAACAAAACACTTAAGTACGCTTTAGAATGCACTCTTCGATAAAGATTTGAAACTTCACATCTGTACCAGCCCGAGTCAGCTGTATAAACGTCAGCAATTTGTAATCGGGATCCCCAATTCCGTTTTTGAATCTTTATCCTGTGATCCATATTTTCCAAAATTATTTTGTTGTCGTTTTTGTACCTTTGTAAACATTTTAAAATGAATAAACTCGTTTGTATGAAAGTTAAAACTTGAGTGTCTATAAATTGCCTGGCAATACTGTTTACATAAATTCGTCGTTATTTACAATAAATGCAAAACTACAGTAAGCCTATGAAATTTTGATATTTACCAAATATATGTCACATTTTCCATTGGAAATCCTTCAACTTTACACTTCAATATGGCTTTTTCTCCTGATGACAAAGTTTGATTCGCCATCTCTTCCACAATGTTTAAAAATAGTTCCGTATTATCTGAATAACCAAATCCTAATTAGTTGCTCTACAAGTGCAGGCAGAAGCATTTTATGAGTAATGTTTTATTTAAATTCGCTCATACAGGCAACAACCACGATAAAGCAAGATACAAAACATATTTCAGCGTAGTCTTGAAAGGCATGCAAGTAAGAGCCAGTCTTAATGCAAGCGTACGCCAACGTATGGTCAACCGTCACATCGCATGCATTCAAGTCGAAGTGAAATTATACGACAGGACAAAATGGTAAACAGCAATTTAATCAAGAATACTGAGCCGATTGGGATAAGATGCATTTTTAATAACCTCTGCAGTTGATGAAATGGTGTTTAAAGAAAGAGGTACTCAGTTATACAATATATCCAAGGAACCCAATACGTTCAAACCAGAGCTGCAAACTTGAAAAAGTCGATTAAAACACACTATAATTTCAGAGCAAAATCTAACTAAAAACTAAAAGTTCAACTAAACTAAACTAAAACTAAAAGTTCGTGGTCTTCAACCTGATTTAGGGTATATCACAGTTTTTATTCGCTAAGATTCAAAGAAGAAATTCAATGTCTCTCGTTGATTCCCGGTTTGATTTTAAGTTACAAAAATATGTAAAGCCTATATGAATTTAGGTAGATTCAAAATTAAACTAAACAATTATGCTAAACTTCAACTTGAACTTATGATATTCACATATGCCGATATCGAGAACTTGAACTAGTAAACTTTTTTTTTGAACTCAAACTAAAACTTGAAAGAGCATCGACCGAGTAGGTAGCCATTGCTCCCTAGCGATTTTCCCCATCTCCACCCAGTCAACTTGTGGCATATTCGCAATCCATCTTTTAAGTTACTCTTTGCTTCTCATACTCTACAAATAACTTTCGACCACTTTTCCCCTCCATGATATCACTTCCAGCTAAACGCTGCAGCAGCATCGCTCAGTGCTAAAAGGCGCAGGCTTAATCGTAAAGCCTTTGGTTCAATTTTTGCGCAGTTTCAGGTGTTCGAAAAAATACTGTACCTCAATTTTACGACGTGAATGCAGTGTTTATAGTAGAAATACACTATTGAAGTTGAGACTACAATAGGAACCAAGCAAAACAGAAAATCTTTCCATTCTATAAATTGCAAAGGCTTTCTTGTGACTGGACATTAAAAATACATAACTCTATATCCGATATATCCGTTAATCCGCCATGATTACTATATCGATCGCTCTTTCAAATAACAACTTCGCTTACTCGAGTCGTAATTGCCTAAGAAAAAAATTTAAAAATTCAAAAAATGCCTTTAATATCTGTCTGATTCGAAAGCAAATTGCAGTGTGGTGAAATGTTATTTTAATCTGAAAGAATAACAATGAAAAACTACCAGTTTGGTACAAGCAGACTTAGAAATTGGGTAATAGCAACCACCTTCTCCGAATTTCAGACAAGCAAAAGTGGACCTACAACTGTAATATGAAGAGGTCACCACTACAATCAAAAAAACAAATCTACCCAACACCCTAATTTTTTTGGCAAAACACAGGCAACAATAGTAAACTTGTTTGTCATAGAAACTCACCGTTCTGCGTAGATTTGGAAAAATTGACTGATCTAGAAAAAAGTCCGTACTTAACGTGCATTTTTTTCAAATGTCAAAGCATTTAATCTTTTGAGGATCTTCTTTTTTTTCGGCTTTTCCCGATTAGGGGTCGCCACAGCAGATAATCTGCATTTTTATAACATGGCATTTTTGTTTTTACGGTCGAATGCCCTTCCTGCAACCAACCCTCTCTTCAGAAGAAAAACTGGGCCACCTGTCTTCCACATAAAGGTGGGGGCGTTCCGTTAAGTGCCTTGCCCAAGGACACAACAAGCGAACTTGCCGGCTTGTTCTCCACAACCTCTTCCAAATTCCGAGCGCCCAAGCAGGGAAGCTGTGAATACCATTTTTCAAAGTCTTTTGGTATGACTCGACAAGGGGATTGAGCCCAGGTCTACCGACTGCGAAGCGGACGCTCTAACCACTACGCCATCGCGCCGGATATGAGTTGTTTTAATAAATATTATAATTGGCACTGTTTATTGCTGTAAAGGCCAACTAGTGCTTCAAGTTTCCAACCAAGAATTACATACCCCAATATAATTCTCTAAGCAAATCTACGTAAAAGATTAAAACAATAGAGCTGAGATCCTCACTCTTTTGAGACGAGTGTACCCTCCTTAACTACGTCAACAAAAGCCCGTGTACCCATAATGTGTGAAATCCTTTTTTTGGAGATGATTTTGTTTCCAGCGGTCGTCATTTTCCCGTATTTACTTTCCAAAACTTTTTTGAAGATCGATTTTGTTCAAACGCTGGTTTTAAAAAATTTTCTAAATCTCTTCAAGGAGGAGCCGCGGTACCGTGGCTCGCGCGCCTCTGTAAACTGTCCATACCTTCCACTTTAAGAACCCATATCAAATAATCAGAAAAACAAATAAAGCCATAGAATAGGTTACTTGATATGAGCAAATGCAAAGCCTTGAAATTAGGAAAACTTGCGGTTTGAAAACAAAAACTCAGCTTGGAGGTCTTTCAGTTTTCAAAATGACCTAATATTGGGATACGGAAGTCAGCACGTTGCATCTTATTGACATTTCAGCTAACAAAATTAAAATAAAATACAAAATCTTAAGTTACTCCTTCTACATTGCATAAATTATTACCTGACATCTCTTTCTGGGGAAAAAACTTCAAAAGCATTTGTATCTGAAAATGTAGAAAGTCGAAGCGATTTTAAGAAGTTTAACAGATGCTGATAAGACTGCCATAAGGCGATATAGATTATAATCTCAGATAAAGTACAATTCGTAACATTTCACCAAGCGTAAACAGCAATTAAGTTTTCAGTGCGGTTTGTTGTATGACATAGCAAAGCAAAAAGAGCAAGCTAGACTTATGCAGTCATGCAGACAATGAAATGGACTGGTGTTTCTGATTTACAGGCAGGTCTAAAGCGCGGGCGTGAACAGGTAGGTTAACAACTGCCCATCAAACAATTCAAAATGTTGTGTGGGTCTCAAGTTCGATGTGCTAGTAAGAAGATCTCTTCATTTTAGCTTTAGACTAACAAATGCTTCTTCAATTAACTAAATATCCTCAATTCTAACCAAAATGCTTTGGGGTTTCTAAAGAGATAATCACCACACCACTGAACAAATTAAACGTCTCCCCCTTCGAACTTATTGTCTTGCTACGCCACTGGCTTTAGATATAATGAAGTAGGTATTGCAACTTAAAAATACAAACTTAATAGCGCCTCTCATAGTGCGTCGGTACACTAAGCTATTTGACGTAGCGACTGACGGACCGTTTGGGCCCATCCCGCTGAGATTGGTCTATAAAGTAATTCAGTCTGTAGGCAGTTGCCAGCTGTGAAATTAAATTGTTCTCTGTGGGTTTGGACGGAAACACATCAAAGACTTTAATTGCTATGAAACAAGAGACGGCTGTGAGCAAATAAAGAAGAAATACAGTCGCAACCTCGTAACCCAGTTTGAATATAAACAATGCAAGCTATTACGCTTTCTAATCAAATCGGCCACTTTTCCATGATTTTTGAAACCTCTTACCTGAAAAAATGACAAACCAAATCAGAACGATACCAAATGACAGTAGTGTTCTTGAGCAAGTTTTATTTCTATCAGTCGATCTCATAGTAACGAAATTTTAATTGAAAGTTTCTGTGGAACAAAACAAGTTATGGCAAACGGCTTTAACTTAAAACACTTCAGAGCTAGGCCGAAGCATCAAAATCAGGCACACACTAAACCACTGGTTCTTGACCTTTTTCCCGTTTTTACCCCTTTGTCATTTCGATTTAACCTACTAGATATTCCACCAAAACACTTTTCGATTGGGCTGCATGGATTACTCTCTAAAACAAAGGCCTTCAAATCGAAAAAAACAGGCTTGCGTAACTACACAAAGCAAAGCAATCGATTTTGAATTGTAGATTTGAAAAAAAAGGTCTTCCAGTTGAAAAACAAGGAAAACACTGCCTGGTTCCTAGACTTTCCTAACACATATAGGCTACAAGAGTACACTCTAGATTGAGGTTACCCACAACTGGATTAGAATACAGAAATTTATCCTCCTTACTGATTAAGAAAAGCTGCTTTAACTATATAGTTTCGTAGGCTTTTATCCATGTTACAAAACACATGGAAAAGTCACGTTTAAACCAATTTCTTCAAAACATATAAGGGCCTTCTTCCAGGAAACACCCTAAAATACAGAAATAACAGATTGCCTTATGTTGAATCTATTCTTCCTAGGTTCTTGAACTCATAGCTTCATGTGTGACTAAAAACTTCATCTGTGGCCTGACTAATAGCAATAAATAAATCAATCATCAAGATCTGGCATTGACTATAAACTTACCTAGTCTTTGTTCATGCGTTAACGTATTTGAGAAATGATAGTGTTCAACCGTTACTACGCCTACAGCCAACAGTAATAACTTATGGCAAATTCTTTGTTTTACTGTTTGTTGAAGATTTTTTCAAAGACTTTCACTGTCTGAGTGATTAACCTCATTGTCTGTTTATTGTAAAAATATTCAATTATTTACATTTCTTCCATAAATCACAGTGATTATTAAAAAGACGATAACGGCTAAATTTGCGAAAAAGCACTCAACAAACATTTCGTAACAAATATTTTTCATGAAATGAATTTAACTTATAATTTCGCGTACGGTTTTTCGTTTCGTGCTGTTTGGGCGAGAATAGAGCAAATGCATACATAAAACATGCTTTTTTTCTGCTGACATTTCTCTTTTGTCTGCTTTGAAATTTGAATAACAGCAAAGCCAGAATATTGCTGGTATGTGGTAGCGCGCAGAAGGAAAACGCACGAAAAAATTTCAGTAAGCTTAAGTCATTCTGATCAAGAACGTCACTTGGCGGCTAAATAAAATTTGTCATTTTAAGACCAGTTAGACTACCAAAAATTCCAGTAAAATTATATTTCAGCTAGATGCCTCATCAATTGGATTTCTTTCTGCAATGTCTGGCGCGGGGCACAAAATTAGTTTTTGGAAAAGAAAAACAGCGCACCTTTTTCATGCAGTGGTTAAGTGGTTTAGGTTATGTATGGGACAGCTAGAGCACCCCTACCGAAATTCGCAAACTGCCTTTATAGTCTAAAAAAAGCTATTAAACCCTATTTCTGAATTTCCTTCTGCTTTTAAAAAATAGTTGTCGTTTAAGCTTTACCTTGACAAATGCTAAAATTTTTCAAAATGTCTCATCGTTACCAATATCATGCCGCATGATAAACAGCCAAGTGATTTAAGGGGTTAAAGTCAAAACCTTTCTAGTTTTAACAGTTTGCCTCGAAATAGCTCATGCAATCATGCGTATAAGAGCTAATGCTCTTTTTGTAAGTTTTTGTCTGACTGGGCCACCGCTTCGGTTGGACCGCTCGGCTTCCACCATTTGTCTGCCTCATAAAAATGGAGACATCCCATTAAATGCTATACCTAAGGGCACAACAAACAAACTTGTTGGCTCGTTCTTCCCGCTACTGCATTTTTTTCGCGCTAAGCGCCAAGCAGGGAAATTGTAAACACCGTTTTTAAAGCCTTTGGCATGAATTGACAAGAGAACTGAACCACGTCTATCGACTGTAAAACAGATGCACTACCCTCTATAGCAGGGGTCCCCAACCTTTCTTGGACCACGGGCTACTTTTTGGATATTGATTAAAGTGGGGGCGCACTAATCCTAAAGTTTGCAACATCCCGGACTTGATGTTCGATCTATTTTGTATTGGCAGGCGGTGTCATTACATATCTGTTGCCATTACTTCGGTGGCCGATGTCTCGCAACCCTAGGCTACCTTTTTTTTTGAAACCACCATCGGCTTTTGAAAAAATTTTGAGAATATTTTAAAACAGGCTGGCGGTCACCTCATATTGCCTTCACGGGCGACATGATGCCCGCGGGCACACGGTTGGTGACCCCTGCTCTACAGTCTATACCATTGCGCCGGCAAAAAAATCAAACTAAACATGCGACGGGTAACCGGCCCACGGAGAGACGAGCGCTGCCGCACCATCTAGTGCAGGGGTTCTCAAACGGGAGTTGGGGTAAATATTGTTAGCAAAAAATTCACACTTTTTCCTATTGCATGAATATGCTACCAGTTACATTTCAGCAGCACGGGTAATCTGTACTGTTACTATGCCATTATAGACATTTGTAGAAGTGAAAATATAAAAAAAACTTGGGGGTAAATTTTACTTCTGAAATTTTTTAAAGGGTAAATGAGATAATAAAGGTTGAGAACCCCTGATCTAGAGTGACGAAATGTTTGGCGCCGCGTTGAACGCAGCGCACAAGCCAGCACTTTTTAAGATGGTGAATTACGTTTGGGAAGGCATGAAACCGGTTGAAAGACCGAAGCGTTCTTCACACAAAAATCGATCAAAATGTTGAAGGCCTATTTATTAAAGACACCCGACAAACCTGCTGTAAAAAAATCTCAACAGAAAATAAAGTCTTTTCGGAATTGCTATCAGGATATAATTTGAGCGAGTCCCCTTTTCCTCTCACCAGAATTCTAGCTGTGCACCAATCTGTGGGATTTTTCAGAGGCCATCATTAAATACAACCAGCATAAAAGGTTTCGCTCCTACCTTCGAAATTTTTAGCTGGCTACGCTCCTGTGCCAAGATTCTCAAGATTAATGCAGAAAACTTAAGATTGCTCAAAATATTTAGTCTTTTCAGCGAAAGCAGAGCAACAAGTTTTACTGTGGTTAAATAGGGCAGATCGTTGCTTTACTTCTCCTACAACCTTACATCCGCTCTTGCTCTGTGCACAACCGTCCTACGACTCACAAAAACTACCTCATGAATGAAGAGCGCGATGATGACCTAGTTGTTTTGCCTACTTTTATAATGCAGGCTCCACGTTTGTTCGAAGGCAATGCATGAAGAAGTAGAACGTTTCTAAGTCATTTTCTATTTTTAACCTAGGTAAACCAGGGCAGAGAGAACTTCTTTAATCCGGGTGCAAGTTACATTTTAGGTAGCTGATGATTAGTTATCGCACTTTGTCAGCTAGATTCGCAGAAAGGCAACACTAACAATGAAGCCTAAGCAAAAGACAATTGTTTAACCTTAACTTCTTTCAAAACCTCTCGCCGCTTGAAACCAAGCTCGGAACTTTTAGAAAAATTTCAACATTAAAGGCTTCCTTGTATCAACAGACCCAGATTTCAGCCGAATCTCATTCCTGAATATACTTATAGTAGATCTCATAGAAAAACCAATTGGATCTTGGCCCTGCACATCAGATACCTACCTGCTTCTTGGTATTTACAAATACACGAAATACTTTTTTTTATGTTAGCTTTGTTAAAAGAATCTAAACGCAATAACGACAAAGACTTGATAATGAGTTTATATACACAAGTAGATAGAAGTATTCAGGGCCGGATTTGGATGAGGGTGGGAGGTTGGAACCTTCTCTACAGAAATGTGCAAACCTTCATCTTTAGAGATTTCCTACTTTTTCTGAGAACCAAAATCTACTTTCAAGCTGCCCCTTCTATTTCAACTCTTTCCAAAGAAATTATCAAATGCAGCCCTGTACGCAGCAAACGTAAACAATATAATTTATACTGATCGAAAAAAAACGTATTGCTGGAGAAAACAAAAGACTTTTGCTTTAACTATATAACTTGTCAAGGGTACAAAACGTTTTATGCAAAGCATATAGTTTAACTTTCTAGAATCATTTGAAATAAACGACTCATTATTGATTTAAACCAGTTAGACCTGTAAACACATGTCACTTGATCAGCTTTTTTAAGTTGCACCACCAAAACAAAACACAAAGTTATTGATAAAATAGAAAAAAATCAACAGGATTTTTACCACAATTTCATTTCAAGCAATAATAAAAAGCACAACTGAAATTGATGAAAATAATCTGACGGGTGCTTAACGATTACGAGTTATTGTGGTAATAACCCACGAGGATAATGCCGCAAGAAGCCTCTGGGCCCACGGGGCACGAGTTTAAATGTGTCTCAAACACAAAAGCCCATGTCTAGTACTGTAGAATCATCTTTGGCAATAAACCAAGCGTGTAGCTTAGCCACAGATGCTAAAAGTAGCTTTACCGACACAGAACTTTTATTTCATCATTAAGCACTATCCCACTACTTTCTGTAGAAATGTAAGGTCTAACCAACTTCATAAAACGTGCTAGATCATCAAGGGCAGCTGATCAAAATTGCAGCGATGTTTAGCTAGTAGGAAGTTGGTCCTAAATTGAAATATAGTGTGGTTCAAAAATCACATACGATGAGCAATTTTGCACTTCGCAAAATTAAAAGTCAGCAAACTCTTTTGCACATTTTTCCGTCGAATGAATGCGTAACTGTTCTTCTTCATATTCATCAAAGTTTTCAGTAGATCCAGGGTGTTTAAACTTGGGAATAAATGGAGCTTCGACCTTAAAAAAAGAAAAAACGTTGCACTTTACAATGCTGCTATTATTTATTCATATTTCGTAGTAAATGGTCAGCAACAGAGCACGGTGCGTAATTGCTGTCATGAAATAGTGAATTCAAGTGACTTACAAATTGTTCTGTTCCTAAGATGGCTGCATTCTGTGTACGATTTTGTAAGCTATTTTTTCTCATGCATTTTTGTATCAAAATTTTTATCCGTTTATATATTTATATGATGCTTTAAGGTCGTTGTACACAGTATACGTTTTTGTCCGGTTTTGTACGTTTTTGCTCTCTAGCATTTTTGTGCAGAAATTTTCATCCGCTAAGCTATTCACATGGATATTTCGTCGTGTAAACTACAGAACATCCGCTTCTGTCAACAAAAATCTTTTGGTACGTTTTTGTCCGCAAAAACCCATTCACTTTTGGCACGTACTTCGTGGACAAAATCGGATAAACGAACAACATCAACAAATGTTGTAAAGCATCGTGCAAATATTCAGGCGGATGCAAATTTCTGAGCAAAAATGTGAAGAAAAAAACGTACAAATATGGACAAAAATGTACAAAAACGTATACTGCATTCATCCCGCTTTAGGCAAGCCACTTCACAGCAATTTTTTCTGCTCCGTTGCAACACTTTAAACTGGTAGCTGAGGAAGCAAGACATGGAGCAAAAGACTTCGAGATCAGAGAAAAACTTGGCCTTCAGCATAGAGATCTGTTCGGAAACGGAAAAGATGTGATAGAAGGCGACCCAGGAAAAAGTGAAAGCATGGTTAAAACGAAAAAGGGCGTTGAAGCAAAGACAGGCAAGTCTTTTTGGTCATTCATTATAAAATGGAATGTATAGCTTCCGTCCTTGGCGCTCAGCACGAAAAATAATACCGTGGAAAAAAGCCGCCAAGTTCACATGTTGTGCTCTGCTAAAGCATTTCACGGAATACCTCCGACTTAATGTGACGGGTAGAAGGTGGAGACAAGGCAGTCTATCTGTCGCGGTGCCCCAGTCCCATCAAAGACCATCAATCAGAACATAAGCTCATACACATGAAGAAAAATGTGGCTGAAGTTTAGCCTTGAGAAAATCCACTAAAGCGAAGATTTAGCATTTGCTTAAACCGAGAAAAAGATACCAATGCTGAGACTATCGCTTAAGGTTAACCCAGGCTGCTTGAGTGGCCTCCACAAGGACAGGGTCAAAAAAGATCAAAAGGCCAGGCCGTTACTAAAAAGAAATCAACCGATGAAAACGAGGAGAGAAGTAACCGGCGCGATGGTGCAGTGGTTAGAGCGTAATAAGCTGATGGCCAGCAGAAATAAGCTGATGGAAAAGTGCGAGGTACTCAACAGAGTCAAATGTCTTCGCAGAAAAAAAAACTTGGTGCCACTCTGTGCAGTATAAACGCAAATTGAACTTGGCGCACCCGCTTTCTTTGTTCACATGCCACGCCATTTCAACAGAAGATGTAACATATATCAGGTACTTGTAGTCGGCATATTTAAATCGCCAATGAATGACTATCAGAAATTCAAAGCGATCATTACAAGCGAGCGGTGTTTGCTAAAATGTCATTTGAGAAAGAGCCATACTAAATCAAGCTTTTCATGTTCACAAAACAAATTCGATATCTTTCTCGCTGTATTCAAAACAAATCGATAGTCACGTGATCGTTGTACGTCAACAAAATTAGCAATTAATTGATTTTGAATGACTTGTTTTCTAGCTAGCATTAAGATCTCAGCCGTACTACGAGTGCATTAAATTTAAAAGTGTTGCATTATTAATTTAAATTACGACCCTGTTTGTTTAAAAAAACAACTGTAGATGCAAAGAAAGCGGTGAAAGATTTTTCTCCGTAGCCAGCAAATGCATGAATCTTAGACGTACTACAAGTGCATAATGCAATTAAAAGCGTTGCATTACTAATTTATATTAAGACCTTGTTTGTGTAATAAAACAATCGCTGATACAGAGAAAGCGATGAATACCTTTCCTTCTTTAATCAACAAATGCACGCTTGTAATCAAGTAAATTGAGTTAAGATGACTTATACAAGCTACTTTGCTTAGAAAAAAAACCTGACCATCAAACAATTTAGCTACACGGTGTGGCTGAAGATCGTGTGGTGTATCAAAAGTTACCCCAGCTATTGTTTCCGCGTTCTCGCTACAGAAAAGCAAATTTCAAAGATGGACTGTGTAATGTTTATGTAGTAGAAAAGACGTGGTCTTGAATGCTTCAACCAGACACTTGAAAAATGCATCAAACCTTATCAAAGTCCAGAAGAATTTTTGAGATCATTGAACGTAGACTGACAGTTGCTAGCATTGCCTAATGAGTAACTAAGTGAAGTCCGATGACAATGAGCAAATGGTCACGTGTTCAAATAACCACGTACTGTACACTTGTGATGATTTCCCCGGCTTGGTAGATTCTAAGAAGCGGTAAAATTATTGGAAGTCCAAGCACTTCAAACGCAATGTCATAAAAGGTTGATATAACGTTCCTTTTTCCCGCTTTTTCACAGTTTTGACGTGCTGATTGAGTGTATGTCAACCATTGCACACTCGCTTTTGAACCAGACTTTTTGCTGAAGCAACGCATCACTTTAAATTTTGAATGCCCTTCCAGACGAATAACAATCGTCCTTTAATAGCTTCGAACTCCAAATCTTTGGTTTCCGAATCCGGAACGATTGCCACTTTGTTTGCCAAGTTCACGCCGCGCTTCACCGGGTTAGAATTGTGAAGCTGCTCACCCAGCATGTCGTAAGAAGCGACTTTTGGGTACCCACCAATGGCAGTCCGCCTTGTTGGTGGTGAGGCTACCAGTCAGTAATTTGCATTCATTAATTGGTTTGAACTGGGCTGCCACTTTTGCCTAGCCTAATTCGATTAGATTGACGGCGTGAACCTGGATTTCCGTTTGCGCCGTTCCTTCATCCCAAGAAAGGGGTAAACCAACCAACCAACCAATATATTACCATTACAACTCAACGGCTGCTTGGAAATTTTTCAGCAGACATGGACAGTTGTCCTATGCTTAGCGTTTCGGTCGCTGACCTTTAAGACTGCATGATGAAAATGCTTCAGAAAATATTATAACATTTACAATGCTAAAAAAGAGTTTGACATCACGACGTATTTATGCCAACGGTGTCATGGAGTTTCACAATTAGCACGTCGTTGTTCGTACAAACGATGCTAATGAGCATTGGGTCTTAACAAATAAAAGACAATGGTTTACCAACAGCTTAATCGAAACGACCTCTTTTAAACTTTACGCTACTTTGTAGCACAGATACCATCTGTCACTGCATGAAACAATTTGCAGGCAAAGCCAGTTTTGGGCAATTCATTAATAAATGCTGTCAATTACATTGCTTAAAATCTATAAAAACGCTTGGATCAAAAACACTACACATGTGGTAAAAATAAACGAACAAAAGCAGAAAAATGAAATTGCTGAGTGGAATGTGGAAATCAGTGAAGACCATTTCTAGACTTTTCGGTATAACTCGAAAAGGGAACTGAACCCAGGTGTAACGACTGCTAAGCCCACGCCCCAATTACAACGCTTATTGTCATCGCTAGCAACGCCGAAAAGGGTCAGCGCTTGTCCAATGCAAAAAAATCGTTAATACTAAACAATTAGCTCACTTTTTTCTGGTAAACACTAATCCAGTCGATCGGTTGGAACCATCTGTGTGTTTTAATATCAGCAACACCGTTCTTGAGGTTGCCGTAGCGCTTGGTGAGATCGACTTGAAGAAGATTGCGAAGTAAATCCTTCAACTCGGAAGTGAAATGTGAAGGAAAGCGAACCTGTAATTGGAGGTGGAGGGGGTAAACAATAATCAACAGGTGTAAAAGAATATATAAAGGTAACACAGACTGCATAATCCTCATTTAGGAAAATGGACTGAACAAGCAGTTAGTATTTACGAAGGATTATGACCACGTCGTTGTACTTAGACGACCCTGCATGTTTTCAGAAACAGGTGAATCGCTTTCATAAACATTCAGAATTTTTATCTTGATTCTTCGTAAGAGCAAGATCTTTCATTTTTGTAGAAGCTTCTCAAATTATGAGCTTCTCATTAGCTCCGTTTTTATGAGCTTGTCATTAGCCCTCTTTTTATGAGCTTCTCATCAGCCCCCTTTTTATGAGGTTCTCATTAGCCCTGATTAGCTTATTTTGATTAAACACACAAAGATATCCTTGTAGCACTCTACGTAGTTTAGTTTCGTTCCATATGCTAACCATTCATCTGTCTTCCTATACAAAATGTCACAACAGGTTATTGGCTCTGAAAAAATCTCTATCTCTATTTATCTTCAAACCCTTCAATAAAAATGCACCTCAGAATATGCATCATGATATTAGCAGTTATGCGTTTAGGAAATCAGATTTACATTAGTTTTGCTTGCTTTCATAGACAACTTACTTTAGGCTACAGACTGAAACAGCAGATGTTATTTTTTAGAACTTACGTGGCAGCTTGCGTAAGAGCAACCTTTAACTAAATTTTTATATTTTAGCTACCTATAGTGTTCTACAAGCACTACAGTCACAGTCAAAATTACCACTAACCTTGCCAGAAACAATTTTCTCGTATATCTGTATAGGCTGGTCTGCAAAGAAAGGAGGATATCCAGCTGCCATTTCATAAATGAGCACTCCCAATGCCCACCAATCGACGGCTTTGTTATATCCCTGAAAAAAATAGATCAAAACTGGTTAACTGCATTCGTATTGTCCGGTCGTGGGAAAATCTTTACGGAAGCATTGAACAACTTTTGTCCAACCGCTTGGTGGGTGGCTAGTGCTGCTGGCACAATGTATTTCCGTCAAGAAAACTGCCAAAACCACAGAAAAATTTCTCAAAGATGCCGTTTTTAAAGGTACGACAACCTTGATTCTATTCGGGCAACGAACTCGCAGCCTTTCGATACCAAGAACAGTTCATTGTGACACTAAGCCAGGTTGTTGTTGCGCCTACTCTTCCTCTTCCTTGAATACAAGCAAGGCATGAACGGACGTACAGGTTCAACAGCAAACCTAATCAAGTTCAGGCAAAGGAAAGGCAGGCAACAACTCATATAATTGGCGGACAGGTAGCCTAAACACCCTCTCAAAAAATTGATATCGGCGGGTGCGCATTAATTGCCCGTGACGACATGTTTGCTAAGCACGAAGCAACCTTCAAAAGGCAACTTGGAGGTTGCGAGCTATCGCAGCCAAAGATACACAATTATCAATACTACGTCACAAATAATGCGCAGTAGAGGTAGACCTACCTTGCTAAGAATAATTTCTGGAGCTAAGTACTCAGGAGTGCCACACAAGGTCCAAGTTCTACCTTTGACACGTTTCGCGAAGCCGAAATCCGTCACCTGAAGTAAATATTAATTTGTGATACTTGGTTTCAGTTGACACACGATGGCTGGAACCAAACTGTGGTGCAAAATGTAGTGTTGTTATTAAATTCTAGTCGATCACTTTTCAAATAGGGGCACGGCTGGAAGATCGCCAGCCATCATCTTCTTTCAGATATCAAGACTAAAAGTTTTAACTGAAAAATGAGGCCGACGAGTCTACAACAGGATAACACGACATCACGTAGTGTTAATTTCACCTCAAGCAGGTAACCAGTGATCCCCAAACGTTTTATCAGCAGCGTCTATACAAGTGTCTTGTAAGTGAACAATTTCCAAAAACTCCAATAATATTGCTCTTAATTAAGTGCACTTACTTGCAGGTATCCTTGATGATCAATTAAAAGATTTTCTGGCTTCAAATCGCGGTAAATAATATCCAGGTAGTGTAAGTATTCAAACGCAAGGACAATTTGAGCAGCATAAAAACGAGAATGGGCCTCACTGCATAAAGATATGGCAGATTAGTAAATATCTGTAACCAATTTCTGTTAGGTCTACAGTTTGTACCGCAGAGGCCGTGGCGTAGTGAAAGCACTTGAATTCTGACCACATAGAGAGGCAGTCCTAAGCTACTCTAATCTGATCTTTGCCGGGAAAACCACTATTCTGGAGTATTTATGCTTGCTTTCCAATCAAATTCTGGTGCATCAAGCTGATGGCGAATAATAAGCATAGACTTTATCAGCAAACATCCTGCCCAGGGATGGCATTGTCTATCAAGTGGGATAAGCAAATTCCTTCCCCCAAACCAATTGGTAGTTTAAAAACTTTGAAAATGCCAGACCTACGGCGCTTCATATCGCCTTTAGCCTCGAACCAATTTTTTGACGCCTTTAAGAAAATTCAATTTGCATCTTTACACAGAGCTTAATCCTCCCAACTCTGGTAGTAAGACATAAAATTTAGCATATGCATTACGCCCATCTCACCTGAACCTTCCTATTCTTCTAAGATGCGAAAACATTTCACCGCCAATTACGTATTCAAGCACCATGTACAGATTGCTGTTATCCTGAAAGAAAAAAGAGTTTCAAAATAGCTTTAAAGGAAGTAATATAGCTTATAACTTGTCAATAGCAATGCCCAAGAAACAATAAAGCCACCTATATATGAAGCAAGAAGCGATTTTACTGACTCAATAATGTGCACCATAATTGTCAATGATATGCACCACAATAATCGTTTGAAAAAAAGAGGTTTTGCTTGAAGCTTATTGTGGAGCACTAACCATCAACGTTACATCACAGCGGATGAGTTTTGTTGTTGTTTGCGGCTACGTGTCTAACTCATTTGCACTTTTTGTAATCACGACTGAGTGAACTCAGCTTCACATTTCCTATTGGTAAGCTAAACCGGGAGATTTGCAAATAGCATTTTGAAAAGTCTTTGATATCACACGAGCAGGGAATTGAAGCAATGTCTACCGACTGTGAAGCAGACGTTAAAACCACAACGGTTACAACGGATGAGTACGCCACGAACCGTTTTTTGAAAGTGTTTTCACAGCTTTTCCAAAGTTCGGCAGCACCTCCGGGCATTTATTTATAAGGACATTCTTCAACATAGTCACAACTGCTGTTGCGACAGATGTGCATATGTTCAAGAATTATGCGTTTGGAAAATGATCTGGCATTAACGACAAAACTGTCGAGACATGCATGCATGGCACTGCTTTGTAGGCAGAAATTGGCGGCGCATGTTTTGCTATCAGCACATCGTCCGAAAGCTTTGAAAGTAGAAGAATCAAGTCATTCGATGTGACCCGTAGATGCAAGTCACTTAAAACGCAACACCGCTACAACTTGACCCAAATAATTTAATCCTAGCTTTTTAATTGAACTCGGATATTGCAAATTACTGCAATAGCATCGCTTTCATAAGATGTTTCTTTTTGACATGCAGCCAGCTATAATTAGCAACAATTAAGTAAAAAATGCAAATTAAAAGAAACAAGGGTTCGTTACCGGATGCAACTCACAATTCGCTTTCGGTGCAATTCGATGTCATATAAATAGGTACTGAACCAGTGTTTTATTTCGATAAAAGGCGCAGTTTTTTGTTGTTTTTTTTTATTTCAACAGCTCTTTTTTTGCTCCGCGACATGATCTCACCATCACTGAATAAATTTTGCCCGATGTTACTTGCAACATTTCAAGTGTGCCTATCTTGCTAAATGCCAAGTCGAAGATCTGCAAACACTAATTTTTAGTCTTTGTTACGACTGAACAAGAAAACTGAAGCCAGGTCTACACATTGCTTTGAAGCGCACGCAAACCAAAATCGATCAGATAATTAAAATGTATAAATGAAGAGTTTTGTGTATTTTGAACGGTTTAAAAGGAAACTATCGCGTTTCATATGATTAGAACATACTGAAACGTAACTTCTAGCCATTACTTTTTGACTTCAAAGCTGCTGGTTAAACTTTAACCAACGAAATGACTGAACAACCAGCTGAACTTCATTATTTGCCTAGCATTATTCCCGGTTCCAACAAGCCGAACCAAATAAACAGACTCAAGCTGATGGCCGACAATGGAACAAAAAATAAGTTTCTCTATCTAATTAAAAAAACTTCTGAGCCTACACGATGATAAGACCTGCAAAAGCACAAATATAATGCAGACATGGATGATTTGATGCTAATATGTAATTGAATGCTTGAAGAATTTGGAAAATGGTGCTTACGTTTCGAAAGCTGGTTACTGAATAAGTCGTCTTCTCATTGCAAAAACTAAAAAGTACTTTGATGTTTAAATTGGCCGCTTCGTCGTTAATGAACAGCGGAGGCGTGTTCATAAAAGTTTTGGAGTATGATTGAAAAATCGGAGCTAATGTGTGATCCATTTGCACTGACTAACTAAATCCCTTTTAAAATTAAACCTAAAGCCATTAGAAACTAGTTGAATCGTAAAGACAAAGCTTTAGCCGACGTTACACCTGTCACGCTCCTTCGGTAAACAATGACCATGTCCCATACGCAATTGCTAACATAATTACGTGAAGCAATTAAGTCATTTGCACTTCCGCCAATTGGCACAAGGATTACTGTTAACTTGGGATCACTGCAATAGGAATAAAATCTGTGCAGAAAACATTGAATCCTATCACAGATCTCACGTGGCGCTCAACACGTATGTAAAGACTAGTTTATTCCTGCGCAGTTGCACACTCCATTTTGGAGGATTTTTGTTGAAAATTCGCTCAATGCAGCGGAGCGGCATCTGTTTGCAAAACAAAATCACATTCGAAGTAAGCTTGTAGTGGAATACCGAAGCTGAAAAGCAATCTTATTGGAATCCATTCTAAAAATGCAAAATTTCACAACGTTGAAGCCAAATTGTAAAGCAACTGCATCAAAAGTTGTGGAAAAAATGACAATCTACGTCCGAGAAAGATATGGCACTTGACAGTAATTGAAAGGACGGCTCGCAATAATAATTAATTTGTGCTATAAAAAGCAAAAAATTGCTAACTGCAACAGCATGGCAGAAACGCAATGCAAATCTGAAACTTGATAAACTTTCAAAAGAGTGCTCTACAAATATCTGTTTCACGTTTACGCTCCTGATTCTAGTGGCTGTAAATCGTGCTCTGTGGTTTATGAAAAAAAGTTGCATGCTTCAACTTCCTATCGATTTTGCGAAATAAACTTCAAACATTTTATAACGAGATTTACTAAAACCGAATTCCAGATATCAGTTTTTATTTAGCCTACAACATGCTTAGCAAAGAAATTAATGAACAAGCTATCACAGTAATTCTAAAATGGAACCGATATTAAAAATACACCGTCTGAATCATCTATAGAACTAACTGTTGGCATAATTTGCAATACGATTCAATAAAAAAATAACAAGATTTCTATTGTGAGTAGGATGTGTCCGTGATCAAAACCTTTTTTGGTCCCTTTCTTTTGAGCCTACTCAGACATTTTTTATACTCCTCACGCCTGATGGTCATAAACAATGAGTTCAAATAGTTCGTTCACATATGCACTTGGCCGGAGGCTAAGATAAACGTGAGTCAAACTTTAAAAACAGCGCACCGCTGGCCACGTTGCGTTGGCATGAAGTGTGATTGAAACGCGGAATTCAAATGGAATATCAAAAATATGACATCAAAAAACACAACGCGACCTTCACTCACAAGAGTCTGCCTTTCAATGCTTGGCTCACGGTCGCTTTAGCCTCCGGCGAAATCAGCTGTTTCCAAAGTGGGCGCTACCGCCTCCTTGTGGGCAGTGGATACTATGGAGGGGTGGTGATAAGGCAATGGGGGGGCGTTGAGCGAAGACAATTTCGCCACAAAGGAATTACAAAGCAATATTTCTAATTATCGTATAGGACAGTGCTTTGCCACTAGGGAGACCGACCTCCTCATGGAAGGTAAAATCAGATTTTATTGGAGGTGAACAAGACTTCTAGAAAAACCACTTTCAAAAAAAGACGTCTTCAAGTTTGTTTTGGGACAAAATTGGGAAATTTAATACCAACAAAAAAGTTGATCTACTAGAAAAATTAATTTCATTTTTTGCCATTGGTGTTTATTGAGTCCCAAATACAATGAATGTAGGCAAAAATGGCATTCAAAAGTTGTAAGAACAGATTCTATGAGAAATAAAGTAGACGAATGCTCCCACGTAACAAGGCGAAGACTTTTTTAGAGATCCCAATTTTCAAAACGGAAATTCACGCCAAAATATTTTTAACAACCAATCCCAAGAGCTCAGAAAATCGCAAGAACCGGTTCGTGTAACCTGGCTAAATAACACCTCTAAATGTAGGGGAGGTGAAGAATAACTTCAGACAGGGCGGTGGAGGGAGTGTAATACAAAGGTTGGAAAACACCGGTGTAGAAAATAATTGAATCAAAGCGCAAGTCAGCGGTTTGTACCCTTATTATATTTAGTTTGTTTTTTTTGTATAGGCTTTGAACTAATTATGAGCAACTACGCTGGGAAAAACAGTGTAGTTGTTCATAATCAATCCAAGCCGATACAACTTTGCCGTTTCGAGAATGCTAACGGAAGTGAACCTACCGACTAAAAGAAAAAGGACACGACCGGAAAGAAGGCTTACGTAGATGGTGAAGGATGATTTAAAATAGAAGCTGATGCAATGAATCGAGAAAGATGGAAAAAAATGATCTGCTTTGACGACCACAGAAAGAGAAAACCCAAAAGGAAAAAAAGCAAAGGCTAATTGCTTTTAATCAGCTTTTCGTTAATCTCAGCTTAAGTAGATAAAGATGAGTTAAGGAAGAGGGCCGATTAGGCTGAAGCCCGGGTCACCCAAAATTTGTATTGGTGTTGTACTCCGAAAAGCAAGAAGCACAATATGTGAAATACCGTCAAAAAATGGAAAAGCTTCCAAATCATCTTGTCTTGTGCGTCGTAACGTTGAATTTTCAAAGAAATGATTTCTGATAGTGATCACAAAACCCAACGTTAATCTCGATACGAGCAAACGATTCAACAAATCTATTCTCAATGCTAATATGTTGAATCTGGGAAAGTAAACCGCAGCGTCATAGAGAGGTGGGGCTGCTGGCAGTAACAACGGTTGTGGTTTGGAAAAAATTAGTCAACGATATATTAAAGTGACAACAGTGTTATTTTTTTGTACAAATGACCACGCAGGCGGTAGTGTGCTTAAGAGATAGATTTAAAGTTTAGTTCTTAATGACCACCTACAGCTGTATTTACCGAATCGAAAAAGCATGTTAAGAGCATATTGCAACAACAAAATTAATTTCTTTTCGAGACTGATTTCTGAGCTAATTGACTCATTTCTGCGTTAGGTTTATCGCGCTAAACAGGGCTATGCAACCGAATAACCAAGGGTCTCGCCTACTCTTAATCTGATCCAATAAATTGGTGTAGACTAGCAGTTTTCAAAAATGCAAACTAAAAGTTAACCGTGGCTCAATGGAGGGCTGCAACAGAATTGTCAGGTGGGCAACGGCTTGCTATTAAAAATTTCAACTAATAAGAGGAGCACCACTAAAATTGGAAAAATATAATGTAAGTTGGCCACAAACCTCTGTTTAGCTTGAAAATGGACTACATGCCTAAAAAGGTGGAGAACCACTAGTCAAAGCTTATCTTATTCACGCTCCTATTCGGAAGTCTTTTGTAATTTGCGTATCGAAAACGCCAGCATAATGAAATTTATTTTTCTTATAAGCCGATTCAGTGTGAAACAAAATAACTGCGATGTAGTTTAAGTTGCTAAAACCTTATTTATTAAGCCAGTGGTATTTAACGTTTTTTCTGTGTTCCTCCCTTACAAACCTCAGTCTTAGTTGTTTCCTCCCTGCCGCACATTTTACGGTGAGGATTTTCTTTTTTTAAGACCAATGTTTTAGACCTCTCGATTGACGTTTATGCGTTCCAAATCAAACGTGAAGACCATTTTTTTTGGGAAATCAACATTTTTGGAAGTCTCAAGTGTTGAATTTGCATTCCATAGACCTCTTCTTTTTTCTTTTTTGGGGTTTACATACAAACTTAAACTGAGCATTCGAGTGTTTACGTAAATTGCGCAACAGAATTTTTCTTACAACACCCGGAACTTTCCTGCCCAATTGCTTTCTAGAACCAATTTTCCCCGCCAAAAAATAATTCTTTCTTTAGCGAGCCGAGTAGCTCCTGGTTGAGTACAACAGTGTTTAGCTGCTTTGCCAGTAATACAATCGAGGACCTAGATCAATTCCGTCACATCAACGCGGTTGCTGAACAATAAAAAAATCGTTTAAATGCTTGGTCGAGGGGGGCGTTTGCGAACAACCAAGCCTTAAAGGAGGCTATGGTCCAGGAAACACTGGGCTAAATAAACATGTTAATGGACTAAAACTGTAGTAACAACGCGCTTTGCTGGCCATTTTCAAGCAATTCATCAAATTTATATAATCGTTTCCTAAAAACTCCACCTTGGAGCAGTTTCTCGGTGGTTGAAATCTTTTGGGACAAGCGATGATTGCAGTGCAAGCTAAGAGAAATAACAAGCAATCTAAAAATATTCTAAAAAAGATATCATAACGATACATGCAGTTGCTCGAGCATGGCAAATACAAAAAAACATTGAAATTCCTATCAATAAATCATTGAGTGGCATACAGTGAAAATCTATTTCTTGAGCGAACTGTGGTTTATGGTCTTCTACGTCACAGCAAAAGACCATTTGAAAAAACTGTCATTCACCTAAGCTACTTCAGCTTTTGTAAAGCTGTGTAAGTAGTTATAATACGATTTAAACTAACTTTAAATGAATAGTCCATCTTGACCAAGAAAGGAAAACTAATTGCTTGAAGGATTTTCTTTTCGTTCAAAGTATGCTCGACTTGTTTTAACTTAACAACCTGAAACAAAAAAAGCAAAAATAAACGGCTGGCATGCTTATTAGAAGAAGGTTGCAACTTGATAGGCCACGTATAAGCTCTTTCACGAGCAAGCATCTAACCTCGGGCATGCCATTATACCAGTCAAATACCCCATTACGAACAATACAAAGTCGGGCGAAAACAGCGCATTAGCCAACTTTACATTTTACAGAATGAATCACTGCATTTGCATAAACTATTCTCAATAGTGAACAACGAACGACAAAAACAAGAGTAATAAACTTGTAAGGTTTCATCAGCAGAAAAGATGCATCTGAACCTCTCATGAGTACAAAAATATGATCCCAGCGCGTAAGGCACCGAATAATTTAGTCATGTATGTAGGGACAGCAAACGGCAAAACGATGTCAATTTTTTTTAATCAGCAGTTTATATATCGTGCAATAATATGCAACACCAGCATTATTAACAGCAGGTTGTCTTGAAGATTTTCAAGTTTCACAGCACAAACACAGCATTCAAGCCAATTTAAGTTCTGAAAACGATAAGATTACGCAAAAAGCACTTTTTGCCCTAGTGTTTTTGAAGTAAAGAAGCGTTTTACTATTAGCTGATCGCACCTGTCATGTTTGCTGGTTCACCTTTTAGTGACCGAGACTATTTCTATATGTAAAGTAAGTCTCATAATATATGAATATTTTGAAAGATGCTCCTAAAATATTTGAGAGTGACAACTTTAAAAAATATGTAGAGAGACGCAAATGCAATTTTTGTGAGTTGTTCAATTAACGGCTATACTTGTTCATACTGGATAACGCCAACGCTTGTATCGACTTTTAACATTAGCGGCTGTTGATTTGAAGAAGGACTATTATTATAGGAAAACGTCACGCCAAGCTATTCCTTCCCATGTGCAGCGTGGGTTGTTATTACTTATCTAATGGAGAACAATCGGTTCAAGTCGTCAAATACTTCCATAGGAGACAGCTTTTCATTACCTGCTGCGCGTATTGCATTTGCGAGGACTTAGGAAAACAAACACAATGGAAAGCAAACTCGCAACGAGATATAGTGTGCTGCTCGCTACCGAAACGAACGACTCAAACCGCCACAATATCAACAGATGAAGTATCCTGGCTTTAAAACTATCAAGCAAATACACAGACTTTTTGTTTGTCCAAAATCTTCATTGCGTAGTACGACGAATCCGTTTTCTTTTTCACAAGTATCACCCTTCCAAAGGAACCAGTGCCAAGAGTTTTCAGTCGTTCGAACTCATCGAGCTTGGCTGTGTTCTTTCATGCAAGAAATTCGAACAAAACAGCAATCAACATTTCAGTAGCGCAGATGTACTTCTACTGTATAATAAGCATGACAACACCGAAGCTAAGTTTAATTACAACAAAACTAAAACGATTCGCACCAGGTCGTCCAGTGGCAAACTACTTCGTAAATTAACAGTACTTGAAAAAAAACACAAGCAAATCATCAGCTTATCACCGGTGGACAGTTGAATGCCCTACGTTGTAGGCTGACACTGGAGGTTTTACGGATGCCATCATAAAAATGAACGACCAATAATTTAAAATTCATACCCAGTGAGGTGTCATGCAATATTAAACGAATAACGTCAGTCTAAAAACTATCTTACTTGTGCTGGCGCCTCCCATTTCTTAAGGAAATCTTCTTTGGCCTCATTAAGAAAGACTTTGACTGAAACATACACATGAATAATTAATTACATTGTCTCGCAACAAAAGCAGTGCCAGCCTAGAAATCAGATTTTTGGCTCGACAGCAATGGCGCCATCCAATCGTATTGAAGCTTTACACAACATTTAAAGCCGAAGATTGGTAGTGTGGATGATGCTCAGAACTGTTATCGAACATCTATGTAAATAAAGTAGTCGACTAAAGTAACGTGAGCTTGGCCGTGTCCTCCTATAGACATTAGCGCGACTTCGTATGCAAAAACGAAATGACTAGACGTGTCTACCGTAAAGATTGCAAACAATAAACAACACATACAGCAAATTTGGGCTCAAAATCCATAAGAAAACATGATCGCTGATCAATGTTGTCTAAACAAAGTTCTGACGTTTCAACAAACAGTTGCTCTCCATTACTTATACCAAACAAGAGACGAATTCGAAATCCAATCGAAAAACTTTGGGATAAATATGCACCAATTAAGAGTATGTATAACAGTCGCTGTGGAGTAGTGCTAATCGTTCAGCACTTTGGAACATACTATCTGGAGTGCAAAACTCCATTCAAGCACCATTAAATTTGTGAGAAGGCATCCGGAATTAGAAGCGCTGCGTTGGTCCAACAAGAATTCTGGCTTGAAAGCGAGTTTATTATCGTAGACATCCACTGAATCAGCACGTCAAGCCGGCAAAAACGCGGAAAATAAGAATGCAAAACAGACTTTAAAAAAAAATCAACAATGCAATCAACTGAAATTCAGCCTGTAAGTACGAAGATCTTACACAAACCGCCAGCAAGCTAAATTATATCAACTTGCCCCTCATACATAGAACCCCATAGCATGAAGTACTTGGCCACCCTCGACTGTAGTACCAAGCAATGGCTAATCGAGGTTATCTGAAGCGACAAAACAAAAAGGTCTGATTACATGGATTTCATTCCCCACCACGATTTACATTTACTTTTGGAAGAGCTGTATTGGTAACGTTAGGCTTATAAATAGGCCAGTGGTTCCCAACCTTTTTCATTTCATGGTCCACTTTTACTGACGTTGGTTTCGGGGGGAACACTATGAGGTATTGTCGCAAAACAGTTATGAAGAAGATACACGACAACAACAAAATAAATTATGAGGGCAAAATAACGTCGACGGCAGAAGAGCCTCTTCTAAATGAAACTTTACCTAATCAATGGAAAATTGTTGAAAACCTGCCATATTTCAAAAAATGTTTCAGTCAAATACCAGAAAGCTGTGACATTTTGAAACGCTTCGAAGTTCTGCTGGAAGTACGCGGCACACTGATCGGAAAACGCTGAACTAAGTTATTTATCCCAATCCTAAGGTGAAGTACAGTGCTAGTCAAAAGTGTTGCGTGTAATCTCTGTTTATTTGCAGCTCGACTTAATCAGCAGCTACTATCGCCATGACAACCAAAAAGGGTTCGCTCAGCCCCCAAAAGTTTATTCCATTGTAGAGGGGGTCGTTTTATGTTCTTTGGTACTAATCAATACACTTTATTTTGGAACGCACTTCCTTTTGCCGTTGGCAAAGACTTTCGAAACCAATTGCTAGTTGCGGCTATGTTTGGGTCAACGGAATTGGCTTCCGAACCGATTCGAAACCACGCAGTTAAACAAAAACTATCTAAGAACTAACCTGATGCATTATATTTTGCTAGACTTTCATCTACATGCCTGTGATGTTTGCCCTCTTTGTCTTTACCAAACAACGAGTACAAGTTCTGCATTGCTACAGTTGTTTTTTAATTTGACCTGCAAAACATTCGGCTTTTCTGTACCCTAAATCATCCTAATGCAGCTGTGCTCAACTTGGATATGCTTGATGGCGCGTAAAAACCGAAGCCACAATGAAAGCTAAGCTCGCTTTTTTTCTGCAGCTTCCGGTCAAATTTTAATCGTTTTCAAAACAAGTGCAACCGCTATTGTGCTTACGGGTTTAATATTCCTTTGCAGTTACGTTCACTTTGATACTCACTCACTAAAACCAATGTCTATGAATTTGTCTAATGCGGCTCTCACTAGGCTTCTAGCACCACAAGCTAACACTAGGCTTCTAGCCGTTTCTAGTTAAAATTTGTCCTTAAATGCCGTTATCATGGTACTCTTGCGTTAACGCTTGTCATTATTTTTGGACTTACAGCAAGTCACCTATCATCTACAAAACGAACAGATGTCATTATAAAGGTTAAAAAATTATAAGACATTTTCTTGCTCTTTCGGGAATACTAACCTAAAAACGAAACCAAAACCACCAAAAATTAAACATTAAACCCGAAGCAGTGATCTTCAGAATCCTAACCATCAAAATTCTGACACTTCATTTTTGAAGTAGTTGCCGCCGTTACTAATACCCTTTTTCTAAGAAGTGGTTATATGCTTCCTGCTTCTCTTTGAAGAAGTTTGCGGCAAAAGTTTCCATCTGATTGCAGATGCAGCTGACTACTTACTTATAAAGTACAAAACTAACCGCTTCAATCCCTGACACTACAGTTTGCTGTAAGTCTGGCTGTTGAATTTTTCGTTGCGGTCATGGTTTCACTTACATCATCGGCGTATCGCTAGTTTCCTTGTCTGCGATCATTCATCTATGGCTGGCTCAGACTTCTTTGTGAAAAAGTTGGTTTTCGGTTTTAACAAGCTATTTATCATTTAAAAGAAAGAACGTCTTTCTACAGCCACTTGTGGCGAAAGAATACGTTTATATAGGACAGTAGCAAAGGTGAAGTACAATTGAAAATGGTAAGCCAAAGGTAAGTCAGTCAAAATAAATGAAGTGGGACAACATACAACAAAGTGTTAGTTTGGTTAATGTTTTTGAAAACTACAGTTTTGAAAGGTTTTATTGCTCTAACCTTGCACTGTGCTGTTGCTGAGTCAACTGCCTTAACAGCCCGTACGAAATAAGCCACCACGAACCAACCGCAAATAGTGGATAGTATCAAAACTCCAAACCCAATTTTGACCTTGAAACAAGCACAGAATTTCACTCGCTAGAGTAACGACATTTCCAATTCATCTAAGGCATTCTAGCACATGCAAGCAACAGCAGGCCTTGGTTCATCTCGTTAAGCAGGTGCGTCCCTTAAAAACGTCTCGCGTCGTTCAACCGAAACGCTGTAAACAAGATAGCCTCTCAAACATGAGATTCACTCGATTGATTTTTAAACCCAAATCGCTTAATCATTTTACGCTAACAAGTCCTTTGAAATACCACTATCAAGATTGAGTAATCAACGTTGATTTCAATAAAATTATCAGAACATCAAGTCTAGAACGGACTAAAGCAATAAAAAGTCAAACAAGTCTTACAGCAACGTGTTAAACCAGGGGTGGCCAACCTTTTCATTCCATGCGCCAAAATTTTTCGCCACACAAACATTCATTTCTTTTCATTGCTCACAAACGTGTGGTAGTATATCTATACTTTGAAGTCAAAATAACGCCATATTCAGGGGTGATCTCCAAAAAAAAAAGTCATCGCCAACAGCGATGATGCAGTTGACCTTTTTTTTTTGAGAACACATCTGAAATGGCAAATATACTGCGGTTATCGCCTCATGCAGCCAAGATACGTTAAGGAACTAAACCTTGGCGTACTATTATGCTAACACGCCCTTAGTATCAGTATTTAAACTTCATTTATTTTCATCTTAAACATTCAATGCGCCACCTCTAACCATGCAATGCGCCAAGTTTGGCGCATTGCGTCACGGTTGGCCACCCCTGTGTTAAACAAATAGATGTTATTTTGACAAGTATTGTTCGTCTATTGTTAAATTAAAATCGTCAAAAGGGTAGTAAAGAACAAAAATCATGATAAAATATCAAGTCGGGGATATTAATAATGTGCAATTCAAACTAAGGTTTTAGAGTAAACAATTGAACAGTGGAAAGTTCGAATTTCGACTATATGTACACCAAAGAGCTATTTATTATCCCAATCACCACATGACCAGTTACCTGACGTAGGTAAAAAGATGAGCAGCATAAAAGTAATAAAATTACTGAAGAACGGTCTAGTTTGAAGCTTGGGTCATAATACCAAAATCCATTATGTTCTTGGCAGTGCAACGAAATAGATTATCTTAACTTGAAAACAACAATAAGTATTTTGCTAAAGCATGTACTGTATGTTAAGCATTACGTGAAATAACGTAGACTAAACTTAACCATCGGTCGGGGAAATACACTAAATTTGCATTGTCAGAAAACAATTTCAAAATTGAATATTTAAAGCGGCATAGTAAGGGAGAAGACTTAGCTTTAACCCTTGTGAATACTTCAATATCATGTTTCTAATACACTCCGCCTAGATTACTTCCTTTCTTGTGTTTGGCTGGTTTATTAATAGCTCTGCTTCTTTCCTTATGGGGCAATTAATACAAACTATGCATTTTAACACGGTTGAAAGCAGTCCATGCATCATAATATACTCACCATTAAGTATGAGCCTCGTTGTTGTTACAATAAACGTCTAACGAAACAAAACACGATCATATGCTTGCATGGAAATATGCCTTATTATGTAATGCTATTTCAGCTTCTTACAAAGCACTTAATGAGTTCAACGTACTAGTGACGTAAATGCCGAAACAAAACAACAGAAATACGTTTTTGGACATTTTGAGAAAAGGACAAATCGAATCTGCCCGTAAATGAGCAGGTACCGAAGAAAAGATAACCTTTCACGATGCTTTCAGATGCGACAACAAGTTGACTTCGCATAAATATAGGGATTCTTTTCCGTTATAAAAACAACAAAAGTTACGTTTAATGCCAGATTATCTATTTTTAAACTTCTTTCATTTGTTTTTCAAGCTATTTGATTAAATTGTACGACTTGTTGCTAGGAGCAAATGTCTCTTAATGAACAACGACTATGCATGATGTATGTTCAAAGACATGATCATATCTAGAACACGGACTCTCGCTACCAAACACTATGACATATTTACGGCAAAAACAAATAACAGGCAACTGGACAAAATCAAACAGTATCAACTTCTCAAATTGCATTTGCACACGGTAGGTTACAATCTATTGCCGGTTGTACACTTGGAAATGCAACGAACGTGGCTTGTCGCGATAAGGCATGGGCTAGAAATCGTGGGATTACTGGTTTATTCCCCGTACTGTTTGTGGTCGCTGTATCCTTGAAAAACACTTTGTCGCAGTTTTTCCTACCTGATTGCATTTCCTGTCGTTAAAAAATACGGCGTCTGCTGTATAGGTAACGACTAAGTCAGTGTTTCCCAAACCAAGGGCGGTGGAAGATTTGCAGATATGGCACGAGTCTTTTTAAAGTGGTTTTTGTTGATTTTTCTGCCAAAATTGAGAAAATGCTGCCATTACAGGTCACGTAGAGAGAGGTAATGCCCTTTTTTTTTTGAAATCAGCACCATTTCGGGCTGCATCAGGCGATTTCCGGAGGTCGTTGCCCAGAAAAGTAGTGAACTCCGGAAAAAACAAAAAATAAAAGGTCATCACCATTTTCGCTGTCGCCTGTGATGCCACTCGAATCAATTGGAATAGATTCCAGTGGCTGGTGTGCCACGAAATTTGTTCAACTGATTTCCTTTGCCAGCAGACAAAAAGTTTGGGAAGCACTGGACTAAGCAAACCAGCATTAGTTTTCCTACGAGTAAGAGCAAAGACTGTGACATGACCGGAAGACAAAAATACACAAATACAGAGAAAATACAATAAATTTCAAAATTGTCTCCAACCCGCTAATCAAAGATACGAATGCTATCTTGCAATTCGAGAATATGAGGTATATTAAACTACCCTATAATTAACAAATTTTTAGCACTTGGATATTTCGCATTGCCACAAGCTATTGACATCTTTATGGAAAAGCAAAAAATGTGCGGTAAATAAAACGTAATTGGCGGAGAAAATGATTGCAAGGTTGGTTTTGTAACTAGCTCTTTCATTTGTATCCTAATTCGGGCCAGAGCGTTTACTTGTGTAAAAGCATAACGATTGATTTGTTGCAGCAAGAAAATATGCTCAGAATCGACCGTTACTGCTTTCATAATTTTAAACACTTGTACTAAAACATTTTGGTTAGAAATGAAGGACGAGTAAGCGAAACAAACACCTACCGTGATCATCTTTTTGAAGCTTTGGCGACTTATGGGAGGAGTCTTTTTTCCCAAACCAAGACGGCATATTTCTGTAGACAACTCTTTTTCTCTGGTACTGTTTTATAAGCCAAGGCAAACAGATCAAAACCGTTTAATCTTAGCCAGAATCTGTGTGGCGAAAGCAGCTTAATTGTCTTGCAGTTGTCCAAACCACTTTTTACTCATAGAACATGTTGCTTTGTCAAGTTAAACGCGTTTAATCCGATCAGATCAACTACAACTAAAAGCAGCTTTTAGATACCTGGTAGCCAAAACTGCTGAAAACATAAGAACCATTCAATATGAAACATTATTCTTTTGTAAATAAACTGTTAGCTTGCTTCTTTAACTAATAAAAAATGAAACTTAAAATCGAAAAATTTTCCAAATTTTACGCAAACAACCTAACTGCGTACATAACAAATCCACCTTTTCAGTTGAATCATGAACGATGTCTTTTCTGTGCTACGCACGTCTACACATCAACGCCAACAGCATACAAAAACTGCACACTGCAACTAACAATAACCGTCTCCTAATGACCTAAGCTTACAAATTGCTCAGCTGTTCTGTCAGAAAAAAAGCAAGATCCACACGCGTACAACGTTGCAATTAAACTGCGGGCGTAAAATGCGTGAGCCAGGCGGGCAGTAATACGCAGACGTCACGCAATTACGCACCTCTTTCTCTATTTAGCTGCGAGCGTTTTAAGATTAAACAACAGACGCTAAAAACAAAATGCCAAACTCATTTTCTGAAAGCAAAGCATATTTTTGCCACAAAATAAAACGAGACCAAGTGGGTACTTCTTGAACAACAGCTAAAAATAGTGGTTTCGCAAGTTTAATAAAACCAAAATGTGTTTGCGCATCAGCTAAGTATAGCATTGTTGGATTTGTCACAGGCAAGTCCAGAAATTCTTAACATAGGGCAGGGAGCGTAGAATCAATTGCATTAAAAAAACTTTTTCACGTCTTTTTAAAAACGTCTGTAAAAACCTGGCAAATGTAATGGAAAACTATTTGCCTGAAAATTGTTTTACGGCTTCTATAGGGAGGAGCGGCCACACGCCCCAGTAGGTGCTTTAATGATGCTCTTTACATCATTTTTGAAACATTTTGCATGTCTTTGTTAATTTCAATCCATTTTCAAGACAGAGCGGTTCGGATGCCGGACGGGTTCTTCCTCATCACAGATTGCAGAAAAAAATATTATTGGTCAATGTCGTTGTCGTGATGAAAACAGTTATATTAACCGACCCAACGGCCACAAGATAACAAAAAACTACTAGAGTCACAACAATCTAACATTTATGTCTCACCAAATCCCGATTGAAGTGAAGCTATAACCACGACTGCCCTTAAAAGTTTGAAGGCAAATCGCAAAACCATAATTCCTTGGTCTGCAATCACACCATAAATACAAAAACTTTACTGTCTAATACTTTCAATGTTGGCTAATATGGAGATCGAGATGGCGTCATTTGGAAGACATAGACCATAAACTCCGCTCCCTGGCTTCGCCTAGACCGTCATTTCATTTATATGACACTAGTGCCCTGCCCTTAATAACTTAGGTTTTAAATTAAAATAGAAATCAGATTTAAATTACTAGATCTCTTGCTAACCCTAGACTTTTCACTGCTTTCAAATGCAAATGTTTTCAGTCTAAACGTGGACAGTCAATTCCCCAATCCACAACCTGCATTTTACTACATTTCATTGATACTTCATTCACAACTGTTCCAAAAACTTCTTTGCGTAGTGCTTTCAGAAGAGAACAGGGAAACTCGCGATGTGAAGCGTTGCTAGGGTTGTAAATCTTAGTTCAGTGCTGCAGATCAATGTGGTAAACTTTGCAAACATTTTTTCCCAAGTTTTCTAAAACTGCTCAATTAAGTCACTTAAACTCTCCAAACATACTAAAGCACATTAACCACAGTATTGAACATTAAAACTTCCAACTCAAGTTCACTGAATAAATCTTACAAATTAATACATGGCCAAAAAAGTAAACTACCATAACTAATAGCTTTTACTTGTATCAGTAAAAGCTATTTTGCCACAAGATTTGGAACAAAGTTTTATCAAACAGATACGTCAGCACAGTAGCTGTAACATCGCATTTGACTTTCGAACGGTGTTTTGGCAGACTTAACATGACGATAGGTTTATTTGCTGTTCTTTAATTCGCCTGTCAAACAAGCACTCACTTATTAATCATTAATTAAATTTGATATAGACCCCTCAACTGGCAAAAATGGCAGCTTTATATAATATTGTTTGCCAACCAATTAAAGTCTGTCTCTCGTGCACGCCATTAAAGATGAAACTGCAATCAAGCAGAAGTTAATGAACCATTCCAAGGTATAAAAACACCTACGACATCAGCTGTCTACTTGCCCATCGCTACATTGATAAACGCTTGCCTACTGCTGACTGCGAGACAACTAAAATCAATAAAAAACCATGCAATCAATGCAAGAAAAAAAGCGCATGCACAAATGTCTTTTTAGGTTTGACAGGTTCAATTTTTACTGTGGTCAATGTAATGATAAACACTTTAAAAACACATTCAAGCAACAACACCAGCCTATTTTTCTTTCTTAAATTTTAAAGAAGTTTACAGACTTATTTTTCATCCTATTCCAGCATTGAATTGTAGCATGCGACAGAAATCATGATTGACAAGTAATCACGTTTTCTTTTGATACCGGCAGTTAATACATGACATCATACTGGATAAGACTTTTGCCAAATCATAATCACAGGGCTTTAAAAAAGTAAATCAAACTACAGTATTTAACCACGCAGTTTTTCTTGCATTAATAATGTGACAATGTTGCTGTATAATGTGCATGTCTTTTAAATAAGAAGTACCACATTGTAGGTATTGTCAAAATGACTTACAAAGTCATAAGTCTACACAAAACGAGCAAACTTATGCATCAAACCATTAAAAAAACTAGAATATTCATACTAGTCAAGCACTGCACTATCAAAAAAATAGACTTGCTATGTAATAAATCAGCAATGCATCAGATTGATCCAGTTTAGAAATAGACACCTTACTGTCACGTTGCTTTGCATGCTGATTGTTACTTTCCATGCTGACAAGCAATTCATCAGGTTATCTCTTCACTGCTTTATTATGTGCTATACAAGTAAATAATTGCAATACCGATAGTAAACAACTTTTTAGAATTGATTTTTATGATAACTAACTGATAAAGACCTTCACTTTTAACCAAGCTATAGCAATGTTGCCTGCCAATAGTACCTTGTATTACAAACATAAATTTGATCACACAATAATTAATCTTTAACAATTTGTAGATATCGATAGATATCAAAATTAGCAAGTAATTTTTTGCGTGCGTATTAAACCTTATAAGTTAAATGAAATATGCTGCATATACGTTTGCATAGCTTCAGAAGGTTTGCATTACCAGAGAGTGTACTGGCCCATCCAAGACAAGTGATTTCGGCAACAATAACATTTTAGATTGCACAAAGCACTCAAAATGCAAAATTGAACACAATATAGATGTTCAACAAAGCATCAGAAGATATGAAAGATCAAATGCATTTACCATTCAAAACCATAGATAAATTTAAGGTCTATTTTTTGGCCAAATTATTAATTTATTTGGGCACAAACCAGAGTGAAGGTTGGCCACAACATTTCAAACAATAATACGTGCATCTAGCTTTCATTTTGTTAACTCACTTGGAGAAGCACTTTTTGCACTATTTTGTTCAGCACTTAAAAAAAAAGATTAATTACACAAAACACTTAAGCTTCCAGTTTGAAAAGTTACAAATTTTATTCTTTGGGGTTAAAACTAGCTTCATTTTTAACTTTAGCCCAGTTCATTGCCAATTATGACCAAAATTTTTAAATACATGTCACACTATCCTAAACTGAAATAACAATGGCATGAACAGATGCATAAAAAATTCTCAGCAGTTCTTACGTCAAAAATAGCCACAGTTTACTTAATAGTAAATCACATAATACATATCACTTTTATCTTTTAATAACAATGTGGCTTTAACTTTAGCTCAACTGTAAATTACACAACACATACCACTTTCTGCTTGATCTCCTTTTTTTGCTGGAGCGTTTCCCATCTTCACAATATTGTTAATTAAAAATATTTTAGAGCAGCCTAAATTGTATTTAAAGATTACAAGTAACTGTGGCAAGTCTAACAAAAATAAATGCTATGTTTAAAATCAGTAAGGTAAGCTATACTAATAGCCAAAACTGCCGAACTACGTCATAGCAAAAATTGTTTTCAAAATCAATTGAATCATGACATAATAACCATATACATTAAAGCTTTCTTAATTCGTCAGAAGCATTGAGGTCTAGTAACATAATTCATGCTACTGTGTTCTTGTCCTTTTCATACACTGTACTATCAAGACGATCATGGTCCTGTAGAAAATAAAGCATTTGTCTAGCATCAATAGCAATAAATGAGAAACCTAAGCTCTTTAATCGACTTTAAAATATAGTCAACTCTTTTGGTGTTCCTGTTTTTACACACAATAAGATTCACTAGATCCGCTCTAGCACGCTTCTGGGATTCAAGCCTAGAATTTTAACACCAGTAATTTTTTTAAAAAAGTTCTCTTACTTTTTGCACCTGCACTGTAAATTTGCAATGATGTATTAAGCTTCGACATTGCATGTTTTATGAGTTTAACAGTTAGAGCTTGAATAATTTGACAAAGAGGAATTAAATCAGAAAATAGCTTAACCCTAAACTCCACACTTAGCTGTAAACATGTATGCTGCAGCAAATCCTTGAGATAAAGAGGTAGTTCTAATTAGCACATGTTCACAATGTTCTTTATCTGTTTATGCAAGGTCAGAATTTGGGTTAGCGCTAAAATTAGGTTGTACAGGTTAGTCAAAAGTGCAAGATGCTGTCATGGATATCTTTTACATCATGGACATCGAAGTCAGGTACTATTTAGTACAACAACAACCAAGATAACGCGCCTCTTTAATTTATGCGCTTTTTCAGTTGATTAAGTGCAAAAGCAATCAGTAGATTAGCACCACCTATACCTGTACGATATATGGTTAAGCTAATGTCAACAAGTAGCGGGTACACTGGAATTCCTCGGGTCTACTAAAGAATTGACCGTATTGCTTAAACTAACTTGAACTAACTCTAACGCGACTTATAATTGACCCTCACTCTAACTCTAATCTTAGCCCCATTTACTACCCTAAAAAGTTGATCCGCAATTCCGCATTTTTGTGGTGTTTAATTCCACTTATCCAGCAATACGGCGGATTCTTTAGTAGGTCCTAAAACTTTTGGATCCTTTTCTTGTTGGTAACAGGATCTGTAATAGTAATCCTATTTCTGTACGGATAGTAACTAAATATGTCAACGACACTATTAAATTTTGTTAGAAAACACCTCTGCTATAGTAGGCATTGAGCAAGTCAACATATCGGCCTACTATTGTCGTGTCCAGATTAATCCATATAACTACAGTGAACTAAGTCGCCTGTTTACGCAAGCGGAACGAACGCTTTCACCTCAGAAAAATCACTTGGCTTTTCTCATTTTCGCAAAAAAAAAGCTTAATCGGAATGAAAATCTTTTAGCACGCTTCGCCGAAAAGAGGTGGTGTAAAAGTTTCAGCACGCTACAGGTTGAATTCGTACATGTAGGCTAAATGCCAAGTTCGGGTAGATTAGCGTTATATGTAGTATTAACTCAGTTTTTCAAAGTGGAGCTAAATTAGGTGGCAATAAGAAGGTTGCGTATGACGTCGCACGTTTGGCGCGAAAAAAAGTGGCTGAACAAAAGCTGCGATTTATGATGGCAACATTTACGGCGAACACCAACTTTAGCGCTTGTTTTGAAAACTAATAAAAAATTGATTTAAAGTTGGAATGAATTATTGCTAGTTAATAACTCAGAAACAAAGAAATTTAATCAAAAGCAATTTGGTTGAGATTTGGCTTTTTAGCTGGTTAGTTCAAACTTAGTACGGCGTTGCCAATTGACCGACACATCGGCCTTAAGGGAAGTATCATCTAAATACCATTTATTCCTCTGTCAAAGATAACTCTGTGCCAATTACATGCCCGTAGGTACATTAGCAAAATCAGCCATTATCAGATCACTACTACCGATACTGTAAGTTTTGTTTATCCTAGGCCTACTTGGTCCAACAGCCGAGGCAATAGCCAAAATAATTATTAAGGGAAAAGTGAAGTGCAAAAAATTATATCTGACATATCAATGTAACCGGTCTGCAAGCATTACTCACCAAATAAATTTAAAGATTTGATGATTGTATCCATCAATGTCTAATCCAACACATGGCAAACGGTATAGAAGTCTGCCCTGTCATTTAAGCTACGGTATAATTTAGGTTTACAGATTTTCAGTATGCTTATGCGACTAAATATGCTCTATAAGTTGCACATTGCTACTAACTAAAATTCAGCATTTCCAAACACGCTCATTATTCGAATATGAAACCCTAACAGAAGTTGACTGTAAATAAACCTGCATAATTAGCCCATAGAACTAGGTTCATTAGTAGCAATAAAAAATAAACTTTAACAGTTAACACTTCTTAGCTTTCTTTGATCTCAGATTCCATACATAACATCAGCAAAACAGCATATTTAACGTTCATTTAACAACTGACTACTTTATTTATTTATTTAATTTGCAAAAACGGCATCACTCCTTTTCAATCTAATGTAAGAACACTAAAATTGATTAGACACTTTTTCCAAAAGTACATTTTTATGACGTTTGATCACGCGCGTGCAACCTTCCTAGAGCAAACAAGTAGATGTTTGCAGTGATAGATTTAGGGTGAGGCAAGAAACAGCTGCCCTCAATTCCTCTTTTTGGGTGCTCTTTATAAAGAATAGCATCCCCTTTCAGACAAGTCTTATAAACTGTTTTTAGACCTATTTATAATAGTGGTAATCTCAAAAAAAGTTTTCACCAAAAGCTTTTGGGTCTAAAATGTAATTTTGAGCAAGTTTGAGTAATTCATTTCTTTACAACAGTGATGATCTTCCAAAACCAAAAAAGTCTTTACTTATAAGGTTAGGACCAAAGCCTTACTTCACAACAAATTTATGTATTCCAGACTTTCGAAGTGAAAGCAATTTTTTTTCCTTTTTTCTTTAAAAGAAAAAAAGCATAGAGCTCCAATGAGTACTTGGCCAATAAGAGGCCCATGCCCAATTTTAGTTAATAGCAATGTGCAACTTATCGAACATATTTAGTCGCATAAGCATACTGAAACCTTGTAAATTTAAAATGCAAGTAGCTAGATGTAGTTAGTGGTGGGCACTAGCAGGGCTAAAAATAGCGGCTGCTATTCGCACCATTAGTGTTGCGTTAGGGTTTGCTTAAGCGCCGCTTTTGTTGCTGTGTACTAGATACAACATTAGCCAGCGTTGCTTTATGTGTAAATTAGCGCTAGCTGTAGCTGCACTAGTGTTTTCAAAAGTAGTTGCCGCTAACGCCAAGCTCGCCCCTTGTTAAAATATTGTTCCAAAAGTCCAAGACGTTCGAAAATTACAGGCTGCCACAATGCATTTTCCTAAGACAAATTTTTAAAAAGATCGTTTGCTTAGAAGTCACGAAAAGACAGCAACTGTGAGAAGCTTTTAGACAACTTTTTCATCTAGAGACACCAGTCTCAAAGTAAAGCGATTGTTATGTTGCTCTCCAATGCGACGTTAAGCTAGTTATTTCTGAAATACAATACCACCACACCTTCCAGTGCATCAGCGAAAGGCCTGTTTTCATTAGGAAAAAATGTGGTGAAGAAAAACGATCTGGACTCAGCAATCAATGGTGGATATATAGGGTGAGAAAAGTGAAGCACTTGCAGAATTTACAGCATCTGCAGAAATTACCCAATATAAGCCAAAGGAGTAATTAATTATTTTTCCTCAGTTGTGAAAACACCCTATGTTGTTTCTAAATTGTTTTTCACCTTCCCTTACGGTACCGCAAACCCGCCATAAGTAACTTCTTAGTTACATTATTGAACCTTGCGTTTTCTTTGTATTGTAAGTTAGAATTCAAATTGGCAACACCACTGCATCGAGGGTAACTTAATTTACTGATAGTCTGCCATTGTTTTGGATTTGGTTTTACCTGCATCAAAGTGTCTCTGTGTTGCATATTATTCGATATAACCACATGTCATTTGGATTTATTTGTAAAAAATCGCCGATTAACAAATTGGCATATAATAAATCGATTAAGTATTGTTCATCAAAGATATAAAGGGCAATTCTGTCTGTCTGTGTGTCTGTTTTAACTCCTCTGAAGCTGCTACAGGTACAAGCATCAAACTTGGTACGATTGATCACCACCCCGTGGTGAGTGTCATAAGGGTATTGGTGACGTCATAACCAAAAATAATCAAATATTCTTAATTAGCTGCTTTTGATAAAAACATCTTTACAACAATTAATGTTTATACTGTTATTCTGGCTACGAGGTATTTTTGACAAATTTATTTTATTTAGCTCTTCTGGTAATGTAACGTTTATTTAAGTTGATACAAGTTCTTACCGAGCATGCAAAAAACTTCAATATCCGTCAACGTTTCGAACAGTCATACAGCTGTTCTTCATCAGGACTAATAATAAACGAAAGCACGAGTGAAGCAATATAATTTGAGCACGAGTGAGGCAATTGCGTGAGGCAAAAGAAAGTGAAGTACGAGTGAGGCAAAAGAAAGTGAAGCACGAGTGAGGCAATTAAGTTGATACAAGTTCTTACCGAGCATGCAAAAGACTTCAATATCTGTCAACGTTTCGAACAGTTATACAGCTGTTCCTCATCAGCACTAATAATAAACGAAAGCACGAGTGAGGCAATATAATTGCAGTTTATTTTTTATTGCTACTAATGAACCTAGTTCTATGGGCTAATTATGCAGGTTTATTTACAGTCAACTTCTGTTAGGGTTTCATATTCGAATAATGAGCGTGTTTGGAAATGCTGAATTTTAGTTAGTAGCAATGTGCAACTTATAGAGCATATTTAGTCGCATAAGCATACTGAAAATCTGTAAACCTAAATTATACCGTAGCTTAAATGACAGGGCAGACTTCTATACCGTTTGCCATGTGTTGGATTAGACATTGATGGATACAATCATCAAATCTTTAAATTTATTTGGTGAGTAATGCTTGCAGACCGGTTACATTGATATGTCAGATATAATTTTTTGCACTTCACTTTTCCCTTAATAATTATTTTGGCTATTGCCTCGGCTGTTGGACCAAGTAGGCCTAGGATAAACAAAACTTACAGTATCGGTAGTAGTGATCTGATAATGGCTGATTTTGCTAATGTACCTACGGGCATGTAATTGGCACAGAGTTATCTTTGACAGAGGAATAAATGGTATTTAGATGATACTTCCCTTAAGGCCGATGTGTCGGTCAATTGGCAACGCCGTACTAAGTTTGAACTAACCAGCTAAAAAGCCAAATCTCAACCAAATTGCTTTTGATTAAATTTCTTTGTTTCTGAGTTATTAACTAGCAATAATTCATTCCAACTTTAAATCAATTTTTTATTAGTTTTCAAAACAAGCGCTAAAGTTGGTGTTCGCCGTAAATGTTGCCATCATAAATCGCAGCTTTTGTTCAGCCACTTTTTTTCGCGCCAAACGTGCGACGTCATACGCAACCTTCTTATTGCCACCTAATTTAGCTCCACTTTGAAAAACTGAGTTAATACTACATATAACGCTAATCTACCCGAACTTGGCATTTAGCCTACATGTACGAATTCAACCTGTAGCGTGCTGAAACTTTTACACCACCTCTTTTCGGCGAAGCGTGCTAAAAGATTTTCATTCCGATTAAGCTTTTTTTTTGCGAAAATGAGAAAAGCCAAGTGATTTTTCTGAGGTGAAAGCGTTCGTTCCGCTTGCGTAAACAGGCGACTTAGTTCACTGTAGTTATATGGATTAATCTGGACACGACAATAGTAGGCCGATATGTTGACTTGCTCAATGCCTACTATAGCAGAGGTGTTTTCTAACAAAATTTAATAGTGTCGTTGACATATTTAGTTACTATCCGTACAGAAATAGGATTACTATTACAGATCCTGTTACCAACAAGAAAAGGATCCAAAAGTTTTAGGACCTACTAAAGAATCCGCCGTATTGCTGGATAAGTGGAATTAAACACCACAAAAATGCGGAATTGCGGATCAACTTTTTAGGGTAGTAAATGGGGCTAAGATTAGAGTTAGAGTGAGGGTCAATTATAAGTCGCGTTAGAGTTAGTTCAAGTTAGTTTAAGCAATACGGTCAATTCTTTAGTAGACCCGAGGAATTCCAGTGTACCCGCTACTTGTTGACATTAGCTTAACCATATATCGTACAGGTATAGGTGGTGCTAATCTACTGATTGCTTTTGCACTTAATCAACTGAAAAAGCGCATAAATTAAAGAGGCGCGTTATCTTGGTTGTTGTTGTACTAAATAGTACCTGACTTCGATGTCCATGATGTAAAAGATATCCATGACAGCATCTTGCACTTTTGACTAACCTGTACAACCTAATTTTAGCGCTAACCCAAATTCTGACCTTGCATAAACAGATAAAGAACATTGTGAACATGTGCTAATTAGAACTACCTCTTTATCTCAAGGATTTGCTGCAGCATACATGTTTACAGCTAAGTGTGGAGTTTAGGGTTAAGCTATTTTCTGATTTAATTCCTCTTTGTCAAATTATTCAAGCTCTAACTGTTAAACTCATAAAACATGCAATGTCGAAGCTTAATACATCATTGCAAATTTACAGTGCAGGTGCAAAAAGTAAGAGAACTTTTTTAAAAAAATTACTGGTGTTAAAATTCTAGGCTTGAATCCCAGAAGCGTGCTAGAGCGGATCTAGTGAATCTTATTGTGTGTAAAAACAGGAACACCAAAAGAGTTGACCACTTTTTTTCGCGCCCAATGTGTGACGTCATATGAAGCTTTTGCGAATAAGTCATTCAAAATTTCTGATGCTCATTGGGTTGTCTCGTCACCGATAGAAAGGTTTTATGCATGTGATCAAACGTCATCAAACTTTCCAAAGACGTGGCTCACCAGTATTAGTGTTTTTGCACTGAATTGAATAGGAATGACACCGCTTTTTTTGCAAATTAAATAAATAAATTAGTCAGTTGTTAAATGAACGTTGAATACGTTGTTTTACTGATGTTATGGATTGAATCTGAAGACAAATTAAGCTAAAGGCGCTAAGGTTTGCCGGTTACTGCAATTAGTTAGGCTAATTTTATGGGCTAAACATGCAGACATATCTGTACCCAGCTTCTGTTTGGATTTCGTATTCGATAAATCAGCGTATTTGGGAATGCTGAGTTTAAGTTAACTGTAATGTGCAACTTGTACAGTGTATTGAGTCGCATAAGCATGGTGAAAAGTCGCAAACCTAAATTATGCAGTAGCCTAGATGACAGTGCAGATTTCTGTACCGTTTATCATGAGTTGGATTAGATATAGATGGATAAAATCAGTAATTGCTTGAATTTTTTGACAATAATGCTTGCAGACTAGTTACATGGATATGTAAAATACAATTTTGTGACCTGCACTATTCCTTAAACAATTATTTGGGCTATTGCCTCGGCTGCTGGACCAAGAATAATTAAAAAACTTACGGTACCCAGTAGTAATGATCAGATAATGGTTGTTTTCGCAATGCACCTTGAAGTATCTAATTGGCATAGAGTTATTTTTAGCAGAGGAGCAAATGGTATTTAGACAGCACTTCTCTTAGGGCTAATTTTTTGGCCAATCGGCACACAGTACTACGCTTAGACTAACCAGCTGAAGGGTCTAATCTTAATGAAATCGCTTTTGACTAAATCATTTATTTCCGAGTAACAAACCAGAAATATTTTATTCGAATGTTTAATTAATTTTTTATTAGTTTTCAAAATAATCCTAAAAGTTTGTGTTCGCCCTACACCTTTCTAGCATAAATTATAGCTTTTGGTTGGTTCCTTTTTTTTGGCGTCAAAAAAGTGGCTCTACAAAAGCTGTAATTTATGCTGAAAAGATATAGGGCGAACATCAACTTTGGAAGTTGTTTTGTTAATTAATGTGAAATGAATTCCATACTGGAGTGAATTAATGCCACTCGAAAACAAATAAATTTCATTGAAAGTGATTTGGTTAAGATAAGGCCTTTCAATTAGTGTATCCAAGCTTAGTACAGTGTGTCAATTTGCAAAATAAATGGCTTTAAGAGAATCTAGAAATCATTTATTTCTCTTTTAAAAGTAACTCAATGCCGTTTAGATACCAGTAGATTTACGAATAACAGGGATGATAAAACAACGCGATTGACTACTCCACCAGAAGTCATTTATTCCACTGACATTCTGGCGACCTTGCGAGATACGAACTTTGGATTATTGATGTTTTTTTGAAATCATGTGGGTGACTCATAACATTCTGGTTCTGTTCGTACGCTCGTTGTTGTACTGTGTATCGTTGTTGTAAATCATTTGTTTGCCTCAATTAAAAATCAGTTGTTGGCCTACAAACTGGTCGTAAAAGAACATACATAGCTACCTATGATAATGTAACAATACTGGGTGACTAAGCCGTATGGCCAGGCGTGGTTCTGTCTGACGTACGGCGAAATGACCTAGTAAATAAGCTTATAAAAAGAGACATTATTATATCAATGGATTCATTCGATTCAGCTCAAAATTAAATTCATTGGATCCGATTGGCTTCAATTCAAATTCGATTCGCTTCAAATCAAGATTCGTGCTTCCAACGTTGTGTTTACGATTTAAAATATATTCGTTCTTTGGAGTCAAACGTGCAGTGGAAACTCGATCCCCACGATTTGATGACCTCGACAATTCGATTTCCACAACATTACTGTGAAAGGGTTACTTTTTTTAAAGAAAGGTATGTTTGCTAGAAGGCTATGTCTTAGGGTTACCATATTTTGAAAAGCAAAAATCGGGACATTGGATGACGAATTTTCACGAGACGAAATTTATGGCCCCTCCAACGTTTTTTTTAACAAAAGCGGGACGGTGAGTTGCTATTACAGGCTTGATTGTCGAGGTGAGGGTGCAGTACAGAAACCACAGACGAAAATTGGGGTGAACTCCAAAAAAAAAAAAAGGTCATCGCCTGTCAGTTCTGCGTTTTGTGTCATTTTGAAACCCAAGTGTGGATAAAATATGTAACCATGAAGGCGTTGACCTTTTTTTTTTTTTTTTGGAGATCACCCCAATTTTCTTTTTCTGTTTCGGATCCGCATCCTTGGCTCAATAATTAAGCCTACAACCGCATTTCACCGTCCCGCTTTTGTTGGAGAATCAATTCAAATGTCCATAAATTTGGTTGAATCCGTTCTGTTTTACTGAAGCAAAAAGCGGGATTTTCGATCAAAAAAGCGGGACAAGGCCTCAAAAAGTGGGACGTATGGTAACCCTACTATGTCTATATGTGTTGAAAATCACTTTCATAGTTTATAAATGTTTTCGATCTTATAAAACGACAAAATGTGGTTGTATGTTTTCATCAAGCTGTCTCTAAAGATATGGTGAGAATTACTGTCTAGGTATGAAAGTTTTAAGCAATGCGTGCAGCTTGAAGGAATTTTCTTGAAACAAACCTCTATCATTAGTTAAAATCTTTCCAAAATTAATTATATTGTCTGATTGGAAAGAAATGCCCGATTTTGATTTCCAAAGTATGGGGGTTTAAACCCGCAAAATTTTTCTTTTGAAGTTACATACAAATGTATTGTGTTATAGGTCATTTTGGTATGGATTTATTTGTTATTAGGTCATCGGATGCCGTTTTATGCGACAGCGGTGGTACGTGATATCTAACCGTAAGCTTTATTTGTGAAATTGTGCTTAAAATGGTTACCCGATTGACTAAAGAACAACGTATCGCCGCAACAAAACATTACTATCAATCAGGTAAAAACAGAGCTGAGGCCAGCAGAAGATTAGCAAACCAGTTCAGCCTACCTCCTCCTCCTCAAGCACGAAGCATTACTTGTTTAGAAAGAAAGTTTGAAGAAACAGGATCCGTGGCCAACATTCAACGATTAGGGATGTGTTCTATGGTTTGTGACGATGCTTGGCAGTTGAAGGTCAGCAGTTTGAGCATTTGAGTTGAACAGACTGAGATTCGCCTTTCAACTTATCGTGTATTCTTCGTTATTACTAAATGTATTCTTAATTATTATACAACTATGTTCGTCCTTGCATAACTTTCTTAGAATCTGTAATCAGACATTTGATCGCATTACGTAGAATTCAAAATCGGGCGTTACTTTCCAATCACCCTGTTCTGTATATGAACCTCAAAAAATTTCCCGCATAATACTTATTTAGTTTTTTTGGTAAATAGGCTAGTGCTGGCAATGTAATCAATATATCAAATTCATTGACGTCATAAATCGCTTGCACCAATCGTTGTGAAAATGCTTGAAAAATCTTGGAGGATCAAACTTCAGTTTTTACATCGTGAAGTTATACGAAACTAGCTGGCTTTGCCGGCGTCGCCCGGCAGGGCCCTCCATCAGTAATGTCGGGGTAAGGTATTTCGGTTCAACCGGCTGCGCCGGTTTCAACCTTCGGGCTCTTGTGTGAGCAGTAGCGAAAAGTTAATGAATTTTATTCACTTTTACATTGCCTACACACGAAATCGTGATCATCATATTCTTTTAATCATGACCAGTAATGCTCACAAAGAATTTTGCCACAAATCGTCGTTAAATCACACTCAAAACTGATGGTAGCGGCGCAAAGGTGGTTGCTTTCACAATTACAGAAATAAACTACTTAATGGTAGGACTATTTTGCGATGAGGTGCTGCCCCTTTCCTATTCATATTTGATGTGTTAAGTTCTTTTGGCTGGGATGTTTGGCTTCTTTCTGGCATAGCGAAGAAAGCGGTTATGACTTCTCCAAAATCATGTACCATATTTTAGTAGCGATCATCAGGTCGAGTTATTTTCAAACAAATGTTCTCTGTGAATTCAGTTTCACCAATTGTTAGGGTTATGATTTTAGGCTGATTTTTTCTTAAACTGGAATTTTATTACAATGTTGTAGAGTGTAGACATCAATACTTTAACAGGCAGCGTATCAGCAAAAGAAAAAATTCTTGCTTTCTAGTTTATACGACGGCGTCGCCCGCAGACCCCCATCACCAACATTGGGATTAAATATATCCGTTCAGCCGGCCAAGTCGACTTCACCTATCAGGCTCTTGTGTGAACAGTTACCAAAAGTTTATGTGTTTTCTGCAGATAATATTTTCACAACTTTTTATGCTCCTTTTCCTTTCCTTCTCCTCCAAATTTCTCATTTTAAGATTCTGGCTATGCCTTAGGTCTATGTGCTCTGTTCATTGCTAACACAAACCCAATGGACCCTTGCGTTTCCCGTGGTTTGAAAGTACGAAACACATTTCTCATATTAAGTTATTCGCAAGCAAATTAGCAAAAATGTCTCGTGTAGTGCGATTTCACACAGTGACGTTATTTTGTTTTAATTTTCCTTTAACCTTTTTCAAGTCCTCGCTGGCTACGCATTATGTAGCATGTTCTTTTCTCCCTGCTTGACGTACTCTGGAAAGTTAAGAGTTTTTGCTTTTCCCCAAATTTTTGGTTTGATCCCGGTAACTCTGTAAAGCTAGTATAAAGCAAAATATCAATAATAATATATTCCATGTCGTGCGATTTCACACACTAACGTTAATTTTGATTTCTCCTCAAACTTTCTCAAGTCCCTGCTGGCTACGCATTATGATTTGTATTCGTTTTTCCTTGCTTAGGTATGCTTTGAGAAGTTAAAAGAGTTCTTGCTTTTCCCCAAATCTTCAGGTTTGATTACGGTAGCTCTATAAAGCTATTATCAAGCAAAATAGAAAAAATGTTTCGCCTAAATATAGTGCGATTTAACCCGGCAGGGCGAAATATCACTCGTGCCGGTTTAAAACGTATCAATTAACGTAAATGCGCCAGCTTCACCGTACAAACATTTGTGAGGGCAACAACAAAATGTCTTAGTAAATATAAGCCATAGTTCTTGTACATGTAATGGTGATCATGTTGGTCTATTAATCAAGGTGGAAGTATTCAAAAGGAAAGAATGATGACGCAAAGTACTATTCGTAATTTTTAAAAATGTAAGGAGGGAGAAAAATGTAAGATGGAACGTAATCAAAATTGATGGCGTCGTCCAAACGGTAGTCGTTTTGACATTAAAGAAATGAACTATTCAGTGGTAGGTCTATTTAACGATTTGGTGGGCCCGGTTTCATATTTATATTTATGACATCAAGATTTTTCCCCGCGCTGTTTGCTTTGATTCGGCCATAGCATGAAAAAAAGCCATGCCTTTCCACTAAGTCATATAACTTATTGCAATAGATCCCTATTAAGCTCTTTTCAAACAAAAACATTCCCTCTAATCCAGCGTTACAAATTGATATTGTTGTTTAATATTGATCTTTTCTTAAATTTGGGATTTTATTACATTTAACTTTGCCCCTAATCCAGGCCTCCCCACTATTAAATGGAGATTAGTGTTTTCTACCGATACAAACATCCTTGCAATCACAAATATCAGTAATGGGCTTGACCATTTATGTTTGCTATCAAAATGATAGTGGATAATTTTGCTGCCTGCTGCTGTTCTCACTACATAGTGGCCAGCATTGTGATGTCATTTAAATCGTTAAGCCATTAAATATTAAGATCGCTACTTACCACTTTTTCGTCACTGTAGGCGAATGAATATGAACTAACGTCTCTGACTGGGTGCATGTTTCTTGGCCCTGGCATAAACGCCGCCGCCAAACTTCCTAAGCTTTCAAAGAACAGTAATTGTTAGTACCTTACTATAACGTTTTTGCATTAAAGTCACCTGTTTTTACTGAGCTTACCACTTTTGGGGATAGGTAAAAAGCTACACCACAGGTCTTAGAGTTCAGTTTATTCAGTACAAAAACTTATATTAATTGTAAATATTATACACTCTCGAAATCGCCTTGAAATAACCTTTAATTTGTTGAAGAAAGTTTGAAAATCATTTGTGAAATGAGAACACAAATCAGTTGTTTTGTAACCTAATTTTGCAAAACGGGTGCAATTTTGGCAAACATGTTCATACTACGATCTGTGGTTGCAAAAACGTGTGTTTTTTGTATTTGTATCTGCCATTTTTATCCTCCATTCATGAGAAAGCGAATTGTATCGCTATATTTTGGACCGGCGTCCGCACTCGCTTGGGAGTTGCCTTTTTCGAGGTGTCTGGGCCACCTGTTATCCACATAAAGGCGGGGCGTCCCGTTAAGTGCCTTGCCCAAGGACACAACAAGCGAACTTGCCGGCTTGTTCTCCACAACTCCCCTAAATGCCGACCGCCAAGCAGGGAAGCTGCATATACCATTTTTTATAGTCTTTTGGTATGACTCGACGAAGGGATTGAACCCCAGGTCTACCGACTACAAAGCGGACGCTCTAGCCACTACGCCATCGCGTTGGTACGAACAAATTAAACGTACGAAACATATTATGACATCATAGAGCCTGTTTATTTGTTTTGTTTTTGTTTTATTTGCCATATTTATCCTCCATTCACGAGAAAGCGAATTGTATGGATATACTTTGGACGGTAAGTCCGCACTCGCTTGGGAGTTGCCTTTTTCGAGGTTTATGGGTCACCTGTCTTCCACATAAAGGCGAGGCGTCCCGTTAAGTGCCTTGCCCAAGGACACAACAAGCGAACTTGCCAGCTTGTTCTCCACAATCTCCCCTAAATGCTGAGCGCCAAGCAGGGAAGCTGCGAATACCATTTTTCAAAGTCTTTTGGTATAACTCAACAAGGGGAATGAACCCCAGGTCTACCGACTGCGAAGCAGACGCTCTAACCACTACGCCATCGCGTCGGTTTGCAAGGAAAAAAGAGAAGAAAAATGCCTCAAGTGCTTAAATAACGAATTACTTAGAGCAGGGGTCTCCAAACTTTTTACATGGAGGGCCACATTGCTGATATTTTAAAGACCCGTGGGCCAAAGTTACCTCAAATTAAGTTGGGAATAATGGTAAATAACCCTGGAGATCGAGATATGTTGCCCAAAAAATAGGTCATTTCCAAAAAAAAAAAGTTCACCATCTATCTTTAATTGCTGTAAGATTGTTTTATCAAAACACCTTATTTATATTTCCTGAAGCCGCATTTAATTGCGTTTCTGAGATTTTCCGACTACTTTTGGAGAGAAAACAAAAAATAAATGCTGCAATGAAACGTTAATTGTGACGTCATTTTCGATCCCAAATAAATAAAAGTTTTTGTCATGAGGTTAGTCGAAGTTGGCTTTCGTTTAAGCAAAAGCGCTTGACCTCTGTCAAGTAATGCAAATTAAAACAATTTTTTTGATTACGGCGTCATAATGACGTCACCAACACCCTTATGACACTCACTAAGGGTTGGTATCAATTGCTCCAAGTTTGATGCTTGTATCTTTAGCAGTTTCAAAGGAGTTGAGACAGACAGACAGACAGACAGAATTGCGCTTTATAGTATAGATGTACTACAGCACTTAGTATTTGTAGAAACTGCAATTTTGTAAAGCCCAGGTACCAAAATATTGAGTGTTTTGACCAGTAAGCTACATTTCAAATTTTTTAGACTTCATTTTTTTATGAATCTTTTTAAAAACGAAGATAGATAATGCCAAAGAACTTGCGAGTAAAAATAAAAATGTACCACTAAACTAAATTTTTTTTAAAATGACAAGTTTTTAGGTATAGTTTTAAAATTTCTCTGGTAAAAATGGAAAATAATGTATCGTAAAAAGTTCTAATCAGCCATTATGAACTAATTTTTAACACTTACTAGAGTTACATATTGCTGAAAAGCTGATTGCCTGCTTTCAAACGACACTAAATGTTGTTGCTTTATCAAAAACTCTATGTATTAATCTTGCCTGTTCTCATTCAGCCATCCCTTTTTTTGGAGAGTAAAGTTACACTACAGGTCTTGAAGTTCAATAGTTTTAGCATAAAAATAAATAGTTGTTGTAGAATTCACATATTATCCAAATTGTCTTGAAATAACCTTCAATTTTGTTTGAACAATTTTGAAAATTAGTTGAGAAATGAGTTTACAAATCAATTTTTAAGTAAACTGATTTTGTAAAATTTGAGCAATTTTTAAAACAAATTATTTTTATGATAATCTGTGCTAGCATGTTGATCCTACCAGGAAGCATTATTACATCACAGATCGAGTTGAAACGTGCAAAAAAAAAGCAAGAAGCATGCTGTAAAGGCTTAAAATGCTTAAATAAAAAACCTGTTGTTGCCCTTTCAATTGAGCTTTCTAATTGTTGTAGAGTTCTTTTTATCAAGAGCATGTTGTTAATATCTCCCAAGATAGTTTTAATCGCGTTTTGACGATCGCTACTTTTTGAGTAAATCAAGAAAACAAATACACCAGTTAACCCTTTGAGTGATAATGTAACACAAATGCTACATGATTGATAATTATTATATCACTATGACGTAACAACCATTTTTCTGAAATTTATTGTAATTTTGTTGTTTCCAAACACTAAAGAAATTGTCTCAAATTTTATGAATTAAAAACTTATGATCCTTAAAGGGTTACCTGTTGTTTATGACGTCAAATAATATCTGAACAAGCGAAATTTGTTGAACTTGGTAAGTTAAGTACTGGGTTTCATTTAACCTCACAACTGCGTTTCTTCGTCAAAAAATGTAATTTTAATATATCATCTTTGATCATGACGTCATGATGAGGTCACGAACCACCTTATGACTCTCACCCCAAGGTGGTGTCCAATGGTGCAGTTCACGGACATTTTAAGGTTGTTCATGGACATTTTGTAGACATTTCATGGTTGTACGTCCTGTAGCTTTGTAGGAATGAGAATACACACAGAATTGCGCTTTTTAGTGTGGACCAGAGGTTCCCAAACTTTTTGCTCCGCGGACCCCTTCTTTGCAAACCTGCTGCTTCGTGTACCCCTTCTTTGCGAGTCCCGATCATATGCGACATAACTATTGTCGTCCAAATCATTTCCAACTGAAATCGATGCAAAATGAAAACGAAGGATAGTTGAGCTGTTCTCAAAAAAGAAATAAGAAAAAGATCAGCATCTGCATTACGGTCGCGATTACATCGCTCTCGCACCACTTCATCGTCAGTGAGGGTTACTTGTCAAAATCTCGCTGGAGAACATTTCTAAGATTTTTGCTACCTAGATCAAGCGTGGATTCATTGACTGACCGGGACAAAGCCTCGGATCTCCAGGGGTTTGCAAACTCCAGTTTGGAAACCTCTGGTGTAGACTAGTCGGTGTCGCCGGTAGAGTTCCCCTTCAGTAACATCCGGGTTAAGTATTTTGATTGAGCTGGCTGCGCCGGCTTCACCCACGACTCTTGAGTGAACAGTAACAAAAAGTTATTGAACATTACGCACTTCTGTAAGTCCTGTACATGCACTGTTGATCATGTTATTCTCCTAATCAAGACTGGTAATGCTCACAGAAAAAAAATGTTTTCACATGTTATCACTTCTTTTGAAAATTGTGAGGGACGGGGAGGTTGAAACAGATACAAAAAACGATGATGGCCACCAAATAGTGGTTGTTTTCACAATTACAGAAATAAACTATTTAATGGTCAGCATAATTTACGATTTGGTGCGGTCTCTTTCTGATTGACATTTGTGGTATGAAGTTCGTTGCCTGAACTATTTGTTTGGTTTGTGGCATAGTGACAAAAGCGGCTATGGCTTCCCCTGTTCATTTACCATGTTCTAGTTGGCGCCCATCAGGCCAAGTAGTTTTCATACCAAATATTCTCTCTAAATTCAGTTTTGCAAATTTTTTAGGCTTATGGTATTATTTTCACTTTTTCTTAAACTTGGGATTTTATTACATTCCTTTGTAGTATGGATGCATAGATACCTAAACAAGCAGCATATCAGCAAAAAAATCCTTGCTTCAGAGTATATATGCCGGCGTCGCCCGCAGGGTCCCCATCCGTAACGTCGGCATTGGGAATGAAGCTTCATCCATCGCACATTTGTGCAAATAAAAGCGAAAAGTTAATTTTTTCTGCACACAAGAATTTCACGATTTGACTCGCTCCTTTTCTTGTTTTTGTTTCAAGGTCCTGACTACGCTTTAGGTTTATGTGCTCTCTTTAATGTTTACGAAAAGTCAAAGGGGCATTGCGTTTTCCTTAGTTTGGAAGTAGGAAACCATTTATAATATCAAGTTATTTTGAAGCAAAATAACGTAAACATCTTTTATGAGCAGCGATTTCACACAGTGACGTTGTTTTCTTTTGATATCCTCTCAAACTTTCCCAAATCGTGGCTGGCTATGCGTTGTGTTCTGTGTTCTTTTCTCCCTGCTTGGCGTGCACACAGGAGTTACAATAGTTTTTGCTTTTTCCAAAATTAGCTTTGATCCCATTAGCTCTATAAAGTTATTATCAACCAAAATAGAAGAAATGTTTCCCTTAAGTATGGTGCGATTTTACCCCGGTAGAGCATGCCAACATCTGTGCCCGCTTGAAATATATCAGTTAAGGCAGCTGCGCCGGCTTTACAGTACAAACATTTCCATAGCTCCTGTACAGGTAATGATGATCATCTTGGCCAAGCAATTAATGCTGGTCATACAACGAAAGAATGGTGTTGCAAGCTATCATCCATACTTTTCAAAAATTGTAAAGGAGGAGAATGAAACACAGTTAATGATGATGGTAACGCCCAAATGGTGGTCCTTTTGGCAATTAAAGAAATAAGCTATGTAGTAGTAGGCCTATTCCACGATTTTGTGGGCCCATTTTTGTAGTTATGTTTGTGATATTAAATACTTTGGCTTCGCTGTTTGCTTTAAGGTGGCTTTGGCTTAAAAAGGACCTATTCCTTTCCCCAAAGTCATATAACTTATTCTAATGTGCATCTATTAAGCTCTATTCAAACAAAAACGTTTCCATTAAATCAAATTTTACGAAGTGATGCTGTATTGTTTCATATTGACCTTTTCTCAAACTTGGGATTTTATTTCATTTCACTTTTTCCAAAGTTCAGACACCCTACTTTAAAATGAAGATTGGTGTTTCGTACCGATACAAATAGCCTGTCTATTACAAATATCAGTAATGGGCTTCACTATTTATGTCCCCTATCAAAATGATAGAGGATAAGTTTGCCGCTTGCTGCTTTTCTCATTATATAATGACAAGCATTGTGATGTTGTTTCAGACTATGACAGAACAGTGCTTTTAAAAAGGATTGAAGACAAAAAAGCAAGCTTAGTAATAGTAATAGTAGCTATTCAGTTTTTATCCGGTGTTGTTCCCTTAGCAGAGATGGCCGGATTCACCCAATTCCTTCTTCAATTGCTCCCTCTGTCTCTCCACTTGTATCGATTCAGGGCATCCTCCTTCTTCAAATCAATCTTCTCTGTCTCCTCCTTCACTTGCTTCTTCCAGGTCTTCTTCGATTGTCCTCGCTTTCTCTTGCCACTCACTTCAAGGACCAAAACAACCTTCAAAATGCTATCGTCATCTCTCCTCAGCACATGTCCATACCATCTAACTCCATTCGCTGTTGCTAACCGGTTTATAGTTTCCTTCAACCCTAACATGTCCATCTGCTCTTCAGTCATCTTTCTTTTAACTTTCTGACCGCACATTGCTCTCACCACAGGGCTCTCCGTTCTCCTTAAAATTGCTTTTTCATTCTCTTTTTAACATCATGCCTCGCTTCCATACAGTATTGCTGATCTTACGCAACAACGATGAACTTTACCTTTCATCCTCAGAAGAAACCTGTTTCCAAGCAATAACTCTCCGCATTCCCTGAATCTTACCCAACCGATTCTTAGTTTTGCTGTAACTGCCGCTTCACAATTACAACTAGAATTTAGTCTATTTCCCAAAAAACAAAATCCATTCACTGTCTCCACTTCATCGTACAACTTCTCGATCGAATTCGCCGTCCCTTCCATTATTCCTTTACATTTCGAGCAAACAAAATGCATTGCCAACCTAGCGGAAACACTCTTTATTTTTGCACAATTGTCATGAGCCCAGTTTCCACATTTTGTGCACAACACTGAATTGGCCATGACTCTCCTCCCACGAACTCCACATGAATCTATCGTGCTTTTGTATATTTTTCCTTCTGACCCGCTTCCCATCACTTTTGTTTTTCTGGTGTTGACCTTTAAACCTTTACTTTCCAGTACATCCTTCCAATTCCAAAATCTTTCCTTTTCGTCTTTTATGGTTTCGCTCATGAGAACAAGGTCACCTGCATACAGTAATTCATTAACCACACCCATTCTTGGATTTTGCTGTAATAACGTCCACAATTTTTGCAAACAATAGTGGCAACACCACAGATCCTTAATGTACACCAACGTTTACTTAGAATTCCCCTGAATATGCAGATCCTATCTTTACTCTTGTCGTTGTACCATCATACTAGGTCATAACTGCCCGAACCATTACTTCTGATAGACCCTTCTTTCTTATGCCCACTCCATCACTTTTCTTGGCACTCTATCAAAAGCTTTTTCCATGTCAACAAGACACATATACAACTTCTTGTCCTTCTTTTGACATTCCTCCTGCATTCTCCTTGCAATAAATATTGCATCCACTGATCCTCCTCCTTTTCCTTGCATAAATCCAAGCCACATTTTATTCAAATTAACTAGTGTTCGTATTTGCCTCTCTAGTACCCTTTCAACAATTTTCATGGCATGTTCTAGCAGTTTCACTCCTCTGCATGATCCCCAGCTCATCACATAATCCTTTCCTTTAAAGATAGGCACAACCACACTTGTTTTTCACTCATCAGACATTCCTCTACCATCCAATACGCGCTGACACAGTTCCATCATCACTTGAACCCCAATCTCGCCACTTGCAACTATCATCTTCACACTTACTTCAGACGGACAAGTTGCCTTTCCTGATTTCATTTTTTGCATAGCTTGTACAATTTTATTGCGAGCCACTTTTTCCACTGGTCCTTCTACTACATCAGTGTCCACTATGCGGTCCCATTCGTTCTCTTCATTCATGATCTTTTCCATCGGTTTCTTCCAAATTTTTGCCCTATCTTCTTCAATAAAACCCCATCGTCCTTCTCTTTCTCTTAAGCACCTTCTTCCTGCCAAATCCTTTTTCATTCTTCTAAGAAAGTAGAAAACTCTGTTAGAATTTTACCAACCAAGCGTTGGCAATGCACAGCTCTTTTTCATCACAAAACTCCAGCAATCTTCTTCCTTCTGCATTTTATTTCCCAATACTATTCCCCCCCGTGTACATCTTCGAAACCCTCAGCACATTTCCCTACATTTCCATTAAAATTCTCCAAAGAAACGATTATTTCCCTAGAACTTCCCAAGTCCCACTCACTCGCCATTTCATCATAAAGACAAACTTTCTTTGTGTCTGGTATTCTGCTTTGTAGCCCATACCACATAATATGCGCATCACTTCTCCACCTAAAGTTAGCACAATTGCCATTACTCTGTCGCTTTTACTTCTAACTTTCACAGCGTTTCCAGATATTTCCTCTTTCACCAAAATTCCAACCCCTCCAAATGCTGCATCATTTCCTGACCACCACAGTATATACCTTCGTCCCGAAGTACCCACAAAACGAGCTCCTTGGCCCTACCATTTCACTTCCTGCATACAGCACACATCAATTCATCTCTTCCTCAGTTCTTCACCACTTCTGTTTTCCTTTCACAAAGACTTGCCACATTTAACGTACCAAATCCTATCCCATGACATTCAGGTTTAAACCCGGAGATTTTTCGCACCCCCTACCCATTGAAGAGTTGCCGGAGGCTGGAGGTCATTTGTTTATTTTTTCTCGTCATGGAGATTTATTGGAGCAAAATTCTTCTGCTGGGAGCATGCCATTGCTTACCGCAAACTCAGTTTTCTGACATGAGTGGTCCAACCAAGCAATTAAGCTGGCAACCCCACCATCAACAGTCTGACTGCAATTGGTAGGTACCCAGTAGTACCCAATACTTACGACATGCTGGGTAAACAGTCTCACTATTCTTCAAAACCGTTGAAGAACGGCTTACAAAATACTTAAAGAAAAAATCGCTTGTTGCGCCTTGATATAGTATAAAACAGGGGTCTCTAAACTTTTTACATGGAGGGCCACATTGCTGATATTTTAAAGACCCGTGGGCCAAAGTTAACTCAAATTAACTTAGAAGTAACTGTAAATAAAGTTGGAAATTGTGTTACGTTGAGCGAAAAATAGATGATCTCCAAAAAAAAGAGCCACATCTCTCTGTTGTTGTTGTTGTTGTTGTTGTTGTTGTTGCTACCCGACCCCTTCCGAGGGATGGGGGCATGGCGGAAGACCATGGAGTCCCAGAAGCCGAGCAACTCCCTAGGGTCTGAATCAGAGGTCGTTGAGAGACAGAGAGTCGCCTAAGTGTTCGTAGCTGGACAGTACAGAATGAGATAACAGGTGTCCTGGGACGAGCATCCGCAAGTACTGCAGGAAAGATGCTCGATTCTGCCAATCCTAGAGAGATAAGAACTTGACAGTAGGCTCTGTTTGTTGCAGCGTACATGATAGAGAACACAGCGAGCGTGACGAGAGAGCGCAAATCCCTCGTTGGAAATCGAGGGAACCTGTGTGTCAAAGAATTTCGATGAAACAGTACGCCTCCAGTCCAAGAAAATTGGATACGAGAGATAAGAGGAGAGAGACTACAAGGGATTGCGGAGGGCAAAAGTAGCGCTCCCCATCTGGCCAGCTCATCAGCCGCGTTGTTCCCCGGGAGAAACGAGTGTCCGGGGACCCATTGTAGCCTGATAAAACAGGAGGAGAGAGAAGACAGTTCCTGCCAGATCGGCCAGAGTTTCAGGTAAAGGGAAAGATGGAGGAGAGGACAGAACGAGAGTCAGATAGGAGGAGAAGAGAATGGCAGACTTGTTGGTGCTGCCGAGACCAGCAAAGAGCATGCAGAATAGCACAGGCTTCAGCGGAAAAACTTAAACATACCGGGCCTGGTGAAGAGGAAAGAGTGGCCTCAGTGCCACAGAGAGAGCAGTTGGCAAGTACGCCAGAGCCGCCTTTGCCAAAAGAAAAAGGAACAGAGCCGTCTGTCCAGAGTACCAGATCATGAAGGGGAAAAGAGTCAAGCTGGGCCAGAGCCACACCTTGACGAGAGAAAGGGGGATCAGAGCAAGAGCATAAGAAGGAAAGAGATGACTCCACCGTGAAGGGAGAAAGATTCCAAAGAGGAAAGGGCAAGCAAGAAGAGCCTCCCTAGAAGAGGTGGAAAGAAGCATGAGTAGGTGAGTGGACGCAAAAGCTCTCCAAGACGATCTGCAGAGTCTTGGTTTTACTCCAAACCTGAAATAGGAAAGGAGGTTGGGAGACGAAGAGCACGCTCGTACGATGAAAGACTGAAATGAGTCACGGTGACTCGCAGGGGGGTAAAGAAGCCTCGAAGAGAAGAAGAGGGATAGGGGAGGACGGGAGGCAGCCGGTGATGGCGCGACTGGCCGCTCGGTGGAGGCGTTCCAATTTGGTGATATTGGTAACGCTTAGGAAAGGAAACCATCCAGGTGAAGCTTAAAAAAAAACGGGCCGAAGAAAAGATTTATACAGAAGAGAGAGGGACTCCATAGAGGAGCCCCACGAGGAAACAGAGATACAGCGTAAGGCCTTAAGACGAGCGAAAAACTTGGCCTTCAGCGGAAATACATTCTTAGAAAAGGAAAGAGTGCGGTCGAAGATGACCCCAAGAAAGGTTGGAGTGGGATTGAAACGGAGACGGAGTTGAGTAAGAGAAGATTGTGCTGGAGGTTAGCTTGATGTGGATCCACTGAGAAAAAGGAGGCCTCGCATTTGCTCGGATTGAGAAGAAGACACCAGTACTCAGACCAATGCTCCGATAAAAACAGAGCTTCTCGTGAGACCTCCACCGCAGTGGGGACCAAACGGCCAGATCATCAGCGTAAAGAGAGCAGCTGACGGAAGAAGGCAGAGAATCCCGAAGATCATTAATGAAGAGAGAGAAAAGTACAGGGCCAAGAACGGGTGCTTGCGAAACACCTCGACGGACTCGAAAGGAGCGACTTTTGCGATTTTGATAAACCACAGAAGCGCGCCTATCAGAAAGGAAAGATTGAGTCCAACGAGAAAAGCAAGGAGGGAGGCCAGCCGAAATGAGTTTATAGAAAAGAGCGTGATGCCAGACAGAATCATAAGCTTTCGAGAAATCAATAGTGGAGAGGATCTTCCGAGACCCCAGCCATGGTTTGTCAAACCCATCCGAAATGGACTGAGAAAGATACAGAATTTGATCTAGAGTAGACCGTCCAGAGCGGAAACCGGCCTGGCCGGGAGAGGGAATGGAATTAGATTCCAGAAAGAAGAGTAGACGGGATAGAACGATGCGTTCAAAAAGCTTTGAGACGCAGGAGGTGAGAGAGATAGGCTGGAAGGAAGCAAGACAGTCGAGAGGCTTTCCCATCTTGTGTATGGGAATAATAGAAGATTTCTTCCAGATGGAAGGAAAGGAATGCGACGTCCAGGAGAGATTGAAGATGTGAAGAAGAAAATCCATGCCAGAGCGAGGAAGGTGCCTTAGCATGGGATAGGCAACTTTGTCTGGGTCAGTGGCAGCGGACGAGGAGAGGTTGGAGGCAGCCGCATGAAACTCAGCTGGAGAGAAAGGAGAGCAGAAGGACAAGTGAGACTCCTCAGTGCACGCGGCCCGGCGGAGCTCAGAGAGGTAGCCTCTGGCTCTGCTACGCAGGGCCTTTGGCTGAGAAACGGAGAAGTGAGATCGCAGGTAAGCGGCATAGACCGAAGCCGACTCCCTGGGAGAAGAGCAGTTAGGAAAGTTAGGAGAGTAGGAAGGAGAGCCAGCAACAGAGTAAAAAAGAGAGTATACAGATTTAGGGTTAGACCTAGGTGAAAGAGAAGAGCAAGTGGTCTGCCATGCCTCAGCCTTGACCTTGGCGATGACAGTCGAAGCACGTCGGGAAGCGGAGATGTAAGCCTGGCGATCTTCATCACTTCTGCGAGCAGCCGCGAAAGCCTTGCGTCTTTCACTAACCGCTTTTTCCACCTCAGCAGACCACCAGGCTTTAGGATGGCGTTTGATGCGGCCGAAAGGAATGGAAGTTTTGGCCGCATTCAGTACCAGAGAAGTAAAGAGAGCAGCAGCAGAAGAAAGAGAAAGGGACGAGTATTCCTCTGCGGAAAGACAGTGAGAGTCAAAGTAGAAGGCAAAGTCATCCCAGCGAGCTTTCTAAAAATTGAAGAAAGGGGGACGCTCGTTGAGGCAAAAGACCGGAGAGAGAGGGACAGATAGAAGAATTGGTAGGTGGTTAGAACCCAAGTCCTGAAGCACCTCCCACAAACAGGAAAGAGCGAGAGAGGAGGGAGCAAAGGAAATGTCAGGGAGGAGCGACTTCCAGAGGAGCGATGTAGAAGGGTGAGCGTGTCAGGGTCATTGAGGGGGAGGAGGTCAGAAGAGATGAACCAGTTGAATACTTCCTCCCCACGGGGTCGGAAGTACCTCTTCAGTCCCAGAGAGGGTGATGGCAGTTGAAGTCTCTTAGAATGAAGAGATTTCAGGAGGAGGGAAGAATTTAGGTAGAAAAGGAGTCGGTTCTGCCATACGACGGAGAAGAGCGAATAAGGGGAGCATACACATTAAGAAATGAGAGTGAGGAGGACTTGTCAAGAGAGATGTTGACCCCTACATAATTAGAGTAGGAATCAAGCGAAGGGAGAGAGGAGATAGAAAGCTTAGAGAAGGATAAGCTCTGCCTGACAAAAATGATGAAGCCGCCGCTAGCGTGGGTGGCATTACGAGAGAGAATGCCAGACCGGGAGTGGGTGCGATCAGAACGCAGAGCAGAGAATCCAGGAATCCGGAAAGAGGAAATGAGTTAAGATTGGATTCCTGGATACAGATAAGGTCAACAGGGTGGAAAGAAAGAAAGTGTAGCAGTTTAGTTCTCCTGGCTCGAAGACCGGCAGCATTTCATTGAAAAACCTTGAGGGAGAGGAAGCAAGAGGCATAGAAGGACAGCCAGAAGCAAGGGACGGGGGTGAGGAGCAGAGGGAGAAGACACAAAATGGGCAAACGGGGGATAAGAGGTTTGAAGACGAGGGTGGGGCGGGAGTGCAGCATTAAAGGGGGGCCAGATTGTACAGTGGAGGTATACAGGTCCGAGGAGGAAGTCACAGTGTTACGAGTAGGGATGCAGCGGGGAGGGACGCTCCAAGAGTGAGAGCTACCAAGAGCTCTGAATTTGGAGAGGGAAAGTTGTGAGCACCTTAGATGGACCCATTTGAAGCAGGTGCAGCATTGCACTGACTTGCCCCGCCAGGTCACATTTCCATCGCACACTGAGCAAGGAAAGATGGGGTCAGGGTTGGAATGGACGTTACCGCTCATCAAGAAAAGAAGAATGAGGAGACGAGGACGGGCAAGGGAAAGACAGGAGAAGAGAGAAAACAGGCGATCGATTTAAAAAAAGCTGTGTGCTGCCCTTCTGCGGTCGTTCAGGGGGCAGCGCAGCGAAAAAGGAAATGAGGAGTGCCCGGGGTAACTGGGACCCTCGGCAAAGCCAACAGCCATTTTGACCCAACCCAAACGGGGTCGGGGACCGCAACACCACGTTTAGGCGCCTGTTGATTGGTGCAGCCATCATCTCTCTCGCTGTCACCAATTATGCTGTTCGCGATCAAATTGATTAGATCGAAGTGGCTCTGTTAAGGAAGCACTGCGCTATACAGTTGTTTTGCAATTAATAAAAAAGGGCCCCGCGGGCCGTAGTTTGGCGACCCATGGTATAAAATATTATAGAACTACTTTTAGCAAAAGTCAACTTGTCTTGAAACGCATTTGATTAAAAAAACATTTATGAGGGGTTGCACATAGCCACTAAATATCTCCCAAGTTTATCGATTCCCTGGCAACGTCTTATTTACCCAGTTTTTCTTCTTATTCACGGACTAAACAAACTTTTATTAATTAGATTCACCAAGGCTTGAAAGCATATAAAAGTTGTGAGATGGCGCCAAAGTGATTGATATGTATTTTCAGGATTAGACTATAAAACATTAGGACCACCACTTACAACTTTTTCGTAACTCTAGGTTTATTTACATGAGGTAACGCATGTAACATCAATGCAACTTTATCAAACATCAAAGTTGATTTAAAGATAGACGGAGACAACCAAACAAACAGTTTACATTTACACTATGCATAGTCAAAGAATTGGTGCACGGCTATTATTACGATAAGCCACTTTTTCAAAAAAGTGCGGATTTATTTGAATTAAGTTGGACAGTTCTCCAGTATGCTTGCGCCACTGTCAGTGGTTTGCAAGTTTAATCTCGCTCTTTACCTTTCTTTAACACCAACCATCACCAAGTCCACACTAATCATTACCAAAAAATAGTGCACTTCAGCAACACGCTAATCAAGTAGTTTCATAACGTGTTAATGAAAAGAATCACTTTATTGGGAATGTCTACGTAGTAGTAGTAGTAGTAGTACATGTACTTCGCAACAAAAGAATGCGAATCACGGATAAAATCAGGAAATTGAATGTCAAACGCCCAGTAACAGGTAATTAAACACCCAACCCCATTAAAAAGATTTTTTGAGCAATTTCATACCATCCACGATCACAACAAAATTTTCATTCCTTTTAACAATAACAGGACAAACCAAATGTGGCTCCTATAAAACAAAGAAGTGTAATTATGGTATAAACTGACTGGATTGTAAGGTCCAATCCAGTACCATTTTTACACGAAACAAAAATGGAGCCATTGGGTGAAGTATTTGCAGCAGATTGAGATAATATCGCTAGCATGTTATTTATGACCAGAAACCTCATACAAAACCATTTCTTAAATCATTAATCCAAGTCAATAATAGTAACAAATCAGGCAAACAAATGCGCAGCATGATCATCTCTTCATTAGTAATCGATTAAAAGCATTGCATGCACAGCTTAAAATAGTTACATAGTATTTTTTAACAACTAAATAGGTCAAATGTTGATCACGTTAAAATATTGCGGAAGGCACTAAGACTCTAAGCAAAAAGGAAACAAGTTCACACACAGCACGTCAAAACATAAGATTGGAATGATCCAGCATAACAGTAATTCTTTTTTATACTCTTACTTTAATACCAAACTTATCTTAGTTGTGATAATACCGTCGTAATTCCTCTTTAAATAAGCAAGGAATTGACACTAATCCAGCCAATGATGCTGAGTTTTCATTATCGTAAGTGGTAGTACACAAAATTATTATTGTACAGCTTACATTACAAAGTAGCAAGAAACCGCAGAAGATATTTAGCTAAAAGGCAGAAGAGACCACGGTCCCTCCCAGCTATTTTGATTGATCTAGGAATCAGCAAGGGTATTTTTAAGAGGCTTTTTGCGCGGTTGCACACAAGGTAAAACGTTTTTTGACTTTTCCTAATATTTATATATATATATACTTTTTACAAAGAGTCACGATCCGAACAACGTTGGTATGGCAAAATAGGCAGGACCATCCCTAACAATCCAACACAAAGCACAAGACTTACGTACTGTCTACTTCTGAACAAGGTTCCTTTTGACGTTACTGCTAACCGTGCAAGTATGAACTAAAACTGGTATCCTTACATAAAACTGATCACACAAAACGTGATTAGTAGGGCCCGCTAAAGTCAAAATTTTTTCAGGACCTTGTTACATGATCAAACGTGTACTAACGTTCGTTTCAGGTCTTCAGGAGTCTGTTTTGCTAGATTTTATAAGTCAAAATAAAGTCAAAATTTTGCATGAAGTCAAAACTTCTCAAAATTGTCTTCATCAAAAATTTCCTTACAAAAACAAACAAATTTACATTTTTTTGAATTTTTCAGCTGCTATTAAAATTTTATGCACAGTTTTATTTGATTTTAAACTTCTCAAATAGTTGCAATGGTAAAAATGCGTGCGGTGATTGAGATGGAAATAGCACTTATTATGCATCAAATCGTCATTGTTGATGCATAAACACATAATTATTAGACAATTAATCTATTCCTATAAAACCTTTGCGCTCTTTACACGTGGTCTTTTTAAGTCGTAGCTTGCAAAGCAAAGAATGCCTAAACAAGCCAAATCTTCTACAGCGAAAGTTAGGCAAATTTGCCAGGAATATGCGGATGAGTTTTCGGCAACTCCTGCCCGCGACTTGCGATGCAACCTTTGCGACGTGTTAGTCAAATGCGACAAAAAGTTTTTTGTGGAAAGCCACCGAAAAACTAAGCAACACCAAAGAAAATTGCAGACGAAGAGCAAATCCCAAAGTAAGCAAACCTTTTTACAACTCGATCAAGTAAACTTCAACGAACAGGTTGTCTCTTCATTCTTAGCTGCAGATATCTCACTTCATAAACTGAACCATCCTTCTTTAAAGTCTCTGTTTGCTACAATGGGAAAAGTATTGCCTTTGGAGACTGCAGCCCGGACATGTGTTGCTAAATTAGCATCCCAAAAAGAAGAACAAATTCAAGAATTACTTCGTGACAAAAAAATTGTTTTAATTGTGGATGAAGCAGAGATTGCTAAACAAAAAGTACATTGGTGTGCTTGCGGGGATCTTAGATGCCCCAAATCAGACATTCCTCGTTGATTGCCATCCACTTGACAGCGGTAGCAATGTTAATAGCAGTATCATTCTGCACACTGTGGATGACATATTGCGACGACTTGAAATAAAACGCGAGAATTTTTCATTGTTTTTGACTGATGCTGCTCGGTAGATGTCTTTGGCTGGAAAGACATTTAAGGAATTATACCTTTCTTTGATACATGTCACCTGCGTTGCGCACTTACTACATAACTGCGCTATGTGTGTGCGTGCTCATTTTAAAAATATTGATGAAATAGTAGCAATGATCAAGGCAGCAACAATCAAAAACAAACATCGCAAGAAAGATTTTCATGATGCTGGTCTGCCATCTCCTCCTGACCCTGTAATTACAAGATGAGCAACTTGGCTTAGAGCTGCCTTATATTACAGTGAGAACCTTCCAGCTGTTCGTACCATTGGACAAGTGCAAGCCTCTTAGTCAGCAGAGCAAAAGACGCTATCAATGGGGAAAATTTGGTGCCGGACTTGGTTAAAATAAATCAATACCGGACTCTAGCAGCCAACGTAGAGTTCTTAGAAGGATGTGCCTGCACGATAACCGAAGCATACGGACTGGTGAAGAATATGCAATTCGATGATGATCCGTGCGCAATTAAAAATTACATTCAAAAACGAATATCCAACTCTGATTTAGAAACAATAATAAATTGTACCAACTTGACAATTGACCCAACAAGCTACGTACTATTGCAAAAAGCCCAGCCAACCTCTGCTGCTGTTGAGAAATCGTTTTCTATGCTCAGTAAATTACTGAGAAAAGACAGAAATTTTGATGTTAAGAACATAAAAAAATATATGATGCTGTATCACAATAAAAAGTCCTGGTAATTATACTGTGTGGCTTTCGTTAAAAACATCATAGACAGACTGTTAATGTACAGTAGAGTTGCGATAACAACGCATTTTTTGTACTACACACTAATTGATACCGGTACACACAATGGCTCGTTATCCTAGGTTTTGACGTCATGCGTCGCTTTGTTGCATTAGTTTCAAGACTGAGTGATTGAGAAAATGTATAAAGTAGGCTACCTTCTTCTTTAAAAACTTATGTAAATTGCGGATTATAAAACATTTTTAATCAAAAAAGTACAAGACATAAATAATAGGCGAAAGCGGTTAGGTGAAAATAAAGTCAAAATTTTGCTAAAATAAAGTCAAAAATATATTTTTTTAGGTCAAAAAAAATGGCCCTAATGATTACTGTCAAGACAGATTTTTTTCTTCAGTAATTGACAGCATTCCCTCCGCTTACTCCGCACGATAGCATACCATCAAGTTTTTAATGATGCTTTCATCCATCGGTTGAATAATTGATGTTGTGTTGGGTGATAGAAAGATGAGCTCAGTAGTTTTTGGAGAATTACTTGAAAGATTGGGGTGTGCGGCGCAATTATCCAAGAGCAAACAAATCTTTGGTTTGTCTTCAAGCTGCCATTTCCACTCTTTCAGCCAGTTTTCAAACTAAGAAACAGTTATCCAAGCCTTCGCATTTGCTTTGTAGGTGATAGGCAGTTTGTCACATCCAAACCTTTGCAGCATCTTGGACATCGCGCTCTACCAATCGCAAGAAACTTTTTCTTGACAGTGCCATCTATATCTGTGCACACCAAAATAGTAAAACCATCCATGGCTTTCTTAGATCCTATCAGCTTTCTTCTGACGCAGCACAACGAGCCATCTGGCACTGCACGAAAACTCGTCTCATTAGCATTCAACACCCGGTAAGGGGAATACCGTTCCAAGATCCCTCTCAACTCTGGGCGAATCCATTCCTTTTCATTTTGAACGCTTACACTTATTGCCTCACCATAAACTTTTTTCCAAACGATGCCTCTTCTGCTTTTCCATCTCAAAATCTAGCCTTTGCTAGAGGTGAAGTCCCCTATCCCCAGAGTATTCGCAAACTCCAAAGCTTTCGATCGGATTAGACTTCTAGCAAGCGGCTGACCGCGAGACCGCGTGGCGTCAAACCACTCATTAACTGCATTTTCAACAATATTTTCCTTGCCTTTCTTTTGCCGCTTTTTTGCCAAACTACGCCCACAAAACACCGCCTCATCATATTGCTCACACAGCCTTGCCTTATTTTTTTGCCAGTCGTGTAAGATGCTTTTCGATACACAGTAAACGTAGCCTAGTACAGTACCCACAATGACGGTGAAATTGGCATAGTTGCCACATTTCCTTGACTAAAATAATCTAGATTGACTTCAAAAATCATCTAGATTCATCTAGATTGAAAAATAAAACATCCAAAAATAATCTAAATGGGTTCATTTAGCCTTTCTTTTCTGAATTTCTGTTCATAGGCTTTACTTTTTGTCTGTTTTGGCATATTGAAGGATCAAGAAATGTAATACAAATTGTAGTAGGTTCTTGTGAAAAGTTGTTGGTGGAAAACACTGTCATATCACAAAATACGTTTTGTCTATTACACGAGAACTCCTCGGCTTAGCCTTATTCCACGCGTGGACATGGTGGTCTCCAAAAAAAAAAAAAGGTCAGCACCCTCTTGCCGGTAGAAATATGCGCCTGCACGAACTGTCAAAGGCTCTTTTCGTCACGACGTGTGCAGCCAAACCTCGGTTTCTCTCTGGTTCAGGTTATTCTTGCTCTTAATTTGTTCGAAAACCGGATCACTCGAACTCCGAGTTCCTCGGAAACCGAGGTTTCACTGTATTCTTTTGGTGTACAGAACAAATTAATCTCATTTTCACTATTTCTGATGTTTCGATTTTCGAACAAATCGGTTTTCGAACAGCCTTCCAGAGCGAATTGTGTTCGACAACCGAGGTTTGACACGTGCCTACAAATAATAACATCTAAAAAACATCTAGATATTTTTTATAGTAATCTAAAAAAATATCTAACATCTAGATTGTGTAATCTTACATCTAGATTGTTACAAAAACATCTAAATTTAGATGAAAATAATCTAAAATGACAACTATGGAAATTGGTTGTCTTATTTCCGTTCACATAATTCCATTATCATTTCATTGTTACGTCACAATCACTCAAAATTGCGAGCGTAATAAATGTTAATGCGATAATTTAGTGACATTCATTGTCCTAATTAAGCGGAGTTTGTCCGATTTAACAAGATAAGTATATGTATGATGTTCACTTTGGTTTCGTTCTTGGGACCCAGGGCCTCCAAGAGAAATCTTTCAAGGCGGTACAAAGCCCATGTGGGGCCCCTAACACTTGCTAAATTATTTTGCAATAAAATTGAGGGAAATTAATGTCTATTAAACTTCAACAAATGCTCAGTTAATAATCATATAGAAGATTATCATCAGTGTTAAAACAAACCAGTGTTCAAGCAATGTAGCAATATAAAATACGATTTACATTTACCATTTATAACGAGAATTTTAAATGTTCATAGAAAAATCTTTGTCAAGGAAGAAATTAGCAAAAAAATCATTTAATTAGGTTACTTTAATTTGTGCTTTTCTGGCTTTCTTATGTGCAAAATTTCTAATTACACTATCAAAATCAATTTGTCTAGCAATGCTAGGCTCAATGCTCAGTCTTGCTAGGTCAACAAGTCGAGTTTGAGACATAGTAGACCGTAAATAGTTTTTGATAATTTTAAGCTTGCTGAAAGATCTTTCAGCAGATGCTACTGTAGCTGGTATTGTCAACAATATTCTCAAGCTGATACAAACATTTGGAAATAATTCACACAATTTGTATTCTTTTAACAAATTTAGCAATTCTAAAGGTTTCAGCTGTGGTTTTCCAAAATTAGCCTTGTGTACTACTGGTAAATGCTGCATTTCTTCTGCAAGATCTTCATCATCAAGGTCTGTAGGATATTGATGAGCTAACCTTTTTGCTTTTTTTTCTAGCTCACTTTCACACATTGTGGGATATTTCCACAAAAAATCAAAACTGTCAGCCAACCTCTTAACAGCATTAAAACGTACAGTTAATCCGGCAACAACATTATCAATAAAAACATAAAACACAGTTTTTCTAAAATAGGCCTCTTCTTGGGAATCATCTGTGTCATTCATTTCTGCCATATTGGCTTCAGGTGTACTTGTGCCATCATGCATCCTTGTCCTCTTCCGAGATACATGTCCACGTCCATGGGAGAATTTGATATCCATCTTAAGATTTAATGCAACCTCTTTTGCTTCATTCCAGATTCTTTTCCAGTTACTTCGTAGTTTCACCATATCTTCAAGGAGAGTTTCAATGTTAGACACCTCTACATCCAGAGTGGCATCTCTTGCTTGAATTACCTTGTTGCAAATATCTATTGCAGCCAAAATTTTATACCAAACTGCCGACATTAGCACACAAATAAAACTACTTAAGTATGCCAACACTCCGTTGATTTCATTTCTTGTCTTTGCTGTTAAGTTAAGCTCTAACAGATCTTGCAGTGCTAACTGGATACCATTAAGATGAAATGCAAAAGGTTTGATACACTGAAGTCTATCAGACCACCTGGTTTCTGACATGCCATGTAGAGAACAACCTATGCGTGCATTAAGTAATTCCCATCGTTTAGGGCTAGAGCTGAACAAGTTATAAATTGTTTGAACTGTTCCAAAATATGTTATTGCTTCTGGCAGACTCTCGGCAGCATCGTTTCCACATAAATTGAGAGTATGACAGCCACAAGGAGAAAAGATTGCCAATGAATTCTGTTCTTGTATTTTTGCATGCGCACCTTTATACTTTCCTGCCATGTTAGCAGCATTGTCGTATCCTTGTGCCCTACAATCGCTCAGAGGAATGGCGTGCGCTTCTAAGGTATCCATGATTAATTGAGCAATATCTTCCCCCCTCTTACTGCTGCAATCAACAAACATAAGAAATCTTTCTTGTACCTCATATCTATCATCCTTTAAGTTTAAATACCTCAACAGGATCGTTGTTTGCTCCACATGAGAAGAGTCTGGAGTTGCATCCACAATAACTGCAAAATATTTTGAAGCCTTTCTTTCTAACAAAATGTGTTGTTTTACAAGGGTAGAACATTCTGAAATAAATTCGTTTTGTGACTCTGGAGAGAGATAATGAACTTGAAGGCGTTCACCTTTTCCCTGGTATTCCTTAACCTTGTTCACATGTTCTTGGAGAAGAGGATCCCACCTTGACAGCAGCTCAATCAGACCTAGGAAGTTACCATTGTTTGGATCCCCAATCCGGTGTGATGATCCACTAAATGCCAAACCACGTTCCCCCAGAAAAAGAACAACATCAAGTATACGTTTCAACAGATTGCACCATTTCACTGCTTCAGTTTGGTAACTTGCTTCTAATAAAGAGTCAACCCCTTTTCCAGATAAAAGACGTCTTTCAAGTTCTTTCCAAGCTATGTAACATTCCTTATGGCTCTTGCTCTTTTCATGTTCTTGGACCCTAACACTTACTTTTCGCCACTTTGTACCAGCTGTCCAGCCTCCAGGCGATGCTAGTGCAGACATTGAAGATGAAACGCTAGTGCTGTGCCAAAACAGTCGACATGGCAAACAGTATAATGCTTGTTTCATTTCACTCCAAACAAGAAAATCTCTCCTGTGCATTTCTCCATTAGCACCACGGAATTTAAAAATAATTTCTGGAAAAGTTTGATTGTCCGAGTCGTTTGGAAATTGTTTAGGTAGCGGGATGTGACCGATGGTTATATATTTTTCTATTATTGCTTGAGAAGGAACTTCATCTGTAATGCACCCAATATCAAGGCCAATAACTGACTTGGCATTTATACTTTCAGAACGATTTTCATGTAGTTCTTTTCCAGTCTTACTTCCTGCAGAAAAAGGAATTTTGCTTTCCTTTGTACCAAAATTAAGTGATTTGGTATTTCCTACATCTGAATTGGAGTTTGCATTTCCCAAAGACACTTCTTTGTTAGTTTCGTCTGCAATTATAGCAACTCTTCTTTCTTTTGAATCGACCTTCTCACAGAAGAAACTTACTGAAGAGTCTGGCTTTTCACTGGCTTCTCCTAATGCTTTCGTAACAGAAAGGTTTGCAGAGTCTTCTGCCTGAAGTGTATTAGGCCCTAATAGCCCAACCTGGAAGAGTGTTTGCTGCCCTTTATTCTGCCTTGCCTCTCTTGCCACCCTTTCTTTTCGTTTCTGCCATCCTGATTTGTGAGGATACATTCTCAATGGGTTACTTTACTTTAAATCAAAAGTTTTTTTTATAAAATTTAAATGTTTGAAATTGAAAAACGTAAAGAAGAATTCAGCTAAAAGGCAGAGGTTATCAAGAGATCTTTAATCTTAACATTTAAGACGTAAATCACTTGTTTACTGTGACCACAGAGTTCAAGATTAATAAATAAGTAGGCCTATAATACTTGTAACAGTTGTTTAATGGTGAATGAATCATTGTTGTAATATTATTAAAACATTTTTTTAAGCGACGATCTCAGCCATAGATCTAGCTTACAAATATACAATGAAATTCTGTACATTAGCTTGGCCTGAAATGAACACACTTACCTACCGGTCGTAAGATTTAGGCCTAGGCCTGTTTGTCTACCCTCAGTATGAGAGCTAGCACAGTTAATATGTCAGTCTGTTTGGCAGGCTAGTGGCTACTGTTTGTCTATAATAAGCAGTAATCAATCCATACCAGGAATTATAATACTGTTTAGTCGATAATATTCACATATAATGGCATAATGACAGCCGACTTTGTTGCCAAGATAGTTGCGTATTTACGCGACTCCTACATGCGTACACACGATCTTGGCCAAATGTTTAAGAGGAGTCGTGGGCCCCTCCTTGGCTCTCGGGCCCTGGAACAATGTACTTGCTGGACCCCCCTCTCATAGGCCCTGTTGAGACCTTTGTCCGAATTAAGCAGTTGTCCGGATTATCCGATGTCCGAATAAAGTGGAATCAACTGTATATCGGTCAAAACTTACCTAACAGCCTAGTATTTCTACAATCTGCAATTTTCTGAGGCCCCTGAGTTTTTTGTTTACAGGTACTAAATTTTGTTAGTTAGATTTAGAGCAAAAATATGATCAGGCAATATCTGCTAGAGGTTAGCCTAAACCATGTAACATTATGTATTTTTAAAAAGAGAATTTTTCAAGATCCAGGAGATATCAAGCTTAAATAGAATATCTCAGGGTCAGTTCAAGGCCACTTGGAATGATTCTTCCAGAACATTTTGGGTAAGGCTCAATTGCATGCGGACTGGTGTAGACCGTTTTCACTCGTCCACGTAAAAATGGGATCTTGCTCCATCACCGAATTGCGAATGTGGCGCCACTGAGCAAACTGCAGATCACGTCATATCTTCATGTCTCATACATCATGTACCAAGAGAAACACGAGTTCTGCAGGTTTTGGATGATGCAACTCGATGTTGGCTTAACACCACCACTGCCAGCATCTAATCTGGGCAGCGCAGCAGCCCAGGGTGGTAAAAGGATAGACCCTCGGCCCTGGCCTTGATTTGTGCTGGCCCGAATTGGGTTTGGTTACCTTACCAAACGACGACGACAAAAATATTTTGTCACTAAAAATGAAGCAGAAGCTTTTTTGCACCACTCCCATTTGTTGGGAAACAAGGGGGATACAGCAAATTTTGATTTAGAAAAGCCAAATTTCTGCTAGCTTGTAAACTTTTATTTTAGTTTCTATTTTCCTGGAAACCTGACACAAAACAACGACTTTAATAGTGAAATGTTTACAATTTACCTTATCTTTTTAAAGGGTGTAGTTTTTTAAAAAATTCTGATGTAGTGAAGGTAAGTCGAAAAATTTTGAGGGGTTTTGAACTGACTTAATTTTGATCAGTAAATATTACATACTGCTTGGCCTAAATTATTTAAAGTTATATATTGCTGGCTGGAAAGCAAATTCTTAAGCTTTCAAATGAGACAATACTTTGCAGCATATCATATTTTTTCAAACCAAATCTACTTTTTTTATTTGCCATACACTTTTTGGAGCGTGTTTTGAGAGCCCTAAGTAATTTGAAAATTTTAACAGATAAATTTTTTTAATATTGCTTGAAATTTTGTCATAAGATACCTCAAAAGAGTAGTTTTCAGACTGTATTAATGGTAAAGGCTTTGATTTCCTGGTAAACAAGTATAGCTCAATTTGATTTTAAGGCAGTTGGCTTTTTCACGTGTCTACTAAACATTTGGCAATTTTTGTCGTCTGCAAATGAATTCTTGTGGTCTTTTTAACCAAGTATAAGCCAGAGCGCATTGTTTGTAGTCGTTCTAGGGACCACCCGAGCAGGAAACAGACCTAGTTTGCATGCATGCAATGTAAGGACAATCGAAATATCATGCTGCCTATATGCCTGTTGGACTGTTTTACTCGATGCTACCATGCAGTTCAACAGTTCAGACGTTAGTAGTAGTAGTAGTAGTTGGCAATTTATTTCGCTTCTGTTTTCTCAACACAAAAAACTCAACAAAAGAATAAAAACAACGAGCGAAAAAGGAATGCAGGTGACAAAACGAATTGACGTTAAACATACCCAAATTTTTTAAGATTACATTAAAAAGATTGTAGAGAGGGGCATGGTCACCGCACCTGACAAAAACATCGAGCAAAAAAAATTTAAATAAAAAAAAAACACAACAAAAAAGAAACTAAAAAAGCAGTCAGCCAAATAAACAAAATTTTACCCTATGTATAAAACCCAATAGCTAAAAGAAATACATTCCTCTCAGTGCCAAACTGTTGTTACCCTAACGAGGGGGGCCAGCAGGTACTACACCTTGCCCAAGGGTGACCTGGGAGCAACGACAGTTAAAGAGTTAGCTCCATTACACTCTAGGAAGGACCCTGTCGCCGGATGCAGTTATAGTCTTACTGCCCAGGACCATGCAATTTGCAGATAAACAGTAGCACCATAACATTGCGTTTGAATTTTTATGACCTGATTTTAATCACGTGATTGTGGATAACTTAAGTAAACCATTGGTAGTGTCCCTGTCTTTTTTACTCAAATAAAAATTAATCATTTATTCTAATGAATAGACTGAAGTTTCATGGACCTATATCGCAGTTGAATTTTCCTTATTCTTCTACTTCATCCGAAAATATTTCCAGGAGCAGTTGTCGCCTGAAGTTGGAGATGGAGTATAAGATAATCATTCGCTCTTTTTAATTGGTAGTTCGAAAGTGATTGGCAGATTCTGAAAAAGAAAGAAAAACAGCAAATACCTATTCTTTTACTTTTTATCCTACTTTGCAAGCTCGTTTTAGAATTAGGTATATCTTAGCAATCAAAATAAGTAGGTTTCCAGTCTTAAAACATAATAAATACTAATCTACTGATTTATAATATATTCTTTAAAGCATTTGATGAACCTGGGAAGTGATTTAATATCTTTGAGTGCTACAGGTAGTTTATTCCATAACATTGGGCCTCTAAATTTCAGTGTTTGTTGTGTGAGTTTTATTCTGCAATATTGAGGGCACAATTTCGACTTGGATCGAGTACGAAGAGTGGCTTTCTCGCTAAGAAAATTAGAATCAAAGATGTTTGAAAAAGCAGGAGGAAGAGATTTATTAAAATATTTGTGCATAAATTTGGCAATTTCAAGTTGTTTAGACTGTTGTATTGATAGCAGATTGTGTTGTTGAAAAACGTTACTGTTTTTTTGCTTAGTATTAATCAAATTAATTGCTTTGGTTGAAACTTTTTGCAACTTTTGAATCATAGATGCGTTACCATGGCACCAGGATATTACACAATATTGCACATAGCTATTAATAAGAGAGTGATATAAAGTTAGCAATGAACTTTTATCAAGATACTGTTTTACTTCGTTAATTACATGGTAGCTACATCTGAGTTTTTGCAGCAACCACTGCATATGTGGCTTCCATGAAAGATGTTCATTGATGGTTAAACCCAAAAATTTCCAACTGTTTACTCGTTTTAGATGCTTGTTTTTGAATTGAATTGACAACGCAGCAGGTGGAGGAAGACTATTTGGAGTTCTAAACGCAACATATAGGGTTTTATCAGTATTAAGTGTTAATTTATTTGCAGAAAGCCAGGCCTCGACATGTTTCAATTGAGTATTTGTAACCTCAAATAATGCTTTATAAGAACTGCTGTTAAAAAATAAATTGGTGTCGTCCGCAAACATTATCGCTTTGCCTGATGTTAAGCATTTAGGAAAATCATTTATGTAAATTAAAAATAGAAGGGGGCCAAGAATTGATCCCTGTGGTACCCCTACCTCGATTGGCTTGGAATTTGAAATTTTTCCATTAACTTCCGTTTGCATCAAGCGACCGTTTAAATAGCTTCTGAACCATTCGTTTGCTACCCCCCTAACACCAAAGTGATTTAGTTTAGCCAAAAGTATACTGTGATCAATGGTGTCAAAAGCTTTGGAGAGATCTAAAAATACACCAAGAGTATATTCTTTATCTTCGAAAGATTTGGTGATATTTTCAACCATTACAGCAGCGGCATGACTAGTGGAGTGATTTTTTCTAAATCCAAATTGTAAATCATAAAAAAAGTTTGATTGTGACAAAAATGAATACAGTCGATTATATACAATCTTTTCTAATATCTTAGACAGTACTGGGAGCAGACTAATTGGCCGATAATTATTTACATTTGTTTTTTGCCCTTTTTTGTGTACTGGAATCACTTTAGCTTTTTTAAAGTCTATGATAAATTGACCTTGAGATAAAGATAAGTTAAAAATATGACACAAACCAAAAAGAATGTAATCTGAACTTGATTTTACAACTGATATTGGAATTTCATCAATTCCAGTGCTGTTTTTGGGTTGCATTTTGGAGATAATTTTTTTGATTTCAGTTACCGATGTAGGGTTCAAGAACATTGAGTTGCATATTGGAGAGCCCAAAAATTCACTGAATTGTTTTTGCGGGGTTGCTAGTTTGTTTACTAATTTTTCACCAATACTAGAAAAATAATCGTTAAAGTAGTTAGCTAATAGATTTGAGTTAGTACACAATTTACCATCTATTATCAGAGAGGGGCATTGAGTGATTTTACTTTTTTTCCTTCCAAGTAGTTTATTTAGGGTTTTCCACGTTTGTTTCAAATTATTTTTTAGTTTATCAAAAAGAGATGAATAATGCAATTTCTTTTTCTGTTGAATTGTATGATAGTAAAGATTTCTAGCTTTGTTATACTTCACTTTTGCAGTCAGTGTTTTCTTATTTACATACTTTTTAAAAAAGTTTTTCTTTCTCATACATAAGTACTTGAAGATCTTTATCAAACCAGTTATTAGAGTGTGTTTTTGCCCTCGGATTGGTTAGGGGGAAACACGCATCAAAAACTTTATAGTAATGGTCTATGAATAATTCATAAGCTAAATTAGGGTCTGATTCCCTTAAAACTATGTCAATGTCAAAAGTAGAGTCTAATGTATTGTGAAAGTTGTTAATATTTTCTGGGTTGAAGATTCTGATCTTTGAATTGTGAATATTTTTATGCTGGTATGCTTCAAAACATGTGATCAGAGGCAGGTGGTCAGAGATGGGGTGAAGAAGAATTTTTGCTTTCATGACATAGGAATATATATTTGTCCAGACATGGTCTAAAACTGTTGCACTGGAACTGGTAATGCGTGTTGGTTTATTTATCAATGAGTAAAAACAGTGGTCAAACATTGTTTCAATAAATTTACTAGTGTATTTGTTTTCTGTTTGTAAAAGATCATAATTAAAATCTCCATATATAAAGCATTTAGTATTTGGTTTGAGATGACTTATCACACTACTTAAATTAGAAATAAATTGTTGGTTGGAGTTGGAGTCTGTCATTGGTGATCTGTATATGGTCCCACATGTAATAGTATCATGTTTCAATTCAATTTTCACAAAAATAGACTCAAAAACTTTTTCATTCATAATTGAAAGTTCATCAATTACTGTAAATTGCAAATTATTTTTTATATAAAAAGCTACACCTCCACCTTTCAAATTTTTTCTTGGATTTTGTACAAGAATATAATTATCAAGATTATTGTATGGGCCTGAATTAAGTGGTGTAATCCACGTTTCAGTAATGGCTATTATATCTGGTTTTCTTGGTAAGGAAAAAATTAATGCTTCAAGTTTAGTGAAGTTTGCAGTATTTACAAGTGATCTCATGTTTACACTCATGCCAAGAAATTGGTTGGTGAAGTTGTGATTAATTGCAATGTCATGTATGTTTGAAGTATTAATGTACTGGCTACAGCTATCAAATAAACTGTCATCTACATTGTTGTTACCGGTTTGAGGAATATCAAATAAGGAATTCATGTAATCAGCTGAGATATCTAGATCATATGAGAGGTTTGGATAGCATTTATTTTCATTTAGGTGCATAATAGGGTAATGTTGCAAATGTAAATTTGGCTCAAAAATTGACTTACAATTAGACTACTGGCAGAGTTGAAAAAAAATGCACAATAGCCTTTGTATTGTGTTGTTTATTGTGCTGCTAGAAATAGTGATGGCTTGCGGCATATAATTAGCAGTTAGTACATCAAAAAAGCAGTAAGAGACTATTTCTCAGGAAATCTAATTCTAGCAATGTTAGCAAAATCATCGATTCTATGTCGTTTACCTTCAAAACTGCAAAATATATTACCTTTCTGTGTCCAAACGTTCTGAAACCCAAAAACTTTTTTAGATTGTTCCAGCAATTTAGATCTGCGCCTTGTCAAAGATTCTGTTATGGCAAGTTTGGGATCTGATTCCTTAGTTGCTTTCAATAATGATTTATTGTTAAATACTTGATTTCTGATAGATCTTCTGACAAATTTAATGATTATTGGATTTTTTCCTTTTCGAGAAGGCAATACATGACAAATATCAATGTCGCTTTTGTGAATAGGATGGGCAAATTTTAGTCTAGAATTCAGAGTATCTAGCACAAAATTTTCAAAAGTTACATAACCTGCATTTTCTTTGGGAAGGTCAACACATCCATGTAGAATAAGGCAGTTGCTTCTTCCATACTGCTCAAGATCATCCATTCTTATTTCTTTTTCTTCAATTTGTTTAGCTAAATCCTTTATTGTAGCTTTGATTGCAGTTATTGATTGCGTCAGTTCTTCCAGCAGTTCTTTTTGACCTTTGCCACTACTGGTACCTGAAACAAAGGCAGAAGCATCAGCGTTCTCATTTACACTTGGTGAATTCAAAAAATTTGACTGATACTCATCTTGTTTGTGTTCAATTTTAGCCAGCTTTTCCAGAACTACAGCCAATTGCTGAGATGTCATTTTAGATGCAATATTACAAGTAGCAGTTCCCAAAAGAATTTGCAGATAGAAATGAAATTGTAGCAGTTCCCAACAAATTTGCAGATAGAAATGAAATTGCAAGTGTTAAATATCAATAATAATTTATACCGTTTACCAAACACTACAAAACACCTTACCAACACATAACCTTATTCAAATTAGGCATAAAAAGGTCTTCCAAAGGTAACAAACTGTTAGGGAGAAAAGGGTTAATTCAGTAAAAGGACAATCAGAACAAGGTTGGTGAGCCAGAATATGACTTTATTCATGATTATTTTGGTATATAACAACCATATAACATGTTTTTAGTATGATATTACAACTAACATTGTTAACAAAATCTATTCTTTTATGCAAATAAATTTGGCCCTGAGCCAAAACTCAAAATCGGGTATTGTGGCATTGAAAGGGTTAAACAAATCGTCTGAATGATGTTCCTCATCAATCGAGCTTGTAGCTGGTACTGCATCATGTTCTACCGGCAAGGCAGCTGGGCATCATTTTACGAGTAGTTCTTTGAAACTCCTGTAAAAAAGTGCTACTAACAGAACTGGCTTTTGTTAAAACCATCACCAAAATTGCCTCATTCTAAAATAAATTTTGGATATCAGCCATAGTTTAAACTGCAAGCCCAATGGCCGACAACAAGCCTACAAAATGCTTAAAAATAAAGATAGTACAAAATACAACTTCAAATTTCGCAAAGTTTTGCTTAGGCTATATACTAACTTTCAGTTTAACCAGCAGCTTTACTCTGTCTGAAATTTCTTTCACATTATCATTAGAAACCCAGTCTTCAAATTCCAATAGATAAAAATTTGCTAATTTAATATCAAATGAGCTTTCTAGTTTAGCATCAATAAAATCACCATCAATGACTGTTATCTTTTTTTTTAACTTAATGAAAGTTATATAAAACTGCATTCTGATTATTTCAAAACTTTAAAAATCTTTCTCACAATTGAATTAAGTTATGCGTGCTGCTAAAAATTAAAACTTTTCAAAATTCTTCACAGTTATAATCAATAGGAAGCACGTAAGCGATAGTACAGACGAATTCGTTTAATTGCATAGTCAATTAGTCAAGCTCTTTTATGCGATTGAGCGAATTATTCGTTTATCCAAAATCAGTACAAACACACGAATAAAGCAATGCAAAAAGCAAAGTATTGTTTAATCATACACAACCTTGTTCCAATCACGTAAAATACTGCGGAAAAGTAGTTTGTTTAATGTTGTTTTACATGCTCTCTTGTAATTCATTTTTAAACGAAAAAATGTGTTCATGTCTGCTCTTTCACACTGCAAACGTTGCTAAATTGTGTCGAGAGCGTTTAACCTTTCATTATTTTTTGGCAGGTTTATGAGAATTGAATTGGCAGCGCTTTCTTTTTCGATGTCATTACTTCCAAATGGTATTTTTTCACTCACATGAAAGACCGGCAGTTGCGAAGTACACAAAGATGCCGCCTAAAATTGATCAGAGAAATCTTGCAGCATTTTTTACAATGCACTACGTGCTCCCACAGCGCTCGTAATTGGCGTCAGTTCTTCAAGAATGCCAATACTTTTTGCCGAAGACTGATTTTTGTTATTTGATTTTGCAACTAACACTTTGGTTATTTGAATAAACAGCTTTTATTTCTACGCAATTACACGGATCATGCAATAAGCAAATATGCGATTAACCGGACTATTTTCTAAGAAAAAGATAAGCTATGGTTTGGGATTTACAATTCTTATGCAATAGAACATATTATGCGATTATCCGATATGCAATTAACCGGAATTGTCCGTATTAGTCCAGCCGGTAAAATAAAGGTAAAACAAAAAAGTAATCCTTTATAGCACAAAAATTGCGACTGCAGGTGACTTTAAAATGGTAGCCAGTAGGCAACATATTTAGTAATGTAATTGTACAAGTGTAAGCGCTTGCATTAGAAATATTATTTATCTTAACAAAATTTTTAAAAATGTTTGAATTACGATATGTTTGCATAGTTTTGTTCATAAATTTTCACTCATGATATTGTTTGTGTAACACCAAATAAGTTTCTCTTTTCATTTCCCCTGGTTTTACAAGGTATACATGCAATTGAATTAATAGAATTTGCATGAAATCAGTAATAATTCCATTGCATTATTTCGCTGCTTGTACGTAATAAAATAGTCATAAATACGATAAAGTTTCGAATTATAAGTAGGCTTAAATAAACCGAGCCAATTTTAGTTTTCTCTCATAAATAAAGTCATAACATTGCTTTCAAATTATTGATAAATTAAACAATTCTACTCATGTAAACTTGCCTAAAAATTGGTTTGGTAATTACAAACCTAAATTTTCTTATTTCTATTTGCTCCCTCTAGTGGCTAAGTCCCAACCAATAGGAAGGTTTCATGCACGTGATCAAACGTCATCAAAATGCACTTTTGAAAAAAGTGGCTGAACAGTTTTAGTGTTTTTGCATTGAATTGAATAGGAGTGATACCGTTTTTGCAAATTAAATAAATAAACATGACAATTGTAAAATGAACGTTAAATATGCTGTTTTTCTGATGTTATGGAACGAATCTGAAGTTAAAGTAAGCTAAGAAGTGTTAAAGTTTATTTTTTATTGCTACTAGTGAACCTAGTTTTTTTGGCTAAACATCCAGGCTTATTTGTAGTCAGCTTCTGGTAGGGTTTCATATTCGAATAATCAGCGTATTTGCGAATATCAAGTTTAAGTTAATTGCAATATGCGACTTATACAGTGAATTTAGTCGCATAAGCATACTGAAAAGTTGTAAACTTGAATTATACCGTAGCCTAGATGACAGGGTAGACTTCTGTACCATTTGTCATTAATAAGTTGGATTGGACAATGATGGATATAATCATCAGTTCTTTGAAACTTTTTGTTAATAATGCTAGCAGACCGGTTACATTGATCTGTCAGATGTAATTTTGTGAACTTCACTTTTCCTTAAACAATTTTTTTGCCATTGCCTCGGCTGCTGGACCAAGCAGGCCAAAGATAATCAAAAACTTACGGTACCAGTAGTAATGATCTGATAATGGCTAATTTGCTGACAAACCTACAAATATCTAATTGGCTTAGAGTCATTTTTGACATAGGAATAAATGCTATTTAGATGATACTTCTCTCAAGGCCGATATTTTGGTAAATTTGCACACCGTGCTGAGTTTAGACTACCCAACTAAAAGGCCTGATCTCAACCAAATCGCTTTTGATTAAATTTCTTTGTTTTCGAGTAACTAACTAGCAATAATTTATTCCAATTTTTAATTTATTTTTTGTTTTTAAAATAACCCCTAAAGTTGGTGTTGCCCTATGCCTTTGTAGCATAGGTTCAGTCACTTTTTTTCATGCCAAATGTGTAACGTCATATAAAACCTTTCTATAGAGGCCTTTTTAAGCCCATTGCTGGAACACTTTAATGTTTTTTATATCCAAGAAATTTATGTGTAATGATAAAAACTTTCAAATTCTTGCATTTTGCTTGAGATTGTTTTTAACAGAGAAGTTCCTTTGGAGATTCTTTTTAAGAGCGAACTTATGGTTGAGGTTTTATATGTAAGGATAAACCAATTTAGAGCAAAGAATCTTTTCTGAAGGGTCTTGAAGAGCAAAATCAAAACCACAAAAAACTCCAAACGAACCTTTTCATTTACAGCGTAGCTTTTTTATCAATAAAAACCTAGCCTAAAATATGCAATGTAAGATATTTTTGAAAAGAAAATTTCTTCAGCTTTTAAAAGATATTAAGCCTCAAACCGATGTTTTATTGCTAAAGATGAAATAGGATTATCTCACACCCCTCCTTTTTTGATGAGGGTACCGAATTCTCACCTGGAATACCCTACCTTACAAAATCTATAAAAAGTGTTTAGCATACACCAGCTCCGTGGAAACTTGGTACATGGCGAGGAAAAAAGTTGTATAAACGCATAAAAGTGATTTCAAACTTGGAAAGGATGAAATCTTTTAACAATTTTTATTTTCTGAGGTCCAGCTCTCAAAATTTAAGTACTTTGGGCCGGTACTGAAACCAACTACTGGCAACATGTTTCATCAGTCATTATAGAACAACTATTAGCCTAAACTATGCAACAGTGTATATCTTTGAAAAGGAACTTTTATCAACATTAAGATGACATGTAGTTTGAAAGGAATATTTTGACGCTAAAAACGATACAGGACCATGATTACCCCCCATTTATTTTGGGGGACTACCAATTTTTCACTTTGAGTAGGCTACATCTCAAAAGTTTTAAAAAACTTCATGTTTTGATGAATCTTTTTGAAAATTTTGATTGGTAATCTCAAAGAACCATGTTTTCGAGGAAACATAGAAGATACCAAAGTTGAGTTTTTTAGGTCTAGTAGGAAATTTTTTCAACCAAAAGTGGAAAATAATGCACAGTAAACAATTTTATTAGCCATTGTAAACTAATCGTTAGCCCTAACTAATCGAAGTTACATATCGCTAGAAAGAAAATTTCCTAAGCTTTTTAACCATATTAATGGTTGATTCTTCATCATAACTTTTATAAAGTAAATTCACCAGTTTTTACTCAGCTTACCGGTTTCGGGGGTAAAGGTGCATGCTTTATATTATCGGAGTTGCCTTGAAATATCTTTTCATTTAGTTAAAAATTGTAAAAATTGGTTGAGCAATGAGATTACAAATCAGTTTTTCATAAACTGATTTTGTAAAATTTTTGAAAAAAAATCATCAATTGATAATCTGATACCGAAATGGTTAAGCGTAAAAAAATTATAGTTAATAATCGTGGTAGCGAAAGAGTAAAGGCTAGCAGTACAAAACAATAAAAAGGACTTTCAAGATTTAGTAGTAATGCCAGTAAAAAAGTTATTCTCAACCACACAAACTTTCCAGGTAGCCTACTATTTTTGAGAAATAAAGCTTTTCAACAAAGAAAATTTTTTCGTGCAAGCAATTTGATTAATAGCAGCCCAGCCGAGTTTTGATTTGATTCTTTAGTCACTCCTGTTAAATGCCAATTCGAGTCTAGTCATTTCTTGCAAATGACTCGAGTCAAGTTGGATCTTTTTTTGCACCGACTCGAGTCGAGTCTGATTGGCGTTTTCCCAAAACTGGCACAGGCCAATCATACTCGCAATCTCAGTTTTTGTAAGAAGAGCCCAATTAAACGAAAAATGTTGCAGGTGCCCAAAGGTTGGTGCATTTTCGATTGTTGAGGCATGATTGTTGGGTGTTTCCAAACTAAAAGATTTTCGTGGTTTTCAGAAATATGGTTGGGTTTGATGCTTGAGTCACGTTAGCTTTCCTAGTTTAGCTCCAAAACATATATCTTACCATAAGCGGTAGTGGCGAACTCTTTTCTAGCAATATCCAAATGACGAAAAAACAAAATTTTTGGAGCTTCGCATTCAGGGCTGTAGAAGCTATTGTTTGGACCGAAAATGATTAGATTTATTATTGGTATAAATATTATTTGTAATTTTTGATTATTTTTGGTTTCTTGTTGCTGTGACAATCTTATAATAGGCCCAATGCATATGGCTTTAACATGATTGTCGCATTTTAATAGAATTTTTGTTCTATCTCAATCTTTAATTTACTTCTTAAAATAGACGTGACTTGTAGTATCGCTCGAATAATTAAGTCTGGTAGCAACTCAATTACTAGGAAAGGACTGGTTTCAACTAAGATATTTTAACCCACGCACTTCTCGATCAAGAAAAAAACAATTATATTCACAATACCATTTTGAAACTTCGAATTCTATTGCTTGTCGAATACAGAAACTAAAGCACCTTAATATATAAATATCAGACTATCCAAAACTAAAATTGCCAAAATAATCGTTTGATTCCTGTCTCAACAATCACCACAGAACAACGCCCTTTTTACTAAACTCTACTGAACTACGCTCTCTCTGAATGAGTGAAAAATCTGGCCGCCTTATATATACGACTGGAAAACAATCTAGAAATTGCCAGAAAAATATCTCATGACATAGAAAAAAGGCACCGTTAATAAATTACGTAAATGGCAATCAAAATAAATCTTCGAGAAGAAGCAAGATTCTCTGGAATACTCTGGAACTTAGTCACGTACTCAACCATTGTGATGTCAGAAAAGGCGTGTGAGTGACAAATCTATTAATACCGGTAAAATGCGTAAGAAAAAAGGTCTTTTTTCGGAAACAGTTTAGCAAATAGGGCTTCAGACAAATCAGATTTACAAATAAAATAATCATGGCAAAATATAACAACAGATTACGATAACTATACATATATAAAAACTATTCTTTCAATGCAAAGTTACTTATTCGTGACACTGATAAACTATGCTTTTACAACTTCTAATCAAACTTTAAATTTCCTTAAGTATTTTTTTATTTGTTTTCAAACAGTCGTTGCAATTAAAGCCGTTTTGTCATACTAAAAATGAGAAATATGAACTACCAGCAGCAGAAAAACGAAAACTTGTGCTTGGAAATGTAGAATACTGGTAAAACTTATGCTTTTGTAAATGTCAAAAATCTCTGGAAAAATTTGGCCTACCTAAAATATTTTTCTGCTACTCTCTCGTAACCAACTGTCCGTCAGAAAACACGCGGCTACGATAGTTGCTTTTTATTTCATATTTTCCTAAACTGACATCCCTAACTTCTGCAGTGATCAGATTTATTGCCATTACCATTCCATGTCCTGTTGATGGAGCTTAAAGCATTTGCAGCTACTTGACTTGATTGCAGGGATTATAGAATAACAAGGAAATATTGAAAATTAAGCAAAGTCTACAAATCTATTGGGTTGATAAGGGATTCTCATGTTTTTTAGCTGTGTACCATGTTATTAAAACTAGATTTGTAAGTTAGCCCTAAAACAATATTTTTGTCTTTTCTCAAATTGAAGTTCTTTCTCTTTTTGGAGGTTTAGCTTAAGCAAGCAATTGTTTTGCCTTTTTTGTGTTGCAAATCCCTTGAAATTTCGTTTTGGCTTTTTATCGTGTTCAACACCTTTATTCTGTCTTTGAAGCGCCTCTTTGAGAAACTTACTCGCGTACCCCCAAACTTTCTCTCGCGTACCACTGGGGATTTTTATTTATTTTCGAGAACAATATTTTGGAAAATATAATACACCATTTTAGAAATTATAAATCACTGATGTATTTTCTAAAATGGTGTTTTCGAAAAATAGATTTATATTTTCTAGAATGGTTTACTTGAAAATAGACACAAATCTTAAAAATAAGCACAAAATAGTTACCCTACCCATAGCCCCAAGTCAATGCTTCCCAACCTTTTTAATTGTGTACCACCTAACTTTTATTCTTTTTAAAGATTTGGCGGATGCTTTGTACTCTCAACTTTACCTCTAGCCATATTTCAGAAATATTTGAAAAAAGATTCAAAAATCTTGTTGGTGGTACAGAATTTTAATATAGCTTTAAAAAAAGCTGTTTGAGTCATAAGCTTTTCGTGACGCTCTCATCAGTGGCGGTATTGCGTCAAAAGGGAAGATCTAGAGCAGTGACTTTTAACCGGGGGGCACACCTCCCCTGGAGGCGAGCGTAAATTTTTAAGGGAGCGCGAGCCCTAATGTGTTTTTGGACACATACTTCATTAATTTTGAGATTAACGTTTTCTCGCCTATTGTATGGTTGTCAGTGCTAAAATACTGTCCGAGATATTATTATGAGTAATTGAAGCCAACCGTTGTATGGCAATCCTGTTTCGTAAACTGAATAATTATGATGTCATCAAACAACTAAATTATCAGTCGTGTTTACTTCATTTTGATTTTTTAGCAATTGCAAATCTACATTGTAGAGTAGACTGTAGCCTACCATGTCACGCTAAATGCAGTCAGTGAAAAATCTGAATGGATTGAGGCAGCTATTAGTCAGTTTGTTAAAGTGGTAGAGCGGTATATGTAAACTTCGTAAAGCAATCTAGAATAAACCTAATCTTACAATTGACTAAGTTTATGTTTTTATCATGTTGCAGTACCTGCGTAGCTGAGCAATAAATTTAGATAATCAAAATGGCAGGGAAAAATGAAACTATATAGATGAAAAGCAGTTGAAACACTACTTTTGTGTTAATTTATAAGAGTGATGGCGTAAAGTGGGAACCATCGCTCAAGGGAGGCGCAGTACCAAAAAGGTTAAGAATCGCTGATCTAGAGTGAATAAGTGTTTTATGTGAATAATTTGGACGTTAGGCAATCAAGACAAGCCAATGATAGCGCTAGTATTGCAAAACGCGCCAAAGCAGCCTCTAAGAGATTAAGATGGAAAGAGCTGCATGCTGTGGCAAAGATTGAAAAAGCGGGCATTTTAATCTCTTAGATGCTACTTATATCAAGACTCGACGCCCGGTGTCATGCAGACAGAAAGAGTTTGTTTACACTCTCAAACTCTGTCGATAATCGCGGCGTTCTTATTTGGCCTCTTGTTGCGCTTTCTCCAGTATTTCGCTATTGCGAAATCTCTATCTTTGGCGCGCTTTACAATACTAGCGCTATCATTGGCTTGTCTTGATCGCCTAACGTCCAAATCAATCACATAAAGCACTTATTCACTCTAGATCTTCCCTTTTGACGCGATATCGCCACTGATGAGAGCGTCACAAAAAGCTTATGGCTCAAACAGCTTTTTTCAACAATATATTGAAAAAAAGATTCCCATCCGCGGATGTTTTCGAGTTTTACCGTTATCTACGCGTCCTTGTTTGCCTTAATTGCTAAGATCTTCCACATTGCACCTATTTAAAATCTTTTAGGGATCCCGACATATCTTTCGAGGATCCCTCGATTGGTAACCACTGGCCTACGTGAACATTTTGTTGTAACAGAAAACAACCAGGGATTTAATGGAGGTAACAGTTAGGTCTCCAGGCTGGTCCACTACAGATGATAATTCTCGTTTCTAATAGTAAAAAAGGTTTTCATTGTTATATGTACATGTACTTGGTGATTGTCAAAAGCTACCATTATAAAATTGTGAAGTGACTCTTTTAGAGTCCAATCCGAGTGGCAAGAAGAGTGGTGACGCTCTGTGCATGTGTTGAAAATTTGATTTCTAGTCTTCAGGGCTATAGAAGGCCGTGTGACTTGAAATAAACTGCACTCTTCAGAAAATATGCATGATCCGTGATAAATGTTTTAAATCGTTGCTGGGATGTGAAGCCAATTCTCAACATCCAAAAAAGTAATTATGTTAATAAAGTAAAAATTTCTTGCAAATATTTCCTTGACAAACACTGCCAAGATAGCGCTGAATATTATTTTGTTTAACTACTGTGAGTGGCTTACTCTTCACCGACAGTTTCACCAAATCCCCTAAAAGTGTTAGAGAAATTACCACCAATCAGATTGTGTCTTAAAACGCTTTCGAAAAAAGGTACATGGAACATGGGATAGCAGATGAATGGATCCGTGATTTTTATGACTAATAGCGCAATGAAAATAAATATATCGCATAGGCAAAAAATTTTGGGAAAGCAACACCGAAACGGCAATGGCATAAGAAGAATATGCTAAACATTTTATTTTCGACTCAAGTTTGCTTAAATAACACCATCACAGGCTGAGCACAGCCTTTTTCGAAAACCAAATAATACCGGCGAGACAACACAGCACGCCTAAACCTGACGAAGTTGCATTTCTTTTGATGTATTACAGTATGTATCGTTGTAATTTACGAATAATTGTGAGATTTGAAACCTAAATCAGCTGTTGCGTAAGATGCGGCTAAAGATTCTCTTGATAGAGATTTTTTTTGTGAAACATTTATATTCGGTAAATTTGCAAGCAATTCAAAAATTTGCTTGGTGTATTTGTTCGACTTCTTTGGGGCGGAGTCAATAATGCTTTCACTATCAGCACTGTAGAAACTCTCTTCACTAGGTGATGCGCTCTCGAAGTCCGAGACCCCCATCCAACTTGTTCTTCCAATTCTGCGTCTAAAATCTTTAACATTTCGCCGAACTCGCCCTATAAGAGTGTTCTGCTGACTTCGAGAAAATCGCTTTTTTTTCTGAAGCGCACCTAAAGAAGCGCTGCCTCTCCTCTTATACTTCAGGCCGCCAAAATCCGACTTGTTTGTTTGCACCATTATTGAAGTGCTAACAGGTTTCAATTCTCCCAGTACTCCAAGCTGAGCAAATTTTCTGAGATCATTTTCTTTTATATTTAAGTCTGCAGTTGTGTTGGTTCCTATTGTTTTTAAGTTTTTTGGTTGCCACAGCTCAAGTTTTTGTTTTTCTTTTTTCAAGTAAGCAGCCATCAGTTCAGCCGGAACGTTTTCTTTTCGACCACTGTAGGTACACATGCCATCATCAACGTGGTTACTATCGTGGAGTGAGCGTTCTTTTTGTTTTCTAAGCGTTTCGTCAAAAGAAGAAAAGCTGTAGCCCTGTTTCAAATCTGTCAATTTCAGCCCGACATCTTTGTGCAAATCGGATAATTCGTCGGGTTTAGTTTTCCAGCGTTCAATCATATATAAAATTAAACTGCATGTAGTGGAAGCAGCCGCGATACCAATGATGTGGATGTACACAAAAAAAGGAATTGTGATAAATTCAGCTGCAAAAACAATACATATGAAAAACGTTTTGCTTGCGAAGATTATTTAAAAAAGTTCTATTAAAAGATTGAAAAAAGATTTTCTATTTTCCATAAAGGGGCTTTGATAAAGAGCGTGCGTTCAAGGCCGTTTGTAGAAGGAGAGAGAAGTGAAGTTTAATGCACTACCTGAATAAGCATATAGCCTACTTTCTTTTCTTTGTTGGAGATGAAATTTAGGGAGTTAAATCGCTGTTTTAAAGGAACAATATAATCAACTGGTCGAATGCTCATTCTTCACAACGTCAGCCGCCGAGTAGGCCCTTGGAAATAGGGACTTTACAATGGATTCCTTTCCTTATCAGAATTTAGCCAGCGATAAGCTTAAAGCTAATTCCTGCCTCTCTTTATTCTACCGGAGAGTGGCAAGCACACAAATTTCTGAGACATTACTTCTTAGGCAAACGTTTTGTAGATCAGAATTACCAAAGCAACAAAAATGTCCGTATGTACGAGTATCTGATACATTACAAAAAAATAGCTTATTAATTAAAAATAACTTCGCGTACAAGATTTAATTAAATACTACTTTAGCAAATAATCAATCAAAAAGCCATAAGTAAAATAGTATCTACAAAAATAATTGAGTTAGACTAACTTTATGCAAAAAAGCATGAATACGAAATTAAAGCAGCAGCAAAACCTATCATATTTATTACTCGTGCACAGAGGATGAGATTAGCATAGGTTTTGGCCGACCTGTGCGGAAACAGAAGATGCGCCCCATTTCCCATCAAGCAAATCATAAATCTCGGTGCTAGAATTCCGTGTTCTGACACAGCTGAAATTTGGTTGCTCTGTGTCAAAAATGGCTGCTCTCTTCAAGTGACCCCTGTGGTTTTGCGGATTCTTTGCTTACACAACTGGATAAGGTTTTACATTTGTATCTACACATGGCATGCAATGTTTGTTGATATGCCAATGTTTTTAAATAAATGTTTCAAGCAATCTTTGTCAGTGTTCAAGATTGAATTCTACTTTTGATCTATTCTAGATCCAAATTAATGACATATTTACAAGAAATAGATTTTTCTAAACTTTTGAATTTAAAAACCTTGCGTTCCTTTAAACATGACTTCAAATCTGGACTTGTTATGTCAATGCAAGCAAAGTTGCAGTCATAAGACACGGAACTTGGTACTTTACTACGCATAAAATTTCCTTTTATTAGGGGGTCTTTGTTGGAAAGAAAGGAAACCTGTTAGTAGGCCTAGCTTATTGAAGTCGAAAGCTATCTTTACTTCAACTTTATTGAGTATGCCTTGAATATTAAGGGAAGTTCCACAAAAACAAGGCAAGCTGGTAAATAATGTAAACTTTGCATTTATTGAAGAGACAAGCTTCTTTGCATAGTTATGAGAACAACTCTATACATTTCGGTAGAGTAGCCAATGTGGCTCTCTGTTGAGAAATAAAGCGGTTTTGAACCTGCTAGTGCAATTTATGTACATGTATGTCAGATGTGGTATGTCAGACATGAATGGCGATCGTGCTATTAAGGTTTTTGCAATAACGACTTTATGGTATTTTGGACTATAAGATGTCACGTGAAGTTGACGGTTTGTGATATACTATTACATTGAAATTTCAGGTTAATATCTTGAGATTTTGTTGTTGACAATGAATTATTCTGTATTGTGTTTTTACCCAGACAGCCAAAGAGTTTTTGTGAACTCACTGGAAGTCTAGAAATAAGCCAAAACATTCAAATGAAATGGCAATGTTGACAATCGAATCTAAGCATCTCCGAAATTCATGATGAGAATTGCTTTATGAAAGGTTACTGTCGGCAATTTGCATATCTGGAGGACAAAAACGTTGGCGGTAATGAAGGCACACAACCTCAAAAATATTAGGCTAATTTTTCTAGTCTACTGTGAAGCCTACAAAGCTAGTAGAAACAATACTTATCGGTCACATATTATACCTTCTACTGAGAAACTTAAATCGTAACAAGTTGGTAAATTGCTAATTGCCAGAATTTCTTCTTCCGTTAGTTGCTCTACGACAGGTTGCGTCATATCGGTAATAGGCACGCACGGCAAAGGGTTTTTTCTAAAAACACAGTCAGTCTCAGCGGTCACCTACGTTTTGTAAACGCGAGGTACTTCCTGGGCTCTGATTAATGCGAAGTGCGACTAGTTTGATATGATTAGTGTATCTGAACCAATTCCAAAGTGTTGACCTTTTTTATTTTTTGAGTTCTATTATCAACTTACTGTGCTAAAGAAGTATTGGGCCATAAATAACATTTCTATCCGCCAAAGCAAAGTTAATGATCTCTTCGTTTTCTTGGAGATCCACTCTCAACTGACCGTTTTGAAGAAATCTTGGGCCCACCATTGCTAGGACTCTATGCCAGAGATTCCCAAACTTTTTGCCTCGCTGATCACTTTTTTGCAAATCACATTTTTTGCGAACCTCAGTTACACGTGACATTACTTTTGTCACACGCGACTCACTTCCAATTATGATAATTATCATACGAATACAAAAAAAAGTGGAGCTGTTCTCCGAAAAAAAAAAGTCAATATTTGGATTACTGCCGCGATTGTGTCACTCGCGGTCAGATTCATCGTCAGGCTAGAGTTGCTTTTCATAATGTCACTAAAGTGAATTTCCGGGACAATATTGTCTTCGCGGGCGACCTAACCGGCCCTTGGGCACCGCGTTGATGAACCTTGGTCTCTATAAACAAGAATTGTAACCGTTTTGAAGACTGCCAGTTTAACTGCACTAAACTCTTGGTTTAGTGTTCACCATCCTTTAGTTACAAAGATCTATTGATACAAAAAACTTTGAAATTACGCTGAAATCAATCGTTTGGGCTATTTCAGTTGTTTTTTGAAAGAAAAAAGAAGAGTGTCTCTTAAAAGTAAATTATGCTTTAGGTTCTAAAGTTTGAGATATGGGTTTTCAAAGTGCGGTCCAAATGGAAAACTTTGCAGTTTTAGACATTTAATGAATTAAAATGTTTGCCATGCATGTTGAAAAATGAAAATTTTAGTTTTTATACGTAGGCTAAATCTTACAGCTATTTTAGGTTAGACTATCAACCTTATTCTCCACTTTTAATAACGCATCTTTTGATGTCATTTTTCTGGCCTTTTTTTTAAAACTTACATGCAGAGTAAATAGTTCTGTGCATACTGGTAAACAAAATCTTTGCACTCCTTCATTTTACAAATAGAAATTCATTGTTGGTCTTCCTCTCTTCCTGTATTGTGGCTTTACTAAGTTACAATTTTCTGCTATTTGTCAGTTCTCAGAAATGCAAAACTGTGGCTCCCTAAAAACCTCAGACACTTCTAGTTTGGTAAAGTAGGGTGGGGACCACATCTGTCAAGGCCCCCACCAAAATGTTTTGAGTTCTATGGGAGAATGAAGATTTTTTCAAGTATTGTGGCTACAAAACGTCTGTTACCAAAAAAAGATAATCAAAGAAAGTCGAGGTGTAGATTGACAAAATTAGGGGTGAGAAAATTGGTCAGTGTTCCCCCCAAAATTTTCCTCTGAGTACGCTTGTGGTTTAACTCAATTTCGGTCAACTTTCAGGCCGAAGTGAAGAATCTTCGTTCTGGCTCAATAGCCGCAGCAGCTTGAACCCCAAGATCTGCTACACGGTGCCTCTACAAAGAGCGAACGTGCGGTATACTGACAAAGTCCACACAAAAATAGGTTTGTTTCTCATTTTTTGAAAAATTTAACAAACCAATCACGAGTCACGAGAGAATTAAAAAACTGCAATGTGCCTTATAGACTTGAGACGGTGGTCAACCATACAACGTCGTAGATGTCGGCGCAAGCTAAAGTTTTAACTAAAAGCGTAAATTCAAAAGCAAGCAACGGCTTGGTCGGCCACGCGGCATGTTTTCAATCCGGCTATACTTACTCATTGGTAATGTACCGATTTTGGCAGCTGATATAATAGGGATTGATTGTGTCACAAGGGCAGTGGCAAGAACTTCCTTCTATTGATTGGATGGTGCATGTCTGAAAATTTGAAACTAGTAATTTAAGTTTTGCTGTTAAGTTTGTAGCTTTGCTTTTGCCTAAAACAGTTCTAATTCTACTCCCGTCGCATTAAGCAGGCAAGTCGTGTGTGATGTCGCTACCCCTTAAAGTTAAGCTCTAAATTTGGTAATGATAACACAAAGAAATGTTCTACTTTGTTTGTGGTACATTATATTGAGACTGCTGACGGTTGATTGGCCACTTATATTGTATGGATAAAGTATTCAGTAATGCTTTTGTAGGCTTGATTTTTAATCTAAATTTGTTACAGCATCTCAAGCTGTTTGCTTCAAAAATGTTTCTTGCACTTTGGGAATACATTAAGCTGGTATGAAAAGCAGAAACTAAAGCGAAATCTTTAAAAGTACAAAAAATGAACATGAATAAGGGGCATTGAAAAATTATTTTTGGAAAGATTGAAAATACAATACTCAATGACGCGCGTTTTGAATTTGAACCACTTAAAGCTGTGTAGTCGACGTGAAAAAAATTGGGATAGAATATAAATGCATAGTCCGGTAGAGGGTGCACAAAGAGGTAGCCTACTGTACCGCTGAAGTTAACCCCTCTATAAAGACTCATTGATAGACCATCGATGTATAGTTATACAAAATCGTTAAGATTTAACCTGAATGGTCTGTACACAAGTTATTTGTTTATCAAACCGATATTCTCTCTGTAAATCGGATTATTTTGGTGGCGGAATTGTTAAGATTTAATGTCACTTAGAACTTCCCGTTGCCAAAAACCTGTGATCATACAAAAGGTTTGTGCTGCAGGTTGTCAGTTCGACTTCCACGGAAGGCATGTTTTTCAAAGCTACGGGCAAATAAACAATTCTTCAACGGAAGCATGGTTTTCCTTAATCTATCCTTACTCTATTTTAGGCTATATGATCCAATCAACAAGATCCTTTGATGGTGTAACTAGCTTACAGTCGTTCTTTTAGGTATAAGACTACTGGCACTGTAGACAATGCTTACTTCTTTTGAGCATGGACAAGATAAGTGAATTTCATGGCAACTGGCAATGGGAAAATCACGGACTAACAAAAAAGCGTTACTCTTCTTCACTTTCCATAAATCCAAATTAAATTCATTGAAAAAATTGAGATAAATAGAATCAGAAAAATGTACTTCGTTGCCTTTCAACGCTAACTATACAAAACTTTAATTTTTATAGCGGTAATTCTGATATCTTCTAGTCTTAGGAATACTTTTATGGTTGCAAACAAAAGAACTTGTGCTCATACTCGACTTAAAGCATCTTGCTTGGTCGAGTGTGTTGAAGAGCTGTCTCACGATGACTAAGTTGTTAGTCCTTATGCTTCTGTTACAATCGGAGTAAATTAGCTGGAAAAGTTATTTTCACTTTAAAGATTTTATGTACTAGGCTGAACACAAGGACGTCTGAAGAAACTTTTTTGAGAAAGGGTGTAGGAATATAGGCAAATGTAATTTGTTTTCCGTTTTATTTTGTTCCTTGGCATGTAAGCGTGTTTAACACGGGCTATGCTGATTTTTCAAATTCCCGTAGGGGAGAGACGGCTCTCCTCCCTTCCCGAGGCCGTTGGCTGAACAATAAAGTTTAATTTTAAGTTTAAATAAATGCTACCCAACATTAATATATTGAGAAACAAGTACATTTTGCAAACTCTAAATAAAAGATATTTAGTGTCAGGAAAAGGTACTGATTGACAGGCTTCAGCAAAAATATTACCGAACCAATTGCGGCAAAGGTAGCGGCTCCGAAAATTTAGCGGCACTTTTAGTTGAGAAATAAGAGCTGATCTACCGCTACTTAGAAACAAAGGTAGTGGGGCTCCACCGTCAGACCAAGTAATGGAGCGAAAATGTGCCCACCTCTGATGATTATATTATTATCGGTAGAACTGGGAGACATAGATTACATCAAAATTACATCACATAAAAACTTTCGTTTCAAAACCGTGAATAAAGAACAGTTTCTTAATGCATTCCAATGGACTTTCAACTTGATGCAAAATAAATCTTTTCAGTCCACATACTGCGCTGTACAGGATTATGTGTGAGCTATTTTAGTCTTATTACAGGAAGTGAATTTGTACGCCACGACATGTTCTACCGATGAACATTGGTGGCTGCGACTCAATCAGTCACTTGGTGCGAGTTTACCCAAAACGGATGTTGCTGTGGATAGCGGCGACTGGCTCATATACTGACCGCTTCAACTTTTCCTGTTGTTTTTGCAAACTAAACACTCGGCAATCACGGAATATCATGTAGTATTCAGTCGCCATAACTTAATTACGTGTTTTGTAAGCATAACGATAGTCAAATTTAGAAACTCGGTGATTACGTAGTTACATGAAGTTTTACCTTATAGCCACTGACTATCTTTCCTTCACCAACTTTAGTACAATTTACGTGAATCATTATTCCCTTTTCTAACAATTTTATTGCTATTTCAGGCTGCACTTGTGTGAGATGCTGGTTTGGCGGCTGAAAAAAAATGTTTTGCTCGAATTCACTTTCCCACCACGAATCAGCGAGAATGAAGCCAGCAGTGTTTACAAGATAGCATCTGCAAATCAAGATCAATGAGTAGAATAGGTGCAATTAGTAGTGCCGCCACCAAATCCGAGACGCTCAAGTTGACTACGAAAAGTGTCCACGCGGTTAGTCGCGAAAAGTGTCGCGCCTATAATTTAAAAAATAAAAATTTATCTTTTTCAGAATTATTTTTTTAAAAGGCATTCAATCTGATTTTTCATTAATTTAAGAAGTGTATTTTTTTCCAGAAAAAGATAACTATATTTGCAGTCAAAGAACAAATTTTACAATTAAACAGCTGTTTACACCACTGTTGGAGTTGCCCAAAACTTTCGACTCATTAAGCTACATTGCTACAGCAAGCGTACAACTCACAGGGCACCTTAACAAGTAGAATTTTTGAGGACCTTTTCTAAAGGCACAGCAGCTCAAAACTACACTGCATTCAATTCACAGTTTTTTAAGCAATCCAGCATTTATATGTACTGTATGGATATGGCAACTGTCAACGCCGTTGGCAAAAAATTGAAAGACCAACACGAACGAAACCAATATTTCTACCCATATATCAAATTTTTTTCAGAAAAATAGTATACATGCTAGAAATATTTGCCTAATTTATTAAAAGTTTTAATCATTTTGTGCTAAAAACAAAACGCAAATTATTTCCAATACAGTATGTGAGAAAATCGTACTTTTTTTGGAGCAGGAGTTTTCAAATTGCGGCCCGCGATCTGAACTTGTTCTGTTGGCGGAAGAATGTAATTTGTTGCCCTCATCCCCAGATCAATCACTCAAAACAAACACTCTTGATTTGGTTTACAAGCTTCACCGTTTTAAGGTTGATAAGAAAAAGACAGAGGCAATTTTTTCGTGATTATAAAAATATTTTATTTATCAGAAAACCGCATGAGAAATATAGCAAAGCTTTGCTAATTGCCCCATTTCATTTGTCCCATTTTTATACCTTAACCCATTATCATTATCATTTATACTCATTGCATCATTAAACATTGGCCCGTTTTCATCGCCAAATGTTAATTACTCCACCCCATGCAAAATCCAATCTGTGTTGCACATAGCAAAATCCCACGTTTTTCCTTGGGTCAGATAGCCACGAAGATGGAGAGACTATTCTGAGGATTTGAATTTAAAATTGAGGTAATGAATATTTGCTTATTCAAATCTTTTAGGTTGTAGGCTACGTCGATGGGTTCATTTCTAACGAAACTGGAAAACTTAGTCCACAGTTACATCAACCTCCTTATGTAAAACGACTACCGAAATAGCAAAGCCGTTAACAACGTTTTTAAATAACAAAAAAGGGCAACACTAAAACACAGATTCAAGAAATTGCAGAAACACAGAAATTCTTGCAAAAGTAGCAAAAAACTATCAACTAAATTACGGAAATTCCAAATGTACAGAAATTTACGAAAACGTGAAGACTAATTTCCAACTTTTTGGTCTTTAAGTACCAAAATATATTGTTCAACTCATTTCAAATTCATGCAACTAATTTTCCCGATTGAGAAGCAGAGTTTATATTTTCAACTTTTGACATTTTTTTGTACATTTCCAAATTTCCGCGATTTCCTTACCTTATAGGAAAGCTTTTTCAGTATTTCAATAAATTCAATTTTTCGTAAATTTGCATATTCGTATTTTAGTGTTGCCCAAGGAAAATTTTGAAAGCCCAATAAGCTGTCAGAAGTAATTTTTTTTGAATCATGCATGAAAAAGTGGACCCCGCCAAAAATGGTCATCAGCTTGGAACTCCGCTCTTTGGAAATTTATTTTTGAAAAAAGCAAAAAAGCAAAGGCCTTCGAAAGAGTTCGCGCATCGCTCGCTGTTGAAGGAAATGGCCCCCATGCAAAAAAGTTTACGCACCCGTGCTATGGTCACTTTTGCACAATACAACTGAAAAGTGATTGCATTTTGATTTAAAAAAAATTTTTTTCCATCCGATTAAAAACTTTGCAGCAGCAATTGGTGATATTTGGATCTTTTCTTATCAAGTCAATACATTCTACCCATTTCTCATTTCCCCAATTCAAAAACTATTTTAGAAAATATTCTTGTAGACTACTAGATATTTCTTAAGGTATTGTGATATACTGCTTTGTAGTAGAAGAAAGCCATTTAATTCCTGTTACGGTAAATTACATTGTTTTCCCAATTACAGAAAATATAAATTCACCTGTATATACTACTGAAATAGACTTGAATTAGGAGCCGAAATATGAAACACTTTTATGGAGTAACAATTATATTGTGTGTCGTAAAGGAAATTTTGCAGTAAGAACATAATGTATTGCTGCGAAACACTTTTTCCTTTTCAAACGCAAATCATACAGCAACGAACCATTTTTTCCTTTTTAAACACAAATCATTCAGCAACAAAAACACGGTGAAGTACAATCTGTAAAATAGTGGTTCGTGCAAATTACATTTGAAAACGTTCGTGGTAATTCGGAAGCGACGATATTCGGCTGATAGCAAAACGAAGCCTAGGCCTAACAATAAATAGCCAGCACATTATACTGTGAATCGATTCTCGTCGCTTCCGAATTACTACCAACGCTTCTAAACACATTTTGCACGAATCACTATTTTACAAGTAGCGCTGTTTTACAGAAGGCACTTCTCCGTGTTTTCGTTGCTGTATGATTTGTCTTTGAAAAGGAAAAAATGATTCGTTGCTGTATGATTTGCGTTTGAAAAGGAAAAAATGCTTCGTTGTAGTACATTATGTTCTAAACTCTGCAAAATTTTTCGTACTTTACAATTGGCACACCTTTTTAAGCGCTTTGCTGCTCTTGAGAAAACGCTTTTTCTATAATTGAGATAACGGAAAGTCACACAATTTGTAAATATGGTCGGCAAAATTATGCAGATTCTTGCTTACTCAAAAACTTCTTTATTTCGTCTCCAGAGTGGATATAGCGATACCTATTGGGGAAGAGAAGAGAGATTTTGAGCTAGTCTCTAAAAGAGTTATTAAGGTTTTTTACTCTATTTTTAGCAAGACTTCCGAAAAAATTAACTTTTTTCTAAATTTTGATCGAACCCTAACATAAATTTGGAAGTTTATTCGAAATATTACTCCAAAATACATGCGGCCACACAATGGAAAGCCCTACATGCGCCAGTTCTTCAATGTTTTTATTACTTCTTACCTAAAATTAGCTTTAGCGCGACATAGAGGATACAGTTCGTTGAGGCGAAAAATGAAATGTTTTGTTGTGAGATCCATGGCAACAACGGAGTGAATATAACCAATATCCTTGACAGTTTCCTCACTAAAATCATATAACAAGCTGCAGATTCGATCCGAATAAAACCTCCTTGATTGCGGTAATACATGAAAAAGGCTTGGGAAGAGATAAAATGTTTTGATGGCCTTGGAGCGGTGCTACTATTATGCTCTGCTATTGTTTGAGGCATTGAGCGCTTTATTTTGTTATTTGGCATATTCTGCTGGTTTGATTTCAATAAGGCACAGCAAGCGTAAAAAATTTTAACAAGTTTGCTGTTGCACATGAAGCAACTAATATTTTTTATTTGCTATTATTATCATTATTGTTAGAAATTTCAAAAATTTGGCATTATTTAAACCACTTTTTAGTTTCTAGTTATTTCCCCGGTCTTGCGTATCGAGTGTCGAACCTGTGTGTTTAGTTTTGCAGTTATGCGTTCAAGTAGTGTTGCGTAATCTTGTGGTGTAATTGCTGTGCACGCCTTTTTCGCCCTGCCCTTTTGGCCTTAAGACGTTTTTCTTTAGCACTTTGACTGGATGTAAAACAAAACTTTATAATTGTATCGCTTTGTGTTTTGGAACTCGATGAAGTAGCAGTCGGCCATATTCGCGAAACATTTGGAAATTTAATTCTTCTGTCCTTATTGAATCAACCAAATTGGTATGTCTATTTGATTATATTTTTATTGTTATGTAGTAATTTATTTGGTGTTGAAATCATTTACAAAGTCAATTAGAGTATTATACCGTTGTTGTCCTAAATTTATTCTTTAGTTAATAATTGGTGTTATCTTTTAGAAAACGTGCTTCAATTTCTGGGTTAAATTTTTCGGTTATTCTTCGTTTTTTCATACAATTGATCAAATAAACCATCAAAGAATAGAAACTCGTCATTTAACACGGATATCGATTCGATATAGGACGGAAAAGACAAACAGCAGACCGTTTGTAGTTTAAAATTTTACAATTTTGTTTAGCAAATTTTTTCTTCTGACTCGACCTCTTTTTCCAGTTATCCAGGTCTCTTATTTTAAAAGATAATGAATATGAAATTCTAAAATCATGTTTTATGATAAATCCAATTGGGGGGATCAAGCAAAAAAAGCGGATACTATCAAAAGCCCAAATCAATATTATTAAATAGCCACTCGCAAACAATAAGGTAGTGTACATAGCTGAGAACCAAAAGTCACGCTTTTTCTAAATACATGGTCAGCGAATTAAGTAGAGTCTTGTTTACTCAGTCTAAAGCCTCTTCATTTTGACACGCGAGTGACGAGTTAATTCTCAGCTATGTACACTACAGTATTGCTTGTGAGTGGTTATTTGTTAAATATTGATTTGGGCTTTTGATAATATCCACTTTTTTGCTGGAAACCCTAACTTGGTTTAATATAAAATATGGTTTTGACATTTCATACTCATTATTTTTTGAATTTGTAATATTTTCATGAGCATCCTATAATGATAGGAGAATCCCGTAAAGTACAACATCACTGCAATTATTGGAAAAATTTTGCATAACCTTGCAATGTGTATGATATACTTTTAGTTTCATTTGTGAATGGTTTATATCAATGTTTTTTGTAGATTAATATGAGTGAACGGTATCTAGATTTGTATCGGCCTGATGAATCTTATAAGGGCGAAACTAGCTAGTCGCGAGTTAATTTTAAGCTTTGCACACTACATTATTGCTTGTAAGTGTTCATTTGGTAAATATTGATTTAGGCTTCTTATTTTAGCAGTCTCTCACTAAAAAATGCAATATACAGTATATGGTCACCGAATACGCTATTGATTTTTGTTTTTGTTTTTAATTTCAGCATTATGCAGTCAACAGAATTGCTTGATTGATAAACATTAATGATATTGCGGTAGAAATAATGGTATGTTGCAAAACTTTTCTCAGTTCCACCGTTATGTTCGACATCCGAACATCTAATTGCAATACTACTTCTACTGAAGATGGAAGTCCAAACTCTAAAGAAAATCACAGAAAATATTATGACCCTGCATGATTCCAGATGTCAGGGTAAATACAAAAGGCCTTTTTTAAAGCCCATCTTGAGAGTTAGGCCTATATTTGTAATTGTGAAAGATCTATCTGATCCCAGAGAATAACTACTTGCCGAAATCTGCAAGAAAAACAACTGCGACTTCTTGTGCTTACAAGAAGCACACAGTGGTCTCACCAACAACCGAGCCAAGTTCAACGGTATGATGCGGTTCTTAAACTTCCGGTCAAGAGGATGGAACCGCAATTTTTGTAAAGATGGAAACACTTGTCGAATATGCTACCATCATCATCATAATGACATAGAAGTCCTGAGTTTGGAAACTGATGACATATTCATCACATTTGTCAACAAACTATCCAATACGCCATTTCAGATATCACCACGAAACAAACCAAAATCAGAAGTAGTCACTGGGGATTTCAATAGTCTCAAACTGGGGGTATGCCGAGACTCATCCTACTGTAATGGTGATGCTCTCAAATTATGGGTTGAAAGTGACCAGCTGAGCCTCGTCTACAGTCTATAACTTCCCAGTTCATTTCACAACGGCCACTGAAAGCAAATCTTCAATCCACACCTTGCGTTTTTGAATTACAAAGTTGTTAAACTGAGGACTAAGAGTGTTGTTGACTCTACTCCTAAAATTGAATTGTAGTAGATGAATTTTCTCGTTTTTCATTGCCGTTTTCCTGTGAGGACACGACATTATCAACAGTCATAGGAAGTCTTGACAAATTTTTGCAATGCGGAGCACATCTATACCGATGGAGATAATGGACCTGCATTTATCTCCGTAGGGTTTAAACAATATCAATTACGCAGGGGCATCGCATCCTATAAGTCGAAGATCTACCATCCAGCAGGAAATGAACAAGCAGAAAAAACCGGTAGAGCTGTTTGGAAAGCCGTGCAGTTGGCAGTCCAAACATGTGAGCTGCCCAGGTAACCCTGTGAAGTTGTGCAAGATGATGCGTTACATTCTACTACCTTGCTTTTGTGCTTATCTACTAGCGCTAACCTCACGAACAATTTTTCGCTTTTCAAGAGACGGCCTTACTTTGGGCAGTCTCTCTCGATGTGATTATCATAACCTGGTAAAGTTTTTGTACGTCGTATTGTGAGATGCAATAAGAGTGGACCCCTTTTTGACAAAGTAGAGCTTATAATCGTGAACCCGTGATGTGCCGACGTACGTTATGAAAGTGGTCGTCAAGCCACCGTTTCAACCCGTGATTTCTCTCCTTGTCCTCAAATTCTGCGTAAATATAATGATAGTAAAATGAAAGGTCAATCCGAAATAATTGTAAGTGATGTTGAATCAGCAAATCATGTATATTCTGATAATATTAAGATTACTACTGATGCAAAGTCAGATTTCGGTGATGTATATCACGTAAAGGAAAACCAGAATCTTGAACTTGGACGTTTTTCTCTCAGCAACAAAGGTGTCCTCCGTTATGTTATGGTGTAAATTTTTTAAAATCATTTGCTAGGAGCCATGAATGAGCTATATTTGATTTAGAGCTGTGTTTGGATTTTGATCCCTGGTCGTGTATTTGTTTTAATAAGTTGTTTGTGACTTAATTATGGTCTTTAAAATACAAGAGTTGCTAGTTGCCAATTAGCAACTGTTGTATTTTATAAAATGATAAGTCTTTTGACAGTGATCCTGCACCCCTACTAGGGCTTACCGATGTGACTTGTTGTCCATGTAATGTGTGTGTCCTTAAATGTGACCCCCATGATATTGGTATTGCTGTAACATATTGTTTTGTATTGCATTATTTTTGCACCCAATGACAAATTTGTTTTTCGGCATGTTTATTATTAAGTGTTTTTTCACACCCGCCTGATGAGACCCAATAAGGTCGAAACCGGTCGCAGGTTATTGACATGATGTAATAGATTGCTGTATGGTACCGTATGATGCTGGTGATCATTTTTGAGCAAATTTTTCTATTTTAATTATGGTCTGTAATAAGTAGCTTGGCTTGCTTGAAGCCGTGTTATTACCTTAACTTCTGCCAATCGTTGCTAGCTTTCTCGATGCTATGTTGATAGTAGTTTTGCAAAGTTTGTATCATTTCAGTCAACTATATTGTAGAGTTAGAAAAACTAAGTTCATTATGCGAGTCAATATATTGTTATATTATGTTCAAATTGCACTATACGCTAAATTTGAAGTTTGCTTAAGCTTTAATAAAGTTATTAATGCCAGTTATAACAAACACTGCCAATATCCTTTACATCTCGGTATCGCCCTGGACCGATCTCTGACATAAAAGAGCAGCTAAGAAAAGCGAGAGCGAAATTCACAACTCGCAACAACATCCTACGCAAGCTGACGTCGTCAACGTGGGGTGCATCTCCACATGTACTTCGATCTCTGTTGTTCATCAGTCAAGTGTGCTAGTAGACTATCGAGAAGACCAGCTCATGTTTAACATCTCGTCCATCTGCTAATGAAAAGTATTGGCTAGCAACTATATACCTAAAATTAAATTGGGTCAGCTGTCTTCATTTACTAACTGGCCGTGGCACTTCTGAAATAAAAGAAAAAAGCAAAGAGTGAACGGGAGTGATTAAAGCAGACGTATGGCTCATTTCACTTGCTCTGAAATTACTGTCCAGCGCCGTCTTGCTAAAAGCCAAGGAAAAGCTTCTTGTATTGCGTTAATCTTCTAAAGCAAAACCTGGCATCATGGAACATAGAAGCATAGAAACAAATACTGGTTGTTTCACCACTTTCTCCATACATGGAAATCGAACCTGCTGAAGCAGTTCTCTCTGACTCCAATGCAAAATAAAAAGCATAGGGCAGTTTAAATAGTCTGCGCTATGAAGTTAGGCGCACCAAGATTTCCTTGAACAAATAAAAACTTCTATCGTTTTTAGATAACACACAATGCAAATGTGGAATATCTGAGGACTCGATAAAACATCGTCTTGCATATCCCCTCTGAGAAAAACCTTGTTCCATCCTCGACCTTGATGCTTTCAACGTCCGATCTGAAAGTTGCGTCAAGTTATGACATGACTTCATCTGACGACAAACATCGAAAGACTCGAAATGCATACCGAAAAAATAGTTAGGTCTTTGCACAGGAAACAATAAACGTTTAATACAGGCATTAAGACTCTTCGCCCTTTTGCTGATGACGAGGCTATTGGGTAGGTTTTCACTATTTTAGGAAGTAGTAATACGTCGGTATAATGTAAGTTTCACTATTTTTACGAATGGCACTAATTTAGAAAGTAACAATATGGCAGTTCATTTAAAAAAGACATTTGTTTGTTTGTCAGTTCAAAGGTAATAATTTGGAGCTCTTTAGAGAACACTTTTTGAGGCGGTTTCAAATTTGACAGACTAGCTTTATTCATGCGCTTGAGCTTATTCTCTGCTTACTAGTCTTTGGTCCGTAGTTTCTTTTAGTTGGAGTGAGCCACCGCGACGGGCAGACTGCTCTATCCCGCTATTTGTCTGCCACCTAAAGTCGTAGGAATCCCGTTAAGTGCTTTACCTATGGTCACAATAAACAAATTTGCTGCCTTTTCTCCTAACTGTTTCCTTCGTGCTAAACACCTCTGGTATGACTCAACAAGGGAGCTGAATTCAGTCCCCTCGACCGCAAAGCGTACGCTCTAAACCAGGGGGTGGGCACACTTTTTGAATCAGGGGCCAAAATTATTTCATTCTCAGACTGGTGGGCCAAATGATCGAGCCGCCATTCACATATAGTTTGTTACACGAATAACAAAGGGACAAAAATAACGGAAGATTAAATTAACAACTAACTGAAAAATACAACCGAAAAACAAAATCTAATTTAAATACGTCCGACAGGATTGTTAAGCTTTATTTCTTGCCAAAGCATCGAAATTTGGCATCATTTTGGTTGTTGTTGTTGTTGATTACCCGACCCCTTCCGAGAGATGGGGGCATGGCGGAAGACCATGAAGCCCTAGAAGCCGGGAAACTCCCCAGGGTCTGGACCAGAGGTCATACAGAGACAGAGAGTCGCCAAAGAGTGAGCGGCGCAAAGAGTCCGTAGCTGGACAGTGCAGAATGAGATGAGAGGTGTCCTAGGACGAGTGTCCACAGGCGCTGCAGGAAGGATGCTCGATTCTGCCAATCCTAGAGAGATAAGAACCTAAACGAAGGCTGTGTCCGTTGCAGCGTAGACGAGAGAGGACACAGCGAGCATGACGAAGGAGCACAAGTTCCTCAGTGGAAATCTAGGAAACCTGGGTGTCAAAATACTTTGATGAGACAGTGCGCCTCCAGTCCGAGAAAAGAGAAGAGTGGACACGAGAGATAAGAGGAAAGAGACTACAAGGGATTGCGGAGGGCGCAAGTAGCGCTCCCCGTCTGGCCAGCTCATCAGCCGCGTCGTTCTCCGGGAGGAAACGAGTGTCCGGGGACCCATTGTAGCCTGATAGAACAGGAGGAGAGAGAAGACAGTTCCTGCCAGATCTGCCACAGAGTTTGAGATAAAAGGAAAAATGAAGGAGAGGATAGAGTGGCGAGGACAGAACGAGGGTCAGACAGGAGGAGAAGAGAAGAAAAATGGCAGACTTTATGGTGCTGCCGAGACCACCAAAGAGCGTGCAGAATGGCGCAGGCTTCAGCGGAAAAACTTGAACATACTGGTCCTGCCGAAAAGAAAAGAGTGGCCTCAGTACCACAGAGAGAGCAGTTGGCAAGAACGCCGGAGCCGGCCTTGCCAAAAGGAAAAGGAACAGAGCTGTCAGTCCATAGTACCAGATCATGAGGGGGAAAAGAGTCAAGCTGGGCGAGAGCCACACCTTGACGAGAGAAAGGGGGATCAGAGCGAGAGCATGGAGTGGAAAGGGTGGACTCCACAGTGAAAGAAGGCAAATTCCAAGAAGGAAAGGGAGGGCAAGCAAGAAGAGCCTCCCTAGAAAAGGTAGGAGAAAGCATGACCGGGTGAGTCGACGCAAAAGCTCTTTAGGACGATCTGCAGAGTCTTGGTTTCACTCCAAGTCTGGCCAAACCTGAAATAGGAAAGGAGGTTGGGAGACGAAGGGCCTGCTCATAAGATAAAAGAGTGAAGTGAGTCAGAGTGACTCGTAAGGGAGGTAAAGAAGCCTCGGTGAGTAGTTAAGGGATGGAGATGGACGAGAGGCAGCCGGTAATGGCGCGACTGGCCGCTCAGTGAAGGCGTTCCAATTTGATGAAATTGGTAGCGCTTAGGAAAGGAAACAATTCGGGTGAAGCGTAAGTGAGAACGGGCCGAAGAAAAGATTTGTGCAGAACAGAGAGGGACTCCTTAGAGGGGCCCGATGAGGAAGCAGAGATACAGCGTAAGGCCTTGAGACGTGGGAAGAACTTGGCCTTCAGCGAACATACATGCTTAGAAAAGAAAAGAATACGGTCGAAGGTGACCTCAAGAAAAGTTGGAGTGGGATTGAAACGGAGGCGGGAGCCGAGTAGGAGGAGGTTGGGCTGGAGGTTAGCTTGGTGGGGATCCACTAAGAAGAAAGAGGCCTCACATTTGCTCAGATTGAAAAGAAGACACCAGTACTCAGAACAGCGCTCCAATCGAAACAGAGCTCCTTGTGTGGCCTCCACCGCAGTGGGGACCGAGGGTGAGGAGGACCAAATGGCCAGATCGTCAGCGTAAAGAGAGCAGCTGACGGAAGAAGGCAGAGAAACAGGAAGATCATTAATGAAGAGAGAGACAAGAACAGGGCCAAGAACGGATGCTTGCGGAACACCTCGACGGACTCGAAAGGAGCGGCTTTTGTGATTTTGATAAACCACAGAAGTGCGCCTGTCAAAAAGAAAAGATTTAGTCCAACAAGCAAAGCAAGGAGGGAAACCAGCCGAAATAAGTTTGTGGAAAAGAGCGGGATGCCAGACAGAGTCAAAAGCTTTAGCGAAATCGATAGTAGACAGGATCGTCCGAGAGCCCGGCCTGGGTTTGTCAAACCCATTCGAAATGGACCGAGAAAGATACAGAATTTGATCGAGTGTGGACCTTCCAGGGCGGAAACCGGCCTGACGGGGAGAGAGAATGGAATTAGATTCCAGAAAGAAGAGAAGACGAAATAGAATGATGCGTTCAAAAAGCTTTGAGACGCAAGAGGTGAGAGAGATAGGCTGGAAGGAAGCAGGAGAGCCGAGATACTTTCCCATCTTATGTATGGGAATAATAGAAGATTTCTTCCAGATGGAAGGAAAGGAATGTGAAGACCAGGAGAGATTAAAGATGTGAAGAAGAAAATCCATGCCAGAGCGAGGAAGGTGCCTTAGCATGGGATAGGCAACTTTGTCTGGGCCAGTGGCAGCGGACGAGGAGAGGTTGGAGGCAGCCGCATGAAACTCAGCGGGAGAGAAAGGAGAGCAAAAGGACGAGTGAGACTCCTCAGTGTACGTGGCCCGGTGGAGCTCAGAGAGGTAGCCTCTGGCTCTGCTACGCAGGGCCTTTGGCTGAGAAACGGAGAAGTGAGATTGCAGGTAAGCGGCATAGACCGAAGCCGACTCCCTGGGAGAAGAGCAGTTAGGAAAGTTAGGAGAGGAAGAAGACGAGGAAGGAGAGCCAGCGATAGAGTGAAGGAAAGAGTGCACAGATTTAGGGTTTAACCTAGGTGAAAGAGAAGAGCAAGTCATCTGCTCTTCGACGAAAGCCTTGCGTCTTTCACTAACCGCTTTTTCCACCTCAGCAGACCACCAGGCTTTAGGATGGCATTTGATGCGGCCGAAAGGAATGGAAGATTTGGCCGCATTCAGTGCCAGAGAGGTAAAGAGAGCAGCAGCAGAAGAAAGAGAAAGAGACGAGTATTCCACAGCAGAAAGACAGTGAGAGTCAAAGTAGAAGGTAAAGTCAACCCAGCGAACTTTCTTAAAATTGAAGGAAGGGGGACGCTCGTTGAGGCAAAAGACCGGAGAGAGAGGGACGGATAGAAGAATTGGTAGATGGTCAGAACCTAGGTCCTGAAGCACCTCCCAGGAGCAAGAAAGGGCAAGAGAAGAGGGAGCAAAGAAAATGTCAGGGAGGAGCGACTACCAGAGGAGCGATGTAGAAGGGTGGGTGCGTCAGAGTCATTGAGGGGGAGGAGGTCAGAAGAGATGACCCTGTCAAATACTTCCTCCCCGCCGGGGTGGGAAGTACCTCTTGAATCTCAGAGAGAGTGATGGCAATTGAAGTCTCCCAGTATGAAAAGATTTCTGGAGGAGGAAAGAATTGTGGGATAAAAGGAGTAGGTTCTGCCATCCGTTGGGGAGGAGCAATTAAGGGGGCCGTACACTTAAGAAATGACACCGAGGAGGAGTTGTTAAGAAAGACATTGACCCCTACATAATCAGAGTTGGGATCGAGCGAAGAAAGAGAGGAGGTGGAAAGTTCAGAAAAGGATAGCCCTGCCTGACGAAAGTAACAACGCCGCCGCTAGCGTGTGTGTTATAAGGAGAGGGAATGCCAGGCCGGGAGTGAGTGTGATCAGAACGCAGAGCAGAGAATCCAGGAATCCGGAAAAAGGAAGATGAGTTAAGATTGGATTCCTGGATACAGATAAGGTCGACAGAATGAGACGAGAGAAAGTGAAGTAGTTCAGTGCTCCTGGCTCGAAGACCTCCAGCATTCCATTGAAAAACCCTGAGAGAGTCAAGGAGAGAAGAGGAGGCAGAAGGCGTAGAAGGGCGGCCAGGAGCAAGGGACGGGGGTGAGGGGGCAGAGGAAGGAGATACAGAATGGAGGGATGGCGGATAGGAGGTTTGGAGATGAGGGTGGGGCGGGAGTGCAGCATCAGTAGAGGGGGGCCAGATTGTACAGTGGAAGTATACATGTCGGAGAAGTCCGAGGAGGGAGTCACAGTGTTACGTTAAGGGGGGCAGCTCCAAGAGTGAGAGCTGCCAAGAGTTCTGAATTTGGAGAGGAAAAGTTGTGAGCACCTTAGATGGACCCATTTGGAGCAGGTGCAGCATTGCACTGACTTGCCCCGCCAGATCACATTTCCAGCGCACACAGAGCAAAGAAAGATGAGGCCAGGGTTGGAATAAACGTTACCGCTCATAAAGAGGAGAAGAAGAATGAGGAGACGAAGAAGGGCAGGAGAAAAGAAAAAGTGAAAACAGGCGACCGATTTTGAAGAAGCTGTGTGCTGCCCTTCTGCGGTCGTTCAGGGGGCAGCATAGCGAAAAAATGAAGGGAAGTGCCCGGGGTAGCTGGGACCCTCGGGAAGGCCAATAGCCATTTCGACCCAACCCAAATGGGGTTGGGGACCGCACCACCACGCTGAGGCGGCTGCGGAGTGATTGTGGCGATAGTCTGGACAGATTTGAAATGTGCATCAGTCAACTGAGACCTGTGTTTAGATTTGTTGAAATTCATTTGGCTGAACGTCTGTTCACAAATATATGAGGAGCCAAACAATACAAGCATTTTCTGTGCCATCTTCCGAATTTCTGGAAATCTGGTGTGGCTAGGCGATGCATAAAACTCATTCAGTTTTAGAGTTTTGAATTTCTTCTTTAAAACGTAGTCATTCTGAAGATCGATCAATTCCAACTGCACTTCTTGTGGTGCTGTTGCAGCGACTTGTGAAAGTAAAGCCGAAACAATCTGAAATGATTTTTGTACTTTTTCGAAATCAAGGAATCTAGGGCAAAATTCGTGGTGCAGATCATTTAGTGATTTGCTGTATTTATTCGCATGTTTAAAGGCTTCTTTCATCGTCAGTAGTGCGGGGAAATGCAAAAGAATTGTCGGACATTTGTGCTGAGAATAAGGCCAATTTTGATTTGAAAGCCGTAACGCTTGTGTACATATCGTGAGCGAAGAGTTCTTTCCCTTGCAGGTTTGCATTTAGCTCATTCATATGTGTCAATATATCCACAGAAAAAGCAAAATCACAGAGCCAATCTCTGTCCTCCAGTTCAGAATAGTCATTAGCTTTCCCGATTGACTTCAAAAATGAGGTAATGGCCTCTTTAAGTTCCCAGACGAGTTTACATGCTTTACCCAAGCTTAACCAGCGCACATGAGAATGGTAAAGCAAGTCCTGATAATCGGAGTCAATTTCCTCAAGAAACTTGATAAATTGGCGATGGTGAAGTTCTCTCCCTTTTATGTAGTTGATCAGTTTTACCACTGCTTTCACTACATGATTGAGCTACAGTACAAATTTATACAGGGCTTCCTGATTGATAATGCAGTAAAAAAAGTTATATCCACCCCAGCATTTTCCTCATTCATCTTGTCTTGAAGTCTTTTTAGCAGTCCGACGTTTTTTCCTGTCAAGTTTGGTGATCCATCAGTGGTAACATTCGTAAGTTTGTTCCATGGTAATTTAAACCTGTCGATCGCACCAGTGACTTTAAGAAAAAGGTCCTCTCCTCGAGTTATCTCTTTTAGCCACTCCATTGCTAAAAGTTCTTCTATTATCTCAAAAATGCCATTAATCCCTCTAACGAAAATCAAAAGCTGTGCCGTGTCTCTTACTTCATTACTTTCGTCCAGCGCTAGCGAATAAAATACAAAAGAATCTGCTTTTCCTTTCAACTCGTTAGCTAAGTGCTCATCAATTTGTTCTATACGGCGAGTTACTGTTCTGCTTGATAAAGTGATTCGTTCACAATTGCTTTTTGTATCTGGACACAAGAGACCTGCTGTCTCAACCATGCACTGCTTGATAAATTCTCCACCGGAAAATGGTTTGCTTGCTTGTGCTATTTTGAAAGCCAGTAAAAAACTTGCCTTGGTGATTGACTCATGAACCGCACTCTGCCGAAAAAGAGTGTTTTGCTGAATCCGAAAATTTGCCACTAATCTCTGAGAAGTGACCTCTCGTTGCTGAGTAGACAGGCTGCTACGATAGTTTGCATGATTGGTGTCAAAATGGCGGCGGATGTTGTATTCTTTCACAACAGCAACGTTTTTTTGGCTACAAAGGCATACCGCAGTTGATCCCACTTCGGTAGAAAAATATTTCGTTGTCCACTCCTTTTTGAACACTCTGCGCTCCTTATCGACTTTTCGCTGCTCTCATTTTAACAATATAATTTATCAACAACTTAGCAATAAGCCTATTTTGCTTAGCATTCCGCACTGACGAAACTGTTGATAAAAAATCACTGAACTAAGAAATACGGTACATTACTAGTTAAAACCAGAAAGCACTGTTGCGTCAAGCGACGCACAAATGTAGCTGTGATATGATAATTTAGCATGTATCGCTATTTAGAGACAAGAGTTATCTAATCTTCCTGTTGAACCTTCACTGTAATAAGTCTTGCAACATGTCGATAACATCCGGCGGGCCAGAATAAAAGACCCGGCGGGCCGGATTGGGCCCGCTGGCCGTAGTTTGCCCATGTCTGCTCTAACCACTACTCCACCGCGTAGATGTACGGTCTAGCAACAATGACGCTACTCTCTACATTGGTAAACTTGCAACTTTTTATCGTTTTTATTTAATGCTCTAAATTTGAAAATTCCGATGTCAGTTACCAAATGTCGTTGACAGTTCGTGCTAACCAAAGCGGGTATGCCACTCTAATTTAAAAAGGATTGACAACTATTTTCAACCACTACATAAATACAATTTTGTGGAAAGACTAATTTTCCAGAGTGTCACACCCTAAAAATAATGTCACAAGGACACGCCGCCATCTTTCCTTTCACCACGTTTAATGACCTCACTTACGTTGAGGCATTTTTCGGACCAGTCAGAAGCAACCAGGGCAAGGCCTTATTTAGTATGAAAATAAACAAAAAGTATGAAACCTTAGAGATAAAATTTACATTGTTCTAGCCCTAGAAGATCTTTTTTTTTTTGTTGAGCATGCTCATTGTCCAAGCAGTAAATATGTGATGCATTCTTTTGGAGAGAGCACAACTTTTCCTAAAACTCCTTGAAAATCTTGGGAAAGAGAGTTTGCTGTTTATCCTCTTGATTGTATTGAAAACTCACACATCACAAGAAAACCTTGAAATTTTTTGTATAAGTCTAGCGTTTAGCCATATCTTTTGTAACACCAACTCAACTTACTTTCTTATTGAGATCGCTCTGCTAATGGTAATAATACTAATTTCCGATTTGAAAACGCTCGTGTATGCGGTTGAGAATACGAACTTAGCATCATGATGAAGAACGGCATATAGGTACCTTAAACAAAAACCAGTGCAATACATTGGTTGTTTTCGGGTAAAGTCTACAATAATTTACTCCAAAGCTTGAATTGCACCAACGCCAAGCTTAAATTAATTTCTTGTTTGTTTTTTTTTTGGCAAATCGTACGTGGCTTGTGGCTGAGCGAAAATGAAACAAACAAAGAATTAAATAAGTGTAGACCAGGCTTTAAAGGCAGAAACGGCAAATAAAAAAATAGCAATGAATTAAAAACCGAATATTCAATTGCTTAGACTATCAACTTTTTTTTGGTCCCATGTACTGCTGCATATATTTTGCCAATGGCAGGGTTTATTCCGTTTCATATTCACTCCTACGGTATTGTTGAGCGCTAATGAGATCTGTGAATTCTGTGTTTAATTTTTTTGGTATGAGTCTACAAGGGAATAAAATCCAAATCTACCTACTACGTAGCAAACCATCAAATCACCACAGAAACGTCCCTGAAAATTGCAGCTTCACCTCGTTAACTCGGAAAGCTGGGGGGGGAAGGGTGTCCGTGTTAACCGATTGTCCGACTTAACCGACGGCCTATATGCCATAGCTTATAAACATGCCTAGGGTAACGAAGTTTAGTTAAAAATGCCGTTATTATATAGGCTATTTTGTTTTACTACATTTACCTTCATAACACGTGAAAAAGCAGATTTATTTATTTTTGTTTATTCAAGCAAATCACCTGATGAAGGCTACGCTGGGCTAGCCTAGCCTAGCAAACAAACCTGTACCGATATCGACTGTTATTTTCGACTATTACCAAGATTATTTTCTTTTACCTTACCTTCATAACATGTAAATATTTAATGTACAGTACAACTGCAGACTGTAAAGGAGATTTATTTGCCAAACATTTTTAAAGTTTTCAAACATTTTTTTTCTCAATCTTGGAATGTTTTTCCATTTTTTTTCTCGGTCATGGTCGGAGTTAACCGATATCCGGCTTAACAGGGTCCGTGTTAACGAGGTGAAACTGTATACAAGTTTTTTTCTGCATTAGTCCTTTCTTCGTTTAATATGGCTTAGTTTTAGGGACCATGAATGCTGCAACACTTTGTTTCGGCGGTTGCGGAGAGTAGTGTTGTGGCTAGGGCGTGAGTTTTGGAGTCGGTATATTTTGATTTAATTTCCATTGCTGGGTTCACCAAAGTCTTTGAATATTCACAGATCTTCTGCTAGGCATTAAGCAGTAACATTTGTAAGGAACAAAATATAATATTAAATTCACTCAGACATTGTTAAAATGTGTCTGGGCGTAAAAAAATCTTCCATGTTTAATAAGCATCATCTAAAAATGTGTGGCAATGAATTCAAGTAAACATGATGTGGTGCTATTCTCGCATTTGAAAGCAGATGAGCTAACACCCTTGAAAAAGATAGTTTTTCCTGCTTGATTACAACGCTTATGGTAAAACAGAACAGTCCTGTAGCACTCCAACTTCGGGCCCCCCCCAAAGTAAGCGCAAGAGCCCCTGCGCACAGGTCATATCACTTTAGAGGTGTAAAATTGAAAACTTGCATTAAGAAAATACACCACAATTTGTACATAAGTAAACAGGCTAATGTCAGAATAAAGCATGCCGATACCGAAGGTGCAAGTCATAAAAAATTCGGCACCGATGCCAGAGTTCAGTAGGACATTTATGCAGACACTGCGAAACGAAAGCAATGACGCTGAAAAACATGAAAAAGTTATAAAAACACAGTATCATTTAAATAGTCTGGAGCGAACCTTTTTGTTCGCAAATGCTGTTATGACATTGTCATAATCAAGAGATCGGGCGCAGTCATTTTCGATTGACAACATGGCTAATGAAGATAGTCTACTGTCTGTCATAGACGTTCTATTAAAAGTTTTGATCAGTTTCAATTTGCTGAAGCTTCTTTCAGCGCTTGCAACAGTCACGGGGCAAGTTAGTAAGATTCCAAGTGCGATGTACACATTCGGATACAATTCAAATAAATGAGTCTTTAGAAGATAGTTCAGAAAGTCTTGAGCCGTATTGAGATTGCGTTTTCTTTGTAAAATTAAAACAAACCGCTGTAGCTCAGCGCTCATTTCATCAGAATCAGTGTCACCGAACTTTTTTTGGAACTCTTTACAGCAAGTAAGAAGAGCATTTTCTTGTTGCACAAGCAAAAGTTTGTCTCGTGTGTACAAAAACGAAAAGGCGGAAGAAACCTCACGTAACAAATTAAAGCGCTCCTTTATTGACATAATAGCCTGGTCTACTAATGGATAGAAAAAGTTGCTTTTAAATTTCAGTTCAGGAGTAGCTCGTTGTTCCTCTTCACCTTGGTAATTAAACAATCTTCTTTTTTTTCCACTTGTTGACGGAGGAAAAGAAGGATCAATATCCAATTCCTGTGCTATTTCAACAGCAGATGTTGCGGCACTGTCATAACCCGTTGTGCGATAGTTTTGCAAAAACTTTTCAGTTGCCTGGATTTCCGTTTCCATTGTATGAAGGGAGACTCCATACGATTGAAAAATCTTGCTTGCTTTATTGACTTGGAATAGGATATCATACCAAATAAACACCGACAAAAGAAAACTCCATTTTGATAAATGAGCTATCAACGATTTTGTTTCTGAGGCAGCTCTTCCATCTTTTCTTTCTATGGAAATGGCTTCCAAGTCTTTCAGTGCCAGCAACAGCTCTTTTAAATTGTATCGAAGAGGTTTGATGCATTTAATTCCGCTTTCCCAACGAGTATCAGATTGTGACTTTATGGACTGCTCCACATGTTTCTTCAAAATTTCCCAACGCTGAGCAGAGGAAGAAAACAGCACATACAACCTTGTAAGTACTCCAAAAAATGTCAATGCTTCCATCGATGAATTAGCACTGTCAACAACAACTAAGTTAAGGGTATGGTTTGCACAGGGCACGTAAACAGCTTTGGGATTGATGTCTAGCATTCTTGCTTGGACCCCAGAATGTTTTCCTTTCATGTTAGCACCATTATCATATGACTGACCTCGACAATCAGACAATTCGAGTTGCAGTTCGGTCGCTTTTTCTAAGAAAGCGTCCAACAAGCCTTTCCCAGTACTGTCACTTATTCTCAAGTAGCCAAAAAATCTTTCTTTAACAACAGCAGCTTCTTCATTACATAGTACATAACGGAGAATGACAGACATTTGTTCATGATGTGACATATCTGGAGTGCAGTCCAAAATTATAGAAAAATATTTTGCCAATTTCAATTGCTGTAAATTTTCTTTTTCAACTTCTGTCGCTAGCAATTCAATTAGTTCATTTTGTATGGTAGGACTCAAATAGTGATCTTTAGTGTTTTTATTCTTGATTCTGTCTTGAAGCTCTTTTAGGATCGGATCTCTTCTTGCCAAAAGCTCAAATATACCCAGAAAATTTCCATTGTGAGGAGATCCTAAGACTTCTTCAGATCCTCTAAAAGCAAGATTCCTTTCCGATAGAAATAAGGCAATGTCGATAAGTCTCTCTAAAACATTTCTCCAAAAACGTCTTTCATTGAAAAAAATATTCATCTCGCGTTTGTCGATAGTGGATGAATTTCTTATCCCTTCAGCTAGCAACATCCATTGACTGCAGCATTCTTGGTGGGAAATGCCGTTTTCATGGTCTTTCACTTTCTTCGAAAAACCCTCCCATGTATTTATACCACTACAAAAGGGGCTTAGTGTTTTTCCAAATAGCTTACAACAAAAGCAAAAAACTTGATCTGATTCCCCAGAATAAACTAGCCACGACCGTGAAACACTTTCACCATTAGGTAACACACGTTTATAATGGTTGGAGGAAAAACGTCGCCTTGGAGTTGTGTTATTATATGGAAAATTCATTATTAGTTGATGTGGTCCACGCTTTACTATATCACATCGTTGAGCATCAGAAATACTTTCAGGCCATTTACATGGGTCATCAGGGATAGGGGTAAATTGAGATTCAGTTATTTTTGATATTGAAGGTTGCGTATTGGCAGGTAAATCACAACTTACATTTTCTGGAAATTCACAATCACTTTGATGCTGATCGTCATAGTCTTCTTTTTCTTGTATACTATAGTTTTCTTCATCCCTCTCGGTACTAGTGCCAGGTCTACTCTGCTGAGTAATCTTGAAAAAATCTGTCATCTTGGGCAATTTCGCTACAGCATCTCGAGCAGTGGCTGCTTCTTTTCTCTTTTGAGCACCACTTTTTGAACGTTTCATTCTATACAATGTCAATAAAATACTTTATCTGCATTCTGCAGTGTATATATATATATATATATATATATATATATTGTCCCGGTATTTATAGCCAAACAGAATTCCAGACCATTCTATGATTGTTGCGTAACAACGGCATTGTTACGTCCATCGAATATTCAAGATTCTACCAGAAAATCAATCGAAATATTCTAGATTCTGCGAGATAAAATGACGTTGCATTCACTTATGATGTCACAAGCCAATTTCTTCGTACAGTTTAAATCGGTTGTAAACAAGTCTGCTGAACTGAAAATAGTCACGTAGCCAAAAAGCAATTTCAGACTAACTTGGGCCCCCAAAGTTGGCCTGGCCCCCCCCCAATTGGGGGGTTTGGGGGGCGGCTGCTACGTCTCTGAAACAGAAATAAACTAGGCCCATTGGGTCTTTATCCTTAGATCAAACACGATTACTTTTCATCATTGGCAATATTGCTTTACTAGATTGGAAGAGCTTGAAAAATTTCAACGTGTATTTTGTATTTAAGCTCCATCAAAACTTTGCAGCAACTTTCATCCATGTAGGCTGGGCGTTTTTACAATTTTAAATAGATTTGTACAGCAAGTTGCTTACTTGAGCTTTTTTCGTAAGTTCTAATTGACTTTGATCATTTTAACCTGTCTGCTTGTTTGATGCTGTTTCGGCATCGCTACTCACATCAATCCCTCTATTTTGCTCTGAACACTGCCGTTTGCGTTCAGGCATTTTTATCCGTAGATCTAAATCAGTGGTACACAAAGTGTTACTGTCTGAGGCTGCGTTATAGACTTCATGTTAACTCACGGTCGCCAGTAAATTAAATTTAGAATTTTTTTAGTTTATGTGAATATTTCAAATTATTTCTCTACTTGGAGATCAAAATTTTGACTGTAAAAGTTTCTGATCTTGAGCAAAGTTTCTGTTTAAATTGAGTTTTTTCTGTTTGTGTGAAGGCAAAAAGGTTTTTGAGGGTGAATCGACAACATATATGAGCACGGCCACCCAACTTGTCACCCATGGCCGCAAGATGTGCACCCCTGACTGGATACAAGAATGCATTTTTTGGAAGTCTTCAGAGTGATCTTTTTTACTGGAAAGTACAGGTGCCATGCAGTAATTCTGCGGCCACATCAGTTGTTGGTAGATCGTGCAACGACTCCAACCCATTTGAATATGTTCCTCAGCAAATATCCAGCAACAATATTCTTTACGACTATCTTCTCTACGACAATCCCTTCGTTTTGCTTTCACAAAGAAATTTTCAGGATTGATCTCTTTATTGCTCTTTGAGCAGTTAATAGCCTCTGCCCTTTTTTGTAGTAGTATCGCTAGTTTCACTACTTCACACCATTTCAGGTAGAGTTGTGCCGTTGAAAAGGTCAGCGCACGCAGCTTTTGTGCAACTTAACGAAGTAGATACTTTCTTTTACCTCCATGACATATTTCATTGCCCTCAACCACCATTCGGTCTTGTAGCACTTTATCACACCATATGAGCCCTTCGTTGATTTGATTCATTTTAAACACTGCAGCTGAGCAAGTAATTTTAAATTGTGTTAGCATTGACGGCAACTGATTTGTGGTTTCGGCAGTGGACACAACATCATGTGAAAAACCGAAGTGGGCCACAAACTCACTGCTGATGTTGTTGCCGCCTCGCCATTTGATGTTTCAAATGATTTGATTGGATACTCTGTGAAAAGACTTGAAGAGATTGTATCTTCTTGTTTTACTCCATTTTTGGCAGATGTTCTGGCAGGCGACGCTAGCAAAGTAGTGTCAGTGATACTTAAGGAATTTACCTCTTTGAGCAATTCGATATACTATGCCTCAATTCCTCACCACTCAGTTGATGGAAAACTTGCTGCACTCTACGCTAAAATCAACAGTCTTTTTTTGTAACAATTAAGAGCCATAAGATCTAGAGGTAGATTGCACTTTTACATATCTCGATACGCTAACTCCTTTCTGCGGTTACAACGTGCTTTGCCTGATGAAGTTGATTCCGATTGTGACGTGTGAATTCATAAAAAATTTGACAACAATAGGCCGTACATTCTTTTAGTCATTGACTATACTTAGTAAATTGTCTATTGCTCACAAAAAGTTGTATCTGAAGAATAATTTTGCTAGTCGGTCACTTTGACGATGGCCAACAAAACTTTAACATACCGGAGTCATCAAAGCAGTTTACTTGGTCGGAGGTTCATTGGTGAATTCAATATCTTCATAGAACACTGAATCGGCAAGGACTACAGTTAAATTTTGTGGATTGGTATACAATATCTTCGGGAGCTTACTCGTAATGTTACACCTCAATTTAAATTGTATCTACTTAAGATCTTTGACTGAATAGCTTTACATAAAGCTATGCTAAAGATAACAAGTTGTTCTATGTAAACATAAAGGTTTTCCGTGACACAGAGTTACGTAAGTTATAGATTATATAACAACAAAAAATTATTTTGTTTGTGGTACGTAACGACTCCTCCAACTCTTAAAATTTCCATCATACGCAGCATTGGGGTTAATTTGGACCCGTCTTTGTGTGCACACTCGCTGTTAGTGTGTACAAGGCTCTGCAAACTGTGGCCTGTGAGTGAAATTGTGCAGTCCGCATGGGGATGTGACCTGTGGCCCTGGTCCACACATTGGTCCCCAGCACCACCTTAGAAATTCAACTCTTTTGAGGCCGACTTCTCAACAACCGATCTTCACATTGAACACTCTGCGCATACGAGTTCGATTACCACACAATCAGATATTCACTTTACTATCTTTGCACTTTTTAAGTCAATCTCCAAAAAAAATCTTGACTTTAAAAATGTTGCCTCTTTGCCCGCGGTTTCATCCGCCTGCAAAAAAGTTTGCACACCTATGCACTAACACGTATTAGAGTTTTGTTGAAACGTACAGCCAGGACTATCGTCGGCCTAGAAAAAAAAATAAGCAGGCTGTGGATAAACGATCTTTTCGCGTGAATTTTCGATTTGCACACCGAATATCAGGTGAATACTTCTTTTTTGATGACACTACTTTAAAATACTAATTAGACACATTTTTCGGTACTACTATAGAGTGAGATCTACCGACATAAGTCACCTACCGAGATGCAGGGTGAGGTCTACCGCTTGACTCGCACCTACCGAGGTGCAAACCGCGTAAGGTTTGGGTTAGGGATAGAACCACTGCCCCAACCCTAACTCTAACCCTAACCCTAACCCTAACCCTAACCCTAACCCTAACCAATGATTTATTTGTGTCATTCTTTGAACACATACATTCCACACACAAAGTGTGTGGAATGTATGTGTTGTGTTTGGAATTATTATAGCTATAGTAGTAAGTGTGTAGCTATAGTGTAGCTATAGAGGGGTGAGGGATAAATAAATCAGTGGTAGACCTCACGCTATAGTAGTAACCGGAAGTAGATCTCACGCTATAGTGTGGTAGACCTTACGTTATAGTAGCACCCATTTTTCCTCAAAAGCTTGGTGAAGACCTTATTTTTGGAGGTTCTTTTAACCCGTAAATTTTCGAATCAAGTACGATTTCTAAGACAAAATAGGCACGCAACCCAAAAATAGGCACGTTTCTTAGAAATACGCAGATTTTTATTTCTAAGATAGCGTTTTTAAAAATAAGCTCAAATCTTAAAACAAGCACGACATCGTAACCCTGCCCATAGGTCAAAAGTGCGTTAACAGTAACTGATCTTAACAATTACCATTTTCTGTTTACGACATCTAATCCATGTGGTAATTGGACTGCCGGATATGCAAATAAGATACCATTTTGAGTTCCGATATAACGTAAAACTACTTCTGCTTGAAAATCAGCATTTTCATCACGAGTTCTCCACATATTCTCTGCGTACCAGGAAATATATACATCGCTCCTTATCTCTTTCTAGAGGACAACAAAAAATTTTTCAGAAATTGTTGATAAATAAATTATGCAAATATGATGGACATACCAAACGTGAGATGACAAAAGTTTTGGAATTTGCCAAATGATTATCTACAGTAGTTTTCAAAATAGTATGACTGTAATCATGCGCAAAACCCAATTTTTTAGCAGTCAAATTTTTTCTGGCTGCACGCATTTGAAAGGTTATATTTGTATCAACAGTAGTTTAATGTTGTTTGTCGTTATATTAGTAAATGGTCTACGACAGTAATGTACGTGCCAACTGATGCTTAAGTTTAAGCGCTTCGTGTCTATTGCGGTATGGCCTAAAAATGTCAATTTTGCCCTGATGTCAATCTTTCGTATCGGCTCTACAACAACGGCAGCCATAATTAGTCGATCGCGCGTTCAAAGCTTAGAACGACCTATTTACGATGATTTTTCTCAATTTGATTAAAATCAAACAATCAGGAAGTTTATTGTATGTCACATTAAGCAGTGAAACGTAACTTAAAAATATTTGATGACCCCACGCAGTTTTGTAGGCACGTGCTAAATTTTTATCTCTTTTGCTGCTGCCTTGCAAGGTTGAAAAGAAAAAAATTCAACTTTATCAATTTTTAATAGTTTTGACTCATTGAACTGCAAATATATCAAGTCCTACGTTAAACTTATTTCATCCTAGTGGTGACAACACCGTCTTTGCAGTGAACGTGACAACATCATCTTTGCCCTGAAATGGTGGCAACATCACCTTTGCGCTAAAAGATCAACGCGAAGTGAATAATGTCGATGCACAGTAATAAAATGCTCAGGCTAATTAAGCAAACAGCATTAAAAAAATTTGATGTGCTCTTAAACACTCCAAGAAAAGCTGAAAGCATGTCAGTGAAGATAATGCTTTGGAAAGTTGACATTGCGGGTTCAAAATTCTGTATGAGCAGACCGCAAAGATGTGTATTAGCGGAAACTGTAAACTTTACAGCTTACCTTTACAGTGTAAAGGAAACGAACAGGAATGCCAAAGCTTCCTATACGCTATGGGCTCATGACACTTTGTCTTAAAAAAGCGTTAATCCTTTTTTTGATATTTTATCAATTTTGACTATCCCAAAAAAGACAGGTATAGTTTTGATTAGACTCTTCCTTTTTTTACAAAAACATTGGTTTTTTGCTTGATTTGATGACATCATTAATATTAGTTCTATTTGACACTGAAAATTGAAAGGAAAAAAGAAGGCTTCTTTCACATCTTTTTATCTCTCAGCTACGCTACAACTCGTATATAGAAAGCAAAAACTCACTTTTAAATTTTTATTATTTGCGCTCCGACCACTCAAATATTGTACAATTTCATTTACATCTTTTTTTGTCAAATCAGATGGAGCGATAGCGTTGTTGTCTCTAAATGATCGTCTCGATATATAAAGGGAACCGTGATCTGAGAAAAAATAACTGGCTTGTCTTAAAATTCTAAGACGCTAAGAATATGATTGCGAAACATATTTATAGGTTCCTTTCCAAAACCGTTTTTATCTAAAACAGGTATTCATAAAATCAGGGAGGCATAGATGGTTCACAGGGGGCGCTGGACCATGGTGGGCGTTTTCCTCTTGAAAAGACTAAAAAAAATTTCACAAAATGGTTCTCTGGTTTGGAAAATGACAACTGCTGGGAACAAACTACCTTTAAACAAAAAAGATGTCACGTATCGAGGGGGTTATTTTGTATAATAGTTTGTTAACATTATCACGGGGTGTGTCACAAAAAGTATAAAAACCGCTGATCTAAAAAGTATTCATAAATCAATACCATCACCAAAACGCAAAAGCTATGAAAAACATCGCAAAATACGGGAAGATTGGTTTAATTTGCGGTTCAAACAAAGTAATAGCAAGAGTTAAAGCATCGATTTACGGTGCATAAGACGATGTGAACTTTCTCAATTGATTGGATGTAAGATGAGTAAAAAGTTGAGCACAAGCCGCACTTTGAACATACTGTTGGCTTGAGCTTGAAAGCAAACGGTGATTTCGGTGGCGATGCCACTCCAAACAAAACTCCTCGAGTGCTCAACTTACAGTCTAATAATGATAAGCCTAACACTCAGTCTAACGAGCCATACCGTCCAATGATCACGCCTTCAAAGCTTACGACGACTATAAGTGGGTTGTACCCCCTGGAAAAGACATAATGTGATGTATTCCTCAACTTGGTGGATTCTACCAAGCTATAGATTAATAGGAGGTAAGCCAATTGATTCAAGAATAATGTTTGAGCTTGGAAACCCTGAAAAAAAATCGAAGCAATTGTTTCATGCTTAGCTCCATTTCCGCTGTGTGCTTTGAGGACCTTTGGCACATATATGTGCCATGATTGTTGATTGTTACATCATTATGACATGATAACCAATTATCTGAAATCCATTATATTTCTGTTGTTACCAAACAATTGCGGCATTGTTTCAAATTTTATGAATTAAATTCTTTTGGTCCTCAAAGGGTTAAGACAATTGTAGAAAGCTGAAAGTATCCACAAATGCCTTTATTTAGACAACAGCGATATCCCATAAGTCATCCTTCAGAAAATCAAAAAACGACCGTAGCGCTAAAAACAGTGCAATCTGAATACTATTTTTGTCCAAAACTTCTTAGAATTTTCCAAGTTTTAACACTTTACCTGAGAGGATGGGTAGTACTGCTAGTGAATTTCCTATTTTTAGAATTCAATGAGCAGAGAAAATCATTAGTAATCGTTTTTGTATCTCACGGGAAAACGAACATGGATCTGCCATTGTTTTCCTGAATATCACTTTTGCTAGCATATTGCCTCACCTTTTGAAGATACAGTATTAACATGAGAACAAGACTTTGTTGGTGGAAATAAATCAAACCGATGGTAGTGCAGTGTAATAGCTTGAAGTTCTGAACCTCTTGGTTCCTTTATATCAAATTGCTTAGGTTTGGCTGTAACATGACACACTATGTATGGGCTCTCCATAATCTAAATAAACTTTGTCAAAACAGGTAGCAGTCACGCATGACAACACAGAAACTGTACTGCCATTAACTTTCGGCTTCAAACTAATTTGCCTGATCAGCGAGCTTTCAAACTTGAGATAGCTCGATTTTACTCATCGCCATGTTTGCTGGTGATTTGGCCAAATTAAGTGTCTTATTCTTCCTTCGGGTCGTAAACTACTAAAAAAATGGTTTTCAGCTGCTTGATAGTCGCTTTTGGCATTCAAAAAGGTGTTTTTTTTCTTCTGATTTTGGCAACAGATTTAGGGACCAAACTGCAAAAAAATTTGTATAATAGTTCAAACTTATCGGAGTAGAAATATGATAGCCAGTAAACTAAAACATTTTATTTGAAAACGTCTCGCTTTATACTTAAAACATCATCAGTTATAATTAAAATAGTACCTACGAAAGGTGCGAAATGTTTTAAAATAAAATGTTCGCTGGTTTACTGGCTGTCGTATTTCTACTCGGATTAGTAAAGAAAGATCATTTTCATGCTCCTAATTCAAACTTGAATTTGACAAAGGGCCAATCTTCTAGAATAGAATGTAGGCTACATTTGTAGCTCTAGCTACTGTTGTTGTAGTTGTTGCTATAGGGATACTTTATCGAGTTGAAAGAATGGCTTCTTTGAAATGCAAAGATATAAAGTACACGCTTTGTCTTTCGAAATTTGGCAGCTATGGTCCAAGGCTGAACCAGGAATCGTATATAGAAAAAAACTACGCAGTGTGCAATTGCTTACGCAACAAGCAATTAGGGGCTGTTCACAAATAATGTCATATAAGGCTTTTCCATCCGATTTTCAACCTCCTTTCCCATATGAGGCGTTATTACGTTTTTTTTAAATCCCCTACCCTTTCATGTGGCCCGCAATGTCTAAAAAGTACTCTAGCAAACTTCAATTCATTATACTGTATTATTGGAATAAATCTGTGAAAAAACAATATCTGCTATTCCCCCATACCGCCATATTACACCAGTAAGCCTGTTTCGCCCCTCCCTCCGCCCTGGAGGCGTTACAGGATATTTGAACGGCACCATACTCAATCAGTCTCTATTGCGAAATGTCCAGTTATGTGGAAGTCATCATAACTAATCCGTATCGCATAGAACTGTTTTAAAAAAAAAATTGTTGTATCTACTGCGCTCCTAGATTTTATAACTTGCAGCTTGTTAAAAACACTGCCAGGAATGAGATTCAAACCCTCATCTTCACCGACAAGTCGAACCGTCATGGCCACTGCTTTTAAAGAGGATTGCATGACTTAAATGAAGTCGCTATCAAATAACCACTTTGGCCATCACCGCACGACAATCAATCTAGCCAATTCTGCTATTTGAAAAAATGGTGTGATATTACTTTGATTGGTAAGCAGGCTGAATGACATTTTACAGATTTAAACAGTTGAATTAGCCATGTCAAGAGTCGAGCTGGGATGGCCGAAGTGGTCGAGGCGTTGTGTCTGGCTAAGTCATGCTCTACACCAGGGGTGGGCGGATTAGCGGACAGGACCAGCGAGCAAAATATTGCTTATTTTACTGATTTATCCAGCCCTTCCAAGCAAATTTAAAATGCATTGCAGACGAATATTTTAAATTTTCAGTTGTTGATTGTTTATCATCAGTTGAGACTACAGTGCTCCTTTCAAATACGAGTCGAGTGCTTCGTCACTCAGACACATTTTTTTACTAGCCATCATACCAATAACAAAGCAGCTCGTTTAAGACATCTTTGCACAAAAACCAGAAAGAATTCCGCAGAATTGTCTTTAGAGCTAATTGGTTTTCAATGTGACTGCGCTTCATGGAAAATTTTTGTTACTCAAACTGATTCATGCTTCACAAAACGACATTAAATCTCAAAACTTCAGGAAAAAGTCACAGAGGAGGCTTGTGTCACGTAATTCCACACACTAAGTGAGCAAGCATTTTGTGAAATGAAAATTTTCAAGGCCTCTCGCTGACACATACATCCCACTTACTTGATGCTTATTTCATATCTGTACAAAGAATTGTTGCAAGTCATATCCACACTAACATCTAACTTTAATGTCCATTGAAGGACCCATTTACAACGTTCGCTTGTAGACACGATCAAATTCAACGAGTCTTTTTGTTGTAGTCATAACCAGGAGGCTGTTCAAAAATCATGCGATATCTCCAGTGCGAAGACAGGAGCAGAATCGTCATAGTAGTATTATATTGGGAGGGGGGGATGATAGATGCTGCTTTATCACAAATTTGCCACTATAATATGATGAATTAAAGTCAATCGTTTGACTAAACAGGTTTTTGTTGGAACTCCAAAAAATGAAAGTTTGCTTGAGTACTTTTTGGATATGACATGTCACAAGAGAGGGTAGGGGTTTACAAAAACGTCATAACGCGACACATAGGGGAGGAGTTAAAAATCAAATAAAAAAATGTTATATGATTTGTGAACAGCCCCCAAACGGCTCTGCCAGTGTCGGGAGACATGGCTACCATTTAGTTTTGTCAGGTTTGAAACATCGATTTAGTCGACTACGTCGGCTTTACCCAAAGATCATTTCTGAAAGCAGAAGCAAAAAAATTGAAAGAAACGGAGCCAAAGATGATTGATGGGAACACCAACGAAAAATTCTAATGAAAAGGTTCTTGTCTCGGTCTTCGTACTCTTGAATCAGGACTGGTCTCATTTACCCACTCTATATCATTTCACAAATTCTATTTTTCTCTTCCAATAACGGTAGAAGCTCAAAGCAAAAATTAGTTATGGAGGCCCTAGTGGTGGTTGTTTTACGACTAAGAAAATTGATTTAGAGGTATGCAAATTTCACAATCAATGCGACTTTTCTCGTAATGTCATTTGTGGTATCAACTTCTTTGGATGCACCTATATGTCTTGACCTCGGCGTAGGGCAGGGCGGGTATATCTCTTCTCAAATGCCATGCATTATACCGTTGGCTTAATAACCCGCTTTCAAGCAAAACATTTTTCTCCGCATAGTGGTACGCATAGACATATAATACTGCTATTTTTGTTTTTCAATTGATTTCACCTCAAACATTGAATTTTTTGAACTTTGCCCGCAGTACCGACCTATCTGCTTTTTCCCTCCTTTTCTCTCCACGACTTTTGGTCCAGGTCTCGGGGAATCGAGCACCATTGTCTCCCTCTATGTCTTTGTCCCTTAAAGGAGTCGAGCAACAACAACAACAAACTATTTGCTGTTTAACTAACGTTGTGCTTGCTCACAAACAGTAAATAATTCCACTAACTACATCAGTTGATGATATTAAGTGCGTGGGGTCACAAACTCAAAATTGAAAAAGGACATTAAAGTGATTGGCAAATATATTTACAGGATTGAGCAATAAAGTTGTATTTAGAGCTACAACCTACGACTTTTTCGTAATTGTAGGCCTAGTTATGAGACCTCAAGCCTTTGGCTGGACAAGTTTTTTTTACCTGAGTGAATGCCGTTAGGGAGCGAAAAATGACCTAAATCTTAGAGTCCAGCATCTACAGTTTTGTTTTTACGATAGATTAGGTTATAGCTTATAAGAGAAGTTCCAAATTGTATAAACGCACGACAGACACAACTAGCACATAAAATTAAACAAGGCACCGTATAAGTTAATTTCCTCTAAAAGGCTCTTTGCACTGGCTGATTTCTAAGAAAAGTTATTAAGGATGTAAGCTTGCGACGCTCTTGATATCTCAAAACGACCAATCAACGCGTTGTTACGACCCATTTTAAAGCTTTTTGAAGCCTTGTTACGACCCATTTTAAAATCACGGACATAGGCTTTGGGTAAAAATTTTTTGGGTAAAAAAGCCTTTAGGAACCGAAAGTTCCTTTCTACGGGCATAAACGCGGCCAGAGGAAGGCGACCTGACTCGGAGCCCAGAGACCAGCATCTGCAGTTCAGTTCTTACAATAAGACAGTTCAATTCTTAAATTGATAACCAACCGACCAGTATTTGATGAAAAAAAGGAATACAGCAATTTTTTTAAATCTTGCAAGATTCCACATGAAAACTCGGCATTTTGTTCCACTTTACTACGCGTGATAAAAATGCCTTACGGAGTATTCATGCACGTGATATCACTGTACTACAATGATACTTTAACGTGGAATCTACCTACAATTCAATTAGCACAATTTTCGTATTCGCCTTTGCATAACAAAAAATCAGATTCTTACCGGTTTGTCAGTACAAATGTAAATTTATCATTTACTTTGGCAGGCAGCAAATCACGGATAGGCTTTACTGTTTACGTTTGCTATTAAAATCGTAGTGGTATAATAAGTACAGCTGCTTACTAGTGCTTTCGTTAAAGTTGTACAAGATAGCATTATGACGATATCTAGAACCATAAAGGAAAGGAGACTTATTGAAGAGTTAAAAAATGCCTTCATAACAATCCTTAAATTTTAAATCGCATATTGTATCATCATTAAAGCGCAAAACGTTAAATTATTTTTATTGGAAGCAGCTTGTTAATATTTCTTTATCCCTTGAGCATTTTTATAAAACTTGGTTCTATCTTCTAGTTTCAGATCTTTTCACTGACCCTAACACATCTTTCTGTCATTTTCCAAAACTGGCCACGATTTAAAATCCCACATCAAGAGTATAAACACAACTATTAATTGGACGACTCGAAGAAAAAAATATTGCCTTCAGTTTTCAAATTTTAAAACAAATTTAGCATCCACTTAAAATTGTCGCAGGTGCCTCAACGCAACACAAGAAGCTGATTGATCTACAATGTGACTTCGATTAAGGAAAACGTGAACTCATTTTAACTAAATCAATTTTTTGCTTCATAAAATCGATAGTTCTCAAGTCTCAACCAACTGTGAAGAACAGGAATTGCAGTGAGGAATTAGGAGTCATCTTAATGCAGAAGTTTGCAAATGGTGTGCTGCAAACTTGCAAAAGCCTCAATTTTGAAAATCAACCTGTGCTGACTAGGTGACCCTTTAATGAGGGTTGGGTGGGAAATTAACTTGTCTTGCAAGCTTTTTTATTTCTATTTATACTTAACGGCCTCGTTATTTTGGAGACAAATTTATTCAATGTGTCATTTGTTTTCATACATTAGTTGAATGCATGGCAGAAATAGTAGCAATGATTTAATTGGATTGGGGTTGTGGCAATTAGAAATTAAGCTGATAGTGGGTAAAAACAAAAATACGTTCAGAACCATTGCACCTAGTGGAATCAAATTTTTTAAATCGCCAAAGATGCAATAGAAAATTTTTGTGTTGTTTGATTTCGTGTGCAGATGCGAGCTGACATTCTGTGCCTAAAACTTCAACAAATCTCAGCACAGATCTCACTTAATTGATAAAGAATTTAAGTCCGTTTTGAAAATTTTCACCACACGAAAACATAGCTATGATAGATGGATGAAGAAAACTACGCAATTGCAATGCTGACATTGAAAAAAACATAAACTTTGAGCGTCATTTTGTTTGTTTTCATTTTTACATGTCAAGCACTATGAATGCTACGACACTGTTACAAAAAAATTGCATTTTTCTCTCATGGGGGACCCAACGGTCAAATTCAAAGTCTTCTGCCCGCACCCCATAATGCTTGCCTATTCTCGCCTTGCATGCTGATTCTCATTGCAGATGGTAAGCAGATGAATTAAAAGATGTATCTACTGATAATTTATATCAAAAACAAGTGTAGCGTCATATATGCGTACCGGTGTAATACTTACTGGCGCCCAGGAGTAGGATATGTCCAAGTAAAACTTTTGCACTTCGTAAATTTCTTTGCCGACGAAGCTTTGCACTCGAAATGCTGCGGTTGTCTGATTGCCCATCTTTCGGCTGTTGTTGAAAATAAATTGATAGCTGAGGTGTAAAGTTGGCGACAGCAAACACAGGCGGTGAGCAAAGTTAGCGCAAAAGATTTACGAGCCATGTGCGTGATGTAATTTTTAAATATTCTCTATCCTTTCGGCTTTACTTTTGACATCAACGCTTAGATTAATGTAAAAAGGTCTATTGGGCTCACAAAATGGTTAAGGAGAATACTGTTTGTTTCCAAAGAATAAGAAAGAGGCCTTAATCGGGATAAAATTACACTGATCAACACACAATTTGTTGTCTCAGATATTAGACTTGTTCTAGGGCAGGGGTGGCGAACCTTTTTTTACAAACGTGCCAAAATATTATAAGTGACGTAAAGCAAGTTTATACCGTGCCAGTAACATTGAACAAAACTAATTAAAAATCTAAACTATGCAAATTATTGATTATATTTATTACCATAAATCATAATATGTTAATGAGATTTCTGTTGCTGTAATTTAGATGATAAGCGTTTTATATGTGATTCATACTCTGTCACTTTAAGTAATGCACATGCAAATGAAGACTCATCAATCAAGCTACTTCTCAAATCGTTTTTGATCAAGTTCATTTGCGAAAACAATGATTCACAACAATACGTAGATGAAAAAATTGATAAAATAGCAATTGCTAATTTTTTTAGACAAATGAAAGTATTGGGAATGGTATCCCATGTTTTCAATACTTTTTCTTTTGGATTGCATGTTAATACACCAACTGCTCTATCGTTCTCTATTAATTCTAAGTCTCTTCTCAGATCGATAAACTTTTGCTTCCATATAGAACTAGATTGGAAATCAATTAATTGCATTTCTATATCTTCCAAATCTAGCCACTTCAAGCTTTCCAAATTTAGTGTTTCTGGTGATGTTGAGTCTGGATGCAAAATAAATTGCGTTGTTTCAGCGAATTGCCTAAAATGTGTAAACCTAGAATTAAATTCCTTGATTAACTCTTGAATAGCTTCACAAAACATTCTTAATACTGTAGTTGATTTATTCCTTGTTCTAGATGTTCATTAGATTCAAGTTGTAAAAAATATTTCTTTGTGTTTTTAAAATACTTGAAAGTTTTTGAATCAACATCTCGATAGAAAACTCGTAGTTTTGCTTTGAATGCTTTGATTAAATCAAACATGATAATAATGGTTTTATTACAACCTTGCAAGCCTGTGTTCAATTCGTTTACATGTAAGCACAAATCAGTAAAAAACATTAATTTTAAAATCCATTGGTTATCAAGCAACTCTTTATACTTTTCAATAATTTCTTCGCTAGTTAAAAAAATTATAATTTCATCCAATCATTCAACAAATCGTTCCAGAACTTTTCCCCGACTTAACCATCGTACATTATTGTACATCAGCAAACCAACATGCATAGAATCCATATCGCCAAGCAGTTCTTTAAATTTTTGTTTGCTTAATGGATGAGCAGCCATTAAGTTAATTAGTTTTGTTACTACATCCATAATGCTCTGCAGTGATTTAAAATCAGTTTTTGCACATAATACTTGCTGGTGTATAATGCAGTGAAAGCTCAAGATGGAATGTCCAACATGCTGAGTAAATAAATTGATTAATCCATTGGTTTTTCCTGTCATACTACCAGCACCATCTGTTGATACAGACACTATTTTAGAAAGATCAAGTTTTCTTTCATTCAGCTGTTTCACAACAGCATTGCATATGTCTATCCCTCTTGTTGTTGTTTCTGATGACGCTCAGCTAATCAACTCTTCTCTAATGGTATCATTAACCAAATAACAGCCAAAAATTGCTAAACGTGCCGAGCCTGTTATGTCAGTACTTTCATCAAGACAGATAGATAAAAAATTACAAGAACTTAAGTCTTTATTTTGCTGGTGAGAAACATTGTCAGCCATATCCAAAATTCTAGCTTTCACTGTATTTCTAGATAACGGTATTTCTTTTATTCTCTGAATAATTTTTTCTTTTTCTTTAAAATTTTTGAATAAAACCGGTGCACATTCAAGCCATGCTTGTTTGATAAATTGTCCTTCACTGAATGGTTTTACGTGTTTGGCAATTTCTTTTGACACAATATAACTCGCTGCAGTAACATTTGAAGAGCCTCCTATAAATTTCATTAGATTTAATGATTGCATTTTCTTCTCCTTACAAGCTTTAGAAATAATTTCTCTGTGTTCTTCTTTCGTTTTCAAATAAAGGTCTTTATGGTTCGTTTCGAAATGACGTTTAACTGAAGATGTTCCACAAACAACTTTATTACAACACAAGACACATACTGCTTTATCATCACTGCTAATCATGCCATACTCTTCAGTCCACCAGCTTTGAAACCCTCTACTGCTAGATGATGATAATTTTAGCTTTTTATTTTCTCTTGACATATCTCAGGTAAAAAAAAGGAATAATTAATTAAAAAAAAAAAATCCAAGTTTGTGATCTAGCAAAGTTTGAAATTAAATTTATTTCTGAAAAAATATATATTCCATGTGTAAAAGTAAATTACTGTACTTGGTTTCTTCAAGCTGTTAGCAAAATTTACCAACTGTTGTAAATTTCTGTTTCAAAAAGAAACAAACTAAAAAGAAAACAATGATACCAAATTACACACTCTCTTGTTTTACAACCGTGACGTCACAAAGCAAATAAATGACAAATGGAAGAGCTTTGATCTGTTCTGAGAAATCATTTTAGTCTAACTTGAGTTTGTAACTCTGCTAGATGGTCACTGAACTAATGCGCGATAAGAAGTTTCATGTGCCGTGCCAGCAAAAATCAGCCCGCGTGCCATATCTGGCACGCGTGCCATAGGTTCGCCACCCCTGTTCTAGGGTATAGCTGGGGCGCTGATTTTGAAAAAAACATCGGTTTTTTTGTATCAGCTCTAGCTTTTGAGGTACGGTCTAGCCCTACAATTCTGAATTTTATCTGTTGCGCCTGGGCCATAAACAAGAAAAAAGTTTTTTAATATTGCATAAAAGTATGTGAAATGCGCAGTAGCTAACTATTAGTGTGTTAGTGGTATTTTTAGCAATACGAAAAATAAAAAGATCCAATGATGGCAATAAACAGCACATAATGCAATACTTTCTTTAATACTTCACTATTACATAACATCTCTATCTAAAAATCTTCTTTTGTAGGACGTTCTTGAATGCTTAGGATTAGGACAGAGTCATTGCAAACTCCGATAAAAACCTGCCAGCATTGTGGCATCCCATCTTTCTTGGTACCTTTCCTCCATTACTCTTATAGCCTGGTGAAACCTTTCACCCTGCTTCTCGCTTAGGTCACCGAGATTTTTCGGAAAGTGATCCAAATTGCTATGCAGATAGTGGAATTTGGTGCTCATGTTGCAACCAAGATCTTTGAAGCTGCTGAGCATGTTGCTTACCAGCTCTATGTAGTTGCTTGTGTTGCAATTTTCCAAAAAGTCTTAATTACCAGCACAAACGCTGTCCAAGCCACTGATTCCTTTCGGTCATTTGGCTAGCAAAATGCGAATCTTTCATAAGCTGCCTGATCTGCGGACCATTAAAAATTTCTGCTTCAATCTTTTTCATACTTATTCCTGGGAATGTACTGCACAAGTATCGAAATCTCGTTCCATCTCTATTCAATACCTTGACGAAGTGCTTCATAATACCAAGTTTCATATGCAATGGAAAAAAATGATCTTTTTGTGGCAATCTAGGGTTGGTGAATGATGTTTTTGTCGCCCACAATCATCTCTTTTCTCAAAGGCTACTCTGTTCTTTTCCAGAGTTCACTTTTTTACTTTGCTGTCGCACACACAGAGAAAACAAGGATATTTTGCATAATCGCTTTGTTGGCCCAGAAGAAAGTTTACCATTTTTAGGTCCACACATATCTTCCACTGATGTTCAAGGTTGCCATTCTTGTAAATTGCATTCTACTATTCCCATTATTTGTACAAGACCCCCGACATTATTATAGAAAAAAAGGTTGTTTTCTGTGGAAAAACAGGACAGCAAAACTTTTTCTTTTGTATGATAAAAAGTGATGTCAGTACCAGGTTGAAGATTTTTCTCAGTTAGCCAGGAAGCGTTGACTTCAGAGGTCTCTTGCGGAAGATTGAGATCTGTAATCAGATCATTGAGCTCGGCTTGATTAAATTGTAGCGGTGTAGCTACTGCGCCCACTAACTCACTTTCATTACTATAAAACATTGCTGCATCAGCATAACTACTAATTTCATCAGAGCTTCCTGTAAGTTCTGGTAGATGGTCAAACGCAGAACCGGAACTTCATCTGAATGTGGGATAGGCCGTCTTGCTGATTCTAATTCGGGTTAATGTCTATTTCCTTCTATTTTTTCGATTAATTGCTTGCATGTTAACCATATAGAAATAGCAATCGTCGTCATGATTTTTAGGTTTCCTCCAAACCATTGGGACATCAAACTGTAAACTTTGTCTCTTTCCATTAATCCACTGACGCAAAGGCTCCACACATGTTTTACTAGGAATATGGGAAGCCCATTGTATGTCTTCTCCAACTTTGACGCCAAAGTAAGCTCTCTTCACAACAGTAGAAATATGTTTTCTTTGTTTTTCAAGGTATAACTACCACAAATATACCAGAAAATATCTGGGTGATTTAAACAACATCTACGCGATGAAGCCATTGAATTCAAAAATTGATAAGGCAACTAATCTAAAAAGTAAAACTTTATTACGTCGAAATGCTGTATGTGGAATATTCTCTGGATATGCCTACATTGCATGTACTAGTACCATTACAACAAAATTGTATAGAAAGCGATCTGCCGGACGACAAAACAATCTGAACTCGTATAAGATGTCAAGCTTCTTGATCAAATCTTTTATTTCTCTATAAACATTCTGCTTTAAACTAAACTTCTTGAGGGAAAAGTTTTGAACAAAACGGTTTACCTGTAAGGAGAGTTTAACCTGTTGTGGATAAAAGGGTAATAAACTTTCGAGATAAAAATATCTGTTATCGGCTGACAGCATTAAACCTTAAAGTTAGCTACGAAAGCAATAAACTTTGGCTAATGGCTAGCTGAATACTTGAGCGTCCTTGGAGTAAGCGGCTAGCTTCTTTATTGAATCAAAAACATGTTGAAACAGAGTTTAAGTTAGCCTTAGAAAGTTTTAAATACTTTAGGTATGTCACTTACTTAGAAATTCTAAGGGCACATTTCATAAAATAAAGAATTGATTGTAGTAAAAATATACTTTCTGTTGAAACTGTTTTTATAAGATAATTTTCTTTGAGATTCAGTTTTGGAATACGTTTCACGGAGCCTAAGAAAAAACACAATAATAGCTCTAACAAAATCATGCGCAAATATACCATATCTCAAAAACTAGAGCTGATGTGAAAAAACCGATGCCATTTTTTGGAATCAGCGGCCTAAATATACCTTAAATAAGTCTAACATTTGAGGCATCAAAGAAAAAAATTTTTTTGTTGACCAGTGTTATCCTTCATAAAAGCTTAGAACAATAAGTCATGTCATCGATTGCAAGATGTGGTTTCTACCATACACTGAAAAGTACATAGTGCACTATTTCCTGTTTCTCTTCTCGAAACTCTTCAATAAAATTTTCAAAGCCACAAGGAGTACTGTGCAAACAAAGGCCATGGGGTATAATTTTTACTACGAATTTCGACTAGAAAATGCAAAAAAAAAGGAATCCGTCTTTGAAGTGCATTTTTTACCGGAAAATTAGGATTAGCTTAAATAAAATGGTAACGAATGCGAGTATACTTGATATTACAGTAGATTCTTCAAACTTTAGTAAATTCTAGGACGAAACCATTAGTATAAAGTATCCGACTTCTAGTCAGGAACCACGAATTTAACTATTTTGTCAAATCACACCAACAAGTTTGCAGTGTTCACTGATCTTCTGCCTAATTTCTCAGCTTTTAAAAGTACGAAAAGAATGAAATATAAAACCGTGCAGGTTTGATTTAGACATCTCTTACATATGTTTTGGTGCTAAAAATTGTTACAGTAAATAGAACAAAAACGGCACAGCCAAATATTTTACAAATAACTACTTAGTAATTAACACAGGGCATTTCAAAAAAATTGACATCATTTTGTAATCTAATAACTTTGCCAGTTCCTGTTCAAATGACTTTAAATTTGCCCAGCTTGTGCAGAAACGAGCCAAAATTTTGTGTTTAAGATTTGATATATTTATCTTTTCAAGTGTAGAAATTTTTGACTGATAAATTATTCATACTGTGTTCAGATCTGTGTGTTTAAATGGTATTCACTAGCAGAGAAAAAGCGTTTTGTGTGTTGAAGTATGCTAGAACAGGCTCGAACAAGACTTTTCTAAAAGTCACCAACAGCAAAGTAAATTTGGACCTGGCAAAAAAAATTCAGAGACGCAGGCGGTTTGTGCAGAGCAAAAGGACCTGGACGAACAACGACATGACGTGTACCATATTACAAGCGGGGCGCACGTTGAATATTTGTGAAATTTTTCATGGAGCCCACGTGCCTTTAAATTTCTTAGTCAAATCTACAGGAATAAATCTTATTTTGGTAAACACTAAGCGTACTTAGTCCCACTTGATTTGACCGTTTAGTTTCTGTAATATTTACATGTTAAATGATGTCAAATTTTTTAAAACACCCAATAATTCAAAGAAACAACTACAACTTGCTGTTGCTGGATATGCTGCAAAACTTTAGAAAAGCCTTCATTTCTTTCAAAATCTCGTGCACTGACCAAAAGGTTACTGCCAGTTTTAGAATCAAACGGGCTAAAAGGATGGTAAATAATAGTTCCTGCAAAGCATATTGTTTTAATAAATAGAGAGTCGCAAAAAAATGAAAAATAAAACTCTGTTCTAAAAGTTTGGCTACAACAAATTGAAAATCTCTTTTTCTATAAAGCGTAATTTTGTGTGCCCGCCCGACTTTTTTCCTTTGGATTAGCTGTCAATCGAAAGCTGAAACTTGGCACGATGGATCATCTTCTCAGAGAGCTTCATAAAATTGTGTTTCATGGTCGGTTTTATGACAATTAAATAATTTTAAAATGCGCCAACTACAAAATAATCTAAACAGAAAAAATTAAAGAAAACAGCAACCTTTTTTTATGATGCAATTTCTTTTAAATATTTTGAACTTTTACATATTACATAAGGATATCAGTTTTAGCCCATAGTCGAGCGGCTAGCAGTAAGTCAAAACGAACCTCGTTCAAAAGTAAACGGTACGTAAGTCTTGTGCTTTGTGTTAGTTGGTTTTATAAAAGTCAAGCTTAACACTATTGGGGGGACCTCTTGGCTCTTGGCAAGCCCTGCTGATGAGTCCAAAAGAACGAAACGCGTCCAGAGATGTCTTTGTAAATTTGAAAATATCTCTCAATAGCATTGCTTCCTTTAGAAGCCTCGCGCCTTCAGTACTGGCTTTGTTGTTTTGTTTCTCGCTTATACAGTAAGACGCTCTCTATCGATTGTAACCGCTTGGAGCTAGCAATATTATCAATCAATTCTGAATATCAACAGGATCAACAATTAAATATTTTTCCAAACATTGTAATAATCATCTTAAAAACACCAAGCGTGGGGTTCGAACCCGTATCCATGTGAACTAGTTGAACAACGGATAACATCTTGGCTTACAGGTGTAGATTTTACTGAAATCGCCACTTTGATCCATGCGATCATCCCAGAACCAGGGCAGACGTAGTCTTGGACTTGAGGACTCAGGGGATTTTATCTCAGACCTGTACTTGCAGTTTTTACAGACAAGTTCAAGTTTTATTTAGTTAAATGTAACATGAAATGGTAATTCTTGTACTGCAGGTATAATAACTAAACTGTAAAAATATTTTCTTCGTGCATGTGACATAACAAAAAAATGCTAGTAGCTGTCTTTCAACTGCGTTTGTCTTGATTGCACGCTCGCATCTGACGTATTTTCCTTAGTACCGATACTGTCTTTTTCATAGTGGTGAAGTGCATCACTGATGTGTACATAAATTCATGGTTAAGGAAACCCTAGTTCGTGTTTGAAGTATTGTGTTGGATTTGGACTTGTCTAATAATGTCTGCCAGTCCAATGTCCTAGAAGGAACATTAAAGAACAAACTTAAACGTAAGTCAAAACATCACATAAAAATTTAGAAGTACTCGCATACAAGGTGCAAGTTGCTAGTTGCAAGTTAGCATGGACATAGACACACTATCTATTGATTCTCAGTCAAGGACACAAACTCACTATCTATAGATCGCTGTATAGTACAGTATGATTTTGGAGATTATTTTTGAGCAAATTTTCTATTTTACTTTAGTGTGAAAATGGAGGAAGATCCTTCTATATCGGAGGTGGGTTAAAACTTGCTCATTAGCAACTAGCACCTTCCATACTTGCGCATTTCAGGTGATTTTTAAATGTAATGTTGGCACAAAAATTAGAGTAAAATATGTAAGGCACTTTATTTTTTGATAAATTGATAAAGTCTTTTTGACGATCCCACACTTCTATGAGGACTTACCGATGTGACTTTTTGTCCATATCGTGTGTGTGTCCTTAAATGAGACCCTCTTGATATTGGTATTTCTGTATTGCATATTTTGTTTAGCATCATCTTTTTACACATGATGGCAAATTTGTATTGTACAGTGTTTGCATTTTTATTATTGTGTGTCTTGCATAACCACCTGAAGAGACCCATTGAAGGAAAAAACGGTCGCGGTTTATGAATTGTTTTATTGTTCGACATCATATTAATGAATTTTTTGAGCAAATTGTCTATTTTACCTGACAAAAATTTAGATAATCAGTTCTGTTTTGGTTTTACGCGTTTTGATGCCTTTGACAAAGAGAATAAAAAGCTTTAACTTTCTTTTAAGCTTTAACTTTAACTTTAAGGTCATTTGAATTTAGTTTTCCAAAACTTGATTGTCACTTTTATAATTTTTGCTTGATGACGCCACGCAAGCTCTAGAAATCCGATTTTAGATTCAATGGATACATGTTCAATTTACTGACAGCCAGACCAAAGGGACAAGCAATCTTGTCAAACAAGCTTTTTAAATTTTAATTGCGCTCAATAGTCTAATCACAGAGTTGAAAGTATTAGCGAAGCCAGAAGCACATTTTGAGGCAAGGGGCCAAAAATATGTTTTTCGGTCTTGTGGTTTCTAAAATTTGTTGCATAAGCTAAACTTTCGTTTTGGAGATCGATATATTCTGACCCCAAATTTTGACAAAATTTTCTTCAAGGTTATCAAAAACGTTTTTTGTAAATAGTTTTGTAGCCTTTATGAATAAAAACAGCTTTATTTCTTCGCCACAAAAATTAAAAAATTTGTGAAGGATTATGGCATCTATGCCCCCATCCTTGCTAGGCCTATGCTTTCAAGTTTATAACTTTACCAAAGAAGATTAGACTGAAGATTATGGTAAATGAGTTGATTTAGAAACTGCTAAGCAGCATCGAGGCTACAGCATGGTGTACTGTTAATTTGGTTTGAAAAACAAGATAAAAATTCTAGTATCAAACTTAGTCTTGGCCAATTTCGTGGCCAAGACTAAGCCAAAACCTGAATTTTTGCAATGGTGACTTTGTGCAGCTACAACTAATAACCGTGTTACTCGATTGTAAGCCGCTGCGTAGCAAGTTGTTTTGGTCATTATTTTTTACGCAATCAACTCCCGGCGATGACTTAGCGAACTAAATGTTGACCACGAACAAGCTTTTTGAGAGTCTCGGCAATACGCTAAAGATATCTTTGCTTGTTTCCTAGGCCTCAATAGCACATCACAAATTATCTCGAAAAAGATGAGAAACAATTTGGCGCTAAATGTCCATTGCCATAGAGCAGTGGTTTCCAACCTTTTTCTGTCGCGGCGCATTTTAGAAAAAAACGAAAATTATTTGGCACACCTCGAATATTTTGAATACAAAATTTATTCAAATTGGCCGTTTTTTACATATCACAACGAAAAATTAAGACAATAACCGTAATTTAGCTTGTTTCCAGGAAATTCACTGTACTTGCGTCTTTATGACAGGATTGCAACAATTCTGTCAGTGAGAAACTTGTGCTTGATGTTTCTTAGCAACCATTTCAATGTCAGGACGTATTTCAGAGAGACAAACCCTCATTTCTTCTTCAATGCAACAAAGCCGCTCTCGTTTTTTGGACTTCATATTGTGGAGTGTTGAAGATCCGAGCTCACATACATATGATGTCGAAAACTGCATCAGAATGGTCAAAGACTTTTTGGCTAATGAAAGATATTCTTCTTTGACAGCAATCCAAAATGTATCTATTGGCACCCCAGCATGTTTGATTTTAAGTCCACGATCACTGGAAACACATGCCAACTCTTCTCCTTCACATAATAAAAGACATGTGCTAGATGAATGCTCTATAAAAGGATTTCGAACCCAGTCATACTCATCGGTCTTCAGTGATGGGAAATAAAAGTTAATTTTTTCTTCCAGAGTTGTTAAGTGTTGAAATACAATGGAGCTAATTTTCTTTATGCAGCTTTGTCGTACTAAGGGGAACATCTCAAGGTTACCATCTTTAGCTCTGTTTTTCCAAATTGCAACTTTCTTTTTAAATGCAATCAGCTTATCTGATGAAGTCAGAATGTTTTCTTCTCTGCCTTGCATGCTTGTGTTGAGGCCATTGAGATGTGCAAATATTTCTGCCAAATATTCTAGCCTTGAAAGCCAGAAGTCACATTCCAGATATTCACAGAAGTGTTCATGTTCTGTTTTGAAAAATGCATGAAGTTCCTCGTGCAGTTCATATACACGCCATAGCACCTTTCCTCTTGAGAGCCACCTCGCTTCAGTGTGCAGAATCAAACGTTTGTGCCGAGAGTCCATATCAACACCAATTTTCTCAAAAAAACGAGACTTCTTCGGCCTCATTTTGATGAAATTAACCATTTGAACAACTTGTTTTAAAACTTGACTTAAGTCATCTGGTATTGTTTTTGAAACAAGTACTTCCCTATGGAGGAAGCAGTGGGTTTGCACAACATTAGGATTTTCTTTTTGTACGAGTGATACAAAACCTTTAATACTGCCAACCATACTTGGCGCCCCACCAGTACATATTCCAATGCACGAGTTCCATGATAAATTCCATTTTTCAAGGTAAGCAGATAATACGTCAAAGACGTCTTGGCCTCTTGTAGTGAGTGACATTTCCTTGCAGCACAAAAATTGATTTATTATTTGATTTCCATCAACGAAACGAATAAACGCAAGTAACTGTGGTTTGCCGCTGATGTCGGTTGATTCGTCAACTTGTAAAGCGAATTCAACGGTGCTTTGAAGTTTAGTCTGTACAGTTTCCTCGATATTAGCAGACAAATCCACAATACGTCTTTGGATTGTATCATTTGACAGGGGAGTCTTGAGTATTTCTTGTTCGGCTTTGTCACCCAGAATTCTTTTCACTATCTTTCTGCAAGCAGGCAAGATGATCGCCTCAGCCAAAGTATGTGATCTTGTTTGCTGCGCGATCATTTCGGCGACATCATAGGAAGCAGCTTGTGCCTTTTCAGAAACAGTTAACAATTTTTGAAAAGCGGTTTTTTGTTTGGATTGTTGCTTTAGTAGTCTCCGAAAATAGTTCAGATTTTTATCTTGAAGCTGCGAGTGTTTGGTTACAAAATGTCTACTTAACTTGCTGGGCACCATATCTTCGTTTGACATTTTTTCGCCACAAATGACACACAGTGGGAAAGGTTGATCCTCACTACCAGTCCAGTGAAATCCATATTTTAAATAATCATCGCAGTATTGACGTTTTGGTCGAGTTTTTGGTGCTTTATCACAAGGCTTTGCTGCCTTGGAACGTTTACTTTCTGATTCATTATCATCACTTTGTTTCCTCTTGATAAATTTATCCATTTTATTGAGTAACTTAAAGCGCGACAAGTATAATATCTTGACCGAGTGCAAACAATTTAGTTTAGTATCGTACGGTAGTATTTAGGGCACAGTCGACTGGCTTAGATGTGTGTCAGTGTTTGTATATGTCACAATCGCCATTTATTTCATGCATTATTTTGCGCAATGCAGCCACACAACGAACCTTATTCAAGCGTAAATTAACTTGAATGATACATTCACCAACCAAAAACAACTCAATTACTACCAACAATATCGTTACTGTGCCGTACTGACTAACGTCGGCGGCGTGGAATTTTTTAAAGCGTACATGTACTTGATTGAACTTAACTTCAATATTTTTTGCGGCGCACCTGAAGACACCTCGCGGCGCACTGGTGTGCCGCGGCGCATAGGTTGGGAACCACTGCCATAGAGTGTTAATTCGATTTACACAGGTTCTGACCTGCGTCCAAATACATTCCATACTGTATATTGCAAATATTAGATTTTGCCCAGGAAGTGTCCTCTCACAACTCTTTTTCATTATGCGTATTAACAGTATTCAGCAGCAAAGTTTCACTGTAAACTGTGCTGCCACTCAAAATTTCCAAAAATCCCTGCTGCAAAAGATCAGAAATCTCTATATGACTCTGCACTGCTTCCATTTATCTGGAGATGGTAAACAAAATCCCAAGACTGTGAACAGTTTTGCCTCAACATTTGAATGTTTTCTGATTTATTTTAAATTTCTAAAAATTCCATCATTTCGGCTTAGATGTGTGAGGCAAGAAAACAAGGTAACGACTTTCTGAATCGTCCCGACTTTGTCACATCTGCTGGAATCTCGGGTTGCTGCACTACTGCCAGATATTTTCAACTAGTTTTTCAGCAAAATGTCTTAAAATCTTGAGATAAATTTCCACGATTGGCAACTACGTTGGCAATTCAGCTGAACAAAAATTACGTGATTAAAATTGTAAATTGACAAAACTGGAAAATCCTTACGTTTTATTAAAATTTTTGAAAAAATCCCTACGCACAATAAAAAACCCTGCAGGGATTCTCTACTACCTACAGTTGACCGAAAATCCCTACAAAAGGCATCCCTGGCTGTATGTGATGTTAAAATTGCCAATTGCAGGATCAGTCATTTTCTTGAGCCTGTAGATGATACAGTGGTCAACAGCATCTTTGGCTCCGTAAATACCTGATCTCCTACATGCACTCGAACGATTTAAGGTGGTTTTAAAATCTAATGCTGGTAGAAAAATCAAAGTAAAATATGTAAGGCACTTTGTTTTTTGATAAAATCCGACCGAAAAAATTATTCCGAAATAAATTTACTGGTACCCAGGTAAACTTTGAAGCAGGTGAAGATGTTTAAGTATCTTGGGGTAACAATTAAGAGTACTGGTGGGTACTTGGCAGAGCGAAAACCCCACACTCGCATCGGTAAATGAAGTAATGCTTGAGCCTAAACGTTCAGCCATCACAAAGCGATAGCTGTCTAAGCATGCCAAGCTTTCGCTTTTGATTTTCAAATCGTAATTTGTTCTTGTACAAACCAATCGCCTAAAATCATAGATAATAACCAAAACTAAGAGCACGATTTCGAGTGACAGCTGTGAAAACGAGATTTTCGAAAAGAATAAAAAATGTGTCATGTATAGATAACATTTGCTGCAAAACTAGTTAATAATCTCTGCGCATTGAGCAGCTTCGCATTCTGAGATTTCAGCTACGTTGGTTTGGCAAGTAGATTGCCAAAAGAAAGGCACGCTATGTACAGTACATTACCATATCAACTTGAAAATGGCTGCTTGGTTGCGAGAGAACTATAAAATGGATGAGTTATGTAAATATCTTGGCTTGGTCGCGGCTTGCAAATAAATCAGTTGATATAGCGGATTTAGCTTAAGATTGAAAGATTTATGGGAAAAATCGATAACTACTGCCCACCCGATCTACTTAAGAAGAAAAGCGGGATAAGTTGTACATGAACAGTACTTATTATGTATAGTTATTTTGCTCACCATCATCTTTCATTATAAAAAAATAATCAAATACGTCAGGGACGGCCAAGGACAACGATGAAATAAGACTTTGATAGCTTAAATCAATTGCTACAACTCCAATCAACGAGCGGCTGCTGAAGATAGGTTTGCTGAGAGTTATTACAATTCCTGTTAGAAAAAAGTTGGTTGTATTTCTTTTTCTGATGTTAAACATCCAATCTTTGCAATTGGCACAAAGGTGCCGTAGAGTAAAAACAGCCTGCCATGACGTCTCTATAATTTTTTCTTACCCGGAAATTCGTGCTATCCTGTTTACAAGGGCCATTTTCCCAAAATACAGCGCAATTATGACGAGTCAAATGATGTTTTAGGAACTCTTAAAAATGTGAGGAAAGCGCACATTTTAGAAAATAATGTCAGTTATGTGGCTGCGATGTTTTGCTTTATAATATACGATGCGTTCAGTGTGTTTAACAAAGATTATCAAACTTTTTTGGCTACGTATCTTTCTGCTGATCCTAAACCTGTTGGGTTTCCCTGTCTTTTCTTAGCTATAAGACTTTTTTGTCGTTTGTTTTGCCCATGCTTGACTTGCTCGAGTACTCCGGTTTAACAAACCCTTTTCAACTTTATAACTATCAGTCAGACCTTAACCACATTACTCAGTGCATTGCTGCTTCGCAAAAGCAATAAAATCAGGCTTGCAGCTAGGATTTTTTTAAGGGGAAAAGGGGGTAACCCAAACTACAACCATTATTGTCATTGAGGTTTTTTTGGAGTTTCTGGAAAGAGCTTTCTCATTTATTATAGTAAAGTGACGTAGCAAAAAAATGGATCCTCAATATTGTTCACTTTTCTTCTAGTTGCGTACTTGATTAGCAATAAATAAAAAATTTCGGAAACACGCCTTTTTACTGCAACACATGACAAACCCCTTTGCATGTATTAATTTCAAGAGCGTGAGGACGCAATATCAACCGTTCATTTAATTAAATCTTTCTCAATAACAAAAAATATTGAATAAATTAGCTCAAACCATTAAGTATTAGCGTCTTTACAGTTAGCAGTAGCGCATACAAAAGTTGGACATTGGGCTACTCCCTTTTCTTTAGCCAAGTCAAAAAAAGCAAAATAATTACCTTAATATCTTTGTGCGGGGTAAAATTTTAGATAAAATTTTGAGAAATATCTATGTCTTTATCTTAATTGTTCTCCCAAAGTACCCATTTTTGACAAAACTCTAGATGACCTTCAATAAAATGTTTTCATTTGGAGGTCATGTCCCCCAAAAAAATCCTCGCTACACTAGTTGCCGTCAGTCAGATATCCAACTGAGTTGGCAGGGTTTTAGTGCTGATTTCAATTATTTACATTTACAAAGCTGAGGCAGATGTGTAGAGCAACATTTTCGAACCCGTTTCTGCTTTTCCGATTTATCGAAAAGTCCCTTAAACCGGTTGGTAAGGCATAAATTTACGCTGCTATTTATTGCCGTAAAATCTGCCAAACAGTATAGAAATCATTGTAAAGGCTAAAGCATCATTGAGAAACTCCAACTTACTGTTGCCAAGAACAGGAAAGTAAGAAGATGTATTTAAAGGGAAAGGGCCTTAAATTTTCTGGATTTTTTTGTGTGTTTTTTCTTTCTTGGTTTTTACTTTAAAATGTTTTTTGGCCTAAATCTTCCCAGGCCCGTAATTCTTAAAACAGTGACACGATACCATCTTCCAGCCTTGCTGCTAGCTTCAAAAGAAAGATTGGTCACTTTGTGCACTGGCCTTACTCTCATTGATAACGTCACTATACATTCTTGAAAACAAGAGTTTTTGCGTTAGACCTATATTTACCTGATTCTAAAACATCTGGGTAAGGTAGAGACCAAGCTATGGACCCATTTGCGTTTCTAAATGCATTCGGATTAGGCTCTTCCTTTTGATACAACAGGGTTACATTAGCCAAATCCTCACTGGCAGTGCTTAACAATCTTATGCCTTTTCCACCCTACCGTAAATAAATTAACAGTAAGTGCCTAATGTGCAATCGGCTTATACAGTATTAGACAGAATCATTAATTAGTTTTGACCTTATAGTTGTATTAGATAGCTTGTACGCATGTACTAGAGTATCGTATGAGATGAAAACATATACAGAAAAATACACTATTAAAAGATTGTAAATTTACATCAGTTTGCATTATGAAAAATATTCTATTTTGGGCAAAAAAAGTTGTAAAAATCCTCGAGGATTATAAAGAGACTCGACTTTTTTTTTTAATCTACAATACATTGAAACATTGCTGCATTACTCCAAAAAAGCTCCACTTGTGTAATTGAATACAAATAAATTATTGCATTGGCGTTGATAACATTAAAAAACTCAAAAGTTTATCATGAGCAAAATTTTAAGAGTTTTACGGTTATTAGAAATTACTTTGTAGAAAGGGCAATGCAATCGAAAGAAATGCTTTCAAACAATATTGAAAAGTTCATTCTGAGGTCAAAAAGTTGCAACTTCCTTCAAAAGTAAAGATTTTACACATTTCAGAGGGAACATTAATTTTCTGCTACCCTCAATCATTTGGCTTTGATTGTACGTAAAACTTGTCATTGTGTCCAGACAGACCCGCTTCAAAGTTTTTGAACCATCCGAGAGGAACTGCTGTAAAATTCTTATGACAGAAAACCCGAGGCATGTAAGGAAATATTTATCATTTTACACTCCAGGTAAATTTGGAAAAATTTGTCTGAAGTCGCAACCAGTTGATCTCTGCTGTCAACAACATACCTGTGCAGTGTTTAGAACTGTCAATTGTTGCAAAATGCGTAAATCTGTGTTAAAGTAGTAAATCATAAATTTTTGCTAATATCACATGTCAGGCGCAAGCATACACATTGCTGAAGTTCTCATTAGATCAGGTTTGATTTAGGAGGTCTAGAGTAGGTTAGTTAGTGATAGAATTTTACGAGTAAGTTATACATCAGCATCTTATATGTCACCTAAAGTTCCTAGAACATATTTGTTCTGACCGCTTGTGGAAGGAATGAGATTGAAGGATTCAATCCCTACAAAGTTATGTCTTAACCCTTTGAACCCTGGTTTCTCTGATCATTCCCGCCTTTAACACGAGCTTACAGGGTAATGACGATACACCGGCTTACACAGGCACAGTACGGTACACCGACTCAAAGGACGGTACACCGGCTTACACTTTACACTGGCTTACAGGGTACTGACGGTAGATCCGAAGGCCGGTCAACCGGCCTTTCGGGTCTATAAGGCTTCTCAGTAAGGCCGGTTTTCCGACCTGCAGGTCCAAAGGGTTAAATCTGTTTTCTGATATCTACTAGCCAATATTCAAAAATCCTCCTCCTACCCCGAATTTGCTATTATTGTGCAATCTCAAAATCTTTGGGAAGGTTATCAGGCTACTTTGCAGTGATAACCAAAACATTTACCGACCGAAATCTGTTTACTCATTTTATGATAAAATGAGGGGTATTCATTGAAATAATATATACGTTTTACTAATATTATCAGCGCTTTGTTAAGACCAGTGAGGGCTCTGCAGCACCTTCATTTAAAAGGGCACTAAGTCGTAAAAAAGGTATTCAGAAGACAAGAGCTCATCATCTCGGAATCCATGCTCCTTCTTCAATGCATTCCAGGAAAGTTTGCTGTAACAAGCAATATAGACACCTCTTCAAGATTTTTACTATATCAGTTTTATCAACAGAATTGCGAGTGCTGTTTTTCAGCTTTGACCGTTAGCTTCAAGTGGCAGGAATTGAATTATGCAGACTTTAATTATACTGCTCGTTTTTAGACTAAACAAATTTTCTTGCATTTAGATAAAATTACATCTTTACCGAAATTTGACCACCTGAAGTTTATGTTTTAAATCCACCCGTTAACTAGCAACTTACCAAGAGGACCGACGGCAATTGTTGCAACTCTAACTTTGTTGTTGTGTGCTTTCTGTTTTTTTTCGAAAACTTTATAAATAATTGTTTCATTATCATTTGCTTGGCCGTCAGATATGATCACCAAGACTAAATTTTCTGAAAATAAGAATTTATTTAACTCATTTAACACAAGTGAAACTGTACGTTCAGCAGATTGCGGAATTTTGTTTGTGTTCTTGAGTTGCCATTTAGCAGCTACACAGAAGCCTAAGAGTTGCTGTGATCAGGGCAAACCGTACTTTGCGCTCCAAAAACACCGTAATCTTAATTGTATTTGTTGGTCACCCAAGTAACAAACTGAAAGAAAAGCTGGTAATATGAATTTCGTTTGGGCTCGTATTTTGCGTCTTCAAATCAGCAAAAGCTGTCTAGAGAACAAACACTATCAATTATACAATCAAGTTGGGGTACTTGTACCAGATAAAAACTGTTGAAAAATAACAAAAAGTTATTATCGGGTAGTTTTATTTGTTGGACGATAATAAATGTTGTTTTCGAAAGTCAAACCTAACAGTAAACACATTAAAATTGTACAAGCATTGTCAAGAGCGCAACTGGTATGAAGAATAAAGCCTATCCTCTTCCCATCTCCGACTCAAAACATTTCACTTTACAACAGACTAAAAAGTTTTCTTTATTGGTTGAAATGCACCAAAAAATTTTCCATTTGAACGTCTCTTAAATGGATATTTTGTTACAACAGCATCTTGAAAACGGTGAACAAATTTTTGTAGAGTCAGCTATGTCAGTCATATTGCGCTATAAAAATATTAGTTTAGTTGGCTCCGCTGGTTTTCCGCTAAGAACATTTTTAGGACTAGTAACAGAAAGCTGTTTTAAATAAGAAAAATGCCCGATGTGTCTTTAATCCCTTAAGATCGTATTTTTAAACTCAGACTAGCCTAATTTACAAACAATCATCTTAAAACTTTTATTCAATCTTTCCTGCAAGTAACCTACGAGAAGGCAAAAAGTCAAAGTTGGTTGCAAGTGCCGAAATCGTAGTCGTTTCTATGATTTAAGAAATGAATGATATAACCCACTGTTGAGCTTATTTCATAACTTGGCCCTTCTCATTTCAAGTTCCTTGGCTTCACGATATGCCAAGCACTGGTCTCGGCATATGGAGAAAGAAGCCGTAATTTCTTTTAAATGTTTTCAATAGATCTTAATTCGCTTTTTAAGCAATTTTCAAGCAAAAAAGTTTTGTTGCGTTAGATTTCACTTACTGTTGTGCCTATTGTTTTCTTCTGATATCCCGTCAAATTTAGGAATACAGTTACTATTTCTCTAATTACGAGCTCTCTACTTTTAAATCAAGATTGGCTTTATTCACAAAAAGTTTGCAATTTCGCAAACGTTGATTTATATCTTTTTTACAAAGGAAGAGGGTAGAGAGGTAGTTTAGTCAGTGGACATCAAAGTGCCACTAGTTCCAATCTCTCTATTTTTACTTTCAAAGAGAGCATCATTTTTTAAACTTTTATTCCTTCCATGAACTGAATACGAGAGGGGCACAAGTTTAAAGTTGGTTGGGCGCCAATGTGATGAGTACGTTTGACAAAAATAAGCAAGTAAGTGGTAAACCTATTCATAGAAAACCTACTTTTTTCTAATTGTAGTTGTGACTTCAAGTTTTTTCCTTGGTTAAGAATCGTGGGCAGAAAAAAATAAAGCATCATAGCCCTAGTCTTATTCAACAATGCTATGCAAGTTGAGTTCGTTTTTGCAAAACATATATCAATTCTTTACAACGACCGTATTCACTTCACATTATTGCAATATCACATTCTAAGTAAGATTTTGGCATAATTTTGAGGAGCTTGCCTGTTCTGTGATGCTGCAATTTTAATTTCAATGAGCGTTACAAATCTTTGCTTCCTATCTTTTCTAGCTATTCATTTATTTTAAAGTCAGCCGTGTTTTTACAGCCCTTTTAAATAATATACCTTCATAATATGCATTGTTTAAAACTATTGTTGATTGTTATAATTTACCACGTGAGATTTACAGATATTATTCTCGAAAAGTGGTTTATGGAAGTTGAAAACGTTTAAAATTTGACGTATTTTATTTATTAAAATAACTTTTAAATTATTAAAGTTGCTTGTTATAACTGCATTTTGGATTTTCAGAAAAAAAAAAGTAAAAAGATCCTTATACATGAGTTGCTAGTTGCTAGCCAGCAATTTTCAAGGTGATCTCCTATCAAGAGGGATCTGCCTCCAGCATCAAAGTACAATAGAAATATTTGCTCAAAAATGATCACCAGCATCATACGGTACCATACAGCAATCCATTACATCATGTCAATAACCCCCTTGGTAGATTTCTTCTGATTCGACAACTAGAATTTGATAATCGTATTATGCAAAGTTTTCTTCGGAAATAATTGCATTTTAGCTTTTTTGAGACAGAATTTGGGGAGCCGGAAGAACTAATTTTTCGTGCCGCATCCGGCCCAGTGCGTCATCAATAATATCATGCCCCAAAATAAACTCGAGCGAAGGACATCCAAAGCGCATTATTTACACCAAGTTAATCTCTGAGGCAATCGGAAATCATGGATTCGCTTTTTCGTTAAGGCAAGCAAGGTCCGATTGCACCAGCACATCCACACTTCTTCAAACAAAAACTTTGCAACGTTGCAAACGGCCGATCTCTATGGAAACAGGGTATTTCGTACAATTAAGCTGAAGTTCTAGTATGCATCATCGCGAACAGGCATTTTCCGTAGCGACCCCTGTACAATGTCAAAGTACTCTTTCCAAAATCTTTCCCACATTTACCCACATAACGTTCTGGCACCACTGTCATTAACTCTACTCACAATCCCGACCAATCTAATTTTAATCAAAAAGTTTTGGTTTGTATGGCTGCACCGGCTTCACCATGAAGCAGTTGTGAGAGAAGTAACCAGAGCTGTAGTGTCTCGAGGCATGTCTCGGTCTCGAGGGTCTGAAGTCTCGGTCTCGTTTCGGCAGCTTGCAGTCTCGGAAAATGGGCATGTCTCGGCCATATTTAAAGGTTTGTTTCAAAATTGAATAAAATGAGCCAAATTTCTGACAATTTTGCTTTACAGTAAAACCCACGTTAATTTTAACTTATGCTGAAAAGAACAGTTTTACGTATGGTAGCGTTATGGTAAATGCGTGTGTCACGATGTATAATTATTGCTTTATCAGATGACAAGCGTTTTTTTTCTTGTTAGTTTTGGTTTTAATTGTCGATTTTTAAACAAATCCGTTTCTGTTTCAGTAAATTTTGCATTTTCGTTCTCATACTAGCACTACAATAGCAATTTTTCTGGGTTTCTAAAAGACGGCTGCTGCTTGTGGCCGTTTATACTCTTTGTCTCATTTTGCATACGGCAGAATGCGGAATTTATCTTTTTATGTGAATTTCGAAAAAAGCAATACAGCAGAGATAGGCTGCGTCGTGCGCATTCGCATTCTACACACGAAATAACAGGCGATCGAAAAAAGCGGCTTCACGTTTGAATTTTGCTAGTTGCTGCCAAAAATCGTTTTCATCACAAAACAAATAAATCAAATGGGATTTTCCAATCAACGAACATAAACTAAACTGGAGATAAAGATGAAAGGAAGTAAGCTTGTGCTTGTTGCTTATTAAATAGCTCATTGCTGGAAACAGGACCAAGTCTTTTGAATTTCGATTGATCATCACGATCGAAATTTAAAAATGATCAATCAAAATTCAAAAGACTTGGTTCTATCTCCAGCAATGACAACACAGCCAGCATTGAATCGCGCCTTGCTTGACTTAGTCTTAGTCAAAGCCGATCTTATGCCGAAGTGGATATATAACTAATATGACCAACTGGATCACAAAGACCTCGAATGTATGGTTTACCAAAAACAGACAAACAAGGCAATCCACTTCGCCCTGTACTGTCTATGACAGGTTCGTCCCATCGTGAGCTTGGCAAGTGGTTGGCTGGCCTATTGCAACCTGTGTTGGAGCGATTTTCGTCACATTGCGTATCAGATTCGTTTACGTTTCCTAAAACCATGCAAAATCTTGACATCGACTCTAATGTCTTCATGTGTTCTTTTGATGTGGCTAGCTTGTTCATTAATGTTCCCCTTGATGAAACCATCAAAATATGTTTAGAAGTCCTTTACGATCAGTCTGATTCCCAACCAGTCATACCAAAGGACGTGTTTGTTAAATTGATAAAGAGCGCTACATTCTAAGTTGAGTTCAGCTTCAACAACACTATGTACAAGCAAACAGACGTAGTAGCAATGGGATCACCACTTGGCTTGGCTTTGGGTAACATCTTTGTTGGATATTATAAAGAAAAGTTATTTTATCAAACGCAGAAGCCTCCAACATACTTCAGATATGTTGGCGACACGTTTGCCATCTTCGATCACGAAACTGAAGCAGATGAATTCCTGACCAAACTCAACTGCCTTCATCCATCCCTCAAATTTACCTTTGAAAAAGAGAAAGACAAATGTCTACCGTTTCTTGATGTTTGCGTCGAAAGAACAAATGTTGGCTTTAAGACCAGTGTATACCGGAAACCCACTTTCACCGGTCAGTATTTACGTTGGAAGTCCTTTAGTCCTCTCAAACCTAAAATAAGTCTAATATCTACATTGGTGCATTGAGCCCTCATGATTTGCACCAAGCGTAGATTTAATGGAGAAATAGAACGGATCACGAAAGTATTACTGAACAATAGCTATCCTAAAAATGTCATCAACACTCAGATCGCCAAGAAAATCGCTCAGTTCTCTACCCTTAAGCGATTCGGCCCAGAAAAATGTCCGGTGTACTTGAGGGTACCTTGGATAGGTAAGCCCTCCACAAACTTAGAAAAACAAGTCAAAACCGCCGTGGAAAGCTGCTATGGTTCCGTCAACACCCGCTTAGTCTTTACGTCAAAGCGCGTGCTGCCTGTGGCCCACAAGGATGTTCTACCTACCTCTCAAAAAAATTTTGTCATAAATGAATTTAAGTGCCACTGTGATAGTCGATACGTAGAGCAAATATCTCAACGACTACAGGATCGCATCAAGCAACATCTTCCGCAATGGTTAAGACCACAATTGATCGGTCCACGCCGATTTCAACCGCACAGATTGTGCAAACCAAACGACACCAAGCCGGATTGTGACTCTGCCATTGATCAGCATCTTTTAGATAATGATCAATGTGCATTAAACTATGATAATAAGCGGTTTTCAATCCTCGCCGCAGCACGTAGCTCTTTCCATTTTCATCTCCTAAAGGCTGTTTATATCAAGACCAGGCGCCCGGTGTTATGCAGACAGAAAGAGTTTGTTTTCACTCTCAAACTCTTTCGATAAATATAATCGCGGGGTTGCCTGTTTTACAACTTGGTAATGTTGTCGGTCATGCTTCACCCAAAGATGTTTTGCACCAAATCGAAGTTGGCCTATGAAGTTATCGCCAAGCAACAATGCTTCATGTAGATGAATTTTACACATAGATAAACTTACTTTTTCAGTTTTATTTTTTAATCTGCAGACATAGTTTGGAAGAAAGGGGCTACGCTCTTTTAAATTTCTTAAACGTGATTTAAGGAAAGAAAATACTTTCAAGAATAAAGGCAAAATAACGTATATCTCAAAAACAAATTGGGAGACAGAAAGTCAATCTCTATAAAAGGTTATTAAAGAATGCTGAGAAACAGAAAGCCCAAAAAATATAGTTTTGCCCCTTATCCATCAAAAAATGGCTCTTTAATCCTGGATTTCATCACATGAAATTATGGCTCTAACGGTCTTATTTACCTACAGCCTATTATTTCAAATATTAATTTATTACAATTTCAAGTCCGGATATGTAAAACTAATTTAAAGTTGTGGGTAAGCTCTAAAATACTCTTATTTCAGTGGTCACATTGACAAAAAGCACATGGTTGGACAGAAGTTTGGTTTTTCTATCTAATAATTAAGGAGATAAGTTGCATTTGCCGATGCAAAGATGGGATGGGCGCCAAAGTGATTAATACTTTAACAAAAATAACCTATTAACTTGTTAGCATTCTCACAACTTTTTCGTAAACGCGTTTGTGACCTCAAGGCCCGGGCTGCACTTATTTTTATCCTGCTTTTATTACAAAACCTTACTGCAGTGGTTCCCAACCTATGCGCCGCGGCACACCAGTGCGCTGCGAGATGTCATCAGGTGCGCCGCAAAAAATATTGAAGTTAAATTCAATCAAGTACGCTTTAAAAAATTCCACGCCGCCGACGTTAGTAAGTACGGCACACTAACGATATTGTTGGTAGTAATTGAGTTGTTTTTGGTTGGTGAATGTATCATTCAAGTTAATTTACGCTTGAATAAGGTTCGTTGTGTGGCTGCATTGTGCAAAATAATGCATGAAATAAATAGCGATTGTGACATATACAAACACTGACACACATCTAAGCCAGTCGACTGTGCCCTAAATACTACCGTACGATACTAAGCTAAATTGTTTGCACTCGGTCAAGATATTATACTTGTCGCGCTTTAAGTTACCCAATAAAATGGATAAATTTATCAAGAGGAAACAAAGTGATGACAATGAATCAGAAAGTAAACGTTCCAAGGCAGCAAAGCCCTGTAATAAAGCACCAAAAACTCGACCAAAACGTCAATACTGCGATGATTATTTAAAATATGGATTTCACTGGACTGGTAGTGAGAGTCAACCTTTCCCACTGTGTGTCATTTGTGGCGAAAAAATGTCAAACGAAGGTATGGTGCCCAGCAAGTTAAGTAGACATTTTGTAACCAAACACTCGCAGCTTCAAGATAAAAATCTGAACTATTTTCGGAGACTACTAGAGCAACAATCCAAACAAAAAACCGCTTTTCAAAAATTGTTAACTGTTTCTGAAAAGGCACAAGCTGCTTCCTATGATGTCGCCGAAATGATCGCGCAGCAAACAAGATCACATACTTTGGCTGAGGCGATCCTCTTGCCTGCTTGCAGAAAGATAGTAGAAAGAATTCTGGGTGACAAAGCCGAACAAGAAATACTCAAGACTCCCCTGTCAAATAATACAATCCAAAGACGTATTGTGGATTTGTCTGCTAATATCGAGGAAACTGTACAGACTAAACTTCAAAGCACCGTTGAATTCGCTTTACAAGTTGACGAATCAACCGACATCAGCGGCAAACCACAGTTACTTGCGTTTATTCGTTTCGTTGATGGAAATCAAATAATAAATCAATTTTTGTGCTGCAAGGAAATGTCACTCACTACAAGAGGCCAAGACGTCTTTGACGTATTATCTGCTTACCTTGAAAAATGGAATTTATCATGGAACTCGTGCATTGGAATATGTACTGGTGGGGCGCCAAGTATGGTTGGCAGTATTAAAGGTTTTGTATCACTCGTACAAAAAGAAAATCCTAATGTTGTGCAAACCCACTGCTTCCTCCATAGGGAAGTACTTGTTTCAAAAACAATACCAGATGACTTAAGTCAAGTTTTAAAACAAGTTGTTCAAATGGTTAATTTCATCAAAATGAGGCCGAAGAAGTCTCGTTTTTTTGAGAAAATTGGTGTTGATATGGACTCTCGGCACAAACGTTTGATTCTGCACACTGAAGCGAGGTGGCTCTCAAGAGGAAAGGTGCTATGGCGTGTATATGAACTGCACGAGGAACTTCATGCATTTTTCAAAACAGAAGAACATGATCACTTCTGTGAATATCTGGAATGTGACTTCTGGCTTTCAAGGCTAGAATATTTGGCAGAAATATTTGCACATCTCAATGGCCTCAACACAAGCATGCAAGGCAGAGAAGAAAACATTCTGACTTCATCAGATAAGCTGATTGCACTTAAAAAGAAAGTTGCAATTTGGAAAAACAGAGCTAAAGATGGTAACCTTGAGATGTTCCCTTTAGTACGACAAAGCTGCATAAAGAAAATTAGCTCCATTGTATTTCAACGCTTAATAACTCTGGAAGAAAAAATTAACTTTTATTTCCCATCACTGAAGACCGATGAGTATGACTGGGTTCGAAATCCTTTTATAGAGCATTCATCTAGCACATGTCTTTTATTATGTGAAGAAGAAGAGTTGGCATGTGTTTCCAGTGATGGTGGACTTAAAATTAAACATGCTGGGGTACCAATAGATACATTTTGGATTGCTGTCAAAGAAGAATATCTTTCATTAGCTAAAAAGGCTTTGACCATTCTGATGCAGTTTTCGACATCATATGTATGTGAGCTCGGATTTTCAACACTCCACAATATGAAGTCCAAAAAACGAGAGCGGCTTTGTTGCATTGAAGAAGAAATGAGGGTTTGTCTCTCTGAAATACGTCCTGACATTGAAATGGTTGCTAAGAAACATCAAGCACAAGTTTCTCACTGACAGAATTGTTGTAATCCTGTCATAAAGACGCAAGTACAGTGAATTTCCTGGAAACAAGCTAAATTACGGTTATTGCCTTAATTTTTCGTTGTGATATGTAAAAAACGGTCAATTTGAATAAATTTTGTATTCAAAATATTCGAGGTGTGCCAAATAATTTTCGTTTTTTTCTAAAATGCGCCGCGACAAAAAAAGGTTGGGAACCACTGCCTTACTGTATTTGAAGCGTTCAAGAAAGAAAAGATAAAAGTATGCACAACGAAGTGGCATGAAAACAAGGATCGCTTTCTGCATCGCCAACAAAAGTCAAATCGTTGTAAAACTTTATTTTATCCGAAGTACCTCGTTGATATCTCCCGAAAAAGCTAAGGTCAGTATTTTTTGAGGAAACAAACAAATTCTGAAAGATAAGATGGAAAGTAAAATAACGACATAAACTGGTATTTATGACGTCATCTTATCCTTTAAACAAGTAAATTTTTTCAAGGTGTGTGTTTGGGAGCTGAAGTTTGTTTAAGCAATAAAGCTTATTTTTGTCAAGAAATTCAAATTCAAAAATATATCTCGAATTACAACATTATCGTGATATCACTAACCTACCGGTGACACTTGGTGATCAATCGTTCTAAGTTTTTATGTTGGTAGGCCTAGCAAATTTGGAGGAGTTTAAACAAACAGACCAAAAGAATTACTCTTTATGGCATAGATCAACAATTATTGATCAGTGGTTATTGGTCATTCCCAACATGCTCCAATTCAAGCGTTCTGAAAAAACGGAGATTTATTGTGAACATAAAATTCTTCCGTGCTCTAATGATTGGGTATTTCAACTCCAAAATGGCTGTGTTGTTGCGCCGTTGACATTACATGATTTTATTTGCTTAGTTGATTTAAACAAACTGTGAATACAAGAAAAAAGATTGAAAACTTTGGCGGAATGTTAAAACAAAAAATTGCAAAGCCAATTTTTTTGTTATTACATAGTTCATTACCTAAACTACTTTTTTCAACCACAGGAAAAAAATTGAACGCTTCATCAATTGCTTGTCCGAACAAGGTTCCTCCTGAATTAAAATACATTTCATTCTTCGAGCATAATTTTTACGAAATAAAAATTTGCAACTCTGATAGCTAGCAATAGTTTTAAGTTACATTTGTGATAGGTCAGCGACCAACTACAGGGTGACCCCAAAAAAACAAAGCCCACAAATCTTTGAATAAAATTTTTAATTTTGATTACCACTCTTTTCTTTTTCATGCAGTAGTAGTAGATTTAGTGCATAAAATATTGCAACAATAGATTTTCCCATCATGTCTTGGTTCACCAAAGAAAGAGCATTTTAAGTGGAGGGTTATTTTGCTAGCAATTTATACAAAGTAGTGCAAACAAGTTTTCGGAGAAAGTTTCAGTTTCTTATGCTCCGTCTAAAAGCAAAACTTTTGGCTCTATTTCAAAGTTTAGAGAGCATTGGACTGTGTAAAATCTTAATTCAAAAGGTCTAAAAGATATTTATTGTGGTCGGACGTTGAGTGCTAGGACGAAAAGAAGCATCGATGTTGTACGGATTCGGTTGGCCGGAGTCCTAAAAAACCACTTAGACCATGCAGTCAATTGCTGGAAATCTCTCAAAAGTTTTTGCAGCGTGTTCTAAAAGAAAACCTTCATTTGCATCTTTGCCAAATTCAAGCAAAGCAAAAACTTACGGAGAAGGGCATGAAAAAACGTGTAACCATGCGTAAATGGTTTTGCGACACCATCGAAGCAAATTCTAACTGCTTGGACCATCTTTGGTTCTCGCAAAGAACTTTCTGCTGTCAGAATATTCTGCTATCATGACATGAAAACGGCAAAAATAATGTTTATTGGGGCACAGCCAGGCCGAAGGATGAAATACATAGGCCATTGCACTCCACGAAGTGCACAGCATGGGTAGCAATCTCTAAAAGTAACATCATTGGCCCATATTGATTTAAGGGCGAAAATGAAAGACCACAAACGGTGAATACAAAGCGTTATATAAAAATGCAAACAAAGTTTTAGGCAACACTAGGACAGTGCGGAGGGATAAATTGAAAAGAACAGTGGTTCCAGCTAGTTGGGGCCACCTCCACACAAATCAAATACCTTCTTAGCCGGGTTATGAGAGCAATTTTAGGAGATACTGACCATCAGGAAATGTGAAGTTGAGTGAGGACAGCATTTAGCGGGCATGAATCACCCAAATTTTTATCTGTGGGGACATCTCAAAAATATTGTGTACCAGAACAATCTTCAAACAATTGGTGAAATAAAGGCAGCAATCACAGCCAAAATCCATAAAATACCCAAAGAAGAATGGCTTTGAATTATCGTCAATTTACACGACGTATGTAAGTTTACCTTCAACGTCGTAAAGACTATTTGGAGAATGTATTGTAAAAAACATGATTTTTATGCAAAGGGACTTCAATGACTGGAAATTTGGGGAATAATTGTTCACAGACTGAAGTTTAAAACTTGCAAAGTGCTTAAAGTTTTCTGGATCTTTGTAGGATTTAATAAAATTTTTGGCGGTTCCATTTTTTTGGGGGTTCCATTTTTTGGGGGTCACCCTGCAATAGCACACGTTTAAAGTTTACAAATAGAAAAAAATTGAGCACCACTTCAAAATTGACGACAAATTGACTCTTACTTAATGCTAGCAGCAACTCATAATTTATTTCAGGAAATTAATAACACAAAAGAATCAGTAAAAAGACAATTTACTTTATCTCCCTCTCTCTCTCTTTTTCTCTCAATTAAAAAATAATCAGTAGCCTGCGGTACATTAAAATCAGTCACCATAGAGCTATTGCCTATCGTGTTAAAATCAAATTTAGTAAATAATGAAAGAATTTTCCAGCTTAGCCTTTTTCTTTTGCGACCTAAAATTGTATCGTTTTGCGAAAATGATTGCGATTCAAGTTAAATCAAATACTCGGAATTCATTTTCATAAATTGGACGATTTACCCACTGTCGTTGGTCTTAACATGTGTTGAAAGAAATAAAAAGTTTCAACGTGTACTGAAGTAAAGAATTACCAAACGGGCATTAATTTTTGTCGAATATTTGACTGCTTGCTTGTTACTGCTTGTCACTGGGCCATTAAAATACTCTTGTTATGAAAAGCATTGGTAATGCACTCGTTGGGAAAGCGGCGTCGCATAATTGGAAAAAGCTTTCGTAACTGAATTATAATCCATAATGATGTTGCTCGTGGAATCACGCGTTGGCCTACCAGTGGCGTATTTGGGGTGGGAATAAAGAGCGATCTCTACCCTTAAATACGAAAAGAAATAGAAGCTTATGTCTGTTTGAAGGCCAGTTGGAAAAAATTTTGGGTTTCAAAATTGATCTCCAAAAAAAACGTTTTCAACTTCGCATGATGCAAGATGTTTTCAACATTGCAAAAAGTGAGACTTTGCCCCATTTCCCCTCTCACGGAATTTGTTTCTGAGTACGCCAGTGAGACCTTCATATGACTCAATAGCTTACCGCTACACAGTTTTGAAAATGATAAACAGATTGCAGCAGAATAGCTTTTCCATTACAATTAATCAGTGATAAAACCAAAAAAGTTTTGAGACAGTGATTTCTTTGTTGCTATCCAACTGTTTTAGATTCAAAAGAACCAAAAAGCCATGTACCTAAAACCTAAATTTTTTATGCAGTTACAGTAAATTACGTAGCTGCATAAAAACTAGCTAAAGTGTCACTGCTTTTTTTGCATAAAAGACTGATTAACTGCAATGGTGCAGTGGTTAAAATACTCACCTTGCAAGCTTAGAATATTGGGCAATTATAAGTTGTGTCGCAGCTTTGGAAGACTGCTCGCCATTTGTATTCGGAGAACTATAAAACGGTTAGACATTTGTGTTGAAAAATAGGGGGGCGAGAAAATAGAACTAGCCCCAATACTCTCATCAGTGCCGTAGGTACAGAACAATGGGTGTCTTAACTCTTTCGTCCACATTGCTCCAAATGGCTCAACTTTGACTCTCACAATTCTCAAAACCTTTCTCTTTAAGGAGAATGAAGTTTTTGAAAGAAACAACAACGCACTTACCTACGGGTTTCACACTTTTTAAGAATTCTTTAACTTCCTTCTTATTTTGCGGAGTAACTCTGGCTAGTTCCTTGCCAAAGCAGGTCCGGTATCTGGTATGATTGGACAAGGTGATAGTGCGGTCCGACACGACTAAAACTGCAAACTAATATTAAATTATTGTTGTTTTTAGACAAAAAAATTTCCTATTTTTTGTTAAATTATGTTTACATATGTTTTTCAGAGAGGCTGAAATGCAGTATAACTGGTAGGAAAAACTCTTCGAAAAAGGCTCTTAGATTCACAGAAGAAAAAAATATTTGTACGTATGTCAACATAATCGAGAAAGATGGGTCGCCGTTTTGTTGCTGCAGTAATCGCTTGTGCGTGCATTTTTCCACACAGCTACTGTGTGTTGCTGCTTTACCGTACCAGAACAATAAAGCTGGCTACTTAGCCAACACGTTGAGAGATAACTATTGGTTATACCCATCAATAGAAGTCGATTGTATGGCTGCCAGTCTACTATGCATGACTGTTTCCAAAAAGCTTCCGCTTTCCCAATTTAGTCAGTATGTTATTTGCCTACAGACCATTATACTTCAGCCCTACATCTAACAATACTTTTCACACGACCTTTGATAACACCAGGTAACTCATAATTTACTGTTGATATCAACAGAAAAGAGAAGAGAATATGCAGTGTATATCCGTTTTCAAATAAGACGTGGTAGTATCATTGGAATTAATTACTTGAGCGTAAGGAAAAAAGTACTTGTTAAATATTGTTCACGCGTTTTATTGTGCAGCTAGGTGTGGGTTTTGAAGCCTTGGCTTCTTGCTTCTTTCTATCATTGATTACAAATGAATCAATTTGTTTGGCACTTATCTCGCCTGCTTAAGCTTCAGGCTGCCTCTAGACCGCAGCGATTAATCTTGTTTATTGGCTTTATGTAAGTTGTTGCATTGGGTTGCCCGTGAGCGAACGGCAGTTTTCACCCATTGTTTTTTAGCCAAACTGCTCCTAGCCCTGACAAACTCTTGAGGAATTTGCGTCGTCTCTACTGCTTAAGTGTAGTTCTCTGAAGCTTAAATAATCAGGTAAATATTTATATCAGTACTATTTTTGTAGTAAAGTTAGGTCTTTACGATTAATTTATACCTTATTTTTTGCTTTAACAGAAACCGTTTTCAAGTACGCTCTGTGTCGCCAGTGTGGCTGTCGCGTTTATTTGGAATGAAGGAGTAGCATAGACGTGCACAACTTACAGAAAAGTGATAAAAAGAAGAGAGGCGCACTTGAGACACGTTGGCTGAAAGCTTCGACTGGGCGTGTGACAGAATCAGCGCTTGGCCTACGCTGAGTTAAAAAATCTGTTATCCTTTTTAATTTTCACTTGCTCATTACCTTGTCCATGGCGTTCAAAGAATCGATCAATGTTTTTGCAGCCAAAGTTGCTATTTTAAAAAGTTGCATTTTTCCGCTGTATTCACCCATAGATCCACTTCCGTCGACTACTATTACAACTGAACTTGATTTTCGAGAAGTTGAAGCAATGTACCAAGGCCTGGAAAAAAATCTGAAATCTCAATAGCCTATTTTTGACTAATAAGGGCTTGATGTAGAGGTCAGAATCCCTAGTCCTTCACAATATATACGCTTTTTTGTTTCACAACAAAAGTATTTACTGATCATCACGGTAGGATATATACGATATGAAACTTATTCAAATTATTCAAATAGAATCTACCTCGTATTTGAATACGGTACCATACCGCAGTCTATTGCATCATGTCAATAACCTGCGACCGGCTTCGACCTTAAAGTCTCATCTAACACTCAACAATAAAAATGCTGAAAAAAAAACACTTTTTCATCGGGTGCACAAAAAATGCAATACAAAACAATATAATACCTAAGTATCATCGGGGTCTCATTCAAGGACATACACACATGACATGGACAACAAGTTACAACGGTAAGCCCTAATAGGGGTGAAAGATTATGGTCATAGCAAGTTGCTATTTGCTAGGTGGCAATTTTTAAGGAGATTTCCTATTAAGAGGGATCTGCCTCCAGCATCACAAAATTATTGACATGATGCAATAGACTGCTGTGTGGTACCGTATGATGTTGGTGATTATTTTTGAGCAAAATTTTCAATTTTACCGATTCCAAGTGTCTAAGGGAAATTAACAAAATCGTAAATGTAACGGATAAAGTGTAACACATCTATTTCCTCGGTTTCATCACTGTTTTTGGAGTAGAAATACAGTGTGTTGGCTCGTGGTTGTTACGACTTCACTCTTATCCCATAGATTAGTTTTGACACGTTTTGCTACCTATCGCTCAACAACAAACCTTGTCGTTGGATCAATTATTCTAGAAGCGCATTCAGACGTTGGGTAGACAACCAATAAGCCTTCATAGGAACCAAAAGCTTGCCGGTTTATGCCAAATACATCTTTCAAGTTCACAGCAGCGGCTTTTTCAAAATCTGGTGTTAAATGTCTTATGAGCTTGTTTTCCGTTGTGAATTGACATGCTTTTTCTTCAACCTGTAAAAGTACCATTATTCTTGCAAAAGATATTTGGGTTTAGCAGTGAATTTTATTGCTATGGCACAAGGCGATGGAAAAAACGTAAGTCTACTTTCCTTCTTTAAACACCTTGTGTTTATTTCAATTTATTTAATTTTTTGATTAGAAATGCAAAGATAAAAATTCAAATCTACTTCATGGTCCTTTCCAATAATACTAGGTCCATGCGTAATCAAAAGCAAACTATGTTTCAAAATTTGAACTCTGCAATTAATTTTCCACTTATTTTTTATCATAAATACCAAATTTCAAAACTTATTTGTATAACATTAATTATAAGTTGCAATCTAAGACAATTTGAAATGCCACTAGAATCACGCCTACGGAGATGAAAACTTATACGACGATGTGATAGAGTGTAAATTTATAGTAATATGCATTGGCATAACTCAAGAATCAGTCAAAATTTGCTAACAAATTTATTGAAATTGATTTCGGCTTTAATAAGCCTTCTTATTAAATTTAAAATACACGAATATGAAGTTAAAAGTAACGCAAATAAACTAACTAACAGAAGTACTATTTGGGGAATTCTAGGTAATAAAGGAATCAATATTACGTCATATACTGTAAACTTCTGGCAACAACCCAAAATTAATCAAAGCAAAATTAGACGAAAACATTGAAGCAAAATCGGACCAAATCAAAAGATTCAAATCCGAAACTAAGGATAGTAAACCTGAATCAAAAAAGTAGTTTTGACTGCGCAATTTACAAACTGCATCGCCGTTAGAGTCCCAAAAACAACTGAACCCATCATCGATAATAATGGCCCATAAAAATTATCAACACACCAAATTTTTTGATCAAATATAATTCTGTTGCTTTGAATTGTTATCCCAACACGAACAAAAAACAATTATATTCAAAAATTTGTGGTAAAATGCATTGTGTAGTCATTTTGGAACGCAAAAAATATGGTGGCCAATGCCGATTCTGTTACAAGTGCAAATGACACTGTTTTTGCTATTAAACAACAACTTAATTGCACATATTTAAGATTTTTTCCCGCACAGTATTAAGTTTGTTTCTGTGATTACGTTGGACAATTAAAAAACTGATTTTCGGTTGGTTCGAATGGACATCGCCACACTTTGATCATCTATTACTTAGACAATAAAAAAGCAGCGCTCTACATTCACTTTCCCAACCAACATACCAACCTGTGAAATCATATAAAAAATTTTGCATCGCTACTGGGTAATATTTATGCAGCAATCCATCACACATGAATTGAATTATTTTGAAAGCAAATGGATTCCGGAAATCACCACTTATAGTGGTACCATTCTACCAAACATTTAGTGGCTCTTGATTGACATATTTTTTCTTCTTCTTTTCGTTGTTTTCTCCCATCTTTTACGTTTTTTCATTAGTTTGGTTTCTATGCTACTTTTGCTCTCTACTCCTTTGACCCACGGCTTTAATGCTTTTATTTCGCCTTTTTTCTCTCTACTACGTTCTACCTTCTATTCGTTAATCCATCTTTTCTCCCTCCCTACCTTTATGTTTTTCAACTTTTTTTTGCTCTTTCACCTTTACTTTCCTTGTTTTTAAACTCCTTGATCTTCTGCTTCTTAGATTTTCGCGCTAGATCTTTTGCTCTCTATCTTTACTCCCCCCCTTTACGTTCTATACTGACTTTTCATTATACACATTTTATACACATTATACACATTGTTTCATTATACACTTTTTACTCACTAATTTTACGCTCCACTATCTTTCTGTTCCCACTTTTGCATTAAAATTTATCTCACTTTTCATCTATACATTTTCTCTCTTTTAAATAATTTTATTTTGCAACTACATATAAATTTTCTTTCTTTCTTGTTTTACTTTCTTATACTGCTCCCTCTTTCTTTTTCTCACTGCTTTTTATTCGATATTTCCTTGAACTGATTTGGTGTTGTTCCCCGAAACTTGTGGTAGGCTATATATTACGCTCGTACATAATATTGATTTCTTTATTACCAAGAATTTCATAAACAATAGTACTTGTTTTATTTTGTTTTATTTGCGTTATTTTTTTAACTTCATATACGTGTGTTTTAGATTTAACTGAAGAAGGTCTACTTAAATCCGAAATCGATTTCAATAAATTTATTAATAAATTTTGACTAATTCTTGGGTAATGTCAAGCGCTTTATGACAATCAAAGCCAATTTACCACAGTGCAATGATTATGCTTCCTGAGAACTAAAAGTGAAATAAATTTCAAAAATTTTATTCCAAATCCCTTTATGAAGTTATCTAAGTTGTTAGAAAAATTTAGGATATCCTCAATGATATTTTTTGGCTACACGCTTATATGTTAGTTTGTTTACCTCATCCGATTAACCTTATTTTGTCGGCTTGTTCTAAAGTTGCACAGTAGTGACCAGACCACACCGAACAAACTTTATTAAAATTCGAAATGCGCTGTTATGTGATGGAGAGAATTCTTCTTTATGTACCACAAATAAAAGAATAATTTTTGACAATCTTTTGAAAAGATCCTTCACCAAGTGATTTTTCTTACGTCAATACTGCCCTCTGAAGAAACACTTTGCTACCCTTAGATAGTTGCTTCAGCATGAAAACTTATTAATGATTGGAAAAGATGCCTTTCCTGATTGAACAACGTTTAAAAAAAATTGATTTGAATCGGAACATGGGTTTGATATTAGACTTTTTTTGAGAGCAAATACTGCCCCTTGTGGTAAAAATAAAACATAAACAATATTTGAAAATTCTTTTGCAATTGCAGCGAATGCTTAGCTATTTCCTCTTATAAATATTGAGAAGTTCATTGTGTATCTAAGTCCATGATATCAATTTGACTTTCAACTAATTTTAATTATATAGATTGGACTTCATTGCAATTTATTAAACTGTAATTCCACAAAGAGTAATTTTTTACGCTTTTTTTCTCCATTTTGAGTTTTTACAACATCAAAAAAAAGAGGTTTATTTCAAAAATGTTATTGTATACAAGATTGTCATCACTTTCAGCATTTACGTATGCTTTGCATAAACGTTTGAAGGTTGCACAATATTTGTTGATCTCTTCAATTAATTTGTAACTCAACAACGCTTTCAAGAAAGTTTGATAACGTAAAAGTCTATAACATGTGTTAAAATTCTGTCAAAAACGTATGCTGACAATAGACTGCAGTGAAAAAAGAAAAATTTTGAATTTTAAAATGTGGTGTTTATATATGTCCCCAAATATGGTGTAAATGACGTAGAAACCAATTTTAGGTTAGTGCACCCTCTAGTGGTCGTGCACATCCATCGAACAGGAGAAAAATTGCTATTTTTACCATAACTTGAGAACCGCTTAAGCTAGAAAGCTGATTTTTGGCTTAAAAGATGCAGAAACATTACTTTCCTATCTTCATTAAGAGAAACTTTTCTTCTAAAATGCTTTCTAAAAAAGTTACAGGCAAAAAACACATTTTTGAGAAAATTTATGCACTTTCGTATCTAATATATGGTCTATTTTGGCATTTGCAAGACTTCTAAGATGATTGTTAGTGATTAATTCAGTTAACTTTGATCTAATTCATTACCTGGGGCTGTTTGGATGTTTCATAGAGCAAGTATCATATAAGCAATATGCAAAAAAATACTAAATGCAACACACGTTAGCATAAACATGGAGAGCTGAATGATAATAAAACACTGTTCACAAATAGCATATGCTTGAAGGAAGACGTACATGCAGTAAACACATTGCAATGACCTTAGCAGCTAAATTTTTTCCTTCTAATATCTCAACAAATCTGTCATGGACTTAATATCACCAACTGACTCTTCAATGTTCTATGGTTTGAAGATATCATACCAGCAAGTTCAATATATTTGCGGTGAAGGGTTCAGGTGGTTAAGAAACTTAATATTTTGTTAAGTTTTCATTGTGAGCGCAGACAATTTCTGATGCTAATGCCTCACTTTAGCGAGCATCATAAGCAATCAGTGTGTCACTTTGGCAGAGTGGTTAAAGTCTGTCCTATGATTAAGGGCTGACATGATTTCAGAAGTCACAAGTTTAAGTCACTGGTTGGTGTGGGCATGGGTTCAAATCCCATAGGCATATGTCGCCATATTTTGCTGGCATACCCTGAAACCAACCCATATTGACTTTCTGTCTTCTTATTTCAGAATGTTTGTGCAAATAATTGTTGAATACAACAAAAAGTAATAGGACTATGATTGATAGGATTATTGGCAATAGCTTTATAACAGAACTTAGAAAGTATTTGTTTCGAAAGTTTTATTGTTTTCACAGGTAAAATACTAGTATTAAGCTGTAAGTGAAAAAAGTTTAGTGTCTACATTTGCTGTTGCAAGGTTACTGATCACTAACAAGTTCTTTCTTTGGTTTCAATAATAATATTCAAAAAGTGGAAAATAATGCTGACAAGGAAAAGAGCCTATTCTGGTGCTGTCATAAAAAAGTTGCATTGTGGAGAAATTTTTGAAGCTGTCAAGTTGTTTCCTCCAGGAGAATTACCGACAAAAAGACACGTGATTGAACGAATGCTGGATTTACCTGATTTTAGAACATTGAGTGCTGCTAGAGAAGTTGCCAAAGAACTGCATGAAAGATGGATATGGTGCAATGTATATCCTCAGCATCACTATACGATTGCAACTAAAATACAACAAATGATGACAACTTTCAGCAATGTTACACGGTACCCAAGAAAGAACTCGGAGCCATATAAGAAAATGGAATCTTCATTCCTGCAAGACATGGATCAACTTTTCGACGTGTACTGTGTTGATGAACAGCAAAGAAGACAAATGGAAATCCGACATTGTTTGAGAATGGCAAGGGAAGATTTTACATTCTATGAAGACCAGAGGACTGAGCGTAAACGTAGGTGTGTAGTTGTTCCTCCAACACAATCTGATTTGAGGTTCAGCCGTGATGCCCGGCGACCTTCTATTCCAATGTCTACGTATGCCTCAGTCTCACCAAGTTCAGAACAATGCTCTGCCTTTGCTTCAGATTCTGACAGTGATACAGCAGATGGTTCTGCATCACAGTCGTCAGAGACATCTGAGAAATCAATTATTACTCCACAAGATAGCCACCCAAGTCATGCACAAAATCGTCAAAGATGGACCAACTTAGCAAGAATGTGTGAGAGATATCAATTATCGGATAGAGCTGGAGCTGCATTGCCACCAGCACATTACAAGACATGGGAATCGTCACTAATGAAGAAAAATCACTTGTAATTGATCCAAGTAAACTGAGAAGAGAAAGAGAGAGATGCAGAAAAGAAATTTGTCAAAAAGAAGTTTCTAATTTTAAATATGTATCTGGATTGTACTTTGACGGCAGAAAAGATGCAACCCAGGTTATGTTAGAAGGACCAAATGGAAAAATGTACAGATCTACTCAACTTGAAGAGCATTATGTGCTGATTGGTGAACCTGGGACATACTATCTCACACATTTATCCCCAACTGATGGCAAAGGTAGAACACTGGCTCAAGAAATATTTGACTTCATATCAAACACAACGCTGTGCCAAAAACTCAACATTGTCGGTACTGATGGAGCTGCATTGATGACTGGTAAGTTTAATGGTGTCATACGTTCTCTGGAAGAGTTGCTTAAAACTCCATTGCAATGGTCAATCTGCCTTTTGCACACCAACGAATTGCCACTTCGTCATGTGTTTATGGAACTTGATGGTACAACTAATAGCTTTACTGGAGCAATAGGTAAACAACTAGATGGATGTGTTTCGGAATGGCCGATTGTTAAATTCAAAAATATCCCCAATGTGCATTTCCCTGATATACCACAGTCAGTTGTTGATGAGCTGAGCAGTGACCAGCATTATGCTTACAGAATTTGTATGGTTGTCATGGTTGGCTCAGTGGATGAAGATCTTCAATTTTTGGAAGTAGGGCCAATTGTCCATTCACGATGGTTAACTCTTGCCTGCCGGATTTTGCGTCTGTACGTTTCAAAAGAAACCCCTTCTGCAAATTTACAAGCAATTGCCCATTTTTGTATTAGTGTTTACTTTAAAACATGGTTTGAAACCAAAAAACAGAATCAAATAATTCATGGTGCAAAAAATTTCTTCAACTTGGTCCATCGTATACAGCAGTTTCCACACAGTGAAATTCGTTCCATTGCATCTAAGGTTGTGCAAAGAAACGCTTTTTTTGCTCATCCTGAAAATGTTCTCTTGGGCATGCTGGGAGATGATGATGAAGAAATTAGAAGATTAGCAGTTAACAAAATTCAAGATTTGCGAGGAAAATCATTACAACACTCAATTCCAAAGGACAATTTCAGAGGAGGTTATGTTGAAAACTGTCAAAACACCGAAGATGCTGTTAGTAAAAGCAACATTAGAATATTTCAAGTTCCCATCATCAATTTTAATGCACGGTCTTTTCATCAAATGGTCAATCTAAATGGAAGAGAAGTGAACCAACCACCAGCGATAAAGCACCACAGTGACTCAGAAATTGAAGTCATTCGAAAATATCCCTTAAAACTAAATCATCCATGCCATAACCAGCATGTAGAAAGGCATGTAAAACTGGTCACAGAGGCATCTTCTCAAGTGTGTGGCATTGATCGCCGTGATGGGCTTATTCGGCAGAAATTAAAGTCTCGACAGATTATGAAAAAATTTCACTCAAGGCATCATTTCACTGTTTGACTGGATCTATTCTACATGATGGTTGACACAGATCTGACATTATTTCTTTTTGCAGTGTACCGGTACTACTGTGTGCACTGTGCAATACCGATATCAACATGTTGACAGGCTAAGAGTTTTCATTGTATGTTTACTATCTGCTCCAACTTTTCACTAAATGCTGTGTTTGCAAATAGTGTTTGGACATCATTCAGCTCTCCATGTTTATGCTAACATGTGTTGCATTTAGTATTTTTTTGCATATTGCTTATATGATACTTGCTCTATGAAACATCCAAACAGCCCCAGGTAATGAATTAGATCAAAGTTAACTACTGAATTAATCACTAACAATCATCTTAGAAGTCTTGCAAATGCCAAAATAGACCATATATTAGATACGAAAGTGCATAAATTTTCTCAAAAATGTGTTTTTTGCCTGTAACTTTTTTAGAAAGCATTTTAGAAGAAAAGTTTCTCTTAATGAAGATAGGAAAGTAATGTTTCTGCATCTTTTAAGCCAAAAATCAGCTTTCTAGCTTAAGCGGTTCTCAAGTTATGGTAAAAATAGCAATTTTTCTCCTGTTCGATGGATGTGCACGACCACTAGAGGGTGCACTAACCTAAAATTGGTTTCTACGTCATTTACACCATATTTGGGGACATATATAAACACCACATTTTAAAATTCAAAATTTTTCTTTTTTCACTGCAGCCTAGCTGACAACTAATGTATTATGGTCGTTCCAGTCCCTCTTTAGCCATTCTTGTTTGTACTTTCTTCACCACTTCGTTATATCGACTTGTGTTAATTGTGGTAAGATAACAAATTATTAATTTACTGCTTGACCAGGCTTCAAAATATATTTGTGCTCATCGTAGATATCTTGAGCTGATCCATTTATTCAATTGAAAGTTTCGATCTTTGTTTCCTTCTTTTCCTCAATAAGCAGGTTATTTGAAGTTAATAATTTGCCAAAGTGAAGACAGTAACTTTTTTCCTCAGGTTTAATTTAAATAATATCATCTTAATTTTTTCCTAAAGACACTACGTTAGACTCCTAATTGTATTGATACTGGAAGATTAATGACTTCTTTAGCAAGACTACAGCACAGTGCTGCAATTACATCAGAGGAAAAAGTGATAAATTATTTTTTTTTTTTGCTTAGTAAGAGGAAAATCAATGCGTAGGTCTAATGTCACCAGTGATTTCTGTGATAGTACGATAACAGTAGTATTAAGTCTTGTGGCATTTTTTATGTTGCTATTAAATTACTATTTTCTTGAAAAGATGTTGAAGATGTATAAGTTAATTTGGCCGTTTTAATTTCTTTGATAGATGAATTGCAGAAGTTTATGCTGGTATCTGGCGCATCCCACTTTGGCGATGAATGGGGTTTGTTTGTGGCACACATTTTTGTGTTTAAGACATAGCCTTTCTCTATCAGCTTTAGTCGAAAGTACTATTCTGATGGTCTGTGTGTCTGTCTGTTTAACTTCTCCAAAACTACTGAGCTTGCAAACACAAAACTTGGCATATTGGTTCATTATCCGAGGTAAGTGTTGTAAGGAAATTGGTGATGTCATGATGATGTCACAACTGAAGACAAATTTTTAATTTGCATTTCTTGACAAGGCAAATTAGTTTTTGTTATAGCAAAACTCAACACCCGACAAACCACCTTCAAGAACATTTCATTTCAAAATGTTTTGCTTTATACTTAAAGCATCATCAGTTGTAATTAAAATGCATTTGCCTAGTAGGTAGCATTTTAATTATATTTGATGATGCTTTAAGTATAAAGTGAAACGTTTTGAAATAAAATGTTCCCTTATTTACCGGTAATTATATTTCTACTCAGATCAGTAAAAAAAGCTCATTTTTATGCTCCCACCTTTAAGAAATAATACCATTTTAGGAAGTAAGTTGACGCGATGATTAAAAATTAACTGTAAAATTTGTTTCAAACAATATTGCAATAAAAACATGATTAAAAGCTTTTTTGAAAGATTAGCATAAAGCTTCCTCTAAAAATAGTTCTTTAACTGTTCAAGCTTTGTCGACGACGGGAAAAGCGATTGAAAGCATTTAAGCGCTTTTTTAAAGAATGTTTTTTTCTTTATTTCTTGAACGCTTTAAAAAAGCACTGTTTCGTCATCATGTCAAGTGATGTTATAATGCTGTTTGCAACCATTACAGTGAAAACATCAACAGGAAGCAAGTGTACTTGATATCAGCTGATATTTTCAAAGCAAACGTGAGTAGTACATGTAAAGACAATTACTGATACGCTGTGTTTAAAAGTGTGATGATATATTACTACACTAATGTGCCGGTTTAGATCTGGTTTGTCGGTAATTCAATGACAAGTACAGAATTATAATGGTAGAACTGTTGGTGCTATATACCTTTGGTATCTTACGTTAGAATACTTTTAGGCAGTCATGCTTAGCATCTGAGTACAATTAATTCCTTAGACACTATTATCTCTTGTAGCAAAGTAGAGCAAAATGTCTGTGAGCAACATAGTCTATTGAAAAGATGGGGCTTTGGAACCGTGGCCCACTCCAAATAAAGTTAACCTGTTTCTTGTACAAGGAACATTTAATTATGAAATGAAGTTGTCGTAGCCGGCTAAATCAATTTTCTTTATTCAATGTTAGTGACGGTGGCCCTGCGGGCGGCACCGGCTGAGCAGATGAGTATACTTATAAGCCACTGAGCATTGTTTGACAGTTTTGCAATTGCATGGATGTGGCTTCAGAGTTAAATACCATCACCCAGGCTTGATTTTAACAGACTGAGAGTTATCAGACCATACATAGATCTGATTATTAATTCTCTAATGCTTGTATGTGTTATGGTCAATCGTGGTCACTTTCACACTATAGTACGTAGCTGTTTACGTATATTACTAAGAGGATTGATTCAGTACCAGCTACGCCAGTTACAGCGGAGGTGATAGCAAATTGTGCCGTTAAAATTTGTTTGAAAAGGATGTTTATAAAAGACTGTACCAAAAAATGAGATAAAATGTTCTCCGAAAGGGCAAACAAATCCTGGAAAGAAAAAATAAGATCCTAACGTATTTAAGAATAGCGGTTTGAACTTACGTCCAACTAAACATGCCGAAGACTTTCCCACAAGTGCAGCTATTTACTTACAAAACTGTGGAGTTGTCTGCTGTAAATAGTATTTTTTAATTTGTTACAGCAGGTCGGAAACGGGAGGTACACACTGTTGATTCCCCTTTCCTTTACCACTTTTGCTAACTTTTCCACGGCATTTACACGTTTCTTGACTTGATCTTTAAGAGTTTTTTGCATCTAAATTACAACACCACAATAAAGCACTTGTCTTGCAAACGTTAATTACACTCATAAAAACGCTATCATTTTTTCTTTACTTCAAAGCAATAATTTTCAACTTTTATCTCTTGCTTTAAACCAACCTTCAAAAACGGCATGTGTCCGTATTTTCAGTGACAATCGGGCAATATTGAAAAAGTGCCAATACCATTTGAAAAATATTCACCAATTAAAAATATAATTGTACTGATAAACATGTCGCTACAATATTAATCGGCACGGGTCACAGATTCCCACTTAGCCATGCTCCTGGCAAACTTTTAAACAGGCTGAAATCTCCCCTTCTAAAAAACAAAAATTTTTGCAAAATTGCTTCGAAAAATGTGCAATCTTATTGTCAAAAGTCATTTACCTGGAAGAGTCATTAATCAAACAAAACCAGTTTTTTGAACTTGGCATTTGACACCATTGATAATTTCACAGAAATTTAGAATTGACAAAAAAAACATTTTACAGAAATCCGATAACTCTTTCTTCAGCCAGTTTAGTCTATTTAATACCGGCGCGATGGTGTAGTGGTTAGAGCTTCCGCTTCGCAGTCGGTAGACCTGGGGTTCATTTCCCTTGTCGAGTCATACAAAAGACTTTAAAAAATGGCATTCCCAGCTTCCCTGCTTGGCGCTCAGCACATAAGGGATAGTGTGGAGAACAAGCCGGCAAGCTTGCTTGTTGTGCCCTTGGGCAAGGCACTTAACGGAATGCCTCCGTCTTTATGTGGCAGACAGATGGTAGGGCCAAGCAGTCTACCCGTCGTGATGGCCCAGCCTAACGAAAGACATGCAAACCGAGCTTGAGCTCATACGCGTGAATGAATGAAAAGTCTATTTAATGCAGTAATTTTTTAATATGCTCTTAGGTCCTTAATTGAACCTAATAGGGGCAATGAAATGTTTTGTACAAGATATTGCAGAGAATAAGCATACGGCTGATGAGGGTCAGTAACCCGAAACAACGTTGTCTCGTATTGTTATTTTGTGTTATACTGACTGTAATATGCTGACATTATACTCATATGCTACCCCTGGATGTTGATTTAGCGTAATGCGGTTGAGGCAAATGAATTGTTTATGTCAAGTAGATAAAAACCTTTGCCCTTATATGAGGTCTATGCAGTGATTGAGCTATAGATCCATGGCAAGATCTAAAATCGCACAGAAGGGCATATTTGGATTTTGCTGGAAACATTGTGGATGGACTAGCCTACAATGTGCTAGTGCGGATTTAATTTTGTGTGGGAGACCTGTGAATGACTGGCACGTGAGATGCTGGTGTGGATTGAGGAAAGTTGAGAATGCTCTAGAGTCATCACCATATTTAGAAATTTGAAGTTTTAGCATTCTATAAAGTTGCATGATTTAATGTAGTAACCTGTCTGTTGTTAAGTTTTGGGAAATTTTAATTTTTACTGTCCTGTTTTTTTGCTGGCTGCGATCACGTTTTCAAGCTGAGCTCACATTTTTGTAACCAAGAAAAATTCAAGGTGTACAAAGTTGAAACCTGTTGGGGATCCAAATTCCATGTTTTGCTTGTAGTGTTAATTTCTACACAGATTGCAAATTTATCGGTAGAATTGACGTTATTTAATTTGCTCAGCTGTTTCTTGCTTAAAAGCTTTTTTTTAATTTTCTGGTGCTCCTTCATGCGAAATTTTTTAAGTTCAGATTGAAACTAAAATTCAAAAAACTGCGTCAAGTTAAAAAATGGATAAATTACAAAATGCAAATCACTTCAAAAAAAATCGCTATTTAGTTACAAAGGCTGTAACTAAAAACGGCAGTTCAAAACCGCTGAAACTCTTAGATTAAACTAAACATGTAAACAGGCTATTTGTCTATAATCATTAAGATTGGCTTGGCTCAGATGGCCGGTGCTCTCTCGCAGCCTGGACCGCTAGTACGTCTTTCAGAAATGTCAGACAGAAACCGAACCTGCCAATCTGGAAGGATAACCCCTCACCCTGATGTTCAGCCAGGGCCTACTACTTGGCAAACGCCCTTTTCAGGCGGGGCGATGTGCCCCTGTCAGAGCACACTGTCAACAAGCTCGGAAGGCCAGCAGTCTTGCAGCTGAACATCAAAGGCCTCACTGCCCGCAAGATGAATGTACTCCATCATCTCGCCGTGCAGTATGAGGCACTCGTCATTATTCTTTAGGAGACCCACTGCACTTGTGCAGATAAGCTAACAATACCACGCTTTGTACTAGCTGGGTCTTCTTTAGGCAGGAAGGATGGCCTTACCACGTTTGTCCATGACCGGCTAAAGTGGACCCTTGTTGATTAGTCTCCAGCTACATCGGAAACTGAGTGGTTGTGCGTGGAAGCTGATGGTTGTAGAATCGTCAATGTCTACAAACCTCCATCTACGAGACTGCAAACGTCTGATCTCCCAGTGTTCCCTCACCCCGTTCTCTATGCTGGCGATTTTAATTGTTCACATGTCAACTGGGGTTATAGAACCAGCAGTGCCGATGGAGAGTGCCCTGTTGCTTGGGGAACCTTAAAGGCCTTGTCCCTCTCCACGACCCAAAGGACGTGGCCACCTTTCATTCTGGCTGCTGGAACACCAGCATCAACGGAGATCTGACATTTGTCAGTGTTGGTCCAGATAGCCGTGTACTTGACAGACGCATCTTAGAGAAGTTTCCTAGGTCTCAACATCGACCCTTGCTTATTGTTCCACAAAGACTTGCTTTGCCTGTTCCGAGCAAGCCTGTTAAGCGATGGCACTTCCGCAAGGCCAACTGGAGCCACTACAATACATTGACCAACAAACTTGCCAGATTCACCGGATATGGATCTGGCCTAACAGGACTTCTGCAATGTCATCAGAACAGCAGCCAAAAACTCTATCCCACGTGGTTGTCAAAATAACCACATTCCGTGTTGGGATGCTGAGTGCGAAAGCCTTTACCGTACATTTCTGTAGTCGCCTGAAGCTCATCAACACGAAAACGGTGACAGCGGCCTTTCGTCTTAACAACAGAGAGGCCAAGCGTGAGCTTCTTCTTCTTCTTTTGGAAGGGTTCCACATTTTCAGATGCTGGCAGTGATGGTACTCAGCCAGCATCGTGTGTGGACATCCAAAACCGTCAGTCCACGTATTCCTGTAGGTGCCCGATGTACGGGGCATGTCAGAATGATGTGTTCTGCGGTTTGTTCTGCAGCGCCACACTCGCAATTCGATGTAGGAGCAAGGCCCCATTTGTGCATGAACGACTGAAAACACCCAACACCAGCCCGCAAGCGGTTGAGCCTGACCCATGATGATCTGGGCAGGCCCATCCCCATTGGCCTAGTGCTTGTCCTAGGAATGAAAGCACGGAGATTAGATGCAAGGCACATGGCCCGCATGGCACATGCTTTCACGTATCTCGGGTCGTGAGTACACCTAGCAATTGGAAAGTCTCTCTAATGCTCTGTGGAAACCGAATGTGCCCACCCAGAAGGGTATCCACTTATTCCGATGTTCAAGGGCCTGCTAATCAGCAAACGTCCTTTTCAGGACAGGATGATGAGTGCGTTGCACATAAACTGCCCTTTTCAGGGCACATCATCAAAAAGTTCCGTGGGCCCTCAATACTACAACTGAACATCGAAGGCCTCACAGCTAGCAAGATGAACGTTCTTCATCACCTTGCTACTCAGCTTGAGGCGTTCGTCATCCTTCTACAGGAGACCCATTGCATATCTGCAGAAAAGCTAGTGCTATCAAACTATCAACTAGCTGGGTTCTCCCTAAGCAGAAAGCATGGCCTTGCCACGTTTGTCCATGAGCGGCTAAAATAGACGTTATACGATCAATCTCCCACGTCATCGGAGACTGAGTGGTTGTGCGTGGATGTTGACGGCTATAAAATTGTTAACATCTACAAACCTCTACCAACACGGTTGCAAGTTTCCGACCTTCCAGTGTTCACTCACCCTTGTCTGTATGCGGGTGATTTCAACTGCCCCATGTCGACTGGGGTTATAACACCAACAGCGCGGATGGAGACTACCTACTGGCCTGGGCAAGCTCTAATAATCTTGCCCTTCTCCACGATCCCAAGGATGAACCTAGCTTTCATTCTGGGCGCGGGAACACTGGCACTAACCCGGATCTTGCCTTTACCACCGTCGGTCCTGATAGTCGCTTGCCTTATAGACGCGTCTTGGAGAAGTTTCCTAGGTCACAACATCGACCTTCGCTTATAACACTACCAAGACTTTCCTTTCCAATACCGGGAAGGCCTGTAAAGCGATGGAACTTCCGCAAGGCCAACTGGAGCCACTATAATTCCTTGACAAATAAGCTTGCAAGGAATTTGCCATCACCTGATTCAACAAATGTGGATCAGGCCTACCAGGACCTTTGCAATACCATCAGCAAAGCAGCCAAGAAAGCTATCCCATGCGGTCGTCGTAACACCTACATACCGTGTTGGGACGCTAAGTGTGAGGCCCTCTACCAAAAGTTTCTGCAATCTCCTGCTGGAGACCAGTCAAGCAGGGCTGCTACAGCCCTAATAACTTGGCTTGACAAGAAACGCACAGGCCGATGGTCGGAGGCAGTCCGAAACATCGACTTCTCATACTCAAGCAGAAAGGCATGGAGCATAATTAACAAACTCACTGGCAGGTCGCGACACAGCCCCCGTAACTGTCCCGTTTCAGCTAACGCCATTGCTCAGCTGGTAAGAAACGGGAAATACGAGGGTGTTGATCGTGAGTCGTCTCGACTCATTTCTCAAGAAGTGTCTTACCGTTGGAGGGCTTTAATATCATCTCCAGTGAATCTCTCTGGCGACTTCTCGCCTAGAGAATTCGCTGCCGCTCTCCAACACGTTAAGCCAGGGAAAGCTCCGGGCCCTGACTCTATTTGTCCGGAGCTTATAATCCATGCTGGAACTGCTTTGAAGTCCTGGTTATGTGGCTTCCTCTCTTTCTGCTTGCGCCAACTCAAAATTCCCAAAGTCTGGAGAAGAGCACTTGTAGTTGCGATCCCAAAGCCAAAGAAACCTGTAGAGGACCCAAAGAGCTACCGTCCCATCTCCTAGCTCTGCGTCCCCAACAAGATCCTCGAACGACTGATCTACGCTCGTATTGAACCTATTGACGACCCCCTGCTCCCAGGCGAGCAGGCTGGGTTTCGACATGGTAAATCAACAGTGGCTCAAGTTGCCTTACTAACACAAAACATCGAGGATTCTTTCGAGGCAAAAAAGAAGGCGGTGCTGTGTTTGTAATTCTGACAGCTGCATATGACACTGTCTGGCATCGTGGCCTCACCTGCAAGCTGCTGAGACTTCTTCCGGATAAGCACATGGTTCGTATGATCATGGAACTTGTCCGGAATAGAATTTTCACCCTTACTACCGGTAACAGCAAGCGAAGCCGGTTGCGACGTCTGAAAAACGGCGTCCCACTGGGATCGGTCTTGGCACCCCTTCTTTTCAATATCTATGTTTACGATCTTCCTTCAACGGTCTCCAGAAAGTATGCTTATGCCGATGATCTGGCACTGTTATACTCTTCTGATGACTGGAAGGACCTGGAGAGGGTCTTTAGCCAAGACATGACTACAATCTCAACATATCTCCAGACTTGGAGGCTACAGCTCAGCCACACTAAAACGGTGACGACGGCCTTTCACCTGAACAGCAGAGAGGCCAAACGTGAGCTTAATGTCTACAACAATGGCAAACGCCTGCCATTCTGTCCAGTCCCTACCTATCTTGGAGTTAAACCGGACAGATCACTCACGTTTCGTCACCATCTTGATGCATTGCGCAAAAAACTAACAACGCGCGTTGCACTGATGAGACGACTTGCAGGCTCAGGTTGGAGCGCTGGAGCTAAAACACTGCGTACAGCGGCCCTATCTCTGGTCTACTCCACTGCGGAGTACTGTGCACCAGTTTGGTGTCGCAGAGCACACACTCGCCTCATTGATAGTGTTCTCAACAACGCATTGCGCATTGTCATTGGATGCCTGCGTCCAACTCCAACAGACTATCTACCCGTCCTCGCAGGTATCCAGCCGGCTGAGCTTCGTCGATTAGGAGCAACGCTCGCCCTGGCATATCGTAGCAGCCTAGACCCTGGCCATATTCTCTATAAATTATTGGCTGGGTCCACACACTGCTACAGAGAGAAACTAAAATCTAGACGCCCCTTTGTGCCCGCTGCACGGAAGTTACTTCAGCGTGAGCTTAATGTCTACAACAATGGCAACCTATTGCCACGCTGTCCAGTCCCAACGTATCTTGGAGTAAAGCTGGATAGATCGCTCACTGTCCTTCACCACCTCGAGTTGCGCTGTTAAAGCGACTTGCGGGATCCGGATGGGGTGCAGGTATCAAGACATATCGCATCTCTGCTCTTTCCTTGGTCTATTCCACAGCTGAGTACTGCCCACCAGTTTGGTGTTTTATACTCGCCTTATTAACAGTATTCTCAATGATGCTTTGCGCATTGTCACTGAATGCTTGCGTCCCACACCAAAGGAGGACTTACCTATCCTCGCAGGCATCCAGCCAGTTGAGCTCTTATATGCCCTATAATTACACCTCTACCTAACTTTGAAATATTTAAGTGCTCCTCTGCTTTTACACTCAAATGTTTTGCGGACGTACTGATGCACGTGACGTTTACATCACATGAACGGATAAACTTAAAAACGACCTTTAAATTTAAGATCAAAGGAGTTTGGCTCAAAGAAAAGTATTCGCACCTTTTTGTCGTTTTGTAGACGATTGTAATTTTAGTATCAAACCGTTTCTTTATTAGTGATTGAATTTGTAAACCGAATGCTTTTGAGATTTTTTCCGCGGTAGGAAATAATAAAAAGATTAATAAAATGCAGCTCATGCAAGACTCAGCCTAATAACATGAAGCAATTTCAAATAATTAGAAAATGTCAAACATCTTACGAAATCAAAATCCACGAAGCCTTGGTGATCAAAAGAAGTAACCCTGTGCTGAACAAACAACTGTATGCAAACGGAGCAATATTTTTACTTCACGCATTTTAATCATAGATATTTATTAAATGATTTAACTAAACAACGTACCACTGAACTTTGCTGTGATTGTTTGGTTCATTTTATGCGATTATTGACATAACCTTAAATGCGATTAACTTCAAACAGGCAATCGTTTTTTGTCAAACTCTTTGTTAGCAGTAACTAGACAATTACTGAGACTGCAGAATGAAGTTTTACTGTTTTTGTTATGAGTATTTTCAAGTTATTTTGTGTTTTCGTTTTACGAAAGTTTTGACATTGTGAATATTTATATATAAATCCTGACGGGGGCGATATGTAGCGCCGAAAACGTTTGAATTTGTTGAATATATTTTTATTACTATGTTCAACGGTGTATTGCTAGTAGCAATATTAACAAGGTAGATTATAAAAGTTACCTCTCTACCGAAATTAAATTCTGATATTTTGACTCGTTATTTCCAATCTTGCAGTTAATTAGAGAATGTGGTACGAGAAAATATAGACGACATACTTTGCCCATGGGTCATTGGCGTCACTAAAGGGGCCAATTTAGTTTAAATGCTTCGGTCAGCGAATGACACTCTTTTAAAACACTTTACATAAAATTGCATGTAAAATACACTTTTGAATTTTGGGTAATTTATTTATTGAAAGACAGTTTTTGAGACGGCCGGACACGTTTCGATTTTAGGGTGTCGCCTTTCATAGACGCCGTGAATGTCATAAACGCTGGTAATTCAGCTGCTCTCTGTACAATAAATAACCTTAAAATTTGCTTGTAAGACAGTAGATTAGAGATGGGCAACTCGTTGGCCGTAGTTGCCCGCACCTTTATTTACAGCGGCCCGCAAGTCATCTTCAAAAATTCAGTATTATTGTTTTCTCAAGCATTACACTTTCAAAATGGTTTTTGGTAAGTGAATTATATGTAAAACAAACAATCTAGGACAGCAAGTTTTGGAAAAAACTGCTTCAAAGGGTTGATCTCCGAAAAAATGGTCTTTACTGAGAGAACGAGCAGGTTTCAGGTTTCAAAAAGTTTAATCCTGAAAGAAAAAGGTTTTTAAGTTGAGAAGAGGTTTGCGCTCAAAAAACCTTTAATGTCAAAATGGGCAACAATGTCGTTTGCAACTACCATAATTTAGCTCTCTAAATCACATTCTTAATGTTTGTGACTCTCTCTATTTTAAAAGTTGCTCTCTCATCCCAGTGACTAACAAACGAATACGAAGCGGTGACAAATGCCGAGAACTTGCATAAATAGATATTAATTAACACGACAAACCTGCATTATATTTTCGATAGGACTCTTTTCGTAAACATTTCCTTGACGCGAATCCACAAATTTCTACACAAAAATAGTGCAGCATATCCTTTTATAGACTAGCACACTAGCACCTAACTCTTTACTTTTACTAGCAATACAGATGAAGGAAAAAGTTAGATTTAGAGGGAGCTGAGGTTGTTTTGATTGAAAGAATGTTCTTCAAAAAGATTGAGATCTTAACGTGCAAAAAAAAGCTAAACTTTCAAAAAAATTTATTCCAGTTTTTTAATATAATTCCACCATGAATACCTTTTTAAACATTTTAAGACAGTCTTTAGCATTTTCTTTAAGGCATTTAAAACTTTACATCTTTTCAAACGATGTTAATCTAGAATAAATCTCTATAGCGTTAGTCCAAACGTTGCCTCGATTTATTGAGCTATAAAAGTAATTTACGCGCTTTATATGGATGTTCACACAAATGAGGTGGTTGTTTCACAAAGTTTTAGTATTGCAAATAATAAAAAACCCTCCCATAATTTGACGAGAACAACTTTGGGTGCGTTGCGTCCTTTTGGACTCATCAGCAGGGTCTGTCCTCTCATCACCAAACAACAAAACCCCATGTTTGCAATAATATGAAAAATGCAGTATCTTTCTATTACAAATTTCTTCGCACACATCACGCGCGGGGCGCATGCTATCATTTTGGTAGGCCTACGGGGAATCTTATCCTTATCGAAGATGCAGTGTACCACTCGAAGAGTTAATAGTGAGCAAGATCTATTTAAGACCTTATTTAAAACCCTTACAATATGGGGATTACGCATAGCTACATATCTACCAAATTTCTCGAATCCTTGGCAACGTCTTAATTTGTCCTGTTTTCACCATTGGCTTAATCCTTAAACTAAACAAACTGTTATCCGCTAAATTCAGCAAGCGCTTTGAAGCATATCAAAGTTGTGGAAGGGCGCCAAGGTGATTGATATGTATTTGCTGCACCTACCTACGACTTTTTTGTAACAGTAGGCGCATTTGTAAGGGCTATCGCCACTGTCTGCGGAAATGTTGCTCGGTCTGGCATAAATCTAATCAGGAAAAGATCAACCTAACCCAAAATGAAGCAATATCAGTAATATCGAGATTAGCAATATCACTCAAGCCGACTTCCCCCAACTGATATGAGTGAGAACGATAACAAAAAGTTAATGTGTTATTGACATAGACAATTCTTGTGGGTCTCTGAAAGATGGTCGTCACTAAAAATGTGATCTAGCACAAAAATTGTGTCCCTCTTTTTAGTTTTTTTTAGGAAATTTTTAGCTGACAACGCCTCAGGCTTTAGTTACTCTAAATCTATGATATTATCAAGGCCTAAAATCTTTTCAGCAGAAGGGAAAAATCTTGATTTTATTACGAGACTTCAGATTTTAACAACTTTTAACTATCAGTGGACATTCTATCAAAAAATACGGCAAAAAAACAAAATAAAATGAAATATACCTACAAGAATATTATTGCGTGATTTATTAAAATAATAACTTGATCAATGGCGAACCTGGGATTTGTAAAAGATCGGAGTTAGATTTTTAGTTTGGCAGAAGGATGATAACCCTTGGCATTATTCATATGTTTGTTCTGCTGATCAATTTTTGATAGCAGTTTTTCGACCCATTTTTAAAGGTGATGTTCTTATCTGTTGTAGAAGATTAGCCATACAGCATCTAACATGAGGGAGGCATGGAACAATGGTTCCTCTCCATAAACATTGTTGTAGGGCAAAGGAGCTATGCTTCCGCAAATTTCTTGGATTCAATTGAGACAAAAAACTATTTTGAAGTAAACTAACAACGATACACCGATGCCTCAATAAAAGATCGTTTTCTTGAAAAAAACAAAAAAATAGAGCAAAACAACCGTTATCAAGAAAGAAGAGACCAATTGAGGAACAAAAATTCCAAAAAGTATGTTTTGGCCTCTAAAAAATTGTGTTTTCGGCTACCCTAATGCTCCTTACCCCAAGATACGTGTTTGCATTAAAACACATCAATTGGTATCAATGCAGGAAAAACTGCGAGAAAAATCAAAATATTTCCTAATTTTACTCTTGAAAAGTTTAATTTTTGGCAACTGTTTTTAAGCAAATGAGTCTATTTATTTTGCCTACTTTTACTGGAGTATTTTTTGGGTAAGTAATAATGCTTTTATTCAGGTGGATTATGAAGCTACTATGACTACCTTCTGTGCGTGAGCGCAGATCCCAATTTTTACTACAGTTGATACAAGGCTATACAAACTTAAAATTTGGTCGATTAAAACAGTTCAAGCAAAATTATACGGTCTTGAGTATGAAAACAACAGTAAAGTTTGCCTTCACTCGAGCATTTTCACAAAAATATGTTGCCGAAACTTATTATACCTTGTGTGTTTTGCAATAGATAAAGGTAGCTCGTGTTACTCTGTCTGAGCAAAAAGAGTATTTTACCTTGATTATCTCCGCATGGTAGACTATTTTGAAACTGCAGTAGTCCCAACATAGTGTCTGTTGATTTTCGAAAACACACCTTGATGAAGTCGAAAAGTGCTTTATAGGAATTACTAGCCGACTTCGCCTGGCCGCACTCAAATTCCCGTCACTGACATAGAAGTAAAGAATTTAGATTTACCCCCGCAGCGAAGCTTAGCTCAAAAAACAGTTGTGAAAGTAGTAATGAAAAGTTCATGATTTTTGATGCAGAACTGCAACAGCGATGCATTCACACTCGCTTCGGAGTTACCAGTACTACTGGCACAGTGTATTTCTTCTACAAGCAATGCAGCAGATCAGAAATCATTCTCGTAAAGTGCATTTTCCGAAGACATAGCACTTTATCGGTGGTAAAGTTTAAACTCAAGATCAATGCCACTATAAAAAGTGGTTCGATCCACTCACACACTTCAAACACCAAAGCTTAAATTGACGCTGTACGATGGTAGGCTATATAGTTAATTTCAAAGCCTTATTTAAAAGTTCTACCTGCATCTTATCAGCTTGTAAAAAGTGTGACACCAAGTCATCCAACAGAGTTTCTATCAAAGAAATGTCAATTTTTGCGTTGGAAAAGCCAGGATGTAGCAAAGTCACGAAAACAATGAGAAAAGTAAATACTTGTTTTTTCAAGCCCATCTGATCTGGAACAATCAATAAAAAGCTAAATTAGGTAGAATAAAACAATTTAAGCTTTTGCTAGCGCTGGCCAGATATAGTGAAGATCAAGCTTGTATGTAGACATTGATATTTCAGAGGTAAGCTAGTGAAGCAAAAAAATGAACTAGCCATTACTAAAGTGTTCTTTAATAAGTGTGGTTTACCGCATATTATTGCTCGTGGCTTTGCTGCTGACAGTGTGTGCCAGTGATTCTAAAACAGTGAGCAGTTGCTTATTAATGAGCCTAAACATTTTAGCGGCAGAACCATCGCTTTTTGGCTTTTTTAATGTGCAAGAAAGACACACTCAACTTGAGAAAAATTTGGCAAATATACAATTTATATTTTTGGAGAAACCTATTGACATTGAGGAGACTCTCTCAATAATTGGCAAATATGACTACAGCCGGACCATGGGTCTCGTTTTTTGTTTTAAAAAGAATCACAATGCCCAGGATAAAGTTGAAAAGCATTGTAGGCTTCATCATCTCATTGATGTTAACTATACATCTTACATTGCTTGAGATTTGCATACGTAAATGAACGCATCGAATTTATTGCCTGAATTTAATGAGAGATTCATCAGGTCAGCAGAGGTCAGAGATCCTCCAGGAAATTTGATCAGATGGGGTGAAAACAGGTAAAAGATATTCCTGGTAGGTTGGAAAAATTAATTTGTTGGCAACTTGAAGAGTTAAATCACCGCTACCTGACGAAGATGGGGCCACATCCAATATCATAAGTCAATAGTCACGGGATTTTGCTAACAGAGTTGGTCAACAGGGAACAAACGAATGAATGAATAGAATGGTGAATAGGCTGGTCGACCGTCTACACTATGGAGTTGGATAAAAATGACCACCCAGAGCTAAAGCAAGTAAGCGATAGCGAGATTTTATAATCTTGATGTAAAATAGACAATTTTATAGTATCATCACTTGATCGGCGGTTGATCAGTTTGTCACTGCCGAAGGATTCTAGCCAATTTGCAGAATCGATCCTTTGAAAATCCCTTTGCAGGTCCGGACCAACCAATTTATAAATTTACTAACGGTCTACCAAATCGACCTCCCAATTTGACCTTTTCTTCAAACTTTAACCTATACTCTTGATGTCTCTTCAATTGAGTTCAAACAACCTGCATAATTGACTGCGTGGCAAAGTCTTGACCAAACTTTCTCAATTATTCACCAATATTCAATCTTCAAAACTGACACTATATCTGCTTGATAATGTTTACATCTTTCCCAACTGTTCCTTACAGCTGATTTCCTTAAACACACCATTTCTTCGACAAAGATTCGCTAGTTATAACCTCATGTTTTCTCATCATATTTCCCAAAACGACTCTTTCACACCAAGTTTTCATTACTGACCTTCCCATTGACCAACCTACCAATGGTATTTAGTCAAATTCAACCGAATCCGGTTTGTCTTCAAAAACACAATCGAATTAAACAAAAGCCCATTTTTCCGACCGAGTTCACGACCAACCTTTTTCGGACCACCTTCAAAACTAGTAGGTTCAATTCCTTAAATTGACCAATAATACACTACCATAGACCTACTTCAACCCAAAACCAATATACTATTGCGTTCTTTTTTAAAAGATAGTACAGCCACAGTAAAAATGTTCCTTCAAAAACGACAAAAATATTGTTGAAGCCGCATAACCACTTAAGGAAACATCAACAACGGCAATCAAGGTTGTGGCCTGCTCTACGCTGGATCTGTTTTGGTAATGTCATTATTTTAAGAGACCCCAAAGAATTTTAGAAAGAATCATGGGTACCAAGGAAATCTAAGGATATTTGGAAGGATTAAGTTCAAGTAATGTCCTATTTTGGACGGCATTTGTTAAGAATGCAGCCATAGAATTAATAGTTGGATCAAAGAAGGCTCTAACTGGCTACACCCTTTCTTAAAATGATTGTCAATAAAACCTATTTCCCTACAGTCAAACTAAAATAAATTCTAGCGTTAGGGTCAACAACTTTTATTCAGCTGGGCACCTGGTATGGTTAGTAATTATTGTTGTATTCAAACGAAAGCATAAGGCCATGGCCTCCCTAATTTTTAAAAGCCGATCAAGGAATGAACGCAATCTGGCTCGAAAATAGGAAAATAATCGCTTTTAACAAGTTGATCCCGAAAAAAAAATCACTCAACAAATTTCCATCCGCTCAAACTTTGCTTTTGGCAACGCCTCTGCTGGTGACTTAGAAGGGGCGTTTAAATAAATTTGGCGGGTTTGTAACTACTGAAGATTAGGCTGCTTCAATACCACTATTGCTAATCTATAACAACTTCTTTGCAAGAAATTTTATGTAAGAACAAGATACCTTTGCTCAAGTTACTTACTATTTCAGCTTAAATGATTTTACTTACTTGCATATTAACTCTTCTAAAATTCGGAAATAAATTTTTACCAATATTCAATAAAGCTATGGCTTTTAGGCTACTTTGTTATTATGTCATAGATGAGCGACAATGGATCCCTGTTTCTTACCAATAAAACGAAAAGCTGAAATATACGATAAGCGAGCTAATTAGTTGTAGGAAACATTTTCCGGTTTTTAAGGTTTAAAAAATTTTTTATCCTTACTACAAAAGAACGCTCCGGGTCAGTTCCTTCTCACAGTTGTTTGTGCTTGTCAATCTCTAGCATAAGTGGTTTGTTGTGGACAAATGAGAGCTAAAGGTGTAAACACATGTTGCTGTGAGTAAATTTTCAAAACTTTCCGTGACCGGAAGAAAACACAACACATGCGTTGTAGTTGTAATTATATTTGATGCGCCAAACAGTGGCTGCTTTAATAAATTTTTCGAACAAGTAGGCACCAGATACGCAGTTTAACATTTTTGGGAGATTAAAACCAGTACTTCATACGAACTTGACCTCTCTGCATCTTCAAAACCAATTAGGCTTCTAAATACCATCTTTATAATAGAGGGTGCAAGCTAGTGGTTTTGGTTGGCCTTATATAGCTGGAATAAACAACAATCTTTCTGCGTTAAAAACATCCACAGTTTTTGGCAAATTCTCAAGATAACTGATATACGCCTCAATGATGTTTTAGGAGTTGCCAAGACCAAGCTAAAATCTAACTTACTTTGTTGCGTTAGTGGTCGATAGGCTTTCTTCTGTTGCAAATGTAGTAAAAAGCAAAACATAGTAATTATGTTTTAACTCTTCGATCTTCTTGCTTATAAGCTCATGCTCGATGCACCAGGCCTCCACGAAGGGTAAACTGCGTGGCCAACCGCCTGTCTGCCCCATAAAGATGGAAGTATCCTGTTAGGTGCCCTATTCAAGGACACTGCAAGATACCTTGCCGACTTTTTGTCTACATTATTCATTTCGTGCTGAGCCTCATGCAGGGTAGTTGTGAAAATGATTTTTTTGAAGTCTTTTGGTATGGCTCGACCAGGGATTTAAAGCCAGGTCTACAGACTGCAAAGCGAGCATTTAAACCACAACCTCACCCCGCCACTTAAATCTTTGATCAAAGCAAAAGCTTCAAAAGTTGATTTTGTGGTAGCTTTAAACGAAAATTTATTCATTTGATTTTTACTCGCAAAATTACAACATTATTACTCGCTGAGTCTTAGAGTCAACTTTTCAAAATTTGTTGGTATCTAAGTTTTGCTCCTCTTTGTCCTACTCTTAAAATACACGAACGTTTAATCGAATTATCAAATTGTGACATCATAAATGCATGCATATAATAAACTTTGAGGAGCATCCAATATTTCAAGAAATGATAGGCTCAACAGCCAGCTAAACTGGCAGCAAAAATTCTGCTTCAACTGAATTGTGAGTATACTTACTTGTCAATAGATTGGTATCTATTAGTATCACGCCAAGCATGAAATAACTTGAAATTATTATTACAAAAGGTAAGTACGTCTTATATTTTTTTTAAAGCCTTTTGTAATTGTTAGTGCAAAAGCAGTGGCCATGGGAACATTGGAACAAGGAATCCTACTTTACATAAACCAAGGTTCGGAACCCGGAGCTGAAGCCGACACTGTCAAAATTTTGTAGTAATTTGTACACGTTGTTGTTCTCGGTCAGTCTTAAAAAAAAGCGCAACAAAAGGGAAACTAGAGTGTAATTTCTGTAGATATTTATTCTGCTTATGTAGAAGGTGAAAGCTTCTCCATTTTTAGTAGAATTTAAAACTATGCAACGCAGAATAAATCGTTCAATTCTTCTTTGGCTAAGGCAATATAAAATTTTATAGGATTTGGATTCGCAACCACTGGCTTAATGCTTGAAAACTACGGGGATGGAGCGAAAGTCTATACTTTATTTTCGTAGCTTTCCAGACATGCATCTAAACACGAAACAAACCTTGAAGTTTTCTTATTATTGCCCTCTAATGGTTGGCTCACCAATAATTTATAATTTTTATGTGCTCGCTCTTCTTTAGCTTTCTACGTTATGTTACAACTGAATGATTGCCCCTTATCTCGCACTTCAAGATTTCATGCTTCGTACCAACAGGGGATTTTTTTACCTTGGCCTACCTGTTAAAGAACACGGGTTAACAAGGATTACAACACTTCTGTAAAGCATATAAATCAAAATTTATTTTCAAAATTTATCCGTCATTTAGCACTAAAACACCGTTTTTCAAAAAGCAGTGCTATACCTTAATCAAAAAAATAGTCTTCAACGTTTTTTTCGAAAGTGAAAATGACCCGTGAATTATGCAGGCTGTAGCGAGTGGTTATTATTCAATCCGACGAGATAGTGCAGTGGTTAGAGCGTCTGCTTCACAGTCGGATCTGGTATTCATTCCCATTGTCGAGTCATACTAAAAAATCTTTAAAAATGGCATTCACAGCTTCCCTGCTTGGTGCTCGGTATTTAGTGGAGGTTGTGGAGAGCAAGCAGGCAAGTTCACTTGTCACTTAACGGGACGCTCCAGCCTTTATGGGGAAGGAAAGTGACCCAGAAGCTTTGGAAATGGCAACCAACTCCCAAGCGAGCGCAGACGTCCCTTCCAAAATATAGCGATACAATTCGCTTTCTCGTGAATAGAGGATAAAGATGGGCAATACAATACAATCATTCACATATATCTGATCAGGTATATTGACTCATGCATATCGCAATTACTACTGGAAAGGTGCAAAAACATGTTTATCAACATAAAAATGCCCAGAACGAAAAGCTACAAAGAGCCATAGACAACACAGACTAAGTCAGGCCTGGCCAGCCCACTATACAACATTCGAAGCTCAAGAAACTCCAATTTGATGATTTCTGCAGCTAAAGTGATAGCTACGATCCAATATTGCCCGCAAGTCCCATCGAATTATATTTCACTAGGTGTGGAGAAAGTAATAATTCACTAGAGGAGGCTCACAATTTAGCCAGGGGCTTATCTAGTTTGTGCTGTTTACTTGCAACAGCTTTTAGCGCCGCGGCACTTTTGAGTAAGTAAGTAAGTTTCTCCAGTTTGATATATTATTGCCGTGGTGAAGAAGCACATCTGTAAACCCTATATTAAAAGACTTAAGTACGAGTCAACAAGAGATTGGAACTTAAGGTCATTGGCGTGAAGCGGATGCTCTAAAATACAAGACCTATAAATTTATATACTTATGGCTTCCGTGGCGATTTAGAGGTGATCATTTCTGACTTCGAATCAAAAGGTCCGGAAATCCAGGAAGGACAACCGGAATTCGAAGTACTACGTCGCTCCAGCAAGAAAGCTGGTTCGAAAGCAAATTTATACTGATCAACATACACTCAATCAGCATGCTAATCCTCAAAAAATGGAAAAAAGGAAGTAAAATCGAGCAACATGCTTGTAGCATGAATGAAGAATTACTAGCAACATAAGAACTTTCAGCTCTATTCAAGAATAGGCTTTTGTTCGCGGCATTGCGTGCACAACGGCAGCTCGCATCATTAAAGCCAAAATTTGAAATATTATGGAAATTCGTTAAAATAATTTACAAGGTGATACTTCTTTTTATGTTGTTTCAAAATAAATTGTTTATGAACAAATAATTATAAACGTTTTTGCAGGCCCTGCTATCAGATCCGCAACCAATGATTTTCATCAAATTAATAATTCTTTCCTCAGTAAATTTCTTTGCCATGGTATGCTCATACAAGTTAAACATTGACAGCACTTTGGTCCTAAATATGTACGATGATTTAATCAACAATGTATTGCGTTATAGCGAAATCCAGGTAAGATTGACTGTCTTCCCACTGTTGCAATATTGTTCTTCGGAACGTTTCCTACCCAAAGTAGTGAGTTAAACTTTTAGTGACGTTATTACCCTTTGTGACTCACAAGACAACTTTAAAACTTGTCACAGTTAAATTGAAAACTATAACCCTGAAATTGTGTTCTCTCTGAAAAAAATGCATTCAATTAAAATATATTCCGTTTTTGTAAGTGCTCTTAAAAAATAAAAAGTTTTCCCATCCTTACGGTATCACGAAAACCACAAAAGTAATTTGTGAACAGTGCATTTTTATCTTAACAATGTTTGTGGCGCTAAGCATAAAACGATCGCCGAGATCTGCTTCATAATTTTTACATTATCCCGCATGAATGACCTTGCATTATGCTACTGACAAATTAACTGCTTATTGAAACTGGTCAAGTGGAAGAAATTATTGAAAAATGTCCTGTCCAGAAACAAAAAGGCGGTCACTGCGAGGTTTGAAGCTACCACCATTTGTTCGTTCAACTGCAGTTGCCATAATACGGCACTTGAACGTATGCATTATTTTCGTTCATATCATGAAGAAAAGAATGGTATGAACGTCAGCTGATAAAAACAGGAAAGAATGTCAAAGCCATACAAGTTAACTTATGAGCATAAGTATTAACTTTAAAAAATGTTCAAATGATTTGTCGCTGGCACGGCGGTACGGAACTTTATTATAGCTTTGGAAAAACTCGATTTGCGACAAGTTTTTCGTGTCTCACCAATGAGTGGCGGTTTCGCGACAAATAGAAATAAATAAATAGCCTGTTCTTACATCTCGACAATTTAAACGGCAAGGTAATTTTAAGCTAGTCCACTGGAAGCGCTCGCAAAGTCGCAGCGCGCAAAGAGAAGATGTGACGCAACGGATCTTTGTCGCATAACTTACGATTGTGCAAGCACTGCCATTGAATCAATTATTGTCTGACGTCTAATTTTTAAACACTTAGATTAGGATTGCCACATCTCAGCATTTTTCCTGACATGTGAGGGATTTGTTAAAACGAGCGTCATGAAGAAATGTTTTAAATGACACAAAAGTAAGGGATTTTCTCTTGTAATAGAAAAACCAAGGTCTTCACTTTCGCATCGAGACCAAGCTGGGCAAAACAATCTTTGAAAAACAGATAAATACATGACGTTCTTAATATTGGTTTGGAGACAAAAATGGGCAAATGACCTAAGAGTACTTAAAACTGTTGACGTAACCAACATCAATGTATCGGGAATAGTGTTCTTTACATATGGTAAACTTAATCTAGACTGACAAAAAAGGTTAATTTTCTGTTGCCTAATCATTTGCATCTACAAGTACCCGGTGTACGAAAACGTTTCGTGGGTGGGCAATTAAAAGCTTTCTACGAATCTGGAAAGCCGTGACATAACATCCGCGGACAGCTATTATTAGTCTTTTTATTTTCACCGGCGCGGTGATATGGTGGTTAGAGCGTCCGCTTTGCAGTCAGATGACTGGTCTCAATTCCCTTGTCGAGTCAAACCGAACACTTAAAAAGCACTATTCACAGCTTTCTTGTTTGGCGTTTAGAACGAACGAAGCAGTGGAAAAATGCTAGGAAGTTTAGTTGTCTCTTTGGCTAAGGCTCTTTACGGGATAGCCCCGTGTGTGACCGACAGTTGTTGGAAGCAAGTAGTCCACCCATCGTAGTGGCTCAGTCTAATAAAGAGTAGAAAACAGAGCTTGGACTCAAGCGCATAAGTAAATAGATGAATTTTTTATTATTCGTGTGATTGTTACGTCATAGCAAATGCAACGACGCTCTATCTATCTACCACTCAGAAAATATCAGTAACATATCGAGTTAGGTACCGCCAGATTAGTCGGTGTACCAAGCAAACATACTTGCGTATACAGGATCGTACAAAACAGCATAATCTTAACCCTTAAATCCAGGAATGTCCGTACCAACACCAAAGCAGAAACCAGGCCTATGGAGCCCGTTTATACAATACTAGCCGGCTTTTCCGGCGTCGCCCGGTATAGGCCGTTCATCAGTAATGTCTGGGTTTAATATTTCAGTTCAACCTGCCCAGCCGGCTTTACCCATCCGGCTCTTGTGTGAGTAGTAGCGAAACGTTAATGAATTTTATGCACTTTCACTATTCTTGTACACAAAATTGTGATCATCATATTCTCTTAATCATGACTGGCAATGCTCACAAAGAATCTTGCCACAAATAATAATCGTTAACACTTGCGAAGGAGCAGTATTCTATAGCAAAAAAGGGAAAGATGTCTTTCGCGTGGTGCGATTTCACACAGTGACGCTATTTTCTTTTGATTTCCCCTTAAACTTTCTCAAGTCCTCGCTGGCTACGCATTATGTAGCATTTTCTTTTCTCCCTGCTTGACGTGCCCTGGGGAGTTAAAAGTGTCCTTGCTTTTCCCCAAATGTTTGGTTTGACCCCGGCAGCTCTATATAGCTACTTTAAAGCAAAATACCAATAATATGTTTCATGTGGTGCGATTTAACACAGTGACGTTAATTTTGATTTCGCCTCAAACTTTTTTAAGTCCCTGCTGGCTACGCATTATGATTCGTATTTGTTTTTCCTTGCTTAGATATGTTAGAAGTTAAATAGGTTCTTGCTTTTCCTAAATTTTCAGGTTTGACTCCGGTAGCTCTATAAAGCTATTACCAAGAAAAATAGAAAAAATCTTTCTCCGAAGTATGGTGCGATTTAACCCCAGCAGGCCATACTATCACCCGTGCCGATTTAAAACGTATCGATTAATGCAGCTGCGCCAGCTTAACCGTACAAACATTTGTTAGAGCCACAACGAAAAGTTTTACTGAATATAAGCCATAGCTCCTCTACATGCATTGGTGATCATGTTGGTTTATTAATGAAGACTGGAAGTATTCAAAAAGAAAGAACGATGACACAAACTACCGTTCGTAATTTTTAAAAGAGTAAGGAGGGGAGGGGAGATGAAACATAGTCAAAATTGATGGGGTCGCCCAAATGGTGGTCGTTTTGACTCATAAAGAAATGAACTGTTTGGTGGTAGGCATGTTTGACGATTTGGTGGGCCCGCATTCGTATTAATATTGGTGACAGTAGGATTTTTTCCTACGCTATTTGCTTTAATTCGGCCTTAGCATGAAAAGGGGTCCTGCCTTTCCTTTAAGTCATACAACCTATTGTAATAGGCGCCTATTAAGCTCTTTGCAAACAAAAGCATTTCCTCTTAATCCAGTGCTACAGATTGATGCTATTATTGTTTAATTTTGATCTTTTCTTAAATTTGGGATTTTATTACATTTAACTTTGCCCCTAATCCAGACCTCCCTACTTTTAAATGAAGATTAGTGTTTTGTACCGATAGGCCTATCCTTACAATTACAAATATCAGTAGTGGGCTTTACCATTGATGTTTGCTATCAAAATGATAAAGGATAATTTTGCTGCCTGCTGCTGTTTTTAGTAAATAGTAGCAAGCATTGAGATGTCATTTAACATTATGACCTCACAATGCGCTTTGAGCCGTTATTATTAGGATTGCTACTTACCACCTATTCGTCACTGTAGGCGAATTAATATGAACTAACGTCTCTGACTGGGTACATGTTCCTTGGCCCTGGCATAAACGCCGCCATGCAAAGAGCAAACCAATCCGAAATGAACCACTTACAGTTCAGTTATAGCAGTGGCGAGAGCCCCCATCGATAATGTCGAGATCAAGAACATCAAATCAGCTAGCAGCTGCGACAGCCTTGTCAAATTGCAAAGGAAATTGCAGCAACATTTAGATCATATGTAGCTCGACACCTACATTTTGTTGCAAACGATAAGAAAGGACCATCTTTACTCCAACGTCTTTTTCTTGGGTGATTCCTTAGTGTTTTGCTTGGAGTAGGCTACATACTAAAATTTGTAGACTTCATTTTTCGATGAGTCTTTTGAATAATTTGATTGATAATGCCAAACATCAATGCTATCGAGAAACAATAAACAAAATGTACCAAAGGAGTTAGTTTTTCTAGAAATTGCAATTTTGTGAACTGCAGGCAACAAAATTTTGTGTGTTTTTAACCGGTAGACTGCATTTCATAAACATTTGGAGACTTCAGTTTTTGATGGATCTTTTTGAAAATGTCCACAGACAATGCAAACGAACCACGCTTGTCTGCACCAATCAACAGCCGCCTCAACGTGGTGGTGCGGTCCCCGGCCCCGTTTGGGTTGGGTCGAAATGGCTGTTGGCCTTCCCGAGGGTCCCAGTTACCCCGGGCACTCCCCATTCATTTTTTCGCTATGCTGCCCCCTGAACGACTGCAGAAGGGCAGCACACAGCATCTTTAAAATCGGTCGCCTGTTCTTACTTTTTCTTCTCTCCTGCCCTACTCTTGCGCTCCTTCGTCTCCTCATTCTTCTCCTTCTCCTGATGAGCGGTAACGTTCATCCTAACCCTGGCCCCATCTTTCCTTGCTCTGTGTGCGCTGGAAATGTGACCTGGCGGGGCAAGTCGGTGCAATGCTGCGCTTGCTCCAAATGGGTCCATCTAAGGTGCTCACAACTTTCTTTATCTAACTTCAGAGCTCTTGGCAGCTCTCACTCTTGGAGCTGCCCCCCTGCCGTAACACTGTGACTCCCCCCTCCTCGGACTCCTCCGGCACGTATACCTCCACTGTGGAATCTGGCCCCCCCTCTGCTAATGCTGCACTCTTGCCCCACCCTCGTCTCCAAACTTCTTATCCCCCATCTGCCCATCTTATATCTCCTTCCCCTACCCTTCCACCACCGTCCCTTGCTCCTGGCTATACTTCTGCACCTCCTGCCTCCTCTCCTCCCCCTGACTCTCTCAGGGTTCTTCAATGGAATGCTGGAGGTCTTCGAGCCAGGAGCACTGAACTACTTCACTTTCTTTCATCCCATCCTGTCGATCTTATCTGCATTCAGGAATCCAATCTTAACTCCTCTTCCTCTTTCCGGATTCCTGGATTCTCTGTTCTGCGTTCTGATCGTACTCACTCCCGGTCTGGCATTCTCTCTTCTGATGCCTCGCATGCCAGTGGCGGCGTTGTCATTTTCGTCAGACAGGGCCTATCCTTTTCTGAACTTTCTACCACCTCTCTTTCTTCGCTCGATCCCTACTCTGATTATGTAGGGGTCAACATCTCTCTAAACAAATCCTCCTCGGTGTCATTTCTTAATGTGTATGCCCCCCCTATTCGCTCCTCCCCAACGGATGGCAGAACCGATTCCTTCTCTCCCTCAATTCTTCCCTCCTCCAGAAATCTCTTCATTCTGGGGGACTTCAATTGCCATCACCCGCTTTGGGACTCAAGAGGTACTTCCGACCCCCGTGGGGAGGAAGTATTCGACTGGGTCATCTCCTCAGACCTCCTCCCCCTCAATGACCCTGACACACCTACCCTTTTCCATCGCTCCTCCGGCAGTCGCTCCTCTCCTGACATCTCCTTTGCTCCTTCTACTCTTGCTTTTTCTTGCTCCTGGGAGGTGCTTCAGGACCTAGGTTCTGACCACCTACCAATTCTTCTATCTATCCCTCTCTCTCCGGTCTTTCACCCCAACGAGCGCCCCCCTTCCTTCAATTTTCAGAAAGCTCGCTGGGATGACTTTGCCTCCTACTTTGACTCTCACTGTCCTACTGCAGAGGAATACTCGTCTCTTTCTCTTTCCTCTGCAGCTGCTCTCTTTACCTCTCTGGCAATGAATGCGGCCAAATCTTCCATTCCTTTCGGCCGCATCAAACGCCCTCCTAAAGCCTGGTGGTCTGCTGAGGTGGAAGAAGCGGTTGGTGAAAGAGGCAAGACTTTCGCTACTGCTCACAGAAGTGATGAAGATCGCCAGGCTTACATCTCCGCCTCTCGACGTGCCTCGTCGGTCATTGCCAAGACCAAGGCTGAGGCATGGCAGACGACCTGCACTTCGCTTTCACCTAAATCTAATCCTAAATCTGTGCACTCTCTTCTTCGCTCTATTGCTGGCTCTCCTTCCTCGTCTTCTTCCTCTCCTAACTTTCCTAACTGTTCCTCTCCCAGGGAATCGGCTTCGGTCTATGCCGCTTACCTGCAATCTCACTTCTCCGTTTCTCAGCCAAAGGCCCTGCGCAGCAGAGCCAGAGGCTACCTCACTGAGCTCCGCCGAGCTACGTGCTCTGTGGAGTCTCACTCGTCCTTTTGCTCTCCCTTCTCTCCCGCTGAATTTCTTGCGGCTGCCTCCAACCTCTCCTCACCCACTGCCACTGGCCCAGACAAAGTTGCCTATCCCATGCTAAAGCATCTTCCTCGCTCTGGCATGGATTTTCTTCTTCACATCTTCAATCTTTCTTGGTCTTCACATTCCTTTCCTTCCATCTGGAAGACATCTTCTATTATTCCCATACATAAGATGGGAAAACCTCTCGACTCTCCTGCTTCCTTCCGGCCTATCTCTCTCACCTCCTGCGTATCAATGCTTTTTGAACGCATCATACTATCCCGTCTTCTCTTTTTTCTGGAATCTAATTCCATTCTCTCTCCCCGCCAGGCCGGTTTCCGCCCTGGACGGTCTACACTTGATCAAATTCTGTACCTTTCTCAGTCCATTTCGGATGGGTTTAACAAACCCAGGCCGGGCTCTCGGACGATCCTGTCTACTATCGATTTCTCTAAAGCTTTTGACTCTGTCTGGCACCCCGCCCTTTTCCACAAACTCATTTCGGCTGGCCTCCCTCCTTGCTTTGCTCGTTGGACTCAATCTTTCCTTTCTGACAGGCGCGCTTCTGTGGTTTTTCAAAATCACAAAAGCCGCTCCTTTCGAGTCCGTCGAGGTGTTCCGCAAGGATCCGTTCTTGGCCCTGTACTTTTCTCCCTCTTCATCAATGATCTTCCGGCCTCTCTGCCTTCTTCCGTCAGCTGCTCTCTTTACGCTGACGATCTGGCCATTTGGTCCTCCTCCCCCTCGGTCCCCACTGCGGTGGAGGCCACACAAGGAGCTCTGTTTCGATTGGAGCGCTGGTCTGAGTACTGGTGTCTTCCTCTCAATCCGAGCAAATGTGAGGCCTCCTTCTTTTCAGTGGATCCCCACCAGGCTAACCTCCAGCCCAACCTCCTCCTACTCGGCTCCCGCCTCCGTTTTAATCCCACTCCAACTTTTCTTGGGGTCACCTTCGACCGCACTCTTTCCTTTTCTAGGCATGTATCTTCGCTGAAGGCCAAATTTTTCCCACGTCTCAAGGCCTTACGCTGTATCTCTGCTTCCTCTTGGGGCCCCTCTAAGGAGTCCCTCTCTGTTCTGTATAAATCTTTTCTTCGGTCCCTTCTCACTTACGCTTCACCCGGATGGTTTCCTTTCCTAAGCGCTACCAATATCACCAAATTGGAACGCCTTCACCGAGCGGCCAGTCGCGCCATCACCGGCTGCCTCTCGTCGTCCCCTATCCCTCTACTACTCACCGAGACTTCTCAACCTCCCCTACGAGTCACTCTGACTCACTTCACTCTTTTTTCTCATGAGCGGGCTCTTCGTCTCCCAACCTCCTTTTCCATCTCAGGTTTGGCCAGACTAGGAGTGAAACCAAGACTCTGCAGATCGTCCTGGAGAGCTTTTGCGTCCACTCACCCGCTCATGCTTCCTTCTACTTGTTCTAGGGAGGCTCTTGTTGCTTGCCCTCCCTGTCCTCCTTGGAATCTTCCCTCGTTCACGGTGGAGTCCACCCTTTCCACTCCATGCTCTCGCTCTGATCCCCCTCACTCTCGCCAAGGTGCGGCTCTCGCCCACCTTGACTCTCTTCCTCCTCATGATCTGGTACTCTGGACAGACGGCTCTGTTCCTTTTCCTTTTGGCAAGGGCGGCTCCGGCGTTCTTGCCAACTGCTCTCTCTGTGGCACTGAGGCCACTCTTTCCTTTTCGGCAGGCCCAGTTTGTTCCAGTTTTTCCGCTGAAGCCTGCGCCATTCTGCACGCTCTTTGCTGGTCTCGGCAACACCATAAAATCTGCCATTTTTCTTCTCTTCTTCTCCTGTCTGACTCTCGTTCTGTCCTCGCCACCCTGTCCTCTCCTCCACCTTTCCTGTTATCTCAAACTCTGTGGCAGATCTGGCAGGAACTGTCATTTTTCTCCTCCTGTTCTATCAGGCTACAATGGGTCCCCGGACACTCGTTTCCTCCCGGGGAACGACACAGCTGATGAGCTTGCCAGACGGGGAGCGCTGCTTGCGCCCTCCGCAATCCCTTGTAGTCTCTCTCCTCTTATCTCTCGTATCCACTCTCGTCTTATCTCGGACTGGAGGCGTACTGTCTCCTCAAAGTATTTTGACACACAGGTTCCCTCAATTTCCACTGAGGAACTTGTGCTCCCTCGTCATGCTCGCTGTGTCCTCTCTCGTCTTCGCTGCAATGGACACAGCCTTCTTTTAGGTTCCTATCTCTCCAGGATTGGCAGAATCGAGAATCCTTCTTGCAGCGCCTGTGGACACTCGTCCCAGGACATCTCTCATCTCATTCTGCACTGTCCAGCTACGGACTCTTTGCGCCGCTCACTCTTTGGCGATTCTCTGTCTCTTTATGACCTCTGGTCCAGACCCTGGGGAGTTGCCCGGCTTCTGGGGCTCCATGGTCTTCCGCCATGCCCCCATCCCTCGGAAGGGGTCGGGTAAACAACAACAACAACAACAACAACCACGCTTGTGAGGAAAAGTAGTTAAAACGTACCAAAGAATTAACTTCGTTTAACAATTGCAAGTTTGTTAGCTCGAGTAGGATAATTGTACAACTAAAAATGAAACATCATGTATGCCAACCAAGTTTTGATCAGCAATTACAAACTAATCATTAGCCTCAAGTAATTGGAGTCACATATTGCTGGAATGCAAATTTCCTAGGCTTTCAAAGGACAGTAATTGTTGGTACTTTAATTATAACGTTTTTGTATTAAAGCCACTTGTTTTTACTGAGCTCAGCACTTTTGGGAGGGGTAAAAAGTTACACCACAGGTCTTAAAGTTCAGTTTTTTTCAGTGTAAAAACTAATATTAATAGTACATATTATACACTATCGGAATTGCCTTGAAATAACCTTTAATTTGTTCAAAAAAGTTTGAAAATTGGTTGAGAAATGAGGTCACAAATCAGTTTTTTAATAAACTGATTTTCCAAAAAGGTTGCAATTTTTGAAAACATCTCGATATTATGATCTGCGATAGCAAACATTTGCGTTAATCGTACGAGACATATTATAACGTCATAGACCCAATTTAGGCGTGGAAGCGAAATAAAGAAAAAATGCTTATATGGCTTGAAGTGTTTAAATAAAAAAGTGCTCGTAGCATAATCAAATAAACATTAATTGTTTTAAAGTTGTTTTTATCAAAAGCAGCTAATTATTTCTCCTAAAAGAACGTTTAATCGAGTTTTTGCGATGAGTACTTTTTGAGAAAAAACAAAACACAGATTGTTCAATAAACTGTTGATTGTGACGTTATTTTAGACCCTAAACAAATGTAAGTTTTTGAAATGTGGTAAGTCCGAAACTGGTTTTCGTTTGAGCAAAAAGCAGTTGTCCTTTGTCAAGTAATGCAAGTTCTAAAAAAATTATTTTGGTTATGACGTCATCGTGGCGTCACGAATACTCTTATGACACTCACCACGGGGTGGTGATCAATCGTACCAAGTTTGGTGCTAGTACCTGTAGCAGTTTCAGAGGAGTTTAAACAGACAGACACACAGGCAGACAGAATTGCGCTTTATATATTAGATGCTTAAAAATTCATTTTATCACACTGTGGGCTACCTAGTGTAAACTTAGTGAATACTGCGATTGTCGTTTAATATGCTTATTAGTGAGGGTGCAGCTACTTATTGCTGTATATAGTTTCCTGGCAATATTAATTACAACTGTGTCAACAGGTAGTAGCCTACGAACAGGAAAAGCGTTTTCTCCACAATCCTAATAACTGGTAACTGGCACAGCAATTAGTTTATTGTGTTCTTTAGATAGCTTACATTGCAGTCGTCGTATCCTCTTTTTGTTGCTAGTGAAGCAGAAGTAGTAATTGTAGTAAACCAAGGCCGACAAATAGATACCTGGCTTTATTCGACTAATAAAGCACTTAGTAATGTTAGCAGTTAGCAATGTATAAAACAGCTGTAAAATAAAACGTTATAAAGAAACTAAAATATAACTTATCAAATCAAAGACTCGTTGATATTCCCAACCAGCCGACTGTCATTGGAATTGCTTGCACAACGCAAACAATGCGACCGATTGCAAGGCTCGAAGGCACAAGCAAACTACGCATTATCAAATTAAGCGCGCGAATAGTTGTAGTACAATTCTCACTACAGTAATCACTTTATTTGTTAGACCGCAGCGTTGCAATGCATCAACAATATACTTCCACAGTTTTGCGGTTTTTGCAAGACTGATTTTCATGTGGGGAATAGCTAAGCTCTGAGCTTATTCTTGTAGAAGCAGACGGTATTGGTTACCATTAAGTAGCTTCTCTTAATATCAGGGTTTTGAGAGTTGAAAACAATAAAGGCGTTTGGTACTGTAATATGCAGCATATTATATCGTAAGATCATAAGCCATCCCCTGCTCTATCTCATGCATGTATATGCTCCGATCATTTGGTCACATACTGCATACTGCCTTTTCTTTTTTGGAACAAAACCTGCCATTGAAATGTTTCTAGTGCATCCACATTAAGTGCTGCGGAATGTCGACTTTGAGCAGCTTTAATTATGGATGGTGTATCAAGCTTTTTTGACAAAGTTTTTCATCCAGCCTTGGATCATTTTTCACTACAGATTTAGCCAAACGAATGCTAGTAAAAAAGTCATCTGTAGTCACGTTATGACCAGAGCGTATAATGGGAATGCAAAGCTCTTGCACAGTGCTAAAACCAAATTTTTCCTGACGGCGTAGCCTGGTTGTTTTTTGGTGTAAACAATTACATTGAAACCATAGTATGTTGTAGAAAAACAAAGCTAGAAAAATTTTGTGCCAAATTTTGCAAGAATTTGCACCATGCTATGTAGCAAACTAATTGTTTATTTACTGGCACACCTTCGTTAAGGTTACACTAGTTCTTACAGCTAAAGATAAACATTTTCCGAACACATCTGAATGCAACCGTGTAATCTGTCTGCAAACAAAATTCTCTTGGTCTTTTGTTGTCAAATCATTGGAAACGCCAAATGCCTTACAGATCCTATGGATTTTTACATAGGGTTTGAGAATTTGTATTCAAAGAAATCACGGATTGGTCCATCTTAATGCTTCTCGAAACCACGTAGAATGTCAAGTCCAGCATAGGCCAGAAGTTCCTACTATAGTATAATCTTTCCATTGCTTTTTTCTCAATGATGCAACTCTACCTCATTCTAGACTTGTGCCTTTAAACTCTTCAATGATCATTTCTTCTATCGAAAATAAGTTAAAAGTTTCTCTTGAAAAATATGTTCTTTTTCCGAATGTTGAACCTGCCTCTTATTGTAAAATATTGAGCCTTGGCATTTTTGCTAGAGGAGGAAGATGTTAAAGGCTTCCACTACAACCAGCCAGTTTAGCTGCACCGCTGTGCTGCTCATAATCTTCATCCGAATCGTCAGGCGACAAAGATAGGTTATTTTCATTTAAGTCAATTTCGTTTGAAGATGTTGACAATCTTTTTGCATTGGATGGAGAAGTCGATTTGACAAAATCACCCCTTCAATATCTTTCTGTTCTAAACATTCTGACTCTCCATCAAGATCTAAGATTGCCTCTTTTATCAACTTATAATATTCACTAAGGTGGTAATCATAATTTTTTGTTTAGATATGTTTCTACAATCGGCTAAGTTACAGCTATTTAATATATAAAAAGTAATGAAATACTGAAGTTAATCCGTAATTTTCTGACCTCTCTCAATCAAACAAATTACCAGTTGCCGATGCTGGCTCACATGCAGGGCTGTAGACGATGCAGTAGGCTATTTACAGAGCTACAGCAGTGGTGAGCACCAAAACTACAAAGATAATCGGCACTGAAATCTGCAGCAAACAGCAGTCACATTTTGAAAAGCAAAAATATGCAGGAGCATTGTTCTATTCATCGCTATTACTTTTCCTAATCTTATCTCACCCATGGGCATAAAGACGAGCAATACATCTAAATCCCACATTATAGCTAGTATTTTAAAATTTCGACTGGTTTCGAAAAGCAACACTTTAATCCTTTGCGGACCAAGGCTTTTTGACAAATTTGTGCTCTACAGCAGGGCTTCTCAAACTATGGGTCGCGACCCCAAATGGGGTCGCGTAATAAAATTTTGGGGTCGCGAAACACTATTACGAAGTTATTACATGGTCATAATAAATTATTTCGACACTTTTAACGTCAAGTTAATAGGCTATCCGTTTCCAAGAAATGTGTTTTTGAGGATTGACCGCAACTGCCGTTTTGAAAGATCGAACAATAACGTGTAAGCAGTCATAACAATTGATGTATTGTTACGCCATTATTGCAGTGAAATGCTGACTAAAACAAACTTAACTGCTCGCATTACGATGTCAGAGTAGCCTAGTTTTTGAAGGAAGATTTTTTTACGACGCCACTGTCGCTGCTAGCACTTAAACCTAACTATTCCGAGACCATAGAAGGACTTTAGACTAAAGTTTAAAGCAGTTACAAGATTGATTTCACTATGGACCAGTGGTTAGGTTTAACAGATTCATGTTGTAACAATGAAAGCACAAAGAAAACAGTTGATAAGCCAAAAAGAAAAAGGAAATATGATGACTCATTTTTGCAGTATGGATTTACTTGTAGTTGTGAAGACGGAGTGGAAAAACCTCTTTGCTCAATTTGTAATAAAACTTTGTCTGCGGAAAGCTTGAAACCCTCCAAGTTAAAAAGGCATCTTAACACTAAACATGCAGAATCTTCGGACAAGCCAATACAGTATTTTGAAAGACTTCTCAAGTCCTCAAAGAAGCAGAAGCAGTTCACAGAAAATTTTTTCACTGTGAACGAGAGATATATGCATGCTTCTTATGAAGCCAGTTATTTGATAGCAAAATCAACCAAACCTTTCTCGGTTGGTGAAAATCTCGTTTTACCTGCAGCTGCTAAAATGTCAGAAATCGTACATGGAAAAAAGTATGGTGACGAAATTCGTAAAATACCCTTATCCAATGACACTGTTGCCAGAAGAATTGCTGAAATTAGTGACGACCAATTGCAGCAACTAATCACTCGCCTTAAGAAAAGTCAAAAGTTTGCAATTCAGCTCGACGAAACGACAGATGTAACAAAAAATGCACAGCTGCTAGTTTACGTGCGGTATGTACATGAAGAAAACGTTGAAGAAGAATTGCTTTTTTGTCGATCTTTAAAAAGTCACACCAAAGGTGAAGATATCTTCTTTAAAGTCGATGGATTTTTTACGACTGCAGGTTTACAATGGGAAAATTGCATTGAAGTTTGTACAGACGGCGCAGGGGCAATGATGGGCAAGCGTGCTGGGTTTGTCGCAAAAGTGAAAGAACATGCAACTCCGGAACGCGTTACGTTTACTCATTGCATGATCCATAGGGAGGCACTCGCAGCCAAACATATGTCACTTGATCTCGACACTGTTCTTCGAGATGCTGTCAAAATAATCAACTATATTAAAAACAACGCTCTCAACAGTCGTTTGTTTACAAATATTTGCAAAGAACAAGATTCAAATTATACCAGCTTACTCATGCATGCGGAAATCAGGTGGCTATCAAGAGGCTACAGTATACAAAGGCTATTGCAGTTGAAGGATGAACTTGTCATGTTCTTGACAGAACAGAAGTCTGCTTTTGCGGAACTTTTTCTCAATGATGCTTGGGTTCTTAAGCTATGCTATTTGTCCGACATTTTCGGAAAATTAAATGATTTGAACATGTCTCTTCAGGGAAAAAAATGCAACATTTTTACTTTTAATGATAGAATTAAAGCTTTTATTAAAAAGCTTACAATATGGAAAAGTAGGACAGAAGATGGTAATTTGGAAATGTTTGCTGCTATGGATGATTATTTAACTGAAAAACACTTGTCCAATCTCTTGATTGTCAAGGTCATAGTCAATCATTTGAATAGCCTTCACACACACTTTCGAAAGTACTTTCCTACGGACATCGATTCAGGAAAAGAAAGTTGGATTCGTGAACCATTTGTAAGCCAATTGTCAGATGTCACACACCTGTCATTAAAAGCCCAAGAAGAGTTTGCAGATTTATCTAGCGACAAAGGTTTGGAACTTCTATTTTCAAAACAGACTTTATGTGATTTTTGGATAAGGACAAGAAATGAATACCCAACCCTTGCTGAACTAGCCCTTGACAAACTCTTGCCCTTTTGCACTACATATTTATGCGAAGCGGCATTCTCAAAACTTACAACCATTAAGTCAAAAACCCGATCCTCTTTGGAAACTGTTGAAGATGCTCTTCGCCCCGCATTGTCTTGTATCATTCCACGAATGGATCACTTGTGCAAGAAACACCAAGCGCATCCATCCCATTAAATGTGGTTGATAACTATTTACTGTAGGCCTATATGGTTTGTTTTTGTTCAGTGTTCATCATTATAGCGACATTTTTGTCATTCTTGTGCATTTGCATTGTTTTGTAATTTTGTTGTGAGCAAACTGTCAGATGTCACACGTCTTAAAGGACAAACATTTACCATGTAATTCGCAGTGGAAGGTAACGTTTTAATGTTATTAACGTGAATGTGCACATAATGGGGTCGCGTAGAAATATATTTTTCAAAACGGGGTCGCAGAAGAAAAAAGTTTGAGAAGCCCTGCTCTACAGGACCAAGCAAATTTTATTGTTTTTTCATGCTTTGTGGCGTGTCTTTTGGGAATTTGATGTTTTTTTTGATTACTTTGAAAAAAATTAGGATAACAAAAAACGGAATTTTTTTTATTTTGAAAATTTTTATGCGGAAGCAGAAAACACATATATTGAAAGAAGTTTTTAACATCAATATAAAAGGGAGTCAAAAATTATCAGCGTGATAACAACCTTCCATGTCTTCGAGAAACGCTCAAGACTTGTATTTTGACAATGAATGGTACTTCTTGGAGTATTCTCTTGGATAAGGTCTTGGCTTTCTGGAACAGTTTCACAGAAAAAACTGTCGTTTTTCTCTCTTCTTTGGTGCTAAAGACATGATAGTTTTTGGAATGACCACGGGGTTTTTATGCAATAAAGTGAGGCTTGCTGTTTAAACGTTGAGCCTCATCGATACCAGTTGCTCAGTTGGAATGACGACGATTTACACGATTTATGGGTATTTTCCACCAGCTGAAGAGTCGTATTTTTCGTGATGGTAAGATGTCTTATGTTAACCAGATTATGGATTTCCTTGAGAAGTAGAAAAGAGCTCACGACACCAACTTTCACTAGCCAGAAGAACAGTTTCCTCCATTATCTGAGGGTCTTTCTTGTAAAAGAATATGATATGCAGTAGTGGTCTGAACGATTAACTGCTCCCATATTCTCAATGCAATCGATGATGACATCAGGCTTTTTGATTTCTTCTTCATGGCCTTTCGCCCATCTGCGTTTTATTATTTTATGGTTGTTGTGCCAGGCGATGAGCATCAATATTAGCTGTTTATCTATCCGCGCAAGTGTCATTACATTGTCAATGTGTCTGTAAACTTTGTTTTCCAAATTTTTTAGCTTCAGCCTTTTTACTTCAATTGATAAACCAACTCTATTTTTTTTTGTATAGCTTTAGTCAGGTGGATATTTTGAGAGTGCAACTCAGTAGCTAGTGGAATGCTGGTGTAAAAATAGTCTGTAAACAGATGGCAGCCAGAGTCTTCTGTTTTGTTGAGCACTTGTTGAGCTAACTGAATAACAATCCGTGCTATAAATGGTAAAGCTGGCAGTACTAAGTGCTCAGTTTTTAGCTTTCCAACATACGGTTCAAATGCTAAAATGTAGCCATTCTCTATGTAGGAGAGCGCATAAACGCTTATATCATATTGTCGGTTTCTGAGGATTGTAGGTCTTGAATGTAATTCTCCCCTTAAAACCAATCGCGCTCGTATCAACAGCAATTTTTTTCGGTGGTGTGTAGTTCTTCAAGCACTTGCATTGGATGAAGCTCACAACATTACTCATTTTACTCTTTCGAGTAATGGGTGCTATGGTCAGTTCAGGTAATTTTAGGCGTAGCATTCTATAGATTTGTAAAAAGGGTTTACGTGAAAATACATCTAGAAAAAATGAACAAAACTGTTTTTGTTCTTTGCTAAAGTATTCCTTGACGTCCGGTTTTTCCATCAATACCATTTTCAAAATTGCCCCCAGGTATGTCTTCGACACCTGCAAAGTTATATCTATCCATTTTTAAAACGTCAAATTATTCTTCAGATGTTTGTGGCTCAGCCTTATTGTTGCATAAGCATTGATGGCTGTTAAAATTTCGTTCAACAGCTCATCTGTGACAAAACGTGGAAAACATTCCAGCTCTGTTGGAGATCATGTGTCGAAAGTTAGTCCATTTTTTGAAGTGCTCTGAAAATGCTCAAAGTCAATGTCACTAGGAAGCCATTGTCGCCAGCCCCTGCTATCATCATCTGAATCATCATCATCATCACTGTCAGATGGATAAACAGAAACATCTAAGCTTCTTGTGTGCCAGATTCATAGAAATCACTCTCCTCCTCATTGTCAACGTCCATTTCCGACTTCTCGTCGCATAACATGCGTTGTACATCATTTGCTTTATGCCTATTTTGTGCCATTATTCTTCCTGCAAGCATTAACTACAACAAAAAACAATAATTGCGAGCCGTTTCTGATCCCGTAAATAGTTTACTAGCAATAAAAAAGTACTGCAAAAGCTTATACATACCAACTACGATGTAATGCATACCAACTATGCAATTTTTCACCCTTACATCCGTTTTTGGTACACACCATATGGACAAAAAATGACAAGCCGATTATAGTTGATCTTCTAAATCAGTGATTCTCAACCACTATGCCGCCGCACTTTTGTGTGCCGCCAAATTTTAGATATATAATTTTAGATATATTTCGCATTAAAGGTATTCTTATTATTAACTTGGAATTAATCTTTTAATAAACGTATTATTTAATTTTGTAGTACATATTATTTAATTTCGCATATTTAAAATTATTTATATAAACTATTTTACGCAGTGTGTTATAGGTAAGTAAACAGTTTGTTTATGTCGGTGTGAACCTTCAAACCATTAACTAACCTTGCATCACGTTATCTAGGTAGTAAACAGTTTTTAAACTTATCTTTTTCTATGTGTGCCGCCAAATTTTGAAATCGTTTAAAGTGTGCCGCAACAAAAAAAGGTTGAGAATCACTGTTCTAAATCGATAAAAAAATTTGTTAGGCGCATACACCGATTTTACATCCCTGCGATGTATTTGGTATAGATAGGAACGTCATTTACAAAGTATTTCCCAGGGAATTACTTGGTCCGCATTACATAAAAAGTTTTTACATCCTTGAGATGTACTTGGTCCACAAAGGGATAACATTCAGAAAACAGAATTCTCGTTTTTGTGCTAGGGCTGAGAAATTGCGCATCAACTAACTTGTTGCCCAGTAACTCAAGATCAAGCTGCTGCCGTCACGTTGCTTTTTCACAATTTCCAAATGTAGCCTAATGAAAACTAAAGCGCTAATACCTTACAAAACTATCTGAAGCGCTGAAAGTAATATATCTTTTACAATTCAAACTCAAATTTGACATTTTACTTTCGCTCTAGTCATCAAACTGAACAGAATAAGGCCACAGCAAAAAAAAATCCAGGACAAGGTCCGGTTAGGCTGCTGAAAGATATGGGTAATGAAACAAAAGTTAACTATTCACCCTAAAATTGTAGGAGAGCATCTTAAAAGTATTTGCTAAATTCAAAACAGTTTCGGAAACTGTTTGGCAGGACAATCGTGCCGGGCCAAAATGGCCCATTTCTGCATTACAAGCCGTTTTTCACTTTTTTAAAAGTTCAAATAGCTAGCGATAAAAAACAGCACATGCATTAGAAAATTAGAAGTGCAAAGTTTGAGTAAAGTTAGGGGTGCTTTTTTGCTACCGCCCGGAGGCGGTAAAAACCCATAATTTTGGAACAATTGCAAAATTTTGAAAATACCTAAAAGTCAAAAATACCCATAAATTTTATCGTGACTAGCAATAATATTAGTATGCTAAGTCCATAGAACACCTGCCAAGTCTTCAAGCTTGTCCATGGCATAGAAAAGAATGAGCACTACGCTTTTGGAAAATGAAAAATACGCACAAATGACAATGACAAACAATTTCTATTCTTGATAGAGCATGCAGTTCTTTTTAACGAGGCAGCTTATACCAAAACCAAGTGCCTCGTGTTTTATAAACAGAGAAGAGTTTGTATATACACTACCATTGTTTATGTACGTCCATTACGGCGTTTGTTTGTTAGATAACGTAGTCTTGCTCCCCGGCTTCACTTCTTCCCAAAAACCGTGTAATTACTCATAGTTCACGCTTTCCTTTACGCTGAGATTACGCAAGCACGGCTATTGGCTCTCTTATGATAATTGTCACTTGAATTTTTGAGATGAGAAGAACAGGCTTATTTTAGCTGGTCCAATTTGATGAGGTACAATTCTTGACTAGTGCATTACAAAAAGCTTTTGACAAAACAACGTTTTGGAAAGCTTTTGAGAAAAGTTTGTTTACACCAGCATCAGATGGCGCTTGTGACCCGCCTAATCAAGCTGCCAACGTTGCTGTCATGCAAGCTTCACATGCTTTGCAAAATCAGATATGTAAAGCGCCAAGACAAAAAGCCCGACCCATAAAGTTTGTTGACGATAAAACTGCATTGTTTTCATCATCAGTAAAGAACAATACATGTAAATCAGTGTGCTAATAAAACAAAATTGTGTCTCTATTTCTACTGATGATGAGTATAAGATGGAATTTTATGCTGTTGTTTTTCTTTCTTTTTAAACAAGCACTTGATTTTTATCTTAAGAATGTATCGACAACTGATTATGAAGATGATGCTTTTCCAATTAAACCGGTGAAATATGTTGAAACAGATGAATTTGCAAAAGTAAGTTCTCATAGTCTTCTTTTCTTTTTTGTTACATTGGTACATTTTTGCTCATAGCTGCTTTTAAATCTGATGAAAAGTGCTAAATTTAATGGAGGAGAGGGTCAAGAGTTGCACATGATTTAGGGTCCATGGTTAATAGGGTTTCTAAGGTCCAGGTAAAAACCATTTATGTTTTTGGACAGCACCGTCCGATATAGCGCTACAGGGACTTTTCTATTAAGAACTCTCTGGAGAGAGGAGTTAAACAACTTTTCCAAATTACAAAAAACTTTGTTTGTTAAAAAAATTGAAATTTTTCGAAGAATGCAGACGTATCTAAAAGAATTTCTTTACATTATTAAATAGCATGTGGAGCTATTTTAGGCACCTACTAAAAATTGTCGCAAAGCTTCCAAATATCTATGAAGGAGTTACTGGCATAAACGACTTTGAGAAATTTAAGCTTGGCATTTTGACAGTTTGATTTATGATGTACTGAACAATGAGTATCGATTGTCAACAACTACAATTGCTCTTTGCTAAGCGCGCTTTATGGGATGTCAAAGTTTAAATCATCGGTTGTCCAAGGCATACAGCAAAAAAAGTCTTTATTCTCCGCAACAATATTTATATCATTTTGCATTGTAGCTATTAGTACAAGTCCACAACGCTTTCACCAAAAGACAAGATGCAGTTTTTCATATTCAATCCGCAGTGCAACAAGCTTACTATTCTCGTGATATAAAGAGTTTGGATTGCTGCAAAGAATTTGGTGGAAAATTAGATCGCCGTTTCCTGGCTACCGTAAGCACTTTTGATAGCAAAAAATTTCGTTTAAACCTTTCTAAATGGTTAATGTTAGTTCCTAACTAAATGCTAAATGCATGCTAAGTTTATTAAAACAAATTGGTATCTCAAAAGCTAAATGAAGCATCATTTTTTTTGCATAGGTAAGATTAGCGGATTTCTGCTCAACCGAGGCTCCTTTTGCAAAATCAAACCCATTTTACTTGTCACGTACTTTCTTACGAGTGGCAGCAAACAATTTGGTGAGATTGCCTTCGTTAAAATGGCAGTATTATGGATCTGAAGACGGAATTTACTCTCTCTATCCAGGGGCTGTTAATGTGGCATGCAATTTTGAGCCCAGGACAAGGTGAGGTGTTGTTGGATAGAAATGCATTACGGCAAGAGGTGAATAACAAGGATTTGTAATATTATTTAAAAAAAATATTTCCGAATGGTTTTTCGGTCGATGCTGCTCACTAAAACGAAGTGCATTTCTCTAAAACAATCTGTTTAAACATCTTGAAGAACCTTCAGTTTTTTATCGTAACCAGGTGGTCGTTGCAATATTTCTAAGCAGTTATGCAAACGCAGTTTTGTTGGTGGTAAGGGTAGATTACCAAAACTACACCAGGCGTTTTTGTGGAAAAGTTTCTCACAGTCTTTAAAAAGGTCTTCATTCTTTTTTGAAAAAAAATAACTCAGCCAGATGAGTATCATTTGCCGTGTGTTGCGCCCTTTTTGAGCTGTGTATGGTTGTGAACGCAAGGTATTTCAAGACGATAATAGCATCTCTAAACGTTTTGAATAGTCATGTTAAAAAATAGGAACTTTTAGCCTCTTTGCTAAAGAAAATTGCAGCAAGACAAACTGTTAGTGAACTCAAACTATACAGCTTCAAATTTTGTAAAACTTTCCTCCACAAACATCTCAAACCAACTTCTTTGCTAACATTTAATCTAAAAGTTTCTCGAAGAAAAAATCTGAAATGGTCAATCAACTGATTACAATCTTTACTGACTTTTCCAGAGTCTGGAAAAATATGATGATTTTTTTTGCCATTGTAATAGTTTACTAACTTAATTCGTTAAAAATTTACGAGAAGTATGAAACTGACGCTTTTGGAAATTTACAAACAGAAAAAGCATTGGCAAAGGTAAAATCTGCCCCCCACTTTCTGGCTTCAATTAGTTAAAGTCTTTGATAAGGCAACAAGTATTTTTAGGCCTTGGTACCTCCAATCCAAGTTTGATGTTTCGAAGCAAGTTGTTATAATTGTCGATACAAGTGGATCAATGGATGTCGAGTTTGAAGGAACACAACACCTAAAAATAGCTACTGAAGCGGCAAAACTTCTAGTCAGTGCACTAACACCACATGACACAGTAAGTATCTCTCCACAGAAAAGTCTTTGCGTTTAAGCATCAAACGACAAATACTTCAACCCCTTACATAGAAAATTGCTGGTGGTGATTTAACTTTTATCACAAGCACTGGTGGTAATTTTGTTTGTCTCCCAAACACAGCAACCGGAGGCAATAAAATTGCAGCAAATATAGTTTTTCAAAACAGAATTAAATATTTCTACACGAACACCATTTGGGATTCTAGTACACTGCGCTATGCTTGTGTCGACATCAAGAATTGATATTTAGTTTTCAGATCAAGAAAAGATATTTCTCTGGCCCCTGATGAGAAAAGGGTTGAAGTAGAAAAATTTAACACAAACGTGTTTTAATGTTAAAAAGCTGTTAAAATAAATGCTTTTTGTAAAGCTTTAGTTAGTGGTGGTTTGTGTCAAGAGTGAACACGTTTTAGTATCTACGAAATTCGGAAAACAACAAAACGATTGTGAGCACAACAATACGTGCCATAGGTTTTTCAAATTATCAAGATATTTATATGTGATCTAGCTCTTCCCATTTGATTCAACTTTACATTGATGAGAAGATGCATTTTTTCCTTTAGGCGAACAACAGCTGGTTCAGTAAGCTTTTGTACTACCAACAAATTGCTTGGGTACCATTGTGCTGCCAACTTAGTGGAAAAATCAGTCAATATCTTGCGGTTGTGCTTTAATTCACCGATCGCTTTTGCTTCACATAGTAATTATTTATGAACAAACACGCAACCGGGAGGAGGGAAGAGACGACGAACAGACCGATATTCCGATTTTTACTAATGTCAGTTTTCCTCAAAAAAAGAGGAAGACTTTCGTAAAGAATACCCAGCAATTTTTCTTCTAAAAATTATTGAGTATTCAAATCGCCCTATTGTTAATCAATGACGTTTTAGTTTGCAGTTGTGGCGATCTCTGATCAATTTCTCACAGTCAACAACTTTACTGATGATAACCTTGAATGTTACGATAAAAAGTTATCAGAATCATCATCTGACAATAAAAGGAAAATTTATTACTTCCTTGATCAATTAGAGCCAAGAGGTAAAGTAAATGCTGTATTTTGGACAATCCAGAAAAGAGCAATCACGGACAATGTTGAGGTAGATGACATCAAGGCCAAAGCACCTGAGTTTAGGTGCAGTAAAGACAACCTACCTCATTAATGTGATAAGCACAACATTAAACAATAAATACGACATGTTCTACCAGACCAACTACCAGTAGGAGACGATTCATTGTTTACACTGATCTATCCGCGTATGAAGAACAGATTTTTGTTGCTCCCGCTGCAAGTAGCAAGAAATACAAGAAAAATTCGAAAACGCTTTTTATGTGCTACCTCGCTTGGCACCCAAACAAAAAGTATTTACAAAACTGTAAAACAGCTAATATTTGTAGTCTACTGTAACGACTGTTTGCATTGTAACGTGGCAGGTGATGCCAATACAATTATTGTGTTTTGGCTGCATTCAAGAGATCTTGTAGGTCAAAGCAGTCCTGTTAGCATCTGTAGTACATTTTACTCGTACACAACCGAGAGGAAAATTTTCCTGAGAGCATAACAGTGCTTCAATAGATGGTATTTAATTTTCTCCAATTTAGGAAGTTATTTCCTCATTTCAGAAGCTGATTTCTTCCTTAACTTTCTCACTCACTTTTTTTTAAATAAACCTAAGTATGGGCTATTTTAAACATTTTTCTAAAAATCTTAAAGGACAACAAAAGTATAAAAATTAACTAAAATGCATATTTTTAACAACTGAACAGTGAGCACATGTTAGTACACTTTTGTCAGAAATAAAAAGTAAAGTAACAAAGTAACTCAGCAGAGCACCATGATAAATATTATCATTAAAAATGAAATAAGCGTTAAAGTGTCAGGAAATTTTAAAACACAAGGGCACGTGTGAGAGAGCAACTGCTTACTCAGGACGTTGCCTACTTTTGGAGCTAACAAACATCTATTCCTGCTGAATACACAAGCATGACAGCTGGTATGGAGGGAAACTGCGCAACAGTATCTCACTAAACTAACTTTTTTTATCTTTAATTTCTTGACGACCTGCCAAATAAACCAGGTACAAGGTGTGTGCACATTAGCCAGCTTCACTTTGGCTGCCATTTCCTGTTGCCAAACTGGCATTTGGTGGACTACAATTGTCTGACCTTTGAATTTTTGTCAACCTGGCTCGGGAAATTTATCTGGAGCCGAAGGTCCAGCATACAGTTCCAAGCATCTCTAAAATACACAAACTTTTCCACGACGATAAGGCAGCAGTCCTACAAAAAGTAAAAAAAATTTGCCCATGCTGCAATTGCTGCATGTTGTGCATATTTGAAAAATATAGGTATCGTACGAAGGGTTGCTGTGCTCAAAAGACAAATAGACATACTCATGGTCAAGTTGCAGCGCCTAAACTTTATAGCTAAGAGCTTTTTGGCTGGGTTGTGCTTGGCTCTACTTATACAACAAACCAACAATCTCAAGCTGTCAAAATAACTAACAAATATAAAGTTGCTTCATTAGGCACGAATAAAACAGTCTTACGTGGACCATGTAAATAATACCACATGTATATAACACTAAAATTACCAAGTTTTCATCGTACATAGAATTACTGCGAGCGGTCAAAATGACCGTTTGCTCAGTCATTAAAAAATGCTTGATAATTAGGCATTATTTTGTGTCATAAGTGTCTTTAAACTGTTTTGTTACACTAACGATTCTACAATGTTTTGAATGATTGCAAATGAGAGTTTTACGAGTCAAAATCTTTTTTATGTCGTGGTATGTACTGCATTGCATGTGATAAACAAAATGCACTGTGGGCCTTGTACGCTTTCATAGCTGCATTTCTGTTAGTATGTTCGGAGCTTGTGATCTGCCTCTTGCTTTTGAAGAAGATTTGATGGATTTTAATTTTGCTTCCACCTTAGCAACCAATCCAAATCCAATTCCATTATGTTATGTGTAAAGCTATCGCCTAGCGCTTATGCAGTAGCAGCCTACTGATATTATATTACTGTCTTTGTCTCACTGCCACAGCCGACAAATTTACATGATGCTGAATCAGTTTGCTGCACGAAATCAAAAGCAGTTTCTAGATTCGATTCATTTGAAAAAAATAATTTTCCACGTAAATAGAACCGAGCCTGAATATGCCAACCCCTGATTAAACCGTAAAATGAAAATTAAAGCGTAACGCTTCCTTTCGCATGGGTAGAAGGTTAAAAGCATTTCTGTCTCAAAAGAAGGTTAAAGATCTGTGTTTTTTTGGTGATCGATATGTTTAGAGTGATGCTTTCGCTATTTTCTGCTCCAAACAAAGATGAAAACCTTTTTTTTCGAAAATAAGCTTTTTAAAAGTGAGTATTTTGCCCAGTTTTGAAGTTGCTCAAAAGAAGAGCTGAAGGCATTTTGGTTCTAAAAAAGATAAAAGAGCTATATTGAAAATCAACATTTAGAAAGTATTTTGCCCATTTTTGAAATTTCTATAACGGATATGAAAGTAATCTGGGAGCTTTAGCCACTAGTCCCTGCACTTTTCCACAGTGTTGACCCACATATTTATCTTACGCAACTCTGGTTCTTACTTTTACCAGTTAGTGCAGCTATTGTTTCAAGATTGTCTTGATGCAATAGCATAACAAAAGACCTAACTGCGAAGACAATGTTGATGGTGAAAAAACGTAGCGGTTTTTGCGTGGTCCAAATGACCGTTGGCGTTAATTTAAGGTAAATTTATTTCCATCCCACCCTGTGATCATTGCAATGCAATGAAAATTAAGATGCTACAAGTTAACGATAATTTAGGAAAAATCAGGAAGTTTCAGTATTGTTGCACGTAGCTAATCAGAAATACAAACAATTGAAAATCAAAGCGGTCAAAATGACCGCCCAAAAGTTCTGTTTTTTCTTCCAGATATGTTATAACTTTTTATATTTGCGGTTTTTGCCAAATTTCGATTTTTATTGTTTTTTTTTTCTTTTATATCATTTTCTCTTAAATTTCTTCTGTCATGAATTTTAGTGTCCAATTTTCTCAAATGGGGAAAAATAAAATGGAATTTCTGGAGCTTAACGAAATATCCATTCGGCATCAAACTTAAAAGCTTTCACACAAGTAATTCTTACTTGCTTGTAACTTGTTTTTCTTAACCTCTCCTAAAATCTTCATATATTACTTGCCAAAAGTTCTACAACACTACTTTTCGCAATTGCTGACCGTCTATTTTTCAACCACTTTGATACCATTCAAATTCTTGTCGAGTGGTTGAGGCTCTGTCCATGGTGACAATGGTCAGAAGTTTAAACCTTACAATAGCAACGTCATTGCGTCTTTGGCAAACGCATTTTACGAAAATCTTTCTGGGTAGGGTAACATGCAATGTGCTGGCAATATTGGTAAATCGGAAGCAGGACTGAATACAAAAAAGTTGTACTGTAGCATGACCAACCAAAATGTTGTGGGGTGATAAAAAGATAAAAATCTCAATTCAATTTTTTTAAATATTGAAATAGGCTACAAGTTACTAGTTACAAAAACACGTTTCTGTTCGCATTGGTTCGCTACATAATATTGATATCTTGCAACGGGAACACATTTTATAGCAAAACATAGAAAACTTGCTATCAGACTTGCATCTAACTCCGTAAACACTCGATAATTAACTCACAGCGTCTTAATTATCGAGCGTTTAAATTCTAACGTATCGCTGCATGATCTAATTAAATGTCTTTAATAGTGAGCTTTCCCTTCTCTTGTTTTTTTGCTTTCATGACTCTACTAATATTTTTATAGGAGGAACATACTATTCTATTGGCTTTGAAGTAGCAGTCAATTATTTTGATTCGGCCTTTGGTAAGTAGCAAACTTATTTTAATGTTTTTGATGTCACCGAAATATCAAGCATACGTACAAACAGAAAACAATTGGCTATATTTTCTCTTTAAACCCTGCAACTTTTGTTGGAGTCAGAGTAGAAACTCCCCCATTTCTGCTGTAAAATCAGCTTACGTCCGCAAAAGACTTGAAGTTCGCAGTATTCGCAGAGGTTGCTACAGTCAAAGACCGTAGTTAAAAAACAGCTCAGTGACCGTGCTACCTCCTGCACTCCAAATTTCTTGGGCTCTTTCCATATGCTTTTAAGTAACTTTCCAGTAAAATCTAAAAAAATTTTTGCACTCTTGTGATCATCACAGACAGATGCATATTTAGTCACGATTCCATTGAAAGTTCGATTTTTGTTGTATCTATTTTGGTAAATTGCTAGGATAGGATCAATTTTAAGTTGCAGGTACAAACATAAACGGCATTGAGAATCAATGTTTCAACAACGAATCCACAACGAAAATAGTGTTCAAATTGGAAGCTGCAAAATTTTTCTATCAAAAAAGTAAATAGGTTGAGAAGCTTTATCTGTGCTCAATCGTGAGGGCACTATTCAAACATGTAACGTTTCTTTCAATTGTAGTTTTCGCCACCTTATTTGGTTTAGCAAGTAGCAATGGATTGGCAAAAGTCAATCATGTGATCCGATTTTTTTTTTAAACGATCTGTTACATTGCTCTTTTCAAGTTTATACGATTCATGTGCTTTCCATCTTGTTTTCAAATTTCGCTTGGTTTGTTCTATTTAATTTTTTCAACATGAGCATTGAAGTTTAAATATTGTCCCAGTGAGATGTCGTATATATAGCCTTTTAGTCATTATATCAAAACATGCTTCCGATTGCTGATTCGCTGGTCTTGATTTCCCCAAAGACTAAATTTTGCTTTTGTTTTCTGTTCATAAGAATGTATGATTTATTTTCAATTTTCTGCGATGTCTCTGCAATAACTGAGAGGCAAAAATAGCAAATTTGCTTTTTCAACTTCTTTAGTTTTTTCGCTAAGGCTGATATCTTATATTAAGAAATGTTCTTGCATGCTTGTCACTCATTGCTTGAAGATAGCAATTATTTAACAACAAAGCGTTTACTCTTTGACATTCTTTGTGTATTTTTTGACACCTGTTACAAATGTTATAATTAGGCAATACTTTTCCCATTGTAGCAAACAGAGACTTTAAAGAAAGATGGTTCAGTTTATGTAGTGAGATATCTGCAGCTAGATTGAAGAGACAACCTGTTCGTTGAAGTTTACTTGATCGAGTTGTAAAAAGGTTTGCTTACTTTGGGATTTGCTCTTCGTCTGCAATTTTCTTTGGTGTTGCTTAGTTTTTCGGTGGCTTTCCACAAAAAACTTTTTGTCGCACCTGACTAACACGTCGCAAAGGTTGCATCGCAAGTCGCGGGCAGGAGTTGCCGAAAACTCATCCGGGTATTCCTGGCAAATTTGCCTAATTTTCGCTGTAGAAGATTTGGCTTGTTTAGGCATTCTTTGCTTTGCAAGCTACGACTTAAAAAGACCACGTGTAAAGAGCGCAAAGGTTTTATAAGAATAGATTAATTGTCTAACAATTATGTGTTTATGCATCAACAATGACGATTTGATGCATAATAAGTGCTATTTTCATCTCAATTACCGAACGCATTTTTACCATTGCAACTATTTGAGAAGTTTAAAATGAAATAAAACTGCGCATAAAATTTTAATAGCAGCTGAAAAATTCAAAAAAATATATAAAAATGTAAATTTGTTCGTTTTTGTAAGGAAATTTTTGATGAAGACAATTTTGAGAAGTTTTGACTTTATGGAAAATTTTGACTTTATTTTGACTTATAAAATCTAGCAAAACAGACTCCTGAAGACCTGAAACGAACGTTAGTACACGTTTGATCATGTAACAAGGTCCTGAAAAAATTTTGACTTTATTGACTTTAGCGGGCCCTAGTTCATTTATGCACTTGATGAAGTTTGGCTTGTATTTGTATTGGGATAAAACTTTTCCTGATGATATACAAGCCCAATGTTTGTTTGCTTTCTCTACACTGTAGAAATACATGATTGTTGGCTTTTTTCACTGAATGTATTAGAATATCGGTGTATTGCCGTTTTCTTTCAATTTTGTAGTAAATTTGATAACAGTGTGATTATCGTAATTTCTTGATGACATTGTTTTATTTCGTCATGATCTGAAAAAATTACTAAAAATTGTCCCCGTCAGCGGAAAAAACTTTGAGTTGAATATGTGTTTTTTAGTTTTGTTAACACTAGAAGCCCTGAATTATTTCCCTACCTATAAGGACGGATGCGGTCATTTTTGACCGGTTATCTGTAAATCGGTTTTAATAGGTTCTCTCTTTCACTAATTTCGACATATACTGTATGAAAAGCACAAAGAAACCATTCTTGCGTATTTGACATTTTTATGATTAATTTTTGACATTTTTATAATTATAATTAATTAAGTAGAAATACAAGGTATACAAATTTATTGACACTCCATCATCACAATTTTTGCATTTTACAATTGTTACTTTTTGGGATGTGTGTTTGCCACAGCATACTTTCCCACAGTTTTGGCAAAAAAAGCTAGATTCGTTTCTACTTGCTACAAACTGGCACTCTTTTCTTTTCCGAGCTTGGTGTGCTAAACCACTGGTTTCCGGCAATGCAATGCTAACTATGTGATCCACTGCTGGAGAAGGAGGTATTGATCCCACTCCATTTTTTGGTTTGCAAAGTTCTTTTATAAGCTCAAGCATAAACTGTCTTCTTGATAATTTCAATTTCGTTGTAAGGCAGTAATTAATGTAAGCATTTATGCAGGCACAGTCGAGAATACTAAAAAATACAGCCACAGGCCATCTTTTAGTGGAACTCTTGCTGGTATGGTATCGAGCCATCTGGTCCAGTACATCCACGCCCACCTTGGACTTGTTGTAATACTGTATTGTTTCTGGCAGTTTTTTCTTGTGGCATTGATCAATATTTACGTTTCTGTGAATTGAATTCAGGATGCAAACAACTTTCTTTTTTTTTGCTTTGTATATTGTCAAGATGCAACCGGATGGCGAAGAAATTTCAGAAGCATATAATTCCTTGTCTTTTATTATCAGCTCAGTGCTTGGCACTTCTCGTCGTTGTTTTCGTATAGTGCCAAGGACTGCTGTTTTTTTCTGCTTAAGTTCTTCCGCTAGCGTTAGGCAGGTAAAGTAGTTGTCGGTGGTGACATTGTAGCCCTTTTTATAATAAGATTGTAAAAGGGTCAAGCACACATCACCTGGAAGGTCGCTGCATCTACTTTGCCTAGGATCTCTTCCTAAATATGGTTTGCGATTGCACAAGTATTTTGATTGAGCATCAGCCAAAAGCCAGAACTTAATTCCAAATTTTTCTGGCTTGTTAGCCTTATATTGTATAAAAGGACACCTGGTTTTGCATGGGAAAAGTTGTTCATCAATAGTTAAATCGCAGTTTGGTACATAGCATTTCTTATAATTTTCTATGAAGCAATTCCACACCTCGGAAATCAAGCAAAATTTGTCAGTTTTTCTCCTTTGCCTCCGACTAAAAAAGTCATCGAACCTCAAATGTTTCATGATTTCCTGGTACCTATCACGGCTCTTTGTATTTCGAAAGATTAGTTGTCCCCATTCCTTGCTTCAAAGTTGCTTTACTGGCGTATTCTTCCCGACCAACACTCCGCGAGCGATTTGAAGACCTATAAAACTTTCCAGCTCATCAACATGTAAATCAAAATCGTCATTATCTTTCTTTCCATGCTTAATAGTGTGTTTCTGAATACACCTGAGCATATGTTCATCTATAAATAAATGAAAACACTGTAAGAGCTACCGTATACTACAGATATGTGACAATAAGACGTTGGGCCAGGACGTTCCGAAAGCACATTGGACAAAGATGCTCTTCCCAGACCTGGAGCACCTGTTATGTTTTTCCACACAATTCGTTTCGTGCGTTCACCTGTCCGGCAGTATTTTGAGATACTGATTGATCACTTTCAGAAAGAAAATCTATAGAAACAGCAGCAGAGCTTTGTTCGTCTTCACCGCTGTCGGTATATTTGTCACAACTTTCGACACCACCACAACAATTAGGAACAAATTCTTTTCTTGCAATTCAGTTTCTTCATTCTCATCACAGGAGTCATCAAGCCGATCAGTTTGTAACCGCTGAAGTACTTGCTGGACAGTATAATTGTTGCCATGATTCATGATTAGAAAAACCAGTTTGTCAAAAATGATGAAAAAACTCGTAACAAAATTCCTATACCTAAGACATTATTTATACAATATGCATTTCTTCAAATCTGTAGGACAAACTTGAGAGATTTTACGAGGTTGTCAATACGCTGTAATAAACTATCTATTTTATCTGCACACACCACTGATGAACTCAACGCTACTAAGAAAGACACTAGAACTTTCAATGACCAGCCATTGTTCGAGGCAGCAAATAAAATTCAACTTCACTTCGATGAAACCAGCAGGAATAGTAATTATTTTAGTTACTGCATATCAGTTATCCATTGCAGCAGTGGTCAATCGTAATCTTATTGTCACGTGAAGCATTGCTTGTAGAAAAACAAACTTTTCTCACCCTTCTATTATGCTTTAATTCATCAGCTCAAAGACAAATTATAACCGTTTTAAGAACCGGTCATTTTTGACAGATTCAGGCTTATAGGTAGATGTGCAAAATGCTCCATTTACAAAAGCTATAAAAGAAAAATTGTTTGACTTACCAAAACATCATCCAAAGTTAGGAAAAGTCAAGGAGTATCAAAAATCAAATAGCAAAAATGCCAGAAATACGAAGCGTCAAAATTTAAAACCGGTCAAAAATGACCAGTCCGGGCTTCTAGTGTTAATTGACTTGTTTATACAATTGTCTGGTAATAACAAAGCATTGGGTCTTTCCAATGTCAACCCGTTTGTTTGTTTGTTCCTTACAATTGCCGTTGAATTGTGGTACTGTCTTTTTGTTGTCCATTCCTTCACCTATTTTACTGTTATTTTTTGAAGCCAAAAGTAAATTAATAGTGAAATCGATCGGAATATTAGTACTCTTTGCCTCAAATGAAGCTAATACATTCCATGAGATATGGTGGACTTCGTACAGATTTTCCGAAAAATTAAAGATGCATTTATTGGTGGTATGGTAGTGTCTATAAGTTTTAAGACTTCGTTTAAGTACAATGCATACCGATATGTGTAACTGCCTGCTTTAGAACGACATGGATTTTTCGATTTATGCATTTTGCACGTAGTGAGAGCTTAACTGCTGCTACTGGTCTTGTTTGGCGATCCTTTTCATCATCTGCATGTTTCTCTCTCTTTAATTTTTAAATACCACGTTGAAACTTGGCTAAATTTTCTTCATTATTATGATTCGTAACTTCTTTAAATTTTGAATCTACTGCAGCCCGGCGGCTTATTAAATTAAATTTACTTTATGCTGGGGTGGGCAAGTTACTTTTTTAAAGTAACTAAGGTACAGTTTCCTAACAAAAAAGTAACTTAGTTACAGTTTCAGCTACAAATTAAAAAAAATTAACTAGTTACAGTTATTTTCAATGGCTAACATTTTTGAAGCAAAAAGCAAGAGTGACCTATTTTTTGATGCAAGGAGATACAGCCAAACCGCCAGTTTAAAATGCAATTTAATTTCCTTAGAAAGCGAAAATTTTAAATATTTAGTGCAATACCGCCCCTTCAACATTAAAGAGCTATCTGCACCCTTGCCAAAAGGAAGAGGAAGCCAGCGAATGGAAAAAATTTTCTAATGGGTATCCCTCTACAACAGCCTTGCTGACAATGTTTCAGAGATTTTTGAAAAGAGGCGTCCATCTTCTCGAACTCAACAGTTTCTACTGGAGTTCTATGGTTTATGTCAATTACAAAAATGCATGGCCTTGAAAATCAGACTCAAAGGATAGTTTGTAAGAATACTTTTCAACTGGGGCTTGAACCCACCCCCCGCACCAACCAGTGACGTCCACGGTTTTGAGTTCGCGGCATCCCTTTATTGTAGGACAGGCGTAACACAGATCCACTATTGTAGTACAAAGTTGAACTGTTGATATAAGCATGTTGGGCGTTGACATAGGTAAACTTTTCACCCAATGTGTTCAAACCGCCTTCTTCTCATCTACTCGCCAATACATCCGGGACTGACTTTCAATAACATGAGTGAGACCCACTTTAATCTTACTTTGGCAGTATGAGGGAGATAATGTGCCCCACCCCTTGTCAGCTACTATGAAATTACTCTAAAGCGACGAAAGATTTTGTGTCTCTACTTCCTGACAGTAATTATAATTTATCCTACATCATTTGTGACAATTTCCAATTATTCGGTTAAGGTCAAAGGATTCAGAATTTTTAATATGTTGAAGGGAAACAATAAAAAAAGTTTTTGACCAAAAATGTAAACTATTTTTCATTGCGTAATGACAAATGAATAAAACATCCGTTGATTTTGCTGTGAAGTACTAAACAGAAAGTAACTGCAACTTGTAACTTATCAGTGACTCATTGATAACTAGTTATAAATTTTGTTACTTTTAAAAAAGAGTAATAAAGTCACAGTTACAGTTACTAAAATAGTGACTAATTACGGTCCACCGTTATTACATGATATAAATTAATCGTGATGACTACTGAAAATTAAGGCATGTTCCTAGACGGTCTGATTTATTAACAGTTTGTAGCTCAGGCTACAACAAACCGTGTACCGTTAATTGGTATGAAATATTCGGATCGTTGTCGCAAAAGCTTTATCTATATTATAAAACGCAATTCTGTGAGTTTGTCTATGTACGTTTCTGTGTTTTTGTCGGTATGTCTGTCTTTGTCATGTTCTTAAGGGTGGAATGCGGTTTTTTTTTAAAGAAAAACCAGTACCTGATTTTCCAACTTCATGAAATTTCACCCAGTTTGGAACCAAGTTGACGTCAAAATTAACGATTAATAAAAAATTAGGTTTTTTTCCTTTTCCTCAAGCAATACTGACCGTAAAAACGCGGTTGACAGCTTTTTTAAAAGATAGTAACAAGGTGCTTTTGATTAAAATATCTTTTTGACAAAAGGATGGCGCGATATACCTGTTTCAATTTGCTTTACCTTGTGATTTAGATTTTTAAATGATGGCAAAAGTTAAAGCTGCCAAATCATCTAAAGTTCAATTTGCACTTCAAAACTTCCCTAAAGAACTCATGAAAAGTCCCGAAAAAGAACTATAATGGAATTTGTGCAGCTGTACGGTGTCTTGCAACAAACGGTTTGTTGCTGAAAGTCATCAAAATACGTCCAACCACCAAAAAGCGTTAGGCAGCAGATCTGGCCTTACTAATCCCACTCACTTTGCAAACGCTTTTTGTGGAGCAGTAACACCGATTTGTGATAAAGTCATTTTTGTTTGCTGATATTCCCTTGTACAAGCTAAACAGTAGGCATATTAAAACCTATTTCACGACATTGGTCATAGTTTGACATCTGAAGCCACTGGTAAAAAAATAGTGCTGCAATTAAGCGTATAACAAATGCAGTAAATAACAAACAAATTTTTCTGGTTTTTGATAAGAGCGCTCTATCTGGATTACAATATTTAAATATTCTATTTAGAAGTTTAGAAACACCTCATGTCAGTTATTTGTACGATTGTCAAGCTCTAGCGCGTGCGCTGAATAGCAACAGCATTTTTAAAGCAGTTGACGTTGCTATTAGATTTATTGAATTTAACAGAAAGTCTCCCTGTCTATATTGTCTAATACTGCAACAAATATGGTGGCTGCAGGTGCAATACTAAAATCTTTGTATCCTGAGCTGTTTCATGTGACATGTGCAGCACATTTATTGCACAATTGTGCGACAAAAATCAAATCTTACTCTGAAGATGTTGATCACCTAGTAGCAAAAGTAAAAGCACCAACAGTTGGAAACAAAATCAAACAAGCCAAATTTGCTGTAATTGGTTGCAGGTCTAATTCTGTTGTTACAAGATGGGGAAGCTAGTTAAATGCTGCATTGTATTGTAGTTGAAGTGAAAGCAATTCTGGAAAGTTTTCAAAGGTTTGATATTTTGGTAACTCAAGCAAAAGTTAGCTTGCATGCAAGTGATTTAACTACTCAACTTCTCAAACTTAAAGACCAACATAAATGTCTAATTAAACGTATAGAAACGATGGAAAGTGTGAAGTACACGATCAAAGAAGCGGTGTAGGCTATCCAAGAACTTGACTATGGAGAAGATACTTGTTGCATTGACCGTTACATTCAAAAAAGAATGCAAAATTATGACATTTCCAAAACCACGAACATGAAAAGAGTAGAAATTTCACCGGCTGTTTACAGTTTACTTCAACATTCTCAGCCCACATCTTCTGTGGAAAAACGTTTTCCCATGCTGCGAAAACTGTTAGCCGAGGCCTAGGGCAAAAACAGAAAACTTAATTATGTAAAACAGTAGATGATGTTGCATTTCAGTTCTTGTACCTAGTAATTGCGGAGTAGGCTACTTATGTAAAGCGTGCGTATGACAAGTTTTGTTGAGGATTTGCGCGTTTTCGTAAATTAAATATTCGTTTTTATATAATAACTGAGGAAGTATTAGTTTATTGAGAAAAAATTGCGTTAGGTCAATCAGGTTATTTATTTTAAATTTTGAATTCTTCTTTTTTTAGTTTGAATTGTCACATCCTAAATGCTGTACTTTATCATAGTTGATGAAATTTTACAGTGCATGTAATCAGTTGCTCTGTTTTAGTTAACAATATTAACCACGTTTAGCGAAACGTTCTAACAAATTATGTAAAGCAGCATACCAGCTCTGTTTTTTAGCTGATAATCACATTTTGATATTTATCAAACAAAGAGTCACAACACGGTGTACGCAGTCGCGAATAATTCGCACTAGCTAGTTTTGCACTTACTTGGCTCATCAGGAAATAAAATCTCAATACCGTCTGCTTGATACTAGGCTATAAAAACACTCATCACATTTACTGATAGAACTGAACATACGTCATGGGAGGTTATGCATATTTTCTCCAAACACTGCAATGCTGCATTTTGAAAGATCTTCCTATCACCAGAGGATACTCAAAAAAATATGGCAAATTCAACAAAAATGGGTAAAAAATGCTAAAATCATATTTTATGATTACTTCAATTAGGGGATCCAGCCAAACAAAGCAAATGCTATCAAAGGCAGAAATCAATATTTATCAAATAACTACTGACAAGTTTATTCATTTCCTTTGATAGCATCTATCTTTTTGGCTGGATTCGCTTATTTGATTTATCATAGAAAAAAGATCAAGTGTGATTTTTCAATATACAGTATGTGTGGCCTACTGCAAAACAGATAAATTTACCAACTCATGTAGTGCTGTACTCCGCAGATTTGGGTACTCGGCAGATTTCTACTTACATTAACAGCTCATGCTCAAACATTATCTAGGTGTTGTTTTAGATTTTTTCTTGCGGTGATTTTTTTATAGCAATTTTTTGACGGAGAGCATACTTTAGCTTACGGTAAACCTTGATTTTTAAACATGAGGGGTCTCCACCGTTAGTAAGGTTAACACTTAGAAGTCGCTTTTAACGATTAGCCAGGTGAGCAGCCTCACCTTGTACCACTGGAAGCTGTTGGTACAGTTACTCTCAATGAACCCAAAGACAATTATTCTATTCTTAAACCTGATTGGCATTTTTGTTTTCAGAAAAAATGGGTAGAAGGGTACCTCCCGTAGGCTGACTTGCCTTTTACCTTCCCTTACCTGAGAATAATTGTTAATGCTTTATCGTTAATGCTTAGTATTGCAACCAAGACTAGTAAGTAGCATTTGTGATTTATAAGTCCACATCAGTAATATCTAAAATTAGAATGTTCCTCTTCTAACGTCCAATTTAAGAATTTACGTAATATCTAAATTTGTCTACTAGTTTGGTCGATTTTTTCATATCCATCCGTTTAATCCATTATTTTTTTCTTGAGAGAAAGCGGTCCGCAAAAACCTCATCCAATGTTTTACTACATTTAGCTAGGAGTTCCAACAAATTTATATTGTACATCACTGATGGAATTCCAAACGACTCTTTTAAGGAGTATCAGTCGAAAGTGGACGAAGCTATCAATAAAGGAATTTACATTTTTACATTCGGTATCGGTAATGGAAGTAAGTAGTTGAGAAAAATTGCTACTCCCGTAAACAAGAAATAGAGAGTTAAATAGCAGCATGGCATCTGTGTTGGCAAAGCGTAACTTAGAAATAACTTTTTCAGTGGTGTTTTTCGGCTGGGTTGCAGTTCTTGTGATGAAAATAAACTTAAACTTGATTAGTATCATCTGTGTTGTAGCTACAACTGTGAAGTTAGCTTTTTATTTCAGATTTTTCTCATTTAAGATGGATAGAACAATATCAAAAAGTAAGTCCATAGAAAAAATGTTTTGCCAAGTTTGCCATGAGATCAATGAAAATAGGCCTACTATTGCGCGGAGTTGCAAAGAAAAAACGGCTTTTTGCAAACCTTCACAAAAAAAAAGATTAATTTTCTGGCTTAAAGCATTGTGGTTTCCAGACAAGCATATTTTTGGGGGCTTTTATCTTTTCCATTTTTCTAAATATGCCTTACAAAGATGTCACTCCAGGTCTGTACCCAGCCTACTCCCAAGAAAAAGTTTTGGTAATTCATGAGGCTTACTTTTTGACCAATTTTTCCTCATTGAAGGAAAAATGAATAAATATACAAATCAGCGGATTCAAATGAGAAATGATGTCCGCGGAAAAAGATTTTTGTCTGTAGAAGGTTTTCTGCAACAAATCATCGCATAAAATTGTGAATTCTTTCCCATTACTAAGTTATCGAAAGGGATTAAGATGTTTTGAAGCATTATTAGATTACAGTAAAAGCCACTCAGGTTTCTTCGTAGGAAACCTAAACGTCTTAACCCCTCGACTCTTGCCTTTTCCAACCGTATTCACTTTATGGCAATAATCCTTTGCTACTAATTGCTCAAGTAATCTCTAACTTCAAGAAAAAGATAAAAACAAATTTAAATTCATTCTCTACAGAGAAGAAACAATATATTGGCTCTACACATCATAGACAACCTTGATAGAATGAGAAGGGAATTGCCATTTTTTTTTGATCGTTATATTGACTTAACTCAAGCTGCTAACTCACCTCGATGGACTTTGCCTTATTCCGACGCTTTGGGAACAGGTAAGAATATAGAAATATTGCACTGTAAGTGATCAATAAAGGTCAAACCTGCAGAAAAAATTTCCGTTTTGGTACAAAAAAAGACAATTTTTAGAATTGGCCTTGAATAAGCCAAAACCCGCTGTAAAAAGATTTTTTTAATATGATCACGTAGAAACACTGACAAAACGAATTTTTGGAGAGCGAAGCATTTTTCTGGATCAACTTTTTAAAACTGGGAATCGCGTCTATGTTAGTTTTCAAACAGACGTGAAGAGCTTTTCCTTTTTCCATTTTTTGCTGCCATCATATCGCTTGAAAGGGACATCGCCCTTTATTGCCGCTGCTAAACATGCGCTACTGCGTAGAAAAGCTTCTTAGACCTGTGACTGGTTCGTCTAAGGTAGGTTGTATTGAATCAAAATTAGCGTGCAATTGAAAAGTGGTTAGTTTGTAGCAATGTCAATAAACCGCAGACGATAAGCTGGTCAGCAACTATTGACAACGCAATTAGCTAGTCTCCAGAAAAGTCAACAAGAAAGCTATCAGCAGAGCTTTGAGTGGCCTCACACCACTTTGAGAAGGCACGTCAAAGTTGACCTCTGATTGTTGCCATATCGGCCAACGTTTGTTCAAGAGCTATCAGATGACAATTTAAACCGGCGACATGACGCATGTGGAAAAATGCTTCAAAATTTCAGGTGATATCAAAAAGACCAGGAGTCATTTTCAGCGATAAATGCGCCATATACCGGAGTTATCGATCGCGGAATATTGTGTTTTTGTTCAAACAGAACCCACATTATTGTGAAGAAATGTAGCATCATTCTCCGCATCTCATGGTATGGGGGAGCAATGATAAGCGAGCATCTGTTTGGACCATATTTCTTTGATGCACCTGCCAATCATCTTAATTATTTAGCCATGCTTGAAAGTTGGTTTATACCACAACTGCAAAGCCTTGGAATCGAAAGCAATGTCTGGTACCAACAATATGGGGCACCAGCTCATTTTGAAATTATTGTGAGGGAATATCTTAATGAAGTGTTTTCCAGTCGTTGGATTGGCCGTGGATCTGCCACCTTGCCAGCTCCACTTGATTGGCCGCCTTAAAGTTCTATTTTACCACTATGACGATTCTATATGGAGCTTCATAAAAGAAAAGGTTGCACAGCAGCGCTACACGAACACTTATGAGTTGAAGCAAGCAGTGACAGACGATTTCAACGAAGTTACACCTCAAATGCTTAGTAGAATGTCTGATAGACTTGGTGTCAAATCTACATATGTTGTGCCAATGATGAGACACAAACGAATTCGATAGAACAATAACAGCGACAATTCTGGATTGGGTGACAAAACCTGAAACCAAATTCAGGTTTTGACATCCAGCTTCCCTTACACTATACGAGTATGTTGTAATGATTTTACAAGTGGGTGACAAGACCTTTTGCCCACCCTTTAAATTATTATCATCTGATCCCCTGAAAACGTTTTGTAGGTCTAGAATATTTTTGTGTTCAGACCGTTTTCGGAGTTACCAGTACTGTTGGCACAAAGCATTTCTATCATAAAGAACGTAACCAATCGGAGAAAGTCGGAGAATGCTTCTTCTTAGTGCACAACACTATAATCGCTGAGGTTTGGAACGCGCAGTAATTTTTTTCTTAATTTTTCTTGTTGTTCTTCTCATAAAGAGGCGACAGCTATCTTCACCAACTACCTGAGAAACCACTTTTGTATCTCTCAGCCAAAAGCATGAAGCTGTAGAGCTAGAGTAAGCTACCTATCTCAGTTCCAGTTGGATACCTGTTTTCCGGATTCTAATTTTTTTTCCTTTTCTCAAACCTCCACAAAACTTTTGGCGGCTGTCGCTAATCTCTTCTCGTTTATCTTCACTAGCAGTTACACAATGGTCTATTTCTTGCTGTAGCTTACCATAAGCGGCGCTCCAAGCCAATACTCGACCATGTACGTCACCAAAAACAAGATTATGAAAGGGAGGATTATATAATAAAAATAGCTATACAGTATTATAAAACGTTATTTTATGGAAAACTCTTGCATTGATAAGATTTCTTATTCAAAGTAATGTGCAAAATTAATAAAGCGCAATTCTTTCTGTCTGTGTGTTTTAACCCTATTCGGCCCAAGCGGGGCAATAATTGCCCGAGCAATTTCCTCTTAAATACAGCTTTGTCCACGATGACCCTACAATATCAAGATTTCATGACTTTTCCTAAAAATAATTCAATTTGTTTTTGACAAAATTTGAGTTGACTGTTGGTTGTAGATCGAAAGTTATTAGCAAATTTATGCACATGGCTGCTAAAATGTGCAGACATATAGCTGAAAGATAAAAAAGATAGTAACCTCACTCTGCGCTCGTCGTAGCAGCCTGAGAGCGAAGCGGGCAAGTCGTAAACAAGAGCTAACCAAAGTTCACGAAAAACTACTCAAGTTCAATTGCCATATATAGTATGTACATTTCCCAGAGAGAGCAACTTATTGCCTGGCTGTGACTTGAGAAAATAGAGAAAACCTGTTTTTCGCGAACAGACAACGCATTTGTTCTTGAATTGTATCATCACAAGCAAAGTGACTGTTGATGAGTGATGAGCAATTTCACTTTTCCATCGCATTGCTAGCTTTAGAGTAAATCTTTGTCATACATAATTGTCATTCCATAACACGTGTTATTACGGTTACTGTTTCTACCGCGCAGCTAGACAGATATAAAAGTATGGTTATATTTTTGTAATTTTCAGGAAAACGTCACGCAGTAACGAATTGTCAAATATTCGGAAACTCGTTTTGTACGATGCTTCAATAAATAAATGCCCGCGTGTAAATATATACCGCAGCAACCACAATAAATGAGAAAAAAGCCTGTTCGGTCATTTGAAAGCATAAAAAATGTTTTCAAATAGTGACCTACATTAGTGGTTCCATATAATTTTCCCAGACTTAATTAAGCAATAATATTCAAAGTGCTAAAACAGCGAAGGATATTTTTCACAAAGCTTTCTCTAGGTCGAGACCACAGAAATGTTAGTTTGCAATTTGGCTAAATTAACATAAAAGCTTCTCCACAATCATTCTAATTCTGGTTTTACGAAACCATAAATCAAAAAAAACTAAAACAAAGTCAGTCGTATGTTTAGTGTAAACTGTGTAATAAGTAATGATCAAACAATTCAGCCACTACGCTATATTTCAAAGCAAGTAAAATTTATTGCTAAAATGTTTCACGGGAAAAGAATAAAAAAATTTAAAAAGAAGCTTGAATCGCAAGTTCACGAGCCATTTTCAATGTTTCATAGATATTTAGAATTGACGTTTTGTCAAATGAAATAAAATTTTGCGATGAATAACCAACGCAACTCAAGTTCGTCAAACCCCTGATATCTTTCGCCGAAATTAAATTTCAAGTTGTGACCAGTCGCCCAAATTAAATTTCAAGGTGTGACCAGAACTAAAAATAATAGATGATTTATTGGTACAACGAAAACAAATATTATTGCATTTGTATTTTGAAACTAGATTACAAATTATGCTGATTGTTAAGAAATTCATGTTTCCCATATTCATACGAAAATAGATCTCCAAAAAGAAAAATGATTCATTACCTCCCAATGCCGAGGATGGCCAGTCCGCGGTCGGAGTTGATTTACAAAGGAAAATAAGGTCATTGCGCCTCCCATTCATGGGTGCTGGTCCGTATGGCGATTCATATGCACCACTATTACTCAACCTCATTCGACTTGCAAACTGATTATTAAAGTAAGTAACGCAAAAGTCTGTGGCCCACCCGACTTACGTGCTATGGCCCATCGGTTGTATTTGAGCTACATTATATTTTTTTCGTTTTGCACATTAAACTTTTGGCCATTATCAAGAATTACTTTTTGATAAATACCGCTTTACTAAGTGCTAGTCTACAAATTGAAAGACAAAATTTGGTGCTACTATAGCGTGAGGTCTACCACACTATAGCGTGAGATCTACCTCCGGTTACTACTATAGCGTGAGGTCTATCACTGAATTATTTATCCCTCACCCCTCTATAGCTACACACTTACCACTTTAGCTATAATAATTCCAAACACCACACATACATTCCACACACAAAGGTAAATTTATTCTAACGATACACACTTCCTACATTTTCTAAGAATGACACAAATCATTGGTTAGAGTTAGAGTTAGGGTTGGTCATCGCAATAAATCAGTCTATTGAACCACGCAATACAAATTCATTCGATTTTGAGATAACTTTGGTTTTACAATTAGTACACCCATTTGTTGCGCTACGTTCAAAATGGGGCTTGTCGAAAAACATTCAAGATAAAATCTAAATCACCCTTAGTGAGCCCAGAGAAGAATCTTACGATTTGTCGCAGTTATGTGCATTTGCAGTGCAGTCTACCAAGCAACGCAGGTGTGAAGTTTGCGCAGCTGAAGCCACCGGCCGTGAGAGGGATAACATGGGACGTGTTTTTAGCCAATGCCAAAGATGTGGTAAAGCTGTATGCAAACGGCATTACTTCAGATTCTGCGGCGCCTGTCAGTAACTGGTTGGTGTTACGCTTTTTGTTCTATGGTGTGCTAATACTACAGAGTTTTTTGAGGCGTTTTTCTATCATTTGTCCCAGTAAAGAGCTCTACGTGTTTTTTAAACTTACGCAGCATAAAGTGCGCAGCTAATTTGTAAAAGTTAGAGTTTCCTCCGTCGAACATGTAGAAATACAAGGTTTTCGTGTACATATAACCACACGCAAGTAGTTTCCTACTCTAAACTCCATTATAAAGTGTAACAACGACTTTGGCTTGGAACCCACACGCGTAGTGGTCTTGCCGACAATTATATTTGCTCACTGTCGACAAATCAGTGGGGACAAATTCAAGCTGATAACTGGAAGCAGTGGCGATTCCGGCTTTGCATGGCTACTCGGGCTCGTCACTGATAGTGTCGCAAAATATTGCAAAAACAATAAATACAGCTCTAAAACTAGCGAGAAGACAAAAATAGCAACAGTTTATCCAGCCATTTAACCATTGTAAAACGCCTTTATTCATACAGTTTAACAAAACGCGTGCTTTTATCAAATGTGCCCAAGCAAAAAAGCGTCTGAAAAATTGCAATAAACGCTCGCTATGTTAGAGCTCGTGCAACTGCAATCAAGCCCGAGTTGGATTTGATGCGAAAAAACTGCTTGAAAAATCGTTTCTCTTTTATTTCTCTATACAGCGTGTCTGAATATTTTCCCCAAGCCCGAGCTAGACAAAACTACATTACACGTTCTTTCAATTACTCTTTTTATCTACCTTTTTCTGATTGCAACTCGGGCTATTTCTCGCGGGCCGGAGTTCAACAAAAAAATTAAACAAAAAAGTGTCTGAAACAACGCAATGAACGCTCGCATTGTCAGAGCTCGGGCAACTGCAATCAAGCCCGAGTTGGATTTGATGCGAAAAAAATGCTTGAAAATCGTTTGTCTCGTTATTTCTCTGCACAGCGTATCTGGCTATTTTCCCCAAGCCCGAGCTAAACACAACGTTGAGCACAAAAAAGCAACTGCCACCACAAACACCGGTGGTTTATACGATGCCCGGCTTCTTTTTTGGACTTAATATAAATTAAGTTAAAAAGTTTGAAACTTGTTTTGCAGAATTTAAATTTAACAAAGCCTTCCCTCATTTCGTAACTCAGGCTCAGCCCGAGTAGCCCGAGTGGCGGAGTCGTCTCTGAATGGAAGTAAAGCCTTTTGTCTCAAATTTGTAGTTATATCGCTGCTTGTTTTGGCTTATTGCGCTGGCACTTCGGGGCGTTTGGCCGTTGCATTCGACTAATATATAAGTCAGCTACCACTTTTGTTACTATTGCATGTTCATTAGAAGTGTTCACAGCACCGGCAACTTTTTCAGCATTAATAGCTATTCGCATTGACAAAAAACAACAGTAGTTCCTATTAATATGTCTGCAATTGAATGGCTATTTGGTTGAGGGGATTGCAATTACAAAAGTGTACATAGAACTTTAATTCCTGCAACAAAGTCATACATAAAGCAGTTACTATAGTTTACTCATAATTTCTGTAGTTAGTATTGGTATAATCATCAAACAAAATAAATTATTCAACCTCAATCTTGTTTTACTTTGTTGTATTCATCAACCCTAGAAAGACCAAACGGGTCAATTGACCCCTTTCGATTTTTGTTTTTTTAATTGCTACCATTTTTCTCCAGACTGTGAGTTGATCTTTTTTGACTTTTATTTTTTCACATAAAAGAATACAAAATCACATTCTTAGAAAAAAAGTTGCATGCAACAAGATGTTATGGTCCAGTTTACTCTAAACGACCATATGTGTCAATTGACCCCCTCCTCAAAATCCTCTGCATTTCAGCAAGTGTGACAGACTGGAGCAAAGCATTTCCCACAAACAAAAAGTAAGCAATTGGCACACTTGACTTTCGTTTTGTTGGATTGGCACATCCGACCTTTGGTTTGTTTGGAAGGACGAAAATCCTCATCCTCTCCTTGGCGTATCCGCTTCAAGCGTAATATATATTGGGCTTTCTGCCGCCTACTTCTCTCTGTGGAGCAAAGACTTTCACCAAGTTTGATGAGAAAATCACGTCTTGAACAGGTTGATATCGATATATCTGCACATACAATGTTTGTGTCCAATGCCGTGATATCCACCAGATTGAAGAAAGCAGCAAGGGACCATCTTCGGGATGCAGCTTTTGTTGAGTATGTGCGAAGCATTTTATCAGCTGTGTCTACTCCTCCTTTGGTAGCATTGTAATCTAAGAAGGCTTGTGGCTTTTTTGTTCTCCATAATAGACAGTTGTTGTTTTGTGACTGGAAGAAAGTAAATATACTACTTCATTTTTCTTGGCTTTGTAGCTAAGAAGCATAATATTTTCTTCTGCTGGCGCAAATAGAAATGTAGATGAATACAAAGTTGCACCTTTTCCTAGCTTTGCTTCGAGAGGAATTTTACGTCGATGTGCTCTCATGGTACCTAGCATCGTAATGTTGCTCTGCAAAAGTCTTCTGGCTAAACTCAATGATGTCAAAAGTTGCCGGTGATTACATTGAGCCCCATATTCTAGTACGGTTCCATCAAAGACAAGGTCACATGCTCCCCGAGTCCAACTTCTCTTTCTTCTCTACCGACATAAGGAAAAGCCCGTAGTACGAAGGAGGTTGTGGCATCACACACCATCCAAAACTTGATTTCAAATTTTCCCGATTTTTGTAGCATATATTGTATGAATGGACATCTAAAGCAAAGAATATTTTTATTACAAAAATATGTTTGTTACTGTGTAACACCACAGTAAATTATCAGGTGTCTGCTAGGATTACCTTGCTCTACACCGGAAAAGTTGCTCATTAATTGTGACATTTGCACCAGGAAAATATGACTTTTGGCAGTTATCCATGACTGAAATCCCATAATTCCCTTATTGCAGCAAACTTGTCAATCTGTCGTCGAAGACTTCGTGAGTTTTTATCATCAAAACGAATGTAGCGTAGTATAGATTGGAATTTATTTTTACTAAGATAAGACGCCCATATTCTTCATCCCGGAAATTGAATAGGGGTTCGTCTCTCCCTTTCAGCACACCACGGAGTATGTATAGACCAAAAAATGCGGTAAACTCGTCCTTGGACAAAAAAAATGCTTCATCTTCCCTTCGCGCTTCAGCAAGAGTAAAATGCATTACATTTTCAAAATTCTGATGTCCCCAAAGCTCTTGAAACACATCTTTTTCATCATTTACACCAGCAAATATAAATCGCTTAGTGCCTGGTTTGGTACTGAGAATATTTCTTTTTCCCTGACGTCCTGTTGTACAGGGAGGTTCTTTGTTCCATATTGCACCATATCTGCTAAATATTAATACTTGACTTTGTTGTGGCACACTTGGTCTTTGTAAATCTTCATTTGGAGGAAGAGAAGATTATTCAGTGTCAAGATCTTCTAATTCTTGTTCATCATTTTCTCTGTCTGATTCTTGTTCTTGTTATTTTGGCTGTGATTCCTCAAAATCCTCTTCGCCAGAATCTTCATCAACGCGGAGCATATCTAGCACTTCCTTTACATTATTATACACCTTGCCTTCACCGGATTTTTTAGCCATTGTCATTTAGCCTGAGCTGCAAAAGAATTTGAGTTTCTAAAAATGAAGCAAAAATAAAGAGAAAATTGCAGATTCAGTTTGCCAAAAAATATCATTTAGGTAAATATCTAATTCTGACTCTGTCTACTACACTAAACAGTGAAATGTGAATCGCATTCCTGACTAGATTTGCAGTTAGGTTATAAAACAGGGTCAAAATAGCTATATTATTTTGTAACAATAGCGGATACAAGTAGCCAGTCTGGCAATTGGTTTATCAAAACATCAAACAAAAGAGCATGCTATTCTAACTGATAGGTTACAATTTGTGCAACAACCAGGTTGCGAAAAAATATTACGACACCAAATAAAAGTAAAACCGTAATAACATAAAACGCTGTAGAAATGTAAGAATAAATAAATAATTGCTGGGCTGTCTTCTACTTATAGTAATAAAACACAACTAAGTAGGTCTTTCTTCGCTTTTAAACGCTAAGAGGTCAATTGACCCGTATGGTCTTTCTTGAAGAAAAAAATCTCGGTCTTTCTAGGGTTAAATAAAAACATTATAAAGAAGGATTATCCACGCTTGACCTTAGTGCAGCCGGCCATATTATTATGCAAAGCCTATGAGATACATATCGTAACAGAAGCTGTGAAATCTACGATATAGAAACGGTTTCATAAACTTTATCTCAATGATATCAGCCAGGGGGTAGAGGCAAGCGTAGGCAGGCGAACAATAACTCGCAAGGAATTTTGAAATAGCTGAGCACACTAGTTTCATGTTGTTGACTTCAAACAAGCGAGGGAATTTTCGCGCTTTTTGTGGCGTTATGTAAATTGCGTCAAACCCGTTTCTTGACAACAAAACGCTTTCGTGTGCAAAAGACATTAAAATTAGTTCTAAAAAAATGATATTGCCCGGGTCGAAATTTAAACTTTCGTAGTTGTTATACCAGTAAATAATGTTACCGATGCCTACTAAAATGTTCGGCGATCTATTCTTGGACTTTATAGGTTACAAGAGTTCGCCGACATTACGTGATCAGCCAAGCGCAACTGGCCTAAAGTAGTCAATTTGTCTTGCTGTCAGGAGTGGAGAAGTGAATGAGAAATATTTGTTTCTTTTAAATGAGAACTAACGGCAACTATCAAAATTTGACTTGCCTTCAGAATAATTGTTTTCTCTTCTACAAGCAATAATTTCAGAAACATGTTAAACACAAATACAAAATAAAATCTTCTTCCGTATGCCGGTTCAATCGTTTTTCTACGTGGTGTAGTTCAAAAGATATAATGCTTTAAACTTTCGGGGCAAAAACTACCCCACGTTGGACTAAGCACGACGCAAATCTCTTGGGCCGACTTCTCCGATACTATTCGGCGTACAAGCATTGAACATGGCACGATTGATCATCTATTTAAGATGAGTGTCATAAGGAGGCTCGTGGCGTCATGATGAGGTCATGATAATCAAAGATCATTTCTTGACCGAAAACAACCGTTTTTTGCTCAAACGTAAACCACCAGCCAGCTAACCAACTTGCAAAAGTTTGATCTTTTTGGGGCGTAACCTGATGCCACAGTTGACTCGTAATTGAACAATTTGTTCTCTGCATTTTCTCAAAAACCGCTGATTGTAGAAACGCGATTAAACGCTTCTTCGGGAGATATTTACAAAATGCTTTCGATAAAAAAACTTCTATAACAATTAAAGCTGAACTGATGATGCAAAGAGGGATTTTTTTTAAGCATTTAAAATGTTCTAAGCATGCTTATCTTTTCTTAAATGCTTCATACTCACTCAAGAATGTCATAATGCCATCTGGTACCATTGCAGTGAAAAAACGAAGCAGGCAGCAGCTAGGCGTCAAGCTTTTATTTAATGTTATTCTGAGAGCAATCAAGAAGATATGGTGCCGGCTGAGAGAACAATGATACATTACAGTATTAGCATAGCTTTAGATCAGTGGTTCTTAACCTTTCCAACCCCTGGGACCCCTGTTCCTAAATATATTGGCTTGGGGACCCCTTGTCTGCGCAACCTGCAAAGGAAGTGTATGTTGAAACTTGAAAGAATAAACACTATTGCGATAAGGTGGATAAGTTGTTTTTTCTACTGGATCTCTAATTAATTAAAAAAATTCTTTGTGAAAGCATAAAACAAGTGGTTAGTAGAATATCACAATTTACAGGGCAAAACACAGCACAAATGATTAGACAGTGTGACCTCTGTTCTTGGCTCTTTGAAACAAGCTCTTCAATACGAGGTTTAATATTGCTGAGAGCAATTCTCATGTCATTTGCAACTCTATGGAGATTACGGTATGCAGTTTTGATATTAGCTAGAGCAGACATGGCACCTTCACAGAGGTATGTCGTTGGAAATGGAATCAATGCTTCCAGAGCTCTCTTAGCCAATTCAGGGTATTCTTGCAACATACTACACCAAAATTCAATCAGTAAAGGGAGCTTGAGAACTCTGTAATTCCAGATGTTGCTCATGAACGTTGAGCTGCTCATTTTCTTTCATCTCAGCAATAAAAGGCTGCTGAATCCATACTGAAGAAGGTTCAGATGTTGAAAGTAATCTTCCATTTTCTTCTCGAGATTGTTTATTTGATCATCAATTAAAGCAGCCAGCCATTGGTTGGTTTCCTGATCACCAGTTTTACTATCCAACAGCAAAAACATAGCAAAATTCTGATTTCTTACTCTCTTTTTCCATATGGATAACTTCTTTTTGAAGGTGGAGACCTTCATTGCAGCCTCTATCTGAGATTTGTTTTTCCCTGCAGAGAATAACTAAGCTCATTCGAAAGACTAAAGATGTCTTCCAAATAAAAGACCTTCAATTGGAATCTATCGTAATCAAATAATGTAGCAAGTTCCACTCACCCATGCTAACAAAGAAACATGGCAACTTCAGTGACAAGTTCTGCAACACCAAGAGCACTTTTCTCCGCGATAACAATCGCACTTCGGAGTGGAAAAGAAGGTACTAATTGTCACGAATTAATAAATTTGCGTTGTAGGAATAGTTTTTATATATAGTTTGTGTAATTTGTCGTTTTGTTCTGCCGTGATTATTTTATTTGTAAATCTGAATTTGTAAGCCCAAACTTGCTTTTATATCTCGATTATTTTCGAAAAAGACCTTTTTTGCTCTTGCATTTAGGTTTGTAACTCACACGCCTCTTCTGACGTCGCAATGGTTGACGACGTGACTAAGTTCCAGGGTATTCTAGTGAATCTTGGTTCTTCTCAAAGATTTTTTTTTCTTTTTTTCTTGCCGATTACGTAATTTATTAATGGTGTTTTTTGTGTATCACGTGATGTTCTAGCATTTTCTGGAAACTCGTTTCAGTATAGGCCTATATAAGGCGGCAAGATTTTACAATTTAGAGTGTGGCACAAAGTGGCAGAGTAGAGTAGTAAAAAGGTATTGTTCTGTGGTGATTGTTGTGACAGGAATCAAGCGTTTATTTTGGTGGTTTTAGTTTTGGTCAGTCTCTGATATTTATATATTAAAGTGCTTTGGTTTCTGTATTTGACAAGCGAAGGAATGCGAAGTTTTAAAGTGGTTTGTAAATATATTTGTTCTGTTCTTGATCGAGATGTGCGTGGGTTAAAGTATCGTAGTGGAAGCCAATCTTTTCGTAGCTATTAAGTTGCAACCAGACTTAATTATTCGAGCGATACAACAAGTTGCCTCAATTTTAAAAAGTAAATTAAAGTTGAAATAGAATCAAAAAATTTCTATTGCATGCGACACGTACTAATGCTCCTTTCCAAGATCGTCCCAAAATGCTTTGAATAATCAGAAATTCACGGTCTTGCAACGAATGAAATTCACAGCCTTCACTACAGAATCAAGAACAATTTTCAATTCAAGAGGAAGTGTCTTACAAGCTAAGGCGCATTTATGAATAGCGCAGTGATTTGATAGCATATGCTGAGCAACTTGTTTCATTAGGACTAAAAAACCGGATCAATGCCCTATTATAGCTGGCGCACCATCTGTTGATACCGATCCCACTTTATTTCATGCTATTGAATTTTCACGAAGAAATGTATTAACAAGATCAAAGACGTTTTTAGCTCTAGTTCTCTCCTTCATCTCTTGACAAAATAAAAACTCATCCACAATCGCGTTTCCTTTAACAAATTTCACGCATGCCACTAATAGGCTTATTGACTTGATATCCGTCGTTTCATCAAATTGAAGATTTATTCTAAATGGACTATCTTGAATTTGAACAGTAAGCTGACTCAAAATGTCGTTTGCTATGTCTGCAGTCCTGTTATTTACAGTGTCATTGGACAAAAGAACTGAGTTTATTCTTTTGACCTCTTTGCGGCCAAGTAGTATTTGTGCCATTTTTACCGCGCTTGGTTTTATTTGTTTCTCATCAGCAGTGTGAGGTGCTTTTGCTTTTTCTATTATCAAAGAAACTTCATATGAAGCGTGCAGGTGTGGTTGGGAAGTTAGGCAGAAGCCAAACACAGGGAGCGTTTCCCTCACATCATAACGAGCTCTTTTCGCTTTCAACGTTTCAACTGAGTCTGCATTCTCTCTATGCTTCAGTTCCTTATGCCTCTTCAGCTTCGAAGGCCTTGAGGAATCATTGCTCAAAATGGTATTGCACAATGTGCACTGAGCATTGTCAACTTTATCACAACCAATAACCTTTGTGAAACCATATTGAACGTAAGAATCGTCCCAGAAACGTAATTTTTGTCTCTTTTCTCAGCCATTAGTAAACAAAATGATTATGATATAAGAAAGCGAAAATAATGACTAATTGAAAAGTCTTAAATTATACAACAAGTGACTAAATCATACAAATTCACTTTTGTGGTAATCGCGTGTTAAATTTAGAAATGATATAGCAAACGCTAAAAGGGAAGAGGTATCGTGATTGTCTTAAATTCCCTCCGCTCCTTCATTGCTTAGGTTGTAAAATTCTCACCAGGCCGATAGCAACTAGCTATCAGATACCAGAAAGCTGCTGGGAGAAAATTAGACACTCTAGTATCCCGCGGTACCTAAGGTGTTCTATTTCTTCCTTTCATGCAGTGGGGCTGTGAATAGAGCTTGAGAGAAAAGTGCCGCAACTGCAACTTTTTTACTCAACCCTCAAATGCTTTATTAAACCTGATCTCTCATTGCTAGGAATTTATTATTTACCCTCAATACAGAAACAACTAGTTGGATGATCATATGTTTCTCCAGAGGCGTTAGTTGCATCATTCTCACCAGAATTATCTTAACTACCGCTGTCAGTTTTCAGCTGCTACTGAAATGCTATTGTCTAAGCGTACATAACTGCATTTTTAATAAAAGAATCACCATTTCATAGCTCTACCCACCTAAACAATTTTTAAACCTGAAAGCGAAAAACGTCAGTCTTTCTATCACAAAACCTTGAAACAGGTGTAGCAGTGAGATTATTTTTCTTACTCTAGTCTATTGCATCGTAATATGTAGTAAAAAACTAAAAATGGAGGCCTATTGCATCAGACTAAAACAAAAAGTTTGTTCAGCACTAAAACAACGTGATACTGCGTACGTCTGACTATAGATAGCATGTTACTGTAAAACCACTGTTATTAGTAAAAGTGGTAGTCGTTGTTGTTTGTGCATTTGAGGGTTAAAAGAATACAGGTTAGCATTCCTTCTGGGCACCCCCAGATTTTTCACTGGGGACCCCGTTAAGAACCGCTACTTTAGGTCAAAACACCTATAGTTTTTAGTTACTATGGCAAGTTATCAAATGGGTTAGTTTGCGCCTTCCAAGCTGTGATTATGTCAGGATCTATTGATTGCAACACACGCTCAGCCAGAGATTTTAAGCTATGCAAATGGCGAAATAAATGAGTAAAATGTTGTAAAACTGTTGGCTCTTTTAATTACGAATAAGTCGACTTCTTGAGTGCATGTTGGAAACGGGGCAAATAAGGCGTTGCAAGCGACTTCAAAAACTTTGGGAGAAATATAGCGGCTTTATTCTACCACTCCTGATGTTTTTCTTCTCGATTCCCATCAAAAACACTGTACTTTTGAATTCATAACAATTGGCTATGTCAAAAAATATTTACTGTTTATCACTATTCTCACAACTACCCATATTCCAAGTCTCTATTTAGTGATGATGGCGCTGCAATTGTAATAACTTAACTGTAACTGCATCACTTTGAGTTAGTTTACTCTTCCCCTAGCTGCGTTCATGCCAGGACCAAACAACATTCGCTCAACCACAAGCTTTAGGTGGTACAAATGGTTTACCGACATTTAATTACGGACATTTAATCACTAGACAGCTAATAACGTAGACTTTATAACACGACGATATTGCAAGTGGACTAAAATCGATCTCCCCAACGCTAATCCTAACCCTAGCGTGATGAAGTGTCTCGTTTTTAACCTTAAACCCTAACCCTATCTTGACTAAGTGTCGGGCGATTAAATGTCTGGTGATGAAATGTCTGCACACCGACACAAATAGGAATGCAATTACGAATAGTCGTAAGTAAAACAACGGCTGCTATCAAGTTATACCGAAATTTGGAAGGTTATGTCACATTGCAAACTCAATTGCGTTTGCAATTGCATTGCAAACTCAGTTTGCAATCCAAAGGTAATTTGAGTATGACGATTTGCTGATCGTCAAAATATCCAATGGCTTTAAAATTGGGGATGATACCGCGATAAGTTTTTCACTGTTTTGTCTTTCGAAAATTTATAGTATGCCAATTCTTTGTAGCAGTGTGTTAAGCACATTCAAAGTTTAACCAAAATAGGCGAGCTAGGCGCGGCGTACGCTTTTATAATTCACAAAATAATAAATTTTACACAATTCCAATTCTTTAAAAATTTTCAGAACAATGCTAACAGTTATCAAGGAAAGGAAAACAATTATGATTTTATAAAAACTGATCTTTGTTTGGAAAAGTTCTCAACTATCTTGTTAGTGGTAAAGAATTTTGATATAGCTTTGAAAAAAGCTGTTTGAGCCATAAACTTTTCGTGACGCTCTCATCAGTGGCGATATCGCGTCGAAAGGGAAGATCTAGAGTGAGTACGTGTTTTATGTGAATAATTTGGACGTTAGGCAATCAAGACAAGCCAATGATAGCGCTAGTATTGTAAAGCGCGCCAAAGATAGAGATTTCGCAATTGTGAAATGCTAAAGAAAGCGCAGCAGGAGGCCAAAAAAGAACGTCGCGATTATCGAAAGAGTTTGAAAGCGTTAACAAACTCTTTCTGTCTGCATAATACCGGGTGCCGGGTCTTGATATAAACAGCCTCTAGGTCTAGGAGATTAAGAGGGAAAGAGCTGCGTGCTGCGGCGAGAATTGAAAACCGCTTATCATCGTAGTTTGATACACATTGATCATTTTCTAAAAGATGCTCACCAATGGCAGAGTCACAATCCGGCTTGGTGTCGTTTGGTTTGGTCGATCTGTGTGATTGAAATCGGCGTGGACCGATCAATTGTTGTCTTAACCATTGCGGAAGATGTTGCTTGATGCGATCCTGTAGTCGTTGAGATGTTCATCCTACGTACCAACTATCACAGTGCCACTTACATTCATATATGACAAAACTTTTTCTAAAGGTTAGGTAGAACATCCTTGCGGGCCACAGGCAACATGATCTTTGACGTAAAGACCTAGTGGGTGTTAACGGAACCATAGCAGCTTTCCACGGCGGTTTTGATTTCTTTTTTCAAGTTTGTGGTTGGCTTACCTATCCAAGGGACCTCAAGTACACCGGGCACTTTTCTGGGCCGAATCGCTTAAGGGTTCGGTTTGGGCCAAATCGGTCGTAAAATGAACATTTCAACGACTACAGGATCGCATCAAGCAACATCTTCCGCAATGGTTAAGACAACAATTGATCGGTCCACGCCGATTTCAATCACACAGATCGACCAAACCAAACGACACCAAGCCGGATTGTGACTCTGCCATTGGTGAGCATCTTTTAGAAAATGATCAATGTGTATCAAACTACGATGATAAGCGGTTTTCAATTCTCGCCGCAGCACGCAGCTCTTTCCCTCTTAATCTCCTAGACCTAGAGGCTGTTTATATCAAGACCCGGCACCCGGTATTATGCAGACAGAAAGAGTTTGTTAACGCTTTCAAACTCTTTCGATAATCGCGACGTTCTTTTTTGGCCTCCTGCTGCGCTTTCTTTAGCATTTCACAATTGCGAAATCTCTATCTTTGGCGCGCTTTACAATACTAGCGCTATCATTGGCTTGTCTTGATTGCCTAACGTCCAAATTATTCACATAAAACACGTACTCACTCTAGATCTTCCCTTTCGACGCGATATCGCCACTGATGAGAGCGTCACGAAAAGTTTATGGCTCAAACAGCTTTTTTCAAAGCTATATTAAAATGCTATACTATAGACAAGCAGCAAAGGTCTGCATAAAACAGATTTGAGACGACAGATATTGTTTTTAGATGTTCTAAAAGATTCTAAATATAAAAGGTGTTTATGTCTTTCGTAAACAATTCTGTCCGTAACGAGGAGTGGTCCCAATATTTAATAGATTAAAATCATTCCTGAAAATGCATGTCGATCGCTTTGGTGCTCTCCCAATATCTTGAAATTTTGCTTCCATTCATCTTTTCAAAAGAATGCGTAAATGCTGGTGAAATCGTTGGCTGTTTCAATTGCCAGCAAGTCCAATTTCCACATATACCTATTTTGGAAAAAGAGCTAGCTAGGCGAAGCCAGGGATTTTAGAAACTTTGGAAAAAATATAGCGGATATGTGAAACTCCTTTGTTGTGCTTTTTAGAATTTGCTAAATCAAAAACAATAACTTTTACCCCTGTTCTCATAAACATCAATCGCACGAAGCCGGCGCATTTGTCTTATCCGATATTTTTAGCCTCGACATTAATGATGGGGTCCTTGAAGCTGCAATAACTTGATTGTGAGTGCTTAACTTTGGTTTAGTAACCTCTTCCTCAGCTTCATTTTTGCCAAGACGAAGCAACTTGCTTACTGCCAGAGGCTTTAGCTCATAGAAATTCGAATACACTTACGAAAATGTCGTAAACAGTGGGCGTAATAGTTAATAGCTTAATCCTGAAAATACATATCAATCACCTTGGCGTTCTTCCACAACTTTGGTATTTTTTCCAGCACTTGCTCAATTGAACTTTTAAAGATTTTTAATTTTAAGGACGCCTATGATGAAAGCAGGGCAAATAAGGCGTTGCTAAAAACATAAAAAAACTTTGGGAGGCAGGCACCAACTATGTGCAACTCTCCAAAATATTTTTTAATCGATTCCTTTTGAAAAAACTAGTTTTGTTTCTGAACAAGATTTTGCTATGTCAAAAAAACATAAACTTTTAATAACTGTTTTCACAACTATCCATTGGGTAAAGCTGACACAGCCGGCTGAACCAATATTCTTAATCTCGACATTAGTGATGGAGCGCCTGCAAGGAACGCCGGCACACCCTGCTAGCAGCTTATGATAACGTTCAACTAGTATGAATGCGTGTTTTTCCTCTTCCGCTCACGCACAATGTACTGACATGACGATAACTGGTAGTCGAGGTTAAAGATTTCTGAGTTAGACGCTATCAGATGTTAGTAATTTTGAAGTTTTTGTGGGGAGGAGTAGATAGATTCTTTAAAATCATTTGCTAAATGTTTAAAAGTGGTGCTTAGACCTTGAGATGAATCGAGTTAACTTCTTCTTTGGTGCTTTGGAATTGTGAATGAATATACCACTGGAACAGCAAAATTCTGCAGACGAGCATTAAAAGCGAAAAATTGCAGCAAAGTTGCTCTGTTGAGGACTAGGAAAATAAAACCCTTGGGGAAACTATGCATGAGACTTCTAGGTTAACTCTAACCATGCTATCCACTAGCATTAGCCAAGAATAATATAACTCTATAAGCTATTATGTTTGACTTTTAGGAGAACTGATGACAGCATCTCTTCCTGTTTTCATAAACAAAAATTTTATTGGTGTCGTTGCTATTGATGCTGCTGTAGATGACATCATTAATAACATCAATCAACGACAGTTAAACGAAATGAGTTATTTTATGATTGCGGACGAAACCGGTAAAGTTTGTATTGCTTTTAGTATTGCCGATTTTTGTTGACTAGTCAAATACACTGCATATCGCAAAAAGTGACGTTCGGTACCAACATTGACAGTCTGTGTTGGTAGTGGTCGGGCAAACAAAGAGAAATTTCGTTTTATGTATAGTTCAATTTTTTAAACATGCCCTTGACTCAATTTGCGTTTTTTGATATTTATTTTTTATTGTTCTTGGTTTGGTCACAAAGTATAGGAGGAGAAAACAACAATATAACCCGGTTTGTTTTATTTTATATTTTTTTGGCAAGGGTAATTTAACGTTTTTACATGAGTTAAAAACATGTTTTTGAAATGATTGCATCTTAAAAGTATCGAAAAATACTCTTTTTGAAGATGTGCAAGGCGAAAACACATGAAGAATTTTTTTAAACTATTTTCTTCGCTTAAATTTAAAATTTCTGTCAAACATCAAGTTTTGGTTACAAAAAAAGCTCGAAGTCTACCAGCCACGACCACTTATCAGGAGCGTCAGAAGAAAGCTTTTGAAATTGGGTCAAAACAATGCCGGCTAGCTGGACATTTCGCAGGCCATTCAGAGTCTGTATGCCAAACTTATCGAGCTCAAAGTAAGCTTTTGAGCACTAGACGGTTGCATTTATAATTCGAAAAAAATTTGAAGACCTTTTTTATTTTCTGGAGATCAGCACTTGTCAAACGAGATTTTATGTGTTTTTCATCCAACTTTCCCGTCAAGACCTTTTTCTTAAATAGAATTTTCGAAGATTGCTTTGGGATTTTTACTTTGGATGTTGGCCATAGGTTTCACTCACCTGTTTGTAGTCTCCCAGCCGACACCTTTGCAAAATATGCGTGGAATACACGCTGTGGTCATCACAAAATACCTTCATACCACATCTACGGACAGCAGCAACAGTGTCTAGTAGAGCCTCTTTTAATGCATTTTGTGCTCTAACTTTAAGGATTTTCTTATTAGATCTTTTATATTTTTTACCAGCCAATATCAATCAAAAAATTTTGTCGTTTTTGCCGCAGGTAGAGCGATTTATCATCCATTACTGCAAGCGCAAGACAGAGAAGAACACCTTTATGTATCTATTTCGTCTTATGAACCTGAGGAGTTTACAAGTGCCGGTATCTTTCGATCTATACTAGGGTAGGTGTTTGAACACTGATGAATGAATGTCTGAACACTGATGACTAATAAGTGATGGCTAACAAGGTTAATTTTAAATAAGCAAGAAGTTGAAGATGAATTCAACTTTTTGGTTTTACCCAGATAAATCACACTTTTTAACAATAGTAAGATATTGTGTAACAACTGTTTTAATCTCTGCTACTATATGGCCACCAATAGGTAAAACACCACTGACACTCAAATAATTTTTGATTGTTTTTAATGTTCCAAAACGTTTAATGATATTGGTATGACAGATCCAACCCTCAAATTGGTCCAAATGCACAAATTTACCCATAATTTTTATGAGTACCTAGGTTATTATGCCAGCGGGAATTTTTATAGATGTTCATATCTAAGTAAGAAAAGCTTTCTCAACAAAAAATCGTAATGATGTCAGTGAGGCAAAGCTTCTAGGTAATCAAGAACGCTGGCTGTTACAAGTGATACACAAGAGCTCTTCAGGTCCTCAGCAAAGCTGCAGTACCACCAACTTTAGTGAAATTGTATTTTATAATTCTAAAAACATTTTTATGTTACTGGCAAATCCTTAAAAATGTTGTTCCAAAAATTTTTTCGCTAAAAGCATAAACGGACTATCTTGCTAGATTGGGTGAAAAATGATGAAAAATACAACTTTAAAATTTTTTTGCTGCAACGTTAAAAATTACCGCAATTTACTTACTCTGCAATAACATGGTTTCCAGCTTCAAGTTGGCAAATACGGCTGAATTTAATTGTTTTGATCAATCAGGTTTATGGCATTTTGTATAACTTTATGAGACTGTGATCACAACCAAACTATTGTTCTAACAAGATGCTAGGTGTAATGCCTCACGATTACCGCCACTCTTTTACGAGTCATACAATTTCGCAAAGTGCTGAGAGAACTTCCATTACACTGAGCGTTGTTAGGATCCACAAGTGTGAAGTTCTTACATTTCTTTAAAACCTCTGGGCAATTTTCGGTCACCAAATGCTTCAATCAGGCATTGTTGGTCGAGACAGTCTGCACCGTCAGCAGTTACGCTTTAAAACAAATTGTTAGCATAAATTTACATCATTGAAATAGTTTTCTGTTTTTTCTGCTAAACCAGAGCAATTTTACTTGGTTGAACGTTTTGGTTGTTGAACTTTTTTTCTGCTAAATACGATAGTTTAGATGGAAGGTATGTGATTAGATGTCGCAAAGCAGCTTCACTATGTACATTAGTTTTGTATTGGTCATTAGTATTAACTTATGTTGTAAAAGGTGAGCTGGTTGTCATTTAAGAAAATGCAAGATTATACTCATAACTTTAGAGAGTTTTGTTTTTACCTCAAAACTAAATTACTGTTGACGAGGACAGTTGATAGGCTTGGAAATACTAAAACGCAGAAAAAAATTTGTAGGACTTTTAGAATTGCTTATCATCTAATCTTTGAAATTTTGTAATCTGGCATCTTGAAAGCAAGAGACAAGATCAGATTTATATTGTAAATGATATAGTAGTAAATGGTGAACTTATTCAACTTATTAAATAATAGTTGAAACAGAGATTTTGGGAGACTGCAAAATGGCCTTACAGTCCGTTAAGAGTCAACGCAACTTGTCATGGTAGTCGATGATGATTATTCTTTACGTAAATAGAAGAGCAAAACTAACAAGCTCAACAGTTACACTTCCAGTCGTTAGAAGAGTCTACGCGTTATGCTTAAAATACCAATGATCAAGGTTTAAAATCTCAGCATCTCCATTCAATACAGCCCCAAGCCGCCAGGTTTGTGCGGCAAGGTATAAACTAGCCCCCAATAAAATCTTTCTCATTTTAAGTTTTTATCCTTTCTGCTTATTCTTAGTATAACGCATTCTTAGCAGGCTCATTCAAGAGGACAAGATTCTTAAAGTTGAACTAAACTTCTCCGATAAAAATATCTGAGAGATTAGACTTTTGATTGCTACAATTTCTGTTTTACTCAGTTCACCCTTTTTTTTCCATTCTACTTCAAATTTACTATTGAGATAATAATTTACACCCTGTTAAGAACCAATGGTTTTCGTAAGTTAATCCATCTCAAAATATGTTTCCAAATAAGCTTTCTAAATTGGTCACAATTCGCTCGGCAGCTTCCGGTCAAACTGCATTTTAACTATCGTTTGGGCAGAACACTAAAATACAAAAAAGCTGCTGACTGGACAAGCAAGGATAAGCTCATTACACAGATATAAGCCATTGCTTTCCAACTTTTTTTCACTCACAGCATGCTTATAAACCTCGAAAGTCAGGTGGCATACCTCAACCGGTAGTGTCACTAAAAAAGTAAGAAATATAAATACACTTTACAATTAATTTTTTAATGCGATGTATTACATATTTTAATGTGTACAATAGCAATGCGTTTGGCTCAATGTTTACGGGTAAAAAACAAATCGAAGTTTTTTTATCAACTTTATTAATCATATAATGTTTTTGATAAACAACAAAGATGAAAAGCTGTGTTTGCACTCGTTGGTTGTGTGGTAATCAAAAGTAATGTAAGAATTCATTGAAGGATTTTGGAACGGTGAGCAATTGTTTCCTTGTCTTTTCCCAAAGGGAGGAATGTAAAATACGCCTCGAAACAAAACAAATTTTGAGCCTATTTTTTAAAATCTTGTTAAATTCAGTTAAATATACGTTGTATAACTTATTTGATGGGTGCTATTAACCGTAGCAACCAGGAAATGTAGATGCACTCGTTAGATCTTTATTTGGTGTGCTTTAACACATTTTTTTTTTCTTTATTTCTACTTATACCTTTTGACTTACGTTTATCCCTTCAAATATATGGTTCACTGCTTCGTCGCCAACGCCTTTGTCTATTATTGCACGCCTTTTGTGAAAAGCCTATTGCTTTACTGCGATTTTTTATTTTCCAATTTGCAAAGGATAAAACGCTTTTATAAAAAAAATTCTGTTCCAATAACAGTTGCGCTGCTGCAATCAAACGTCTTGTTGCTATACACTGGTTGCTCTGAGCGCTGACATAAGTATAGCCGGAGGCGAAACAGACCATAAAGTTTCCCTGGTTCTGTGAAATTCTTTTATATTTATTCATTGGTTTTTGCACCTCACTTGAAAATCTTTGTCAAAAAATTTAAGAAAAAGTTGGTTTCCCTCCTATTAAAATTCTATTCCTGGCTACACGCCATTGTTAGTAGATTTCCACCTTTCAAATTTGTCTCTGTTTAATTTTTTTGGGTAATTTTTATGAAAAAATTTCTGTTCACAGCTTCCTATAATTCAAGTATTTTGTTTACAGACGCGGCAGTGGCAACAAGGTTGTAAGAACAGTTCATTACAAAGCTAGAGGAGTGGCAACTGAAGGAGTACGCAAAATCTATAAAGACACACGTTATATTTGGGCTCCGGTAAAATGCTGTTATCCAATAACGACTCTTAGAGTTTTCGCGTGTTGATCTAAAAAGCATTTTTCTTTTGTTAAACTCATATCTAGCCGTCAGTTTTTTTGGTTGAGAAACATTTTAGATACACTGCTTCCTCTTGGCATTTATTGAGGAGGGAGCTGAGGTAAGGAAGATCTTTTCGTTTGGAGATTAACTTTTTGAATATCATTGTTTTGCTTGTTTGGGTCACAAAGCACAACTTTTAGAAATTTATGAGGCGCTGAAAACAATTTTGACGCGCTGCAGCTCCCAATCTCATCCATATTTATGCTTACAATTGCATTTGTCGTTCGATTCTTCGATATAGCAACTACGGCGCAAAACAAACGGTTATGCGAGAACTACTTCAAAGTTTTTAGGTTTCAACATTGTACATAAAAGGCTGGGTATTGGATAGGTTTTAATAAATTTAATGCTGGTTAAAACTCGTCAATCAGGGACAGAGCAAACAACAAAATTTTGTCTGGGTTGAGCAGCTTGTTCATTTCATCACATAAAATTCTAATTCTAATGGAAAACCTAGGATTCGATCTCGCCTACAATCAATTAAGAAGTTTATTTCATTTTTTAATTAAGAAAAAAATAAATTAACTTGACCCCAGAAAAAAACGAAACCTGGATCTAAACTTCACTTGATGGAAAAGAGAGGCTCAAGAACCGTTTCGGTAATCCAATTGCTCGGTCCTAACATTGTCAGAAAAAAATTTTGTTTTCATAAAAATTCGAAGAAATTTTCATAATCATTGCTTGCCAGGAACGGACTTGACCTAAAATCAATAACAAACTATTTAGATATACAGGGTGATAAGACCAAGTGTAGACAAATGCTTATTGAAATATAAATATGTTAACGAACGAAGAAATGAAAAATTTTTTGAAGATAGCATAAATATATACTAAAGAAATGGATTAATAGTTATTTTTTGATTTAACCGCCTTTTGCCTTCACAACACGCCTCAATCTGTTAGCAACTTCATTGCACGAGCCCCATATGATTTCTTGGGAAATTTTGTCCCAACAAGACTTTAATTTAAGCATAAGAGACTCAATACTTCGGTGATTGGAAGAGCAGGCTTTTCTTTCTAGAATACTCCAAATGGCAAAGTCCATGAAATTTAAATCCGGAGAAAAGGTTGACCACAATTCCTTCGGCCAAAAACCCAACATATTCCTCTTACATCATTCTTGGACAAGATTGGCGGTGTGGGATGTGGCTCCATCTTGCTCAAGAGTGATTCCACTTTCTCCAAACATAGTGTTCAGCCAGGTCACCAATTTGTCTCTCAGCAGCTTCAAATACACATGCTGATTCACTTTTACTCTTTCTTCAATGAAGAAGAGGGGAGTTTTCTTTCCAGTTGAAGCCACACCAGCCCAGACCATGACAGAAGCTGGGTTTTGTCTCTGAAACATCAGCCTGTTATTCAAAGGAATGTCTTGTTTATTCGCTGCCCAAATCCGGTCATTCTGATGATTGTGCACGGCCTGGACATTAAATACCTTCTCATCAGTCTACAAGACAGTAGGTTGCGTGCCATCTCTAAGCTTCTTCAGAAGAAGCTTAGCTCTCTGCAGCCTTTTGCTTTTTGCGGCCTGTGTCAGTAACTGGGCTTTTATTTTCTTGTAATGGGATAGTTTCAGATCCTTTTTGATCACATGTTGCATCGTTCCATAGATTGCACCAGCTTCTGAAGACAATTTTCTAATGCTTCTCTGGGGATTCCTCCTGAGCTTTTCCCTGGTGTTTAGTTAACATAATAATCTAGTTAGTATATAATGAAGAAGGGCATTTTGCACTTTTTGCGATGTGCACATTTACTTTCAAAATATGTCTTCACTTGGTCTGATCACCCTGTAGATCTATCTCGTTCCAGTCGAAACACGATTATAAAACGTGAGTCTTGGCTAATTTATCACAATACCACAAGGATACCTTTCCTCGTTAGCAATATACAATTTTTTGCATAATAGGACATGAAGTTAATTTCGCGTTGTTATTGTTTTTGTTGTTAATGATGTCGTTGCTTATTACAACATTCTCCATTTTGAAATGGTGGCTCAGTATAAAAAGGATATCAGAGTTGACAATGCAAATCCAAGAAAGACTAAGCTAGGAAAAAGCGGCAGTTTGTTACGAACGAATTATGGATGCAAACTGCATTCTGGTGGCCCCTTTTTATACTCTATCAATAAAGTAAACAGCTAACGGCGATTCAATTCGGCAATCTAAGTAATCACATTTACCGTGCTAAGTTGGTAAAGCCCCTGGGATAACTGATAACTAGGGCCATTTTTTTTTGACCTAACAAAATATATGTTTTTGACTTTATTTTAGCAAATTTTGACTTTATTTTCACCTAACCGCTTTCGCCTATTATTTATGTCTTGTTGTGCTTTTTTGATTAAAAATGTTTTATAATCCGCAATTTACATAAGTTTTTTAAGAAGAACGTAGTCTACTTTAAACATTTTCTCAATTACTCAGTCTTGAAGCTAATGCAACAAAGCGACGCATGACGTCAAAATCTAGGATAACGAGCCATTGTGTGTACCGGTATCAATTAGTGCGTAATACAAAAAAATGCGTTGTTATCGCAACTGTACTGTACATTAACAGTCTGTCTTTGATGTTTCTAACGAAAGCCACACAGTATAATTACCAGGACTTTTTATTGTATTAGTAGTAGTAGTAGTCATTCAGTTTTTATCCGGTGTTTTCCCTTTAGCAGAGATGGCCGGATTTACCCCATTCCTTCTGCAATTTCTCGCACTCCGTCCCTCCACTTGTCTCGTCTCCGAGCATCCTCCTTCTTCAAACCAACTTTCTCTGTCTCCTCTTCCACTTGCTTCTTCCAGGTCTTCTTCGGTCGTCCTCGCTTTCTCTTGCCAGTCACTTCAAGATTCAGAGCAACCCTCAAAACACTATCGTCATCCCTCCTCAGTACATGTCCATACCATCAAACTCCATTTGCTGTTGCTAACCGGTCTATCGTTTCCTTCAACCCTAACATATCCATCTGTTCTTCAGTCGTCTTCCTGTCTACAATTTTCTGACCGCACATGGCTCTCACCATAGCTCTCTCCGTTCTCCTTAAAATTGCTTTTTCATTTTCTTTGAGACACCATGTCTCACTTCCATACAGTATTGCTGATCTTACGCAACAACAATAAACTTTACCTTTCATCTTCAGAGGAAACCTATTTCCAAGCAACAACTCTCCACATTTCCTGAATCTTACCCAACTGATTCTTACTCTTGCTGTGACTGCCGCTTCACAACCACCACTAGCATTTAGTCTGTCTCCCAAATAACAAAATCCATTCACTGTCTCCACTTCATCACACAACTTCTCGATTGAGTCCATCGTCCCTTCCATTATTCCTTTACATTTCAAGCAAACAAAATGCATTGCCAACCTAGCGGTAACTCTCTTTATTTTTGCACATTTGCCATGAACCCAGTTTTCACATTTTGTGCACAACACTGAGTTGGCCATGACTTTCCTCCCACAAACTCCACATGGATCTATCTTGCTTTTGTATAGTTCGCCTTCTGACCCGCTTACCATCATTTTTGTTTTTCTGGTGTTGACCTTTAAACCTTTACTTTCCAGTGCATTCTTCCAATTCCAAAACCTTTCCTTCAAGTCTTCCATGTCTTCACTCATGATAACAAGGTCATCTGCATATAGTAATTCGTTAACCACACCCCTTCTTGCATTTTCGGTAACAACGTCCACCACTATTGCAAACAATAGTGGCGACAGCACAGATCCTTGATGTACACCAACATTTACTTCGAATTCCTCTGAATATGCAGATCCCACCCTCACTCTTGTCTTTGCACCATCATACACGCTCATAACTGCCCGAACTATTACTTCTGATAGACCCTTCTTTCTCATGGCCCATTCCATCACTTTTCTTGGCACTCTATCAAAAGCTTTTTCCATGTCAACAAAACACATATACAACTTCTTGTCCTTCTTTTGATATTCCTCCTGCATTCTTCTCACAATAAATATCGCATCCACTGTTCCTTTTCCTGGCATAAATCCAAACTGCATTTCATTCAAATTGACTAGTGTTCGTATTCGCCTCTCTAGCACTCTTTCAACGATTTTCATGGCATGTTCTAGCAGTTTCACTCCTCTGTATGATCCGCAGCTCATCACATCACCCTTTCCTTTAAAGATAGGTACAATCACACTTGTTTTCCACTCATCAGGCATTCCTCTACTATCCAATACACGCTGGCACAGTTCCATCATCACTTTAACCCCGATTTTGCCACTTGCAACTATCATCTCCACACTTACTTCAGATGGTCCGGTTGCCTTTCCTGATTTCATCCTTTGCATTGCCTCCACAATTTCATTACGAGCCACTTTTTCCACTGGTCCTTCTACAACATCAGTTTCCACCATGTGGTCCCATTCGTTCTCTTCATTCATAATCTTTTCCATATGTTCCTTCCAAATTTTTTTTACCCGGTCTTCTTCAATAAAATCCCATCGGTCTTCTTCAATAAAACCCAATTACAGCATCATATATTTTTTTACGTTCTTAACATCAAAATTTCTGTCTTTTCTCAGTAATTTACTGAGCATAGAAAACGACTTCTCAACAGCAGCAGAGGTTGGCTGGGCTTTTTGCAATAGTGCGTAGCTTGTTGAGTCAATTGTCAAGTTGGTATAGTTTATTATCGTTTCTAAATCAGAGTTGGATAGTCGTTTTTTAATGTAATTTTTAATTGCGCACGGATCATCGTCGAATTGCATATTCTTCAGCAGTCCGTATGCTTCGATTATCTTGCAGGCACATCCTTTTAAGAACTCTACGTTGGCTGCTAGAGTCCGGTATTGATTTATTTTAACCAAGTCCGGGACCAAATTTTCCACATTGATAGCGTCTTTTGCTCTGCTGACTAAGAGGCCTGCACTTGTCCAATTGTTGACAATGGTACGAACAGCTGGAAGGTTCTCACTGTAATATAAGGCAGCTCTAAGCCAAGTTGCCCATCTTGTAATTACAGAGTCAGGAGGAGATGGCGGACCAGCATGATGAAAATCTTTCTTGCGATGTTTGTTTTTGATTGTTGCTGCCTTGATCATTGCTATTATTTCATCAATATTTTTAAAATGAGCACGCACACACATAGCGCAGTTATGTAGTAAGTGCGCAACGCAGGTGACATGTATCAAAGAAAGGTATAATTCCTTAAATGTCTTTCCAGCCAAAGACATGTACCGAGCAGCATCAGTCAAGAGCAATGAAAAATTCTCGCGTTTTATTTCAAGTTGTCGCAATATGTCATCCACAGTGTGCAGAATAATACTGCTATTAACATTGCTACCGCTGTCAAGTGGATGGCAATCAACGAGGAATGTCTGATTTGGGGCATCTAAGCTGCCCACAAGCACACTAATATACTTTTTGTTTAGCAATCTCTGCTTCATCCACAATTAAAACAAATTTTTTGTCACGAAGTAATTCTTGAATTTGTTCTTCTTTTTGGGATGCTAATTTAGCAACACATGTCCGGGCTGCAGTCTCCAAAGGCAATACTTTTCCCATTGTAGCAAACAGAGACTTTAAAGAAGGATGGTTCAGTTTATGAAGTGAGATATCTGCAGCTAAGAATGAAGAGACAACCTGTTCGTTGAAGTTTACTTGATCGAGTTGTAAAACGGTTTGCTTACTTTGGGATTTGCTCTTTGTCTGCAATTATCTTTGGTGTTGCTTAGTTTTTCGGTGGCTTTCCACAAAAAACTTTTTGTCGCATTTGACTAACACGTCGCAAAAGTTGCATCGCAAGTCGCGGGCAGGAGTTGCCGAAAACTCATCCGCATATTCGTGGCAAATTTGCCTAACTTTCGTTGTAGCAGATTTGGCTTGTTTTGGCATTCTTTGCTTTGCAAGCTACGACTTAAAAAGACCACGTGTAAAGAGCGCAAAGGTTTTATAAGAATAGATTAATTGTCCAACAATTATGTGTTTATGCATCAACAATGACGATTTGATGCATAATAAGTGCTATTTTCACCTCAATTACCGCATGCATTTTTACCATCGCAACTATTTGAGAAGTTTAAAATGAAATAAAACTGCGCATAAAATTTTAATAGCAGCTGAAAAATTGAAAAAAATCTAATTTTGTTCGTTTTTGTAAGGAAATTTTTGATGAAGATAATTTTGAGAAGTTTTGACTTTATGGAAAAATTTGACTTTATTTTGACTTATAAAATCTAGCAAAACAGACTCCTGAAGACCTGAAACGAACACGTTTGATCATGTAAGAAGGTCCTGAAAAAATTTTGACTTTATTGACTTTAGAGGGCCCTACTGATAACTGAAATTTTGTCGAAAAGGCATAAAGAGCTCGGTCATTGATTGTCGTGTATGAGCTCATGCACTGCTTGCTAGTCTTTTGTCATAGACTCGGTCACAGCAATTGATGGATTGCTTGTTGGCCAGACCAACTAGCTGTTACATACAGATGGGATATCTCCTTACTTTTAAATGCCTCACTTTAGGATCCAATAAGCAAACTTACCGGCATTTTTTGCATTATTTCTTTTGCGCCGAATATCAAGGGGAAAATTTTGAAAACCAGTCCATAAAGTGTTGACAAAGCTTTGACTTGACAAAGAAGTTGAACCCAATCACTACACTGCTACTTCGGTTGAGTGCACACTAATAGCAACTTCTATTGAAACTACTTTTTAAATCTCGTTTTATAGTGAGAACTTTAAGTTGTTTTGTGATCAATTGTTATAGCTCAGGCCAACCAAAAATTTTTGGCATATAAGGTGAAAGCGGTTTAAGGGTAAATTGGGGTCGCTGTGTTCGAAAGTGACGTTATTTTTTGCAGATTGGCTCTAGTGTTTGTGATATTTTGAATTTTTTCTGTATTTTTTACCGTAATTAGGGCTACTTTTAAATGGACATTTATATAGGGCTGGTCAATGAAAAAATGTGTTTTTAGTATAACTGATCCATATTGGTCTGACATGAATGATTACTGAGCCAAAACAGGCAAAGCTCTTAATTCTCGGAATGAATAAAGCATGCTGTATAGAAAAAACGAAATGTTCAACATCATAAAAACTACAAAAATTGTATTGGTCCATCATTTGCAAAACACTGCCTCTGTAACAAACAGTTACATGGGGATGTTCATTATAGACTAGAAGAAACATTGGATGTCACATTGGATTTTAACTGTTTATTTGAAGAAAAGTTCACTTATAGGCTACAATTTCTGGCTATGGCTTTGTTCAGTACAATCACGGATCAATGTCCAGCGATAATCTGCCATCATGTGAGAGTCCCAACGACCTTGGTATCTTTCTTCTATCGTCCTAATCTCTTGATGGAACCTCTCTCCTTGTTCCTCGCTAGCATCACCAAGATTCTCTGAGAAATAATCTAGAAGGCTAAATAGATAGTGAGGTTTGATGCTCATCCTTGCACCAAGAGCTTGAAAGTTTTGGAGCATCACACCCACAGGGTTCCTGTTGTTGCTAGCTTTTGTATTACCTAGAAACTCTCGTATCACTGAGACATATGAGCAACAGGCAGCCCTCTCAGTCACTGTCATACAAGCAGTGAAGGTTTGATCTTGCATCAAATGTGAATTTGGGGTCCATCAAAAATGCCTGCTTTAAGTTTTTCCATGGTGAAACCAGGAAAGGCTTTGGCAATATAATTGAAACAACCACCATTTTTATCAAGAGCCTTCACAATTTGTTTCATCAGCCCAATTTCATGTAAAGCGGAGGTAGGATAATATAATCCCGATTAACCAGTGGCTCATTTATGATATTTTTATCTCCTACTGCAAAATCTTCTCGTGCCGGCCAATCCTTTTTTACCCAGTGCTGATCAGTAACGCGACTGTCCCAGTAACAGAGAAAACAAAAATGTTTGGTGTAAACCATTTGCTGTCCTAACAAAAAATTGACCATTTTAAAGTCTACGCATATGACCCAGTTGTGCTTACTATAGCGCAGTTTTTTTCAAAACCATCTTCACATTTACATAGTGTTCTTTAACAATTACGGAATGTCCAATTGAAATACATGCAAACTTGTTGCCAATATGAAATAACACACATTTCAAACTCCGTTTGGAGCTGTCTATAAACAATCTCCATTCATCTGGGTTGTACTCTGGAAGACTCATTTCTGAAGAGAGGCCTTGAATGTTGTTGCAACAAACAAGGTCATCTTCCATAGTGAAAAAACGAATCAACAAATCATCCCTATCACGGTAGAATTTAATTTTAGTTCCCGAATCTAGTATACCATGTTCACCAAGTCGAGATGCTACAATCTCACACGATTCCTTGGAATGGCCGAGATCACGAACTAGGTCATTCAGTTGGCCTTGACTAAAGAGTTTTGGTTTTGCGCTGAGCGAAGATGCTGCAGTAGCCATGCTGGAAGAGCTGCTAATACTACTGTTGCTGCTCTCAGTATCATCCATCGCTTCCAGTAGCATTTCATCCGCAGTAAGGCCAGGTAAGAAAGTGAAAACTGGAACTGAAACTTTAGCGTAATGTGGTATGGGTTGTCAAGCAGACTCAATATCAGGATAATACCAATCTTTTTTCTGTCGCTGATTCCATCCAGACATGTCTATCATGTAAAAACAACAATCATCATGGTAATTTTTAGGCTCACGCCATACTATAAAAACCCCAAACAGCATCGAACTGACTTTGCCTTGGGTTGAAAAGCGCAGCGTTTCTGTACAATGTTTGCACACCTTGTGGAGTGCCCAAGACTTGTCTTGGTCCCCTAACTTCATGCCAAAGTAAACTTCATAAGCTCTCATGATAAAATCTCTTACATTGAATCAATACTTTGCCATCAAATATTCACCACAAATGCAGCAAACTACGTCTGGATTGTTTCGGCATTGCCTTCGCTTAGGGCTCATCTCTACTACTTTCTCATATACAGCTTCATTCAAGATAATATAACTAAATTTTCCTGCAAATAAATATATAATACCCATTAAAATGTTTGCCAAAAAGCACCAATTCATCGTTCATTATGTCCTTAAATCCACAAAATCTAGCACTTTGGTTAGCTGAATGATACATGCTATCAACACTATGCGTTATGCCTTATCATGGTTGCTGTAACCCACAGGGGAGCACAAATAAACTGAAACTGATAACTCTTCTCTAAGAAGGAATATAAGCGTGATAAAGAGAAACTTTTGATAACGAGTAGCCTAAGTCGTAAATTTTATGATTATTAGCTGATAGTAATGCTCTAAACCGCATCAAACTTTCATGAATCATCAGCATTATGACTTGTTTTTATACGAATCCATATACGACATACTGATTGTATGGAGTAAATGGGCACTAAACTTTAAATTGGAAACCAGTAATATTACATTACAGAAGCTTCGCATGCTTGAGAATGCACCGTGCTCAAGCAAAATTATGAAAATATAAAAGTAAAAATATCTCCAAAACTCAATCCAATTCGGCAAAACTAAGTGCAATTTCAGACTTAGCGCCCCCGATTTAACCCCAAAACGATTCAACATCTTTTGCTTTTTGACAAAGTTTTTTTGTTGACCTGTGTAGTCTTCAAATGGAATCTATTCTGAAAATTTATGGCCATAGGAAATTCAAAAATCTTTATTTCTAAAATAACCATCAAGTAATGTTTCAATGAATATATTTACATAAAAGTATGGCGACCCTACGAGATACAAACTGTGGATCATCGATGTTTTGCTGAAATCATGTGGGTGACTCATAAACATTCTCGCTCTGTTCGCGCGCTCATTATGGTAAATCACTAGTTGACCTCAATATCAAAATCATTTGATGGCCCAAAAAGTGGTCACAGAAGAATATACTGTACATAGCTACATATCATGATGTAATAATACTGGGTGACTAAGCTGTATGGCCGGGCGTAGTTCCGTCTGATGTACGGCAAAGTGACCAAGTAAACAAGCATATAAAAATGAGGCATTCAAAGCATTAACATTGGAAGCATTCTTAAGGCTTGCAAAAGCATTAATTAAGCATTCAAAATGCAATTCAATTCAATTCCATCGGATTCGATTCAAAAATATTCATCCCAGATCATCATTCGTGTATTTAGAGTTGTGTTTATGATTTGAAATATATTCGTTCTTGGAATCAGACGTGTTGTGGGAACTCAACACATCGAAACTCCATTGGATCTCCACAATTGGTGATCCCGACGGAGCACTTATGCAGCTGCGAAGACGAGAAAAAGAACGAAAACCGGTGATATGCTGATTATTTTATTTTTTATAATTGTATATTTGTAGTATTCGCGTCATTTATTTGAAAAAATTAAGTCATATAGGAAACCGCCCAAAGTCGAATAGTTCGTTTAAATCAGAAAAAGTATCCCACAACTTTTGTGGAGATCATAAAAATAAACATCTTGTTTTAAACAAAAAATTAGTCAATTCAAAAATGAACAGTTAGAAACCAATAAAAGTGTTTTACAGCATGAAGTGTGTGACATAGGTGGATCTACCGATGATATAATTGAACAATTGCATTTATCAATTCTGCATAGTTTTAATTTTTCGCTTGAATAAAAATAAACTAAATGTTAAAATTATTGTCACTAATATTCACTCTCAATATGTGTACACTTGTTAGACCGTCAATCGCTAATACAAAATGTAACTCAATTAAACGCATTTTCAAAATTACCATGTAGCTTCTGCTTTGTTAGAACATTTTTTCAAAAGTACAAAGTTGCTTTTGCTTTGCTAGCATAATGCTGATGCTTTGAATGCCTCATTTTTATATGCTTGTTCACTAGGTCACTCTGCCGTACGTCAGACGGAACTACGCCCGGCCATACGGCTCAATCACCTAGTATTATTACGTCATGATGTGTAGCTATGTGTATTCTTCTGTGACCAGTTTTTAGGCCAACGAATGATTTTGATATTGAGGTCAACTAATGATTTACAATAACGAGCGCGCGAACAGAGCGAGAATGTTTATGAGTCACCCACATGATTTCAGCAAAACATCGATGATCCACAGTTTGTATCTCGTAGGGTCGCCATAAAAGCACTAGAATTCTGAAATACTTTTATTTAAATAGAATCACCAGAAATTTACTTTATTTAGGAAAAGACTCTAGGTCTTAACATTAACTGAATTGGAGCATGACGCACAAGATTACTAAACAAATTCTGCATGACAACGTGATAAACAGAAATTTTGAGCAATATATAATCGATTTTATTTGAACGAGAAATTTTAAATTTTTGATCAGATTTTACTTTAATAAAAAGCACCAAAAGGTTTAAATAAAATCTATTTAAATGAAAAAGAGCATAGCAAAATCATTAAATCTATTTTGAGAATAAAAACCACGTGGTTGGTTTCAGGTGAAACGGGTTGTTGCCAGTGCTTTATCATAGAATAATGAACCTGCTCGCCGTACATAGCACAGGGCACCAACGCCGCCCTTTTTATAGACTGACGATACAACTTAGCTTTCTGTAGTATAAGGTACAAACAGTTACTCAATTATCCCATTTAGTGATAGGTTGTGCTGAATTATATTGAAGTGCTTGCGATTCATCTATGATGCTAGGGCCTACTGTATCGAGAGAAATAGTAATACAGTACATTCCGCTTAATCGGGCCACATCGGGATAAGCACCATTTGGCCCGATTAAGCGGCTGACCCGATTATCCGAAGTCTTGCAGTATCTGTGCCAGGGTTGTCCTTGGTACACCAGTTATCTCAGCTAACTAGCGATGACTAATGTTTGGAGGTTGCTCTCTAATTTTTCTTAGGACAACAATCCTTTCAGCAATTGTTAATTCTTTTTGTGGCATCTCTACTTGGAACTTCACAAAATTTGCAACAAAACACAATAATTACCATGTCCAAGGGCATGAAATGACAAAATAATTTGCGCCTGTATTGTTCAATTGTTGCATAATATAGTTGGCTTTGTGATATTGAGTTCTATTACATTACAAAGGCGGTTTTGCAATTAAACCACTGTATGTCTGGCTACAGTTGTGGCCCGATTAAGCGGAATAGTGGCCCGATTATGCGGATTTAACGTAGAGCATTATCTTTGATTGGATTTTGTTCTTAACAATTTGGCCCAATTAAACGGCTGACCCGATTAACCGGCGGCCCAATTAAGCGGAATCTACTGTAATAGACTCTCTAACTTACGGTAATGAACTGGTTCAAAATAAACAATGCCAGTCTGCATGTTGTATTCATGACTGATTCTAAATAAACCGTCACTTTTTCATACTCTGATCCCGAGCAAGTTCACTTTATGAACGAGATTTTTTGTTTGGTGCCGCGGTTTAAGGTGGAAGAATAGGATGGGTAAATACAACAACACAAAAACAAGCTGTCGCGTATGTTGATGCTGGATACTCTTACAGTGTAAATAAAAATGCACCATTTCAGATAAATTCCACGCCTTTTACGTTCTGTTACGTTATCATTGAGTCTGCTAATTCAACAAAAAAAATTACCCATGAACAAAACAAGGCAACTCCTAAGGAAGAAGTTGATCCTTCAGAATTTCAGTATCACCGTTTTGATCTTCAACCTCCAGCAAATAGTTGCACACATGCATATGTAAATGCCTCCAAAGGTGCAGTATCTTAATTTACTTTCACTTATTAAACAATCTAAGCTACGGTAATACTACCTCTTGCCAAGGGCTTATTCAAAATTGATGGTTGCTATTGTTTGTTAATTCCAAATGCTATTTGTTATCTTTACGATGGAGACACAGCATGCGGAACATCCCAGCAAGATTATAACGTAAACCTTATTAAATAGAAAACATTACGCTATATGTTGTTGTTCATGATGCAAGAAACACAAAACTCTACTTTCGCCCTGTTTGTGCTTGTCATTGACGCATATCCATTCATCGTCCTTACCAAGGTTTGAACTCAATCCGCTTTCAAGGTTTTGACCATTGCTAATTGGCTATATCGCTGGAACAGGCGGTCAGACGATAATATACGCTGAGTGCCATTGCACGGCGACGTGATTTTGCATCAAAGTGATTCATTGACCTTAAAAACCGGTTGAGTTCAAATTTCAATCTAGACGATAAATAAAGTGAATTTTCAATACATATCACTGAAGAGCTCAAACTAGGGCGAAGCTCGAGTCTGGTGTTTTCTGTATCATAAACAACACCATATTACAGCAAACTTTCTGAAATTATGCTGAAGTTAACAGAGAATGGTCTCGAAGTTTGTTTACGAATTTCTCTGGTAAAAATTCCACTTCTCTCAAAATGATGCTTTTGGTGTTATCGTGTGTAGTATTTTCTAGGGAAGAATACCAAGCTAATTTCTATCGATAAATATTAGCGCTGTTTATTTAGGTGTTTTTCAGCAATGACATTGTCATTTCTTAAACGCGCTGCTAATTGTTATTATCGAGATCAGAACTGGTGTAAATAATCGCGACTATCACTCTCCTATCGCAAAGGGATAAAGCTTATTTAAATCATTGCAAACAAGATAAACGGAGTGTTTGGGAGACCGCAAAATGACCAAATTCTCTGTTTGAGCATAGGTGTAGCTAGAGTGGGAAAATGGGAAAAGAATAACGTCCTCTTTCCATCCCAAATTTTTCAAATCAGATAAAGGAATGAAGGTGTTTTTAATTATTGCCGCTTCAAAACGTTGTTTTCAAAAGAAGAACATCTAACAATGTTAAGGTAGAAGTTGAAAAAATTGGGGATATGAAAATATCAATCTCCAAAACAACGGTCAACCCATAAATTCAAATTCCACCTCCCATAAAGAGAAAAAATTGCTTGTAGCTACGCCACTGTTTTCAAGTTAGAATTTGTGTTGTTAGGATAAGCTTAGGCGGTAGTTTGAGCCCGAAACTTAAATTTCAAAACAAATCATGGCTTTAATAAACAAGTTAACCAACAAGTATTTGGTGTTAAAACACCTTTTGCAGAGCAATCAGGAATTTACCTTGCTTCAAAAGCTTTTAGCACTCTTGGTGCTTACAAACTGCAGAATTTCAACGGTGATGACGTCAAAGAGTTGAGAGAATTTTTTGCCGGATCAGGCAACAACAGCCTTAATGTCAAGGTAAATCAGGAATGTTTTTAGACTTCAATTCACGCAAAAGTTTTCAAAGTTGTGTTTTTTATTTTCGCACTGTTTTACAATTCTATAAACTTATAAAAAATCTCTGAAATCTTTATTTTGAGATTTTTTATACCTATTTTTGTTTCTTTGAGATAATATTTTAAGTATTCTGTGATCTGATATTGAATCACCCGCATTTCGTTATTATTATTCTTGTTGTATAAGCTACTTCTTGTTTTACAAAGATTTCAAAATTTTAAAGAATTGTGCAACGAGCATTGATTGCATCTGCGTGTCGAAGTGCAGCTGCACTATGTACAAAAGCTCTGTGAGATGTTTTCTTAATGCAACCAGTTTCACTTAAGTTAGTCAACAAGAGATATCAAAGCGTTTTTCTGCATCACAGTTGAAGAGCACATATAAAATTGCTTTCATTCCGAACGCCTCAAGATCTGCCAACATTGCCAGTGTAGCATGTTGCCATCAAAACCACTGGAATCTACCTGGAAATATTGCCACCCAGCGGCTGCCTAAAGACAACAATACAAAAACTACGTCAGTCTTAAATTCAACGCTTCATGATTTCTAACCGCAGTCGTGCAATTTCTATTTTATTTCAATCTGACGCGCTACCAGTGGGAGCAAGAAAGGGACTGGCCCCCAAGATTGGACCCAAAAAGGGGAAGGGCATTTTCTCTGAAAAATCTTTTCTCCCCACAGCAAAAATCTTACTTAAGCAAAATTCCGGTAGTTGGAATTTGTCAAAATTTTACGAGCTAATATAAACCGTCTGGCTATTGACGTGTTGTTGAGCAGAATTAACGCAATCGGCTTTAACTCCAACGTAATGCTATAGTTGTGTTGCATTTTAGCAAAAACTTATGATATTGCGAAACTGAACTTTTAATTGCCTAAAACAGTGACTCTCTCGTTAAATCATCAACAAGGTCGTAGTAAAAAATCTTTTGGAGAACAAATACATGTATTTCAAAAATTTTTGTAATTTAGAAAGAGAAAATTAAATCCAAATCATTATTGCGATTCAAATTTATAATATTTAATCACGATTTCTAGTTTGTCAAGTGAATGAAATAGCTTCGACCGTTGCCTATAAACTGGCTTTTGCAGGTAGACTAATTCCATAGATAGATAGTATCAAACTGTGGTAAAGTTAACAAGATTAATTCTTGCAAGAAAACTGAAAACGCAGTTGATCTATCTGTGTGAAAATTTTTCCTATTTTGCTTGAAAATCATTTTATTTCGGGTTCGAGTTTAAGAAATTTTGAGAGCGCGTGGTGCCTTTGCCCGTTTCCTCTAAACACGCTAATGATCCGTAACTCATGAGGAGAACTCCTAAAGGGCCTCTTACAATATAGAATCATGATTAATTTCGAAAACCATCTTCGACATGGCTTTTTCGATCAGAAATTTGTCCGTAACGGCGTTGGCAGGTTGATCCCGGCCTGGAGCCGTGGTATAAGGGCCAGTGCCAGCGCAGTAAGACTTTCGAGTGTAGATAAATTTCTCGAAAGAAAATTTTGTGTCTTTTTCGGGATGGGCAGTGGGCATAGGTTTTTTCCCGCACGAAGCATTTGGAAAACAATGGGCCTTTAATTTGATAGCTAGACCAAAAAAAATCTCGGTCCCGGTCCATAAGTTCTCTGTGAACCTCATCTCAATGCAACTATTGTGTGCAAGTACGTCACCCTGGCAAAATTTTCTTCACGTTTCTTACTAATAGGATTATATCGCTAATCACGTGCGCTATACACGATTTGCTGAATCGGCTTGGAAGTCTCACTTGGAACCTGAGAATCAAGAACTGTTGAATAACGTCCTTTGGCGGTACATTTTCTCTTTTGATGGAGTTTTTCGTCTCTATCCTGCAGCCCAACTACCAAACGATTTTGATCCTTATACAACAAAATGGTGAGTATGCTGATTTATCAATAATTGGTTGCACTTTTTTGAGAAAAAGTAAATTGTTTGGTGATGAGAAGAAGAACATGAGTTAACAAGCAAACTTTGATTTGTGTTGTTCTTTTAGGGATATAAAAGCGTTTGTTTTTATTTCGGCAATAGCGGATGCTTAGGGTAATGCGATTACTCTCATAGTGCCAATGTTTGAAAAAACATTAAGGGTATTATAGGGCAGTTAATTGCACTAAATATGTACATCCAATTTTATTTCTCTCACTTCTTCACCAAGCATCATTATGTGGAAGCAGTCGAGTTTTAACAATAGCTGGCCAATGAACCATTAAAACGTGCTCCAAACTCAAAAAAGTATTACAGTATTTCTTTGTTGATAACTCTTATTTCAGGTACCATATCATGAAAGGACATCCGTGGGACAAGTACGTTGTAACACCTCCATATGCAGACAGCCTTACAAACTCGCTTGTTGTTTCATTGGGCAGAGCGTTAATTTTATCGTAAGTGAACACCTTAAACTTTTACATGCGTTACATCTTGTTTAGTTTTAAAGACTTATACTTAGCGTATACCTTAACAAAATAATAGCGTAAACTCAATCAGATTTTTCATCTCTTAACGTTAGCAAAAAAGTAAGACCGAATTGGTGGTCCTATCTTAAAAAGTGTCCTAGAACAAAAACTAGAGGGTTGTTTCCATGAAAAAATTTATGTTTCAAACTTGGTTTAAATTTGGTAATTTATTCTTTTGTAAAATTTTACTATTTTGTAATGACTAAAATTAGAGTAGCAAAACTGCTTGCTTTCCAGCATGTTGGTGAAGGCGATTATTAAATACCCGTCAATTACGGCAGCCAGCCCATTTTTGATGAGGCTGCTATCAGCAAATATTTATGGCTTGTTTCGAAATGCACTGTCGCTTTTTCCTGTTTTGATCAGCACGCGTCGGCGTAGCTTAGGAAGCGGTACAGCAGCCATCCCTCAAATTTTTTTAATTTGATCCAGGAATGAAAAAATTTTGAACCGAAAATACAAAAATAGTAAAGTTCATAAATTGAATCTCCAAAAAAACGGCGTTTTCTTCGTTTTGAATTGAAGATAAGAAAAGCTGTTCACGCCGCTTGTCGCACGAGACCAATTTTAGGTTCCCTCTAATGGCAGTCGACCCCATCGGCAAAGGAGCTACCTGTCTGAAATGCATATACTAGACTGGTTCAAAATGAAACGCCACTTTTCCTTATCTAATTTTGATTACCATGCAATTTTGTAGAACGCAAAAACTTTTTTCGTAGATTAACTATTGTATTGTAGGTCACCGGAATATGTTAGAGGTTTGAATCGTATAATTTATGGGATTGTCGGTATGGATGTTTTGGCTTCTCAGTTCAATGAAGCGGTAACGTCAATGTATACGATTTGTAAACTGTCAAGTTTATACAGGTGATAAATATACGTAAAGGGTTTGCTACAGATATCAGCAGTTATGGTTTATTTAATTTGCTTGGGTAGATATTCGGATGCAGTCACAGTGAATACATTTATTACCACAACTAGCCGACGTCTCCCGGCTTGGCCAACAGTCAATTATGTCCATTTAGAAATAGAGGCTTCTCCTAAGTTACATTTTTGAGAGCAGTAATGATAAGCTGATACTATTAAGGGCATCGCCTCTAGGTCCGTAATGCTAAACATCGTACTGGTACTTTCAATTAAGATGCCAATTTATTGGAAGAAGAGACTAAAACTAACTCTTCTGCCAATCATTGCTTTGCTATACAAATAACAATCGTCTCCGAAAAACCAAAAAGTCATAAATGCAGCAGTTGGTTTGTGAAAGATTTATGGTCGGTCACCAGCTGCACTTGAGGCAACTGTTAAATCTTCTTTCAACCGTTCTGAAACTGGAATAGCGATTGCTGAAGCCAATGCTTTTGGTCTCTGTGATTTTGCGTAACACATTTTAAAGGCCATTTGCCCTAAGAGTCATCGACTTTTACTTACCTCACAGCTATGGCTAACTTCATTTATGTTTAAATGAAAAATAAGTTAGCTTTAGCAGTGTCACGGTGAGTGTCATAGTGAGTTAGTTGTAGCCATGCTTCAATTTATCTTGATGGGTTTCACCTAATATCTGGCCGGAACTGTTTTCAGTTTTTTGTGTTGCTCCTTGATAAGCATAAGTGACCATATGTGCTTAATTTTAGGTGTTACATGATTGACAGAAGTGGATATCCTTTAGTTATAAGCCATTGGCATAGAAGAGATTGGTTCAAAAGAGATGAAACTGGAAAGCAGCAATGGCAAAGCCATATCACTGAGTTGGAGCCGGAAATATCAAGATATTTAATAGATCGTTATATCATGATCGCAAGGGACTGCGCTGATATTTCAACTGGTCGAATTAAGAAGACTTACCTTGTAATATTTTAATTTATAAATATCTCATTCCTCTAGGTACGAAAAAATATATTTTAGTTTTACAAAGCAGCTGTGTCAGGGGAGCAAGCAGAAATTTTCTGAGGGGGAGCGCAACACATTTACTTTTGGAGATCGGCGAGCGATTAACACAGTGCTCAAAATTGTTCGGAAATAGCCAGTGTTGATCTTTTTTTGAGACCGAGCGTCCACAGCGATAAATATGGGCAAATGCTTCAACTCTTTGACTCGATTACACAGCTGACTGAAACTTTGTCATTCGCCCAGCACTTGCTAGCAGCTGGGTGTTTCAAGACAAGTTGTAGACGTAAACAACGACTTATCAGTGCATTCGTTTTCATATCAGCTAGTTTTTTCTTTTTGGTTTATGCGTGTGAGATATTCCTGCGTTGGCTAGTTTTTAATTACACTGTGCCCAAACGACAGGCAGATTGCTATGAATCGCTGCCAGTCTGCCACGTAAAATCCAACAGTTTTGTTAACCACTATCCAAGAGCAGCACAAACAAACTTAACGGCTTTTTGCCCACATTTTCGGTTTTGTGCTGACGTCAAGCAGAGAAGCTTTAAATACTGTTTTTCAAGTCCTCAGCAGGTTTCGACAAGGTTGTTGAACTCTAGTCTACTGACTGCAAAGTCGAGGCTCTTATTGCTCTACCACCGCGTTATTTTATTCATTCGTAGCTATAGCAGTTCAAAAGCATCTAAAAAACGAGTGATAATTTATTTTGGTATCTCCATTAATTCGAGTAATGCCGAAGTTTCTCGGCAAAAAAGCTTAATCTTTCCAAAGCTGTGTTGAAAGTATTTATACAAGAAACGATTTTTAACAGATTGTTCATCTACAATCAACCGTTAGCAGTGATGTAGAGACTACATTCTTCAACGTCTTTAACTTCCAATTAACCGCTCTTGAAGGCTCCAATACTTATCTGCTCATTCGAACAGTTCCCACTGTAAGATGCCAGCCCAACGTTTTTAAATGCGCGTGTGCAGTTGATGTAAGTAAAGCATGTGAAAAGATGAAGGAGTTACAAGAGAGGCCGAAACAGGAACCGATTAGGTTGGTCTCAGTAATGAAAAGGGTGGTGGCTATTAATGTAACAATCCAAAGAAAAATCTAAAATGACTCATTGCCAGTTGCAATTATTCTTTGCAGCACATTTGCTTTCTATTCCACCCCTCAAAAAGATAGGCTTTAGGTAACAATCTGAGCTGCGAATTCTATTACAAAAGTATTCTTAGACGTTTTTCTGAACTCAATTTCAAAATAAAAGTCCCTAAACACAGTAAAATCGATTGAAAAATTGGATTTTACTGACGGCATCGAAGAAACCAAGAAAGGTCATCATCACTTATTGCGACAAAATCCAGGTGAAAATTAAAAAGGTCTTAAATTTGATTTGAGATGAAACTTACAAAAATTTTTCTTGAATGCAAAGTTAAACTCATTACATTTTAAAGCAGAATTCGAAGTTGCACCCGGACTTGTTACATCTCTTTACAATCAAACGTAAACAAAAATCGATCAAGTTCGCAGAAAATATTAATCAATTGATTTTTTTATAGTTTGGTTGCTGCACGCGATGATAACAACTGTATTAAAAGTATAAAGTTGCCTTAAGAGCAAGATACTCGTTGGGAGAAAGTTTTATCTTTTCAAATCTCTTAACTAAATGGTGTTCTGATGCCAGTTATATTGAATATTTTACAGCGAGTTTAAGAACAAGTCAACATTTGTATTTAGCAACTGTAAAAGCATTTTTTATCAAAAATTAGTGATACGTTACAAGATCTAACTCAGTAATTTTTAGACTGGGATCTGTTAGCAATTTTGAACGGGTCCGCAGCGACCTAAAATTTTAGAATTTTTGCCTAATTTCCAGAAGCCTCAACAAAAGTTACTTACCCAGAAAAAATATTTCGAAAAAAGAGAAACAAATTGCACAAATCTTATATTTATATTCCAAAAAGAGTTATTGCTATACAAAGAGGTTCAAATGGACCCTGATGGAGGAATAAGAGTTATCCATTAATTTACGGTAAACAACAAAAGAGGTCCACCATTTTAAAAAGCTTGAAAACTGTTGATTTAAGGTAATGTTTCTCAGCAATTTTTCTGCAACCCAAAAATATCTAAAAACACAGAGTGTAGCGATGACTGCAATTCAAATAAAGCACATGGATATGCGTATAAACATTCATAAGCTATGTGCCAAAGACAATTGTGACCATCTATGATATCTTTTTTACCCACGTCGCCACCCGAGGTTTAAAAACGCTGATATAAAGAAACGAAACTACAAACTAAACCTGTCTATCGGTGATGTGAAAAACTTAGTGTAAAACCATGATAAGGGGAGTACGCTCATGCCTGATTGGTTCCACCTACAATATGCTATGGGCCACAAATAAAAAAAATCATTTTGATAAACTAAAATGCACTGATAAATAAATTGTGATCGCTTCTTTACGTACGAGGTGCATTTAATAAGTTTCCAGACTTTTTTGGTATGGACACTTTTATTAACCGTACACACAAAAAACTCTAGTCCCCTTCAAAGTATTCTCCTCCGACATCAATGCACTTGTTGTACCGTTCCAACAACTTCTGGAAAGCCCCCTGGAAGTCTTCTTGTGTGAGCGTGTTTAGGACCCTCATCACAGCCTCTTTCATGTCTTCAATTGTGGAATAACGATTGCCTCTGAGGTTTTCCTTGAGCTTTGGGAATAGCCAAAAGTCGCAGGGAGCAAGGTCCGAGCTGTAGGGAGGATGGGGAACCGTCTTGATGCCCATCTGGGTCAAATAGTCTGTGACGAGGATGGAGTTGTGGACTGGGGCATTGTCCTGATGGAAATGCCACTGACCTGATTCGAAGAGTTCTGGCCTCTTCCGACGGAATCTCTTCCTGAACTCCCTTAAAACTTCAATATAGTACTCCTTGTTGACTGTGATTCCAGTGGGAACCCAGTGAATGTAGATTATGCCCATGCTGTCAAAAAAAGGGGATCATCATGAGTTTCTGGGTGGACTTGCTCTGTCTGGCCTTCTTGGGTCTGGGAGATCCAGCATGCTTCCACTGGGAACTCTGTCTCTTGGTCTCTGGGTCATAACAATAGATCCAGCTTTCATCGCAGGTTACCAGGGCATCAAGAACTTGGGGATCTGAATTAATGAGCTCGACCATCTCCTTGCTGTCATTGCAACGTCTTTCTCTCTGATCTTCCCGGAGCACTCTTGGGACGAACTTCGCGCAAATCTTCCGCATCTTCAGTTCCTCACGAATGATTATGTGTACAGCTCCCACACTGACATTAAACTGTGCGCTTAGTGTCTCTATAGAAACACGATGGTCCCTATTCATGAAATCGTTTATTTGGCCAATTATCTCTGATGTTCTGACTTCCCTACTCCTCCCACATCTCTCATCATCCCTCAAGGACTCCATGCCTTCCTTGAATCTCTTGTGCCACTGAAAAACTGATGATCGATTAATGCAAGATGGTCCATAGGCAGTCTGAAGCATACCATACGTTTCCGTGGCAGTTTTTCCAAGTTTAAAACAGAACTTGATCGCATATCGTTCTTCTAATGTGTCCTCACGTCCAGATTGCATTTTTGAAATTCACCAGCTGTGACAATCAGGATTTAGTAAGGTGTACTCTAATTCCTACAGTAGCTATAAATTTGCACCTAAACAAGAAAAAATTGGTCAATCATCTCATAAGGAGTATAGTAACAACATACTGAAATATCTCGAGTTTACGGCAATTATAAATGCCTGTACAAAAAAAGTCTGGAAATTTATTGAATGCACCTCGTAACTACGCATATCGTTAGATGGTCTGATTGAGTAACTGCTTGTGGCATAGGCAAGTTACCGCAAGTTGAACCATAAGCAAAGGTGAACAAAGCTCTCTAATAACCGGAAAACTGTATGTCAGTTATTCTAAACCATTGCGGAGCTTATACCTGCTTTTATGGTACAACAGCTACTGGCCGTTACAACCTACTTCAAGTTGCTAAACTTGTCGTAATTTGCCTTTTTTAATTGACACAAACTCATAGCCATAGTGAGATTCAAACGCAAGCTCATTGCCATAATAAACTTGTTTACTGAGATTCAACCAACTTAACTAGAAGATAGAAGATGGCTACGAGGTTCCAGTCACGTAATTTACCGTATGATGGCGGCAATTGCAGCATGGCGGTGCATTCAAATCTCCCCGTGATTAACTGTATCGTGGAGCACTTATTGCAACGTCTTCTTGGTTGCAAGCATGTTTCAAAAGTGCTTTGTACCATGATAGCTGATTCAATTGATGGAAAAATTGGTCATAGTTAGTTGTATAATCACGCCAACCTCATTTTTAAATATTATTGTTAAGACATTAAGGCACTATGTTTCACAAGACTTTTATCAATGTTGTCCAGAGGCATGCCAAGCTGGGGGCGCGGCTACCGGACCCGCGGTCGCAAGAAACCCATATATTATAAACTTTTGCGTTTTAATAGCAACTTACTTTCTTCAGTTGCCGAAGTTCACTGCGAATATGCATGATGAATACTTCTAGTTTTTTGTGGAACTACTATTTAGTGTTAGTTAGTTGTTAGGCTTACATATTATTTGCACGTTTTTTCGCCGTCACTTCGTAAACTCGTTTATGCTATTATTTATGTCTGCGTTCTTTTCTAAGCTGGTCAGCAAATATTCACGAGGAATATACTAAAAAGAACCTTATTCCATATCGATGCAATGCAAATATAGGTTGCCTTATCGTAGGCCTACTTTCTACCAAGGCATTAATAGGGGAGCGCAAATTATTCTGATACCGAATCCACAGAGATCTTAATTCGAAACTGATGTTGTCATCAGTAGTATGAACTCCGACGCCGATCAGAAAAGGCTCTGAAAGCAAATTGTTCTTGCAACAACCAAAAGCAACTTTTATTGTGAAGGGAAAAAGTATGTTTATTGGTCTTTGTGTGGCTCCTCAATTTTGTTAGATGACCTTATTGGAGATCAATTTTCTAACTCCATTTTTGTCAATTGGTACCTCAAGTATGTTTGATAATTTTTCGTTTGGAGTCTCATGTGTTGTAGCCGTTAAACCCAAAAATACTTTTAAACCTTGACCAGATTTAAAAAACTTGGAAGGGTATCAGCCCCTGTTTTCTTCTTCCATGATACGCGTATGTTAACAATCGATAAAAGGTTTTCTCGTAGCTTAAGAATGAAAATATGTTAATCTTATTAATTCTGATAAATATCGCTGTTTAACAGAATTGCGTTGGCGCTACAGTTGACGGGCACCATTGTCAATGTCCATGTTCGGCTTCAAACAAGCAGTATATACCGTGTCAGCCGGCATATTCAAGGTAAAATGTTGAAATGAAATATTATACAATTGGTGTTTTTTGAACAACTATTTTTTGCAGTTGAAATAACAGTCAATTAACATTAGGATATCAGATTAAAAATGCAGGCCTCAAAATATTAATTTTATTCTTAACCCTTTCGCGGTCCACGACGGCTATAGCCGTCGTCATCATTTTGCACAAAGTATGCCACTTCATTTCATGCACTTATAACTGACGCAAAGAAGTAATTTTTTGTGACATTAATGACAATTAATCATCATAAAATACCCAAGTTTGTTTGTAAATCATTACTCATCTGTTTACTTCTACATCAAGTGTGATATATCGTTGAAATCTCTATTTCTTGAGAATTTCAAATATAATAAAAACAAAAAAAATTTTTTTTTGAATATGCAAATTAGTCCCCCCCCCCAACAGGTGCTGAGTTGTCTTCGAAGTTAGAGTACCCTTACCTCAAAGATTACTACAGATTTTATTTTTCTACCAATTTTTTTAGAAATGGTCGCCAGATGATGCTAAGGACATAAGCTTTCAAGGTACATCAGTCAAAACTTACCAAAAAGCCTAGGTTTTCTACAGTTTGCTACTTTCTGAGGCCCATGACCTTTTTGTTAACCGGTACCAAATTTTGTTTGTCAAATGTAGTATCTAAAATAAGATCAGTTATTATCTGCTAGAGGTTAGCCTAAACCATGCAGGGAACAGGAAATTTCTTGGGTATTTTTGAACAGGAAATTTCTTGAAGATTCAGAAAATATCAAGTTTAAATCGAATATGCTGTCACTAACAATGAAACAGCAACTTATTTACACCCCTCCCATGTGTTGAGAAACAAGGGGGATACAGCAAACTTTGATTTAGAGAAGCTAAACTTCTACTATCTGTTAAACTTGTATTTCAGTTTTTGTCTCCTTGGAAACTTGATGCAAAATGACGACTTTAGTGGTGAAGTATTTTTAATTTATTTTATCTTTTTAAAGGATTTAGTTTTTCTAAAAATTATAATTTAGTAAAGGTAAGTCAAAAAATTTTGGGGGGTCTTGAACTGACATGATGTACAGTACTCATTTTTGATCAGTAAATATCATATATTGCTTAGCCTAAACTATTTAAAGTTATATATTGCTGAAAATTAAATTTTATAAGCTTTTAAATGAGACCGGTATTTAGCAACATATCATATTTTTTGCGCACTAAATTTACTTTTTTTACTTACCCTACAAATTTGTTTGGGGGGGTTTTGAGACCCCTAAAAAATTTAAAAATTTGAATAGGTAAATTTTATCATTATTGCTTAAAATTTTGTCAAATGATGCCCCAAAAGAGTAGTTTTCAGACTGTGTCAATGATAAAGGGTTTGGTTATGTGGTAAACCAGGTATCTTGATTTGAATTCAAGGTAGTTGGCTCTTGCACGTGTCTGCTGAGAATTTCGCAATTTTTGTCGTCTGCAACTGGGTTCTTGATCTTTTTAACCTTTTTTCGGCATAAAAATCCAAGAATTAGAGCACAATTTATACATCTTCCGATGCGTTAGGAAATAAGCGTGATTTTTTGAAAATTTTATAAAAATCGAATGAGAAATAAAGTCACAAATCGTTTTTTTAGTAAACTTTTTGAAAAAAAATTTGTAACTCATTTTGAAAAAATTTGAGGGAAACTTTTATTTTATTTTGTCAGTAATATTACCGTCGCGGGATCGAAAGATATATATATATATATATATATATATATATATATATATATATATATGTATATCAAAATTCAAATGAAAAATCTGATTATTTCTTATAAAACAACAACACAGGTTCATATGAGGCGCACGCGAAACACAACCTCACCCCTCAACAGCTGGTAGCGCACTGACCCTGTGATGCCAACTACTTTTAATCATTTTGGAGAAATATACATAGTGTCGACTAAAATCTGTACAAAATTCCCTCTGAGTGGGATAAAGCAGTGCACAACATACACACCTTTAATATCTACCCCCTAAATAGCATGGGAACACGACGGCATGACACGTCTGGGCCATTTTATGCAGGCTAAGAAATGGACGGCTATAGACGTCGTTCGCGTTTGTGCACGATGAGTTTTGCTTGGTGGACCGCGAAAGGGTTAAAACTTAAACGGTTAAGACGATGTATGTAGAAACCGAAAGGAAGAAGAAAGCATCGTAATATGCATTTTTCAAAAACCTGATTATGCAGTTTGCACTGAGGATTGAAGTTACAGTACTGTCACCACAAAACGGTGTAGTTACAACCAACTCAATCACGTTGCTGCTAAACAGTAAGGTGTGGCTTCAGTTCGCATATTAAAAAGAACTTTTCGGAAATTTTTTGACCATTGGGGTAGCGCTTTGTCTTGTATGGGACGGGGGAGGCTGAATACATTTTCATACCAAAAATAAAAACCTATTTTTCCGAAATCAGTTTTTTGATAGGGATATTTTCAGCTTGAAACAAAATGAGTATTTTTGAAATGTCTGAGCTGCACTAAAGCCCGACACCACTTACAGATACTTCGGAAACTTACGGTACCGGATCCCTACTTGTATGAATTACCCACGCACTAATCTCATTTTTTATATGAAACGACTCATAGCATTTGCTGATCTTGAAAAAAGCATCAGCTGATCTTTAAAAAAATCGCCATGAAAGGTTGTCAAGTCAAAAATGGGACAAAAAGCCCTCAACGTAAGTTGACCATCAAAAACAGAGGTCATTAAGCCAAAGATAAAGACAAAAACCTTTGAACGCAGGTTGATTTCTAAGACAGAAACCTGCGACGCTTTTACATTCTTCAAACGACGCACCAGTGCTTCGGGGCACCCCTGGTGGGAACTTCTGGCTTACTGGATTTCTCTTACTTCGTCAAAATAATTGAAATAAAATGCGGTTGCAAAAAAATACTTTTTGTGTTAAATGCACGCTGTCCATCAACACTTGGAACCACCCCAAAGCGGTACTAATAACAGGTAGCTTCATTTTTGACCGACAAAGCTTTTTTGTGACCTTAAGATATAAATACAATAGCTTGACTTAACTTTAATTAATTTTTGCAGTGATTCAGAAATGCCACTCTGTGTTCCGACAAAGGAAAATGATCAAAATGAAGTTTCATTGAATTTCAATTCTCTTGCTGCAATCGCACAAGAGTATAGTGAACTATCCACTTGTCTTCCATTGAATTTAATCGAAAGTATGATAATTTAGCCTTTTGAAAAATTGATAGGTTTTGCCAAAGACTGCATCTTGGGAGAATTTCTCAAAACTGCTTTGAATATGTAAAAAATTTTTGCTGTTCTTTTTCATGAACGGACCTGATTGATAGTAGACTTTAGAAGAACGAAAGAGCTTGAAAGCTCTGCTAAACATATTTTAGATGCCATGATAATGATGACTATTTTTGCAAATGAGCAGCTCTTCAAAAAGTCGATTAGTTGAGGAGAAAAATAGTCAATATTCCGGTAGAACTTAACTTCAGAACCAGTTATTTTCAAAACTTACCAGAATCGTTTTATCTATTTGCTCCCTTCCGTTCAACTTGATGTTTTGGTACATAGTTTCATAAAGAAATAAAATTTTATGCTTGAGATGTATGTTTTGTTGTGTTTTTTGAAAAGACAACACGGCAATTGCCCTGGCTAGGCTGCAATAACTGACCAACAATGCTGGTATTTAGCCATACCGAAGCTGCTCTAAATACTGTACAAGTTCTTATATTTAACCCTACATGATGTCCGATGTTCGCAACACAAAGCATTTATCTTTGCAAAAAAATCTTTACTCTCTTAAATATTTTAGGCTTAATCGAAGATGTGAATATTCTTTTAAAAAAGTCGCGTCCAAATATTGGCCAAAGTTTTTGGTGAAAGTCGAAAAGCATTTTAATCTTTTAGATCTCTTACCGTTGTATTTCAGGTAGAGACTACGTTGATCACAGTTACCTAGTCATTGCTACTTCTTCTTCTGCTTCGTTTGCAATAGTTGTTGCCACTGCAGTCTATGCTTACTGGAAAAGGAGAAAGGAAACGGAAATGGAGTTGAGTAATTTTAAGCACCTTCGGTGGTGGCACCGCGACAGCGATGAACAGAGATTTAGTTTAACTTCCCTTGACGAAACTATACAAAGACAGTTGCTTTATACGAAGTACGGAACTGGTAAAGAACCAAAACAAAAAATGGCGATTAAGAAAAAACAATTGATTCGAGGCAGCAGAGGTAAGATTTATTATGCGATTCTACAGATGGCAATAGTCTCAAATTAAGGAATAGGGAGCTAATGCTCACTTTTTTTAGAGATTAAGTATTCAAAATCAACTGTTTTGCCTATTTTGGTCCGGCTCATTTTTTTTCTTAAGATTAAGTGTCTTGGAGTCTTAAGTGTATCCAAGCGATTTATTGTGTCCAAGCGTTTTTCTTGGAGTCTTAAGTGTGTCCAAGCGATTTATTTAAAAACCTAAAAATTAAGGAGGAATCCAATTCTCTTGCCCTTAAGCAATTATGCTTTTACGTAATTTTACGTTTACGGTTTACCTTAACAACGGATGTCCGAACACTTTTGGAGATGCCAGCGCCACTGACACACTGCTTATAGCTACCAAATATAACGCGAACAAGCAGAATGTTAAACGTCTTTTTTGAGGGAGCATCATATAAATCAAGCAGATATTTCCCTCTCTATTAGGCACTTAACATAATGCGGCCAACTTTATTTGGAAGACAGAATGTGGGGTTCAGTTGTCTGCTTGTGTCTCCATGACCATGTTTGACTTTAACCAAACAGCATCGCACAAACACATAAATTATATTGAAATATCATGTTAAACTTTTAGAACTCCTATTAGCTATCACCGCCTTATTGAAGTAAGCCATGTTGCCAGTGAATGGTTATAAAGCCTATGATCAATTTAGCTGGCCCTGAGTCGAATCTTCTCCTAAAGTGTATAAATAAGCCCCTTTGCATTAAAGTTATCCCTTATTGAACCCTCTAGTGCTTGAAAAATTGATATCAGTTACCGTCCTAAATGCTAGACCCCAAAATTCGTCACTCTTACAACATGGAATTTTTATAGGGAAATCCTACGCCTTGTATTTAGGACGGTAACTAAGCTCAATTTTTTAAACACGAAAGAGTTAAATAGGAGAAGATTTTAATGTGAAGGAACTGAATTATACTCTCAAAAAGAAGAGGAAACTCAATGCTAGCTAATCTGACCATTGGCTTCATGAAAATTTTTTGGCGAGGTTGCACACTGGTGTTCGTTTGAAAGTTGCTTTTAGAAATAGTTTTGAAACAATAGAAAAGAGTCTTTTGAAAAATTTTAAGACGTTTAATGGGTAGTACAGTGGGTGCAAAAAAATGTTTACATCATTTGTGCAAAAAAATGTTGACACATAACTTCGCGTAGCCTTTTTCTTGTGTTCTCCCTCGTATTTCTGATTGATCTTTGGTCAGTAGGGAGACATTCTTCTTACCAGTTGTAACAGCCACCACAGGTGTCGCTGTAGTGCAACCACGAAGCTGGTAAGGCTGCCATTATTCAGCACTTTATAAGTGAAATTTTAGCAATTTTGGGCTGTTGCCATTTGCTTGTTAAAAAGAAAAATGGGAAGAAAGAAGTTATTAGAGATTGAAAAGACTCATGCTTTAACAACAATCAAAATGAACGTGCCTGTAACAAAAGTTGTGGCTGATTTGAACGTACCAAGACAGCCTATTTACATCTTGTTAAAGGCTACAAAAGGCCTACCAGAGTGTACTGTTTCGAAACGAAAAATTGGTTCTGGTATGAACCAAAAGACAACAGCTAGGACAGATCATCTTTTAAGGCGAGAAGTGCTCCTCAGACCATCAATCACACCTGCAAGTTTGAAAAAGAAGCACCCAAAACTGTTGGAGGGAGTATCCATCAGAGCCATCCAGCGTCGGTTGAAAAATGATCTGGGCCTCCCCTGCAGGCGTGCAGCAAAAAAGCCCTTTCTGACAGAGAAAATGAGAAAAAAGAGACTAACTTTTGCAAAGAATTATCAACACTGGACACCTCAACAGTGGCGAAAAGTGATGTTTTCTGACGAGAGCACATTCCGACTGGTAAGGGGGAAGTCAAAAGTGATCAGAAGGCCCATAAATGTACCAAAGCATGACCCACAGTACATCGTTAAGACGGTTAAGCATTCAGATGGTGTGATGGTCTGGGGTGCGTTTAGTGGTACCCATGGGCGAGGTGGATTATATTTCTTACCCAAAAATGTCACAATGCGGGGATCTAACTATCTCCAAGTTTTGCAGAATCACTTGCTGCCTTTTTTTGGACATTCATCAACGCACACGTTTTATGCATAATGGTGCCTCCACACACCGAACAAAACTTGTGAAAAAGTGGTTATCTGAAGAAAATTTACCCACTTTAGAGTGGCCCGGTAACTTTCCCGACCTTAACTCGATAGAAAACGCATGAAATGTGATGAAAAAAAAAGAAACAAGAAGCCCAGCCAGTTATCATCTCCGAACTAACACATATACTGAAAACCTTGTGGGTTACAATGGATACCAATTATTTTGAAAAGTTGGCTGATTCAATGCCTCGAAGATTGCAAGATGTAATCCAGGCCAAGGAGTTTATGACCAAATACAAAATAACAAGATTACTATTGCTAAAATCATTCGTTGTTTTGACTGTCAATGCTGAAACGATAAGTTACTGTCAATAAAATACAACTTTTTGTTGAAATTTCATTTTGTCAACATTTTATTTGCGCCCACTGTACATTGGACTTGCAGGAAAGTTTAAGCAAGTCCAAACACAACCTCATTACACTGACCCAGCCATGATCAATGAGCCAATCTGCCAACCGAAAAACTAAGCTTTCCGTCCTTAGTTGCTTTGGTATGCCAAAGCAGAGCTGCCGTCTGCTTCCATGACACGGGATTTGGGTTGAAACAACGTCTCGCAGCATCTACAACAAGATAGCTGTGGATTTTAAAGGCTACAAACGTATTCTTCATTCTTTCCAAAACTCATTTTTCATCTTGTGTGTGGTTTGAAAAGAAACAGCCTCGGGGTTAAACCCTAGTCCAATTTCGACACAATATCCCTCTAAAAAAAGTTGCATTTCGCAACACTTCCACTCGCTTGCACCAAAAAATCTTTGAACATCGACTTGCTCATCCCAGAGATCATTTAGAAAATTTTGAATCATCATCAAACACCGATATAAAGACGCAATAAGACAATTGGCGTAGCTAATAAGAGTAAAAAACGAAGCCATCTCTTCCCCAATTTTGAACGTGTTTCTGTAACAGAGTAAAATCTTGATATGAAAAGCAAAAAATGAGTTCAGAGGATGTAAGATAAAACATAATTTTTTGTCTTGATTGAGATTGGAATTCGCAGATAGGATAACCGCTTCAAATCGTGCTACTATTTCAAGGTAGATGAGGGTTAAATATAATGCAACAAAAACCGAGTCTCACCCTCCCCTCATCCTTTTATTTTTCTGGAGATGCGCTTTATTAATGCAACAAAAACAACCCTGGCACACACAGCTTTTGCACAACGTATTGTTTTTTTGTATTGTTCATGTTTATTCTCCATTCACGAAAAAGTGAATTGTATCGCTATATTTTGGACGGGACGTCCGCATTCGCTTGGGAGTTGATTTTTCCGATGGGTCTGGGCCACCTGTCTCCCACATAAAGACGGGGGCGTCCCGTTAAGTGCCTTGCCCGAGGACACAACAAGCGAACTTGCCAGCTTGTTCTCCACAACCCTCCTAAATACCGAGCGCCAAGAAGGGAAGCTGTAGATACCGTTTTTTCAAGTCTTTTGGTATGAATCGACATGGGAAATAAACTCCAGGTCTACCCACTGCGAAGCTGACGCTCTAACCATTACACCATTGCGAGCAAAAAAGGGCTGATTTTAAAGTATCAAGACCAGTAGATCCAAATCTTTTGTCACTGTTTTTTACTGTTGCATCTATAGTTTAAATAATTTGAGATTTTAATATCGCTTGTTTAATTATTATCACGTTGTAGGTGTTTCTGTTGAATCACCGAACAATGCTTTCTCTCGTACTAATAAAACACTTGTGACCTTACCAAAATGTTGTTAGTTGACACTTGCTTAAAGTAAAAAATGTTTTAGTGCAGCAAGTATTAAGCATACCATCTAAACTTTGAAAACCGGGACCCAGCTTAGCAAATTCCTGGAAATTGGGCCTTTTTTCCTGTTTACCTGTGATACCGTTATATCAACAAAACTCTCAAACGGTACACAATCATTGGTACCATAACCATTAAATCACAAAAAAGTATCACTAAAGATTTCATTTTAGTCTTGATGCTAAAAATACCAATCACCTTTACAAAGTTTTATGAATTTTCCGGCAAATTCAGTTGAATTAGTGCATGCTTTTTCTGCAGTAGCCATGTTCATCGCCAACAGCTATTCACGGTTAACTGATGATCTTGCTATTGCTATAAGCTTTCTTTGCAGTCACTATCATATAAGTGAACAAATCAAGCTTTAGTGAAATTTTGGTAGGATGATTTTAGAGATTCTAGGACATGTATCCCCCAGATACTCACCCCCGACCATATACCCTCCGGGCACTTACCCCCTAGGCAACACACCCACTAGGACAATTATCCCCAATTTACAGTATAAAATAAAGATAAACTAATATGGGTTTCAGGACACTTACCCCCGGTCATATACCCCATCGTGCACTCCAACCCTAACTCTAACTGTAACCCAAACCCTAGCCCTAACCCTAACCCAAGAGACCGGGTCAAATGCCCAGGGGGTAACTGTTCTGTTACTGTAGAGTATATAACCGGGGGTAAATGTCCAAGGGGGTATGTTTCCTATAGGGGTAAGTTCCAGGGGGTATATAACCGGGAGTATGTGACCAGGGGGGGTAGGTGTCTGTGGGGTAACGGGCCTGTTACCGTTTTTAGATGTTTTGCTCTTTGTGTGTCATGATTAAAATTCCTGGTTTTTTATAGGATAGGCTACCAGGATTGTGTGAGATTTTTTCCCGTTTACCAGGTTTTATAAACAACTGGGATATCAAAATTTCTAATACCACTGCAGCTTCACCTGCTGTGTGGTGCTGAATATTAGACTGTAAAGATAAACTCTCATGTGTATATTGACTTTTAGATTAAAAACTAACGCTTGCGAATGAACACTTGATGAAACGGAAAACCTTAGTACAGTTGTGGCTGTCCTAATCCGGTTTGCATTTATTGAAAAGCACATGCAAAAACAATGAAATTTCACAAGACACAGTGGCTACCGGTACATGAAAGCAGGCACAAGTTTATTTACACGAACTTCACATTGTGAAAAAATAGTACTGTCCTCATATGGAAAAAACTTGCCCTAACTCATTTGTAAACCAATTCAATTGCAAACTAATAATCTGCTCTAAAACGTCACAAAAGCATTTTGTTGTGTAAATATATCCACAGCTTAATAATGACTCTGTTCTAATAATTTAAATAGCAAATTACTAAACAAATGTGACTTAGCGTATTTGATATTGCTAGTAACTTAGCAATCTTATTAATGAAAAAATGAATAGCATTATTTTGTCGACCAGAGCAATTAGCGCTACCATAAAAAATAACAATAAATCGGGTAAATACTCTTGCAGTATAATTTAGCTTAATCTGGATTGGCTAAACTTGTTTATAAAAACTAACAAGAAAAATATCTATGGTCTGTATGATTTTTTCTGATTTATAGTCTTCCTAATATTCAGAAACTACGGTTGTGTTTAGAATTGATTTCCGAAAAGAATTGAAGTTAACATGAAGAAAAGTTTTTTAAACATTTTCTTCAGTTGTATTTTTTAAAAAATGCTAAAAAAAGCATTTATCCATTGGGAAAAAATTACCATAATTTATCCTTCTAATGTTCCCCTGACTTTTTTATATCGGTGTCATAGCTCTTGCTTATAAAGATTTCTTTTTAGCTCAACATGAAAGCCGTCCTTATGAAGGATATTTCGGAAGTTATCTCTCTCAAGGATATTATGGAGCATATCCTTCGGAAAATTATTCAGGAGCAGTTCCGCCTAATGGTTTTCCACCAGATTTACGAGGAGTCATACTGCCCGATGTTGAAAAAACTGTTGTTATCCCATTGGCTGCCCCTGCTAAAAAGCTTAAGTCAAATCGGTTAAACAGAGTTTTGAAAAGAATCCAGCGAAATGTGACCCATTATAGACAGCAAATTGTGAGAGATAGCAAGTCGAAAGACAACCTGGATTCTTTGTCAGATTACAGCGTGACTTATGACTCAAATTATTATGAAGACTCAAAAAAATATAAAAATAAGTAACAGTTTAACTGTTGATCTCTTGAGATTCGCGCTGGTAAATCAAAATGGACGTCAAGACTTCTGTTGATTCTTGGTTGTTGAATTGTTTATTTAGGTATCACTACTTTAAAAAAACCCACATTCATTGGGTCATTGCACAAACTAAATTTTTCAACCGCAGGGCCATGTTAGCAATCCAGTTGTTAAAAAATGAATTTTGGGCACCATGAGAACATTGCGAAACAATGCTAATCTTTCAAACACAGCAAAGATTTTCTCGTTTCTGTACCGTTAATGCAGAAGTTCTCAAACTGGGGGCGTGGAAGGTTTGTAGGCGAACACAGGGTCACGGTGCAATGGTTCCTCCATAATGAGATTGAAGAAATTTGTCAAAATCAGTGTCTGGAAGAAATTGATCTCCGAAAAAGAAATAAAAGGATATCACGCTGTTTTAGAGAGCAAATAATAGCCAAAAAATTGATTCCCAAAAATATAATTTTATGGATTAAGGGAGGGTACATCTCAAAAAGTTGATGAAGCCATGCATTAGTGTATCCATAAACATTAATTGGGGGTCAAATCTTTCAAAACAAAAATTGATATTTAAAAATAGATAGGACTAACGAAAATTGTGATATTTGAATATATTTTTGTAAATTTTTGAGAAAATATCGCAGTTTATGATTTGCATGAAATGGCTTTAACAAATGGATAAAAGTAAATATTCTAAAAATTAGATAAATAATTGAAATAGTACCGGGAAAAAACGTTTTACTATTTTCTCCAAAAAGCCTCTCAACATTGTCCAAAAAATATTTGGATAAAGGCCCGATCCCTTTGGCCCCCTGCATAGGCTTAGTCAAGGAAAGTGAAAGGGGCGACGTCCTCTGCTAATGTTCTTAGATCCTACCCTTAATCCTTTTCTACATTTCCCGACTTCGGCATAGGGGTAGACTACATACTTTTTAATTACCTCAAGCTTTATATTTCAATAACTTTCCTTTAATTTTTTATCAACAAACGCGTAATTGGGCTACTGTATTTACTTGTACGTGGGAGTCAAAACCATTTTATGTAATTCAGTGTCGCGTTTTAATATAATAGAATTTTTGGTTCTATCTCAATCTTAAATTTTTTTTAAAATTGAGGCGACGTATAATAATCGCTCGGATAATTAGGTCTGACTGCAACTCAATAAAACTTGGAAAAGATTGGCTTCCACTAAAAACACCTTAAACCACGTTAAGAACAGAATAATGTATTCGCAGAAATAATACTTCACGACTTCAAGCTTCTTCGCTCAGCGATCTCAGAATTAATCACTTTACTACACAATCAGGAAATCGCCAAAACTAATTTCACCAATAACTGTTCAATATTCGCCACGTCCACAGAATCCACAATAAAATGTCACAAAAAAACAATAGTTCTTCTTTACTCCGTCAATCAACTTCTCTCTCTCTCCATTACAACGCTTCTCTATACTACTACTACTCTCTAACTACTAAAGAAAAATCCCTTCGCCTTATATATAAATCGAAAAAAACAATCCAGAAAACACTAGAACGAAATCACGTGAAAAAAAAAAGCATTTCAAGTTATGTAATCGGTTATCGAAATTCTTCGAAGAAGTTAGAATCACTAGATCAATCTGGAATTTTATTATGTCATAAACGATTGTGACGTAATAAACACGTACTTGCAGCAAATCCAATTGCGAGGGAAAAAGATCTTTTTTTTCAATCAGTGGTCTAGCGAACAAATGATACGCTTTACACATATATAAAAACTACGCTTACAAGGCAAATTTCCTTATTCGTAGGGTTACTATACGTCCTGCTTTTCCGGGCTTTGTCCCGGTCAAACCATCGAAAGTCCCGCTTTTTCATTCAGTCAGCCAGCATAGCTCGAACTACGGTAATTAAACGTTTGTTCCGATTAGGAAAGCCGTTATGACAACCAATCCTACATCAATGACGATTTCGGCCGAAAATGACACAAAAGGTGCGGCCAAACAGGTGCTGACCTTTTTTTTTTATTTTGGAGATCACCCCACTTTCGGTCGAAGCGAGGCTACGCGCACCCGGAACGCAGGTAATCTCCAAAAAAAAGGTCGGCATCCGAATTTCCGATGCAAAGTGGGTCGGGACCTTGAACCGTTATCCACAGTTAGTTGTGGTTTCATCAAGCGTCCCGCTTTTTATCACGAAATTATGGTAACCCTACTTATTCGTGACATTCAGTATGCGAACTTTTTCTGAAAACAGAATAAAGCGTGTATGGAAATACATTTACAACAATTTTGAGCAAACTTTTTGGTGCAAAATATTAAAAATTCCTGGAAAAATTTTTCCTCCAAAACGTTTTTCTGGTAAGTTTTGCCACCAGACTGTGGTAATTCTTCGAAATAATACTTAGGCCTAATTAGAAACCATTTAATCAACGCCATCTATCTAAACTACCCATTTAAACATAATGTACAGGTATATTTAAACCATCTGTTTGGAACCCATACACTTTGGGAAGCGAAGGGTTCAACTCTTCTTCCTACCCTAAAGCAAATTAATATTTTTTCAACCTTATGGTCTAAATGTTAGAGCCAGGGGGCAAAGAGAGCCTTGCCTGCCCACCATCCATTCAAAAAGAATTAAAACTTTAAATTATCGACTGGGTGAAACTACCGTTTCAATGTTTTGAAAAGTCAGTAGAAAATTTTATAGACAACATGTAGAATGTAAAAAGCACCTAACTATTTTCTCTACCAAAAGTTGTCTATATATTTTAATATTTTTTAAATATCAAAAGTTTAATGTAAACTTTTCCCTTCTTTCCAATATCTCTCCGACTAGCAAATTATTGTGATCCATAGTAATCTATATGAGTGACTTCATTTTTTGTAGAGCTTACTAGGTCCTTCAGAGGCGCTACCAAATTCTTATTTGGGGAGGATCAACAATTTTTGTAAACTTTGAACTATGGCATCCCTCTACAATTTTCAATTTTTTTCTCAATTTAGGTGTTTTTTCCTAACCCAAATTTCTTCAAGACAAAATTTTTCCCAATTGCTTTTATTTTGTTGATTCTCTAGAAAACGCTGAAGCATGAGATTGTAGAGAGGCACATATCACTTTTGCTTCTCTCCTTTTTCCTAACCCCCTGGTGTTTTGAACCTGGTAACAAAAGTCAGTTATTCTTAAGATGTCTTCTTAGTATGTAGAGCTAAGAAATTAAATTACAGCATTTAAGTGTGGGCGATACATCACAAAAACATGCCCATTCAATTGTTTAGTTCTGATGCTTAAGCTGTCATTATAGAAGTTAATGTACTCAATTTTTCAAAGTTTCGAACAAAACATGTTTCAGCAATTACTAATTGAAGGAAATACGCTTTTTTTGTGGGCAAGTTGAAGACTGTGACCTAGGGTAGATCATGCCTTCTGGTGACGCCATTGTTCTTTCTATCACAAAAAAACTGCTCCGCAGTATTGTTAGGGTTACCAACCGTCCCGGAATTGACGTCTGGCGTCCCGTGTCCCGGAATGCTCCACGTTTGTCCTGAAATTTACTAACAGCCAAGGTGTTCTAAAATAGAAGGCCATGTAAGCGTGTCGGCTTCTTTCACAGCTGGAAACTGATGTAATTCACTCGAATATTTCTTTAAATAAAATCGTTTTACATCTGTATGGGTCATTCAAATAAAAGTAAGTTGAAACTTGTGTATAAGACATGTTTTGTCAGCGATGATGCCATAATAACAAAACAATCAAATAAGTTAAACAATTGCAAATTGGAGGATAAAACATTATATACAGCAGTCACCTTAATTTGAGACGATCATTCAACTAGGTTTGTTAATTAAAAAATACGCAGGTAGTTTTGAAAAGGTTTTGTAGCTATAAGTCAGTAAAAGGCAAGTAAAAAAGAAGGTTAAAAGTTAAGATGAAGATAAGATTTGACTGATTAGTTTGTATAAATTCAAATTAATATTTAGTCTACTTATTGATATGTTTCACATGAAAAAGGTGATAAAGTGCAAGTATTTAGACCACAAAGAAAAAGAGCTTTGGAGAAAAAAGCTATACCAGCGTTAGTGGACCTGTTGTTGTTTTAGCTTATAATATATATGTAGCAAGCTGTATTTTACTCTAAAGAATGTCTTTAATTTTAAAATAAACAGTGAAACTAAAAATAGTTTAAATGTTAATTTTTTTAATTAATACAGTAAGTTAGACTAACCTTTAAAAAACTTTATTCATTGAGATTTGTTGAAAAATTTAGTCACTAAAGTTTAGGTGTGTAGTGTTTCTTGTTTTTAGTTTATAATGCACTGCTAGTGTGAGGCTTTTTTATGAGCAAATTTTCATGATTTAGTCACTTTTCAGGTTTGCATGGTCTTCTATTGCTGACAGCTCTCTTTCTTAGCGAGAATTCATTGATCACTATATTTCCGCAAGGATTACAAATTTTAATATCAACTTTTTGCAGAAAATTTAAATAAAAATTCACTTATGGAAATATACCAAAGGTTTACGTTTTTTCCCTTTACAGGTGTTACAGCAGTTCTTCATTACTTTTTATAAAATGTTTAATCCCATGTCATCTTTACAAACCGAGTTTGTTGAGCAAAGTGATTGTAATTCAGAATGTAATATTGATGATACATTGGCACAAACTCCGCCCGAAGAAGAAAGTCAAACCTACCAAACGATATTGTGTTTTCCGATCAGAATGGTTAAAAGAAGAAGGCATGTCATGGCTATCTAAAGTTGATGATTTAGCTGCAAACTGCTCTCTCTGCCGACAGTCCTTTTCTATTAAATATGACTGTAAATCCGCAGTTTCTAGTTATGCTAAATCAACAAAACACAAAAGGACTATTATTGTGCATAAGCAAAACAAAACTTTGTCTGCTTTTTTCGTTAAGACAAACAGTAAAGAGGAACATCTTGTGATTTTAGCCGAACTGGTTTCAACTTATCATGAGGTTATTCATCATCATAGCTTTGTCAGTCAAAACTGTGGCAATAAACTACTCGCAAAACTGTGTCCTGACTCTGCAGTTGCTTCCAAGCTATCATGTGGCCGCACTAAGGCAGCTGGCTATGTAGAAAGTATTTTGGGGTCCAAAGTGCAAGAAATGTGCATTCAAGACTTGAAAAATGTGTTCTTTTTCAGCATCGAAACTGATGCTTCAAATAAAGCCAACAAAAGATTTTCCCTATAGTTGCTCGATATTTTTGCAAAACCAGAGGTGTTGTCGATGCTGTACTAGACTTCTACGATGATAGTAATGAATCTTCTGAAGCAATTGCTCATCTCATAAAGAGTGTTATCGAGAAAAATAACCTTAGTCTATCCTCGGTCTCGTCATACAGTGCTGATAATGCTTCAGTTAATTAAGGTAAACATTCTTCAGTTTACCAGAAGCTAAAATTAAATAATTCTTATATTGTACAGGCGAATTGCAATTGTCATGTTCTCAACAACTGTGTGAAATACGCTTTAAAAGGCTTTTACCTTTGATGTGGAGCCATTCGTTATCAAGACTTATAATTAGGGCCCGCTGAAGTCAATAAAGTCAAAATTTTTTCAGGACCTTCTTACATGATCAAACGTGTACTAACGTTCGTTTCAGGTCTTCAGGAGTCTGTTTGGCTAGATTTTATAAGTCAAAATAAAGTCAAAATTTTCCATAAAGTCAAAACTTCTCAAAATTGTCTTCATCAAAAATTTCCTTACAAAAACGAACAAATTTATATTTTTTTTTATATTTTTTCAATTTTTCAGCTGCTATTAAAAATTTATGCGCAGTTTTATTTCATTTTAAACTTCTCAAATAGTTGCGATGGTAAAAATGCGTGCGGTAATTGAGATGAAAATAGCACTTATTATGCATCAAATCGTCATTGTTGATGCATAAACACATAATTGTTGGACAATTAATCTATTCTTATAAAACCTTTGCGCTCTTTACACGTGGTCTTTTTCAGTCGTAGCTTGCAAAGCAAAGAATACCTAAACAAGCCAAATCTTCTACAGGGAAAGTTTGGCAAATTTGCCAGGAATATCCGGATGAGTTTTCGGCAACTCCTGCCCGCGACTTGCGATGCAACCTTTGCGACGTGTTAGTCAAGTGCGACAAAAAGTTTTTGTGGAAAGCCATCGAAAAACTAAGCAACACTAAAGATAATTGCAGGCGAAGAGCAAATCCCAAAGTAAGCAAACCTTTTTACAACTCGATCAAGTAAACTTCAACGAACAGGTTGTCTCTTCATTCTTAGCTGCAGATATCCTACTTCATAAACTGAACCATCCTTCTTTAAAGTCTCTGTTTGCTACAATGGGAAAAGTATTGCCTTTGGAGACTGCAGCCCGGACATGTGTTGCTAAATTAGCATCCCAAAATGAAGAACAAATTCAAGAATTACTTCGTGACAAAATTTTTTTTTAATCGTAGATGAAGCAGAGATTGCTAAACAAAAGTATATTAGTATGCTTGTGGGCAGCTTAGATGCCCCAAATCAGACATTCCTCGTTGATTGCCATCCACTTGACAGCGGTAGCAATGTTAATAGCAGTATCATTCTGCACACTGTGGATGACATATTGCGACAACTTGAAATAAAACGCGAGAATTTTTCATTGCTCTTGACTGATGCTGCTCGGTACATGTCTTTGGCTGGAAAGACATTTAAGGAATTATACCTTTCTTTGATACATGTCACCTGCGTTGCGCACTTACTACATAACTGCGCTATGTGTGTGCGTGCTCATTTTAAAAATATTGATGAAATAATAGCAATGATCAAGGCAGCAACAATCAAAAACAAACATCGCAAGAAAGATTTTCATGATGCTGGTCTGCTATCTACTCCTGACCCTGTAATTACAAGATGGGCAACTAGGCTTAGAGCTGCCTTATATTACAGTGAGAACCTTCCAGCTGTTCGTACCATTGTCAACAATTGGACAAGTGCAGGCCTCTTAGCAGAGCAAAAGACGCTATCAATGTGGAAGATTCGGTGCCGGACTTGGTTAAAATAAATCAATACCGGACTCTAGCAGCCAACGTAGAGTTCTTAAAAGGATGTGCCTGCACGATAATCGAAGCATACGGACTGCTGAAGAATATGCAATTCGATCATGATCCGTGCGCAATTAAAAATTACATTAAAAAACGACTATCCAACTCTGATTTAGAAACAATAATAAACTATATTAACTTGATAAATGACCCAACAAGCTACGCACTATTGCAAAAAGCCCAGCCAACCTCTGCTGCTGTTGAGAAGTCGTTTTCTATGCTCAGTAAATTACCGAGAAAAGACAGAAATTTTGATGTTAAGAACGTAAAAAATATATGATGCTGTATTACAATAAAAAGTCCTGGTAATTATACTGTGTGGCTTTCGTTAAAAACATCATAGACAGACTGTTAATGTACAGTAGAGTTGCGATAACAACGCATTTTTTTGTATTACGCACTAATTGATACCGGTACACACAATGGCTCGTTATCCTAGGTTTTGACGTGATGCGTCGCTTTGTTGCATTAGCTTCAAGACTGAGTGATTGAGAAAATGTTTAAAGTAGACTACCTTCTTCTTTAAAAACTTATGTAAATTGCGGATTATAAAACATTTTTAATCAAAAAAGAGCAACAAGAAAATGCTAGAATGGTTCGAATCTGAACCGGAAGCTTGTCAAGAAATAATTTGCGCAGGACTGCTTGACTCTGAGAATCCGACGGGTTGAACGCGTTAAGCTGGTAGCGCATTTTGTGAAGCAATTCGCTCGGTTTGCGATCGTCCAACTCTGTATTATGAAACAACTTGTCTAGACGATCGTTTTCACAGAGTTGATATGTCTTAGCCAGGGCTGTTTTTAGGTTGGTATACGGAAACATGCCCGGGTTACCGACGACATGCTGGACCTTTCGAATACTTTTTAAGTCTAGCGAATTTAATGCAACTGAAAACTTTCGCTGTTCATCCCAAATCCCGTTTGAGGCAAAAGTTTGGTCAACCGCTGCAAACCACAGGTCGACATCGGTTTCTCAAAATGTTGGCAAGGTGATGTTAGGGATAGGAGGCGGTGCTTGTTGGTTTGGTACCGACTGTAATCGTGGAGTAGTTAAATTCTGAGCCCAAGTCTCGATTCCCACTCATCAGTTACCAGATAAAGGGGGACGCAGGGAGACAAACGGGTTATGGTTCGGTGCCACGTCGTCTTGCAATTGCGATGCCGGAGGAAAGTCGTGAGAAACTGGCAGTGCACTAATGTGGGGTTCGACGTAAGTTGATTGTAAATGAGACGCAAGACAGGTTGCGGACACGGCCGGCGAAGACGATGAATCTGCTCTACCGATGTGTATGGGTTGCCCTAGCGTTGAAAAATGTGGGTAATCGATATCGGTGGCAGAAAAGGGCAAAGGTGGTGAGGTCGAAGTGGGAGGTGTTGGCAGAAACGAAGGTTTGGAAGACAAATGGGGAGCGGACAAAGAGGAAGTATACCAGTCAGGATTGGAAAGGGAAGTTGTAGCTGTGACAGAGATTGTGGACACATGCGTGAGCTCATCATCGTCCATCGTTTTTACCTTACGATTACGTCAATTATAAAAGGGACCGGGTAATTTATGCATTGATGAGAAGGAGAAGTGGTAATATGGGTATTATACAAAAGATTTTAAAAAAATGGCCCAGAGCAAAATGACAACACTATAACACAAAAATATGATAAAAATAGGAATATTCGTACCGGAAAAGTTATTTGTTCTTCGTCCTCGTTGTCGCTGCCTTGTCGTTGTCGTTTCGCTTCGTTGTTGCTTCGGCTTCGCCTTTGTTCTGACGGCTTGGTTCATCGTTTTGACCGGAAAAGATTTCGCGTTTCGGTTTCGGTCCAAGGTCGAGAAGCCTTGAGATTGTGTCGTAATCCGAGAGAGTGCACTCGGGGCACCAATGTTGTGAGTTCGTTATTGCTATTTGGTATTATTCCTTAGTTGTTCTGGGTTCGTTAGTTTACTATTCAGTATTATTCCTCGATAATTTCCTCACTCGGTATGACAGTTAATAAATATATTAACAGAACAGAATAGAACAGAACAGAATCGTTAAATCGGGCGATACGAATATATATATATATATATATATATGCACACGAATCACGTGACACGATAAAGCAATGGAATTTTGATAAGGTTGGTGTGAAAGCAATGCAATTTCCTATACCAAATGTTAACGTTGATGTTTGACACCAGGTATGGGAAATACTGATTGTGATATTAAAAATAAAGCCAAATACAAATTAAATTACAGTCAACACAAAGCAAAGCAAAACCAAATACACACGTAACCACTACAAGTTTATAAGCAAAGACAAAGATCATAAAGCGGCAAAATCACAAGAAAAATACAGATTTAAATGCCAGAAAAACTGATTTTTTATGTTTTTTGTCAGAGAAATAAATTTACTTAGTAAAAATTGTATATTTTCCCTGTTTTGGTGGTTTTTTGCATTTATACTGTAGTGGTTACGTGTGTATTTGGTTTTGCTTTGCTTTGTGTTGACTGTAATTTAATTTGTATTTGGCTTTATTTTTAATATCACAATCAGTATTTCCCATACCTGGTGACAAACATCAACGTTAACATTTGGTATAGGAAATTGCATTGCTTTCACACCAACCTTATCAAAATTCCATTGCTTTATCGTGTCACGTGATTCGTGTGCAAATATATATATATTCGTATCGCCCGATTTAACGATTCTGTTCTGTTCTATTCTGTTCTGTTAATATATTTATTAACTGTCATACCGAGTGAGGAAATTATCGAGGAATAATACTGTATAGTAAACTAACGAACCCAGGACAACTGAGGAATAATACCAAATAGCAATAACGAACTCACAACAATACCTTAAAGATTCACCTTTTCAAAAGTTTCTTTGGTTATGATAAAATTAATTAGAGGCTTGAAGTTTGTTAAAATAACGCTGCACGATCATCACTCTATGGCGCGTAGCACGCACTGCTGCTTTTGATGTCTTTCGTGTTTCATAAGCTTAATTTTCAAATTCTTGGTGTCCCGGAATTGTTTAACACTAAGTTGGTAACCCTAAGTATTGTTGCAAAACGTATTACTCTGTAGTTGCACTACTCTTTGAACTGAGAGGCTAGATAGCAAACACGACTGCGATGCTATTAATTGGTAGGCCACTGCATGAAACGGGATGAAACATCTAGAAATAACGATCACGAAGTTACAGTAAAAAACAAAAAAAAGCCAGAAGCAGTTGTTCATTTTGGCGAAAAGACTAATTAAATATCGCAATACCTTTATCAAAAATATCTGTTGATATCTCTCGTAAGCGCTTTCAAACGCATCTCAAATCTCAGCAGTTTTTTAAGAAAATATTTAAGTAAATTCTACAAAGAGACATTCATTCTACAGGCATCTGCCATTTACAGGCATGCAATTACTTGCAGAAAAATAAGTCGCTTGCTGATTTCAGTCTTGGCCAAAAATCTTTCTTTTCCAAAGCGAGATACAATTTTTATAAAATCCTTTCCTGGTGATCACATCATGCTTCTTTTAAATATGTAGTTGTACTGCATGACACCTACTTTGAAGTGGTGATTAATCGTGGCAAGTTTCACGTCTTTACGCCAAGTATCAAGGGGTAACCAAGAATTTTGCAAGGTGGTGGCTAGCCCAGACTTACTCTGTTTTCGATCTCTGAAAAATTATTTTGAGAAAAATTCATGGGTTTTGTCACATTGAGTGTCATTCATAAACGTACGCACAGCAATTAAAGGGGGTTTATGCTTTAGTCCCCTTTGACTTTTACCAATCGTTGACCCCTTGCTCAGTATAGACAAACACAGCCATACATGGTGACATGCAGCCTAGAATTGTGATTTGCACACGACATTGCTTTAATTTTTTTGAAGCTTCCGAAAAGGTAAAAATTTGTTAGGTACCACAAATGAAAAATAATTTTTTGTAGTATATAAACAATTGTTAACTCAACTTGCCATTATATATTTATAAAATACATAGAACAACTTGTGTTATTTGACAACAGCTCATAAATGGCTGTTTTATCTCGTTTATTTGAATCGAGCAAGACGTAAGAATAGTGATTGGCGTCATAATGTCAGTCGGCGGAAGGATGGTGATTGGTGAAGAAAAAAAATGTAATCGCATTCAGATTTAAAAAAAACTCTTCGTATATTACATGCCCTGACGAAAAGCTAGCAATAAGCAAAAATTTTTCTCAACTTTCATGGGTCAGAAAAGATAGGGCCAGGGGTGGCAGGAAGCCGGCACGCAATGTAGGTAAAAGATCGGCACAAAGTGTTTTACTACAATGCCTTGGTCAAAAAAAACTTGGAGATTTGTAAGGTGAAATATAAAACCGTAATTGTGCGAAGGTAACTTATGTTACAACACTTAAATACGAACGAAATTTAACGGTTGTCTGTTGATATCGATCCATTCAGAATTTTTGTAAGTGGGAGGACTAACCAAACCTACAAGTTTTGAGGGCTTTTTGTGAAATTTGTCGGGAGTCAAAATAAATTTTTGTGGATAAAACGGTTGGGTGTCAAAAGCTTTTGAAGCAAAGTGTCACGGTAAAGGAGCGCTTTTGACAGTAATCAAGGCGAGCCTGGGGAATGTAGAAGCACCCCTGCTAAAAAAGGAAGGCAAGAAATTCGCAAGATTGCTGCATAAATTTAGAGATACGCTAAAATAATGTAGAAATCATGCAAACACGTTCATAGTTAAAACCTAATGCATAGTTAATTCACAATCCAACCAGTAACAGGTTTCTTTGATATTGCCCTCCATTTTTTTGAACAATTTTTACACGTCTTTCGGAATTTTCTACAATTTAGCCTCTAAAACCTGGTATAGCTCTGTTTTTGTTATTTTTGAAACGTTTGATAGCAGTGACGCACGCTTTACAGCAGTCGTTGTAGGCTCAGTAGCAGTTTACGCTTCATTGCAATGGCGCACACAACACGTGACGAGCATGACTTAAGCTAAATACAACATACTACTTTTTAACCAATAAAGTGAAATTTCTTCGTGAGAAATTATGTGGTGCAGCGAAATACTTTTCCACGCACGCGCAAGAAAAAATAAAGAATGAAGAGAATTATTTTGTCTGAATCTTGAAACTGAAATAATTTTCATGTGTGTTTATTTTATGGCACATTTCAAGGGCTTTCAATAACACACTTCTATCGGCGATAGACTTTTGCGAGGCCGAAATTTACGCACTGCTAAGCCAAATTGAAGGTGACGGCCTTTTCTTTAATGGAGATCCACTCTAGACTAATCGTGTTGAAGAAACTTTTGGCCTATAATATTCCCGCTGGATCGACTTTTTTTCGCACTGTTTATTTTGGAAGCCACTGAGATACTTTTGGAACAGGCCGACGGGCAACTTAAATTGTTTTCACAGGCAACCTGGCACTCGTGGGCACCGGGATAGTGACCCCTGCTGTAGAACAGTGCTCTTAAACTGGCAGGCGTTTGAGACTCAAAAAGAAAAATTCTTCGTGTTGTTTTGGAGAGCAAATATGGGAATATTGAAGGGAGAACAGGTTTTTGCCGGCATTGTCAGGGTATGGGACAGGGCACGCCTGCATCACCTGGAATTAAAAAACCCCAGCAACAAAACCAGAAAAATCTGTCAGCATTAGCATGGCAATTGCACCCATACACAGGTCAAGTCCGTTACATTTTGCTTGCTACTTTTACATGTTCAGCAAATTAAGAAACAGTACCCTGATCAGCACGTCTACTGTAGTAAAGCGTTCTGCTAATTGAAAGCTTTCCAGGGTTAACCCAGCAACCACAGGGTACTTCAAAATGATTTGCCCTAAGCTTTTACTGACTAGAGAAATTCTATTTTAGTCGTTCCCGAATTTTTTTCTCTTGCCACTCTTATATAGTTATAAATACTTACGACGTCCAAATCAAATGCAAAATTGTCCGTACTTGAAGTTGAGAAAACTTTTATGAAGATCAACTTTCTAAAACTATTTGTTTTGTACAATCTGTTATTGTTACCGGACTCTTTTCTAAGGGATGGGAGCATGGTGGAAGACCATGCAGTCCCAGAACAAGACAACTCTCCAACGGCCGCAAAAAACAGAGAGTTGTCAAGAGCGAGCGGGGCAAAAAGTTCATACCTGGACAGGACAGGATGAAATGAGAAATATCCTAGGTAAGACTGCAACACGCATGTGCTGCACTCGATTCTAGAGAGTAAGGATTAAAAAAAACTCGCAGCTGAAGACGTTTTTTGGTATTGAATTTTCCTGATTTGAGGTTGAAAACTTTATCTCTATTTCTTTGATGATCAACCAAAAGGATTAGAAAGCAAAGCAACTTTTATTACATGAAACACGTTTTTTTTGATATTTTTTTGAAATTGCATATATTCGTGAGACTCAAGTGTCTACTGATGTTGTTTTTCAAATATAGGTAAGCATGTGTGTTTAGTTAAGCTTATCACAATATGAAAGCTTTGTTAGAAGTCAATATAAAGCAAAGGGCAGTAAATGAAATTCTCGTAGCTGAAAAAGAGACTCCTGTTAACATTTACACGAGATTGCAAACTATTTACCAAGATGAAACTTTGACCTACACAGCAATGCGTGGAGAATGAAGATGGGCCCATCGTCTGATGAAGAATTTTGAAAATTCTCCTAAATTGTAATTTGCAAGTTGGACGAGACTTAATTTGCCTCGTGTTGGCCGCCGGTCAACTTCTCTTAATGCTGGCAACAAAGCATAAGCAGAAGCTATAATTAGCGGTGATGGCGCATAAGCCTTCGTGAGTTGGCATCAGAGCTCTAATTGAGCCAAGGTAGCACTTGCAACATTGTGATTCTCTCGGTTATTCAAAAGTGTGTACCAGATGGGCCCCAAGACAGCTGACAGATGAGCACTAAGCTGAAAGGGTTAACTGCTGCACGAAACTTTGTAAAATCAGTAAAAGAGACAATTTATTCTTTGCCAGGCTTACGACTGGTGATAAAAAATGGGTACATTATTACGAACCACAATCACAAAAGAAATCAACGGAAGGGTTCACACGACATTTCAGCTAACAAAAAGTTCAAATCACAAAAGAGATCAGGAATAATTTAATTAAAAAAATAGAGTATTTAATCCAAAAAAGTAAAGAGTCAGTTATATGTTACAAAATGGTCAAAGTTATGAAAGGATTAAGAGCTTCCAAATTTGAGAATGTACTAGAGTAAAGATCGTCGCTATCAGATTATAGCTGATGCTATGACTTTCAATAGATTTCGTGCTCTACGCAATAATCTTCATTGCTTAGACAACCAACCAGGCAATAACAGTGGCACTCATAGATTTTGGAAAGTGAAATCAATCATGAATAATTTTTTGAAGATTTTAAAGGAAGAACAACCAGAGAAAATAGTTTGCGTAGACGAGCAGATGATTCCTTATAAAGGAAGTTTGGGGTTAAAACAGTACATAAAGGAAAATCCCAATTCCTGAGGCATCAAGATTTCTTTTACGTGGTGAATCAGGCATGCCTTACAATTTTATAGCCTATCCAACAACTAATCTTCCCGAGGAACATTCCCATCTGGGCCTATTTCAAAATGTTGTCATGACATTGGTTGAAGGAAGATTGACTGCAATAATTTTAACTTTTTTACGTCTCTTGCTCTGATTCAACAGCTGCACGAAAGAGGAATTTACTGTACTGAAACTGTTCGTAGCAATTAGAGTGGCTTCGCTATCAATCAAATCTAATGCAATGTTGTCAAAAGAAGGAAGAGGAGCAATGGACGGATGTATGTCAGCGATGAAAAAATGGGACAAGAACGATGGAATTGTAATTCATTTGTTACAGTATTTTCATCGGCCTACAATTGGAATCAGGAGCAAGATAGTGTCGAGAGGTATGATAAATCAACAAAAGAATGCATTCAAGCGCCATGTCCATCATCCGTTTTGGAGTAGTTTATAATCAAAGCAAGGGTGGTATGGATAAACTAGATTTTTTGCTATCATTATACAGAATTCAAATAACATCAAAGAAATGGGCTTTGTGAGTTATTTTTCTTTTGCTGATTTGTCGGTAGTTACTATCCCGTAGGCAGAGAAAGAAGCAGTGCTTCGTAAATCCTCCTTGCATTCCCATTAAAATGTCGATGACCTTCAGGTTTCCACATAGATACCACCTGTATTCATTATACTGAATAGCATTGAGAAGGATTTCAATACTTTTACTAGATTCCTTTCAATGCACACAGTGTGTAATGGCGGCAGATGGCTTTGTATTGCCATTATCGAGAAGAATTGCTTTAAGGCTTCTCTTGGAAGAATGTAGGAAGAGGCGCCACTCACTTGCTATGTGGTCCTCTCCCAGTTTTTCAAATAAGCTTGTGATATCATAACAGTAGCACCGTGGTTCATCTGTTCTGAATACTGTCGACAAATCAGTATTGCGCTTTCTGTAATGACTAACCAACACATCCTTTTGCAGCAAGTTATTTTCTTGCAACCGCGATGCAAAAAGTTCTGCTTTTTGTTTAGAAAGTGCTAGGTCTCTTATAAAATCATTTAATTGTTCCAGGAAAAATAGAGTGGGTTTCAAATTTTCTTCCGGCTTATACTCAAAACCTGTTGAATCGGTGGGAGCAGAGCTACTATCTTTATCAAAAACTACTTCATCAGCAAGGTTGGCAAGTCCATCTTCAGGAGGAAATGGTGCAGGCATGGAGGGGTCGTGTGGAACAGGTCTCAATGCTGAGTTTAGATTAGGATAGGTAATCTTCTTTCTGTGTTTCGAGCTAAACCCTTTAACATTCACAAGGCAAAAATAGCAATCTTGAAAATGGTTCTTAGCTTCCCTCCATATCATTGGAATAGCAAAAGGCATTGCTGACGTTCTCTTGTTCTGTCAGTTTCGTAAGCCACTGGAACAAGAGGTGTATACTTGATGTGGGACCCACTGCTTATCTTGATCTCAGCTTTGACTGTACAGCTGCCACATACATAACAAAACAAGTCTAAATTATTTTTACACTTTCTTGGCATGGTGATAATGAAACTAAAGACAAACTTAAAGTTAAGCGCAAAACTGCAAAATAGCTAAAATTAAAAATTTTAGCACACTCTCACTAAAGCAATTAAAGATGCTCCTAAAAATGATACTAAAACCTGCCACTTTCATTTTCAGCAAAGAGCTACCATTCCTATTCAGCAAAACATACGCTCTCTTATCAGTATACTCTTTAGCAGTAACCGTTCAAAACTGATGAAATGTTTCCTACGACATCATATTCACAAACAATGATAAATAGTAAAGTCTATACCAGGGGTGGGAAACCGGCGGCCATTTTACAGTTAATGTGCGGCCATACTTAGCTTCGTAAATAAATACATTGCGTTAATTTCTAAATGTATAATGAGTCCTGTATCAAGTAATTAATTAAATAAACAAAATAATAGAAAAACCTTAACTATGTTGCTTTTTTTCATAATAAGAAAATCGTTTCAAAACGTATTTAAACAACACTTTTTCAGCTGTGGCTTGAGTTACAAAATACCTAATGTCAAAAGCTTACTTGTTTCACTTTGTGATGTCATAATGCTGCTACGATTCTTTTTGCAACTGCTCGTTTTATCCTCTTCACTTAGTTTTCATTTGTAAGCAGGTTTCTATATTAGTAGAATTAGCTAGTTTAAATAGATTAATTTTAGTATCACAGTTATTTCCTTTTAGCTCATTATTTAGGTTAGACGCAGAAAAGAAAACATTAAACTAGAGCAAATTTGTTGCGACTTAGCCTAATCAGCTCTCCTTAGCTTGTGTTGATAAACTAGCCAAGTGGTTTGTGTTTTATAGGCTCAATAATAGTAACTATTATTTAATTTTATTAATGTGGATTACCCCAATAATGACTCCAAAGCGAAAACGAACATTAGACGAAGAAGGAAGAGTATTTAACGAGGAGTGGGGAATACAATACTTTGTTGTGCTTAATAAAGATAAAATGTGTTGCCTACTATGTGACGCCATGATTTTTTGTATGAAAAAGTACAATGCTAAGCTTCACTATGAAACACATGAAAAACACAAACTTTTTCAGTTGGAAGGAGAACAATGTAAGGTTGCTTTTGAAAAATTGAAGACTCAAAAAGAGCTTCAGCAGCAAATGTTTAAAAAAATATCTTATCAAAAAAATGCTGCCATCGAAGCCACCTACCGAGTAGCACTTTTGCTCGGAAAAAAAGGGAAGCCATTTAGTAATGTAGATATCATAAAAAAATCAATCATTGAAGTTGTCAGTTGCATAGACCCCAAGAATATTAGCCAATATAAAGAACTTCCTCTTTCTCGAACAACAATAACAAGTCGTGAACATGAATTAGCATCCAACCTAAAACAACAACTCAATTCAAAATTTCAAAAAGAAATGTTTTATTCAATAGCTATAGATGAGTCTATTGATAATACCGATAATGCACAGGTCTTAGTTTTTATTCGTGCAATAACAGAGGATTTTCACTGTTTTGAAGAATTGCTTTGTTTATGTACCTTGAAAGATAGAACTCGTGGAATTGATATTTTTAATGCTTTTAAAGAGAAATGCAATGAAGTAAAGTTAAGTTTTGCTAACTTGGTAAGTGTATGCACTGATGGTGCTCCTGCTATGAAAGGCGTCCGAGAAGGATTTATTGGCTTACTTAAAAAAGAATTACCTGACCCAGAATCATTAGGAAAGTTACCAACAGCAATGTTATTATACAAGTATAAACCGAAAGAAATCTACGATAGTAGCTATCATGATAGAGGTGACTAGTCGCCGTATGGAGTGCACTCTTTTGACATCTAACTACAGCCAGATGCCTACCGTTGCGCTACACTGCATTTTTGTCTGATTTAATGTCTAAACAAAATGAATTGAATGTTTTTCTTCAAGGTAAAAGCAAATGTATTTATGATATGTGGAGCAAAATTCAAGCATTAAAAAAGAAATTGGAATTTTTGAAGAATACCCTTGCTAAGTTTGAATTGCCAGAAGCGAAAAAACATTTTCCTCAATTGGCAGAAGTTCAAAAAGAACATGAACGACCAAATGAATCGCTTGAGGAATTTATATCTGTCCTTGATTCTCTGATTCAGAATTATAATGAAAGATTTAAAGATTTTGAAAAACATGAGAATTCTTTAAAGTTGACTTTCATGCCTCATTTAGTAGACATTTCTTCAGCACCTGCTAATTTGCAGATGAAATTGATAGAACTTAATGAAGATAACATCATGAAATCTTTATTCAATTCTAAAAATGATCCATTCGAAATTTGGAAAAACGCAATTGATTACCCACGTCTACATCATCATGCTCATAAAATGCTTTCCTGTTTTCCCACCACTTGCTGCTGCGAGTCAACTTTCTCATATATGACACAAATCAAAACAAAGTTAAGAACTCAGCTCACTGATGTGCATCTGGAAGACCAACTTAGACTGCAAACTACTATGCTAGAACCAAATACAGTCAACTTCGGATATAAGAGATCCGCCGGGACCAGCTTAATCAGTCTCTTATAACCGACTTATTAGTTTATATTGAAAATCATTTGGGACCTTTTGCGTAGTCCATTATAAGCGAAAATCCCTTATATCTGAATCTCTTATATCCGAAGTTGACTGTATTGAACTTCTTGCGAAAAATAAGCAATATCAAAAGAGCCATTAAAGATGGATTATTAATTTGGTATTTCATTACTGTAAGAAATAAATTTGTTAAAACACAATATATATACCACCAAACGTGTCAGTCTGGAACAAACTTATCTGCTTAGTGTACCACCATTATACGTTCAAGCGCGCTGATTCTAGGATTTGCTATAAATATTATTATTTTATGCATAAAGCGTAAACGAACTTGCTCTAAGTTAAGTTAAAATATTTTTTATTTTGCGGCCATATGATTAAACATAATTTCAAATATGGCCATCTCAGCATAAAAGGTTCCCCACCCCTGGTCTATACTACGCATGCTTTATAGGTAATGCTTTAAAAATAAAAAACGACAATATCTCGTAAACCTAATGTGCTAGGAAGAAAGTAAAGGCATTTTTAAAATCAGCGCGAAAAATCCTTCTAGAATAGCTAAATCTCTTCTCTGATTAAAATTTGCTGTTCACCAGTGTAATTTAATTACAACTTTGAAAACAAGGTATACAGAAAGCTTTTCAACAATGTATGAAAAGTAGATCTGCTGTTGCTTTGAAAACATGTTGTTAGTATATGTGAGATGAATCGCGACAAAAGCCCAAAATGTTGAGGCGATTGCGATTTTGCTGCTTTATATTAAGTGTGCTGTATTGCGGGAAAATTTTTTGTATGAATGTTCATCCTCACAACCGTAAGTTTTTACATTGAGCTGGTCAAGTAGCCTAAGAGTAGCATCTGGGGAATAAAACTGCTCAGATTATAAAGCAGAGGTCTGTACAATTGCTCAGAATGTTTTTGATGCTGTCTATGGGTCAGTAATTTATATATACGCAAGAAGTCAAATAGTCTATTTGCAGGCCCCACGAGAGGGGGGTGCAGCCGGTGCGCCGCACCAGGGCCCGTAAGAGTCTGGGGGGCCCGTGAAAATCAAAGTTCAAAATTGTAATGGGCAACAATGCATATATTTTTTATTGTTGCTTTGAACTGGTAAGGAATTTCCATGTGCACTGTCATGAATAAATTTCGCAGAAATGTTGTGAAGAAAGCATTTATACAGGGAATCCAAGTTTTAATGTCTAACCAGATGTCAAACTTGAAAACGTTTTCAGAATCACTGTCACAAAACAATAAATGAAAGAAGTACAATATCCGAGTGTAGCCGTTTGATTTGGTTGTAGTAGGGTAGGATAAACAAAAAATAAGATCAAGGAATCACAGCAGTGCCTCGAAACTTGGTATGTGGAAAATAGGATAAAGAAATGATATTAAGGTCTGTGGACTGCGAAGCGGCCGCTTAAACCCCTACACCGCCGCGCCGTTTAAAGCGATTGTGTAAGAATGGCATTAATCGTTTCATCGAAACAGAACATAATGTAGACAAATAGCCTGAGAAACATCTGATACTGGGCTATGATGGCGGATCCCATGATTTAATCGCAGAGATCGCCATTCACTATTCCACCGCATTTGTCGCAAAACTTTAAAGTGTCTTGACAAATTATTGTAGCTTGTTTTTTTGTTGATATATTTATTTATTAAAAATAACTATAGCCCAGCAATCGTGCATACAAATAGTGGGCTACGTGGTTGTGAAATTAATCTGTTCCTGAAATATTTGAAAATGATATCGATTTGAAAAAAACAATGGCGCAACAACTTAATAAATACGATGCGCTTTCCATTAAAAGACTGTGGAAGGCAAAAGGCTTCCCTAAAGTGTGACTAGACTCAGTTTGCATGTTCCTCTTTTAAAAAAGGTTTCAGCAACGTCACTTGGTTTCGGCATTGCTTCTGTGAATTTAAGAAAAATTTCAGTCTTTTGATATCGTATGTGCAGTAAAATTTTAATAACTTTAATTTTTTGTACGAGAGTTTGATCTTCTCTAGCAACAAACTGCTCTCAATATATTACGCTAACTGCATGGGCTACTGGGTGACAAGCCGGCTTTGCCGGCGTCGCCCGGCAGGAGCCCTCCATCAGTGACGTCGGGGTTTAGTATTTCGTTTCAACAGCCTGCGCCGGCTTCACGCATCGGGCTCTGGTGTGAACAGTAGCCAAAACTTAATGAATTTTATGCACTTTCACAATTCATGCACACAAAATTGTGATTATCATATTCTCTTAATCATGATTGGTAATGCTCACAAAGAATCTTGCCACAAATTGTCGTTATGCTTGTCGAGGAGAAAGGATTGAAACACAATCAAAATTGATGGTAGCGACCAAATGGTGGTTACTTTTACAATTACAGAAATAAACTATTTAGTGGTAAGCTCATTTTGAGATGTGGTGCTGCCCCTTTCCAATTTATATTTCTGATATTTAGTTCTTTGGCTGCGCTATTTGTCTTGTTTCCGGCAGAGTGACAAAAGCGGTTATGGCTTCCCCAAAATCATTCACCATATTTCAGTAGGTGCACATCAGGCCGAGTTATTTTCAAAGAAATGTTCTCTGTAACTTCAGTTTTACAAATTGTTGTGGTTATGGTTTTATGTTGATTTTTTCTTAAACTTGGGATTTTATTATAATGCTGTAGAGTATAGTCATAAATACCTTTACAGGCAGCATATCAGCAAAAGACAAAATCCTTGCTTTTTAATATATACGACGGCGTCACCCGCAGGGCCCCCATCGGGATAGAGAACGTCGGTTCAGCCGGTCAAGCCGGCTTCACCTATCAGGCTCTTGTATGAAGAGTGACCAAAAGTTTATGTGTTTTCTGCACACAAGATTTTTACGACTTTTTGTGCTTCTTTTCCTAATGGAATTTTCAGGAGCGTCGATGAGGGGGTCCAGGGTACCTTTGGTTTCGGACCCCGATAGTTGAAAACGTCGCGCGCAATGCTAACAATATATTAGGCCTAAGTTTCCTATTTTCCTGTTAACAAATGCATAATCAATATAATATTTTTTGTGACATGATGACTAATGTTTTCTTCATCTTGGCCACAGAAAATTTGGTTAAATACTCTTTTTAAAAAAAATTCAGGCCTCCAAAATACTTCCTCGCCCTGTGCCCAGAAACATATCACATGGGTTCCTGTAACTCTTAAAGTAGATCACTTCCTAAACGTATCATTATTTTAAGCCCCAAACCAAACCCCTAAATTTTAAATTCATATATTCCATATGGATCAATCAATTTGTTTAAAGTCAAATCTTGCAAAATCATTTCACATCAATTCTGTTGTGTTTTGTTGTGTCCGTTAAACAGGAAGATTGCATTTTACTTACCGATTACTGGTGACTGATAATGATACATTGCATGATATTCACATTTTGTTTTTTGACTTACTTTTAGCCTTAAATTATTCCATAAACATAACATTATAACTGGGCTTGATTTATTACCCGACATATAGAGATTAAATTATTTAAATAGTAAAGTAGTCCGACAGCAATGTCTTATTTGTATCACAGTGGAGCTAAAAAAAGAAAAAAACGCGGAAAGAAAGGCAATTTCTGAGCAATTATACCAAACACTCATCCATTTGTAATTGGATAAAACCCGGCCACTACAGTTTACCAGACACTTGTTAAAGGGGGGCCCGGTATTAATGTTGGTACCGGGCAGAGACGTAGCAGCCGCCCCCCAAAACCCCAATTGGGGGGGCCCAGGCCAACTTTGGGGGCCCAAGTTAGTCTGAAATTGCTTTTTGGCTACGTGACTATTTTCAGTTCAGCAGACTTGTTTACAACCGATTTAAACTGTAGGAAGAAATTGGCTTGTGACATCATAAGTGAATGCAACGTCATTTTGTCTCGCAGAATCTAGAATATTTCGATTGATTTTCTGGTAGAATCTTGAATATTCGATTGACGTAACAATGCCGTTGTTACGCAACAATCATAGAATGGTCTGGAATTCTGTTTGGCTATAAATACCGGGACAATATATATATACACTGCAGAGTGCAGATAAAGTATTTTATTGACATTGTATAGAATAAAACGTTCAAAAAGTGGTGCTCAAAAGAGAAAAGAAGCAGCCACTGCTCGAGATGCTGTAGCGAAATTGCCCAAGATGACAGATTTTTTCAAGATTACTGAGCAGAGTAGACCTGGCACTAGTACCGAGAGGGATGAAGAAAACTATAGTGTACAAGAAAAAGAAGACTATGACGATCAGCATCAAAGTGATTGTGAATTTCCAGAAAATGTAAGTTGTGATTTACCTGCCAATACGCAACCTTCAATATCAAAAATAACTGAATCTCAATTTACCCCTATCCCTGATGACCCATGTAAATGGCCTGAAAGTATTTCTGATGCTCAACGATGTGATATAGTAAAGCGTGGACCACATCAACTAATAATGAATTTTCCATATAATAACACAACTCCAAGGCGACGTTTTTCCTCCAACCATTATAAACGTGTGTTACCTAATGGTGAAAGTGTTTCACGGTCGTGGCTAGTTTATTCTGGGGAATCAGATCAAGTTTTTTGCTTTTGTTGTAAGCTATTTGGAAAAACACTAAGCCCCTTTTGTAGTGGTATAAATACATGGGAGGGTTTTTCGAAAAAACTGAAAGATCATGAAAACGGCATTTCCCACCAAGAATGCTGCAGTCAATGGATGTTGCTAGCTGAAGGGATAAGAAATTCATCCACTATCGACAAACGCGAGATGAATATTTTTTTCAATGAAAGACGTTTTTGGAGAAATGTTTTAGAGAGACTTATCGACATTGCCTTGTTTCTATCGGAAAGGAATCTTGCTTTTAGAGGATCTGAAGAAGTCTTAGGATCTCCTCACAATGGAAATTTTCTGGGTATATTTGAGCTTTTGGCAAGAAGAGATCCGATCCTAAAAGAGCTTCAAGACAGAATCAAGAATAAAAACACTAAAGATCACTATTTGAGTCCTACCATACAAAATGAACTAATTGAATTGCTAGCGACAGAAGTTGAAAAAGAAAATTTACAGCAATTGAAATTGGCAAAATATTTTTCTATAATTTTGGACTGCACTCCAGATATGTCACATCATGAACAAATGTCTGTCATTCTCCGTTATGTACTATGTAATGAAGAAGCTGCTGTTGTTAAAGAAACATTTTTTAGCTACTTGAAAATAAGTGACAGTACTGGGAAAGGCTTGTTGGACGCTTTCTTAGAAAAAGCGACCGAACTGCAACTCGAATTGTCTGATTGTCGAGGTCAGTCATATGATAATGGTGCTAACATGAAAGGAAAACATTCTGGGGTCCAAGCAAGAATGCTAGACATCAATCCCAAAGCTGTTTACGTGCCCTGTGCAAACCATACCCTTAACTTAGTTGTTGTTGACAGTGCTAATTGATCGACGGAAGCATTGACATTTTTTGGAGTACTTACAAGGCTGTATGTGCTGTTTTCTTCCTCTGCTCAGCGTTGGGAAATTTTGAAGAAACATGTGGAGCTGTCCATAAAGTCACAATCTGATACTCGTTGGGAAAGCAGAATTAAATGCATCAAACCTCTTCGATACAATTTAAAAGAGGTGTTGCTGGCACTGAAAGACTTGGAAGCCATTTCCATAGAAAGAAAAGATGGAAGAGCTGCCTCAGAAACAAAATCGTTGATAGCTCATTTATCAAAATGGAGTTTTCTTTTGTCGGTGTTTATTTGGTATGATATCCTATTCCAAGTCAATAAAGCAAGCAAGATTCTTCAATCGTATGGAGTCTCCCTTCATACAATGGAAACGGAAATCCAGGCAACTGAAAAGTTTTTGCAAAACTATCGCACAACGGGTTATGACAGTGCCGCAACAACTGCTGTTGAAATAGCACAGGAATTGGATATTGATCCTTCTTTTCCTCCGTCAAGAAGTGGAAAGAAAAGAAGATTGTTTGATTACCAAGGTGAAGAGGAACAACGAGCTACTCCTGAACTGAAATTCAAAAGCAACTTTTTCTATCCATTAGTAGACCAGGCTATTATGTCAATAAAGGAGCGTTTTAATTTGTTACGTGAGGTTTCTTCCGCCTTTTCGTTTTTGTACACACGAGACAAACTTTTGCTTGTGCAACAAGAAAATGCTCTTCTTACTTGCTGTAAAGAGTTCCAAAAAAAGTTCGGTGACATTGATTCTGATGAAATGAGCGCTGAGCTACAGCGGTTTGTTTTAATTTTACAAAAAAAACGCAATCTCAATACGGCTCAAGACTTTCTGAACTATCTTCTAAAGACTCATTTATTTGAATTGTATCCGAATGTGTACATCGCACTTCGAATCTTACTAACTTGCCCCGTGACTGTTGCCAGCGCTGAAAGAAGCTTCAGCAAACTGAAACTGATCAAAACTTTTAATAGAACGTCTATGACAGACAGTAGACTATCTTCATTAGCCATGTTGTCAATCGAAAATGACTGCGCCCGATCTCTTGATTATGACAATGTCATAACAGCATTTGCGAACAAAAAGGTTCGCTCCAGACTATTTAAATGATACTGTGTTTTTATAACTTTTTCATGTTTTTCAGTGTCATTGCTTTCGTTTCGCAGTGTCTGCATAAATGTCCTACTGAACTCTGGCATCGGTGCCGAATTTTTTTATGACATGCACCTTCGGTATCGGCATGCTTTATTCTGACATTAGCCTGTTGACTTATGTACAAATTGTGGTGTATTTTCTTAATGCAGCTTTTCAATTTTACACCTCCAAAGTGATATGACCTGTTCGCAGGGGCTCTTGCGCTTACTTTGGGGGGGGCCCGAAGTTGGAGTGCTACGGGACTGGTACCGGGCCCGGACTGTTCTCTCAACGGCCCTGTCTATTTGTCTCAGATTAACGTTTAAATAAATAGTGCTCTACATAAAATTCATTTTGTGTATTTCCTCATAGACTTTCAGTATGGCGTACAAGCTCTCAGTAAAATGCTGTGAGCTTACTAGTGAAAATTGCAAACTTTTATTGCTTCGGTGAAGTGCTGCAGCCTGAGCCTAAAAAGATTGGTAACCACAGCGTTGCAAAGATTTTTCCAAGCCTCCCCTAACAGCAATTTAAAGATGAAAAAAGCCGCAAGTTGCCGACCCTTGATCTAAGCCATTAGGTCGAGTTACCATGGGCATTGGGCATAGAACAAAGAATTTGTACGCGGAGCTAAAAAGATGCCTTTGCTGTAAATTTGCTATTTTCTTACTCCGTGTAAGGTAGTGCCTTTTTTGTTGGCCAGGTTTTGACCGATAAATTTGCAATACAAAAACGAATTCAAAGAAAAAATCTCAAAACTCAAAGAACTCAAAAGTTGTTTATTTTTATTTTCTAAAACAGTGTCCTTGGAAATAAGCACAAGTCTCAGAAATATACCTGAATTGGTAAACCCTTCCAATAGAGCAGGGCTATTCAATTGGCGGACCGCGGTCCGAATCCGGACCTTTCGAGTATTGAAACTTGACTTCTAGCTCCAGAATGGGAAACAGTAGGTGCAGCCATGAGTTGCCAGAAAGCCCATGCCCATTTTACCAACTTTGTTGACTTATCCTCAGTGCTACGTTATTTTCAAACAAAGTAGAAAAAATTTTTGCGCCTTCGGCGCAACTGCACATCTTTAGCATCTGCTAACGGCACCTTTAAAGGACCAACAAACAACACGATCAGCATGGAAAACAGAAAAAAACTTATTCCCCAGTGCTGAAGGTCTCTTTGTCATGCTTCTCTTGTCCACTAAATGTGCCTCTGCAATTAAACTGATCAAGTGTAGTAAAGTTCAAAGCCCAGACAATATCTCGCCAGATACATTCTGAAGCACAGCGGCCCCAAATGTGATACATGGCTTTAAGAATTTTACACTGCCTGCGTGACCTACCAAACAATCCCCACAACATGGCCACCGCCAAAGTTATCTCGGTGCCAAAACCTGGCAAAGTACCTGATAATTGAAAGAGCTTCCAGCCCATATCGCTGCTGAGCGTTTCTTACAACCTTTTCGAGCGGTTACTCTTGAGACGTCTAGAACCTGTTTTTGACCCTTAACTTCCTGACAAACAAGTTGGCTTCAGGCATAGTCAATGTATAACCGATCAAGTGTTTAAATCAACCTATGACGTTGAACACCGTTTCGAAGAAATCAATAAATCCGGTATTGTATTAGCAGATCTTACTGCCACACACGATAGCCAACTGTATGGCACGAAGACCTAACGCCTCACCACCGCCTTGGATTTGCTGTTTCTTCTAAGGACCAAGTTTTCAGAACTGGCTAAAAATAAGAAATGCGCTTTTTTTCACAAAATTGACACAATAAACTACACTAAGTTTATTTTATTTTTGAATTCGATGATTAATGTAGAGTGGGTAGATTAAGAAAAATCTAAGTATTTTTTTGTATTTACAGATAATGAGGGTTTCATTTTTGTCATTGTAAGTCCAAAATTTTACTGAACCTCTGGAAGTACTAAACTTATCCAACTGGACTCCAGTTAAAATTAGTCGAGTAGCTCTGCAATAGAGCAATAGCAGGCTAATGTTGCTTGTGATTTAAGTCTGATTTAAATCGCCTTGTAACCAGGGATGTGGAAGCAGAAGCGAAAGCTGGAAGCGGTCCTTTTCCTGTGGAAGCCGAAGAGGAAGTAGTAGCGCGAAAAATCTACCGCTTCCACATAGGTTATTTGAATTGAAGAATAACTTGGCAAAAAAGTTTTGTCCATTTCCCAATGTGAATTAAACGGTGAAGTTGCACAATAAGTCTGAACGACCGTGTGATATCAGTAGCGCGAAAGAACAAAAAAAACTATAACTAACATCACTGCGTAGTTTTCATTTCTTGCTTAGTTTTCATTTCTTTTCATTTCTTGAGTAGTAGTTGTAACTGCGTAGTTTTCATTTCTTGCATTGTGATGAGACCCTACGTGTTATTTGTCACAATACAATAAGTATCAGCGCAGTTCAAAGCTTTAAATGACAATTCGTTCAGACCTGATAGGTCGAAACAAAGTCACTGTCTGCAGTTTACAATTTGTTCTGTTTCCCACGTGTTAGCTTAGGAAACTGGATGGGTCGGCGCCCAATAAGAAGATTGCATACGATGTTACAATTTGGGGCGAAAAAAACGACGAAAAAAAGTTGTAATGTATGCTGGAATGGTATAGGGCGAACATCAACTTTTGAGGTTATTTTGTCTTCTTTAAAAATTACTTCAAACGATTTAGATACTCGTAGGCACATTAGAAAAATTAACCCTTATGTATTCATTACTACCACTACAGTAAGCTTTGTAATTGCAGCTCAGCCTACAAGGTACAACAGCCTAGGAACTGCCCAAAAACTGTTCAAGGAATGTCGCATTTCAATAGAGTTTTGAATCTTTCTCAATCTTAATTTACCTCTTAAAATTAACGCGAGACTTACAGTATCGATCGAATAATTAAGTATGGTTGCAACTTAATAGCTACGAAAAGATTGGCTTCCACTAAGATACTTTAACCCACGCACTTTTCGATCAAGAACAGAACAATATGTCCACAAATCACTCTACAACTCCGAATTTCAATGAATACAGAACTAAAGCACTTCAATAAATAAATATCAGAGACTTACTTAACTAAAAACCACCAAAATAATCGCTTAATTCCTGTCACAACAATCATCACAGAACAACGCCTTTTTACTACTCTGCTATCCTTCTCTGAACTACACCCTCTCTGAATGAATAAAATCTCGCCGCCTTATATATATGATGGAAAATAATCTAGAAACTGCTAGAACATCACATGACACAAAAAAACACAGTTATTGAATTACGTAATCGGTAATAATAAAAAAAGAAGAAATCTTCGAGAAGAAACAACAATCACCAGAATACGCTGGAAAACTAGGTCACGAAGACAGCCATTGTGACGTCAGAAAAGCGTGTGAATTACAAATCTATTTATACACCCGAAAGAAAAAAGGTCTTTCTTTGAAAGCAGTTTAGCGAGTTTAGGGCTTCAGACAATTTAAATTTACAATTAGAAATGAACACTGCAAAATAAAACAACAGATTACAATAACTACACATATATAAAAACTATTCCTTTAACGCAAATTTACTTATTCCTGACAAGGAATAAGGTCACAAAATTACGTTTGATATTTCAATGTACTGGCTTGCAAATATTTTTGAAAAGTTTTAAAAGGATTATTGATTTTTTCCATCGATATCAAATCCAACATAAGACAAACGGTTTAGAAGTCTGCCCTGTCATCTAGGCTACAGTATAATTTAGGTTTTCAATATGCTTTTATGACTTTTCAATATGCTTTTACAACTTTATATGCAGTATAAATTGCACATTACAATTAACTTAAACTCTATATTCTCTAATAAGCTGTGTAAAATATTGTTATTTGTGTGCTGCATTCCGTTGTCTCGATTTGGAGTTGAACCCGGGCAGACGGCGCTTGATTGAGTTTTTTGTTTGTTCAACGCTGATTCCCAGGCTCTCGTTTTATATCGCACAAGCACTATATTGCCCTAAGCGTGTTTCAATGGTTGATGGTTGTTTTCTTGGTTTTCTGGTTTACATCGCATAGCAATCGGGAGTTATCACCTTGGCGTTAGAAGTTTTTTTTCTCACCAGAATCTCGGCAGCAGTTTGCTATCTAATTGAAGTTGATATCTTAAAGTACAATTGAAACACTTTTTTCTTAGCAGAGTTTGATTGTTATGTCTATTGGTGAATTGTTAAGTTTGAGTGGGCGAAAATAGCAATGAAGTGAAAATAGAACCGGGTAACTTTATAGCTTAAAATATTTGGTAACTGCTTGCGCTGTCGTTCGACATTGAATCTACTGGTTGGTTGTTTACATCCTATAAATTTCCCTAACATTCAAGTCATCTACGATATACGCCAAGTTCCCTCTGATTGTCTGTTTAGCAACGTCGGCAAAGGCAGAAACGCAGGAAGGATTTCGGAATCGATCGACAGATGCGAGTGCGTTTCTGAAAGGGCTAAGGAATTGTAAGAGCTGGTTCGAACCTCGATCTGGCCCGCCGTTGAACCAACTGGTATATTTTACAAGCTAATTATTCGAATTTGAAACCTTACAGAAGCTGCCTACAAATAAGCCTAGATGTTTAGCCTATAAAACAAGGCCAACTACTGGCAATAACAGGTAAACATTAGTACTACTTGTCTTACTTTCACTTCAGATTCATTTGATTACGTTAGTAAAAAAACGTACTTATTGTCTATTTAAAAACTGTGTATTTTATCCATTTTATTGGAAAAAACGATACCTCTCCTCTTCGATTCAATGCAAAAATAGTAAAACCGGTCAGCCACTTTTTGAAAAGCGCAATGTGATGACGTTTGATCGTGTGACTGAAGCATTGAAGTTAATGTATTATTAAGGTCAATCTTTAACCGAAATTCAATTGATATGCAGCAAAAGCCGAAATCGTGATTCAATGCTGAGATCGTTTAAATCCAAATTCAAATCTCATAACCAAAGACAACCAACTGCGATCAGTCTTGCGCTAATTTCTGTAAAGTCATTCACAGTCTTTTAAACCTCGGGTCATTTTAAGTTTGATGAGTTAAATAAGCTCTCGTCCACAATGACCTTTCCTTTTTTGAGATCAGTCTTTTCTCTCCCCAATTATTTTAAGTTTTAGCTTAAATTTAATGGATGAGTGTTACCAATTATTTTAAGAACGATTTGAATCAACTATGGTTTAAGCTTTATTTTCTCGTAAAGAAGGTATTCATAACTTTTACCAATCTTCTCTTTTCACCACAATCAGTAGAATTATTAGAAATTGTATTGACAAATCACCAAAAAATGATTTAAAATGATTCAGAAACAAAATATTGGGGTGCGCCAGCCAAATGCAATTATCGATAACTGACCTTATATCTGCCAAGTTCAATTCAGTGAATACGAGATTTATAATGGCGAGAGCACATAAGATCGCAAAAAACGAGATATAGCTAAGTTAAATGTGGCCGCCCCCTCAAAAAACACCTTTACTTTACCACAGCTAACTTCGACTAACCCAATGATTTTGGCCAGCTGCAATTTTAACATATCATTCCTCGTTGCCGCTATAAAAAAAAGGGGGCAGAGTTTCACAAAGCAATAGTAACAGGCATTTCAATCCCTAAGTAAACAAATGGCATTAATGGGACAATTTCTCAATATAAATGATTTTTCTGCTGTTTACAAACTGTTTCACCAACACAACTAATAAGATAATTCTACAGAAGAAAAACAGGTAATCAGTTTTTTATCATGTCCGCACAATTAATTTTTATCTCAAACAGTAAGTAATTTTTCACACAATGGAAAGAAATAAAGTCTTTGACAGACCTAATTTAGCAACTTAAATACATTATTTACACCCTTCAGATTAATTTACACAAATTTATGCAGAAGACCATTTTTGTGATTCTAACAATGACCTGACAATTTAACAATGTTTGTCTATCGTAAAAGTGACACCAGAAAATATTTTGCATGTATTAACTCATATTTTTAATCTTTTCTTCGTTTTAGGAAAGTTTATTAACGCATTTAAAAAGTAGAAGTAATACCGGTGCACAAAAAAGGAAACAAAGCCGATGTAAATAATTACTGTCCAATCAGTTTGTTTCTTGTGATTTCTAAGAGTTTGGAGAAAATTGTGTATAAAAGACTATTTTCTTTTTTAAATCGATTAAGTTTCTTTTACCAACACCAATTAGGATTTGGAAAAAAATCATTCTTCCCACAACTCTTACTATTATGATTGAAAACATTACAAGAGCGTTTGCAGATAAAAAATTTGTTAAAGATGTTTTTTTTAATCTTTCTAAAGCTTTTGATACTATTGATCAAAGCATTTTACTTTTCAAATTGCATCATCATAGAATCAGAGAATTACCTCACGATTGGTATACCAGTTATTTAAGTAATCGTTCTACCCAAACAGAAGCAAATGGAAAACTTTCATCTCCTCTGCTAGTTTATTTAGTGTTCCTCAAGGCTCAATACTAGGTCCGTTGCTATTTTCAATATACGTTGATGACCTTCCCAATTGCATGAAGGCTAAGCTATAATGTCTGCAAATGACAAAAATTAAATTCTTAATGGTGATTCATACAGTAAACTTCAGGAAAAGATGAGTGAGCAATTACAAAAAGTCGATTCTTGGCTCACTGCAAATAGATTACTTTTAAACACTAAAAAGAGTAAATACATAACATTTAAAATCCTCAGTAGCAAGCCTCCCCCATTCAAACTAAACATCAACACAAAAGACTCTACAATAGAATGAGTAACCTCAATATTTAGGGATTATTATTCACGAACACCTAACTTGGAAGCTACAAACTCGAATGGAGCAGCTGTTGAATAAACTTAGGATAAGCTATTGCGTATTAAAAAAAATCAAACCCTTTCTTAGCCTCAAATCACTCCAAATGCTTTACTACACCATTGTTCAAAGTCACTTCCAATTATCTATTTCATCACGGTGCTTCAGTAATAAAACCTTGATTCATAAACTTCAAACCACAACAAATAAAATAATTCGCTTAGTAATCACATCAAAACATGAAAGAGATATCACAAAAGTTTTAAAACAATGTAATGTTCTTACAATTGAACAAACAGCTGTTACAAATTCTCAAACAACGACGATTTGCGCACAAGTTCCTGGGAGGAACTCCAAGGCCTTCGCTTCTTCTTCAAACACAATGACTAAATAAAAACTTCTTTATTGCAGGAACTCAGTAACAGAAAATATAAATTCAAAAACGCAGTTAAATTAAATTCTAAATTGATAAAAAGAAAGAGTAAAATTTCACCAAGGGCTTCTTCAAATTACAACGGAATGCAGAAACAAAATTCAACTTCATGCAGCAACAAAATTAAGCAACTGACTAAAAATCCAAAGCGTTACTATTTACTTTACCGTTTGGAACGGGAGGCCAGCGAATTAGAATGCAAATCTTGCCCGGTTATAGGCAAAAAACGTCCGAGAGTTGCATTCCAATCTCAAGCTGCCAAATGCCAAACAGAAAATACAAGGCGTTCGAGAACAAAGGGGCGCCAACTCAGTTCAGCCACGGAAATAAAAATAAATGTTTTTTCTTTCCGCAGCCGATTCTGTAACAACAGCACAACTAGAACTATCTAAAATTTATGCATCAGTATTTTAATAATAAACTCCTAGGTGCATTTACTTACTTCTTTCAACAAAATCTCCGAATAGAAACATAAGGCAGATCACGATCATAAGTATCCTCGTTTCCACAATTTTGCAGTTTAAAATTGTCCCAATAATTTTTCAAATATAAAGATCCTGTCCAAATGGATTAGAATTCCTGCGCACCGAGACAAACCAAATCAATAGAATATTTTGTTGAACAACTCAAACTGTTTTTTATTGCTCTCTAATTGCCTGGTAAATCAAAAAAGATGCTTTTATAAAACAACTTTTGAATCGTTTTGTTCGCTTTTTTTGTCTTCAGACAGAATCTAAGAAGTTGAAAAGATGAAGCAAGAATTCAATAACTAAACAAAAATCAAACAAGAAGAAACCTGCGTGAAATCTCCGAAGGTTGTGACAGTTAAATGAGAACACCGAACCACGATCGAACGATCAATTCAAAAGGAAGATGAACTAGCGAAACTTTATCATTGCATATCACTTTAGGCAAACAAGTTGTTTTCATTTTTTAAGGTCACTTTGCATCAAATTAATTAATTAATTGAGTTGATTAAATTTTATGCAAATAATCTAATTGGCGATATCGTACCAGTGCTTACTGCCCACAATAACTTTTTTTTCCCTTTAGCTTACAATTCAAAATGCTTAATCTAGTCCTAAGTGTATGACTAAAAACTACAACCGGCGACAGAGCTTATGTACCTTGAGACACAAAAGAGCTGTTTTTTAGCTTTCGTCGCTCCCAGGTCACCCTTGAGCAAGGTGTATCACCTGACAGCCTTCCCCGTTAGGGTTACAACATGACAATTTTTAATTTTTTAATGTATTTTGCAGTACCTTGTTCATAATGTATCTGCTTTTTTGTGAGGGTGTTTTTATTTGGCTGCTACCTTACAGGTGCGATGGCCATGCCACTATCTTCAAATTTAAACAAAAGTTTTTTCATGTGCACGCACAACGTATATCGTTTTGGCATCGTCTTGTTTATTGTCTATAGGAAGGCTGAATATGACGTCACATATTTGACACCAGAAAAAGTGGCTGACCAAAAGCTGTAATTTATGCTGGAGAGGTATAGGGCAAATACCAACTTTTGGGTTTAGTTTGAAATCTACTGAAAAATTCATTAAAAATTGGAATGAACTGTTGGTAGTTGGATCCTCGGAAACAAATAAATTTATCAAAGGCAATTTGGTTGAGATTAGGTAAGATTAGATTTTTCAGTTGGCTAGTCTAAGCTTAGTACTGTGTGCCAATTAAAAAAAAATTGCCGCTAAGAGAAGTGCCATCTAAATACCATTTGCTCCTCAGTTAAAAGTAATCTTATAACAATTAAATACTTGTCGGCACATTAGTAAAAACAACCATTACTTCATCATTACTACCGGTATCGTAAGCTTGCCGGCGAGCCTGCTTGCTGTGTCCTTGGGCAAGTCACTTAACAGAATGCCTCCATTTTATGTGGCAAACAGGTGGTGGGGCCAAGCGGTCTACCCGTCGTGGTGGCCCAGTCTAACGAAAGACATGCAAACAAAGCATGAGCTCATAGGCATAAATGAATGAATCGGTACTGTAAGTTTTTAAAGTACCGTACCCTTGGCCCAGCAGCCTAGGCAATAGCCCCAAAAATTGTTCAAGGACACAAAATTACGTCTGTTATATCAATACTACTGGTCTGCAAGTATTACTGACACAAAACTTAAAAAAAATTACTGATTTTATTCATCAATAGCTAATCCATCATATGACAAACGGTATAGAAGTCTGCCCTGTCATTTATCCTACAGTATAATTTAAGTTTTCAGCTTTTCAGTATGCTTATGCAACTAAATATACTGTATAAGTTACACATTACATTTAGCTTGAACTCAGCATTCCCAAATACGCTGATTAATCTAATCTGAAATCCTCACACAAGCTGGCTACAAACAAACCTGTATGCTTAGCCCAGCTATTAGCAATAACAAGCAAACCTTAGCATCTCTTACCTTACTTGAACTTCAGATTCATTCCTTAACATCATTAAAACAACATATTTAACCTTCATTTCACAATTGTCACGTTTATTCATTTAATTTGCAAAAAACGATATCATTCCTATTCGATTTAACTCTTTTGCTCCCGCGTGAAAAGCGAAAAAAAATGTCCGTAAGGTGGCAGCGCGAAAAACTGTCATAATCAATCATAATTAATCATAATTATGTACCTCAAGTTTGTTTGTAAATCATTACTCAGCTGTCTACTTCTACATTAAGTGTGATATATCGTTGAAATCTACATTTCTTGAGGATTTCAAATAAAAAAAAAAATTTTTTTTGAATATGCAAATTTTATGCAAATGAACCCCCCAACTGGGGGGTAGTTGTCTTCAAAATTAAAGAGGTACCCTCAACTCAAAGATCACTACAGATTTAATTTTCAACCAATTTTTTTAGAAATGGTCGCAAAAGGATGCTAAGGAAATAAGCTTTCAAGGTACATCAATCAAAACTTACCTAAGAGCCTAGGTTTTCTACAATTTGCAATTTTCTGAGACAAATGACCTTTTTTTTGACCGGTACCGACCGGTACCAAATTTTGGTAGTTAAATTCAGTACCTAAAATATGATCAGTTATTATCTGCTAGAGGTTAGCCTAAACCAGGGGTTCCCAAACTGTGGGCCATGGCCCAGTAGTAGGCCATGAGACCATTTTCAGTGAGCCACAGGGCTATTTCCGTGGTAGAATCTGTTTGTCACAAGTCGGCCTTTTTGGCAACCAGTAGGCCTTAAGTTAAGGCTTGCCGGTTAAGGCAATGTCTAGTGAAGGCTTAACTAGACATGGACAAAAATCCCCTGGATAATAATTGTACGCATTGTTTTGACACAATGAGGTTTCAACAGTTGCTTTGTCTGGAAACCTTGGGCTCGACTGTAATTTTATTGTCATTGTATTCAGAGCAGGTTATACAGGGTGGGCCGTAAGTCGCGCACCAAAACATTTAAGACACTTTTGATTATATAAACGTTATTTTATTTAAAACAAGCTTATTTAAGGAACTGATGACACGTTATACACGCTGATACAATCACAAATGCTCAAAATGATCATAAATACTAACTCAACTCGCTCGTTTATTGTTAAAGGCATATCTAAAAATTGAAGAAAAAAAATTTCAATGCAAATCATACCTAAAAAAACTTTGATTATAATTAAATTTGACAGATATAATGACTGATGCATTCAAACAATGGTAAATTACTCTTTGAAAGAACATTTATTATACATCAAAAGAAAGGAAAAGATACTCTAACTCATTAATTTTACATTGTTTCACATCACACTCCACGTAATTTCTTGGTGTGCGACTAACGGCCCACCCTGTATTATTACTAAAGACACTGCAAATAGTTCAATGGCTAAAAGGAAGTACAATGACAGCTACATAAAATTTGGATTTACTTCACTGAATGATCAAGGAATAGAAAAATGGCAATGTGTTGTGTGCTACCGTGTGTTAAGTAATGAGTCGTTGAGGCCAAGTAAATTAAGCAATCAACTGAATACAAGTCATCCTGAGCTAAAAGACAGAAACATGGAGTATATGGAGTATTTTAAGAGATTGGAATCCAACTGCAAATGTCAAAGACTCGACGGTTCTGGCAGCTTTCAACAAACCGATCAGAAACTCACCGAACCCTGTTTTGTTGGTAGCCAAATAATAGGCAGGCAGAAAAAACCTCATAATATTGGTGAAACTGTGATTAAGCCTAGTGCACTAGCCATTGCTAGAATTGTACTGGACGAGAAGTATGAGATGAAGCTTCAAAGTATTCCTATATCTGATAACACAGTAAAGAGACGAATTGCGTTAATGTCAAAAGACATAAAGGAATAAATAATCACTGAAAGAAAAGATATATCTCTTTTTGGTCTGTTTTCCTTCCAAATCGATGAGTCTGTTGATGTGGCTTCAGTCTCTCAACTCATGGTTTTCGTTCGATACGCAGTTAGCACATCTATAAAGAAAGAATTACTTTTTTGTAGCGCTCTGGACACCAATACAAAGGCGTCAGATGTAATGGAAAAGGTAGACCACGTTTTTTAATGAAAATGGAATTGCCTGGAAAAATTTATGTGGTGTGTCCACTGATGGAGCCCCAGCGATGCTTGGGTCCAAAAGTGGATTTCGAGCATTTGTGCAAAAGAAGACATCTAACGTTTTGTTCACTCATTGCTTCATTCACAGGGAAGCTTTTGCTTCCAAAACTTTACCGTGTGGACTGCAAGATGTACTTAAAGTTACTATCAAATTAGTAAAAAATAGCGCTTTACACACACGTTTATTCAGACAACTTTGCAAAGATATGGGATTCGAGCATATAAATCTTTTGTATTACACAAAGGTCCGGTGGCTTTGTAAAGGAAACGTTTTATCCAGAGTTTTTGAGCTCCGTGATGAGCTGAAAATTTTTTAAATGTTGTAAAACCTGAGTTAGTAGTTCACTTTTCTGATTCAAAATTCACTGCTTGTTTGGCGTACTTGGTAGACATCTTTGATTCTTTGAACACTCTAAATGTGAAAATGCAAGGGAAAGAAAAAAATATTATTCACTGCGTGGATTTGATTAATGGGTTTATTGAGAAATTGTCAAACTGAAGACGTAAAGTACAGAAAGGTAATTTTGCACTGTTTACCACTTTGGTTGATATCTCCCATTTGGACTATGAGCTAAAGACCAATGTTGCTCAACATCTCGAAAAACTGGAATATGAATTCCGATCATACTTTCCCGAACTTAGTAGAAATGACCTGTCACTTGCAAAAGATCCCTTTCGACTTTCCTCCGAGAAAGTACAAGACGAACTGCAGGATCAATTTATTGACATGAAAAACGACTCCAGCAGTCAAGATGTGTTTGAAGCTTTCCCAGTCACGGATTTCTGGCTAAGAATGGCATCGTCGTATCCAGAAATAAGCAAAACTGCTCCAAAAAAATTATTGCCATTCAGATCTACATGGCTATGTAAATCTGCTTTTTCAACACTTTTCAATGTGAAGACCAAGCAGCGGAACCGTCTTGAAGTTGAACAAGATGTTCAGAGACATAAACATAAACAGAGCCAAGAATTAAGAATCTTGTAGCAAAAGTGCAGTCACATTCATCTCATTGAAAAAATAAAAAGCTAGCAAACATTTTGTTTAGTTTTGGGTTACAGTTTCATAGTTAATCCTTTATGTTCATACAGTTCGTTACTTTCGTGCTATTAATCCGTAGTGAGCCACGAACCATTTTTAAATAAATATTTGGGCCACGAATCATAAAAGTTTGGGAACCCCTGGCCTAAACCATGTAACATTATATATTTTTGAACAGGGAATTTCTTCAAGATTCAGAAAATATCAAGTGTAAATAGAATATGCTGTCACTGACATCGAAACAGAAGCTTGTTTACACCCTTCCCATTTCTTGAGAAACAAGGGGGATACAGCAAATTTTGATTTACGAAAGCCAAACTTGTGCTAGCTTTTAAACTTTTATTTCCCTTCTTGTCTCCTTAGAAATTTGATACAAAATGACAACTTTATTGGTAAAACATTTGCAATTTATTTTATCTTTTTATAGGATGTAGTTTTTCTAAAACTTATAATTTAGTGAAGGTAAGTCGAAAAATTTTGGGGGGTTTTGAACTGACATGATGTACAGTACTCATTTTTGATCAGTAAATATCATATACCACTTAGTCTAGACTATTTAAAGTTATATATTGCTGGAAAGCAAATTTCATAAGCTTTCAAATGAGACCGGTATTTAGCAACATATCATATACTTTACGCACTAAATTTACTTTTATCTACTTACCATTCAAATTTGTTTGGGGGGGTTTTGAGACCCCTAAAATATTTGGAAATTTATAAACGTAAAATTTATTATTATTGCTTGAAATTTTGTCAAATGATGCCCCAAGAGAGTAGTTTTCAGACTGTGTTAATGATAAAGGGTTTGGTGTTGTGGTAAAGATGTAATCTCAATTTGATTTTAGTGTAGTTGGCACGTGCTGAGAATTTGGCCGCTTTTGTCGTCTGCAACTGGGTTCTTGGTATTTTTAACCGTTTTTGGGTATAAAAAGTCAAGAATTAGGGCACAAATTATACATCTTCCGATGCGTGAGTAAATAAGCGTGATCTTTTGAAAATTTTATGAAAATCGGATAAAAAATAAAGTCACAAATCGATTTTTTATTAAACTAATTTTGTAACTGAATTTAAAAAAATTTGAGGTAAACACTGAAAACACGAGATCATCAATCGATGATCGCGGGAGCGAAAGAGTTAATGGTCGGCCACTTTTTTTCGAAAGCGCATTTTGATGACGTTTGATCACGTGCGTGCAACCTCCTATTGCTGTCAAGTCTTTTTTGGCTGATTTGGGCAAAAATAAAATGATTGATTGATTGATTGAGACTTCTTTTTTGGAAGACCAACGCTTGATAGCTATTATAGAAAAGACCTCCACCATTAAGCTGGGGAATCGAGTTTCGATTGCACGTCGGGGTCATCAAAATGTGGGGATTTAGTTTCTGTATTGCTGTAGAGTTCCCACAGCACGTTTGACTCCAAAGAACGAAAATATTTCACATCATAAACACAACGTTGGAAGCACGAATATTGATTTAAATTGAAATCGAAGTTGAATCGAAGGAATTGAAATAACAATGCCTCTTTTCATAGGCTCATTTATTAGGTCACTTCGCCGTACGTCAAACGGAACCACGCCTGGCCATACGGCTTTGTCATCCAGAATTGTTGCATCATGAAAGGTAGCTATGTGTGTTCTTTTATGACCAGTTTGTAGACCAACAAATGATTTTGATATTGAGGCCAACGAATGATTTACAACAACGATATACAGTTCAGTAACGAGCTTACGAACAGAACGAGAATGTTGTGAACCATCAACATGATTTCAGCAAAACATCAATGATCCAAAGTCGGTATCTCACAAGGTCGCCATAAGTTCAACTGCGTCTATGTTTTCACCACCATGATGCTGAGATTTTCCTGTGACAAGAAAACAAAAATCTACCGCAAAAAGTAGGAGTGCGCTTAATATCCGGTAACTATTTCACATCCGGCGCTCTTTTTACCTAACTGGTATCTGGGCAGACAAAAAATGATTCCCAACTCGATGAAAACCAGCAAGGAACTATTCAATCCAGACGTTTACTTATCAGGTCCAGACGTATATTGATTTGGCGCAGACGTTTATTTGACGATCATCTTTGCAAAATGCAACGCTAATAGGATCCAATAATCAAAGACAACTAAATTTTATGGCAACACTTTGCGTTGTTATTGGCGGAAAAATTCAATAGGTTGTTAGTTGTTACTTGCAAATTGACTTACAATTTTATACTGGGGTCCGATTTGAGAGAAAACTTCCTCATTTGGCAATACTTGATCTTAAGATTATTAAGTGATGAAATTTTGGAGGAAATGATCGAAATAAGAAGGAAATGAAAAATTACTAAAAAGTACTAAAAAAGGAAAAATTACCGCTTGTTACATTCGAGTGAAGGAATTCTAGTAAAGAAAAACGTTTTCATATTCGCTGTTCTCTTAATTTTACAGAAAAAAGAGTTTTGCTGCCTGTCCAGTAATTTAAGATAGTCTTTTTTCTTGCCTGCCTAACAAGGCGACATAGGTCTGAATAGTTATTTTCGATAGCTTGAGATTCATGATTGTTGGTATGTTCAAGGTAGAGGCAAGCAAAAGCCGACCAAAAATAAATAAGCTATGCAAGTTAAGCTATTAACTTTAACCATGTAAACGGCTCTATACAGTATGCATTTTTGTTCGCTTTTTTCTTTTATGTGTTTTTGTGTAAAAAAACTTTTATCTGCTTGGATATTTAGGCTATAGGTTGTTTTGCAGCATATGTGGTGGTAGTCCACATCCGATTTTGTTTGTATCTTGCTCTCACACAACCAGCTACCGGTATCAGATCTACTGTGTGATACCAAATAAACCATAAATACCTGTACAAAATATGCATGATAGCAAAAAGTGTACAACAGCAGACAAAAAAAGTAGACCTGTAGACTGTGGAAAGCTGCCTTTTGTTTAGCTTTTTATTGAGAGCATAAATCTTTGCTATAATAACTGTGCTTTTCAAATAGGCAGTGGCTATTTCGCCGTCGACGGCAATTTGCCCTTGGAATCTATTTTGCCGTGATCATTCACGTGTGTTTATATAGCCAAATTTGCTATTATCGCATCAGTGACTCTGTGGTGTAGTGGATAGAGCGCTGGTCTTGAGATGCCAAGGTATCGGGTTCGAATCTCAGCTGGCCAGGGCTTTAAAAGAAAGGCAGTGTACACTGAAGGGAAAGGCCCGGTATGTAAATGTACGGGGCAGTGTACACTGCAAGGGAGTGTGCAGGGTGGGGGATAGAAACCTGGGGGTGCAAAATTTTTTTTTTTGGTTTTTTAAATTGACCAATCAGAGACGACCAAAAGTCACATGTTTAGTACGTCATTAAGATTGACCAATCACAAACAACTCACGGCAAAATAGTCTCTGAGGGTAAATTGCCGTCGACGGCAAAATAGCCACTGCCTTTCAAATATGCTTAGGCTACTGTGCAGTGTGTGTGAGTTATTTTTCTTTTTGTTTGGTGGTGCTTCTCTGCTTATTTTTAAGGCAGTGGCTAATTTGCCGTCGACTGCAATTTGCCTTTGGAATCTATTTTGCTGTAATCATTCATGTGTGTTTATATAGCCATATTTGCTATAATCATGCCAGTGACACTGTGGTGTAGTGGATAGTGCGGTGGTCTTGAGATACCATGGTTGCGGGTTCAAACCTCAGCTGGCAGGGCATTAAAAGAAAGGCAGTGTACACTGTTGGGGCAGGCCCGGTATGTAAACGTATGGGGCAGTGTACACTGAAGTGAGTGTACAGGGTGGGGGATAGAGACCTGGGGGTGCAAAATATTTTAAATTGGTTTTTAAAATTGACCAATCAGAAACGACCAAAAGTCACATGTTTAGTACGTTATTTAGATTGACCAATCACAAATAACTCACGGCAAAATAGTCTCTGAGGGTAAATTGCTGTCGATGGCGAAATAGCCACTGCCTGTTTTTAAGGCAGTGGCTACAGTGCCAGCACTGGTACTTAAGTTTCAGACAACAAAATGCCAGTCAACCAATCTGATTGGTTGCATTTAACACGTAATACATTTTTAATACAAATTCAAAGTCAAATTCAAACCCTATTCCTAACTGTAATTCTAACTATAGTACAAAAATTGCTGCAGTGCTTTTTCCAAGCAATTTGTTTCTAACTCCACTAAAACGAACAAAGCAGCCCAGCCAAGAACTGAACCCCAGATCATACTATTCAGTCTTTACCACCCTAACCACTACACCACAGTGACATTGCCGAAAATTTGTCTAATGAGTTTATTTAAAGGAAGTGCAGTTTACTGGCATTTTAGTGTCTGACACTAAAATTACTGGTACCAGCACTCTAGCCACTACCTATTTTTAATTCCAGTATTCACACCATGCTGCAGTGCTATTTTACTATTTATTTTTGATGGCAGTGTTTTCATAAGTGTTGAGTTGTTAAAGCTACATGATTTAGTCAACTTTTGCATTTTAGGTGACATGCAAGTTTTTTACCAAAGTGTAAAAAAATAATTTTTGAATGATTTTTTTAGAAAAAAGTGTGTGAGAAAATTAAGAAAGAAATTTAGTTTTGAAATAGGAAATAGAGGAAATACCATAATTTCCTGAAGTGATCTGGTGATGGAAGCAGAAAAATTATTTGTGAAAGTGCTGGATGTACTCAAAAATATTTAATCCAAAGTTGTGTGAAGATTAAGTAGCTTTGATTCAACTGTTATCTATAGCTATACTGAGAATAGATTAAAGAAACTGAGTCAGTGTTGCTGCTTTTGATGATTTTATCTTAAGTTTCATGATGAGTTTCAGTTTATTTGCTTAGGTCAACACTTCCACACCACAAGAAGCAAAGAAAATCAAGCAAATTGGTTTCTGTTGATTATGTTGACAGAAGTCCACAAATTGAGAATGCAGTCTTTCAGTCAATTGAAGCGATTGCAAGGTGATTTGTTTGTATGCAGAAGCAAGATTTACATGTAAATGATCTAATCTGTTTCAACCCATCAAATCCAGTCTTATTAAGTGTGAATATTACACCCCCCATGCAATAATTATATGTTATAAGCACAACTTTTCAAACCATGTGTGGAATGCCTTGAACTCTGGGGCAGTTGCTGCTCCAAAAGGTCTTCTTGGTCCTCCTTCTTGTCTTTGATATCCTTCACAAAGTCATCATAAATGGAACTTGCCTTTTGCAGAACAATGGCTTCTGTCACTGTATCTCCTGCAACTTCCTATTGTTTAATCCACAAAATAAGAAGCCTCTCCCTCTCGTCGTTTGGATAAATTCTTTGTGATCATTGAAGGTTTCCTACCATATTCCCTGGCGATAGCAATCACGTGCATGCCATTTTTCTGTTTGGCTATAATTTCCAACTTTGTTTCCATTGTGATCATTCTTTTTTTTTCACCACCACTGGTACTTGTTTTTTTTGGACCCGTGATGATATTTAGTACAGAACAGTATTAACTCTTTCGCCACCACGATCATCAATTGATGATTTTTGTGTCTACACCCTTTCGCTTCCACGAGATCATCAGTTGATGATTTTTTTTCAAAAGTTGAAAAAATCAGTTTACTTTAAAATTGATTTGTGACTTTACTTCTCAACCGATTTCAACAATCTTTTTTTAAATTAAAGGTTATTTCAAGGCAATTTTGATGATGTTTTACATTTGTCTTAACTATTTGTTTTTATTCTGAAAAAATTGACCTATATTACCTGTAGTCAAATTTTTTATTCCCCTAAAATTTGGTAATGTTGTACAAACAGATAAATTTAATACATAAACAATGTAATAACCTGACAACTGTTAATATATTTAGAAAACTCAGGAAATTAGCTTTTCAGCAATATATAATTTTAAATAGTTGAGACTTGGAATTACTTTATAATGGCTGATAAAGAAATAGTAGGCATACACAATTTCTCATTTTTTGTTGAAAAATTTTTCAATGGTACTTCAGAAAATCGTAATTTGTAGAAAAACTAATTCCTTTGGTACATTTTGGCTATTTTTCCTGATATCCATGGTATCCGTCAAACAGATTGCTAATACATAATGCTTGTTCCACTGACGCAAGTGTTAGATTACACTGCAGTGCAGGACTATTTAGTTACGACTTTGCTCTTGGAATCGATTTTGCCAAGAGTAACCAGCCAGTTGGTTTTATCAACTTTAAAAAATTTATAGCAGGACCCATAGCTGCAGAGACACATCAAGCAACTTTGGTTCGTATTATATTAAAACTATGCTTTAGCTATCAACATTTTGGATTCCCGGGAAACTTTGCATTTTATCCAGGCCCGCTGATGAAATTGGCAAATTTCGTAGGCCTAGTCTGTTTTCAATACTGGTCGAAAACACTTAAGATTTGGATTTTTGAGCTTCACAAAATTGCAATTTGTAGAAAAACTAATTCCTTTGGTACATTTTGGCTATTTTTGCTGATAACCATGGTTATTTAGCTGTCTGAATCTAAGTTTTCAGCAAGATTTTTCAAAAAATGAAGTCTGTGGAATTTTTGATAGATAGCTGACTCTAAAAACATTGAAAGCAAAAAAATTGGCAATCCATCTACAAAAAAGGTAGGGAAATCAACATCTTTAGTCCTGTATAATCTTTAGCAACAAAATTTTTCTCAAACTATAAATCATCTGAAAGTTTAAGAAATTTCCTTTGCAAAAATATATATTGTTACATGGTTTAGGCTAGGAGTTATTCTGAGGATTGATAAAACATGATACCTATAGTTATCTTTAGTACTGCCCCAAAACACTCAAAATTTGATAGCTGGACTTCAGAAAAAGCAAGTGACACAAAAAGTACTTCCTTTCCAAATTTAAAATCATGTTTATGCATTTACATAACTCATTTTTGCAAAACACCTTTTATAGATTTTGCAAGGTAGGGTACTCCGGGTGAAAATCTGGTTCTGCCAACTAAAAAAGAGGGGTGTAAAAATGGTCCTGTTTCATCTTTAGCAATAAAATATTAGTTTTAAGTTTTATATTATCTGAAAGTTGAAGAAATTTCCTTTTCAAAAATATATCATAATACATATTTTAGGCTAAGTTTTGATTGGTAAAAAGGCTAGCTTACATGATAAACTCAAAATTATCTTTGATACTGGCCAAAAACCCCCCAATTTTGGTGCTAGACCTCATAAAATTGTGAATAAAGTACACCTTTTAAAAATCTTAAAACATTTTTAATAAATGATGCAATTTTTTTACCATGTTGTATCAAGTTACCCAGGAGAAAATGCAAACAAAGCACTTTTTATATACTTTGACAGGCGGGCTATAATCAATCAAAATTAGCTTTCTCTTAGCACAAAGAAGGTGGGAAAGAGTAGCTTATGTTTCACTTTAAGCAAGAAAATAATCTATTTAAACTGCATATCATTTGAATCAGGAAGAACCATTTGAATCAGGAAGAACCATTTGAATCAGGAAGAACCATTTGAATCAGGAAGAACCAGTCTTCTCAAAGATAAGCGGTATTAGGTGGTGTAAGCAAAGAGTTAGTATATAATGATTGATGAAAAGGGTAGTTGCAGTAGATTCCAGGACCCCCAAAAAGGCCTAAAATTTTGCTGCTGGGTAGGGATGGGCAATACAGAATAATATACTATTCTAGAATAGTTAAACCGAATTCAGAATCCGAATCCTTTTTGGCAATTAGCACAATCAACATGAAAGCATTTATTACAAGTTTACAACAACAAAAGCACAATCAGAGAACGAGTTTATTGCAGTGCAATCAAATTATGTCTGCACGTGTGTGCATCATGAGAAAACAGACGCATTCGATCAACGTTTGTGTGTGCGAGTTAATTTTTGTATCATTGCATGCAATTGATACTTTTACAAAAAGAATATCTGTGAACAAGCAACGTGATAAAGCTTGCAAGCAGGATACTAACCGAATCCTATTGGATTCGGATAGTTCGAGATTCGAATCCTTTAGATTCGGTATTCTGAATTGCTCATCCCTACTGCTGGGCTTCAAAAAAATTAGAAATAGTACAAAAAATTTGTCCTTTGGTAATTTTTGACATTTTACCTCAAAAAGTATCATTCTTTTACATCATCTAGCAGCCATTTTCAAAAAAATTCATCCACACGCAAGGTCTAAAATACCTTTTGAACTTGGGGTAACATTGGTTTTCCCCACCAAAAAAAGAAGGGCGTAAAGATGTTTTTGTTTCATTTTGAGTCATAAAGCATTGTTTTTAGATTGCCTATCATGCTAACTGGGATAAAATTTCCTTTCCAAAAATATATTACACTACATAGTTTATTTACCGTAAATACCCACGGATAGGACGATACCATGTACAGGATGCAGTGGATATTTGACCCTAAAAATAATGGAAAAAACTTAAAAAAGTATCCATGGATAAGACACACCTGGGTTTTTAGGTCAACTTCTTAAGAAAAAAAATGTGTCCTATACGCGGGTATTTACGGTAATCTTGATTTCATTTTGGTTGATCAAAAACACAGTTCCAAAACACATCTTTTTGTTGTAGCCCAAAAAGATCTTGAAATATCTGTGGCTGTGGGTCTCAAAAAAGTAACAATTGTAGGAAAACTAAGTAACTTGGTGCATTTTGGCTATTTTTTCTTGAAAGCATGGTTCTTTAGCATGATGTGTCTAAATTTTCGAAAAGATACATCAAAAAATGAAGTCTAGAATTTTTTTAAGCTATAGTACCTTATTTTAAAGATAATTTACTCCCCCAAAAAGGAGGGGGTTAATTTGCATAAATTATATTTATGGGCAAAAAAATTTTTTTGGGGGACAGCATATTTTAAATCACAATGAAATTTTCTTTTCAGCGATATAACATCATCAATATAATAGCCAATGGCCTACAACCAGTGAATGATAAAGGTAAACATAATTAATGGTTTTTTTATGCAAATTAGCCATTTTTGCATCTGCTACAAAGAACTCGAGGACTGCTTTGCGTGAACGAAAGAGTTAAATTGCACAGATTCACAACGATTACAGACGTGCACAAAACACATAACAATGAATGTGACCAATTTCTAGGGCTGCAAAACAACAAAGAAAGGTCCTGACACTTGTCATAAAAGACAGCAGGCAGCAGTTGTCAGGAGATAGCCAATGGGAGAGCAGCTAGTGTGGTGCTACATTCAAGACAACCAGTGGTAGGGCATCACTCCTGGCTGGTGGTAGGTCACTGCACTGTATTCATGATCAAACAAGCTCTCACATGATGCAAACAGGCAATCCTGGAAACCTACAATACTTTTACATCATAAAACCTAAGGTAGTAGGCACACATTTTAAAAAATTGCTCATTTGTATATCAAATATTACTCTGCTTGTATGCCAAAATATTTGTAGCCAGAAGCAATCATATCCCGAGGTATCACTGCACTAACAGAAGAAAAAATCAACCTTTGTTAGTGAAAACACATGCATATACCTGGCATAGCTAATAACACACATACTTGTATGTATTATTTTGATTTAATGCCAATTGCTATCTTAGTTCTTTTTGGTTATGGAGTAAAGCCTGAGCCTACTGATCAAAATCACTCAAATACTTTTTTGCATTCTGTCATTACATGACTGTTAAGTTTATATTTTTTTAAATGTTGGGGTGAAGCAGGGTAATTATGCCCACTAGTTTTTTTATTACCGTGTTTCCTTGATAATAAGACCTACCCGCAAAATAAGACCTAGCGTGATTTTTGAGGATGATTTTAATGTAAGCCCTACCCTTAAAATAAGCCCTAGTTGAGAGCGGCAGAAAGACGAAAGAGTCAAACATTCTTTTTTTATATTTATTCAAACTGCTTTAATGCAGTGTATGCCATCCTTTTCAAAAAATCTTTTTTTGGCAAGCAAAAATAATGACGATACAAAAACTAACAAACTTGTTCTTGAATAAATTGTTGTTAATGAGTTTCTGAATAAAAAACATGTTAATGGCAAGTAAATGTAGATCTTTTTTCGTAATTTCTGTTTATTTAAAATCTTGTAATTTTTACTTTGTAACTTCATTTTTTGATAAGCCCTAGTGCCATATTTTGGAGTAAAAATTAATATAAGCCCTGTCTTATTATCGGGGAAACACGGTAGTTATTTTTCCATATAAACAATCATGATTACACCTCTCCAAATTTTACAAAAAAGTAGGTATTACTGTTTTAAAACTTTTGTTTACTTTATATATTTTTTCAGCTTACCTTGAAAAAAGTGAAAACGTCATGAAATGTTTTTACTTGTAATGGAGCTTAGTTATGTAAATGACCTGACTTCATTTCAGAGATTTTTAAAAATTGACTCAGATGCAATAATTTCTGAAAAGTAAGAAATTCTAGCCACTGATATAATATCAAACAAAACGATGTATTATTCAGTTATGCAAGACTCGTTCATACGAATCAAAGTAATATGACAGGCATATAATAAGAGCTCACTGCAGGAGCAGTTTGATCTTAAAAAATTGTATATTAGCAGTCAAATCAGTGGAAGACTTAAAAAATGGCCATAATTACCTCACTTTACTCTATTAAACAACACAATTTTAGTGAAGTAAGCACTCTGTTTCATTCTACTGATCCAAAAATTTAAGCATTTTTTGCTAATTGATGTATTGGTTCTTACAAAAACGTAACTGTATTTAGTTTCATGGTTATGCTGGATGTCATGATAAAAGAAACAACTCTAAGATGTGATAAATTGTTAGTATGATGATATTACATAAAAAATGGCTGTTTTCATAGCAACAGTCTATATCTTCAAATTTGAGAATATTAAGCTTGTGATGAAAAGAGGACAACACTAAAACATGGAAATTTATAGAATTATGGAAATATGGACATTATTAGATTATTGAATTATGGAATCACTGAAAGAAATCCAAATTAACATGAAATTTTGGAAATTCTTTTGTAAAAAGTTACTGTTACTTCAAAAAATTACTGACTTATAGAAATATAGAAAAACTACCAACTAAACAAGTTTGAAAATCGCTGTAATACAAAAATTCTTGGAGGTTGATAAAGCTATAAGTATAGCCATGCAGTTGGTTAAAATTAAGTAATTGAGTTGGGTTGAGCAAATTATTTCTGTAATTTAATTAGAATTTTTTCGTAAGAATTTCTGCAGTTGCATAAATTTCTATATTTTAGTGGTGTCTTAAAAAGGGGTTGAGTGAGCTCAACACTACTTATTCAAATATCTCTTTTTGAAGTAAGGGTTCACAATTTGTAGAAAGTCTATTTTTTCCAGAAAAGATACAATATTTAGGGTAAGAATATTATTATAAAGCCATGTATTTTGAGAAGTTTCTAGTTTACCAAATTTCTTAACCTTGGCAATTCTCAACACCAATAACTGATTTTGCTCATAGATATTTTCAAAAATATTTCTTTTTGAAAAGAAGGCCAATAATTTGAGCAGAAAGCTTCGCAGTGAGTTGAGCAACTTGTAAACATCAAGAAAAATACCAAAATACCTGCAGAAACACAGCTTTTGAACTACTCTGTTAAAATATGGGCTTTGACATGTGATGTATGATAATAAGATATAAATGAGTCTTCAAAGAATTGGGCATGTTGATTGAACTAACCTTAATCCTAATTCTAACAGCAAGTAACCCCAATTTTTACCCAAAAATACTGATCTGCAATTTTGTGTTTTATTCTTATCCAATTTCACGTATTTTGCAATATGGCCAATATCTGAATATATACATTATTACCAAAAACGCGGGTGTTAAGAAAATTTATGATGTCTTAATGGTTATCCGTTTCTGTAATTTTTTAATCATATCTGCAATGTTTCATCGAGATACTGATTTTTTTGTGATTGTCATTGCATTATTTTAACTGTGTAAGCATTTTAATTGAATAAAATATAGAAATCACTGATGTGATGGATCTTAATAACACAATCAATAACTGTTAATCTACAGGACTTTACTGAGAGATAATTTTCTGAATTCCAGTTACGACTACTTTCTCAGGATCTCCATTTTTGTGTTGTAGGTTTTCTGTTTAGACTTTTTCTGGTAATAGCATAAAAGAAAGATGTCTTGTGATCGAATTATCCTAAAAAACACAGATTATTGTGACAAAAGAAAAAGAAAATTAAGCTTGAAAACTCTTGACTTGGTTGATAAAATGGAGGAACCACTTACACAAACCAGGTTTGCTGCTTTAAAAGTGTGTATTACTGACCACCACCAAACTGTAAATGATATCACTAATCAAGCTGAATTACATGAAGATAATAGCTTGATATCTGGTATGTTATTTCATATGCTATGCTTAGTAATGTTACAGTTTTTTTTAATTTTTTGTTAATATAAGTTTGCAATCAACTGGTAAGTACCTGCAGACATCAAAATGCAATAAACTGAGTATTGTCAAACTCGCTACTGAAAGTAAGCAATTTGGTTGTTCCACTAATTATGCGGCATTCTGTACAGTGAAGACTAAAGAGTGATGTCTATTTTTTCCTAAAGTTTATGTTTTATGTTTAACTATGATTTGTGCCTAGCGCACTTCTTAATACACATATGGATGGGGCCACTTTTACAATACGGTATGTGCCTCAAAATTTTGACTGGACTTGAGCTTGAGATCAGGCTTGCCCAATTTTTCTCTGTAACTGATTTTTCAAAAAATGGATAAGCACTTATTCCATTATCAAAATCGTTAAGCAATTGATTCCAGGTGTGTCGAAAATCATCTTAGGAGAGTGCACCTGCTGTTATCTGATGACATGAAATTTGTGTGTGACCCAATATACGCTCGTATACCAAATTTGCCAAACAAATTGGAGCCAAAGGAGCTTTGCCTTTGCAGTGTTTCAAACTCTCTGTTGATCTTGATGTTTGATGACTTCTACTTGACCTACAGCTTGTTCCACGTCACTAGCATAAAGGTCCCGTCACAAACCATCATCTGCCATCCCAATATTAGATGAGTAAAGCACATTTTCATCACAGTATGCGTTCTATATTTTTTGTTATTCACATGCTTATTTTGTTTTCAGACTGCATATTGCATCATTTTCAGGATGATTGTATAGAAGAACAAATGTTATTTAATGACTGTAAAGATGAAGGTTTGAATCAATGGCCAAAAGATGATTTGGTGCAAGATAATGATTTGTTGTCTTATGTCACACCATTAAAAAAGCAATCTAGTGATAAGCAGTACTCAAGTGCTGAAAAGCAAGTTCATTTGCATGATGATTCGCAAGATTCCTTGTTTGACAAGGTTGATCATTTAGTAGAAAAAGAATGCTCCGTAAAAGTTGACAAAAGTCACTCTTGTGACTCCAGTAACTTTGATACTGATGCTCATTTATCAATTGACAATCATGATGCTAAACCTATCACTAAAAACAAGGATAATACTGCCAGTCTTATAAAATCAACTCCAAAATCTGGCAATAATAGAAGTACTTTTGCTTCAAAATTACGAAAAAGGTATTGTAAACTTTTCTACCTGAAGCAGATATATCAATTACCATGTTTCAAAAGTTTTTTAATGATATAAAGAATAGTTCATTATTCAGCTTTTTTTTGTACAAAGATTTTTTATTTAGGTTGGTTGAAAACGCTCGAAAAACTCCACAACCTCGTTCAACCCTCGCTTCAAATCACGCAAATGTCAAAAGTCAAATTAAAAACTCTGTCAGTAATTCTGCATATGCTGCACCTTTTCTGGATGACGTGTCTACACAAGATTTGGGTCCATTTTTTGGGCTTCCGTCTAAAGTACAGTCTTTACTTGAAGAACTGCGTGGAATTAAACATTTATATGGTAAGAAATAGGTTAAAGGTTGCAAATTTTTTTTTATGTTATTTTTTATAATAAGAGCATCTTTCAAATTGAATAGTAAGGCAACTGCCAATTCATAAGCTTGACAGTTTGCTGAGCCACAAAAATTTACACGTTATTCAGACTGAACTGTAACTGCATGATTTAGGCCAGCAAAACTCGTAATATGCAAATCTAAACCTACATGTAAAGTGCACCTGCAGGTAATGCATAATTGGAAAAGTTTTGGAAGTGATGTAGAATAGATTTACAAATCGGGTTGATTTGTAGATTGGCAAAGGGAATGTTTGAACAGAAGTGAGATAAATACTGGGAAAAATCTTGTTTACACTTTACCTACCAGTGGAGGTAAAACCTTGGTTGCGGAAGTTTTAATCATGAAGACGCTACTCTGCGCCAAGAAAAATGCAATACTTGTTTTACCCTATGTGGCAATTGTTCAAGAAAAGGTATGTTACTCTCAGGTAAACGGTACAATTTGTTCAAGTCTTAGCTTCTAGTAGACACTGAATCAGCTTGAGTTGACATTGTCACATAATATTTTTGTGTGATTTTGCATAACGTAAGCCTTTTTGTTAAGTTGTCTTGTGGTGTGGTTCCAGTGGGTAAAGTAAAGCAGCATGAAACTTATGCTTCAACCGAGTTAGAATAGTTGCAGGCGTTCAATAAATGAGTCATAAAACGCGATTGATGAATAACCATGTTGGTGAAGGTAGTCTAGGTGTTGCAAAATCATGCATTGTCTGCCTTGCAGGAAGGATCAGGGTTTGCGTGTTTTGTGCTTGATGTCAACTGTTGGTTTGCGACTTTGAATTTGCAGGTTCAGTCTGTGATGTAAACACTTGCGATTCGTATGTTCTAGATTTGATGTTGAATGATGGTGTAGGACTCTTAAATTTGCAGGTTTGGTCCATTACAGGAACACTCAGGATTTGCGTCTTCTGTATTTGTTGTTGACTGATGGTGAGGGACTCTGGATTCGTTGGTTCAGTCCCTGATGGGAACGCCCGAGATTCACGTGTTTTGTATCTGCTTTCGATTGATGGTGTAGTGCTCAAACTTTAGTGTAGAGTTATTAACTTGTCAGTTTGGTCCTTGAAGGGAACACTTGGAATTTGTGGGTTTTTGTATCTGATGTTGATTGTAAGTGCGAGGCTCTGGATTGTGAGCTTTGTCTTCGATAAAAACACTTGGGATGTGTGCGCTTTGTGTCTGATGCCAACTGATGGTGTAGAGCATGGGATTTACGAGTTTAATGCTTTGCGAGAACGCCTGGGGTTGTGGGTTTTGTAGGTCTGCTTGATGTCCACTGATGGTGTGGGGCTTGGAATTTGCGAGTTTGGCCCATTATGGTGGTTCTCTGGCTTTGGTTCAATGGTCTTTCAGTTGTATGCTGGACTGTCTTCCAGCACCAATATTGGTGTTTTTTTATGTTTGTCTCTTTCGTTCAGCAATTCCAGTTGTAATGGGCTCGCCTAAGGCCTAAACAATATGCCGACTTGTAGCCATTTGTACATTGTTTACCCGGCACCGGTGATCATATAAAAAAAAGTAGCAAACTAGGCTTTCCTTAGTATAAACACTAAAAGGTTTTCTGAGTGGACAACAACTGTTCAAACTGTCTCGTACAACTGTATTTTAAGCGGCTGTACTTCTTTCTATTAGTTGTCATGGTGCCATTGCTCATGCTCTTGTTTCTTTTTTAGTGAAACGTGTTTTTTAATTCTTTTCAGATTCAAAGTTTGTCTCAATTTGCTGTCGAGTTGGGGTTTTTAATTGAAGAATATGCCGGGGGAAAAGGGAAATATCCACCCCGAAAACGACGAAAAAAGAATGTTTTGTATGTGTGCACTATCGAAAAGGCAAACTCACTAGTAAGATACCAGCAATTTTTGTTGCCACAGCATTTTACCCATTAAATTATTACTGATGTCACAGACTATATCAACTTTTCGTTTCTAGGAATCAACTGATGAGTGATTTTTTTTCTATTCTATAACTGTATTAAAGATGTTCAAGTTTCATTGGCATATTTTTTTAGCCTGGATTTGGTTCTCAATTTTACACTCATCTCTGATATCAGAACATACGATTGCAAATAAAAAATTTATTAATTTTCTTGTTGCAGATTAATTCCTTATTAGAAAACGAAAGATTAAATGAATTAAAACTTTTAGTAGTTGACGAACTCCATATGATAGGTGAGGGAGGAAAAAGAGGTGCAACAATTGAAATAATGCTCACCAAACTATTACATGTATCAGGTACTTAAATCAATATGTTACCGATTAGAAATGTGAATGTGTATTTTGACCTTGCAGTTATAGGCGGTAAGTTCCAAACTATACAGTAAATGCTCATTATACGGTAAATATGCGTTTCTGAAAACTTTACCGCAAACCGAAATTGCCGTATGCCGAACTCATTATAACATGCAATAATAGCGATGTGTTTCGGCACGTCGAATGTCATCCCTACAAACATGAAAATAGTCTCATAAAAAAATGTAAAGTATTGAACGAAAGAAATAAGCAGAAAATGTTTTTATTTATCTTTCACTTGCCACATATTCTATTGGATGACGTTCCTCCCGAGACTTCGGGACAGTAGGGATTTCAACCCTTGCTGCAGAATGTTTTAGGGTCGTTTTGAATGCGTCATGATAATAATATTCACAAACACGCCATAAGGATTTTACTTGTATTCAATGAGAAACGCGCGAAGAGACTGATTGTTGCATAGGCGCTACGGTACGGTATAAACAAAACACTAGCGGATGCTGTATCTGTGAATTTGTTTACCGTAAATAGATCGAGGGTAATAATTACCAAATATCGTAACTGTAAATTTGCTGGATAACGAAGTACTGTATAAGGAGGACTCACAGTAACTTGAAGTGTGTTCCAATAATCGGTGGCAAGACGATTTTTGTATAAAATGGCTCTTCTGTGTGTTTAACGTTTACCGAAAAGTTTATCACTTAAAATTCAGTTTTAAATTTCGATTTATATCATAAAATCACCACTTTTGCACCAGTCAGAATCTCGCAAATGTGAACTTGCAGTAGTTCCTAACTAGGTAAGACCAGACAGTGTTTGGCTAATTTGGTTGCTGCTATGGGCATGTGGTAGGATTAATTATTAATTAGCATTGGCTAATTGTTTTTTATAAGTTCTTCGCTGGCCTCAGTTTAAGCAGGCAATGGTGGATTAAGGAAGAAAGCCAACAGGACCAATGCCGCGCAAAGTTTGCGTTCGCGTAGCACTCTAAAACGCAAGATGCACGGTGTTTGAAATATTGTAAAAAAATGGAAAAGCTTGCTAATTCATCTTGTCTTCGTGGTCATGGCGTTAATTTTTTGAAGAAATAGTTTGTGATGGTACTGATGCAATTTTGCTACCAGCTAACGACTCAACAAGTCTTCTTAATTCTAATGATATGTGGTCTAGTAAATGACAGTAGCGTATGGTTGTGGGCTGCTAATAGTAAAACGTTTACGTTTAGGAGTAAATTAATCACTTGCGTGTAAAGCTCACAACAGTAGACCTAGTTTGCAAAACGCCGAAGGTCGTGAAGAGCATGCAGCGATGTCGTAAACCAAGTGTTAATTTCTGTCCAGACTGATTTCCACCGGTAGGTTTATTGCGTCAAAAAGGGCTTTCCAGTTGAATAACGCAGGGTCTCGTATTCTTAATTCGACCTTGCAAGCAAGCACGTCCATACCTCGGACCCAATGTAGTTATTCCCAGTTTCAAATAAAGACAAAAAACGAGCCACGACTTTTAAAGAGTGCTTTCTGTACGGTATATACAACATGTTTTGGTCTACGTTTCGTGGCTGAGCGTCATTGTACAGTAAAGCCAGGCTTATAATAAGTTATAATATCTAATAAAAACTTAGGAAATCATACTTTTTAAAATTTGATGAACGACAACAACTGTTTCAGGTATGATGCTTCGAAATGCAATACAGAACTGTTATTCTTCACCGCCTTGACCATTTTGTCCTAATGATTTTGATAAAAATAGTGAAAACCATCTTGAATTAAGTGCTTATGAAACGCAACATTTAGCTTCTGGAAATATGTTGGAGTTGGTATACTGTAATTGTAAAAGTGCCCATATTTTAGATGTCGACTTGCGTAATTGTAATCAGCTGCCTATGCAGAAGCAAATTTTAGGCGGAAGACAACGATATATTTTCCGCTTCTCCAATGTTGTCAGTTGACCTTTTTTTGGAGATCAATTTTTTAAGCCCAATTTTATGAATCTGTACCCCAAAAAATATCTTTATTTCTCAATCAGGTTCAAGAAATTTAAGTGGGGCATGGCCCCTGCATTTTTCCTCGCTACGCTTATGATTATTGTCCATGCGACAATTGCAACCCGAATGAAAATCAAAATGTTGATGGGTACACCGCTGCATAGTGCATAGTCTTTAACTTCTTTTTGTTTAAATTTCTCATTATGATTGATGGTTGCAGCAGCCAGTTGGGCATTGCAGTTGGTTGTAAACTCAGTCTTGATTAGCATATCTTGCGGCGCTAAGCTAGCATTGCAGCAAAAGGCGCCAAAATTCAGGATGATATTTCATGACATAGATATTGAACCAACATGCTTTCGATTATCACTTCGTCTAAAAAGCACTTCAAACGACTGCTCTGTTTTAGAATTACCCCTTACCCCTTCCTGCCGTAACCAAGTTCTAAGTGATTCACAGTCTTAAAATAAGCCAGCGAATTTTTAAAAAAATGTTTTTTTTTGCTCACTGGCTTTTGACATGCATAGGCTATTAGAGTTTAGTAATTTAGCAAAAATTTGGATTAGGCCCAATAGCTAGAGCTGATGCCACGGCAAGTTTTCCGATAAAGATTAAATGATTGTCTGTATCACAAAACAACTGGCCAAGCGTGTCAAAGTTTCATTACAGGTAACCAATCTACAACTTGCATTACATGTTGTAGGGGAACACCATAAAGTAAAGTGGTACAAAATTTAAGTATTATTAAAAAAAATGCCAAAGAATAATTTCATCATAATCTTTACCGGCTGCTATCTTTATAATTATTTTACATTTATGGGGCGCTAACCCCACTTTTTGTTGTCTACTCAATGAAAAAAGCAGCAGTGCCCCCAAACTTTTGTGCTAATGACACAAAAACGCCAAAACAATTTTGGTTAACTTTTTGCTGAAAGTTTTTCCTGTCATAAAGAATCAAGATCCGTAAAAACTCTCTCGCCCCTGAAGTTACAAAACTAACTCGTTTTTAGAGCTTCTACAATTTGCAGCAGGGGTGTGCAACCTTTTTTTGCATGCGAGCAAATTTCTGATTTCTTGAATATTTAGCTGGTCGGTCACATTTTGTGTTCCTCCAGAGTGGTGGTGTAGACCTTTTTTTTTTTTGAGATCAACGCCTTTACGGCAACAAAACAATACTTTCAAACCGATCTCCAGTTCTCCACAACAAAACACGTAAAATTAGAAGAATACGGAATAAAAGTTTCTTTGAAAGTATTGATTTTCAAAATCGCAAAAAAAGGTCTTCATCACCACCTTAGCAATTCTTTCTGCATGCTACAAAACTTTGCGATACGGGCCGCAGGTTGCGTACCCCTAATTTACACCTTAGGGTCTGTTATACATACTGTAACATGTTTTTAAATCCAATTTCAAGCTGCCTGTCCTGCTTTCACAATTTATTTCAGCCATGCAAGCAACTAGGATAAATTCCCATAAAATGTTTATTGTAAGGACACTATGCGAAAGCAGTCAGGGTGTCAAACTGGCAATTAAACCAGCACTTCAGGAGTTTCTGTTGTGGCGCCAACAATGGCTGCGTGCGTAGGCCATTGTTTATGCTCATGCCCAGGCGTAAGGCCCATTGCACTTTTTTTAAATCAGGCAAAGCAGACTGTATTTCATATTTTGCCCTCTTTTTTTTCTGTTGCTGAGTGTAGCAGGAGATCTGAAAATACGCTTTTTAAATCTTTGGTGTAACTCAGCAAGGTAATGAAACCTAGATTTACCGACTGTGAAGTAAACGCTGTCATTATTACGTCACCGTGCCGGTCACTTCACCAGTCCACTTATACCTGGTTGCAATATGGCGCAACTGCTCAAGTGTAAGTTCATCGTCCGTAAGATTAGGTTGCCTGTAGCATGACAAGGCGGAATCATCCCTTGCTTTCAAGCCTCCATTTCAGGTTCAAATTAGGATGTGCATCAACCACAGCGACCTGTTGGCTGTTAATGACCATGAGACTCATTTTGCAGTCTCACAAATTTTCAGTTTATCTTTAGTTCAATGAGTGAAATTAGTTTTCACCAGATATCCTGCTAATAACTGCATTAAGCTGATATTTTCTACGACAAATTTTCAGCTCCAATACAAATTGTTGGAATGACTGCTACGTTGTCAAATGCTGATGAGCTGGCTTCGTTTCTCAATGCAAGCGTATTTCGCAATGAGTTTCGACCCGTTAAACTGGATGAATACGTAAAGCTGACTGATAGCGTTTATAAAATCTCAACGGAGAAATTGGACTTTGATGAAATGCTAATCAAAGAAAGAACATTAAGTTCCATGGTATATAGAGTCGTTGTGGTTTGTGAGAAAGTTGAAATTTCCAATTTTTTGCTAGGTGAAGTCGTCGCAACAGCATTGAACTTTCTGTGCATCAGAAATTGTTTACCGTATCTGTCACATTTCTCTTTACGGCAGGCTAAAAATTTCTGCTTCAGCCGAGATTTTTGTCCATTTCGCCCCACTTTGCATGGCCTAAACGTCTTGGTTTAGTGTGTGCCCACCCCTAAACTCCACTGAAATTTGTTTTCGATCATTGCTTTTTCTAGAAAAGCATAGCACTATTAATTGATGTTTTTTTTTGACATATACAACATTTTGGTTGAGTTTCAAACTTGTGGAATTTTGTTTAGAAATCTGGAAAAATTAGCTATACGCGAGGGCACCAATATCTCTTTGACTTAGATAACACTATGTAACACAAAATTTGTTTATTGTATTTTTTTTTATTGATTTGGATGTGTTTTTAGCCGCTGATTTCGAAAATGAAATTATTTTTTCCCTATCATCAGTACTTTTTTAGTTATTCACAATTTTCGTTTTTCTAGGTGTACTGTAATATCCTACTGCTGGAAAAGTGCTTTGTATCACTAACATATTATTGTTTTTATATATATTTTACTGTGAATAAGAAATTAGTTATCAAAACAACATTTTCAAAAAAGTATACTCGTAACACACATTTAAAAGTGAATTGCAGAACGGGCTTCTTATTTTGTGTGCTGACGTATCATGTCTCATGAGACATCACACGTAATCTCCCATCATTGCACTGTCCCACCGACCCTGATACCTTCTTTCCATTGGCTCTATATCCTGGTGAAATCTTTCACCGTGTTCACTGAAATCTCCCAAATTATCTTGAAAAAAATCCAGGTGTGAACAAAGAAAATGCAGCTTCAATGACATTCGACATCCCATGTTTTGAAAACTTCTTATCAATCTTGCAACCAATTCTCGGTAATTAGGATGTTTTCTATTGCCAAGAAATCCTTCCACTACCCCACGGAAAGATTGCCACGCTTCTTTTTCTTTAAAACTCATTTTATTTTTCAGTGTCTCAGATTTCAACATTTTAGCAATTTGAGGTCCAACAAATATTCCTCCTTTCACTTTGGCATCAGAGAGCTTTGGAAACATTTGTCGAATTTCTTTAAAAGCTTCACTTTCAGCATCAAGGGCTTTAACGAACTGTTTAGCTAAACCCAATTTTATGTGGAGTGGGAGCAGCAAGATTTTTTCACGAGCAACAAGAGCATTTCGAATAACATTATGCTTTCCTGGAGTTAAATCTTCTCTGGGAGGCCACTTAACCTTAACATAGTGCTCCGAATCAGCTCTACTGTCCCATAAACACAGGAAACAAGAAAACTTAGTGAATCCACCCTGTAGTCCAAGCAAAAATCCAAGCATTTTTAAGTCTCCACACACATACCAATTAAAGTTATCATACAAGATCCGATTTAAAAGATGTTGAATATTTTCATAAGTTTCGCTCATTTGTGTGGAGTAAGCAACAGGAATAGATGGGTGTTTATTGCCATTATGGAGCAAAACTGCTTTAAGACTTCGAGACGAGCTGTCAATGAAAAGCCGCCACTGCGATGGAACATGCTCTATTCCGATTGCAGCAAAGAGACCATTCACATCTTTGCAGTAGCAAAGATTGCCATCAACAGTAAAATAAACTGAAAATTGTGCGTGCCTTTTTCTATATGCTGTACTCTTGCAATCTTTTCCGAGTAAATTCCATTCTCCTTGTCTAGAAACCAGAAGCTCAGCACCAGATTTAGTCAAACCTAGGTCACGAATCAAATCATCTAGTTCGGTCTTATTTGGAAAATGAGGTCTTGTGCTTGTTGCAAATGCGTAACTTTCATCAGTGCTTTGGTGGCCTGTGTCTGTTGCTGATTCTTCACATGAGCTTATTTCATCAAGAATTTCACACTGAAATAGTAAAAAATTAATAAAGCAGATGGTTAATGATATATTGCATAAACATTGTTTACTAAAACTAAGTTTTGCATAACTTACGTTCCGTGGTGGACTTGGCATTGGCAAAGATTCATTATGGGAAACGGGGCTATGGATGATGGTATGTTTGGATACGTTAAAGCTTTTCTGCCTTTGACTTTTCGGTATTTCAGAATATTCACCATACAGAAATAGCAATCGTCAGTATGGTTTTGGGGTTCTCTCCATATTCTCGGAATTGCAAACGGCATGCATTTTCTAGAACCCCTTAGCCATTCTTCTAGACTGGATCGACAGCTGCCACATATGGTATGTGGCACCCATGGCTTGTCTTGATCACCGATATCCATTCCGAAATATAACTTGTAGGCTGTCCAGTATTTTCCTCCTTTACCAATTTTATGTGAGGTGTGTTTGCTCCCAACATAGAATCCACATACATAGCAGAAGCAATCAGGTGAGGTTTTGCACTTTCGAGAACTCATTGCAATTCAAGATTTTGAACAATAAACACAATGATGAATTAATACAGTTTCTACAATGTATTAAAATTAGCATTAAAATTGCCAAAATCTGAAAACTCAAATTCGGTTATAACATCCAAACGGACGATGATAGAAAAAAAAAATAATTGCATTTTCGAAATCTGCGACCAAAATTTAGCCAGAAACAATAAAAAAATCAATTTAAACAAAAAATTTTTTAAATTTTGTTACGTAGTGTAATTAATTTCAGACTAAGAACAATGTTCCTGACACTGATCATCTAGGCTGTTTAGTTTCCGAAGTTGTACCTCAACATTCTTGCCTTATTTTTTGTCCTACTAAGAAGAATTGTGAAAATGTATCTCTGGTGCTATGCAAGGTTTTACCAAGGTAAAAAGCTGGTGGTAATTATTGGTTTTCACCCTGTTTTGATTGAATTGTCATCACAATTAACCGTATGGGCTGTGCAGTGATTCAAAGTTCACTGAATGCTGTGCACTTGCCACTTTTCCTTCTGTTTAGTTGCATTTCATGTGGAAGAAATGAGCTGAGCCTGAAATTCCAGCAACGACGAAATGGGCCCGAAGTCTAATGTTCGATGTTTAACCGCAAAAGGTTTCTTTTAATCATAAAATATGCTACTCTCAACCAATCCAGAATTTTCACCTACGCATTTACCATTTTTTCCGTGAAGAAAACCTTCCTTGTACTGGTCATGCTTGTTGATGATAACGGCGATGTGTTCACAGAAATATTTTGGAGCATTGTTGTAATGAAAAAGCCAGTCTTTTAAAGGCACTAAAACACACAAGTGGAGTAATCTGCCCTACATTGAGGAAAGTGGTGCCATATGGAGTGGCTTACCATCACAGGTAGAATGATGTAATTTATCGTCAATTAGTTGGGTAGTCGGCAACCTGGCCGAGTGGTTTAAACTGCTGCATGGCAACTGTAATCACGCCTTCAAATCTCACGATGGCCACGTTGTGTCCTTGAAAAAAGCCCTTTAAGGCATTTATCTCCATTTGGGTGCAATACTTATTGTAGAGAAGCTGCTCCAGCAGTACTAGTAACTACGAAACAGGTCTGAACTTGGCGTTCTAGTTAAATCTACAAAAGGTTTATCGGTGGATAAATTGTAAAACTGCTACTTCCATTTAACATTGACCTTAAAATACCTTTGTAGGTGCAGTGCGTTACGTTAAAAGAACTTGTATCTATTGGGATACATTAAAGCAGGGGTGGGCAACCTCCGGCCCGCGAGAGCATTTTGTGCGGCCCGCGAACACTTGAAACTTCAGTAAATCTGATGTACGATGACAAGAGGGGAAACAAATGCCGTATGAAAGAGCCAAAAAGTTTACACGTCACAATGAAAAGAGCATATCTCAGTTTGCACAGACGCATTTTCTTTGTAAGCAGAGGGTGATGACCGTTTTTTTGGAGACCACCATGTCCACACCCTGTGATACGAGACCGCGAGGTAGTATGATCTTTTTTTTTTTATTAAGATACCATCACTTTGGACACGACTTTGAGCACTGGCCCGTGGCCAACCCTTACTTGGTCCATGCGGCCCTCCAGCTGAAAAGGTTGCCCACCCTGCATTAAAGGATAATAAATAGAAATTGCGCGTTTTAGCGGTCTAACAAGTGATGAGCGTCATATGATCGAAGAAGCGTACAGGAATGGCGTTCTTTCTGTGATTACCTGCACTTCAACTCTTGCTGCTGGTGTTAATTTGCCAGCACGAAGGTAATGATGAGATTATATTTAATTTATCTAACACATGAGAAACAGAGCGCTTGGGAGACTGCAAAAGGATCTTACCGTCGGCAAGTCGTTAGTACGAGCGTTGTAAGTACGGGTAGGTGTCCCATTATAAACCCGATCTTGTAGCAGTTAAACAGAGAGATGCCAAACGCTACAACGATGTGACTTTACAAATGGATAGCTTAGCTCAGCGTAGCGGTAATATTAAAATTTCAGTAAACTTGCGGTTGAAAGCCAGAATATACATCCACTTTTCCCGCTTTAGCAGGTTTAAACATTCTGGTTCAATGTGTGTGTATGTTTGCCACACTACTCGCACATTTTCAATTCAGACTAAATACTTAAGCATTTCAAATTCTTGCTTTCATTTTGCTCAGTCTGCAATCATACGCTGGGATATGTCTTTACCATATAGTTGCTTCATATCATTGAAACAAAACTCCACATTTCCGTCGCGTTAGAGCAAATTAATGAAAAATTAATGGCTGATTGCGATTAATAGCCCATTCACATGTACGCCTCACCGGCAGCTAACATGGCCATGAGCCAAGCATTGTAAAGGGGTTTTTCTGACTGCCTTTTGGGTTGCGTTTTTTTGATTTCCTCTGTTCCGACATTTCATTTGAATTTATATTTTACCCCCACTTTGCGTGACTGCAACGCGGTCAGCAGAGAGTGGTTTTCGAAATCAATCCAGCCTGCTGCCAATTGTACTTGTGCATGGACTATTATAAGTACACTGCTGTTATTTTAAACAGAGTAATTATAAGATCTCCTCAAATTGGTCAAAATTTTATGACTCGAGCTCAGTACAAGCAGATGATTGGTCGAGCTGGAAGGGCGGGAATTGATTCAAAAGGAGAAAGTTATCTCATCATTTCTAAACCAGAGGTAGAGAATTTTTATTTGCCGTCTACAATTTTTTTAAGAGTTATTACCCAACTGCTATTTGGGACAAAGTACTTGATGTAGCATTTTTTTATGGAATGCCAACTGCTAAAGTACGTGGTGAAGTATTGAATATAATTTTGTCGGAGTTCAGGACAAATCATAGAGTAGCGAAAACATTTTTCCATTCCAAAGACAACTTATACAGGAACGAAAACGTTTTTCCTTTCCAAGAAGCAATCGTGCAGCAACGAAGCATTTTTTTTTTCTTTCTAATGACATATCATACAGTAAGGAAAACAAGGTCAGTAAAAGTGCGGTCTGTAAAATAGTGCTGCTTGCAAAATATGTTCGGAAACTTTTGTGGTAATTTGGAAGCGGCGAGGTTCAATTTACAGTAACATGTGCTGGTTATTTATAGGTAGGCCTAGGATTTGTTTTGCTGTTAACGAAATCTTGCCGCTTCAGAATTACTACAAAAATTTCCGAACATATTTTTGCACGTAGCACTATTTTACAGACCGCATTTCACCATGTATTTGTTGCTTGAAAAGGAAAAAATGTTTTGTTGCTGTATGATTTGTCCTAAACTCTGCAAAATTATACCGTACCTCGTACTTTACAGTTGGCACCCCATATTTTTTCTGCTTTATTGCATTGTGTTTACTGTTAATATGCCACCAATTAAGGTAACTCGTTTCAGTTCCTACCGTTGTGAACCGTTGATGCTCTCGTGTAACAAGACGATAACGATTGTATTGCAAGTGGTCGTTTTTTTGCTGCTACTGTTTTTTGAATTTCTATTTTGATTTTGATCACTGCAATTAGATACGAATAACTAAAGTGACGTGACCAATTGCGCTCTTGACCACTGTTGATAAATTTTTACCTTTGCGAAATGTCTTCCGTTTTGATATATTTTCCTTATTTCTATGTAATGTCTCTCCAGTTATGTTTACCGTGCTTTGGCTTGGTGGTGTGGAAATATAACACGGAAGCGCAGTGAATTAGATCGGGTATAGAGTGACTTTGATGCTAGTTTTTGGCCACTGTCTACTACACTTCTGTTTGTCATAAAGTTAAAGCTGTTATTTTCTTTCCAGGATAAAGCCCGTATATTTGATCTCATAGAAGGACCAACGGAGACATGTTTTAGTAGTTTACTCTATGATAATTTCAAAGGTTTTCAATCAGTTTTGCTCAGTTTGATGTCATTGGGAGTAAGTACTTTTTCAATGCTTTTTACATTAAAAGTTATCAGCGCTTTTTAAGACCCGCTTTGCTGGCATACACGTGCTAAAGCAGTATTAGTCTGCCACCGTTGTTCACTTTGTAATCGGGCTTTTCTCCAGAACGGCACAGGTCTTTAAATTACGGGTAGTCTTACCGAAGTACACCGATGGTGATTCGAATTTGTGACTGAAGTCAGTAACCCAACAATCGCGATGTTATTACATGCTGGTTGAAACAGCTAGGCCTATACAGTCATGCGTAAAATTAGTTTTTCCATAGACAGACATATTGCTGTTGCTTTTTTCCCCTATTCTTTCGCTAGAAACATACTCGTTCAACGTATTGCGAGTTTTTTTGAAAATGAGGTGCTTTCCTAATGGCTTGCAGAATTATTTTTGGTTTTTTCAATCTCAAGTAAGTATACTTTACAAAAACAATTTTACTCGTTTTAACATTGACCATATGCCGCATGTTGTGTAATGCTATCAAGTTTGAATTAAATTTTTTCCAACATTATCGAATATATTGATCTTCCGGCTATGTTAGCAATGGTCATGCATTCAAGTCTCATGTAGACATCATCGATGAAAGATTTTTTTGTTTTGGAGAATATAAAATAATTTGAAACTCCGACTGATTGTAATGTTTCAGATTGTCTCCAACACCTCACAAGCGATTGACTTTTATTCGTTAACACTGTGCTCAAAACAACTCCATTTATTAAGAAACCATTGTACAGAACTATTTGATGGTAAGTGAAGTATCTGGCGAAATTGCTACCGTGCGATGTTGCTGTTGTTTTTTGCAGCAACAGTGGCTGCGTGATGAGGTTATTGAGGCCTGCTGCACTCTTTGTGGTTATGTCTTGGTAAACTTCGTTTCGTATTTCACCCTTCACATTACTCCTGTTGCTGAGCGCCAAGCAAGGATCTGAAAACTATCTTTAGTTTTAAATATTACTCAACAAGGGAATTAAACACTGGTCCACTGACTGTGAAACGGACGCTCTAACTACTATACCAACAGCACCTAACATTAATGTTGTTAAAAAGCAGTTTTGCGTTAGTAAGACTGTGGGGATTTAGTAGCTTGTAGCTAAGTTATCACACAATGTTGAAAGAAGACTAGAAAAAGAAAATAACGTTGTTTTTACTCCTGAATGTCTTGTCTAACTAGAAAACAGGCAGTGAGACCAACTGAATTACTGCGCTGTGAGTGACTTTGCTTGGCTAAGTTGTGCCTACGTACCTTTTGAGTCAACTTAGCATTAAAAGTCTTCTGTCATGTGAGGCGGTGCGGTCTGTTGAGAACTTTTAGAACCATTACTACCGAGGTCATGCTACAAAAATAACGGGTTTGAAAGATTGGTGTAATATGTAATGTTTGCTTTGAAGCGGTAGCACATTTTTAAAAGCACATTTCTTTAGTGTAAGCCTGCAAATAAAACTTATAATAACAGAGGAAAGTGCAAGAATATTCAGAACCTATTTTCGAATATCAGTGGTAGTAATGTCTCCCAAGGAATCGACTGTATTGCTTCAACTAACCTTAATCCAAGTTCTAGCTCGAACCCCAACAAACCCTTACTTTAGTCCTAACTTCACCCTGAAACGTTGATCCAAAATTACGCATACTTTCGGTGTTTCAGTAGTATCTAATTTCGCCTATGTGGCAATGCGGTGGATTCTTCTGTAGACTGTTAATTTCCATCAAGATTAGTCAAAACGTCTTCATTATAAGGCAGCAGCGGTGAAACTGACGTCGGTTGGATTCGAACTCACGTTTTGCACTAGCTATGCTGGTATTTTTAGTTGCTGTTCAAAAGATTTAATACTTTTTTCTTACTTAAGCAGAATGTGAAGGTAATAGCGAATCATATTTGTCGCAAATCGTTGAAAAATCTCTGCAGCGACTGCTTGATCTTGCGTTGATAAAAAGAAATACTGATAAAGGTAATGTTTAATTTTAATATATTGAAACAACGATTAAGCTAGTCTAGCGTCTGGGCGTTTTCAATTGGAAGGGTGGTTTCCTATTTAGGATCGGTTGCTAGATCTTTGGGAGAGGAATTCTTTAATGTACGTTTTCGCATTTCAAGCATTAGGCTTGCACTGATGTTTAATCATTAGTTTACAACAAACACCTAGTCCTGTTCTCCTTGAAGTCGTATTTTTGATACAGTTAACGTTAGACTTACGAATCTCCATTGATATAAAGAAATAGTGCAGTTACAACAATGATAAAGAAATGACACAGCATTAAGATCAAGTGTAACTTGTTTTAAGTGATTGTTAGTCAAAGCTTAGCTTTAGTGATGGCGTGGGGCGATAGACTTAAACCAGGTTTGCTCTGAGGTCAAACGCAGCTTCACACTGATTTTGGCCATCGCAAGCCGTCCGCGGCGCGTTACTGAGCACGAAAGCTCCTGCTTGCAATCCAAATTACTTCTCGCCTCTAATCGAACGACATAAATGGCTGATTGTTGACTCGTGAGATTACTTTGCAATCTCCCAAACTCTGCGTCACCGTTACGTTCAATGAATTAAGTTGTACAAGTTTTTATCCTTTTTCTAATACTCAAACTCAGGTCTAACACAGTGCAGTGGTTCACAATCTAAATTGTGAATTTTCTGTATATTCGCGGTCTATTATCAAATTAAGAGCAACAAACATTCAATCAAAATTTATAGGCTGAAAAAAGCACGTGATAAGGGTAAAAGCGCACAAAGGCTACTTTAATTACTGGCAAAATTGATCATCAGTTACAATTATTGCTAGAAAAGATTAATTTGGAAAAAGACTTATCTCATTCGCGATATCTGTAAATATGGTACACAGATCCGCAGGACTCGGTTTAAAAATCACGGTTCTACTAGCATCATTGGCGTATGGTAGGATTAAAGCAAACGTTGGTCTTGTAGTTTGTGAACCAGTTAAATTTTAGGCAAGAACGCCAGTTTCAAACCCACTAAGCTCGGTAAAGCGACTGCGAAATGTGGCATCGACTTTATTATCGGAGAGAATTTGTACAAAGACTTGAAACGAGGTTTGGAAGCTCTGGTACTGGACAACTGTCTTCAACTGTTGTTTTTAGTGAGTTAGCCTGTTGAGAATTAATTGTTGCTTTCCACTGCTATTGTTGACTGCGTTTGTGATATAAGGTAAATGACAATACAGTGTAAATCTTAATATTTAAAAACAGCAGTTTTTCTTGTATGGGTGTGTGCGCGCGCCCACACGTGTGTGTGTGTTTATTCGTCCATTTGTGGTGCAGGTAACGCATGAAATCGAAGTCCAAGTTCACACCCAAATCTAATTTAACTAACGAAGGCAACAGCAATTTAGAACTGGTTATGAATGCAAACTGCAGACTGCAAGTCCCAATACCAACAAGTCGCCTGCCATTGGTGGGTGCTCAAATGTCGCGATATGCTGGGAAAGCGACTTCACTGTTGTTACGCAGCCTTGATCTATGGTTACGGTTTGTTTGGAAATTATTGTCTTCTGACTACTTCGAAGTCGTACCACTGCCACCAAAATTTCTCCACTATGAAATTTTCTCCATGTTTTTTTTTCTCGAGCGACAGATATTGCCGTGTTTCTCGGCGACATACCAACGCAGAAAGCGCGGTGCCTTTGAATGTCGATTTCGCGACCAGTGCAGGCGTATCGTTTTCTTCGTACTAAGACTTGTTTTCCTATAAATGCAGGTAACCCCGTATGATATTTGCACTATTGTGCCAGACTGGTACGTTTACACGTGCGAAATGAATCGTCTAAATTCGAACGAATTGGCAGCTGCAGGATTTATTGGAGTATCGGAGCAATACATTATGCGCAGAGCGTCGGGAAACAATGTAAAACGAAAGGTACACTTTTGACTATTAAAGAGTTTAAATAAATTGCCATCTCCTCCCTGCAGCAGTTTGAAAAAACTTGGACGTCTGAATTCTTTGCTATGGATCCATGTATTTTGAAAAAACATTAAATTTAGGTAAATTCTACTCCGCTACACACCACCTAAAATGACGTAGAAGTGCGTGGATGGCTTATATAAAAAGTATCCTGGCTTGTTGATTGAAAAAATGTGACAGAGTCTGAAATTAAAATCTGGATTGTCTTCCCACTATGTCGTATTTTGTTTTGCCTTTCCAGGAGAGGGTAGGCCAATACAAGGTAAAGTGCGTGCTTCACAATGAAAATGTCAACCTTTTTTCAAATTCGTTTTCTGCTTGTACTGGTGAAATCGTTTTTTTTGTCTGGGAGGACTTTAACGGACATATTGAGAGACGGATTGATGGTTTTGAGGATGTGCATGGTGGGTATGAAATTGGCAAAAGAAATGTTAAGGGAAGAAGACTACTCGAGTTTTCTAATGAAAAGCAGTTGTGCGTGGCAAACACATGGTTTGAAAAGAAGGACCAGAGAAAAGTAACATACAGCAGTATGGGTGAAAATGAAACTGAGATTGATTTTGTATTGGTAAAAACAATAGAAAGTATTTATAAAACGTGAAAGACACCCCCTGGGAATTGCAACATCGGCTGGTGGTAACAGACATAGACAAAAGAAGATTTAAGAAAGTGGTCAAGAACAAACAAATTATTCGGAGGGTTTGGAAGTTGAGGGAAAACAACATGAAAGCAAGATTTCAAGAGAGAGTAAGGGAATTGGTTAATGCTGATGCACCCAATCCAAGAAATACTTTTAAAAATAGTATGCTACAAGCTTCTGATGAAGTATGTGGAAAGAAGAAAGATAGGAGAAACCATGGGGATACCTGGTGGTGGAATCGAAGAGGTTATGGAATACAACAAAAGAAAGTGGCATATCAAGAGATGTGCGAAAATTGATCAGAGGAAAACAAGGCTAAATATAAGAATATCAAAAATCGTGGTTGGTAATTCTATGATGAAAGAAGCTGAGAGAGAGTTAACAAAATTGAACAAAAACCAAATAACATTTTTACACTTCTGAAGTTCATAGAAAAAAGATTGGAAAGATATTGAAGGAGGTAGATGCATGAGAGGAAAGGACGGAAGGTTAGGCTTCAGTAAAAAAGACAAGGATAGAATATGAAAAAATCACATAGAGGGGATCATAAATAAGGAGAATGGTTGGGAGCACGTGACAGCAACTAATATGGTAGAGGGACCCATTAAAAATGTTACCCGCAAAGAAATGGCGATGGCAATAAAAGTGATGAAATCAGGAAAGGCAGCTTGACCCTCTGAAGTATGTGAAGAGATGATATCTCCTGGTAGAGGAGTAAGAGTTAGTGTGATGGTGGAGCTTTGCCAACGCGTGTTAGTTTGGAAAGGAATGCCAGATGAATAGCAAACAAGTGTGCTAGTACCAATTTTCAAGTATAAGGAAGATGTAAGAAACTGCAATACTTACAGAGGAGTAAAGCTCTTAGAGCTCACCATGAAGATCGTTAAAAGAATGCTGGAAAGAAGGATTCGAGAATTAGTGAATATTGATTTGATGCAGTTTGGTTTTATGCCTGGAAGAGGAGCGACAGACGCATTGTTTGTAGTGCGAAGAATGCAAAAGGATTATAGGGATAAGAAGAAAAAGTTATACATGTCTTTTGTTGATATTGAGAAGACATTTGATAGAGTTCCAAGAAAGGTGATGGAGTGGGCGATGAGAAAGAAAGTTTTACCAGAAGTAATCGTAAGAGCGGTGATGAGCCTCTATCACGGGGCACAAACGAAAGTTTGACTGGGATCTGAGTTATCTGAAGAATTTTTAGTACAAGTTGGTGTACATGAAGGATCTGTGTTGTCGCCACTACTTTTTACAATTGCCGTGGATGTAATCTCGGAAAAAGCAAGGGAAGAATTGATGAATGAAATTTTGTATGAAGATGGCTTGGTTTTAATGAGTAAAAGTATGGAAAATTTGAGAGAAGTTTTTAAAATGGAAAGAGGCGTTTGAAAGCAAGGGGTTGAAGGTGAACCTCAAGAAAACCAAAGTAATGGTGAGCAGTTCGAAAGGGAGGTACTCGAGAGTAAAATTGATCCATGTGCCAAGTGTGGCAATAGGGTGATAGCAAATTCGGTAATGAGCACAAAGTGTGGTAAATGGGTGCATGGTAGATGCGCGAAAATGAAGAGGGTAACTTCAACTGTGGCAAAAGGTTTTGTTTGTAAACTATGTGTTGGTACAAAGGAAGGAATTGTGGAACCAGGTGAAGAAATATTTTTTGACCAGGTTGACTTTGTGAAGAGCTTTTGTTATTTGGAGGACAGGTTGAACGCCAGTGGTGGAAGTAAAGCAGCGGTAACAGCAAGAACGAGAATTGGATGGATAAAATTTAGAGACTATGGGGAGTTACTTCATGGGATATACAGTAGTTTTTCGTTAAAGATGAAGGGAAGGATTTATCACAGTTGCGAAAGATCAGCAATGCTATATGGGAGCGAGACGTGGTGTCTGAGGGAGAATGAGATGGCAATTTTGAGAACAACTGAAAAAGCAATGATGAGAGCAGTGTAGAGTTGGTTTGATTGAGAAAAGAAGGAGCCAAGAGCTTATGAGTTTGCTGGGTTTTAAGGATACTTTGGATGGACTGGCCAAGGCGAGTGGTGTACGATGGTATGGGCATGTTTTGAGAAGGGATAATGGTGATGTTTTGAGAAGAGCGTTGGATTTTGAAGTGTCGGGAAGAAGAGAGCGTGGGCGACCGATTATGACGTGGAAGAGACAAGTGGAAGAACGTTCCGGTCAGAATGGGCTAAAAAAGGAAGATGCCATTAACGGAACGAAGTGGCGTGATGGTATTTACCAGCTTTTTAGAAACACGAGGTGAATCCGGCCTTATCGCATACAAAACCGGATTTAAAGAAGTTTATCTTACTCTCTCCCTTTTGTACGCGGACTGTGAAAGCTTAAATTCCATCGAGTCTGAAGGAACATGTAAAAGCTTTTAAATGTATTGGTTTGGGTTAGTTCTTTGTTTTTTGCTCATGTACTCAAGATCATGCTCTCATTGCTGGTTTCTAGTTAGATTGGGCCGTCGCGACTGTTGGACTGCTTGACCTTGCCATCTGTATGCTACGTAAAGATTGATCTTTCCGGTGAAGTCCCTATTCAAAGAATATAACATGCGAACTTGCCGGAGTTTTTTTACACTGTTTCTTTCGCGCTAAGCCCTGAACTGGAAAGCTGTAGATTTTAAAGCTATTTTGAAATTTTGTACCTCTAAACAATTGCTTATAAGCTATAGATATTTCAATCAAAGTACAATTACGTTTTTCCTCTTTTAAAAAATTACTACAATTTTAGTGTTATTAATAATTTTTTTAATGTAGAAAACGAACGAAGCAACTGTGAACCGGTTTTATGTAACCCTGATGCTGTATGAATTGTTGAAAGGCAAGTCGGTGTGGGACGTTGCTGCTCATTTTCTACAACCTCGTGGTTTTCTTCAAAGCTTGTTAACAACTACTGCTGCCTTCGCATCTTGTGTTCTTCGCTTTTCTCAAGTACGTGTGCAATACGTAGTGGGAGTTGAAGGACTTTCTTTTGTTAGAGGAGTGAGGCTTGTAGTGGGCGAGCTCAGAACAGAGGTGGTTTAAATAGCTTAGAAATCTGCTTAAATAAAAGTGTTGGTACTTACTCAAGTAAAAGGGGAGAGTTGTTTTACTTTTTATCAGTTTTTTGTCCTGCACCTCTGTTAACTATTGGTTCTCAATAGGATGCTTGCACCACATGGTGTGCCAGAAAGGACTTCTCAAGATGTAAACGTTTCTGTCAATTTGTAGTTTTATTTACATTACTAAACTAGGTAAAGGTTTACGTGTATGGTGTGGGTGGTACTGTCTTTACAGAAAACTCGTAAAAGCAGTTACCACAGTTTAGGTTAACGACTTTTTTTAAAACACTGTGAATTTAAATTAAAGAATTTTTGTTGGGAAATATTTTTGATTTGGAGGTTAGGCTTTTGGAATCCACGCCGTTGTCATAATTCATGATGAGAAAAGTGGGAAATGAACTTTTTTCTTGCAGGAAGTGCAAGATAAGCAAATACATTAATATTCGCTGGTCTAGACTTAAATGGCACATCATAGCACAGTCATTTTGGCCTAATTATTCTGATAATTACTACTTTTTCTTGTTGGTCTATTTGTTTATAGTTTTTGGTGCTGTCTTATATTTTTGATTGAACTTTTGTTAATGTTAAAAGTCGTTCAACGTGGAGCGACTCGATGAAAACATAAAAAGAAATTACCTTCTTCTTACTGGTATTTTAAATTTAACTTGTGAAAACTTGAGCCAAGGGCTGTGTAGTCAGCTAAAATTTTCGGAGGGAGTAGGGGCAAAAATTTTTAGCCCTTGGATCGCATTCTTGGTGATGACCTTTCTTCATTTATTTTAGAGACTTCACAAAACTTTTGTAAGAGTCAGCCAAGTTTTAAGCAAATTTGTAGAGATATTTGTTGAGATAAAGCTTTCATGATAATCATTTTCAGATGGCACTAAAGAATGTTGCCAAAAACAAACACTTCTGTAAATCTTTTAGGTGAATATAACTGCCTCCTTTGCTTCCCTTCTGACTGCTACCTTGACAAGAGCAGTAGGTGTTTGTGAACGAACTGATGTATGGGTGAAAAGATTAAACAAACAGCAAAAAATTACACCCAAGAAAATATTTAACTTTGCTTTTGGCGCTAAAAACATTAAAATGAAGAAGCTTTATGACAACACGGTTCTATGATAATAACTCATTGCACCTTGCCTAGTCGACGTTAAGGTAGCTTTTGGTTTTCAAAGCCTAAATCAAAAGTGACTCTCTTCAATGAAGGATTATACAGGAAATAAATTTAATTCACAGCGTTTTTATGTTGACATGTCACATTTCAATTCCAAAAACATTTAAATTTTTAACATGTACTTGAGTAAAAGTCCTATTTACTCAAGCAGTGTTACCTCCTGCTTAATCTACTGAAGAAGTAGAAGTGCCAAAAAATGAAACTACTCAAGTAGGGAGCTTTTTACTGAAAAACCTACCCCAGTAGAGCTACTTTGCTACTGACCACTTGTGGTCTAGAAGAGGGTATTCTGTTAATTAATAACGTCAAAGTTATTCGACAAACCTAAATTTCACTCAAGATTTCCAGATTATTTACGTTGATGTTAGAGTCGCTCATCCAGAACCGAAATCTAACCCTGGATTATGATATTGTCATCACTATCCATTTGTCTCATCAATTTTGAAGACTCAGTATTTGTCTGTGCTAGCTGGGGTTCAACAATTTTCGCAGCCTTTTCGCTAAGCGCCTATGTTTTGGGGATCAACTCCTACCAGTTCCCTTCTTCGGATGTCACTTGTTATCAGTTTTATCTATCTCTTCTTCGGCCTGTCAATCTTTTTTCATAAACAACAATTTTTCTTACTATGGCCAGTGCCTTATCTTCATTCTTTCTTTCTAAATGCCTGCACCATCTCAGTCGTTGACTTCTCGTAACTTTCGTAATACTTTCAACTCTCTCGGATACACTCATTTTTAGTTTTATTTCTGAGTTTTCAACACATCATTGGAAGGACTCTTATTTTGGTGGTTTCCAACTTGTTGAGGCACCGCCAAGCTTTCTGCTCCGTAACACATTATCACACTTCTTACACAAATTTTATTATCTCTGCCTTTCATCTTTTGAGATAACCCCCTTTACACAAAATACCAGACACCTCCTTGTACTCTGACGCAAACATAGCACACACCACCAGCAGGAAAGCCTGGAAAACTTTTAAACGCCTCATTGCGCGCAAATCTGATTCAAAACAATGCCCAATTACAGCCAACTCCATCGCAAAGCAGCTGCTAGCCAGTGGGCTCTTACAGAAAGGCTGATAAACAGCATCACCTCTTTGTTGAGAGGCAGTGCGAGGGTTTGCTTGGGGTTGATGGCCACCTGACCACACCTTTCACCACCTCAGAACTCACAACGACAATAAAACTACTGAAAGGTGGGAAAGCCCAGGGTCCAGACGACATCCTACCAGAGTTCATGATGCACAGCAGCGGTAAAAAATGCTTGAAATGGGTGCGTAAATTCTACTCCTTTTATCTTGAGCTCACAGTTATCCCGAAGATTTGGGCAGAGGCATTCTTGTGGCCATTCTATAACCCAACGAACCGGCAGACGACTCCAAAGGCTACTGACCAATTTCATTGCTATGTGTCCCCTATAAGATTTTAGAAAGACTGATTCTTGCCCGTATCAACCCCGTAATTGAACCCAACTACCATCGGAGCAGGCGGGCTTCACACAAGATCGTTCGACAGTACAGTAAATATTCAAGTTCACGAGTGACCTCGAGAAGAGTTTCGAGAATGGATGTAAAGCCGGAGTAGCAGTGGGGGATCTGACAGCTGCCTATTGTACTGTTTGGCACCAGGACATGGCCCTTAAGCTTCGTACCATCCTAGACCGACATCTTTTGCGTTTCATCATAAAGATTTTATCAAACCGCAGTTTCAAATCAAGACCAGTGCGTAAAAAATTGGTTGACTACGCATACTCAAGAATGGTTTACCGCAAGGCTCAACACTATCACCTATCCTGTTCAACATCTGTATCAGCGACATCCCAACAGCTGTCTTTCAGCAGTACGGCTACGCAGATGACATGGCACTTCTGTACTCCCACAAAGGCTGGCAAAAAGTTGAACAAACACTATCTAGAGATATCGAGGACCTTACTGACTTTTTACAAACCCGGAGATTTAAATTGAATACAACAAAAACAACCTTTACCCCTTTTCGTTTGAACAACCATGGAGCACAACGGCAACTAAACATCTGCATCCATGGAACCACCCTCCCTCTCAGCCCACACCCAAAATACCTCGGAGTCAAACTGGACAGACAGCTAGCATATTGACAACTTATAGAAGATCTACGTGGAAAAGTGATGGCAAGAAAAAACTTCATCCAAAGACTATGGGTCAGCTGGGGGTGCAAATGCTGAATCCCTGCAAACAGTACCCCTTGCAATTGTTTACAGCAGCGCAGAGTATGTTACTCCAGTATGGAGCCGAAGCTCCCATACCAAAAATTTGGACGTATCCCATGAGGATTATAACTGGTTGCGTGAAACCCATCCCCAAACATCTTTCTGTACTCTCAAGAATTACCCCAGCCAACCTGAGAAAAAACTATGTTTCCAACAAAATATGTTACCACGCATGCGCCAACGAAGAACACCCACTACACAGTCTGCTACCTGACCCACAGAGCCTACGCCCACAACTTCTGAAGTCACGCCACCCCTTCTACCGTCACGCTGCAGAACACTATAACTGCGACCACGATATCATTGAGGCCCGGAACGAAGAGTGGACTAAATACCAACGCCCTAAGTGGTTGACACTAACTCTGGATACCACCGCGGATCCGATTTACCTCTGAAACTGTGGGTTGCCCTAGATCGCCTTAGAGCTGCAGTGGGGCGCTTTGGTGCAGAAATGCACAATCGGGGACTCCAAACATCAGTCTCACGTGCGTGCGGAGCTGCTACCCAAAATGTGGAGCACTTCTTGTTTGACTGCAATCTTCTTCGTCCACCTAACACCGTCAAAAACCTCACCAACGTTACCGATGATACCAAAAACTGGCTTCAACATTTAGCCGCAAACCTTTGATGAGCCTTCGAACGATAGAAGAACCTGCTTGCTGTGCTCATTGGACTCAATTTTTTCTTTCTGATAGGCGTGCTTGCGTGGTTTTCAAAATCACAAAAGTCGCTCCTTTAAAGTCTGTGGAGGTGTCCCGCTAGGATCCGTTCTTGGCCCTGTACTTTTCTCTCTTTTGAACAATGATCTTCCTGCATTTCTGCCTCTTCCGTCAGCTGCTCTCTTCATGCTAACGATCTGGTCCTCCTCCTTCTCGGTTCCACTGTAGTGAAGGCCACACAAGGAGCTCTGATCCGACTGGAGCGCTGGCCTGAGTACTTGTGTCTTCTTCTCAATCCGAGAAAATGTGAAGCCTCCTTTCAGTAGACCCCCACAAGCTAACTTCTAGCTCACCTTTTCATATTCAATTTCCGCCTCCGTTTCAATCCCACTCCAACTTTTCTTGGGGCCACTTTCGACCACACTGTTTCCATTTCTAAACATGTATCTTCGCTGAAGGCCAAGTGTTCCCCTGTCTCAAGGCCTTACGCTGTATCTCTGCATCCTCATGGGGCCCTTGTAAAGTATCCCTCTATCTTCTCTAAAGAGCTTTCCTTCGACCCCTTCTCACTTATGTGTTACCCACATGTTTCTTTTTTCAAGCGTTACCAATGTTAATAAATTAGAATGCCTCGTCGCACTAGTCGCGTTGCGCCATCACTGGCTGCCTCTAGTCCTCCCTTATTCACGTCTACTCTCGTCTCTACTTCCCCTACGCGTCACCCTGACTCATTTCGCTCTGTCATCTTATGAGCGGGCCCTTTGTTTTCCAAACTTCTTTCCCATTTTAGGTTTGGCCAGGCTTGGAGTGAAACCAATACTCTGCAAATCCTCTTGGAGAGCTTTTGCGTCCACTCACCTGCTCATACTCTTAGGGAGCCTCTCTTTGCTTGCCCTCCCTCTCCTTCGTGGAACCTGCCTTCCTTCACTGGAAGTTCATCCTTTTCTCTACATGCCCTCGCTTTGATCCCCCCTCTCTAGCCACAGTGCGACTCTCGCTTACCTTAACTTTCTTCCTCCTCACGATCTGGTGCTCTAAACAGACGGCTTTATTTCTTTTCTTTTTGGCAAAGGCGGCTCTGGCATACTTGCCAACTGCTCTCCTTGAGGCCACTCTTTCCTTTTCTGCAGGTCCTGAATGTTCAAGTTTTTCCGCTGAAGCCTGCGCCTTTCTACAAGCTCTTTGCTGGTCCCGGCAGCACCAAAAAGTCTGCCACTTCTCTTCTCCGCTATGTCCTCGCCACCTTGTCTTCTCCGTCCTTCCTTTTACCTCAATCTCTATGGTAGATCTGGCAGGAACTGTCTTCGTTCTCCTCCTTTTCTATCAGACTACAATGTGTCCCCGGACACTCGTTTCTCCCGGGGAACGAAGCGGCTGATGAGCTGGCCAAACGGGGAGCGCTACTCGTACCCTTTGCAATCCGTTGTAGTGTCTCCTCTTATCTCTCGTATCCATTCTCTTTTCTCGGACTCGTACTGTCTCATCTAAATTCTTCGACGCACAGGGACCCTCAATTTCCATTGAGAAACTTGTGCTCCCTCGTCCTGCTCGCTGTGTGATTTCTTGTCTTCGCTGCAACGGACACAGCTTACTGTTAAGCTCTTATCTCTCTAGGATTGGCAAAATTGAGAATTCTTCATGCAGCGCCTGCAGCCACCCTTCCCAGGGCATTTCTCATCTCATTCTATACTGTCCAGCTACGGACTCTTTGCGCCGCTCACTCTTTGGCGACTCTCTGTCTCTACGATCTCACGTCCAGGCCCCGGGGAGTTGCCCGGCTTCCAAGGTTCCATGGTCTTCTGTTATAAAGAAAACACTTCCATAAATTTTTTCCATCCAGCTCATATCCTAAACACCACTAAATTATGCACTTTCTACTTTGCACAATGCATCTCCTCAGTAGCAGTACTTTTCCGTTACTTCAAGTGGGTCTTCAAATTTACTTTCTCTTCCGGACTTTTTTGCACAACTGCTTGGCAATTTTCGCACATAAAATTTTGTACTCGTAGCAAACTTCCTTCTATTTCTATACATTACGTACTCAGCATTGCAGTATGGGAAGGTAGAGTAAATATCAGATTTAGTAACAAGCACCAGTACAAAAGAACTCACGCACAATGCATGATATGCAAATTTGAAAAATACATGTGCCTAAGTTAAAGATATCTACTTTTAAAAGACAGTTGGGCTAAACTTTGGGTTAAAATGAGATGCGCAATTTGCTTTGCTGTTGCACTTTTTTGTTGGCTTCCACTTGGCTCTACTTAAACAAACCAATAATCTCAAGCTATCAAAAATACCTAGCCCAAAACTACCTTGTTGAATAGGTATGATGAAAAACTATCTTTGTCAAATTACTGGTAAGGCTAAATAATTCCTTTTTTCTGTAAAATTGTGAAAAGAGTGAATGTAGGAAACTTTTTTAATTTTTAAACAAAAACGATGTGTTTGCTAATATGCAGTTTGGTTTTCCAAAAAACTATTCCACTACGCTGGCAATCCCACAACTGCAGGAATATATGTTACGTGAACGTGACTAGAAGAATGTAGTATGTTGCTTATATCTAGACCTAGCCAAGGTGTTTACTACCGTTAATCATAATACTGTATATTGTAGCAAAAACTTGAACACTACGGCATTAGGGGGTTACCACATTTACATGATAGAAAGCAGGCAGTTGTTAATGAATCTTACCGATCGCCGATAGAGGTCGGATTTCCTCAAGGTGGTGTCCTTGGTCCATTATTTTTCTAACTGTATGTTAACGACCTCGCCAAGTGTTTTAATTTGTGTGCAGCTCTATACGCTGACAACAGTGTTCTGACTATGGGACAAAAGCATGCGAAAAAAAATTACAATACCAAATTTACGAGAAGCAAAGCAAGGTCGACAACTGGGTAAAAATAAATCGCCTATCAACATTGCTAAAAGCTATTGTTATTCACTAACACGGATACATACGCAGAATTCAATATATTCATCGTTAATCAACGGTTAATGAAACAAGATACAACTAGATGTCTAGGAGTATATCTTATTAATCATCTAAAGTGGCATAAACACATTTCTTATCTGGAAACAAAAGTGGCTTCTGCATCTGGCATTTTGTGAAAATTGAATAAATATTTACCATCAGTGTTATGTACTCGCATCTCTTGTATGGCAGTACCAGCTGAGGAAGTGCAACCTGATCAACTTCAAATAAACTTTAAATTAAACAGAGCCGCTTGATTAAAATTAGTACCCACAGCCTTGAAAGGAGAATTAAATTACAATCCTCTCACAAAACCTCCTTGTTTATGAAGTTAAGGAAATTTTTCACTTAGAGGTAGCGAAATTCATTGCCAAATTAAATATAAAAAACTCTCGACATATTTCATTTGTCTATTAAGTGAAATTTCTGGCATACATCATTTTACTCGCATTTCATCTAGAAGTTTATACCGTCTTAGAAATAATTACCCTAGAACTTACGAATCTATTACAATAATTGATGTTACGTAAAATTTGGAATAGCGTCCCGAGCGATAATGAAAAAGGGCTAGCAAAATTGCGTGTTTTAGTAAGTTGCTAAAAAGTATTTATTAAGTGAGCAATAATAGGTATGCCATGCTGGACCAACACTGAATATATCTATCCCAGATCAACAGTGTGTGTGTGTGTGTGTGTGTGTGTGTGTGTGTGTGTGTGTGTGTGTGTGTGTGCATGTATATGCATAAAGCTATGGATTTACTTGGGTTTATATACACTGTATGAGTTGGTATGTTTGTATTTATGTTTGTTACCGTCTTCACTGCAAAGTTTTGTGTTCCTATAATCTCATTCGACGGTAATCTCGCCTGTTTTTGTCCTGTTTACACATTATTCCCACAAGAGAGAAGGCGCAGACTCGGCGACCTGCCCGTCTGTATGTACTGGCATATGGTCTTTCGCGCTGCCCCTGTGGACATGCATTTCGTTTTTTCATGTTTTTTTGGGCATACGTGTGAATCTTGCGCAATGTTCATATAAAAACAAATTGTTTTTTTTTTCCTTTGTAATATTTCTTGCATTTTATCACCGTAAGCTGGAATGATTTGTACCTAGTTATGTTTTCTTATATCCTCCTAATATCCTTATTTTGATCATTTCCCCCCAAAGCTCCTCTTTCCGAAATTTTAAGGTCAAATTTGCCAAACTGAGAAAACTACCTCCGAAGTGGAAGCCTGTGTGTAGCCGAATCTTCTTATAATTGGATTAGATGTATAGGCGTATAATCTTGGTACCGTACTGAAGTTGCGTTTGTAAGGGCATAGAGGTTTACTCTTCAGTAATAATTAGTCGCAAATATATTTGTCACTTGCACGCTTAAGAAACCTGAAATCTTGTTACATTGCAAAAAAACTGAACTGAACTAATATAACAGGAGTTTGAAGAGTTCTGGGCTTACCAATCTTTACTTGAGAAGTTAATTGAAGGATTACAGTATTGCAAGATAGCAGAGCTAGTTCCGTTAATGGAAATTCCTTCAGTAAAGCTGGCAAGAGCGAAACAGGTAATATTAATTATTTTCCAAGTCAAGAAATGGATCATGTATTTTAAAAAGTTGTTATGTAATTTTAGTTATACTTTGTCCCTACGTTAGTACTCTCACAGTTTGTAACACTGTTAGTACCCTGGGGTGTTTCAACACCCCATTCTTAAAATTTATGTCCTCTTGCTTATCATTGCATGATGTTCATTCAGCTTCTTTTGTAAGTTTTTATAGTGACCAATAAGTAAAAAAATTTTCGTTTACTGATACTGAAGAATGCTTTTGTATCACATCAGGTCTACCACAGAAAATAGTTAAATTTTGACTTGCATTATATTTTTACAAGAATAAAAAAATAAAAATTATAAATTGAGCATGTTTATTTTCTTCGTATTAACAGAAGCAATATTAATTAACAATTATTGATAAATATAAATTTGTCTAAAAAAGCAGAAGAGAGAAAACTAACGCCGAAATCCAGAAAGCTAATGAATGGCCTGCTTAGTATCATGGGGTGACGTCACACCCCAAACCACAACAAATGTCTCTAATCTCCTACTGTGTAAGGTATGGGATTATGAAATTCTCAGTGATTTATCTTTTCACTTATTTAGGAAGGTACTTGGAAGATAGTCCATGTCATTGTTGCCAACTCAAAATTATAATAAAAAAAGTTTTTTGTGGGGTGCTGAAACACCCCAGGGTACTAACGTAGGGTTAAGACGTACCTTTTGGTATTTTTTGTGAATGTTTGAAGCATGTAAAAGCAAACTGAACAAGGTTTCGTGCACATTTTTCAACCGTTGTTACTTTGTGATCCTTTGTAATGATTTGCATATACCAACTGATTGTGCCTGAGTTTTTCAACCTTTTCACGTATATGACCCATTTTCAAACTAAACAGAGGTTTATGGCCCCGTTTTGATGTACTTTGTGCAATTTCAGTAATGTTATCTTTATTATTTAAAATTAAAATAACAATCCGTGGCCCACTGGTTGAGAACAATTGCAACATGCCTTGAAGCATACAAGAAATATACGCAATAGCATACCAAGGTCAGTAAACATAAACATCTGAAAACCTTGACAATGACGAGGTTAGAGGAGGTTTATTAGGACGAAATATGCTTTGCTGTTATTGTTGCCCAACTCATTTCTCAAAATGGGGACAGGGCCAAAGGCCATGCAGCCCTGAAACCTAAAAAATTCTCCATGGGTTGGGTCAGTGGTTGTATAAAGAGAAAGAATCACTAAAATGAGTAGAGCAAGACAACACAGAATTAGATGAAAGACGTGCGGATTTGCAAATTTGTTTTTCCGTGTATCTGTTGGCCAGTGCTTTCCACTACACGTATAATGCTATTGCCCATTAGGCTAAAAGAAAATTCATGGTTCCCTTTCTTGCCAGTGTTGAGTTGTTAAACTTCATTGCTTTTTTGCATTTATTGTTGCAGTTGTACCAAGCTGGTTACAAATCACTTTCGCAAGTCGCTGCTGCTGATGTCAAATTACTTTTGCAAAACATTGAACATTTGTCGAGAAGACAGGCGCAGCAAATCATCGCATCTGCCAAAGTAAGCGTTGAGGCTTAATTGATTGGCTTAAGGTAGACTGCAAAATGTATTGGAAATAGCATATCGTTGACATTTAAATGCCTTTTGAAACTTCTTAGCTTTCTGTAAAGTCTATGATTTGTCGTTATAAAAGGAAAACATTTTAATTTTGAGCTAAAAATGCACTGAAGACATTTCTACAATTACAATAAAAGTTAACTGCTACTTTTTTTTGAGATCGGGGTTATATGTCTTGTTGGGTTTTAAAAGCAATGCTTAATTTTGTAGTATACGCAAATGTGAAACTACATCAAATATAAAATGTGTTTTACGCTATTTATAAGTTTTACGTCAGTTAGGCGAGTATAAAAAAAGTAAAGGCCCTCTAGTGAGGGTGTACAAGGAGACTAACCCCCATTAGCAATGTTACTTTCTTCAAAAAAAAGATGATTTTTTAAGAAACTTTCCATAACTTTGCGCATAGAACACCATTGTAGCTTCTCTTGAAAAATCGCGCTTAAACACTTCCCTCTTGAGGTAAAGTTATAAACAACTAGGCATAAGATTAAGCATGACAAGTAAGTGCTTGCAGATTTTTTTTCGTAGTGATGCTAAATGTTTCAGCATTTGGGTTGCGAGAACACAATTATTGGATAATGCTGTTTCGTACTAAACTACCATTACTTTGGCTTTTTTGTAGGACTTTAGCGTTTAGAATTAAAATTGAGAAGGCTCTAGAACTTTAGTGTTTGGAGTTTAAAATTGACTTTGAATCTTGCGATTCCCACCACCAGAAATGCCGTGGTAGAACTGAGGTTTCGCATTCAGGGTGAACAATACCGTCAAGTATTGGTTTAAAGCCATAAATTTGTTATTCAGTGAAGAGGACCTACCACAAGCGCTACCAGAAAGACCCCTAAAGCTTCCGCCAAAAAATGTTTTCCACCTGATTTTCGTAATAATAGTAATCCATTTTCGAGTAATAAATCATATATTTTGGAAAGGCACAATTGCACACAGGATTATTTTCATGTGACCTTTTCATGAATTTCGATTTCGTCAAGTTTTATTCAATTTGATTCAATAAAGTCAAGTGTTTTTTCCGTCGAAGTCCTTTCTTGCCACTTAAAAAAAGTAATCTTAAAAACTAAGAAGTGGCGAATAGAATAAATTTTTGTACACTTTCTGATAAAATCCAAGCCACTGTGAATTAATGTTTCCCTATGCGCTTATGTTTTTTGGCCACGCCCTTCGAACAATCCAGATGTCTAATTTGGGTAGGTATCTTTACTTTTTAGATTCGTAATTGAACCTAGGGTCGTGCTTATACGCTCAGTTGTGTATTAATTCTCTTGAATTTATTCTCATTTCTCTGTTAGCAAAACATTCCCACTCACCACAAAACAAAAAGAAAAAGTTCCAATCTTTTTCAGTGTCATGAAACGCATGACTGGGTAGTAAGCAGCTTTTATTTTATGTAGGGGTGTGCAAGTGCCACAGTCGTATCGGGTTTATCTCAATTGGCTTCTGCTATTTTAGCCTAAAGGTTTGGTTCGACCCCTATCATTATGCTTTCCAATTCTGGAAATTCTATTCGTCTTTTGGCAGTTACAAAACAAGCTGCCGCCTCGCCTTTCAAGCACGTCGTAATAACGAAGAATAGATTTAATTTACAGAGTCTGCATACAGAATACGCTTGGCCTCATCATCGGCAGAGGGATGGACTCAAAAACGATGGAGTCCAGTCTATCACTGAGCTTATACAACTCCTCGCCAAAGCATTGCCGTTATAAGAATGAATCACATGTTCACAATATTTACATAGACATACGCCGATGAAAAAGAAGAGCAATCATTACATAAACAATGCATTCGCAACAAACATACAATTTTTGGTTCGTCTTCCTTAATTGGCTATACCGAAAATGCTCAATCACATCAAATGGATAATCTCCTCGGTCAATTTACCCTTCTCGTACGGTCACTATCGTCCCTCATAATGAGCCCAAGGAAATGGCAACCACCTTCCTGGTGATACAAATCCTCAACGAAGATTTGTGCACAAGTTCCCGGGAGGAACTCCAGGGCCTTTGCTCCTTCTTCAAACACAACGACTAAATACAAACTTCTTTATTGCCGGAACTCAGTAAAAGAAAATTCAAATCCAAGAACTCAGTTGAATTAAATTCCAAATCGATAAAAAGAAAGAGCAGATTTACCGAGGGCTTCTTCAAAAATAGCGGAGTGCAGAAAAACAAATTGAACTTCGTGCAGCAACCAAATTAAGCAACTGACTTAAAATCCAAAAACATTACTATTTTACTGGTTGGAACGAGAGGCAAGCTAATTAGAATGCAAATCTCGCCCGGTTTTAGGCAAAAAACGCCCGAGAGTCGCATTCCAATTTGATTTAGTCAAATCAGTTTCGCAGATCAACGCAATTAGGTCCGAAGAAATGCCCAGTTTATCTTCACTTGCCATGGCTGGGCAATGTTTCGATGAGATACGAAATGCAAATTAAAACAGCCGTCAAACGCTGTTACTTTGCAGTTAAACCATGCATTGTCTACACCACCAGACAACTTCTGCCTGCAGCCAAAAAGGATGTACTACCCGCTTTTCATCAAAGCAACATTGTTTACCAATTTTTGTGCCACTGCGATAGTCGGTACGTGGGTCGTACTTCTCAAAGGCTACAATAGAAGATTAAGCAGCACGTGCCGAAAACCATTCTCCAGGAGCATATTTCTCAGGACCGAAGCACATTGGCCCGCTCTTGCAAGCCAATCGGAAGCTTTAAAGCTGAAACTTCCTTTTCTGCTATCGGACATCTTTTAAAAAACCCTACATGCACACGTGAATATAATCATAACAAATTTTCTATTCTTGCATGTGACCATACTTCTTTTCATTTTTCCACCCTTAAAACCACGTACATCAAAACATCCAAACCAAATTTATGCAAACAAAAGGAATTCATTTATGGTCTAAAAATCACACATTAGTTTCCGCTCCTTCTATTGGTCGCTTTTACCAATCACTATAGAGCTTTTCCTTTTTTCTTTTTCGTCAACTGTGTCTATATAAGTGACTCACTTCACCTTTTCACTCTGTTTCTGACGGATTCTCTTGAAAAGTGTCAGACGAAAAGCTTCGAGAATGAATACTCTACTTTCTGCAATTTTCAAATTCTGTACCACCAATCAACTCTTCGAAGAAGAGCCATTTAGGGTGGCCTTTTTTAAAATCAGGCCGATCACATCTACTTTTCTCCATGCAATGCAGTATCATTTGTCTTTGTTCCGATTTTTCTGTTAACATATTTTTGTAATTTTCAGAAATCTTAATATTTCATTTTCCTAAGTCGTTTGTCGCATGCAGCGTTGAAACCAAGTCTTTCAATTTTCGAAAATTTTTGAAGTTGTTTCGCTTCTTGCATGAATACCGTAGAAATTGAATGTCTTCAACAGCAAAGTTGGAACGTTGAAAAATGATAACTGACCTTTAACCAAACTTTTTATATCTTTTTGATATTGATTGAAATACCGGCTTCTTTGGAGACAGGTCTGTCTTTGAAAATTTTTGATAAACAGGAAATTACTTAGAAGCCAGATTTTGTTTAGTGTGCTCCTGCAATTGGTGAGAGCACAGAACAAATGGGATTAGCTCTTCGCTCAAATACCAAAGATGTCTTTTTAATGCTGAGAGAGCAGCATCAGATATGTCTTTAAATACTGGTATTCCTTCATGAGCTAGCAGCAGCTTGTGCAACTGTAAATCATTAGCAGCAGCTTCAGCGCCTACAGGGACTTTAAACCAGTGCTTCGCATAAATGACAGCAACAAAATAACCAAACAGTTCTAAAACCTTGAGAATTTTTGCATCCACATCAAGTTAAGTTCGGAGCAGCAACATCTTAAGTGCATATATTGCTGAAGACATTCAACGTGCTCAATGTTGGGCACCAGGGCGCCGAAACCGATAAGTGTCAAAGGAATTTTTATTGAAATAATAAAGGACAAGACCCAATAGCTCTACATGTCATCTCGAGGAATGTTAAGAGTTAGAATCCTACCTTATTTCGTGAAGAGCTTTGAAGGTATTCTCTAAAATTTCAGAAGCTGCTTCAACTGAAGAATTTGCAATGTGGGTCATGTCTAGAGCAGTTAATAGTACTCTATTTTTTCTTCAAAATCACAAAAAACATAATTTGGGGACTACTAGATTTCCCAAAGATGCTTTTAAAAACTTGTGACAAAATTACTTCTTGCTTATGATGGCGGTAGGCAGTCCAACACAAAGGATGGTTCAGCAGTATTTCAAAATGTATGCATGTGCCGTTGAATTTTCCAGTGTTTAATGCTGTGGTGTCAAAACACATAGCCACGCACTGCTTATCTAACTCTCAATTATTTAAGATGCTTTCAATTGCTTCAGCGTGATTTTTGCCAGTACTTTTTTCGAAAGAGATAGTTTCCAACAATTTTGTCCCATTGCGATACCTTGAAAGAACTGCAATATGCTGAAATGTATGGGATGAAAAAATCCATGGGATGAAAAACTAATTCAAGAAGGAAGAGACTTTATTACATTTCAGCATATTGCAGTTTTGAATGGAGACAAATTCATCCTTTACCAATGCCTTAGTCTTTCTCGACTTCATCAAACATATCAGTGCGAACTTTTTTAATGATCCGGCTCTTGTGCTTGTATTCAACACAAAATTATTGACGTTATCACCGCTTGCTTTCGCGATACCAGCAAAAATATTGAAGGCATTAGGGAATAATTTGTGACGATTGACTGCAGCAACAATATTTGGTGAGTTGAGAATTCTTCTAAGAACTTTCAGTTCAATAAAATCCGTTGCTGCTTTGTACCTTGAAGAAAGCAAATTATCTTCAAGCTCCGAGGAACTTGGATTAGTTTTCAATGACGTTTTGCTGCTACAGTTCAAAAATGCTGAGGAGTATCTACTGTTTTCCTCAGCAGTTTTTGCTCAGCTTTTTATGTTTTTCTTCTTTTTTCTATCAGTTCTTTTGACAACTGTTGTTTCAATTGTTTGACTAGTTAAAGATCTTGACCTCCAAAAGTACTTTTGTGGGGTTCTTTCTGATCTTGAGTAAAGGGATAATCGGCAAAAAGATGTTTATTAATATCCTTCTTTGATATGTCAAAAAGTTTGTCAACGCACATATGCCATTTACTTTACGCTTTACAGCATCTCGTAAAGATCACTCAACTTCTTTAAAACCGTATTTCTACTCGAGTAATAACCAGGAGTTGTACCTTGCGCAAACTTTTTCCACACAGCAATTGTTTCATCATAAGTTGCACTCACTGCTTACAGTGCATTTTTTAATTTTTAAGTGATAAAGAAAGCGTCCAACAGCATCTTGACTCGTAGGAAGTTTTTTCCCACAAAATGGCCCATCTTTTACTCTTCCCACCCCACTCCACCTGCGAATATCCTTTCTCAATTCCATTTCTTAAAATTATACATGTATAAACCTATTAAACTAGGTTTATATAACACATTTTTATATGAAACAAAGCTGTATCGTGATTATATACCGGTAATAGGTTTATACGAGGTATTGTACAGTTTTATATCAACCAAAACTGCAATATTTTGTTTTTTTGTTGAAACCAAATGAATTTTCAGCGCAGCTGTTTTCATTTTCTGTTATCTGCACAATCTTCGCTAGTTATTTGTTTCAGCGCATTAGTCTGTTCTAATACCATCGTTTATGGTCTTTAGATTGGTTATCTGTCTGCTTAAACTGGGAAGTGGCTCTCAAACTAAACTGATTAGTAGTGTAGTGATTACGTGCTTATTTGATTACGTGCTTATTTGATTACGTGCTTATTTGATTTTGCTTTGCTTTGTGTTGATTGTAAATTATTTGGCTTTATTTTAATATCACAATCAGTATTTCCCATACCTGGTGTTAAACATCAACGTTAGCATTTGGTGTGGGAAATTACATTGCTTTCACGCCAACCTTATCAAAACTCCATTGCTTTATCTTGTCACGTGATCCGCGTGCATATATATGTTCGTATCGCCATGCTTAAATTATTCCACTATAATTCTGTTTGTTAAATATTGCTATTTGAATGCTATTGATAGTTACCAGCAATAAAAAAAGGAACAACTCTATATCGAGTGAAAAATATTACGGTATAGTAAAACTAACGAACCCAGGACAACTGAGGAATAAAACCGAACAACAATAACGAACTCACGACATTGTTGTTCGGTTTTATTCCTCAGTTGTCCTGGGTTCGTTAGTTTTACTATACCGTAATATTTTTCACTCGATATAGAGTTGTTCCTTTTTTTATTGCTGGTAACTATCAATAGCATTCAAATAGCAATATTTAACAAACAGAATTATAGTGGAATAATTTAAGCATGGCGATACGAACATATATATGCACGCGGATCACGTGACAAGATAAAGCAATGGAGTTTTGATAAGGTTGGCGTGAAAGCAATGTAATTTCCCACACCAAATGCTAACGTTGATGTTTAACACCAGGTATGGGAAATACTGATTGTGATATTAAAATAAAGCCAAATAATTTACAATCAACACAAAGCAAAGCAAAATCAAATAAGCACGTAATCAAATAAGCACGTAATCACTACAGTAGCATTCTATGAACTTAAACTGGCAACTTATTGCATATTGATAGGTTGCACTTGTCACCATTAATAGCTAGTTTAACCATTGTAGCACCAAAATTAACCTTTAATACCATTTAAGATATAGCAGTCAAACCACTCGTTTATTAAATTTATTTTTAGGCTAATAATAATTCGTTCCCTTGCTATAAAAGAATGTTCTAAGCACTTCGAAAATTTATTTTTTTCAATGGTTTGTCTTTGAAATTTGCTGAAAATTATGTCAAATCTCGAAAAATCTCATTTTTGTTCAGATTTTTATTTTTTTAGTTTTTTTTTGCTACAAATATGCATTTTTTTATACTTTAGTGTAATGTTTATTGGTATTCTGCAATTTTTAAGTGGTCGTAATGGTTTTGTAGGACATCTGGTTTGGGAGTCATAATCGATTTTGTATTTCAACCCCGAAAACTTTAAAATGGATTCACACGGTCAGTGCTTAAATAAAAAGAACTTTGCGGGGTCTTTTATCATAAATTGGAACCAGTCTAGGGTGCGACCTCCAAGTTTTAAAAAAGTATATTTTTCACAGCCCTAGTGTACAATCTTTATGGCAGAAATGTCATTATCTCTAAAATTTTGGACTTTGCGCGCTCATTTATGCTTGAACTACCACGACCAATTCGGACAATTAACCACACTCTTTTATGCACCGGTACTCGGTTGACCAGAAATCGAAATCGAACGATTTTGGACCATCAAAATAAGTTGATTGAGGCCCGGCATTAAACAACAGTTTGATGAACTAATGTTTAATTTTTAAATTAAAAAGGAAATTAGTAATATGGTGAACTAATGTTAAATTTTAAAATTAAAAAGGGAAATTAGTAATATCGGACATCTGTCACAGTGGTACTGCTTACATGCTTTCTCTAAAAGTGTGTTTTGGAGGAACCAGCCCATTGGCTGAAAGTTTTTGAAAAACTGATCAAAAGCGGCCAAAACTATTCAAACCTCACAAAATAGGTTTCCCCTATTTTTGAGGTGACCCGCCAATTCCGCGCTCGACCGGCCTTAACTAGAGTTACTTTAAAAATTCAAGTTCGAGCAATTCATTTTCATGGATATTTGCTGTCGGGGGTATAAAAATTTCTTGCTTTTGTCTCTCATGTAACGAAAAAATGTTGCAGATTTTATTATCGGAAAAAATCGAATCTTTAGAAGCGGAAGTTGAAGAACTGAAGAATATTTGATGTCGTTGCTTCTTGTATGCACTTAAAAGTTTATTGTCTGGTAATAAATTCTTTTTAATGATATGCGATTTTTAAGTCTCTGGAAATTGTGCAGTACTATCTCCCCATACTTGGTTACTGCAAATATTGCTAAACGTGTTGTTGTTGATTACCCGACCCCTTCCGAGGAATGGGGGCATGGCGGAAGACCATGGAGCCCCAGAAGCCGGGAAACTCCCAGGATCTGGATCAGAGAGTCGCCAAAGAGTGAGCGGCGCAAAGAGTCCGTAGCTGGACAGTGCAGAATGAGATATGTCGTGGGACGAGTGTCCGCGGGCGCTGCAGGAAGGATTCTCGATTCTGCCAATCCTAGAGAGATAAGAACCTAAGCGAAAGCTGTGTCCGTTGCAGCGTAGACGAGAGAAAACACAGCGAGCATGACGAGGGAGCACAAGTTCCTCGAGAAAATTGAACTGCACCAATCAACAGCCGCCTCAACGTGGTGGTGCGGTCCCCGGCCCCGTCTGGGTTGGGTCGAAATGGCTGTTGGCCTTCCGAGGGTCCCAGTTACCCCGGGCACTCCCCATTCATTTTTTCGCTATGCTGCCCCCTGAACGACCGCAGAAGGGCAGCACACAGCTTCTTTAAAATCGGTCGCCTGTTCTCACTTTTTCTTCTCTCCTGCCTTACTCTTGCCCTCCTTCGTCTCCTCATTCTTCTTCTTCTCCTGATGAGCGGTAACGTTCATTCTAACCCTGGCCCCATCTTTCCTTGCTCTGTGTGCGCTGGAAATGTGGCCTGGCGGGGCAAGTCAGTGCAATGCTGCGCTTGCTCCAAATGGGTCCATCTAAGGTGCTCACAACTTTCTTTATCTAACTTCAGAGCTCTTGGCAGCTCTCACTCTTGGAGCTGCCCCCTTGCCGTAACACTGTGACTTCCCCCTCCTCGGACTCCTCCGGCACGTATACCTCCACTGTGGAATCCGGCCCCCCCTCTGCTAATGCTGCACCCTTGCCCCACCCTCGTCTCCAAACTTCTTATCCCCCATCTGCCCATCGTATATCTCCTTCCCCTGCCCTTCCACCACCGTCCCTTGCTCCTGGCTATACTTCTGCACCTCCTGCCTCCTCTCCTCCCCCTGACTCTCTCAGGGTTCTTCAATAGAATGCTGGAGGTCTTCGAGCCAGGAGCACTGAACTACTTCACTTTCTTTCATCCCATCCTGTCGACCTTATCTGCATTCAGGAATCCAATCTTAACTCATCTCCCTCTTTCCGGATTCCTGGATTCTCTGTTCTGCGTTCTGATCGTACTCACTCCCGGTCTGGCATTCTCTCTTCTGATGCCTCGCATGCCAGTGGCGGCGTTGTCATTTTCGTCAGACAGGGCCTATCCTTTTCTGAACTTTCTACCACCTCTCTTTCTTCGCTCGATCCCTACTCTGATTATGTAGGGGTCAACATCTCTCTAAACAAATCCTCCTCGGTGTCATTTCTTAATGTGTATGCCCCCCCTATTCGCTCCTCCCCAACGGATGGCAGAACCGATTCCTTCTCTCCCTCCATCCTTCCCTCCAGAAATCTCTTCATTCTGGGGGACTTCAATTGCCATCGCCCACTTTGGGACTCAAGAGGTACTTCCGACCCCCGTGGAGAGGAAGTATTCGACTGGGTCATCTCCTCAGACCTCCTCCCTCTCAATGACCCTGACACACCCACCCTTCTCCATCGCTCTTCTGGCAGTCGCTCCTCTCCTGACATCTCCTTTGCTCCCTCTACTCTTGCCTTTTCTTGCTCCTGGGAGGTGCTTCAGGACCTGGGATCTGACCACCTACCAATTCTTCTATCTATCCCTCTCTCTCCGATCTTTCACCCCAACGAGCGACCCCCTTCCTTCAATTTTCAGAAAGCTCGCTGGGATGACTTTGCCTCCTACTTTGACTCTCACTGTCCTACTGCAGAGGAATACTCGTCTCTTTCTCTTCCCTCTGCAGCTGCTCTCTTTACCTCTCTGGCAATGAATGCGGCCAAATCTTCCATTCCTTTCGGCCGCATCAAACGCCCTCCTAAGGCCTGGTGGTCTGCTGAGGTGGAACAAGCGGTTGGTGAAAGACGCAGGGCTTTCGCTACTGCTCACAGAAGTGATGAAGATCGCCAGGCTTACATCTCCGCCTCTCGACGTGCCTCGTCGGTCATTGCCAAGGCCAAGGCTGAGGCATGGCAGGCGACCTGCACTTCTCTTTCACCTAAATCTAATCCTAAATCTGTGCACTCTCTTCTTCGCTCTATTGCTGGCTCTCCTTCCTCGTCTTCTTCCTCTCCTAACTTTCCTAACTGTTCTTCTCCCAGGAAATCGGCTTCGGTTTATGCCGCTTACCTGAGGTCTCACTTTTCCGTGTCTCAGCCAAAGGCCCTGCGCAGCAGAGCCAGAGGCTACCTCACTGAGCTCCGCCGAGCTACGTGCTCTGTGGAGTCTCACTCGTCCTTTTGCTCTCCCTTCTCTCCCGCTGAATTTCTTGCGGCTGCCTCCAACCTCTCCTCGTCCACTGCCACTGGCCCAGACAAAGTTGCCTATCCCATGCTAAAGCATCTTCCTCGCTCAGGCATGGATTTACTTCTTCACATCTTCAATCTTTCTTGGTCTTCACATTCCTTTCCTTCCATCTGGAAGACATCTTCCATTATTCCCATACATAAGATGGGAAAGCCTCTCGACTCTCCTGCTTCCTTCCGGCCTATCTCTCTCACCTCCTGCGTATCAAAGCTTTTTGAACGCATCATACTATCCCGTCTTCTCTTTTTTCTGGAATCTAATTCCATTCTTTCTCCCCGCCAGGCCGGTTTCCGCCCTGGACGGTCTACACTTGATCAAATTCTGTACCTTTCTCAGTCCATTTCGGATGGGTTTAACAAACCCAGGCCGGGCTCTCGGACGATCCTGTCTACTATCGATTTCTCTAAAGCTTTTGACTCTGTCTGGCATCCCGCCCTTTTCCACAAACTTATTTCGGCTGGCCTCCCTCCTTGCTTTGCTCGTTGGACTCAATCTTTCCTTTCTGACAGGCGCGCTTGTGTGGTCTTTCAAAATCACAAAAGCCGTTCCTTTCGAGTCCGTCGAGGTGTACCGCAAGGATCCGTTCTTGGCCCTGTACTTTTCTCTCTCTTCGTTAATGATCTTCCGGCTTCTCTGCCTTCTTCCGTCAGCCGCTCTCTTTACGCTGACGATCTGGCCATTTGGTCCTCCTCCCCCTCGGTCCCCACTGCGGTGGAGGCCACACAAGGAGCTCTGTTTCGATTGGAGCGCTGGTCTGAGTACTGATGTCTTCCTCTCAATCCGAGCAAATGTGAGGCCTCCTTTTCAGTGAATCCCCACCAGGCTAACCTCCAGCCCAACCTTCTCCTACTCGGCTCCCGCCTCCGTTTCAGTCCAACTCCAACTTTTCTTGAGGTCATCTTCGACCGCACTCTTTCCTTTTCTAAGCATGTGTCTTCGCTGAAGGCCAAATTTTTTCCACGTCTCCAGGTCTTACACTGTATCTCTGCTTCCTCATGGGGCCCCTCTAAGGAGTCCCTCTCTGTTCTGTATAAATCTTTTCTTCGGTCCCTTCTCACTTACGCTTCACCCGGATGGTTTCCTTTCCTAAGCGCTACCAATATCACCAAATTGGAACGCCTCCACCGAGCGGCCAGTCGCGCCATCACCGGCTGCCTCTCGTCCTCCCCTATCCCTCTACTACTCACCGAGGCTTCTCTACCTCCCCTACGAGTCACTCTGACTCACTTCACTCTTTTTTCTCATGAGCGGGCACTTCGTCTCCCAACCTCCTTTCCCATCTCAGGTTTGGCCAGACTAGGAGTGAAACCAAGACTCTGCAGATCGTCCTGGAGAGCTTTTGCGTCCACTCACCCGCTCATGCTTCCTTCTACTTGTTCTAGGGAGGCTCTTGTTGCTTGCCCTCCCTGTCCTCCTTGGAATCTGCCTTCCTTCACGGTCGAGTCCACCCTTACCACTCCAAGCTCTCGCTCTGATCCCCCTCACTCTCGCCAAGGTGCGGCTCTCGCCCACCTTGACTCTCTCCCCCCTCATGATCTGGTACTCTGAACAGACGGCTCTGTTCCTTTTCCTTTTGGCAAGGGCGGCTCCGGCGTTCTTGCCAACTGCTCACTCTGTGACACTGAGGCCACTCTTTCCTTTTCGGCAGGCCCAGTTTATTCCAGTTTTTCCGCTGAAGCCTGAGCCATTCTGCACGCTCTTTGCTGGTCTCGGCAACACCATAAAGTCTGCCATTTTTCTTCTCTTCTTCTCCTGTCTGACTCTCGTTCTGTCCTCGCCACCCTGTCCTCTCCTCCACCTTTCCTGTTATCTCAAACTCTGTGGCAGATCTGGCAGGAACTGTCTTTTTTCTCCTCCTGTTCTATCAGGCTACAATGGGTCCCCGGACACTCGTTTCTCCCGGGGAACGACATAGCTGATGAGCTTGCCAGACGGGGAGCGCTGCTTGCGCCCTCCGCAATCCCGTGTAGTCTCTCTCCTCTTATCTCTCGTATCCACTCTCGTCTTTTCTCGGACTGGAGGCGTGCTGTCTCTTCAAAGTATTTTGACACACAGGTTCCCTCAATTTCCACTGAGGAACTTGTGCTCCCTCGTCATGCTCGCTGTGTCCTCTCTCGTCTTCGCTGCAACGGACACAGCTTTCGCTTAGGTTTTTATCTCTCCAGGATTGGCAGAATCGAGAATTCCTCTTGCAGCGCCTGTGGACACTCGTCCCAGGACACCTCTCATCTCATTCTGCACTGTCCAGCTACGGACTCTTTGCGCCGCTCACTCTTTGGCGACTCTCTGTCTCTTTATGACCTCTGGTCCAGACCCTGGGGAGTTGCCCGGCTTCTGGGGCTCCATGGTCTTCCGCCATGCCCCCATTCCTCGGAAGGGGTCGGGTAAACAACAACAACAACATGAAAATTGAGGGAACCTGTGTCAAAGAACTTCGATGAGACAGTACGCCTCCAGTCCGAGAAAAGTGGATAAGAGGAGAGAGACTACAAGGGATTGCAGAGGGCGCAAGTAGCGCTCCCCGTCTGGCCAGCTCATCAGCCGCGTCGTTCCCCGGGAGAAACGAGTGTCCGGTGACCCATTGTAGCCTGATAGAACAGAAGGAGAGAGAAGACAGATCTGCCACAGAGTTTGAGACAAGAGGAGAGGACAGAACGAGAGTCAGATAGGAGAAGAGAAGTGGCAGACTTGTTGGTGCTGCCGAGACCAGCAAAGAGCGTGCAGAATGGCGCAGGCTTAGGCCAAAAAAATTGAACAAACTGGGCCTGCTGAAAAGGAAAGAGTGACCTCAGTGCCACAGAGAGAGCAGTTGGCAAGTACGCCAGAGCCGCCTTTGCCAAAAAGAAAAGGAACAGAGCCGTCTGTTCAGAGTACCAGATCATGAGGGGGGAGAGAGTCAAGGTGGGCGAGAGCCGCACCTTGGCGAGAGAGAGAGAGGGATCAGAGCGAGAGCATGGAGAGGTAAGGGTGGACTCGACCGTGAAGGAAGGCAGATTCCAAGGAAGAAAGAGAGGGAAAGCAACAAGAGCCTCCCTAGAACAAGTAGAAGGAAGCATGAGCGGGTGAGTGGACGCAAAAGCTCTCCAGGACGATCTGCAGAGTCTTGGTTTCACTCCAAGTGTAGCCAAACCTGAAATAGGAAAGGAGGTTGGGAGACGAAGTGCCCGCTCATAAGACGAAAGAGTGAAATGAGTCCGGGTGACTCGTAGGGGAGGTAAAGAAGCCTCGGATAGAAGAAGAGGGATAGGGGAGGACGAGAGGCAGCCGGTGATAGCGCGACTGGCCGCTCGGTGGAGGCGTTCCAATTTGGTGATATTGGTGACGCCTAATAAAGGAAACCATCCGGGTGAAGCGTAAGTGAGAAGGGGCCGAAGAAAAGATTTAGGCAGAAGGGAGACGGATTCCATGAGGAAGCAGAGATACAGTGTAAGGCCTGGAGACGTGGGAAGAACTTGGCCTTCAGCGAAGACACATGCTTAGAAAAGGAAAGAGTGCGGTCGAAGATGACCTCAAGAAAAGTTGGAGTTGGACTGAAACGGAGGCGGGAGCCGAGTAAGAGGAGGTTGGGTTGGAGGTTAGCTTGGTGGGGATCCACTGAGAAGGAGGCCTCACATTTGCTCGGATTGAGAGGAAAACACCAGTACTCCGACCAGCGCTCCGATCGAAACAGAGCTCCTTGTGTGGCCTCCACCGCAGTAGGGACCGAGGGGGAGGAGGACCAAATGGCCAGATCGTCAGCGTAAAGAGAGCAGCTGACCGAAGAAGGCAAGAGAGGCCGGAAGATCATTAATGAAGAGAAAAAAAACAATTCCAAGAACGGATCCTTGCGGAACACCTCGACGGACTCGAAAGGAACAACTTTTGTGATTTTGAAAGACCACGCTAGCGCGCCTATCAGAAAGGAAAGATTGAGTCCAACGAGCAAAGCAAGGAGGGAGGCCAGCCGAAACGAGTTTATGGTAGAGGGTGGGATGCCAGACAGAGTCAAAAGCTTTAGAGAAATCAATAGTAGACAGGATCGTCCGATAGCCCGGCCTGGGTTTGTTAAACCCATCCGAAATGGACTGAGAAAGGTACAGAATTTGATCAAGTATAGACCGTCCAGGGCGAAAATCGGCCTGTCGGGGATAGAGAATGGAATTAGACTTCAGAAAGAAGAGTAGACGGGATAGAATGTGCGTTCAAAAAGCTTTGATACGCAGGAGGTGAGAGAGATAGGCCGGAAGGAAGCAGGAGAGTTGAGAGGTTTTCCCATCTGGTCTATGGGAATAATAGAAAATGTCTTCCAGATGGAAAGAGAGGAGGAAGACGAAGAAGTGGAGCAAGCGATAGAGCGGAGAAGAGAGTATACAGTTTTTGGGTTTGATTTAGGTCATAGGTCGGCAACCTGCGGCTCCGGAGCCGCATGTGGCTCTCTTGGCTCCCATCTGTGGCTCTTTTGCTATTCTTTGAAGCAGGTGAGGGCGAAATGATACTCAGATTAATACCTCTAACTACAGGTGAAGACCTTTTTTTTTCTTTTGGAAACCACTTATGACCTATGCTCCGTAGAAATATTGTGGCTCTCATCGGTCTCCTTGCTGTTGTAAACGGGACCAAATGGCTCTTTTACGGTAAAAGGTTGCCGACCCTTGATTTAGGTGAAAGAGAAGAGCAAGTCGTCTGCCATGCCTCAGCATCAGCCTTGGCGATGACTGACAAGGCGCGTCGAGAAGCGGAGATGTAAGCCTGGTGATTTTCATCACTTCTGTGAGCGCAGCGAAAGCCTTGCGTCTTTCACTAACCGCACTTTACACCTCAGCAGACCACCAGGCTTTGGGATGGCGTTTGTTGCGGCCAAAAGGAATGGAAGATTTAGCCGCATTCAGTGCCAGAGAGATAAAGAGACCAGCAGCAGAGGAAAGAGACGAATATTCCTCTGCAGAAAGACAGTGGGAGTCAAACTCATCCCAGCGAGGTTTCTGAAAGTTGAAGGAAGGAGGACGCTAGTTGGGGCGAAAGACCGGGGAGAGAGGGATAGATAGAAGAATTGGTAGGTGATCAGAACCCAGGTCCTGAAGCACCTCCCAGGAGCAAGAGAGGAAGGAGCAAAGGAGAGGAGCGAGGTAGAAGGGTGGGTGTGTCAGGGTTGTTGAGGGGGAGGAGGTCAGAGGAGATGACACAATGGAATACTTCTTTCCCGCGGGGGTCGGAAGTACCTCTTGAGTCCCAGAGGGTGTGATGGCCATTGAAGTCCCCCAGAATGAAGAGATTTCTGGAGGGAAGAATGGAAGTAGAAAAGAAGTCGGTTCTGCCATCCCTTGGGGAGGAGCGTACGCATTAAGAATCGACAGCGAGGAGGAATTGTTAAGAGAGATGTTGATCCCTACATGACCAGAGTAGGGATCGAGCGAAGAAAGAAAAGAGGTGGAGAGTTCAGAGAAAGATAGGCCCTGCCTGACGAAAATGATGACACCGCCGCCACTGGCGTGCGTGGCATCAGGAGAGAGAATGCCAGACTGGGAGTGGGTGCGATCAGAACGCAAAGCAGAGAATCCAGGAATCTGGAAAAAGGAAGATGAGTTAAGATTGGATTCCTGGATACAGATAAGGTCAACAGGATGGGACGAGAGAAAGTGAAGTAATTCGGTGCTCCTGGATCGAAGACCTCCAGCATTCCATTGGAGAACCCTGAGAGAGTCAGGAGGCGTAGAAGGACAGCCAGGAGCAAGGGACGATGATGAGGGGGCAAAGGGAGAAGATACAGAATGGGCCGACGGGGATAAGAAGTTTGAAGACGAGGATGGGACGGGAGTGCAGCATTAGCAGAGAAAGGGCTAGATTGTACAGTGGAAGTATACATGTCGGAGGAGTCCGAGGAGAGAGTCACAGTGTTACGAGTGGGGACACAGCAGGGGGAGCAGCTCCAAGAGTGAGAGCTGTCAAGAGTTCTGAATTTGGAGAGGGAGTGTTGTGAGCACCTTAGATGAACCCAGTTGGAGCAGGTGCAGCCTTGCACTGACTTTCCCCGCCAGGTCACATTTCCAGCGCACACAGAGCAGGGAAAGATGGGGCCCAGGGTTGGGATGAACGTTACCGCTCATCAACAGAAGGAGAAGAATAAGGAGACGAAGACGGGCAGGAGAAAAAAGAAAACAGGCGACCGATTTTAAGGAAGCTGTGTGCTGCCGTTCAGGGGGCAGCATAGCGAAAAAATGAAGGGGAGTGCCCGGGGTAGCTGGGATCCTCGGGAAGTCCAACAGCCATTTCGAGCCAACCCAAACGGGGTCGGGGACCGCACCACCACGTTGAGGCGGCTGTTGATTGGTGCAGATTGCTGACCGTCGCCGTGCCATTTACAACTACTTATAAACAAGCGGAGCGAATTGGCGTAAAATGTTTTTCCTAAAATACAATGTTGAAACCAGTGCGCGCATATCCTCGTCACTTTACGGTTGCCAATTGCTTTATAACTGCTAACCTATTTCCTTGACTGCAAGTATCATGCTGAATGTCAAACAAATGATTTAATACAAAAATATTGCCCCTTTAAGGCAATTGCAATACGCAAGAAACTGCCAGCGCATGCAACATTATTGTAACGCTTATATAAAAATAAAATATTCAACGGATGCCTTCATCCTTTTTCCCGTGTAAAAGGTCCCACCAACTGACTTGGGAGGTCAAATTGATAGTGTACACTTGGGCATTGCCAGTTGCTTTCAGTCTTGACTTGTTGAAGTCAATACCTGTAAACAGAAGTTTAAAGGGATACATCGGTGTGCTAGGAGTATGTTCTACGTGGCAAATGGCATGATATTTTTAAACCACTCTCGACAACGTAGCCCAGCACAAGGCGCAGATTCACAAAATGCAGTAAGTCCGCAAGTCGTTAGTGGTTCAGATCCAAGAAAAACCTTGTGGGATTGCAGTTTTTATGTTAGAAATAAATCACTATGCTGGACTGTTGGTATTTTAGATATGGAATCGAACAAAGTTTTTTAAAATGCAAATTAGTTCAACGAAGATTTTTCTTAACGCATGCTAGACTAGGAAGGGTACAACACTGCATCGCAATCCGTATGCCGCACTAGCCTTACCTGCTCCAGTTTTTGTGGTTGAGTTTGGTAAATGTATCAAGAGTGGAAATGTCTTCCAAGTACTTAGTGAGATATACGAGCTCCCGGTCTTTATCACGATTTGTATGAGCATTTTTAAAAGGTTTTATCTAAATAGTAGGTTATCGTCAAAATTAGTCCAGTTGACAACGGGCAAGGCACCGCATGGTCATCAGTAAGGCCCGAGTGCTTGTGCCTTAACCGCACTTTTTAGTCAGCAAGAGCATATGTAACCTCGAAGTAGGTCTCAAAACAATTTTTTTATACCACTGTATGACTCCGCAATCTAGTTTTGAAAAATATAAGCATTTGATTCAACGGCCCTTAATCAGCCTGACAAGTAACGGCCCTATTCTAAAGGTTTAATCTCAACCTCATTATAGTAATGTGTATATTGACAAAGCTAATAAATATCAAGTAGGTAGATTCAGTGAGGATCCAAAGGGGTCTTTCGTCGGAAAGAGGTCGTCTATCCCAATTGCGGTCCTAGTAAAACTACTCTGGAGTCTACACGTATTACAAGATCTATGCTAGCCAGCCAATTATGGCAGCGACAATGGCAAGCTATCCCCAGGAAGAGGAGAGGTAAACCTACTGACCAACAATTGCAAGCTTGAGCATAGAAGTATTTCCACAAACACTAACACATAAAACTTACGCATTAACACACAATCACACAAAGTTCGATTTTCAATGCCACACTGACTTACTTTTAAACCAGACTGAGGATTCATTATAAAATTTCGTCTTAAGTCATCAAACATTATTGTGTTATGTGCAGAGTAGAGTTCAGGGTATTTTCCCCAAATTACTTTCAATGGCTTCGTCTGGAAATACATGTATATCGCGTTGGTGCATTTTAGTATTGTAATTAGCTTTTCAAACATTTTGTTGCCTTTACAAAGCATTTATCTTTGCTTTCGTTTGGGTAGCAAATAGACACTTCACGGTTTACCACACCGCAAACAAATGAAAGCGTCATTAAATCAGAGTAACGGTTACCATTCCCAGCAAAACCAGATCCAATTCAAGTTTAAAAATGCTGAAAAAGCGTAGGCATTACGTGATTTAAAATTAATTTTAAAAATCTAATTACGTTTTGAATCCCAACAATCCAAGTTAACACCCGCTTAAATAGCGAATACCAGTAGCTAGAGTTGGGGGGATTTTCGGGCCATGAAGAATAGATGAAAGCTCTGCGGTAAATGCTAAACTCGATGTTAGTTGGGATAAAGACCCGTCAACTAACCAATGGCAACATCGATTAAAATAGAGGACTTGGTGAAATCGAAACCATCACCTTTAGGGTATGAACCCAGGCTTTTGTCTACAAGATATTCTGACCAGGACGTCGAACCGAAACCGGTAATAATTGCTTTTTTTAAACTCGAATCTGTAAGATTTGGCGCTTATAAACCTGAGGCGAATCTAAACCACCAGTTTTATGAAGGATTGAACCTGAACAGGTAAAAAATTAACTTATGCTTATTTATTTCTTTCAAATCTCATACCTCAGAGAGAAGTGAGATGGGGGAAAATGAGAGGTAGCCGGTGATAGTGTTTCAATTCGGTAATGTTGGTAATGCTAAAAAAAGGAAACCATCCGCGTGAAGCATGAGTGAGAAGGGGCCAAAAAAAGCTTTATAAAAAAGGACTCCTTCGAGGGGCCCACATGAGAAACAAAAGATGCGGCGTAAGGCCTTGAGAAGGAAAAATTTGGCTTTTAGCGAAGATACATGTTCAAAAAAGGAAAGAGTGCGGTCAAAAATGACCCCAAGAAAAGTATGAGTGGAATTGAAGCGGAGGGCGAGTAGAATAAAACGTGGAACTGGAGGTTAGCTTGGTGAGAATCTACAGAAAAGGCCTCAGAGCACGTGGCTTGACGGAGCTCGAACACACTCTGGCTCTGCGGCGGAAGGCCTTTGACTGGAAGATAGAAAAGTGAGATCTCAGGTAGTCGGCGAAGGCCGAGGCCGACCTCCTGGGAGAACAGTTGGGAAGTCAGGACAAAAAAAAGATGAAGAAGAACCAGGGATAAAACAGCATGTCGCCTGCCTTGGCGATGACAGATGAGGCAGATATGTAAGCTTGACTATCTTCATTACTTCTATGAGCGACAGCAAATGCCTTACGTCTTTTGCTTAAAGCATCTTCCACTTCAAGAGATCACCAGGTATGAGGCTGGCTTTGACGCGGCCGAAAATAATGGGAAATTCGGCCGCATTCAGCGCCAGAGAATAAAGACAGGAGTATTACTCTGCAGAAGTAAAAAGTAAAACGCAAAGTTTAGCGCCTCTGACTCAAAGACCTCCAGCATTTCATTGAAAAACAGTGTGGAAGGAGGGAGACCCACGGGAGAAGCAGGACAACTTTAGGAGAGAGAGCTGCCTAGAGTGTCAAACCTGGGGAAGAAGAGTAGTAAGCACCTAAAATGGACCCATTTAAAGCAGGTGCGGCACCGCACTGACCTACCCATTTAGGTCACATTTCCAGCGCGCACTGAAGAGGGAAAGACGGGGCCGGGGTTAGGATAAACGTTGCCGCTCATCAGGAAAAAAGGAGAATGAGATAACAGGGAAGAGCGTGGCAGGAGAAGAAAAAACCGGCGACAGTTTATAGAGGCTGAGTGCTGCCCTTCTGCAATCGTTGAGGGCAGCAGAGCATAAAAATGATTGAATGAGGCGAGTTTTTGGGGTAACCGGAACCCCAAGGAAAGCCAACAGCCATTTCGATCTACCCTAAACGGGGTCGGGGACTGCAGCACCACGTTAAAGCGGCTGTTGATTGATGCAGAGTGAGTTCCATCGAAACAAACATCATTCTTCAAGGACAGATTTCAACTTTGAATCAACTATTTCAACTATTTCCATACTATTAAATCTCAATAAACGCATTTTCTGCTACTACTTACATCGATTAAACCGTAGTCAGGGGAATGCACAGTAATCATAGCTCCATGGTCCATGAAAAAAGCAATTTTGTAATTAGGATTTGTAGTTACGCCCAGTTCTTTCATTTTAACTTCAATCCACTTCATACTTGTAGCAGCTGAAAAATCTGCATTTTTAGGCATGAAGTAATCTGAGTTGCTATTTCAAACAGCTTAAATGCAACTCAAGAGATAACGGTGCACCTTTCCGTGGTGCCTTCTGTACTACGTATAAGAGTAAATAGAAGATTGAATCACCATTAAGTTTGAAAGAGCATAGAAATGCACGTAAAATTTAGTTGCAATGGCAATTAGTAGGTGGACTTAGAAAAAATATACAGAGTACTGAAAAACAGGTCCGTTAGACGACTTCACTACTTAACATACAAAAGCAACGATGCTTTTTAAGGATCCTATTTACGGCTCCAAACCTTAAAGCAATAAGCTATTTCAATTTTTACTTGGTAGTCACTCACACCAAATTACAATGTCATAATTGACATAGGCACTTGTGAGAAATTCATGGAGATATGGTCTCATCAATTCAACTGCTTTTTCAGCATTTGAGCGATGATCAAAAAGAGTGTAATCAATGTCTAAGACAAGAAGTTTCTTTCCAGGTCTTGGATCATTAAGTTTCTTTTCTTCGTAGCTTTTCACTCGCTTTTCAATCTTGGCCAAGTGCTCTTCCCTAAAAGCGTTTTAAACTTAAGCATTTTTAAGACCAAACAAATTAGAAAGCAAGACCTACCACGTAATTACAAATTGAAAGAAAGTTGCAATCATGCTTATAAAATATAAACCACTGTTATTCATACAATTTCTGTCCTCCAGACTCGCAGAACGGCAACAGAGGCAATAAGCATGGGACAATTTTCCAGACCTGCTTTGAAGCTTCCAAGTTTTAACATTTCGCTTGAAGAGCTTGGTATTAGGCTTCTTTCAAAAATTTACTCTGATCTTTAAATGCGGGCAGTAAAGAGCAAATACAACACAGCAAAGAGCATCACAACTACGATTTACATTTCATCAACTTTGATTTCAGCGTTATCATCAACATCTTCCAGATCATTTATAACTTCACCAACATCGGGAGGCGCGCCTAATACATCTGCCTAAACACAATAACGGCTTGTACTAACATGGTCAAAAGTGGTCACGCAAAATTGACAATGCGTATATTACTTATTGCCATGGCAAGCATTTCTAACATAAATTGCAAGATTTCGAATAAAAAATCAGAACTAGTTTGACTCATCAAACGCAAGATAAACGGTAGTTTTGGAAGCTACGTCGTAGGAAATTTACGGTTTTCGAGCAAGCTATAGTCACTCATATATGTCGGTGAGTTTGACGCAAGGTAGATTGAAGCAAAAGCAAAAGAAAAAATAAAAAGCAAACGACCATTGCGCTCAGCCATGCAACATCCAAAGTTAGGCTTCGTTTGAATTTACCGACTTCGGTACTTGTGGGTTATCTGTCACCACTTTTTTTCACCAGGTATTAAATTACTATTATTTAACTGTATATATAATGTTTAAGCCTAAAATGAGTTTGTGGGACCTTCCAAAAACTGAAGAGGAAGCTGTTTGCCTATTCCAAAGCAAAGGAATCATACCGACTGAGAAGTATTGCAAGAATGGCCACCCAATGAAGCTATACTTCGGTTCCAGGATCTTTTGGAAGTGTAATAGAAAGAACTGTAAAAATCAAATACCCTAACCCTAACCCTAACCCTATACACTGCTGTTGTTTACTTTAGGTTTATTAGGTTAGGTTAGGTTTATTAAATTAAAAAAAAAGTGGTGACAGATAACCCATAAGTACCCCGACTTCAGACAGCATGCCTGATGAACAGAAAACTGGGCCGCGTTGTCAAACAATTTGAAGAAAAATGATGAACTAGAAGAGTAGTCCTCAAACTGTGCGTCGTTTAAATGTTACAGGCGTGTTGCACGACAATTTGGTTTTGTGCCAGTAACTTTAGCTTTCATTCGGTCAAGAGGTCCGAACGTATATTTCTTATTTATTTCCTTTTAGCTTTTAGAATCATATTTTTACAAAAGTGTTGTTAAAACACTGTTGTAGTTATTGACTTGTTACTCAAGGATCAAATTGCACAATTTTAACTCGCAATTGACGCAAAATAAATAAAAACTTGGCAGTCAGGTTTGCATTGGACGAAAACAAGAAAGCTGAGTTACAACTTTAGAAGGACGTGATTTAGCGATTGAAGATGACGAAGCAAAAGCAAAATCTCGGATATACAGGGTGGGCCATAAATAACGCACCAAAGCATATAAAACAATTCAGATAATAATAATAACAAACGTTTTGGGCCATAAATAACGCACCAAAGCATATAAAACAATTCAGATAATAATAACAAACGTTTTTATTAAAACAAAACTTCTTAGCAAGATAAATCCGATTAAACTTCTTAGCAACAGATCGATTAGTGGCGCCATCGGCACCAGACATTAACACTAATTCAACTCGTTCTTTAATTGTTAAGTGCATACCCTAAAAATGATATAATTTTTTTTTAAAAGGCAAATCATAACTAAAAAACTTTGATTGAAATTAAATTTAACAGTTATAGTAACTGATATTGAAATTAAATTTAACAGATACCCAAAGAAAAGATATTTACATTATTTCACATCACAATTTATTTTAAATCTTTGGTGCGTTATTTACGGCCCACCCTGTATAACGGTTATCAACTTATTTAGATTTTGAATCACATTTATCTTGTATTACTGCGAACTAAAACCTTGGTATGCTATCAGGTACGTCGCAAAGTGTTGGAAGTTTTTTCAAAAAGCTTGAGAACTATAAATACAAAACAAAACTTACAAGGTTTTCCTCAGTGGTTCCCATCATCATAATCTTCATGTTTGGCTTCAAATTAGAATCTCTTAAAAGCAAGTCATCTGAAAGTCGCTTCCCTAAAACGCCATAGTTTGCAGAAATGGGTTGGAGCGCTATTCAAGGCTGTAATCATCACGCATGCAAGCTTCGGAAAGCCATTATCGTTGGTCATAGAAAAAGCACTTTTCCGCAATTGCATCTGCTTGCTATAGAAACGTACTATGGCAGCACAATTGGCAACTCCGAGCGAGTCTGAACACAAAGCGTTCTCGTGACTAGGGATGTGCAATTCAGAATACCGAATCCGAAGGATTCGAATCCCAAACTATCCGAATCCAAAATGACAAGTCAAAGCGGATAATAGGATTCGGTTTATAACCTGCTTACAGATTTAATTATGTTGCTTGGTCACAGATTTTCTTTTTGTAAAAGTATCAATTGCATGCAATGATTCAAAAACTAACTCGCCCACACAGGCAAACATGTAGAAAGCTTAAATGTATTCCACTGCAATAAACTCGTTCTCTGATTGTGCTTTTGTTGCTGTAAACTTGTAATAAAGGCTTTCATGTTGATTGTGCTAATTGCAAAAAAAAGATTCGGATTCTGAATTCGATTTAACTATTCTAGAATAGTATATTATTCTGAATTGCCCATCCCTACTCGTGACCATAGGATAAAAAGATGCAAGTTAACTTAATCACTGGAAGTTACACAGCAATGAATCAGATGTAAAATACGCCAACCAGAGATGTGTCTAACAAGAATTGAAAAGTTACAGCACCACAACAGATGATGCATACAAATACTATTAATGCTACACGTGACACTATTGCACAAACCTTTAAACTTTAAATTCAGTAACTTCTGTCGTTCTGGAAGTACATTTGTATGTTGAGTTATAAGCAGTTTTAGATCTTCAACGGTCAGATTATAATGCACATCTTTTATATCATATGTATTACTATTCCATTTTATAACGATGTTAAATGGAGATTCCATCACTTTGAGCTAAAAATATGTAAAAATGAGATTCAAACCGAATGACACGAACGACTTTTAATCTGCTGAACAAGAAACTTGTCACTTATCATATTCAACAGATCTAGGACAAGAATATGCAAAGCCAAAAACGGATCCCTACGCGCACTGAAATAATAAAAAACGGTTTATACAACATTTTATTGTAATTACTATAAGAAATCCTAAATTTACCTCGACTAAAATACTGTAATGTAGTTAGTATAAAGTAACGTAGCATCACAATATGGCCAAAATGTTTCAACTTAATCAAACAACTCCCAATGTTTGCTTCTGAATATACAAAAGAACGCTTCTATTGACTTTGTAAGGGGTGTTGCTGACAGATGCTATTCATAAAAAATTTATAAAAAATAACAGTAATACAATAGGTAAAGTCATTGTTAACCTGCTATATTATTCTAACAAAAGTTTTATTTAACCGAATTAATAAAACATCGACATGGCAACACATTATTTACCAATAACAACGTTCACGGCATGCTTTGAATTATTAGTTAAGATTAAGTCATAGACTCAGTAGCATCTATGAGAATTTTAGCAGCAAGCAAGCTACCGGTATGTAAATCAAAAGTGGTCAAACTCCATGATCTTGGAAAAGATTGAAAATTAATACATCGCAATATAACCTTTGTACATTCAGTGGCAACTATAACAGATTAGTTAATCAGGGAAGAAATCCAACCTAAACCGCAAAATAGTTTAATTGCTCGTGCATTGTATAGAATGTATTCCTGACGTAAAATGCAGCAAGCTATCATTGAGCAGTTACGTCAGACTGTCAGTAATAGCATCAAAAAAATACTGCGGACTGGAGTTTCCAAAAATGCTATATACAAATGTATTTTAAATTAGAGTCAATCAGAGGCTATATTTACTGTAACAAGGCATTTTCTGATATCAATAACTACAGGGTATAAAGAGCACTTACTACTTAATTACAATATGATTGATAAAATTTCAATTTCAGCGACATGCAAATTTCTAATGCTATAACAAAATTACATGATGGGTAAAAAAGATAAGAAAGCACCAGCAAAGAAAGCCACTCCAGCTTCTCAAACAACACTTCAGCTGTCAAAGCCCGAGGAAAATGCTGATGTAAAAGAAGTATTACAGCTCTTTAACAAAATTGAAGAATTGGTGGTGGATGGTGATCCACGGATTAGAGAAGCATTAAATCAAAAACCAGGTAAAATAAAAAATATCTACTTCTAACCATTGATTCAACAGTCTTTGACGAAGCTACAACAGTTGATGGAAAGCAATAAAAATTTAATTCAATTAACAATAAAATGACATTTAAAGACACAATCCATGCAGAGTTCGGAAGAAAAACACAAAACCAATCATCAGAAAGATTATGAAAGCCATAGTGTTAGCTCACTTGTATTACCCCACTACTTAAATACTCAAGATATAAGAATCTGTGCACTAAAGGTCTTCCCACCTAATGCAATACAGCCACTACTAAAAGCTTAACATAAAGCATCTGGCTCAAGGGCTTTTTTCAAAGCAATTTTATGGGACTGTACCACCAACAAATTATTCTAATTACAAAAGCAAATTACAAAATTAAATTTACTAATTTATCAGGGATTCAAAACTTGTTGAGAGATGACAGTAGCTTATATGGATTAACCCCACGGTCAGTTATGGGACAGTTACGAACTGACCATGTGCCACTGATAAAAGAAGGAACTAATACCACATTTCAATCACTTGCAGTGAGCCCTCGATTACATCAATATCCAATACAAGTACCAGTAAGTATTTTAAGAAAGCCTCGTCTTAAAACTCAAAGTGAATTAAACTGTAAACATTTCTAGAATCAAACATCCACTAGAAGTCCAAGAAAGCATATTGTGGTACCACCTATAACAATTCCAGAACATAGTACACTTGGGGATACTTTTAGCAATGGATATCATGCAGCATTGGTAAAGCAACATCCGGACGGAACTATAGAAAGCATGAGAATGGAGAATCTTACACAAAATGACAAGCCAGTAGCTACTCAGTCTTACCGTGGAAAACAAGAGCTTCAAAGAGAATCAAAAACTAATCAAAAAAGCATTACAAGACTTCCTAAGCAACCAATCCAAATTTACCAGCCACCAGAAGAAATACCTACAATCAGCTCAGAGCGATTTCACTCTTTTATTTATAATGATGGAAAAGAAAAAAATACAGTACAAATTCATTTGCCACATGAAGAAAGGTAAGAAATTTTTTGCTAAAACAACTGAATAATAAATCATTTCCTAGTGTAATTTACCAGTCATAGAATATAAGATAACAAAGTACAGTGCAAGTGTGTGAAAAAAAAGCACATGTCTACAAAGAACTCTCAACTGATAAATCACGTTTGCTAAAGTGCAAATTTACTGCCGTGGATAACAGGACCATTAGAAAATATCAATAAATTAATAAAAGGTTTCCCTGGCATTGTTTAATAATCTGTATAAGTCTACAATTAAGTTCGTGCATATCCCAACAAATCACCTTTTTTCTGAAAAAAATATTGTCCTAAAGAGACCTACAGGTATGTTTGAAAACAAATCTGTTAACCACACAAATTCGTATCACACTTTAGAAACTAAACATTTTCGGGCCCATTAGGGAAAAAGACTGATAACTTGAAACAACTTACCAAACACACAATAAAAAGAAAAATGAGATTCTGTTCTTCAAGTCAGCAGTGGCAAATACAAGTGAAGTCAAAGGTTCAAATCTGAAAGTACACAATGGTTCTTTTCACTCATGCCACATTCAAAATTAATGCACTGAGCACAAAACTTTTTTTTAGTATAAGCTTGAAGTTAGTCCTTTGCAATGGTGCCTTGAGTCCATTACAATAATTTGTGCTGCCTTACCACTACAAACACAGGTGTTAAATTGCCAACAATAACTTTGCCAATAAGACTACAGTGAAGTACCCGTAAAAAAACACCGATTATGGTGACCCAATACCACCGATGGTTTTAGACCTTCTGAACACTATCGATTAAAAACTTAAATTGCATTGTAGAATGTTTTATCAAATTTGGCTTGTCATTACGAAGTTTGATGATTCTGAAATACAAATTAAAGTCAGACAAATGAAGACATACCACTATTGCAAATACCACAATAACTAACACCAAACAAATACAGTGAACCAACAAAGACACAAGCTATGATGTCTCAAACTAAAGTCAAAACAAATACAAGGAAGACTTCACATTCTGGTAGAGAGACTTACTAAAATAACCATTGGCATCATCTATCATGAAGCTTACAAACCTTTAAAGTCAAAACCAAAACAACTCTTAATTCAAAACTAAAATTTTTCTTAAATGAAAAAACCAAACCTTCTTATACTTTAAAACTAAAACACTTTAAAAAGTCAATAAAGTACACCAAAGGGTGAATATACCCAGGAGGAAGTATTTAAACATAACAGGAGGATTAAATACTGAAGATTAAATTTTTGTCCAGTCATATTTGTAATAACATCACAGAAAATGGCCAACCACAAACGTTTAATTGCAGCAAAATAGATTCCAAGGGTATAATATCATCAACAGCAAAAAAAAACACTGCCTATTTAAAATGTGACTTTTAGTCATTTGTGATTGGTCAATTTCTATGACATATTAAAAAGGCAAAGGCCATGTGGCCATGGACAGCATTTTATCCTTGGGATTTATTTTGGTGTTGTATATATGCATGTCTTTAAATCTCACTTGCTATAATGCACTAAATGATGCTGTGGCATAGTGGGTACCATAGTGCTGTTGCCTTAGAATGCAGTGGCTACAGATTTAAGTCTCTGCCAGCAAGATATTAGCACTTCAACAGAAGCAGTATAAACTGGGGATAAAACTTTTGTCAAGTCTAGTGTTTGATACGTCATAGATAATGACTAATCACAAACAACCAAGAGTCACGTTTTTAATATATCATGAAAATGTATATAACACAAAAGTTATTTGCAAAATAAAATACAAAGGTAAAATAACATTGATGGCAAAATAGACACTGCCTGTCAAAAATATGACGTGACAAACATTTTATCCTCATAGTACACCCTCTTTATGTTTACCTACACTATGGGGTGTTTGCTGTTGACAGAAAAATAGCCACTTTTTAATCATTAAAAATTGTGAATAAAGCAGTTAGTTACACAAACGAAATAAAAACCTGGTTTGTCTTGGTACTGGTACTTTTCAGTTAACAAGTATTGATTGAATTTTACTGATACTACCAACTCAGGAAGGTCCAAGACAGTGAGCATAAAGAGCCACATTAAAGTTTGAGAAAACTTTGCAGGCTACAAAAGAAACTCCATACAGCCATAGTAGTCAAAGAACTGAGTCAATCAAAAGTTTTGTCGACCTGCAATTTTTCTGTCATGCCACTTATCAAGAGCATTGTAAATGCAATGGATTTGTGTGAAACGTAATGAATTTTAACATCTGAGCACTTTGCTTGGGAAAATACAACATACACAAAGTGTTTGCAGCCAACACAAAAGTGCCCAAGGTGCACAATGTATGCACTTTTTGACTGCTTTTTGCTTGGCTCTACCAAAACATACCAACAATTCCAAATTATCAGAAACAACTACTACATCTAATCTGCCTTGTTAGACAGAATAGTTTCAAAATGCTGGTAGAGCAGAAAGACTCTTTTTTTGTTTGTGAAACTGTAAGAACACTGGAATAAGGGGAGCTTTTTCTTTTATAGAATTCCTGAATTAAGCTACTTACAATATAACAAGCTGGAATTTTTACTTTACTACAACTATTTTTGTATTTTCTCATTTTGATGATTTCTTCTAAACTTTCCTCTTATATAAATTTTAGAGTCAAATCTCCCCAAACTGCCAAATAAGGAAATTTCCTCAGAAATTGTAACCCTGTCCTTACCAAAGCACATCTATTGCATCAAGTAATGACAACCATTGGTTTCATTGTTAAGCAACAATGGAGCATAAAATGGGTTCCAAATCAATGAACAGCTGCATACTTTACTATGGCAAAACCGCATCTGCTTTTACATATTTTGGTGTAACTTTCTAAAATTCAGCTCTATTTCAAAAATTTTTTTTTTATTTTAAAGTTGAAGTTCGTGGCTAATGAATAAGTTAAAAACTACATAATGTTTAGGGGAAAAAATAGTCCTTAAATTTGATTATCACTTGTTTTAACCACATTTCTTCTACCCATTAAATGGCTTAATAGCTCATAAGACCTGCTACTGAAGCTTAGCGAAAAATTTGTTTTTTGAGTGTTTAATCAGTGTACAAATGATTGAATTAAAACGGTTTCTTTTTTCTAGCCAAGATCAGTGAAATAAATTTAGAAATTTTTATACAACTTGTAAATAGTGTGATCTTTTGGAACGCTTGCTAAACTTTTTGTAGACCTGCATATATTTTCCTTTCTACTGGTAAAATATAACTTAATTAAAACTTGAAAACATAACCAACGTTTGGTCAGCAGACTAGCTACCACCATTACACATTGCTGGCAAAATGTTTTGGTATATTGTTTCAATAAATTTCACCAGTAGTTTGAAGCGATAGTTATAAATAGGCATAGTAGACATAGTACAGGCATAGTAGGCTAGGCGTAGTACAGGCATAATAGGCATAGTGATGATAACTTGAGCTTTTAATGTGAAATCTCATTGCACCTCCTCAATGCTTAAATCTAAACTCATAAAATTAATTTTTTTTTGAAAAGAAAGAGGTAAGGCTTCTTTATATTGGTGCGACTGGTTTTCGAACGCACACCTCCCCTGCTATCTTTGTACCGGTACTATGACTGTACTATGCCTGTACTGTTGTGAGTTCGTTATTGCTATGCGGTATTATTCCTCATTTGTCCTGGGTTCGTTAGTTTACTATACAGTATTATTCCTCAATAATTTCCTCACTCGGTATGACAGTTAATAAATATATTAACGGAATGTCAGCCATGAGGGCAAAGCAAGAAAAGCAGCAGTAACTTGATTCAAAGCATGAGCAAAGCGGATAATTGACCAGCAATAAATCATCATAATCAATGCGAACATATATAAATGCGAACGCGAATCACGTGACACGATAAAGCAATGGAGTTTTGATAAGGTTGATGTGAAAGCAATGCAATTTCCTATACCAAATGTCAACATTGATATTTGACACCCATTATAGGAAATACTGATAGTGATATTAAAAATGAAGCCAAATACAATTAAATTAAGATCAAATATACACGCAATCACCACAGTACTATGCATAAAGCTCAGGAAGGCCCTGGCTCAAGGTGCCCCTAGGCTCATGGTGCCCCACCCTCCCCCACACAAACTGCATATAAACTGTTGCTCTGTTTCGCAGTCTTCAGTTAGAATCGCCCTCCACAACAAATAGACTACTTGACTCCGCCACCTAGGGGGTCAAAAAGGATGCAAAATAGCAATCATCTACTCCCTTGGAACTTGAAACAGTGTGTACAACGAACGGCCTGCGGGTTAAATGCGTCCCACGACGTAAAATTCTATGCCATGCGGAAGAATTTTGTGACCAGAAGTAAAAGTCAAATGTACCAATTTGATCTTTGAAAAATTGATCTCAAAAAACAAAAAGGTTTTGGTCTTATTTTCGGAGGAGGAAAAATGTAACTACCTCCAGTGTTTCAAAGCTTATTTTGGTGTGCAAAAAGTTTGGTGTACAAATTCTTATTGGCTTACAAAATTTCCAACTACTTTGAAATTGGCCCACCAGTTAAAGAGATTGTACACCCTTGATTTAAAGGATCAAAATAGCCTATGATAAACGCGCTAAAATGGAAACTTAATGGCAGATAGCAATAAATTCATCCCGAAGCTTTTTGTCTGACTCTTATCAGGGAATATACGACAGAATGAAAAAGAGAGAACCTTTACAGCGTGAACGCGGACAAAGAATGGCACAAAAAAAAGGTGAGAACACAGAAAAAGGAGCGCTCTTACCGATTGGTCAGAAGTAATCAAAAGAAACAAGCGACTAGTGTGACAGTTTGAGGCTTTGGACGAAACTTTTTGTTTGTGTAGGTCCAGGTTTAATGTTTTCAAGTATGTGTCTTCAAGAGTGGAAAGACGGAAGGCTGTGCATCTGTGCCGAGTATTGAGAATTTTCTTTGGTTGTATTGTTGCGCACATAATGATTTTTGCAAACGAGGTTGTCCAATTACTGAGTACGAGCTTTCAGGTGGGCCCCTATTGGATAGGCTATTGGTACTCATGAATTGGACAACGTTTCTTGCAAAACGGTTAGATATTCCTATTACATATTTCCAATGCAATAGTAGCCCACCGAAAAACTCGTACTCAGTAATTGGACGACATCTTTTGCAAACCGATCGTGTGTGCAACAATACCGGTACTACAAAAGAAAGTTCTCAATCCTCGTTTACGGGCGCATGACCTTCCACCTTTCCACTTTTGAAGCCACATATATAAAAGTATCAAATTCGGACCAAGGCAAGCAAAAAATTCGTCTGTAGCCTCAAACTGTTACACTAGTCGCTTGTTTCCCTAGGTCGACTTTGGCCAAACGGAGTTAGCGCCTTTTTCTGCGTTTGCACCTTTTTTTCGTGCCATTCTTTGTTCGCTTTCATGCTATAAAAGTTCTCCCTTTTTCATTCTGACGTATATTCCCTTCATGAGAGTCAGACGAAATTTTCCGAATGAATTTATTGCTATCTGCTATTTTCAAAAACTGTACCACCAACCAACTTTTCACGAAACCTCATAAAACAATAAACAAATCGCAATAACCTATTTTGTTATGCCCCCCCCCCCCTAAAAAAGTTTCTGCGAACGCCCTTGCCCGGAACCCTTCTGCCACATCCGGGTGGAAGCATCCTGTCAGGAGCTTTTGCGAAAAACACAACAAGCAAACTTGCTGGCCGGTTCTCAACACTTTCTCTTTTGATTGAGCCTAAAGCAGGGAAGCTATGAATATCATTTTTTACAGTTTTTTTATATGACTCAAAAAGGGAAGCAACCCTAGGTCTACCACTGTGCAGCGGAAGCTCCAATCACCACATTATAGCGCCTACAGCGTTGCTGAGAATTCATAAATAAATCTTCATTAACTAAGATCAAGTTGCAGCCAGGGATGTTGTGATAAAAACGTGGAAAACGTGGGAACGCAAATAAAATCTTCAGATCAGGTAGGCTACTGCAAAACAAAGTCTGAAAGCTGATCTTATACCACAACTCTAATCACAGCTAAACTATAGAGATGACCAAACTAGAACAATTGTTGGGGTTGCGCTTCTTATAATCTGCTCTAATTAGGCATATATCTTAATATTTTTTGCCAATCGCTTATAAAACATAAATTTATACTTATCTAGTGGAGTAGTAGTAAGATTTTTCGCAGTTGTCCATAACACTTTACCCTTGTCCAGTAAACTTTTTTAAACTGCTTGTCAAATTGCAATCTCTCTAATGTGAACTGTTTGTTAAAGGAAGTTTGAAAATGGGCATAAAAATAGCTTACTTCTGTTTTCTGTCGCCTTTTAAATAGTTTGTTTCTCTGCAGAACTGTCCGCGCCAAACCAGCAAGTGAACCAATGCGTCACGAGAAAACACAAAGAAACAAAAGCTTTGAAAGTTCAAAAGAAAGCATTACTTTAACCGAAAAAGCAGTTTTGCCTCCTGAACAAGAATATACTTTCGCGAATCAGAATCACAACACCACCACTGTGTTAAAAAAAGAAAACAGTTCAGTGTATTCTACAGTCATCAGCGAAGACGGGGGATCATTATCTTGTTTTGGATGCAAGTAAGTTTTCGCTATATTTTAGTTCTATTTAGTGATGTAATTAAAGGAAAATAAAAGGCTATGCCCCCAAAGCCATCTCTACATAAAAAGCATTAGCGGTAAGCTTGCGATGTCTGGCGTAAAGAGCAAAAAATACGAAGATTTAAGGCAGGCTTCCATTAGGCGTAGATTGCAGGAATAGCGTGAAAAATTTTTTGTTTCTGTATTTAGTTTTATGCGCGTAGCGCTCTCGCTTTTGACAAAGAATTTTTGATGCTACGCCTGCAATCTACGCCTAATGGAAACCAGCCTTTAGAGATGGCAAACCACGCCGCCTAAGCAGCCATGTACGCCGTTTGACCACCGCTCAGAAACCTATCTTTACTCATCGCGTCATGTGGGCACCGCACAATCTGTAAATACTGAATTAAACTTGCTGTCCCCTTCAAGAATTTAGGTAATTTTTTCCAAGGCAGGTCATTTTAATGCGTGGTCTAGTGCAATGTTTCCCCAGCTGAAGTCCCCAGATCCCTGGGGATATGTGAGGAAGTTTCAAGGAGTTCAAATGGAAACAAGGAAAAAGAGAAAACACTTTTTAATTTTCGGGTTACAAGCTATCTCTGTTCTTTTTAATTACAAATTCTTTGCGTGATAGGTTATTTTAATATTTGCCGATTAGCCTTTCCAATGGTTCGCCTCTACTTGTTTTATTTGTCTGAGTTATTTCCAATAGGTAGGTATGTCTTTTTGCAAGTTCCCACAATTACAGAATAAGCTGTTGAGCGGAATTGTTTTTAGCCATTACAACGAAAGAATAAATGCTAATATAAATTTATAATAACTCCATTTCTTCAACAGGATTGTGGATGATCAATGAGAATACAATAGAATTTATTAAAAGTTATGTTTTTCTTCAGTTGGTATGACATGACAAAACTTCAATTTGTTTTATGTCGTGCTGTTTGCAAAGTTGTTTTTAGTGAGAAAGCAATAAAACCCAGTAAATTTAAGCGTTATTTTTATTCAAAACATCTGCAACATGAGTGGGTGTTAAATATTTTCCTACGCTGTAAGGTTCGTTTAAAACGACTGAAGTTTAATTTCCAAGACTATTTTGAACAACAAACCAAAGCCCTAGTTGAATCATTTATAAAACTACGTTAAATGAATATAAAATGTCTACAAAAAACTGTTTTTTAATTTACCTTGTTTTAAAAATTGATGGGGTCTAACAATATTGTAAGGAAGCAAAATGATTCCATCAACCAAAACAGCTTGGTAGCCACGGGTTTAGCGCAACCAATGGTGTGGCAACCCAAAGTGAGGCTCCCAAAAAGTTTAAACTGGGCGCTTTCGAACAAAATTTTGTTGAGGGAAGAAAAAACAGTCAATAATGAGGTATTTTTAATCAGAAACATGAAGGTGTTGATCTTTTCTTTTAGAGATCAATAAATTGAGAAGCTAAAATTTTGTATTTTCGATCGTAAACTTAGGAGGCAGTCATTTTTTTCTTTTCTAAGTTAAAGTGTTTTCAATCCTAGTCGAAATTAAAAATTCTCTTTTTTCCAGATCAACTTTTTCAAGTAATAATCTTTGAAGGATTCTCTAGACCGAGGGTACGGGGAGCCCGAGTCACGCTCAGGGAATGTTCTTCAATTTAATGTTAATATTCTTAGTTACGCTCAGAGTCACGGCCCTGAGCACAACTGAGAACATTAAATGAAAGCTATAGCCATGCTGTGGTCACTTTTACTGATTATGCTTTTTGTGTGTGATGAAACGAGTAAAGAGTTTTTTCTCTTTTTTTCCAGCTTAGCTTGTAACATCACAATTAAAATGTGTTCTCATGACCTTTGTAAATGTATCCAATAATCTCGATAATTTTTAAGGTCATTTGGCATTTTCATGGGAAATTTATTTGTAAAAAGTCTTGGAAAAAATGTATTGATTTTTGAAAGCAAACTTGGGATTTTTAGAAAAACCTCAAGTTTTTTGTGGTATTTTTGAAGAGCCGGCTCTAATTCATTAGACATTTTTATCAATTTGGTGTGGGTCCAACTCTAAATCTTAGATGATTGGACAGAACAAGAGTGAAGACAGTTTTTGTGTGATTGGCGGCAAATCTTAGAAAAAGTTAGATTTTTTTGCTAAGGACCTTTATCGTTTCGTAATGGTCCTAAAATTATTTATTAATGCGATAAGTTTTCAGAATTTCGGAATTTTTTACTATTTTTGAATTTTTCGAAGCCTGTTTTGAGATTTTTCACCACATATTCTGGCAACTAAATTAGACCACAGCTATAGCATTAGTTCTAATATTTGACAGTTTTTTGAGTTTGTCGTATAAATCATCATCCAGATAACAATCGATTGGTCCACTCAGCACAGTGTTAGGTAGCGTTAAGATATATTTCTAGAATAGCCGGCTCTGCCGGCGTCGTCCGGCAGAGGCCCTCCATCAGTAATGTCCGGGTTTAGTATTTCGGTTCAACCGGCTAAGCCGACTTCACCCACCCGGATTTTGTGTCAGCAGTAGCGAAAAGTTAATGGATTCTATGAACTTTTACAATTCTTGCACACGAAATTGGGATCATCATATTCTCTTAAACATGACTGACAATGCTCACAAAGAATCTTGCTACAAATTATTGTTAATACTTGTGAGGGAGTAGTGATTGTACATAATCAAAACTGATTGTAGCGGAAAAATGATGGTTGCTTTCACAATAAACGAAAAAAGAACTATTTAAAGGTAAGCCTATTTTGTCAATTGGTGCTGCCGCTTTCCTATTTATATTAGTGGCATTAAGTTCCTAATTTGGCTGCGCTATTAGTCTTGTTTCCGGCATAGCGCAAAAGCTGCTGTTGTTCTCTCTATATTCAGTTTTACAAATTGCTATGGTTATGGTTTTATGTTGATTTTTTCTAAAACTTGGGATTTTATTACAATGATGTAGAGTATAGACATAAATATCATAGCAGGCAGCATGTCAGAATAAGAAAAAAATCCTTGCTTTATGGTATATATGACGTCGTCACCCGCAGAGACCCATCAGTAACGTCGGGATTGAGAGTGTCAATTCAGCCGGCCAAGCCGGCTTTACAAATCAGGTTCTTGTATGAAGAGTAACTAAAAGTTTATGTGTTTTCAGCATACAAGATGTTCATGACTTTTTGTGCTCCTTTTCCTAATAGAATATTTCATTTTAAGATCCTGGCTATGCCTTAGGTCAGTGTGCTCTGTTCATTGCTGACACGAACCCAAGGGAGCCTTCTGTTTCCGGTAGTTTGGAAGTAGGGAGCACATTTCTAATATTAAGCTATTCTACAGCAAAAGGGCAAAAATGTCTTTCGTGCGATGCGATTTCACACAGTGACGCTATTTTCTTTTGATTTCTCCTTAAACTTTCTCAAGTTCTCGCTGGCTACGCATTATGTAGCATGTTCTTTTCTCCTTGCTTACAAATATCAGTAATGGGCTTTACCATTTATGTTTGCTATCAAAATGATAGTGGATAATTTTGCTGCTTGCTGCTGTTTTAACTAAATAGCGACAAGCACTGAGATGTCATTTAACATTATAACCTCACAATGCGTTTTGAGCCATTATTTACTAGAATTGCTACTTACCACTTCTTCGTCGCTGTAGGCAAATTAATATGAACTAACGTCTCTGATTGGGTGCTGTAAGTGTCGAGCTACATATGATCTAAATGTTGCTGCAATTTCCTTTGCAATTGGGCAAGGCTGTTGCAGCAGCCAGCTGATTTGATGTTCTTAACTTCCACATTATTAATGGGGGTCCCGCTACTACTGAACTGTGAGTGCTTCGTTTCGGGTTAGTTTGCTCTTTGCATGGCGGCGTTTATGCCAGGGCCAAGGAACATTGTTGCAAAAGATAAGAAAGGACCATCTTCACCCCATCGTCTTTTCCTTGGGTGATCACCAAGTGTTTTGCTTGGAGTAGGCAACATATTAACATTTGTAGATTTTAGTCTTTTGAATAATTTGATGGATAACGCCCAAGATCCATGCTATCGAGAAACAATAGACAAAATGTACCAAAGGACTTAGTTTTTCTAGAAAATGCAATTTTGTGAAATGTAGGCATCAAAATTTTGCGTGTTTTTAACCGGTAGACTACATTTCATAAACATTTGGAGACTTCAGTTTTTGATGGATATTTTTGAAAACGTCGACAGGCAATGCAAACGAACCACGCTTGTGAGGAAAAGTAGTCAAAATGTACCAAAGAACTAACTTTGTTTAACAATTGCAAGTTTGTTAGCTGTAGTAGGAAAGTTGTTCAACTAAAAATGAAACATCATGTATGCCAACCACGTTTTGATCACACATTATAAACTAATCCTTAGCCTCAAGTAATTAGAGTCACATATTGCTGGAAAGCAAATTTTCTAAGCTTTTAAAGGATAGTAATTGTTAGTATTAATACTTTATTGTAACGTTTTTGTATTAAAGTTACCTCTTTTTACTGAGCTTACCATATTTTGGGAGGGGTATAAAGTTACACCACAGGTAAAAAGTTCAGTTTTTTGACTATAAAAACTAACATTAATTGTATATATTATACACTATCGGACTCGCCTTAAAATAACCTTTAATTTGTTGAATAAAGTTTGAAAATCGGTTGAGAAATGAGGTCACAAATCAGTTTTTAAATAAACTGATTTGCAAAAAGGTTACAATTTTTGAAAACATCTTCATACTATGATATCCGGTAGCGAACATTTGTGTTCATCGTACGAGACATATCATGACATCATAGACTCAGTTTAAGCGTGCAAGCGAAAAGGCGAATATAAAATGCTTAGATGGCTTGAAGTGCTCGTAGCATAATCAAATAAACAGTAATTGTTGTAAAATTGTTTTTATCAAAAGCAGCTTTATAATATCTTCTAAAAGAAAGTTTAATCGCGTTTGTGCGATGAGTACTTTTTGAGAAAGAACAAAAACACATTGTTCAATAAATGGCTGATTCTGACGTCATTTTTGATCCTAAACAAATGAAAGTTTTTGAAATGTGGTAAGTCGGAAGCTGGTTTTCGTTTGGGCAAAAAGCGGTTGTCCTCTGTTAAGTAATGCAAATTCTAAAAAAAAAGTATTTTTGATTTTGACGTCGTCATGACGTCACGAACACCCTTATGACACTCACCATGGGGTGGTGATCAATCGCTCCAAGTTTGATGCTTGTACCTGTAGCAGTTTCAGATGAGTTATAACAGACAGACAGAATTGCGCGTTATATGTAGATGCTACTTGTGGTAATTGCTTTTTTCTTGTTTCGAAAATCTTTGAACGACTAGCTATGCTTGGGAGAGTAATGCAGGTTAGCAGAATCATTTTTCTTGTTGATTTGCGAAGCACTGCTTGCTAGCTCGTAACGCAAGCAGTCTATATTATAATACAGTTTATTGCTCTGCTGTTCCTAGTTCCAGGTTATTTCAAATAGAATTTTGAATTGCAAGGCTTTGGCCTGATCATGACAGTAAGAGTAAAGTTGCAAGAAAAGAATTAGTAATTGCGACAAAAACTGCAAAATCAGATGTTTGGAAAAAAAATAGATGGAGCTACTACAAAAAGGGATGGGAAAAATGTTGCCTCACTTATTTTAAAAAGTGCTGCAAATGCTTTTATGTAACATTGAAACAAGTCATTTGTTTCGACATTGGCATTGGTTTAAAAATATTTATACCATACTGAGTATGCAAAAAGTATAAACAAAAAGCTTCAATGCAACAGGTCCTGTCACCTACCCATCAAAAATGTAAAAATTATTTGATCACTTTCATCTAGGGGCAGCGAATCCCAGCGTATTTTTACTTGAAATCATCATTTTTGAAAAGTTTTACAACACTTTCATCTAGGGGCAGCGAATCCCAGCGTATTTTTACTTGAAATCATCATTTTTGAAAAGTTTTACGTTGTACCGTCAGTTGATTTTTCTTAATTTGATAAGGCCTGGTATAAAAGTGATTGGGCAACAACATTTTAACTGTGCGTTGGCTATATGTTGGGTGCGTGTTTCTGACAGCGCCAAAAACAGAAATACATAGTAAACAAAAGTTATATTGGAATATTAGCTATTTACCGTACCAAATCGTGAAGTTTCAATAAAAACATGAAATTGTGGAATTACAAAAACTTACTTGTTGTAATCTCTACTGATGGCTGCGTTAGCTCTTTCAAGCAGTTTTCGCTAATGCTGAAAGCATCAATTTATTTTGTTAATGCGTTCAATACTGCTTTTTGAAACGCAGGCTAAGTCAATTGATAGGATACTAGATCTACAGTATTGTATGCTAAACCATTGATGCTTACTTGCTAACGAACAAAAAGAATACCTAATTAAAATAGAGGGATTTGAAGTTGATGAGAAATTAAATACTGTATAGGTCAAGACTGTAGGCCATCCAAGATAATAAAAATTTAGATTTAAAACGTAAAACCTAAGTTAACTGTTTGTTTTGCAGATTACAAGTCCCTAAAAATGCTGTTGCGAAGAAATTTTTACTTCGATTTTCAATACTTGGAATTTCGGAAACTCCGCATAAAATGGATCGTATTTTCTCTCGCGTTGGCGACAATGCTGGTTCGGTAATGATGGCAATTACACCTTCTATCAACGTGTCTCCGACTGATGTGGAATTGGAAAAACCTGTCACGATTCAACTTCCCTCCTGCATTGCTGTTTATTCTTCAAATCATCAACCAGAAACAGACGAAGACCAACCACAGAATGAAGGCGGTGGTAAGACAGGCAGTAACGCATTTGGGGTCAAGAGAATGGGTTAAAAGCAAAAATTTTCTCAAGATATAGCTACGAACGATATAATTTGGCACATTTGCAACCAAACTTTTCTTTCGTTTAAACAAAAGTACTAATAGTGATCCTGGTATTGAGTTACCTTGTTGTTGTAAACAAATACTGTAGGCGACGTCAATACCATCGCTACTGGAGATGGCGCGCAGCTTTAAATGCTTAGTGGCTCTTCCACCTACACACAACGGAGTTGAATCAATTACACAATTTTAATTCAATTACATATACAGTTAGTTTTCTAATTTTTCAATTATATTATAATTACGTTGCGTGGAAAAAATTCCTTTACAGCTACTCTAAAAAAACGTAATTAATTATAAATCCTAATTACAAATAATGTGTTACTTCGTATATTTACAAAATGAAGTAGGCTACCAACAAGTAAGTTCAATATCCACGGCAGAAGTGCTCATACACATACGCGTCACTGCTAATTTACCATTATTTCAGCATCGCCTTGATTAAAAACAAAAAATAAAAAAATGTTTACTTGCCATTGCTAAACCTATTCCGAACCTGTTAGTTCTTATACGCGCCATTTTTTCATTACCTTATTTGGTATTAGGTACAGTAGCTGAGAGGTTATAATGCAGTTCTCGTGCGCTTGCCTATATCCAGGTAAGGTTTGCGAGCAATCAGCTAACCTCTCCCTCCAAATGCCAAATAAAAACTTCTTTCAAATAAAGCTGTGGTTCTCTTGTTTTCTGTTGCTGCACAAAATTTAGCTTATTTTGCTGCACTGGATGTTTTTTTTGATCTTGTTTTAAGCAGGAAAACCCTAGTTAAAAGTTTTCCATTTACTATTCTTATTTGCAAGCATTTATTTCAACTAATTTTGTGGAATTACATTTGTTCTGAGTTTTGTCTCATGGTCTAAAAAGTTCACTTTGCTATTGCGGTGAAAGAATGTGCGAAGGCCTTTGATTTTCTCCCGTGTAGTTGGTGGACAGGATTTCGCAGTGATGATTCTTAAACAACTATCAGTGGCGTAAAAAGATAAATGTCATCAAGAAGAGTTTTAGTTTCTTATTTTAAGAGTTTGAAAATTTTTGCGCGCTTTTTTGCTTTTTTTACTTTAAACTTTGTTTTATAATTTTGGATCTCTATTTGTGATGGAAATGGTGTGTCTCCTTCTTTTTTTGAGTTAATGGCTTTTTTCGGGGGAGGTAATTTGGAAGAACACTTAGCCTCCCAGGTTTCATGCGAGTGATTACTGCATCTCGCACTTTGCACAAGAACTAATTTGTTTGCGTTGTAGGAGGTTTGCCTGTATAATTATGTTACCGGTTTACGACTCGCATTAAAAGAAATCTTGCTTTTGCTTATGCTTGAACATCACGCTAATGAAACTGTTTTTTTTTACACAATGTTTGAAACTACCTTTTGGCAGTGAAAATGTTTTTCTTATGGATTGAGCTGCCTCCAGGTCAGGGTAACCAACCTTTTTTGAACCGAGGGCTACTTTCTGATTACTGATCATGGCGAGGGCACAATTTATCAATTCACTTTGCACAGTTCATCGATTCTTGGGGGCCATTTGTAACAAACAAACCCTTAGGTCGGGTTCGACATTCATCCTGGACCTATACTTAGACTGCAAAAAGTAATGGTGGTGTCCTCCAAAAAGAGAAATAAAAGGCCATATCTGCATTGCTGCCGCGATTGTGTCACTCACAGTCCAATTCATTGTCAGGGTAGAATTAGTTCTCATAAATTTCGCAGAAGTGAGTTTCCGTGACTCATATCGCCCTCGCGGGCGCCTCATATTGTCCTTGCGAGCAACATGACGCCCACGGGCATATGGTTGGTGACCCCCGCTCTAGGTATTTTACAGAAATATGCTCATTTAAAAGTAAACGGTGTAATACCACGTTACACGTATCTTACGTCAAGTATCGATAATGGCAAAGTAATCGAAAGTGTAATTTGACAAAATTATCGGCAGATTATATACAGGGTGTCCGTAAAGTTACTATACAGTCTTACAAGTTACTATACAGACACCCTGTAATATATTAACAGTACAGTAAGATATTGTATTACAATATTTATTTGTAACAAAAGAAATAACACCTTTATGTTTATAAAAATCTCAGAAAATACATGTGTTACATCCGAAAAGACTGTAATAATCAAGGCAAACAATTTCTATGACAAATATTCAAATTGGAGGCCTTCAGCTTCAATACATTCTCGACAACGTGACACCACACTATGACAAACTTTGGTGCACAAGTCATGATCAAGGTTGGCAAATGCATCAATAACAAATTGTCCAAGATCTTCAACACTTCTTGGCTTTCTCGAATACACAGAGTCTTTGATGACTCCCCAGACAAAGAAGTCCATTGGCGTTATGTCTGGAGATCGTGGAGGAAATTCAATGGGCCCCCGCCTGCCGATCCATTTATTAGGAAATGTCTCATTCAGTAAATTTCGGACAGCTGTAGCATAATGGGGTGGGGCTCCATCCTGTAGGAAGTACAACTTATTGAAATCTGGTCGTTGTTTCAATGCCGGTACGATGACATTTCTCAGTTTGTCCAGGTACTTGTCCAGGACTGTATAGTAACTTTACGGACACCCTGTACAACTACATTTCCAATACTGTGATGTAGGTATTTAGCCCGATCTTGGTCTCAAGACCGTTTTTTCAAGGTCATTATCTTGGTCTTAACCCTAAATAGTCTTGTGGTATTGAAAATATTCTGGTCTTAAAGAAGAGGGCAATACTTCGAAATGTCTTTAGATCATGTTTATTTCTATGGTGATTTTGTTTAAGCATTCTAGACTAAAAAATTTACAATGATCAAAAATAGAGACGTAGTGTTAATTGGCAACAATTCCAAGTCTTTGTTTAAGATTGGAAAAGGACGGCTTTTTGCTAGTGAGACCATGCGACCGCGAAATACAAAAGTAGGTAAAATATGAGTGACATAGTAAGACAATACGCAGAAAAAACAGAAGCTTCTTGGCAAATCGCATGTGTGACTGAACTGCGGAAAGTTGAAAGCTTCTTTTGCGAGAGGTCGAGAGAAAAACCTTGATTTTTGCTGATCGACTATCGAGACATTTGCCCATATTTGGGCAAACGAACGGCGTTTACGGAATGGAATCAAACGGAAATGAAGTGAAATGAAATCAATAATACAAAAACAAAGAGCAAACTTTATTCACAACGATTTAGATCGTGGTTTGTAACTTAGGTTCGTGCTTAAACAAAAAATTGACGATTCGAAAGTGCGAGCCATTACAACGAAATAAGAGATTTGGGAAAAAACTAAGAAGTGTCTTACTTTTCATCAATTGAATGTTATCAATTACACTGGTCTGCATCAATTTTGTTGAATTCCAACCAAAAGTTGATTTTAGATATTTTGAAGGTGCTGATTCCAAAAATGCAATCCGTTTTTGCCTATCACGTCACGTTTTGCTGCAAAATGAAAAACAAAATTTTGCAAATAATGCCTTTTAAAAGGCATTTTATGCGTTGTGGTCACAAAAAATTTCATTGCTTTTTGTATCTAAGAATCAAAATGTTATTAGCATACAGTTATAATTTTCAACCTAATATCAAAAGAAAGCTACACTTCTATGATCTTCAAAATTTGAGAATTGTTTCACCCTATTTACCACATTCACCGCTTGGGTATCGAATGCAGAGTGTAGTCAGTTATTGTAAATGTGCACGTTAATTTTAAGCTGAACAGTTCAAATCTTCCAAGCTGTTACATTACGCCTACATTAGTTCATAACTTGTACAGCATTAAATCTGTAATCACAAATAACTAGAATATTATATAAAGATTATTTTTTAGATGTATTTTGACAAAATTTTGTTGTCATGAAAGTACTGCTCTGCTGCTTAAATTGCAAACTGTTTTTCTGATATCAAAGGCTACCATTTCGTCTTCAAGAAGAAAATGCAAGCTTAATCCAAACGTTTTTTGCTATATCTGTGGTTCTTTTACTGTTTCAAAACAAAGGCAAGGAATTACAGAGTTTGTGAAAAAAGCATATTTGGCATACTTTAGAGTTAAATTAGAAGATCAAGACAAGAATTGGGCTCCTCACCAGGTTTGCAGGACATGTGTTGAAAATCTACGGCAGTGGACAAAACAAAAAAGAAAAAGTATAGGGTTTGCAGTTCCTATGGTATGGAGGGAACAAGCCAATCACGTTAATGATTGTTATTTCTGTATGACCAATGTTACCGGTTTCAGCTCCAAAAGCAAAGGCAACATCAAGTACCCAGACCTTCCATCAGCAATCCGGCCTATACCTCACTCTGCTGATCTTCCCCCACTTTTGTTTACTTCCTTGCCTGAACTAGTAGATGAACCAGTAAGTAGTACATCAGAGGGGAGTTCTTTAGAAGACGATTGCTATAATCCGTTGGCTGACCAATCCCCAATATTGATTACTCAAGCCTTTTTAAATGACTTAGTTCGTGACCTAAACCTGCCAAAAGAATCTGCAGAACTTATTGGGATCAGGTTACAACACAATAACCTTCTTGCTCCAAACATAACATATTCCTGGTACAGGCGAAGAGAAAAAGATTTGGTGCAATATTTTTCTATGGAGGAAACATTTGTGTATTGTCACAATGTTGCCGGTCTTCTTCAAGCAATGGGCTGTGTGTATGACCCAACAGAATGGCGACTATTTATTGACAATTCAAAAGCCAGCTTAAAGTGTGTATTGCTGCATAATGGTAATAGATATGCTTCAATACCAATTGGCCACTCTGTTCATCTTAAGGAAACTTATGAAAATATGAATATGTTACTAATGAAAATAAAATATAATAAGCATAAATGGATGGTATGTGGAGACTTGAAAGTTTTAAGCATGCTGTTGGGTCAACAAGGGGGGGTATACCAAATACCCATGCTTTTTGTGCTTATGGGACAGCAGAGCTAAAAATGAACACTGGATTCGTGAGCAATGGCCGAAAAGAAATGAGTTTACAGTTGGAAAAAAGAATATTCTTAATCAAAGTCTAGTGTCTCCTAACAAAGTAGTATTACCACCGCTTCACATTAAGCTAGGCTTAATGAAACAATATGTAAAAAGCTTAGACAAAGGTGGAGAATGTTTCAAGTAGATTTGCCAGAAGTTTTCTTTTCTAAGCCATGAAAAAATTAAAGCCGGTGTGTTTGATGGACCGAAGATACGACAGCTGTTGAAAGACAAAGAGTTTATTCAAACAATGAGCTCAGTGGAGAAAAATGGTTGGATCGCTTTCAGCGAGGTTGTAAGTAATTTCCTGGGCAATACCAAATCTCCAGAATACAAAGAAATTGTTAAAACTTTGCTTGATACTTTTCACAAACTTGGTTGTAACATGAGTGTCAAAGTACATTTTTTGCGCAGCCATTTAGAATATTTTCCTGAAAATTTAGGAGCTCTGAGTGAGGAGCTAGGTGAGAGATTTCACCAAGACATTAAAATCATGGAGAAGAGATATCAAGGTAGATGGAATGTTACCATGATAGCAGATTACTGTTGGTGTCTCATGAGGGACGAGGAAAACTTTAAACCCTCTCGAAAATCTAAAAAACGAAAGCTTGTTCCTTAACGGTGAAACTAATTTTGCATGCTCTGTTAAAAGTCTTGATATATTAACGATGTGTTGCTAACAGCATGTACTATATATACTGTGTATAATGAGTAATCAACTTAAAACAATTTTGAAATACTTTTCAGGTGTATATCTAATCATTTAACAAAACAGGGTGTAACGCATTGTGAATTTTAACTTTTCTTCAAAGATTTTACTGTAACTTCTTTTATGCAAACAGACAGTAAAAACATGATTTTACCCTAAATCTGCAGAAAATTGAAAGGGTTTTTGCAAAAAAACTTGACGTGATAGGCAAAACCAAATGTGATTTTTGAACTTAGCGCCCCAAAATTAGGTGGAATACATGCTATTTGTTCAATCAGCAGAAATTTTTTTTAAATGCAGATCAGTGTTATAGATGAGCTAATAGACTTATTCATGAGCCAGCGGCATTGCTGGCGGAATTACTTATAGGCCACACTGAAGCAGATTATCTGCTACGATGTTAATTGTTTTCTATACTGATATTTTTAAAGCGCAATAAAGGGAAAGTCTAAACAGTTTTAATTCCGAATTCTTTTTGCTTCATTGTCCACTTTCATTTTTTGGTGTGATGGTTGATGACATGCTCAACATAGGCGTAGCCAAAGGGGCCATGCCCCTCCCCTGAATTTCAAGGCAAATTACAAAATAGTATCAAAAAATAAAAACCTAAATTTTTTTGCGCCTCTGCTGGTACATTAGAGTTTATTGTTGACTTTTAGCAAGAGGATGGGGAGGGGGTGGGTCGGGCGTGGCTTTTTAAGTTTTTAAACTTTCAAATTTTATAAAACAAGATGTGTACGTTTTACACACTAAATATCGCCGAAGTGTTTTTCAATATCGCAGTCGAGCAATGAATTGATATTCCAAGTGAAGTTTTTCTTCTATGTCGCAGTCGAGCAATGAATTAATATTCCAAGTTATGGTAATGGCAAGAAATAAGCGTCTCGCTGAGCGCTTTCTTGTTTTATTGCGATGCGGACTACTACAAAGACGTCGCTTCTTTTATCAGAACGTTTAACCTCCCAGTGGGAGTGGTTTCCTTGAAATTCCTTAAATTGTGCGTTATACGTCGCAATTGAAATTGAAATATTAAAGCCGTTCTTGATAAAACTACATTAGATCAGTGAAATCGCATTCGCACTTTCTCAGTTTTGTTCAGCAATTTTTGTAGTAGCAACGAGCGTAGTTCACAAAAGGCAAAATGTCGAACCGACCCACTAAACAGGCAAAATTAGATATTTTTTTCTACAAGAAAACAGGTTGGTAGTGCCAAAGTTGAAGACGATGTTGAAGTTTTACAACCGCCAACTACTTCTAATACGGCTGGAGTTGTTCCCGAAAGCCATGAAGAATACGTGTTGTGGAAGACCATCGATTTAGGATATGTTCTAGAAATTCACTCACAGATCACAGATGCCGAAAGATATAGGCTTTTAATTTTAGAAGGTCCACGAAATATTTTACTTCTTGATACAATTTGGAAAAATCGTTGCAAGTTTCTGAAGTCGTGACTTCAAGATGAGAGGTTTTCCAATTGGCTTGATCATGCGCAACTCTCTGGTGGTGGCGGTTTATGCAAAACATGTATCTTGATGCAAGCGCATCTGACACATGGCAGTCTTGCGAACGCTGCTTTCGTCAAAAGACCTTGTATAGATTTCAAGAAATTTATCGAAAAGGCTCTTTCTCACAGGGATGCCGCTTACCACAGAGAAGCAACACTGGCAGCGAAGGATTTTATTAGCTCCATGGAAAGTGGCAAAGATATATACGCTTGTATAGACGCAGGAAGAGCCAAGCAAACAGCAGAAAATAAAAAAATTTGGACTTCTATTGTCAAAACTGTTCTTTTCTGTGCTTCTAACAATATCCCTTTGCGTGGGCATTCCGCAGACAAGGGAAATTTTATGAAGCTTCTTCAATTTTGCATGGATGCTGGGAACGAAGCTTTGAAGAAACACTTAGCTCAGATGGCTGAAAATGCTAAGTATACCGGTCCAACCATTCAAAACGAGATTCTTGGGATTGCAAGCACCATGGTGTTCGAAGAGCTCGTTGCAGAGGCCAATGAAAGTTTTATATCTGTTGTTGCCGATGAATCCTGCGATATTTCGGGAAAAAAACAACTTAGCATTGTGTTGAGATATACCAAAGGTAATAAAGTGAACGAGAGTTTTACAGGATTTGTTGAAATGTCTTCAGTTTCCGCGGAATCTGTTTCTGCAGCTATTCTGGCTCACCTCTCCAAAATAGGCGTTGATCTTCGAAAGCTTGTTGGACAAGGCTACGATGGTGCATCAACTATGGCAGGTCATCTGAGTGGAGTTCAAAAACGCATTCGCAAAAAGTACCCCCGAGCAGTATTTGTGCATTGGGCTGCACATTGTTTGAACTTGGTCATTAATGACCAGAGTAGAGTTTCTATTGTTAGATGCACCCGCGACATCATCAGGGACACTATTCGTTTCTTTCGGGAAAGCCCTAAAAGGAGCTCAAGTTTAGAAGTCAATATTCCTTTATTCTCTCCTACCAGGTGGTCACAAAAATACAAGAGCATCCGGATATTTAAAGCTAACTTCAAGCTTATACTTGGCGCTCTTGCTTCATTGATGGAGGATGCGAGCGGTGAGACACGAGCGAAAGCTCTTTCTTTGAAAGCTGCTCTCAAAAAGCCTGGTGTAACATAGGCCATATGTTTGATTGGGCGGTACTCAGCACTTATGGAACGACTAGCGCGAAAGCTTCAGTCTGTTGGAGTCAATGTATCTTCTGTGAAAAGTCTTATTGCTTCTCTTCAGAGCGTCCTCGATCAAGACCGAGTGGACTTCAACACAGTTGCATCTAGTATTTATGATGAGGCTTGTGTAGCAGTTGGCATGAAAGAGCTTTCAGTGCCTCGGCTTGTTGGAATCCAAGTTCATCGTGATAACGTTGAAGCAGAATTGGCTTCACAATATTATCAACGTTCAATATTCCTCCCGTACATTGATGGTCTAAGCAGCTCTCTTCGAGAACGTTTTAATGATAACTCTTCTTTTTTTGCGTTGCTCTCTATCTTGCCTCCAAACAATCCGACCAACATCAAAGACATCAAGAGCTTATATTCACTGGACAACCTCGTAGATAAAGTGAAGTTATGGAGAAGTTCTCTCACTCCTCAAGTAAACCAGGAAGCTTGCCCGAGCTTTTTCTGAGCGCCCAAGCTTATCCAAGTGTGCGCAGCGTCATACAGATTATCTTGACACTCCCCGCAACAACCGTTGAGGCTGAACGGTCCTTTTCGTATATAAGGCGAGTCAAAACTTGGTTACGTTCACATATAACCTCGGATCGCTTGTCTGATTTGTGCGTGCTTCACTGCCATCACGAAAGAGTTGATGAGGAGAAGACCAATCGAATATTGGCAACCATGGCTGGCGAAAAGCGACGACGAATTGATTTCTGACCGTGATGAACTGGAAGTAAAACTTATACAACTTCGATTTTGACATTCTCGAATGTGCTGACCACTTACTGATCTAGTAACCTATACTACTGTACGCACTGTATCTTATCGCTTTTTATTTCTCAACAACAAGTGAAATGGCGTACGGGTTCATAAAATGACAGATAGTGCGTCTGGCTCAAGAGTGTATCGTATGACGATTGTCTTATAAAAAATTACCCCTGATTGGCCTTTTCAAAGAAAGGATTAGAATTTTTGCATAATTTAGCTGCCAGTTTGCAACTAGGCAGAAATTCTATAAAATTTATATTTTCAGAGATATTACGTGAATATGCCGTTATAAGTAAATTACGTCACATTAAAAGTTGCAAAATTTGGCCCCTCTCTCAATTTTTTTCTGGCTACGCCCTTGTGCTCAATAGAAAAATATGCAACACTGACGTTGAACTGATCTGATATGGCAATGCCAATTTGACTAAAACGTGAAGAACAAGAGCGCAGTAATTCACTTTGTAGATAATACCAGGACTGATTTCTCTCAGAAGCAATTAGTAAATTCATCAATGCAGTTTGTTACAATAGATCAAACCACATAGAATTATTTTTACCAACAAGCGAAGTAAAATTCTTTGCGCCAAAATGTACTGCATGTTAAATTGTTAATATTTGCCTAAAACAGAAACAGACTGAACGATAAAAATTTGATAACCTAAACATTGCTCTTCGTTTGAAATAGCTTTTAAATTGCAAGCTGTGATGCCAACGTGTTTTGAACTTTATTAGATGCATTTTGCGCGAATTTAGGTTTTACTAAACCGACTACAACATATTTTGTTATTTACATTTGTGGCTTGCAATCAGCTATTCACTTTGTATATATAGAAATCTGATAACCATTAACCACACACGTAAAAACATTTTTGATTTTTGATTTATGCGAAATTGGCTTGGTTTTTGTTCATAAGTGGTATTGATCTTGACTGAGCGGTCTTGGTCTTGAAAAAAATGAGGTATTGGTCTTGCTGCTTGCGGTCTTGACTACATCACAATACCGATACCATTACACAAAACCAAAAAGTCTTAGTTGCAAGTATAATTACCACAACCGACGCGATGGCGTAGTGGTTAGAGCGTCCGCTTCGCAGTTGGTAGACCTGGGGTTCATTCTCCTTGTCGAGTCATACCAAAAGACTTTAAAAAATGGCATCCGCAGCTTCCCTGCTTGGCGCTCGGCATTTATGGGAGATTGTGGAGAACAAACCGGCAAGTTCGCTTGTTGTGTCCTTGGGCAAGGCACTTAACGGGACGCCCCACCTTTATGTGGAAGACAGGTGGCCCATAAACCTCGAAAAAGGCAACTCCCAAACGAGTGCGGACTTCCCGTCCAAGTATAGCGATACAATTCGCTTTCTCGTGAATGGAGGATAAATATGGCAAATAAAACAAAAACAAAAAAACAAAAAACAAAAACAAAACTGCGTGAAAAAATGTAATTACATTCAGCTTGATTACAGCTGATACAATTCTTCCCAGACACGCATTCACACCGTTTCCACTCGACAGGTAAACTTTTCTACTTTTAAAGTAAACAAACACAGGGCAATACAAAACACCCACCACAAAACTACGAAAGTGATATATATATAGACCAGCTTAATGGTCTACATCAGGTAGACAAACAGGTATACATGTAGACCGTTTGCTAGAGAATGCTTAACGATGTGGCTTAATCTGACCGTAAATAAACTACTTTCTTTCCCCTTTCTGTATTTGTACTCCTACACCGTTGGTTTTGTCGACGGCACTCGACTGACCAGACTATGTAAAGGCAATAATTTTGGTACAATTACTTCATATTTCGCACCCTCATCTGCAGTTCTCTATTTAGGATGATTTATTAGACTTAATGTTTGTTTCAGATATTAAAGCCGAAGATGTCGTGATAAAAGTTCGGAACAAAAATACCAAAAACATTTGGGTAGAGAGTGATATCGAAGTTTTCCGTTCGTCTGATAGCTTTATTTTCAATACCACAACGCTCGGTGATATTTGTGCTTTTTATAAAGAAGATCTCCAAGTAAAACTTTTGTGATTTAATTTCTTTAATCTTTTTGTTCAAAACAAACTTTTTTTTCAGAACAAAAAGGCTTTGAGCAAAAGATTGGCAATTTTTCTTTTCAAGAGTTTTGACAACAGAAAGAAACAGTTCGTATCTGTATTGGTAACCGAAGATTTACCTCATGTGATACAGGTGAATTTAATTGTTTCACAGAACTTTTCACACAAAGATAAAGAACGAGGTTGGAGGCTATTATTAAAATTTGGCTGTATAAACATTCTATGGTAGCCCAAGAATTTAGAAAAGAATGGATGAAAGTGAAAACATAAACTATGTTATTTCAATTAAGACCTTTCTTTAGAGCCAATCAGAACAATGGCAAATATTAGTGCTTTGGAGTATATTTACAGTTTTGACCTAAATTTATATATTTGTCACACGCAAATGCGAATTAGAATGATATCTTTGTTTTGTTGTTTAGACGGGTTATGGTACTAGGCGCAATGAATCCCTAATTAAGCTGGTGACAACACTCTAAAATTGCCTTTTAGACACAATTCATTAACTCTGCCTTCTTACTTTGCTTGTGGACCCACTGTTTACAAACAGCTCATTTTCATATTTATTTCAATTTTCTTTCCAGCTTTGTGATAATGATAACTTAACTTTTTGTCCTAATTAATTGCTGCTCATGCTAAGAAGCGAGAGCGAAAACTTGAGCTAGTTTCTGTTTTCTCGCAAGCAGATCTAAACCTTATAATGTGCCCTAGGCTCGTTTTTGCGAAAAGATTTTTTGATTTCTTGATTGAACTTTATTTGCAAAATAACACATTGAAAAATCTTTTTCTCAAGCAGATCTAAATTTATAGTATATGCTGTGACATGATCAGAACGATACGCTTTCCCGCCATTTTCACCCCCAACAGAAACCACCCTATTATTGCAAATGCCGCTCTGTTTATACGTCACCGTACTCATCAAGATTTTAGTTTGATTTAAAAGGCAAGATTAAAGGAGAGCAAAATTCCGTAAAAATTCCACACGCGCTTTTGCATCTCCGCAGCACGTATGTCAAAACTTTAACTCATGATCAAGTGTTGAAAGTAATACCACTCCAAATGGATGTAGTAAAGCCAACAGAGAGTCTTATAAAAGAAGCTGGTAGAAATGGCTTAAGAAATATGTTCAAATTTCTCGAAGTAACTAGAGGCATGTAAAATATGAAGTTATGTTTAGCCAAAAGTCCATTTTTTAAACCTCCAGTGAGTATATTTTACTAAATAACTAGGCCTGGTTACAAACAAACTGTAGCCTATAGCATTACATAGCTTTAAGTTGACCTTTGGCTCACGTGATAACAACTTTTACATTTCCTTTTTCTAAATAGTCATCCATGCTGGGATCCTGAAAAGTGCTAAATAAACACTATTTGTTTACAGAAAGGTGTAGAAAGTATGCCACAGTGGTTAATTTATACGGACAGTTGTACCAATGTTTTGTTGCCTGAAGGAAGAAACCTTATTTTTTATATTGAATCAGTGGATCGCGCCTTGGGACATACAGACGCAAACAAAATTGTAAGTGATTGAAAGATCATTGTTTTGTGGTAAGGGATGAGTAAATATCTTAAACACTTAGAAGTAATATATTCGTAGTTTTGCTCAAGGCCGGCGCGTCGGTGTCGTAGTTGTACCGTCCGCTTCGCAGTCAGTAGATTCAATTCTCCTGCAGAGTAATACCAAGGCTTGAAAATCGGCTTTCACAGATCCCCTGCTTGGCGCTCAACAATAGGGGTCATGCAGAAGGTGAGATACGAGTATGAAACTGAGTTTGCTCAATCGTGATGAAAAAGAGTAGAATAGGTCTCGACGGCCTGACTATCTCGCTTCTCTTTACGCCACAACAACAACATCATCGTTTTGATTGAGAACCAAATTTGAAAGCTTTTAGGAGGAAAGAATGGCTCCCGTTTATTGACTCTGTTTTGAGCAGCGCCTTTGCTTATGACAGAGATGTGCAAACTTTTTGCAAGATGGCCAATTTCACTAAAGTGGATGATGCAAAGGGCCTAGACCTTTGATCGAAGTGTTGCAGTTTGTCAGCAAAAGGCCTTTTATATTTCTGATATTACTTCAAAATCTTTTTGAAAATTTTCAATTTAAAGACTTTTTTTTTGAACATGTACCTCAAAAGAGCGTAGTCTTTCAACTGACAACCTTTTTTTTCGAAATCGATCGAAAAAAACAAAGTTTTTTGAATGAAAGATCTTTTTGTATGATATCACATCTCGGGTTGTGGAGCCTTCAAGCAGAAAACTTGTTCTTTATTTTGGGTGATCAATTTGTGGACGCGGACCGCAAGTCACACACTTTCGCGGTTCCGCAACTTCACCTCGCCGACCTCAGTTTGCTCATCACTGGTTTATCACATTTGCTTTCATCGCAGGATATTCCTTGGGAAAACTTATGGCACCCGGAATGCATTATTCGAAAACATGTCCATGTTAATTTATTGAAAAGAGATGTTCCTACTTTGATTCAAGTTTTTGTGGACGAAGGAAAACATAAACTTCTTGCAGAATTTGTATGGAAGGTAATGAAAAGCGAGTTTACAGCAGCTTACTTTTCTTCTTAATGATGCAATAGCACATGGCACTCTTAGAGTACCACAAGAGCATATAAGTAACGATAGATTTTCTTTAATGCATACAGAAGCGGCAAGACTATTGATTAACTTTGCTTCCGAGCTCCTAAAATTATTGCTAAAATTCAACTTAATTGCTCTAGACTAATGCTGTAGGCTTTATGAACGTTCTTTTTAGACTAAATATCAGCAGATTCACATGCCCGATTTGGTGACAGTTGCTGGCGACGAAAATACCGGTTTTGTTCAAGGTAGGTTGGATGAATGGTGATATAGCCAAGCGATCCCTAAATTTGTTTTTGGTCTCCCCAATTTAACCAAAATCAAAGTGAGCAAGCATTTGCAATCTTCTCAAAATACATATCGTCAATAGTCCCAAAAAATCGTTTTGTACCTTCTTATGATAAGCACTTGCTTTTCATTATTTTTGCCCAATATCAAGTTGTTGACCGTCTTTTTTGGAAATCAACTTTTTATTCCTCAAATTTGTCACGCAATTCTGAAAACAGCAAGCGACCTTCACAAAAGTTTTAGGCGGCACCACAAGGGATCGCAACCAACAATTTCAAAATTTTAGGCATAACTTATTAATAATATAATCGCCTACATATTTTGCCCTCATCTTTAGTTTGACGCCAACAGTATCCGAAGCAGCTGCATCAAAAGCAAAAAATTACCGACATCAGTATAGAAATAGTAGTAACATAGTCCAGTCGCGGTTGCCGCTGACCAAAAGTCAACAATAGTTTTACCTGCAACTGAGGATTTAACTATTACCTGGTCTCCAAAGAAAGATCTCTGTCTATAGAATACAAATCACAATTTCTCATAGCAGTTACAAACTTGCTCCGCGGTAACACTAGGCGTGTTTTAGAACAATGGTTCTTACGTAACTTTTCAACCCTGGAGCCTCTATTGTTAGAGATATTAGCTTTAGGACTCCTTGTATGCGTAATTTACAAAACAGGTTCACGCTAAAAAACTATATCCTTTTGTAGTGCATTATCATTACTAAACAAAACCTTTATAAAAACGCAAAACAAGTGGTAGTCGTAAAGTCGCAACAACTTACTCGGAAACAGGATCACATTTGCAGTTCTTGTTTCTTTGAAGCAAGCTGATCAATGGGTAAATAATACTTATCGCTAAGATCACCAACCTTTTGGAAACTGAGAGTTTCTTCAAGGATTCTGACTTTTAAGTAATGCAAAAGGCTGCCAGTTTGTTAACACACTTTTAATATCTACAAGTTGCACCACTTACTTTACATTTTACGTCATTATTATCAATACCTATTTAGAGCTTGGTGGTAATTAGTGATATTTTCAGAACTGGCCTACGGGTTACTGGTATGGTCTTTGTGGGTGCCGAGTTGATGAATGCTGACTTAGAGCAATTCTCATGCCATTTGCAGCTGTCGATTTATAGTTCTATTCGAATCACTATTAAAACCTCGAAACGCACCCGATACTTCACACATTCAATGTCATCACAAAGTTTGAAACCAAAAGCTGTTCCTTAATTCAACTCAACTAACATCACTGCGCTCTTGCCATGCTACTCTCACTGTAGTTAAAAGCAAATTGAAACTTACAGCAATTTGAAGTAACAAACAATTCATCTGAAGGGGCTGAAGTTATTACTAATTTGACACCTTTTTTGGGCACCCCAGGTTTTTGCTAGAAATACTCTTCATAATTGTTGTTTTGGATAATGACCGCATAGCAACTCGTCTTTAAACAATTATCTTCACCTAAAATTGGTGGTAGTTAAGCAGAAGCCTATCGAAGATTTGAAATAAGATGAGGAAATAGCATCAACTGTTAAGCTATAGTGAAGATCGTCTTTTTCTAAAGTCACTCAAAATTTTGCTAATGAGTGGCATTTTTGGTATAAAATTAGGATAAAGATGGGCGTTTTTAATTAAACTAAATGTAAATACTTTTTAGAGGTCAGTTACACGTTCGAATGAAGCTAATTTTATTGCGTTATTTTCTAAGCCAAAGTGGGAGCCAAGACACAATGCTCGTTTAATATGCTAGTTTTTATTTTTTTATTTTATTTGCCATATTTATCCTCCATTCACAAGAAAGCCAATTGTATTGCTATATTTTGGACGGGACGTCTGCACTCGCTTGGGAGTTGCCATTTGTGTCTGGGCCACCTGCCTTCCACATAAAAGTGGGGGCGTCCCGTTAAGTGCCTTGCCTAAGGACACAACAAGCGAACTTCCCGGCTTGTTCTCCACAACCTCCCCTAAATTCCTAGAGCGAAGCGGGGAAGCTGTGAATGCCATTTTTAGTCTTTTGGTATGATTCGACAGAGGGAATAAACCCTAAGTCTAACAACTGCGAAGCGTACATTTTAATCACTACGCCATCGCCTCGGTCGAAAGCCAAAAGCTGTATTTTTTAAATTGGAAGATGCAACTTTATGACCGCTTCAGTAGTTGTGATCTCAAGCGACACTACTGTTAGGTAGGTTACTCAAAACCTCGATTTTTACGACTGCACCACAAGCTACAAACCACAAATGGAAAACTGGAAACCAATTACGTGTTTATACTAGGTAGCGCATTGCCGGAACGATTGATCTTGCGTCCAGCACTGTCGATCGCTAAATGCAAATATACATATTTTACAGTATAAAAAATGAATATACGCTACTTAAAAATTTACTGATGTCTTTCCAAAAATATCTTACAAGTTTTCAGTTATTATTTTCAAAATCAGGAGTAGCATGCGCCCAAAAACGGCAAAAATATTCAGAGGTAAAAACAAAATATGTGCTAATCACAAGCCTACCTCATCTTCAAAGCAAAGGGGACTAATGTCGATTTCAAGTAGCGCACATACGTTGCTTTAACTTTGGAGGGCAGATTTAGCAACGACGAGTGCTTTTAAGGCAAGACAAGTTTCGGCAATTGAACTTTGAAACTTCATCCATTTTACTAAAGCTTGATTTTGTGAGCTTTCCTTGATCTAAAAATTACTGAAGAATTTTGCTTTATAAGAATATTTGAATGGAATTGAAACTTTAATTGATAACCAATATAAATTCAGAAGAAAATATGGATGGCGTGGAATTCGAGCAAGATTCATTGAAGAAGGTGACGTGGAAACCAAATACACCTGTTTCCAAATTTGTAACCAACAAAGGCCTGCTAAATTATGCGTCAATGTAAACCGCTGCTAGCAAGCTGCAAAAAAAGTACACTAAGAAAGAAGAAAAACTGATGATGGTTTGAACTATTTAGAAATAGGCTAGTCTACCTGTAGAGATGAGCCAGGAAGAGGGGGGGGGGAAGGAAAGCCTGATGGGAAGATGGCATTTTTCACATTTTCTTATTTCAAAAATATGGGCCAGCCTAAAAAACGGTGCCCGTGACTGCTTTGTGACATAAAATGCATGACCTACATCAGGGGTGGGCAAACTACGGATCGCGGGCCGCATGCGGCCCGCCAACACATGTAGAAACTTCCATGTATCTAACTTAATATGACAGGGATGGCAACACTTGCCATACTAAAGAGCCCAAAACAATAGAAGCCATCATTGAAAGAGTGGCTACGCAATTTTTTGTTTGAATTGAGGAATTTTCCGTCCAAATAGAGGATGATGACCTTTTTTTCTTTTTAGTTTTTTGAACATCATCATTTTCAAATCTCAGTAATACGTCTTTACAAGAAGCTATTACAAGCTCTTGCATTGTATACAGCTATTGCAGGATTTTGACCACTGGCCCTCGGTCACTGTTGAATGGTCAATGCAGCCCTCGGCCAACTCTTGAATAGTCAATGCGGCCCTCCAAGAAAAAGTTTGCCCACCCTCGACCTACATGAAAAGTAGGAGGAGAAATGTGAGGATTGATAATTTTCGGTTCTTTCTGATGAATCTTACTTTTGTGGATTCATCTTTATATTTTCTTTTTAAAAAGCCAAACAGTAATTCATTACATTCTGGTTTTACAAAAGCTGGAAAAACCTCCCACTTTAAAAAATATTTTCTGGTTTCTGTATATTGTATTTGTTTATTGGCATTTGCTCGCAAAATAAACAAGTTCAAATTTATTGTTTTAGTTTTTTTGCAGTACCGTAGTCAGAGATGGTCAGTAACGAAGGAGGTTTTCCAGTAACGAGCTGCTAACTTGAATAGTTTTACTTTTTGCTACTTCTACTGTTGCTTGAGTAGATTAAGTAGAAATAGGCTAACGCTACTTAACACGTTGAGCACGTTGTATATTACCGGTGGTACATTCGATTATTTCATTCTCGATGCTGTGTACCACCGGTGGTACACACACGCCATCAAACTATTCTTTTTTCTAGAGCTGACGTTGACAGATTATCAATCGAAATTTGTATTGCGTGCACGAGTTAAGATTTTTTTTGTACAATGAAAGTTTTGCTCTGTTCAGATAATTTCCACGTTTTCAAATTGCTAGAACATTGATTAGTCAACTATAACGCTCAATAACTGACTACGTAACAGAGAATTGTTGCCGTAAATATCGAACAAACTCAATATGCCAAGTAGCTGCAACTTCTACTTTAGTAAATGCCAAAAATTAAATGATGGTCAAATTAGAATGCGGTACGTTGGCACAAAATAATCATTAAATTTATGTTTTTATTTTGCTGCAAGTCTTTTATTGAAAGTGGCCAATTTTGGTTCAAATTTTGAAAACCACCTGGGCTACTATTGTTAAAGGCTACCTGGCAATGAGATATTATAAGAGGACCTGTTGTCACATAGCTTCATTTTAAAGTTTTTGCGCCAAAAGTAAATCTAAATATTTTATGGTGTTTAATTTTTTGCTGTTTGTTTTATCTTTCCAAGCGTTTGTTCTTTCACGAACTAGCTTCTGCTCTAGTCAAGCAAGGGTAGAGACAAAGGGGCAATTTCTCCAAAAAAATTATAAAAGTGTTATTTTAGCTGAATTCTTTAGAGACCTATAAAAAAATTTATCACGAAAGCTTTGCCTTAGCAAATATCTCTAAAATTTATTAAATACAGTATTGATTCTTTTTAAAAATAAGCGAAGTCTCTAAAATAGCCTAAACGGAAAAGGTCATCACCGAAAATGTGATCCAAAATATTAAAGTCCTTTGGCCATCGTCCTTCCTAAGGTTTAGCTGACTACGTCATGTAGCTATAGCTTTTATATGTTGAATCTTAAATATTATGAAAATTTTGTTTTTTTGAAAAGCAAAAGAACATTGGCCTCATCGAGACGCTCCATGTTGAACGACTTTCAACCGTTCACAAATGTTTTATCAAAAGCATAATTAAAGAGAAAAAAATATATAATTATATTAACCCACATGAAAAAGTGGTAATTATTAGAATAATTAGGCCAATGCTTCCTGACTATCCTGTACTATGGAGGTCTAGATTAGGAGATTTAAATTTATTTAGCATCTTGCATTCCCTTCAAAAAAACGCATTTTATCCGCCTTCTTATCATAATTTGTGACACCGGAAGAGAAAAATATAAATGTTACCTTCAAAATCAAATACTCCTCCTAAAAAGTTTCTTTAATCAAAATTCACAGAGATATTTAAAAAAACAAAAAGTGATCAACCTAAATCGAGCTGGTAACCTCTTTTGAGAGGTTTTTAGGAATAGAGTCACCCGCTAAAAAGTGTCTCCGATGCACGCCCCTTTTTGTACAGACGCTACTGCATACACCATACACATAAACCTTTAAGTTGTGCGGCAATGCAAATAGAGCTACAAATTGGCAGAGACATTTGCACTTTTAGAAACACCTTCTCGTGCTCTTTAATGATACGAGTATCCCTTTTTGAGAACCACTGATCTAAAGGGCACTGGACAAAACTACAAAAAAATGAAATTACTTTTTACTTTTCTACTTAATTAGTTTAAACCTTAACTACTTTTTTCTTTTACTTAAGTAAATATACTCATCATTACTTTCCACTTTTGCTGGAGTATTTTTTGAGTAAGTAACTGTTGAGAATTATTCTTTAAAGAACTTTGGCGACACCTAACTCCCGTAACACTACGGATGCAGCGACTTAATTGCTTCATTTAAAATTTCTTTTTTCGCGTCTTGCAGGGTTTTCTTTAACTAACTCCAAGCTTTGGTTCAAACGAATGTTATTTAAATATTAATGAAGCAATTGGAGTAAATAATTTGGAAAAAATAACAAAATACTTGAGTTGCAAACGCACAAACTAGGAGGTAACGATTTAAACCCACAGTGGCACAAGACAAAACGATGCAAGATGATACAATACAGTTTGAGAAACAATTGCGACAAAATTTACGTAAGCAAATTGCAGCGACATTTTCTCTTATTATAAAATTCATCTTATTCGAATAGAATGGTTAGGTAACAATCTTGTCTAGACACAAATGCTCTACAGTTAATTACAAATGCAAGCTCTTTCTGGCTTAGGTGAACAGAAGTTTACAAAGAAAAGCATTGCGAAACAACGAACTTCTGCGCTGTGCTTGAAGCAAGGGCAGGTCACGCGGTCAACAAAATAACGACTGAAACTTGAAGGCGGTTGATAGATAACGTGACGGCAAAAACCAAATACATATCTAACATAAAGTTATGAGACCTAAAGGGGCACAATCACTGACACATTTGTATCAGTCGCGTTCACACTTTTAAGCACTGGAGGATTATTGGCGCTTTTGGTATTGCAACAATCATGAAGAGCTTTTTAGGAGATCAGTACTTTCGAGCTCTGAGTTGGAATCAACCTCTCCTTACCGACAAAATTCCTGATTTTTAGCACTTTGTAACATTTATACCAGACACTCATTTTAGATCTCAGATCCCTAACATGTCAGGAAAAATACTGAAGTCTGGCAATCCTAATCTAACAGTAACAATTCTTTTACTCAGCCAGATTTTTTGAAATTTGGCCACCTCTGACTATAATTGGCTTGCTATTAAATGTGTTTAGGGGGTGAAACAGAGCAGTCACACGAAAATCGAGTGGTTCGTAAATATCCAACATTTCAGAAACCACAATGTCATATTAACAGGTGTGGGTTATGCCAAGGCTACCTAAAAGCACAAGATCTTTCGCGTTGCGCAGATTAACTGATGACGTCATCAAGTGAAGGCATTAAAAGCAAAAGCGCATGACTGTAAATGCCCTGCAAATGCATAGACTACGGCATAGGATCCTACATCACCCAGTTGTGTGACTATTTTCAAGTAACCTAAAATGCAAAGCAAATGATGTTCGAGATATAACTGTTATTATCGGTTAGCCACAAAAATGTGGGCCTATGCTTAAATATTAGCAAAAATATTAGTTATGTACGCTGTAGTTTTCGAAAGGAACAAGCAGTTTACCACTACATTTATATTCGTACATGGCCGAGGTACTTCAGCGAAATGTTTGCAACTTTCAACGCTTAGCCAGCTTGGATTGAAAAATTGCATGGTTTTTATAAAGCAACAGTTGTTCAGCAAAACAATATCACTCCTAAAAGACTTTGCTGTTGTTCAGTAAAAAGTATTTTTTCTGCACTCCTTGCATTTGAAATATTGGGATGAAAGTGGCTTAGTCCAGAGATCAACTTTATCACTTTTTGCAATTGACATAAGAGAAGGTCTACCCGCCTTGCGTTTGGGATTACTAATTGCTTTAGCATTTTCTGGACTATTTTTTTCCTTTTCAGCAGGCCCAGTATGTTCAAGTTTTTCCGCTGAAGCCTGCGCTGTTCTGCAAGATCTTTGTTGGTCTCGACAGCACCAACAAATCTGCCACTGCTCATCTCTTCTCCTTCCATCTGACTCTCGCTCTGTCCTCGCTAGCCTGTCCTCTTCTCTATCTTTCCTTTCACCTCTATCTTTCCTTTCATCTCAACCTCTCTGGCAGGAACTGTCTTCTCTCTCCTCCTGTTCTATCAGGCTGCAATTGGTCCCCTGTCAATCGTTTCTCCTGGTGAAGGACGAGGCAGATGAGCTGGTCAGGCTGGGAGCACTACTCGTGCCCTCCGCAATCCCTTGTAGTTACTCCCCTGTTATCACTCGCATTCACTCTTCTGTTTTCTCGGACTGGAGGCGTACTGTCTCATCTAAATTCTTTGACACACAGGTTCTCTCAATTTCCACCGAGGAACTTGTGCTCCCTCGTCACGCTTGCTGTGTTCTCTCTCGTCTTCGCTGCGACGGACACAGCCTTCTTTTAAGCTCTTGTCTCTCTAGAATTGGAAGAATCGAAAATCCTTCCTGCAGCGCCTGCGGGCAGTTGTCCCAGGACACCTCTCATCTCATTCTGCACTGTCCAGCTACGGACTCTTTGCGTCGCTTACTCTTTGGCGACTCTCTTTCTCTTTACGACCTCTGGTCCAGGCCCTGGAGAATTACCCGGCTTCTGGAACTCCATGGTCTTCCGCTATGCCCCCATCCCTCGGAAGGGGTCGGGTAACAATAGCAAAAACAACTTCAGGGGTCATTTTGAAAACCACAAAATTTCATCTGCCAGATCAATATAACCGGTATGCCAGCATTATTGACAAAACTTTTCAAAGAACTGGTAATTATATCCTTCGATATTAAATCCAACACATGGCAAACGGTACAGAAGTCTGCCCTGTCATCTAGGCTACAATACAATTTAAGTACGCTTATGCGGCTATAAATGCTGCATAAGTTGCAAATTACAATTAACTTAAACTCAGTATTCCCAAATACGATGATTATCTAGTACAGTGGTTCTCAAACTTTTTGCGATGCGACGCATTTAAAAAAGCGTGCGAGACTTTGCGACGCACCAGACAGCATCCTACAGTTTAGTTCGCCGTACTGCGAGATAAATGTGACCCATAATCTACATAAATAACTGCCCCTATGCAGATGCTCCCGAGATTTTGGATCGGTCTGTCATCTTCAATCGTAAAATTACGCTCTTCTAAGTTTGTAACTCAATCGTAAAATTAAGTTCTTCTAAGTTTCCTGTTTTTGTCCAATATACAACTGAATGCTTTATTCTTTATATATTTTTCGCCAATTAAGCTAAACTTCTGCAATTTGATTCTTGAATAACAAGTCAACCGTTGCAACAGTGTATTAAAAACACTATTGTGAAAATGTCAGAAGAAAGTAAGAAAGAAATCTACGATCAGAGTTCTGTTGACGCAATAAAACCGAGACTTAATGGCACAAAACCAAAATATCCCGCGACGCCTTTAAAAAATGGAAACGACGCACCGAGGCGTCGCGGCGTACAGTTTGAAAACCACTGATCTAGCATATAAAGTGCAATTCTGTCTGTCTTCCTGTGTGTCTGTTTTAACTCCTCTGAAACTGCTACAGGTACTAGCATCAAACTTGGCACGATTGATCACCACCCCGTGGTGAATGTCATAAGGGTGTTCGTGACGTCATGATGACGTCATAATCAAAAAATTTTTTTTTAAATTTGCATTACTTGTCAGAGGACAATCGCTTTTTGCTTAAACGAAAACCAGCTTCCGACTTATCACATTACACAAACTTTTTGCTTTATTGCACAATCTGTTTTTTGTTTATTCTCAAAAAGTACTCATCGCAGAAACGCGATAAAATGTTTTTTCAGGAGATATTAATACGATTCTTTGGATAAAAAAAATTCTACAACAATTATTGCTTATCTGACAATGCTACGAGCACTTCTTTATTTAAGCAAGTGTTTCCCAAACTGTGTGCCGCGGCGTACTGGTGCGCCGCGGACGATTTACAGGTGTGCCGCGAGTCTTTTTAAAGTGCTTTATGTTGATACAAATTTTCTGCCAAAATCGAGAAAATGCTGCCATGAAGTAATGGTCAATAACTGCTGTAAGTCGCGGGTGGCATTGTAGATTACGGCCAGAGAGATAATGACTTCTTTTTGGTGACCAGCATCATTTGGGGCCGCATCAAGCGAATTCGGAAAATTTTCGCCCAGACAAGTGGTGATCTCCAGAAAAAAAAAAGAAAGTCATCACCATCCTAGCTGTAGAGTGGAAACCGGCGAGTGGAATCACAGGCGACAGCGAGAATGGTGATGACCTTTTTTTTTGCAGATCACTATTCGCCGGTGTGCCGCGAAATTTGCTCAACCAATGTCCTGCGCCGGCAGACAAAAAAGTGTGGGAACCACTGATTCAAGCGCTTCAAGCCATATAAGCATTTTTATTTTCTGTTTCGCTTGTGCGCTTGGCTCTATGATGTCATAATATGCTTCGTACGATTAACATAAGTGTTTGGCAACCCCAGATCATAATATGAAGATGTTTTCAAAAATTGTAACCTTTTTGCAAATCAGTTTATTTAAAAACTGATTTGTGACCTCATTTCTCAACCGATTTTCAAACTTTATTCTACAAATTAAAGGTTATTTTAAGGCGAGTCCGATAGTGTATAATATGTACAATTAATGTTAGTTTTTATAGTCAAAAAACTGAACTTTAAGACCTGTGGTATAACTTTTTACCCCTCCCAAAATGTGGTAAGCTCAGTAAAAAGAGGTAACTTTAATACAAAAACGTAACAATAAAGTATTAATACTAACATACTATCCTTTGAAAGCTTGGGAAATTTGCTTTCCAGCAATATGTGACTCTAAACACTTGAGGCTAAGGATTAGTTTATAATGTGTAATCAAAACGTGGTTGGCATACATGATGTTTCATTTTTAGTTGTACAATTATCCTACTACAGCTAACAAACTTGCAATTGTTAAACAAAGTTAGTTCTTTGGTACAATTTGACTACTTTTCCTTACAAGCGTGGTTCGTTTGCATTTTTTGTCGACGTTTTCAAAAATATCCATCAAAAACTGAAGTCTCCAAATGTTTATGAAATGTAGTCTACCGGTTAAAAACACGCAAAATTTTGATGCCTACATTTCACAAAATTCCAATTCCTAGAAAACTAAGTCCTTTGGTACATCTTGACTCTTCTTTCTTGATAGCATGGATCTTGGGCATTATCCATCAAAATATTCTAAAAAATTCATCGAAAAATGAAGTCTACAAATTTTAATATGTAAAGCAAAAGACTTAGTGATCACCCAAGGAAAAGAGAAGGAGGTAAAAATGGTGCTTTCTTATCTTTTGCAACAAAATGTAAGTGTTGAGCTACATATGATCTATATGCTGTTGCAATTTCCTTTGCAATTTGGCGAGACTGCCACAGCAGCCAGCTGATTTGATGTTCTTAACCTCTACATTATTAATTGGGGCTCCCGTTACTGCTAAAACGCAACTGTGAGTGTTTTGTTTCGAATTAGTTTGCTCTTTGCATGGCGGCGTTTATGCCAGGGCCAAGGAACATGCACGCAGTCAGAGAGTTTGCTCAAATCAATTCGCCTACAGCAGGGCTCACCAAACTACGGCCCGCGGGCCAAATTCGGCCCCCGAAGACTTTTTATCTGGCCCCCGGTTCCCTTTTCACAATTGCAACACAAATGTAGGATATAGCGCAGCGTTGCTTTGACAGAGCAACTTCGATCCAATCAATCTGATCGCGAAAAGCCAAATTTGTGACAGCGAGAGAGGTGATGATCTTTTTTTAAAACTTACCAAAATTTCAGGCAACAAAATGCGATCTCCAACGTTATTGACCGTTAATTTCCGCCTACTTTGAGTTAACTTTGGCCCACGGGTCTTTAAATTTTCAGCAATGTGGCCCCCCATGGAAAAGTTTGGAGACCCTTGGCCCACATTAACGACAAAGCGGTAATCGATTTATTGAGTGATAAAGGCAATCTACCCGCTTTATATGCATGTTCACACGAATGACGTGGTTATTTCACGAAGTAATAGCATTGCAAGTATTAAAATCCCACTCCCATAATTTGACGAGACCATCCCTGAACGCGTTTCGTCCTTTTGAACTCATCAGCAGGGCCTGTCCTGTCATCACCAAAAACCAAAACCCCATATTTGCAATAACATGAAAAATGTAGCATCATTCTATGACAAATTCCTTCGCACACATCACGCGCGTGGCGCATGCTGTCACTTTGGTACGGAGATCCCATCCGTATTGAAGATGCAATTTACCATTCAAAAAGTTTATAGTAATAGTTTATAGTATTAATATTTATAAACTCTTTGAATGGTAAACTGCATCTTCGATACGGATGGGATCCCCGTGCCAAAGTGATAGCATTACAGTCCTTAAAGAAAATTTTGTTGAGTTGAGACAACTGTTACAAGATTGTACGTCGGACGACAATAAAATAAATAAAACCAAATCAGAATCATCGTATTTGAAAAAGAGTATGGATTCCTTCGGAACAGCCATATTATGTGTTTTGTGGCACAAAATCCTTCAAAGATTTCACAGTACAAGCAAAAGTCTACATGGTGCTGACATGTATTTCGGAAGTTGCGTAGCACTTTACAATGGAATCGAGAGTTTTTGCTAGCATTTACGGGATGAATTTGATGCAATTGAAAAGAATAGTTTGAAACTCACAACCGGTGTACTGAAAAAGTGAATTCTTTGCTTGCTCTAATGACGTTGTGTAAAGCGAAGGCCGAGCCACTAGAAAGCTGGACAGATGTTAAACAAACGTTCAAGCTGTTTGGTATTGATTTGTCAGCATTCTGTTATTGTGAGACAGATACGGCTTTTTTTAATCACCAAAGTGTTATTACAATTAGTTTTTTTGAGGCTGCACACCAGTATATTTCTAATTACAGACTTTGATATTAAATCTTGTTGGTGGTACAGAATTTTAATATAGCTTTGAAAAAAGCTGCTTGAGCCATAAGCTTTTCGTGACGCTATCATCAGTGGCGGTATCGCGTCAAAAGGGAAGATCTAGAGTGAATAAGTATGTTATATGTGAACAATTTGGACGTTACGCAATCAAGACAAGCCAATGATAGCGCTAGTATTGCAAAGCGCGCCAAAAAAAGATTTCGCAATTGCGAAAGTTAGAGAAGGCGCAGCAGGAGGCCAAATGCCACGATTATCGAAAGAATTTGAGAGTGTAAACAAACTCTTTCTGTCTGCATAACACCGGGCGTTGGGTCTTGATATAAGTAGTCTCTAAAAGATTGAGATGGAAAGAGCTGCGCGCTGCGGCGAGGATTGAAAACCGCTTATCATCATAGTTTAATGCGCATCGATCATTATCTAAAAGATGCTGACCAATGGTGGAGTCACAATCCGGTTTGGTGTCGGTTCGTTTGCACGATCTGTGTGGTTGAGATCGGCGTGGACGAGTCAATTGCTGTCTTAACCATTGCGGAACATGTTGCTTGATGCGATCCTGTAGTCGTTGAGATGTTCGCCCTACGTACCGACTGTCACAGTGGCACTTGTATTCATATATGACAAAACTTTTCTGAAGGGCAGGTAGAACATCCTTGCGGGCCACAGGCAGCATGCGCTTAGACGTAAGGACCAAGCGGGTGCTGACGGAACCATAGCAGCTTTAAAGAAAAAGAAGTCAAAACCGCCGTGGAAAGCTGCTATGGTTCCGTCAGCACCCGCTTGGTCCTTACGTCTAAGCGCATGCTGCCTGTGGCCCGCAAGGATGTTCTACCTGCCCTTCAGAAAAGTTTTGTCATATATGAATACAAGTGCCACTGTGACAGTCGGTACGTAGGGCGAACATCTCAACGACTACAGGATCGCATCAAGCAACATGTTCCGCAATGGTTAAGACAGCAATTGACTCGTCCACGCCGATCTCAACCACACAGATCGTGCAAACGAACCGACACCAAACCGGATTGTGACTCCACCATTGGTCAGCATCTTTTAGATAATGATCGATGCGCATTAAACTATGATGATAAGCGGTTTTCAATCCTCGCCGCAGCGCGCAGCTCTTTCCATCTCAATCTTTTAGAGACTACTTATATCAAGACCCAACGCCCGGTGTTATGCAGACAGAAAGAGTTTGTTTACACTCTCAAATTCTTTCGATAATCGTGGCATTTGGCCTCCTGCTGCGCCTTCTCTAACTTTCGCAATTGCGAAATCTTTTTTTGGCGCGCTTTGCAATACTAGCGCTATCATTGGCTTGTCTTGATTGCGTAACGTCCAAATTGTTCACACATAACACACTTGTTCACTCTAGATCTTCCCTTTTGACGCGATACCGCCACTGATGATAGCGTCACGAAAAGCTTATGGTTCAAACCAGGGTTGCCAGGTGGCATCGTAGGATACCAAATAGACCCCAATTTGGTATCCAAGTTGCTTGTTTGGTATCCACTTTTTTAATTTGGTATCCAGCAAAAATTTGGTATCCGCTGCGAATAGATTTGGTATCCAACTACAAATTTGGTATCCTCGGTAAACAGCAACTTTTTATCAAAAAAATTAATGTTTTGAAATTCTTAATGTTTTAAAATTGTTGTTAAACAAGGATCCTCATGAGTGTCCGTTTTTGTGTTTTTCGCATGATTGGGCACTGACTACTTTGCTTTTCTAATTACATGATAACTGTATCTACAGTGCTTATCACGTGACCAGTTCAGATCTCTACGATTCATGGTAGGAAATGCAGGAATATCAGCATAGGCCTAATCATGAGCACTAGTGGCTTGTTGCCAGCAGCACAGAGCTACAGAAGCGGTAGTATACTGATGCAGGCTAATGTCTAATCTGTATTGCAGATGTGTACCTGTATCTGTCTTTTGAAATATATAATTTGTGTAACCTAGATCGGTAGGCGTATGCTTGTAATTGTACCAGTGTACATTCATTCCGTAACCTCATAAGATATAGGTCATGCCCAAGTGGAAAGAGTCATTCACAGCAGGGAGGAAGTACCGCCCTGAATGGGAAAAGATGTATCCATGGATTGAAAAATGCAAATCAGACAATGATAAGACTTTTTGCAATATCTGTAAAAAGGAACTACAGCCAAGAAGAGCCACCATTCAAAAGCATAGTACTAGTAAGGACCATCTATATAAATCAAAGCCTTTCGGATCAAACAATAAAATTGTTTTTGTTCCACAAACTGCAGAATTGTCAAATCAAACTAAACAGGCTGTGCAGTTGGCTGTGGCAACATGTTGTCATAATTCAATAGCATCCATAGACCACTTCGGAGAAATAACAAAAAAACTTGAAAAGGGAAGCAGTTGGAAAATATCAGGTTGCATCGCACAAAGTGCTCACTGCTAATAAAATCTTTTGTTGCATCTTCTTTGAAAAATGCCACTATAAGCCGGATAAAAGGAAAGAAGTTTTGCATTTAGCAAATAAATCAACTGATATCAGCTGTGAAAAGAACATCTGTATTTGTGTTAGATTTTTTGATGATACAACTGATCAAATAGGATCTTGCTTCTTGGGATTGATTCCCGTTATGGATGCCACTGGTGAATCATTGTTTAATGCTATTAGTACGCTAGCTGGTGATTTTGGTATGGTTTTAAGTGATTGCATTGGCTTTACCAGTGCCAGTAATATGATTGGTGAACACAATTCAGTTTGATGTCATATTCGTAATCTTTCACCTAAATGTGTCAAACTAAAATGCATTTGTCACAGGCTTGTATTGTGTGCTCAAAAAGGTATTGAAAAACTTTCATCAAATCTTGGGTTTTTGTTGACGAAATTCCTTCTTGGTTTAAAAAAAGCACAGTGCGAAGGATGCAATTCAAAAGTTTGTTTCAACTTACAAATGATGAGAATGAATCTGCAGGAAATGTTTGTTTTCAAAGCTGTCCCAAACTAGTAAGTAGCAAATTAATGCTGAACTGGAAAGAGTTGAAGGCATATTTTGCTTGTGCCAGTCAAAGTGGAAGTCAAGATGTTCGATACAAAGCTTGTATAATATCTGACATGCTACATGATAACATTACATTCTTATATTTTCAGTTTGCCATTCGTGTAGTCAGTGAGTTTAAAAGAATTAATGCGTCATTTCAAGCTACTAATGCTGATTCAAAAGCCGAAGAACAGTATCGCAAAATTTTGTTTCATCCTTGGGCTGAGGAAATAAGTATCGTCGCAGGTTGCATTATTACCCAAGACATAGTACAATTTTGGTTTCAAGTATGAAAATTTAAAGAGGCTGTTGGCAATTATGTATATATAGAACTTGCACAACATGCATTGACATATCTGACCACACCAGCAAGCAATGCCGTTGTGGAGAGAATGTTTTCTCGTGTTTCGAATAACAAAAAAAAACTGGAAATCGATTGAAAGTAGGCATGCTTGATGCAATCATTAGAATAAAAACCGTATTACTCATGGATGACAAATGTTGTACACACTTAGGACGACACCACAAATGCTGCAAAAATTTAATGTTGGTATGTATAGCATTACTGAAACAGGCTTAGCAGGAGAAGCAGGCTCACCATTAGCATAAATATGTTCACCAATATTGCCTATTTACTTGTGTTTATTATGTGTAATGTACATGATACTTGTTTTCCATCATCAAAATGACTTTAAGTAGGCTGTGATTTGTTTGTACTGAGTCACGCTTGATTTGCTTATTTCTGGCAGTGTGACTTTGCTTTTGACTGTGCTTTGTTTTTTTCTCTCTTGTAAGTTATCGTATGATTTATTGATTTCTCGTTTTAAGCAATTGCTAGTGTGAGGTGTGTTGTTATTGTTGTTGTTTATGTTTCTATGACCAATAATAGGTGACCCTGTGCTTTCTTTTTCAGGTTTTTAAGGGTATAATAAATTACCGCTAATGCTCAATTTGTTTCGTGTGGCTAAAAGAAACCACAAAAAATTTGGTATCTCCCACTTTATTTTGGCATCCAACTGCTGAAAATTTGGTATCCGGCTACAAAAAAAACCTGGCAACCCTGGTTCAAACAGCTTTTTTCAAAGTTATATTAAAACTTTGATATTAGTTGGTGAAATGGTCAAACTGAACAGTTTTCTTTGATTCAACGATTTTGATTTCATTGCCGTTTATATTTGAAGTGTCACACTGAATTAATCTTAAAGGTTTTCTGCCTGAAGTATGTGAAGTTATAAAAAGAATAGGTCTATCGATGACACAATTTTAACTGTTTCAAAGAATTTGCACAGGTGTCAAAACCAAACAGTCTCAAAGGAACGCCGAGACCTTCACTGCTGTCCTTCCAAAGTTTGCAAATAGAATTCAATAATCTAGCATAAATTTTTTAATGCGCAAACTTCAGAGCAAACAAGAGATAAGTAAAAGCAGCGAAACTAATCGACGGTTATCTACGTCATATTCCTAAGCAGTAAAATTTCTCCGTGCTCAACAACAGTTCACCAAAACAACAAGTTTCTACTCTGTAGCCATTAATTAACAAGCGTACGGTATCAGGAAAACGTAAGAGACGTGAGCAATAATTAAGTTAGCATCGGTTGGCGAGCTGATTTATCATACATGATAAGATTGTAAGCCACGGAAAATTTTGGGAATATTTTCGAAACTAGGGTAATAAGAAACGTGACGAAATTACGGTGCTGGAACAACTGGCAATATACCAGATAAAGGTAAATTGTTCCATGTGGGCTGTCACATTTCAGTAATTAAATGTAAGTCGTTTCATTTCTTTTTTCTATAAAACCGTACTAAGTCTGCCATACTATTTTTATCTTTCAGTTGCTGTTGAGCCTTTGCGAAACTTGTGTTTAGACTCGCTTCAGAGTTGCAGTACGTTCAAACTCGTCTTTTTCTTTCATATGAAACTTCAACTATATTGGATGAAGGGTTTAAATGTTTGGACGCAATTCCAGCAGTCACGTGATGTTTTCGTCGATATCCATCTGAACAAATGTATCAGACAAACAGAAACTGGGGCGGGAGTGCAATATAAAATCTGTGGACTGCAAAACCAAAGATAGGGCTTCAAATTTTTGTTTGATGGCTGATGAAAGTGGGCTTTCAGATTGCTCATGAAATCAATTTAGGGAATTTGCCAATGGTAATTTGCGCATTGTGAAGTAACAAGGTAAAGTACAAACGCCCTTGTTCCTTAAAAATCTGTACGTGTGGGAGAAAACGTTTCAAAAGATCAATGAAATGATGTAAAAAACAGCATGAACTATGCTACTAGTACATAGTATCTCAAAGTTCTGATGTGATGGAAAAACGTGGCAACAGATTCAAAATAATAACCTCAAATTACTCTAAGTCAGCTCTTACTTTGTATGATACCCAAATTTTGTTGAGCAGTGTAATCGATGTCAATGTACGATCTTTTCAGGAAATTGCTAATCTGATTGGATGGGAAGTGAAGCAACCGCAAGCGATAGAGCTCCTAGCGATTCAAAAATAGAACTCAATAGGAGAGGGCTTCTTGAAACAAAACAGTTCATGCCTCAATTAGCATGTAGAAAGGCATATTAAATTGGTCACATAGGCATCTTTACAGGTGTATGGCATTGATCAACGCAATGGACTTATTCGGCAGAACTTGAAGTCTCGACAGATTATGAAGAAATTCCTCAAAAGGTATTACCTCACTGATTAACTGGATCTAATATAATGCTATGATTGCAAATTGACACTTTACGGCCACCAGCTTTTTGTTGTGCTACTGTGTACATGACAGTGGTAGGCACGGTACAAAACAAAAGTACTGGTACACCGTACTGGCTCCAAGAAGTACCTCGGTATCGGTACTCGACACAGTACTTTTTAAGAAGTTATTGAATCAATATACAACATTTGCATAACTACAATTGTCTTTGAATCACATCATAAAACGTTACAAAATTTTGCAGTTTTTATTTAGGCACTAAAAAAGAAATAATAACACAACCGACGCGATTTTACTTGTTTGCTTTCAAAAATATGAACATTTCAAATTGGATATCACTCAACTCCGATCTTTTGGAGTATAGAATGTCTTTTCCAATCGAGAGCACTCTTTTAACTGCAGCAATGAGTGCTCATTTTTATAAAATCTCGTTTCAATGCTTCATGCTCTGCTCGTGAATCATTGACATGTCTCTGAATTGGCGTCAAAAAATACCGAGAGTTTAGGTGCGCTCTAATTTCCGTCCTTTGATTGTTTAAAAAAATCAACTTGCTTCACAGTCTCTTCTGTTTCGTCACTGGTGCTTGTAGCACGTAGATCTTCTTCTTTTAGCAAAGATTCAACTATGCCGATCATCTCGGTCTTTATTTTTTCGCGAGTGGATTCAGAAGTAAATTGATAAAATTGGTTATCAGCATCCGACATTTAGTGTTTATGGTGTTTATAATATGTATACTTCCTGCCTCACATCTTCTCTGACACGTAATCGTGAACAGAGTCTTCATATCATTTAATTATATAGGACATATGTCGGTTGCATTCAGTACTTGTATGGACAATACTTGCTGTATGACTTATCCAAAGATGCATACTAGTGATATAAATTGCTTTAGGTGGTAAATTAGACGAACCTAAACTTACTTTATTATTAACAACAACTTTAGAAGTCTTGCAAATACGAAAGTTAGCCTTTATTCCACATAAGGAAATGAGTGATTTCCAAAGTTGTTTACTGTTCACAACTTTTTTTCAGAACATTTTAGAAAGAAAGTTTCCTATAAGTAGAAAAATAGGATTGTGCGTCTTGTAAGCTACAAACCAGCTTTCAGCTCTGCTGGTTCTTGAGATAAGGCCGAATTAGCAATTTTTTTTAATCGTTTGGCAGATGTGCATGGTCACTACAGGGTGCACAACCAAAAATTAATTCCTATATCATTTAATCCATATCTTGGGGCAAATAAAAACAGTAGTTTTTAAAATTCAAAGATTTTGTTTTTCCCCTCTCCCTTATGCAATGCCTTCATTCATGATTTAAAGGTGATTGAATCTCGTTAGTTTATTAAGTTTACGCCGTTGTTGTGGATATCCACTATTGCCAACAGTCTTCTATCTTGATAAAACTTTAGGCTGGTCGTTTGTACACTTTTCGCTGATAAATTTGTTGGCTTCATGTTGATTACCGCAAATGTTTGTTTCCAGCTCAGATGTAATTATTTAGGAGTCCATAATTAAAGTAACAGCTTCAAGCTACTGACAGATTAATTTCTGACCTAAAATTAAGTTTTAAGTTTTTACAAAGTTAAGGGTCGTGATTAAGAAACCTTCTTAGCACACCCTCTAGTTGAATGGTGGTACTCTTGCTCTGTAGCTGCTCAAGTTTTTCAAATGCTTTACAAAAAGATATGCTGTACAAGAACTCTAGATAACCCACATCAGATCGCGCAACGAATAACTTGATCAACAACGTTTTTGTTACAAAACATCTATTTGTTGTTGGCCAGAAATATTTTTTGATCGCACATTGAGCTATTTGGTTAGGTTATGACAGAGCAAAGTAGACTTGTAAATCGAGCCTAGCTTGTCGAGTCGGGTTCAGGCTTAAGTTTCTCAAAAAGTTCGGACCCGAACTCACCATGGTTCTTTGCCACATGTGCATCTTAATTTTTCATTCGTTACACCAACTTTTTTCACAAATCATTTCTATTCGAATTGTGCGATCAGATTGCCGCGTGACGTGCGCTCGCGTCTTTAGTGTGCGTAGCTTGTTATGTAAAGCAAGATAGCTCACGTGGAAATAAGTTGTGGTTGGCAATAAACACTGAGCAAATACAATAATTAACCTAATCGATTATAAGGATCTAAAACGTGCCAATCACAAGGAGCTGAATGGCCGAGTTGCCAGTATAGCTGGATATAAATTGATGCGTTGCTTTACATACTATGTCAATGCTTCACATACAGCGTAATTTGTGTTATACATGTTAGCTAAAGCTGACTGTTCTTCCGATAGTGGTATAGAGAACGAGAGAAAAGGAAAAAGAGAAATTTATTTTTCCTTAATAGTGCGAAACTTATGCCGAGGACGTATCACTGCTTGACTTGACAAAAAATATCTTAAAATTAAATTATAACTCAACTTGACTTATTGTGCAAGAAGAACACAGTTTTTACACGTCTAAACGATTATTTTCGGTGATACAACACCCCAAAAGGTAGTTGAGAACAAGAATAATTGACGACCATTTGCAAAATCTTATGCTCATGGCTAGGAAGCCAAAAAGGACGTGCCCTCAAATTTTCGTGAACCCATTGAAGGAAAGAAGTTTTGGTCCTTACGTATTATCGGGAGGACCTTTGATTTTTACTTTTTCTTTTTTTTGACAGGGTTAGGTTAGGGTTAGGGTTAGGGTTAGGGTTAGGGTAATGTTATTTTATTGTTTTAACCGTTTCAATAAATAATTTACTTCAATTTTTGAGTCGTGTTTTTAAAGGTCCTCCCGTTAATACGTAAGTACCGAAGTTTTTTTTTTAATATAAAGGCAAAAAACGTTGATGCTGGCCAAAAAGTCATCAAACAAAATTGAGAGACAAAGAGATGTTTAAATGTCTTTTGGCCCTTTCAAAATCTGCTTCTGGCTATGCTATGGGTTCTGGGCACAGCCAGCCTATCGCGTAAGCTTCAGAAGCTGTGAGCAAAAGGTCAAGTATCACACTAATGCAGTGCAATCAATAAACGTATTTTGTAATTTCCTAATAAACTGTTACTAGATTGACATAGACAAATCTGTAGCTCAATGAAGTTGCTAAGGAAAACAGAGAAGGAAATGAATTGAAAGAACGCGTACATCGCAAAAATAAATTCCTGACTTTCAAATTACCGTACGAATTAGGCATACAAAAATGCCCTAAATACGCATACATGTTTACTCGGTAAAAACGGTGAGGCAAAGAAATTTGCTTGAAAAAAATTGGCTCGCTGAGATCGGGCAAAATTTAAATTACTAAAAACAATTGCCAACCCCTGGTTTTTAGTTAAATGTTATGCATTTCGCCCATGATTAAATACTGATTGAATGCTTGAAACTTGCACTAAAACATTTGTTATTTACTGCAAATGTAAACTAATAAGCAACTATATGATGTCAAAGAAGTTTAATTTATAGAAAAGAATTTTGCGTTAACAAATATGCTTTAAGCGTAGTAACCATGAAATTAGCAACATTAAAACTGAAAATTACTCGAAGTCTTGATGTGATATAAAAAAACAAATAAAAGATCGAATTTAGCGGCCTTTAGTTATAGACGCAAAAGTAGTGGGAGCAGGAAGTCAAAGTTTCCCGAGTTTTGTCAGCCCGCTTTAAATTAAAAAAAATTATCAGCTAAAGCTTGTTCTTTAAAAAAATTGGAAAATCTTCTCCATGGCAAGTTTTTGTTGACCTGAAAGCTGAAATAAATTGACTTAAAAATTTTAAAAATTGACTTTATTGACCTAACACAATTTTGACTCAACTAATTCACTTTCTTAAGTTTTAAATTAAAACGTACAATAATTAACGAAAACATGCAAATCATCAACAAAATTTGTCATAAACACGTCTTGAAAAGCAGCATTCTGTAATCACCAGGTGGAAAAAATTGAAATGCAAAATCATGTACTTTTTTACATTTTTGACCCTTAAGTTTCTACCCTTGGCTAACTGTTTTCGCAACATGGTAAAACTTCTTTCTATTGAAGCAGTTGTGGACTGAGAATGTTGAAGTAAACTGTACATGTTAAAGCCGGTGAAATGTCTAATTTTTCCATGTTCATTATTTTTGAAACGTCATGGTTTTGCATTCTTTTTTGAGTGTAACAGTTAATGCTGCGTCTTCTCCAAGTTCCAGTTCTTGGATTGCCTGCACCGCTTCTTTGGTGGGGTACTTGGGACTTCCCATTGTTTCTATAAGCTTAACTGGTCATTCACATTGGTCTTCGATTTTGCAAAGTTGAGTTGCTAAGCCGTTTGTATGCAAGCTAACTTTCCTTGAGTTACTAAAATACCAGACTTTTCAAAAATTTCCGCAATTGCTTTCTCTTTAAGTATAATATAACGTAGTATTTAACTACCTAACTAGCTTACCCATCTTGTAGCAACAGGCTGAAGCGGGCAACAAATAGTAGCGAATATGGCTTGTCTGGTTTTGTTTTTAACTGTTGCTGATTTGACTTTTGCGACTCGGTGATCAACATCTTCATAGAGAGATTTGACTTTCATAGCACGATTGTGCAATGAATGTGCTACACATGTCACATGAAACAGCTCAGGATACAGAGATTTTAGTATTGCACCTGCAGCCACCACATATTTTGGAGCATCAGTCAGAAAGGACAGAAAGAGTTCTCTTTATTCCAAGAAATCTAACAACATTGTCAACTGCTTGAGCAATGATATTGCTATTTAGCTCACATGGTAGAAGTTGACAGTCGTACAAATAACTGACGTGGGGTACTTCTCAGCTTCCAAATAGAATATATTAATATTGAATGCCAAATAGACTGCTCTCATCAACAACCAGAAAAATTTGTTTGTCTTGTAGTCTACAGAATTTCTTTAACCGCTGTGACTCATTTGCTTTGGCCTACTTAAAAGAGAAGACGGCCAGACATTCTACCTTCGTGAAAATTAGACGGGTAATATTTGCGCGGCAGTTGTTTACTTTTCTTTAACTCTTGGTTTCCAGCAGAGTTAATCCTTCACAACCTTTCAACAAAGTGCTTTACAGCTTTGTTTTCTCTAGTCGTTTTACAGTGCTAGCTAGGATTCACAGCACAGCTTAACAAGTCCAGTTAGGCAGTCCCGTAGCACTCCAACTTCGGGCCCCCCCCCAAAGAAAGCGCAAGAGCCCCTGCGCACAGGTCATATCACTTTAGAGGTGTAAAATTGAAAAGCTGCATTAAGAAAATACACCACAATTTGTACATAAGTAAACGGGCTAATGTCAGAATAAAGCATGCCGGTACCGAAGGTGCAAGTCATAAAAAATTCGGCACCGATGCCAGAGTTCAGTAGGACATTTATGCAGACACTGCGAAACGAAAGCAATGACACTGAAAAACATGAAAAAGTTATAAAAACACAGTATCATTTAAATAGTCTGGAGCGAACCTTTTTGTTCGCAAATGCTGTTATGACATTGTCATAATCAAGAGATCGGGCGCAGTCATTTTCGATTGACAACATGGCTAATGAAGATAGTCTACTGTCTGTCATAGACGTTCTATTAAAAGTTTTGATCAGTTTCAATTTGCTGAAGCTTCTTTCAGCGCTGGCAACAGTCACGGGACAAGTTAGTAAGATTCGAAGTGCGATGTACACATTCGGATACAATTCAAATAAATAAGTCTTTAGAAGATAGTTCAGAAAGTCTTGAGCCGTATTGAGATTGCGTTTTTTTTGTAAAATTAAAACAAACCGCTGTAGCTCAGCGCTCATTTCATCAGAATCAATGTCACCGAACTTTTTTTGGAACTCTTTACAGCAAGTAAGAAGAGCATTTTCTTGTTGCACAAGCAAAAGTTTGTCTCGTGTGTACAAAAACGAAAAGGCGGAAGAAACCTCACGTAACAAATTAAAGCGCTCCTTTATTGACATAATAGCCTGGTCTACTAATGGATAGAAAAAGTTGCTTTTAAATTTCAGTTCAGGAGTAGCTCGTTGTTCCTCTTCACCTTGATAATCAAACAATCTTCTTTTCTTTCCACTTCTTGACGGAGGAAAAGAAAGATCAATATCCAATTCCTGTGCTATTTCAACAGCAGATGTTGCGGCACTGTCATAACTCGTTGTGCGATAGTTTTGCAAAAACTTTTCAGTTGCCTGGATTTCCGTTTCCCTTGTATGAAGGGAGACTCCATACGATTGAAGAATCTTGCTTGCTTTATTGACTTGGAATAGGATATCATACCAAATAAACACCGACAAAAGAAAACTCCATTTTGATAAATGAGCTATCAACGATTTTGTTTCTGAGGCAGTTCTTCCATCTTTTCTTTCTATGGAAATGGCTTGCAAGTCTTTCAGTGCCAGCAACACCTCTTTTAAATTGTATCGAAGAGGTTTGATGCATTTAATTCTGCTTTCCCAACGAGTATCAGATTGTGACTTTATGGACAGCTCCACATGTTTCTTCAAAATTTCCCAACGCTGAGCAGAGGAAGAAAACAGCACATACAACCTTGTAAGTACTCCAAAAAATGTCAATGCTTCCGTCGATGAATTAGCACTGTCAACAACAACTAAGTTAAGGGTATGGTTTGCACAGGGTACGTAAACAGCTTTGGGATTGATGTCTAGCATTCTTGCTTGGACCCCAGAATGTTTTCCTTTCATGTTAGCACCATTATCATATGACTGACATCGACAATTAGACAATTCGAGTTGCAGTTCGGTCGCTTTTTCTAAGAAAGCGTCCAACAAGCCTTTCCCAGTACTGTCACTTATTCTCAAGTAGCCAAAAAATCTTTCTTTAACAACAGCAGCTTTTTCATTACATAGTACATAACGGAGAATGACAGACATTTGTTCATGATGTGATATATCTGGAGTGCAGTCCAAAATTATAGAAAAATATTTTGCCAATTTCAATTGCTGTAAATTTTCTTTTTCAACTTCTGTCGCTTGCAATTCAATTAGTTCGTTTTGTATGGTAGGACTCAAATAGTGATCTTTAGTGTTTTTATTCTTGATTCTGTCTTGAAGCTTTTTTAGGATCGGATCTCTTCTTGCCAAAAGCTCAAATATACCCAGAAAATTTCCATTGTGAGGAGATCCTAAGACTTCTTCAGATCCTCTAAAAGCAAGATTCCTTTCCGATAGAAACAAGGCAATGTCGATAAGTCTCTCTAAAACATTTCTCCAAAAACGTCTTTCATTAAAAAAAATATTCATCTCGCGTTTGTCGATAGTGGATGAATTTCTTATCCCTTCAGCTAGCAACAGCCATTGACTGCAGCATTCTTGGTGGGAAATGCCGTTTTCATGGTCTTTCAGTTTTTTCGAAAAACCCTCCCATGTATTTATACCACTACAAAAGGGGCTTAGTGTTTTTCCAAATAGCTTACAACAAAAGCAAAAAACTTGATCTGATTCCCCACAATAAACTAGCCACGACCGTGAAACACCTTCACCATTAGGTAACACACGTTTATAATGGTTGGAGGAAAAACGTCGCCTTGGAGTTGTGTTATTATATGGAAAATTCATTATTAGTTGATGTGGTCCACGCTTTACTATATCACATCGTTGAGCATCAGAAATACTTTCAGGCCATTTACATGGGTCATCAGGGATAGGGGTAAATTGAGATTCAGTTATTTTTGATATTGAAGGTTGCGTATTGGCAGGTAAATCACAACTTACATTTTCTGGAAATTCACAATCACTTTGATGCTGATCGTCATAGTCTTCTTTTTCTTGTACACTATAGTTTTCTTCATCCCTCTCGGTACTAGTGCCAGGTCTACTTTGCTCAGTAATCTTGAAAAAATCTGTCATCTTGGGCAATTTCGCTACAGCATCTCGAGCAGTGGCTGCTTCTTTTCTCTTTTGAGCACCACTTTTTGAACGTTTCATTCTATACAATGTCAATAAAATACTTTATCTGCACTCTGCAGTGTATATATATATTGTCCCGGTATTTATAGCCAAACAGAATTCCAGACCATTCTATGATTGTTGCGTAACAACGGCATTGTTACGCCAATCGAATATTCAAGATTCTACCAGAAAATCAATCGAAATATTCTAGATTCTGCGAGATAAAATGACGTCGCATTCACTTGTGATGTCACAAGCCAATTTCTTCCTACAGTTTAAATCGGTTGTAAACAAGTCTGCTGAACTGAAAATAGTCACGTAGCCAAAAAGCAATTTCAGACTAACTTGGGCCCCCAAAGTTGGCCTGGGCCCCCCCCAATTGGGAGGTTTGGGGGGCGGCTGCTATGTCTCTGCAGTTAGGTACTGTAGTAGAAATTATCTTATATCTGCAGTTCTAACAACAGTTATGAGTTGTTAATTTTGCTGTAAGTTACCTATAATTAAAGCCATTTTTTTGACCTAAAGAAAATATATTTTTGACTTTATTTTAGCAAAATTTTGACTTTATTTTGACCTAACCGCTTTCACCTATTATTTATGTCTTGTACTTTTTTGATTAAAAATGTTTTTTTATCCGCAATTTACATAAGTTTTTAAAGAAGGTAGCCTTCTTTAAACATTTTTTCAATCACTCGGTCTTGAAGCTAATGCAACAAAGCGACGCATGACTTCAAAACCTAGGATAACGAGCCATTGTGTGTACCGGTATCAATTAGTGTGTAATACAAAAAATGCGTTGTTATCGCAACTCTACTGTACATTAACAGTCTGTCTATGATGTTTTTAACGAAAGCCACACAGTATAATTACCAGGACTTTTTATTGTAATACAGCATCATATATTTTTTTACGTTTTTAACATCAAAATTTCTGTCTTTTCTCAGTAATTTACTGAGCATAGAAAACGACCTCTCAACAGCAGCAGAGGTTGGCTGGGCTTTTTGTAATAGTGCGTAGCTTGTTGGGTCAATTGTCAAGTTGGTACAGTTTATTATTGTTTCTAAATCAGAGTTGGATAGTCGTTTTTGAATGTAATTTTTAATTGCGCACGGATCATCATCGAATTGCATATTCTTCAGCAGTCCGTATGCTTGAGTTGTCGTGCAGGCACTTCCTTCTAAGAACTCTACGTTGGCTGCTAGAGTCCGGTATTGATTTATTTCAACAAAGTCCGGCACCAAATCTTCCACATTGATAGCGTCTTTTGCTCTGCTGACTAAGAGGCCTGCACTTGTCCAATTGTTGACAATGGAACGAACAGCTGGAAGGTTCTCACTGTAATATAAGGCAGCTCTAAGCCAAGTTGCCCATCTTGTAATTACAGGGTCAGAAGGAGATGGCAGACCAGCATCATGAAAATCTTTCTTGCAATCTTTGTTTTCGATTGTTGCTGTCTTGATCGTTGCTATTATTTCATCAATATTTTTGAAATGAGCACGCACACGCATAGCGCAGTTATGTAGTAAGTGCGCAACGCAGGTGACATGTATCAAAGAAGGGTATAATTCCTTTAATGTCTTTCCAGCCAAAGACATGTACCGAGCAGCATCAATCAAGAACAATGAAAAATTCTCGCGTTTTATTTCAAGTTGTCGCAATATGTCATCCACAGTGTGCAGAATAATACTGCTATTAACATTGCTACCGCTGTCAAGTGGATGGCAATCAACGAGGAATGTCTGATTCGGGGCATCTAAGCTACCCACAAGCACACTAATATACTTTTGTTTAGCAATCTCTGCTTTATCCACAACTAAAAAACGTTTTTGTCACGAAGTAATTCTTGAATTTGTTCTTCTTTTTGGAATGCTAATTTAGCAACACATGCCCGAGCTGCAGTCTCCAAACGCAATACTTTTCGCATTGTAGCAAACAGAGTCTTTGAAGAAGGATGGTTCAGTTATGAAGTGAGATATCTGCAGCTAAGAATGAAGAGACAACCTGTTCGTTGAAGTTTACTTGATCGAGTTGTAAAAAGGTTTGCTTACTTTGAGATTTGCTCTTCGTCTCCAATTTTCGTTGGTGTTGCTTACTTTTTCGGTGGCTTTCCACAAAAAACTTTTTGTCGCATTTGACTAACACGTCGCAAAAGTTGCATCGCAAGTCGCGGGCAGGAGTTGCCGAAAACTCATCCGGATATTCCTGGCAAATTTGCCTAACTTTCCCTGTAGAAGATTTGGCTTGCTTAGGCATTCTTTGCTTTGCAAGCTACCACTTAAAAAGACCACGTGTAAAGAGCGCAAAGGTTTTATAGGAATAGATTAATTGTCTAACAATTATGTGTTTATGCATCAACAATGACGATTTCATCCATAACAAGTGCTATTTCCCTCTCAATTACCGCACGCATTTTTACCATTGCAACTATTTCAGAAGTTTAAGATCAAATAAAACTGCGCATAAAATTTTGATAACAGTACAAAAATTTTTTAAAATAAAAAAAATGTAAATTTGTTCGTTTTTGTAAGGAAATTTTTAATGAAGACAATTTTGTCAAGTTTTGACTTTATGCAAAATTTTGACTTTATTTTGAAGGTAAATAGAAAAAATTTGCTCAAAAATGATCACCAACATCAAACAGTACCATACAGCAATCTATTACATCATGTCAATAACCCGCGACCGGTTTTGACCTTTTTTGGTCTCATCAGGCAGGTGTAAAAAACACTCGATAATAAACGTGCTGAAAAAAAACAAATTTGCCATTGGGTGCAAAAAAAAGAGGCAATACAAAAGAATATGATACAGCAATACCTATATTGTTATTGAGTGTTTATTATTGAGTGTTTTTACACCTGCCTGATGAGACCCAATAAGGTCGAAACCGGTCGCGGGTTATTGACATGATGGAATAGATTGCTGTGTGGTACTGTATGATGTTAGTGATCATTTTTGAGCAAATTTTTTCTATTTTACCTTAGTGTGATGCTGGAGGCGGATCCCTCTTAATAGGAGATCGGCTTGAAAATTGCTAATTAGCAACTAGCAACTTTTATATTTTATAGACTTTATTTTGACTCATGAAATTTACCAAAACACACTCCTGAACACCTGAAACGAACGTTAGTACACGTTTGATCATGTAACAAGGTCGTGAAAAAATTTTGACTTTATTGACTTTAGCGGGCCCTACTTATAATATAAGAGTGTTGGGAGGACATTTACAAAGCAGACAATAGTACCGTTAGACAAACGTCATGGTAGAGGAAGCCATGGATGAAGTATTAAATTCTAATGACATAGCAGTTAACCTAAGTGCATCATATTTATTTTAAAGAATATTTAGCTCGTTGATTCGAGCTTTAGCCAGCTAGCTGCACGTAATATAGCACTATTACAACGCAAGGCCAATTTTGATTTCCACTTTTGTAAATACCACTGTTTTTCAAGTTCAAAGCAATCTATGCGAAAAAGTTTACCTTGTTTTAGGTACTTTCAATAATTGTTTTGGCATAATTATGGTAAATACATGTGTTGCTGCTTTTTGCAAAACGGGATATAAAAAGCGTCAACATAAAATTAATGTTTTTCTTGAAAAATTCCCAGTATTTCGTTTTTCTTTAAAAACTCAGAATTAAACAGATAATGAATTACATTTGTGAATAGAAGAGACTGGACTCCGACGCGACGTTCTGGTGTTTGTTCTAAACATTTTGAAGAAAAGTTTTTGAAAGTTGGCAAACGAGCAACGTTGCGATGGGAATTACAACCAGTTCCTTCTATATACTCTGGCAATGAATCCATACTCGTGTCTGTTATGCGTAGACCCAAAACCCAAAGAAAGCCTCCAAGTTGAGTGACTGCATTACCTGATCAGCTTGATGGTTTTAATGACCATGACAAAATTTCAGATTTTCCCAGCATTGGTGAAAGCGTCCCAGTGGCTACAAGTTGAAAATTGATAAAAGTAGAGCAGTGTTTTACAAACTGGAAAATTGCAAGACATTCGACATTCTCACAGTTTCTAAAGCAATCGTAATTGATGATGACCTCCATGTTAAGCTTTTCTTTTCTGGCTCCCCTATACCCCTCCCTCCATGGTTTGTTAAAGGAAAGGATTGTCGACTGACAAAAAAGTCTTATCTGAAAAACTTTCCACCATATATCAGAAGTTTTTCAAGTGACAGAGCCACCAATATCATCGATAAACTACAGTAAATCCAATAGGAAAACCTGATGACAGACCAAAATTTACGTCAAAACTTTTGCAATTTGCCCTGATGTTCCGCTACACTTTGTAGCCAGCATACCCACTACTTGTCAAACATTTTCCTTTGCCTTCGGTTAGCCTTCTAAAGAGATTAAGCCAGGGCGGAGTGGAACCATTGAAAGCAGTCAAGCTATTGCTAAATGAACGCAAAATTGATGAAGACATTGTGTTGTTATCCGACGAAATGTGTCTGCAAAGAGAAGTGTAATTTCAGCATGGTAAGCTGATCGGCTGCAATGACATTGGTAATTTGTTTAAAGAAATTATAACGTTTATGATTGTGGGAGTGCGGAAGAATGTGCCTTTCGTGGTCAAAGCTGCGCCAGAATCGAAAATAGAAGGAAAATGGTTGTCTTGCCAAATAATAGAAACCATACGATCTCTCCATGAAATAAACTTTCGCGTGCGAACAGTAATTTTAGACAATCTCCCCAGCAACGTGTCCGCCTTCAACAAACTTTTCTCAAAATATCAAAGTGAATCGCATGAAAATGTAATTTTGTATCATTCTACGTCAGATCAAAGAACATATTTATTTTATGAGTCCGTGCATCTGTTAAAGAATGTACGAAACAATCTATTGAACTCCAGGCAATTTATTTTTCCTGAATTTCATTTTTCTGATTTTATTAGTCTTCCTGCAGGGGATATTTCATGGAAGCTGGTTCACTATGTCTTTGATGAAGATGAGAAACTACAGGCGAACTTAAGGCCAACAAGCTCACATACAAAGTTCTACAACCAGGAGACAACAAGCAAAGTGTACCATTAGCTTTGGCGATATTTGACCGCCTGGGATCGTGTAGTGGTTAGAGCGTCCGCTTCGCAGTCGGTAGACCTGGGGTTCATTCCCTAAGTTCAATCATACCAAAAGAGTTTAAAAAATAGTATTCACAGCTTCCCTGCTTGCCGCTCAGCATAGAAAAGAGATAGTGTGGAGAACGAGCCGGAAAGCTTGCTTGTTGTGTCCTTGGGTAACGCAAGTAACGGGACGCCTCCACCTTTATGTGGAAGACAGGTGGCCTACCCGTGCTTCACCGGGCTACAATTGTGAAGTTGCTAACGCATTATGTCGTAAAAGGCGACTCGTGGGTACCCCCCCAGTGGCAGTCCGCCTTTTTGGTGGTGAGGCTACCAGTCATTCATAACTGGGCTGCCATGCTGTCTTCGAAATGGGCTGCCATCCTAATTTCAATTGGGTTGACGGCATGAACCTGAAGCCATAACTGGCTTTGAAATGGGCTGCCATCTTTCCCCTAGCCTAATTTCAATTAGGTTGACGGCATGAATCTGAATGGCCGTTCGTGCCGTACCTCCATCTCTAGGAAAAGGAGTGGTAATTACAACAACAACATATTTGACCCGACACGCCATAGAAAGCTATTTTTCAGAACGCAATGCTGCGACACAATTTTTACGCTTAATCAAGCAACGGCAAACAACGATTTAACATGAACTTTCATCGTGGAGCTGCTGCAAAAGCAAATGATTGCAAACTAACATTTCTTCGAAAATTTGCTGATTGGTTTTCTGAATGGAAAACTCAGCAACCTGCCAACACGGAAAAGTTTACCCTCAGCAAACAGACCACTTCTGCATTGGTTACGACTTTAACATGCACCGCTACACTGATTGAAAATTTGCTTCAAGAAGGCTATGCTTATGTTCTCACGGCACGATTTCAAACTGATCCTTTGAAATGGCAGTTTTCAAAATAATGTCAAATGAGCGGCGGACGATTTTTAATTAGACTGCATAAAGCAACAAACAATGAGCGAATGTTAGAACTGAAATCTCTTCTCAAAGAGTCGATTTCCTTTTGGCAAGAAAATATTCGTCCTGACAGCAGCCAAAGATCTCGCACTGCTGCATTTCGATCAAAGTCTAGAAAACATAGACCTACAATACGTCCCGGTTTGGCCGGGACAGTCCCGGAATTTTAGGTCTTTTCCCGGTCAGCTGAGCGAAAGTCCCGGTTTTTGATGGAGTCAGCTAGTTACGCTAGTTACTAACTACGGAACTACGCTAGTTACTAACTACGCTGAGATGCAGGTCTAGACTTGATTGCTGAGGCAGAAGTTCAATTATTGAAAAATAGTGAAAAAAACGGGTGATCTCAAAAAAAAAAAAGGTCATCAGTTGGTTGGCTGCACGTTTTGCGTCATTTTTCAAGCCATTAACTGGACAAATTCTGCAGTCAAGCAAGTGATGACCTTTTTTTTTTGGAGATCACCCGTTTTTTCCACTATCTGACCTTTTTTTATTCTCCTTTTAGTGGACACCTTCATTTACTGTAAAATAATGTCCGCGCTTAACCTGGGTAGCCATAGCAAAGCCTTTTGATCAGGCCTGTTGTTCTGAAGCGTCCCGGTTTTTCATTGCAAAAATATGGTAAGTCTAAGAAAACATATCTTCTGAGATTGAAAGCTGTTGTTTGGCTCAAAGCTCAACCAAAGTTGCTGCCGTTGTATCGGAATATATTGCAAAAACGATGATCAAGAGGATCTCCTGTTTAGACTGCAGGTCATGCTTAATTTACAACACCGAAAACCAGTCTGTCTCTGAATGCTTTGAATATCTTTTAACGTTGTCTCGAGGTGTTTTGACGTAGCCTGCCGCTGATTTAACGCATTACGTCAGCAAATCTTTTGCTATGCTGGACCTATGTGAATATATGATACAGAAGAGTGATCTACATGAAAGAGTTGCTGCAGAAAATGTAATGAAATTTAATAATTTGCCACTATCATTTCTGTGTGACAATCACCTTGAAAACATTAAGTTTATCAACCGCACAATTTGTAAAGTCTTCTTTAATAATGCCCAAAAACTTGTCAATAGCCAAGTGCGAAGAGAAGTTGTACAACAATTCGAAGAAAGGCAAAGGAAGCAATGACACACATGATCGGAATAAAACTTTGCGACTACAGTATTGTCTAATTCTAAGTTAGAAAGCGGCACAACGTGCAATGTAGTTTTTACTTGATGATTTTAATGCGCTGTTTTATACTGTTGCGCTCTTCTGAGCTGAAGTAAGTGCTGCTTTTTGATAAAATTTTACTTTTAAACATAACAAAATTTAATTAATTGATTAATTGACAGTCATCAAATATTAGACAGTGGCGTATTAAAACAATTTTGATCCTACAAATAAAAGAAGTTTTCCATACTATCTCTCTGCAACGCTAGCATAAAATTTCGTAAACGTGAAAAGTAAACAAACCGATACGCAGATGTTACCCGTCTAATTTTCGCGCAGTGGGATAGAATGTCTGGCCGTCTTCTCTTTCAAGTAGGCCATGACTGCTCCTCAAAAACGTTTGCAAAATACGTGAGATTAGTAGTTCAGATCTGCTGTCTAACGCTTTTTGGTGTTTGGATGTATTTCGGTGACTTTCAATCAGAAAGCTCTTGTTGCAAGAAACCTTACACCTGCACAAATTTTAATATAAATCGTTGTTGAAACTTTTCATAAATTCTTCCTGGAAGTTTTCAAGAACGAATTGAAATTTAGATGTTTTGGTATCATTTGCAATCCAAAATCGATATTTAGAGATTACACATTAGATATCACCGAGATTTAGATAATCATAAGCTAAAGCAAAATCAAAAGCTACAGCCAATACCAAGCTAAAGCAAATCTAATATAAATATGTCGCGTCATTCGTTTGACAGTTAATTGCATTGTAGAATTGAAAAATATCATCTGTTAGTGAGCTTCCACAATGCATTTGCATACACAAGCTATTTACTTTTTCTTGATTCACCTTGAATATATAAAAGTAAGTCAAAGCTAACATCGTAGATGCCTCTTCGCTATACTGCAAAAGATTTTTCCAAACAAAAGTGCATTACAGTGTTCCCTTGTTTATCGCGGTTAATGGGGAACAGAATCCACCGCGATAAGTGAAAGACCGCAAAGTGTTGGGAATTTAGAATTCCCGGTGCCTTCGAAGCCAATATTCATGAAAACTGACGAATAAAGAACACGAAAATTTAGAAATATTTTCTATTTTGTTTAACCCTAACACAAGTTTGACCTTTTCACTAATGGTTATCATCTTCCTCTTTCTTTAGAGTTAACTAAAGTAATCTTCGGAGGGGCACGGCGCTTAGGCGGCATTGTAAGGGTTTAACAAAAAGTTAATTGCAACCACATCACTAAGATACGCGAGACACAGTCAACAGCGTGAACGAGAATGGCGAGATAGTGCGCAGTCAATCAGCGATATGGCGCTATTTTTGAATTTTTATTTTTTGATAAATATTTTTGAAAAATCCGCGATGCACTGAAGCGGCGAAACTTGAACCGTGAAGTGGCGAGGGAACACTGTAGCGGCGTTCATGTCACATTTCGCGAATTTTTTTGTACCACAGTTGTTTAATTTTGGGCATCCTGTCATCTTCAAAGATATGATAGCATTGCAACATATTTTTTGCCAATAATTTTCCATTCTAGCTCTTGGTTAACGCGTGATTTCCTCCTTTTTAAAAGGTTCTCTGTCATTTTTAATGAAAGTTCCTACAAATTTGCTCTCTTTGTAATTCGATTCTTTCACCTTATCTGGAAATCATTTATAATTTCAACACCTGCAAACCGTTAACGTTATTTGGCAATCATTTTATTCCAACATATCCTTGCAAAATGCAGAATATTCCATATGTTTAGTCCTCCATTACATTCTGTGTTATATCACAATTTTTCTCACCTTACGACATATTCGTTTTTCACCAAGTGCTGCCCCATTTTTTTTATCACGAAGAATGCGAATTGACATTGGACGAATTATTCTGCTCAGCTCGGTGAAATTATACAACGACGATTTTGTGATTTGAACGTTCAATAGCAAAACAATTTATTTATCAACACGTAAAAGCAGCATCAGATTTGTGTTTTCTGGTTATTGTGACTGCCGTTAGAGCAAGGGAAAACTTCAGTCACAGCCAAATCCTGCTTGCAGAAGCCGTTCCCAACAATCAAATCATATCTGTTGCCTTCACAGCGTTGCACCCACTAATTGTCGCAACTATTCGATTGCAACAGTGCCGCAAATATTTTTGTCTGATTTTTAAGTATTGCACCACAATCATTTAATTGTGGCAGGAAGTAGCAATCTGCACTACCGAACAAAAAATTGGCAAGCATTCCAGCAAAACAAAAAGTTGAGTAAGTTTTATCACGCTGATCAGTTTTTGTCTCTGGTACAAAAGAAACATTTTGAATGACTATGTTAATTGTAAAGTTGACTTTACTACTTTTAAAAGTTGACCTTACAGTAAAAAATGACCTTTTATTAAACTATCACATTAGTAACACCAAACTGACTCTTCGTATTCAGACCTATTACAAAAACCACGCCGCTCAAGCTTGCTACCAAAAAATTGATTTTATTGAAAAACTTGCCCTCATCATTACTTTCAAAAAATCAGTGATTTAAAAAAAGAACTTCAAGTAGTTTCGGGTAGAAAGTGGGAAATATGTCTGTTTTAAAAGTTGGCCTCCTATATAGACATCTTTTTTCCATCAGTACCTTCATTCAAAACAAAATCCCCATTGCCTTTAATTATTTCAAATCAGCTCACTCATCTTTTTTAAGAACCTAGAAACCGACTTTTTGGAAAAAGTGGGTGACTGTGATTTTTGCTTTTTGTGACAATGCTGCATGTTTTGTGAAAGTTTGGTAAGTTAAACTAACTACGCTTATTACGCAAGTGGCATGAAGCGCAAAAAGTTGATTTTCTCAGAATTTTGAAAAAGTTGTTTACCAGGTTTGTACAACAGACGGTAAAGTCCTTTACTTGCTCTGAGGAACAATTGTGTTAACTACTGGAATTAATAATGCCATCGACACCAACTACAACCAAGATTTTCTTTACCATCTCCGTCCGCTTCAGTGAAAAGCAATTTTGATGGAAGTACGTAGGTTGGTCATGCGATCATATCAAAACAAATTGTTATCTTCTAAGAAGATTGTGACCAATGCGTATTTAAAATCTACGACAATTTTGCAAAGTAAAATTAAGCCTGCAAATTCTTTCTTTGCTTATCCGTACTTTAAATTCAAATATTTGTGCAGGTCTGATATTTTGGTACATTGCAAAAACTTTATCGGTAAGTATTGCTTTTCGAATCATGTTAAGAATAAGATCTCAGGCAATACTGAGATCAAGAACGAGACCAATCTTGAAATACATTGGTTTTGTTGTTGATGTCAGTCTTAAAAAAATATTCAATAGGATCTTAGTCTCAAACAAGTGATCTTGAGTGCAACACTGGTCTGAACAGATTAAAATGCGTCGGAAATTTACCAATAAGCGTTTGAACTAATTCAAAAGTGTCGGAATTTCATCAATAAAGCGTCTGCACAGAATAAAATGTGTCGGAAATTCATCAATAGGCGTTTGAACTAATTCAAAAGTGTCGGAATTTCATCAATAAGCGTCTGCACAGAATAAAATGTGTCGGAATTTCATCAATAAACGCTTGAACAAATTCAAAAGTGTCGGAATTTCATCAATAAGCGTCTGCACTAGGGTTACAACTTTTTAACTTTTTTTTTCAAAACTGATTTCCTGTGGTGGGAATGAATGAACTTTTGCTTATAACTGCTGAAAATGATGTTTATTTTGTTGAGCCAACAAAAAAGGTCACGCATAAACCACTTTGAAAAATTCGCGATTAGACCTTACCGTTATGTATAAGAAATGACTGTATAATACCATGAAAAGATAATTCCGCCTTCTTTAAATGAAGAAAAATGTAATAGTGACATCATAAACCACAGTATCATTCACTTCAGACACATAATATTTCAGAATTAAACTTTGTTTTGAAACTAAAAATTTGTTTCTATTCATATTTAAGCATAGAATTAGCAACTTCTAACAGTAATATCTTATCCTAAACTTTGAAATATTCAAATTACCGGTAATACAACATGTACAAGAAAAATTCAATTGCAACAAACAAGAACAAGGAAACCTGGAGAAAGAACTTGGTGCAGTTTCAACAATCATCAAGAAGAGGCAATATGGCAATATACGAAAACCCTCTCAGTGATCGGAACCGATTGCCCCTGAAAAGCCACGTGATGGGGCGTTTTAAATTTTTTCAGTCCACTGTTAAAGAACGGAAGAAGAGGATCAGTCTAATTGCTGCGGAGGTAAAAGCTTTATGGAGCACAAAACTGAACTTCCCCCATGTATCAGATCAGGCCATTTGCTCAAAGCTTGAAAAGCTCTTGCTTGAGTACGACTCTTGCAGAAAGAAGAGTGACTTTGAGTCATTAGATGAACTGTTTGACGTGACTAAGGAGAAAGGCGAATGGCTTTGCAAAGAGGATAAGGAGCTATACAAATTGCAAATCCAGAGTAAAGGCCAGGTTGGTTATTCCACTGGCAAACTTGCTAGTGTTCAAACTATCCACCCATCCAAGCGAAGGAAGACACTCGAAGCAAGTGCACCAAATTTGGCAACTGCAAGCAGTTCAGTAGATTTAGTTTCTTCCGAAAGCAGTTCCGACTCATCTGATACTAGTGAAGAGAGTTCTTGGGAAGACGAAGCTGCACCATCAGCAAGCAAAAGAAAGCATGACTCTACCGGCGTGGCAAAGCGGCTTGTTATAAGCTCAAAGCTATCAACCCATAAAACATCAAAGCTGTGCCATCAGCTTTCTGGTGAAGGCATTGACATACCAACACCAAGTCAACAAGGAATTCATAAGGCTCTCTTGGAAGAAGCAGAACAACTGAAGCAACATTTGATTAGCACACTTCATCGTGAAAAGTGGAGCTTGCACTTTGACGGTAAACAAATACAAGGCATTGAATATCAAGCCGTTGTCTTAAAAAATGCAGCTACGGAAATCAAGTTGGCTGTGCTTCAGTTAAAGGATGGTACAGCTGCAACCATTGCAAAGGGGATCCAAGGTATCTTGGATAACTTTAACTTGTGGGGATCAATCTTGATGATTGTTGCTGACACGACAAGCGTCAACACTGGAAAGAAAACTGGAGTGGTCGTTCGGTTGCAGCAGATGTTCGAAGAGAATGGTAGTTCCAGGCCAACGTTTATCAGTTGCCAGCATCATGTACTTGATCGCATTCTTCGTCTAGTCATGGACGATGAGCTGCAGGGCTCAACCAAATCCCCAGACATCGATTATTTTTTTGTGAAGGATTTGACAAGCAGATATGATCAACTAAAGGAAGCTTTCAGCAATGGTAAAGCTAAGATCAAGGAAACAGGTGGTTAGAGAGATGACATGAAATTTTTGTACCACCTCACACGTGTCTTTCGTCACATCATGGAGAAAGATGAAGTCCCTTTAGTGAACTTTCAACAGATTCCTAACATGAGCAATGCACGCTGGAATTCTCGTGCCATCCTGGTACTCCTTGCATTCATTCTGATGCCTGAAACTCGAATCAGGCTTTGTAAAATCTGTTCATTCGTTTCTTACCAATGGGCTGACCATTGGTTTAGCAACCACTTGTTCCGCAATGAGGATTTTGATGAATTATCAGATGCTTTGGATGGATACCCAAAAGGTCTCAAATGCTTAAAAAACCACTGGAAACGAGATGACTCACCCATCAATATTGCTAGAAGCAACCAATGCTGCGAGCGTGCGATAAAAGTTATGCAACAGTTGCAGGCATTTTGCAGAAACACGGATAACCTCTCCCTGAGATTTATCCTTTCCAGTGACATTAATTTGTCCAAGTGACTTCTTTGTTTGATTTTTGAACCGTAACAATGCAATACATGCTATTCTTTGTTTCTTGTATACAACTTGGCAAAGGCTTTGTATGTCTTTAAGATCCAATCAAAACACCAAAAAATTGCATTATTTAAAACCATTTTGTGCGTGACCTTTTTACATCAAATGTGAATAAAAATTGGATTTTCTTGAATCTTTTATAAAAGTTCATCAAGTTATAATACAGGGATAGGGGGTTCTGAAAAAGTTGTAACCCTAGTCTGCACAGAATAAAATGTGTCGGAATTTCATCAATAAACGCTTGAACAAATTCAAAAGTGTCGGAATTTCATCAATAAGCGTCTGCACACAACAAAATGTGTCGGAAATTCATCAATAAGCGTCATCACAGAATAAAATGTGTCGAAAATTCATCAATAAACGCTTGAACAAATTCAAAAGTGTCGGAATTTCATCAATAAGCGTCTGCACAGAATAAAATGTGTCGGAAATTCATCAATAAACGCTTGAACAAATTCAAAAGTGTCGGAATTTCATCAATAAGCGTCTGCACAGGACAAAATGTGTCGGAAATTCATCAATAAGCGTTTGAACAAATTCAGAAGTGTCGGAATTTCACCAATAAAACCTCTCAACAAAATAAGAAACGTCGGAATTTCATCAATAAGCGTTTATACAAAATAGCATGTGTCGGAAATTCATCAATTAACACCATAGGGCACAGAATTTTTCCACCTAGGGTGCCTAATGGTAGTCATTTTGACTATCTTCGCTATTGTAAACTGAAACATGGTTTTTCTACACTGTTTTCGACTTTACTAGTTCTATTTTAGTGAGAATATAGAAAGTCATCGTTAAAACGCTTACGCTTAACTTGTTTTGTTGTGCTTTTGCTGTTAGCAATATTATAGTAGATTTTTACGCTAGATTTATGTACTTTTGTTTTACGATTCGCTTCCATTAGTTGCATATACATTGTCTAATCTCATAAATAGAATTAATCATAGTGATCTATTTATTCGCACAACACAACGTTGAAAGTAACGGTCAAGCTCAATCTGTCGCATCATTACACTTCTTGCATACACGTTGAATGTTGTCGATGCAAGTTCCACATACAGATTTGTTACATTGAGTACACACACCAACAGACCGCTTTCTCTTGGAGGAAACTTTTGCTTGGCAGAACTATTTCGGGTGTGTTTCATCTCTGGTGAGCGATCCTTGAGCTGGAATGTGGTTTCGATTTTGCACTGATGGCTCAGCTAGTTCCTCCGCTAGTTTGCAGATAAAATCTCTCCGAGCAATGTTTTTCTTTGTAAGCTCTTTGGAGAGAATCCAGGTATTTATTGGAGCCAAATCTAGGGTGTTGCAGAAAGAGTGCACTGGCCACCTGCGCGTACCACTTCGAACTGTGTATTTCTTTGCCATCTGATTGACTACATCAACTCCGTACTTAGTTTTGTTGTAGCAGGAAACTATCTCTGGATTTTTCTTTGCATTGTCTTTGTGCATTGTCCAAAGGAGCATGCGTTTTTGTTCGCCTTTCCTTGGTACGTTGTCAGAGTAATGCTACCAGATTTATAGACCTTGGCAGAGTAAAGCTCTTCTTTCTCAGTGATATAGGTACCTCCCTCCTGATTTTGTTTAATATTTTCGGAAAACTTGTTCGCTTTTGTTTTAGTTGAGTTGCTAACTTCACGGAAGTAAAGTAATTGTCTGTTGTTACGTTTCTTCCTTTATTGAGGATGGGTTACATGATCTGCATAACAACGTGATCATCAAATCTCTGGTTTGTGGGACGCGTTTCATATTTTCCAAGGTAAAGAAAGCCATTTACCAAGTACTTGCTGTTCTTATCTACAGTTAACCAATATTTTTGCCCATATTTGTCTGGCTTTGAAGCCATGAACTGGGTGAATGGGCACTTAGCTTTGCAAAGTGAAGAGCTGCTCGTCAACTGTGATGAAGGCTCCAGGTTTATAGCAAGCAATGCAGTTACTAATAAATCGATTCAGACTTCCTAGAAAAGAGCAAATTTGTCGGTCTGCAACTTTGCAAACAACTGGATTTTACATCAAAACGAAAAAGCGGAGAATTTCGCACAAGCGATTTCTAGCCATTGCTGTTTTGAACGATGGCACACCCAATTTTTCAGTCCAAATCTCTTGCAATGGTAAGGCACTTTTTCCTGTAACTCTCCGCGCGTACATGACAGCAATAAAACTCTCCAATTCTTCGACTGTAAGAGCAAAAGTCTGATTTTGCATTTGTCGATGAGCTTCTGATACTGTGCATTTTCTGATATGATGGACAGTATAGTTATTTATAACAAGACGCCACGCACTTGCAGGGTTACCAGCGCACACACACACACCGTTTTGTATGAGGCGAAGGGCCAGAACTTTCTATCAAAATGTTCTGTTGCAAAAATCTTCCAGAAGAATGCTCACCGGGGGAGTAAACTGATGCCGCTCTGTTCTATCTGGATCTATCAGTAGGCCAACTGTATCGTAATTTTGAGTTACGTCATCACCACTGATCTGAAGGGGGACTATGATTTGTAAAGTGCCAGGCGTCAGCTCAGCATTGAAATTGCTTTTCTATTCAGCTTGACTGGTATCAGTGGAAGCTGCAGCAGTATAACTTTCCTGATTAGGCAATGTTGCTTCAACCTGACCTTCTTCTATTTGTGGTCGTTTACGAGTGCACTCTGACGAATCGAGTACAGAAGTGATGCTTGTAAACGTGAGCATTATTTCATAGTTCAACTCAAACCTATATAAAGCATCCGACTCAGATCCACTGTCATCATACTCTGACACATCCTACTCAATATTACGCAAAACTGCCAGAATTTGATCTAGTCTTAGATGCGGCATAACTAGAACTGTAATCTGTAACTTGATTTCAAGCAAAATGACACTAGGAGCAAAATCGTTTTTTCCTTCATTGTTTTTGTTTGTGACATTGTTTTCAACATGTGGACTTAGCTGGTAATCAACAAAAAAGCAGATATTGTTTTTCATTATTATTGCTAGTGACACAGTTTAAGCAACGGGAACCCAGCTGGTAGTTAAAATGACCACCTTGGGCATTGAGGAAAATGTGAGTCATGCAGCCCTGCAAGATATGAATTGTTAAGTTTTATGTCGTTATCCGACTAAGTACTCGAAATGATTAAACATCGCAGCAGGGCACTACCGTACCAACAATAACAAACGAAATATAATGATTTTATAATGGGCAAGTAGTCAAAATGACTTCATGCATTCTGTACGATATTCACATTCATTGCAACAAGTTCTCATTCCGTTGTGGTTTTGAATCATTTTTTCTCAAAACTTTAGGTTTTCTTCTAAAAAAAATCTATTACAAATGAGATACGTCTACATCAAAAAAGAAAAAGCTGAAACAACGCCCATTGATCAAGCTGACACCAGAAAGTTACTTTGTTCGCCATCGGTTGAATCAACTAATGAATCAAAACTCTCAATTTTGCGGCCGATCGTCCTGTACGTTTTGTAGCTTATTTAAAAGAGCGCTTCTTACCCACCACTACAACAAGCATAATTCCGACACAAGCGGTCGAAAACGTTTTCACTTTTTAAAATATGGCTCGATTAAAGGCAGTAAAAAAGAAAAGGTCCTGAAAAAACAAGAATAAAAAAGATCTTGCACAGAAAAGAAAAAGCGTTGTACACAATCTCAATACATTGTGTGACATTGGATCAATAATTGCCTTATAATACACTCAAATTAGCAGGTTTTTGTCTGCTTTAAAAAAGTTGAAGATGTATCTGCCACCCTTTTCTTGGCTATTATCGAAGGATCGAATTCACAATTTTTCGCCTAATGGCGTAATCGAGGCTGGGCGACTTACTATTTGCTCGTAGCTAACATTCATGAATGTGTGTAAAACGCGCGAATTGTTGACACTGCTTGCTCGTTTTAATTACTGTAGCTTTAGTGTCTTCTATTGTGTCAGACAATAATATCAGCTTGTACAGTAGATGTAAAGTGACTTTAAATCTGTTTGAGTTTATTCCTAAAATTTGTTAAACTGAATTTTATATATTACAGTTATAATTAAGATTATTTGGTTAGAATTTTATCAAATTCTTTTTACTAAACTGTAACTGCTTACCTACCGGAAGGCATACTGCCTCAAACAATCAGTACGTTCTGTTGCAACATTTTTGTGTTATGTTGGTGCTTTTGGCTTGTTTTTGCGTTTGTTTTGTTTGTATTGTATCATGTTTATAGTAGAAAACGCGCATCAAAGAAACTTGTATGGGTTGTCTGTGAGAAGCTGGCAGAAAATAAGATTGTAGCGCAACGGCAGGCATCTGGCTGTAAGTCCACTGTCAAAAGAGTGCACTCCATATGGCGATTAGTCACTTCTATCATGATAGCTACTATCATAGATTGTGTTCGCTTTTTAAGTTAACAATGCTGTTGATGACTTTCAGTTTGTGGTTTGAACATCTTCGTGCTCATACGACACTAAGTAGCTAGATCACATTGCGATGTTAGCTGCGCATGTATGCATCGAAGTTGCAGAGGCTGCAACATACCTTCCCGCCATCGATGAGAGAGAGAGAAGCTTGCCGGCCGAAGTAAATGAAATTTCGGTCAAGACATTGATTGGAAGGCGTTCTTGAGGTTTTGGGCTCGGCGACTCAATGATAGCTTCTGCTGCTTGACTGAAGACGCTGCCGTCCAACCACATTGTGGGAGAGGTAACTTCTTTGTCGGGGTCACCATTGTAGCGCACCGGGAGGCATCTGGCTGTAGTCCGGTGTTAAGTGAGTGCACTCCATATGGCGACTAGTCACTTCTATCACGACAATCAATATCATAGATTGAGTTCGCTTTATAAGTTAACAATGCTGTTGGTGAATTTCGGTTTGTAGTTTGTAACATCTTCGTGCTCATACGACACTAAGTAGCTAGATCACATTGCCGTGATAGCTGCGCATGTATGCATCGAAGTTGCAGAGGCTGCAACAAGATCTTTGCAGTTACAGAAGATACGTGTTCATAAAGATCAACAGAGACGCTTTAATGCTGTCATGAGTGGAAAAAATATAGTTTTTGTGGAAAAGGTTAAACTTAAGATTGTACAGCAAAAAGAAAATTGTCTAAACAAAAAAAGATCTTGTGATAGGTGAAGATTGTCACTTGTCTACATCTTTGTCAGTGGAGAGTGATGCTACTGGCTCAATCAGAATCAACTGTTTGCGGTCCAAGTTCATTGCTGGAATGATAAACAAATAAATTTATGTAATTCAGCATACACATTATAATACGGAAAAGATATGATCAATAAACAAAAATTAGACCTGTTGGGAAGATTTTGCAAAACAAGTTGTACCGCAAAGGTTTAATCCTTGCATCCATTCTAAATGAAAATGCGTTTCATACGATTGAATCTGGCCATATTTTTCTCCAGGCCCCACCAAATGTGATTAATCATCACGATATAACAAAATATTGGAAGATTTCATATAATGTCACACATTTGGCGCCAAAAAAGTGGCTGATCAAAAGCTGTAATTTATGCTGCAGATGTATAGGGCGCACACCAACTCAGGGGCTATTTTGAAAACTAACAAAAAATTAATTAAAAATTGGAATGATCTATTGCTAGTTGGTTACTCGGAAACAAATAAATTTAATCAAAAGCGATTTGGTTGAGATCAGGCCTTTCAGTTGGCTAGTCTAAATTTGGTACGGTGTGCCAATTGGCCAAAAAATTGTCCTTAAGGGAAGTATCATCTATATGTCATTTTATTCCTCTGTTAAAAATAACTTTATGCCAATTAGATACCAAAGCTGGAGTCTCGGCCAAGATCTTCGAGACCGAGATGAGACGAGACCAGTACTTTTAGCGAAAAGTCAAAACGAGACCGAGAATGAATGTGCCGAGACCAAGACGAGACACAAGACTTTTAAAACTAAACGTTTACAGAATGTCCCAAATATTTTTAACTATAAATTTTGGATATTACGATGAATTTCCGAACACGTTGCAATATACCAGGCTATGAGCTATTTAATAAGGAACAAGCGCAAGCTTACTTCCTACCGTATTTATCTACACGTTCATTTTTGTTCGTTGATTTGAAAATCCCCATTTGATTAATTTGTTTTGTGATGAAAACCATTTTTGATAGCAACTAGCAAAATTCAATCGTGAAGCCGCTTTTATCGATCGCCTGTTATTTCGTGTGTAGAATGCGAATGCGCACGGCGCAGCCTGTCTCTGCCTTATTTCTTTTTTTCAAAGTTCATGTAAAAAAATTAATTCCGCATTCTGCCGAATGCAGAATAAGACAAAGAGTAAAAATGGCCATGAGCAGCAATCGTAACCGGTGCGATCGCGTAGTGGTTAAAGCGTCAGCTTTGAAGTCGGTAGACCTGGGCTTCATTTTCCAATTCGAGTCATACCAAAAGACTTTAAAAAATGGTATTCACAGCATCCCTGCTTGGACCTCAGCAAAATAGAAATAGTGTGGAGAACAAGCCGGCAAGCTTGCTTGTTGTGTCCTTGGGCAAGGCACTTTAACGGATGCCTTCGTCTTTATGTGGCAGACAGGTGGGGGAGCCAAGCAGTCTACCCGGTGTGGTGGCCCAATCTAACTGAAGACTGGCAAACAGAGCATGAGCGCTAACGCAGTGGATATACATCTTCCTGCATAATGCTCCGAACAAATAGCTCAAGCGACGCAGATGAAGAAGAAGCCGTCTTATAGAAACACAGAAAAATTGCAATTGTACTACTAGCACAAGAAGGAAAAATGCAAAATTTACTCATTTACAGAAATGGATTTGATCTAAAACGACAATTAAAACCAAAACTAACAAGAAAAAAATTGTTTGTCAGCTGACAAAGCAGTCCAAATTTTAGAAAATACAAATCATTTATGCGCTTTATAATTAGTTATTTACATACCGGTGCAGCACATTGCGAACAAATGGGAAAAGTAGCATTAACACTGAACATTGAATTTTTTATTGTTACAAGCGGCCTCCAAGATATATTTCAGTACATTCAGTTATCAGCCAGGAACCATCCATATTCTTTCTTTCAATGAATTGATATAGTAATATGGACACTCCCATTGTTGCCAAAAAGATAGGGTCTCATGAAATAACACACAAAAGTCAGTTTTGCAAGAACAAGACCAAGGAAACTGTCACTTTAAGTCTGAATTTCTGTAAATACATCAAACAGAAGTTTACAAAAAATTTTTGTTGCATTTCAAAAATGTCAGCATGCTTAATGTATTGGAAGTTATGCTTGATCGATTTCGCTGAATAATTATGCCTCCTTGACTAAGTACTCTTTCAACGGGAGCAGATGAGGCTGGATAAGAAGGATGCGTTTAGTCCAGGGTCTCCTAAACTTTTTGCTTTGTGGACCCTTTTTTCCGAGTTTGTTTTTTTGCGGACCCATTTACATGTGACATTACTTTTGTCACCGGACTCACTTACAACAATAATAATTAAAATACGTATACAATTTGTTCGTCAAAATCATGGATGGGTTTGCTTCAATTTACACAATTCATCAATTCTTGGGGCTATTTGTGACAAACAGACCCGTAGGTCTGACTCGACATTTAGCCTGGACTTATATTTCGTCTTCACATTAGTAAGTGCTAAAAATTCTCTCTTACTCATATAGGTAGCGGCAAAAGCAAATAAAATTTTTGTTGCCCTTTGGGAAAGCAGTGGGTATTCGTCTGCAACACTAAACCAGAAAGATGCGATAGGTTTTTGATTGAAACTAATCGGTAATCGTCGATGATTCTGCTATTTCTTCTTCTTCTCGTCCTAAGAGCTTAGTTTTTTCTACAGTAAAAAGATTTAAAACCCAATGAAAATCTTCATACGTCTCTTTTACAAAATGTCTTTTAAAATGTTCGGATAGCAATTCCGAGAGTTTTTGAATGTCACGCAAAATTAGGTTTTGTTAATTGATGGTTTGTTGGTAATGTAATCACTAAGAACCGGAAACATATCCAATACATTGCCATTGAGTCAATTTTTCCAAATTTGGAGTTTCTTTGTAAATGTTAAGATTTTGTTTTGGATGACTAAAATGTTCGTGTCTCTTTCCTAAAGCGATAAGTTTAGCCCGTTGAGAAGATTAAAAATATCAGTCAGGTATGCGAGTTTTCCAAGACTAATTTCATCGGAAATCAATAAAGCTAAGCCCGTATTGTGTGCTTGCAAGAAAAGTAGTACCTTCTCTCAGTTCAAACAGGCGTTCTACAACTTTTCCGCGGGAAAGCCATTGAACCTCTGTATGCAGCAAAAGATTCGAGTGCTCTGATCCTAGTTCATTGCAAAGTTGTGAAAGCAATCGAGACTGAAGTGGGCAAGTTTTAATTGAATTGACAATTTTGACGCATAAAGACAAAACTTCCAACATTGATTGTTCCAAATCTCTTGCAGCAAGACCTGTATCATGTATCATGCAATGTGCTTGTATAATGCTTGGTGCTAATTCTCTAACACGAGCTACATCCCCTGAGTGCTTGCCAGTCATTAAAGCTGCCCCGTCAGTACAAATGGCCACACACCTATTCCATGAAAATTTTGACTGAGAAAAAAATCACAAAGCACATTGAAAACATCTAAACCCGTAGCTCTGTATGGCATGTGATGGCTCGCCTCCTTTTTTTGTCCATTGCTGTCAAATTTTTTTTCTATTAATGCTGATTTGGGCAAAAATAAAAGGATTGATTGATTAATAAACAAAAATATTCCATTATTTCGCCACTCCAATAATATCTCACATAAACCAATAGTTGTGATTCGCAAAAAATGTCTGTGCTTTTATCAAGTTGGATTGCAAATAAGTTTTATTCAATCTTTCAAGCAGCTGTAATCTAATGTGTTGGGAAAGGTCACCTATTTTTCTAGAAATAATGGTAATTGACAAAGGGATTTCTTTTACCTAGCAATTTTAGAATTTCTTTTAGTTTTGCTGCGCATTGGCTATCCCAAACTACTTCGCACATATCCACTGCTGCTGATAGAATTTAATTTTCGGCAATTGTGTGAAATGATTTAGTTCGAGCCATTCTCAACGCAACTAAATGCGATACTTTCAACAATTATTTACTAGACAGAAGAGATTTTGTAAAACCTTCTTTCAGCTTAAAGTATTCTTTAAGGTTTGTTTAAAAAAAACTGCGAAAAACTAAAGATGCTCACTCATTAAATGTCGTTTCATTTTGAATGGTTTTATAGCATCATTTGACAATGCTCTGAAACACAATAAACACTGAGTTTTAGTAACATCCGAAGGGCATTGAATAAATCGAAGTTTAAATACTTCTCATCATATGTTTGTACCCTTTGCTTCTTTTTTGGAGGTAAAGCATGATGTTTTTCACCTATTAAATTATTAATGCTTTTGTTTTAAAAACTTTTCCATAAATTTTACACTTTCACTGCACTATATCACTAAAATACAATATAAAATAAAGCTACCGCACAACTTAACACTAAAATATAGAAAAAAAAGCTTATTCTATATTTCAGTATAATTGAAACATTTACTTGAGAAGTTATTTTCGTCTAGCCCATTTATGTAAAATGGCTGGTTGATAACCCTATGCTGTGAAGTTGGCATTTGCTGATATAATTAATTGTTATATCATTGACACCAATTGTAAGAACCATTTTTGACCGTTTACGTTGAAGTTCTACACGTATGTTGAATTATTTAAAACACATTTTTTGAAACTTTCACGGACCCCTTGTGCAGTCGTCACGGGCCCCAGTTTGGAAAACTCTGGTTTAGCCAACAAAGCCAAAGGCGGAAATTCAGATGAATATTTTTTCCAAAAACAAAAAGAATTATTGCCGTGTTTTAGCTGTCCATGCCGACTCAGCTCAATATAACTTGCGTACTGTTTTCTTGCCGTGTCAGGGCTGTCGAGCACAGAATTTTTGTTGAAAATTCGATTGTATTTTTTGAGCTGTTGATGGAGTATGTGTAACTGAAACTGCATTGTTAGTGAAGACACTGGTATCATCTTCACTAGAGAAAGACTGAATGCCCATAGATGAGTGCATGGCACCAGTTCAAGGCTCCATCAGAATATCGCAAGAGCCAATTGTTCTTTCAGTTTCTTTTACTACAAGCTTTTATATCATTTGTCTCGTGCTGCTGCGAGTTCGTTTTCTCTGAATTTCCTCACCACCAACAACATTCCATATCTATCGAATGGCAAGCAAATACCGGATCTAATTCAGCAGCCATAAAATAAACGTTTTCCGAAAATGGAGCAATTTTACCACAAAACGAACCAAGCATTTCACACTTTCAAAAATCCCAAAATAACGAATTTCTAATGATTTTTGCAGCGCATTACTTAAGCTACGGCAATGACGATACGTGGCTTTTCATCTATTTAGGTGACTGTAACGATGTAAAACTGTTGGGATAACAAAGCTAATGGTAATAGATTTATCACTTTGATTGAGATCTGTGGCTTCAGCAAAAGGTTTCAAAATATCAAAAAAGTATCAATCATCATATTCCATTCTCTCACTGAAAAGAAAACTTCGGAAAAGTCATGTTGACATACTTCATTTAAAGGATGCAAACCCAACTTATTAATTGATTGAAGCTGCCACAATGTCAAATTCCAACGAGTCACAATGACAGCGGAATCGATCGTTTGTTTCCAAATTGTGTTTCAAACCGTTCTTAAAAAACAATACTCTTGTGAAGTAATGATGATAAACGTGACTCTTTTGAAGTAGGTTGTGATAAAGTCAGAGCTTCCGTTAGTCCATCACGTACGAACAAGTTGCAGAGAGTGTGCAAAACATGAAAGACGGGTTTTTGCACAAATATCAAGAAAATACTGAATAACAGCTTCTATTTTAATGTTTAGACTTAAAAAATCATTCACGTTCTGATTTTCACCTAGCAAATCACTTTCTGGATCTGGCTGTTCTGATCTTTCAATAGAAAATGCTGTCAAAAAATCGCTTCGCATGTTAGCAGCATTATCGGTGTTTAAAGATTCAATCTTATCTTTTATTCCGGCCGATTGAAGTTCAGATTCAAATGTAAAAGCGTTATGTTGCACAGTATGTCTACCAGTAAATCTTTTGCAGCTTAAAAGCAATGATTTGAGCCCAATCTTGTCTCCCTCTTCCTCCACAACATGACAAGTTATTCCAAGATAGCTTCTCATTACTCGATCGCTCCAAATGTCAACGGTCGCAGAGTGCTCGGAATACCCGCAACAAATGACAGTAACTTCAATACGATTTTCTTGATCATACTAGCATTGAATCAGTGTGATATAAATCAACAATGTTTAATTCTTGGTTTGCATTCGATCGATCGAACTTATCTCATACAGCAACACCCGCCAAAGTGCATAAAAATTTGGCGAGATCCATCTCCGTAACATTGCGCCTGGGTAACGCAGCTGCTAACCCAATAATTGTCCCAGCGGTGGCGAGAAGTTGGCGCCAAAATTTGATCAACAAGTCGGCTAGAGAATCAACCTTGTGCCTCCCACTCAGAAGGCATTGTCTCAAACCATTAGGCCATCCGTCTAATTAATCTAAACAATCTTAAAGATATTTTGCTGTCAACCAGAAGACACTTTTTATAAACACACAGCCTAATAAGCGTACAAGTCATAAACTATTGCCTTACAATTCACCAACATAAAAGTAAAATGTAGTGTTACTTGCACTTGCAAAATGGTTTTGAGTTGTTTAAATCCATCTTTATACATTTGAGGTATTAACGTCAATGTTACGGCAGACCATGCAACTGGAAAATATTTAAGTTCGAGAATATGCATAAATTCTCGAAAATATGAATTCCTTACTACAGAAAGCGAAAGCCAACAACCTACAATGAGGTGTTTTACAATTGATTTATTGATTAATTTTCTTCGTGAATGTTGTACAAAATGTAGACCACATTGATAAAGAAAGATTCAGGTGATTGAGTAGCAGAAATAAAAAATGAATTTGGTTTCTTTAATTTAATTTTTGCTGAGCGAGAAGTTGATTCAAAAATTCTTGTAATTTGTTGAGTGGACAAGTTTTAGATGGCGAGTAATTGTCGAAGTCGTACCCGGTTTTTAAGTTTTTTTCTTTTGACAAAACTTACACATTACCAAATGCTTCTTGTTATTTGCTTTACTATCAAAATATTTTTTATCATTTTGAAAATCATACTTTTTGACTGCAAATTTAGCAGATATGACGATAAAATCACAAACTATTGGAATGGCGTATTCTGTGTTTGTGACCTTGAGAATATCTCAATCAACAATTCTGTCTGACGTTATTCATCGCTCTTGCTTTATCGTGCAATTTCCGGGAGAAAATGTGAGATGTCCCATTTTTGGAACAATGGCCACATGTGACTAAGCTATTGCGTAACATGACTTCATCAATTGAAAAGACTTGTCAAAAATCTTATCAAAGGAAGATTAATGTTTACTACCTAATCATCTTAGTTTTAAGCCGCAAACCTGTTAAAATGAAAACTCAGATAATTCTTCAGCATGTAACCCCAACTGTGCAAGAAAATCTTCCTATAATTACTTTTGCGTAGTAATTTCCTTTTGTTCTATTTTCTTTTCTTTGTACAGGTCTTGCACTACTGTAAATACGCTGTCTGCGGGGCTTGGAATTAATTGTAGTGGAAAGCAATATGTACGCTGCTCAAAATTGCGCTCACAATTTCAACCTCACCAAGAAAAAGCTAAAAGTACTTCCGGCTACGTTAATTCTGTCTTGCTACCACACACTTTCCAGACTAGCTCTTTATTCGTGTAGAGACGAGGATGACGGTGTACCACTTATTCAACAAAAACTTTTACGGAATCGCTTCCGAGCAATAAAGCTGTAAAATACCACTATTGACAAAAACAATCGTCTAGCGCAGAGATTCTAAAACTGGGGGCGCGCCCCCCCTTGGAGGGCGTGAAAGGTTTCCTAAGGGGGTGCGAGTATGACAGTGACTTATTGATACAAAGTATTAAATGCTTGCATTTGTCGTTAAACACAAAGTATTTTAGTTAATTTCTGGCTTGGAAGCACTGTTGTAGCCTTATGTAAGATATTGGTAGTTGGAAGTTCGAACTGGACGTACAAGTGCCATACCCGTAGTTTTGCTATTGCGATTACTTTTGCGGTTACCTTGTTACTCGATAACTTTTGCAGTTACCCCGTTTTACAGTCGAACAATTTCTTGAATCTGATTTGTCTAACCAGGTCTTTGGTCTAACTAGCACTAACGCTTACATTCAAGAAAACATGTTTTGAAAACAATACGTCTTTGTTACATGTTTTACTAGCCAGTAGCCAGAGTGTATAAGCTGCAAATATTAAGTATAAAACTAGCGCAAATTATTTTATGCAAGGTTTCAATCTTTTTAAAAAGTGATGAGTTGCATATAAAGTTTATCTTCTGACAGGCAAAATTGCTTAATTTACAAATTTTAGGTTTACAAATAGTATTTAATCCAGTTCCATTGACAAAATTGAGTATAAAAAAGAGGAAGCACAATGAAGATTATCTGCAGTATGGTTTTACTAATGCAACAGTCAATGGTCAAGTTGTACCACAGAGCGTTATACTCTATGTTACAAAAAGTTGAGCAATGACGGTATGAGGCCAAGTCGCTTGAAACGCCATCTTGAAACAAAGCATCCCGGTCACCAAAGCAAATCCTTGGCTTTCTTCCAAAGCAAGAAGCATTCTTTAAAAAAAAAAATTTTGAGTGCAGACACTTTTTGCCAATCGTCATCTGCAGAAGTGGTGGAAGCATCTTTTGAAATCGCTCTAATGATGGCTCAAGCAAAGAAACCTCATAATATTGGCGAAATATTGATAAAACCATGTATGCTGAAAGTCACTAGCCTAGTTTTGGGGGAAACGAACAGCAAGAAGTTAGCAAAGATTTCTCTTTCGAATTCCCCTCTAAAGACACGCATCGTTGAGCTAGATGTTGAAAAAGGGTCTGCTATTAACAAACAGTAATAAAGTCAGTTTAGACATTTATTTGCCATAAGAAAAATTAATTTCGCTAACACATCCTCAGTTTCTCTCTATTTGAATAAGAAACTGAGGATGTGTTAGCGAAATTAATTTTTCTTATGGCAAATAAATGTCTAAACTGACTTTATTACTGTTTGTTAATAGCAGACCCTTTTTCAACATATACTGATATGGAGTAAAGTCGCTTGGATAGACTATCCTGCTAGGGTTTGATTACTGTTTTCCAATTTTAATTGTTATCGTTAAGCTAGCAAATGACATTGAATTTAAAGTTCTTTAAAAGATGCAAGCATCACTTTTTTTGCCATCCAGTGCAATGAAACGACTGAAGTAGCTCAAATGTTGCATTTGTTGGTTTACGTTCGTTTTGTTGGATCTACTACAATTGAGGAAGAAATGTTGTTTTGCAGACCGCTTGAAACGACAACCAAGGCAGAAGACGTGCTCGAACTTGTTGAAGCATACTTTCACGAAAAAGACATGAAATGGGAGAGACTTGTTGGTGTCTGCACTGATGGTGCTCCAGCTATGCTCGGATGTCGGAGTGGATTTATTGCCAGGATAAAGGAGAAGAATCCAGACGTAGTCGGAACTTATTGCGTAATCCATCGAGAGGCTTTGGCCTCCAAGACTTTACCTGCTGCAATGAAAAACAAGCTTGCCATAATTACACGAATTGTAAACTTTATCAAAATAAGTGCTGTCAATTTCCGATTGTTCGCCAAGCTATGTAAAGACATGAATTCCAATCATATAAATCTATTGTTTCACACAAATGTTCGATGGCTATCAAAAGGTAATATGTTGGCTCGCGTTTATGATCTGAAAGATGAAGCGAGTATATTTTTTAAATCTCAGGGGCAACAAGATCTCCTGTTACCATTCCAATCTGAAGAGTTCAACAAGCAATGGCATGCCTTGTTGACATTTTCAAAGCTCCTAATCGCCTCAATCTACTTTTGCAAGCCTCAAATCTACCGCATGAATCACTACAATGCAATACATGCATTCATAGAAAAGCTGGAGTTGTGGTATCGTCGAGTTCAAAAGGAAATCGCAGCCTCATTTCCTACCTTGGACACAGCCCTTGAGAAAAGCAAAGCCAAACTGGAAGGTAAATTTAAGGCCGAAGTGGAATCCCACCTCCAAATTTTGAAAGAGGAATATGACCGTTATTTTACAGATTTGGGTAACGTTGAACTTGTAGATTGGAAGATGACAAGAAATTCCTTTCGCATCAATGAGGATATCCGTTCGAATAATCAGCAAGAAGAGTTTTTGGAGATGAAGTGCAACTCCACTTCCAAAGATGACTTTGAAGCAATGTCTCTCAACAATTTCTGAGCAAAATATTTGCCTGTTTATAAGAATGTGGGCAGTGTGGTAATACGTACCCATCTTCCATTTTCATCCACATATTTATGTGAAAGTGGATTTTCAAGACTTGTGAGTGTGAAGACAAAATCTCGGAACAAACTGGAATGTGAAGCCGATCTGCGATGTGCGTTGTCTTCAACAAAACCTCGAATTAAACAGCTAGTTTCCCAAAAACAGTTGCATCCTTCCCAGTAAGTAGGATAATGGCAAATAAATTATCGTTCTATTATTCGTTTGTTTGATTTTGAGGCTCGGTGGAGCGTGAGCCTGAATGACTAACGCCAAAGGGGGCGCGACTGAAAAAGTTTAAGAACCTCTGGACTCTAGCGAAAGTCGGGTAGTATATGAATATTTTTATACGTCTTCTTTCTCAGTTTGGTGTGTTCTCAAAAAAATTAATCATAGATGAGAAAATGGTTTCTTATTACCGACATTCTGCTCTAAAACAGTACATCCGCGGAAAGCCGATCAAATTTGGTGTGAAATTGCGGATTGTGGCTTCCATTGATGGATTTCCATTTAACTTTGCAGTGCATACTGGGAAGGAAGCCTTGTCTGATTCTGGAGAGCTGGTCGGGGAAAGGGTTGTCAAGTGTTTTATTGAACAAATTGACCATCCATATTAGCACTGCTTTTACACAGATAACTTCCTTACTTCGTCGAATTTGTTATAGACGATCAAGGAAAAAGGCATACGTCACACTGGTACTGTGCGACAAAACCAAATCGGAAAATGTCCAGTGACTTACAGTAAAGAATTCAAAACAAAAAAAACGTTGACAAAGTATTCGGAACTGGTGGATTAGTTCTAGTTGAGTGGAGTGACGGCAAACCGGTATTTGCTATGTCGAATTTTGAAAGCATATATGCCCTCTAAGGTCTGTTAAAAGATGGAGCAAAGAGTACAAGAAGATAATAGACACTGTCATGTTCTTGATGATTTCGTCATACAATTCATTTATGGGAGGCAAACTATACCACCTCGGCTTCAGAAGGGAGATCGTACGCAGTATCTTTTGACAAGTCTCTTCAAAACTCGCCAATTTTGGACCCACTCCCAATCCTGTAAATGCCGTAAGGTTTGGAGGAAACAAGCATTTTCCTGTAGCAGCAATCGACAAGGGATATGTAAGGCATGCAAGAAAAACACCAAGTATATGTGTCAACAATGTAATGTGCTTGTTCACAGCAAGTGCTTTTCCGTTTATCATCTATATATATAAAACTCAAAGTTTGTCTGTCTGTCTGTCTGTCCGCTATAGAAAGAAAACTGGAGACATTTAGATACAAACAAACATATGAATCTGATATAACTTTTTCCAGGGAAGCCAAGTACGGTATTTTGATTTCGATCAGAATCGTCTTTGGGGGGCTACGAGCCTATATTCATTCAACTGTTGCCAAATGGGCTACAAACAGTTGCCACAAAATAACTTATTTTATATTTGTAAATTTTGCTTCGATTGTTATTGGGTTTCAGTAGTGTAGTGGTTATCACGCTCGCCTCACACGCCAGAGGTCAACGGTTCGAGCCCGGGCTGAAACATAGGTTTTATTTTTGATACAATTACACGTTTTATGGAGTGACCACAAAGAAGTCAAAATGGTATTTTGATTTTGATCAGAATCGTCTATGGGGGGCTACGAGCCTATAAAATATAGAGTTGTCTAAAGTTTTTGTTAGGTACCACAAACAGAAATAAATTTGTGGCAAATATAAATCCAAATTTGATGGTTATGCACAAGACTGTACTTTTAGGGTCACTCCTTTACCCGTTGTTGATCGGGTAAATATAACTTTCTCCAGGGAAGCGAAGTACGGTATCTTGATTTCGATCAGAATCGTCTTTGGGGGGATACGAGCCTATGGGACTCTACTAGAAGCCTATTTGTGCTGTTGTACGATGAAATAAAAATCATGAAAACACATTAAAATATATAGTTATTCAATGTAAAAATTTAATCAGTCTTTACATTTTACCCGATCAACGACGGGTAAATCTGTGTTATTTTGATTTCGATTAGAATCGTCTATGGGGGGCTACGAGCCTATATTTATTTTCCTTCTTTTTACATTTTACCCGATCAACGACGGGTAAATCTATATTTATTTTCCTTCTCTTTACATTTTACCCGATCAAGGACTGGTGGAAATGGGGGTCTACAAGCCTGTATTTATTCAACCTATATTAACTCACACAACAAAATTCAAAAAAATTTAATTACAAACCACAAACAGAATGTTAGAAAGGTTTATATATAAACGTTTTTGCTTGAACGAGACGTACACAATTAATTGCGCGCATGTCCGCCATTTCTGTTATTGCCGGTATATATACCGTCGCGGGAGCGAACGCACAAAGATCGCTTGCCGGTAATTATACCCGCGCGGGATCGAAGAGTTAAAATATGGTTATTCAATGTAAGAATTTTACCCGATCAACGACGCGTAAATCTCCTATAACTTTTTCCAGGGAGGCCAAGTACGGTATTTTGATTTCGCTCAGATTCGTCTCTGGGGGGACTACGAGCTTATATTTATTCAACCTATATTAAAATATGGTTATTCAATGTAAAAATTTAATCAGTCTTTACATTTTATCCGATCAACGACGGGTACGGTATTTTGATTTCGATCAGAATCGTCTATGTATTTGCTAATGTATTTGTATTTGTATTTGCTAAGAAATTATGACACTGGTTGTATTGTTCAGTTTTATTTTCTTTCTGTATGATCAGTCTTTACATTTTACCCGATCAACGACGGGTTAATCTGCTAGTACTCAATAAAACGCAAGAGTTTATATGACGCGAGAGCTTCCGTGAGAATAGTTGCGCATTCATTTAGAGCGATGTGGCCAATGTTTCAAAAATGGACTTAGTCCCAAATTTTTCGTAAAAGTGAAAATTAGTGAAACTAGCAATTTCAATAGGCTTTGAATAAATTTTGATAAAAAAGTGTTAATTATCATGCCAATACCTTAATATAATAGTTCGGCCACTAACGGGTTAACTACGTATAATAAATAGTAAACAAAGCTATACGTCGATACTGTAATGGTGTTTAAATATTTGATTACAAAAATACACCTAAGTTAGTTAAAATTTAGATTAAAATACACAAAAACAAAATAAAATTCGCGTGTGACTGAGTACACGTTGTTGACGAGATCGCCCGTTTTGTTTGCTGTTATTTTCCAATAGAGAAAGTTATCTCCAAAGGACAAACCTATAACGAGAACAGGAAAATGTCGCTCGGTGATTGGTATCTACTAAGAGAATTGATCGCTACACCCTTTAAAGCTGGCTTGTCTCACAAGCACCCGACACGGTGGTCCTCAGACCCAAAACTGAAACAACTTCTCTTATTCTAGAGACCGTACCCCCGATTAATCAAATATTCTTACCGTCCGACGCGGTACTCACCGTATGCCGAACGCCTACACTGCCGAGAAAAACTACCCTTTACTGGGAAACACACGATAATTACTCTCATAAAATAATTTAATAAACTTCTCCTACTGGGAAATAGCAACAAACAACACGTGCTCTCCTGTCAACAACTTCACGCTAACTTGAATCACGGCTACGACCTCACACGATAACTTTACACTCGTTAACCAAAAAAATACCTAAACAAGTCAAAGCTATTTATACCAACGCAAATTTTTTTTCATTCAAGAATTTGCGAGTAAAACCATTGTCTTTACCTAGAATGATCTAGAAATAAATTGTTGCAACAACACAACTCTTGTCGTTACAGAAATGTTTGCAATATTACAAGCTTACTGGGTTGCGTAGTTCACTTATATTATAATCCAATATGACATCACAGACGAAAACTGGGTCAATGAATTTTACACAAAACGCCAGCAAATTCCATTTGGCTTTCAAGAGAAAAAAATGCCAAACCCACAGAATTAACGAAAACACATGCGTGAAAATAATTATACAGGGTGTTCATAAAGTCCTGATACAATTTCAAAATTTTTTTATGAAGTCAATTCTCAAAATATCTTAACCAAGTTGGTTTTATTTGAATCAGTGCTGCTTAAAGTTTTTTTACCTCATTTGAATCAGTGCTGCTCAAAGTTTTTTTTACCTCATTTAATAAATTTCTATATGAGCACCATTAGTTAAGCGAAGCACATCAAGATGGTATTCGATTTCCTGCCACGTTCGTTGCAGCATATCCTTATCAATGGTGGCAATAGCATCAGAAATTCTTTGCTTCAAGTCAGTTATATCCCGCACCTTTGTTCGATACACGATATCCTTCACATAACCCCATAGAAAGAAGTCCAGGGGAGTAATGTCTGGTGAACGAGGTGGCCATAAAATCGGTCCATCTCTTCCAATCCATCGGTCTGAAAATGTTTCATTGAGAAACTGACGAACACGTAGTCCCCAATGCGGTGGTGCACCATCTTGCTGGAATATGATAGTTGGTTGAGAATCAATTAGTTGTGGTGCCACATATTCAATTAGAAGGTCCAAGTAAACGTCTGCAGTAATTGTTCTCTTGTGGAAGAAAAATGGACCAATTACTCGATCGCACATGAGCCCACTTACCACACATTCACTTTTGGACTATCCCTTTTAAGCTCCCTAAACTCATGGGGGTGATCTGGTCCCAAAATCCTTACATTGTTTTTGTTTAGTTTACCAGAAACATGAAACGTTGCCTCGTCACTAAAACAAATTTGCTTAAGAAATTCGTCCGATTTTGTTTCAATGAACCAGAATACATATCGTGCTTTCTCTTGAGGAGTAACCATTTCATAAGGGTTATTTTAACACATTCATAAAACACATAAAAATCATATCTGAAACACAAATTTTTATTTTAAATAAAAACTTTAAGCAGCACTGATTCAAATAAAACCTACTTGGTTAAGATGTTTTGAGAATTGACTTCATAAAAAAATTTTGAAATTGTATCAGGACTTTATGAACACCCTGTATATCGTAACACACGCATTCACTATAATGCTACTGTATGTAAAGCTGTTCTTTTCAGTATAAGGTAAAATTAATGTATTTTTTACGGTAAAGCAAAACTGTGGGAAATTTGGCTGACTTTATTCAATTTTGAAACAAACCTTTAAATATGGCCGAGACATGCCCATTTTCCGAGACTTCAAGGTGCCGAGACGAGACCGAGACTTCAGACCTTTGAGACCGAGACGAGAGCGAGACTTTGAAAAATAGTGTCTCAAGACCTAGGCATGTGTCTAGCCAATACAGCTCTGTTGGATACCTTTAAGCACATTAGCAATTTTGTAATGTCGTAGTTTATTATTTTAACTTAAAACTGTCCACGCATGTCAAGCGTTTGAAGGAGAAACATGAAGCCGAACATACGGCTGAAACTCTGAAAATAAGACCAACTTGCTGTAACAGAATGGGAAAGCTTTCAAATTGGGATTTACTAACGTTGAAACACCTAATCTGCTTGATTTAAGCAAAATAGCTCCCAATGTTTATTACTATTGTTTGTGTTTTGCTTTCAAATACGTTTATATAAATATCGTTTGTTAAATTTGGCCAAGTTTTTTCGTGGCAAAAGCTTAACCCTATTTGGCCTATTTGGCAAATAAAGACTGCTGTAACTTAGCGACCGCTTGAGATAAATGTTTGAAATTTTTTGACTTTTCCTAAAATTTATCTGACTTTTGGCTGGTCTTAAACTGATAAAGACAATTGTTGCAGTTTTGAAGTAAATATAACAATTTCGAAACCCACTCGGGCAAATTTCTTCATCGATTGCTTTCATATAATAAAGAAAAAAAAAGAGAAAGAGCGCACACGCTAAATCGTGACGCGTTGCGTAAACCGCAGAATGTTTGTGAAGTGACGCAATGACTGTAAAGCTCAACTGTTTCTCAGAAAGTTTTTTCTCAAAACCTTCTGGCTGTAAACAGCAACTATTTATTTGACAAGCCAAAAACATCAAAGTTTTCAAACACACAACTATTTTGTAACTTTTATCAAATGAATCTTCTTGACGCTAAGCCATTGCCCACGAATAAAGTAAAGCTAGATTTTATTTCGTAATTTGATACTTGACAACTGCAACTAGGTAAATATAATTTTTCCCAAGTGCAAAGCCAGAAAAAACTTTTCGAGGTGTGATAATATAGTTTTCGCTTTTCATAGCGTTGTGGTAGTGTTGTTGTCAGTTAAAATTGGGAATTGGTAGGTGGGAAGGTAACAAGCGCACTTGCTATTCTTATTGGATTGAAAATATGTAACAGTGGCTGTTACGTGAACTGAGAAATAACAACATAGTAAGAAGAAAATCCTGAAATTATGAGAGAAGTAAATAGGGGCTATTTACTATTCATTTGTAACCGACATAGATTTAAACGGCCAACTGACATTCATGTTTGCATGTGGCTGCAATATTATGAGTGATATTCATGAGTCCGCAATTCTAATGAAAAAAACTTAACACAACTGAAAGGGTATGATAACATTTTTAGTTTATTTATTATGACTAAGATCGACTCGTACCTGCAAAACAAGTCGTGGATGCTGCTTTCACCTATGACTACAATCGGCTCATACTCTAATAACAAATTATTAATGCCACTTTCTCCAATTCATAGAAACTACCTCAAAATCATTATAAATAGCGGCCCCAATAGTGCTACTTCAGCAGATGTAGAGGAAAACACTGTTTACACAGCCATGCTGCAGTCTACGTTAGTTTTAGTAAAGCACTAAGTACGCTTATTGAATGCTGCTCTGTATGAATGAAGAGATGCAGCGCTAATACTTTGAATGTGAAATAATGTTTGATTCCTTTGTGGCAGTAATTGTAGCAGTAAGATAACTCAAATTTGACATCATCGTCAGTATCTCACTCTTTGCACTCCCCTCTATCTGTTCTTAAGGATCATGGAATGTATATTTTATTTAAATTTTGTGGTAAATAAATGAATTTTTTGCTTGTTTGCTGGGCCATCAATTACCGGTAGACGGCAAGAGTGAAGTTGAAATTCATATCCATACTTGCTCAAATAGGATAACTTCGGTGTGTTAAGGCGCTTGAAGGGATCAAGGTTTACAGTGACAGATTAAGGGAGGCATGGCGACATTAAAATTTAATGGAGGAGTTTTGTAAAGCTTGATTTCCATCGCTTTGCTAGTAGGCTGTTAGTAATTAATTAAATATTGAATTTTATCAGCAAATACAAATCCAAAGCGCAAGAAGCCAAACGTCATTCAAAAAAATTATTTTTTTTGAGGGAAAGGAACCTGTGGAACATTTCCTAAATTTGTGATTAACCTCAAAATTTTTTGTGTTGATCGCGTGACAAAAGCCAGGTGTTTGTGTTCTGATCACTTTCAAAAGCAAATGAAGACCTTTTTTTTCATTCCGTGGTATTTTATTCTCTTTCATAAAGATGCCACTGGTAAAAGCATAGCATTTGAAATTGTGGGGTGTTCTCTTATTTGAAAATAAAAATAAACAATGTACAGTTTGGCTCTATGGAAGTAAAAGGGGCGTCAAAAGTGCAATCAAAATATTAAGAGTAAAATGATTGTTACGTTGCCAGCTGCATGGCTAAGCAGAATTGCATTTGCATTGAAGCTTGCGGCAACTTCCATATCATTACAAGGGTGTCTGCTAACTCAAATATCGTCTTGTCCTTTCTAATCTTCTAAACTACGTTGATCTTACGTTCGATAAGTTAATTTCTGAGTGTTTTACTTCAACTTAGGAACAACTAAGAAGTCAAAAGCAGCGTCGAATGTGCATGGCTGCGTAACCGAGAAACGAACAACTCACTTTTATTACTTGATGACCCAATACGAACTTAAAATATCGATAATTTTTAGTTGATGTTATTAGATCGGCAAAGCAGCCGTTACCTTTTAGTTCTATGTTTAAAATGTTTAAATTGCTATTTTCCACGAAAACTTAAATTTTCTGACCGGTGTATAAGATTATAATGATTTTATGATATGTCACGGTCTATGCATAATTTTCTTTTATCAGACATACAAAAGTTGCAAATAAAAGTTATATGAAATGGCCCATGCCAATGTAACACCTGATGAAGTGTTAAGTAAAATTTTGAATGAAGTATCTGACGAAGAAAACGATGATATTGAAGACATAGCTTCTTTAGCTTCTGGTGACGAAATAGATGTTGTGCAATTAACATCTTTTAATTTTGATAATCCTGGCGATGTAAACGGAGCTGACCAAAACGTCACAGGTAATCAGGACAATGCAAGCAATACTGCTGGAACCACACAGCGACGTCAGCTTACCCGCGATAAATTAATTCATGATCTGGAAAGTGCTCTTGATGAACAAAATTACATCCCACTAAGTTTGCCAACTACTGAAAAAATTTTGACTAGTTATCTGGAAAACCCACAGCCTCCAAATAATTTGGAGGTACAAATAAAATGGTCAAATGTTTGTTCAAGCCACGGTCGTCAGACGCAGTTAAATATTATTAAAGATAAGACCGGTGTTTGAGAAGAAGTGAAAGACAAAAAATCTCTTTTGCAAGCTTGGATGTTTTTTTTCACAAAAACAATGCTGGACATAATAGTTATAGAAACTAATCGAAAAATAGAAGAGACAATGATGCAAATTCAGAGTATGCTTGCGGTAGATAGCAGCAGCAGATATGGATATATACGACTGACCAATCCTTCAGAAGTATTGGCACTGATTAGAACAATTTACATGCGAGGCTTACTAGGACAAGCGCATCAAAGCACTAACGCGATGTTCCACGAAATATTTGGCAATCCAGTTTTTGGTGCAGCTATGTCCAGGAACAGATTTAAATTTTTGATTGCTCACATATCGTTTGATGACCATACATCGCGTCTTACTTGTTGGCAGCATGATAGATTTGCAGCTTTTCGCGAAATTTTTGAAGAATTTAACAAAAACTGTGGGAAATTTCTAGTTCCTGATGATTATTTGTCGCTGGATGAAACTCTTTATCCAATGAGAATGCAAATCCGTTTCAAACAATTTAATCCGAGCAAACCAGCCAAGTATGGAATGCTGTATAAATCAATAAACGCTTGTCACTATCCATTTACCTTTTGAACTGCTGTGTATTCTGTTAAGCCAAAAGCAGAGCCGACATCTTACTACACTCCTGGGACGTCACAAACAGTAAAATACCTAATTCAAAATTAGGAATGCCACACAAATTTAGTGGCAAGAAACATATCATATGACAGATTGTATACTTCAATACCAATGGCGCAGTGGCTGCTTGACCGCGGAATAACTTCTGTTGGAACTTTACAATCAAATCGAAAAGGAATTCCAGCTGAAATTAAAGAAATCAAAAACCGAGAAACAAACTCATACGAGGTTTATTGGGAAAAGGATAACGGCATATCTAATCTGCACTCGTATGTAGTAAAAACAAAAAGTTCAGGAAAGCGAAATATTTTATTATTGTCAACGGTGCCATCGCTTCTGGCAACTACAAAAGATGACAACAAAGGCAAGCCCGCTATTTACAAACCATACGACTTTTCAAAAGGCGTAACAGACATTATTGATCAAAGAATTGGGTTCTACAGCTGTAAATCGAAATCAAAGCGCTGGACTATGAATGCATTTTCGTACGTTTTGGACACATGTTGAGTGAACGCCAGCATGATATATGCAATGAGCAATGGAACATAAAATCTGCAGCCTCGAAACATAAAATCTGTAGATTTCGGATTTGAACTAGCTATGTCTTTGATTTGTCCACATATAGAACAACGAAGTTTAATTGGCATAAATTCTTCTGTGGTTCGCAAAATTGAGATAGCACTGGGGAAAAAAATATCCTCCAAACATGTAAAAACTTCTAGTGGCTTTTTTCCTCATCAAAGTAAAAAACGAAGGCGATGCGATACATGTATCAATAAGATTAAAGGAGAAGGAGCAAAAAAAAAGAAAAACAAAATTTCTAAGCAATTGAGCCAGTGCCAAAAATAGGCAAAGCCTTTGTGTAATAAGTGTCTTATTCGCATTTGTGGTTCTTGCTTGCAAGACTAAACTGTTGTAAGACTTGCACTTAAGGATAAGATTGCACTGCCTTAGTTGTTTTTGAAACATACGAGCGTATTGCTGCTTTTGTCGATGATATATGTTTTGTTGATATTACCCGTAAATTTAAAGTAGTGTTCACGTATTTTCATATTGGACTATAAATTATAAGCAGAAAACAGCATGGTGTATGACTGCAATACACCAGCTAGTCCAGAAATAGCCTATTTTGTTTCACATTTGTAATATATTCTGTTAATTGCAAGTGATTTTTTAATTAATAGCTCTAAATTCACTAACGTTCACTAAATTCACTAATTTAAAGCACAAGTTAGGATGATAAAGTTCAAATTGATGCCGTTATAATTAATCCTGATTGAATATAAAAACTGTAAGGACCGTTTAAATATCATATGACACCTTCAGAGAGAAATAAAACTGCCGTATTAGTGTTATTATGGTGGGAGGGATAAAAGATAGGCTACATAGACCTATTGTTGCAGGACAAACTTGCTATTAAAAAGAATCAAAGTTTACAATCGTTTGATATAACAGGTTTTTGTAGCAAATCCAAAACTTAAGTTTGCTTGGGTACTTTTTTCGTGCAACTAGTCACATTTGCAGACTTGGACAACTGATTAATTCTAGCTAGCTAACTCGGTGAATTACAGCAAAAAGTCGCTAATTCTAATCTAATTTGAAAAAACTAAAAGTCTCTTATTTTAGTCTAATTTGAAACATCCTTAATTCCAATTCTAATTTAATTTCGAAAAAGTTCCTGACCGAAGAGTCGAATCTGAAAAATGACAAGACCTTTTTTTATTGGGAATCACCTGCATTTGCGAATAGTTTGGCCGAAAATCAAGATGGAAATTAGGTGATCTCCAAAAAGAAAAAAAGGTCTTCACAATAATTTGGTGGCAAAAATGAAAAAGTTTTAAGAATTTTTGCAAATACAAAGTGGTTTTGCGAAAATGTTCAAATGGCATCAAAATTCCCTTGGTAATGAAAATTTCAAACTAATTTCAGAAAAACAGGAAAGCTCTAATTCCAATTCTATTTCAATTTGTGGTAATCAGAAATGCTCTAATTTTATTCTACTTTAATTTGAGAAAAGCATTCATGCTCTAATTCCAAGTTTAATCTAATTTGAAAAGGCTAAAAAAAATTCTAATTGTCCAAGTCTGCCCACAAGGATGGAGAGACTTACAAAAACGTCGTATTGCGTCGCATAAGGGAGAGGAAAGAATAAACGAGTCATATGATTCGTGAGCATTCCTTAATTTGAATGAGATTTATGTCTTGATCAATAAAAATATTTATCCATGGTGAACAAGCATAGTTTGCATAATGAAAAGAGTAATAATTCCATAAAGTTAAGAAATTTTTGTCCTTCAAATGCTACTTCACACCCCGTTTCACATTTACTAACAATCAATTCAAATTACAAAAATCTATCTAGAGAGTTAGACACTTGGCATATGGCAAGCAGTCCAACAGAAGAAATGTTATACAAACATCACTGCTGGTAAATTCCTCATAAAAGGCAAAATGGCAAATTGATGATGAGTTGTTGAATTTTCTACCTGGTAGCTGACAATGATAAACTGCGCTTAGGCGATCGCAAAACCACAACGTCGAAAAGTAAACACTACGAAAAAAGAAAATTCGCCGGCCGTTTCTTTATTTTAAATTATCGTCGAAAATCTAAAATCTAATGCTGTGCATTTAATTTGCAATAACTTAAACGCTATTAATCTGATCATAACGAAAAGTATACAATTAGATTGAAAAATAAATTTTGCATCTATTTGAGCAAATACGGAATCTCTATTGTGAGCGGTTTAAAATTTATTATTTGCTGCCGAAGTGCTCAGGTCGAATCGACCCCCCTCAGGACATAGAAAACAAAAAAAGCCCGGCCTCAATAGGGTTAAATGTGTATAAGTTGGTCACTAAAGTGTAAATCTGTGGTATTTTCAAAAATTTTGAACTATTTCTCAAATATGACTAAATGGGCAAGGAGTGAGAAAATAGTTTTCTTGTCCAGGGGCTGCAAGCACGGATGAAGTGCTTTAAAAAGAAATGTGTAAAGCCGAGAGTAGAAACTTACATTTGCCAGTCTGGTTGGTGTAAAATAGTGTGGGAACGCTGTTCCAAAATCAAAGCACCTCTGGCTGCAAGATAAACTAAATCCACTGTTCTAGATACAAAAAAGTAGATCACACAACACCACATTTTAACCAATCTTTGTGTGCGTGCGATGTACAACGGTACAATAATGTTAAGTATTGTCAGAAAATTTGGTCGGTCAGTCTGCAATGAGGAAACAGTCTGTTTAACGACCGTATTTTGAAAGCAATGTGATGAACTAAGATGGAACTTTGATCTAAATGAGCTTCTGTTGATTTCCAGAGCTGGCTGTAATGAAAGAAAGCCTAATTTTCCAAAAAGTTTAGTTATTGCATGTACTATAATTTGCTGATGAGGAATGAACAATTAAAAATGCATCATGTAATAAATGAAAATAGACCAGGTTAGAACCGATTAAAACAGCACAAGGGCAACAACAACGACCAAATCTTTTTTCCGTCGGCCGCATGCAGACATTTTTATATATACTCAAGGGTACCATCTGCCTTGACCAAAAGAATAAGCTCGCTAATATAAAGCATTATTTTTGCCGTAAATTTAATGTAAAGACCCTTTTTTTGGAAGATCTACATTTTGAAGGTCTAACTTTACAAATTGTTGATCCAATTTTAAGCGCACACTTTATTGAAGGTCCAGATTTTGAGCAACAAAATTCAAAGGCAAAACAATTTCTGAGACAAACTAAGCGCCCAACTCACAAACAGGCTCGTTCCTTAGAAATAAGCACAATTCTATTTTCCACGATAGTGTTCCTGAAAATAAAAACAAAAAAATGCACAAAATGGTGGCCTTGGCAATACGTCTAAACACGACTTTGTTTAAACTGCAACGTTTTTTCAAATCATCTGGCTGGCCACAATAAAGGTTTTGTGGGACGCATGTTGTGCACGATTGATACATACAGGGGAGTAAGATTTTGTTTTTATGGAATTCTGACAGTTTTTGGCTCTAAACAAAGTTGAAGAATTTCGTTTGAGATCAACTTTTTGAAAGGGATTATTTTTCTCGTTTTCAAAAATTATAGGGTTGCCGAAGCATGCAGACTGGTGAGCAACCAGTCTTTAACGATAGAATGCCCGAGGTAGTCATTTTGACTACTTGCCCATTGTGAAATCATTATATTTCGTTTGTTATTGTTGGTACGGTAGTGCCCTGCTGCGATGTTTAATCATTTCGAGTACTTAGTCGGATAACGACATAAAACTTAACAATTCGTATCTTACAGGGCTGCATGGCTCACATTTTCCTCAATGCCCAAGGTGGTCATTTTAACTACCAGCTGGGTTCCCGTTGCTTAAACTGTGTCACTAGCAATAATAATGAAAAACAATATCTGCTTTTTTGTTGATTACCAGCTAAGTCCACATGTTGAAAACAATGTCACAAACAAAAACAATGAAGGAAAAAACGATTTTGCTCCTAGTGTCATTTTGCTTGAAATCAAGTTACAGATTACAGTTCTAGTTATGCCGCATCTAAGACTAGATCAAATTCTGGCAGTTTTGCGTAATATTGAGTAGGATGTGTCAGAGTATGATGACAGTGGATCTGAGTCGGATGCTTTATATAGGTTTGAGTTGAACTATGAAATAATGCTCACGTTTACAAGCATCACTTCTGTACTCGATTCGTCAGAGTGCACTCGTAAACGACCACAAATAGAAGAAGGTCAGGTTGAAGCAACATTGCCTAATCAGGAAAGTTATACTGCTGCAGCTTCCACTGATACCAGTCAAGCTGAATAGAAAAGCAATCCCAATGCTGAGCTGACGCCTAGCACTTTACAAATCATAGTCCCCCTTCAGATCAGTGGTGATGACGTAACTCAAAATTACGATACAGTTGGCTTACTGATAGATCCAGATGGAACAGAGCGGCATCAGTTTACTCCCCCGGTGAGCATTCTTCTGGAAGATTTTTCCAACAGAACATTTTGATAGAAAGTTCTGGCCCTTCGCCTCATACAAAACGGTGTGTGTGTGTGCGCTGGTAACCCTGCAAGTGCGTGGCGTCTTGTTATAAATAACTATACTGTCCATCATATCAGAAAATGCACAGTATCAGAAGCTCATCGACAAATGCAAAATCAGACTTTTGCTCTTACAGTCGAAGAATTGGAGAGTTTTATTGCTGTCATGTACGCGCGGAGAGTTACAGGAAAAAGTGCCTTACCATTGCAAGAGATTTGGACTGAAAAATTGGGTGTGCCATCGTTCAAAACAGCAATGGCTAGAAATCGCTTGTGCGAAATTCTCCGCTTTTTCGTTTTGATGTAAAATCCAGTTGTTTGCAAAGTTGCAGACCGACAAATTTGCTCTTTTCTAGGAAGTCTGAATCGATTTATTAGTAACTGCATTGCTTGCTATAAACCTGGAGCCTTCATCACAGTTGACGAGCAGCTCTTCACTTTGCAAAGCTAAGTGCCCATTCACCCAGTTCATGGCTTCAAAGCCAGACAAATATGGGCAAAAATATTGGTTAACTGCAGATAAGAACAGCAAGTACTTGGTAAATGGCTTTCTTTACCTTGGAAAATATGAAACGCGTCCCACAAACCAGAGATTTGATGATCACGTTGTTATGCAGATCATGTAACCCATCCTCAATAAAGGAAGAAACGTAACAACAGACAATTACTTTACTTCCGTGAAGTTAGCAACTCAACTAAAACAAAAGCGAACAAGTTTTCCGAAAATATTAAACAAAATCAGGAGGGAGGTACCTATATCACTGAGAAAGAAGAGCTTTACTCTGCCAAGGTCTATAAATCTGGTAGCATTACTCTGACAACGTACCAAGGAAAGGCGAACAAAAACGCATGCTCCTTTGGACAATGCACAAAGACAATGCAAAGAAAAATCCAGAGATAGTTTCCTGCTACAACAAAACTAAGTACGGAGTTGATGTAGTCAATCAGATGGCAAAGAAATACACAGTTCGAAGTGGTACGCTCAGGTGGCCAGTGCACTCTTTCTGCAACACCCTAGATTTGGCTCCAATAAATACCTGGATTCTCTCCAAAGAGCTTACAAAGAAAAACATTGCTCGGAGAGATTTTATCTGCAAACTAGCGGAGGAACTAGCTGAGCCATCAGTGCAAAATCGAAACCACATTCCAGCTCAAGGATCGCTCACCAGAGATGAAACACACCCGAAATAGTTCTGCCAAGCAAAAGTTTCCTCCAAGAGAAAGCGGTCTGTTGGTGTGTGTACTCAATGTAACAAATCTGTATGTGGAACTTGCATCGACAACATTCAACGTGTATGCAAGAAGTGTAATGATGCGACAGATTGAGCTTGACCGTTACTTTCAACGTTGTGTTGTGCGAATAAATAGATCACTATGATTAATTCTATTTATGAGATTAGACAATGTATATGCAACTAATGGAAGCGAATCGTAAAACAAAAGTACATAAATCTAGCGTAAAAATCTACTATAATATTGCTAACAGCAAAAGCACAACAAAACAAGTTAAGCGTAAGCGTTTTAACGATGACTTTCTATATTCTCACTAAAATAGAACTAGTAAAGTCGAAAACAGTGTAGAAAAACCATGTTTCAGTTTACAATAGCGAAGATAGTCAAAATGACTACCATTAGGCACCCTAGGTGGAAAAAATCTGGTCATAATGTTATTTTCAGGAAAAAGTTTGAGCTTAATCAATTATGTGGAAAAAGTTATCTTTTTTAAAGCAATGAGGGGAGCGACTTCAATTCCCTTAGTTTCCATATGCTTGCCCGCCTGCCTCCAACTCTGTATATGCTACCATTGCGCTTATGAAAATAGAACGATAAGCTTCCATTCCCTCAAATCTCTTCGTTTTATTCGGTGATGTTTAAAACTGGTTAAATTACTAATCACAAAATTGTTTAGCCTTCTGCATCTTATTCTAATTCCGAGGTCATTGTGTTTATAAAACACACTGTAGCCATTACTTATAATATTACCCCATTAGCAATCGTGCTCAACTTTCAACAACTTTATTCAAAGCTATTTAAATTCATATCGCACAAGAAAGCCCACATTTGTGTTATTGAAGCACCATTGACGCAAAACCATTAGTTTTCAGAGCTATCTTCAAATATCACTGTGGAGTCTCTTAAAAGCACTATTTCAATGAGGGTTGCCAAGTTATGCAAGTGTAAGAGAAGGGGATTCTCACGATCACAGTTCGCCATCGCGTGAGCCTTTCTATGCTTGAATAGGTCCCGTTTAACCTATTCTTCCTCCCAAACACGAGAAAGTCCCTACCTGTACTGCTACGTACTGTTATGCCAGCAAACACATTCGATTAAAGGAAGCTAAAGACGATTATAAAAAAGTATATAAAGGGAGATACCTTTTGGCAAAGACATTTAAACACAGAAACAGTTTGCTTCGGTAATAACATTACCAGGAAACGTTTGCCCCCTGTACGCTCAATTTTTATAAATATTTATTGACTGCTTTTTTAGACTTTAATGCAGTCTCTTCTGTAACATTTGTTGTTTGTCAATGATATCAAAAATGATTTTTTGCTTTTTTGAGAATTACGATTGCTGAGAAGAATATTACCATTGCTGAGAAGCAATCAGGACTGTGTTAAGAAGAAAAAGTAATTTTAGATAATTTCAAATCTACAATTTTATTTTGAAAATCCACTAAAAAAACTCTTGTTAAACATTCAAGCAATAGTTGTTTTTGAAGTTGTTTTTTGAGTTCAACAGGTTTCAGTAGTTTTGACCCTTTTTGATGATTGTGCGCATTGTGTGTCTGAATGTAACGACAATCTTGCTGTTTTTTTGTTTCAAGTTGTTGCAGTAGCTTTAGACATTGTAACCACAATTTCTTCATGATGAACAGGGTAATTCTTTTGTCTGTGGCTGTTTTCCTGAGTTGCCAATATTCTGTTGGACATGGAATTGACAATAATGTAGGCTCAGGCAATGAAGTAGAGATGTCTCCTAAAAAATTTAACCGCTTGTATCTCGACAAAGTGAAGCCTGCAATAAGTGAACAAACGGATTGTAATGATATTACGTTAACTTATTTGGCCGGCACACAACAAGTGTGTATTAGTCTTAACACTAGTCTATTTGTTTTCTGTACTTCAGATTAAACGCGTTTGTAATGCTTGGTATGAAGTCATAGACTATCATTGCTAGGTCAAAAAAGTTTTTGAAAAAGCACGATTTTCCAGGATTTATTTTCCTGTCACCTACAAACAGCATTTTGTTTCATTTTGTTCGTAACTTACAGACTATACGCAAGGGCGGTTTTTCCGAATATGTAAGGGTGGATGGCGCACACTCTGGAATACTGCTCGGCAACGCGGGAATATTATTCAATATTATTCACTACGCTGCTGCGTAGTAAGCAGTTGAATTAAATCTTCGACTGTCGTTGGTTTTGAACCTTCAACGTTTGAACTTTCCGCCATCCTCGTCGCCACTTTGTTGTATTTTTGAATATATATTTTGATGATAATTTTCCACACAAGGTTTCAGTTCAACTCACAACAATACATCTGAATTTAAGAACGTAGTAGAATAAAAATGCTCAGGCACCTGCTTAATATAAAGTGTAAATCTAATTGAAATTGCGTAATTTGGACCGGTTGTTTGCATTGCGCCAGAAGCATGAGCGCTTGTCAGCATGGCTTACGGGGTTTGCATAATTTGAAAAGGCAAGGCGTGCAAGGTGCAAAGCAGCGTTTCCAACATGAAACAATTACATACATAATATAACACAATAACCTGACTTTTTACTTATTAGTTTCAGCTTTGGTGCTATTCTTAGTAGAGAAAAATATCCACTTTTCTCCCTTCTCAAGTCATGTTTCGAAAACTTCTTGTTGTAAATCCTGTTTATCGTATTTCAAGGGAGATCATCCAAACTTTCAATCATGCGTGGTGTAAAAGAAAAAAATTTTTGGGCCCATTTAGAGCCATAAAAATTGCAAGATAGTCAGTTTCAACACCAAAGGATTTGCTTATGTCAAGGTAATTCCAGCACTTTTCAACCTAAAGAAGTCATCGTGCGTGTTCAATAAATACTCAGGCTGATAATTTAACAACCATCAATAACATGAATGGGCCTGATTATCTTCAAAAATGGTCCTTTTTATGGCAACGCTGTATCACCTAAAACAAATTTACAACAATGAACAGTAAAGATTTACCAGGAAGACTTACAAAGGAATGTAAATTGTGTTTATTGTTCAGGTGGTTCAGGGAGTGTTTCTAAGATTCTTTGCTCGTGTGCGGTGTGGCAGCAAAGCTGAGGTAAGCGTAACATAGCGGACCAATATTTCAAATAATCAAGTGGTTTAAATCACCGAGTCATAGCAACTTCGTTTGACTGATCAAGCGTTCAAACCTCACAGTACCTTCTTCGTTCTGCCCTTGGGAGATGCACTTCTCGATGTTTTCTTGTGCTCGATAGATTCTGACAACCAGTATATTTTATGAAAGTATCAATAAGCATTTCGAGCGGAATATCAAAAATTAGAGATTTCGAGACACGTGTGGAAAATTGTTTTGTAAACGTTTACAAAACAATTGCCCGGTCGAGCGTATAAAGGCTGGTTTCCATTACAGGTAAATAGTGTAAAAATTTTTTGTTTTTCCATTCAATTGTTTGCGCTGAGAGTTTTGGCCCATAAAATCACTTCAAATAGACAAACAAAAAATATTTACGCTACGCCGGGAGGTTGCGTTTAATGCAGGGGTTCTTAAACTGGGGGGCGCAAAAGATTGGCAAGGGGGGCGTAAATGATCTTGTCATTGTGTTTATAAAGAGAACATAGAAGAAAATTACGATTCCCAGACAGATATTGTAAGCCGCCTTCTCTGTTTGCATTATAAACTTTCTCAAAGCGTGTTTAATTCGATCTTTCTGTCACAGTGTGGTCAACCGGTAATTGCTACTATTTTTCTTCAGTTTGACCATGCGGGTTACGAGATATCATAAAAGCCACAAAATATCTTATGACGTCTCATCAACGGAACAACAGCTAATTTTGTTTTTATTGTGATGTATAATGCGTCACTTAGAAAATCGTTAACTTGCAGGTAGTCAAAATGAATGAAAGACTTAGTTGTTTAGTTTTACCAGTTGTTTTAGCCTTATTCCAGGTCAGTTTTCAGTTGATGGATTTGGTTGTTAGAGGGATAGTATATAGGCTACCGGTTTTATTGAATTGCATATCATTGAGGAGCTTGATTTCTGCCACCCTTTCTTTTTCATTTGTTGGATTACCGTTGGGAGTAGCCTAGAGCTCGATCGCCTAAAATGGCCAGATCACCATACATTTTAGGATTTGGTACGCCTTACCAATTTTTAATTTTTGCTTGCTAGTTAGTAAAACGAAAAACATATTACATTTAATGAAATGATTAAAGTATGCGGTTAAGTTAAAATTTCCTACTTTTCAGTTTAAGTTAGACCCGACGTAAACGACAGTATAAACAGGTTGCTGAGTTTTTAAAAAGTATGCATGTTTTTATATACGTTAAAAATAATACACAGGTTTTAAAAGCGAATTTAATGTTTGCACAACATTTTTATTCATAGATATACCATATATTTAAACCTGGACTATTGCCATAACATGAGTGTAAAAAAAAGAAAGTATAGCGAAGACTATCTGCAGTATGGTTTTACATACACGAAGGTAAAGGATCAAGTTGTACCGCAATGCGTCATGTGTTTTCAAATTTTAAGCAACGATGCTCTACGACCGACTCGCCTGCAACGTCATCTTCAAACAAAACATTCTTGTCATCAAAATAAACCATGAGCTTTTTTTCAAAGCAAGAAAGATTCATTTAAAAAAATGAAGATTGCAAGTAAGGAAACCTTTTGCCAGTCACCATCGGCTGAAATAGTAGAAGCATCTTTCGAAATTGCACATATGATTGCCCGAGCCAAGAAACCTCATAATATTGGCGAAACATTGATAAAACCGGGCATGACAAAAGCAGCTAGCCTGGTATTGGGAGTGGCTAGTAGCAATAAACTTGCAAAAATTTCGCTATCCGATTCTACCATAAAAACATGCATTGATGAGCTTGCAAATGATATAGAATTTCAGGTTCTTAAAAATTGAAAGCATCGCCTTATTTTGCAATTCAGTGCGACGAAACAACTGATGTCGCCAAGTTATCTCAGTTGCTTGTTTACGTTCGTTATGTGGGATCCACTTCCATTGAAGAAGAAATGCTGTTTTGTAGACCACTAGAAACTCCAGCTAAAGCAGAAGATGTGTATCATGTTGTTACCTCATTCTTTGATGACAAAGGGCTTCAATGGGAAAAACTCGTTGGGATGGTGCCCCAACAATGCTTGGTTCTCAAAGCGGATTTATTGCAAGGATAAAGCAGAAAAGTCCGAATGCTGTTGGCTCACTGTGTAATCCACAGTGAAGCCCTTGCTTCCAAAACTCTGACCGCTGCAATGAAGGATAAACTTGCAATAGCAATTAGAGTTGTCAATTTCATCAAAGCAAGTGCTACCAACACAAGATTATTTAACTACGTGTGCAAAGAAATGGATTCTACTTACGAAACTTTGTTGTTTCATAAGTCCGTTCGTTGGCTGTCAAAGGGCAATATGTTGGCTCGTGTTTATGACATGAAAGAGGAAGTAAAGCGATTTCTTGAATCTCATGGGAAACAAGATCTCCTGTTGTCATTTACGTCAGAAGAATTTCAACTGACATTGGCATACCTTGTGGACATTTTTGGATCCCTCAATCATCTGAATCTGCTTTTGCAAGGCAAGAATTCTAACCGCATGAATAACTACGATGCAATACGTGCATTTATAGCAAAGCTGAGCCTGCGGCAGCGCCGAGTTCAGAAAGGAAACGCAGCGTCTTTTCCCAACTTTGACGCAGGCCTGGAGGAAAAAAGCATAAATCTTGAAGGTCAGCTTAAGTCGGAAATTAAATCTCATCTCCAACAGTTGAAACAAGAATTTGAGTGTTACTTTCCAGATTTGAATGACACAAAACTTCCGATTTGGAAGATGACAAGGAACCACTTTAGAATTAACGAAGACATTCTTCCTGATAACTTGCCAGAAGAATTTTTAGAAATGAAATGCAACTGCACTGCCAAAGATGACTTCGAAGTTATGTCTCTCAACGAGTTTTGGGCAAAATACTTAAACATTTATAAGAATGTTGGTAGTGCAGCTCTACAATCTCTACTTCCTTTTTCGTCCACTTATCTGTGTGAAAGTGGATTTTCCACTCTGGTCAATCTGAAAACAAAATGTCGAAGCAAACTAGATTGCGAAGCCGATATGCGATGTGCTCTGTCTTCTACAAAACCGCGCATAAAGCTTTTGATATCTAACAAACAGCTACATCCTTCTCATTGACAAAGTAATGTGTAAATAAATAACTCTTCAAGACTTAATTTTTATTTGCTCAGTATTAGGTGAGGCGTGAGTTATGAGGATTAGTTTCAAGGGGGCGTGACTTTAAAAGTTTAAGAACTCCTGGTTTAATGGAAACCAGCCTTAAGGTGTGCTGCCCTGCATAAACCAAGACGCAACGTTGTCTAACCACTGTCCTGCCAGACAGTTAAATAAAGAGGCAACAAACAAATCAATCATGTTCATCGCTCAAGCAATAGCGTGTTGAAGCATTTTAGTTATTTTTGCTTTAAAAATTCAAAAATTTGAAGAGAAAAATTTAGGATATTATTCATTAGTTTCCAGCGTGTAAACTTGTCACCAAAGATCATGCATACGTGTCTTTCCGATCCACAAAAGAACATAGGATGAAATTTTAGTTCTGTGCAATTTTGGTGGATCAAGAAAAGTCTTGATAAAGAGATGCCCTTTAGCACCAGTATGACTTCAATAATCGATATCTTTTCAACTTATTATAATGTAGCACTTCCTGAAAGATTTTTTTCCGCATTTGGAGATTGAAAAATTGACACAAAAATTAATTCTTATCGGACTCAAATGATTTGTTACAGAAGGCATGCGTGTACAACGTTTGGCTCAGAGAATGGATTAATTCGATTGAAGTCACGGGCCATATGTGCTATAAAGCAAAGTTTTAATAACTGGTATGTATTCTTGAATAACTATGGTACACAAGCAACCTTGCTGATGATCACTATCCTGAGATATATCTTCCATTTATTCACTATCCAAGTTATCGATTAGGATATAGTTGCTTGGTGAGCTGCCTATTGTACATGAGATGTGCCCGTGCAATTATTTTTGAATGAGGTTCACGGAAAGAGCGAATATGATGTCTTGTTTTAGAAAGTTGCTTGATGCACTTTTATCTCACTTGACTAAATGCAAATAAACCTTTTCATCTTGCGGGCTATCTTATTGGCCTTCGTCCGATCTGCTCATAACAACGCCGAGCATAATTCTTAATTACGACTTCAGGTCGCAAATGTATCGTGTTGTATGATACGCTTAAAGATGTCAAATTAAAGTCTTATCTTCTTTCATCAAAAATTACAAAGCTGATTGGCGTACTTTGGCGGCCAAGACCAATAAGGCTGTGTTTCCGGATGGACCGTCGTAAAACAGATCTTTTTCAGTTACTTTTTCAATTACGGGGTTCGCGGGAGCGCTAACCGAAGAAGCTCCCTATAAAGCTAACGACCTCAAACTACGTGCATTGTCTCAGTTCGTTCAATTTCCAGCCATGACTTGGCCAAGTCGGTTTTAGGAGGGGAGCGGCCTTTCTATACTTGATGTAGCAAAAAACTTTTCGAGTGGGTTTTTCGTCACGGCATTCTACTACAATGGTCAAACCAACACATCTGAGACTTCTCATCACAAAAAAGAAACGGCCCTTTATTATAAAGGTTTCCAGCATTTCACCTATGCTACGCAAAAGTGTTAAAGAGACCTGGCATCAAGACCAATCTTAAAATATAATAAAGTCTTTTTTTGCGGGGCGGGAGAGACATTTTGTAGATTTTTGCTTTCGAGATCAACCTAAAATACAGGTATTTCATGAGGCCAAACAGTTTAAATTTTTGGAATTTTTTAACAAATTGCCTTTTTTTAAGATTGTTTTGTGCTTTTGTTGGAATTTTGAAAACTTCAAATTGGCAACTCTGTTCGTGATACAATGTCAATATTTCTTAAAAATCCATTGCCTCATCTTTGCTCAAGATCGCACCCTAACTGTCTTCTTACGAAATTCCTGGGTTTATTTCTCACGATAGCTGCTGCTGCTGGTCGGTTCGACCCTCATTTAAGTCAGCATTTGTCGACACTGCCATATGGAGGTGACGTATTGACTCCTTTTAGTCGATATCAACATTATGTTCAAGGATTGATCTTGGTTTTTCATGCCAAGATCTTCACCCTTTTTTCACAGTATAGATGATTATTTAAAAGTGGCAGTTGAAACTTTTATAATTGCAGCACTACCAGTGATGATCTTCCATTTACTAAAGATTTATGTTTTAGATCACCAACTTAATACTTCAAGCAACATTTCGGAATATGGAAACTCCTTTTTATTCGTTGTTAGTTTCAAAATAATCAAGCTTTTTATGGAATCCCAAATAATTTTCATAAGCTTTGCTTTATTCTATTTCTCCCTTGTGTCTTTAAATAGCATGTTCTAATGACGTCTTTGTGACGACGATGTGATTGATTAGGTAGAAAACGTCAAAGAAAACTAAGATGTGGTAATAACAAAAGCGTAATAAATGTAAAAGAAAATTTAATCGGATACAGAAGCTATTGATGACAGAAATGATGTCGCTGATGACAAGAATGACGTCACTGATGACGAGAACAAAAATAATTTTAAAATGTAACATGCTGAGGATTTGCGACTTAAAATCACCAAACCTTTCATTCTGAGTGTCGCATTCCACTCTTGTGTCAAAAAAGTGATCCATCCTTTTATAAGTCCGTGCTTAGTTATTGGTTTCTAAGGATATGATGGAAAAGTGTGAGGATTTTTATGCTACGCTCTGCACAAAATACGTCACATCTTTCTAAATTGTGCAATCAAAGTTTTTTAAAAATGTCATTTATATTTGTTTAAATTTCATGTGATAAATTTAGTTTAATAAAATCATCTTCAGCTGTTAAGTGATGTTTGATGGAATCAGTAGTAGTGTTACGGAAATTAGACAAAGCCAACTTTTTCAAGATGAGATCCCACAACAGGTGAAAGAACAACCCTTCCCAAGTAGCAAAAGTGCTTCCATTGTAAGATTTGAACGCACGACCCAGAGGTGTAGGACCCCCGGCGTAAATCAGTGAGTTATAGGAGTCCACATTTAATTTGACAACCACCATCAAACACTGTTCTGAAGCTCAAACGAATTATGTTTTATTGTGAGGTCCAAGGTACCTAAATGCTTGCTGGAAGAGGAAGAGAATCATGTTCTGGCTTCGCTAGGGGTGCGGTTATAGCTTTTGAAGGAAAAATAAAAATAAACTGCAAGGCAATGTGTAATGGATTTTCAACATACAAAAATAAACAGCTGGAAAGTTCCAAGGTGCTGCTTTTGCGCTGTATATGCATATTCAGGCTTTATTTAGGTACTCATATCGGTGTTTGATTTATTTATTCGGCCAACATTCGGTATTTTTTGAATTGTTTCCGACGTAATTCAAAAATGTTGTGGGGCAGAATACGGATTTCAATCCGGTTCCTGAGAAACACATTTGTTTGTAAACTCTCCATTTTCGATAAGTGGCACAACCACTAAATCCTCATATAAGTGTCAATCTAGCTGTAGACCTAATGACGTGGGCACATAATTTTGAGCGCAAACGGCAACTTAAACGCGTTTACTCAACATGCAACGCTCTTCTATTTTAAAGCATTCGGCCTTACAATACTGACAAAGCCATCTAAACGGAGTCGCTTAAGGGCCAGGGAGCTGCAATTCCATCTGAATTTGCAGTTATTCAATTAAGAATTAGAATAATTACATTTTTTAGTAGTTTATAAATTGTAGCTCGGCAAAAAACGATGAGTTTTTTGGAGGGACATGGAGTTATGTGGAACTAACTTATAGGAGCTTGTTTTACGACAACATACAATACACTGTTTTAACGAGTTCGTTGTACAGAGACCCTTGATCAACAAAGAGGTAAGTAGATGAAAGGCGCGCTTTTCCTTTCTTTACCCTGTTGTTATCTGACTTTTCTTATAGGAAACCTTTTAATAAATTTTATTGACGATACAGAAACTGAGGATGGAAATTATGAACGTGATAAGCAGATATAAAAAAAAACAGATGGATCGGCGTAGAGTGACGAGGCAACGGCATCGGCGTCGCTGGCGTTGGTTTCAAACTATTTTAATCCCAAGTGTTTCTTCTTTACCACAGCTTCTGCGCGGTGACGATCAACAAAAGGAGAGCAAATTATCTAACTTGATCTACGTTGTTTCTTACAAGCTTCTTTTGAGATAGTTTTCGACTTTCGACTCGAAACCTGCAGGCTTACAAAAACAAAGTATATGTTCATTCCTGCTGCGTATCTACTTGAGAATGGTGCAAAGTGTGACAAGAATGCACTTACTGTTGCGTCGCTTGAGGGTCAATCTTGCCAAATTTCACGACTAATCACCGATAATCAACAATACTGCCAGCGCAAATAATGTTTCAACGACACACCCCAGCTTTAACTCACGCACAGGCAATGCAAAAACTACAAATTTACAGTATTAAATATTGCCAATATTGTAACAATATTTACACTCCCCCCACATATACGACCAAAGGAAGATATTTCCTACAAAATATTGTACAACAGTGACAATACATAAGGCTTTAAATTAATAATAACCTTAAAACAACATACAATAAACATACACAAACGTATCAACAACATAAACATATATTTACAAACGTAACACAGCAATGAAATTGTGAAATGAATGGTAACCAAGATAGAATATCATTTTTACTTATGGCCGGGACGACGACACACATTTTTGAAACGGGTTGTTTTACTTTACTACCGTGCATTTTTCGATTATCGAGCGCACAAAACCTTTGGCATCCGGTAACGTTTTCAAATTACGCCCCAAAAGTCATCTACTTCAAGGTGTATTTTTATCAACAAGAATCACAATGTTGTTCACCATAACGTTACGTTTTGCTTCATACCATTTTTGACGATACTTTATATTAGGTAAATAATACTCTTTTGATCATCGTCTCTAAAAGAGGTTGGCAAAACGCAGAGCATGGCGCCACTTAAGAACAATTAAAAAATCGGTATTCACAGTAAACAGTGGAAGGCATTCCGGACGCCGGGAACAGCTGTAGTACATCGCTAGGTGTAAGTGGTCTACTTACGAGTACCTCTTTGTTGATCAGCTTCACGATAATCTATCTCGGGTTCGGAGACTACCCAAGGGTCTCTGTACGACAAACTCGTTCCGACTGTAATACAATTAACAACCAGATATGCCATTTATTTCAAATTATGCATAAACAGAGCAAGTTTTTACATTGTGATGGCCGTCTTTTGGTTCTAAATAATATTCAATGCTTTTGTTACTGCCGTTTCAGTTTAGCTTATAAATCAAACAATGGGGATTATGACTTTGTACTTTCAGTCTATAAAGACTGCTGGAAGCAATTATTATGATGCCACAAGACGAATTTGATTAAATCCACGAAAAGACTTAAAGACCTAGTTTTTTCATTTAAGTTCATGCTCTGCTTGCATATTTTAGCCAAACTGGGCCACAACGACGGGTAGACTGCTATGCTTCATTATCTGTTTGCCAAATAAAGTTGGAGGATCCCATTTAGTGCCTTTTTCAAAGGCACAGCAAGCTAACTTATCGGCTTTTTCTCCAAACTATACTATTTATGTTAAGCGCCAAGCAGGATTATGTAGGTATTATACTTTAATGTAATTTAATGTGATTCGAAAAAGGGATTGAATCGAGGTTTACTGCCTATGAAGCAGATGCACTTTAATCAATCGCTTTGTTGTATTTGTTGTAACTATTTTTTTCATTGCAGTGAGTTAATTCTTTGCTGTTATGATTTCAAAAAGTTTAGATCGAGTAGACTGTGAATAATTGTCTTTCAAGGAAGTTCAACAAATACATTTCTGGTGCAAAAAAAAACAACGTTAAGATGTGCTTTATAAATACTAGTTATTAGTGGCGTAGCTAGAAAGTGAGACTCTTCTATAAGTCAAACTTTATCGGGTTTTGATAATTTTCAGATCTTAAATTGAGGGTGCATGGGGTTTTAGGGCCTGCATATTGCTGTTGTTGCAGTGGATGGTTACTACGCCTCAGATACATAAGCGAAAAAGATAAAATCCTTATGTCATTTGCACATAAATAAAAGTGGCTAAAAAAGTCTCATTACTTTTTAAACAAACCATGTACCCGCAATGACTCAGTAGGTTTTTTGTGCGCAAATTTGTGCTTCTGCGAATCAAACCTCGTACGAAATGGATGCCTTTTTTAGAGGTATCGATGCTTGTGTGACGGTAACTCTAGCCTCAAAATAACATTGCTTTAAATTTGACGTTATCTCAAACTATGCGCGTCTAGTAACTACTGTTGACTTAAATGCAGTCATCTCATTTCTTGAGAATTACGGCAATATTGTACATAATGCTCTAAAAGATCTTGTTAATGGTACAGAATTTTTATATAGTTTTGAAAAAAGCTGTTTGAGCCATAAGCTTTTCGTGCCGCTCTCGTCAGTGGTGGTATCGCGTCAAATAGGAAGATCTAGAGTGAATAAGTGTTTATGTGAGTAATGTAGACGTTAGGCTATCAAGACAAGCCAATAATAGCCCTAGTATTGTTTAGCGCGCCAAGAAAAGATTTCGCAATAGAGAAATGCTAAAGAAAACGCAGTAAAAGGCCAAATAAGAACGCCGCGATTATCGAAAGAGTTTGAGAGTGTAAACAATTTTTTCTGTCTGCATAACGCCGGCCGTCGGATCTTGATACAAGCAGTCTCTAAAAGATTAAGATGGAAAGAGCTGCATGCTGCAGTGAGGATTGAAAACTGCTTATTATCATAGTTTAATGCACATTGATCATTATCAAAAAGATGCTGACCAATGGCAGGGTCACAATCCAGTTTGATTTCGGTTCGTTTGCACGATCTGTGTGGTTGAGATCGGCGTGGACGAGTCAATTGCTGTCTTTACCATTGTGAAAAATGTTGCTTGATGCAATCCTGTAGTCGTTGAGATGTTAGCCCTACGTACCGACTATCACAGTGGCACTTGTATTCATATATGACAAAACTTTTCGCAGTGGTAGGTAGAACATCCTTGCGGGCCACAGGCAGCATGCGCTTAGACGTAAAGACCAAGCGGGTGCTGACGGAACCATAGCAGGTTTCCACGGTGGTTTTGACTTCTTTATCTAAGTTTGTGGATGGCTTACCTATCCCTGCCTTGCTCGGGGTGTACAACTATACTATTGTTGTCTGTACCTGTGACTGCTGCTATCCCAGTCACACGGTTTGGGGAAAGGTCCTAGAGCACAGCACAAACTCATTCGCGGTATCAAAAGGCACTTTTGATGATGGAATCAAATTTAATTCAAGCGCCAAAAATTCGATCGATCATGTAGGAATGGCAACGATACTGCGACAGATTTTGTAGAATAATTAAACAATTATAAGCAAATAGCTAAGCCTCACACTTAATTTGGATGCAAATTATAAAAGAATAGAATGATTAAAGTAGCGAATAGAGATGGCATTAGCAGTACGATGATAAATAATAATTAAATAATTATGAGAGAGAATTATAGAGAAGCACTTACGTAATACACAGCTAAGCTTATGGCCTTTTAACTAAGATTTAGCAAGATTTACCGCAATAGATGTATGGTATTATACTGATGCTTTTATTGTTTTGATTTCATCACAAATTAATTGACAAGAAGTACTTGATAAGGTAACAATAAGCGCTTGTTGTTAACAATAAATTTGGTAGCTTATAATATATACACTTACTGACTGTATGCGACTTCCCGAAACGATTCAGACTTTGATAGCAGAAATTCACACTTCGACCATATTTGATTTTGAGAAAAATGCTAAAACGACTGAGGTGCCGCAGTTTTATAGTGCTGCAATTCTACGAGATTCTCACGCAAGCACGTGGGAGTAGGCAATAAAAACTTCATGGAAAATGCTATCCTAGACATTGTTTCTTGGAATTACTAGAAGCACAAATATACAAATATAAATGTAGGTCTCCAGCAGCTACATGTGGTTGATGTAGAAAGAGGCCTTGCTTTTTTACAAGGGCGAGAATCAGTTTTAATAAAAATTCTCATGAAAGGAATTTGTCGGTAACAGCAACTATACTCGCTTAGAAGTTGCCATTTCCGGGTCACCTGCCTTCTACATAAAGGCGGGGCGTCCCGTTAAGTGCCTTGCCCAAGGACACAACAAGCGAACTTGCCGGCTTGTTCTCCACAACCTCTCATAAATGCTGAGCGCCTAGCAGAGCAGCTATAGATACCATTTTTTAAAGTCTTTTGGTATGACTCAACAAGGGGAATGAAGCGGACGCTCTAACCACTACACCATCGCGTCGGTCTAAACTACTCCCAGGCTTGCAGCAACAAAACACTACTTCAATTCTTGCATCCTCACAAATATTGATTTTACGAACGCTACGTTTATTTAATTTAGGGAAAACCGCATTCTACTTCGCAAAAGTTATGGTGTTTTAGGCTGTATCAGATTTCTGACCAACAGCAGCATGGACTTTTGGAAATTTTTAGTGGCAGCACCGTATGGTAAGTGCGAAATGGTAACTAATTTTCAAAATGGTAATCTGTTACGGAGTTAAGCTACTGGCGGAAAAGACTGTACCAGTACAGTAAATATTATTTTAGCATAGAAAAGCCACATGAGAAAAATAGGCCTAGGAAAGAACTAGTAACAGAAAAAAGCAACAACTTAGGTTGAAGGTGGTACCGACTAGTGGTTTTAAAATTACGGTACGTTGCCAGGAAAAGTTTTTCTGTTGAGGTGGTTTGTTAGGCTTAGTGCAAATAACAATGACGGCTGAGTGTAAAGCACAGTTCGATTACTGCCTAAACTATGCTTATGTAATAAATCAACGGCTTCACTGTCTTAACATATTGGGTTGCTGTTGAGGCTTTGAGTGGTGATCATTGGACTTGAAATATTTTGTTTTGCTCACAAGTTTAATTCATTGCGTTATTTCTTTAGCTCACATTTAGCTTTGGGCCATGCTGCAATTCTTTTCTGAAATTTTGAACGTGTATTTCTTGTCTTCTGATTAGTAGAATGTAGCAGTGCTATGGCTAACGTGCATTTAATAAGTTGTGAGCTTCACAGCATGTTTGCTCTACAGGGTGGGCCAATAAAATGTTACCACTTTTCAATCATACCCAAGTTTTCAAATGTGAATTTATTCAAAATTTTTATTCAAAGATTTGTGATAAGAAACATTAAACCAACATTTAATATCAATGAATTTGTAAAATCTGAACTCTGTAGGGAAAGAAATAAAGATCTGTGTTCAGTAGGCTATGCGTCTGAGAGTGGTCCTTGAGAGGGCAGTCTCCCTCTGACAAACATCTGGTCGATTTTCTTGGTGATTCCTCCAGACGCTGTCTCACGATCTCTGTGTTAATGGCTGTTCTCGCAGACCTTGGCCTACCACTATGTCCTTTATTCGCTTTGGTCGCATATCCTGTTTTCCTGAATTTTCGAAGAAGATGTCTGATTGTGAGTATACATGGAGGATTTCTTTCCGGAACGTCAATGACGAATCGTCACTGAGTCTGGGTTACCAATTTTAATTCAAAATATGCTTCCACGATCTTTACTCTCTCCTTCACAGTATATTGTTTTCGATCCATTGGTGTGAGAATTCAATGTTTTGTTGTTAGTATTTTTGAGAATAAAAAACATCTATTTTGGAAATAGCAAGGATTCAAAAAGTGGTAACATTTTATTGGCCCACCCTGTATATAAGTGATTTCTTGAAAAATCAATCTTTGCAGTTGTATCAAATTTTTACATGTTCAGCTTGGTAATGTTTTTTTACATGAAATTTGGTGTCTTACTTAGGCAGTTTTGCTGCATTTATTCGAAGTGGTAGACCATTTAATTTGGAAGTACATAGGACTATGCAGCTATATTGCTATATTGGTCCAATACGTAAAATAATTTTATTTGCTTAGATGTGCATTGATAAACAGTCATGTAGCCATTGCTAAGGCAATTTAAGCCATTCTTGCTACAAGATTAATTTGTACAGTTAAGAAAAAGCTGTAACTGTGTATCAAGAAAGGCGCTGTCAGTCTAAACAGGCATAGTAGGCATAGTACAAACATAGTTGGGATAGTACAAACATAGTAGGAACAGTAGAGGCATAGCAGGCATAGTATACATAGTATAGGAAAGGCAGTGGCTATTTTGCCGTCGACGGCAATTTACCCTCAGAGACTATTTTGCCGTGAGTTGTTTGTGATTGGTCAATCTTAATGACGTACTAAACATGTGACTTTTGGTCGTCTCTGATTGGTCAATTTTAAAAACAAAAAAAAAATTTTGCACCCCCAGGTCTTTATCCCCCACCCTGCACACTCCCTTGCAGTGTACACTGCCCCGTACATTTACATACCGGGCCTGCCCCTTCAGTGTACACTGCCTTTCTTTTCAAGCCCTGGCCAGCTGAGATTCGAACCCGATACCTTGGTATCTCAAGACCAGCGCTCTATCCACTACACCACAGAGTCACTGTTGCGATAATAGCAAATTTGGCTATATAAGCACACGTGAATGATCACGGCAAAATAGATTCCAAGGGCAAATTGCCGTCGACGGCAAAATAGCCACTGCCTATAGGAAATGTAGACACAGTATAGACAGTACAGGCATAGTAGACATAGCACAGGCATAGTAGACATTGTACAGCATAGTAGACATAGTTCCAGAATAGTAGGCATAGTACAGGCATAGTAGGCATATTACAGACATATTTCAGGCTTAATACAGGCTTAGTAGACATAGTACAGGCATAGTAGACATAGTACAAGCATATTTGGAAAAGTACAGGCATAGTTAGCATGGTACAGGCATAATAGGCATAGTACAGACATAGTCGGCATAGTAGACATACTACACAGGCATAGTACTGTAGTTGGCTTAGTACAGGAATAGTAGGTATAGTACTAGCATTAGTACAGGTATAGTAGGCTTAGTACAGGCACAGTACGCTTAGTACAGGCATAGTAGACATAGTACAGGCATAGTTCAATATGACAAGAGAAATAATTAACTAGCTCAAATACCAACGGCAGTTGATTGCTACAACCTTTTTGGTTTTTGTTATGGTCTCCATAAAAAATTATACTCAAATTTACGTACAATTTAGCAAAACAACAACTTTAATTTTTCAAAAAATACATTACAGCTATTAATGTGAAATTTCATTGAACTCACCAATGCGATGGCATAGTGGTTAGAGCATCCACTCTGCAGTCGGTAGACCTGGGGTTTTAATCCCCTTGCTAAGTCATTCGAAAAGATTAAAAAAAATGGTATCCAAAGCTTCCCGGTTGGAGCTCAGCATTTAGGGGAGGTTATGAAGAACAAGCTGGCAAGTTCGCTTGTTGTGTCCTTGGGCAAGGCACTTGACAGGACGGTCCCACCTTTTATGTTGAAGACAGGTGGCCCAGACACCTTGAAAATAGAAACTCGCAAGCGAGTGCCGACACCCTGTCCAAAATATAGCAATACAATTGGCTTTCTCCAGAAAGAAGGATAAATATGGCCAATTAAAAAAATGCTTAATCCAAACTCATAAAATTGAAAAATAATTATTTTTTATAATTGCTATGCCTACTATGCCTGTACTATACCTACTATGTCTGTACTGTGACTACTATGTTTGTACTATGCCTAATTGTAACCACCCAGGTGCTGTAGCCAAAAAAACAAAATCATGTGATAAACCAATGGGCAATAAGATAACAGAATTGGTCCTAGTAGATAGCAGCTTACATCGTATTAATGTGCACGATGTCTTGCGATGTCAACCAAGTTTAACCCAAAATCTTACTTTAGTCCTAGTGTTAATCTAGCATATTGTGGATATTGTGGGCATTGCAATCATTGCAGAGATGTTATCATTAAAATTACCAAAAAAAACTGTCGTTTTTTCAGAGCTGACGAGTTATCTGTACGCTAGCATTTAAATATGTTAATTTGTCATTTTTTATACATTTTGATCTGTCTAGCTAATGTAGTTGCCAGTGAAACTATAGAAGCAAAGAGGATTGAATTGTATCCTGACCTCTTTCGTCTTAAAATTATTGATTTTGTTGAAGGTTCTTTGAAAAATAGAGCTATTCAAGTAAGAAATAGCTAGCAGTGTTTTTTTTTCAATATTAGCGCTGTTATTCAGTATTGCTTAGCTCAAACTAATGTTATTGGCATGGATGGCAGTGTTGTGGTATGATTGAATGATATGGCCTTTCAATACAATCATACCACTATTGGCAACTTTTTTGTACTAGTTCTGATGGTACTTTTCAAAAATTGTTTTGATACAGCAATGCATTTTTGTGTTTTTTTAACTCAGAAACGAAGGATTTGAAAAGGCTAAAACGCTATAACTTTGACTTCATAATTTTTGAACATTTTTAAAATTTAACTCACTAATTTCATCTCGCTCTGCTGTAGAAGACTATTTTTTCATAAAAAAGAACATTTTAAAACCCAAGGAAGCAGAACTCAGTCATATCTTTTGAAATTCTTGTCACTTTAAAAAGTAATTATGGTGCAGTAATGCGGCGGCCATTTTGCTGTCTAGACAAGGATTTAATTTCCTTGTTGAGTTGCAGTGATGATGTTAAAAGCACTATTCACAAGTTTGCTGCTTGACATTCAGCATGAAAGAGAGAGTGTAGTACTAGCCATAAAAGGAAGGTCCAGGGGGAACTTACGGATCTAGTATTTTGTGATAGCCTGAAGTTACTACACGGTGGCCCAGGTTTGCAGATGTGTCCACTCCTAATGAATAGATGCCAAAAGCCGATTTTTAAAAAAAGGTCACTACAATTTGAACAACTAGAAAAAAATATTAATTTCATAAAAAAATTGCTCAAAATGAGGCTGCACTTCAAAAATTCACTTTCAAAAGTTGATCTTTAAAAATTGGTCTTCAAATAGATTGATAGGTCAATTTTAAGAGGTTTATTTTCAAACAGCAAGGGCAATATGCCTCCCAACTGTGGTAACAGGCTTGGTCAGCTTTACAATGCTCTTGCAGTGAGGAGAAAAATCCAGCAAGTAGTTTGTTTTATTCTAAGCGAGATGCTGAACACAATATCCTAATTTTTATGTGGCTGACAAGTGGTGGGATAAGATAGTTTAACTGTGTTGGTGATGCACTCTGACAAAAGGCTTGTAAACAAAGCATGAGCTCATTAGCATAAATAACGTAAGTTCACTATTACCAAGGAGAAATTCAAAATTTATCTACTGCTTTTCCAGCAAAATCTTTAACTTTACACTTTTTATGATGCCAATATACTGACATATTTTAGGTTCATCATTCTGGTTTCCGGCGTTATACTCCATATCACTATCATGTGATACACATGCACTGAGCATAAAGAAATAGACATCGTGAAACAAATCTTAGGGAATATTTAGTGTAACTTAAAATGATGCTCGTTGAAAAAATGTCAACCCCTTTTTTATGGCACACGTCCATTAGGATTTTTTGCAAACCTTTTCATTGCCTAGAAATATATTTTGCTGCCATAGCCAATAGTCATGTAATACTGGTCGAGTTATTTTTTTTGGCATGCAAGTAAATAGTTGACTAAGTATAAATGAAGGCCATTAAACTAGAATTTTTCATAATTTTTTTTATCAGGTCAAAATATTAGGTGATTATGCTTTTGATATTGCTATTTGTTATTATTACGTTGCAGCTACATAGGTTAATGCATGATAAAGTGCTTTCTCTGGTATCAATCAAACGTCTGGGACGTCTTGAAATAATTTTTTAAATTGTAGTAATTAACGAATGTTTCAGCGCGAGTTTTGAGCTTACGATTGGTACTTGATATCCTGCATAATGCTGAATACTTAGTTTAAGCATATACTCTTAAAAACATAATAACTTTTCAAGTAAACTGCAACGCTTCTGTGTTTACACTTGATGAAGTACAAAGCTGTTACAGATGAGGTCATTGTGATCAGGTTTTGCATTTATTAATAAAGTCCACACAAAAAGGTGTTCCAGCTACACAAAACATTTATTGTCTACATAATTGCTTATGTTTATTCTTAGATATGTACTATTATGAAGAAATGCAGTACTTACTCAAATACTCACCACTTACGTAGAAACATGGTCAACTTATTGCAATTAAAAACTAATAATCAACCTGATCACGTCATAGAAGTTTAATATTAAGAAAGTATTTTATTCTGCTATAACAGATGTTCATAAAGCTTAATAGTGACTTTTATTGCTAATATCAAAAAGGAAAATAAGAAAAATCTTGATCTGATAAAATAAAATACCTTTCAGATTTGAATTTTGCGTATTTGATTTTCTAGAAACTAACAATTCTATTTATGAACGTTGAAAAAACGTTTTATTGTTGACCATTGTACAATGTTATTAGAAATGAAATTGCTTTCAATTAAAATGCTTTCTTAACTCCATTAAAACCACTTTTGGAAGTTTTTAAACACTGAATTGTTTCTTTGTTTCAAAAGACTTCGTTAGTTTCCTCGATCGAATTCTCTGCCTGATTATCCCATCACGCCTCTCATGACCCGTAGTTGAAGGAGATGCCTCAGTGACCAACTTCACATGTAGTTCAACAGCTTGGTTGTAGAAAGGATGTTCAAGCTTTAATGGTCGAAGTCGAATCTTATTGATTTCTTTATAACTGAACTACTTTGTTTCTGAGGGCTCATGTATAACTGAAAGATTCAAATTGACCATTTTGTGAAATGACTTCGCTCTAAAGTTGATTTTTGTTATCAAAAATTTTGGACTAGCTGTGCATTTTGTCGAAACTGAACTTGGCTCAATCAATTCTTCAAAATTATTGTTTTCAATTGGATGGCGTGGTCTTTTTGATCGTAGGCTGCACGACTTGTTGACTGCTATTCTCCAAAGATCCTTGTCATCATCACCAAGCATATCAAGCAAAATATTCTTTGTGAGTGCGAAAAATTCATTGTTTTGAAGAACTTTTAAAGCAATCTCTATAACTTTTTTGATTTGGAAAACTGACAGTTCTTGAAGAAAGGTTGTAAAGTTTTCTGATCCACACGTTAGTTTGCAGTGGTGCTTAATTTCAAACCAGGTTGGAAAGTACACTTAGACAGAATTGAGCCAGGACAATTAAGTTTTTTGATGGATTTTCAGTTGCTGTGCATAGACGAAGAATTCTTTATACTAGAGTCAGCCACCTTGAATGAACTAAAGGCCCAATATTGTGGAGCCGCATATCATCGACCTCACCACAAATCACAGACCAACAAATCTTTTTATCCATAATATTGGTCTGTGCTCAGGTCTTCAAGAACATCATTGGGTTACATTAGGAAATGTGGGTTATGAATGGACTTGAGACCAACAACTAGCCATTGCGAGACATAGGAGCCCAATTGTTTTGCCGATTGGTCCAGCAAAAGCTCCAGATTTTTCGTACTTCAATCCAATTCAACAAAAACATGACGCCAAGGAAGCTCATTTGTATGTAAGAGGAAAACCACCCACTGCAGTGGCCTCTAAAGAGCCTCTTTAATTTCCTTATACAGCCTTTATTAATGCCAGTCACCGTAGCAGCACCATCAGTACCTGTGACTGCCATGTTTTCCTCTTAAGTCTGTATCCTTGATTACGCTGTAGATGCCAACAGCAATAAAACTTCGTTTTCCGTATTCAGTAGAAAAGTGGCCAAGATGATATTTATCTGGTTCTACAACCATTACAATGTGTTCTTCCAGGCATGTTAATTGTTAGATTTTACCACTTTCTAAACATGTTGTTGTCAAAGTTCCATACTTATGTCCATCGACTTACCCACCATTTACTTGCTCATGAAATATAGCTTGGTCTTGACAAATTTGTTCTTGATATTTTTTTCCTTTACATCTAAGCTTGCTTTTGTCAATTACGTAGGTTTTTTGACTCTCAGTCAGTAATTAGTCCAACATCTGTTAATACTGCGTTTGCAAGTGCTACTGCTGCTCTGTTTGAAATTTGGTATCTTTCTGTTATTTGTGCCAAGTTAGGAAAGTTCATCCGGGTTTGCAAGCTTGGCTGTGATGCCCCAGAAAAACTTACAAAGTAAATTCTGAAGTCAAGAACAATTGTCTTCACCATCTGAAAGGACTGATTGATCATCTAAGATAAATGCATCTCCAGCATCACTTGCCTTTCCTTTGCCACTATGACTTGGACATAGTAATTGATCACCATCATCCTTATTTGTCCTTTTTCTAAATCAAAAATTAGATGTAGTGAAAGATTTTTCCAAATGTAAACATCTGGCTTTTCTTGGTCCCTTTTGATCTTCATAAAACAGAAAGTCATCTTGAGTTATTCATAGCCTGTACTTTTTCTTTAATTCTCTTTTTTCATTGTCTTCACAAAATATGTCAAACAGTTTTTCGACATCACTCATAAACTGGCTTTCTTTTGCAACATACGATGATTTTGAACGCTTTTTGTTAGGGTAGTAATCCACTGCTTTAAACTCTTTCATCATGATGAAAATCTAAATCTTCTTAGCAACAGTTAGTTTAAGAATTGGATAAATATTGCTCCATATCCAATGCTTCGCAAGCTCAGCAGCAACAACTCTTGCAGCATTTTTTGAAAAAAAAAATGATCTCTTAAAACCCGATCAATAACATCTTGCTTGGTTAGCAATGTTTTTTGTGATTTATCACTCCTACAAAATGTTTGTCCATCATTAAAAGTCTTTGCCACCTTCACGGATCTTTTTCTAGTTTCCACTTGCACTTACGTAGTGAAATAAGCAATGCACTGCATTGCAATTATACTGTCTCTGGAAATCAAACCGCTATTAAATATGTTGCAACAAGAGTGTGAAGGGTTAGTGTGTGTCTTTCACTTTGCCAGACACGTACTCTGACAGCAGTGCACCACTGCACACATTGCACATATCCATGCGGTATAAAGTTACATAACTCTTAAAATACCATCTTTTTAATGATATCTTCATTTCTAGACCAAATAGGGCAAAAAGTTTTTTTAGGACAGATAGAAACTTCATGATTCTGCTTCTTTTGACACCAATTCAAGATCTCTAGTGCAATCCATTACAAAGTTATAGCATTTTCACTAAATTTGACCTTGACATGACTTTTAGCCTTGTGCTGGTCAACCAATAGAGGGATCAACTGATAAACTTCAATGGAATTGAGAGTTTTGACCATTTGCCAACTTTTTAGAGGGGCCGCTTTTTCAATTTTGAAAACAAATTTTTTCACGCTGGTCTAATCAAAAAATTTTGTTGGCCTGTGAAATACGTCTTGCGTTTGCCCTCAACTCCTCTTTCAAAATACGCTAGTGGCTTTCTTCAGGCAGTGCCAATAGGCTGCACTCAAATGCTTTAGAATAAGTTCTTATGTGTTGTAAGACCTTTAAAGGGTAGCGGGTAGCTGCTACATGTCTCCTTAGTTTCTGGAGGCCCTGGAAACGTTTTATTTGCCCAGTTTTTACCATAGAATTTTTGCATAATTTCAAGATAATGGGAGAGCGCCAAAGTAGTTAATTGTATTTTCAGAAATAAGTTATTCCCTATTTGGACTGCTACTTATGACTTCTTTTGTAATTGCATGCCTATTTGCACGCCCTAAAGCCTCTAACTGCGCGCATCATGTTGCTTAGTCTTGGCATAAACGTAGCAAGGAAAAAATTAAGTCGTGGTCAAGAATATGGTTAGTTGTGAGAACCTTAATGAAAAGTTAATTCTTTTTTGAAATGGCTACATCTCGTTCCAAAATTAAAAGTGCCATGTTTTTAAGAGGTATCGAATAGAAAAGATGAGGTGTGGTAGTGCCTTGCCGGTATATTTCTCCTAAAGGTTTTGAATTCTGTAGCAAGTCTTATTTACCCTATTTCCAGGATCCACTTAGAAACTGAACTCACTCGCAGATGAAGCAGTCAACAATTTCACATACTTACTCGTTCATGTCACCACTGGCATGGAAACAAAAATGTAAAGTTGTGGCATAAAAGAGCGCCAACGTGATTGCTGTGTAATTTATGAAATAAGCTATTAAGTATTTGCCAAACTACTAAGGACTTTTCCTATTTGTATGATCTAACAGCTATGGCTGTGCGTGTATTGGTGGGTTCTGGCACAATTGCAGCTAGGAGATGTGCAAACTAACCCCAAGTCAAGCACTTACAGTTAAGCTATTGCAATAGCTGAGATTATGGATCAAAAGTATAATCCATGGACTGGATTATTGTGGCAAAGATGCCGATAATTGATGTGATTCGTTTAAAATTTAACGCGGTAAATCGCCAATTTGTTTCACTTTGCTACGTTTCATTAATATGTACTTGAGGTTAAGGTCAGTTTGGCTTCCGACACGACTGTACAAAAGCATGGTAACTTGCTATTGCATCACTACCAACGGTAGGTTGTTTGACCAACCGCTATGCTACTGCTGTAATGAATCATTCTTCTTTAACAGAAAATAAGTCACCTGTTTGCTTTGAAAGTAAGAGTAAGTAAAAGCTTTATGCCTAGCTGCTGCCTGCTGCTGTTTTATCTGTCTTTTGACTCTAATCGTACAAGACATTTTATGACATCATAGAGAGAGTTTGGAGCATGCAAAAAAATCAAAGCCTGCTTAGAAGGCGTAAAAATGATTAAAAAAAGAATTGCTTGTTGCATCATCAACTGAGCTTTAATTGTTCTAGAATTTTTATTATCCTAAGCACATTGTTAATATCTCCAAAACAATCTTTTATCTCTTTCGCTCCGCGATCATCATATGATGACATTGAGATTTCAGTGTTTCCGTCAAATCTTTTTCTGCCAAAGTTACAAAATCATTTTACCAAAAATGGATTTGTTACTTTATTTCTCATTCGATTTTCATAAAATTTGTGAGCGATCACGCTTAATTCTTCACGCATTGAAAGATATAAAATATGTGCTCTAAGTTTTCAATATTTTTACCCAAAAAGGGTTAAAATGACCAAGAACCCAGTTGCAGACGACAAAAATTGCCAAATTTTTAGTAAGAGCCAACTGCCTTGAAATCAAATTGAGATATCATGTTCACCCCGAAACCATGATATGTTGCTAAATAACAGTCTCATTTGAAAGCTTAGAAAATTTGCTTTCCAGCAATGTATAACTTATAAATAGTCTAGGGTGTTGCTGCTAGCTGGTTTGTTAAAACGCACTCGTGAAGTGTAGTGGTTTTCTATTAGTAAAGCGTAAAATTAAGTTAATACGAAATAAACAAGCAAATAAGGTTAAAGTAACATTAAGTAAATAAAGTAAGAGTAATAAGCGGTGGTCACAGACGCGAATTCCTTTGTCACTGCCCAAATCAACATTAAATTTAATTACAATAAGTCAGGAAAAAATGCAAATTAAAATCAAACATCATATCACTTACCAACTGTTGCGAAAAACGCAGTTAACAACAGTCTCCACATATCCAACAGTGTACTATCATACATATAACTAACACGCTAAACAAATAAATTCAATTAGTTTTTAAATCATTTACTGCTTCAAATAACCACATAATCTTCAGCTAAAAAACTTCTCGTTTCTGAAACCCAATGCTCTACAGTAATCGTCAAACTAAACACACAATTCTCGTTCACATGCAAAATAAATGCTTGCATTCTAGGGCCGAATGCAACCACGCAATCAAGAAAACGTCTTTCAAACAAAAAAGTTGCCTGCGTCTATAAATCAAATAAATACAAAGCTTGCACTAAAAGCTGCAGTAACAGGGCTAAGCAGTATATGATATTTACTGATCAAAAATGGGTACTGTTAGTTCAAAACCCCCCATAAATTTTTCGACTTACCTTTGCCAAACTAGAATTTTTTGAAAAGCTACATCCTTTAAAAAGATAAAATAAATTAAAAACATTTCATCACTAAGGACGTCGCTTTGCATGAAGTTTCCAAGGAGATAGAACGTAAAATACAAGTTTAAAAGCTAGCAGAAGTTTGGCTTTAAATCAACGTTTGTTGTATCCTTCTTGTTTCCCAACAAATGGGAGGGGTGTAAAAAAGCTTATTTTTCATTGTTAGCAACAACATATTCTATCTAAACTTGATATTTTCTGAATCTTGAAAAAATTCCCTTTCCAAAATGCATAATGTTACATGGTTTAGGCTAGGGGTGGAAAAAATTTTCAGTTGCAGGGCCACATTGACCATTCAAGAGTTGGCCGAAGGCCAGTGCTTAAAATCTTGCAAAAGCTGCATACAATGCTGGTGGCTGGTGGAAGGGTGCAAATGCTTAATTTTGGACTTTGAAAATGATGGTTTCGGAATAAAAGTGATCACCCTTTATTTGGACGGAAAATGTGTCGATTTAAACCATGAATCTTGTTGCGGCTTTTTCAATGGTGGCTTCTATCGTTTTTGTCTCTTTAGTACAGCAAGTATGGGCACCCCTGTCATATTAAATAGGTACAGTGGTACCTCAGGATACGAATTCAATTCGTTCCGGGACGGCGTTCATAAGGTGATTTATTCGTATGCAAAAGCCAGATTTACATGTAAATGACCTAATTCGTTCCAACTCACCCAAACCCAGTCTTATAAAGTGTGAATATTATACCACTCAAGCAAAAATTAGGCATTATAAGCACATATTCAATAATACTCCTCTAAACAAACGATGAGACATTAATAAAATCAATAAAACAGCAATAATAATGCACAGTGTTGTTATAAATAATGTTCGGAGATAGCCGGTGGGAGAGCAGCTTGTATGGCGCTACATTTAAGGCAACCATTGAGGGCATCTATCCTGGTGGAAAATCAATGTACTATATTTATGATCAACGCAAACTCTCACGTGATGCGAACGGGCAATCCTAGAAACCTACAGTGCTGTCACGTCATAAAACCCACGCTAATAGGCACGCATTTAAAAAAATTGCTCATTTGTATCTCGAAACAAATATTTCTGCGAGACTCAGTTTATAAGCCGAAATATTCGTGGCCAGAAACAATCATATCCCGAGGAAGCGCTATATATGGAAGTTTCTACAAGTGTTGCCGGGCCGTTTTTTGCCCACTCTTGGTTTAGGCCAACCTTTAGCAGATAATCACTGATCGTATTTTAGGTACTAAATTTAACTAACAAAATTTGGTATCGGTCAAGAAAAAGTCATGGGCCTCACAAAGTTGCAAATTATAGAAAACCTAGGCTTTTAGGTAAGTTTTGACGGATATACCTTGAAAGCTTATTTCAAGGTATATATTGAAAGCTTATTTCTTTTATATAAGAAATAAGCTTTATATTGATATTTATATAAGCTTCTTTATATACCTTGAAATTGGTAGAAAAATAGAATTGGTAGAAAATATATAATCGGTAAGGATTTTTGAGGTAAGGGTACTATAACTTCAAAGACAACTCAGCACCAATTGGGGGAGGGAGAATAATTAGCATAGAATTTGCATATTAAACAAAAAAAATTTTTATTAGATTTGAAATCTTCAAGAAATAAAGATTTCAACGATATATAACCCTAGATGTAGAAGTAAACAGATAAGTAATGATTTACAAACAAATTTGTGGTGTTTTATGACAATCAATCACGATCGATTATGACTAGGGCCCGCTAAAGTCAATAAAGTCAAAATTTTTTTAGGACCTTGTTGCATGATCACACGTGTACTAACGTTCGTTTCAGGTGTTCAGGAGTCTGTTTTGGTAGATTTTATAAGTCAAAATAAAGTCAAAATTGTCTTCATCAAAAATTTCCTTACAAAAACGAACAAATTTAGATTTTTTTTATATTTTTTTTGAATTTTTGAGCTGCTATTAAAATTTTATGCGCAGTTTTATTTTATTTTAAACTTCTGAAATAGTTGCAATGGTAAAAATGCGTGCGGTAATTGAAAAGGAAATAGCACTTATTATGCATGAAATCGTCATTGTTGATGCATAAACACATAATTGTTAGACAATTAATCTATTCCTATAAAACCTTTGCACTCTTTAAACGTGGTCTTTTTAAGTGGTAGCTTGCAAAGCAAAGAATGCCTAAAAAATTTTTTTAGTTGTGGATGAAGCAGAGATTGCTAAACAAAGTATATTAGTGTGCTTGTGGGTAGCTTAGATACCCCGAATCAGACATTCCTCATTGATTGCCATCCACTTGACAGCGGTAGCAATGTTGATAGCAGTATTATTCTGCACACTGTAAATGACATATTGCGACAATTTGGAACAAAACGCGAGAATGTTTCATTGTTCTTGACTGATGCTGCTCGGTACATGTCTTTGGCTGGAAAGACATTTAAGGAATTATACCCTTCTTTGATGCACGTCACCTGCGTTGCGCACTTACTACATAACTGCGCTATGCGTGTGCGTGCTCATTTTAAAAATATTGATGAAATAATAGCAACGATCAAGGCAGCAACAATCAAAAACAAAGATCGCAAGAAAGATTTTCATGATGCTGGTCTGCTATCTCCTCCTGACCCTGTAATTACAGGTTGGGCAACTTGGCTTAGAGCTGCCTTATATTACAGTGAGAACCTTCCAGCTGTTCGTACCATTGTCAACGATTGGACAAGTGCAGGCCTCTTAGTCAGCAGAGCAAAAAACGCTATCAATGTGGAAGATTTGGTGCTGGACTTGGTTAAAATAAATCAATACCGGACTCTAGCAGCCAACGTAGAGTTCTTAGAAGGAAGTGCCTGCACGACAACCCAAGCATACGGACTGGTGAAGAATATGCAATTCGATGATGATCCGTGCGCAATTAAAAATTACATTAAAAAACACTATCCAACTCTGATTTAGAAACAATAATAAACTGTACCAATTTGACAATTGACCCAACAAGCTACGCATTATTGCAAAAAGCCCAGCCAACCTCTGCTGCTGTTGAGAGGTCGTTTTCTATGCTCAGTAAATTACTGAGAAAAGACAGAAATTTTGATATTAAGAACGTAAAAAAATATATGATGCTGTATCACAATAAAAAGTCCTGGTAATTATACTGTGTGGCTTTCGTTAAAAACATCATCATAGACAGACTGTTAATGTACAGTAGAGTTGCGATAACAACGCATTTTTTGTATTACACACTAATTGATAGCGGTACACACAATGGCTCGTTATCCTAGGTTTTGACGTCATGCGTCGCTTTGTTGCATTAGCTTCAAGACTGAGTGATTGAAAAAATGTTTAAAGAAGGCTACCTTCTTTAAAAACTCGTGTAAATTGCAGATAATAAAACATTTTTGATCAAAAAAGTGCAACAAGACATAAATAATAGGTGAAAGCGGTTAGGTCAAAATTTTGCAAAAAAAAGTCAAAAATATATTTTGTTAGGTCAAAAAAAATGGCCCTAATTATGACAGATTATAACAGTTTTTCGCACTATCATCTTGCGGACATTTTTTTCGCAATGCATGCGGGTGCGAAAAAGTTAATGGCGTTTGTACGATCAGTAGTTTTTGAGAAATGAGAAAAACAAATTTATTAATTAATTGTTAAATATAAAATCATGTGAGATCTTAAAGATGCGAAATTTATTGAAGTTGGATATTGGCTGTCTTTTAAGCTAAAAACCGCTTTTCTAGGTCAAAAAATTATCTTTGATTTTGACGCCGTCTTGACGTCACGAACCCTCTTTTGACACTTACCCAGGAAGAGGTGATCAATCGTGCTCTTATGTTCAGTTATTCGGAGGAGTTACAACACACACAAACAGAATCGCACTTTATTTTATAGATCAAAAACAATCATTTTATTCTGATTTTAAGTTTCGGCATATGATAATCCATATTCAAGTATACAATTCTATAAAAAAGTTCAAGCAATCCAATAATGTTTTAAAAACTTTTTTATGGATATTTTCTTCACAATTATCCTTCCCAAACTTTTTATTTTTTTTGTCAAAGATTGCTGGTATGAAGTCTTGTAAATAAAGTTGAATTCATGGCTAGTTTCAATGAATCATGTTTGCATATAATAAATATCAGTATTCCCTTTCACTTTTTGCTCAATTAGTTTGTATCCACAATATCTTGACTTGGCTATGTGTTGAAATTGAGGGTACCCAACTTTTAAATCCTGCTAATTTCGTAAAAGTTTATCACTTTTGCCAATGTTTGAACTTGTTTTTGGTATCAGTTGCATCAGAAATCTATTGTTCTAATTAGTGCAGGTTGATTTATTGGAGTAGCGTCTCGTGCTGATTGGTATTATGGACATAGCTGGAAGTTGTTATACGATCACGATTATGTAATCTGTTGAAAGACTTCAAAAAGTGCATCTTTTGGTTAAAAATTGACCCTTGCATAAAGTTGGTAGACTCTTGTACTAAATCCCAACCAATAATTTGCAGAAAAAATAGTTATATGATATTATAATTCTCACCCAAAGCATTAACTTGATTTATGTGAAAATAGAATGGTAGCTGATTCTACATATCACACATATCACATATCTCATTCTACATATCATTTCACATATCAAAAACATCAACAGCAAGGTATATTGGAGTTTAATATGATTAAAATTGGTCGTTATTGATACATTGCTGTATAAATACGGTGCTTATTGTATGCCATTCATAAGTGGAAAATATTTTTACAAAAATCTAGTTGGTGGTACACAATTTTTATATAGCTTTGAAAAAAGCTGTTTGAGCCATAAGCTTTTCGTAACGCTTTCATCAGTGGCGAAGATCTAGAGGGAGCAAGTGTTTTATCTGATTAATTTGAACGTTAGGCAATCGAGGCAAGCCAATGATAGCGCTAGTATTGTAAAGCGCGCCAAAGAAACATTTCGCAATAGCGAAATGTTAGAGAAAGCGCAGCAAGAGACAAGACCCAGCGCCCGGTGTTACGCAGACAGAAGGAGTTTGTTTACACTCTAACTCTTTCGACAATTGTGGCGTTCCAAAGATATTTTTTAAGATTATTCAACTCATGAGTGACATACAAGTAGAACCATACCTATAAAGCGATGGTGGTGTTTGTATGCCATTCAAAAACAAAAACATCATGATGCGTCATATAAGAAGAAGAGGGAGTTAAACTTTGGATGACTAAGCGTCATATGATTTCTAAACAACACCCAATATAAATAATAGCATACGACGTCAAGCTAGGTAAAGCGCAAGCATGCCATTTAGTATTTGGCATTACTCTATATCAATATATAGAGTTTATTTCTAAGCCACCACACAAAAATAACAATTATATGATCAGCCGTTTAAGTTGCGTTATCAGCAAATTTTAACAGCAGAGATTAGGCTGTCATAAGTAGTATACAGGAGTAAGCTACCGAGATGTATTGGGCTTAAGCAACGTCGGTTACTGTCTTCTCTAAAGGTAATCGCTGTCGATCAACAAGTTGACCTCATTTTAGAAGAAATTCTGGTTAAATAGGCCCAGTTACAAATGTATTGCCTACTTTATTTTTTTTATTCCTCTTGAAGCTATCAAGCTTTACACTTTAATCAAGCTAACAGCTCAGCAGGACGTGAAAAGAAATAATCGAAATTTTCTCTTTAGGGACGTTAGGAGTCTTTGAATCATTTCGCGAAGGCTCGTAATACTAGAAGCTTTGCTTTGACCTAAGGAGGTGCCAAAATTGTAACATTTCTGCGGTCATAAAATAGTGAGAAATAGAGTGATAAAAGTTCACTGCTACAACACCTTGTTTTCCCACAGACGATTTTGCATATTCACTGCCGGTACTTGATAATCAAGTTATGGCATTCTAAACTCTATAGCAAGCTAAAACAGAATTGTTTTCAATACTCCGAGTAAACAAAATGATGTTTACAGAAGCAGTAGTGACATTTCAAATTCTGCAAAAGTAGTGACGCTACCGTTCCTTGGTGAAAAAGCAGCGGCGCTGCCGGTACTCGCTACTAAAATCTAGAAGTTGCAGCACTACTGTTGCTGTTACTTAACCCTTTCGCTACTATTAGTACACATGTGTACCACCAAATGAAAAAAATTCCTGAAAGCTTTTGTAAAACCTTATTGGTACACATATGTACCAGTGAAATATTTTCAAAAACCCTAGTGGTTCATATATGTACCAGTGAATTTTCAGCTACTTGAGTTATGAAAAAAATTTTTTTTGTAAAATTGCCATATTGGGTGTGCCAAAATGTAATTCAAGCAAAAAAAAATTTTTTCATCAAAAATTTGAGTTCCGTAGCGAAAGGGTTAAAAAATATCCTGCTGCAGTAGCGTGGTACTTTTGCTGCGCTGCTGCCCACCTCTGCTTATACTGTTTACTTTATATTAATGACTTTCTGCCTGTAAAATTTGATTTTGGTATGCTAGCATAAAAACGGGGTTTAAATTCAGTTTTTAGTTTGTGCAGATTTTTTATTGAAACAGGTAATTGAATATACTGTTATTCTGGCTATCAGGTGTTTTTGATAAATTTATTTTATTTAGCTCTTTGGCAATAACTACGTTTATTCAAGTTAACACAAGTTCTTACCGAGCATGCAAAAAACTGTTCGAAACGTTGACGAGTATTGAAGTTTTTTGCATGCTCGGTAAGAACTTGTATTAACTTGAATAAACGTTATCATTACCTGTAGCAGTAACAACGCTACATAGGTAATTTCAAAGTTGATAATTGATCGACGCGCTGTCTTAATCTCATCAAACGCTGATTATTCCAATTCCAAATTTATTAAGGGTGGTGGGAGTGAACCCAAGTTTCCAGTAATTAATTTGACAATGAAAAGGCAAGCGGTTATCAAAAACTATGACTCAACTTGGTCAATACGAGGTTGCAATTAGCAGTTACACACAAATAATCACTTATCAATATATCTAAAAATAAACTTCCAAGTTAATGGTTTCTTATGTCATAAGAAAAAATACTATTTCTAAACTTTTAAGACTCTTACAATGCAATAATTACGAGCAACTACTACTAAACACTAAATAAGTCAATCGAAAAATCCAGCACTTCCTGATTGTGAACCAACGCAAGCCTAAGGCGACAGTTCTCGCAGGTTAGCGTGGCACTGTAGCTAACACAATACCAAACGGTCCGGGTTTAAATCTAGAGTGGAAAATCAAAACAATATCAGAAAATAAAAAGAACTTTAGAAATTAGATTAGAAACGAACACAAAACTGTCAAAGTTTTACATTACCAGAAGAGCTAAAAATGAAATGGATAATTATTAAATCGAATTTTGGAAGCCCTCTGGTAAGCTTACTATTAATTATTGCTTACTAAGAAAGTCGCAACGACCAATCGCCAACAGTTCGAAATAACCTCCCCCCCAAACATACTTCGTTCTTTTTGTCAACAATTAATATACTCATTATTCAGTGCGCCGTAAATCACTGAAAAAAGACAATGATTATCTGTTGGTGCTGCATGATAAAAATGTGACGCGATCAAAATGATGACACTACGCAAGCAGCAATTTTGAGATGGCGGCTCGAAACTTAATGCGAAATTTACTAAGAAACGATTGTAAAAGCGATGATGTAACATTTAGTTTGCTCATTAATTTGTTCTTACTTTGCAGGATAATTTTGTTGCCGGGCATTCTGTTAGATCACACTCCCGGATCACTGCATCTTCTCGTAGTCAGGTGTGTGTATTGTAGTGTTTTTCTATATATGTAATCTAGCGTATATTTGTTTTCTTTTGGAATAATTTTTAGCAATGCTTCTATGTATCATTTTTGGGCATAATATTCTTGTCTTTGCGTGTAGAAAACATTGATTTCACGAAGTAGAGTTTTTGTTTCTTCAACTTAGCCACTTGGAACACCTTTGGCAGATTTGCATATAACGGAGGACAACATATGTCGAGTGAATATTTTGGTCCAAATAATTTTCTTTTCTTTTTTAACACTAGAAGTCCCAAAATTTCAATCCACCCAGAAGTTCCAAAGAGCGTCAGTTGGTCTGTAGCAAAATTTTGTCTTATAAAAGCCGAAATCATTTTCAATTGAGCTATATGATTTTCGGACCGTTTTTTATAGCGTGTTCATTGAGAATTGAAGCATTTCGGAAATGTTTTTGTTACCCAATTTTCACATATTGATACTCAATGTAGTAAAAATCAGTGTTTGAATCGAAATCTTCGAAGTTACTATTTTTACTCTTTGGAAAAGCATAAAATTATAGGCAAATAATTAAAACGGTTTTTGAGTGTTTATTATTATGCATCCATTGCGTAGCCTCATAATTTGAACATATTTTTGTAACACATTTTCTATATACTGGCATATGGCAAGCATAACATAACTCAGTTGTTCGATTGCGACACTTTAAAGTCAAGCATGTTTTTCGTTTCTTTCCTGGAGGTCCTTCAGGTTGTTTTTCACTGGGGTAACACACTCTGCTGCTGATAATGACGAATCAGCAAGCTCTTCGGAAAACTGCTGCACGTCCTCTTTTCGGCAAAGTTGCGCACTGCGTTGTAAAATACCCAGCTGTTGATAAGAGCAAGATGGATGACGTTGTGAAAACATGCCCAGGCCATTTTCTACTGACGGCTTTTACTGAATGTTTTCTAGATATCTAATCGACCACATCAATGCTCGCTTTGGTGGTGTTGTAACATAAAACGGTTTCAGGTTTCTTTGGATTTTTGCTGAAAGAAACCATATTTGGGTGCAGTGTGCTCTATAGCTGATAATTTTGCCTTCTTGCAGTGGTAGCATGTAAGTGTTACATTAGTTGGCAAGCTAATCTGAAAGCAGTTTTATGCAGTTGCTGCTTCGGTTTTTCAGCAGGCGGAAATTTCTCCGGTTTTGACGGACCGTCTCATCAATGCTGTATCTTTCCTTTACTAAACGCTGGGCAACATCAAGAAATATAAAGAAGTTATCACAGGTTATGTTGTGGCCATGCTTGAACAAAAGTTGCATGATCTTCATTACAACACTGAAACACTCACTGAAAGATCTCTAATATCTTTTTCTAGTTATGGCTATCCGTTGTATATATATTTTGACTACGTGTTAACCAACGATCAGAATTACAACCCAAACTTGTGGAGCTTATTTGCCATAAACTAAATGAACTTACACTTGGCTTTACAAGAAAAAAGCTGGTTATCAATTGTCAAGTGTACGTTTCACAGGTTTGAAACCTTATAAAAGTTGTTGCTCAGCAGCAAAACTTGTCTTCTGTTGGTAAATAGTTTGCCGTCGTTCCCTCTTTAGATTAAGGCATAAAAATCTCATAATTTCAAAGGACATGCTTCGAGACATAGTCTTGTTAAACATGGGGCAGCCCCAAGATTTATTCCATAGTCTACAAAGAGGTAGGTCTCTGTGATCCAAAATTCCCCTCGCTATAGTAAGTCCCACAAATATGCCCAGGTCATCTAGTGTTCCATTCCAACCATTATTTTTGGTTGAACGTTCTGCTTCCGAAAATGTACATTTTTGAATGTTTCTAGTCATTGACTCACGAAACATAGTTCGAAATAAAGAGACTGGATAACTTTCAGTAATAGGGCTTGCAGCAGATGTACTCAGTCCAGCTCTGATGTTAACCATTCTTTGCTTTTGTAAGCGTTCTCTTTGGGACAGAGAAGTTACCTTCATCCATAAAGAACCATCTTTTTCGTTTAAAGCTAAAATATGCAATGGCAAGTCATTCTGTGAAGAACTAGGTACCACTTCCCTGCTATTTAACCTACATCCTTCAACAACAAAACATATCCGAGGTTGGCCAGTTTGCAAAGTATCATCTTCTTGACCAGAGTTTTCTTCACTCGCATTACTCGATAAGGACTCGTCATCATTGCTATGTTTTACAGATTGAAAAACTTCATCAATTTTTTGGTCTAACCCTTTGTCTCTGTCACAAATAAGAAAATTTGCCTTATATGTGTAAAGTGCTGTATTATTTGTTCGCTCGGCTACTGATTGAGAAAAAAAGACCTTTTTTTCTCGCAATTAGATTTGCTGTAAGTACACCTTTATTACGTCACAATCGTGTATGACATAATAAAATTCCAGATTGATCTAGTGATTCTAGCTTCTTCAAAGAATTTCAATAATCGATTACATAACAAGTAATGCTTTTTTTCCTTTTTCATGTGATTTCGTTCTAGAGTTTTCTGGATTGTTTTTTTGATTTATATATAAGGCAACGGAATTTCTTTGTAGAGTAGTAGAAAAGTGTGTAGCGGAAAGTGAGAGATTGATTGACGGATTAAAGAAGGGCTATTGTTTTTTGTGATAATTTATTGTGGATTCTGTGGACGTGGCGAGTATTAAGCAGTTATTGGTGAAATTAATTTTGGCGGTTTCCTGATTGTGTAGTAAAGTGATTAATTCTGAGGTCGTTGAGCGAAGAAGTTTGAAGTCGTGAAGTACTATTTCTGTGAATACATTATTATGTTTTTAACGTGGTTTAAGGTGTTTTTAGTGGAAGCCAATCTTTTCCAAGTTTTATTAAGTTGCAGTCAGACCTAATTATCCGAGCGATTATCATATGTTGCCCCAATATTAAAAGAAATTTAAGATTGAGATGAAACCAAAAAGTTCTATATTATTATTTAAATGCGACAGTCTCCCTCAGGGCAATCGGATTCGTTATCTTGCAAACACAAAAGAGCTTACCGAGCAGGAAGTCTTTCAGCATTCTTGTTTAATGATTAAAAAACTCTTCTATTTTGCGGCATTAAATTGTTTTTCCAAACAGATTGCTTTACTAAACACACTTTACTTGTCAGATTAGGGTGATGACGGTCTTCTGCAGCTTTGTTTGGGTTTAGGTATTATTTTACTCGTTGATTTGTTGAAACAAGGTTAATCTTTTTAGTCTGGTGGTTTCCAGCTGCTGTTAGTAGCAGTGAAATTAAAAGCCAATTACAGCGTCATAGTATGCCAAAAAGGTATCATCTGTCAATTGACCCTTGCTGGACTTCTACGTAGTGATACGTCTAACTTCTCTGCTGTTGGCCCAAATGTTAGAAAAATTTGGCGTCAGATATTTCTTCATTCAAACAAATTGTCAAGAAATTTCAAAGAAACCACATTACTATGGCCCGAGATATGCCAATCCAAAAATAAAATGCATCAATTGACGCAGCTGGAACTTGTAATGTTAACGCCGTCGTGTATACCGATACTTCATAAAACGGATGAATGTTGATGGTTCCGTTTAAAGTTTTGCTTCAACGACAAGTTTATCTCAGGTATCGAAATAGGTAGATTATTAATAAGGGTGGTTAATATTTACCGTGATACAGCGATAGTTGCTACTGACTTTGTGGCAAAGGCCAAGAATTTGTAAGTCCATTATTATGCCATTGGTATTCGTCAAAAGTTGCTTTCGAAAACAGTGCTTTGTTTGTGCTTCGCCTTAGTGAAAAGTCTAAAGCGATTGGATGGATATAGTGGAAAGACACTAATTGAATATTCACGTCTTCCACTCTGCAAAGCGTCAAAAATGACCAAGGATAAAGGTTTTACAGTGAATTCATACATTTTATTTTTATTTTAGTCTGAAAGACTGGAGATTATTTTTACTGGTGTAAAAGACGGAGTCGTTGAGTTGGCCAGAGCTATTGAAAATGTCGATCAACCAAAAATAATTGAGCGATGTTGCTGCGAAGAAATAGGAGCTGTGTACGAGGCAAAGTTTAAACATCCGGTATAAACGGTTCTTGCACAGTTTTCAGTTGTTTACAGTTGAGTGGTAGGTCTAACAGCAACAGCCATAACTTATTGCGTAAGCGTTTTGGAGATCCATAGGAAATGACAAATTATACCCTGAAAGTTAAAACGAACAAACAAACGGCATGTAGCCTACCCATCATACCTTACAGATTTGGAGTCAACTTTTTTTATTTTTTTGAATTTATAGCATAGAGCCCAATACTCCGGCATATTTAAAAAAATTCAAAGTTTTTTTGATACGATACATTTGAAAAAACTTACGACGTATCAGACAACACAAGATATTAAAGATTTGTGCTAGCCTTTCTGCTGGGTATCGATTTATTTGTTCGCTTGCAATTTTTTTTAAAGTGAAGTTTTTTTTTCACAAAACATTGATGTCTTTTTTATTTGTGCCCCCTGTTTCTGAACAAAACTTTTGGTAATCATTTGTTATAACTGTTGGTTTTAAACTTTCAAAGATTTGAGACCTTTTTTGTGGCGATGAACTAAAAAAGTCGAATTTTTTTTTCGTGAAGGTATATCAGCTAATCCGAATACCCCTGCGACATCCTTGAAAATAGGCAACGAGGCCCTCGGGTGTCATTTCGCACAGTTTGAGAACTGTTGCTGCATAGACTGACCAATTGTTGTAAAAATTTTTCAAACTTTTTAGGTTTTCCGAACTATTTCATGCAGCTATTTTTCACCGACTTCTCCGCGAAACACCACTGTGTTTTTCAATGAAGATTTTTTAGTGCAGGCCCAAAAAAATTATGAAAATTTACAAGATAATGGTATAAGACAACAGGTGTATGCAACCGAAGACGGAGTGTTTAATTCGTTTCCTGGAATTTGCTTACATTCTGAGTATGATCATCGGCAAAGGTTAGATTGCATGCGAAGCAAATAGGCTTGAAAGTAACCAGTGGCAACAAAGTGGGTGTGGTGGCCACAGGGCGGTGGCTTAATTACAGGAGCTCTTTTTTGACTAAAAGAGACACAACTTTAGCTGTACTTAAACACAGAATTCCAATATTTACATAATGTTTTGCTTGATCGGAAATGAAACAACATTTGTGGTTCCACATCGAGGCGGACATGTCTTACCTTGTGTTCCTGATTTTAACTGATGTTAAGTACTCATGGGAAAACCAAAACATTGGGCAACTGTTGTTTCAGCCCGCTTTGACGTTGCCGGAAGACTACTGCTGAAACTTCTACCACACAAACTTGGTAGAATTGGTATTAAAAACGCTCACCCGGTTCATGACAATGCCGAAATTACCCTGACATTAAACTCTCATGTCGTCCCGCACTTGTGGTACAATTGTTTAATCTCAAGTTGACTAAGCTCGTGCGTCCCTTGAGTTAGCGACGCCTTGGTCAGGCTTTAAAAGTGTTACCCCAGATGTAGCTCTCAGCAACTGCATATGTACTGTAAATCTTTTAAAAAAGTCCCGCTAGATCGCACCTCACACCCGAAGTGGCCATGCGCGTAGCTAGGAGGGCCAGAGGGGCCATACTCCCAAATTTCTTAAGCCCGATCAATGTGAGAAGGTATTTTTAAATGTAACAGAAAAAAATGTTAATCTCAAAAAAAAAAGAACTAACAAATTTGAGGAACAGTACAACCGTAAAATTGTGTTAGGTCCCTTTCAAAATTTGTTTGCTGCTACGCTAATGGTAGCGGCACCACTGACTGAAACTTTTTTGTAGAGAACGTCTTAAATATGTTTAGGTCGTGGTATCCTTCCATAAAAATTACGTTAAGAAGTTTTATTTAATTATTTTGTTACGTGGAGAACGCATTGATTGTGTTCAGGTCGTGGTATCATTCTATGAAAAATTACGGTAAGAAGCGTTATGTAATTGTTCTCGACACCAGTAAGTCGATGGGAAACGTTTTTGAAAATGGAACTACGTACCTACAAACGGCCAAAGCAATCGCAACTTCATTAATTGAACTACTTGGGCCAGACGATAAAGTGAGCAATATGAAATATTTTGGAGCAGAATTGTCCAACTAGGCTACTGATACGAGAAGAGCATGCGCTTCCTTCAAAGGCAAATATTTGCTTCAATATCATATTAAGCGAATTGGCCACAAGTTGATACTAGTCATGGACGCAATTAATTACATTTACACAAATTACTACCAATTGTATATCACTGAGTTTAAAGAAACAGCAACGGAATTGTTCAAACGTGTCGAGGTTGAATAGGTTGCATACTTCTCGTCAAACTCCGCTAAACTACCCTATTTTACGGTATAGACCAGCGTGGTCCAACTGCAAGCCCTCGGGCCAATTTTGGCCAGTGAACTAATTTTTTTGACCTGCGAATAATTACGGTGGTTACAATAGGGTTGCCATGCGTCCCAAAAATTCCGGACATGTCCGGAAATATCAATAAAATATCCGGAAATTTGCTCAAATGTAGGTGATGGCCTTTTTTTTTTGGAGAACACTTTTATTTGGGGTACGCATCTCTAGGTTAAACCATGGTCCGCAGAATAAATTTTTAGTGTCTGATGGCCCGCTATAAAATGAAGTTGGACGACGCTGGTATAGACTAATACAGTAGTCATCCAATCATCTAAATCCACAATATCCATCAGGTTTAAGGTTTTCCAAGAGGACTTAGTCAAACATTTCAAAACCATCCTATCGTAATTTTTCTACTGAAACTTTATGATAGTTTAACCCAGGAGTGCATAAAGAAGTCTGTAAGATTTTTTAAGGTGTTTTGTTTTGTTTTGTTTTTATGTAGTTCTTGATCAATTACCTCAAAAAGTTTGTCACAACAAAAACTTGTAACAGAGCAATGCTCAGAAAATTGTACCTATTAAATTACATCTTGATAAGGGTGACTCAAATCTCTAAAGGTTTCTAATGAATACTTGTCATTTTTTTGTTCCAAACTGACTTGACTTTTACGCTGAAATCTCATTTTTTTGGTACAGTGTGTATTGCATTAGTATAGGAGTTAGTTATTCCTTACTGAATATGGCATCGGTTATCATGCTTAGGCAAATGTTTGATAGTCTTTATTTGAATTGCTTCATGCGGTTTATACCACTCGGTCGTCGGCTCTGTCACCTGATGCTGTTAAATTTAAGCTTATATTGTGCACGCTCACTACAGTGAGCTGGATGCGATATATGCTTTAATTTCCAGCGAAGCCAGTGCCTTTATTACGTTATAATATGAATTATAAGAGCTGGTATCAGCCTGTTTAGATATTAATTTATTTAATTGATATTAAGGCAACTTATAGGCTAACTGCAATCAGTTTAGCGACCTGTTTTGTTCCAATTAGAACTCTTCAGGTGGACTCCGGTATTGAACCGAAGATCACACAAATTGCTTCATTCGGTTTATACCACTCTGCCATCAGTTCTGTCAACTGATGTTGTTAATTTTAAGCTTATATCATGCACGCTTACTACCGGGATTCGAATTGAAATTAAATTCGAATTAAAAATGTGACATGATGTATGACAACCAATTGTTGATGAGCCATTATAAGCTTATGCTTAGTCCTAACTAATTATAGAATAGCATATTGCTGGAAAGCAAATTTTTTCAGCTTTCAATTGACACTGATTTTTGGCACATTGTCATACTTGTTATTGTTCAGCTTACTACTATTTGGGGGAATGATAGTAACATTACGGGTCTTAAAGTTCATTTTTTTTATAAAGATTAATAATAAATTCACCTGCCACTTTTTATCGCAATTATCTTGAAGTGCCCTTTAAGTTTTTTAAAAAAGTTTGAAAATCGGTGGAGAAATGAGGTCACAAATCTGTTAAGTGAACTGATTTTGTAGAAATGTTACAATTTTTGAAAAAAAAAATCATCAAAGGATGATCTGTGTCAGCGAAACACCGTGTTAATCAATGAAGGCAACATTGTGACATCAAAGAGCGAGTGAAAGTGTGCAGAAAAAAGCAAAAAGCATGCTTAAAAGGTTTAGAATGCGTAAATAAGGAATCTGCTGTTGCATTGCCAAGTGAACTTTTATTGCACTAGGGTTGATTTTATCAAAGTCACCTTGCTAAGACCTCCAAACCAAACTTAATCGCGTTTCTACGATTAGTATTTTTTGATTAAATTAAGAAAACAAATTTTGCAATTGATTATTAATTATGACCTCAAGTGACATCCCAAAAAAGTAAACTTTGTTGAAGTTGGTTGGTTTGTTGCTGGCTTTTGCCGAAATTCCTTTTCCTCAGTCCAGAAATGCAATTATTAAGATAATTATCTGTGATTGTGACATCACAAACCCCATTATGACATTCACTTCGAGCAGGTGATCAATTGTGCCAAGTGTGATGTTTGTACGCTAAGAAGTTTTGGAAAAATTAAGACACACAGACAGAAATGCGCTTTATAAATTAGATTGAGGGTTTTACGTTTGGCTGTCGGGGTTAATTCAATTTAGAAGGTATACCTCAGTCAATTTTCCCGTGCAGGTTTTTGTAAAACTTTAACGTGATACTGTTGAGATACTCTTTTATTGCTTGCTTTTAATTGGTTGATTTGGAAGCAGTGCGGGAAAGATCCTGGCCGTTCTCCAGTGACACCTACAATGAAGGTTTTCCTCCGTCCAGAGATGAATCCCTAACAATGTTTTGGAAACTACGGCCATGGCTCAAGACGTGATGAACAGCATCTCACAGTTTTTAGAAACCAAAAGCTTGCTGTGGGAAAAGCTCTTTGGCCTATGAACTGAATATCATTTCTTTGCCTTTCGGAAACTTCTTCCTTAGGAAACCAGATTTGAAAAATTTGAAAAATCTGGTTTCCTAAGGAAAAATAAAGAAAAATCATCTTAAGGTGAAAATGAATTGCACAATACATTGATGTAAAGTACACGTCGCCTGTAGCTTCTTCCAACTTATTTGAAGAATGTAAGTGATGCCGTAGTGAAAACAGTCAGTTGATCAAGAAGAGTGATATAATTTCTGATCTAACCCTTTTCCCACAAACGTATTTTATATGGAAAGTGGTTATTTAAGTACCTTCGGAGTAACTGTTTTAAAATTGGCCTACTTTAATTTTAATAGCAGATATGTTTTAAGTAATTGGTGATTTATGTGTAGCCTTGTATTTCGCTGTGTGGCATGCATATTTGCATTAAGTTGTATTTTTCATTAAATTGCTAAAATTTGGGTTAGCTGGGTGCCCATTTTCAAAAGAAGTTTGAAGTATCTTTGTTGTGGTAAATTTTTGTAACTCAAGTCCATCTTGCGGCTGATATCCCAAACTATGCATATCTGACGGTGTATGGTAAAAAATATTTATCTGCGTATGAATTAAGGTTAACTTTTTAGGTACGATTTATAAAACATTGGAAAACTTTCATACAATTTGTGTACTTAGACGACTACTACGACAGTTACCAATAATGCTGGCACCGTAATTCAGTTAGCACTGTAATAAATACTGTTATGAATGGTACTGATGTGATTAATAAAGTATCACGGTGTTTGATGACGATATTTGAGCGGCTAGCAGCCTACATAACATTCGTGTAGACTGCTAGCACAACTGACTACCAGGTCCATCGCACCGTTTATGACTGCAACCTTAACACTGTAGATCAGTTGCACGTGACGTCACCATTTGCGCCGCCCTTCAAAGTATTGCTGGAGGGCCATCAACACATTGCTTGCATGGAGTTTCAATGAAGGATTTTGTTTTAACTTTATTTTGTTGACACTTTGTCGCCAACAGCTTTAATTTTTTTTTGGAAATTTTAAAGATTGATTTTGCAGCTAAATATTAGGACGCCAATTGATTGTTAATGTGCTAAAAATAGAAAGCTTTTTAGACTACATTTGATAAGCTTGATCTAGGATAGTAAGAATTGTAATTATTATCAAACCAGAAACACCGGTTCAAATAAATGCAGTTGTGGTTTCAGGATAGCTTTATTGCTACTCTTTTTATATAGCTTTTAGGCTTATACTGATTAAGAAAGTGGTAGGTAAATGATGTCTGAAGAAGCTTATATTGAGAAAATTAAATTTCGATGATCAAAGTGAAGAAACATATAAAAGTAAAATTGATCAATATTTTGAATTTGACGCATGCAACAAGTTTTTGACATAAGAGGACAACATTAGCAAACGGCATTTACTCGTTTGATTTGTTATAGTCAACTGGTTAAAAGATAATTCAACGAAGTGGCTTACACACTGACATTGCTGCAGCCTACAGGTCTACTGGTATTGCAGTGTACAGCAGCATACTATACCACAGTACCTTCTAAAAAAATGTTTACTGCTGTCGCGTTTTGATATAATATAGAACTTTTTGGTTCCATCTCAATCTTAAATATTTTTTTAAATTGAGGTGACGTATGATAATCGCTCGAATAATTAGGTCTGACTGCAACTTAATAAAAACTTGGAAAAGATTGGCTTCCACTAAAAACACCTTAAATCACTTTAATAACAGAATGATGTATTCACAGAAATAGTACTTCACGACTTCAAACTTCTTCGCTCAACAATATCAGAAATATTCACTTTACCACACAATCAGGAATCCGCCAAAACTAATTTCACCAATAACTGCTTAATACTCGCCACGTCCACAGAATCCACAATAAATTATCATAAAAAAACAATAGTCCGTCCATAGAATCCACAATAATTTATCACAAAAACAGTATGCCCATCAATCAATCTCTTTCTTTCTCCACTACGCACTTTTTTACTCTATCGAATGAATAAAATCTCACTGCCTTATACATGTATATGCGACGGAAAATAACCTAGAAAACTCTAGAACGAAATCACGTGAAGAAGAAAAAAGCATTTCAAATTATGTAATCGATTAACGAAATTCTTCAAAGAAACTAGAATCACTAGAACAATCTGGAATCTTACTAAGTCATACACGATTGCGACGTAATAAAGGCGTACTTACAGGAAAATCCAATTGCGAGGAAAAAAGGTCTTTTTTTTCTCAATCAGTAGCCGAGCGAACAAATGACACAGCACTTTACACAAATATGAAACAATTTTTACAAGGCAAATTTCCTTATTTGTGACAACTGCAAACTCGCAAATATAAGAAAATACTTTTTTTGATTTATCAATAGTAAGGTAGCTTAATACTCTTTTTTTATATCTTTTCTTTTAATGCTTGAAAGCAACTTGCTTGTCCTTTGCATGATAAATTTTCAAGCTGCTTTCCTCTATTCTTGATGACGTTAGGCATCGAAAAAAACCTAGTTGTTTCTTTAGCTGTATTGGCGCATACTTTGATGCCACAAAAAGAGACTACTATTATATTTGCCCTTGTCAAAGCATAGAAGATTGACGATTAAGTTTATGGTTGTAAATAGTTCATACGTTAATGGGGTTGGCGGAAGAGCACCAGTACTGGTCTACACAACCTGATTTAGGAGTGCCTATTGCATATAACACCATGATTGTGGAATGCGTATAGTACATAATTTCGTCTATTTCGAATGTATTTGTTGCGGCAGCTTGCAGATGGTATAGGGCCACTATTGCAATCAAGAAAAATAGCACTGTAGAAGGTAGAAAAAATGATCAACACAAACGCAATGCCAAAGAGAGAAAGTTGGGAGTTGATTATGATTACCAAAATGATGGTGAAGTTCATATCGCGAAGTGGCATGATAATTTGGTGGTAAATATTACAAGTACTTGTAATCGGAGACCCGCCAACGTACGACCAAAGCTCGTCGCTTATGAGGAGGAAAGAAAGAGGTTAAGCTACCACAACTTGTGGGTTCTGACATCTGAAGAATGGGCGGTGTCGATCTTTTGGAAAGATTATAGGCATCGTAACACCTGACGGTTCGTGAAATAAAGTGGTATTGGCCTCTACTATCATCCCCAACATTTCCATGATAGCGGCGAGGAGATTGCAATGTTCGAGACAAGATGACTCTTGTAATATTCTGGCAATATGCCTAGATTTGTCTATGTAAAGTGGAAAAGCCGCGTTAAAGACCATCTCCAAACACAATGAGTTCAATTACAGAAAATGCTCTATTTGACGGTGTCAAAAACTTTCCTGACTCTACGTCACAGGGATGATGCAGAGTATGCGAAACTAACACAAAAGTGCGACATACGATATGTATTGTCTGACTTCATACAATAAGAGGCAAAGAGTGCTTTAAATTTTTTACCAGCATTTATGGGTAAACTTTTGAAACGCATGACGATAGATCGTGAACTTTAGATTTGATAATTATTGCGTGGATGGTGTAAACTTTCTTTTTTCATTTGGCAATGCCATAAAAATATGTTCGAGAAACCTGAAATACTTAATAAATGCAACATGATGTAGTTTCCGCATATGATGTCACAAATTTAAAAAAGGTGGAATTGGTTTTAGTTGCGTTTCAGTAGTCACCTTTTGAAAAATAATTACATTAGTGCAGTGGTTCCCAACCTTTTTGGAGGCATTATCCAAATCAAGATAGCGAGTATGCTTTATTACCCTCAATATTTCACTTCGTAAAAGAACACAATCGTGCTAGTATTTATTGCTTTCATTACTTTTCAGTAAGTGTAGGAATAACCATAGCAAGAAAAAACAGTAAAAAGAACTCGACGAAATTTTGTTCGTATTTATATAGTTTTCAGCCGCCTACTTTTCAATAAGTTTAGTTTTAGAAAGAATCACTGCAAGAATAATGTTGTCTTCAGTGTGACGGTTGCGACTGCATCTGCATGGCCAGTGCTGTAATTCTTGGCTCCGTAACACTCAGTGCAATAGTGCATCATTTTGCTCACTCAGCCTATTCCTCTTTTTTGTTTTCAAACCCATCACAGTTGAAAATCCTTTTTCTTACAAATAAGTAGTCGATAACGATGTCAAAATGTTTAACGCTCGCTCTGCCAGTGTTGGTGCGTCACTGAGTTGCGCAATCCAGAAAGCCTGTAGATCAGTATTTTGAAACTCCACTTTCTTCCTCTCGTTTAGCCTCAAGGCAATCCACTCCTCCTTTGCTGGAAAGTCATCATCTGCAACCTGGTCCTCATCCACTGAAAACGGCTGCACGCACCACTGAAGAGGTGCTGTTTCTCGGTCTGGAAAGTAACGATCCAGGTAATGGACAAGTTCATCCAAGTGCTCCTGGATTTCCTGCTTTGCCTCATTTAGGAACTGTTGTCCTTTGTTGTTGTCATCAAGAAATTGATCCAACGTAGAAAACTGTGCCGTGACTCCCCTCAAGATCCTCCTGCTCCACAGTTTGAGCTTTGAGATAAATGCGGAAACGGATTCGCGCATGTCCAGGACAGTAGTGTTCTTTGCTTGCAAAGCTAAGTTCCCTTTGTTGAATTCCCCAAAGATATCGGCCAAGTAGCACAATCGAGAAAGCCATTCTGTATCGGAGAATTTGGCAGCCACATCTGATTTCTTTTCAATGAGGAAACACTTGATGGGTTCACGAAGTTCCACTACTCGACTTACCACTCTTCCCCGCGAGAGCCATCGCACTTCTGTGTGGTACAATAGAACTTCGTAACATTGTCCCATTTCATTGCAGAATTGTTTGAACAAGCGAGAGTTCAAGTCCTTTGATTTGATGAAGTTCACGATTTTGACAACATCGTCGAAAACTGCTTTCAAGGAAGCTGGCAGTGTCTTGGATGCGAGTGAATACCGATGAATGGCGCAGTGATCGACTTGTATACTCGGGTTCTCTCTTTTCACAAAACCTTTGAAGCCGCGTTGACCACCCATCATGGCAGGTGCACCGTCGACTGACACTTGTTGAACACGATGTCAGTCCATCCCGTTGCTCTGCAAAAAATGGCTCACAGTGTTAAACACATCTTCACCCTTCGTCGTCGTGGTAAGATTTTCGCACAGAAGAAATTCTTCTTTTATCATGTTGCAGTGAACGTAATGAATGTATCCCAGTAAAACTGCACAGCTGGCGATATCCGTAGACTCGTCAAATTAAAGACAAAATTTGACTGGGCTGGACTTGACTTCTTCAGTTACCTGCACATGTATATCCTCAGCCATATCGTCCACCCGCCTGCGAATCGTATTATTTGACAGGGGCACAACACTCAGTTTTTTCGCTTGATCTTCGCCACACAACTTTGCCACCATTGCCTTTGCACAAGGCATTATGAGCGTTTCGGCAATCGTGTGACATTTTTGCTGCTTAGCCACTTTGTAGGCGACTACATACGAAGCTTCAACAGCGGCAAGAAGTTGCTGACCTCTACTTCCCTGAGCTCCGAATTGAATTCCTTTTGGACATTTTGCTTTACGTTCAAAGAAATCTCTGTCCTTGTTTTGTAAAACTGGGTGACACTTCTTTAAGTGAGCCTCGAGTTTGGATGGTTTAGGCTTTCGTTCGTCAACACTTTGTTGCATATGACACATTGGGGACGGTCTTGAACCTTGTCAGGCAAGTTGACGAAACCATAACTGAGGAAAGCTTCAGAATAATTGCGCTTCTTGCCCGTGCCGGCCATCACAACAAATTTTGTTAGTCAGCGGTGGAATGAGCAAGAGAGAGCTAACTCAACAATTCAGATAAATTTGATAAAACTACGAAAAAAGAAACAAAATTGCCGACCAGCACAGTATATTCTAATCTAGACTGGCTAAGCGCATACGTCACAAATGGTCACAAAGGGCATTGTGGGGTTCCACTCGTTTATTAGATTGTGACTTCATAGCCATGCCTAAGAAATGCATGGGTTTAGACCAGCTTTAGGTTGAGCTAAATTTTAGAGGCGTTTTATGCACGTTTAGCTAAATTTCTTAGACTTTTGCATATAACATATATTTTTAGCGTGTTAATGGTGTCACATTACCCACCGAAGAATCACATATTACCCCTCGGGGGTAATTTACCCCCAGGTTGGGAACCACTACATTAGTGCGACAGATTTTTCACTCGACAATGTAAAAGCTAATTAAAAAGATTTGCCAAGAAATGAATTCCGACCACGAGACTGTTTTTTACTATGGTATACAGTCAACTTCGGATATAAGAGATCCGCCGGGACCAGCTTAATCAGTCTCTTATAACCGAATTCTCTTATAACCGACTTATTAATTTATATTGAAAATCATTTGGGACCTTTTGCGTAGTCCCTTATAAGCGAAAATCCCTTATATCTGAATCTCTTATATCCGAAGTTGACTGTAATAGATTTCCAAAGGATATGTTGCTAACAGATTTTTAGAGATGAGAACACAATATTTAATCTGCTTTTGGAGTGGTAAATAAAGATACCTTTATCTACATTTCAGTGACGAAACATGGCTACAAGGTCTGGCTTATTTACCTTACATTACTAAATCGTTAAATATGTTTGACTTGGGACTTGAAGAATCTCATACAAACATTTTATTATTTAAAAGACATTTTTTGTTGCTTTTTGAGAAGATACGAAAATAGAATCCAAAAGTCAATCAGGACAAAGTAGCAATATTTTAAAAACTTTCTGGGTTTAAAACATCTAGTCTCACATTTCAAACAAAACAGAAGATAAGTGAATATTTGCAGCCATTGAAATAAGAATTCCAGCACTATCTTCCCAATCTGTCAAATGATGTTGAACCTTTTCACAAAACCTATATTTTCTTTTAGAATGGATCAGTAGCAACTGTTTCTGAGATAGTAGAAGTTAAATTAATATCATTTTGCAAACACAAATAAAATCAAAATGAATGCAGTACAAATGCATGCAGTTGCAAATACTGATCAGATTTCCAAGTGTACAGGTATCTTTTTAGTCAATCGGTGTTTGTATTGTGGATGGAACATGCAGAAGGAAACACAAGACAGTTGTTGAGGACGTGGTTGGCTATTTTAATTTTTCCACAGTTGCGTTTATCATGGTCTGCTAGACCTAAACCGGCCGCATTCGCACCACAGCGTCGGAATTCATCTTATTGCCAGTTTGTTTAAATTCAAGGGTGTCCTTGAAGTTTGTGAAGAGAGAAGGAGTCGTTGAAGGTGTTAACGAAGGATTTAAAATATTTTGGACCAAAGGAGACAATACGGAATTTTCAGGAACTTTCCACAAACGTTCTCAACCTGTGTCTGGATATCACACTTGATGGAGCTAAACGACCGCATACATTTTCGTATAGCAAATGACCAGGATTATCTGCTTTGTGGTACAGCTTATAGCTGGACACATTGCGGCGAGTTTCAGGAGGTTCAATGGCAGAAACAAAGGGGGAGGGGAAGACTATGGATATGGAACGAATGTTTCCTAATATTTTGCGCATGGCTTCATGTAGTTGTTAATTGAGTTTCTGGACACGGGCACTACGGCTCCACACCAGGCGCAGTATGACGCAGCAGAGTGGACCAACAAAGAAGCAGGTGTTCTAAGGACGCTAAATGATGCTCCCCATTTCAATTCAGTGAGGCGCTTTACTGAAGCAACTTGATCTGCGACTTTAATGGTGAGCATTTGGAGGTGGTCTTTAAAGGTAACGATATTTTACAGATAACAAGGAAAATGTGTTATATATCAGCATAATAATTTCATATAATCTTTAGGCTTTAAAAGACTAATTTCTGCGTCTGTGAAACAATAGGAAACAAATTATTACATTGGTCCTAAACACTAAAGAAAACAACTCTGCTTGGTATCACTCTATTTAACTTGGTGAATTTAACATTTTAACTATGGCAAATTTCAAAGTTAACAAATTCAAAGACTTGGTAACACATTTTAAGATGTACTTTTTTTTTATTAAACAATGATTATGATGCCTCGGGCGAACCAATTACAAACAAACTAATGAATAACGAAAATGCGAATTAAATCAGATCTCATTCTGAGTTTACAGTTGGCCATGTAGTAACTTCTTATGATATTGTTTTGTTGGTTAAAAGTTTTAGTCTCTTGTTGTTGAGGTAGTAGGTAACGGTGTTCAGGCCAACGGTGATGTTTATATTGACTATTTTGAAAGATTTAGAAGCATAGGTTTGCTCGACATTGTTGGATTACGAGTAGTTAATGGTAATTCTTCCCTTAAATTCTGCTGTGTATATGTTGTATAGTGTGGGGCTAGGACAGATATCTGCGCTACGCCATTTTCATGTTTTTGAGTTCGACGAGTCGCTTCATCATTAGTATGTAAGACAAACGATACTGAATACTGCAATTTCGTAGTAAACGTAAAGGAAGTCAGTTTTTTGCACCGTAGCATTTTGCATCTTTTAGCTTTAAAGTCTTGTGTAGTAACTGGGTCTACTGCAGATCTTTCATGTCTGAATTTTCTTGGTCGTGTGGGCTTGTGGATCAACTACTATCGGTGATGAATCAGTTTTACTGGGTTTCCCGAGAGCTGCCTTCAGTACATTTAAACGATCTGTCAAGACATCACATTAGGATGAATAAAACAGCTTTTCTTTTTAGTAGTCCACCTGTCTAAAGCTGCAATTAAAACCATGCAGTCTTTGATGAAAATTTAAGGTCAATGTTAGAGAAAGACAATGGGGCAGCTGCTGTTAGAGCGGTCATTGCTGAGATAGATGTGAGCAATGGACAATGCTCGGAGCATGGAAGACGACCAAAAACTGGGCGTGCAGGTGGGAGGTTGCGCCAACTAATGTGTTGGAGGTGGCATCAAGATTTGTGTTTATGCATCATCTGCTAACTTCAATAGAAATTATTCCTTAGGATAATTGTTACAGAACGGCCTCTATTTGTTGGTTTGGCGGGTGTTAGTTTCGAACCCTTGCTATTGAATGTTAGTTGGAATTATCATACCGGTTCACGTTTTCTGCTTTTGATCATTGTTTGCGGTGCACTGAGCACTACAGAATTAGAATCAAAAAAATTATAAAGATTTATTCGGATTTATGTTGGCTGCAGAATGGTCGTCTATTTTCTGTAATCAAGTTGGTTACATCTGGGTAATTTTCGGTTCATTTTGCTTTCTCGAAATTTGTTGCTACAGTTCGATTTTAACCTGCATATTCTTCGAGCAGTAAGGTCCTAGCGCCCCTCTTGGACAAGAATTGTAAATTTAGAAATTGACAGTAATAAAGAACGGTGACGTTGCTATTGTTTATTTAAATAGCCTCTTCCTATGTTGTTGAATGGGAAACTCCAAGATTCTTTTCTACAATATAAATCTCATTGAACAATGTAATAGTCGTAGTAGGAGCAGCAGAAGCAGTAGCAGGATCAGGAGCACTAGTTGGAATAATACAGTAGTAGTAGTTAGTTAGATTTGTTCTGGTTTTACCCTCTTAACGGAGTTGGCGGGATTCACCCAATTTCTTGCACTCCATCTAGCCACATTGTTTGATTCAGGGCATCTTTCATCTTTAAACCAATCTTCTCTGTTTCCTTTTTCACTTGATTGATTCACGTCTTTGATTTTCCATGGTTTTTCTTATCTCTATCTTCAAGCTATCACGCAACTCTCAAAACAGTGTTGTAATCTCTTCTCGGCACTAGCCCGAACAATCTAATTCAATTTGCTTTTGCCAATTGATCTAGAGATTCTTTTGACTCCAGCATTTTTATCTGTTTGTCAGTAGTCGTTTTGTTTACAACTTGCCGGCCGCACATAACTCTCACCATAGCTCGTTATGTTCTCTTTAAAATTGGTTTTTGATTTTCTTTTGAAAACCATGTGTCACCTTCTTATAGCACAGCTGATCTTACGTAACCACATCAGCATTTGCCTTTCATCTTCAGCGGAAATCTACGAGTATTACCAAATAACAGCTATCCATATTTCCTGAATCTCTTCTACCGAATCTTAATCTTGCTCTGACTGCCGCTTTACAACCATCACCATCATTTGTATCACCATAGCTCATTTTATTCTTAAGATTACTGTTTTATTTTCTTATAAACACCATATCTCGCTTTTTTTGCAGTACTGCTGATCTTACGCAACAACAATAAAACTAATATTTGCCCTTCATTTTCAGCAGAAACCTCTTGCCAAATAACAACTCTGCACATTTCCTGAATCTTATCTACCGATTCCTAATGTAGTTGCTGGGACCATTGCTTCGCAACCGCAACACTAAATTGGCCATCATTCTGCTCCAAAATTTTCACATGGATCATAAATACCTTTCTTCGCTTTGTGGCCGATAAGCACATATTATTCGCACCATTTCTTTACCTAAGATTAGCCCTATTGCCATCACTCATTCGCTTTTTATTCTAACTTCCAAAACTTTTCGAGACATTTCCTTTTTCACAAAGATTTCCACTCATCCTGATCCTGTGTCATTTCCTTACCACCACAGTTTATCCCTTCGTCCATGAGTACCCACAAAAATAGCTCCTCGACCTTTCTATTGTATTTCCTGCGTACAGCACACGTCAACTCTTTTTCTTAGTTCTTCGCACACTCTTGTCTTTTTTCTGCGAACAATTCCAACATTTAACGTGCCAAATCTTCGAGATTCTTCGCATCCCCTGCTGCCTATTTAAAAATTTCTGGAGACTGGGGCCAATGTGATTATTTTTTCTGGTCATGGGGATTTGTTTAAGCAAAATTTTTCCGGGAGGATGCTCTTGCTTGCCCTTAACCTTAGTTTTCTGACACGAGCGGTCCAACCAAGCAATTAAGCTGGCAACCCCATCATTGACATTCAGACAGTGATTGGTAGGTATTCAACAGTCTCGTTTTAACGTATGCTAAGTAAACAGTTGCACTATTCTTAAAACTTGTGATACTATAACGCAGTCCCGTAGCACTCCAACTTCGGGCTCCCCCCAAAGTAAGCGCAAGAGCCCCTGCGCACAGGTCATATCACTTTAGAGGTGTAAAATTGAAAAGCTGCATTAAGAAAATACACCACAATTTGTACATAAGTAAACAGGCTAATGTCAGAATAAAGCATGCCGATACCGAAGGTGCAAGTCATAAAAAATTCGGCACCGATGCCAGAGTTCAGTAGGACATTTATGCAGACACTGCGAAACGAAAGCAATGACACTAAAAAACATGAAAAAGTTATAAAAACACAGTATCATTTAAATAGTCTGGAGCGAACCTTTTTGTTCGCAAATGCTGTTATGGCATTGTCATAATCAAGAGATCGGGCGCAGTCATTTTCGATTGACAACATGGCTAATGAAGATAGTCTACTGTCTGTCATAGACGTTCTATTAAAAGTTTTGATCAGTTTCAATTTGCTGAAGCTTCTTTCAGCGCTGGCAACAGTCACGGGGCAAGTTAGTAAGATTCGAAGTGCGATGTACACATTCGGATACAATTCAAATAAATGAGTCTTTAGAAGATAGTTGAGAAAGTCTTGAGCCGTATTGAGATTGCGTTTTTTTTGTAAAATTAAAACAAACCGCTGTAGCTCAGCGCTCATTTCATCAGAATCAATGTCACCGAACTTTTTTTAGAACTCTTTACAGCAAGTAAGAAGAGCATTTTCTTGTTGCACAAGCAAAAGTTTGTCTCGTGTGTACAAAAACGAAAAAGCGGAAGAAACCTCGCGTAACAAATTAAAGCGCTCCTTTATTGACATAATAGCCTGGTCTACTAATGGATAGAAAAAGTTGCTTTTAAATTTCAGTTCAGGAGTAGCTCGTTGTTCCTCTTCACCTTGGTAATCAAACAATCTTCTTTTCTTTCCACTTCTTGACGGAGGAAAAGAAGGATCAATATCCAATTCCTGTGCTATTTCAATAGCAGATGTTGCGGCACTGTCATAACCCGTTGTGCGATAGTTTTGCAAAAACTTTTTAGTTGCCTGGATTTCCGTTTCCCTTGTATGAAGGGAGACTCCATACGATTGAAGAATCTTGCTTGCTTTATTGACTTGGAATAGGATATCATACCAAATAAACACCGACAAAAGAAAACTCCATTTTGATAAATGAGCTATCAACGATTTTGTTTCTGAGGCAGCTCTTCCATCTTTTCTTTCTATGGAAATGGCTTCCAAGTCTTTCAGTGCCAGCAACACCTCTTTTAAATTGTATCGAAGAGGTTTGATGCATTTAATTCTGCTTTCCCAACGAGTATCAGATTGTGACTTTATGGACAGCTCCACATGTTTCTTCAAAATTTCCCAACGCTGAGCAGAGGAAGAAAACAGCACATACAACCTTGTAAGTACTCCAAAAAATGTCAATGCTTCCGTCGATCAATTAGCACTGTCAACAACAACTAAGTTAAGGGTATGGTTTGCACAAGGCACGTAAACAGCTTTGGGATTGATGTCTAGCATTCTTGCTTGGACCCCAGAATGTTTTCCTTTCATGTTAGCATCATTATCATATGACTGACCTCGACAATCAGACAATTCGAGTTGCAGTTCGGTCGCTTTTTCTAAGAAAGCGTCCAACAAGCCTTTCCCAGTACTGTCACTTATTCTCAAGTAGCCAAAAAATGTTTCTTTAACAACAGCAGCTTCTTCATTACATAGTACATAACGGAGAATGACAGACATTTGTTCATGATGTGACATATCTGGAGTGCAGTCCAAAATTATAGAAAAATATTTTGCCAATTTCAATTGCTGTAAATTTTGTTTTTCAACTTCTGTCGCTAGCAATTCAATTAGTTCATTTTGTATGGTAGGACTCAAATAGTGATCTTTAGTGTTTTTATTCTTGATTCTGTCTTGAAGCTCTTTTAGGATCGGATCTCTTCTTGCCAAAAGCTCAAATATACCCAGAAAATTTCCATTGTGAGGAGATCCTAAGACTTCTTCAGATCCTCTAAAAGCAAGATTCCTTTCCGATAGAAACAAGACAATGTCGATAAGTCTCTCTAAAACATTTCTCCAAAAACGTCTTTCATTGAAAAAAATATTCATCTCGCGTTTGTCGATAATGGATGAATTTCTTATTCCTTCAGCTAGCAACATCCATTGACTGCAGCATTCTTGGTGGGAAATGCCGTTTTCATGGTCTTTCAGTTTTTTCGAAAAACCCTCCCATGTATTTATACCACTACAAAAGGGGCTTAGTGTTTTTCCAAATAGCTTACAACAAAAGCAAAAAACTTGATCTGATTCCCCACAATAAACTAGCCACGACCGTGAAACACTTTCACCATTAGGTAACACACGTTTATAATGGTTGGAGGAAAAACGTCGCCTTGGAGTTGTGTTATTATATGGAAAATTCATTATTAGTTGATGTGGTCCACGCTTTACTATATCACATCGTTGAGCATCAGAAATACTTTCAGGCCATTTACATGGGTCATCAGGGATAGGGGTAAATTGAGATTCAGTTATTTTTGATATTGAAGGTTGCGTATTGGCAGGTAAATCACAACTTATATTTTCTGGAAATTCACAATCACTTTGATGCTGATCGTCATAGTCTTCTTTTTCTTGTACACTATAGTTTTCTTCATCCCTCTCGGTACTAGTGCCAGGTCTACTCTGCTCAGTAATCTTGAAAAACTCTGTCATCTTGGGCAATTTCGCTACAGCATCTCGAGCAGTGGCTGCTTCTTTTCTCTTTTGAGCACCACTTTTTGAACGTTTCATTCTATACAATGTCAATAAAATACTTTATCTGCACTCTGCAGTGTATATATATTGTCCCGGTATTTATAGCCAAACAGAATTCCAGACCATTCTATGATTGTTGCGTACCAACGGCATTGTTACGTCAATCGAATATTCAAGATTCTACCAGAAAATCAATCGAAATATTCTAGATTCTGCGAGATAAAATGACGTTGCATTCACTTATGATGTCACAAGCCAATTTCTTCCAACAGTTTAAATCGGTTGTAAACAAGTCTGCTGAACTGAAAATAGTCACGTAGCCAAAAAGCAATTTCAGACTAACTTGGGCCCCCAAAGTTGGCCTGGGCCCCCCCCAATTGGGGGGTTTGGGGGGCGGCTGCTACGTCTCTGCTATAACGGAGGTAACACTTGTAAATCCTGGGCAGTTTAGTAGCTCCCAGAGTTATTGGAGGAGAATGATACAAAGTGGTGATGTGGATGGTGTTGCATTGAGTCGGTTGCTTTGCAGTATATTGAGACAAACAATTGAATTTAAGAAGGGGTCGAAAAATGTTCATGGATAAACCGCATTTTAAATTTCGGTATGCCATGTTGCGGGTATGCCCAAAGGTAGTAATGTAAGCATCACTCACTATTAATCTACTCGCCTTCACTTACCTGTGTAAAAGTGGATTTTCTGCTCTTCTTTATATCAAATTGAACGTTTGTAGCCAACTAAGCGTTGGTGATGATATGCAACCAGCGAATTTTAGTACACTACTGCATATTTCAAGACTTGCTCCTGATATGCAACCGCAAAAATTCGGTTTCGAAATAAACAAAAATATTCACATAGTTTGATGTCATTTTTCAACTTAGGAAAAGCGCGCTGGTGCGAAGTTACTTCAAACTGCATTTTTGCAAAAAGCAGACACCTGTTTTACAGTTGCAGCAGTTTACGATATATATTAAACAATAGGTTACAGATTAGGATATTTACTACATTGAACAAAAGTTTAAGTTTGCCATTGCTTTAACGGCACTAAAAGGGTTTAAGAAGGCCATAAAGTTAAGAAGCAGTGCAGTAAAGCCAGTGCCGTGCGTTGTAATTAAAAAATTACGTAATGTGCAACATAATATGATTTTTATTTCCATGGGCAGATTGCAGTCGTGACCTTTGAAAATCGACCTTTAACCTATAGAATTATTGATGATCCGGACGGTGGATGCTTTTCTTCACAAATGGCTTATGCAACAGTTGAAAACAAAAAAATTTTGACAGATTACATCAATCAAAAGAAGGCAAAAGGTATTGTTTAATTTAGATTTTTTTACTTCTGCGTCTCAAAGTCAAAAATATTTTTATCTGGCTTAACGAAAATTTTCTTGGTTTGGGCCACATTCCATTAATTTGAAGTGTTGACGGACGGGCCGCATAAGTGCTCTTTTTTTTGGAGTTTATCTAATCGTGATCAAGGTTATCGACCGTTTCCAGGGTGATGACCTTTTCTTTTTTTGTAATGGCAGTTGTTTTAAAATCATATTTAACCGTTTGTAAGGCCATTTTTGTTGAGGTGAGCATTCTAAACTCAAACTTTGTTACATACAATTTTTACGAGACTAGTCGCGGGCCGCAAAGTTTTCTTGCATAATCGGCTCTTTGGGCACCCCTGATCTATAAATTGCAATTCTCACTGTTTTACCTTCTCCAAAACTACTAAGCGTACAAAGATAAAAACGTAGCACAACTAATCACCACCTCTGTGAGAGTGTCAAAAAAGGGTTGGTGACGTAATAATGACATCACAATTTTAGATATTTTTTAAAAATTTGCATCTCTTGATGGAAGAAAGCATGTTTTTGTTTTAACGAAAGCGAGTACCCGACTTACCAGCTTGCTAAGATTTTACCCCGTTAGGGGTGAGATAACGTAATAATTAATAATTGCTTGTAGAAATTGTTTTCTTTATTTTCTCAAATAACAGTTATCATCCAAACGCGCTTAAAACTTTTTTGAGAGATGTCAACCAGCTGTTTCTCGTAAAAATAATTTTCAACACTTTGAATTCATTAATGAGGCAGCAAGCGATTCTTTTTTTGAGCATTTTATATGTCATGTTTTTGCTATTTTCTTTGATATTTCAAATACAGCATTGCTTTGGCCTAATGATAAGTGATGCCAAGCTGTCTGATGTCATTTTAGTAAAAAAGTTTTCATATGCAATTCCTGTAAACTGCTGTTTTAAAGGCAAACGTAAATAGTGATGTCTGTTGCCCAAAGCTTATATGTATGCGTAAAAGAAGACCTGCTTCTGGCAGGAAGATCTGCATTCCAACGGAGAATACTATAAAATATTTTTAAGTTACGATCACGAAGCTGAAGCAGATGAATTCCTGGCCAAACTCAACTGTCTTCATCCATCCCCCAAATTCACCTCTGAAAAAGAGAGAGAGAAATGCCTACCGTTTCTTGATGTTTACGTCGAAATAACAGATATTGTCTGTGAGACCAGTGTATACCGGAAACCCACTTTCACTGGCCAGTATTTGCGTTGGAAGTCCTTTAGTCCTTTCAAACGTAAAATAAGTCTAATATCTACAATAGTGCATTGATCCCTAATGATTTGCACCAAATGTAGACTCAATGGAGAAATAAAACAGATCAAGAAAATATTACTGGACAATGGCTATCCTAAAAACGTCATCAACGTTCAGATTGCCAAGAAAATTGCTCAGTTCTCCACTCTTAAGCGATTTTGCCCAGAAAAGTGCCCGGTGTACTTGAGGGTCCCTTGGATAGGTAAGTCCTCCACAAACTTGGAAAAAGAAATTAATACCGCCGTGGAAAGCTGCTATGGTTCCGTCAGCACCCCCTTGGTCTTTACGTCGAAGCGCATGCTGCCTGTGACCCGCAAGGATGTTCTACCTAGCATTCAGAAAAGTTTTATCATATATGAATACAAGTGCCGCTGTAATAGTCGGTACGTAGGGCGAACATCTCAACGACTACAGGATCGCATCAAGCAACATTTTCCGCAATGGTTAAGACAGCAATTGACTCGTCCACGCCGATCTCAACCACTCAGATCGAGCAAACGAACCGACACCAAACCGGATTGTGACCCTACCATTGGTCAGCATCTTTTAAAAAATAAGTGACAACTCTGGGCTTCTCCAATCTCTCCTTTCACCTCCCTCCCTCCTCCCCCTTACTTGTCGAGAATTAGTCATTGTCTGATGAACTGGCAGGGTCGTCAGAAGTATCCAAGCTTCTGAGGGAAGGTTCATATTCGCTATCTTCCTGAGAACTAGACATTTGGGGTGTAAATTATTATTTGAAAAGGGTACAAAAAATTGAGTGGTAATGTGGATGAAAACAACACACGTGCGACGACAGTGGCTGCCGGTGCAAGTCCAATAAGAGCGTCCTTGAAATCCCACAGCTTCACCTCGTCGCCTCTGCCAGGCGTACGATTTGACGAGAACACTCGTTTCACACGTAGAATGGCTTAGAAAGGCTCAGAATCGTCGAGTATATACGTCTCTGACTGGTTTTGGATGGTTAATTTTTAGACGAGTATACTCGTCGTATACTTGACTGAAAACGGAACATTTAGTGAAAACGATTATACTCGTTTCGGCCGAGGAAGGGGTTAAATTATTTGAGAAAAAGTATGCAGTAATTTAAATTTTGAATGACTTTCGCCACCCACTGAAGTTGCGCCCACGACCCACCACCGGGTCGCGACCCATAGTTTGAAAACCGCTGCTCTAGAGTCTAGATCTTCCCTTTTGACGCGTTACCGCCACTGATGAGAGCGTCACGAAAAGCATATGGCTCAAACAGCTTTTTTCAAAGCTATATTAAACTTCTATACTACCAACAAGATTTTGGGGTTTATTTTTTTGCATTTTAAGTGATCCCCAGGCCGCAAGAGTTGTTTTGAAGTTTTACTTGTCCACCAAGTTCAAAAAAGTTGAGAACCACTGATCTAAATAACATTCAATTCTTTCTAATTTTTGGTTTTAAGCTGGCTTAGTTATTTTGGTTCTAATCATTACTATTCTTTGTCACCGTGCACTTAGCGCCTGTAAACTTTTATGAGCATTTAAAAATTGGTGTCTCCAAAAACATAGGCCACTGCTTATCCCGTGTCTTGTAGTCTAAGACAAGTTTATTTCTACGCAGTGTAATGAGCAGTGCACAGACTGTTTTGCTTTATAAATTCCATATGGTTGCCTGTGTTGTTTTAAGGTGCTTATGGTATTTTCAGGTGCATCCTATTTGACTCTGGCTTTGGAACAAGGTTTGAGATTTTTTAACCGAGATGATCTTGCAGAAGTTTCTGAAATAAGAAAAACTTTAATGTCAAAAGGTAGGTAAACCATAGCTGTAGAATTCCTACTATGGCTCATGCCTGTCACGATCGTAACTCTGTTGTGCTACACCTTACGGGCTTTTGGTTCATTCATTCACGCGTATGAGCTCATGCTCGGTTTGCATGTCTTTCGTCAGACTGGACCACCACGACGGGTAGACTGCTTGGCCCCACCATCTGTCTGCCACATAAAGACGGAGGCATCCCGTTAAGTGCCTTGCCCAAGGACACAACAAGCATGCTTGCCGGCTTGTTCTCCACACTATCCCTTATGTGCTGAGCGCCAAGCAGGGAAGCTGTGAATACCATTTTTTAAAGTCTTTTGGTATGACTCGACAAGGGAAATGAACCCCAGGTCTACCGACTGCGAAGAGGACGCTCTAACCACTACACCATCGCGCCGGTGCTTTTGGTTGATGGTGTCTCTAAACGTGGTGACAGTTGGGGTTGCTTCGAAAAGTATCAACTTTACATAGAAATGTCACTTCAAGTTTGGACGTGTTCTCTAGAACACAAAGGTCTTTAAACTAAATTTACTCCCACTTGGGACGTCTTCTCTAAAAACAAAGACACTCAGCCTAAGTATACTTCAATTTTGGACGTATTTTGTATAATCGACCCTATTTGAAGTGTTTGTAGAGCTTAGTATGCATTGGCTTCAGTTTACGCTCGATTTATTTATGGTTTTACACGTGGAATAGGGTTATTATCGCAAATTTTCCAGTTTTATTGAAAAGTATATTGAGCCTGGCATTGGGCAAGAACTGTGGGAAATTCAAAGTTTGTGTGAGCACACGTACTATGCTTAACCGTACAAGTTGTGCTGAAACAGGACGATTGTATAATCAACTAACATATTATTTTCAAACCGAGACCCGCGAAAAAAGTTAGTTGGTCATACGCGTTAACAAAAGGAAAGCCTTTTATCTGAACTCGATGGAAATACAGTTAATTAAAAACTAAAAAAGACACTGCATCAGCACCGGCTTTTCAGCTTTCAATTCTAGAATTTGTGAAAAATGCTATAGCTCTGTGCAAGCACTTAATCTTCAGTGTACACTCTTAGGTTTTTAATACCTAGCAATATACTTTTTGCTTTGCAATTTGAAAAAAAAATACTGCAATGCTTCCTCTAAGCAATCCAATTCTAACTCCACTAAAAAAGAAGAGTAGTAGAATCATACCTCTGATCATGCCACTCAGAAGCAGCGACAACGCCTTCGCATTGCTGCAGAAATCGCGCAAATGTGCTTTTTTAAAGGTAACGCGGTTTACCTGCTTTTAGTCATAAAAGCTAAATAGCCAGTGCTGGCACTGTAGCCACTTTCTAAAAAAATACAAAAACTGCTGACGAAACAAACTATGCAAATTTTTTAGAGTTTTACTGCGTTGATGTTTTATACATAAAGTACACCACATGCTTCGCTGACTTTTGTATTTATGTCCAAATAATCGTAGCTTAGGGGTGTAATTACTTTGCTTTGTTTAGAACAGAGGCGGTCTCGTCAAAAAGTGATATGTTGGTGATAGATTTTGTTCTCGTTTGCTGCATTTCCAGCGTTCTCAGTGTTTTTTTTTTACAGCAAAGAGCGGAGCCTTATTCGTATCAGTAATAAAATTAGTTTGAAAAACGATAACTTTTTGTAAGATAATAACAGATGCTATAAAATAGTACTTGGCTTGATGTCTCCTGAAACCAGAAACTTTCCAATAAAGATGACTTAAAATAGTTCTACGATAAAGCGATTCCAGGTTAGCCACAAACCTTTTAAGAAGAGTTTATCTTGCTGATATTTGAAAACATGTTTGGCAGGCTTAAAGTCAGTCTCATGTCAAATGGTGTCGATTTGCCTAAAAAATTGGCCTGAAAGGATAAGTAAGCGGAGAGTTGCTCCCATATTGTTTGGAAGCATCGAAAAAGAAGCACGCCATTACAATCTCTTTCATAATTCTTGCAATGAATTGCTTGCACGAAATCGGCTTGGTACTCCTTAAAATTGTTAATTTTTACAGGTGATTATAAGAATGTTTTGCATTTGATAACGGATGGCGAAATACATTCTTCATTTACTTGGAAACAGTTTAAACGTCATGCTTATAGTATATTCATACGTCAGATGGAATTTGTTGTCTATGGAATTAGTTCTCAAAGTAGTGAGTTAACTGCATTTAACGCGCAATTGGCAGCGGCAATTACATGAATCTTTTGTAGCCGCCGTAGTGTAGTGGTATTGTTGCGGGCTTTGGAGCAAAAGTTCAGCTGATCATTAGGTCAAAGCTTTATAGAAACCACCATTGGTATTTGTCAGGAAGGGTATTCAAAATTTGAAGTACTGTGTTGCTCCAGTACTAAGTCTGGTTCGAAAGCGAGTAAGTAGTGGTAGACATGCATTTAATCTGCACGTTTGAGCATGAGAAACACGGGAAAAAGGATATAAAATTCACTTTCTGTTGAATTAGCATTCTTGTCACGATAATGGCAATAATGATATCACAAAAAATCAATTTGGCAATAAATATAACTTTGATATTGAACTTAGACACTAACATCATGAAACAAAAGAATTTACTAAACCCCAAGCGAAATTATGTGTAATTCCAATACCGGTATTCTCAATGAACCACCAGGTAGGGTTTTTTGCACAGGTGTGATTAGAACTGGAGCGTTTGTAATGGCAACACGGAAATAGAAATAGCAACAATCAAAAAAATAGTGGGAGATCCCCAGCAAATACTAATTAAAAATTACCTTTCGCAATTGTTGTGACAATTTCTATATTTTAAGTCGGTTTTTTTTGAGCTTAAAAGAGACATAAATGCAGCTAAATTTTTCATTGAACCTCGCTCAAAATTTTCCCGTGCATATGTGTAGTGGACAAATTGTGTTTTTCTGATATCAAAACAAAATTGTTACTTAAAAGATTCTACAGATAGGCTTCGACAAGCTCATGAAAAAAGCGAAACAAAATATCACCCAGTGGACTGTGGGATATAAAGAATGAGTGAGGCCACCTCTATCTAAAGTTCACAAAAAATCACCATAATTTTTACAAAAACAGTTTATGTCAATAATTTTTCTGCCAGCCTTTATTTGCGTATAACCAGCTATGTACAGCAATATTCAGCTATGTACACCAATGTTAAAACATGTTTTCGCTTCGCTGCTCTCGAGTTCGACCAAACTGTCCACAATTTCTTGCTCGTTCTTATCAAGACAACTTCTTCTTTTCTTCTTTTTCTTTCGGCTTTTCCCGATTAGGGGTCGCCACAGCAGATATCTGCATTTTTATAACATGGCATTTTTGTTTTTATGGTCGGATGCCCTTCCTGCCACCAACCCTCTCTTCAGAGGGAAAATTGGGCCACCTGTCTTCCACATAAAAGTGGGGGCTTCCCGTTAAGTGCCTTGCCCAAGGACACAACAAGCGAACTTGCCGGCTTGTTCTTCACAACCTCTCCCAAATGCCGAGCGCCTAGCAGAGAAGCTGGAATACCATTTTTTAAAGTCTTTTGGTATGACTCGACAAGTTGATTGAACCCCAGGTCTACCGACTGCAAATCGGACGCTCTAACCACTGCACTATCGCTTGTAAGTAATTGTTTTCATCAAGACAACGATTACAATAATTACAATTGTGACCAACATCGCCCTCGACTTCCAGCTACAGTGATAGTTTTGCTCTCTGAATGCAAAGCTTTTCAATTACAGACTGAGCTGTTATAAAATGCATTCCACCAGATCCTTGTCACAGTTTATTGAAGCATTTTTGCAAAGGATCGGTTGAAAACTCTCCAAAGATTGATTAGCCGGTGCCACAAATCAATAAGTATTTAGTCAAGTCCACAACAGGTAAGGTAAACAAAATTGGCAATGTCGCACGTAATTTGACGGACTCTCACGGACTTCTTTCTTTTATTTTCTGAGGCATTTCTCCAACGTCCAAGTTAAATTGTCAGCGTGAACCACCTATTGATCTAATTACGGGTAGATAAGAGTCAGCATATTTTTCATTTAATCCAGGACTGTTTACCTCAAGTATTTTCCACAACGGAACAAAAATTTTAATAAAATCAGCGGTATCACAAACGGCATCACGGTCCAATTGTGGATGAGTTTCCAAAGTTGCAGCAGTTTCATCGCAAAAAAATTTTAAGCCGTCCTTGTCTTTTGTCTCTCAATAAGTGATGGTGATACAGAATTCTGATCCAGATGAAATAATTTTAAAACTCTACCTGCTTTCGCTTTGTTTGGCATTTTTAGATTATTTCATTTGGCAAGTGGAACAGCTCCGTCAAATTCATATTCAAGCTCTCCATTTATTTCTGTTAGCTAATTGTTACGCAAACATTTGAAGATATGGTCACAGTCGTAAAGGAGAAAGGTGTCACCGTTGCAAATCCACGGTTTGTCTTTTTCTGAACATATAGTTCGGAAGCACTTTTGATTGACTGTGTGCCCTTCTGCAATAATTGTGATTACTTTTCCCGAACTGAACATTTATGATGTTGAGTATGGGACGAATTTTCTTCTATCAAAAAGCTAGATGATAAATTGTTTACAGGCATGACACGTCAAAGAAACTTAGGTTCACCATATAAGCACTTCACCATCATTCCACAAATCGTTTTAGCAAGTTTTTGACCCTCGTCTGTGCTTTTTCAAATAGGTTCTTTCGTTGTAAGTAATTGATGTCTTGATGTATGCGTCATCCCACAACACAACACACCTTCTGTGCTAGTGTGGAAAAATACCAGGGACATTTTTCAAGAGGAACATGTCCTCAGCACTATTAACTTTAGAAGTTATTCGCGTTAGAGTACGAACGCTAGGAAGTTCATGGTCTTCTTATCGTCGGATGTCGTTCCAGTGATCTCAACAGAGTAAAATGTTCAAAAGCTTTAGTCACGGTCTCGGGAGAATGCAAGAGCTTACCAACTATGGTTTTATTGAGGGCCTTAATCATATTCAACAAGTACAATTTATATTTTGTAACTGGAAGTTTTTTGCTTCATAAATCTCAAAACTTCTTCAATAACAGGGAACATTTTTTTCATGTTGTGTTGCATGAGATTTTCAAATGATTCTTGATAGATTTTGGACGCTGATTCCAAATCTGAAGTTGGTTTTTGTCTCTACATGCTCACGTTTTTGCGCAATTTGAATATCTGGGACAAGGGCAAACCTGCGAGGTGATGATTAAGCACTTGAACTTCAGTCAAATTACAATCTTTCATACTTCTAATTTTTCTAAAGCCTTTATAAGCTGGTTGCGACACATTTGGCAGCACACAGAAGTGCCGTGCACTATGTGCATCTGTATACTTCAGCTGTTTAGACTGCGAATCGAGCTTGTTGGAATAAGTTAAATTGTATATTGGTTGATTTGTTTGTAGTGATGTGGACGGAATTTTCACCAGCACGTGCACTGTGTGCACACTACAAAGATCAACTTGACCTGCTACTTGTATAGCACGTGCTGATGTCTCGTTTACATTTCGCTGAACTTTGGGGGTGGGTGGGATATCGACAACTTCATTACATGCGATGACTTTTGCCCTAGCCATTTCAAACTCTAAATTCTTTTTGCAAAAATTTTCCACGGCACTTTCCTCAATATCAAGCAATTCACGATCTACTTCTTCAAGAGTCATTTCCATCTCTAGACGAGTCTTTTCCATTTTTTTTGTTTTCTTTTTGCATCTGCAAAGATTTTTTTCTTTTTCTTTTCTGCACGCAGTTTTGCACGTGACTTTGTTTCATAATCTCTTGTAGATTCCTGCTCCATTGCAACGGTAGCAACTTTTAGTCTGACTTGACTTCGAAGTTTCTTACTTTTCGTGGAACTACCTGACACAACAGAACACGTGGGTGCCTTGCTTGCACTTACAAACTTTGATTTTTGCAAGCGTGCGTTATGAGAAAGCCATCAAACAGCGTGCACATCAAAGCTTTCCTCTTTTTTCATAAGGTCTAATTTACACCAATCAGTACCAGGTACTAACTAATTTTTAGGAACGAAGTCACATGCATCAATAAGCTTTTAAGCAGCCATCTACTTTGGGTAAAAACCTTTCCAAAGGTTGAACGCCTTCAGACTTCAGCATCAAGCTCTCGGCTCGAAAATACAAATTTTGCTTGCGCTTCAGGTTTAACCTTCTAATTGCATCAAGGCTTATCTTCATGGTAATAGTTAGTACCAGAAAGAAAGGAACGACACAGACTCACCAAGTATACCGGACGCTCGGAGACGCTTTGGTTTAACTCGATAGCTTTGTAACAGCAGCCTGCAAGATCAGTCTTTGACACACTGAGACCACTGAGAAAGAGATGTATCGACGATTTTTACTCGTACTCCAAGTAATCACACGTCCATCAAATGTTGACAAAGTACACTAAACTGATGCAAGCATGGGAAAGTATGATGAAGCACGAGAGCTCACGAAGGAGCACGGTTATCTGCATATCATGCAAATAAATAACCAAATGATAGCATAAACACAGCTAATACTGGAATTACCAAATTGCTACGATAATAACACATGTTATCTTAAATTTTAGATTACCACTAATTTGGCTATTAAACAATTGCTATTTAAAGAAACAGCAATATGATTAGGTAACAAAAACAAGTTGCACAATTAAGCTTACCGGCGCGATGGCGTAGTAGTTAGAGCGTCTGCTTCGCAGTCAGTAGACCTGGGGTTCATTCCCTAAGTCGAGTGATACCAAATGACTAAAAAATGGCAATCACAGCTTCCCTGCTTGGCGCCCAGCATAAAAAAGAGATAGTGTGGAGAACGAGCCGGTGAGCTTGCTTGTGTCCTTGGGCAAAGCACTTAGCGAGATGCCTCCACCTTTATGTGGCAGACAGGTGGCCTACCCGTATATTACCGAGTTACAATTGTGAAGTTGCTATCCCAGCATGTCGCAAAAGGCGACTCTTGGATACCTACTAGTGGCAGTCCGCCTTGTTGGTGGTGGGGCTACCAGTCGCTCATAACTGGTTCGAAATGGGTTGCCATCTTCCCCTGGTCTAATTTTAATTAGGTTGACCACATGAACCTGAATTGCCGTTAAAGCCGTACCTCCATCCCGAAGAAGAGGAGGGGTAATCACAACAACAACAACTATTACGGAACCGAGCTAAATATATAAGTAGAAGGTTGAATATATGTGGCATTCCAATGGCAGTGGCGATCTCACACACTTTAGTTTATGGTTGCATGGCATTGTAGCATAGTAGCGAAGCTTTACAGCTAGCTTATATAATGAAATGAAATTAAAATGACAAAAACTGGAAGTTGTTGACAATGGCAGCTGATGGATTTATAGATTTATATGCAAATTGTTGATACTGTATTCAACTCATTCAAAATAATCGGTTTGAAAAACTGCCAGATGAGCCTATGGATTTTTTGTTAGCAAACGCCTATTTATGTTGTTGGTGTTAGCAAGCCGTAATTATTAAGTGCACATAAAAGCTTCAGCTGGCGGCTTTGGTTGCAGCTTTGCATTTTTTTTTGTTGAATCACAAAAAACGCGGCTAAAACTCTTCAAAATGGACCAGTCTGTCTTGGCCGCTGCTGAATAGATGATCTAAGGAAGGTGGCTTTGATTGTATTGCGGCTATTGGAATGAAGGTTTATATGTTTTTGCTTAGACTAGTTAAAGAGCTTGATTGAAAACTGTTAGCCAGCCCTGTGATTCGTTATAAGTAGGCTTTGGATGAAACAGTAAACTACAATTAGGCCTAAGCCAATCTGCAGAAATTCTGGTAGAGGCTTTTAGACTTAGGTTAAGCTATTTTCATACTCCTTCAAAAGTGGTAGAGGTTTTGCATAGGTTTAAAGTGAAGGAGACAGGCGTTTAAACATTTACAAGTGGGCGTTTAATGAAAAAAGACCAATTTTATTCTTTATGCTGAATATGCAGTCAATGTTGTGGATGATAAATTAGTTAAAAAGATAAAAACAGAAACAGTGTTAATAAAACAGCAAAATATTTAGAACAACAAAATTTATTATCTTTGTTCTGTGTTAAAACTTTAAAAGATTTCAAAATGATTTTTATAAACATAATTATTACCAATGATAATAAGAGAAACTTTTTATTTCCTCACTCTTTTAGAAAAGTGATAATAAAGTTAACTTTCAAATTTTGTATGTAGATTTTTCAGAGACTATGCAGTTTTATAGTAATTAAATACTAGTACTATTACATCTGAAGGTGAATCCTTTAAATTTATAATCTGAAAAAACATTTGAGGATAAAATATTGATATATTGCATTTAATTCATTGAACCTACTTTTTGAAGTTATATACAGTTATAAATGCTGCATCATGTATTGTATATAATTTATTATGACATTCTGCTGTGTTTTTGACTAGTAATAAATAGCCTACAATAAAAAAATATACTAGTGTTGGTTTGAAAATGCAATAAGAACTCTTGCTCGATACATTGAAAACATAATAAATTTACATTTTTAGTGGCTGCAATAAGCTTTGGTTTTTATGTCATCAGTCACCAACATATGTTGTTGACAATGAATCAAAGGTTGAAGACAAAAATGTCTTGAAAACAAGACTCTTATATAATATATTATTGAGACTCTAGTATTGAGACCTTTTGAAAGAAGATGGCCACCATATATGTAAAGAATTGGGTGAAAAGATGAAATGTGATTTTGCGACAGTTTCACGTCACCTTCAGTCGATAAGATTCACTCAAAAGCTTGGAGCTTGGGTCCCTTATGAACTTACCCCAAAACAGAAAAATAAGCAGCTTTCCACTGCTGCTCAAAACCTTGCTCGACATCACGAAACCTATGGTCATAAGCAACGTTTCTTCATCTTTCTTCAAAAGATCCCTGAGTTGGTCTTCGTTCATCTTGATTGGTCTTCCGGAACGAGGAGCGTCGTTGAGGTCGAAATTACCGCGTTTGAATCTGGCAAACCAATCTCTAACAGTTCTCTCTGGTATAGCGTCTTCTCCATATACAGCACAAATATCCTTGGTAACTTCACTCGCTTTTTGATCTCGATTAAAAGCGAAAAAAAGGAGGTGTGGAAAATCCGATTTTTTATTGACTTGACAATCCATTTGACGGTTCTGAAAAACGAGAAAAAATGATATGAAAAAAACGATGACCGCTATCTTGTAGAACAGAATAAGGAATTTTTGACGATATATAACACTTTACCAGATATCAAAAAACTGTTTTAGAAAAAAAAGTTTTATGAAACGGCCGGAACTTATGCAACAACCCAATATAAACGCAAAGAAGAAGTCTTTAAAGGTCTGTGCCTGAAAAAAAGTAAATTTAAATCTCCACCCATTTCGCTGACAAAAAGTTCTTGTGTGGGCTTTAAATAGAACAAATTTTATTAGTCTGATGTTTTTCTGCTGACGCTATAAAAATTGATAGTTTTAACTAAATTATTTATATAATTAGTCTAGAGGAATAATTTTGCGTTAATTCTTAATTTGTGACATGAGATCTAAGTAATGTTGGTAAATGATATCTCTTTCTTAGTAAATTGAATTTGACTATATAACTTTTTTTGACGCTTAACTGTGATACCTAGCAATGTAATATCTTAAACATTAAATAACAAGTCGACGTAACAACAGACTTTATCACACGAGCCTCTGCATAATGTGTCTATAAAACAACAGCATTGCTTACGAGAGTTTTTTAGTACCACATAGAAACACTGTCATGTAGAATCGAATTGAAAACTGTTTAAGTAACATATAAAACTTTTGACTTCGAAGTATTCTTGTTATTGGGCTGAAGTCGTGTTTAAGGGGCGTTAGGATTGAACGGTGCAGATCAATTAGTTTTGCCTCACAATAAGACAATGTTTGGACTCATGACGTGAATGAAAAAAATGTTTGTGTATGATAATCGAAAAAAATTATACTCTACTGTTTTTTTTGAAATTATACTTTACTATTTACTATTGAAAAACTATACTCTTTACTGTTTTTTTTCGGTTTGGTATTGGTGAAGTGGTGTATTTTGTTGTCGCTTGATAGGTGTGGCAGTTGCTTCAGATGACCTTATGGATTTTATTGCCCTTTCATGGTCAGGTGACAGCACAAAATTACATTTTCGGTGTTTATGTAGTTTATGCAAAGTTTTAGTTTCGATTGATATATAAACTTCCTGAATTGAATAATGATATAAGCTACCGTGTCTGCCTAAAACGCTGGCATTATAATTACGTAATGCAGAAATCTCATAAATAGCTTTAAAACAGCTAAATTGATAAATCACTTTGTTGTACTGTAAAAACCTGTGAACAATTCTGAAAACAAATGTACAACAGACTTTGAACAATCTTAACCCTATTTGGCCCGGGGGGGGGGGGGGGGGGGGTCGATTCGACCCACAGCAAATTAAAACTGTTGTAACTTAGCGACTGCTTGAGATAAATGGTTGAAATTTTTTGACTTTTCCTAAATTTTATCTGGCTTTTGGTTGGTTATAAACTGACAAAGATATTCACTGTAGTTTTGACTTAAACATAGTAATTTCGAAACCCACTCGGGCAAATTTCTTCATCGATTGCTTTTGTATAAGAAAGAAAAAAAGAGAAAGAGCGCACACGCAAAACCGTGACGAGTTACGTAAACCACAGAATTTGTTTGAAGTGACGCACTGACTGTAAAACTGTACCGTTTCTCACAAATATTTCTTCTCGAAACCTTTTTGCTGTAAATAGCAACTCTTAATTTGACAAGCCAAAAACATTAAAGTGTTTTCAGATACACGGCTATTTTGTAACTTTTAGTTAAATAATACCTTCTTGACGCTAGATCATAACCTACCGATAAAGTAATGCAAGAAAATATTTCGTAATTTTGATACTTGACAAATGCAACATAGCAAAAAGAATTGTTTTCAAGCGCAAAGCCAGAAAATAAATTTGGCGGCGTGATAATATAGTTTGCGCTTTTCATAATGATTTGTAATGTTATTACCAATTAAAATTGGGGATTGGTTGGTGGGAGAGCTACGAGCGCACTTGCAATTTTTATTGGATGGAAAATATGCAGTGGTAGACTAAGGGACGCAGGGGCGACAGACAGCAAAATTTATTTGAGGAGTTTTATAAAACTTGATTTCCGTTGCTTTACGAGTAAGCTGTTAGTACTTAATCAAATACCGAATTGTTATCAGCAAATACAAATCCAAAACGCAAGAAGCCAATCGTGAATCACAAAATTAAATTTTTTTTAAGGGGAAAAGGAGCTGTGGAACCTCTCCTGAGTTTGTGATCAACACCAAAATTTTTTTCTGTTGACCGCGTGACAAAAGCAATGTGTTTGTATTCTACATCTCTACACACTTTCAAAAGCAAATGAAGATTTTTTTTCCGTGTTCTTTTGTCCACACTTATAAAGATGCCTCTGGTAAAAGCATTACCGGTACGTTTCCTGCTGCATGGCCGAGCAGAAAGGCATTTGCATTGAAGTTGACATTTCAAGTTTAAACTACAGCTTGCGTCAACTATCACAACATTATAAGATTGAATGCTGACTCAAATATCGTCTTGTCATTTTCATTCTTCTAAACCAGAGATGGGCAAACTTTTTAGTCGGAGGGTAGCATTGACCATTTAAGAGTTAGCCGAGGACCAATGCGTAAAATCTTGTAATAGCTGTATGCAATGCAAGAGCTTGCAATAGCTTAAAATCTTGCAATAACTTCTTGTAAAGACGTATTACAGGGCTTTGATAATGATGGCGTCCAAAAACAAAGATCATGACTCTTTATTTGGACGCAAAATGCGTCAGTTCAAACTAAGAATTGCGTAGCGGCTCTTTCAATAATGGCTTCTATCGTTTTTGGCTCTTCAGTACGGCAAGTGCAGCCAACCCTTTCTTATTGAATTAAATTCATGGAAGTTTGTATAAGTTTCGAGGACCGCACAAAATGCTCTCGCGGGCCGCATGCGGCCCGCGGTTTGTGGTTTGCCCACCCCTACTCCAAACTACTTTTATGCTGCGTTCGATAAGTCAAATTTCCAATTGTTTTACTTCAATGCAGGAATAGTTAAGAAATCAAAAGTTTCTTATGACATTGGGAATGCAGCCACTACATTTTAGTTCTATGTTTGAAATGTTCAAATTGCTCGTTTCCACTAAAATTTAAATATGCTGCCGGTGTATAAGAGAGTGATGATTATATGATATTTAACAAATAATTTTCTTCTTTCAGGCATGTAAATTTCGCAAACAAAAGTAATAAAAATAGGCCATGTCAATGCATGACCTGAAGAAGCGTTAAAATTTTGAATGAAGTGTCTGACGAAAAAAACGACGACATTGAAAACACAGCCTCTTTAGCTTCCAGTGACTATAAAATTGTAAGAACCGTATAAATATCACATGACGCCTCCAGAGGGAAACAAAACTGCCGCATTGGTGTTATTATGGGGGAGAGGATAAAAAATAGGCTACGTAGGCGTATTGTTGTAGCACAAACTTGATAATAAAACAAATTAAAGTTTACAATCGTTTGATATAACAGGCTTTTTGTAGCAAATCCAAAACTTAAGTTTGCTTGAGGACTTTTTTCATATGATTCGTCACATACAAACGCAGACTTGGACAACAAAACATGCGTAATTCTAGGTGGCTGATTCGGTGAATTGCAGCCAAAAGTCGCTAATTCTAATCTAATTTGAAAAACTAGGTCTCTAATTTTAATCTAATTTGAAAAATTCTTAACTCCAATTCTAATCTCATTTCGAAAAAGTTCCTTACCGAAGAGTCGGGTGTGAAAAATAAAAAGATCTTTTATGTTAGGGATCAGAACCACCTTCGGAAGTATTAGCCCTGATTGGAATGATTTACATGCGAGGCTTACTAGGACAAGCACATCAAAGCACTAATGCGATGTTCCATGAAATATTTGGCAATCCAGTTTTTAGTGCAGCTAAGTCAAGGAATAGATTTAAATTTTTGATTGCTCACATATCACTTGATGATCATACAACGCGTCCTCCTCCTTAGCAATACGATAGATTTGCAGCTTTTTGCAAAATTTTTGAAGAATTTAACAAAAACTGTGGGAAATTTCTAGTTCCTAATGATTATTTGTCGCTGGATGATACTCTTTATCCTACGAGAACACAAATCAGTTTCAAACAATTTAATCCCAGCAAACCAGCCAAGTATGGAATGCTGTATAAATCAATCAACTGTAAACCTTGCACCTAATTGGCAAAGCAGCATACTAGGTGCAGCATTAGGTGCAAGGTTTACAATTTTCATATCTTCGCCTACAAAAATCAATCAATGCTTTTCACTATCCATTTATCTTTTCAACTGCTGTGAATTCTGCTAAGCCAAAAGCAGAGCCGACATCTTACTACACTCCTGGGACGTCACAAACAGTAAAATACCTAATTCAAAGTTTGGAATGCCACACAAATTTAGTGGCAAGAAACATATTATATGACAAATTGTATACTTCAATACCAACGGCTCAGTGGCTGCTTGACAGCGGCAAAACTTCAGTAGGAACTTTACAATCAAATAAAAAAGCAATTCCAGCCGAAATTAGAGAAATCAAAGACCGAGATTTATTAGGAAAAAGAATAACGGCATATTAAATCTGCACTCGTATGTAGTAAAAACAAAAAGTTTAGGAAAGCGAAATGCTTTATTACTGTGAACAGTACCACCGCTTCTGGCAACTACAAAAGATGGCAACAAAAGTAAGCTCGCTATTTACAAACCATACGACTTTTCAAAAGGCGTAACAGACATCATTGACCAAAAAATGGGGTTCTACAGTTGTACATCAAAATCAAAGCGCTGGACTATGAATGCATTTTGATACGTTTTGAACACATGTCGAGTGAACGCCAGCACGATATATGCAATGAACAATGATCTGCAGCCTCAAAACATAAAATCTGTAGATTTCGGACTAAAACTAGCTATGTCTTTGATTCGCCCACATATAGCACAACCAAGTTTAATTGGCATAAATTCTTCTGTAGTTCGCAAAATTGAGATAGTACTGGGGAAAAAATATCCTCCGAACATGAAAAACATCCAGTGACTTTTTTCCTCATCAAAGTCAAAAACGAAGGCGATACGATGCATGTATCAGTAAGATTAAAGGAGAAGGAGCAAAAGAAAAGAAAAACAAAATTTCTAAGCAATTGAGCCAGTGCCAAAAATGTGCAAAGCCTTTGTGTAATAAGCATCTTATTCGCATTTGTGGTTCTTGCTTGCAAGACTAAACTGTTGTAAGACTTACACTTACGGATAAAATTGCATTGCCTTAGTTGTTTTTGAAACATACGAGCGTATTGCTGCTTTGTCGATGATATATGTATTGTTGATATTACCCGTAAATTTAATGTAGTGTTCCCGTATTTTCATATTAGACGATAAATTATAAGCAGAAACAGCATGGCGTATGACTGCAATACAACAGCTCGTCCAGAAATAGCCTATTTTGTTTCACATTTGTAATATATTCTGTTAATTGCTAGTGATTTTTTAAATAATAGTTCTAAATTCACTGACGCCTCAAAGCACTAGTAACGAAGATAAAGCTCAAATTGGTGACATCATAATTAATCCTGATTGAATATAAAAACTGTAAGGACCGTATAAATATCATATGACACCTCCTGAAGGAAACAAAACTGCCGTATTGGTGTTATGGTGGGAGGGATAAAAGATAGGCTACATAGACCTATCGTTGTAGGACAAACTTGCTATTAAAAAGAATCAAAGTTTACAATCATTCGACACAGGTTTTTGTTGCAAATTCAAAACTTTGAACTCAAGCTTGCTTGAGTACTTTTTTCATTCAATTTGTCACATATGCAGACTTGGACAACTGATTAATTCTAGCTGTCTAATTCGGTGAATTACAGCAAAAAGACGCTAATTGCAATCGAATTTGAAAAAACTAAAAGTCTTATTATTCTAGTGTAATTTGAAAATTCCCTAATTCCAATTCTAATCTAATTTCACAAAAGTTCCTGACCGAAGAGTCGAATCTGAAAAATGACCAAGACCTTTTTTTATTAGGGATCACCTGAATTTTCGAAAAGTTAGGCCAAAAATCAAGATGGAAATTAGGTAATCTCCAAAAAGAAAAAAGGTCTTCACAATGATTTGATGGCAAAAATGAAAGAGTCTTAGAATTGTCGCAAATACAAAGTGGTTTTGCGAAAATGTTCAAATGGCATCAAAATTTGCTGGGTAGTGAAAATTTCGAACTAATTTCAGAAAAACTGGAAAGCTCTAATTCCAATTCTACTTTAATTTGTGGTAATCAGAAATGCTTTAATTTTATTTTACTTTAATTTGAGAAAAGCATTAATGCTCTAATTCTAAGTGTTATCTATTTTAAAAATGCTAAAAAAATTCTAATCGTCCAAGTCTGCAAACAAGGATGGAGAGGCTTACAAAAACGTCGTATTGCGTCGCATAAGGTAGAAAAAAGAATAAACGAGTCATATGATTCGTGAGCATTCCTTAATTTGAATGAGATTTATGTTTTGATCAATAAAAATATTTATCCGTGATGAACAAGCATAGCTTGCATAATGAAAAGAGTAATAATTTCATAAAGTTAAGAAATTTTTGTCGTTGAAATGCAATTTTACAGCCTGTTTCACATTTACTAACAACCAATTCCAATTACAAAAATCTATCTAGAGAGTAGACACTTGGTCTAGTCCAGGGGTGCCCACACTTTTCCAGCCTGAGAGCTACTTATGACATGACCAAGTCAAAGAGATCTACCACCTACTAAAAATGCAAAACATATTATTAATAAATGGTAATTGTTCAGTACGTGATGACTTTTTTTTTTGGAGAACGCCACCAATTTGATTGGTATTTGCCAAGTGAAGCCGGGTTGTGATGTCTAACAGTTGTGACGAAGTTTTGTAATGTGCATCATTTCAGAGGCGCTGGGCTATATGGTGAGCCTGCTGTTATTTGTAGTATTGAAAGTGCGCCCAGACTGTATAAAGTTTGAGAACTGCTGCCTTACTCTCATGCCTTGCACTTTATGGAATCAGCCAGTGATGCATAGTCCGGATACTTTTTTAAATATTCTTTCAAATTTAATTTTTTTAAATGCCTTCGCGATCTACCCACAATGCCTTCGCGATCGACGCAATGGGCACCTCTGGTCTAGTCCAACACAAGAAATGTTATACAAACATCACGGCTGGTAAATTCCTCATAAAAGGCAAAATGGCAAATTGATGATGAAGTGTTGAACTTTTTACCTGGTAGCTGACAATGATAAACTGCGCGTAGCCGATCGCAAAACCACAACGTCGAAGAGTAAACACGACGAAAAAAGAAAATTCGCCGGCCCTTTCTTTATTTTAAATTATAGTCAAAAATCCAAAATCTAATGCTGTGCATTTAATTTGCAATAACTTGAACGCTATTAATCTGATCATAACAGAAAGTGTATAATTAAATTAAAAAATATATTCTTCATCTATCTGAGCAAACACGGAATCTCTAGTGTGAGCAGTTTTAAAGTTAGCTGCCAAAGTGCTCGGGTCGAATCGACCCCCCCCGGACTTAGAAAGCAAAAAAAGCCCGGCCTTAATAGGGTTGAGTGATCTCCAAAAAGAAAAAAGGTCTTCACAATGATTTGTTGGCCAAAATGAAAAAGTCTTAGAATTGTCGCAAATACAAAGTGGTTTTGCGAAGATGTTTAAATGGCATCAAAATTCGCTTGGTAATTAAAATTTCAAACTAATTTCAGAAAAACTGGAAAGCTCTAATTCTAATTCCGATTCCACTTAATTTGTGATAATCAGAAAAGCTCTCATTTTATTCTACACTAATTTGAGAAAAACATTAATGCTCTATATCTAAGTTTAATTTAATTTGAAAAAGCTAAAAAAGTTCTAATCGTCTAAGTCTGCACACAAGGATTGGAAGGGCTTACAAAAACGTCATATTGCGTCGCATAAGGGAGAGGAAAGAATAAAAGAGCCATATGATTCGTGAGCATTCCTTAATTTGAATGAGATTTATGTCTTGATCAATAAAGATATTTATGCTTGATGAACAAGCATAGCTTGCATTTTTTGTCTAAATGAAAAGAGTAATAATTTCATAAAGCAAAGAAATTTTTGTCGTTTCAATGCTATTTCACACCCTGTTTCACATTTGCAAACAGTCAATTCCAATTACAAAAATCTAGCTGGAGATATGGCGTATGGCGAGTAGTCCAACATAAGAAATGTTATACAAACATCACGGCTGGTAACTTTCCGGTAAAAAGCAAAATGGAAAATTGATGATAAGTTGTTGAACTTTTTACCTGGTAGCTGACATTGATAAATTTTGCTTAGGCGATCGCACAACCACAACGTCGAAGAGTAAACACGACGAAAAAAGAAAATTCGCCGGCCGTTTCTTTATTTTAAATTCAGTCGAAAATCGAAAATCTAATGCTGTGCATTTAATTTGCAATAACTTCTACGCTATTAATCTGATCATAACCAAAAGTATATAATTAGATTGAAAAATAAATTCTGCATCTCTCTGAGCAAAAACGGAATCGCTATTGTGAGCGGTTCGAAAGTTATTAGCTGCCAAAGTGTTGGGTCGAATCGACCCCCCCTCCCCCCGGACATAGAAAGCAAAAAAAAGCCCGGCCTTAATAGGGTTAACTGTGTGCTTTGGATAGTACTAACAGCGATGTTGCATTTTGCTAACTTTTTCCCACCGCTTTGCTTCAACGTCATCGCGTCACATCCCAGCAAACAATTGTACCGTAATTTTGAAGCTATTGTGCAATATTATATAACCTCATATTGGATAAACCTTATGCTACTACATGTATAAAGAGACAAGGATTGCACCATACCCAGCAAACAACCGTATAAAAACTACGTAATTGTGTAATAACTTCATATAGGGCAAGTCAAATACTATCATCAGGTGGCAACAATTGCACCCCAACAAACTATTTGAAATATTCCACAACCTAACTAACCTAATGATATTTACGGCGCATTAGAGATAGAATTAGACTTCAAGTTAGCTACCACATAAAAAGTATTTCTCTTAGACTTAGGTTTAGCTCTCTCATATAGAACTAGCGTGACTCCTTCACATAAGATTAGCTTCCTTGCTTAGAATTAGCTTCCTCAGGTCTAGGGTTGGCTCCTTTGAATAGAATTAGACTTAGAGTTAGCTCCTTCAAATTGATGTTAACTCCATCAGACCTATAGTTAACTCGCTCGGACCTATCATCGATCCCGTTTTGAGGTTAGCATTAGAACTAGATTTAGCTCCCTTAGATCTTCCTTACATATAATTAGTATCCTTAAACCTAGAGTTAGCGCCCTTAGACCTAGGGTTAGCTCCAGTAGAAATGTGGCTGTCTTATATAAAATTGATATCCTTAAACCTAGAGTTAGCACCCTCAGACCTAGAATTATCTCCTTTAGAACTACGGTTGGCTCTCTCACATAAAATTAATATACTTAGACCGAGAGTTTGCATCCTCTGACCTAGAACTATAGTTCTTAGAACTACGGTTCGCTCCCTAAAAAAAGTTAGTGCCTTCAAACCTATAGTTAGCATCCTCAGACCTAGGGTTAGGTCCCTTGCATAGGGATAGAAATAGGGTTAGGTTAAAGCTAGCATTAGTGACAGGCTTCCTCACCAGTATCGCCCGTGACACTAACTGCATGGATCATCATATTGTACTGTTGGGGTTGAGGAAAACAATAGACCGAGTAGAAACAGCCAATGGCGTTAGATGGTGTCAACATATGCTGAGGAGGGATGACGATAGTATTTTGAGGGCTGCTCTCGATCTTGAAGTGAGTGTCAAGAGAAAGCAAGGACCACCGAAAAAGACCAGGAAGAGAAGAGTGGAGGAGGAGACTAAAAATTGGTTTGAAGAAGGAGGATGCCCTTAATCCAGCAGAGTGGGGAGACGGAGTGCAAGCAATTGCAGAAGGAATCGGGTGAATCAGACCACTTCTGCTAAGGAGGCAACACCGGATAAAAACTGAAAAGTTACCACTACTAAATTGTTGGCCAATGTGCCAAAATAAGAGATTTTTAGGCTAAATTTGGCAAGCTTAACTTAGGACAATGAGAGAGAGAAAATCCAGTATTGTCCGCGTTAACGCATGTGGCCGGATTCACCTGGTGCTTTTCAACAGTTTGTAAACATCATTACTCCACTTTACTCTGTCTATGGCATTTTCCCTTTTCAGTCCAATCTGATTGATATGCTTCTCCACTTGTCTCTTCCACGTTATATTCGGCCGACCACGCACTCTTCTTGCCACCACTTCAAAATCTAACGCTCTTCTCAAAACATTATCATTATCCCTTTTCAAAACATACCCTCACCATCGCACTCCACTCGCTTTGGCTAGTCCATCCAAAGTATCCTTTAAACCTAGCAAACTCATTAGTTCTTGGCTCCTTTTCTCAATAATCTTAGCTCCACTTATTGCTCTCATCATTACTTTTTCAGTTGTTCTCAAAATTGCCATCTCATTGTCCCTCAGACACCACGTCTCGCTCCCATACAGCATTGCTGATCCTACGCAACTCTGATAATTCCTTTTTTTCATTTTTAACAAAAAACTATCTCCCACAAAGTAACTCCACACATTCTCTAAATTTTATCCATCTAAATCTCGTTCTTGTTGTTACCGCTGCTTCACTTCCACCTCTGGCGTTCAACCTGTCCCCCAAATAACAAAAGCTCTTTACAAAGTCAACCCAGTCAAAAAATAGTATTTCTTGATCTGGTTCCATAATTTCTTCCTTTGTATCAACACATAGTTTACATTAACACATCAAACAAAACCTTTTGCCAGAGTTGAAGTCACCCTCTTTATTTTCGTGCATTTACATGTACCCATTTTCCACACTTTGTACACATCACCAAATTTGACATCACCCTATTGCCGCACTTGGCACATGGATCAACTTTATTCTTGAGTGCCTCATCTTTCGAACTGCTCATCATTACTTTGGTTTTCTTGAAGTTTACCTTCAACCCCTTGCTTTCAAACGCCTCTTTCCATTTTAAAATCTTTTTCAAATTCTCCATACTTTCACTCATTAAAACCAAGTCATCCGCATACAAAATTTTATTCATCAATCCTTCTCTTGCATTTTTCGAGATTACATCCACTGCAATTGCAAAAAGCAGTGGCGACAACACAGATCCTTGATGTACATCAACTTGTATCAAGAATCCTTCAGATAACTCTGATCCCACTCGAATTTTCGTTTTTGCCCCGTGATAGAGACTCATTACCGCTCCTACGATTACTTCCGGTAAAACTTTCTTTCTCATTGCCCATTTCATTACCTTTCTTGGAACACTATCAAATGCCTTTTCAATATCCACAAAACACATGTACAACTTTTTCTTCCTAACCCTATATTCTTCTTGCATTCTTCGCACTACAAACAATGCGTCAGTCGTTCTTTTGCCAGACATAAAACCAAACTGCATTGAATCAATATTTACTAATTCTGGAATTCTTCTCTCCAGCATTCTCTCAACGATTTTCATGGCGGGCTCTAACAGCTTTACTCCTTTGTTAGTATTGCAGTTTCTTACATCTTCCTTTCCCTTGAAAATTGGTACCAGCACACTTGTTTGCCATTCATCTGGCATTCCTTTCCCATCTAGCACGCGTTGGCAATGTTCCACCATCACACTAACTCTTACTTCTCTACCAGGAGATATCATTTCTGCACATATTTCAGAGGGTCCAGCTTCCTTTCCTGGCTTTATCATTTTTATCGCTATCGCCATTTCTTCACGGGTAACATTTTTCATGGGTCCCTCTACCATACTAGTTGCTGTCAAGTGCTTCCAATGGTTCTCTTTATTTATGATCTCTTCCCTGTGATTTTTCCATATTCTTTTTCTGTCTTTTTCACTGAAGCCTAACCCTTCGTCTTTTCCTCCCATTTATCTACCTCCTTCAATATCTTTCCCATCTTTTTTCATGAACTTCTCCAGTGTAAAAATTTTTGTTTGTTTTTTTGTTCAATTATGTTAACTTTTTTTCGGTTTCTTTCTTCATTGAATTCGCAACCATTTTCTTTTTTCGGTTTTTGATATTTTTATATTTAGCCTTGTTTTTCTGTGCTTATCTTTTTATAAGCCACTTTCTTTTGTTGTGTTGCTTCCTTCGTCTCTTCATTCCACCACCATGTATCCCCATGGTTTCTTGTACCGTTCTTCATTTCCACATACTTCATCACAAGCTTGCAGCATAGTATTTTTAAAAGTATTCCATAGATTGGGAGCATCAACATCAACCAATTACCTTGTTTTCTTGTTATTTCACTTCAACTTCCAAACCCTTCTTTTAAACGTTTGTTCGTTCTTCACTACTTTCTTCAACTTTCTTTTGTCTATGTCTGTTACCACCAGCCGATGTTGCAATTCCCAGGGGATGTCTTTCACGTTTTTAAAATACTTTCTATTGTATTTACCAACCAATACAAAATCAATCTCAGTTTATTTTCCACTCATACTTTATATTATTTTTCTCTGGTCCTTCTTTTCAAACCATGTGTTTGCCACGCACAACTGCTTTTCATACCCACTATGCACATCCTCAGAAAACCATCAATCGGTCTCCCAATATGTCCGTTGAAGTCTCCCAGACCAAGAACCACTTCACTAGGGTTTTGCAAATCCCACTCACTTGCCATATCATTGTAAAATTGATCTTTCTCGCATTCTGATTTTCCAACCTGGGGAGGGTATGCACATATATCTCCTATAACTTCTTCCTCAAAATCCAGCACCATTGCCATCACTCTGTCATTTTTTCTCCGGACTTCTACGACCTTTTCGCAAAGTTCTTCCTTCACTAAAATTCCAACAGCTATTTCATCATTATTTCCAGACCACCGCAGCTCATATTTTCAACCTTTGCGACCAACAAATCGAGCTCCTTACCCTCTTCATCTTACTTCCTGTAGACAGCACATATCCACTTCTCTCTTTCTTAACTGTTCACACACTTCCGTACCTCTTTCACAAAAACTTTCAACATTCCAACTTCCAAATCTTACCTCAAATTTCTTTAACCCATGGATTCTTCGCACCCCCTGCACATTTAAGAGCTGCCGGGACTGGGGGCCAATTCTTTAACAAACTGTTTCATAAGGTAATTTTTGGTGCTTTGTTTTTTACGGAGAGCATGCCCTCGATTATCTCCAACCTCAGTTCTTGGACGTGAGGGTTCTCCAACCTTAGTTACTGTAACATAGGCTGGAACCAAAAAGTCGCCTCTTACTACATTCTGGGTGAACAGCCTTACTATTTTATTCTAGTTGAAGCACGGGAAGTGTGCTTCACCGGGAATTCTTGTCCCCGAAATAGGAAACAAAATGACGTGGATAACCCAAACAAAAAGACGTGAACAACTCAAGCAAAAAGACGTGAATAACCATATATTAACTATAAGGTTAGCAATTATTATCAAACCGGCGACACAGGTTTAAATAAATGCAAATGTGGTTTCAGGATAGCTTTATTGCTACGCTCTTTTTTGGAAAGCTAGTAAGGCTATACTGATTCTAAAAGTGTTTAATAAATGATGTCTGAAGATTGTGTTTGTTACGCTATACTAATCATATATTTGGAATTTTAAGTAAATTTGGATCTAAGTAAAGAAAGATCTGTATTGTGCATTTGACCCATACAACAAGTTTATAATCTATGAGGGCAACATTAGCAAACGGAAGTTACACGTTTGATTAACTGATAGTCAACTGGTAGAAAGACAATTCAGCTGAGTGGTTAATACATAAGCATTGCTACAGGTCTACTGCTATTACAGAGAACATGCAGCATGCCATGGTTAACATTTATGTATCTTTTGAGATACTGGTAAGTATTTGTTTATATCTTTTTTGATGTTAAAATCCAATTGGCTGGTCTCTTAAAAGATAGATTATTAAGCTGTTTTCCTCTATGCTTGATGATTTTAGGCATTAAAAACTTATTTGTTCCTTAGCCATATCCAACGATAGTGCATAAAAAGACCACTATTATTTTTTACGTATAAAGTCGAAGTATAGAAGAATAACCATTAAGTTTGTAGCTGAAATCCTTTATCATAAATGCGGCTTAGGCTAATTCTGTTGTTGGGTCAGCAAACGTTTAGTAATAAAAAATGCAACTTTTAATAGAATTTAATTAGTTTGCTGAAGTTTCTTGATATGATCTGCCACTGAAAAAAAATTCACTAACAATTATATCTTTCTAATTTTTAAAATTATTCTTTTACTTTGAATAACTTCGCTCTGTAGAAAAAGATTTTAGTCCTCCAGGTCTTTCAAAATATTTTCACAACGATTGCTGCTGACGCTTTATGACGTCAATGCAATTGTATTCCTGTTTGCAAATTTTTAATTCTCCATTTTTTGCGTACAAGCATCCCCTTTAAATTGTTTTTTGATTTAACCCCAATTATCGACATTCTACACTATCAGGCACTTTGATTGTTTGACGTTATCCATCACCAAGAATTCTATTTGCAAGTGATAGTTTTCGTCACCTTTATTTTGACCATGTGAACATAACCCGGCTAGCAGGTAGCAAAGTTCGCTCTTTCCACGGCCAGCGAAGCCACTGTTAAGTGTGCGTGTCAACTCACTAAATATAATCCAAAGCTTGAGTTTGTAAAAAATTACAGCACCACTCCGCTATGAGGGACGAAATCAGTGTCCTACTCGAAGAGTTAATAGTAAATGAGATCTATTTAAAACCGTTACCTCTGAACATAGTACGTGATCACCATAACTGTATCATACATCGATTTATTGAATTATAAAGGTAATCTACGCGCTTTGTATGCATGATCACACAAATGACGTGGTTATTTCACAAAGTAATGGCATCGCAAATAATAAAAGCCCCCTCCCATAATTTGACGAGACCATCTGTGGACGCGTTTCATCCTTTTGGACTCATCAGCAGGGCCTGTCCCGTCATCACCATAAAACAAAAACTATTTGCAATAATATGAAAAATATATCTTTTACAAATTCCTTTGCACCTATCGCGCGCGCTGTGCATGCCATCACTTTGTTACGGGGATCCCATCCGTATCGAACAAGCAGCGTAATACTCAAACAGTTAGCAGTAAGCAAGATCTATTTAAAGCCTTTAAGTCCAATATTTTCTTTCAACGTCCTAGAACAGAAAAGATAACGAGTTGTACCGAATAATTATTATGTGCCTAAATTCTACTTCATGTTATTGTGTCATGTACCTTCTTCATCAAACTTAATGTACGTTATAGCCGCCAATTAATTTAATGGCGGGTATAGGATCTTGGTGGACTCGAGGATAGCCTCAGATGGATTTAAATTAATGTTCGTATATTGCTGACGAATTTTGCACTTGTATTCTATAAAATAAATTTAAGGCATTAAAATACGAAGCAGTATTATAAATAATAATTACAGTAAGAATTGTTGAGTCAGAATTATCATGAAGATTTAAACGTGGTTAAACACAATATTTACTCATGGCAATTGCGGCGGTCACTTTGGTAAATTTGGCAACTTGATATGGCAATTTGATATTTTACACAATTATTAATTTATATGAATTAATAAAGACACGTTAAAATAAATCATAATTGAATTCTAAAAAACTGCAACTATCTAACACTTCAATTTTAAGCACTAAACTGAACAGACTAAAGGCTATTTTGAACAAAAGCTATTGTAACCAATTAGAATACCAGTGCCAACCTACCGGTTAAAAAACAAGTCCAGCTTTATTTTCAGGCAAGATATTTCGATTAAGTGAACTGTCCATATTGGCGACCAATTCATTGAAACAAGATCTATAGATGGAGGTTCGAATCCTCAGTGGCGAATAATTCATTAAAGTTTAATTTGGCTTTCACATACGTGAATAAATCGGCATCGTGGATTAGTGGTTTGGAGCGCTTTTTATGTTGTTGTTGTTGTTGTTGATTACCCGACCCCTTCCGAAGGATGGGGGGCATGGCGGAAGACCATGGAGCCCCAGAAGCCAGGCAACTCTCCAGGGTCTGGACCAGAGGTCTTAGAGAGACAGAGAGTCGCCAAAGAGTGAACAGTGCAAAAAGACCGTAGCTGGACAGTGCAGAATGAGATGAGAGGTGCCCTGGGGCGAGTGTCCGAAGGTGCTGGGGAAAGGATTCTCGATTCTGCGGATCTTAGAGAGATAAGAACCTAAAAGAAGGCTGTGTCCGTTGCAGCGTAGACGAGAGAGAACACAGCGAGCATGACGAGGGAGCATGACGAAGTTCCTCGGTGGAAATCGAGGAAACCTATGTGTCAAAGAATTTCGATGAGACAGTACGCCTCCAGTCCGAGAAAAGAGAAGAGTGGATTGGAGAGATAAGAGGAGAGTGACTGCAAAGGATAGCGGAGGGCGCAAGTAGCGCTTGTTATCGTACCATGATCGTGCGTTCTACTTTCATTAGAGCTTACGTTATTGGAAACTCGGAAGAGGCATTTTTACGTAAATTTTTGCTGCTTATTTTTGCTTGTGATAAAACGCATTGTACCAGCAGAAGCGAGTCTCAGCACTACGGTATTTCGATGTTTCGAACTCGGTTTATTTCCGATGCTTTCCTGGCTGGTTCAAATTGCAACACAATTTCAGTTTTACGTATATAAAAAAATTTATTCTTATTTAAATAAAATAACAAAAAAGTTTAAATACATGCAAACAAAACAAGGTTATTAGTTTTGTCATAAATTAATGTAAACTTTAAAGTAATAGAATAAAATTCTATCGCAACTGGCAACAAAGTATGCTTCAACTTGAATTTCCACCAACACAGCAGGCTTGTAAAAAACCACGCGCAAGCACAAAAGCGCTTGTAAAAATCATGCGGCTGTGCAAAAAAAAAGCGTTCTGCATGCGTGACATCATTTCATGCAAGGTTTTGCTAATAAAACGTAAAACAAAATCATCTTCATAACCCTACGGTGAACCAGTAAGACAACGAAAAGAATTTTTCGTGACCAGAAAACAAAAATATACGCCGTAACGTAATTTTCAAAATTTCAAGAGCACTTTGTGGCATCAGTGCACCGTGATTGGAATAAGTGTTCGTAGGGGCACAAAATCTGATTTTATTATTCTAACTTTCCATCAATTTTCGTAAATGAATTTTACTTGATTTTACCACACCTTTTGCATTATTTATAAAACTAATTTGGGCTTGCTTTTGCTTTTGTTATTTCAGTTGGCGTTCCACCTATTTGTTGAAATACAAGTAATTCAACAAAAACGCATTATTTTTAAAGTGTTTAATCTCTGTATTAAACATGCTTTTGGCTGGAGGTAGTTCTGTTAGCTTGCTACTATTTTCTACTTGCCTAACTAATGACATTTCAAGAAATTGCTTCGGAGTTTAAATTCTCATTTTTTAATTTAGATGGCAACGTCTACCAATTAAAGATTTTTTTGCAGCAAGATTTGTAACACTTATATCATCGTCTCCATCATCATGATGTTCATAAAATTCATTTTTTGCATTGTAATTTTCAGAATGTTTGTTTCTAAAAAGCAATAATTCTTTGAATCAAGTTTAGAAAATTTTGAAAACCTTTATTTTTTTTCTGTTAGTTAAAAAATTATTCGGCCCATCTTGAGTGCCGAGTAAAACAAGTTTTCCCTAGTTGTTTTGTTGATAGCTGTTTTAAAGATAACATTTTTGTGATGTACTGTATTGAAAAATAAACTGGAAGGTTCTGACAGAAATAACAGGGGTAATATAGTCTTAAAAACATGAGTTTTTTAACACTAGAGCGGCCGCTGCGGTAATTTTAATCGTTTTGGAATTTCAAGGTGGGATATTTTTTCGTAGGAAAATCGCATTGGTGCAAATTCTTGAGTTTTCCTAATTAATAGTCAGGAACTCTGATGCCAACTATAAAGCCGAAAACTGCTTTCACAACTACGAGGGTCAGTCAATAAGTAATGAGACTTTCTCAATTGCTTTTGTGTTTTTGTAGCTAAGGAACTCAAATTTTATGTGATGATTATGAATGGAGTTGTCATCTCATTTACAACAAAACTTGTTTATTTTCAGATTACTGTAGGTGTGATGATAAATTGAAATGACTACTAGGCTAGCAAACAGCTCATCGTTGGAACAAAGAGGAGTCATCAGATTTCTGTTGGCAGAGAGTGTAAAATCATGTGAGATTCTGTCTAGAATGCAAAGACAATATGGTCCTTCCTGTATGTCTAGAGCAAACTTCTACAAATGGGTGCCAGCATTCAAAGATGGACGCGAAAGCATTACTGATGATCTGAGAAGTGGAAGACCTGTGGATGTCTCTACCCCAGAAGCAGTACAGGCAGTTGAAGACCTAATCAAATCTGATAGAAGGGTCACTTTAGATGAAATTGCTACAAAATTGGACATCTCCCATGGCACAGTGTACGCAATTGTGCGTGAGAAGCTGCATTTTTCAAAAGTCAGCTGTCGCTGGGTTTCCAAGATGTTAACGGATGATCACAAAATGCAACGCCTGATGGCTTCCAGAGCATCACTACGCATATACAGAAAGGAGGGAGATGCATTTCTGTCGAGAATAGTGACAACTGATGAGACCTGGGTTTTTCATTACGAATCTGAATCGAACCCAGACCTTGCACCATTTGATTTTCACCTCTTCGGCCCACTCAAAGAGAATATGACAGGAATTCACTTCCAGACTGACGAAGAAGTGAAGGCTGCTGTGAGCAACTGGCTAAGGACCCAGTCCACGGAATTCTATGCCAAAGGAATAGACAATCTAATATCAAGATGGAACAAATGTGTTGCAAAGGAGGGAGACTATGTTGAAAAATAAAAAAGCATTTTTTGATTACCAGTCATTGCAAACTTGAGTTATTGAGAAAGTCTAATTACTTATTGACTGACCCTCGTATTTTAGAAGGTGGTTTACCTCCAACGGCCGTCAACGGTCATTTTGACCGCTATGCAAAAACCGATATTTTTGAACCTCCTGCTGTACTTAATAAGACTGTATCGTCTCTATGACACCTATGACTTATTTCCAAATATTGTCTTTCTATTTTTCGATGAATTAAATTTATTTGTGACATCATAGAGTCACCAAAAAGAAATGCACAACTCAGAAAGCATTTATAAAAAAGCTTTCCAGTTATCAGTTAGCACTGGAAAGAGACTGACTTCAGATTATGAAAGAGTTTATGAAACAGAAATAGGTTCTTCTATATTGTTGGCAACTACGGGCTTTCAACGGCATTCAGCTCACGGTGCTGGTCAGGTATCCCCCCCAAACAGCATTCAGCCCACTTCTTCAGGTAGAAAAAGTAGCGAAACACACTCGCAATTAGTCTTTAGCATAATTTAGTAAGATGATTATAACTTTTTATAATAAAAGTATTGGATGCATGCTTAATTAGTGCTAACCTATTCTGGCTCCGCAGGTGAAATAAGCTACTTGGCTAAGAAATATAATGTAGTTAAATCTTTTAGGTCATGTCTAAAAGACCAAGACGTTTTACTGGACTACAAATTGTTGCTAGGCTCAGATCCATAGACAAGGATGATTCTGGAGGGGAAAGTGAAACTGAAGAAACGACGTGTTAGATTGGAAACTTTACCCCTCAGATGAAATGAGAGACGATGAAGAAGCTGAGCAATTTGATGATACACAACCTATTGTTCATGTAGATAATTTACAAACTGCTTATATTAACGTTGAAACCTATTCTGCAACATGTTTTGATGATGATTTTGGTTCGGGTGCTGCTGAAAGTTCAAGCGCACACGAGACAGCAAGAGATAGTACAAAATGGAAATTTATGGAATTCGGCGCAGATGCACGAGGAAGGCGAACAGCTAAGAATGACTTTACTGAGCAATCAGGTTTATCATGTTTTGCCCTTAGAATGGCAGACTTCCCTGTTGGTGCGTTTCAAGTTATACAATATTTGATAACCATACGCTCAAACACATTCAACAATGTACCAATGTAGAAGCTCGAAAAGTTTTAGGCAATGAAGAATGAAAGGTTTCATTTTGTGAGCTCAATGCATTTATTGCACTAGTATTAGTACAAGGAGCGTATGGGGAAAAAAACTTCCCCCTTTACATTTTTGGAATAAACAGTGGGGCGTATCATTTTTTTAACAAACCATGTAGAGAAATCTTTTTCGTAAGATTATGCATTTTTTATGCTTCGACTTGCGTACCACAAAATCAGCACCCTTGCACACTGACAAGTTTACTCTTATTTCGGATATTTGAAATAGGTTGGTAGACAACAGCATCAGTTGTTGCAAACCTGGAGAAAATATTACAGTTAATCAGCAGCTGTCTTCGACAAAATCTCGTTGTAGCTACACCCAATATATGCCAAACAAACCAGTTAAGTTTTGCATAAATTTCTGGTTAGCGGTTGATTTGGAATCCAAGTATATCCTAAATTCCATTCCATATCAGGGCAAAGACGAGTCACGTCCATCCACCCAAAGGCTTAGTGACAACATTGTCATGACTATCATGGAAACATTCATGGGTAAACGCAGAAACATTACAACTGTTAACTTTTTCACGTCGTTTTTTCTTGCCAAAGAGCTGAAAAAAGAAAACTAATCTTGTTGAAACTATGAACAAGGTTAGACGTGAGCTACCTGCATCTGCAAAATGCTTGATACAACGTTCTTTTAGTAAGCTCATGAAAGCAGGTGATATAGCAACTCTAACTGTGTATTAAAGTAAGCTCAAGAAAAACGTTTGGGTTCTTAGTTTTCTGCATATGTCTGTTGAGATTGGCGAATCTGTGAAAAAGACACCAGAGACGGTGGAATTTTACAACAAGACCAAATGTGGTGTTGATGTGGCTGATCAAATGGTCAAGCAGTATTTATTCAAAGCAGGCACCCGTCGGTGGCCCGTTGCTGTTTTCTACAACATTCTCGATTTAGCAGGCATCAATGCATTTGTGCTCTATAAAAAACGAACAGGTGACAAGGTTTCAAAACGAGATTTCTCGTTAAAGCTTGCTATAGAACTACTTGAAGACTGCATCCTCGACAGATCAAGCAGAATCTCTACTATTGCTAGACCTCACTCGCTATCGACAGCTCATATGAAATCAAAGCCGAGAAGTGTAATCAGTGTCAAATAGCTGCAAACTTCACTTTTAACAAAACCAGCAAACTTTGTTCCAAGTGCAACAAAACTGTATGCGGCAAGTGTACCGCCGCGGAACTTTCCCAATGCGTTATACTTGCGACAATGCAAATATAAAAGTTTTTCCAATTTTTGCCCTTTCCTTGCAATAAAACTGTTTTTTGTGGATAGATTGATTGAGTTATGATACCTGAATATTTGTTCAACACTTAAGTTGCAACCACACCACGCATATACTAGTAAAAACGCGTTTTCGGAGAAGCGGTCAAAATGACCGCTGGTGGCCGTTAAAGGCATATTGCAACTCCGGCCGTTCTAGTGTTAACCCTTTGAAGAACATAGATTTTTTCATCATCGTTTGGCAAAGATATTTGTATTTTTGTTGTTGGTTAGAACACACTATTCAATATTATTTTAAGAAAAAAAATACTTTTTTTGCTCTATTTTAAAATACAGTGTGGGACATATGTGTCCTGCCATCCCTTAAAGGTAAATTTTTGATATACAGTATTTCAATTTTAGTCATTTGCTTGATTAAGTAAATACAAAAGTAACAAATGTGCAAATGCAGGATAGCTTTAAATTATGTATTTAGTAAGTTAGGCTCACTTCTCCGATGGAAATATATCAAAATATTAATAACACATAATAAAAGCCATGCAATATCTAAATTGGTTGTGATACAAAGCATTAGCATTCATTTACTTACTTCTAATGTACATTACACTGAATGCACATGTTGCAGGTTTTATTAAGTTTTTTGGCTGTGCAGTGTTTGCATTTTTTTTACGTCCACTTTTTTCATTGTATGTTTAGCAGAACCTTTGAAACCTTTGCAATTTTGGGGCATTTTGTGTTTTTTCGAACACCACTGGCAAGACTATCACGTTTACAATTGCAGTAATTACCAATTAAAGCTCTAGCTACACTCCGTTAAAAGGTTTTCTAGTGAATTTGATGCGATTTTTCACTAATTTTGTTCTAAATAATTCCAGCATTGTTGATAGCTATGTCTAAAATATCATAAACCCGACGGAGATAAGACTTGTTTTTTGATCGGTGGTCAAATTGATAATTATTTTTTTTTTGATCCATGATATCAACTTCCCCCATATATTTGTTGTGTTGCTGAATAACAAGCGGGCATTTCACAGCATCTTTATTTTTATAGCCCTTTATTCTGCGTTTAACTTGTTTCACTGGGTGAAGTGCTGAAAATTTTGAAAGCATATGGACTGCCTTACTATCCATCCACTTGTTTAACCCTAGAAAGACTAGACTTTTTTCATAGCATTGCTTACCAGCTGGGTCCATTGGACCCGTGTTGCATAAACTGCACTAAAACGCAGGACTTCCGCCTGTTAATAGTAAAATTTAAACATCGTGAAGTTGTTAATTTTATTGAAGAACGAAATACGTTTTTAACGTGTAACTGATTGCCAAATAAAGATCTCAAGTTGCAAATTTATCAAGTGGAAAGCATAACAATGTAACATAAATATGTTGGCTTACAATCTTCTCTACTTACAGCAAACGACAGCAGAATGTTCTGTACAGACGTTTTTGTGGCACTGTATAGCAAGGTCTTTGTTTTTCTGTCTTTCTTACTTGGGCAGACGTAACATCGTTTCTTCTGTGGAGGGCCAGATGGCATATCTTTGTTATCACCCAACTGACAAGTAAAGGTGTTGCTAGGTTGTTGATTTTCGTAACCTGCCAACTCTTTCCACAACTGAATTAGCAAGTTGCTGCGCGTCGGCGCTGCCCTGCTTCCAAAAGCACCCTGGTTAAGTGAAAGAAACACTTTAAGTGCATTTAGAGCACTAGCATCTACCATGACGTAAAATATTGCCATTGGCCACAGGCGTGTCATTCGCTTGGTGCTGTAGCAACAAACCAACCGGTCTATGGTATCGACTCCACCTTTCGTACTGTTACAACACATATTCACCTCTGGTTTCCGTGCTTACTACTTCTTCTCCTTTACTCAAGTGCATTGTACTCATCAGAGTTACAACTTTTCCTTTTTTGGGGGCAGTATGACACAGTCATGGTTTCTGATGGGAAGCCGTGGAGTGTTTTTGCCTCTCTTTGCTGTAACAAATCTTGGAGGAAGCTCTTTCCTATTTTTTGGAATTGTTCCAACACGAGTCAGCCGGTTCTTCAGTAGCTTCCTACCAAGTGCCAAGTTGGTAAAGAAGTTGTCACACGTTATGTTTCTGCCGCTTTCCTTGAAAGGTTCTGCGAGAGGCATCGCAACATTACAGCCAAGATTATTGTTTTGTGGTGCTTTTCCTTTGTAAATGTTTATCTTCAGAACATAACTTGTAGTACTGTCTCATACAGCCCATATTTTTATATCATGTTTGCCAGGTTTATAGGGTGTGTACTGGCGAAACGGACATCGACCACCAAAAGCTAGAAGCTATTCATCCAACTCAGATTGGAATCTGGAACAAACGCATCCAGAAGTTCATATACCTTTCGAATCGGTTGAAGCTTGCCAGGTGTTTTCCTAGCGCGCCGGGCTTCTGCATTATCAAACCTCATAACTCTGACTATTTCCTGGAACAGAGTATGGCTCATTATTTTGTTGAGTATTGGCCTAGCATCCGTTAAAGACCATAACTGTGAAACATTTTTGTGGTTGGATTTGTAAACCCCTATTAGGAGAAGGGCATCAATCAATTTTTTTATTTTTTCAAACAGCCATGTCTCCATCTGTATGCTAAAGTTTGCCTTTCTTCTTTGTGTGTCCACTTGCAGGTTTCTTCTAGAAAATTAGTATGAAAAAATAAAAAGAAACAATCAAAAGCAGATGAACATAATTTGGAAGCACGCCTTGTTGGTCCACTGCTTTCACGAACTACATTTCTGGCACCGGTTCTACCTTAACTGGAGTTACAGTGCTGTTCATAATTCAGGAACCACACTGCGAAATTTGTCGATATTCTTGTTCCAAGCCATATTTATTCATTTATATGAATTGTGTATCTACATGTTATATATTTTCGTGAAGGGTATGTTGCAGGTAATCTGATAACAGCAATAATTTTTTTCTGAAATGTTTTTGAAAGCCAAGATGCATCTCATAATGTGACGTCATACCAAAAACTGATTTTGTCATTAGTAACAAAACTGCATAACAAAATTATTGTGAATAGCAATAAATGGATAACGATAGTTTTTTGCCAATAAAATACGTCAAAGTCATTTGACAATTAGTTTGTGATTTTTTTAGTGATTCCATCACGCTGCTCTATTTATGACGTCATAATTTATACCATATTTTGATTTTGCCAAAGTGCTGTTTATAATTCAGGAGCCACCCTACGAAATTTGCTGATATTAGTCTTTCCTCCATTGTAATAACCTGGGGTCATGTCTTTGGTCACATCATGATCACACCACGATTTGGTACTTGCGACGTCATAATACGAGAATATTTTTTGTTATTGTAGGTAGGTTTAGCATTATATTTTAGTCAATTATCATGGGCTTCAAACAGATTAGTGCAGAAACAAGAAGAGTTATCATTTTTCTTCAAAATGAAGGAAAATCACAGAGATTCATCGCAAATAAGACTGATGTATCTCGAAAAGGAGTGCAAGGAGTGTTAAAGCGGTGGATGGAGACAGGAGATTCGAGATGTCAGCCTCGATCAGGAAGAAAGCGAAAGTCAGTGACCAGATCTGATAGAACTCTGTTTAGGATTTCATTGAGAAACAGAAAACTGACTTCGAAAGAGTTGTTCACGGAGTTGAAGGGGAGCAGTGGAGTTGAATTGTCTGCTCCAACAGTGAGGAGAAGGTTGCTAGAAAATGGTCTTTGGGGGTGCAAAGCTAGAAAGAAGCCGCTGTTGACAGAAAAGCAGAGAAAATATCGTTCAGGGTGGGCACGTTCTCACGTTAAATGGCCTGTTGAGAGGTGGAGGAAAGTTCTCTTTAGCGATGAGTCAACATTTACCCTAAATAACCATGCTGGGAATAATTATGTGAGAAGAAGTCCTGAGGAAGAGTACCGACCATATTGCATCTCACTGACTATCAACCATCTGTAGTCGATAATGGTATGGGGTTGCATGGCTGCGAGTGGTATTGGCAGGCTCAAACTAGTCTCTGGAATGATGAACAGAACAAAATACATTGATGTGCTGGAAAACGAAATGCTACCCAGTGTACGTTCTTTGTTTTCCGACCATGATTGGATATTCCAGGACAATAATGCACCATTCCATCGTGCTAAGAAAGTGCAACATTGGTATAGAACCCACAAAGTTGAACGAATGGACTGGCCAGCCCAATCTCCTGATTTAAACCCAATTGAAAATTTGTGGAACTGAGTTAGCTGTATTGTTGATAAAAACAAACCTAAGACTAGAAGAGAGCTTATCGAACAGGTTATTGCTGCTTGGTTTCGAGTAATTACACCCGAAGAACTCAAAAAGCTTGTTGATTCACTTCCTCGCCGCTGCAAACTAGTCATCGATAACCATGGATGGCCAATAAAATATTAATCCAATTCTTCTCAATTCAAACGGCCCTTTTTAGGGCCCCATAATCTTTATAAAGAGTGCTAATAATTTGACAAGGCTTTTACATATCCCAGTTTTACATCAGAATGCATTTAAAAAAATTTTTTTGGCAAAATCAAAATATGGTATAAATTATGACGTCATAAATAGAGCAGCGTGATGGAATCACTAAAAAAATCACAAACTAATTGTCAAATGACTTTGACGTATTTTATTGGCAAAAAACTATCGTTATCCATTTATTGCTATTCACAATAATATTGTTATGCAGTTTTGTTACTAATGACAAAATCAGTTTTTGGTATGACGTCACATTATGAGATGCATCTTGGCTTTCAAAAACATTTCAGAAAAAAATTATTGCTGTTATCAGATTACCTGCAACATACCCTTCACGAAAATATATAACATGTAGATACACAATTCATATAAATGAATAAATATGGCTTGGAACAAGAATATCGACAAATTTCGCAGTGTGGTTCCTGAATTAAGAGCAGCACTGTAATAGGTACTATTGACCAATTTTATTTGTCTATCATCTCGTGATTTTAGATATACCATCACGTAATTTCAGAGTACATGCAACAGCAAAATGCGACATTTTCACGATCAGAGCTGCTGACATAACTACATTCTGGATCAGAAAGTATCATATGGACTTCACTATCGTCATCTGAAGGAATGTAAGATTCATCGTTTCCTCCACTTCCGTCTTCATCTTCAAATTTAATCGCTCTTATTTCATCATCTCTCAAACATGTTCTTTTCATTGCTTTATCTGAAAAAAGTTTTTACCATTCAACTATGTTGTGTTATCAGAAAATACTCTTAGATAACGTTATGCAAGGTTAGTTAATGGTATGATTGATAGTTTGATTGCTTGGTTTGATTGTTCGCAATACACACTAAATTGTTTTCAATAGAATGTTTGTGGTATATGTCGGTCTGAACCTTTTAACCAGATAATACTCTGTACACCAGCAAGTAAAAAGGATAAATTTTGGAAGTTCTGTTTAGAAGATAAGTACAACATTTAAACACCACAAAGCAAAAGGAATTCGCTTCAAAGCGAAGGAATTTGTGGATGTGTAGCTGTGATTTGAATATCTAAGTTATATAGCAATTTTATCATTGGGCATAGCACCTCTGTTGTCTGCAGAAAATGAGAGCAAGCGATCCCAATGCCTTAGATTTCCTTGATAATACCTGCTACTGGCTAGGATGTGCAAAGCGGATAGAGAAGGACCGTAAATTGGCTTCAGTAGTTTTGATTTCAAGTGAAGGTTGTTATTTTAGATGCCTCCAACTTCGGTGGACTGGCGAATTCTAACGATACATTTGCAACGACAACACAAGTTCAGATTAATTGGGTGAGTTCTGTTGACTTTTTCATTTGATTTGCTTTAACGAAGAGTAAGTGATGGCATGAATATAACAATACTATAATACAGGATGTTTTGTAAGTCTATCACAATTGATATCTCAATGACTAATAGATATTGAATCATCATTTCCCAAAACCTGATAGTTTTAAATTTTTGTGGTATAAATTTGAATACAAAATCCAAGTAATATTTCGTGACTTTTTCCAAATGTTCAAGTCTTCTAGCCCGTAGTTACGTCGCACACATTTGAGCTATATTCAATTGCTTGCTATGCAAACGCAAACAGGCATGTCGGGATCGATGGTTACCAATACCTCAGTTATCTGAGTCTTTAGTTCATTCGCTCATGTTAGGTGTAAAGATAAAAACATTAAGCCTTTTACATCGTATTGATTCGTGTCAGTTCTATTTGCCTTTTATGGCGTGGCCATCCCCCCAAAGTCATCAGGTCCAAACAGTGGTTTGCTTCAACTCCTCCACTTACCTCTATTCTCAGCCTCTTTAAATTTCTTTTCCTTATGTCTATTTACCTGGATTCCCACAATCATGAAAAATTGTAAGAAGTCATGAAAAAAATATTTTTGGGTAAAGTCACAAAAAAGTTTTAAAAAATGAAATGTCATGAAATTTTATGATCTGAAAAATCAGCTAATTTGAACCAAACAATCATGCTACATTTGCAATCTTGCACGTATATTGTGAATTTCTCATAGTAAAGTTGATTTTACTTGTATATGGCAGTGTTTACCAGAATTATACTCTGAGTTATAAATTGTGTAGCGACAGATTAGGTAATCTCTATTGGAAAAGTTTTGAGGATGCGAAAAACGCAAAGCTCTAGCTTGTATTATTCATAGTTTTTACACTATTGCATGGCTACTGCCTTGCTGCAGAGTAAAAAGAAGCTTGCTTGTAAACAACTTAATTTTAGTCGAAAATACGAAAGAGAACGCATTAGTTGCTTGTCGCTATATGTGCGACAGCATCAAAAGTAATTCTGCTCAATTTATCGATTTCGACTTTACTCCTACACTTAAAAAATGTACAGTAATTTTTGAGCAGCAAAAATGCTCTATCAACTGTATTCATAGGATCAAAAAGCGTTATTGCTGTTAGTGAAAAAAGAGAAAAGGAAAGCAGTGTAACATGAAATTGATTTTGTGGAAAAAAAGCAAAGAACTGAAAGAGATCATCAAGTATTTTAAGGTGTATGGGGTAAAATTCTGTTTAGCTGTTTTTAACTGCAGAAATTTTTTTAAGATTTTTGATAAAAATTAGTGTCGTCATTGTTTTTATTTTGCGCTTACACAACTGTAGAGTAAGACTTTTTAATAAAATATGTTGGTTATCATTTGTTTTTGTTTGGTTACTGGAGCGAAAACGATCTTTGAGAAGCGGTACCTATCGAGGATTTATTTGATCTGTATTCAATATAAATGATTCTATTTCACTGGCCACATAAATATAATTAACCCCAGTAACGCAAAACTAAAAAGTGAAATTAGTAGGTTTAACCGTGATTAAAGGCATTGCTTATAAGTTTAAGTTTGGGGAGCTCTTTCAATGGAAGTGTGATATTTTGTTACAAATTTTTTCGTAATGTTTTTGTCAATATGGTTTAACAATGATAAGATATTTTGTTATAAGCAAAAAAAAATTTAATAACCTTATAATTTCAAAGATAGGACTCAGTTTACATATTTGCATTATCAAATATGACCTTATTTTTGACATACTTTTGATTTCTGTAAAACAAACAGTCCAATCCTATGTAAACTAATTATTTTTGTTGCATTATTTTTACTTGTATTTTGTAAAAGTATACTGTATATATACATATTTCTTTTTATCACTAATTGGGAAGCCCTGCTGTCAAGCAAAAGAAATAATTCGGTGTAATCCAGAAGAAACCTAAAGCAAAGGTTGTGTAAATTTTTGAAATTTGACGATGCATTATTTATATTTGTATTTTATAAAAAATATTTATATATATTTTTCACTAATTAGGAGGTACTGCTGTCAAGCAAAAAAAGTAATAAGGTATAATCCAGTAGAAAGCTAAAGCTCAGGTTGTGTAAATTTTTGCAGTTTAAAGGGGCATTATAGTTCATCAATATCGAACTGATTTGATTGCGAGTTTTCAAGAATGCAAAATCATTTTAATATCTCCAAAAAACTGTGCATAGCATAGACTTTTACGCAACCAGAACTTTTGTAGTCCTTTTTATTTCTTGAACTTATTCTTATTTAGAACGACTACGTCTTTGAAAAATAATGTTTTATTTCTGAGAAACGTCGTTATTTTGGATTTAGGTCTATATTTTGTATTATTTCCAGCTGGATGTAACAATTTGTGATGTAAATTTTCTTTACGTGGCTTTTTAATCTTAGATTTAGGTTAAGAATTTAGCTTTCTGGTTTGGTTGGTCGCACCAAGATTTTTGGCCAATTTTTTTAAGGCCTCGAAAATAAGATTTACTTCACATGTATTTGTAAACGTCCACATTTCGCTATAAATTCTGAATGACCTTCAAAAAAGGATAAGAAAAAATTGTTTTCGAGTTGTTTTTTATTTTGGTTCCTGGGCGGTAGAAGCCCCGCATATAACCAACTAATAGAAAAAAAGCCGGTAATTTACTAACTTGTACTCTTCCAAAAGTCATGCAATTGGTTTCCTTCACCTTCATGTTGCATTCAGGTGGTAAGACCTAGCAATCTATCGGTTGATTTTGACTAAAGACTAGCAAATGGAGTATGAAGCTCCCACGTACGAATAAATAATTAGTGAATTTATTGATGCTCTTTTGTTTCACCATAGAACGCACGCTAAACTTTTAGCATCACGGTACAACAAAGAAGTGCTAGTTAGCATGTAGGGCATAGGTCAGAAAGCATCAAGAATACCAAAGGTTTTCTTGTGAAAGTTGTTTCCTAATGGTGCAAAAAGGCAGCATAAGTGTAGCATGATAGTTCTGCTTAAAAATATGCATACAATGATTTTTCTTTTTAAAAGCTTAAAAAATAGTTAATCCACAAATAATAAAAGTTTGTGCTCCTTTCTTTCAGTTTTAGCCTAAGGTGTAACAAATATTTTCCCTATCTGTTCTTTTCTTAAGCTTTCAAAAACCGTTGTAAAATTTTTAGGCTTTGTTATGATTCGAAATATTGTTTTTTTGTTAAATTTCCAGCTATGCTATTGTCTTACACCTTTAAAAGCACTTCCTTCACCACAAAGCGTCGCATGTGCGCCAGTCGAATAAGGCCTGGCATATAGCCGCCATTGTAGCGATTGCTAGTCCAGGTAATGGGCGGTTAGCATATGCGTGGTTTTTATGTTCCCATAGAGTCATTTTCACTTTTTAAAGTCTTCATTCGTTTTCCGCCAAATTTTGATGCTGCAAATGATTATTCGACTTTGGGACATTGTTTTTGAGATTCTTGTTCGAAAAGAAGTAAGAATTTTGTAGTCATCTTGTATCATAAGTAGGGCTTCATGAATTTTATTAAAATATGAGAAGGAGGAAGTTGGAAGTTTGTTATTGGTCAGTCTATGCATAAACTTTATCATTTGTAGAGTGCATAATTAATTGGTTTCAGAAGATTTAGGTTATTGCTTTTTTCCGTAATGCGGCTATGTTTTTGTTTTGGGTTATTGTATTATTAGTCTGAATACGATTTCATGTTTGCATCTGCGGCACTAACCCACATATTGATTCAATATTGCAAATGATCATATACAAAGCTGTAGTAAAACATGGAAAGAGTTTTCTCGTTGACATTGTTATGCAATCGATGTAAGTAGTATGTAACGACCTTTTCGAGCTGGTTTTTGTGGTGCACTACGTCATTTCCGAACGTGTTGATACATGAACTTGAAACACATTGCAACAACTTGTAAACACAACGTGTAACAACTTGTAAATAACAACTTGAAAACAAATGTCAATACAACTTGAAAACAAATAGTAATACAACGTGAAAAGAAATGTTTATAGAAGCTTGTAAATAGAACTTGAAATTGGTTTGTTCTAGGCACCCCTCTCGAGAATACCGTCACTTCGATATTAACTGCATTTTTGAACACATGTTTGTAAGATAGCTTAAGCTAGAAATCTATCACGGAAATATAAACATTTGGGCGTGAAAATCTTGAACCAATCACAAGTCGATGCTGAATCGTAAAAATAGCTGACTATCAACAAAAGCCAATGCCAGCGGAAGTTAGAATGCTCGGAGCTGATCACATTTCTCTAACGTCAACTAAGGTCTTGAAAATTAGATATAAACAATTTTAGCAATGAGCGAATAAGTATTTTTATCTGCATTACACCACTGTTTTCATTGCACAATTCTCAAAAACTTTCTCGTTTCACCATATGGTGTTGGCTATAAAAACCCCAAACAGAAATCAATGCACACATTCAAAAATGGAGAAAATATGTGAGATTTGTGGCAAGACCTTCACGAGAGTGAGTAGTCTTAAAAGACACGTCGAAGCTGTTCACCAAAATGCTGAGGTGCAGTGCGAGAAGTGTTTCAAAATTTTAATCGCAAAGATATAATGGAGAGACATCAACAAAAATGTTGTGTTTGCCGTCTGTGTGGTGTCAACTTTTCAAATTCCCTTGAGCTAGCGAGACATCACTGCGCAGAGAGAAGTGGCTCGAAGTCAAAACCACAGAAAAAAAGAACTGATTCCAGGTAAGTGAATTGAAATTTCTCAGCATTGTGCTGTGTTTAATGCCTGTTTTATTTAGCATTCCAAACCAATCCACAGAGAAGAGAAGCAGTCCGGAGCCAAGACCACAGAAAAGGAGAGTTGATTCCAGCTAAATGATTTGAAATTTCTCAGCAATGCGCTGTGTTCATTGCGTGTTTTATGTAGCATTTCAAGGCAATCCGCAGAGGAAGGAGAACCACCAGTGATTGAAAATGAGGAGTTGAGGTAAACATTTCCCAGATTCTTCCTTAGACTGCTCTAATGCTTTCTTTCTCAACAGGAGTTTTGTTATGGAGAAATGGTTTCAAATTCAGACGAGGAGTGTTATTAGACCTGTACAAGATATTTACAATTTCTTTCACAATTCCAACATTAACGATTTATTAGACCAAATTCATAAGACTATCATGAGCAATCAAAATTCACGATTTAAAATTAATTTCAGTTTTGGGTACATTTTGAAGAATATTGAATCTGATGCGCTACGCTTTTTTCACCCTTGTTATAACACTCATTGTGTTTTGAATACCGCAAAGTTAATTAGCAACAGCGATGAACTGTCACGTTTTTTAGAGACTGTCTCAGACTTTAATTTTCTTGAAAATTTCGAAAGACCTAACACAAAGTGGTGGTATTTGTCTACCACCAATATTACTTTTTATGTTAACAAACTGAGAAAGGCTTGTTGAAACACATTGCAACAGTATCCGACACAAACTTAACACTCCTTTGTGATGACTCTCAACCAGGAATCTTGCGTCCTATTGTACCAACAGGTTTTTGCCGAACAATTTTCAACAACATTCATAACTTATTTCACCCTGGCACAAAAGCAACTTTCAGAACAATTTCCAAACGCTATGTATGGCCCAACATGAAACGAGATGTTTCGTTTTGGTGTCGAAACTGCGTCCAGTGTCAACGTGCAAAAGTTACTAGACACAACTATGCACCACTGCAAAGATATCCCCCACCATCTCAAAAGTTTTGACAACTTAATATCAATATAGCCAGTCCACTTCTGAACTCTAATGGTTACACTTACATTTTGGTCTTAGTTGATAGGTTTTCACGATGGCCTGTGGCAATTCCAATGAAAGATTCACGCACACAAACTATTATTAATGCACTCATGCACAACTGGATTTCCCTGTACGGAGTTCCAGAAACAATTACTAGTGACAGAAGCTCACAGTTCATTTCTCAGGAATGGAAGGATCTTTTAAAATTTTTAGGCATTCGACACATACATACCACTGCATACCACCCTCAAAGTAATGGCTTAGCTGAGAGAACAATTCAAACAATAAAAAAATCTTTAAGAGCCATGCTTAATGACACCAATTGGTACAACTGCTTACCGCTATCGTTGCTTGCCTTGCGATCTCAAACCAAAGAAGACTTAGACGCTTTGTCAAGTGAGATAGTTTTTGGCACAAATTTCCGTTTACCCGGGGAATTCTTTGAATCTGGCACCATATCATATAAGGATTCATCATCTAAATTTCTCGACTCCCAACGTAAATTTCTTTCAAAATTTAAATATCGTGAGAGTCGTTTTCCATCTACACGTCGTAGTTTTGTGGATCCTAATTTGAACAAGTGTCGACATGTGTTCATAGGAAACGTTGCTACACATTCTTCTCTGCAACCAACATACGATGGACCATTTCTGGTATTACACAAAAACTCAAAATACTTCATATTATTATGCAATGCTAAAGAATACACAGTTTCTATAGACAGACTTAAAGCTGGCAATCTTTTAATGGACTTTCATAAACACGAAAACGAGCCAATAACTGATATGCCATCCATTTCAGGTAACACTCCATTGATACCTAAACCTGAATTCAAAGAACATTCATCTCAAACTAAACGACTAACCAGATTTACGAAAACACGACAAGTTAAAACACCCAAGAGATTTCAAGATTATGAGCTCGAATAATTGGTTAGCAGTTTTATTTTTGTCGCTTATAATTGTGCCATTTTCTTTTTCGTCCCTAGAATTTACTTTTCCATTATGTAGTGAAACACATATCAAAGCTGAATACGCTATTCAAGAACCAGTGCCTTGCAAAAAACACCTACATGAACATACAAAAAATTGCAATGTTAGTGTATTCCATTCTGAACATAACATGTTTAACATCCCTGCCATTTCTTGTCAACAAATCACAACTACTACAACGGCAACCTTTTACTTTTTTGGAGCTCAAACACATTCTTCAGCAACAGATTATTCTCAAGTACCTTCGTTTTTAGAGTGTTCATTGTGGAATAGAACCTTAATAGCAACCAATGTAGGCAAACTTACGAAGAAGTCAAACACAGTTTTTCGCACGGAAAACAAACCCTGCTTCGAATATCGTTGGCCTACCACACGACATCACACCACCTCCAATGCCATTTTGTCACGTTTTACTTTGTTGTATGACCCTTACAAACACAGATTATTTACGCCATTTCAACAACTACACCACTGTAATGTCCACCATGGATTTTGCAGATTGAATCACATGATTTTTGTATGGAATCCTCCACAAAAAATAAATTGTCCTCAACTTAAACACGTTCAAAACACATCCATGACTTTACACATGTCAGATACCCATAGCGTGTACAGATTAGAAATCCCTTCTTTAGGCATTTCTATCCATCATTGGGACATATTCTCTGCAAAAACCCAGTGTCTAGGCACCGACGCTATATGTGGTTTTTCGCAATTCGTAATCATCCCAATCACATGCCAATTAGAACGACACCGACCGTTAGGCAGAAATAAGAGAGGATCAACGTCGAAATTATTCGCAGCGTATTTACAAGACCTTGAGGACAATGTATCAGATGCTCTCAAGCATCTCGGACAATCAATGGATGAAGTACAGTGTAAACTTCAAAATTTGCTTTCTTTGCTATTATCAAGTCAAGCTCGTCTGCAACCTTCCGCAACTCTAAGCACACTGTTGGCAACACAGCGAGCTGCCATGTTAAAAGGTGATACTATTAGCGAATTGTCGTGCACCTCATTAAAATACAACTCAAAAGAAGTCTCGTTCATGGCGATTTTTTTGCTACTAGACCTTTATTTGAAGCTGTAGAGAATGGCCAACTCGCGGTTTCTTCTAAAAAGGTTTTACAACTGAACGACGGCATATATCTTTCCACAAAAAAACTTTTTGGAAAATATCGCTGGAATCAAATTTTTTGATTTAAAATTTCAAAAACATTTTATTTGTTCATCAATTACACCTTAGCAGGTACAGCTGAAGACATTACTAAACTCTCTCCAACACTATTTCCCATCAACACTACATTTACTTCAACAGACTTTGTCGCAGCTGCTTCTGCGATAGATTATGAACCAATCGAAGATCGCAACTTAAACGCCATACTTGCAACTCTTGCGACTTCATCTCTTTACAACGAGTGTGTTCGAACATTTATAGACAGCCAAGTAACTTCCACTTCCACTGAATCATCAAGAATTCAACCATCAGACATACCTTCTTTGCTACACAATAGTTTTTTAATGCTTCTTTCTAACATTTCCAGTCCATTTGTAAATGGGATTTTGGCTTTCCTTACAGTTTTAGCTCTCGCGTGGGGATTTATTCTCACTATAGTTACATGCCGTTATGCTTTTCTCATCGGCAAACGCAGATATTCACGTGCTCTACACAATCGTTGGAACCATTATCATAATAGCTTTTTGCACGCAAGCAATAGCCGTAGCAATAATCATGCAGACCAACCTCAAAATCAGGAAGCAATTGAACTTCGTGATTTATCCGATTGTGGTGCTAGCGATGAGCAAGCTTAAATGTCTATGTAAATTTTTGTTCTTGAGTATTTTGTACCCGGTGTGTTTCTTATTTTTAATCAGATTTGTAAACAGAAACCTACAATTCATGTGTCTCTTATATGCTATTGTGACCATCGTATTATACAGATTACTGCTCCATTTTGTTGTTTTGCAGCAAACCACACCCACCATATTACACTCATTCTCCACCAACAAAGGATGACAGTGATCGGTGATGCATTTTTCATGACGATAGTATCAAGCAATTCAGCCAGACACAGCGTAGCCGCACCCACCTCCTTGCGATGCAAACAGGCTGCATACAAGAACCGTATTCAAATGTTATGACAAACCTCGTGCAAAATTACATCAACATATTTTGCTGTCTTTGTCCATTGACACGTTACTTGTGTTGATTATGCTATTTTGTTGTCTGTGTTGATTGTTATCAGCTATTTCAGTTGGTTAATTGCTTATAGTTCACTTTTCCGTTCTTTCTTGCATCACCGTGATCTATCTTACGTTGTCACTAACATGTCATCACAATTCTTCACTCACTTTCGCACACTACACTTGCATGTCATGTATAATCGGTGCTAAAATCATTCTATTTTGGTTTACTGTTAAGAGCATTTCTTTTGACCAACCTTTTTCAAATGGTTTATTTGTAGTGGGCTCCTTTTGCATTTCAGATATATTAAGAAATGCGCTTTTCCCTCTGATGGGGGGTATTTGTAGCATTTCATTCCATTTGTTGTTCAATATTCCCATGGATTCATGCTAGTGTTCATATAAATTTCAATGTAATTTAACCTAAATATTATTTTTCTCATACTTCGTATTTCCTATATTTTTGATGTGTGGTTCCGGCAATAGTTGATGTCTCGCCAAACAATGTTTAACATTCCCAGTTTGAATCAGTATGAAACCGAGGCAGACGTGTTTTGTAAATTTCTTATAGCTAGATTACAAATATGCTAAAATACTAACTGATTTTTGTATTTTATGTTTGTGTGCATTCTATTTGAATAAGATTATTAATAAAGTAGGTTTAAACTAAGTGTGACTACTTAACCTTGAACACGCTAAAACCTACAGATCTTAATTTAATCAAAAAACAGCTTATTTGAGTGCTTTTACCAAAATTAGACTTCGTGATCAAAAGAAACAACCATTTTATGTGTATTAAGACAGAAATGTTGAGGTTTCTGGACATCAAAAACTATGTTGCTCCTGGTTTTTACTACGACAAATTTATCAAAGCCTATGAGGTCAGCCAAACTGAAGTTTTCTTCCCCTATGAGTACGTGGATAGCCTTGAAAAATTAAACCACACCCTCCCCAATCATGAAGCTTTCTATAGCAATTGAAAAGAAACCAACATCATGGAGACTGAATACCAAGCGGTAGCCAGAAAATGGCAGGAGGAGAATTGGACATCCCTTCGTGATTTATTGGTCTATTATAATAATCTGGATGTTCAACCCTTTGTTGAAGCTGTAGAAAAATGCGTGGTGTTTTATCAAGCAACCTTTCTCAATTAGCAGAATAACAAAGAGGTACTTATTTAATCAAACTCCATTAGATTGCTTCTTCTCGCTGATTGATAAGAAAAATGCAGATCTTCACCAGCTAATGCTGGATCAGCTTGTGGGTCGGCCAAGTATAGTCTTTAAATGGCTGGCAATCAAAACTGAAACTTTCATTAAAAGCCACTTATACCCCAACCCAAAAATTTGCCAAATTGTGAAAGGATTCGATATGAACGCCTTATACCTCTGGTTGTTAGCTCAAAACATGCCTCTGGGATATTTTGTGAGATATAAAGAGGAGGAGGGGTACCATCCCAAGAGTCCTCACAAATTTGGCCTAGCTTCCTATCAGTGGCTAAGCTGGGTTGCTGCAACTGAGGGTAAATTCATCGAGCACAATTTCAATGTCGGTGAGCGTCGTCTGACCCCCAGAAATCTTCCAGTAGATGGGTTTTGTGAAGAGAGTAAGGAGGTCTTTAAATATTTCGAATGTTTCTTCCACGGATGCACAGTCTGTCAGCCTCAGGATGGGGTAAATCCCCTTAATGGTAAAACCTTCCAAGAACTGCGCCGAAAAACCAAAGAGAAACTGAAACTGCTGGAGGATTGTGGTTTTTGTGTTCGATTCATTTGGGAATGTCAGTGGAAAAGGTTGTCTTTGGAGGAGGATGTGATCTCCTTCACCCAAACCTTGAAATCTGTCAGACCTAGACGCCGTCGATCCTTTCAAAAAATTTTAAAGAGGGTTCAAAGTGGTGAGTTGCTCGGTTTTGTTTTAGCGGATATTTAAACTCCTAATCATTTGAAACAGTTCTTTAACGAATTTTCTCCTATCTTTAAAAATGCTATGGTTGGGAGAGAGGATGTTGGAGAGCTGATGAAGAAATTTGCGGAGGAGAACAGACTCTTAAAAAAACCAAGAAGGATACTGATATCTAGTTATTTCGGTGAGAAAATCCTACTGACCACACCTTTAGCAAAATGGTATCTTGAGCATGGGTTAGAAATTACCAAAATTTATGAGTTTATTGAATATACCCCTGAGAAACCTTTTGAAAAGTTTGCCTTGGATGTGAGCGATGGGAGGAGAGGAGGAGATTCTAATTCTTCCAAGAAAATCTTGGCGAACACACGGAAGTTGATTGGCAATAGCGGTTATTTGGTGGCTCTGGTGAGAAAAGACAGGTTTCGTAAAATCTCGTATCATGACCAGTCCATTGTTGATAAAGCCATAAACTCCCCCCAGTTTGTGAACATAGATTTGGTTGACAGCGATCTCTATGAAGTGAAAAGCCTTAAACAATACGTGATATTTGATCTTCCAATTCAAATGGGGATTTCTGTGTACTCCTGGGCAAAATTGAAGATGCTGGAGTTTGTTTATGACTGCATCAAAAAATATATTCCAGATGACTGCTACGAATTTATTGAAATGGATACTGATTCCTTATATCTCTCTCTCTGCAGCAACTCTCTGGATGATGTGGTTAAACCAGAGTTGAGAGAGGAGTTTTTTTGAAAACTACGACTATTTTTTCCCTAGTCTAGCTTGCGAACACCACAAAAAACAGTTTGTGAAGGCCCGGGTTCAAAATCCAGAATGGATACAAGCAGACTGCTGTAAGGCTCGTGAAATATTTTACCACCGGATGCCGGGGTTAATGAAACTAGAGTTCTTTGGGAGTCGGATGCTGGCTTTGGCATCGAAAATGTATATTACCAAGAAAGAGCCCCTTCAGGGGGTTGAAAATGACACCAATTAGACGACTAAAAAGGTTGCAAAGGCCTGTCTACAAAATTAAACCAATTTAGCTTTGACACCTATTTAGATGTTCTTGAAACAAAATGCAGTGGGGTAGGGGTCAACAAAGGTTTTGTTGGCAAAAACCACCAAGTTTTCACCTATACTCAAAAAAGAAGTGGATTAAATTTTTTTATGGTAAGCGTAAAGTTCTGGGAGACGGGATTTCAACAATTCCGCTTGATTTATAACCTCACTTGTTTTGTTGTTTTGAAATTATTTTTCACCTGCTTCTGTTTTGCTGTCAATTATTGAATTTGTGTCTTATTTACTCTTACTGAAATATAAGTTATTCTGCTAATCGAGAACGACCTGAAGTAACCTCTAGTCGTGGTAAAATACACGTCTGTTGATAAAGTGAATCAGCAAACTGCAACACCGCTCTTATTGAATTACCTCATACTTACTAAGCGATCTAAACCGATGACGTCACGCATGTTTGCAAGCGATAACTGAAGCAGTCTTATGCAAGTATTGCTGAGATGGTTTTGACAGTTTTTTATTTTGTGATTAAAACACAAACAACAAAATAAACACCGTCGGATCTGAAATTAAAAAAAAAACATCATTAGTCAAACGTCACAGCCTAGTTGCTGAGATCTTTAATCTGAATAAAACACCCATCGCAACTGAAATTAGTCAAGTGTCACAGTCTAGTTGTTGCTGAGATATTTACGGTTGCAGCCACAGCTGAAATTAGTAAAGGGTCACAGCCTAGTTGTTGTTGAGTTATTTAATCTGAATAAAACAAACAACACAACAAACTCACTTCAATATCCACATAGGGGATATGCACTCTCCCCCCTTGACTTCATAGGCACCTGAAATGGTGCCGCCTCATAGTATTCCTCCTTCGAAATTTCTTTCCTCAAATCTGACATCTGAAAATATTGTACTTAGTTGTGGTTTCCATAATATCGAATTTTTTCAACTTACTTGTATGGTATTCTGAAGTGATCCACTCGCTGGTGCTGGTGGACAGTATCTTCAGTTTTGAAACTTTTTGTGCATAAACCACATTTGAACATTCTGTAAAACAAGACAGTTTGCGAAAAAATAGCAGCATACCTCTGCCATCTTTACTCACTTTTTCTTGCTTGATTTTGTGATTATTAAGATGGTGATAGCACTTTTATAGCATACACGTTTTCCAGTAGTTGTCTCTGCAGAAAAAACGTTATCGTTTTGTGTGCGACAAATATAGCAGTTGAAAAAAAAATAGATAGAGGCTATAGCAGTGCAATAGATTCTCACTCATAGAAGCAAACACAACCCCTGTCAGTGAACCCGCAAACTCCTCGTAGCGAGTACAGCTTTTGAAAAAAGATTAGGGTTATAAATACTAAAACCTTTGCACTGTCTTCAATACATCAAAATGTTTCATCTTTTGAACCCTGCTACTTTCCAGGTTTGTGGTCCCTCAAACTGCCGAAAGACCCATTTTGTGAGTAAATTTATTAAAAAAATCTTGATTGCTTGATGAAACCCCCGCCAGAACGAATTGTGTGATGTTATAGTGTATGGCAAAAAGCTTATGACCAGATCGAAGCAGATTTTATTCAGGGTATCCCTGATCTTGACTATTGTGATGGGCAGCCAACATTATTCATTTTAGACGATTTGATGGGCCAGAAGCTTGAAACCGTGACCAAGTTCTTCACTAGAGGCAGTCATTATCTGAATCTGACAGTCTTTTATCTCGTGCAGAATTTTTTTTCCAGGTGATCAGAACAATCTCCCTAAACTCTCAGATTGTAGTTCTGTTTAAAAACCCTCGTGATAGTCAGCAAGTCTCATTTTTACCCACAGTCATTTGTGACACACACCGAAGAAATAGAAACCAAATTTGCTGATTCATCAAAAGATCACACGAGTACCTTCTATTCGATTTGCACTCTGAAACCCCGGATCAGCTTCGAATTCGCACTGATATATTCCCATGACAATGAGGCTAAAAAAGAACTATCCAACTTTGAAACTACTCCACAAAGCAAAACCTAAATTCGTAAAAGCAGTAATTATTAATTCTCTGCCAGATTTTATTCATTGTTTAGCGGATTGTTGCCATAATCTTTTAAAAGGCAATATTTAGATAAAATATCAGAAAAAAGACTTGAGCCATATAAAGGAACTCTTCAAAAGTTGACAAAACCTATCAGTGTCAATTGGAAGCAGAAGCTAATCCAAAGAGGCAGGTTCTTATCTACTTTGTTATCCGCTGTCATTCCCACAATCGCTGGAATTGTAGGTTCTCTTGTGAAGAAATGAAGAAAATGATTTTAGTAGACCCTAACTCTTACAGAAAACCAATGCAGAAAGAGATGTCTAAGCTTGATGAAGAAATGAGTCAAATTTTGAAATCAGATCTGGAGGAAAGTGAGAAGATCAAACAATACAACCAAGTTCTTCAAAAATATTTATCATTGAAAGAAAGAACCATAAATCCGTGGTTGGTGTTGGAGAAGGAAGAAAAACCTATCCCAGCAAAAGATATTTTGAAAGGATTCACCAAGAAAAACCTTATTCAAACCAAGAAGCTTTTAGAGTCGATTGAGAACAACAGCTCTGCTTTGTGGAATTCAAGAGGAGAATTAATTTTTGATAAAACTCCTATTCCTCAAAGCAATATTAAAAAACTAACAACAGACAAAATCAAAAAAGAGACCAAACCTTCACTCGGTTCTGAGCTGTTTCAATCCCTAGTTTGGGAGAGTTTGTGATTCTTCACAATATTTCTGAATGTAAGGAATACGGTTGTTAGGACAAACATCTAAGATTTTGAAGAAATACTACCCTACCATGCAGAAGATTTAAACCCTGAACAAATATAATAAAACACGCTACTGATAGATTTTAATTGTAGCTGTCAAAACGTGTTGAAAGAGAAAAGCTAGCGAATGTTCTAGTAAAAAGTGGGGTTGCCACTAGCTCTTTTTTGGAATTGTGTTGATTTAGTTTAGCTGTTAGGATTGCAGAGTTATGTCAAGCTTTAAGCCTAGGTTTTTGAAACAATATTAACAGTTGCATGTTTTAGATTCTAGTAACATTAATTTGGTTTCAAACAATGACAAAGAAATTCACAGAACTGCTATAGCAATAATGAATAATATACTACTTTCAACTGTGCACACAAAAAGAATCATTGCAGTAAAAAGAATTTACTCAACCAAGAAAGATCCTGAAGAAAACAAAATTCGGTTTTATGTACCTGATCAAAAATGAAGTTATCTCTGTTTTGAAAAAACCTTCAATCAAGATACAGAGAAAGTATGAACTGTAATGCTCTCTTAATAATTTTTGTGTTTCCATGGGTTGTAATAGTTCAGCTGTCTTTTATCATCTGTGATGTTCTCTAAGTAATTTGCTTCATTTCAAAACATGTTTGTAGTCGTGAAATAGGGCTGGTGTAGAAGAGGAAAAGAGTTTTACATTTGGTGTTGGAGAATTATGAATGTTTTTGAAAATTTCATCATTGCAAATACTACAGAGAAATTATGCATTGACATTAGTTTGTTCTCTTGGTAATTTTTGTGTTTATGAGTGGTAACAGTTTTTTGAATTATCTTTTATCATTGCAAAGTAGCTGTATTACAAACAATCTGTTTTCTTAGTGATTTTTGTGTTTCCATGTGTTTTGGGATTGTAAGATGTTTGATTTAGTTGTCTTTCATCATTGCAAATACTACAGAGAAACTGCATTACCACTAGTTTGTTCTTTAAGTTTTTGTGTCTATGAGTGGTAACAGTTTTTTGAATTGTCATTTATCATTGCAAAGTAACTGCATTACAAACAATCTGTTTTCTTAGTGATTTTTATGTTTCCATGTCTTTTGGAATTGTAAGATGTTTGGTTTAGTTATCTTTCATCATTGCAAATACTACAGAGAAATTATGAATTGACACTAGTTTGTTCTCTTAGTTTTTGTGTCTATGAGTGGTAACAGTTTTTTGAATTGTATTTTATCATTGCAACTCATCTGTGTTGTTCTCTGAATAATTTGCTTCATATCAAAACATGTTTGTAGCCGCTCACCTGTTACGTGGAGTATAGATGAGAGAGAAATGGTTTTGTGTAATAACAAATGTAGTGTCAATCAAAGCCTATCTCACTTCAAACAACCCTTATGGAAAAAATTTTTGAGATATAAGTTCACTCTATAGAAAAATGTTACCATTTGTTGTGTGACACTGAAACTACTCGCCATCTCAAGATGTATGTAACTTTACCTAGCAATTCTTCACCTGATTATTACCCAGAAAACAAGATTTCAGACTACATTGTTCATTTACCCAAAGAGCGACAGCTTCCAGGGTCTTGGGAGGTGGGGTTGGCGGAAATTCAGTTTAATCATTTGTGGTATAATGTTGATACAACAAAATATTGGGTCATCTATCAAAGAGGTGAGGTCCACATTAAAACAAAACTATCATCTGGGTATTACCAAGAACCAAAACAACTAATCCGTTTATTGCTGAATCAAATGAAGCATGATTTCCAAGCGAAGAATGAGGAGCTCCTAAAGAGTGGTACTTTGACAAGCCCAATCGATTTTTTATTAGATTTGCGGTACAATGATAATTCACAATTGGTTCAATTGAATATAAGGAATAATTCCTCCGCCCCTACTAGGATAGATAATGATGGAGTGGTGAGGCCATCGGTTTTGGTCCATTTAGCCCCTTCTCTATCCGAAATGTTGGGGTTTGCAGAGAGTACATTCCATAATTCTGGTATTTTTCGCTCTGATCGCATGGTGAATATGAACCCAATAAACAACATTTATGTTTATTGTGACGTAATCGAGAATAGAATTGTGGGTCACATGCTTGCGCCATTATTAGCCACCATATCCACTGAGGGGGGAGTCCGGCTCTGTTATTAGCAAAAGATACAACAAATTGCAATATCAACCAGTAATGAAAAAATCTTTCTCAGAAATTCAAATTAATCTTCGTGACGACCAAGGGAACTCGATTCGGTTTCGTAAGGGGCGGGTCATTGTTACCCTCCATTTTTGAAGGCAGAAACTGAGTCAGTTATAAAAGAAGGTAAAACCGTATAAAACCGAAAACAGTCAACTAGCTCTGAGATTGGTTATGGGAGAGTTTGATAGTTACTACTCTTTAAAAAACCCTCAATCCTTTTCTGAAGTTGTTAAATTTCAAAGAGCTATAAAAAAGCCAGTAAAGAAATGGTTAGAAACTCAAGATGTGTATACGCTTTTCAAACCAGCAAGAAAAAAATATCAAAGAAGGAAAACAATTGCCCCCTATTCAGACTTCCAACATCAGGCTGATCTAGCAGATTTTTCGCTTTAAAAAATAGCAATGACGGAAATCAATTTCTTCTCATTGTCATAGACGTTTTTAGCAGATTCGCCGGTGAAAAGTAAAAAATCGACAGCTGTTATTCAAGCTTTTGAAAATATTTACTGTCGTGCTCCCAACCCTGTATATCTGCAAACCGACCGCGGAACCGAATTTACCAACAAAGCGCTAGAAAAATGGCTCAGACAACAAAACATTTCACTTTTTCAGACATATAATTTCGACACAAAAGCAGCTCTTGCTGTAAGATTAATTAGGACTTTGAAAACGAAGTTGTGGCGATATTTTAAAGCCAATAATACATTCAAATACATTGATGTGTTGGACGACTTGATGTTTTCTTACAATAACAGCTATCACAGAACAATAAAAACCATCCCTTCAGCTGCTAGACATGAAGATCAGCAAACGCTGTAGATTCGGCAATATGGAGATGCAGAGAAAAAGAAACCGAAATTATCTGAAAAAGATTTTGTACGCGTGAGCTTGATCAAAAACATTTTTCGAAAGGGTTATGAACAAAACTGGTCAAAAGAGTTATTCATCATACAGAAAGCTCTTCCCGGAAACCCGCCCTATTATAGATTAAAAGATGTTAGCGGTGAACCGATTATGGGAACGTTTTATGAAAAAGAGTTGCAGTTGTCTATAAAAGATAACGAAATTTATGAAATCAATAACATTTTAAAGAAGCGTAAGAGACGAGGAAGAGTGGAATTTCTGGTGAGTTGGTCGGGGTACCCAGAAAAATACAATTCTTGGATTACAGAGAAAGATCTTATAAAGTATGGGTGATTGGTCTTTTTGCGGTAAAGACAACCCTAAAAGCGAAATTGTGTTTTTCTCGCAGATTATTGCAATTTATTTTGTGGTTGGGTTTAGCATCTACAACATCACTGCTGGAAATCAGAATGTTAATCTCTGGATTTCTCTGTTGTCTAGCTGTTCAGGGTATCTACTACCATCGCCAGTAATTAAACGAAGAAAGAATGCTCTTTATCAAACTCCGAGCACTAGTCAAATCTCAAAACAACCAGAGGTCCTTACAGCGGATACGTGATGAGAAAAAAACTTGAAAAAATTTTACTATAATCCTGTTAAAAGAAAACAACATCTTGCACTTACACATTACTCTCACGGACATTGTTGGAGAACGTTAACAACATGAGACCGCGGTATTGTTGCAACCCTCAAGTTTATGAAGATTATTATCTCTCCCAGACCGGAAAAGGATTCTTTTCTGGCTCGCAAAGGCAGCTAGGGTATGGATTAGGCAACATTTTTGCCTCTTTAGGACGATCAGTTTTACCTCTTGTAAAGCAAGGAGCTAAATCCATAGGAAAGGAGGTTTTGAAAAGTGGAACCAACTTCGTTTCTGATATTCTGGAAGGTAAGAACCTCAAACAAGCTGCTCTGAACAGAACAAAAGAGACTGGTTCTAATTTACTACGAAAAGTAGCCACGTTTCCAGGGGAACAGAAAAGAGTTAAAAAAACCACAAAAAGAAAAAAGAAATCCTCTTCAAAAGCGAAAAGAGTCAAGACAAGACATATTCAGTTAAGATGGCAGGTCTGATTCATACAGAGTCGTGCGAATCGATTAAAGAGGAGTTGGATTTATTCTCTGTCTCTATCTCTCAAACTTCTTTGGAGAAAGGAAAATACATTCAATACAATCCTGTGTCCATTTTTTCGAATAGCGGGCCTATTGAATTCCTCATCTCAGGAGAAAGCAGCTCCTACATCGATCTTTCAAATACTTTACTGCATGTTTGCGCAAGGATTAAAAAACAAGACGGAACAGTTTTAGCGAATGATAGCAATGTTGCTCCTGTGTGCAATTTTTTGCATGCTTTATGGTCTCAATGTGATTTATATTTGAATGGGCTTTTAGTCACTCAAGCCTCTACCACATACCCTTATCGGGCCTATATCAAAACGCTTTTAAGTTATGGGGAGGAAGCCAAAAAATCTCAGTTAAGTTGTTCTTTTTGGTATGGAGACACAGCAAGCAGATTTGACTCTTTAACAAATGCAAATAAAGGATTCCAAAAGCGGAAAGAGTTAGCAGCTGGCAGCAAAGAACTAGACATGGTTGGGAAGCTCCACCTAGATTTATGCTTCCAGAACCGCTATCTCTTAAGTGGAATGGAGGTGAAGCTGCGGTTGAACAGATCAAAAGATGTTTTTTGTTTGATGGGGTCAGGAGATTACATGGTTCAACTTACGAATGCTTCGCTGTACTGTCGGAAAGCGGTGCCTAGCGACGCGGTACAACTCAGCCATATTCACGCTTTACAAAAAAGCTCTGCAAAATATCCTATTTGGAGAGTAGAGGTAAAAAGTTTTACAGTACCGCGTGGTACCGTACTTATTCAATCTAGAAAGAGAATCTTTTTCTAGGACAGTTACCGCGGAGGATAGTTTTCGGTTTGGTTGAAAGTGAAGCCTTCAACGGAGCTATTGAAAAGAATCCTTTCAACTTCAAACACTGCTTAGTCAATTTTGTTTCTTTGTACAGAGATGGGGAGCAAATACCGGCCAATCCTCTGCAATTAAACTATAGTCAAAACCGCTATATTCGAAGTTTTTTGTCGCTCTTTACTGACTCCGGTTTTTACTACAACGACTCTGGAAACGGAATCTCTAATTCTTACCCTACTGGTCATTCTTTATGTGCAATAGACCTTACGCTGGATATGTCCGCTTCCTGTTCTCATTTCCAGTTGGTAAAAACTGGAAACATTCTTCTGGAGTTGCACTTCTCCACTCCTACGGAAACAATGAATGTCGTCGTTCATGCAGAATTTGACAACTTACTTCAAATCGATAGAGATAGAAACACTTTGATTGATTACTGATGGATACACTACAGGTTGAGAGGATATTAAAAAATGACTCCTGCGTGAAAAAGATTTTTAAGGCGTTTATCCTAAAGATCAGCTACCTACTGTGGAGTATCATGGGAGTTATGTTGTTAACACTGATCCGAGCACTGCTCCTGGAGAACACTGGGTTGCTATGTTCTTCAACAATCTAAGATCTGAGTTTTTTGATAGCTATGGTCTACATCCAATTGTTTGTGGTTTGACAGATTTTTTAGATTCTCACTCCTCATCCTGGACCTACAACTCAAAGACTTTACAGAGTTTGATATCTGAAGTCTGTGGACATTATACCGTATACTACATCTTATTTCGCTCGCGTGGTTGCTCTCTATCCAAGATATTGACTCATTTCTCCAGTAATGTTAGTCTAAATAATAAAACTGTTGAACGCTTTATTCAGAATTTACTGAAAATGTAATTGTTTTTACATGTAATAAACAGAATTGAATACAATCGAGTGTTTTTTTATTATACAATATAAAAACGATTCACATCCAAAATAATCACGCGACATATGGGGCATTCCTTTAAATAAAGCTTTGCTGTACAGTTTAGACAACCAAAACAGTGCCTGCGAGGCATGGTCAAAGCGTTAATTCTCGAGTCGAAGCACACTTTGCATATAAGTTCTTGAGATGTGTCACACTCTTTTGCTTCAGTTAGGGGGGGTTATGTTTGGTTCTTCATTTTCAACTGAAGGGTTTCTCGCAATTGTTGGATCTGCTGCTTCTTCAGGAGTGGTAAACCCGAATTGAGTTCCCGACAAAAACTCCACTTCTGGAATGCGGAAGTTGTTGTGTTGGTTAATGAAGTCAGCTCCAAACGTTCTATTTAGATAGGCACACGATGACCAGTATTTCGCGTGTTCAATTTCTGGGATGTCCTGGTCCCCCCACTGATAAAGACCGAGACCACAAAAAAACAGATTGTTTGATCATCACTACCTCTGTATAAAAATCCAGCTTTAGCCATTCGCTCAGGGTAAAAATTATCGACTCGGTGGAGCCAGTTGTCTGTGAAGGTGGAGATCTGCATTTCTTCAGATTCAAAGTAAGAGCACAGCATTTTTAAACAAATTTTACTCAAATCTAAAGACGGTTACACACGTTAAAACACACATTTATTGTTTTACATTTAGCAGAGAGGGTTTTCTCTTCTTTTGATAAAGTTCAGTACTTCTAGGCAGGCTACTCGAGCGTTTTTTCTTTCCGGCTGTGTGTTTCACCTCTTTCAAGGTTTTCACAAGAGCGAATAGCTCCTTGCTGATACCACAGTTTTCGTTTCTAATGATGAATCCCGATGATCGATCTTGTAGATGTTGAAAATTTTTCTCGGGTGAAAAGATAGATTCCACGTTAAATCTGATAAGGAAGTTTTCAACAGCTGCCTCTTTTTTGAAGATTTCCAATCTTGTTTTCACTTCGCAGGCATCACCGTATTGACAGTCTGCTGAGAAAATGACCACCACATAAGGACGAGCATCTGCTGGGTCTTTGAACGCCACAAACGGTAGATCCTCAAACATATGTATACACACTTGAATAAGCTGATCGGTTGAAAAGAGAGTTTTTCCTCTTGAGACAGTCAGCACGCCTTTTCGCAACATCTCACCGTCTGCGGGTATTGATTTCCCTTCTTTATCAATGTCGAGAAAGATTTTTCGAATTTTTCTTGCTTCTTCTTGGTGTTTTCTTGCACGCCTCAACAATTCTGTTTGCTCCATCAACCCGTCGTAGCATGAGGAGTGGGGGTGATCCGTTGTAACGTTTTCTGCTCTCTCTTCATAGTCGTCAGCGATGGATGTGTGTGTCTCGTCGCAGCTTTCCATTATTCTTCTTCTGATTTTCTCGCTAAAAAACACGGTTTATATACACAACAGCTAGCACAAAAAAAAGAATTATTATGCTTGCCTGGACTTGTCTTGTTCTTTCAAACAATTGTGCAATGAAAACAGTGGTGTAATGCAGATAAAAATACTTATTCGCTCATTGCTAAAATTGTTTATATCTAATTTTCAAGACCTTAGTTGACGTTAGAGAAATGTGATCAGCTCCGAGCATTCTAACTTCCGCTGGCATTGGCTTTTGTTGATAGTCAGCTATTTTTACGATTCAGCATCGACTTGTGATTGGTTCAAGATTTTCACGCCCAAATGTTTATATTTCCGTGATAGATTTCTAGCTTAAGCTATCTTACAAACATATGTTCAAAAATGCAGTTAATATCGAAGTGACGGTATTCTCGAGAGGGGTGCCTAGAACAAACCAATTTCAAGTTCTATTTACAAGCTTCTATAAACATTTCTTTTCAAGTTGTATTGACATTTGTTTTCAAGTTGTTATTTACAAGTTGTTACACGTTGTGTTTACAAGTTATTGCAATGTGTTTCAAGTTCATGTATCAACACGTTCGGAAATGATGTAGCGCACCGCAAAAACCAGCTCGAAAAGGTCGTTACATACTACTGATGTAATACCTGGCGAGCTGGATTGAGATTATTTTAAATGTTTTAAACAACGTTGCTTTTCATCACAAGATACCCCAAGATATTTAATAGCTTGGATGAGACTGGTAACATTGTAATCAAGGGTAGCTTTGGTATTTGCTTCTGTAGCGCATTTTGGAACTTTATAGTATTCACTGCTGGTAGATGTATTTGTTATTGAAATAAGTGTTGTTTGAGCGGTACAATACGTCGCCTCAAATACCAAATACTATTATTGAGATAAAACCAAAACCACATTGTGCGACATCATTGGGATTGCGCGACACTTCGATTAATTGGAAATTAACATGGATGCTAAAGAACTTGTTATTGAAAAGTATAAGAACTTGAAGAGACAGGTAGAATTGTTGGGTGTAGAAGATAAGCATAAGGTAAATCACGAGGTGTATCCGGCAACCGCTGTTAACATAGATCACACCGGATTTAAAACGTTGGTTCTCTCTGTATCATTGTCGTACCTGCTTTGCTGCAAGAGAGACATCTTGCTTTTACATTCTTATCTCGTTAGAATAAGCGGAATTGAAAATTTTTCGCACAGTGCTTGTGATCACTTGACTCAGGATCCTTTGTAGTTCATTGGTGCTGTCCTGCTACGAATTTCCACGCTGGGCTCTCTCTTTGCGTATGCCCTCTGGCCCAGGCAATGGGGTTTTCTGGTTCCTAGGTTTACATAGTCTTCCGCCATGCCCACATCATGGGGAAAGGATCGGGTAGCAACAAAAACAACTGAATGTATTTAAAAATTCTGGATAAGGCAAAAGTGGAGTGATTTCTGTTAAGATAGGAATTAGTTGTCATGGCAATCACAACAACCGCTTTCACCGTTTGCAAAACAGTGATCACGTCACATCGATGGTTAGAGCCAAAACGGGACAGAATTTTGCATTTTTGTTCTTAACACTTAACTAGAATCTTGCGCAATGATTGTCTAAAGGTTGTCAATTTTTGTTTTATTTCAAAGGTAAACATAGGTACTAAAACAATCGCGCCGCATATCATATTAGATCTATTTTATTAAGATATACAAATGTGAGTAGATTTTTTCTCTGCGTTCATTTTTTAGTGGCGAAAGTTGCCTCCTTGTTGTTTCTCTTTGCTTAGTCTTAAGAGATTTCTTGTGTAAACACTGAACAGTTGCTTCGCTTTCTGGTAGTTGCATAGACTTGAGCCAATTTTATATTATGAAATGTAGAGACTTCACAGAACGGTTATTTCAACAACAAAGAATATTTTTGGCCAAGTTCTTGATATATCGCAATATTACTCTCAGCCAGCTGCACGTGGTACGATAGAATACACTGTTCCCTATGTGGATGCTTTTGGATCAGGTTGGTAGTATTGTTGTTAATCAACTTACTACATTATTTGAGTTTGCTTCAGCGATATTACTTTTCTTATTTGGATACAGGCAAGATGTAGAATAAAGCGCCCATGTCCAAAATTTCAAATCTTAACCAAGTCAAAAATCACAATTTTGAGTACCGGTATGGCACATTTTCCAAGCAGCTGAAAATATCAATAAGGTAAACGAGGTTTGCTTTAGCTGCTTGGGGATTGTGAGTTCTAATTCCACTCAGAATTAATTTTTTCGATGCTTTTTCAGGTTTTGATGTTATGATTAATGTTTATTGAAGCTTACGTCGTGATTCAGGACAAGTTTCAAGTCTTCATGCTCCCTGCATTTTAGCCATAAACTCATAAATTTTATAAATGCGTAGTTTTCTTTAACATCCGTAGAAGACCAGCATTGCAATTATTCTTCTGTGATGTTGTTGTTCAGAAATACCTCGGTAGCCACGTGTCTTACGGTATCTTACCATGATTGTGAGACCAATCAAATATATTGGTAATACTATGCTGGCAAGTGTAGTTGTACAACTTTAGTTGAAGGACACCCTTAGAAAAGTGGAAATTAGATAGAAGCGGAGAGGGGGAGCCGAAGATTAGTCTGGTGAGGATCCACTAACAAGAAGGAAGCTTTGCATTTGCTCTGACTGAAAAGACATCAGTAATTAGACCAGTGTTCCATTAGAATTAGGACTCCTTGCGTGGCATCCAGCAGCAATGCCAACAGCAGGTATGAAAACGGAAGAGGACCAAATGGCCAGGTTTTCATCAAAGAGAGTAGCTTACAAAGGAAGATAAAGGCCCAGGAAAATCGTTGATGAAAAGAGAGAAGGAAACCGTGTCAAGAATGAATCCTGATAGAACACCTTGGCGGACTCGAAAAAGACGACATTTGGGAGTTTAAAACAGTGCTTTAGCGCGCAAGTCAGATAGGAAATTGAGTCCATTAAACAAAGCAAGAAGGGAGTCTAGCCGAAATGAGCTAGTTGTGAAAAGAGGGGTGCCATAGACAGTCAAAAGCCTACAAATAGTTGCTAGTTGTAAGGGTCGTCCGAAAGCCAATCTTAGGTTTGTTAAAGCCATTCCAAAGCAGCTGGGAAAATACAGAATTTGATTGAGGGTAGACCAATCCTAGGGAAAACCGGTGTGGCATATTAAAAAAAGAGGAAATGGAGTAGAATGATCCACTCAAACAACTTTGCAACTTAGAAGGTGGAAGAGATAGGTCTGGAGAAAGCAATGTAGTCGAGAGGCTTTGCCATCTAATGGTTGTGAAAAATAAGCAAGATTTTTTTAATAAAAGGAAAGGAATACTAAGACTAAAAAAGAGTAAAGATGCAAAAAAGAAGATCAATGGAGGTGTTGCAACATGGGGTAAGCCACTCTGTCTGTGCCAGTGGCAGTTGAACCGAAGAGATTGGCATCAGCCACAAGAAATTCACTGAAGATTATGGGGGAGCAGAAAACGAAATGAGACTCCTCAGGGTATAAGGCTACGAGATTTTTACACGTGAAGAGTGTAGATACTGAAGAGATAGAGAGAGAGAGAGAGAGAAATAGTGTGAAGGAGCGTGTTATTCTATGGTGGTATGTTGTAAAATATTACCGTGACGAGAATTAAGCGGTGAATTGATTGATACAATTTTTCTGATTGTTTTTTTTTTATTGACATATTAGAGTACACTGGTTTGTGTAATCGACGAGCGAAGGAATTCAAAGTTTCGACTTATTTTGTGAAATATATCTGCTCTGTTCTTGATCGAGAAGTGCGTGGTTCATAGTATGTTGTTGTTTTGATTACCCGACCACTTCCGAGATATAGGCGCATGGCGGAAGACCATGGAGTCCCAGAAGCCGGGCAACTCGTCGTTGAAAGAAGGCTGTGTCCGTTGCAGCGTAGACGAGAGAGAACACAGTGAGCATGATGAGGGAGCACAAGTTCCTTGGTTGAAATCGAGGAAACCTGTGTGTCAAAGAATTTCGATGAGACAGTACGCCTCCAGTCCGAGAAAAGAGAAGAGTGGATATGAGAGATAAGAGGAGAGTGACTACAAGAGATTGCAGAGGGCGCAAGTAGCGCTCCCCGTCTGGCCAGCTCATCTGCCGCGTTGTTCACCGGGAGAAACGAGTGTCTGGGGACCCATTATAGTCTGATAGAACAGGAGGAGAGAGAAGACAGTTCCGGCCGATCTGCCAGAGGGTTTGAAATAGAAGGAAAAATGGAGGAGAGGACAGTGTGGCGAGGACAGAACGAGAGTCAGATAATAGAAGAGAAGAGAAATGGCAGAATTGTTGGTGCTGCCGAGACCAGCAAAGAGCGTGCAGAATGACGCAGGCTTCAGCGGTAGAACTTAAACATACTGAGCCTGCTGAAAAGGAAAGTAGCCTTCGTGGCACAGAGAGAGCAGATGGCAAGTACGCCAGAGCCGCCCTTGCCAAAAGGAAAAGGAACAGAGCCGTCTGTCCAGAGTACCAGATCATGAGGGGGGAGAGAGTCAAGATGAGTGAGAGCCGCACCTTGGCAAGAGAGAGAGGGATCAGAGCGGAAGCATGAAAAGGTAAGAGTGTATTCCACCGTGAAGGAAGGCAGATTCCAAAGAGGAAAAGGAAGGCAAGGAAGAAGAGCATCCCCAGGAGAAGTAGAAGGAAGCATGAGCGCGTGAGTGGACGCAAAAGCTCTCCAGGTGGATCTGCAAAGTCTTGGTTTCACTCCAAGTCTGGCCAAACCTGAAATAGGAAAGGAGGTTGGGAGACGAGGAGCCTGCTCATAAGATGACAGAGTGAAATGAGTAAGGGTGACTCGTAGGGGAGGTAAAGAAGCCTCAGAGAGAAGAAGTGGAATAGGAGAGGACGAGAGGCAGCCGGTGATGGCGCGACCAGCAGATGGGTGGAGGCATTCCAATTTGGTGAAATTGGTAAGGCTTAAGAAAGGAAACCATCTGAGTGAAGCATAAGTAAGTGAGAAGGGGCCGGAGAATAGCTTTATACAGAAGAGAGAGGGACCACTTTGAAGAGCTCCATGAGGCAGAGATACAGCGTAATGCCTTGACACGTGGGAAAAACTTGGCCATCAATGAAGATACATCCTTGGAAAAGAAAAGAGTGCTGTCGAAAGTGATCCCAAGAAAAGATTAGAGTTGGATTGAAACGGAGGAGGGAGACGAGTAAGAGAAGGTTGGGCTGAAGGTTAGCTTAGTGGGGATCCACCAAGAAGAAGGAGGCCTTTCATTTTTTCGGATTGAGAGGAAGACACTAGTATTCCAACCAGCGTTTTCATCGAAACAGAGCTCCTTGTGTGGCCTCCACCACAGTGGGAACAGAGGGTGAGGTGGACCAAATGGCCAGATCATCAGTGTAATGAGAGCAGCTGATGGAAGAAGGCGGAGAAGCCGGAAGATCATTGATGAAGAGAAAAAAAGAATAATTCCAAGAACGGATCCTTGTGGAACACCTTGACGAACACGAAAGGAACGACTTTTGTGATTTTGATAAACCATGCAAGCGTGCCTATCAAAATGGAAAGATTGAGTCCAACGAGCAAAGCAAGGAGGGAGGCCAGCCGAAATGAGTTTGTGGAAAAGGGCGGGATGCCAGATAGATTCAAAAGCTTTAGAGAAATGGACAGTAGCGAGGATCGTCTGATAGTCCGGCCTGGATTTGTTAAACCCATCCGAAATGGACTGAGAAAGGTACAGAATTTGATCAAGTGTAGACCGTCCAGGGCGGAAACCGGTATGGCGGGGAGAGAGAATGGAGTTAGATTTCAGAAAGAAGAGTAGACGAGATAGTATGATGCGTTCAAAACGCTTTGAGACGCAGGAGGTGAGAGAGATAGGCCTGAAGGAAGCAGGAGAGTCGAGAGGCTTTCCCATCTTGTGTATGGGAATAATAGAAGATGTTTTCCAGATGGAAGGAAAGAAATGCAAAGTACAGAAGAGATTGAAGATGTGAGGAAGAAAATCCATGCCGGCGCGAGGAAGATGCTTTAGCATGGGATAGTCAACTTTGTCTGGGCCAGTGGCAGTGGACGAGAAAAGGTTGGAGGCAGCCCCAAGAAATTCAGAAGGGGAGAAAGCAGAAAAAAAGACTTTTTAGGTCACGTGGCTCGGCGGAACTCGGAGAGGTCTGGCTCTGCTCTGCTACGCAGAGCCTTTTGCTGAGAAACGGAAAAGTGAGATCTCAGGTAAGCGGCATGGACCAAAGCCGATTTCCTTTGGCGAAAAAGAGTTGGGGACACTAGGAGAGGAGGAAGACGAGGAAAGAAGCCAGCAATAGAGCGAAGAAGAGAGTGTACAGATTTAGGGTTAGATTTGGGTGAAAGAGAAGAGCAAGTCGTCTGCCATGCCTCATCCTTGGCCTTGGCAATAAGTGATGAGGCACATCGAGAAGCGGAGATGTAAGTCTTGACGATCTTCATCACTTCTGTGAGCGACAGCGAAAGCCTTGTGTCTTTCACTAACAGTACCTTTCAGCTCAGCAGATCACCAGGATGTCGATGTCGACCCCTACATATTCAGAGTAGGGATCAAGCGAAGAAAGAGAGGAGGTAGAAAGTTCAGAAAAGGATAAGTCCTGCCTGACGAAAATGATGACAATGCGTCGTTAGCGTGCATGGCATCACGAGGGAGAATGCCAGACCGGGAGTGGATGCGATCAGAAAGCAAAGCAGAGAATCCAGGAATCGGGAATGAGAAAGAAGAGTTAAGATTGGATTCATGGATGCAGATAAGGTTGACAGGATGGGACAAAAGAAAGTAAAGGAGTTCAATGCTCCTGGCTTGAAGACCTCCAGCATTCTGTTGAAGAACGCTGAGAGAGTCAAGTGGAGAGGGGGCAGGAGGCGTGGAAAGACAGCGAGGAACAAGGGACGATGGTGAGGAAGCAGAGAAAGATATAGATTGGGCAGATGGGGAATAAGAGGTTTGGAGACAAGGATAGGGCGGGAGTGCAGTATTAGCAGATGGGGGCCAGATTGTACAGTTGAAATATACATGTCGGAGGAGTCCGAGGAGGGAGTCAGAGTGTTATGGAAGGGGGAGGGGCAGCACCAAGAGTGAGAGCTTTCAAGAGTTTTGAATTTGGTGAGGGAGAGTTGTGAGCAACTTAGATGGACCCATTTGGAGTAGGTGCCGCATTGCACTGACTTGCCCCACCAGGTCACATTTCCAGTGCACACTGTGCAAGGAAAGATGGGGCCAGGGTTGGGATGAACGTTACAGCTCATCAACAGAAGGAGAAGAATGAGAAGACGAAGAAGGGCAAGAGAAGGGCAGGTGAAGAGAGAAAGAGAAAACAGATGACCGATTTTGAAGAAGCTGTGTGCTGCCCTACTGCGGTCGTTCAGGGGGCAGCATAGTGAAAAAATAAAGGGGAGTGCCCGGTACAAATGGAACCCTCGGGAAGTCCAACAGCCATTTCGACCCACCCAAACGGGCTTGGGACCGCACCACCACGTTAAGGTGGCTGTTGATTGGTGAAGGGGTTCAAAGTATCATGGTTAAGTATTTAGTAGAAGCCAGTCTTCACCTAGCTGTTAAGTTGCAGTAAGAATTAATTATTCGAGCGATTCTACAAGTCGCCTCAATTTTAAGAAAAAAATTAAAGTTGACATAGATCCAAAATTTTCATGTACGCGACAGTCAACAACCTCTGAATTTGCCAGAGAGAGCAGGTACAAAGGAAAATCAAAGACATAGAAGTATTTTTTTGCAAGACTACAAAGAGAGTCAAAGTAGAGAGCAAATTCATCCTAATAAGCTTTGCCAAAGTTGAAAAAAAGGAAAACAGTTATTGGGCTGAGAGAATGGAAAATTAGGGATAGTGAGAATGAATGAGAGTTCATCAGAACTCAAGTTCTGTCTGAAACGTCTCTTAGGAGTATGATAGGGTGAGAATAAAGGAAGGAAAAGAGATCTTCGTAAGCAGCGACTGCCTGAGTGCAATGAAGAAGTGTAGAGAGGTATTGATGGATGACCAAATTGTATACGTTGTCCTCACAAATGTCTGCAGTACCGCTTGAAACACATAAAGGCTAATGATAGTTAAAATTCTCCAACATGAAAAAATTTTTGGAGAAAGGAGAACAGAAGGAAAAAGATGTCGGCTTTATTATTGGCTGAAAAGGAGCAAATAAAAGGAGCATAGACGTTTGGGAAAGAAAGAGAAGGGCTTTTAAGAAAATGTTTGAATAGGTATCAAGCAAAGAAAGAAAATCGGAGAACTCAGCAAAAGATTTGGGCTCTGTAAAAATCACGACCCCAACGCCTGGGACCGAGTCATTAGGTGAAATAGAGGCAGACCGAGAGTTAATGCGAGCAGATCGCAGTTCTAAGTATCCATAAATCTTGAGAGATAAAGAGGAGCAGACTTTGGATTCCTGCATACATATAAAATCAACGGAAAAGAGCGATACATTGTAATGAAATTCTACTCTTAGCGTGAAGAACTTCTGCATTGTATTGAAGAACCTTAAGCCAGTCACGAAAGAAAGAAGCAGGTGGCAAAGAAAAAGTGGCACAAGTGGACTAATGTGGGAAAAATTTCGAGAGAGGGATTAGGGACAGAGCAGAGAAATGTTAGGACGTTAGTTGGGGAAGTTGATGGAGTAGAGCTGCTTTGGAAGATTTGGTTGGCTGAATTGCAGTCTATAGTGAAAGTATATGTGCTAAAGGGTCCAAAAAAAGTAGGCACAGTTTCGGTGGTCTGGGCACCCGCAAGAGAAGCCAAGACGCAGCAGGAGGACAATTGTTAGAGTAAGAGCCATAAAGTGGTTGAACTCCGAAAAGTAGGGGCACCTTAGATGACTCCATTTGAGGCAAGTAGCATTATCGATAAGATTATAGCTTTCTATGTATGGTTATCGTGATTAAAGTGTCATTTGTTCAGCTCACGATGATTGAGATGCTCTGTTTTCAGGAAATGTACTTAACAATGTTTTTATCTGCTTGACAAATTTAAACAAGTAGTGCATTTATTAAAAGCATCGTGTTCTGGAAGCTTTAACATCACTACTGAGTAGTTATACCATCATTTGGTACTGGTGAACGCATCCCCAAAGCAGCTAGCAGAGCCTTTTTTTCAAAGCTTGACCCATAGCCAAGCGTACATTTGACCTGATCTAGAAACATAAAGTACTGTTTTAATTCAAACCTAATCTAATTGATTGCTCTATGAAATTCGTAAGGTAATTTCGCACTTCATCTTATGTTGGATGAAATAACAATGTTTTTGCAAATTAAGTTCTTATATTTATGTACTTATTTATCAATTTGTGTCGCTCTTTTGACCAGGCCAAGTAATGTCTGTTTCTTCGCCAATCTACCGAAATAATGAATTCAAGGGAGTTGTCGCCATGGATTTAGTTATTGAAGAATTATTCTTTTTTGCTTCTTCATTTCGTCCAAACGAGTTTTCCTACGCGTTTGTTATGAACAATAACGGTTGGTATATAATCTTTGAAACTTTAACTTGTGCTTTTGTTCGCAAGATTTGTCAGTGCAACAGTTGAGTTGAGTGATTTACTTTAGTATATCCAAGATTACTGTTTCTGCATTCAGTTTTTTTGAAGATTCACATTACTATATAGAAAACTGGATCTAATCCAAACGTTTGAGATAAATCTGCTCTAGTAGAATTTTAAACTCCACTTCAAAAATCTGCCCTAAACTTAAACACATTTTTAATTGTAGATATTTTAAGGAAAAATCTGAATTGCACCTTCAGAAGCAGCAAAAGAAATTGTGCTCAAAGCTGAGGCCTCATACTTGATTTCGGCAGCTTGTGATGGCCTCGTTGCTAATCTGGGTGCTGCGTTTTCAACTGGGCTTCTTTAAAAATTTCGGGACCAGAGTCCTTGCAATTATTATAAACTTCTTGCTATGCCTCGCCTTCCCGTGATTACTGAGAGGTTTAAAAAAATATAAAGCTACATTGAATTCATTATGCTCGAAAGAAAAGGAGAGGTTAACCGAGCAATAACACATAATGACCGTGTTGGAATGTTTGTTTTCTGAAAATATTGCATGTACTGTATAGTTATGACTTAAACGTTTTCAATAACGTAAAAATTCTATTTTATTTGTTTTAAAAACTTTTTTCATGCGACAAGTGCATAGAAATGATTACCTTCATCAAACCTGGGATTTGATTGTCTATAAAACCTAAAATGATTAGTTATACCTTGATATAGAGTAGCGAAAAGCAGTACGGCAAAACTATTCTCGTGATGCGCTTGTCACTGGCTGTATCAAATCAACTGGAAAGATCTGGGGTAAATAAGGGCTGCGTTCGCGCATTGCGGTTTTTGCAACCAGGAATAAAACTTCTTATCCATATTTGGAGCAGATTTTGAGACGAAGTTTCGCTGCTTGATACTGAGTGCAAAGAGAGCGTTTCTCTGCGATAATAGTTTGTTGGGAACGCAACCAAGGTCTTACAGTGTATGTACAAGTAATCATAATTTACGTAATTCATCAGTTGACAGTCTACAACTAAGCTGTTGTTTAGTTGTAAACCAGGAGTGTGTAAAATTTTGAAACAGTCGTACCAAGTTAACTTAACAGAATTGAATCAGGGCCCTTATTTCATTTTTATAGTGTATTTTTGACGTTCCAAAAATATTATTTGAAAAATTCATACATTGCTTTAGAATAGTTTGCTATACTAATCCTTAGGCTGCACATCTCAGGTTATGTTGTGCAAGCAAGCAAGCAAAAAAAAGTTATGCAAGCAAAAATTATTTGGTCTTCAGGTTAATGGTTAGGGTAAGCTGGCTTTGCTTTTGTATTAAAGTGAAAAGCAAATTTTGGAATTTGACAGTTTGAACCCGCCGGTTAAGTGCATCCACCAACGTTCAATGTCTGCCATCATTTAGTAATCAGACTTTTGTGGGAAGAAAAAAGTGTAAAATCATTACAGGCTGGCTGATGCTGCATCCAAGACTTTCAGGAAATTTCGTTCAAACATTTGTGGAAACATTCGAGCCTCATTCTCAAGAATTTATAAGAGCGCTCACTGAAACTGAAAGGTGAGTTTTATGTAGAATCTATTTTAATTTTGTAAGTTATCGGTTCATCAAAAATAAAAATTTGTAAAACATTTTGCTACAAATTAAATGAAAGATGAAGCTGCCAAATCATTTTGCAAGTCTAAAAATATGACCCCCAAAAAACTGCTCACACAGCAGGTCGTATGGGGCGATTTTGAGCACCTGCAAATTGACAAATCAAACAGTTTAATCAAATTCTGGTTAGACTACTAGCTTGTGTTTTGTATTTACAAAATATAGAAGTTAGTAGTTGCTAAGTAGCACTTTTAAAGGCAATCTTTCATTGAGAGGGATCTGCCTCAATGATCACACTAAAGTAAAACAGTAGCTTTAACCTCTGTTTTGTATATATAATTGGTGTGAAATAAACTGCCGCTTTCTCCCAGCCTGATCTTGTCCGTGCTTCTATCTTAAAGAAGAGGAAGGGTAAATAATGATAAAACAGGTCTCTTCACTTAAATCATGAAGTAAGAATTGATGATCAGCTTTGAAAGCGTAAAATTGATTTTGTTTGCAACGTTGTCTCCAGCGATTAACAAGTAAACGCTTATACAAATTGTGTCAACTTGAATATGCGGCAATTAAATAAAACAAAAACATTGATTTACTTCAGCTTTATAACTTAGGTGAATTATATTCGCGTGTTTAAAGTGATTTGGCACGAAAGGTTGACGTCATATTTTTGCACTTTGCCAAAGCTTCTTGGCTTTTATGCAAGTGAGTTCTTCACTCGCGACCTTTTACGTTTGACTGAAAAAAATGACGAAACACAAACAAAGTGATCGAAGCGCGTCCTGTGAACGAGGCGCTTGTTTTTCAATTCTACTTCAATTAAAGGTATAACATGCGATAGCGTATGCTACTGCAAACAGTTTCTGAATTATTCCACTAAGCTAAGTGCAACTTTGTATACCGTAGAAGTGATCACATGTTATTGTGTCAAGAAAATTCAAACTTTTTTGCTTCTATACACTTTCTGTTGATACGAGATGAATGATTTTTCTAGTTGTACTTCTCAGATTAAATTACAGGCTTTTACGTATAGTTAATCTTCCAATGATAGTTCTTCTCGTTGGTGGTGGCACTGCTAGTTGAAGATTTTTTTTTCTGGTTAGAAACAAGCTGCCGTTTTCCTTTATCCTAATCTCGATTAGAATAGTGAAGAGTATCAAAAATGATATTTCATCCCCGTTTATCTGTTAAGTTGAGCAAGTATTTTGAAGCATGTCAAATCTGTGGAAGGGCACCAAGATGATTGATATGCATTTTCAAGAACAAGCTTTTAACATTATGCTTTACACTTCGACCTTTTGGTAACTATAGGCGTATTTGTGTAGCCTAATGCCCCTGGCTACGGGTTTGTTGCTTAGCATAATTGCAGGAAGGAAAAGCATGTTAATCCGAAATGATACACTTACGGTTTACCTAAAATAATAGTAGGGACTCCATCAGTATTGTCGAGTTTAGCAATATCGGTTCAGATGGCTTTGCCGGCTCCACCCAATAAATAGTTATTAGAACAATAGTAAAAATTAAAGTTTATCTGACATAGCCACATTTCGTTACCAAATAAAAAGTACCTTTTTTATAACAGAAATTGATTAAACCATGAGTAACAACTTTTTATTGATTGTATGCCTATTTGCACCAACTAAAGCCTCTGGCTGTGCGCATGTTGCTTGGTCGTCGTACAAAAGCAGCTAGGCAAAAAGCTAACTAAACCGTAATAATACAATTACCGGGCCCCATCACTTATGTTTAATGCTATCAGTTCAGTCAGCTACACTGGCTTCACCCAATTGGTAGGTGTGAGAAGAATAATTAAAAGTTAATATTTTTTGACATAGCCACTTCTCGTCGCGACTTCAAAAGTACCTAGTTTCTATGGGAGTTTAGTAAAAAACATTAGGAGGAGTTGCGCATAGCCACCATCTTTTTTTTTAATATTTTGAAGTCCCTGGTTACATGTTATCTGCTCTGTTTACAGCATGTTTTTGGGAACTGGACTTGCTCACAGTTGAAACAGCTAATAATTTACAAAATTTTACCCGTTTGTTTTTCCGCTTTCATGGAAGCATAAATGTACAGTTGTGGCATAGGGAAAGCGCCAAAGTAATGGCTGTATCATTTGCGAAAAAGTCATTAAATATTTGACATACTATTTACGGCATTTCGTAATTGTATGCCTATTTTAATGACGTAATCTCTGGTTGCGCGTATATTGCTTGGTCGTGGCATAAGGTGAGCTAGAGAAAGTGCGAACTAACATAAAGTCAGACACTTAGAGCTGGTTATTACAATAGGTTAGCTCAGGGGTGGCCAACCGTGGCGCATTGCGCCAAATTTGGCGCATTGCATGGTTAGAGGTGGCGCATTCCAGGTTTAAGAATTTTCGGGCAATTTGGGTAAGTGTCCTTTCATCTGGCCGAAAAATTTGTCACTCCAATAACATCTCCAAAGAAAAAAATAAAAAGTCCGCATTTGGTTGGCCTCACGTTTGGTGGCATATTTAAGCCAAAAGTGATGGAAAAGGTGCAGCGAAACAGAGGATGATCTTTTTTCTTTTTTTGGAGATCACCGCTGAATATGGCCTTGTTTTGACTTCAAAGTATAAAATTTATAAACAAGGCCATATTCAGCGGTGATCTCCAAAAAAAAAAAAAAAAAAAAGGTCATACATTTATACTATAAGTATATTACTACACGTTTGAGAGCAATGAAAAGCGATGAATGTTTGTGTGGCGCATCTTCAAATAAATGCTTGTGTGGCGAAAAATTTTGGCGCATGGACTGAAAAGGTTGGCGACCCCTGCCCTACATTTATGGCGCATCCGACACGGGTTGGTAGAAGAGTTGGCGCTTTGCATAAAAAGCTTGGCCACCCCTGGGTTAGCTTATGGCTTAAGAGTATCATCTATCGATCAGGCCTTTATGGTAAAGATGCGGATAATTGTTGTGCTTCCTGCCAAATTTCACCAGAGAAATACTCAATTTGTTTAACTTTGCTGCATTTTATTGATATACTGTATGTTGAAGGTTAAGATTAGCCAGTCTCTCGACACCACTCTACAAAACCAATATGCCTTGTCATTGAATTACTAAAGACTAGGTCATTTGGTCAACTGCTATGTTAATATTGTAATGTATCATTTTCCTTTAACAGGCAATATGCCACTTGTTTGCTTTTGAAGTAAGAGTGAATAAAAGTTTTACGCCCTCCTGCTGCCTGGTGCTTTTTTCACTACAATGGTACCTTACAGCGTTATGACATCATAGAGCGAGTTTGACCGTTCATGAAAAAAGAGAAGACACATGCTTAAAGTGCTTGTAAAAGGACTCGCTTGTTGCATCGTCACTTGAGTATACAGTTTCACCTCGTTAACTCGGACAGCTCGGGGGGGAGGGTGTCCGTGTTAGCCGATTGTCCGACTTAACCGACGACCTATAGGCAATTGCTTATAGACATGCCTAGGGTAACAATGTTTAGTTAAAAATTCGGTTATTATATAGGCTATTTTGTTTTACTACATTTACTTTCCCATAACATGTAAAAAAGCAGATTTATTTTTGTTTATTCAGGTAAATCATCTGAAGAAGGCTACGTTGGGCTAGCCTAGCAAACAAACCTGTACCGATATCGACTGTTATTATCGGCTATTACCAAGGTTATTTTCTTTTACCTTACCTTCATAACATGTAAATAATTAATGTACAGTACGGCCGATTTTTGGCCAAATATTTTTTAAATTTTCAACATTTTTTTTCTCGATCATGGTCCGAGTTAACCGATATCCGGCTCAACCGGGTCCGTGTTAACGAGGTGAAACTGTATATTGTTATAAAGTTGATTTTATTAAACGTACTTTTTTAATGTTTTCCAAAAAGCTGTTTATCGCGTTTTTATGATCAGTAGTTTTCGAGAAAATACAGACAACTAATTGTGCAATCAAGCGTTTGCTGTGACTTCATCTTAGACCCCAAAAGATTTTTACAAATCGGAGACATTTTTTGTGAGCAAAAAACAGTTTTGTCTAAAGAAATGCAAATTTAATAGAATAATCTATGATTAAGACATCATGATGACATCACGAACCCCTTTATGACACTCACCCCAATAAAGCGATTGATTTTACCAAGCTTGAGGTTTGTACGCTCGGAAGGTAGGAGCTAAATCGTACGTACATACAACTATGCTTTATTTATATTACAGGGGTAGCCAAACCGCGGCCCGCGAGCCGTATGCAGCTTTGTAAGTTGTTGACTGCCGCTCTTTTGCAGCTTTGTAAGTTGTTGACTGCCGCTGCCGCTCATGTTGTATTTGTCCATTGTGATGTAGCGTAGGGATGTGTAACCTGCTGTGGGATACGTTAAGTTTTGTGGCCGGTGCCAGGGTGCTTATGCCTTTTTTGCACTTTGAAAATGATGTTCTCCAAAAAAGAAGTCATCATTCACTATTTGGAGGGAAAATGCATCTGTTTAAACTAAGAACTGCGTAGCGGCTCTTTTAACAATAGCCCTTATCGTTTTTGGCTCTTTAGTATGGCAAGTGTGGCCACCTCTGATATATTAGATGACCTTTTATTCTGTCCTTAAATTGGTGACTTTTTTGTGTTTAAATGAAAACTTGAACAGTGCAACATTGTTTTGATATCTGCCTAAACTTGCATGCAATGTTCAATTCGATTGGGACAGTGGGAAGCGGAAATTTAGGTTAAGCTGATAAGTAATGACGAAAAAATGCGTAAAAAAAATTTACTAGACTAGGGAAAGCAGCAGCCAATCTCTAACCAATTATAATAGAAAGTTCCAGATTATTAGCCCGTCACTAACAAGTGGGACCAGTTTGATTTGGTTTGTGGCTTTGGCTTTTATGCATTCGATTTTATTGCACCTCCGTTTTCGGGAGGCAAAGCGGTAGCGAAATGGTTTGTTGCACAAAATAAATCCAACTTCTTCTGGGTTCTGAAATCTGTATCGGTATTTTTAGAAGTGGCTCTTCCAGGAGTGGCGTTATTCATAATCGGCATACTTATTCTTCTGGCTCAAGCTTGCTTTACGGAACACGTACTAATATCGTCAATTTTCGATATCAAGGAAGAAAGGTATTTGACTTTTTGTTAAGCATTGTGTAAACTATGAAATCTAGTTTTAAACTTAACATTTTGAAACTCGAAAAAAGCAACCATTTTTTTCTGTGAATGCAAATGAGGAAAAGCCTATTGTTTCTGTCACAACAAAACGCGTTCAAATAAAAGTACCATAATGAGTTTTTGATTTTTTAACTGCTATGGATTTTTCAGCCAAAATAATTTTGTAATTATGATTGAGTGAATTCGGTTTCATACCGTGTTCTCCGCATTACTTCAGTTACTACCCTTGCTTCAGCGGGTTCGAATTGTTGAAGCCGTCCACCCAGTGAGTCGTAAAAGGCGACTACACAATAGTTAAGTATGTGCGTAAAGATGGTCTAGACTATAGAGCGGATTTATAACTCAACCAAAACGAAGGGCCATTTTATTAATAAAAAATGAATTCAGGGCCGCACTCACACTACTGAACATAAACTTCATCTCATACATGTACTTATTTTTACTGCTAAATAGAATGCTAAATCTATACATGTATACTTCCCATTGTCTTTGCAGTATAAGTCCATAATTTGTCATTATTGATGCAATTCAATAGAATGCCAAAACTTCAAATGTCTAAATATGGTGATGCTTCACCAGCATTCTCAATTTCCCTTAATCCACACCAGCATCTCACATGCCAGCTATTCATGATCTTTCACACAAAACTAAATCTATACTAGCCTATTGTAGGCTAGTCCATCCAACAGTGTTTCCGGCATAAAATTCAAATATGCCCCTCTGGGCAATTTCAGATCATGCCATCGATCCATTGCTGCATTACTGCATAGACCTCATACAAGGGAAACGGTTTTGACCTATATCACATAGGCGCTTCACATGTTTCAACCGCATTGTGCTAGAATCAACATGCAGGGATAGCATTTGAGTATAATGTCAGCCTATTACAGTCAGTATAACACAAAATAACAACACGGGACAACGTTGTTTCTGATCTGAAATTGCCCAGAGGGGCATATTTGAATTTTATGCCGGAAACACTGTTGGATGGACTAGCCTACAATAGGCTAGTACAGATTTAGTTTTGTGTGAAAGATCATGAATAGCTGGCATGTGAGATGCTGGTGTGGATTAAGGGAAATTGAGAATGCTGGTGAGGCATCACCATATTTAGACATTTGTCATTATTGATAATGTCAGTACAATCTTGTTAAGTTAATTGGTAGCAGAAAATTTCTGGCATCGCTTCTTGGTCACCAAGCTGTCGAAGCTTGGTTCGAACCGTTTGCCATTCATCAGTCGCAAAACTGACTGCAGATGTACATCTGTAAGTCTTGACCTCAAAGAGAATTTATTGTTCTTTATTGATTACAAATACTGCTTTCACACCTAAGAGCTCCCAAACATGGCTAGACTTCTCAATCAGGACCCAAACAACGGGGGATGTTTTTTGTCGGAAGAAACTTATAAAATTCTAGCACAGCAACTTAGGTATATTTCTTTTTGAGAACACTATCACATCGCAGGTCTCGTAGCTCTTCACTCTCACATTCAACATCAACTATGAATGGAGTACAGAAGAGTTTAAATTCTTTTTCCATTGCAGCAAAATCCTGAAATCGTCTGTCAAATACCTCATGCAAAATATAAATGACATTTCTGTATTTTGCCCAGCATTCAGCATCAACCTTGTCCACAGAACGCAGCGTTTTGAAACGAGCCACGTTACCATTCGCTAGCTGTTTTGACCAGAGAGACAGTGTTCATTTAAAGACTTCACACATTCATACATGGCAGCAATAACCTGGAAACTGAGATTAAGCATGTTCAGATGATATGTGAGATTTGTCAAAAAAGCCTGGTTAGCAACGAATGCTGGATCTTGTATATTTTGCTTTTGTCACCAGGCATCCTTCAACTTCTCAATATAGCTCTTCTGGTGTAATCGAAAGTTTAAATGATTTTTATTTAGATTTAAAATCTACATAAAATTCACAAAAACTCAACGTTTCAAAAAACTAAAATCAGTTTTTCTTCGTCAGGAGTACTTGACGAAGAAAAACTGATTTTAGTTTTTCGAAACGTTGAGTTTTTGTGAATTTTATGTAGATTTTTAATCTAAATAAAGATCATTTAAACTTTCGATTACACCAGAAGAGCTATATTGAGAAGTTGAATGCTGGATCATCAAGTTCAGGCACATCGTTGTCTTTCACAGCCACGAAAAGAGATATTTCTTCTCTCAAAGCTAAGAATCTTTTTAATCCATTGCTACGACTGAGCCAACTGATTTCTGTGTGGTACAGCTATATTCATAGCACTACATTTACTTTTCATGCTGGAAGGGAAAGTAGTGACTGTCTATGGTTCGGACCTCTTAAGCAAATAAATTCACTGTTTTTATAATGTCGTTTATCACGTTTTGCATTTACCGATCGTATCCATAGAGTGCTCTTTGTTGGATGATGCAGTGAATAGCTGACGTGGAAGCATAATAGTTTTTTTAAGTTTATTTGTTAACAAGCCTACTAATACCACTTTCGGAGCACATTGTGGAAGCACATCGGTGGCAATTAAAACAATCTTAGACCAGTCTAACCAAGCACGATCTACACACTTTTCAAGTTTAAAAAGGGACATCTCGTTCTGTCAGAGTTTCCTTCGTGGGTATTATATCCAGTAGCTCTTCGGTGATGTAGGCTTGTTTGTCTACATTTCTTATGAACACAGCTGAATACAGCACTGAACACACCACAAAATGTTGTGTCTGATCTACAAGTTCTGTCATCGATTGCAATAGAATACTTATGGAATTCTTTCGCAGCAGAAATCAGCTGTTCATAGGTATTAGTAGCAGGTTCATCCACAGTAGTATAGGATGCGTCATTTGGTCGCAATTGCGGCGGTGCTGGCGGCGGTGCTGGTCTCTAACCCTAACCCTAGCCCTAGTTTTAACCCTAGTCTTAACCCTAGCCCTAGCCCTAGTTTTAACCCTAGTCTTAACCCTAGCCCTAGCCCTAGCCCTAGCCCTAGCCCTAACCCTAACCCTTAACACTAACTCTACTCTAGATCTTTTTTGTGAGGGTACGAATATTAATTTTATTTGCAGGAGGTCGGAGGAAGCTAACCATAGGACACTAATTTTATGCGGGAGAGGTCTTAGGGTGCTAACTCTAGATCTAAGAGAGCTAACCATAAGACACTAATTTTATGTAAGGTAGGTCTGAGGGTGCTAACTCTAGGTCTAAGAGAACCAACCCTAGGTCTGAGAGTGCCAACTCTAAGAGAGCCAATCTTAGGTCTGAGGGTGCTAACTCTAGGTCTCTGTGAGCTAACCATAGTTCTGAGAAAGCTGACCCTAGATTTTATTTGAAGGAGGTTGGAGAGAGCTATCCCTAGAGTCTATTTGAAGGAGGTCAGAGATAACTAACCCTAGACACTGATTTTATGCGAGGGAGGTCTGGGGGAATAATCTGAGGGAGCTAGTTCCTACGTGGTGACATTTCAAAAAGTTTGATGTCATTCTTATGACTTGTTATTGGTTTTTTTGATTCTTTATTTCAATGACAAGTTTTTAACTAGACAGTAGGATTGTAGTTAAATCCCTATTGTGCAATCCGTGACGTAAGCTTTAACAAGACCGTGGGAATGTAGTTGCATGCCTATTGCACAACCCATGACGTATTTAACCACGATGCGATTTTGCTTTTGTGTAGACAGGTCCAGACTTGTCCATAGAAAATTTTAGTATATAATGTAAAAAGATCACATTTTATTCACCTGTTGGTTAGAATATATTGTCTCTGTCTTGTCCAGACTTGTCCAAGCTCAAATCTTTTTCTCTATATTGTGCTTACATGATGAAAAGTTCTAAGGAAGATAGCCCTAGGTTTATTAATTTTATGTAGGTCTGAGGGACCAATCTGAGGAGGTTAGTTCCAACACGGTATCATTTCAAAAGTTTGATGTCATTCTTATGACTTGTTATTGTTTTTTTTGATTCTGTATTTCAATGACGTGTTTCACTAGACCATGGGAATGTAGTTACATCCTCATTGTGCAATCCATCATGACAGACCGCGAGAATGTAGTTGCATACATTATTGTGCAATCCATGATGGATTCAATTTTTAGTCAGACTGCATCACTATTGCACAACCCGTGAAGTGAGCTTTAACCAGACCGTGAGAATGCAGTTGCATGTTTATTGCACAATCCATGACATATTTTATTTTTAGCCAGATTGCACCACTATTGTGCAATCCATGACGTATTCTATATAAAGCAGGTGTGGCAGAAGAATGTTCATTCTACGAAGTGGGAGCGTATAAGTGTGACGTATGTGATAAAATATTTACTGAGAAAAGGAGCTTACTGAGACATGAGAAAAATACGCATGGTGGAAAAAACAGTTACCTATGTGAGTTATGCAATAAAGTTTATGGCCGAAAAGAAGATTTGCGTAGACATAAGGCAAGTACACACTACAGAACTACTGAGGTGCAATGCTCAAAATGCAAGAAAACGTTTGCGAGAGCAGACGATCTAAAAAGACATAAATGTAAACTGTCTGAAGAAACAGAACGTTTACCTGATTCAAATGAAGACCCTTTAAACGATGCGACATCTGAGAAGACGTTTCCCAGCAAAACTTCTCGACTTGATGCACCCCCAACAAATGATAAGTCTTTTGATGAACCATCTATTAAAAAAAGATGTTTTGTAAAACCAGATCAACACAAGGTATCGGAAAGCAAGGAATTGACTGAATCTGATCCAGACGTGAAAGACTTTATGCAGAAATATTGGAGAAGTATCCGGAGTTTTACAAAGGAAGGAAAAATACAAAATATATGCATTTTTTATGATAGAGATTTCAAAGATTTAATAGAAACCATAGCAGAGCGGATCATGACGTATCAAAAAAACTGTTTCAAAATCAATTACAGTCTTGGATTCATACTTAAAAATATAGAAACAAAGGAGTTACGCTATTACCATGCAAGCTTCAACAACGCTCAAATCTTGGAAACAACTTTGCTGATAAACAACCGAACGGACTTGATAAACTTTTTAAATTCATTGGTGGAAGAATCCTTTTACAATGGCTTGACTCGACCTGATTCGAAATGGAAGGTGGTACAAATTTCAAATATTACTTTTTATGCGAACAGTCTGAAAGATGCTCCTCTTGGAGCAGGAGTGTCCTTACCAAGCTACATCACAAACAATCACGGACTTGCAAACGTTTCAGGTAATGACAATCTTTGTTTTTTTCGATGTCTGGCCGTCCATCAAGGAGCTGATAGACATCGGTGTAAACGTGAAGCCAAAAAACTGTTTAACGATTATTGCATGCAGTTTAATATTGTTCCCAACATCTTTGTTGGTGTGAATTTATCCGATTTTATAGACTTGGACGATTTTTTCAAAGTTAATCTTGTTGTGGATGAGTTAGAGGAGGGGGTTGCTAAATTGATTCAACGTAGCCGGGAATTGTATTCTAAAACAATGAGATTAAATATTTGGAAAAATCATCTAAGTCCCATTGTTGATTTTGAACATTATTGCCGTGTATATCAATGTATTCATTGCGGGAAACTTTGGGACCGAAACTGTGACTATTACCGGCACACGAAAACTTGTAAAACCACAGTTTGTGATCTTTTTCCAGGGGGTATTCATAAAAATCCAGTCACAATATTTGAAAAACTTGAAGAAATCGGTATCTGTGTCCCCGCAAACAAAAGATTTTTTCCTTATTTTGCCTGCTACGATTTCGAAGCCTATTTCTCTCAAGAAAATTTACCTGGAAATGGTCCAAAATTAAGTTTTGAAGCCCGTCATGTGCCATTGAGTGTTGGCATTGCAACCAATGTACCAAATTTTGAAAATGGGGTGTGCTTTGTCACCAATGGTGATGAAAACGATTTGGTGGAAAAAATGTTAAAACATTTAGAAGATGCATCGAATGCTGCCTATGAAATCATGAAAAGCAAATTTGATTATGTATTTCAAGCATTAGAACTCAGCGAAAATGTCTGAAAAGAAAATTTGACCAAAGAATTTGAAGCCTACTGCCGAGAATTAATTGTTATTGGCTTTAATTCTGCCTCCTACGACCTAAATTTAATCAAGCCAACACTGATACAGCAGCTATTGGGTGAGATTGATTTTGTCATTAAAAAAGCCAACAATTATTTGTGTATCAAAACTGAAAAGTTGAGATATTTGGATATTCGGCATTTTCTGGCACCTGGGTTTTCTTATCGAAAATTTCTAATTGCTTATGGTAGTTTTCAAACAAAATTTTATTTTCCGTATGAGTTTATGACAAATCTGACAAAATTACAAAGCGGTTTGCCAGATCACCAAGCTTTTTACTCCTCATTGACCAAATCAAACATTTCAAAAGACGAATATGAACTTGTGAAAAAAACATTGATTGAAAAAGGCTGGCACACTTTAAAAGACATGCTGATTTACTACAATATGTTGGATTGTGTACCTTTTATTACAGCTGTTGAAAATCTGCTTCACCCCTACAAAGAACAAGAATTGGATATTTTTAAAAGAGCCTTTTCAGTAAGTGGGGTGGCAAAATTATAGATGATGAAATGCATTGAAAAGAAAACGTTTTTCTGTTTGTTTCCCAAACGGCACGCAGACCTTTACAACACTATGTGCAACCAAATTACTGGAGGTCTCAGTATAGTTTTCACACGTCTGGCTATTGCCGATGAAACTAAAATCCGTTCCCATGAAATAGACGATCATGAACTCCTTACGCAAGTTCTTGGTCTGGATGCAAATTCACTATATTTACACGGTATTGCTCAGAACAACCCCACTGGTTATTTTTGTCGCTACAAAGAAGAAGAAAATTTCCGACCTGACCCATGTTCAAAAATTTGGTCTTCAGGCCTATCAATGGTTAAGTTATGTATCCCAAACTGAGGAAAAGTTTATTCAAAGCAGATACAACATGGGGGAACGACGAGTATCTACACACAGCTTACCAGTGGATGGATTTTGTCAGGAGAGCAATCAGGTCTTTCAATTTTTAGGTTGTTTTTGGCATTCTTGTACTGACTGTAATACCAACAGGAATTCGGATGGTTTTTTGTAAGAAATACATCCAGTGAAAAAGATACCTCATTCAGAAGTCCGAAAAGCAACACTGGAAAACAAAAGACGGTTGGAAGCAGAAGGGTTTGATGTAGTGGAAATGTGGGAGTGTCAATGGAAACAGTTGGCAAAAAGAAATGATATTGCTGCCAATTTAAAAACCTTGAAGTCAGTTCAACCAAAGAGACAATTGTCTTTTCAAAAAATTTTAAAAGGAGTGAAAAACGGCACATTATACGGATTTTTGTTGGTGGATATTCACACACCAAATCATTCAAAAGAAAAGTACAAAGATTTTCCTCTCATCATAAAAAACACGTGTGTGTCTAGAGACGACATTGGTGACTACATGAGAAATGTAGCTGAAGAACATGGTCCGCTTAAAAAACCCAAAAAATACTTGATCAGCAGTCATTTTGGAAAAGAAATTTTAATTAATACAGAAATGGCAAAATTTTATTTGGAAATGGGTTAGGAGATTGCAAAGATCAAAGAGTTTATCAAATTTTATCCACAAAAATGCTTTGCCAAACTAGCAGATGAAATTGTAAATTCCAGAAGAGCAGCCGATACAGATCCAAACCCAAGCTGTGATTGCTTTAACAAATAAACTAACGGGCAACTCGTTGTACTCGGCAAGTCTATTAAATAAAGCAAAACATCGGAACATCGCTTATCATTCAGAGAAAACAGTAAACCATGTAATCAATGATCCTCATTTCATACATTTAGATGAAATTGGTTCTGATCTTTATGAAGTGAAAAGCCTGAAACATAAAATTCGACATGACTTGCCTGTTCAAATAAGCATAAACGTGTATTTGAATTCAAAATTACACATGCTGAAGTTTTTCTATCTGTTTTTGAAGAAATACATCCCTGATCGCTGCTTTGAGATGTTGGAAAGCGACACAGATTCAATGTATTTCAGTCTCAGTCGTGAAAGCTTGGACGACTGTGTCCCAGAAGAATTAAAAACCTCATATTTCCGAGACAAATTAATTTGGATGCCTGCCGAGGCCTGTCCCAATCATGAAGAGCAATATATTGAATGTAGAAGCAAGAGTAATCCCTGGACGATGGAGCAATGCTGCCTGGATTTTCATTCTTTTGACAAACGCAGTCTAGGAAAAATGAAAGTGGAGTACAAAGGTACAGCTCAAGTTTCTTTGACATCTAAATCGTATTTCTGTTCAGGGGAAACAAAGAAACAAGTTTGAAAAGGTGTGAGCATATTTCAAAACCCCCTCTCCTTTGAGCAATATGTAAACGTTTTAAGGAACAATACCCCCCTGGAGATCACCAACTGTGGCTTTAGAAGTCGAAATCATCAGGTTTTTTCATACAAACAACACAAAAAAGGATTAAATTCTTTTTACCCAAAGCGTATTGTATTGGATGATGGCATCCACACTCTTCCTCTTGATCTATAATTGTTGTAACTTATGTTTCTGTAAAAATAAACAAGTCCTTCACAAAAGCAGTGGTTTTTGCAAGTTTCTCAGTTGATTAAACTTACCTTTTTGATAAACTCCTTCCAAAGCCTGTACTAGGTTTAGTTGATGGAACATGTGACAGTTAAAACGCGATTCTGTTCACTGATAAGCTTTCCAAAACCTGTACCAGTTAACTGCTGACAAGAACTGAACAGCGTAAGCTATCAGTCGCGGTGTGTTGGTAGGGAGTGTAGTGTATTCGACTAGTTATCAGTCGCGGTTTGCTGGTAGGGAGTGTAAGCAAGCAAGTCTGACTGAATCGCGGGACTGAAAACCAAATTCCTTATGAAAATAGGCTAGGTGATTTTAAATAACGTACTTCGTACTTTTCTCGTTCATTAACACAAAACAGCAGAACACGAAAGGTTGTGTATGGCTTTGAAATTTGAAAATCCAGTCCCTTTCATTATCAGCGGCCCTTCTGGAGTAGGAAAAACAAAATGGATTCTACGTTTGGTAGATAATATTGCTAAAATTTGCCCGGGAATTAACCAGATTTTTTATTGTTATGAAGTCTGGCAGAGTATGTTTAATGAATATTCTGAGAAAATCTAATTTCGTCAAGGTCCCCCTGTTCTTGATGATTTTAAAAATTTTGAAAATTGCTTACTCATCTTAGATGACATGATGTTCACGGAAAACAGCCTCCTGTCCAAAATATTTACAATTTACTCTCATCACTACCGATTTAGCGTCCTATTTACAACTCAAGATCTCTTTCATAAAGGATTAAGAGAATTATCACTAAACGCAAAATTCATGGTTTTGTTTAAAAACTGCAGAGACAAAAAACAGGTTTCTTATTTTTTAAGTCAAATCTATCCTCAGAAATACAAATCTGTTCTGCAAGCTTATATAGACGCGACAACAAGCCCTCATGGTTATTTATTGATTGATCTTCGGTGTGAAGTGGATGATAGTGAGCGGCTCAAGACTAACATATTTCCAGGGGAAGTAAATTATATCTATCAATAAATGGATCGTTTGCGAAAATTTGCCCCTACTCTTCATTTACTTCAAAAGGCACCACCCTCTTTGAAGAGAAGCATTATTGAAAAAGCATCCACAGAGTTCATTCGTTGTCTGTGTGATTGTTCCTATAACATATTGAAAGGAAACGTTCAAATAGCACTCTCTAATAAACGTAAAATCAGCAAACATAAAACCAAACTACGACAACTGAGCAATAAAAAAGTATTGCTAAAGAAAAAACGAAAAATTGTGCAGACCGGAGGTTTTCTTTCTGTGTTGCTGAACGCTCTAGCACCTGTTTTAGGGGGAGTGCTGGGAACATTGACTCAATGAAGAAACTGATTGCCTTAGAACCTGAAGTGTACCACAGTCTTACATCAAAAACAACTCATGGAAAACCTGAAAAGAAAATTTTGTCTGAATTAGACACGAAAATGCAAGAAATTTTGAATTCAGACCTACCAGCGGCTAAAAAATGCAGTTATATAATGAAGCCTTACAGAAATCAAAATTATTTCAACAAAAAACGCATGCGAAATCAAAACAAGTTGAAAAATTATCTGATTCTGCTATATTGTCGAAAGTTAGGAAGAAAACTAAAGCCAGACAGCTCTTGAAAAACATCAAAGACCAAAAGAATCTAGATTTTGATGATAAAGGGCAAATCCTTTTGGACGAGCGTGTAATCCCTGACTCAGATATAAATCAAATCTTTCAGAGTGTGTTAAACAAACAGAACCTCAATCTACCTGGTTTGCATGAATTTGAAGCTTTGCTATGGGAGAGTTTATGAGGTATTATGATCCGCAAAAAGTTGGTGCATTTTCCGGGGCTCATAGTTTTCAAAAAGTGGCAAAGTCGCCCCTAAAATGGCTGAAATCTCAAGATGTCTATACCCTCCACAAGTCTGTGAGAAGACGTTTCCCACGCAGAAAAACAATAGTATCAGGAGCAAATTTTCAAATGCAGGCCGATCTTATTGATTTTTCTTCCTTGAAACAATACAACGACAATTTCAAATATATTCTTGTGGTAATTGATGTTTTTTCCAAAAAAGGTTTTATATCTTTTCTCAAAGCAAAAACAAGTTCGGAAGTGATCAGAACCTTTGAAAAAGTGTTGTCTAAAATTGGTCGTTTTCAAAAGCTCCAGACTGATTTGGGGAGTGAATTCTTCAATCGACCGTTTCAGGTCCGGTTAAAACAGCAAAATATTGAACACTTTCACCCACATAATTTTGATACAAAAGCCACCGTAGTTGAAAGATTGGTTCAAACTTTAAAGGAAAAGCTTTGGAGATTCTTTTCCCACATCAATTCAAGACGATATGTAGACGTTTTACCACTTCTCGTCAACGCCTACAATAACAGCTATCACACTTCAATAAAGCGTGCTCCAAGTACTGTCAACCCCGAAAATCAAGAAGATGTTTGGCAAACTTTATATTCGCAACCGACATTAAAAGAGCCTAAACTAAAAGTAAACGATAAAGTCCGCCTTTCTACAAACCAAATACGCTTTCGCAAAGGTTATCTCCCCGGCTGGACAGATGAGATATTTCAAGTGGCTCGGGTATATAAAGGAAATCCTCCTTACTACAAAATCAAAGATTTGGGCGGAGATGTTTTAATTGGCACCTTCTATGAAAACGAATTGCAAAAAATCCATAAAGATGATGACATGTTTCGAATTGAGACCATACTGAAAAAACGTCGGAGTAATAAAGGTGTGGAGTATTTGGTGAAGTGGTTTGGATACCCGCCTTCCTTCAATTCGTGGGTCAAGGAAAAAGATTTCCAGAATGCTTAATATAAATCTGTCACAATCAACTTCTGACATCATTTTGTTTGCCGCTCAAGTGATAGCTGCTTATATTATCATATCAGTCAGTCTCTATAACCTAACACAAACCATCGAAAACAAAGAGCTGTGGATTACTTTGCTTTCGAGCAGTGTCGGTCACTTATTACCTACCCTCTCCTATGCTTTCAAAACATGTTTCTCACCCTACCGAGTAATTCATCCATTCAGTTTTATCCTGAAAACAAAGTTTCAGATTATATCGTTCATTTACCAAAAGAACTAAATTTAACCGGTCCCTGAGAAGTTGGATTAGCTGAACTTATCTATCCAAATTCGTGGTACAACATCGACACCGACAACTATTGGGTGTATTACCGTCGTGGGTATGTACAGACAAGAACAAAGATTTCACCTGGTTATTATCAACATCCACAAGATCTTGTAGAGCAACTGCTCCAGCAAATGAAACGTGATTTTGAGGCAAGAAATCAGGAGCTAATTGCCGATGGGACTTTGGTACAACCAGTCGACTTTCTATTGGATCTACAACATAACATTCATTCACAATTGACAGAAATTCGCATTAAACGTAAACCAGGAGCTTCTGTGGAAATTGATAAGGAAGGCAAGGAACATCCAGCAGTCACTTTGCGTCTTGCCCCCTTCCTAGCAGAAATCATGGGTTTTAAAAATATATTTTTTCACAAAGTCGGTGTCTACATTTCAGATCAAGTGTTTGACATGGATCCAGTGTCTGCTCTTTACCTCTCTTGTGATGTCATCGAACCTCGCACTGTGGGTCATACTCTAGCACCTTTGCTTGGAGTGATACCTGTTGAAGGAAAGTCTGGAGCCAATGTCGCCAAGAGATATGAAAAATTGCAATACTACCCTGTATTGAAGAAAAATATTTCCGACATACATATTTCGCTTCGGGATGATCAAGGAAAAGCAATCAGATTTCGCAAGGGAAAAGTTATTGTCACTTTACATTTTCGAAAACAGAAACTGAATCAACTATAAAGAGGAAGTACGCAGTAAAGCCTCATTATTTACAGCATTTCTTGTACTGTAAACATGCATGCAAAATATTGTTGCGATTCTCAAGCTTATCAAAACTACTATTTAAACCAAGTTGGTCATGATTACTTTAATGGTGCGAGATACCAGCAGGGATACGGGCTAGGAAATATCTTTAGTTCTATAGCCAAAACAGTTTTACCTCTCGTCAAAAGTGGATCCAAGGCTATTGGAAAACAAGTTCTTTGCAGTGGAGTTGGTTTTGCTTCGGATGTTTTAAGCACAAAACAGGCAGCAATTGATCGTGCAAAAGCAGTTGGTTCTAACCTTTTGAAAGCGGCCGCAAGAAAACGTAAAGCCAGACCACAAAAGACTAGAGTAGAAAAGAGGAGACACAAGAAACATTACGACATTTTTAATTAGAATGGCGTCCTTAGTACACCCCAGCTCTGCACAATCAACCACATCCCAACTGGATTTGTTCTCTGTTCCTCTGAGTCAAACTAGTTTGGATGATGGAAGTTTTACCAAATACCACCCTGTGTCCGTCTTAACCTCAACAGGGCCTATTGAGTTTACAATCAGTGCTGAAAATTCCAACTACATCGATCTTGCTAGCTTTTTTCTCTATGTTCGTGCAAGTGTGACTGCAGCAGAGGGAGCAGATTTGGAGGAAGATGTAGAAATCTCACCGGAATGTAACTTTTTGCATACGATATGGTCACAAATTGATGTTTATCTCAATGAGTCTCTTGTCACACAGTCCAATAACAACTACCCTAACCATTCCTATATTGAAAATCTGCTTAGTTTTCGTCAAGACGCAAAATCATCACAACTTTCTGCTGTCCTGTGGTATCGGAATACAGCTGGTCAATTTGATACAAGAGGCGATGCCAACTCAGGCTACACTATACCCAAAGCACTGGCTGCACAAAGCCGCCAAATTGATACGATGGGAAGATTACATGTGGGCCTTTCATTTCAAAACCGTTATTTGCTGAATGGAGTAGAAATCCGTTTGCGATTGATTCGTTCAAAGGATATTTTTTGTTTGCATGGAAATGCAGCTGGATGTAAAGTATCCTTGAAAGAAGTGGTTTTGTTTGTGCATAAGGTCAAACCAAACTCGTCTATACAGCTTGCCCACACAAAAGCCTTGCAACTTGCTACAGCAAAATATCCGCTAAGGCGTGTTGAAGTAAAAAGCTTTACCGTACCAATGGGAAATCGAAGTATTACCAAAGAAAATTTGTTTTTGGGTCAATTGCCTACACGAATTGTGGTCGGTGTAGTGGACAACGACGCCTATAATGGTGCTATTCAAAAATCACCTTTCAATTTCAAACACAACAACATCAATTTTATTACAATTTATCGAGACGGTGTTCAAATCCCTTCAAAACCACTGCAACCTGATTTTGCAAACATCCGTTTCGTTCGCAGTTACATGCGTTTGTTTACTCAAACTGGTCAATATTGTCGCGACACCGGCAACGCTATTTCACGAGAGCAATTCCAGAATGGCTGTGCCTTATTTGCTTTTGATCTGACACCACAGCTGGATTTAGCCGAGATCGGATTTGAATTGATAAAACACGGAAACATATGAATTGAAATCCATTTTGCCGACGCTGTAGCCCAGACTCTGACTGCTGTTGTTTTTGCTGAAAACGATAACCTATTGGAAATCGATCACGATCGACAAATTGCGTTCGATTACACAGCATGAACAGTCTGCAAATCGAAGGTTTGTTGAAGAAGGATTCTCAAGCCAAGAAAATATTCAAAAAAGTCTGTGCATTGGATGAGATAGAAGTGCTTTCATACCCTTCTGCTTATGTGATCAACTCTGATACTAGCGATAAAAAAGGCGAACAATGGGTGGTTGTATACTTTGACAAAAACAGACGAGGAGAATATTTCGACAGCTATGGACTGCCTCCTGTGGTCCTTGGTCTAGAAGCTTACATGGATCGCTTTTCGCTGGACTGGATTTACAATCGCAAAACGATACAAAGCTTATTTTCAAATGTGTGCGGACATTATTGTGTATATTTTATTTTATTTCGTTGTCGTAATATCTCTCTGCATGCAATACTATCTGTCTTTACCTTAAATTTAACGGAAAACGATCGTCGTGTATTTGATTTTATTTGCGAATTGTACAATAAACATATACCTTTAGCGTGATACAGTATCTGGTTTTCAGACACCATTTAAGCAATACTTCGTTTTTTGAAGCGGCGGCGATTCCGAGCATCCAGGTACTTCTTGCTTCTCGAGAAGCTTGTGGCCAGTCAGTCATACAGTTAGTTTTTAAACTCTCTTCATGCTTCAATTTTGCATTTTTTTGCTGGTTCTTGCAAGAGGTTGAGGAAGTTGACCAACTGTTCGTGGCTATCTGACGATAGATGGCAAATATCGTCGTTTTGCGTTTTCAGACACAAGCAGTTTTGAGCCAGATAGGATACTTGGCGTCGTGGAGCTGTCATGTTTTCAACCGTAAATCGCAATTGAAATCCATCAGGCAATATTTCTTGTTTTATCTGTTGTACGCTTTTTTGCAGTGTGCAATTGGAATCATCTTGACTTGTCGCCCAGAATAAGAGCATCACATAGTCTTTCGTTTCAGATTTAGCTCGAAACAAAATATAGGGTAGACTACCCATCAGCAGAGCCACGACTTTTGTTAGTTGTTCAGGAGAGAACAGCTTTTTGTACTTTTTCACACTGACCACCGCTTTCCTCAGCAAAGTCACAGCGGGTTGTGAAGTTGTAGCAATATCTTGAAATTGTTTCATAAAATCCATGTTGTTTGCAATAGTTGCTTCAGCTACTGACACTGTTTATATATCTGCAAAAAGAGGAAAAAAAAGATGCGCAACTACATGAAATTGTGTCCCAAGTATGGTGCCATATCCTGTTGCATCAGACTTTTTGTGGTGGTCATATTCTGTGTCTTCAGGTATCTTGCTAAATCAATGCTCGTATGATTTTGTTTGCATCAACAACCATCTTTTTGCATTGGTTGTCTCCGGGTCTATTATTAAAATCTTTCATACTTCTTTTTGTTTTGTAGACCTTGAATCGTTTAATATTTCATGGATAATTTTTGCATCTTTACAAGGGTTTTTCAATTTTGGTGTGTTTTACTTCGGGTATTTGAAAGTGATGTCTTTCATATAATCCACACCCTGTTTCTTCAGCACATATTCACACAGAAGAAACCATTTAGCATGCTCGTACCAAGGATTATCGTTCGGTTCCCAGTTCTTTAAACCTCCACCACATAAAAAACAAATAACTCAGTTGCTGTCATCCAAATAATAGAAACCGGCATCTGCCATTTCACGTGGTGTTACATGTCCTTTCACAGGCCGATTCTTGGTAAAGGACTGTAAACGTTCATTATTGTTAACCATATGTGGATTATATGGAGCATGACAAGCAAATGGTTCTTCCACATTTCCCGCAATAGAGTCAGGAACATCACACATATTTCTCTCACACAATAGTATAAATCTCGCTCACCCGCTTTATATAGAATCATGATGGATTGTGCAATAGTGATGCAATCTGGCTAAAAATAGAACACCTCGTGGATTGCACAATAATGATGCAATCTGGCTAAAAATAGAACACGTCATAGATTGTGCAATAGTGATCCAATCTGGCTAAAAATAACATATGTCATGGATTGTGCAATACTGATGCAATCTGGCTAAAAATAGAACATGTCATGGATTGTGCAATAGTGGTGCAATCTGGCTAAAAATAAAATATGTCATGGATTGTGCAATAAACATGCAACTGCATTCTCACGGTCTGGTTAAAGCTCACTTCACGGGTTGTGCAATAGTGATGCAGTCTGACTAAAAATTGAATCCATCATGGATTGCACAATAATGTATGCAACTACATTCTCGCGGTCTGTCATGATGGATTGCACAATGAGGATGTAACTACATTCCCATGGTCTAGTGAAACACGTCATTGAAATACAGAATCAAAAAAAACAATAACAAGTCATAAGAATGACATCAAACTTTTGAAATGATACCGTGTTGGAACTAACCTCCTCAGATTGGTCCCTCAGACCTACATAAAATTAATAAACCTAGGGCTATCTTCCTTAGAACTTTTCATCATGTAAGCACAATATAGAGAAAAAGATTTGAGCTTGGACAAGTCTGGACAAGACAGAGACAATATATTCTAACCAACAGGTGAATAAAATGTGATCTTTTTACATTATATACTAAAATTTTCTATGGACAAGTCTGGACCTGTCTACACAAAAGCAAAATCGCATCGTGGTTAAATACGTCATGGGTTGTGCAATAGGCATGCAACTACATTCCCACGGTCTTGTTAAAGCTTACGTCATGGATTGCACAATAGGGATTTAACTACAATCCCACTGTCTAGTTAAAAACTTGTCATTGAAATAAAGAATCAAAAAAACCAATAACAAGTCATAAGAATGACATCAAACTTTTTGAAATGTCACCACGTAGGAACTAGCTCCCTCAGATTATTCCCCCAGACCTCCCTCGCATAAAATCAGTGTCTAGGGTTAGTTATCTCTGACCTCCTTCAAATAGACTCTAGGGATAGCTCTCTCCAACCTCCTTCAAATAAAATCTAGGGTCAGCTTTCTCAGAACTATGGTTAGCTCACAGAGACCTAGAGTTAGCACCCTCAGACCTAAGATTGGCTCTCTTAGAGTTGGCACTCTCAGACCTAGGGTTGGTTCTCTTAGACCTAGAGTTAGCACCCTCAGACCTACCTTACATAAAATTAGTGTCTTATGGTTAGCTCTCTTAGATCTAGAGTTAGCACCCTAAGACCTCTCCCGCATAAAATTAGTGTCCTATGGTTAGCTTCCTCCGACCTCCTGCAAATAAAATTAATATTCGTACCCTCACAAAAAAGATCTAGAGTAGAGTTAGTGTTAAGGGTTAGGGCTAGGGCTAGGGCTAGGGCTAGGGTTAAGACTAGGGTTAAAACTAGGGCTAGGGCTAGGGTTAGAGACCAGCATCGCTGCAATTGCGACCAAATGACGCATCCTATACTACTATCCACACGACAAACAACAGTATTTGCTGCAAGACTAATGCCTTCAAAAGCTTCTTCTCTGGACACAGAACGTCTGCTGCCTTTATGAATACTTCCTTAATAAAAGGATGTGATGATTTTGTGATCATCTCACTTAACGCATAGCTTGTCAGCACAGCATCCTCACTTTCTTTTTTATGTTGGTATGTAAAGTTTTCTTGTTTGGACACAGCACACTCCAGTTGATGCAATTTATCTTCCCTTAGTTTACCTGTGTGCACAACATATTCCTTGCGAGTGGTTTTATAGCATTAGTAGTTTCACAACCTGTGCCCCTTTATTTTGTACTCGTTTATTGCAGCAACGGTATGCAAGCATTTTATACACTGCACCTCTTCTTTGACTGGTGTCACAAGGCACAACAGCTTCCATTTATTCTGAATACTTTCTCTTCCTGAATTTTTCTTTTTTTTAGTTTTTGCAAAAATCCCTGTGTTTTCAGTTTTCCTTTTGTTCGAATGAGACATATATGATGGGTAAATATTGGTGCACAAATCATGCAATACAAAGAAAATGTTAAAATTGCAATCAAAATAATTGTCAAATGTTTGCGAGACAAGTCAAGTATCACATATTCACAAATACGCCAACAATATTTCACTTCACTGTAAGCTTAAGCAATTAAAATATAAGCGTTAGTGCTTAAACATTGTTTACCGGTATTTGTAGAACTTTCATTAATGTTGCAATCTCGGAACTAAACCTAAAATTTCTACATGTGTGTATGCTTCTAATATTGTTTGGCGACCCGCAAGAAATCACTTTGGGGCTGCATGTGGCTTGCGGGTCGGGTATTTGAGACCCCTGCTTTAGAGAGATCTCTTTGTACCAGTCATTGTGAAGATTGGTGTTTTCTATTTGACGGGAATGCTTGGATTTGCATGTTAGGTGCTTGATGTCGACTGATGGTTTAGGATTCTGAATTCGCAGATTTAAACCAAGACGTAAACACTTGGGATTCCTGTGTTCCATTTTTAACATTGATTGATAACGCAAACACTGAATTTGTGTTTTGTTCATGACTGGAACATTCTGCATTTGCGTGCTTTGTATTTAAATTAACCGATTGTTTGATACTCTCTATTCACAAGATTGGTCTGTGACGGTAACGCTCAGGATTTGCGTGTTTTGTATCTGATTCCAACTGATGGTGTAGCACTCACAATTCACAAGTTTGGTCCATGACAGGAACAAATTGAAATTCATGGATTTTATGCCTGGTATTGACTGATGAAGTAAAACTAAGAAATTGCGAGTTTAGTCTCTGGCGAGGACACTTGAGATTTCTGGGTTTTGTATCCGAGGTTGACTGAAGATGTAGGACTGATTTAGCTAGTTAAGGTTCTAATAATGAGAACACTTGAAATTTGTTCCTTTTGTAGGCCTGTGTCACGAATAAGTAAATTTGCGTTGTAGGAATAGTTTTTATACGTGTATAGTTTTTGTAATGTGTTGCTTTTGTTTTGCCTTGATTATTTTATTCGTAAATCTGATTGTCTCAAGTCTAAATTTGATTTTTAAATCTCGACTGTTGTTAGCAAAAGACCTTTTTCCCTTTGCGTTCAGATTTGTAGTGCACACGCTTCTTTTTACGTCACAGTCTTTGATTACGTAGTTAAGTTCCATAGCAATCGAGTGACTTTTGTTTCTTGAAGATTTTTGATTGCCGATTACGTGATTTATCAGCGGTGCTTTTTTCTGTGTCTCGTGATGCTGTTCTGGCAATTTCTGGATCATTTTCTATTCATATACAGGGTGGGCCAGAAGTTAGATGGCAGTGACACACAAATCACTCACCTACAAATCTAACAAGCGGTCGGATTACTAGTGTTTATATCTAGCTGGTTTATATTTATTGTTTTTGTTAAATTTAGCTTGTTTACATCTGTAAATGTGTCATTATTAATATGTATGGATATGTTCTTGTCCGCACGCGCAGTTTAAAATGTGCCCCAGCGCATTATGAAAATGTGGGTCTTAAGTAGTTGACTGACACTTTTGATAATCGTTGGATATGCCGACGGGGAGGACTTTAGTGGCCCTTGAGATCTCCCGATCTTACTCCGCCTGAATTCTTCCTCTGGAGAGTTATTAAGAAAGCTGTGTACAGTACTAAACCACGTTCTTTAGAAGAATTGAAAGAAAGAATAACCAACGCTTCTTATTTAATTACTTCAAAGCTTTGTCACAAAGTGTGTTCATCGATGGAGAACAGAGTTTTGAAGTGCATCAAGGAAAATTGTGGGCCATTTGAGTATTTGTAAATACAAGTATCATTTATTATTCATTGCATTACTGTGAACATATATAAACTGACTAAATACTTAATTTACATTAAAAAATTACATTTTTGGTATTTCCCTCAAACTTCTGGCCCACACTGTATAAGGCGGCGAGATTTTTAAGCATATAGTGGCAAAGTAGAGAGAGCAGTAGAAGTGTGTTGTTCTGTGGTGAATTGTTGTGGGTGCGACAAGAATCAAGCGGTTAATTGGTGGATTTAGTTTTGGCTGTTTCCTAATTGCTTTTATCAAAGCGCATTAGTTTCTGTGATCGCCGAGCGAAAGATTTTAAAGCTTCAAGTATTTTGTGAATATAAATGTATTTGTTCTGTTCTTGATGGAGAAGTGCGTGGTTCAAAGTATTTTAGTAGACAATTTTCAATTAGCTGTTAAGTTGCACTCAAAGTTAGTTACTCGAGCGATACTATTAGTCGCCTCAACTTTGAGAGAAAAAATTACAGTTGAGATAGAACCTAAACTTTGTTGCACGCGACAGCCTGCTTGATGTCACGTGATGGTGTGGAGTTCAGGATTTGTGAGTTTGGTCCCTGTTGGTGATGCTCATTTTTTTTTGGTTCACTGGTTTGTCGGTTTTGCGCTAAACTGCTCTTCTTGTGCCTGCGTTTTTTATGTTTTTTGTTCAGTTCTGGTTGTTTCTTTTTTGTGTTATCAGCCGTACAAGTTGTAACGGGCCTATTTAGTGCTTAGCCGAGGTGCTGACTTGTAGCAATTTCTATTCTGTTCACTTGGCATCTCGTAAGTATAAAAAATCCTATTAGCCAGGTAAATAAAAAGCTCTCCTGGTAAATAGAAACTATGAACCAGTGCCAAGCGGAAGATTTGCGAACACCATTTTTGAAGTTGTTGGCGTGACCCAATTGCAATCAGGTTAAACGTCTGCACAGTGTACGGTCTACCATCTTGCACAGGTACTTGAGCGGACACTCATTCGATTTGTAGTTTTGCATCGACAAGGTGACGTGGCTAAAGTGTCCACTTCGCAATCGTTTGATCTGAATTTCATTGCCTGGTTGAGTGATGCCGAAAACTTTAAAAATGATGCTTACGAAGCTTTTGCTTGACGTTTAGCATTAGGAATAATATGTAATGTGAAATATTAAGCTGAGTTTACTTAGTTGTGATTTAAAAGAGTGCAATGTGCCTCAATAGCGCGAGCAAGTAACCACTGCTTGCGTTATGACAAAAATAATCGTAGTTGTGCTTGATAAAGCGTTAGCTTGCAATCGTGTGATTGCTGTTACAATGGCTACAAAGCTTGTTCATTTTTTGTAAATTTTTCAAAAGTACTGAACTTATAGTAATTTAGTTTGTTTAATGCTTTGAAATAACAAAGGAGCTTCAAAGGAGCTGCGAAGTGATTATGACAACAAGCAACGCATGCATTAGAGAGAAACACGTACAAATAAGAACGTAGAAAATTAAGCGAGTGACTCGTAAACTGCTCCAATCAACAGCCACCTCAACGTGGTGGTGCGGCCCCCAAGACGTTTGGGTTCGATCGAAATGGCTGTTGGTCTTCCCGAGGGTCCCAGTTACCCCAAGCACTATCCTTGCACACACCATTTTTTGCCGCGCTGCCCCCTGAACGACCGTAGAAAGGGCAGCCTACAGCTTCTTTAAAATCGGTCGCCTGTCTTCTCTTTTCTCCTACCTTTCTCTTTCGCGTCTTCGTCTCCTCATTCTTTTTCTACTCATGATGAACGGCAACGTTCATCCCAACCCTAGTCTTATCTTTTGTTCATCCCAACCCTGTTCAGTGTGCGCTAGAAATGTGATCTGGTTGGGGAGGTCAGTGCAATGCTGCACATGCTCCTAATGGATCCATTTAAGGTGTACACTACTCTCTTTTTCTAAATTCAGAACTTTTGACAGCTTTCACTCCTGGAGCTTCCCCTCTGCTGCGTCCCTGCTTCTTCTAGAGAGGTAACACTGTGACTTCCTCCTCGGACTCCTTCAGCTTGTATACCTTCACTGTTCAATCTGGCCCTCCTCTGCTAATGCAGCTCTTCTGCCCTACCCTCGCCTTCAAACTTCTTTTCCCCTTTCAGCCCATTTTTTCTCTTCTCCCTCTGCCCTCTCATCACCGCTTCTTGCTGTTGGCTGTCTCTTTACTTCTCCTACTTTCTCTTTCCCCTTAACTTCCCCAGGGTTATTTAACGGAATGCTGGCGGTCTTCGAGCCAAAAGCACTGAACTCCTGCACTTTCTTTTGTCTCATCCGGTTGACCTTATTTGTACCCAGGAATCTAATCTCAATTTATCTTCCTCTTTCCGGATCCCTGGATTCTCTGCTCTGCGATCTGATCGCACCCACTACCAGTATGACATTCTTTCTCGTGATGCCACGCACGCAAGCGGCGGCGTCATCATGTTCGCCACGCAGGGCTTATTTTTCCCTAACCCCTACTCTTATTATGTAGGGGTTAGCGTTTTTCAAAAAACTCCTCCTCGCTGTCATCCTTTAATGTGTATGCTCCTCCATTTGCTCTTTTCTGACGGATGGAAAAACGGATACCTTTTCTCCCTCCATTCTTCTACCTCCAGAAATCTCTTTATTCTGGGGGACTGTCGCGTTCAATAGAAAGTTTTATTCTATTTCAACCTTAATTTACTTTTTGAAATTGAAGCGACTTGTGGTATCGCTTGAATAATTAAATCTGGTTGCAACTTAATAGCTAGGAAAAGATTGGCTTCCACTAAGATACTTTAATCCACGCACTTCTCGATCAAGAACAGAACAATTATATTCACAAACAACTTTAAACTTCGAATTCTTTCGCTTGTCAAACACAGAAACTAAAGCACTTTAATACAATAGACTAACCCAAACTAAAACTACCAAAATAATCGCTTGATTCCTGTCACAACAATCACCACAGAACAATGCCTTTTTGCTACACTCTACTCTGCTATTTTAAATCGTAAAAATCTCGCTGCCTAGTATATACTGAGACATGTTTCCAAACAATACTAGAACATCACGTGACACAGAAAAAAACGCCGTGAATGAATTATGTAATAAAAAAAGAAAAAAAATCTTTGAGAAAAACCAAGATTTACTAGAATACTCTGGAACTTAGTCACGTGGTCAACTATTGTGACAAAAAGAAGAGGCGTGTGAGTTACAAATTTAAATGCGAAAAAAAGGTCGTTTTTTGAAAACAGCCGAGACATAAAATCAAGTGTGGGCTTACTAATTCAGATTTACAATTTAAATAATCACAGCAGAACAAAACAACAAATTACACAAACTATAGATAAAAACTATTCCTACAACGCAAATTTACGTATTTGTGACAGGGTGTTCAATTTCCATCATCCCCTATGGAACTCAAACGGTACTTCCAACCATCGTGGATAATAAATATTTAATTGGGTCATCTGTTTTTACCTCCTTCCCTTCATTGATCCTGACATACCTATTCTTCTCCATCGCTCCTCTGACAGTAGCTCTTCCCCTGACATCTTCTTTGCCCAATTCTCTCTCGCCCTCTCTTGCTCCTGGGAGGTACTTTAGGATTTGGGTTCTGATCACCTATCAGTTCTTCTAACTGTCCCTCTTTCTTCGGTCTTTCCCTCCAACGAACGTCCCCCATCATTCAATTTTCAAAAAGCTCGCTGGGATGACTTTGCCTTTTGCTTTGACTCTTATTGTCCTTCAGCATGGAAATACTCGTCTCTTTCTCTTTTCTCTGCCGCTGCTCTTTTTACTTCTCTGACACTGAATGCAGCCAAATCTTCCATACCTTTCTGTCGCTGGCTGTTCTTCATCATCTTCCTCCTCTCTTAATTCCCCAACTGTTTTTCTCCCAGTGAGTCGGCTTCGGTCTTCGCCAATTACTTAAGATCCCACTTTTCTGTCTTCCAGTTAAAGGGTCTGCGTAGCAAAACCAGAAGCAATCTTCCAGTGCTTCGCAGGTCAGATACACTGAGGAGCTCACTCGTCCTTTTGATCTCCCTTCTCCCCTACTGAATTTCTTGCGGCTGCCACAAACTTCACCCGTTCTTTGCCACTGGTCGTGACAAAGTCGCGTATCCCATGCTAAGATACATTCCTCGCTCTGGCATGGATTCTCTTCTTCACATTTTCAATCTCTCATGTGCTTTTCCCTCTTCTCAAGGCCTTTTCCTTCCATCAGAAAGACTTCTTCCATTATTCTCATCCATAAAATGGAAAAGCCTCTCGACTCTCCTGCTTCCTCCGGCCAATCCTCTCACCTCCTGCGTATCAAAGCTTTTTGAACGCATCATTCTATCGCGTTTACTCTTTTTTCTGGAGTCTAATTCCATTCTCTATCCCCACCAGGCCAGTTTTCGACCCGGACTGTCTACTATGGATCAAATTCTGTTCCTTTCTCAGTTTATTTCGGATGAACTTAACAAAGCCAGGCCGGGCTCTCGGACAATCCTCGCTACAATAGACTTCTCTAAAGCTTTTGACTCTGTCTGACACCCCGCCCTTTTTCATGAACTCATTTTGGTTGGCCTCCATCCTTGCTTTGCTTGTTGGACTCAATCTTTCCTTTCTGATAGGCAGGCTTGCGTGGCTTATCAACATTACAAAAGTCGTTCCTTCGAGGTGTTTTGCAAGAATCTGTTTTGGGTTCTGTACTTGCTGCTTCTTTGCCTTCTACAGTCAGCTGTTCTCTCTTTATGTTGACGACCTGGCCATTTGGTGCTCCTCCTCCCCCATCGGTTCCAGCTGCGATGGAAGCTACACAAGCAACTCTGTTTTGATTGGAGCGCTGGTCTGATTATGGTGTTATTTTCTCAATCCGAACAAATGTGAGGCCTTTTATTTTAGAGGATCCCTATCAAGCTAACCTCCAGCCCAACCTCCTCTTACTCGGCTCCCGCCTCCGTTTCAATCCCACTCAAACTTTTCTTGGGGTTACCTTCGACCGCACTATTTCCTTTTTCAAATATGTAGCTTCGTTGATAGCCAAGTTTTTCCCTCTTCTCAAGGCCTTACGCGGTATCTCTGCTTCCTCATTGGGCCGCTCTAAGGAGTCATTATGTTTTCTGTATAAAGCTTTTTTTTGGTTCCTTCCCACATATGCTTCACCCGGAGGGTTTCCTTTCTTAAGCGTTACCAATATCACCAAATTGGAACGCCTCCGTCCAGCGTTTAGTCGCGCCATCACCGGCTGACTCTCCTCCTATCTCCCCTATCCCTCTACTTCTCTTTGAGGCTTCTCTATTTCCGCTGCGAGTCACCCTGACTCATTTCACTCTTTTATCTTATGAGCGGGCTCTTCGTATCCCAACTTTTTTTCCCATTTCAAATTTGTTTGGACTTGAAATGAAAACAATACTTTGCAGATGGTCCTGGAGAGCTTTTGCGTCCGCTCATGTGCTCATGCTTCCTCCTACTTCTCCTAGGGAGGCTATCCTTGTGCTCTCTTTCTTTGGAATCTGCCTTCCTTCACTGTGGAGTCCACTCTTCTTCTCCATGCTCCTGCTGCGCCCACTCACGCGCTCATGCTTCCTTCTACTTCGTTAGGGAGCTCTCCTTGCTTTCCCTCTTCTCCGTGGAACCTGCCTTTTTTCACTGTGGAGCCCACGTTTTCTTCTCCATGCTTCTGCTCTGATCACCCTCTATCTTGCAGAGGTGCGGCTCTCGCTCACCTTGACTCTCTCCGATCTTACAATCTTGTGCTTTGGACATAGGGCTCTGTTCCTTTTCCTTTTGGCAAGGGCGGCTCTGGCGTACTTGCCAACTGTTCCCTCTGAGGCACTGAGCCCACTCTTGATTTTTTGGCAGGCCCAGTGTGCTCAAGTTTTTCTGCTGAAGTCTGCGTCATTCTGCAAGCTCATTGCTGGTCTCCGCAGTTTCATCAAGTCTGTCACTTCTCTTCTCCTATCTGACTCTCTCTCTGTCACACCACCCTGTTTTTTTCTCCATCTTTTCTTTTACTTCAATTTTTCTGGCGGATATGGCAGGAACTGTCTTCTCTCTCCTCCTATTCTATCAGGCTATAATGGGTCCCCGGACACTCGTTTCTCCCGGTGAACGACGTGGCTGATGAGCTGGCCAGACCGGGAGCGCTACTCGTGCCCTCTGCAATCCATTGTAGTCTCTTTCCTTTTATCTTTCGTATCCACTCTTGTCTTTTCTGGGACTAGAGGTGTACTGTTTCATCGAAAGTCTTTGACACAGAGGTTTCCTCGATTTCCACCAACGAATTTGAGCTTCCTCGTCACGCTCGCTGTGTTCTCTCGTCTACGCTACAACGAACACAGCCTTCCGTTAAGTTCTTATCTCTCTAGGATTGGCAGAATCGAGAATCCACCCTGTAGCGCATGCGGACACTCCTCCCAGGACACCTCTCATCTCATTCTACACTGTCCAGCAACAGACTTTTTGCACTGCTCGCTCTTTGGCGACTCTTTACGACCTCTGGTCCAGGCCCTGGGGAGATTCCTCTATCCCTTGGAAGGGGTCGATTAACTACAGCATCAGTGACGCGTAAAAATGAAAATATAGTGATAACTAGCATGCGACCCATACATTATACATTGCAAGCACAAATCACGCGACACGAATGGGTTTACACATAGCATTAAATTAAAGCAAATTAAACATTTAGGCCATGCATACAATTGCACAGCAAGCCAAATGCATAAGCTACCACTACAAACTTATTGTTTGATAAAGCTCACTTTTATAACCGAGCTGCAAAACTGCTGTTTTTGGCCATAGGTTTAGTTTAGTCTGGCTTTTGCTTATATTTCACGTCGAGTTCGTGCAAATCTTTCGGAAAATTATACAGTAAGTTCAGTGGTAAGTTTGGGAAATTGGCAAAATAATGTCACGGTCTTTAAGACAGCCGTTACCCATACATGTCATAGCACGAAGCGTAAACCATACTTTGAACCCAAGCCTAATTTAAAAGTAATCGACAAGTTCTACGTGACCATGTAGCATACAGTACCCAAACTAGAGTTCAACTCATGGACTTTTTTCTACATATTTTCCACTTAGTCTTTCACGTCATGCTGCCTAATAGCAATATTTATTTTTGCCTTGATGTTTTTCATTTATGTTTTTCAGATTTTCAGTATAGCGACATTGGTGCTAAGCGTAAGGCAATTGCTTCGGAATTTACATTCTGCTTAAATTGCCTAACAATCTAAATAAATTGATTGTTAAGGTTGGTCAAACAAGGCAAAACATCTCACTCTTTTTGAGGTTTACCCCCATGACTACTGATACTACAAAACAACGATTTAACACCTTTACTAGGTGTGTCTGCTGCCAACTAATAGAGTGTTATTTTTTAGGTTACTGGTGTGAATTTTTATCTTTTCAATGTCCTAAGTGGCAAGGTCTATGAATATCGAAAACAGTTTAAAGACGAATTAAGGTTTTTTTTTCATCGATTAGATTTAAACTCTCCGCCGAAACCATGCACTCATTTAAATTTATATTCAGTAAACGGTAAGTAGATATACATATTCGATAAATACAATATGATTAGTTCAATAAATAGCTAGCTTGGAATTTGAAACTGCTGGATCACTGTGAGTGTATTTCACAGAGATTTCTCTTGCTTGAGGTGTGTGTGTTTGCAAGCGCGCGTGCGAGAATGTGCGCATGTGTTCGAGTCCAGCGCTGTTTGTTGTAGGAATGCACTGGGTGAAGCCATATGTGATTACAATACATTTCCTGAAATTCTGATTTGATAAGAATTTTCTGTTTTTTATTGAATCTTTTTATCAAAAACTAACGCACAATTTCCAAATTTAGCGGCGTCTTCATTCAAAAAGTAAATTTTATTATCTATCCAAAAGACTAAGTAAGTGCACACATTAGCAAAAAGATCTTTAAATTTGAGTGACTAAACTAGCTGCAAAATTTCTTAAGAAATGGGCTAGCTTCCGAGCAAATTACCCACAAAAAAACAAGAACGTTAAATTTTATGAAACAATGCTTAGATTTGTCTTTACCAGTTGTTGCTGTTGTTTTTGTTATTTGACCCCTTCCAAAGGATGGAGGCATGGCGGGAGACTGGGGAACCCCAGAATCGAGCATCTCCCTAAGGCCTGGTACACAGTTTGTAGATAGAAAAGGAGTTACCAAAGAGCGGGCGGTGCAAAGAGTCCTTAGCAAGACAGTTCCGTATGAGTTAAGAGATGTCCTGTGTCGGATGACTTCAGGCCCTATACCAAGGACTGTCCATTCTGTCGATTGTAGAAAATATGAGTTTAACAAAAGGCTGAGTCCGTTGCAACGAAGACGAGGAAGGACACAACGGGCTTGATAGGGAATCACAAATTTCTCCGTAAATACTGAGAGAACCTACACCAATCAACATCCGCCTCACCGTGGTGGTGCGGTGGGTTGGGTTGACATGGCTGTTGGCCTCTCCGAGGGTCCCTCTCACCCCGGTCACTCTCCTTAAACAAACCATTCTTTCGGCGTGATACGCTCTGAACGACTGCTGGAGGACAGCACGCAGCCTCTTTGAAATCGGTCGACTATTTTCTCTTTTCTACCCATCTTTTGCTAATTTTATGCTGGTAAGCGGCAACGTTCATTTTAATCTTGCCCCCATCTTTTTCGGTTTAGTGTGTGCTGTAATATGGCCTAGAGCAGGGGTGTGCAACCTTTTTGCTATTGCCGGGCGCATTACGCTTACTTGTAGAAAGTACGGCCGCCAGTAAGTTGAAAACTTTTGTGTTGCGTTATTAAAAGCATAATGTAAAACAATGTCATACAATTTTTAATGAATTTATTTGATACAAAGAATTTTTTGATTACAAAGTTTGCGATTCATCATACATTAATGACTCTTTTGGTTTTGCCTACGAGCAGATAAGCTTGCAAAGTCGGGTGTCTGGTTGGATACCATCAGTCTTAGGTCAGACTCCAAATTGCTGTGTAGTAATCGGGTTTGGTACTCGTTCTTCAGATCTTTAAAAATGCTGATTCGCACACTTAAGTGCTTCCAAAAAGAGCAAGTATTTCTCTTATCAATTCTCGTAGCATAGAATATTTGATTGCTTTTTTCCAGGTTTCCAGCAAATTTTTTTCGTCCTTTTCTACAAGCTGCTCATCATTTTTTCTCTCTACCAGTTCCATTTGAAGATCCATTGGAGCACTTTCAGTTTCCATCAGATGTGGAAAAGCTACAAGTCTTAAAGTTTTTGAAATTTTCTCAAAATCTTGAAAACGTTCTGAAAAATCCAGCAATACTGCATCAAGAACATTACAAAAGAGAGCGATTGGAACTTTGTCAGCTTGTATTTCATTGCTGACAATCAGAGCCGTCAATTGTGGGAAATGCAAGAAATTATGCTGCTGAAGATGATTTTTGAGGAGACGACATTTCTCTGTAAAATCCAGTACTTTTTTGTGCATCAAACAAACTGTTGCTTCTTTTTCTTGCAGACTTTTATTCAGATTATTATTAATGTGCTTTAGAAAATCAACCAGAAACGCTAAAGATATAACAAAGTCGTTGTTCAGTCAAGGACAGTCTTTGTTTTTTTATGGAATAGTATTCCACTATTTCATTGAGCAACTGCAGAACACGGCGAGATGTTTCTCCGTGAGACAGCCAACGAACTGCGGCGTGATAGAGAATATCCTCGGCAGAGGTTTTGCTCAATTGCAAAAGTTCCTGAAATTGCCGGTGTTGAAGAGCATTTGAGCGAATGTACAAAATAATGCGATTCACTTCTTTTAAAGTGGCATTTAAGGCAATAGATTTGACACATAGTGCTTCTTGGTGAATAATACAATGGAGGTTAGTGAGCTGTTTGTTATCATATTCTTTTGATACATACTCTGAAAATCTTGCCACAAATCCTTATAAGATAGGCTACCAGTTATTGCAGGCGCCATCTGTGCAAATGCCACGAAGATTTTTCAAGTCTAATCCATTGCGAAGACAGATATTTTTAACAGCAACAAAGATATTTTTACGGGTACGAGAAGAGAGTGTTTCCATTGGAAAGAAGATCCTCACACAGGTCAAAACGTTAAGATAGAGGACGTATGAATACTAGTAGTTGCGCTGAGTCCTTGATGTCAGTTGATTCATCGACAGCGAGTGAAAATAAACTTGCTTTTTTGTTAACCTTTGTTTGCAGAGAAAGGGTCAGGTGTTTAGCAATGTCATTTTGATGGTGTTGAATCGTATAACGCAAGAGATCAATTGATAAATAGTCAGTTTCCTTACCAGGATGAATGCACTTAACCACATCGATGAGACATCGCTTAACAAGTTCCCCATCGGAAAAGGCTTTCCCACTACGCCAAAATGATATGCTATTCTGTAAAAAGCTTGTTGTTGTTGTTGGTTACCTGACCCCTTCAGAGGGATGGGGCATGGCGAAAGACCATGGAGCCCCAGAAGCCGGGCAACTCCCCAGGGTCTGGACCAGAGGTCGTATAGAGACAGAGAGTGGCCAAAGAGTGAGCGGCGCAAAGAGTCCGTAGCTGTACAGTGCAGAATGGACCTGGGGATGCCATTGTACATAAAAAACTTTGCTTAACTTGAAAAAACTAAGCCATTAAGTATTGAAAAAAAATTATATTCCAATTCCAAACGTTTTAACTATGACCAGGCAAAGTGTCCTACTGCTTGAAGCATTAAAATTTGCTTTATAGCATTTCTAGCATTGCTACAACTTTTACTACAGCCGAAAACCATTTTGAGTATGAACAAAGCAACGACTCTAAAAGGGATGCCTTCTGACCACTGCATGTGCTAGGTATCCACTGTAAAACAAACAATGCAGCCTGGTTAGTCCTTTCATGCTACAGTGTCCGACCTGCTTAGAAGTAATCTCTTTGTTTTTTTTGGGAAAAAGCTTATGCTCTTCAAAGCTCCCCCTTTGCCGTCATTTGTCATACCTGGACACCTCAGTGGGTAAACCATGTCATTCAACCGTCCATCTGCCACATAAAGATGGAGGTATTTTGTTAAAGGCTAGACCCAAGAATACAACAAGCAACCTAGCAGGCTTTTTTTCATGCTGAGCACAAGCTGAGAAGCAGTGCATAGTTTTTAATGTCTCTGGTACGACTCAACAAGGAAATTAAATCCAAATCCATTGCTTATAAAGCAGACATTCTCAGCATTTCACCACTGTGCTAATTTATTCATTCCTACTACACCATTCACGCATACGAGCTTATGCTTTGCTTACAAATTTGTTGTCTGCCTGGGTCACCTTGATGGCGAGACAGTTTGACCTCAGGCTACCTGCTGCAACATAAAGATAAAGATATCTCATTAAGTGCCTCATTCGACTGCATTACAAGCCACCCAAACTTGCCAGCTTTTTGTCCATGCTGTTCCTTTGATGCTAAACATCAAACTGAAAAGCTGTGAATGCAGTTTTTAAAGTCTTCAGTATGAGCTCATTCAACCTTTATGGCAAAATGTATGAAACAGTTTGGTTCGATGTCTCCATCTGCCATCCTTTTCTTAACAAGAGCGAAGTCAGGCAGGGATGTGCACAAGCCCTACACCATTTGGCATCTTTTGCCTCAACTAAGCCAGAAGGAACTGAACGTGCACTTAAAAAGCAATGGCAGTCATTTTAACCAGGCATGCAAGATGCCACAGATCCTTGAAAGCAAAAGCTAAAATAAAAAATCTACTCTTTGGAAACTCCTTTGTACAAATAATGCAGTAATTTTTGTACACACACAGAAAGACATAAAACATTTGATTGTGAGCCCAATACATGTGAAGAATTTAGTCTCATCATCAGTTTGAAAAAACATATTGTCGAAAACACAAATTCCATGCCTAGTAAATCGGTACATAATATGACAACCAAATCAAACCCTAGCCAATATCATATCAGTGGTTGTACAAAATTTTATCTACTTGGGCTCCTCTATTTCTGGCAACTTACTGTTGGACGAGACAAATTGTCACAGAGGCACAGCAACAACTAGTGTGGCTCGCTTGCATAAGAAGATACACAGCAATTTAATTCTCACAGTAGCAAAATGCAGGCATATTATGCCTACATTTTCAGCACCTTGTGGTAGCAAGACATAGACCCTATTTGCTCACCGAAAATGCAGATTTAACATCTTTTGCCATTGCTGTATAAGAAAAATCCTTGAAATTACCAGACATGATAGAACTGCCAACAACGTGGTTCTATAAAAGCAAATGAACAAAACAAATTTGCTATATTGGCTTATTGATAGGTCTATCGGCTTGGCCATGTATGCTGAATAGTCAAATTACAAAGTTGCCCTATTTAGAAAGTTAACCTCTGGTTTTCAACTACAAGACCCACATTTCCTTTCAAAAAAATTTCTGCCAGTAACCTTCACACCAGCAGCATAGATCCCTACTTGTAGAAATTTGTCGTGACTTAATAGAATTTTTGTTCTATCTCAATCTTTAATTTGCTTCTTAAAATCGAGGTGACTTATAGTATCGCTCGAATAATTACGTCTGGTTGCAACTTAATAGCTAGGAAAAGATTGGCTTCCACTAAAATACTTTAACTCATACACTTCCCGATCAAGAACAAAATATAATCATTAACCACTTTAAGACTTTGAATTTCTTTACTAATCAAACACCAAAAAAAAACAATGTGCCACAATGTAACAATCAGACCCAACCACAACTAAATCCACTAATTAACTGTTTGTCACACTAATAGATGTGAAGAAATCCACAATAAATCACAAAAGATAAATACACTTCTTTTCTTTACTACTGTGTCTTTCTACTTTCTCTCTGTCTGGGAATCGTAAAATCTTGCTGCCTTATATACAAAAAGACAATCTTCTGGAAAATGCTAGAACATCATGTGACAGAAAAAACACCATCAATAAATTACATAATCGGCAATAAAAAAAAAGAAATCTTTATAATGAAACAAAATTCACTAGAATACAGTGGAATTAGTAACGTAGTCAACCATTGTGACGTCAGAAAAGGTGTGAGAGTTACAAATCTATTGATAAATGCAAAGGAAAACAAGGTCTTTTTTCAAAAACAGTTTAGCAAGTTTAGGGTTTTAGACCATTAAGGTTTACAAATAAAATGATCACTGCAAAATAAAACAACAGATTACAACAACTATACATATATAAAAACTATTCTTTCAATGCAAATTTACTTGTTCATGACACTGTTAACCTTGCTGAACAGCAGATTTCGATCATATCTGGAGCCTTAATTGCAGAAAAAAAAACACAAAAATAAACAATTTACTGAAATTAAAAAAAAAAGACACCAGCAAGCCGCCACACACCAAGCAAACTCTAGAAGTTTCACATGTATCAAGACCAAGTAAATCAAGAATCAGACCTTTATGCAACACAAAAGCACTTTTCAGAGGTAGCACCACAAAAAGCAATCACTTTTTATGGTGGTACCTGTAAACAAATGCAGAAAAGAAGCTTGCACTCTCTTTAAAATCTATCCACCGTTTCTTCATCCATTGTTCAATAACTCTCTCACCTTTGTATCCTTCTTCTGATGGTTGACAATACTTACCTAACCCTAGCTCTTATCTTTTGTTGCTAATGTGCGACAGCAATGTGACCAGTAGGGGCAGGTCAGTGAAAAGCTTTACCAACCCCTCAAGTGGACCTATCCAAAGTGTATTTTTCCTTATTCCTTAGCATTCAACTCACTCTTCTCATCAAATTGTTTTCCAGCGTCACCTCAGCTTCTTCTGGGGGTTATTGTATATCTATTATTAAATCTTCTCCTGATACGCAGCCCCTTCAGCATGTTCAATTCTACCATAGGCTATAACTCATTCAACATAACCACTTTCACAGTAGCTATTTCTATTTGCCCTTGATAGTTGATGCATGAGGCATTTGTACCTGAAGTTTGGAAATTCTCCACTAACTTAATCTGCATCCTGGAGTACAACCTCAGATGCTCTTTCTTTAAAGGTAATGACTGAGCCAACGAAATGGTGTGGCAAGATGAGCTGCTTTAACCATCTTTAGTCGCTTGTGGTTAACATTTTCTATGAATCACTTGTGTCCACCTATTTCTTCATTTGGACTGGAGGCATATTAGTGCTACTCTTGTGAATCAAAGATTGTCAATTCTGCAGATTCTAGAAAATTAAGAGGTTGAACTTGTGGTCATTTCACTCATGACGAGAGAGGACACAGCGAGCATGACAAGAGAGCACAAGTTCCTCAGTGGAAATCGAGGAAACCTGTGTGTCAAAATACTTCGATCAGACAGTACGCCTCCAGTCCGAGAAAAGACAAGAGTGGATACGAGAGATGAGAGGAGAGTGACTACAAGGGATTGCAGAAGGTGCAAGTAGCGCTCCCCACCTGGCCAGCTCGTCAGCCGTGTTGTTCACCGGGAGAAACGAGTGTCTGGGGACCCATTGTAGCCTGATAGAACCGGAGGAGAGAGAAGACAGCTCCTGCCAGATCTGCCACAGAGTTTGAAATAAGAGGAAAGATAGAAGAGAGGACAGGATGGCGAGGACAGAACGAGAGTCAGATAATAGGAGAAGAGAAGAGAAATGGCAGACTTGTTGGTGTTGCCGAGACCAGCAAAGAGCGTGCAGAATGGCGCAGTCTTCAGCCAAAAAACTTGAACATACTGGGCCTGCCGAAAAAGAAAGAGTGGCCTCAGTGCCACAGAGAGAGCAGATGGCAAGTACGCCGCAGCCGCCCTTGCCAAAAGGAACAGAGCCGTCAGTTCAGAATACCAGATCATGAGGGGGAGAGAGTCAAGATGGGCGAGAGCCGCACCTTGGCGAGAGTGAGGGGGATCAGAGCGAGAGCATGGAGAGGAAAGGGTGGACTCCACGGTGAACGAGGACAGATTCCAAAGAGGAAAAGGAAGGCAAGCAAGAAGAGCCTCCCTAGAACAAGTAGAAGGAAGAGTAAGCGGGCGAGTGCACGCAAAAGCTCTCCAGGACGATCTGCAGAGTCTTGATTTTGCTCCAAGTCTGGCCAAATCTGAAATAGGAAAGGAGGTTGGGAGATGAAGAGCCCGCTCATAAGAAAAAAAAGTGAAGTGAGTCAGGGTGACTCGTAGGGAAGTAAAGAAACCTCGGAGAGAAGAGGTGGGATAGGGGAAGACGAGAGGCAGCCGGTGATGGCGCGACTGGCCGCTCGGTGGATGCGTTATAATTTGGTAAGATTGGTAGCGCTTAGGAAAGCAAGCCATCCGGGTGAAGCGTAGGTGAGAAGGGACCGAAGAAAAGATTTGTACTGAAGAGAGAGGTAGTCCTAAGAAGGGCCCCATGAGGAAGCAGAGATACAGCGTAATGCCTTGAGACGTGGGAAAAACTTGGCCTTCAGCAAAGATACATGTTTAGAAAAGGAAAGAGTGCGGTCAAAGGTGACCCCGAGAAAAGTTGGAGTGGGATTGAAACGGAGGGGGGAGCCGAGTAGGAGGAGGTTGGGCTGGAGGTTAGCTTGGTGGGGATCCACTGAGAAGAAGGAGGCCTCACATTTGCTCGGATTGAGAGGAAGACACCAGTGCTCAGACCAGCGCTCCAATCGAAACAGAGCTCCATATGTGGCCTCCACTGCAGTGGGGACCGAGGGGGAAGAGGACCAAATGACCAGATCGTCAGCATAAAGAGAGCAGCTGACGGAAGAAGGCAGAGATGCCGGAAGATCATTAATGAAGAGAGAGAAAAGTACAGGGCCGAGAACGGATGTTTGCGGAACACCTCGACAGACTCAAAAGGAACGACTTTTGTGATTTTGAAAAACCACACAAGCGCGCCTATCAGAAAGAAAAGATTGAGTCCAACGAGCAAAGCAAGAAGGGAGGCCAGCCGAAATCAGTTTGTGGAAAAGGGCGGGATGCCAGACAGAGTCAAAAGCTTTAGAGAAATCGATAGTAGAGAGAATCGTCCGAGAGCCCGGCCTGGGTTTGTTAAACCCATTCGAAATAGACTGAAAAAGGAACAGAATTTAATCTAGTGTAGACTGACCAGGGTAGAAACCGGCCTGGCTGGGAGAGAGAATGGAATTAGATTTCAGAAAGAAGAGTAAACGGGATAGAATGATGCGTTCAAACAGCTTTGATACGCAGGAGGTGAGAGAGATAGGCCGGAAGAAGAGCCAGCAATAGAGCGAAGAAGAGAGTGTACAGATTTAGGATTAGATTTAGGTAAAAGAGAAGAGCAAGTCGTCTGCCATGCTTTAGCCTTGGCCTTGGCAATGACTGACGAGGTGCGTCGAGAAGCGGAGATGTAAGCCTGGCGATCTTCATCACTTCTGTGAGCGGCAGCAAAAGCTTTGCGTCTTTCACTAACCGCTTCTTCCACCTCAGCAGACCACCAGGCTTTAGGATGGCGTTTGATGCGGCCGAAAGGAATGGAAGATTTAGCCGCATTCAGTGCCGGAGAGGTAAAGAGAGCAGCAGCAGAGGAAAGAGAAAGAGATGAGTATTCCTCTGCAGAAGGACAGTGAGAGTCGAAAGTAGGTGGCAAAGTCATCCCAGCGAGCTTTCCGAAAATTGAAGGAAGGGGGACGCTTGTTGGGGCGAAAGTCCGGGGAGAGAGGGACAGATAGAAGAATTGGTACATGATCAGAACCCAGGTCCTAAAGCACCTCCCTGGATCAAGAAAGAGCAAGAGTAGAAGGAGCAAAGGAGATGTCAGGAGAGGAGCAACTGCCAGAGGATCGATGGAGAAGAGTGGGTGCGTCAGGGTCGTTGAGAGGAAGGGGGTCAGAAGAGATGACCCAGTCAAATACTTCCTCCCCACAGCGGTCGGAAGTACCTCTTGAATCCCATAGGGGGTGATGGCAATTGAAGTCGTTCAGAATGAAAAGATTTCTGGAGGAGGAAAGAATGGAGGGAGAGAAGGAATCGGTTCTGCCATCCATTGGGCAGCAGCAAATAGGGGGGGCGTACACATTAAGAAGTGACACCAAGGAGGAGTTGTTAAGAGAGATGTTGGCCCCTACATAATCAGAGTAGGGATCGAGCGAAGAAAGAGAGGAGGTAGAAAGTTTAGAAAAGGATAGGCCCTGCCTGACAGAAATGACAACGCTGCCGCTGGCGTGCGTGGCATCAGGAGAGAGAATGCCAGACCGAGAGTGGGTGCGATCAGAACGCAGAGCAGAGAATCCAGGAATCCGGAAAGAGGAAGAAGAGTTAAGATTGGATTTTTGGATGCAGATAAGGTCGACCGGATGGAACGAGAGAAAGTGAAGTAGTTCAGTGCTCCTGGCTCGAAGACCTCCAGCATTTCATTGAAGAACCCTGAGAGAGTCAGGGGGGGGCAAGAGATGGCAGGAGGCATAGAAGGACGGCTGGGAGCAAGGGACGGAGGTGAATGGGCAGAAGAAGGGGATATAGAATGGGTTTGGAGATGAGGGTGACGCGGGAGAGCAGCATCAGTAGAGGGGGGCAGATTAAACAGTGAAGGTATACGTGTCGGAGGAGTCCGAGGAGGGAGTCACAGTGTTACGGCAAGGGAGGCAGCTCCAAGAGTGAGAGCTGCCTAGAGCTCTGAAATTGGACAGGAAAAGTTGTGAGCACCTTAGACGGACCCAATTGGAGCAGTTACAGCATTGCACTGATTTGCCCTGCCAGGTCACATTTCCAGCGCACACAGAGCAGGGAAAAATAGGGCCAGGGTTAGGATGAACGTTACCGCTCATCATGAGAAGAAGAAGATTGAGGAGACGAAGAAAGGCAAGGGTAGGGCAAGAAAAAAGAAAAGGTGAAAACAGGCAACCGATTTTGTAGATGCTGTGTGCTGCCCTTCTGCGGTCGTTCAGGGGGCAGCATAGCAAAAAAATGAAGGGGTTTGCCCAGTATAACTGGGACCCGGAAAGGCCAACAGCCATTTCAACCCAACCCAAACGGGGTCGGGGACCGCACCACCATGTTGAGACGGCTGTTGATTGGTGCAGCTGTAAGAAGCTTCGCAGCGATTATTATCAGACATAGTGAAAGTAGACACTAGACACGCAAGATGTCTGCTGTCGTACACTTTTCTTCAACTTTTCTACACAGATCTTTCTGGGCTTGCCTTCCAATTTCGCTTAACCGTGTGACGTATGACGACAAAAATGTTGCTTTGCATTATCTCCTTTAACAGTTTTAACAACTTGACTGCATATTAGACACATCGTGGTGTGTGCTGGCGTCTCGATCATGAAATAGTCCAAGTCGCACTGGGCATTGAATATCCTTTTCTCCTCTCCTAGAGTTCGTTTTTGTTTCAACGACATGATATAATATAGTGTTTACAATATTTAAAATATTTCTACGGTTGACGATACTCTATTGCAGTAATAAGCCCAACACAACGCAATGTTGTAAGTAGATAAATGCAAAACTTAACGTTCAGCTATTAAAAAAAAAAGATTACAAATGCCCTCTAAAAAATTTCTAACGGTTTTGAAAATCTTGTTGTTAATAACAAGCTTAAATTAAGCTTCAACCCTGATTCTTCTTTTTGCCATAACTGGACAACTTGCATATACGCCCACTTAACCATCACTGTAATCTTCGATCCCTCCAGCGTCTTGACAAATCGAAGTGATGCTATCTGAATAAGTCCGGATACGAATTTTAACTTCACTTTCTCGTCTCCCGGTAATCAATGGCCCAATAATAATCAAACCAAGCAATTCATTTATTTATCGCAGATTTGAAATATAACAGACGTTTCATGGGCCTAAGAACAGTTAGAGGGGAGCGATAAGCGCGAGATAGTGATTATGGTGTTAAATTCGGCTTATCTTACTTCTACAAATACAAAGAATCATATAACTATTTCTATATCTACACATTCGTACAGAGCAGCATTCAGTAAACGCACCGCACTTAATGCTTTATCAAAGCTGATGTGTACTGCAGCATTGCTCTGTAACCAATGCTTTCTTTAATCTGCCACTGTAGAACTAGGGGCCGTTATTTATCATGATTTTGGGGTAATTTCTCCGAATTGGAGAAAGTGACATGAATAATTTGTTTTCTGAGTACCAACCGGTAGTAGTCAAAGAAAAAAGCAGCATCCATGACTTGTTTTTGTGGTACAATTTGATCTTGGTCATAACAAATAAACCCAAAGTGATGTTAACCTCCTTCCGAAGTGTTAAGTTGTTTTGCATTAGAACTTCGGACTCACTAAAATGTAACAAGTACTAATAACTATATACCTCGTACATTGCGTGTAATTTAGAAGAAGCACTGCTAAAAAACAATTATTTATTGACCACGCGGCCGAACCGTGGAGCACAAACTCATTTTGAGTAAAGCGAGAATTTACTGAAATTCGATCACCTGCTGGATTAAATGGTGCATAATCATTGTCATCATTTTTAGGAATTAAATTGCGTTTCTGCCAGACTTCTCGAATCAGGTTTTTACACATCCTGTTGACAAATGCGTTTTTGCATTTCTTCTGTTTTGTGTTGATATACGCCAACGTATTTTTATTTGTATGTGCGCTGTCGCACGAACTTTTTATTGACGGCCGCAGGTTCCACACCGTTGGCCTAGAGGATAGGTACCTGCTCCAAATGGGTACATTTTAGTTGCTCACTACTCTCCTTTTCTAGATTCAAAATTCTAGGCAGCTCTCACTCCTGGAGCTGTCCTCCTTGCTGCGCTCCTGTTTCTTCTGTAGCTTACACACCTACCAACACTCTGTTTTCCTCCTCCAGCTTCTATACTTTCGCTGTGCGACCTAATCCCCACCCTCCTCCATAGCTCCTTCCCTTACATCTCCGTTGCTCCTTCCTCTCTTTTTTTTCCAAGCACCCAGGAAGTGCTTCAGCACTTGGATTCTGATCACCTTCCAATTCTATTAGCTGTCCCGCATTCTCCGCTCTTCCGTTCAGCGAACGGCCCCCTTCTTATAATTTCAAAAAGCTCATTAAGATGACTTTGCTTTTTACTTTGTCTCTCACTGTCTTTCTGCAGCGGAATACTCCTTTCTTTCTCTTTCCTCTGCTGCTGCTCTCTTTATTCTCTGACACTAAATGCAGCCAAATCTTCGATTCGTTTCGGTCGCGTCAAACACCAACCTCAAGCCTCGTGATTTCCTGAGATGAAAGAAGCGGTAGGCTAAAAGCGTAAGGCTTTTGCTCATACAAGTGGTGCAGATCGTCAGGCTTACATCTCCGCTTCCCCGACATACCTCGTATGTCATCGCCAAAGCTAAAAATGAGGCATGGCAGGTGACGTGCACATCTACATCTGACCCCAAATCTGTATGTTCTCTCTACAGCTTTGTTGCTGGCTCTTCTTTCTCATTTCCATGCGCCCCAAACTTCCCCAGCTATTCCTCTCCCAGGGATTTATCTTCGACCTTTGCCGACTATTTGAGATCTAACTCGCGTAACAAAGCCTGAGGCTACCTGTTTGAGCATCGACGAGCCAGGTGCCCTGAAGAGTCACATTTGTCTGTCTGCTCTCTTTTTCCCTTGAATTTCTGGGCCATACACAGTCGCCTATTCCATGCTAAGGCTCCTTTGCTCTGACATGGATTTTTTTTACATTTTCAACCTTTCCTGTACTTTGCATTCCTTTTCTTAGATCTGGAAGACATCTTTTATTATTCTCATTTATAAAATGGGAATGCTTCTCGACTCTCCTGCTTCCTTCCGGCTTATCTCTTTCACCTCCTGCGTATCAAAGCTTTTTGAACACATCGTTCTGTTGCGTCTACTCTATTTTCTGGAGTCTAATTCCATTATCTATCCCCATTATGCCGGTTTCCGACCTGGACGGTGTACTATCAATCCAATTCTTTATCCTTTTCAGTCCATTAATAAACCCAGGTCAGGCGCTCAGACGATTCTACTACGATCGTCTTCTCGCAAGGCTTTTGACTCTGTATGGCACTCTGCATTTTTTCATGAGCTCATTTCTGTTGGCCTCCCTCCTTTCTTTGCTTGTTGGACTCAATCTTTCCTTTCTGATAGGTGGGTTTGCGTGGTTTTTCAAAATTAAAAAAACGTCTCCTTTCGAGTCCGTCGAGATGTATCGTAAAGAATATATTCTTGGCCCTGTACCTTTTTCTCTTTTCATGAATGATCTTCCTGCTTTTCTGCCTTCTACCGTCAGCTGTTCTCTTTACGCTGACGATATGGCCATTTGGTCCTCCTCTCTCGGTGCCAGCTGCGGTGGAGACTACACAAGAAGCTCTGATTCAAGTGGAGCGCTGGTTTGAGTACTGGTGTTATTTTCTTAATTCCAGCAAATGTGTTGCCCCTTTTTTCAGTAAATCCCCACCAAGTTCACCTCTCCTTTTTCAACTCCCCTTTGCTTCAATCCCACTCCAACTTTTCTTGGAATCACCTTCGACCGCACTCTTTCCTTTTCTAAACGTGTGCTTTTGCTGATGGGCAAGTTCTATCCTCATATCAAGGCCTTATGCCATGTCTCTGCTTTCTCATTGGGCCCCTCTAAGGAGTCCCTTTATCTGTTGTACAAAGCTTTTTTGGCCTCTTCCCAGTAATGCTTCACCGGGATAGTTTCCTTTGCTTAGCGTTACCAAATTGGAACGCCTTTACCGAGCGGCTGGTCCCGCCATTACCGGCTGCCTCTCACCTTCCCCCATCTCACTTTTTCTCGCTCATGCGTCTTTACTTCCACTACGAGTCACTCTGACCCATTTTGGTATTTAATGAGCGGGCCCCTCGTCTTCCACACCTCCTTTGCCATTTCAGGTTTGGCCAATCTTGGAGTGAAACCAAGACTCTCCAAATCCTCCCGGAGAACGTTTGGGTTTACTCACCAGCTCATGTTTTGTTTATACTTCTAGAAAGGTTCTCTTTGCATGCCGTTTCTCTCTTTGGAACCCGCCTTTCCACTGTGGTATCCACACTTTCCTCTCCATGCTCCACCTTTGATCTCCCTTCTCTCTCACCAAGGTGCGGCACTCGCTCACCTTGGCTTTCTCCCACCACACAATTTGGTGATTTGGACTGATTGATCTGCTCCTTTTTCTTTTGGCAAAGGCGTCTCTGGCGTACTTGCCAACTGCTCACTTTGTGGCGCTGAGGCCACTCTTTCCTTTTCGGCAGGCCCAGATTGCTCAAGTTTTTCCGCTGAAGCCTGCACCATTCTGCAAGCTTTCCGCTGGCTTCGGCAGCACCAACAAGTCTGCCACTTCTCTTCTTCCCTCCGACTCTCGCTTTGTCCTAGTCACTTTGTCTTCATCTCTGTTTTTTTTTAACTCAAACTCTCTGTGAGAAACTTTTTGCTTTTTCGTTCTGTACTATCAGGCTGCAATGGGTTCTTAGATACTCATTTCTCCCAGTGAACGACGCGGCAGATGTGTTGGCCAGACTCTCGCATCCTCTCTTGTTTTTTCTCAGACGGGAGGCGAACTGTCTTATGTAAATTCTCCGACACACATGTCCCCTCCGTTTCCACTGAGAAACTCGTGCTCCCTCGTCACGCTCGTTGTGTCATTTCTCGTTTTCGCTGCAACAAACGCAGCCTTCTGCTAAGCTCTTTATCTTTCTAGTTTTGGCAGAATCAAGAATCCTTCATGCAGCACCCATGGTCATCCAATCCAGGTCACCTCTCAACTCATTCTGAACGGTCCAGCTGGGATTCTTTACGCGGCTCGTTTTTTGGCGACCTCTGGTCCAGGCTCTGCGGAGTTGTCTGGCTTCTGGAACTCCACAATCACCCGCCATACTCCATCACTTGAAAAATGTGGGTAGCAACAACAAGACGTGTTAGGACACAACGGGCTATATAAGGAAGCACAAGTTTCTCAGCAAATACTGAGAGAACCTGTATATAGAAGAACTTTGATGAGACGGTGCGCCTTCAGTGCGAGAAAAGAGAAGAAAACATACGAGAAGAAAGATGAGAAAAACTACATGGTAAAGCGGATGTCTGGAGCAGCGCACCCCGCCTAGTTTACTCATCAACCATATTATTCAGAAGAAATGAATGACCGAGGACTTATTGTAGCCTGATTGTAAAGAAGGTGAGAAAAGATAGTTTCTGCTAGGAATGCCAGAGATGTGAGATTGAAGAATTGAGGAGAAGAGAGGTTAGCAAGAACGGAGGGAAAGTTTAAGAAAAGGAGGAGTGAAGAGAAGTGGCAGTCTTGTTGGTACCGAAACCAGCCGAGACGGAGAGCCTGCAAAATGGTGTAAACCTCAGCAGAATAGCTGGAGCACACATGGCCTTCTAAGTGAAAAACAGTGGTCTCGGCACCATAAAGAGAGCAGCTGGCGAAGACGTCTGACGCCCTTTTGCTAAAAAGAAAAGGAACAGCGTCATCAGTTCAGATCACGTAATCATAAGCAGGAAGAGAGTCAACGTTGAAAAAAAACGCATCTTTGACAAAAAAGAGGAGACTCACAGAATCACAGCTTGGAGTAGAGAGAAGGATCTCCTCGCAGAAGAATACTAGGTTCCGGGAAGAAGTGGGAAGGCAAGCAGAGAGAGCAAGAAAAGAGACCCTTCTTGAGGGGAAAAACAAAAAAGCATGGCTGCATCAATCAACAGCCTGCTCAATGTGGCAGTACGCTCCCCAACGTTGTGTTGTTGTTGCTACCCACCCCCTTGCGAGGAATGGGGCATGTTGAAAGACCATGGAGCCCCAGAAACTGGGCAACTTTCCAGAACCTGGATCATAGGTTGTAGAGAAATAGAGAGTCGTAAAAGAGCGAGCGGCAAAAAGAGTTCGTAGCTGGACAGTGCAGAATGAGATAAGAGGTGTCCTGGGACGAATATCCGCAGACGCTACAGGAAGGATTCTTGATTATGCCAATCCTCGAGTGATAAGAATCAAACAAAAGGCTGTGTTCGTTACAGCGAAGACGAGGGAGCACAAGTTCTTTGGTGGAAATCGAGGGAATCTGTGTGTCAAGAAATATACAGTATATGGTACAATACGCCTCCAGTCCGAGAAAAGACAAGAGTGGATAGCGGAGATAGAAGGAGAGTGACTACAAGGGATTGCAGAGGTCACGAGTAGCGCTCCCCGTCTGGCCAGCTCATCATTCGCGTTGTTCATCAGGAAACGAGTGTCCGGGGACCCATTATAGCCTGATAAAACAGGAGGAGAGAAAAGACAGTTTCTGCCAGATCCGCCAGAGAAATTGAGGTAAAAGGAAACATGGAGGAGAGGACAAGTGATGAGGACATAGCGAGAGCAGATAAAGAAGAGAAGAGAAGTGACACAGTTGTTGGTGCTGGCGAGACCATCAAAGAGCTTTCACAATGGCGCAGACTCTTTAGAGGGGCCCAATGAGGAAGCAGAGATACCGCGTAAGGCCTTGAGAAGAGGGAAAAACTTGGCTATCAACGAAGCTACATATTTGAAAAAGGAAATAGTGCGGTCGAAGGTAACCCCAAGAAAAGTTTGAGTGGGATTGAAACGGAGGCGGGAGCCGAGTAAGAGGAGGTTGGGCTGGAGGTTAGCTTGATAGGGATCCTCTAAAATAAAAGGCCTCACATTTGTTTGGATTGAGAAAATAACACCATAATCAGACCAGCGCTCCAATCAAAACAGAGTTGCTTGTGTAGCTTCCATCGCAGCTGGAACCGATGGGGGAGGAGGAGCACCAAATGGCCAGGTCGTCAACATAAAGAGAGAACAGCTGACTGTAGAAGGGAAAGAAGCAGCAAGTACAGAACCCAAAACAGATTCTTGCGAAACATCTCGAAGGAACGGCTTTTGTAATGTTGATAAGCCACGCAAGCCTGCCTATCAGAAAGGAAAGATTGAGTCCAACAAGCAAAGCAAGGATGGAGGCCAACCAAAATGAGTTCATGGAAAAGGGCGGGGTGTCAGACAGAGTCAAAAGCTTTAGAGAAGTCTATTGTAGCGAGGATTGTCCGAGAGCCCGGCCTGGCTTTGTTAAGTTCATCCGAAATAAACTGAGAAAGGAACAGAATTTGATCCATAGTAGACAGTCCAGGTCGAAAACTGGCCTGGTGGGGATAGAGAATGGAATTAGACTCCAGAAAAAAAGAGTAAACGCGATAGAATGATGCGTTCAAAAAGCTTTGATATGCAGGAGGTGAGAGGATTGGCCGGAGGAAGCAGGAGAGTCGAGAGGCTTTTCCATTTTATGGATGAGAATAATGGAAGAAGTCTTTCTGATGGAAGGAAAAGGCCTTGAGAAGAGGGAAAAGCACATGAGAGATTGAAAATGTGAAGAAGAGAATCCATGCCAGAGCGAGGAATGTATCTTAGTATGGGATACGCGACTTTGTCACGACCAGTGGCAAAGAACGGGTGAAGTTTGTGGCAGCCGCAAGAAATTCAGTAGGGGAGAAGGGAGATCAAAAGGACGAGTGAGCTCCTCAGTGTATCTGACCTGCGAAGCACTGGAAGATTGCTTCTGGTTTTGCTACGCAGACCCTTTAACTGGAAGACAGAAAAGTGGGATCTTAAGTAATTGGCGAAGACCGAAGCCGACTCACTGGGAGAAAAACAGTTGGGGAATTAAGAGAGGAGGAAGATGATGAAGAACAGCCAGCGACAGAAAGGTATGGAAGATTTGGCTGCATTCAGTGTCAGAGAAGTAAAAAGAGCAGCGGCAGAGAAAAGAGAAAGAGACGAGTATTTCCATGCTGAAGGACAATAAGAGTCAAAGCAAAAGGCAAAGTCATCCCAGCGAGCTTTTTGAAAATTGAATGATGGGGGACGTTCGTTGGAGGGAAAGACCGAAGAAAGAGGGACAGTTAGAAGAACTGATAGGTGATCAGAACCCAAATCCTAAAGTACCTCCCAGGAGCAAGAGAGGGCGAGAGAGAATTGGGCAAAGAAGATGTCAGGGGAAGAGCTACTGTCAGAGGAGCGATGGAGAAGAATAGGTATGTCAGGATCAATGAAGGGAAGGAGGTAAAAACAGATGACCCAATTAAATATTTATTATCCACGCTGGTTGGAAGTACCGTTTGAGTCCCAGAGTGGGTGATGACAGCGGAAGTCCTCCAGGATGAAGATATTTCTGAAGGAGGGGAAAACAAAGGATGAAAAGGAGTCGGCTTTGCTTTTCGTAGGAGAAGAGCGAATGGGGGAGCATAAACATTAAGGAAAGAGAGCGAGGAGGAGTTGTTTAGAAAGATGCTAACCCCTACATAATAAGAGTAGGGGTGAAGCGAAGATAGAGAGGTAGTAGAAAGCTTAGGCAAGGATGAGCTTTGCCTGATGAAAATGATGACGACGCCGCCGCCGCTAGCGTGCGTGGTATCGGGAGAGAGAATGCCAGACCGGAAATATGTGAGATTTGATCGCAAAGCAGAGAAGCCTTGGATCTGGAAAAAGGAAAATGAGCTAAGGTTCGATTCCTGGATACAAATAAGGTCAACCGGATGAGACAAAAGAAAGTGCAGAAGTTTAGTGCTCCTGGCTCGATGACCTCCAGCCTTCCATTGAGGAATCCTGAGCGAGTCAAGAGGGAAAGAGGAAGCATAAGGTATAAAAAAACAGTCAGAAGCGTGAGACAGTGAAGAGAAAGTAACAGTGGGAGGAGATATGAAGTGGGCAGAAGGGGGATAAGAGGTTTGAAGGCGAGGGTGCTGCTTTAGCAGAGAGGGCCAGATGAGCTAAGTAGCACAGAGGAGGTATACGAGCTGGAGGAGTTCAAGGATAGAGTCACAGTGTTAGTAGGTGTGGGATCTCCAAAAGAATCAGGAATGCAGCATGAAAGGCAGCTTCAGGAGTGAGATCTGCCTAGAATATTGAATCTGAAAAAGAAAGAAGGAAACGTCTTAAATGGACTCATTTGGAGCAGGTGCAGCATTTCACCGACCTACCTCTGCAATTCCCAATTCCTGCGCATATCGAGCAGGAATTGACGGGGCCAGAGTTAGGATGAACGTTGCTTCTCATCAAGAGAAGGAGAAGAATGAAAAGGCGTGCAAGAGAGAGGCAGGAGAAGAGAGAAAAAGGGTGACCAATTTCAAAGAGGCTGTGTGCTGCCCTTCTGCGGTCGTTCAGTAACTCCCTAAAAATAGCTGGTAATTTATGCTTGAAAGTCCAATTTGAGTGTGTATTTTATGTATACGTCTGGAATTCTGTTTGACTTTTAACATGAATGCATAGGTGATGCTGATTTTCAGACGGGAAAAGGATGAGAGTTTTCGAGAGTACAAAGAAGTGATGCTAATGAAGCATGCTGCTAAAATATATGTAAATGATCTCAAAGAGTAGATAATTGTGTTGAAAATGAAGCGTCAGTGGCAGCGTAAGCTTGTTGGGTGAAATTCAAAGAATGTAAAGATTTGCCTTGCAGAAAAATATTTTCGACAGAAATATATAAATGGGTCTGTCGGTGTTGCTATGCCGCGTGATAAATATTTACAAGAAAACAAACTGCTATTTTTAAAAATGACACTAAGAGCTCTGATTATGGCAATGGGTAGAATGAAAATAGGAGACAGAACTAGAAACAAATAAATGTACTACTGTACTGTGGAAAAACCGGTGGGTAAACTAGAAAAGACGTTTGAGTTGCGATGGTGTGGGTTTGGTTGAAAAGAAATTGCCATGGCATATCATAAAAGGCGATGGATGTGTGATGGAAAGCCGCAAGAGTGAGGTTGACGGAACGAGGTTTGCTAAAAACCAGAAAAAGAATTTAAAATAGGTGACTAAAAGATTGCTAAGCAAAATGATTGGACGCAGGACTGCGAGAGGAATGATGTGGTTTGTTTATGTGGTTATCAGCGAATAAACGAACTGAATTTAACGATGGATCATTTTCTTCATTACCTTTTAAAAAGCAAATGAATAATAATCACCCAACTTTAAAGTAAAGCTTTGAATTTTCATTCATTCATGCGTATCAATTCGTAATGTGTATGGTGATCTTTAGTCTAATTAAGTCACCACTGCAGGTGGACTGCTCGTCTTCTATTCATCTGCCATATAAAGATGGAGGCATTTGGCAACGTGCTTTACTCAAGGGATACAGCATGTGGCCTTGCCTGCTTATATTTTCACGCTATCTCTTTTGCGCTGTGTCTCATGCAGGAAAACTGGGAATGCCGTTTTAAAGAAGTCTTTGAAGTTACTCAGTAGGAAATTGAACAAGCAACTGCATTCTGGATGGAAGTTCTAATCACTGCATCATCATTACATCTTTAAATAAAGCTGTTCGGCCAAGAATTTTTTTCCTTTATTGCAGCATATTTTCATATTAAAGAGGCGTGCAAATTGCATCCCGCCGAATATTTGACTAAAGGATCGCATCCACAGATTGCTCACCGACTACAACTTAGAATTACTCCACCTTTTCGCTATTGAGATTCCAAAATGAGGGCCTCATTTTTGAAATTTAGTTCAATAGAGGTCGACTTCCAAAATAGAAGCTTTTACATTGGAGATTTTGGCTGTCTGGCTTGCAGTATCATCAAGCACAGTAAATTTAGCCTGCCAGAAAAAAAATTTACACCCCTGATTCAATGTCGTATTGTTAAAATATTGCTAGTTCCAAGTGTTACCATCGATAATAAGCGAGAAACAAAACAACAAAGCGAGTGCTGAAGGCGCGAGGCTTCCGGAGGGAGCAATGCTATTGAGAGATATTTTCAAATTTACAAAGCTATCCCTGGACGCGTTTCGTCTTTTTGAACTCATCAGCAGGGCTTGCCAAGGGCCCAGAGATCCAATAGCATTAACGTTGACTTTTAAAAAACAAGCTAACACAAAGCACAAGACTTATGTGTCGTTTACTTTTGAGCGATGTTCGTTTTGACTTACTGCTAGCCGCTCAACTATGGACTAAAACTGATCACACAAGCAGTGATTAGGCATGAAAAGATCTTCCAAAGGTTACAAGCTAAATGCGGTGGTTTGAGGCATGGCTGGCAGCACGTGGTGTATGGCAGCGAAACTCGCCGCGCGAGGAGGCCAGCTCGAAAGACGTGGGCTTGAATCTTACAGACGCGTTGCATTAGCATTCACGTTTAAGAATACAATGTGCGCGTAACGTTAAAAGGGCGCTTAACTGATTTCGGTGGGTCTCAAATGGCTGCACCGCGGCTTATATAATGCACGACTGCCAAGAGGTCAACCCCTTTGCCTATTCCACCCCAAGCTAGCTACCGATGCCGACAACTAGCACACCGCACGGGTAATAACTAATGTGTTACATAGCGTGACCCGACAGCCGACGAAACTACAGCCAGATACCACTTAACAATCACACGCGGAGATTCCCCCACACAGCTCTTCGGCTGGGTTAGCGCGATACAGTACTCGAACTACTAACAGGCCCCCTGCACCACATGAGCACACCGGAACGGGCGTTTCACCAAACGATGAACTTGTTAACATGAACGATCTCAATGCTCTGGGCCTTGGTATAAAGCTTGGGGATGCATACATAGCGAGCGATATTGTATTGCTAGTTCCAAGTGGTTACGATCGATAGAGAGCGTCTTATAAGTAAGAAACAAAACAACAAAGCGAGTGCTGAAGGTGCGAGGCTTCCGGATGGAGCAACGTTATTGAGAGATATTTTCAAATTTACAAAGCCATCCCTGGACGCATTTCGTCTTATAATTAAGGTTTATTTTCAGATAGGACCACAGTGTTTTTGAGTGCGCGTGCGTTCAATGATACAACTTTTTATCAAGCTCCTGTCACTCGTGCTTCGATTGATAGAATTCGAAATGCAATAGAAACTTTTGGAAAAGACGATTTTATAATAAATGTAAGAGTATCTCAGTAATCGTGTACCCTCTTTTTTGGAGGATCGTGGAGCCAGCATCTCTAAGTGTTTCTTACAAACGTCATTCTTCAGCTATATTGCTTGCTAGTGCAATCAGGTGGTTCAATTACAAGTCGAGACTAAGATAAATTAACGCCATGTTTTTACGTGACACCGCAGGCTAGTGAGGCGTTGGACAGTTGACAACTAACCGTAGTCCAACAGTCAGGCGCCGTACGGCTACTCAATATACTTTACGGTAGAGTATTCTCATTTGATTCAGTAAATTTGTTGCTACTTTAGAAAAATGCATTGGCGGATGTTTATTCAACTTCTTATGCTGAAGAGTTGTGGGTTAAACCTGAAATTGATGAATTGAAAGAGTACATCGCTTTCCGTTACTATGCCACTGAAAGCGGAGTTTTTCGAATTTTTCCAGGAACTCAGCTTCCAAAAAATTATGATCCATTACTTCGACCATGGTATGAAATAGAAAATGCTTTACAGTCGTGCTCTATAATCAGTACATCAGCTTATGATAATATTGCCATTTCTATTTCTTCTTAGTCATGTTTGAATGGAGTATCCAAGACCTTGCGGCAGAAACATTCTGATTGAATTAGGTGAAAGCAAAACTAATTTTAAACCAGTCATATTGAAAGCGATTGATAGTTCCTATACCAACAAGGCATACTTTTGTTAATAACTACTTTATGGTCACCTCATAAAACAAGCTGAATGAGAAACTTTGCTATTTTGTGCAGTTTTTTGTAAATCAGTTTCACTCTTAACTTTCATTTTTTGACGACAGCAAGCATAAAATTAGTTACTATGCTGTATGATTAAGCTGAAACCATTGCTTGCTTTTAAGCTCACTTTTCAGGTTCAGTAAACAACTGGCGTAGACTTCAATGAGACGTAGGTGGCTGTTGCCTTGAAGAGCTCAAGCTCATTGTGTTGTCTCCCACGTTTTTCGTACATTTTACGCTTTTATAAGTTAACGTAGATATGCTTTGCAACTAGTGAAGCTGCCCAATCAATATGATTAAAAGAAGGATTTGCTTACCCACGAACGAGAGTCCGTCTTGGCGGTGGAGTTGCCAGTTTGCAATGTGTCTTCATAGATGGTTCAAAATGTACTGACGCTGTTCTCAGAAGGGTTAAGCATAATTTTAGTTTTGTTTTGCGATATGAATCTAAAAAACTGTTTCGTGGCGTGCCCCCATCCCAAAGAAGAGGTCGGTAAACAACACCAAGAGATGAGATAATAATGTGCTAAACAAGTAATAAACTGAACGAGTTCGATTTTCAGGTACACCGCCGCCTCTGCTCATCGAGGTGACATTGTTGTGATTCCTCCATACAAGCATCGAGAGAGCGAAGCTTTATTGATCGGTTTTGCAAAAGCTATATTTTGGTAAGTAAATGCAAATGCAGCTTGATTTTGGTTTGTTGCTCGTCAGGTTACCTTACCACAAATTGTTGTTCCTTTTACAATTATACACAACGGGACTTATAGCAGGTTGTTGCGCTGGGGCCGAGCTGTTTATCCGGCCTTGTGGTCCAGCCTCACTCCAAAGATTAACGAATACGACATATCTCGTATGCATAAAAAACTAAGCCAACAGTTAGTCTAATTCGTTGTCAAATTTTATGCACTTTGAAAGCTATAGATTGTGGTCGGTAACGCTACGTGTTTTATTAAGACGTGGTCCTATGATCCTAAGGTCACCCGTTTCATTTTCGAGTGGATTGTCCGCAAACTAAGCAGTTTAAGGCCGGTTATTTCCGTTGCTTAATTCATATGCAATAGTAAAATTGGAACTCAGCAGTATTGGAATTCCAACGACGGTCCAAACACCTGTTATTACATTTATTAAAGTAAAGATAAGCTCATGGTTGGTAGATAATGAAACTTATCACATTAGTGGGCTTTTTATTGGCAACTATTTTGTTCCACCAAAACATTGTTCAAATCAATAGCGCTTTTGCACCGTTTCATAAGGTACTGCTTACCCCTATTTAGAAAAGAGTTTATTGTTTTCACCTTTTTTTGAAAAAGCAAGCGATGATATGATTTAAAGGGAAAAACTTGCACCGAAACACAAAAAAGTTTTCAAAAATTTTAATGTTGAATGCCCCGGGAGAATTTAAATATATTTTGGCGTGTTCGAGCACCCATTTTCCTATTGCTCAAGAACCACAGCACATAAGAACAAGATATTGGTGTTAAAAGATTTCGAAGGTTCTATTTCCTGTCTTTGTTCAATACATTGGTTAGCCTTTGGTAAAACAAAGCATTTGTTTTGAAAAAAATATATGTATTTGTTGTTTAACTGTTGAGCTTGACTACTGACACCTTTATATCAGGTTTTTATGACCAAGTTATCATGAGTTTTCACTATTGTGACGCAATATGAGTTATTTTAAAACAGAATCTTCAACTAAGCAGAACCACGTTTATTGTAGAGATCTGAAGGAACTTGAGTGTTAACGGTATCAAAAAATGAGTAAAAAAAATTTATTAGAAAAAGTTTGAGTTTGCTCAAGAAATAAAGGATTACATGCGTACATAACCAAAGAAATGTGATTGTAGACTACTATTACAATAGAAATTCAATAATGATAAAAGAAAGTTTATCTCAAGAACAACCACCCTTCAAAGTTTGGATTACCGTAAGTTACAACAGTAAGTTTCAATTAGCAATCAGGGAAAGAAGAGCTGGCTGGTGCCAATGAATGAGCGGGCTCTTCGTTTTCCAACCTTCTTTCCCATTTCAGGCTTGGCCAAAATTGGAGAAAAACCAAGACTCTGCAGATCGTTCTGGAGAGCTTTTGCGTCCGCTCACCCGATCATGTTTTCTTATACTTCCCCAAGGGAGGCTCTTCTTCCTTGCCCTCCTCATTTCCTTGAAACATGCCTTCCTTCACTGTTGAGTTCACCCTTTCCTCTCCATGCTCCCACTCTTATTCCCCTTCTTTTTCCACGGTGCGGCTCTCGCTCACCTTGTCTCTCTCCCAACTTATGATTTGGTGTTTTGGACAGACGGCTCTGTTACTTTTCCCTTTGGCAAGGGCAGCTCTGGCGTACTTGCCAACTGCTCTTCCTTTGCCACTGAGACCACTTTCTCCTTTACGGCAGGCAGTGAGTGCTCAAGTTTTTTCACTAAAGCCTGAGCCATTGTGCAAGCTCTTTGCTGGTCTCGGCAATACCAACAAGTCTGTCACTTCTCTTCTCCTATCTGACTCTCTCTCTGTCCTCGCCACCTTGTCTTTGCTCAATCCTTTCTTTTACCTCAATTTTTCTGGCAGGAACTGTCTTCTCTCTTTTTCTGTTTTATCAGGCTAAAATGGGTCCCCGGACACTCGTTTCTGCCGGGAAACGACGCGGCTGATGAGCTGGCCAGACGGGAAGCGCTACTCGTGCCCTCTGCAATCTATTGTAGTCTCTCCTATTATCTCTCGTATCCACTCTTGTCTTTTCTGGGACTAGAGGCGTACTGTCTTATCTAAATTCTTCCAGCACATGGGTTTTCTCGATTTCCACAGAGGAACTTGTGCTCCCTCGTTGTGCTCGCTGTGTGATTTCTCGTCTTTGCCGCAACGGACAAAACCTACTGTTAAGTTCTTATCTCTCTATAATTAGCAGAATCGAGAATCTTTCATACACCTCTCATCTCATTTCGCACTGTTCAGCTGCGGACTTTTTGCACCGCTCGCTCTTTGGCGACTCTGTCTCTCTACGACCTCTGGTCCAGGCGCTGGGGAGTTGTACAGCTTTTAGGGCTCCATGGTCTTCCACCATGCCCCCATTCCTCGCAAGGGGTCGGATAATCAACAACAACAACAATAAAAACTTAATTAAATCAATTTAAAAACCTAATCAAAGATTGTTAAAAGCCAAAACCAAACAAAATGGATACTTTGGAATTAGACTTTAATTGATTATTCGCTATTGTAAATGCAGTCCTGCGTAAGCTACTATTTGTAAACCTATACTTTGAAATTAGCAAGCAAAAAGCAAGCCTCAGCTCACAAATTTGACATGGCTGTAAAAATAAACGTGCTATAAGTTTGGTGCTTAAACAGGTGTGGATACTTGAGATTGAGATCGGCTATACACTTTCCATTGGATGCAGAATGTATTGGCAGTAGTGAAGATGATAACTTACAAGTCCCCTTCCCCCCTTTAAAGTTCTGCAATTGTACAAGAATCTCTGCAAAAAATAAAGCAGTATTTGCTGACTGCCATTTTGCATAGGGTGTATTATCTTTCTTGAAAAACAAGCCTCAGTGCGAGATCTTTATCCTGGCAAAATTTTTATTTAATTGAGAGGAGCGTTGAACACTTACTGTATGCTGGTGTCACGACTTTATGAAGAGTCGATTGGAGTGGCCTTTGCTGACTCCAGGTTACTCACAGACTTTCTTTTAGCATTTTGAGCGGCTGCGATGTAAGACTTTATCTCAACTGAATCTTGGATTCCAAAGTCATTTGGCGACTAGTTCTTTGACATTTTAGAAAAGCAAATTCTCACTGGGATGGTATACTTTAAGTTTTTTAACCATTATGTACATAAACACCTACGACGAACTAGTACTAAATCTTATCTTTCATTGGAATCCTTTTACCCAAAGTACAGCAACAATTCAACTTTCCATAATATATTTATGTCGTGTTTCTGTGCAAATTTTTTACTTTTAAATCATATTGCTTTCTTTTCAAGAAAAGTGAAAAAGTAGACGCCCTAGTGTATAACATGCAATGCCTCTTAAGATGTCTTAGGATACCACTTTTTTACAATGCTAATAAACGCTCTATTGTGACCAATACATCATTCGTTCATGCGTGTGAGTGCAAGCTCTATGTGCAAGTCTTGTTAGACAGTGCTACCACAACGAATAGATTGGTTTACCTTACCGTCAGTGTACTACCTGAAGATTGATCTAGGTGCCTTATCCAAGGACACCACCAGAAAACTACCGGCTTTTTCTCCGCATCCGTCATTTGGTGTTTAGCGCAAGGAGAGAAGCTATGACGACAGTTTTAAAATCTTTGGCATCACTCGACAAGGGAGTTGAATCTTTGTCTACCGTGTAATTACTACACCACCATGCCAGTTGTCAATGCACCGTATAACAAGAACACAAATCAATGTAAAGTCATTTCAATTTTTTTCCAGGAGACGACCTTCTATTAACAACGATGTATTTGGTGTTACTGCGATTGAAATTTTATTTACCTACATCTACTCTGTGTTCTTGAATGTATATCCGGAATGCACCGATGAAGAAACTTTCAAGTAATTTTTATTTTTCGATCACGGAAAGCTCTGGCTGCGTTTGCAAAAAAAAACAAAGTGACCCGATTTCTCATCATTATATAAAATAGTAAAGTATTGCTACAGCATGGTTAGAGTGCTATTGCCAACCAGGAAAAGTCCAGCTTGTTTGTAGTAGTGCTGCCAGTCTGCATTTTGTATGATTGGTTTAAAATGGGTTGCTACTTTTTCGTTTAGCATCATCTTGACTAGATTTGCGGTAGGAACCTGTCCTGTTACATGCATACAATAGGCAGATAGCGTCTTTGCCGCCCAAGAACTAAGTCAATGAGTTTTATAGGCGACCTGGCTTCGTCAAAGCTTGTAATTAAACAGTTGAGTTGGCATATGTAGCTTGAGGTTGCGATGTTTATTGGGAACCCCATAGGCTGCTGCCCCGCAATAGTCCTAAGAGGAAAAAGGGTTAAAAGTTGTATGCAATTTATCTCCCAATCTGTTACGAACAAGTGGAAATCGAACCCAGATCCATACCATCCAGTCTAACAACGGCGGTTGATTTATAGCTATAAAACACAATTTATGCTCTAAAGGTAGATTTATTTATCTTGATGCAACTAATATGCGATAAGAATAAATTTTGATCATTTCTTTAAAAGTATTAACTAGGCAAGGCATACAGTAGATGTACCAATCTACTCACTAGTATGGTTTGCTATCACAAATTTTTCGAGCTAGTTGTATTATGAACAATAAAGTGAATTGTCTCTTTGTTAGCCAGTTAGAAAATTAGTAAGAATTTTATAGCATCACAAAGGGAGAAGAAGAATTGTTTCACCTTTGGTGACAAGGTTCGAGAACATTCTAAAATTTACGTAGAAGACTTATTTTATAGAAAACTTTCAGAATTGGAGTAAATTTGGTTTTAGGCCCTATCTTCAAAGAACACTTTACCTTTGCAGGGACACTTCTCAATTTTGATGGGTCACTGCAAGAAGCTGCCTCGGGTGTCACAAATTTTAGCGACGTCATTGGATTAGAATAGTGTTCCCCAAACTTTTCAAGTAGCGACCCCACTTTGAAAAAATATCAGGTCTGCGAGTACACGCGACCTCAAATATTGAGCAGATACTTGCAATTTTAAATCCAGTTTGATCCCTGTTTGACTGAAAATCTCAACGTGTTAGTCACAAAGATTGATCCTAACTTTCAAAATAATTGAAGTCCTAGAAGAAAAAGTTATCTATGTACATCAAAAAAACAGTTTAATATTCACGTTAGTGTGACGAATATCCTTGCTTAGTGTTTAAGTTTTTGAAATCATGGTGTGATTTTACTTAAACATAATCTCACGTTATATTCCACTTCTTGTCAATTTCAATTATTTTTAAGACACTCATTGCTCTAAATTTTTCTTTGCAAAGCCGCGTGATCACAAATGGAATCAATCATTTAATTTCAAACTCTGACACCGAGGGATAAGTTAAGCATTGATACCCAAAAAATATTCGCTGATACTTCCGGCTTTTTTCTCTGAGAAAGTTGAAAGCAATTTCGTTTTCAGGTTTAACTGTCATATCCGCATATTCTTCTGCAACTCGGAGAGGTAGTTCAGATAAACTAGAAACAACAAAAGGATAGATTATTTAGTCTTGTTTATTGGCTGGCTCCAGTTATCACCAAAATAATGCTTTATTTTTTGTCAGCTTCTCAAGATGCTCAGTTATGGTGTCTTTGACATAGACTCTTTTTCCGACTTTATATTTTTTGATTCAGAAGACATGTCAAACTAGTCTCGCTTCATGTAAGTTTGCCATAGAGTTTGTAGTAAGCAGTAATTTTGGCACCGCGATCAATCACTGTAATCCCAAGTCCCAGCATAGATTGATCAAGACAATTTAATGAGTGAAGTATTTCTGGCAGGTATGTAACGTTTGCAATATAATTTTCCTGACTAATACCTCTCTGCTGCAGTCACAAAAATCTGTTTGTTCACGATAGTAGCTAATTCTTTGCGCAGTTCAAAAATACGCTTGAGAACCCAACCACGTCACAAACAACGCACTTCTGTGTGCAACTGCAATCCAGTGTAATCAGTATCCATCTCATCGGTCAAGCGACCTTATACATAGTTTACATTTTAAGTGACAACATTCGGTGTATCATGCACTTCCTTAGATAAGTTTTTTGCCACCAGAGATTGTCTGTGTAGAAAACAATGCGTTCATTTTACGTTTGTGCTTTATCTTTGATTCGTTTTATTACTCCTGAATGGATGCCAGTGCATCCTGCTGAGCCGTCGGTTCAAATTTCAGCACATTTATCCTGAGGTAAAATTTATTGTCAAAGAATCCATCAAGACGTTTAAAAATGTCTTCACCTCTAGTATGCAACTAAAAGGTTTTGCAGAGCAGAAGTTCTTCTAACACTTACCCGCTATTGATATATCAAATAAAAACAGAAACTGCGGTAAGCCTGCAATATCAGTAGATTCGTCTAGTTGCATTGCATCAAATGGAGAAGCGTTTACTTGACTTACCATTTGTTCAAGAACGTCATTAGACATATCTATAGTCCTCCGTTTCATTGTAGAGGCTGATAGTGAGATTAGGTCTAATTTTTTTCCTTTACCTTTTTTCCATTTATTACGCGTCCAACGTCCTTCACCATTGGCATTAACAACTTTTGGCCGACCGTATGATGTTATTTTTTCTATGCAATGCGACATATGAAGAACAAACAGTAAATTTATTTACTCCTGTAAATGCTGTCATGATACCTTTCTGTGATTTAATTGATTGTAACTTCCGTTTATAAAACTCAATCGGTTTATTGTCGCAGCCTGCATTATTTGTTGTGATGTGACGTTGTTGTTTACTTTCCTTCATCAATTCTTCTGAGAGTATTTTTAAACAGATAACACATTTTGGCTTGTCATTTGATTACTGAAGCGGTCATTTTGATCGCAATGCATTTTAAAACTGCAAGCATATGGCGACCCCAAAAAACTATTAGGCGACCCCACTTGAGGTCGTGACCCACAGTTTGGGGAACACTTGATTAGGGCATAACAAGGAAAATACTTGCAAAATCGAATTCTAAATGGCAAAATCGAATTCTGAATGATATGTTAGCTTGGTGAAAAAATTAACGTTTACGGCAAGGCAGCTTCTGTGAAAAGAAGTTTGTGTGGAATTTGTGCAATTCAAAGTGACTTAAGAGGTTGCCACTTAGGGAAACATTGGGTTGTGATTTTATGAAAATGGCACTGTAAACAACGTTATTTTTTACTTTAGATGTCTTTTAATCGATGATGGAGGTTTTGTTGTGCTTGCCGACGATTATAATGACTTTGCATCATTTACAAAAGCTCGGCACTTGGCAGATATAGAACCACAAGTTACAAGTGAATTGATACGCCATAAAATTTTGAAACGGATAAGCTGCTCAGATGTCAACGCAGGAAAGCTTCGCAGAATGTACAGGGTAAATCGACTATTACCCGTGCTTTAACCAAAACCTGCGCAGTGGCGTAGTGATTAGAGCGTCCGCTTTGTAGTTGGTAGTCCTTGGGTTCATTTTCCCAAGTCAAATCATGCCAAAAGACTTCAAAAAGTGGCATTCAAGCTTCCCAGCTTGGCGCTTAGCACAAAAAGGATAGTGTTGAGAACAAGCCGGCAAGCTTGCTTGCTGTATCCTTGGGCAAGGCACTTGACGGGACGCCTCCACCTTCATGTGGTAGACAGGTGGCGGGGGCAAGCAGTCTACTCAACGTGGTTGCTCAGTCTATCTAAAGACTTACACCTTTGGAAAAAGGAAGAACGAAGGGTGAAAAGAAGCCGGTTTTTCTATCCGTGGAAGAAGAGGGAATAGGGGGTGCATTAACGTTAAGGAAAGAGAGCGAGAATGAGTTGTTTAGAAGATATTGATCCCTACATAGTTAGATTAAAAATAAAGCAAAAAGAGAAAGGAGGTAGAAAGTTTCGAGAAGGATAGGCCATGCCTGACGAAAATGATGACGTCGCCACTAGCGTGACTGTCATTTGCAGAAAAAATGCTAAAACAGGATTGAATGCAATCAAATCGCAGAGTGGAATACTCAGGAATCCGAACACTGGAAGTCGAGTTGAGGTTGGATTCCTGGATACAGGTATCGTCTGCGGCACGGACCGAGATTAAGTGGAAAAGTTCAGCGCTTCTAGTTTGAAAGCCTTTGTTTCATTGAAGAATCCTGAACGATCCAGAAGAGAAGGAGGGACCTGGAGATTTAGAAGAACAGCTGGAACATAAAAGGTTTGAGGAGGTGCAGAAAGAGAAAGAGAGAGAGAGGAGTTACGAAGTGGGTGGAAGGAGGTAGGATGTTTGTAGGCGAGGGTGGAGTGGGAGCGCTGCATTGGCAGAGGTGTGGGGTGGGTCGCTGCGTTGGCAGAGAAGGGCCAGAAAAGACAGATTGAACAGTGAAGGTATACGTGCTGGGAAACCCCAAAGGAGAAGAGGTTACAGTGCTGGATAGGTAGGGATCCTCAGGAGTAGCAGGGACGCAGCAAGGAGGGCAGGTACACTAGAGGGAGTTTCCTGGAGCAATGAATTTGGAGGAGGTAGGTAGTGATCACCTTAGATGAAGTTGTTTGGAGCATATGTAGCATTACACCAACCTGTTCCTCCAAGTCACATTTACAGCACACACTGAACAAAGAAAGACGAGACAGAGTTAGGGTGAACATTACCGCTTATTAGGAGTAGAAAGAGAGTAAGAAAAAGTCTGTAGAAAAAAGGAGATAGGCGACCGATGTTAGAAGACGAAGTGCTGTCTTGGTGCGATCGCTCAGAGAGCAGCACGGCAAACAATGATTGGATGCGGAGAGTGCACGAGGTAAGTGGAACCTTTGGTAAGGCCAACAGCCATTACGAACCAACCCAAACTGGGTTGGGGACCACACCACTATGTTGAGGCGCTGTTGATTGGTGCAGACAGCAGTGAATTCGCTGGTTTAGTCTATTGCCAGACCTCTCAGGATTCGCATGTTTTGTACTTGTGGTCGAATGATATTATGGCACTCGAAAATCACTGGTTTTAGACCCTGACGGGAACTCTTGGGATTGGCGTGTATTATTTCTGATGCAACTGATGGTGTAGGGCTCAAAATGCACGAGTTGAATTCTTATCATGAACAATTCGGAATTCGTGGGTTTTATAGTTGATCTAAAATTATGGTGTAGCATCGGAAATTTGCGAGTTTATTTTTTTATGGAGCACTTGAATTTCATGGGTTTTGTATCTGGTGTCGAGTGAAGATTTAAGACGCCGGATTTGTGAGTTTTGTTTATAATGAGAACACTTGAGTTTGTTGGTGTTTGTATCTGTCAACTGATGGTGTAGAACGCAAAATTTGCGAGTTTAAGCCTCACGAAAATACTTGAGATTCTTGGAGTTTGTTGGCTTGCTGGTGTCGACTGATAATGTGGAGCTCAGGATTTGCGAGTTGGTCCTTGGCCGTGACAATTTGCTTTTGATTTATTGGTCTGTCGGTTTTTCACCGAACTGCTCTTCTCGCGTCAGTATTCATGCTTGTTTTTTTCCATTTTTGTTTTGTGTTATCTGCAGTGCAAGTTATAGTGGGCCTGCTTATGGCCTAAAGATTGAGTCGTTTGTAGCACTTTGCATGCTTTTCACCTGACACCGCTGCCCATATGCCTAAATAATTATATCGCCTAATTATACCCTAAACTTAACTTCACCAGGTTCATTGTGACGTGTTTCGCCGTGCCTGGTTAGAATGGTGAATCTGCTCGCTTTACGTATTGTTTAAGCGGATATTTGGGCATCGCCCACCAGCGGTAATCTGGCTTGCTTGTGGTTGGCTAGCACTGTACATTTTGTATTCGTGGCTGATGTGAAATGGGTTACCGTTTTTTATTGAATTAAATTTTTATTAAGTTTAAGATGTTTAGATGAACAAAACCGTTTCCTACCGTCCCAATAAAAGAAAGGGAAACACTACAACAGATCAAAAATCAAACAATTGTTGCCTAATCTTTGTTGTTGTTGTTGTTGGTTTACCCCTCTTCTTCCTTGGGATATAGGTGTGACGCGAACAAAAATCCAGGTTGAATTAGGCTAGGGGAAAAGTGGCAACCCATTTTGAATCAGTCGTAAATGCAAATTACAGACTGGTAGCCCCACCACCAATAAGGCGGACTGCCAGTGGTTGGTACCCAAAAGTCGCCTCTTACGACATGCTGGGTAAGCAGCTTCACTATTTTAACCCGGTGAAGCACGGGTAAACCTTTTCTTTAATCTTGCCAAACCTTAAGTTCGAGGACACTGAAAACCAGGGAGTCGAATTATTTAAAAATATGGGTCCAAATTGGGTTCAGCAAAATTTCGGTTTCGCTTCGGATCAGATTGAACGCTTTATAAAAATTGTGCTACTAGTTACGTTCGGGTTTTACCAGCGTCAAATTTTAGAGATTTGATTTCGGTTTACTTTGGTATCGAATCTTAAAGGTTTGCGTAGAATTCAGTTCGGGTTTCAAGACTGGTCAATTTTTTTCCGTTTTTATAGCATGTTTTAAAGGCTTTTGATTTCGGTTCATTTTTTTGTGCCTTGTATTTACACTTAGTAAATACTAATAAAAGAAACGAAACGAAACTAATTTTTGATTGCATCGATGATCCTTAAAAGTGCGATACGAATCTATTGCCTCACAACGTAACGATTTCAAAACACAACTATACATAGCTATACAACTATATTGAAATAAAGCTTGATATATTCAAAACATAGCTATATATTGATGGTTTAATTTAAAGCAAAGAAAATTTGTAGACGCGAAGATGAATAAACCTAAAAACGAAAAATATATTACTTTGATTAATAGATTACTCTGAATTTTTACAAAGACTTTTTGTACAAAGAAATGCGACAACAAATGAGGATAAATTCGTATAGCATAAAAGAACCCACTGCGGTTTCCGTAGTAAGTTATTAGATTAAAAAAGCAGTTAAGGGTTAATACCAAAAGAAAATCTAAACAGCAAAACTTCAATTTCATTTTGCTTTCTTACACATTCACTTAAAATAGATTTTGGTGACTTGTTTTATTTTTAAAAATCGAGATTTTAGATATCAAACAAAGCCCAAACAACTACGTGTGCACTTAGGGTTTTCAGTTTTCTGAATGGACCTGTGTAACTAATAGAACCGTCATAAATAATAACGCTCAAGTTCAGGTTCAGCAAAAATTTATTTTACCGAATCGGTTCCGGTTTAGGTTCAATATTTTATGCAAATGGTGGTTTAGGCTCGGTGCCTGTTCAGGAAAAATATGTGGTTAATACCGGTTTTTGCTTCAGATTCGGTTCGACTCCGTACTTGAAACAGACGTTTGGTTGTATAGTCTGCGCATTGAATGAAATTTTCAATGACCATGGCATTTAAATTCCTTGCACATGTTTTATATTTTTGTCTACCGCTGTATAAGCAACCTTTTTATAGATGTAACTCTTGACATGCTTGACGTGGATAGAAAGATATCGTAAAGAGAGCCTATTGAATGTTGATTGCTATCAACAGTAAAAATGCGCATTGGAATGAAATGAAACATAAAAATAAAAAACATCATTTAGTGTTTTGATCTGTAGATTTGATTTTAGAACAATGGAATCCAATGGTTATTTGATTTTTAAAAATTACTTTGATGGAGCGGCTTTTGTAAGTAATTTAGCCAGGCTCGAAAAGTACTTTATGAACGGGTTTGGTTTATGCATCACAAGTGTGATCATTACCGTTTTTCCTGCGACAGAAAAACCTAAGTCGAACCATTAGTCAGGTTTTCTTTAGATTCGCTTTGGAGTTAAAACCAAGCAGGTATTAAACAAGCAACGCGTGAGGTCAACCTTAAAGATATTGAACAACACGGTTGGTAACCTGCAATGGTTGCTATGATCGTCATTTGCTGCTGAAAACGTACTTTCATCCAGGGTTGAAAGTTGAAATTTTTTGCAATAATAAAGTTGAAGCTAAAAAAACTTTCTTAGCTTTAGAAGCCTTAAAATGGCTAGTAGCATTGTTCGAAACAATGCTACTCAAACTTTTTAGCTCCAGATATTGGCTGAACAACTTCCACTAAACAATGCACGTATTACAGACATTCTACAGCTAATTTTATCATATATGTTTTATGACAAACGATAAAATTGATCATTTATTATTGCTGAGAATGCCCCTGTTTCTTACGGATTAAGTTACCCCAAAACTCACCTGTGACATCGCAATACGTGGCAGAACTTACATTTTTTATTTGTATTCTAACCAAAGATTAGATTAATATGCGGTTTACAAACTGCAGTTTGGTTTTTTAGATGTAAACTACCGTACACTCGTAAATTGGTGTTGTTGTTGTAATTTCCCCTCCTCTTCCTTGGGATGGAGGTACGGCACGAACGGCAATTCAGGTTCATGCCCTCAATCTATTTAAAATTAGGCTAGGGGAAAGATGGCAGCTCATTTCGAACCAGTCATTAGCAACTGGTAGCCCCACCATCAACAAGGCGGACTGCCACTGTTGGGTACCCAAGAGTCGCCTTTTACGACATGCTGGGTTAGCAACTTCACTATTGTAACCTGGTGAAGTACGGGTAGGCCACCTGTCTGCCACATAAAGGTGGAGGCGTCCCGATAAGTGCCTTGCTCAAGGACACAACAAGAAAGCTTGCCGGTTTGTTCTCCACACTATCGCTTTTTTATGCTGAGCGCCAAGCAGGGAAGCTGTGAATACCATTTTTAAAATTTTTTGATATGTACGATGTTTTGATATGACTCGACTTAGAGAATGAACCCCATGTCTACCGACTACGAAGCGGACGCTCTATCCACTACGTCATCTCGCCGGTTAATCGTAAATTGGTCGCACCTTTAGTTTGAGGCAAATAAAGTGGCTATTTGGGTTTGACTCGCAGAAAGGTCGCACTAAAATCTGGAAAATCAAACTACCATTAATAAAATCAAATATTATAAAATATTTACCTTCCTTTCAAAAATTTGCCTAAAATATTGCTTACACGGTCTTAATTCTAGATGTAAACAGTGTCAAATGTACGGGAATTGGAAACGGAAATATGCAATTTTATTTAATAAGTGTATATATATTTCTAACAGCATCAGATCAGTATAAAGCTGTAAATCGGTAGGATCGTTTCATACATGATTTGTGCAGAGGGAAGATTTCCATGCTTAACGCACGCATTTAGGTTCTTGGATCTGGGTCTACATGATACCGCAATGACAGTTACCGAAAAGTTAAATCCAATTTTATAGTTATGTCGAGTAGATAGACTGCATCCCTATTTTTTGAAGAAAATTTTTCTAAAAAGGTGCGACCAATCAACCTGTATGTACCGTACTCATTTTGCTGTATTTATAGATCTCTAGACTCTCATCAATTTTTATTTGAGTTTAAAAAGGGTTTTGTGTTTAGCTAACAAAGGTTTTGCGTACTGAGTTTGAGTTCAAAAACGTTTTTAGCAACTTTATTTCCAAATTCAGTTAAAGACTTTTTATATCTTGTATTATTTAGACCTCATTTGTAGTTTGTTACCAAGTGATAGGCTTGTTGATGTTGGTTTTATATTGTTGTTGCTCAGTGCATTACAAGTTTCTGATATATAGTAGCAAACCAATGTGATCGTGAAGCTATCCGCGTACTAGCGATCGACCACATATATGCTTCGATGCCGGTATGCGCACCACAGTTTGAGAATTACTGCCTTAAAACACAATGTATTAAGAAAAACATTTAATTTCAAAGCTGCTTTATACTCAGTTGTTTTTTTAGTTGTGTTGCTAGTCGCATTTTGCGTTTTGAATTGATTGCAATAATGCTTTTACCGAATTTAGGCTGACTGCATGCTTTATGATGATTGTTGTAGGTAACAGCAACCCAAACGTACTGGGGAACATTTGGACAAGGCTTTTTTGACTTCTTTGGATTCAAGCTGATTCCAATTGCAGGAACAAATGCTTACATTATAATTCGCTCTGTCACTAAAAGTCGATGTGTCAAAGCTTTTGTCTGCTCTTGTCCTCATTCTGTAAGTGTTCATTTATTTGCTTAATTAGCTGCTTATTTGCTGTGTTCTGCTACTATCAAAGTCAATTTCCGGTTACACACCCCTTAAGCATACAAAAATATGCCTCGGAAAGTAAAATTAGGGTTTTTAAAGCTCTTTGTTAATAACAGCAGAACCGCTCAAACCAAAGACATTTTGTTGAAATTGTCAACTATTTTCAATCTGCAATACAAAGATCAGTATATACTCGTAGTCTTGTCATCGAATCAAATTAAGTGGAGAATTATTCAATTTAAAAATGGTTACCGATAATCCTAAGTTGTCAGTGTTTACCCATATCTGAACGTGTTGGGCACAACTGCAACCCTGACGTTAAATGCTGCTTATGTTGTTGACATCCGTAGTTTCCCACTTGTTAGCCATTAGCTCATGTTCAAGTTCGACTTCAATATCTGTGACCAGGTAATTCAAAGCTTGAGTCAGATTTATGTCAGTCAAAGTTGCTACATACCACCCATGAATTGCTGTGAAGACAGAATCTTTGTTGTTGATATTTTCATAAACTTTTGCTGTACTTGCAAATTATTTCCTCCAATCGCGTTTGACGCTTTTTTCTCAGCCAGGTAATTCATCATATATTGCTTCCTATCTCCGTATTTGGATGCTATGCAAAAATAGAAAGAATATTTGACATCATAAGATCCAGAAACCATTCTTGACTTGAATCAAAGCACGCGAAAACGCAAAGCCCAAAAATAATTGTCTTCATCATTCTTTAGTCTTTTTGGGCTTGATCGCGGTACCGAATTTACAGAGTTGACCAGCTGTTTGCAACAACGTCTCCACTTTTCTTTATCCTTAGCATTTTCAAGTGTAAAGGTTTTCATCATATCATTCTTCTTTGTCTCCTCAGTTTTCCTTGGTTTTGCTCTCCGTATATTTTCTGCAATTTTTTTTCTCAAATCATTTCTTTTTGTGAAATCAAATTTTACGATATATTCATTAAGCTTTTAATAATTTTAAAGCAGTTTTTACTTCATTTAAATAGCAAGTAAACAGTTTAAAAATGAGCAATAATTCGAGTCTTATGACGTCATAGCTGGAAAGTTTAGCCTCGTCCAATCGAATTTAGAAAGTAACTCTATAGCAATCCAAACCTGACGTTGTGAAGTCCATTTCACCAAAATTTCAAGTTGGGATTGGTTTTTAGTTAGAAAAAGCCCTCTTCGTTTTGGGAAAAAATTCAATCAGTTACTAAGTCGTATTTTACGGTGAAATAGAACAGTTAAATAAAATCGCGATAAAAAAGACAGATATTTTGACAGGATGAAGAATGCCTTGCAACGTGGGATAACCGTTACTGTGAATGCCCATGTATGTCGCACAACGCCGAGTTCAGTTCATGCAGCATTCAGTTCAACACCTATTCCACGTATGTGCTAGAGCGTGTTGGACTATTTGGATTATAACGAGCTTTTTGCATTGTTAAACGTACGAAAAGGGCTTTCCTATGTTGAGCAAAACGAAGAAAGATTGGGACTGGTGTAGAGACTAGCAATCAAGGAGGAAACCGGTTGGTTTGAGACTGACATAGAGAAAATATATTGCAAAAATTACAGGAAAAAAATATCTGGAAAAATACACTGCACATTCTGCATTTTTTATAGAAAAAATTGGGGAGTCCATTCAAAATATGTATTCGGGTGTGCCATCAAACCATAATGTGCTTGGCGGCGATCTTATTACATTCTGATTGTTTTGTTTCAGATATAATTTTTTTTTGATTTTAGACTCCTTAAAAATACCGCAATTAACTTGACGAAAGATGGCTATGAACCATGCATACCCCCACCAAGAGATTTGGATGTCGTGCCCAAAGTCTACGATCTTACCACCTTTTCAAAATGCTTTAATATATCTACTGAGCAATTTACGGGTGCTTTTGTTATCTATTTTTATGATTTCTACGTAGAATATATTCCGCATTTTAATTCTCGATGGTATTGGTTGCCATTGCTTAACACATGATGTCACATAGTGTAGATCACATTATGGAAACACAACCATGTGTTTATATGGTATCACTAACGGTTTTTGGTAAAAAATGCTCTAAAGTTTGTTATGGAAACACGGTATCGATAATCGAAACAATCACGTTTTGCTTTGGCATTTGATAGAGGTTGTAGGTTTTCTAAAGTACTACTGTTGTGGTATTGCAGCGAAATTTTCTTCTTCACTGGCTTAAAACACCATGACGAAGCTACTGTAGCTGCAAGATTTCAAATTACGGCTTTGATCACAGTAATAAATTCATTAACAACGTTTTTAAATTTTTTTATTTTTTTTATAACAATGTTTGCAATATGTAGCTACGCACTGCATGATGTTTTAAATTATTAACAAATACAAGTTTTTTTTTGAGTGAATTAACTTAATGTTTGTGCTGCAAGATATTTGCACTCTAGATATATGTACTGGTTGACAAACTGTCGGTCACTTAGTAGGCTCCTTTTTATTGCTTGTTGTTGTTGATTACCCGACCCCTTCCGAGGAATGGGGGCATCGCGGAAGACCATGGAGTTCCAGAAGCCGGGCAACTCCCCCAGGGCCTGGACCAAAGGTCGTAGAGAGACAGAGAGTCGCCAAAGAGCGAGCGGCGCTGAGAGTTAGTAGCTGGACAGTGCAGTATGAGATGAGAAGTGTCCTGGGACGAGTGTTCGCAAGCCCTACAAAAAGGATTCTCAATTCTGCCAATTTTAGTGAAATAAAAGCTTAGCAAAAGACTGTGTCAGTTGCAGCGTAGATAGAGAACACAGCAGGCGTGACGAGGGAGCACAAGTCCCTTGGTGGAGATCGAGGGAACCAGCGTGTCGAAGAATTTAGATGAGACAGTACGCCTCCGGTCTGAGAAAAGAGTAAATACGAGAGATAAGAGGAGAGACTACAAGAGATTGCAGAGGGTGCGAGTAGCACTCCCCCTCTCGCCAGCTCATCAGCCACGTCGTTTCCCGGAGGAAAGGAGTCTCCGGAGACCCATTGTAGCCTGACAGAACAGGAGGAGAGAGAAGACAGTTCCTGCCAGATCTGCCCGAGAGATTGGGGTAAAAGGAAAAATGGAAGAGAGAACACGGTGGCGAGAACAGAGAGAGTCAGATAGATGATAAACAGAAATGGCAGACTTGTCGGTGATGCCGAGACCAGCAAAGAGCGTGCAGAATGGCGCAGGCTTTAGCAGAAAAATTTAACCACACCGGGCCTTCTGAAAAGGAAAGAATGGCTTCAATGCCACAGAGAGAGCAGTTGGCAAGTGTGCCAGATTCTCCTTTGACAAAAGGAAAATAAACAGAGCCGTTTCTCCAAAGCACCAGATCGGAAGGCAAGAGAGAGTCAAGGTGAGCAAGAGCCGCACATTGACGAGAGAGAGTGGATCAGAGTGGGAGAACAGAGAGGAAAGGGTGCACTCCACAGTGAAAGAACGCTGGTTCCAAGGAAATGAAGAAGGGGAAGCAAAGAGAGCCTCCCTAGAAGAAGAAGAAGGAAGCATGAGCGGGTGAGTGGATGCAAGAGCTTTCCAGCACGATCTGCAGAGTCTTGATTGCACTCCAAGTCTGGCCAAACCTGAAATGGGAAAGGAAGTAAAGATACAAAGAGCCCGCTCATAAGATGACCGGGCGAAATGAGTCAGGCTGACTTGTGGGGGAGGTAGTGAAGCTTCAGAGATGAGAAGTGAAATGGGGGAGGACGAAAGGCAGCCAGAGATAGCGCGATTAGCCGCTCGGTGAAGGCGTTCCAATTTGTGAAGCATTAATTCGGCAATAATTTCGGTGAAGCATTACTAATATGCTGAAGGAAGGGAAACATCCGGGTGATGCATAAGTGAGAAAGGGCCAAAGAAAACCTTCATATAGAAGAGAGAAAAACTTTTTAAAGGCGCCCCTTGAGGAAGCAGAGATGCAGCGTAAGGCCTTGAGACGAAGGAAAACTTGGCCTTCAGCAAAGATACATGTTTAGAAAGGGAAAAAGTGCGGTCGAAGGTGACCCATAGGAAAGTTGGAGTTGGATAAAAACGGAGACGGAAGTTGAATAAGAGGAGGTGGGGCTGGAGGTTAGCTTGGTGGGGATCCACTGAGAAGAAAGCATCCTTAAATTTGCCTTGATTAAGAAGAAGACACCAGTACTCCGACCAGCGCTCGAATCGAAACAGAGTTGCTTGTGTGGTCTCCACCGCGGTACGGACCTCTCTTTATGCTGACAATCTGATATTTGTCAGCATAATGAGAGTTTCCTAGTGCGGTGGAGGCCACACCACCGATTGTCAGCATAAAGAGAGCAGCTGACAGACGAAGGCAAGCAGAGAGATCATTGATGAAAAGAGAGAAAAGTACAGAGCCAAGAGCGGATCCTTGCAGAACACCTCAACGGACTCGAAAGAAGTGACTTTTTCGATTGTAATATACTACGCAAGCGCGCCTACCAGAAAGGAAAGACTTATTCTAACGAGCAATCGAAGGAGAGAAGCCAGTCGAAATGAGTTAATGGAAAAAGCGGAATGCCAAACAGAGTCGACAGTCTTTGAGAAATCAATAGTAGCAAGAATCGTCTGAGAGCCCGGCGGGATTTGTTAAATCAATCCAAATGGACTAAGGAACAGAATTTGATCGAGAGTAGACCGTCCAAAGCGGAAACCAGCCTGGCAGAGAGATAGAATGGAATTACAGTGAGAGTCAAAGTAATAAGCAAAGTCATCCCAACGAGCTTTCTCAAAATTGAAAGAGGGGGGACGCTCGTTGGGGATAAAGACCGGAGAGAGAGGGATGGTTAGTAGAATCGGTAAGTGATTAGAACCAAGGTCCTGAAGCATCTCCTAGGAGCAAGACAGGGCGAGAGAGGAGGGAGCGAAGGAGATGTCAGGGGAGAAGCCACTGCCCGAGGAGCGATGGAGAAGAGTAGGTATATGAGGGTCATTTGAGGAGGAGATTAAAAAAGATGACCAATCGAATACTTACTCCCCACGAGGGTCGGAAGCACCTTTTTTAGTCCCATAGGGGTGATGGCAATTGAAGTCCCCCAGAATGAAGAGATTTTTGGAGGAGAGAAGAATGGAGAAAAAAAGAGCAAGTTCTGCTATCAGTCGGAAAAGAGCGAATAAGAGGAGCATACGCATTAACGAAAGAGAGCTAGAAGAAGTTGTTTTGTAAGTTAACCCCTACGTAATCAGAGTAGGGTTCAAGTGAATAAAGGAAGGCGGTAGATAGTCCAAAAAAGATAAGCCCTGCTGGACGAATATGATGAGGCCGCCGCTAGCGTGCGTGGCATCGGGAGAGAGAATGCCAGACCGGGAGTGGGTGCGATCAGATAGCAAAGCAGAGAATCCAGGGATCCGGAAAAAGAAAATGAATTAAGATTAAATTCCTAGTTACAAATAAGGTCAACGGAATGAGATGAAAGAAAGTGTAGAAGTTCAGTGCTCCTGGCTCGGAGACCCCCAATATTCCATTGAAAAACCCTGAGAGAGTCAGGGGGAAAAGAAAGCAGGAGGTGTAGAGAGACAGCTAGGCATGAGGCAGTGGCGAGGGTGAAGAAGGAGAAGATACAAAGTGGACAAAAGGGGGATAAAAGGTTTGAAGACGAGGATGGGGCGGAAGTGCTGCATTAGCAGAGGCAAGAAGCTAGGACAAAGCAGGGGAAAAGCTCCAGGAGTGAAAGCTGCCAAGAGTTTTGAATGTAAAGGAGAGTAGTGAGCACTCTAAATGGACCCATTTGGAGCAGGTGCAGCATTGCACTGACCTGCCCCACTAGGTCACATTGCCAGCGCACACTGATCAGGGAAAGACGGAACCAGGTTTAGGATAAACGTTGCCGCTCATCAGAAAAAAAATGAGAAACGGAGACAGGCGAGAAAAAAGCAGGAGATGAGTTGTAAGCACCTTAGATTGACCCATTTGGAGTAGGTGCAGCATTGCACTGACTTGCCCCGCCAGGTCACATTTCCAGCGCACACTGAGCAAGGAAAGATGGGGCCAGGGTTGGGATGAGCGTTACCGCTCATCAAGTGAAGGAGAAGAATGAGGAGACGATAACGGGCAAGAGAAGGGCAGGAAAAGAAAAAACAGGCGACCGATTTGGAAGAAGATGTGTGCTGCCCTACTGCGGTTGTTCAGGGGGCAGCATAGCAAAAAAATGAAAGGGAGTGCCCGGGATAACTGGGTCCCCCATAAGGCCAACAACCGTTTCTACCCAACCCAAACGGAGTCGGGGACCGCACCATTACGTTGAGGCGGCTGCTGATTTGTGCAGCCTTTTTATTGGTCGCACAGAACGTCTATTCTTAATGTAACTTATTTATCTTGATGGACCTGAATACCTGTGCGAGTCGCATGGCCAAAAACTGAATTTCCTCAATGACCGCAGAGCATCGATTTTTGTCGTTGACAATGCATTTTTTTGGTGTAATGTACCGTGGGTCTTAAGTCACGATCAAAACGAAAGCTAGAACCATCAAAATAAAAGTGGCCTAGCACAGGTATGATCGGTAGATTTAAAAAGCGATTTGTTGCTGTTTAAAATTTATTTCGTTATCAAATTTTGCCTGAATTCGGTTTTATCGGTGCTTACTTATAATGATTTTCTTTGTGCGCTTGTGTGAGTGTGTTTACTCCTGTTTTTTTTTTAAATAGTTTTTTAACTACTCGTAAATGTAAATCGCACAGTGGTACCAGCAACGGGACAGACCGCCGTTGGTGGGTGCCAAAAAGTGGATCTCACAACATTCCGGGTAAGCAGCTTCACTATTCTAACCCAATAAAGCATAGCAAGTCTTTTATTCAAGGCTTTAATCACAATTCTGGGAAAGATCTCTGCTATGCCTGTCCCTACTGTGTGCGTAGTGTACCAAGATCTATCGTTATTGCTTGCTGTCTGCACAGCAAACGGTGATCACTTAATTGCTCATTTACCCTAATTAGTGGGCTACATCTAAAAAATTTTCTTAATAATTAAACAATATTGGTCAAATAGCTAACTATACAGCTTCTATGACGGCAATCACTATACTTTTGTAGGTATTATGTACAGATTAAAGTGAATTAATTCTTAAATATCGATTGACGCTTCACAAAATTTTGCGACGATGCAAGTTTTTTAGGACGTCTTGGATTATATATTTTCAAATTTTAACCACCTAGACCAATGTTTCTCTATCTTGATTTTGCTTGCGTGCCACCTGAAAAAATTTTAGTGTCGTTGAGTATCAACAGAAGCGATCCCAGAAGGGAGGTGACAAAACCCGCTTTTGCCATATTCTTATAGTCAAACACTTTAACAACTTTTCTTGGAAAACCTTGTACATATCTATTTTCAAACACATATTAATAGTTTTTAAAAAAGCAAGAATAGGCGCGTTTCAGCTCTATATTAACATTGTTTAAAAGAGCAGGAAAATTCAAATTTCAGCTGTGGCTTAATATTGGTCTATGTTAACGCACGCAGTATGACATAACATTCTTCAACTCCTTTTAACGCACTATGTTAACGCACACACTTTAAAATCACAAAGTATAATTCCGAACTGGCCACTCTAAGGTAAACCAATTTCTTGGTCATAGACCAATTATCAATTTTTGTTATGTATTTTTATTCTTTTGTCACTTTAACTTGTCTTCAACATAGATAAATATAATGAATAAGCTTGTTTGTTTTATACTTATAAATTTACGAAGATAAAGGATTTAAGTTGATTTATCACAAAATAGTATTTCGCATGCCGATGAATTTTTACTCAAATTCATTCAGTGTCTTGCATTTCAAACTTTTATCCAAAAGTGATACAAATTTATACACTTGCAGCAAAAAATTTTGAAAATGTCCTTTCTGTCAAGTTTACCAAACCATTTTTTGGTTTCGAATAAAAAGATGTTTTTGTTTGAAAAAGTAAACTTGCGGTGTTTGAGAAAAGAAAAAATTTGCTACGGTAAAACTTTAGCAGCTTTAGTTTTGGACTACGTAAATTATAAAATACTTAGTGCAACGCAGGCACACAACAAAGGCTTTTGTGAGTGTAAAGGGGGCAAGCCGAGAAACGTTTTGATCTTTAAAAAATTTTGCTTTTATTTGAAGGCGCATTCTAATGAGTGTTTCCAAAAACAAGTTTACTCGGTTTTTAGGATGAGCTACTGAGCGTATGGCTCTAAAAATATGATTAAAGGGTTATAAGAATGTAGTTAAACGGGGAATCACAGTAATACGAGTATTAATAGCATTCGTAATAATGTGCGCACAAAAACCAATAACTATTTCAAAACTTCATGTTAGAGGAATTTTTTGTACACCTCTAACATTGCACAGTGTAGAATATTTTTGAAAGAAGGAGCGCATAATGGTAAACTAAGCTGATTTTTGCTTTGTTGTAATGAACAAAAAAAGGGCATTACACAGCGATGGTAACAACAATATACAGTATAAATTTATTTGACACTTGACTTGGAAACAGCTGGCGCACCACCTAGAAAAGCTGACGTGCCACTGGTGGTACACGTATCACAGTTTGAGAATCTCTGGCCTAGACTTTTGTACCTTTTTTGATCATCAGCACATGTACAAAGCTACTGTAGGTTGAGCATTAATTTTAGGGTATTGCCAAGTTGATTTGCTAGCTCTAAGATACACAGTGTAGATTTAAGCGCTTTATTAAAACACTCAATATTATACTTGTAGACTCTGGCTACAATAAAGTAGTGGTGGCTCTCATTATAACAGCTGTCGTGGTCATAGCGGTGGTAACCGTTTGGATGTTCTATCATAGCCGAAAGTTCATTGGCACACTCGAAGAGTTCTTGGCTTATCGAAGACAAATTAAAGAGCAGGTTATTTAAAGCATCATGGTTTGTGATCTTAAATAGAATGTGATTTGAAAAACTTTAATAGCAAAAGTTTATTTAGTCATCCAGTGACCTACTTGCTACCTATTCCAATAATTGCAACCATTTTTTTGAATCCTTTGTCAAAGTACCTATGGTGGGAAAAACTTGAATTTATTTTCAATTTTGTATTTATTACGAACATATGATGTCAAATATATTTTGTTTACTATTTTTCTTTTAAATAAAACATTTTTTAATAGAAAATTGTCACCCGATTAGCCCACGATTTGTATAACCATTATGTCGGTTCGAAGAAATCAACCTACCATGCCATGCAATCAAATGCCAAAATAGAAGCGGCTATGAAAAGACACCTTAGATGAAATACGATGGTTTTTTAAATATTTAAGCAGATATTACTCGTTTTACTAACAATTTTTTTTGTATTAATGTTGATTTTTGTGAATGGAATTTATGAGTTGGCTTTAAATAAATAAACAGTTTTTTTGTTGGAACAAGTTGTTCTGGATTTCAAGTCTTCATGAGAAGTTTGACTTAGATCGTTAGTCAAGTTTTCTTTGTTTAAGCTGCATCTATTCATTGGCTCTTGCTCTTCTTCCCGGGCGAGTGGAGTGCAATGGCTTGGGCATGTTTTGAAAACAGATAATGGTGATATTTCGAGAAGAGCGTTGGATTTTGAAGTGGTGGGAAGAAGAGGGCGTCGGCGGCTAAATATGACATCGAAGGGACAAGTGGAAGAGCACATCAATCAGATTGGACAGAAAAGGGAAGATGCCATTGACAGAGTGAAGTGGCATAATGGTATTTACGAACTGTCGAGAAGCACGAGGTGAATCCGGCCACCTGCGTTAAATGCGGACAAAACTCAATTTAAATTAAAAAAATTTTAATTTAAAAATCTCTCTCTCTGTTGGCCAGTTGTTTGTAAAGATAGGTATCAACGATAGGTAGACTGACCTACTCTATAGACATGAAACAAATCTTGCCGGCTTTTTCTTTTTACTCTACCCTTTTCGTGCTTAGCGCAAATAGGGCAGCTGTAAATACTGTTTTAAAACTTTTCGGTATGACTTAAAATGGAAATTTTATAGGTCTGCCAACTGCCAAGCAACCCTCAAACAGCTACACCATCGCACCGGTAAATTAGCCAAGTACTGATACTAGCAGCAATGGCGTATTCACAAACATTTGGTGACAGGAGGGGTTGAAAAATTTGTATTGATAAATTTTCGATTAAAATTGAAGGCGAACTCTTTGTTAAAAGATTAAACTTTCCATGCTCTATTTCCATATTTTTTAGGCTAATTGCACGTTAAGATGCTGTTTTTGGAAATCAACTGTTTGGAAGTCCATTTTTTGTAGAAAATTTGATCCATTTTGGCTACCGGTTATACTAATCACTAATATTATTTAAATGACTAGAGCACGGTTGTGGGGTTAAATAAGTTATAGAAAAAGGAATTATCCAAGAAGTTACGGAAATCTTGGGTTTAAAAGAATTTCAGATTGGCTAGCCAAAGCGAGTGAAGCGTGATGGGACGGATAATTCTTATGAGGGTTTGTGATGACGTACTGAAAAGAATGTCCGGTTTCAAAGTGGTGGGAAAAAGGCAAGAAAAAAAAAGATACTAAAATTATTGGATTTGGGATGGAATATGTCATCGACAGATAGCACTAGCGTTATGTTGTTAACAAAACTGCGAATGACTTGAGACGAAGTCATCCACTTTCATTAACGGAGAGAAAAACGCACTACAAAAATGGAGTCTCCTTCTGAATAAAGCTTACAGCAGCGTAACCAGTTTCGGAAAGCCTATCTAGAAGAAACCATATTTCATTATTCGACAACCAGCAACCACTTTGGCCTCTTAACAACTCCTGAGGCCATGCTAAGGATGATAATGTATGAAATAGTGAGATATCGAGAAAGGAATATTGCATCAATTTTTCCCATAAACTACTGGTAACAATTCGCATGGTTTGTGATTTACAAATATTTACAGCAATGAAACTTTCGTTGAACAAAACAACTTGAAAATAGTTCTAATAAAAAACAGTAAAACTTCATTCTGCGGTCTCAGTAATAGTCTGGTTAGTGTTCAACGAAAGTTTCAATGCTGTAAATGTTTGTATATAGATCCTGACGAGGGCCCTACGTAGCGCCAAAAACGTTTGAATTAGGTAAATATATTGTATTATTTTGTTCAACGGTATATTGCAAGTAGCAAAAACAACAACTTGAAATCAGGTAAAAACTTCAGAAAACAAGGCGGTTGCAGGGTGTTCCTTCAGAAGAGCTGGTCATAAAACAGCTAGGCACAAATGAACTAGAGCAAATGTTTTGTGGCCACAAAAGAGCTTGCTACAAAAAAACTAGATGACAAAAAGCTAGTGCCATAAAACAAAAGAGCTATAATAATTACATAATAATTGATTTTATTTTTGAAATATGACAATTAAAATTGGAAAACAGCAATCAAACCCTAGCAGGATATTCTATCCAAGCTATTTTACTCCACATCAGTAAATGCTGGAAAAGAGTCTGCTATAAATAAACAGTAATAAGGCCAGCATAGACATTTATTAGTCGTAAGAAAAATTAATTTCGCTAACGCATCCTCAGTTTCCTATTTGATTCTTTTGAATAAGAAACTGAGGATGCGTTAGCGAAATTAATTTTTCTTGCGGCACTAAATGTCTAAGCTGACTTTGTTACTGTTTATTAATAGCAGCCTCTTTTCCAACATTTTTGAAATATTAAATATAAAGGAATGATGGTTAGACATAACCCTTTAAACTCGTTAGATATCGTTACAGTATTAAGTTGAGGTGCTAGTGCAAAAAAAGTATCGAGTTTTCATTTTACTGCTTTTATAAAGCTTTTTGTGTCTAGTCCTCTTATACTTAGCAATTTTTATCACTAGCTTCTTTGAGGGACTAGCTTTTTTGGCGGCATGCAATTTTGGGGTTACCTCTTTTGTTGTAGCAACTCTTTTATGGCTAGTTGTTTTGTATTAGCTTTTATGTGACTTGCTCTTTTGAAGTATAACCGTGTCAACAGATCTTGTAACGCAAAAACATGCGGGGTTGAACACAAACACTATTTTTAGTAAAGATTAAAGTTCATTTTGTAGACTGTCAAGCACATTAATCAATGAATCACATAATACAACACGATTGATTAATGTTTATTAATGTTTATAAATTTTCTTTCATCAGACTTTTTAGAGCATTTTGCGGCCAAGCAATCACGCTGGAGACTCCAGCTGTAGTCAATCATCGTGTGGGCATCCCACCTGCTCTGGTACACCTTTTCCATCACCTTAATATTCAAGTAAAACCTTTCTCTATACTCTTTACTTAGATCACCAAGGTTTGCGGAAATCGATCCAAGTGCCTAAAAAAATAGTAAACCTTGATACTCATGTTCGTATCTAAGTCTTTGAATTAGGAAAGAATACCTTCCACCAATTCTTTGTAATTTTTAGCTTTTTGGTTTCCAAGAAAGTTTTTGTGACAAAAACAAATGATTGCCAAGCAGCAGATTCCATGTCTGTAATAGATTGCACGAAACATGCATCTTTCATGAGTTTTCGGACCTGAGGGCCATGAAAAATGCCAACTTTTTTCATTTCTATGGTTAAAATAGGAAACCTTTTGCAAATATAGTTGAAGCAATTCCCAGTTTAAGGCAAGTTTTTCGCAAACTGCTTCATCAAACCAAGTTTGATGTGCGATGGTGGAACGATGATTTTCTCTCTGGCAACTTAAGGTACATTGATGGCGTTAACTTCAGCAACTCGCATAGAACTCTAGACGTTCACTCTTTTTACCCAGTGATTATTACGCGTCTGACTCTCCACAAGCAGATAAAACATGGATAATTTTTATAACCACTTTGCTGGCCAAGCAGAAAAATTTTCATTTTCAAGTCTACACAGATTAACTTTTGGTGAGAGTAATAATTTAGTTTTTGTAATGCCATTTTAATGTAACTGTACTCTTTAGTTTTGTCGGATGATCAATTGACACGACATGCATACCTGTTACCGTTACGTAGCAATACACATTTTGAAACTTTTTGAACTGTCTATGAATAAGCGCCACTCTTGAGCTCAATATTGAGAGACTTTTATTTTTAGTTAAAGTCCTTTGATGGCTTCGCAGTAAACAAGTTCTGGTTGCTGGCAAAAATATGGAAGTAATTCTTTTTCTCTTTAACACCAAAATGCAATTGAAGCTTTGGTTCCAATGCAATTTTTGTCTTAAGTCGAAATGTTAAAATTTCTGTTTCTTTAGATGAATTTAGACCATGATCCTTCTTTTGCATGAATTTCTAAACAAATTTCGAACTCATTTCCACCGCTGTCACTTGCAGAGCTTTGTACATATTCATGAAATTGGTTGTATTACATAGATATTTCAGATAAATCATTAAATTTAGATACAAGTATTTGCTTACAGTGAGGCACAGGTCACCGAGCAGGTTCTAAATCTGGTGAATTTTAAGTCTTTTTCTTGTGACGATTAAACCTCTTATAGGTTCATCAAACAAAAGTAGCAGTTATTAAAATGGCTTTTTGGTTTTCTCAAAACCATCGGATAAGGTTTTTTCGCGTACCTTTAGTCCATTTTCTGAAGCATTCTACACATGCATTGCAGACCATATGAGGTGCCCACGGCTTATTTAGGTCACCAAGCTTTACTGTAAAATACAAAAAATGCGCCTTCCTCATAAAATCAGTGCTAGATTTATTTGGTTTCTGAAGTTGTATCCCAACAGATTCAACAAAACTTGTCAGGAAAATTGGGACAGCTTCTTCGTGATAAACTCACCGCTCTTAATATAACCAAACCAATATGTAAAACATGTAAATTTGTGATTAAGAATAAACACACAGTTAAACTCAAATTATCCGAACGCTCTTCTGACAAACGTTTCAACCGACGCATTTAAATTTTTATCTCGCGCGATTGCTATCTGCCGTGATGAGCCGAAAGCAAAAAGCGGTTGATCACAAATTGTTTTTAAGAACAAAATGTTTCAAGTTTCAAACTAATCTAGAGACTATCTTTTCAGTAACGACTGAGACGTAACTTGAGACTACAAATCAAGTCGCAAAAGAAGTTAGCGCTTCTTCTCTGGCAGTGCGAAAAAACATTGGTAAAGCAATCAGCACTGGGAGCTAATTTTTCGAGTCCACACAATTTTTTTGCTTTCTTCAGATATTATATAATGGGGGAATGTTGATCTGCCGTTTTTCGCTTTATTACATGCCACATGTTTTCGATTAGATTTAATTCCAAACTGTTTCTCGGTCAATCCAGCACATAAACATTTTTTGCAGGAAAATAGTTTTTCACTAGCTTATTTTTTCATTGCTTGTAGCACCATCGTGCACAGAAATATTGCAATCATGCACTAACGTGCAAATATTTAACTTGTCTTTGAGAAGATCCAAACATTTTGCGCCAGTAATAGTGGTACCTCATTGAAAAAAATAAAGATTAGCAGTACTATTTGCAGACATTGTCCCACAGACCATGATGTTTGGGGGAGAGTTGTACACTTTTAAACCAGAGGTCACCAAACTTTTTTGGACCAAGAGCTACTTTCTGATTACTAACCATTGCGAGGGCACACTTCATTGACTGTTGGAGCTATTTGCGACAAACTTCACTGTTTTCTTCAGTGACAAACAGAAGATAATACTTCAGCCTGGAAATATATTTTGTCTTCATATTTTACATATGTAGAGGTGTTCTCCAAAAGAAGAATAGAAAAAAGCTCAACACCTATAATGCTGTCGCAATTGTGCCACTCGCGGGCCAGTTCTTCAACTGAACACTTTGAAGATATCTTGGAAACAGGCTGTCGGGTGACTCGTATCGGTCTCGCGAGTGCCTCATATTGTTCTCGCGGGAAACATGGCGCCCGCGGGCATACGGTTGATGACCTCTGGCCTGTACCGCGTAACGATCTTTATGCATGTAACCAACTGGTTTTCTAACTGCACGCTAGCAAGATGTGCAACATTTTACTCAACAGAAAATATTACTTTTCTTTACTTTTTCGTTGTCCAATCAAAATGAGCCGTTTTAAATGCTAATCTTTTGGCTTTATATAGCGATGGCGTATTGGTTTGAGCGTCCGCTTTGCAGTCGACAGACCTGGGATTTATTTCCCTAGTCGAGTCGTTCCAAAAGACTTAAAAAAATGGTATTCACAGCTTTCCTGATTGGCGCTGAGCAAATGGAATAGCGTGGAGAACAAACCGGAAACTTGCTTGTCGTTCCCTAAGGAAAGACATTTAACAAGATGCTTACATCTATATCTCGCAAACAGGTGTTAAACGAGTTTGGAGAGGAGATGGGGGCCGCTAAGCTCTCATGAGCCCACAGAAAGTATATGAGAAAAAAGAATAACTGCTTCTGCTCTCAGATACCCCCGACAACTCATCAGTCATGGGATGACTTGACTTGAGCAGCTGTAAGTATCAGTTTTTTGGCTGGTTTATAGGCTTTGAGTCCAAACTCCTCTCTCAAAGGGAGCTTTGTTGCAGTTGTGTACTTGAGAGCAAAAAAGCAGATCGAACTTTTTCCTGTAAAATGTGAGGCGTGCACTAATATCCTTTCCATCACATGATCATCTCTTCGGCTGTTAACTTTGGTTCTATCAGCCCTGTTTAAGTCGGAAAAACTTCCAGATTTTCCGAACCTGGCAATTACATTATAAATTGCTGTCTTGCTGAACTTCAGTTTTTCAGATTTTTTCCCTTCTGAGTACCCTTCTTTTCGTAGTGTGACAAACTTTGACCAATACAACATTTGATAACTATTTTTTTGTGCATTTTTTAGCAGCAAAATTTAAAAAAATGGAATTATGTCAATTGAAAAAGCAACCGCTCATTATTACTGGTTATAATTTGGGCCCGCTAAAGTCAATAAAGTCAAAATTTTTTCAGGACTTTGTTACATGATCAAACATGTACTAACGTTTGTTTTAGATGTTCAGGAGTCTGTTTTGGTAGATTTTATAAGTCAAAATAAAGTCAAAATTTGTCAAAATTCTCTTCATCAAAAATTTCCTTACAAAAACGAACAAATTTTAATTTTTTTCATACCTTTTTTAATTTTTGAGCTGCTATTAAAATTTTATGCGCAGTTTTATTTCATTTTAAACTTCTTAAATAGTTGCAATGGTAAAAATGCGTTCGGTAATTGAGATGGAAATAGCACTCATTATGCATGAAACCGTCATTGTTGATGCATAAACACATAATTGTTGGACAATTAATCTATTCCTATAAAACCTTTGCGCTCTTTACACGTGGTCTTTTTAAGTCGTAGCTTGCAAAGTAAAGAATACCTAAACAAGCCAAATCTGCTACAGCGAAAGTTTGGCAAATTTGCCACGAATATCCGGATGAGTTTTCGGCAACTCCTGCTCGCGACTTGCGATGCAACCTTTGCAACGTGTTAGTCAAATGCGACAAAAAGTTTTTTGTGGAAAGCCACCGAAAAAGTAAGCAACACCAAAGAAAATTGGAGACGAAGAGCAAATCTCAAAGTAAGCAAACCTTTTTACAACTCGATCAAGTAAACTTCAAGGAACAGGTTGTCTTTTCATTCTTAGCTGCAAATATCCCACTTCATAAACTGAACCATCCTTCTTTAAAATCTCTGTTTGCTACAATGGAAAAAGTATTGCTTTCGGAGACTACAGCCGGGCATGTGTTGCTAAATTAGCATCCCAAAAAGAAGAACAAATTCAAGAATTACTTCGTGACAAAACAAATTTTTTTAATTGTGGATGAAGCAGAGATTGCTAAACAAAAGTATATTAGTGTGCTTGTGGGCAGCTTAGATGCCTCAAATCAGGCATTCCTCGTTGATTGCCATCCACTTGACAGCGGTAGCAATGTTGATAGCAGTATCATTCTGCACACTGTGGATGACATATTGCGACAATTTGGAACAAAACGCGAGAATTTTTCATTGTTCTTGACTGATGCTGCTCGGTAGATGTCTTTGGCTGGAAAGACATTTAAGGAATTATACCCTTCTTTGATGCACGTCACCTGCGTTGCGCACTTACTACATAACTGCGCTATGCGTGTGCGTGCTCATTTTAAAAATATTGATGAAATAATACCAACGATCAAGGCAGCAACAATCAAAAACAAACATCGCAAGAAAGATTTTCATGATGCTGGTCTGCTATCTCCTCCTTACCCTGTAATTACAAGATGGGCAACTTGGCTTAGAGCTGCCTTATATTACAGTGAGAACCTTCCAGTTGTTTGTACCATTGTCAACAATTGGACAAGTGCAAGCCTCTTAGTCAGGAGAGCAAAAGACGCTATCAATGGGGAAGATTTGGTGCCGAACTTGGTTAAAATAAATCAATACCGGACTCTAGCAGCCAACGTAGAGTTCTTAGAAGGAAGTGTCTGCACGATAACCCAAGCATACGGACTGTTGAAGACTATGCAATTCGATGATGATCCGTGCGCAATTAAAAATTACATTAAAGAACGACTATCCAACTCTGATTTAGAAACAATAATAAACTGTACCAATTCGACAATTGACCTAACAAGCTACGCATTATTGCAAAAAGCCCAGCCAACCTTTGCTGCTGTTGAGAGGTCGTTTTCTATGCTCAGTAAATTACTGAGAAAAGACAGAAATTTTGATGTTAAGAACGTAAAAAATATATGATGCTGTATTACAATATAAAGTCCTGGTAATTATACTGTGTGGCTTTCGTGAAAAACATCATAGACAGACTGTTAATGTACAGTAGAGTTGCGATAACAACGCATTTTTTGTATTACACAGTAATTGATACCGGTACACACAATGGCTCGTTATCCTAGGTTTTGACGTCATGCGTCGTTTTTGTTGCATTAGCTTCAAGACTGAGTAATTGAGAAAATGTTTAAAGTGGGCTACGTTCTTCTTTAAAAACTTATGTAAATTGCGGATTATAAAACATTTTTAATTAAAAAAGTGCAACAAGACATAAATAATAGGCGAAAGCGGTTAGGTGAAAATAAAGTCAAAATTTTGCTAAAATAAAGTCAAAAATATATTTTTTAGGTCAAAAAAATGGCCCTAGTTATAATAGAACCATCTATCACGTTACCGTGCATTGACGACACAAAAGGCAATGTAATATCATACAGTACTTGAGACAGTTTTCTTGACTTACTGTAAAAATCCGAGTTTCAGGCAAGTGTTCTCAGACTTTTGAGTGCGAATTTAGTACTAAACGGTTATGCAGTGTTTACTGCACATACACTCCACATTCAACTTACTTTCCATAATATACATCAATATTCACGAGAACTGCAATTGTAATAAATACCATAAGTGTATTAAAATAGATGAAAAGTTTAAGTAGTGCTGTTTCTAAAAGTGAGGTTTGAAGTTTTAAAACTTTTGGATGAACTTTGATATTTCGGATCAAATGTTAAGAAACGCTTCGGTGCAATCTTGATTAACTTTCTGATTCTTTCCAAAGCTTCCTGTAAATTTTTAAGCGTTAAAATAGCATCGGTCATCTCTAGCAAATGCGGCTAGATCTGAAGCAATGGATCAATCGCTGCATAGGCCAAATGTATTTGCCAATTGATTGTACAACAAATGGGTGTACAGTCTCGACACAACTTTTTTATAAATGGGAAGAAGTTTTTTTTACAGTTAAAACGTTTGTAGTTGATACTAAATCAGTAAAGTGTGATCATAAATCACCCAACAAAACTGATTTTATATTATGTTTTTAGCATTTACATGTAGAATCTTTATTTTATATATGGAAATGTACGTTCTTTCATTTTAGCTCTAAATATAGTAACCAATAATTCATTGAATACGAGATGGACGAAGACTTTGGTTGTCTGCGAAGTGACATTTGAGTTTGCAGCCATCATACATGCCATTGTGATAGGAGCATAGTTAGGGGTCGAAGAGCAAGCTTAAAAGCAAACCGGTTTTTGTCGGCTCTGTCGCACATAATGCTACGTTCGAGGCGCTCAACCGATGGGTTTTCTACCACAAGTTTAACTTTCATTTCATTATTGCTCCACTCTGCTTCCGCATGCACGTTTGAAGTAGAATTTTTAAAAATATATATTATTGTATTGTACCTCTTTCACTCTTTCGTCATTTTTGAAACACCAATACTTCATTAAAAACTTGTCCAACTCATATCTATGAGCAAGCATAAACACGAATCCAAATAGAATTGTAACTCCAAGAACAATCAGAAGATTTATGGTTAAGTAGCTTTCTTTTTCTGTTTGCAAAGAGTTTTCAAAATCAGCTACACTAAAATTTATGGGCTACGTTTTAAGAATTGTCTAAGGTCTACTAAGGCCAAGCGCGGCTCATCTCTTTGCGTGTGTTATTTTTGTTCATCACCCAGCCTTTCGCGGCTGTTTAGGCTGTAAGTTTGCAAAAATAGAGTTTGAAGCAGTCTCCAAAAATTTTTCGTACCTTACGTAAAAATCAAAAAGTTATTTCACCAATCACTTTATCAATTTCAGGATCTTCTGCAACAAGGCATCACCTTGGGTTGACTGCCACCTAGTGAGGTCATTGACTGTAGGTGCCGAATTTTGCTTTGACTACAAAGCGAGCCTGAAAACCACAAGCAGCTCTATATATAACCGTAAAAGGTTTTCTAGTGATTAAGGGATAAAAATAAATAATCAATAACTGATTAATATCTATAAAGATCAAGGAGCACAAAGAATCTCATCTCCTGCGAGCTACTGTTTCGTATCCATTCCTTTTTGAGATTAATGCCTTGTTGCAAACCCTTATTTTACCAAACAAAATTGACTCGTGACCGAATTATGACAATAAAGATAAAATTGTTTTGTGGAAACCAAAGATGTATGGGTTTAATGTTCAATCTTACATCCAGGGTACTTGGTGTTTGATAATTCAAACCGGTAGACTAAACACATGCCGAATATTCGACTCCAACGGTTTGGGTTAGAAAGAATACTTCATCCTATCGCAGACCAAATGGCAAAAAAAAATAAACATGTACCATTTTGTGTCGGGTGGTGAAAAAATGGGACAGCAACAATTTTTGATAAAATGTAATAAAGAACTTGCCCATAAATGCATCAAAGGCAATTGGATAACATTCTGATAGGCTGTCTTGATTTTCGACTCTTGCATAAAACGTTTCATATTCTTTGTTGGTGTTGTCTGGAAAGCACGGCGGGGTTTGTTCACTATCAAAAACAAATTTGTTTTATGGTTTTCTTCTTTTACTTCATTGAATCTCGCAGCCACATAGCAACAACAGTGTTGCTAAGCTTGTAGTTTTTGTATAACCTTTAACACAAGCATCTAATAGTCTTCTGAGGACTGAAGGAAATAGGTCTTCATCCGAAGTAAGACGTTTGTTATAACAAGCCCACGTAACATCTGCGGGCAAACTAATTGATGATTAAGTAATCATATTTGTTACCATTACCTAAAAAGCTCGTATTCATTCAAACACTGATTGAATATGGGATTTTCAGAAGGACAGGGACACTCACAAGTAGAATCTTTCCAGCTAGTCAGGCACAATCCCATTTCCAACACCTGACGCAAATTTTTTACTGCAACATTCTTGATAGCGTCTTGAAGATCATCTTACAAACACAAACTTTAAGTTTTGTTTCGTTCGCATCTAAAGCGCTGGTAATAAAAACATTCCCTAAAATTTGGGAATGTGGTTACGTTGTCTCAGTGAAAAAATAAAATCCTTAATCATAAGGGTGGGCCTCATTATCCCCTTGTAAAATTAATGCAACATATAATGTATGGTAAGTTTGATTTAAAAAACTTAATTTGGTTTGAGGTGTGGTCACTCCATTTACAATTGTAGCTATTTATCGGTCTATTGAGTCCGTTTTTGCCACATTATTGTCATAACATATGTAGATTTGACGCCAAGTTCTGTCAGATATCTCTCCTAAGCATTTGAGGTGTAGCTTCTTTGAAAGCGTTTGTCATTGCTTGCTTCAACTCATTAGTGTTCGTGTAGCACTGCTGTGCAACTTTTTCTTTTATGAAGCCCCATAAAGAATCGTTATATGTGGTCAAGTCGGGACTTCGAGGCGGAATGTGGCAGATCAACGGCCAATCCAACAACTGAGAAAAACTTCATTAAGATATTCCCTCACAGTTATTGCAAAATAAGCTGGCACCTCATCTTGTTGGAACCAGACAGTGCTTTCAATCCTAAGGCTTGCAACTGTGGTATGAACCAATTTTTAAGCATGGCTAAATAATTAAGATGATTGACAGATCCATCAAAAAATATGGTCCAAACAGGTACTCACTATTTAATGCTCCGCATACCATGATATGTGGAGGATGATGTTTCAGTTCTTCACAAAAATGTGATTTCTGCTTGGACCAAACAGAATATTCCGCGATCGAGGATTCCGGTCTATGGTGCATTCATCACTGAAAATGGCTCTACCTCTTTTTGACACCGACAAACATTCCTGGAGCATTCGTCCTCATACGTCACTTCGGCGTTTTAAATCGTCATCAGACAGCTCTGGAACAAACATTGGCCGATATGAAAACAGTTTGAGGTCAACATTCATGTGCCTTCCCAAAGTGGTACGAATTACTCCCAGCTCTGCTGACATCTTTTTTGTTGACTTTTTTGGAGATTTGCTAATTACGTTGTCAATCTTTTGGCATTGAGCTCCTCGTAATTGTGGTCTGCCAGCTCTTGGTTTATTCTTTACGTTCCCAGTTTGGAAAAGTTTGCGCTCCCATCTCAAAGAGTGTTGGTTTTGGTGGAGGTTCTTTTCTGAGCCGTTGCTTGGAAGTCATCAGGCACTTGCCTAATTAACTTTCGTGTTTGAGGACGTTCATGGATCCAGACACTTGCAACAATTCTTTCTTCCAAAGTGTAATCGCTAGTGTCACACAGGTTTCAATTGCTTATTACTGTACAAAATATTATCTAAAATTGTTTAAATACTGCAAACAAACAAAGTTGTTTCACAAATTTAATAACCAAACGGTTTGATAATACCGAAAATACCACAAAATAAGTTTTTTAAGCAAATATACTCTGTATTATGTGTTGTATATGATTTTACAGGGGATAACAAGAAATTTGACCCACACTTTGCTTTTTACTTCGGTTGTAGAAGATACTATACAGTTTGATACTCAATATCGATTGCTACATTTACAAACGTTCAGCAATATGTTTTTTGCAGCTTGTCAAATGGATTTCTGGAGTCGCAGCACCATCAATATACGTCGGCGTTGCTTAAGTTTAGAATACCAAAGCATTAGGCATTAACTCGTCATTTTTAAATGTTTCGCCAGGTTTTTTGCCGAAGATTTGGGTCTTCAAGTATTAAAACGTCCTTGCTTCTCCAAACATCCTATTTTTCTAAAGTTACTAAAATCTTTTTCTAACTGTTGTGATTTTTTTTATGACGCTAATACGCTATATCAAACTGTACTAAAATGAACAACAACAGCACAATAGTAACAAGTTAGAGACACTGTCACCAGGCATTGAATTGCATAGATTTTGATACGCGCTAACAGCCCAATTTTGTTGAAGCCAGTTGCAGACAACACCAACTTTCAAAGGATCTCAAATTATGACGCAATCGTTTACAATAAACATGTAAGCAGTTCTTTTTCGTCAGCATAAGTTAATCAAAGGCAATGTTTGTTTTATGTCGAAATGCGTGTATGCGCTTGCACGCAGTGGGTTTACTCCACACACAAATCAACAAAGCTTGTATCTGATTACGCTCAATGATCATGCAAAGAAAATTTTGCCTCGGTAATGCGACAGCTGAAATCGATTACTCTAATTACGCTACATTTCAGTAATTGTGCTCGATGAAGGGTTAGATTTAGTTCACATTGCAAACATGTATTTTTTAAAATGGTCGTTAAAGCTTTTTTGGCAACACCATTTACTTTTTAAAAACCGGTCGACACTCTGCCATTTTGTGATTGTAGATCATTATTTTGCTAACAGAAACCATTGCAAGATGAACGGGTTTGGAAAACGATTGAGCTACAAGTCCATTTTCATCGGCACTATTTTTCAGCGTATTCGAAAGCACATTTTGTTTTATGTTAAAACAGGGGCACAGTACTTCTGCGTGCATCTTAATTTGATTACACTCAAACATCATGCTAATAGAAACGCTCATTAGTTTGACAACATGCTTCAGAATAAACTCATTGCCTACCAGTTTTAGCTGTGCTTGAACGAAAGAAAATTCTGGAACTAGCATTCCTTGCTATTCTTAAACTTGTACTTTCTGTGCTTTTGGAATTTGTCGCATTTGAATCAAAATCCACAGTTTTTTCAAATATTCTTACTGCCTCTTCTTTAAAAAATGTTATGTCTTCACTTTGCTCCATTTTAAGATTGTTTGTAGCATTCTGTTGGTTTTAAAAGAAACATATCAGTAACGTTTAGAATTACTTAGGTATTGTAGTTCTGTAAAACAGGAATGTTCTATTCTACCAGAAATAAGTAATGCATGGTTTGGCTTGTAAGTTAATTTTAGATTCAGAGCACCCAGACCGAGACTTGAACTTGAGAATTTTGCTGTTGCGATATTGTGTCATTAAACCAGAGTTGAATTTTTGAATGCGTATCAATAGCTTTATATATGCTGTTAAAATTGTGCAAAACCAACAAGCTAGCTATATTGTATCGCCATCAAAAACCAAATTGTAATGCGTCTGGTAAAAATGCATTGTTCCAGTTAATAGAATGACAACTCCGAAACTTTTCGTAACCTTACTTGTTTAACGCATAAAAATTGTAGAATTTTTTCTGTGGTCGTGCGATAAAAAAACAAACGTTTTTCTCACGTCACCAACTTACAAGACTGCAGCTGCATCGAAATCCATTTACGCATTTGCTGGTAGCTACTGTTCGTATCACTAAGTACGTGTTAGTTCCTGGTACTGGGATAAATTTAAACCCAATAAAATTGAAATAACCTTCTCCAAAAGATCCCCAATATACACCCTGCGACTCTTTCACCTAAAAGTAGGCAATTATAAAGAATGAAGTTAAAAAAAACTTTTCCAAGCAATTTATCACTCAAGTGATTTCTTGGTCTCGCCATTGCGCAATTGTGTTTACCACTGACTTGAATTACATTATACAAGTAATTCGTAGTTTTTATCACTGCAAATTTGTTTGGCCCATACGGATGATTTTTACCTACAGGTTTGAAAAGGTTGCTTAGAATCTATCAAAGGGAAGTAGCCCGCATTGATAGGGCACCGGCTGGCAAAGCGTAAGGCCAGGTCAGATCCAGATGTTTTTTTGATTTTTTGGATGCTATGCATTTGGAAGAAAGCACTTCACTCAAGCTTCTTAGTTGGTAGCAAAGCGTGCAGAAGAAACGTACTGCGGCAGAGATGCTAGCTACTTTGAAGCAAGTCTAAACACAAGTTCCATTTTTCTCTATAAGTTTATAGGTTTTTAGGTGCAAAGATTTTTTTTAACCGAGAAATATAAATAAGTAACTGACTAGCACAAAACCCTATTTTGGCGCAGAAAACTTTAATTATTTTAATGTTTTTTATCAGATAAAGATATTCAGTTTTGATGTAGAGTAATTTTGCCGTTTCATCTTGTACTGCTATAAAACAACAAACTACAATTAATGCCATATATCCAAGTTTAGAGGAGGCAGGCTTGCGACAAGAAGTTGCTTTCATTTTTAGTCAAATTTATAATTGACGTTCTCTCACTCTGTAAGCTCTTTGTAACAATCCTTTTTCTAAATTGGAGCAGTTAATTCTTGATAGAACTCCTTTCCTTATTAATATACTTGCAACTTGAGATTCAACTTGTGTTAAATGAGCAATTTTGTCACCATACGACCCTCCCTTTGCGGAATAGTCGTTCATTGATATAACAAATCCTGCTTTATCGATGATAAGACATCTATATAATGTGCATAGTCAAAAGCGGTATGAAGCTAGATGTTGTTGATAACGTAGCAGCATTAATACCTTTTGCAAATATAGGTGTCGGCGTCAGGGTCAAATTTGAGTATGCAATTATAGCTTTCGGTGAATGCTGATTGTAAAAATTAGAAATGTTTTGCATTGCAGTATCAGGCCTTACTGTAGCTTACCAGGTCTTGTATATATACCGTAATTTAAGAATTATACTTATTTTAGAACTCTGATTTCAAATAGGGCATCTATGACGTAATCTATTGCATTTGGTTCTCCAGACTCGCAGGATAGCGGCGCTAACCATAGGACAAGCTGATTTTTAACATCACTGTCAATCCATTTCTAGTTAGTTAGAATTTTCCAAGCAAAGAAAACCATCATAATATGCTATTTTTGAGAGGATAACAACTCGACTAACTTGACGATTCAACCCGTAGTTGACGTAAATAGTGCTTCTGTTCTCAGGATTTGGGGGGCCGCTGGCTTACATAGGACTATAGGAAATCAAATAATTGTAATTAAGCTAAATATTACAATGCTTTTGATCCAAAGTTGCAAAGATTAATTTCTAATCTCTTTGATTTTAACTTTTGAGTTATTCTTACGTGGAATATGGTGTTGTATCGTTTACTGATTCTTAATTTTCTAACTGCTTTGGTCACTACCTATTGTTTTTAAATATTGTATAAGACAAAAACCAGAGATGGGCACTTTCGCAAATCGGTTCGCAAATTGCGGACTCCTGTTTCTATTTGAGGAACTAATTTCTAACTGTGAACCTAATTTCCTACCGCAAATATTTGCGGATTTGCGGTAAAAAAATTGAAATTTACCGCAAATCTGCAAAGCAATAGGCAGTGTTGCATGTTCCTCTGTAAAATTCGTTTGGAAGAGGACGACCTTATAGCTTAAACTGGAGGTTAACGTCCGGGTGTTGATGACCTTTTTTTTGGAGGTTAACGTCTGGTCGACGCCAAAATTTGACCTCCAAAAAAAAGATCATCAAGAGGAGACAAATTAACAGTAAATATTGCTGTCTAAGTTTGCGTAAGTACAATGTGCATTTGCGGTTGCGAAAGTGCGAAAAGTTACCGCAAACCTATCGTAAACTTGCGGATTTGCGGTTGCGGAACACCTCTTGCAATTTTGCGGAATTGAGTGCAAATTTGCGGTGTCCAGCACTGATAAATACCTCTCCGAATAGTGAAACCTTGCACTTGCCTGAAGCTTTTAGTTTGTGAGCACACTGGATACAATTCTAAGAATATGTTGTGGAAATAATCGAACAGAACATCCACTGCAACAACGGCAAAAATATCAGCCGTTTTGTACTTTTTTGTGTCATTAAATCTGAATCAAAAAAAGCTATTTAAACTTTGTTTACCATTGAACATAGGCAATGATATCATCTTAACTAGCTTGTAATTGCACAAATATAAACGCTACGCAGATTCTTATTACTATCCATTAAAGTTGGCAAAGGTTTCTAAGAAGAGCATGGCAAATTGTTGACTTCTTGAAAACTTGATAAATAAAAATGGTGACTTGAGTAAGCTTTGCTTTTAACTTTTTATCAGCAAACCACCTGATGCTTTGTAATAGCGTTTACGCTCCTGGCAGAATTGTTACGAGCCTAGCAATGAAGGGACTTGAGCTAGTCTGAGTCCTGTGGAGCCGTGATTTGAGTCAACTCCTGGTCCCTGTCTAAGAAACTCAAGTCCTTTCAATTTAAAGTTCTCTGAGTCTAAGAAAGCTCGAATTTTGTCTAACTCCACGTAATATCTGCATAGCATATAGGCCTACTAAGTTATTGCTCGCAAAATCAGTTTATAGCGCAGTAATGATAAACCGCTCTGCACATGTTCGCAAATAATTAACTCTTATGAAAAAATAATTAGCTATTCAAAAAATATAGTTTGCAGATGGCTGAACACTAGATACCCGAAATGCACTTCTCATCAACAGCCCGCCATCACCAACAGTTACTATTATGGGCCAAATGTCCAACGCAATTTAACGCATAAACATATAATAAATTAATTCAAATAAGGTTCCTCGTCCCTTGCACAAGTGCTTTTCATCCAATTTTCAAGTCAAGATTTTTTTTCTTTGGAGATCAATTTGGTACATTTGACATCTACTTTAGGCCATAATATTTTACGTCGCTGACCGTATGTAGCCCGCGGGCCACTTTCATCCTCTGCCTACGCCCTTGCTTTGTCGTGAAGAATCGAATTTAGCCCAAATTCTTTTGAGATTTTTACGAGTCAACTTGAATCATTACAACTCGGGCAACAAGCTTTAACACTGTCGATCACTTGTTATCAAAGTTTGTCTATTTTTCTGCTTTAATTTTTACCAATTATGAGGGACTTACTTAATATTTCTTTATGATTTGCAAATCATAAGTGAGAGGTAGGTTTATCAAAAAATAGTTCTAGGGTATCATGATGAGGTGTTGTCAAAAATGTCTTAAAATTACCAACGCGGCAAAACTTCGTATTGTCTGGCTATCATATTTTCAACATGTGAAAAGAGAAAACACTTTGAAATTGTAATCTGGGGGTTTTTTGTTTGTTTTTTAACTAGAAGACCTTCTTTTTGAAGATTAGCTACTAAAATGCAATTTCTTTTCGAAATTTGGTCACGCACTCACGTCTTTTATGTTGTTTTCCTGATATGATCCCTTTTTTTGCAGTCAACTACACTCACTTTCCGTCAACAATTCTGCTTTGTGACCGTTTTGTACGCATGTATCTTGAAATACTAGCAATTAATTTAGAAAAGTGGACGTTTAGACATTTTTTCGCAAATGAAAGTTATGTCCTCCAAATGGAAGACGTATTATATTCTAACGTATGGGCATGTAAAGTTTTAGCAGCTTTGCTAGCGCAAAATTCATTAGCAAACAAACATCGACGTTTCAATGAGCTACTGCTTGGCTTTAATCAAGGCAAATGTTAGCAGCCACTGCCATGCAAATTTTTGTCTCACTAGTGCTGTTCATGTTTGACCTGAATGAAGATAATAAATGGTTTATGAAAGTGTGGGCATTAATTGCTAAGCAGTGTTTAAACTAAGCAAGATCCAATATTTAAAAACACCTTAAAAATTAAACTTGCTATAATCCAATTCTTTGAAAAAGTAAAGCCATATTAGATTGCCCAACGCTTTCAAAAATTAGTTTCATTGACACGTTTTTCATTTAAGTTGCTCCTTTAATGATTATTTCAATACTTTCTTGTAATTTAAAATCAAATGCTTTCTTAGTGGCTCACTTTAAAAAACGCTGGTGCAGCAAAAGTATAACTTACATGCCTTTCGCTGATTAGTGCCATTTTTATTTTTACAAAAAAAAATTACAGCATTATGAGCAGTAAATCTTTTATGTAAAATACAAAATAATTGGATCTTTCTCAAGGCCTTACAATTCCCTTCACATTAAAAGTATTGCTAAGAGTAGGATTCCAACCCACATTTACATCAAACCGTCGAACAATGATCACTGGGTTGTACAGAAGGTGTACTGCATTTTTCCGAAAATAATCCGCACTCCATTTTTAGAAATGAAACTAAGGTAAAAACCCTTATCTCCACGTACAACTTAGTGGATAATCTACATCAGCAATTTAAATCCATATCTGAGTCAGAAAAATGCATATTATCTCCGAAAAAATACACTTGACCACAACTTAACTAATTAGGTCAATCTCTAGTTATAGTCTGAACTTATATAATACTTTGTGTACCTGTAAATGCATCATCTTTTAATGCAAACTCTGCTGCAGAACTTACTTCTCCTTAGAAATAGTTGTACAAAAAGAAATGACATTCAGGCCACTTCCAGCGTCCTTGTAGGGCGTAGTGATAATGTAGGTATCTCGTGATTCAGCAGCAGTTAGATACCTACACATTTCAGCAGTAACGTATGTGTAAAATGACTTCAAATTACACGACTACATTAGTGTTTCTCACCTTTTCTTTCCTGTCATCCACAATTGCTAATAAAACACGGTTTCTAGCAACGACTCCGATTCATGGAAACTATTTTAATATGCATGCATCTATACGCACATACATTCATACCTACATCATATATAACTATGTGTATATGGTTATTCTCATTTTCCTTGGTTGAATCATAGATAGCTAAACAGGGATTGCCGCACGCTCGAGTAACAGTCCAAAACAAACCGATTAATGGCAGTTTATATTGCTTTTAGACACTACTATCCCGATACTTTTGTAGTGTTGAACAATAATGAGAAATGGATTGGCTGCTTTCTTGGCCAAGTCAGAATATGTTGGTAGGGCTATAGGTAAAATTTGGTTTCGATTAGCCTGTCCAGCTCATAGCATGTGGGCTATCCTAAGAAAGTTCGATAGGTTACCTGGCGCAAGGCTTGTCAAAGACTGCTTGAAACGTACCTATACAGCCAAACCTTTAGAAAAATTTTTCACTGTTGTTGGATGTACATAATTTATCTTCCTTTTTCATGTGGTCAATACCAAGGGTAGACTTACTTTAGTGTTGGGTAGCAGCAAAAACGCAGAAAGTATTATAGCCGGCCTATCTTGTTGGGATCAGTGATGCGGTGTTTTTTATTTGAAACATAGACTCATCAACATCATAAATGCAAGCCACTAGTGCCCTAGGATTCAGGGATGCAGGAAATGTGGCTGGATCTCCAAATAAAAATTTTTCTTCATTAAACAACTTTCAAAAACATTTGGGCAAGTACTAGACTGGGGCAACGTAGCACTTTAAATTTCGGATGTCCTTCCTGACGAATACCAGCGGTGTTTCTATACAGTTTTGGATTCCAGATCTTTTGCTCTGAAGCCCCGCAACAATACCACGGCGCCTACAAATGACGACCACTAGCAATTTAACGTGCTAATATAGCCTTCGTTGTTTGAGCTATTTGTCATGAGCATTACGCAAGAAGATGTATGTACACTGCGTTAGCGGTCATGCTCGGTTTGCAAGTCTTCAGTTAGACTGGGCCACCACGATGGGTAGACTGCTTGGCCCCACCACCTGTCTGCCACATAAAGATGGAGAAATCCCGTTAAGTGCTTTGCTCAAGGACAGAACAAGCATGCTTGCAGGCTTGTTCTCCACATTATCCTTTTTGTGCAGAACGCCAAGCAGGAAAGCTGTGAATACCACTTTTTAAAGTCTTTTGGTATGACTCGACTTGGAAAATAAATCCCACCGTCAACAAATTCCGAAGGCCAGCCATTCTTCAGCAATACATTGAAGGCCTCACTTCAAGCAAGATGAGGGTTCTTTACCATCTTGCTGCAGAGTGTGAGGTACTTGCCATCCTATTCCAGGAGACCCACTGCACGTCTGCAAAGAGGTTAGTTCTACCGGACTACCAACTTGCTGGGTTCTCCTCAAACAGGAAGTATGGTCTTGCTACATTTGTCCATGAACGACTGAAGAGTACCCTTTTCGACCAATCTCCACCTACATCGGAGACTGAGTGGCTGTGCGTCGACGTTGATGGATATAAAATAGTCATCGTTTAAAAACCTCCACCGATACGTTTGCAAGTATCCGATCTCCTAGTATTCCTTAAAAAAGTTTCCAAGGTATCAACATCAACCCTCGCTTATTACTCCACCCAGGTTTGTTCGTCCTGTACCAAGCAAGCCTGCAAAGCGATGGGACTTCCGCAAGGCCAAGTGGAGCCACCATATTACTCTTACAAACAAACTTGTCAGGACTTTGATGCCACCAGATGTACCTGATATGGATCAGACATATTAGTGTTTCTGAAACCTTATCAGCACTGCGGTAAATAAGTGTATCTCACGTGACCGACGAAATAATCGTATACCATGTTGGGATGCTGAGTGTGAAATCCTTTAACAAACATTCTTGCAATACCCTGAAGGGCATGAATTTGGCAGAGCTGCTACAGCTTTGCTTGCCAGGCTTGACAGGAATCGAAGGGATCTATGGTTTGTGGCTGTCCAGAACATCGACTTTTCACACTCTAGCTGGGTTTGATGGAGTAGTGTCGCGTTTCAATAGAGTTTTGGATTCTATTTCAATTTCAATTTACATCTTAAATTGAAGCGACTTATCGTTCGAATAATTAAGTTTGGTTGCAACTTAATAGCTGGGAAAAGATTGGCTTCCACTAAGATACTTTAGCCCGCACACTTCTCGATAAAGAACAGAACATTGCATTCACAAACCACTTTATAACTTCGAATTCCTTCGCTTGCCAAAACACAAAACTAAAGCACTTCAATAAATAAATATCAGAGACTAAACAAAACTAAAACCACCAAATAATCGCTTGATTCCTGTCACAGCAATCGCCACACAACAACGCTTTTTACAACACTCCAATCTTTACTTTACTTTGATCTACTGCTCAATGAATTTCTGAATGAATAAAAAAATCTCACCGTCTTATATATACAGTTGGAAAGTAATCTAGAAATTGCTAGAACATTACGTGACACAGGAAAAACGCCGTTAATAAATTATGTAATTGGTAATAATAATAATAATAAAAAGAAAAATCTTCGAGAATAAGCAAGAATCACTAGAATACTGGAAAGTCACGTAGGCACTCATTGTGACGTCAGAAAGGCGTGTGAGTTGCAAATCTATTTATAAATCCGAAAGAAAAAAGGTCTTTTTTTTGAAAACAGTTTAGCAAGTTTAGGGCTACAAACAATTTTAGATTTGCAATTAAAAATGATCACTGCAAAATAAAACAGCAGATTACAATAACTATACATATATAAAACTATTCTTCTAGCGCAAATTTACTTTTTCGTGACAAGTACGTTTAACAATCTTACTGATAGGTCACGACAATCCCCTCGTCAAAGTCCCGTTTCAGCAAATGTTATTGCTAGCCAGCTGGAAAAAACGAGAAATACGAGGGTGTAAATTGAGAGATTTGTCAATCTGTTATGCAAGAATTGTCTAACCTTTGGAGGGCTACATTTCTTGATGCAGTGAATATCTCCGGAAATTTTTCTCCAAAAGAATTTGCTGCGGCCCTCCATCACTTAAAACCAGGTAAAGCTCCGGGCCCTGACTCTATTTGCCTCGAGCTTTTAATCCATGCCGGTTTTGGCTTAAAGTTCTGGCTACGTGGCTTCCTTTCTTTCTGCTTACGCCAACTCAAAATTCCAAAAGTCTGGAGAAGAACGCTAGTAGTTGCTATCCCTAAGCCCTCAATACCTGTAGAGGACCCACAGAGCTACCGTCCCTTCTCTCTGCTCGGTGTCCCTTACAAGATCCTCGAATGACTGATCTACAATCGTGTCAAACCAATAGTCGACTCCTTGCTTTCAAAGGAACAAGCTGGATGTCGACAAGGAAAGTCTACCGTAGATCAGGTCGTTTTGTTTACGCAAAACATTGAGGATTCTTTTGAGGCAAAAAAAGGGCTGGTTCCGTGTTTGTCAATCTGACAGCTGTTTATGACACTGTCTAGCACCGTGATCTCACCTGCAACCTGCTGAGACTTTTGTCGGACAAGCGCATGGTCCGGATGAATATGGAACTTGTTCAGAACAGAAGCTTCAGCCTGACCTCTGGTGACAGCAAGCCAAGCAGGCTACGACGCCTGAAATATGGTCTCCTATAGGGGTCAGTTTTGGGTCGTCTTCTTTTCAACATATACAATCTGCTTTCCATAATTTCCAAGATGTATGCCTGTGCTGACGACTTGGCGTTACTTTATTCATCTGGAGATTGAGAAGTGTTGGAAAAAACTTTGAGCGAAGACATGACTACACTGTCTGCATATCTCCAGACTTGGCGGCTAAAGCTCAGCCATGCTAAAACGGTGACGGCAGCCTTTCATCTCTACACTCGAGGGGCTAAGCGTGAGCTAAAAGTTAAGAACAATGGTAAAATCTTACCATTTTTCCCGACCTATCTTGATGGGAAACTGGACAGAGCGCTCACGTACCGTCATCACCTTGAGGCATTGCGCAAAAAACTATTCACGCACGTTTCGCTTCTGAGGCGACTTGTCGGGTTCAGGATGGAACCCTGGTGCAAAAACATTGTGCACAGCTGCCTTGTTCCTGATCTACTCGACTGCTGAGTACTGTGCACCAGTTTGGTGCCACAGCGCGCATACTCGCCTCATTAACAAGTTCTTAATGACGCTTTGCGCATTGTCACTGGATACCTACGTCCTACTCTAACGGACAACCTTCCAGTTCTCACAGGCATCCAGCCAGCTGAGCTTCACCGCCAAGGATCGATACTCTCCTTGGCTAATCACAGTTCTTTGGACCCTGGCCACATTCTTCATTGCCAGCTGACTAAGCCGCAGGCTGCTAGCAAGGAGAGACTGCATTCTAGACGCCTGTTTGGTCCTACCCCGCGGAAATTATTGCACAACTTATCAGAGTTGGGCAACCGCGCTGCCCAATGGACAAACTTGACATGGGACACAGAGTACTCCATGAGTATGTCAGCGCTCGGTATCTACATTCCTAAGGTCAGCACAAGGCCTATTGGAATGAGTTTGACCAGAAGAGCTTGGGTCAAACTCAATCGCCTGCGTGCTGGCGTTGGGCGTTTTGGTTCGTCCATACACAAATGAGGTCTCGCTTCTTCAGCGAAATGCGAAAGTGGCGCTAGTGAACAAACTGCAGACCACATCATTTTAACATGTCCCATACATTGGGCACCTCGAGTAGTAACAGTTCTGACAGTTGTGGATGACGAAGCAAGCTGCTGGCTCAACTCCGTCACTGCCAGCTTCTGGTCTAGGCAATACAGCAGGTAGGGGTGGTAAAAGGGTAAACCTTTGGTCCCCATTCTTTTCTTGCGTCTGACCTGAATCATGCACACCTTGCCATACGACGAAAAAGGATTTTACTAAAGTTAAAATGTGGAAAAGGGCGACGTCTCCTGGGAATATGCAAGTTGTTTTGATTGAGTGTGCCCTGTGTTAGCAATAGCATCACGGTAAGTAAATCAACTGGTAACCGATTTGCTTTTTTTTTGTCATCAGCAACAGGAGTAGCTTTGTGTTTTAGTAAACATGTTTTCGCATTGGCTTAGTTGAATTCATCATTCAAGCATGTCATCAAACGACATACAATTGCAAAATGACTCTATCGAAATGATAGAAATTATTTTTGATGATGAACTTGAAGATTGTGGCAATCATATACTTTCCGCAGAAGAATTTGTCAAAAAATTTTTCCTGGTGTTATTTGATCACCTTATGGAAAAGATTTTCTAAAGCAGTGGATATCAGACTTTCTTTTGCATAAAAATTCAAACAAAGTAATTCTTTTTATCCAATGTTCTGTCGTGATCAGTCGCGTATTTAGGGATGGGACAAAGAGCGATGGCTGTCCAAATGTGGTATGACAGTGGCTATAGTGTGAAAAAAAAACAGGTGCTCGCGTCCATTAGGGCAAAGAATCTCGGTTTCCAATAACTGATTTTGAAAAAATGGTTTTCAATTCTACAAAGTGCTCTGGCTCCACCAAATTTACTTCTAGATACGCCATTGATCGTGATGCACATAAGTTATTCTCAATATAGAACAATCAGCTGCAGCAAAATACTTGTTTAACCCCATCACCGGAATCATAAGCGACATATTAAACAAAAATAAGCAAAATATTTCGAGACCTGATGATTATGAAATTACTTCAGATTGAAAACAAATTTTACAGTATATTGGTGGGTATTTACTATTAGGAATGCGCGCACTGCAGAAAATTCCTATGCATCCGCACGTCAAGTCGCTATGCACTCCTGAAAAGCCTAATTCAATCAAAATGCTGAAAAAAAATTGTGAGTCACTTATGCATTCAGATGATGAGTTTTTGTCAATTTGAAACAACCTGAACATTAAATTTAATTTATAATGTTTAAAGAATCTAAAAAAAACGTTTAGGGCCTTAACAAATGGAATCGCTACGGATCCTAGAGTCTTAAAATTTGTTGAAAATTTAGCAGTAAAACGAGTTGAAACATTAAAGCTGAAGACCTATATTAACCGAATTGACACATCAACTTGTCAAAAACTACTTAATCAGTAAAATCCATAAAAAAGTCATAAAAATTATATATTTGATGATATACCAACCTACCAAACACATTTAACAACCAACCAAATACATTTCTGATCAGTGCTCCTAACCCTATTAGGGCCGGGCTTTTTTTTGCTTTCCATGTCCGGGGAGGGGGGGTCGATTCGACCCGACATTTTGGCAGCTAATAACTTTTAAACCGCTCACAATAGCGATTCTGTATTTTCTCAAATAGATGCAGAATTTATTTTTCAATCTAATTATATACTTTTTGTTATGATCAGATTAATAGCGTTCAAGTTATTGCAAATTAAATGCACAGCATTAGATTTTTGACTGTAATTTAAAATAAAGAAACAACCGGCGAATTTTCTTTTTTCGTAGTGTTTACTTTTCGACGTTGTGGTTTTGCGATTGCCTAAGCGCAATTTATCAATGTCAGCTACCAGGTAAAAAGTCCAACAACTCATCATCAATTTGCCATTTTGCTTTTTAGGAGAAATTTTCCAGCCATGATGTTTTTATAACATTTCTTATGCTGGGCTACCTGCCATATGCCAAGTGTCTACTCTCAAGATAGATTTTTGTAATTTGAATTGACTGTTTGTAAATGTGAAACAAGGTGTGAAATAGCATTTCAGCGAAAAAAATTTCTTAACTTTATGGAATTACTACTCTTTTCATTTAGACAAAAATTGCAAGCTATACTTGTTCACCATGGATAAATATTTTTATTGATCAAGACATAAATCTCATTCAAATTAAGGAATGCTCATGAATCATATGATTCGTTCATTCTTTCCTCTCCCTTATGCGACGCAATACGACGTTTTTGTAAGCCCTTCCATCCTTTATATAGACTTGGATGATTAGAGTTTATTTAGCATTTTTAGATTAAATTAAACTTGGAATTAGAGCATTAATGCTTTTCTCAAATTAGAGTAGAATAAAATTAGAGCATTTCTGATTATCACAAATTTAAGTAAAATTGGAATTAGAGCTTTCCAGTTTTTCTGAAATTAGTTTGAAATTTTAATTACCAAGCGAATTTTGATGCCATTTGAACATCTTCGCAAAACCACTTTGTATTTGCGACAATTCAAAGACTTTTCATTTTTGCCATCAAATTATTGTGAAGACCTTTTTTCTTTTTAGAGATTACCTAATTTCGATTTTGATTTTCGGCCAAACTTTTCGCGAATGCAGGTGATTCATAATAAAAAAAGGTCTTGTCATTTTTCAGATTCGACTCTTCGGTCAGGAACTTTTCTAAAGTTAGATTAGAATTGGAATTAGGGATTTTTCTAATTACACAAGAGTAAGAGACTTTAGGTTTTTTTTTTAAATCAGATTAGAATTAGCGACTTTTTACTGTAATTCGCCGAATTTGCCAGCTAGAATTAATCAGTTGTTAAGTCTGCGTATGTGACGAGTTGCATGAAAAAAAGTACTCAAGCAAACTAAGTTTTGGATTTTCCACAAAAACCTGTTATATCAAACGATTGTAAACTTTGATTCTTTTTAATGGCAAGTTTGTCCTGCAACGATAGGTCTATGTAGCCTATCTTTTATCCCTCCCATCACAATAACACTAATACGGCAGTTTTGTTTCCGTCTGGAGGTGTTACATGATATTTATACGGTCCTTACAGTTTTTATATTCAACCGGAATTAATTATAATGTCATCAATTTGAGCTTTATCATCGTAACTTGTGCTTTAAGGCGTTAGTGAATTTAGAGCTATTAATTAAAAAATCACTTGCAATTAACAGAATACATTCCAAATGTGAAACAAAATAGGCTATTTCTGGACTAGCTGGTGTATTGCAGTCATACGCCATGCTGTTTTCTGCATATAATTTATCGTTTAATATGAAAACACGAGAGCACTACAATAAATTTACGGGTAATATCAACAATATGTATATCATCAACAAAATCAGCAATACGCCGTATGTTTCAAAAACAACTACGGTAGTGCAATTTTGTCCGTAAGTGTGAGCCCAACAACAGTTTAGTCTTCCAAGGGGAAATCTCAAATCCGAATAAGACGCTTATTGCACAAAGGCTTTGCGCATTTTTGGCACTGGCTCAATTGCTTAGAAATTTTGTTTTTCTTTTCTTTTGCTCCTTCTCCTTTAATCTTATTGATACATGCATCACATCGCCTTCGTTTTTCACTTTGATGAGGAAAAAAGCCACTTGACGTTTTTACATGTTTGGAGGATATTTTTCTCCAGTACTATCTCAATTTTGCGAACCACAGAAGAATTCATGCCAATTAAACTTGGTCGTTCCATATGTGGGCGAATCAAAGACATAGCTAGTTAAAATTCGAAATCTACAGATTTTATGTTTCGAGGCTGCAGATCATTGTTCATTGCATATATCGTGCTAGCGTTCACTCGACATATGTCCAAAACGTACGAAACGCATTCATAGTCCAGCGCTTTGATTTCGATTTGCAGCAGTAGAACCCAATTCTTTGATCAATAATGTCTGTTCCGCCTTTTGAAAAGTCGTATAGTTTGTAAATAGCTGGCTTGCTTTTGTTGTCATCTTTTGTAGTTGCCAGAAGCGGTGGCACCGATGACAATAATAACGCATTTCGCTTTCCTGAACTTTTGGTTTTTACTACATACGAGTGCAGATTAGATATGCCGTTGTCTTTTTCCCAATAAATCTCGTATGAGTTTGTTTCTCAGTCTTCGATTTCTTTAACTTCACCTGGAATTTCTTTTCTATTTGATTGCAAAGTTCCCACAGAAGTTATTCGACAGTCAAGCAGCCATTGCGCCACTGGTATTGAAGTATACAATCTGCCATATGATATGTTTCTTGCCACTAAATTTGTGTGGCATTCCAAACTTTGAATTAGTTGTTTTACTGTTTGTGACGTCCCAGGAGTATAGTAAGATGTCGGCTCTGCTATTGGCTTAGCAGGGTACACAATAGTTGAAAAAGTAAATGGATAGCTGCAAGTGTTTACTGATTTATACAGCATTCCATACTTGGCTGGTTTGCTCGGATTAAATTGTTTGAAACTGATTTGCGTTCTCGTAGGATAAAGAGTTTCATCCAGCGATAAATAATTATTACGAACCACAAATTTCCCACAGTTTTTATTAAATTCTTCAAAAATTTTGCAAAAAGCTGCAAATCTATTGCGTTGCCAAGGACTGGGACGCGTTATATGGTCATCAAACGATATGTAGGCAATCAAAAATTTAAATCTGTTCCTGGACTTAGTTGCATTAAAAACTGGATTTCCAAATATTTCATAGAACTTCGCATTAGTGCTTTGATGCGCTTGTTCTAGTAAGCCTCGCATGTAAATCATTCCAATCAGTGCCAATACTTCCGAAGGTGGTTCTGGTCCCTAACATAAATGGTCTCCATATTTTTCATATTCGACTCTTCGGTCAGGAACTTTTTCGAAATTAGATTAAAATTGGAATTTGGGATTTTTCTAATTAGATCAGAATTAGAGGCTTAGTTTTCCAAATTAGATTAGAATTAGCGACTTTTTGCAGTAATTCACCGAATTAGCCAGCTAGAATTACGCATATTTAGTTGTCCAAGTCTGCGTGTGTGTGTGTTTGACAAATCATATGAAAAAAGTACTCAAGCAAACCTAAGTTTTGGATTTGCTACAAAAACCTGTTATATCAAACGATTGTAAACTTTAATTCTTTTTATTATCAAGTTTGTACAACAACGATAGGCCTATGCAGCCTATCTTTTATCCTCTCCCAACATAATAACACCAATACGGCAGTTTTGTTTCCTTCTGGAGGTGTCATATGATATTTATACGGTTCTTACAATTTTATAGTCATCGAAAGCTAAAGAGGCTACGTCTTCAATGTCGTCGTTTTCTTCGTCAGATACTTCATTCAAAATTTTACTTAACACTTCTTCAGGTCTTACATTGGCATGGGCTATTTTTTACTACTTTTGATTGCAACATTTATAAGTCTGAAAGAAGAAAATTACGTATAGACTCGTTAAATATCATAATCTTATACACCAGCAGAATATTTAAATTTTAGTGAAAAAGAGCAATTTGAACATTTCAAACATAGAACTAAAATGTAGTGGCTGCATTCCCAATGTCGTAATGTCAATTAAAAGTTTTCGTTAATTAAACGTGAGTATTTGCTGTTCAAGTAATAAAAACTAGCTGCTCGTTTTTCACTTATGCAATCTAGCACATTCGACGCTGCTTTTGACTTTTTAGCTAGTCTTGTATTGAAGTAAAACAATTAAAAATTTAACTTATCGAACATAACATGAACGTAGTTTAGAGCAGGGGTGAGCACACTGCAGATTTGCGGCCCGCCAGTGCATGTTGTGCGGACCCCCAAACTTATACAAACTTCCATGAATTTAATTCAAGAGGACAGGGTTGGCCGCACTTGCCGTACTGAAGAGCAAAAAACGATAGAAGCCATCATTGAAAGAGCCGCTACGCAATTCTTAGTTTGAATTGACGCATTTTTCGTCCAAATAAAGGGTGATGACGTTTGTTTTTGGACGCCATCATTATCAAAGCCCTGTAATACGTCTTTACAAGAAGTTATTGCAAGATTTTAAGCCATTGCAAAATCTTGCATTGCCTTTAGCTATTGTAAGATTTTAAGCACTGGCCCTCGGTCAATTTTTAAATGGTCGATGCGGCCCTCGGCCAACTCTTGAATGGTCAATGCGGCCCTCCGACTAAAAAGTTTGCCCACCTCTGGTTTGGAAGATTGGAAACGACAAGATGATATTTGAGTCAGCACTCAACCTTATAATGCTGTGGTAGTTGACGCAAGCTGTAGTTTGAACTTGAAACGTCAGCTTCAATGCAAATGCCGTTCTGCTCGGCCATGCAGCAGGCAACGTAATACTTTTACCAGAGGCGTCTTTATAAAAGTGGATAAAAGACCACGGAAAGAAAAAAATATCTTCATTTGCTTTTGGAAGTGTGTAGATGTAGAATACAAACACATTGCTTTTGTCATACGGTCAACAGAAAAAATTTTGGTGTTGTCACAAACTAAGGAGATGTTCCACAGCTCCTTTTCCCCTTAAAAAAATTAAGTTTTGCGATTCACGATTGGCTTCTTGCGTTTTGGATTTGTATTTGCTGATAAAATTTGGTGTTTAATTAATTACTAACAGCTTACTCGCAAAGCAATGGAAATCAAGTTTTATAAAACTCCTCAAATAAATTTTGCTGTCTTTTGCCCCTGCGTCCCTTAATCTACCATTGCATATTTTCCATCCAATAAAAATTACAAGTGCGCTCGTTGCTCTTCCACCTACCAATCCCCAATTTTAACTGGTAACAACATTATAAATCATTTTGAAAATTTTATCACGCCGCCAAATTTATTTTCTGGCTTTGCGCTTGGAAGCAATTCTTTTTACTTAGATGCATTTGTGAAGTATCAAAATTACGAAATATTTTCTTGCATTACTTTATCGGTAGGTTATGGTCTAGCGTCAAGAAGGTATTATTCATTTAACTAAACGTTACCAAAAAGCAGTGTATCTGAAAACACTCTGATGTTTTTGACTTGTCAAATTAAGAGTTGCTATTCACAACGAGAAGGTTTTGAGAAGAAAGATTCCCGAGAAACCGTACAACTTTACAATCATTGCGTTACTTCAAACAAATTCTGTGGTTTAAGTAACTCGTCACGGTTTTGCGTGTGCGCTGTTTCTCCTTTTTTTTCTTTATTACATAAAAGCAATCGATGAAGAAATTTGCCCGAGTATGTTTCGAAATTGCTATGTTTAAATCAAAACTACAGTGAATATCTTTGTCAGTTTATGACCAACCAAAAGCCGGATAAATTTTAGGAAAAGTCACAAAATTTCAAACATTTATCTCAAGCGGTCGCTAAGTTACAACAGTTTTAATTTGCTGTAGGTCGAATCGACCCCCCCCCTCCCCCGGGATAAATAGGGTTAAAAGGTTTTTGACAATCCAGCAAGGACCCGAAAAATATAGGCCATGAGCCAAAGATTTCGTGCACTAAAGTTTAAAACTAAAATTAATTTTAACAAAAGAAAATTCTGCTTTCATAAAACTAAATTTTGTTTGCCATTGTAGTTTACTATGCTCTAAAACTCCACTTAAAATCAAGCTGTGGCATCTACAGAACTAGGCTGGAATTGATATTCACTAGACCATTGTTAGACTGTTGAAAAACCACAGCATCTCTTCTGTTCTTAGAAAAGATAGACTTGGCTGACAAGGACAAGATTTAACCACGAACAATTTCACTGCAAACAGACTAATCTTGATTGAGAAACTTAAATTAACCGATTAAACCAGACCATGACTTCAAACAAAACCGTTTATTGCTTTGACGATTAGCAAGGAGTGACGCTAAGTAAAGTAAACACGCGTCTTGCAAACCCTGTGTAATTCTCCCCGGTTGAATGTTCTGCAACGATGTCGGAACAGTAAATATAAATACAATATATCAAAAGCCCTACACGAAAGGCTAAAAGCCACTACAGTGTGTTTCGCCTAACAGGCTCATCAGGTGAACGCAGACCAATCTGTTTTCATCTGATAAGCATATGCTGCGAAACAAGCTGCAATGGTTTTTATCCTTTTATGTTGTGTCTTTGTACAGAGTGATTCTGAAAAGTTGACCGGATTTTAAAATTTAAAGGGTAATAAATAACACACTCAAGAAAATACAAGAAAAACTTTGTAATTTTTTATAGTGCATTAAATGCCATTTTTGCGTTTCAGAAAGTAGATGTTTTAGGTAATAACTATTACTGAAAAATATGCCGTTGGTAAATTTTCCAAAATATCTCTTATGGCCTGGAGAAGTTAGTATTTGCGCTTTTGTGGTTGAAAAGTTTCTTCAGAATAGCGAGTCAGTTACAGTGACGCAACGGTTCTTACCAAGACTTTTTCCGAAGTTATCACCATTCAATATCGGTAGAAAAAACATTATGTCGGTGGGTTTCCAACTGTCGACTAAGATCGTTGGCTTTAAACAGGAGAAGTTTTAGCCATGCACGGACGAGCACAAGGCCAGAAAATGTCAAAACTGCATCGAGTTTGGCGGTCGCCATTTGCATGATACAATTTTCTAAACCACTTCAATTAAAAAGGCATTTTATGTACTTTAAAGAATATAAACTTTACTCTTGTATTTTTAAAGGATTATTTTTTATTAACTTTTAAAATCAGGTTTAACTCTCCGTCTCACCCTGTATAGATACATACACAAAATATACTCGCGATTCACAGCTTGAGAAACGTTGTAGTAGTACTTTGTTGGTAGAGCCATGGCCATTGATTGCTGATGCCAAGGTACAAAAAATTAAGCTGCTTTTGAATTTCAAGTAGCGTGGTTATCAAAGAACAAGACATCAATTTGTCTAATTGCTTTTGTTGATGACATTGCATATATATGTATGATAATTTAATTGCCCAGCTAGTTGTGGCCAGGCTGTTATGACATCAAAAGTGGGGTAAAGTGGCAGTGACCGACATTGCCTATGTTTTTGGTGATCGATCACACTCTAAGAATAGTTAGAGTGAAAGTTGAAATACACATAAAATATTCTATTTAAAGTTTTTTACATTTCTTTATAATGTTCTAGTTTCAGACAAGAAAGCCAGAAATGCTAAATTTTCATATCTTGTGCGGTCAGGTCCGACTTGAGTTAAACTCAGGATTTAAAACCGAGCTTCCCGATTGCGAAGTGAATATGGTAACCATTGCTACATTGGTTACGTGAAGATGTTGGTTGTCATAGATAGGAAAGTATTGAGCCAAGTGTAACGGAAAAGAACTACGCTGACTATTTTAAAACTCTTTTGTTTACTCTTTGTTTCTTTGATTGGACTCACGAAATGAAAGGTTATCCAGAGTAATACAAAACGTTTTAAAAAGGTTAAACGAGGTGAAGCGAAAGTCCATTTTGTACTAATCGTAAATACATATTTGCACCCACCTTCAATCATAGTTGACCTTGCTTCAATAAGACAGACTGAAAATTGAAGGAAAAGTTGCAAAAATTGCATTTACTTTTTATTTACAAAACCTTATCAGCTTTTACCATTGCCTTGTTGTTGGATTGTAATCGCTTGGAAGCTGCGATGCTGGAAAAGTGCGAAAAACTCCATTTGATGTTGCTAAATATTTCCACATAATGTGTTGATAGAAATCATTTGGTTTTGAAGTGACCCACAGCTCCTGCGCTTTGTGGGTTGCAGCTATTTCATCTCTAATTCCACCCTAGAAACATTTTTATCATATCTTTTTGTGAGGTTGGCTCGAAACTCTACAATGTTTACACCCGGGTAACCTCGTATTCACTTGTCAGCTCCATCTTTAGCTCACTAACCCTAACACACTCAACCACAGCACTAGCTCTAAACAAAATGTAAATTTTTCCTCATCTTAAATTTGCAATACAATTTTAAAAACTAACTTTTATAAAGTCTAAACGGGATTCCTTTCCTTCAACATATCGAACCAGTTTTTGAGTTTTCTCTTTGCCCAAGTTTAAAAAGTGTAAATACTCAATATCCTGGAATGCTTTGTAAGCCAAAAAAACTGCAGTTTTATCTGAAAGCAATCACAAATTAATTAGAAGCTCAAAATTCTTTGCTTTATAAACAACCAATCTCCTAACCAAGAAAATTTGTCAACTTTTTTTGACGTCTGCACCCCATATCTTCTTGCCAACTTCACAACTCCAATTAGCTACGAGATTCACAACACCACCTGTATTTGTGAAAGCTTCTCACTTAAACTAAACGACTGTGATTCTTTACGAAATTTCAAAGTTTGAAATTTAGTTTGCTGCGAAAATTTTGAAATTTCGCAGCGAATAAAAAATAAATTCTTACCAGTCACATTACCATACTTAGTCCTACATTTTCTAGAACTTAAGTCATTTACATGTCTTGCTTTTTGGATTACAGTTTTTGCCTTTAGCGGGAGTAGTGATGAGTTAAACCTGCCGTTTGTTAGTGGCAGAAATGTTGCTTACTTTTTGTTGCTAACAAATCTGAATGAATGCAAGGTTGTTCCGGTTGAATAAGATCAAAACGGTGGTAGAGAAATTGTCCAGGAAGAAGAGGTTCTTGGGGAGACAAACTTAGTGCTGTGCCGTTGTACGCTACTACAGTACACACTGAAATAATGGTGTTTGGAATCTGAAACAAATTGAATAAAACATTAAAAATTTGATGAATTGTTTTCCAATTCATGCCTAAACCACCAGGTTACAAGAATTTAATGTTTTTATCCACAACATTTTAGCAAAAATCCATGGCTTTTCAATGAAGAAATTACATTTAAAAGCTCTACGTGTTTGTGATGTCAAGAAACGCCATCGTGAAAGGTGATATTCAACTCGGTAGTCAGTTACATCGCCCACTATCATCTAATTAAAGACATTTTATCTTACAAAACGCACTGCAAAATTAGTAAATTGATCAAATGATGTGGTGTTGTAAATTGAATTTGTGTATCATTTCAACAAGTAATAGTGGACAGGATAGAAGGAACACGTCGTACATGAAAATTTTAGAGCTGAAATTCACTCCTCCCTTTTTTACTATAATCAGTGTGTATTAGGTGTCCAGTTACTCATTTCTTACGAGCAATGGCCCATCCGTTGAACTAACAAGACAGGGTGCGCTTTTTTAGCAATTCAAAATTTCTTATAGCATCTCTTCTTTTATGCCATGCATTTACCCATGTTTTTATCTCAAATTGAAAACGCTAAGCTAATCTTCATTAGATTTTCGATATATATCTAAATTACCGCTTTATGCCATCATCCATAGGAAGAGAAGAGGTAAGCACAACAACAACGACACTACATCTGGAGGCATACTGCCCTCTCTAAATTCTTCGACTCTTTCAAACTTTGCTGAAAAACTTGTGCTTTCTCGTTAGGCTCGCTTCATTCTCTCTCACCTTTATTGCAACGGACATAGCATTCTTTTGATAGCTTATTTCTTTAGAATTGGTATAATTGAATAGTCTTTATGCATCGTCTCTTGTACCAACTCAATAAACTTCTCATTCTGTCCTATTTGTTTAAGGACTTTACCCACACTCTCGTCGGCTATATAGCCCAACCCCTGGGGGTCTATGGTCTTCAACCCTTCCCCGATTCCGAAAAAGTTGGGAAACAACTACATATTTATCTATTATTGCTAATAATATTCATAAAGAAGACCAACATAACACGTCGCCATTGTATATAAGCAAAGTTATCATTTCGTGCTCATAATCTGTAGTTATTCAAAACTATCGTAAAAAAATAAGTATGAACCGATTTCGAAGAATCATGGTTAATTTTGAGTAGCGTGCATATTTTGTCTTAGGTAATGCAATTGTAACAGAATTTTGTTGGTTATAATTTATCATTTACAAGGTCTTTAAATGAAATTTGGGATAAAATTATAAATTTCCGTCTAAAACATTGTTTTACCACGACGCGCTTACTTTTGTTCCAGGCAGATGGTAATCACGTATAAAAGGCACCATTAGTGAGGACTGGGTGCAGGTAGATTTGATCTACTTTTACCACAGCTACGGTTGCAAACCATGATTTTAGCTTCAGGAACTCTAACCTAGTTGTTCCCAATCTTTATTCATTACGAACTTGCTTGATATAAGCAATATTTCTACGAATCAGCTTTCAAGGTATAAGAGATAATTATAACAAAAACCCTATAACTCTGTACATTTTGTACTGTACTCCTCGGTTATAAATGCCTTACGGAGTGGTGTTTTCCATGGACCTGTGCTCTTACAAGAAACTGTCCTTAAACCACTTGTATTACATACAGGAATTGTTCTTTTCGATTAAGGCTCTAAAGCAGTGTTTCCCAAGCTGTGTGCCGCGGATTTTTTAAAATACTTAATATTTATACAAGTTTTCAGCCAAAATTGAGTAAATGCTGCCATGAAGAAATGGTCGATATCGACGGAGATCCTGTTATGTTGCCCGAAAAAGTGGCGATCTCCAAAAAAAAAAGTTCATCACTTTTCTCGCTGTCACCTGTAATGCTACTCGCGATCAAAATGAATAGATTCATGTGGCTGTTGTGCTGCAATATTTGTTTAGCTCTTTTAGCAGACAAAAAAGTTTGGGAAACACTGCTCTAAAGTACCTTGCAATAAATTATTTTCTATCACTAGTTGCATCTAAAACACAATATAATTTACTGCTGTCCAGTAGTAGGTCGAAAACACTTGCTGCTTTGTCACACCATATTCATTGCTATTCCAATGGTCTAAGTGCTTTGTTGATAGAAAACTCTTATTCCCGGATTCACCACTAAAAAAGTACTTTGTTTCACGTCGGCTACTCTCTGCTTTTGATTTCTTGCTCTTGTTTAGTAGACGTGGTTTTCGAAGCAAAAGATGCTTAAATGTAGGTCATCGTACTTGAGGTTATTTAAATTCGTAAAAATAAACACGACAATCTTATGTTGAGTATCTCAGTCGTTGTTTCCACATTTTAGAACTAAAATTTTGACTATATTTTATTGGCAATAGCAAAATTGTAACAGCAGTACATAAACTTCCTACCCATGTATTTAGAAGAGGCTTTTCCTGTAAATTGTTGGGCATTCCAGTGGTATTTATACGCATCTCACAATCATCAGTTGCGTCTGCTAAATTCTTGCCAAACATTAAATCAACTAACCGTTTCATTGATTCATAAATGGAAATAAATTCTCGGTCTCTCTCAACGGCAGTTGCTAGCACATGGAGTGACGCCATTTTATCGTGACTAGGGTACAGAGGATGATTGAATACTAATCCTAAAAAGGCCATTTAGTAAAACTCTTGAAAAGAACACCTATAGTATTGGCCCGCGTTTCATTGATCAAGATGCTTCAATTTAACTTCGTGTTTTCAAAAGAGAAAACCCCGTTTTGTAGCGATCAAGTGAAGGAATATAAACTGAACAGCGTAACACATGATTGCCATATTGTTACCAACGCAAATTACACCGACACAGACGAAGTACTAAACATTACCACTTTGATGCATTACAAATGCGTACGAAAATTCATTTGGTTTAAAGTTGAGTGATTCAAATAACAGATAGCCCACTGACATATCAACAGCAGCAACACCAATAAACTGTTCCGTTGCAAACACTGGATAACTTGCAGTGATAACTTGACCTAAAAAGTTTTTGTTTTACTGTATAAAGAGTTACTTACATCAGTATCATAAAGGGAAATAATTGAACTAATCGAAAACGAAATAATTATAAGACCATTTTCAGCATAACGGTATTTAAATTATCAGCCATCCATAAATGTGGCAAGCCTTATTGTAAATCCAGTGTTGCAGCTGGAGCGTTGACAATTGGGTCCAGAGGTACCCTTGATACCGGGCCCGCATATTTTTAGGGGGCCCGGATTTTTGAAAACGTCGCGCGCATTGTTAACAATAAATTAGGCCAAAGCTTTCTATTTTTTTCTGTTAACAAATGCACAACATATGTAATAATTTTTATGATATGATGACTAATGTTTTCTTCATTTTGGCGTCAAAAATTTGCTTGAATACTCCTTTTTAAAAAACTTCGAGCCTCCAGAATACCTTCTGGCCCCGTAGCCAGAAACATGAAATATGGTTCCTGTAACCCTTAAAGCACATAATTTCCTAACCATAACATGATTTTAAGCCCAAAACCTCTATATCTTAAACTCAGATATGTCATATAGATTAATCTATTTGTTAACAATCAGATTTTACAAAATCATTTCACATCAATCCTGTTATGTTTTGCTATCTCTATTAAACAGAAAGATTGCATTTTACTGACCGATTACTGGTGACTGATAATGAGGCATTGCATGCTATTCACATTTTTTGACTTACTTTTAGCCCTATATTATTTCGGTATCAGGACAAATACCCACCGGACAAATACCCACCGGACATATACCCCCGGACAAATACCCACCGGACAATTACCCCCCTTGCAAAATACCCCCTAGACATATACCCACCAGTTTTTTTTGTTTTGTTTAAGGGTTAGGGTTAAGGTTAGGGTTAGGGTTAGGATTAGGGTTAGGGTTAGGGTTAGGGTTAGGGTTAGGATTAGGGTTAGGATTAGGGTTAGGGTTAGGGTTAAGGTTAGGATTAGGGTTAGGGTTAGGGTTAGGATTAGGGTTAGGGTTAGGGTTAGGGTTAGGGTTAGGGTTAGGGTTAGGGTTAGGGTTAGGGTTAAGGTTAGGGTTAGGGTTAGGGTTAGGGTTAGGATTAGGGTTAGGGTTAGGGTTAGGGTTAGGGTTAGGGTTAGGGTTAGGGTTAGGGTTAGGGTTAGGATTAGGGTTAGGGTTAGGGTTAGGGTTAGGGTTAGGGTTAGGATTAGGATTAGGGTTAGGGTTAGGGTTAGGGTTAGGGTTAGGGTTAGGGTTTTTCCTCACATTTCATCTTGTGGTGGGTATATGTCCAGGGGGTATTTTGCAAGGGGGGTAATTGTCCGGTGGGTATATGTCCGGTGGGTATTTGTCCGGTGGGTATTTGTCCGGGGGTATTTGTCCTAGAATCATTATTTCATAGACATAGTATTATAACTGTACTTGATTTATTACCCCACATATAAAAGTTTAATTATTTGAATACAGTAGTAAAGTAGCCAGATATAAATGTCTTATTTGTATCAGAGTGGAGCTAAAAAAAGAAAAAAAGCGCAGAAAGACAGCACTTTCTGAGCAATTATGCCAAACACTCATCCATTTGTAATTGGACCAAAACCGGCAACTCCAGTTCAAAAATGATCCTTGTTAAAGGAGGCTTACAGTTGATGTTGGTACCGGCTCCGGACTGTTCTTTCAACGGCCCTTGTTGCAAGTTCAAGTTTGAAGAAGGCAAACGACAATTACACCGCTAGTCTTTCATACATCGTAGTAAAGCTCGAATGAACGCTGAATTTATAGACGCAAAACTACAAGGTGATGCTGAAAGCATACGTCATGCTAACGACAATACTTGCGTCAAAGATGTTTTTCAAATACCGTCATTTTTCTCAGGCCTTCTGTAATTTATGCCTCAGTGGATGCTACTGTGATAACACAAACTACAGGTGTTATGGCCTGAATAAATAGTTACAGAACAAGCGAACAACTGAATGAATAGGTATAGAACAATGTTATAGAACAAGTGCCTCGTTGAACTACCTTTGTAGAAAGTGGTTAAAACTTGTCAAAAACTCACCTAATCCTCCAGTGTCTTCATAAGGCACAGAGAAATACACTTCAGTGTCACTAACATTTAAAGCAGAGATTAAAGCACGAAACGCTAAATAGACTTGGTTACGAACCAAAAAGAAATCTCTCAAGCCAACAAATCTATTTTTCTGTAACAAAATTTTGTTAGCTTGTTTTGACTTCTGATATTGGCATTTTAATGTATTCTTACTTGTTTTGATCCAATATCAAGAGCTGCCATTGTTTTTAAAGTTGTAAAATCTAAAAAAAAGTTATACTGTTATAACACGCCAAAGCTACGAGTGCGAAGTAGGTAAATAGGTTGTGTTATTTCACAGGAAAAAAAGATTTAATTTTCTCTGTGATCTTGGGATTGGCGAAAAGCTGTGAAACGATCACAAAAGAAACTTAGTGTTCAGCAGAATACACCTACTGCGAAAAACGATGCTGGAATTGGATTTAACCCTTGGGTTGTTCCTTTTTTTTCTAAAATACCGTGAAATATATCTTTTATTTTGCAAAATAGTTTACTTTCTTTTAACCATTTGTAGACAGGGAAAAGAAATTTTTAATTTTTTAAAGAGTCCTACTTGAATATCGTTTTCTCTATCTCATAGAAACAAACAAAACTAAATTATTTCATGTAAAACTATCATAAAATTGCTTAAAACCTGGGTATGTTTCCACAAAAAATCTTTGTTTTTACGTTTATTTAGATACTTTCCCGTTTTCTATTTATAATGGGGGTACTATTGGATTCTAAATTGCCTTTTTTGAACTATTTCTAAATGCACATCATTTGTCCGTGTTGCAAAGTAAGAAAAAAATTTTACCAAATAATTAATTTAGCTCTTTGCAAGCAAATATTGGCTAAACATGGGACGGCCACAAAAAATTTCACCCACAGAGTGGCTTCTCCTTTGGTTCCTGACAGACTGCAGGCAGCTGCCTACATCACCAGGCACCATCTTTTGCCTTGTATTAAAAACAATGCTCCGTTTGTTTTAAAAAGAACTCAAGACAAAAAGAGTGTCCCAGTGCTGTAGAGAATGTAAAATACCATTTGGTGTAAAATGCTTTATGATATATTATATTATACGCAGCAAAACCAATAAACTTTTTTAAGTCTAATTAATTTTTGGAATTGAACTTTTTTAAAAAGTGATTTTTTTCTTAATTGTGTTTTCGTTCAAAAAGTGAGTTTTTTAAAAGTAAATATTAATGGAAGGTGAATTTGTTTATAATAATGAAAAGGATTCTTTGTATATTCAGTTTCACCTGCTGAAAACATCTAGAAGAAAGTGTGCACCGAATTTGGTTCATTGATACTTGCATGCAAAGCCAGCAGATGTACCAAAAATGGTACTTTGGCATCGTAACGGTTAAGAGAGTAGAAGAAGCCTGATTCCTATGAAACTACAGTGCTGTTCATAATTCAGGAGCCACCCTACGAAATTCATCGATATTCTTGTTCCAAGCTATATTTATTCATTTATATGAATTGTGTATCTATATGCTATATATTTTCGTGAAGGGTATGTTGCAGGTAATTTGAAAACAGCAATAATTTTTTTCTGAAATTTTTTTGAAAGCCAAGATGCATCTCATATTGTGACGTCATACCGAAAACTGATTTTGTCATTAGTAACAAAACAGCATAACAATATTATTGTGAATAGCAATAAATGGATAACGATAATTTTTTTGGCAATAAAATACGTCAAAGTCATTTGACACTTAGTTTGTGATTTTTTTAGTGATTCCATCACGCTGCTCTATTTATGACGTCATAATTTACACCATATTTTGATTTTGCCAAAAATTTTTTAAAAATGCATTCTGTTGTAAAACTGGGATATGTAACAGCCTTGTCAAATTATTAGCACTCTTTATAAGGATTATGGGGCCTTAAAAAGGGCCGTTTGAATTGAGAAGAATTGGATTAATATTTTATTGGCCATTCATGGTTATCGATGACTAGTTTGCAGCGGCGAGAAAGTGAATCAACAAGCTTTTTGAGTTCTTCGGGTGCAATTACTCGAAACCAAGCAGCAATAACCTGTTCGATAAGCTCTCTTCTAGTCTTAGGTTTGTTTTTACCGACAATACAGCTAACTCGGTTCCACAAATTTTCAATTGGGTTTAAATCAGGAGATTGGGCTGGCCAGTCCATTCGTTCAATTTTGTTGGTTCCATACCAATGTTGCACTTTCTTAGCACGATGGAATGGTGCATTATCGTCCTGGAATATCCAATTATCGTCGGAAAACAAACAGCGTACACTGGGTAGCATTTGGTTTTCCAGCACATCAATGTATTTTGTTCCGTTCATCATTTCAGAGACTAGTTTGAGCCTACCAATACCACTTGCAGCCATGCAACCCCATACCATTATCGACTGCGGATGCTTGATGGTCAGTGAGATGCAATATGGTCGGTACTCTTCCTCAGGACTTCTTCTCACATAATTATTTCCAGCATGGTTATTTAGGGTAAATGTTGACTCATCGCTGAAGAGAACTTTCCTCCACTTCTCAACAGGCCATTTAACGTGAGAACGTGCCCACTCTAAACGATGTTTTCTCTGCTTTTCTGTCAACAGCGGCTTCTTTCTAGCTTTGCACTCTCGAAGACCATTTTCTAGCAACCTTCTCCTCACTGTTGGAGCAGACAATTCAACTCCACTGCTCTCCTTCAACTCCGTGAACAACTCTTTCGAAGTCAGTTTTCTGTTTCTCAATGAAATCCTAATCAGAGTTCTATCAGACCTGGTTACTGACTTTCGCTTTCTTCCTGATCGAGGCTGACATCTCGAATCTCCTGTCTCCATCCACCGCTTTAACACTCCTTGCACTCCTTTTCGGGATACATCAGTCTTATTTGCGATGAATCTCTGTGAATTTTCTTCATTTTGAAGAAAAATGATAACTCCTCTTGTTTCTGCACTAATCTGTTTGAAGCCCATGATAATTAACTAAAATATAATGCTAAACCTACCTAAAATAACAAAAAATAATCTCCTATTATGACCTCACAAGTACCAAATCGTAGTGTGATCATGATGTGACCAGAGACATGACCCCAGGTTATTACAATGGAGGAAAGACTTTTTAGGCCCTTTTTAAGGCCCCATAATCCTTATAAAGAGTGCTAATAATTTGACAAGGCTGTTACATATCCCAGTTTTACAACAGAATGCATTTTTAAAAAATTTTTGGCAAAATCAAAATATGGTGTAAATTATGACGTCATAAATAGAGCAGCGTGATGGAATCACTAAAAAAATCACAAACTAAGTGTCAAATGACTTTGACGTATTTTATTGCCAAAAAAATTATCGTTATCCATTTATTGCTATTCACAATAATATTGTTATGCTGTTTTGTTACTAATGACAAAATCAGTTTTCGGTATGACGTCACAATATGAGATGCATCTTGGCTTTCAAAAAAATTTCAGAAAAAAATTATTGCTGTTTTCAAATTACCTGCAACATACCCTTCACGAAAATATATAGCATATAGATACACAATTCATATAAATGAATAAATATAGCTTGGAACAAGAATATCGATGAATTTCGTAGGGTGGCTCCTGAATTATGAACAGCACTGTAAGTTCTCCGAGAAATCACCAGGTGCTAGTAAGCTGTAACTTAAATTTTTAAAAAAGTTTAGTGCAAATTTCTGGGAGATCAAAACCTCTTCATACTTCCCTGGTCTACGACAACATTTTGGGCTCTATGTTTTACTGTTTGCAACGGGAGAGTTACTGAATTTTTTTTTTAAGTTTTAGCTGGTTGCAATTACTTTTATTTGACAAATAAACAAATATTCCATGCCTTCTATCTGAGAATTGCTGTCTTTGAGGAGATAATATCTTTTATTGAATTAAAGAAAATTATCTTGTTTGCGCTATAATGCCATATTCTAATTTCTAATGTAAGTTATTCTACGCTGTACTAGAAGTTTTCTAGATTTGCTATGTTTAAAGCTAAATTAATTTACGGACATCGAGTACATAAGTTACCTACACCTAAATAGTTTTACTCTGTTCATTACCATCATTAGTTCTAAGATCTTCAGTCGTTTATTTTATGCACAAATGCTCAATAGCTCATACTAGCAATATCTGAGTTAATTAGAAAAAATACATAGCAAATCCGAACGAAGTCTTTGTCAGTCAGAAAGTACTGAGTACTGAGCACTGAGTACAAATTTAATATCTCAAGCTATTCAAACTGCCCATACAACCTACTGACCTCCATCTCCAACTCCGTAAGTCGCAAGAATAGTTTTATTTTTCAGAGCATTGCTCTCACTTTTAAGAGTTTCATAGATTTTTTCTGATTTATCATCATTCAAACCGTCAGATATAAAGTGCATAATATACCTCTCATTTTCACCTGAAGAGAAGTTTTAAATTACATGTATTTTTTGTTTATAACTCATATCTCGGAGATCAAATTTGCAATAATTTGTACGGCCTAACCAAGATTGGTCTTGCTGGTGTTGTTTTGAAAACTTTTAAGTTTGGTTGCAGAGTCCCCTTCTTGGAAAAATGTCTTTGCCCTAATAAGTTATACCATAATCACTTGATTAAAGCCGCCCTTGATTGGAAGTCTCCTTTGATTAGAAGCCGCCTTAAATATTGATTAAAAAATGCAAGCCGCACAAAATATTGATAAAGCAATTAAAGTACATGCTACCGCTCTAGAGATTATTTACAAGCATGCCCAACTACATAAAGTCTGTTAACGACTTTTATTTAACCTGACCGACAATATCATACCTACAGCATACCTTCATTAATAGCATTGCCATCGTTAATAATGTTACTAATATTGGCGTCAGTTTCTTCGGTATAGATATCTGCAAGAGCACTTTGTAGGCAAAAAATTGGACAACCATAAATAAAGATTTGTTTGTTGTTTGTTTTTGGTCTGTTCAAATGTTTGTCTAATTATTTGGATTAAGACCGGGCAATTATTTGATAAGAGTGAAACTTTCTGTTGTATTACCTGTAGAACTTTTTTCTTATTTGATGTTAGTTGTCCAATTTTATATATTCTGCTGTGCCAAGTTGGCCTAATATTTATTATTGTAGAAAAAAATTGAACGCCGCCCTTGATATGAAGACGCACAAAGTAGTAAAAGAAAGAAATAGTAGTCGCAGCATCTACTCAAAACAATACCGAATGTAAAAGCGAAAAACTAGATCCAACTTGAAGAGATGACCCAAGACAAGATAATATTGTTATACAACTTTTTCCCACAAATCCTTGTAAAAGGAACAAAAGGCGATCGCTACAGCACTGGTACCCGCAATTTTCATGATATCCGATTACCAAGAAGTTGGTATTTTAGAACTGCAATCGCAAAATTTCTGCTAATCGATAATGGCAGAATAGCTTATCTGAAAAGCTTTGAAGCATTACAATATGACGCTCAAAAACTTCTACAGTAATTGAAAATAGCAGTCCAAATATTTTCTTGAGCATTTAATCAAAGCAGAGACGTTGCAGCTCCTATTCGTCAATCGTTTTTAATCTTATTCTAACGGAATAAAACGTGGCCATGGTCCTGAGAAGAAGCATGATTGAAATTGGTCAAGTAGGTTGTTAATTCCATATGGTTGGCGTGTTAACTGATAGGTTTTTCGGTTTGGATAAACTGCCTGAGACAACGTTGGCTCTCCTATTTTGATTAATTTTTTAGAAAAGTAGCTTTTTCCAGAAAAACGCTATAGTTTAAAATGGTAAACTCATTAACAAACACACGGGAAAGATAGGCTAGAGTGAACCATTCATTTACTCTTCTTCTACCATAAATTTGTATGCACGCATATCCTGCATATTTACCGAAAAAACGCAAATGCTCATTAGAAAACAATTCCTTTCGCAAAAAGTCGAACGCTTTTTTGAGAGCCAGCTGATAGTACGATCCTCCTGCAAGAAAAAATATAATCAATTTACCAACACAGCAGTTTAAACATATATTACAAAAAAACATTTGTTACAGAAACCAATCAAATCGGCTTGTGTAACGTATCTTGTTTGTCCAGTTTGACTCATACGAGGGTAAGCTGAGAAGTTCATAGCCTGGTTAACATGCAGTACTTGGTTTTGACCAAATGTCATTTACCTTTCAATATAATCTTTTATTCAGTCTATGCACTTTCTCCATCTGAGGAGCAGTGCTTGGATTCCATTGGTTTAGAAGTTCTCCTCCTGACCCTCAAAAAAATTCTCTTCAACGGAAACGACGTCATAATCGGTCTGATACCGATTTCCAGCCAGATGTTTTTCATGTTGGGGAAAAGGAAATAATCAAATGGTGCCAAGTTCGGAGATTATTGAGGGTAATCAATCGATTCAAATTTACAGTCATGCACAGAGAACATTGCAACCACAGACTTGCGTGCAGAAGCATTGTTCTGATCAAACAGGACACGTTTTGTCAGTTTTCCCGGCCACTTTGACTTGACTGCTCTTCGTAGCTGCTTTAGAAAGTTGGCATAGTATTCTCCATTGATAGTTTTACGTTCTAAAAGTAGTCAATTAACACATTGCCTTTTTAATCTCAAAAGACGGAGGCCAACACCTTTCCTGCCTGTGGAATCACGTTAGCCTTCTTTGGAGCTGGAGAAGTCGAGTGCTTCCACTGCATGGATTGCTGTTTGGTTTCTCGTTTGAAGTGATGGACCCAACACTCATCTCGGGTAAGAAAACTCTCAACAAAACCACCTGGATCTGCTTCAAACATTGCCAAGTTCGCCTCTAACGTGACATATCGGTAAGCTTTTGATCAGATGGCAAAAGTTGGGGCGCCCATCAAGTCGAAACATTCGACATGCCAAGTTCCTTGTGGAGAATGTTCTCCACTCGTTAACGGGAGATGCTCATAACATTTGCTATGTGATTAACATCTAAACGTCTGTCATCCATCACCATTTGATGAATGCAATCCATGTTTTCTTGAGTGGTGGCAGTGAAAGGACGTCCCAATCTTGGGTCGTCTTCAAGGCTCTTCTTACCCCTCTTAAATTTAGCTGCCCACTTCTTCACAGTTGATAAAGCTGAAGCATCATAACCCACAGTAGCTACCATCTTCTTCTTCTTTCGGCTTTTCCCTATTCGGGGTTACCACAGCGCGAAAGTATTTTTTATTTCTCCCGATCGACTTCGTCTCCTTCCTTTGCTTCAACCCTTTCCATGTCTTCTCTTGCCAAATCCATCCACCTTCTCCTTGGCCTTCCCCTTTTCCTTCTACCTGGCACCGCCATCTCCATCATTGCCCTCTTCTCTCTATTTCACGTGGCCATACCAGCGTAGCCTTACATTCCGAAGTTTAACTCCTAGCTTTGCGATTTTCGCAGTCCCTCTCACGTATTCGTTTCTTATGTTGTTCTTTCTTGTCACTCCCAGTGCCCATCTCACCATTTTCAACTCTGCGACTTCCATTTTTTCCACCTGTCTTTCCGTCACTGCCACCGTTTCTATTCCATAAAGCATGGCTGGTCTAACAGCACTCTGGTACATTTTACCCTTAACCCTTGCTAATAACTTCCTGTCGCACAAAACTCCAGACACCTTCTTCCAACTCATCGAGCCTGCTTGGATCCTTCTCCTTACTTCTTCTTCACATCTTCCATTGCTACTAACTGTCTAGCCCAGATATTTAAAGTTTTCGCTCTCTTTACCTTTTCTCCTTGCAGCTTCAACTCTTCTCCATCATCCACATCCCCAGCCTTCAAATACTTGGTCTTGCTCCGGCTCACTTTCAGGTCTCTTCTCTCCAATGTATTTCTCCAAATTTCCAGATCATCCTCTAGCTCCCTGCAATTTTGCCTAGACAGCACTATGTCATCTGCAAACAGCATATCCCATGGTGCGTCCTTCCTGATGTCCTCCGTCAGCTTGTCCATGATGATGGCAAAAAGAAATGGGCTGAATGCTGAGCCTTGGTGAAGTCCAACTCCTACCTTGAATTCCTCAGTCAACCCTGCTGCACTTCTCACAGTTGTTGTCGCTCCGTCATACATGTCCTTAATAATCCTTACATAGCACTCTGATGTTTCAGCTAACCGCAAGCATTCCCACAGTTCCTCTTTGGGTACCCTGTCGTATGCTTTCTCCAAGTCAATAAAGCCACAGTGCACCGCCTTCTGCCCTTCAGTCCACTTTTCCAACAGCATCCTCAAACAGAAGATTGCGTCGGTGGTACTCCTTCCTGGCATGAACCCAAGTTGTTGCTCAACGATCGTCACCTCCTTTCTTATCCTTGCTTCTATTACCCTCTCCCACAGTTTCATAGAGTGACTCATCAACTTGATCCCCCGGTAATTTCCACATTCTTTGATGTCTCCTTTGCCTTTGTACAAAAGTACAAGCACGATCCTCCTCCATTCATCTGGCATCTTTTCCCCTTGTAGGAGTCTATTAAAGAAGTTCACTAGAAACTCCACATCTTTATTCCCTAGAGCGATCCATACTTCCACTGGTATGTCATCAGGTCCTTGCGCCTTTCCCTTCTTCATCTTCCTCTACCCAGTGCTGACTTCTTTTCCAGAGATATCTTCCACGTCCCTTTTTGTCTCTTCTGTTCTCCTTTCTCTTCTTTCTCTAGGATTTTCCTGGTTGAGTAAGTTGTCAAAATACTCCTTCCATCTCTGTTTCACTTTCTCTTCTTCCATCAGTATCTCCCCAGTTTTACTCTTGATTACTCTTACTTGTTGTACATCCTTGCTTTGTCTGTTTCTCTGCTTTGCTATCTTAAACAACTCATTTTCTCCCTCCTTTGTTTCCAATTTTTCGTACAGTTCTATATATGCCTTGTTTCTTGCCTTTGCCACTTCTCTCTTAGCTTGTTTTCTTGCAGTTTTATAGGCCAACTTGCTTGCATCATCTCTCATTGTATCCCATACCTTTTTAGCATTTCTCTTATCCTTCAGTTTCTCCTGGTCTTCCTGGTTCCACCACCACGTCTACCGTCAACGTGCCGTGCTGATTTTTCCCGATGTTTCACCCAGTTCTATTCTGGCAATGCTCGGTATCATCTCAGCTACTCTTTGCCAGTCTTCCTTTGCACCAAGTATTCCGCTTTTAATCACTTCCATTTTAAATTTGTTCTTCAATTTCAAGTCTTTCAGCTTCCACCATTTTATTCTCTTTACTGGTTTTGGTGCTTTCCTCCACTTAGTCCAGATGATTATCGCACTTACTACTATTCTCTGCTGTTTCGCTACACTTTCAATGACAATAACCTTTGTATCCACCACCTCCTTGATTCTTCGTCTTCTCACCATAATGTAATCCACCTGCGAACTGCGTCCGCCACTGTTGCAGGTGACTCTGTGGGCTGGTTTCTTTACAAAGTAGGTGTTAGTGATTGCTAGTTCCATTCTCTTAGCAAAATCCACCACCGCTTATCCAAAAAGCAGCTACTATGTCAGTATAAATTTCCTTGGGGACTAATCTTTTATCTGATACACCATGGTGTCAAATCTTATCCATATTCACGAGATCTTCTAAACGCCACAAATCAAAATTCTATCGATATTACAAAATCTCTCTATTGCTATTTTTAAAGTGAAAAATTGCTTATCCAATGTAAATTTATCTAAAGAAATACGTCGCAGTCAGTATCAAGAAAGATTGATTTTAACACGTGCCAAGTTTCACTGCTCTGTCATGACATCTTCTTAGTCAGGCCTCAAACTTTTCAGCCTAGCCTCGTATGCACAAAAAACGCATGTAGCAAATTAAATTATTTTTCCAAACCACAAAAACTTAAAAAAGTATTTAAAAATGTGGATGTGGAAAAAATTATTTGAGTGACATAGTTTTTTGTTGAATTTATAAAGTGGAAAATTTCTGATTTATAAATTGGACCAAAACACTATGTTACAAAATAAATCGGACAAAAAAGGCTGTCACAAAATAAATAAAAGACTTTGCGATTTATATATTGGACAAAAAAAGTGTAACAAAATAAGTCGGAATGTTTCCGATTTACACGTCATTCAGAGACTTTTTATTTATACATCACTGATCAAATAACGTGACTCGTGATTTCGTAGTCAGTGAAACTTTTTCCTGCCTGGCCATGAAAAGCTGAAATCAGTGTGATGAAATAAATAACCGATCCACATGTCGAAAAAGAACCGGAAATGTTTGGTGTGAACCGGGCTTAAAACCACAATTTTCATCCACCTGGTAATCATAGCACTGGACAAAAGTAAGTAACAAAAATGATAAAGAAATTAGATGCTGAAAATTGTTAAAAATGATAAGAATGAATGATTAACAATATTAGGCCAAGGCCATGCTTAATTAACTAAGCCTATACACTGTGATGCCATGGCGAGGCTCAATGGTAATGCACCGTTATATGGCATGTCAATTGTAAAGTACATGGTACAGCAAAATTTTGCAGACTTAAGACATATCGCACTGCTACGATAACGGTTTTTCTTTTCAAAGACAAATCATACAGCAACGAAAATAATTTTCCTTTTCAAAGAACAATTCAAATTGGAAAACAGTAATCAACCCTAGCAGGATAGTTTATCCAAGCGACTTTACTCCATATTAGTAAATGTTGAGAAAGGGTCTGTAATTAATAAACAATAATAAAGTCAGTTTAGACATTTATTTGCCATAAGAAAATTTAATTTCGCTAACGCATCCTCAGTTTCTGCAAAAAAATAATAAAAACCGCACAAAAAAAACATTAAATATTTTCAAATAAACTAATGGTGAACCAGAGAAAAGGCTGTACTAAGATAATAAAATCTTCAAAACTTAACAAGAAGCAAAAATATTTATCTGCACGGGGTCTACAATAATAAACAGCTATCAAAACTACAGACCATAAAACTAGCTCCAACTCCTCTATCAAAATACATTCAAACTAATATGATTTGTCTTTGTTTGGTTCATATTAGTTTGAATGTATTTTGATAGAGGAGTTGGAGCTAGTTTTATGGTCTGTAGTTTTGATAGCTGTTTATTATTGTAGACCCCGTGCAGATAAATATTTTTGCTTCTTGTTAAGTTTTGAAGATTTTATTATCTTAGTACAGCCTTTTCTCTGGTTCACCATTAGTTTATTTGAAAATATTTAATGTTTTTTTGTGCGGTTTTTATTATTTTTTTGCAGAAACTGAGGATGCGTTAGCGAAATTAAATTTTCTTATGGCGAATAAATGTCTAAACTGACTTTATTACTGTTTGTTAATTGAAGACCCTTTCTCAACATTTCCTTTTCAAAGACAAATCATACAGCAACGAAAATGATTTTCCTTTTCAAAGACAAATCATACAGCAACAAAAATGATTTTCCTTTCCAAAGACAAATCATACAGCAACAAAACAATTTTTCCTTTTCCAAGGGCAAATCATACAGCAAGAGTTTCTTTTTTTGTCAATGCAATCAGGGCAGGCAAGAACTTGAACTAGGACAGATGCCGACTGGCCATATACAACTTGTACTATGTAAAGCTGTTTCCGGGTTTCTAAGTTCAAAATTCATCTTGAATTTTCTATGGTAAACAGTTACAGTAATATACAGCTAAAACCAAGATAAAGATAAGTTGCGTATACGTAACTGATTCACCGATCATCTTGAATTGTTTAATAGATAAATTCGTCTGACAGAGATTACAGTAAAGTGCTTTTACAAGGATAGGCCAACAACATAGAACAATTGAACTACATTTGACAACAAGCTTGATTAGCGGTACCATTGAGAGGGATCCAGGTGATACCTACAAACGGGAAATTTTTCAAAGAACTCAGTTGTTGAAATGGCAGCACCCCGATTTATTTTGAAAAACTAATTTTACAACCTTTAAGAGAAGCGATAAAGTAATTTTCCCAAAAAGATCCACTCTCAGCAAAACTATCCTCACTAAAAAAGGCATTGCCTCGCCTCGTCGTAAAATAAATGGATTCTCCAGCCAAACATTTAAAACCGGGCCAGAATCAATCTTACAACAACCTCCAAAATAAACTTATTTTATGAGCGCAACACCTTGTTTTGTATGGGGAGAGGATTGATGGCCAAAGGCATTTTTGTCTCAAAACAAAATCCAAGACCTTATTGTTGGGGCTAAAGTTTTTCTGAGTCAAGTTTTTTTTTCTTTTCAGTTTGCCGGCGTAGTTGTTAGTGGTGCTAATAAACCACAAACAACATTAACCACCTTAAACAGTGAATATCACGTTACATGTCCTTCCCGGCATTAATTAGATAAGAATGTTTACTTGTGCTAAAACCTAATAGTGGCATAGGTAAAAATTTGTGTGGAAGGTTTCGGTTTCTCTCATTAAAAATGCCGAAGACATGATAACTTTTGGGGGTCTGGAGGTATGCTCGGAAAAATTTTAGAAAATTACTCTAAAAATAGAAATTTTCTTGCTTTTTGGAATAATTTTAAGACAAATGGTTGCGTAAATTTTTTTATTAAAAAATTGTATAACTACATGAGGGATGGGGCTGACGCCCAAACACCCTCCGTGCGTACGCCACTGAAAATTAACAACTCGTTGTTTCATGTGACTAGTTTCGGCTTTTTATGGCCACGCGGGAAAACGCTTCACTGTCTATGAAATCATGAGTCACGTTATTTAATCAGTTACGTGGAAATCAAAAAGTCTCCGAATGACGTGTAAATCACAATTTTCCGTTGTATTTTGTGATACTTTTTTTGTCGGATATATAAATCGGAAAGTTTTTAATTTATTTTGTAACAAAGTTTTTGGTCCGATTTATAAGTCAGAAATTTTCCAGTTCACAAACTCGACCACAAACTATGCTATTCAAATAATTTTTCACACACGTGGCTTGGAAAAAATAATTTTAATTTGTTACATTTACATTTGTTTGGTTTGTGAAACACATGTTCTTTTGTTCGATTTACAAACTGGAAAGTATCCGATTTATAAATTGAAGAAATTATGTCAAAAATAAGCTCAAAAACACATTCAACAAGGTAATTGATTTTTTTCCAAACGGCGCCCATACTGTACAAGCAGCGCCAGCAAATTTGCTGATTGTCTTGCCGATTTGTCACTAGACCCATCAAATCACGTGAGTTTATGACGCAACATACGCTTATTTTTTGGCAGTTGCCGACGAATCTGTTGTCATTAGGGTTAGTTCGGATATCAAAAATTTTTATTATCCGGATAACGGATATATCCGTGTACTTGGAATTTAGCTAACCGATATACCGGATAATAACTACTAAATATGAAAAGTATTGCACAGTTTTATTATAGACATACGCACACGCGCAGTACGAGCAAATATGAAAAAATCACGCAGATTTAATCTTCACTGTTTCTGCAACGCATTCCTTATAAAGCACAATGCATCGATAATGAAATCGTGTAGACGAGACCGGAGTTTTGTAACAAAGAGTCCACACGCACTGAATGCTCTTTCTGGTTCCACAGAAGTGGGTTAAATAGTAAGCAGAGATTCATAGAGAGTCTGAAGGTAGGCAGGTCGTATCCCAGAAACTTCAAACACTTCACATTCCTTTTGGACCATTCTTCTGTTAAAGTTTGGAGTAATGGAAGGACGAGTAGCTGGGATTGATGCTGACGTGATAGCTCGCTCTAGTTCTTCCTTGAGAGATGCACGTGATGAGTCTCTACATACTGAAGTAGAAGCGAGTGACGCGAACTGGCTTTCTTACCAAGGACCAGGCTCTGGTACTCCAAACAGCTTTTGCATTCGAGTTGCAGCAAGAGTGTACATTTTGTTTTTGTTTCCGTATTCGCCAAAAATATCAAACTTGTTCTCCATTAGAAAATTGGGATCATGCAAATATTCAAATAGATGAACAAGACATGCATTTCTCCTGTCTTTGATTCTTACCTCAAGATGAGACTTAAGAGATGCCGAGTACGCAGAATTAGAATTAGAGAGGGTTTTAAACAAAAAATCATGAATCCACTCAGTTGTAAGAAGTGTAGCGTTCCTCCTGCAAAGTCCATCTACAGCGTGTTTGACAGGTTCAAGGACATCAATCAGATCATAGAGGATTTCAATTTCTGCTTTCGTGATGGTGGTAGAAGTTCCAATTTCGACAAGAGCCATTCTGATACATTTTTCCGCTCTTACGAATATTTTTATCATCTCTAAAAGACTGTTCCATGTAGTCTTTGAATCTAGAATCAACTTCAGCTCTGTGTTAATTGTGCTTGGACATGCTTTTGCAGAATTTCGTCCTTAGGAGGACTTTTGCGAAGCATCTTTACCACTGTTCTAACTTTCCCTATCACTTCTGCAACAAACTGTTGAAGTTATATCCCAATTGCTTCAGTCTCCACAAGATCTGCAGCACCTTCATCAACTTCTTCCATCTCCTCTTCTGAAGAAAATTCTGAATCCGATCCAGTATTATTATTTTCCCTTTCCTTTTCTAGTCCTTCAAAGAGATTTTGCCTTGCGTACAAGAAATCAGTTACTGCTAAATGATAACCATGCGCAAAACAGATCTGGTGGACGCAACAAATCATTCTTCCAAAACTCTTCATCACACTAGCTCCATCTGTTGTAGCTGCAACAATGTCTACCATCTTGAGGCCAAACTCGTGCAATCTTTCCTTCTCCAAGTTCTCTACTCTTTCAGCTGGCATAGAACCTTTGATTCTTACCATTTCTAAATTAACAAGGTCTGAATCATAGTGCCGGTTTAAGTTCATGTATCTTCTTCTTCTTGTGCTTGTGTATTCATCAAGACTGACAGAACAAAAATTTCCAGCCCCTTTTTTTATTTCAATCCTTTTCTATATATCGCTTTTCAGTGTTTGGGAAAAAGATGTGATAATACTTCTGACATTTGGCACTGTTTGTGATAGCTTGTATCCTCTTGCTAAAAATGCTTGTCTTAGTTGATTACTAGTTGAAATGGTGTTAAAAAAAATTCTGTCCACGGCTGCTAGCTCTGCAACAACCCTTTTCAGCGACTCTTGGGTTGGTTTAAAATAGTTTTCAATCGTGCTGGTGCCTGCGGAACTTTTGTTTGCGCTTTTCAAAGAAACTTGCTGTTTTGCCTTCTTTGTGTCGAGAAGAATTTTATGTTTTAGACAAAGGTGGTTTCTCATTGCTCCTGTAGATCCACCTTTACAAGAAATCGTGTTTTCGCAGGTTTCACATTTTACCCTATCACCATTTCTTGATCGTAGAAAGTAGCCCCACACGGGATTTTCACTTTTAAAACATTTGAATTTCACCTCTTAAATTTAGTCAGTTTAAACCAGGTTGTATTCAAAGCTTTTCAAGTTCAACTGAAATCTTCTTACAGCCAAACCCTACACACTTCATAAACTTCACCTCAAAATGCAAAGGCAGTCTTCTATTAAAATAATCATTTCCTCGGCTTTCTTTGGGATGTGTGAGTAAAGTTCACTTATGCAATTTACGAGTAGTTGAAAATATAAGACAATAAAAGTGTGAACAAAAGTTTAATTTAATTGCGCTCAGCAGGAGTCAGCCTCCTCATAACAAAGAATGTCAAAACTTACTAAAAAGTGTTGAAGCATTAGCAACGATATTCTTTTGTTTGGTTAACCGACAGAATTATATCCAGATATCGGATAGCAAAAAAACTCCCGGTTAATCGGTTAACCGTCATCCGGATAATTCATCCCTAGTTGTCATTGTTGGCGTCTACTCAAAAATAAAGCGCGCGATTTTAGCGTCGATGGTTGCAGTTAGATTTAGTTCATGCTTGAAGAGATTAAACCCAAAACTAACATAAGCTAACACCCCCATCGACGCTAAAATTGCATGCTTTATAGTTGAGTAGACATCAATAAATTACTACAACAGATTTGGCGGTAACCGCCAAAACGCGAGCGTATGTTGCGTCATAGCCTCACGTAATTTGAAACAAACGCAGACAAATCGGCAAGACAATCAACATATCTGCACGAGCTGATTGTAAAGAGCAAAAAAAACATTTCAGTACGATTTATACAAATTGCGGTACGATATGCAAATTGCAGTCAGCATGACATATTGCAGTCGATTTGTGCATATTTGCCCGTATAGCATGAAAGTATCAGTGCCCGTAGAGCATGAAAACTTTTCTCTCAACAAACAGCATCTGATGGACTTGCACGCTTGAACCATGCTAAGTAAGTTGGAAATTAAGCAGAAGGTGGTAAACTTCAATTCAGTAGTCTTGAATTCTGAAAACGTATTAGGCGCTTACCACTTGGAATTAATGATGTCACAAATTCCAAAGTTTTCTTTTTGTTTTGAGGCGTTGCTTGCGCTAATTCACTCGCAAAACAACCGCTGCCTCTTACCGGCCCTCTCCAAGTTTCTGGACGATTAGCAAAAGCTAAAACAGCGAACTGAAAAGAAGGAACTCTTAAAGAATAAAGCTTCTTTATAAACAACGTTGAATGCTTGCCTGTAAATACGACACTACAAATTTTTGATTATCTCTTTCTTAGGTCTCTCCATGCTCGTTTTCGCTCATGCGCAATTAGGTTAAAAGATTAAATCGGTGTCAATTATCAGGATGCATTATTTTCGGTCATTGTCTTCAACTTGACCTTTATTTAGTTGTGAGTGGAAAAGGTTTATTGGTATTCTAAGTGAGAATAGTTTGCTTTTCGATACGATGCAAGCATGTTTAAAAAATGTTCTCTCTAAGCAAAGTTTATTTTATTGCCACTACTGGTTCTTCAAGACAACCAAGCGAAATCAAAATTTTGATCGGACAGGCTCCTACCTTTTATGTTTCTACTCCCTTATATACTGTAAATCCCAAAAACCTAACGATACAAACACTACTAAGCCGCTTATAAATTTCTCACCCTATCTGTTGGTCCGAGTGTTTCTATAATAGCTTTGGCGGCCACTTTTGCGTAGTTGATCAGTGGAATTCCTTCATGTGAATCTGCCATAGAACCACTATTGTCTATGATGACGATTGTTCTTTTTACACCAGACATTTCTGCTCTGGTGTACCAAGGTCTGAAGCGAAGTTAATTTTAATATTTTAGACATTAAAAACTATCTATAACAAAATAGTAAGGGAACCTGGAAAAAAGTTTTAATTTAATTTTAGTTCCTGAAATTTAGTGCGTACTCGTATACTTCCGTTTGTTTTTACTGAAATCCAATCCAAATAATTTGCAAGAACATAACGAAAGTTGTTAAAACTTAAAACATTAAACCAACGTTCAACTTGGCGTGAATAGGCTTACAATTGTAATACCTGAATCGGTTATCAAATTCATAACAAGGTGATCTAGATGTGGCAGGGTAGATCGTTGTAATTCCATTGCTGCTTCCAAAATATTGCCATTTTAAAGATGGTGTTTCTTCCATATTTTGAATGCAAGCATCACGAAATTCACTCGTCAGTTGAACGTATTCTAATGGCGCATACGGTGATGCTAACTCGCATATTTTATTCTTTGCAATCTGTTGAAAGCCAAATGAGTTATAAGACAGCAATTTAACCGAATAAAGCGCAGTGACAACTAGGGTCTAATAATGATATGCTTAACGATGGTTTTGGTAAAAATTCACCTCTCGACGGAGATGAATCTTGTGATGTATTTGTCGCAGGCGGACGGCTATGACCTTCCCCGCGCTGTTGTCTATCCAACAAATAAAATCAAAAACAAAGTAAAATCCACACGAGTATATTGAAGCAAGACGACAAAAACTTTGAACAGACCAGCACGGGAAAATTGACTAAACTTTTTCCTTCGAAAGATTGAACAGCAGCAACTTCAAATTTAAAATAACCTCCAAATGCTACTTCTTTTTGTTATATAGCAAACTACTAAAATCCTAAGGCCATGCGTTTTTGTGTTTAAGTCAGACAAATGAAAAATACAAAACGTTGTGAAGTGCGATAAGCAAAACGTGCAAAAAAACTGTTGTTCCCAGAGGGGTAGTTCGACTCCCGGCAAACTCTGTTGAAGAACACGTGTTGAAAAAGGCGTTGGTGCGATTACAGGTATGTCTGAAGTATAGCGAGAAAGCAAAGCAAATTTTATTTAAATTGAAAACACAATCAACAGCAATCGAAGCAGAAAGGATAATATAGCGTTGAAATGTTTTTGAATAACTCGGAAGGTTCTTTAGGTCATCTAGTCAAGCAGCCGCCCCCTTTGTGATGACTATTTTTGTTTACTTATTTGTGGAATTGTTAAACGGTTCTTTTACAATTTGATAGAAAATAAGTTAGGTGGAGGTCAATGTCAAGTGATGCATTTGTCAAGAAATTTCTTTTTAAGCTGTAATGTAAATTTCGTTGCAGATGAAGAATTTTTAATTTCAAAATCAATGGAGTTCCGAATTTTGACTGCACAGTGAGCCTATTTGATTGTCTTTGACAGCGCAATGTCTTAATGTAAGGAAGAAAATAATTTGAAAATGATCTTGAGTTTTTAGTGTATCGAAGCTAAGGAAAATAATTTAGAAATGAACTAGCGATTGATTTGTTGTTATATTTTTACATAGATATAATACTTTGCAATTGGTAAATGTCTCCCAATTTTAAAATGTAAAATTAGTGATAAAAAGGTAAAGCAGAATTAAGCCACTTAACCCCAACTGCAATTTTGATAGCTCTTTTTTTGAGAAGTGCCAATTGTTTCAAATAAGATTTAAAAATCTTGAATGAGGATCTGGTTTCATCGGAATAAATAAATTCTTAATTGTTTGATTTTTTTAGCTGACGTCTCAACACCTAATCTGGAAAACTTAAGAGCACGTGTGCAACCAGCAATTTTTCAAAGGGGCGGGAGGAAGATTGGGCAAACAAAAGTGGACTATTAAAAAACGATAGCCTTTGTTGTGAAAAATTCATAAGTGTCTCTTGAAAATGATCTTCACTCTTCCTTGAAGCACAGTGACAAGGCCAAAAGATCAGAAAATGCGCTCTTGCTTGTTGTGTTTTTCTTTGGGAAGAGGCACAGCAGGAATCAATTATATATTCCTGAATTTAAATATGATACAAACCTTGGAGTAAAAACTAATTAAGCATATTTTGCACTGCTTTTTCATGTCTTCTAATTTCTATTGTACTGATAATGCTCTTAACAATTGTAAGCTTTAAAGTTAATAGGCTGAGGAATAACCTTAAACGGAAAACGATATTCCATTTTTTTAAAAACAAAAAATTTAACTTCATTCTCCATCAAGAAACTCATTTTAATCACACAGATGAAAAGCTGTGGAAATGTGAATGGAAAGGGAATATACTTTATTCTCATGGCAATAATTATAGTGATGGTGTGGCGATAGTGGTTAAAAAATCTCTTAGATGCAAAAGAACAGCTGCATACATATATATTGATCAAGCACGTAGAATACCTGCTTATCGAAATTAAACTTAATGACAAGGTTTTTGTCATCAGCAAGGTTTATCCACAAAGGATGAACCAACTTTCTTTGACGCTTTTTTCAACAGTTGGAAATTTTTCAAAACATGACTTGGTTTTCGGTGGGGATTGGCATCTAGTGCTTGACAACAAACTAGATAAAGATTTGGGACCAAGTCACTCAAACCAATTATTCAAAAAAAATCAAATCAAATCATATGTCAATGTTTTTTATTTATGTGACATTTTCAGAGAGCTCAAGCCTTTTAAGAAAAGCTTTAGGAGATATCAGTCACGACCATACATTGCCACATGGCTGGATTTTTTTCTTAACTTCAAATAGTTTGCGCAAGCTCATACAATCAGCCAACATCTGCCAGACGATAAAGTTAGATCACAAAATCGCCCTATTAGCGATTAAAGTGGGATTGGAGGAACAGGGCAGAGGATTTTGAAAAATCAATAATTCTATTTTGCTAAATGTCGATTATAAAGCGCTCATCAAAAATCTGATCAGTGATTTCGAAAACAATAATTCTAAAGGCACGTTCCACCTCATATCAGGTGCGAAACTCTTAAATGTGAAATTAGGGAGGGAAACCATTAAGTACTGCTCATTACTAAAGTTGACCTCCAACAAAGAACTATCAGTACCAGAATCAAAACGTGATGCCATGAAATAAAATTTATTACCCTGTGATTCAAAGCAAAAAGAAGACGTTTTGAGTAATATAAATTACACTCAAAACGATCTCAACAAGCTGATAGAAATCAAAACTAAAGGCGCTGCTATCAGAAGTAGAGCCTGTTGGATTGAATCTGCGAAAAAAATACAATGTGTTTTCTCCATTTGAAAAAAAGGCATGCAGAAAAAAATCCATCAAATTCTTACGCAATGCTCAAGGTAGATTGCTTGATAAACAAGAAAATGTTTTAAAAGAACTTGTAATCTTTTATAAATCCTCATATTTTGAAAACCAGCAATGCTGTGAAAAAGATGGTTGTGACTTTGTACGAACGCTATCGCTATCAAGTATTAATACGGCAAAACTGTCCAAATGAGAAAAGCCTATAAGTGATGATGATTTATTAACGCCAGAAAGCCATTTTTCAACTAGGTAAAATAAATTTCCAGGCCTTGATGGTTTTTCCATTGAATTTTGTAAAATTTTATGGACTGAAATTAAGAATTTTTTATGGAATGCCTTGACTTTTGCAAACTTACCAATCGATTGAGTGATTTACAGTATGAGGGTCTAACAACGTTATTGTCTAAACCCGAAAAGGACAAATTGTCTGCCTCCAACTACAGGCCAATCAAATTGTTAAATTGTAATTATAAAATGATATCCAATGTTATTACCAACAAAATTGACCCTTTTTTGAATGACTTCATAGAAAAAGAACAAAATGGGTTTATGACAACCAGAAACATTGGAGATAACATTCGCATGCTTTTTGGTAGGGTGGCTTTTTTACACTTTACCTTTACCACCTTAAGAACTTGAAAACAATTCACCAATGTGGACAATGATTCCAAATATCTATGGTTTAATAAAGCGGTTAAATACCGAAATCAACCAATGCTTGTTGAAGACTTTTGCAAAGCCGGGATTTTTGATTTTTTTTAGCTGCTTAACTCGGACTATCAATTGTACTCATACAATGAAGTGGAGTCAGCATTCCACGTGATCCCAAATAACACGAGCTTTATCAAATACATTAAACTCATTTCAGCTATTCCAATGACCTGGATTACAACTATAAATAGCAACTCTCAAGAACTTTCTTGCACCTTTTTTGACTTTAAGCAAACTGTAAAACAAGGGTCACCAACCGTATGACCGCGGGCGCCATCTCGCTCGTATGATGTGGCGCCCGCGAGGACGATATGAGTCACCCAACAGCCTGTTTCCAAGATATCTTAAAATTCTTTGGTCGATAAACTGGTCCGCGAGTGGCACAATCGCGACAGCAGTTTAGGTGTTAACCCCTTTTTTTTGGAGAACACCTCCATATATGTGAGATATGTAGGCGTAGTACACCTTTAGGATGAATGTCGACGCTGACGTAAGGGTTTGTTTGTCACAAATAGCCCCAAGATTGGATGAAGAGTGCCCTCGCCCATGGTCAGTACTCAGAAAGTAGCCCTTGGTTCATAAAAGGTTGGTGACCACTGCTGTAAAACAACAGATGGCTGCTTTGAGTATCTCAAGCAAAACCGCGTATAAATTTTTGAGAGTTAAGTACTTCCTGAGTTAAGTTCTTTTGAGAGTTAAGTACAACTAAAATGGTATATTGCAACTTCCATCCGATGCAACTGATTGGTCAACTATTTATGAAAATAACTACTATGCTACAAATGAAACTAAACTACGGTCATCTCAAATTACATTAAACTTGAGATCGATTGTTACTAATGTGTAACTGTATGTTCTTGATATTGTTTAATTTATGCACGTTTTGTCGTGAAAAACCAAAACCTTTGATACATTTATTTTGTGATTGCAAAATTGCTGACGCTTTCTGGAATAATGCATTTAATTGGATTCTGGCAAGATTTTGTATTGACATCCCTTTGAATAATTTTCATAACCTGCTTGGGTTTCATGAAGAATATGTTAATAATTAATTAGTCAACCTGATGCTCTTATCGGCAAGATTATTGACTACCGGTGTAAATATTCGAAAACAGCACCCGATATGCTCCAGTACTTTTACGGAATTAAATCAATAAAAAAAATTACAACACTGCGTTGCTAAGAAACATAACATATTGCAATTTCATTGCAAGAAAGTGTCTAATTTAATTCAGACATTGTACTAATGCTTTATCTTCCGTTTTTATTTTAGTGTTTTTGTCTCTGTGCCTACAATTTTAAAAAAATCACAATTAATCATCACAAAATATGCTAAGTTTGTTTGTAAATCATTAATTATCTGTTTACTTCTTTATCGATTGTTATATATCGTTGAAATCTCTATTTCTCGAGAATTTCAAATAAAATATAAAGAACTTTTTTTGAATATGCAAGTTTTATGCTAATTATCCCTCATAGGTGTTCAATTATCTTCGAAATTAGAGTACCCTTACCTCAAAAATAACTACAGATTTTATATTTTACCAATTTTTTTAGAAATGGTCTGTAGATCATGCTAAGAAACTAAGTTTTCAAGGTATATCGGTCAAAACGTACCTTAAAGCCAAATTTGTCTACAATTTGCAACTTTCTGAGGCCCATGAGCTTTTTGTTGACCGGTACTAAATTTTGTTTGTTAGATTTAGATCTAAAATATGATGATTCATTATCTGTTACAGATTAGCACAAACAATGTAATATTATTTATTTTTGGAAAAAAAAATTTTTCAAGATTTAGAAGATATCAATAAATAGAAAATTTTGTCACTAAAAATAAAACAGAAGCTTTTTTGCACCCTTTCCATTTGTTTTGAAACAAGGGGGATACAACAAATTTTCATTTATAGAAGCCAAACTTCTGTTGTTGTTGTTATAATTCAACCTCTTCCGAGGGATAGCGAAACCGACCTGGTGGGGAGAGAGAATGGATTTAGAATCCAGAAAGAAGAGTATAAGCGATAGAATGATGCGTTCAAAAAACTTTGAGACACAAGAGGTGAGAGGGATAGGCCGGAAAGAAGCAGGAGAGTTGAGAGGTTTTCCCATCTTATAGATGGGAACAATAGAAGATGTCTTCCAGATGGAAAGGAAAGAAATGCAAAGACCAGGAAAGATTGAAAACGTGTAGGAAAAAATTCATGCCAGAGCGAGGAAGGTGCTTTAGCGTGGGATAAGCAACTTTGTCTGGGCCAGTGGCAGTGGACGAGGAGAAGTTTGTGGCAGCTGCAAGAAATTCAGCGGGGGAGAAGAAGGAGCAGAAAGAGGAAAGTAATTCCTCCGGGCACGTGGCTCTGATACCTGAGAAAGGAATAGTTGGAGAAGTTAGGGGAAGAAGAGGATGATGAGAAAAAAGAGCCAGCGATAGAACAGAGAAGGGAGTACACAGATTTATGGTTAGATTTAAGAGAAAGAGATGAGCACGTCGCCTTCCACTCCTCACTATTGGCCTTGGCGATAACAGACAAGACATGTCGGGAAGCAAAGATGTAAGCCTGGGAATCTACATTGCTTCTATGAGCGGCAGCGAAAGCCTTACCTTTTACTAATCGCTTCTTCCACTTCAGCGTACCACCAGGCTTGAAATTGGCCTTTGATGCGGTCAAAAGGAATAGAAAATTTGGCCGCATTCAGTGCCAAAGAAGTAAAAAGAGCAGCAGCAGAACAAAGAGACGAGAATTCCTCTGCAGAAGGACAGTGAGAGTTGAAGTAAAAAGCAAAGCCATCCCAACAAGCTCTCTAAAAATTAAAGGAAGGGGGACGTTCGTTAGGGCGAATGACCGGAGAAAGAGGGACAATTAGTAGAATTGGTAGGTTATACATCGAGGTCTTAAAGCACCTCCCAGGAGCAAAAAGGGCGAGAGAGAAGGGAACAAAGGAGATGTCAGGAAAAAAGCGACTGCCAGAGGAGCGATGGAGAAGAGTAGGTGTTGCGTTATGTACGTAATTATTTTAGGCTGTACACGCCACTTTGCGCCTTGCAGCCTTGCCTTTAAGATTACCCAAATCCTGTAAGCCATGCTGAAAAAGCGCACATGCTTCTGGCGCAATGCAACAATAAATGGCCAATTAAGTAACAACAGGTTCAGATTACGTAACTGCAATCAAAGTGATACTGCATATTAACCAGGTACTTGGGCGTTTTCATTCATTTCCATTATGTTCTTGTATTTCTATATAATCGTTTTGAGTTAAAGTTAGATCTTGTGTGGAAATTTGTCATCACTATATTTAAAAATACAACACTAGGTATGTCAAGATAATTGAGGGGAAGGAGGTTAGAGGAGATGACCCGATCGATTACTTCCTATTCACAGAAGTCAGAAGTACTCTTCGAGACACAAATGGGCGATGGCAGTTGAAGTCTCAAGAATGAAGAGATTTTCGGAGAAAGGAAGAATGGAAGGTGAGAAAGAGTCGGTTCTGCTATCCGTCAAAGAACAACAAATAGGGAGAGCATAAACGTTAAGGAAAGAGAACGAGAAGGAGTTGTTTAGTGATATGTTGACCCCTACTTAATCAAAGTAGGGGTCAAGCGAACAAAGAGAGAAGGTAGAAAATTTAGAGAAGGATAATTTTTGCCTGACAAAAATGATAACGCCGCCACTAGCGTTCTGTTTATCGGGAGAAAGAATGCCAGTCCGGGAGTCTGTGCGATCAGATCGCATAGCAGAGAATCCAGGGATTCGGAAAAAAGAAGATGAGTTAAGTTGGATTTCTGGGTACAGATAAGGTCAACGTAATGAGACAAGATAAAGTGTTGTAGTTCAGTGATCCTGGCTCGTACACCTCCAGAATTTCATTTAAGAACCCTAAGAGTGTCAGGAGGGAAGAAGAAGGGAAAAGTATAGAAAAACAGCAAGAACATGAGAGGGTGGGAAGGGTGCAGAGGGAGAAGGTACGAAACGAGCAGAAGTAAGAAAAGAGATTTGAAGGCAAGGGTGAGGCAGGAGTGCTGCATTGGCCGAGCGGGGGCCAGATGGCCAGGTTGCACAATGGAAATATGCAAGCTAGAGGAGTCCGAAGGGGAAGACAAATTGTGGATAGGTGTGGGATCTCGACAAGAAACAGGGGACACCTTCAGAAGTGACAACCGCCTTGAATTTTGAATCTACAAGAGAGAAGTGAGCACCTTAAATGAACCACCCATTTGGAGCAGGTGCAGCATTGCACCGGTCTACCCTTCCAGGTTACATTTCCAGCGCATACGGAACAGGGAAAGACAGGGCCAAAGTTAGAATAAACATTGCCGCTCATCAAGAGAAGAAGAAAAATGAGAAGACGAGCAAAAGAAGAGCTGGAGAAGAGAGAAGACAGTCGACCGATTTCAAGGAGGTTGTGTGCTGCCCTTTTGCGGTCGTTCAGAGCACGGCGAAAAAATGATTTGTGTGAGGGGTATGCCCGGGGTAACTGGGACCCTCGAAAAGGCCAACAGCCATTTCGACCCAACCCAAACGGGAATGGAGACAGCACCACCACGTCAAAGCGACTGATGATTTGCGTTCAAACTTCAGCTAACTTTTAATCTTGTATTTTAGGTTCTATCTCCTTAGAAACTTGATACAAAGCAACAATTTTAGTGGTAAAATGTTTGCAATTTATTTTATTTTTTTAAAGAGTGCAGTTTTTTGGAAAATTCTATTATGAAAAAGGTAGGTCGAAAACTTTTGGGGGGTTTTGAACTGTCGTACGGTACTCACATTGGATCAGTAGATATTACATAACACTTATTTTAAGCTATTTAAAGTTAAATATTGCTCAAAAAATTTTTTTCTAAGCTTTTAAATGAGCCCGATATTTAGAAACATTTCGTATTTTTATAAACCAAATCTTCTTTTATTACTCACCATACAAATTTTTTAGCGGTGTTTTGAGACCCCTAAGTAATTTAAAAATTTTAACAGGTAAATTTTTTAATATTGTTTGAAATTTTGTCAGAAGATACAACAAAAGAGTAGCTTTCAAATTGTGTTATTGCCAAAGGATATGGTTTTCTGGTAAACATTATATCTCAATTCGATTTCAAGGTAGTTGGCTTTTGCATGTTTCTGCTGAACATTTGGGAATTTTTGTCTGCAACTGGGCTCTTGATTTTTTTAATCCTTCTTGGGTAAGAAAATCAAAAAATTAAGGCACGAATTTTACATCTTTCGTACTTGAGGAATTAAGCGTAATGTTTTCAGAATTTTATGAAAATGATTGAGAAATAACCACACAAATCGATTTTTTAGTGAAATGATTTAGTAACTTTGGCGGAAAAATATTTGAGGAAAACCCTAAAACAAAAGATCATCTTATCATCGCGGGAGCGGAAGAGTTTTAATAATATCGAGGTAAAGAATATCTAATCAGCTGGCTGCGTCAGCCTCACCCAATTGCAAAAAAAATTGCTTCAACAATAAAATCTTGTGTACCTTGACACTAATATTTTGTTGCAAAAATATGACAGGTTCATCTTTATTTTTTTCGTCTTTTTCTTGAGATAACACCAAATCTTTTGTTTGGTGTTGACTTCATTTTGAAAATGATTAGAGACTTTATTTTTAAATAAGTCTTTTTGAATATTTTGATGGATATTGCGAAAGATCCATCCAATTAAAAAAGAATAGACAAAAAGGACTGAAGGACTAAGATTTTGTAGAAATTGCAAGTTTGTGAAATGCAGGCAACAAAATTTTAAGTGTTTCTAACCGGTAGACTACATTTCATAAACATTTCAAGACTTCATTTTTTGATGAATGTTTTTGAAAACGTATACAGATAATGCCAACGAGCCATGCTTCTGTGAAAAAGTAGTCAAACTGTACCAAAGAACTAACGTTGTCTAACAATTGCATATTTGTTAGATCAAATAGGATAATTGTTCAAGTAAAAATAGAACATAATGCATGGCAGCTGCTTGTTGATCAGCCATTGTAAACTAAATCCTTAGCTTTCAGTAATTAGAATCACATATTGGAAAGCAAATTTTCTAGGCTTTCAAACGATAGCAAAGGACAGCAATTATATTTAATTATTAATATCCTGTTATAACTTTTGTGTATTAAACTAACCTATTTTTACCCAGCTTTACACTTTTTTGTGATGGGTGAAAAGCTACACTATCGGTCTTATAGTTCAATTTTATTATAAAAACAAATGACTAAAGATACATGTCATATACTATCGGAACTGCTTTGAAATTAACATTAATCTGTTGAAAAATTTTTGAAAGTCGTTTGAGAAATGAACTCGCAAATCAATTTTTAAGTAAACTGATTATGGAAACGACCTGTACTTTTTGAGAAAATACAGCTAACAAATTGCGCATCTTAGACCCCAAAAGGATGAAATGTTTTTTAAAGTGATAGGTTGGGTGCCAGCTTTTGTTTGAGCATAAAATGGTTTTGCTCGGTCAAGATATGTAAATTCAAAAATTACTTTTGATTTTGATGTCATTTTGACGTCACGAATCCCCTATGACTCTCACCTCTGTGTGATGATCGATCGTGCCAACTGTTTGTTTAGTATTTTTGGAGAAGTTAAAGCGTACGTACGTATATACATACGTGTATACATACGTACGCACGTACATACGTACAGACAGAATTGCGCTTTATATGCTAGATCCATACCGTAAACTCAATAAAGATCAAGCTAGGAAAAAACGACTGTCCATTTTAAATCAGTCATGAGTACTAACCGCTAAGTGGTATTCCACTACCACCAAAGCTGACTGCCATTAGTGGGCAGTGGTAAATTTAGGGTGAGGCAAGTGAGGCTCTTGCACCAGGCCCCATTTTTGTGGGGCCCCTCTTTATGGTTTTACTAATTGTCAAAACTTTATGAGCGTTGGGAAAAATATATCCCAACTACTTTTTGTATCATCCTAAAACTTCCAAGCTTGAAATTGTGAATTTAAAATTTATTGCTATACAGAGGACTTGCTCTTTTGTCTATGCTTTTTGAGATAGGACTGTCACGTGTGATTTATTTAGCGTCAAGATTTAAAGAGCCAAGATTTTGCATCCACTGAAACCCGTTAGAGTTTTCGCCTCAGTTCAACAGCAGTGGTTGACTGATAAACCGTGAGCATTTGGGGGCGCCTTTTAAAATACTACCTCAGGCCCCTAAAATCCGAAATTCACCAGCATTGGCGAGACCCAAATGTTGCCTCTTACCACCTGCTGGGTAAACAATTTTGCTATTCTTACTCCGAAGAGCAATGATATGCTCTTGCTTTGGGGTTGAAGTCTTCAATAGCTTACCTTCATCAAAAAAGACTCATGCGCCGTCAGACTAGAACTTTGAATTTCGCAACACATTTTCACAGATCGATCTGTATTGCTGGTGTACGCCTTTACAACTGTTTGTGCTAAACGTTTCACAGCAATAACGCCGCTCTTCAATTTGGTTGCTAGCTTGTCAGCAATCTAAACATTAATATAGATTTTATTTAATGCTGTTTTGCTATAACTGTGGTATTGAGTTGATAAAGTATTTCTAAACCAAGAGTAAATTTATCTTTACTAGTAAATTTATTCTTGGGTTGCGTATATTTACCCGTTTCTGCTCTATAGTGCCTTTGATGACGTGGTAAGAATGATTTATTAGCTTGGTTTTGGAAACGAATTCATTGAAAGGTGAATGTTTTGGGGGTAAGCCTAGTAAACTCAGTGGACTTGGTAAAACAATAAAAAGTAATAAAGAAGTTAACAAACCTCCGAACTAGATAAATGTTTTTAGCAAGTCTGACTGTGCTGTTCATTTCTTTCATCAGTGATACTAAAAGTATTGTACCCTCTGGAGTCATTTTTTATGCGAAGAAAATATGGATTTATTATACTGAACCAGACCTGAAAGTGCGCTAAACAGGATATCGATTTGATTTAAAAAAAAGAAATTGTGAAAAATTGCTTTAAATCACTTTAGTGTCTACCATTGCGATGTGCATATCCCGACGATTAATGCAGTTTTATGTGAACCTTCCATTGCTTGCGTCATAGAAGTTGGCCGACCAAATAATAAAGACAGTCTAGAGAAGCCCTTACTGAGATTCGATGACTGGTGCAAGGATATGTAAAAATTGATTAGTCTAGGAGCTAATGCCCATGTGAGATGACAATAACCTTTCCTAATTCTTTTCGTAGAACAACAACGTACCAAGAGTCAAGTAGCTGTAGGAGCAAGGCAGCTTTCTAAGGTTTTAGTTCAAAGGTTGTCGATAAAGCTCAACGTAACCGTCGCATAGCAGTATGGCTAATGTGAATATTGATAATAAATAACCTTTTTTGGCCTTGGCTTAACCAAGAGAAAATACCTAAAAATTCTGCAATAATTTTGGTCGAGCCAAACTGGGAAATTCCGCCTCAAAATTTCTAACGCCGGTGAAAAAAAGAAAAGATTTCCGTGGGTAATTCTTTGATTCACGATGCGATATTTGGTAATCAAAAATTTGAAAGTCTCCGTAGAGCTGAGTGAGAAAAGCTAAAACGTAGAGTTTTGCAAAATTGCCGCGGAAATTCAAAGAAAAATTCAATCAAAGCAGTCTTGACAAGTTTTCTTATTGATTTGCTGAACTATTCCCAACCTGGTATTGAACTACAAAAATACAACAACGTAGTTATAACGTCATAAATGGGATTACTCGCTCGAAATCAAAAAATTGCCTTTGTATTCTTCGCCTTTGTATTCAGATTTCGATTAAATGTGCCCGTTAGAGATGAAGAAAAAGCTACTGTTCGAAGTGGGGAAATATCCCTAGCTCTATCCTAAATCATTAGCTAGCTACTAAGATGAAAAGTAATGATGTCAAGGCAATTTTGGTCAGTTTACGAGGTCTTGGGGTCTCATGCAGTAGCATTGACAGAAGGTATCAACGGATTCCGCTCTGTAATTTCTTAGAGGACCAAAAGAGTTTTTTCAAAATGGTCTTTAACTTGAGAGCGGGTCAAATCGCCGAAAAAAGAACGGGCTTGGACCACAAGTTTTGGCAAGCCAATTGCTTTCAGAAAGTTGGTCTAGAATAAAAATGTATTCATCTTTAAAATAGGCAAAAAACATTTGCATCTGTTATGATTTGGCCCTCAGCCCAAGATCAATTGTTGTGGCCTTCTTAGTCATCAACGTCGCCCTTCTGTAAGTCTGAAATAATCTTGCTATTTAAGTAAGTATCACTAAAAAACTTTGAAGTATTCGTGAATTCGTCAGTCTTAGCGGCAGTTTACTTTGAGAAATTCTTGGTGAAACCGCTTCCGCCAAAAGTTAGTTCAACCGACAAAATTTCTCAATATTTCTCTATCAAATGAAAATTTTCAAAAAAGAAAAACTTGAGCAATTCCCAGTGGAGACAATGCCTTACAGTGATGAAGGCGCGGTGGAAAACGAAACATACCGCAAACTCAATCAAACAAATAGAAACATGCTGATCGAGTTAGAGAAAGTGACAGCTATTTTGAATCAGGAAGAAATACGCTATGGGCTTGTAGTCCCACCACTAACAACACGGTCGCATCTTGCAAAATGATGCAAAATAGCTTCATTATTCTAATCCAGAGAAGCACAAATACAAATTGCTGTTAAATTTTCTTCAAATCTTAGCTGAGATTTCTGACCCGAGGATCTCTGCTTCATCTAATGAGATTGCGAAAGCCTCTCGCTCAGCATTTTGAAAGAACCGAGTTTTAGGTAAACAGCAATGGCAGTGCGCCTGGTTGGTAATGGGGATACCTGCCAACATTTGGTATTTAATGACTGTTGCAATTGGACTGCCGCTTTTTCTAGCCTGATCTCGATCAAATTGGCATGTTGACTTGAATGTGAGGAGCCTTCACCTTGAGGAAGAAGACGGGCAAACAACGCAGGCAAAACACTATTTTGTGTGGGAAGTCAAAAGCGTTTTGTCGTCTCCAACCACAAATGAGACCTCGTTTTTTGAAGATCAACTATTTCAGATAGACTTTTCTGCCTTTTTACCTTCAACATGAAGTAAAAATCTTTTTCAGAGAGACTTTTTTCATCTTCAGCTCCCAAATAAAGTAAAGGTCTTTTTGTGGAGGATTTTTGAAAGCGAGTTTTGCTGTTTCATAGTTTTTTCGCATTGGCTAGTTTTTCAAATTTATGATGGCTGATATATTTTTTTGGGGGGAGGGGCTGAAAATAGTCTGCGAGGGGTTTTAGGCATCCTAATACGGTAAACTCACTAGATCTAAGCTGCTCTGATAATATTTTCTAGAACCCAATCGGCGACATAGTACTTACTCTGTTTAATTCTTTTTCAAAATCCTTAGTTTCAGATTCAAATTCTAAATTGTTCCACACATGATTCTAAAACAACATAAGTTTTCTGCTATAGTTACCGAGCATGAACAAGACTTCTGTCTGCGTACGTCGATTGTCTGTCAGCCAGTTAATCAATTGACTTAGTTTTTCAAAAGTTTTTTTTTTGAAACGAGGGAAAAGAAGTGAAATTGTGTTAAGTTGATCTTTAAAGTAGTAACTTTTTGTCTTGTTTTGATAATTAGCAAAACAACGCTCTATATGTAACACTCTGTCAGAAATTATGAGTGCTCTTGAGTTTTTGTAATGTTGACTTTCACGTAACTTCCACTTTATTAACCTCATACCTCTTATGTTACACATCAGCGAATGCAAAATTTCAAGAGTAAAATGAACATATGGATTTTAATATTTATTTTTTGCTGACTTAATTAAAAACTTGATAACAATAACGAAGGATGTCCAAACCCTCCTTAATAATGGCCGTTAGCTTACCGGGATAAATTCATGTTGAAACTTTTGCAAAGCTAAAATGATAAAAAATACGCCAAGTAACTCTCTCTTTATTAATTTTGCGGCCCAACAAAGAATCGTTTTGGTTTATTCTGTTGCCCTAAAAAGAGCCATTTTGATTACATTTGATAGATCATTACTTACAGTGGCATTCGCAAGGGGACTCCTACGCGCGCGTCCCCGCCTCAGAAACAGTAAAATGTTTGTTTCAGCGATTATTTTCCAAAAACAACCTTCGCGCCCCCTTTTAGAAAATTGTGGAAGGTGATTGTCGGCTGCCATGATTGTAACTACAGCATGCATTTGTCCAAATTTAGCGCTGTGGACGCTCGGTCTCCAAAAAAAGGTCAAGAAATGTTTGCTTACGCCCCTGGTTACTTAAGTGGGGACAAGCCTTATTCTGAAACACTGCTCAGTAACGTCTTGGCATGCTAGGTAGCGGGTTAAGAAGCTCTTCAGAAGTCATAACTTGATGCCAAGCTTCGACGAGTTTTTCAATTAGTTCTCTCTCATGGAATAACTTTTCTTTTCATTCTGTGGGATTGAGACCTGAAGACTGTTCATATGATCAGTTCATATGAATATAACTATCATATAACCAGTTCATATGAATCACACCATTCGCTTGCATTCACTTTTTCAGCAATTTTGTGCGATGACAAAAGTTGAGTGGTAAAATCCAAAAATTTTCGGCTGCATTTTCCTAACTTGTTTCTGGTATTTTGGTCGTAATTTCTTTTCCAACACAATTGATATTTTGTGACATTCTTCATACCATCAAAAATATGCACTCTTTAAATGGCAAAGGATTTCATACAGCCACAGATCATCACACTAGCCCAGGGGTGCATTGACCATTCAAGAGTTGGCCGAGGGTCGCATTGACCATTCATGAATGGCCGAGGGCTAGAGCTTAAAACTTTGTAACAGCCTGTATACGATGGAAGAGCTTGCAATAGATTAAAATCTTGCAACAACTTCTTGCAATGTCGTATTACAGAGTTTTGAAAATGATGGTGTCCAAAAAAGGATCGTTACTCTCTATTTGGACGGAAAATGCGTCAATTCAAACTAAGAATTACCTAGCGGCTCTTTCAATAATGACTTCAAAAGTTTTTGGCTCTTTAGTACGGCAAGTGTGGCCACCCTGTCGCATCAAATTAGATATATGGAAGTTTCTGCAAGTATTGGCGGGCCGCACAAAATGCTCTGGTGGGCCGTAATTTGCCCACCCCTGCGGGCCGTAATTTGCCTACCAGCCCAATGTTTTATTGTAAATAGGATGCATTGAGGATTCAATTGTTCGTGAGATCATCTTCGTACATAATTGTTTTTGGCATCATTTGGTATAGTGAAGGGGCTTTCATCGCTAAAAGTCACTTTGTCCTAATCCTCAGATATCCTTGTCTTTCTTTGTTTTTCGCTACCTTTTGGCTTTTTGCAAACTTTGCACTCTCTCAAACTATTTTCTAACAATTGAGTACAAACAGTTAAAGGTGTGAGTTATTTACGTGCTCTTTCAGAAAACTTTTTGGTTTGTCCATCTATTGCTTTATATAGTTACATATACCCAAGTTTTTGTTCAACCATTTCTGTGCAATCTTCCTCTCTGATACCCCTTTTTGATGCAGGTAAACTACCAACTGTCTCTGCTCAGCTGTAAGATATTAAAGCATCTCGGTTTAAAATTATTAGTAGAATTTTTCTGGGAGCAGTTTCCCTCCAAATGCTGTACCACAGGGCTTGTGGTAGGGAAAGTCGGGGAATACGGGATACCTAACTTTAGAACTCGGCTGCACAAAAAATAGCCGATTAAATACAATGAAATTCACTATGAAAGAAACTCAGTCACTGGCTTAACCTTACGAGGCAGCAAAGTTTAAAAAATTTGCAGCTTTAATAGATTTAAAGTGGATTATTTAACGTTTATTTAATTCCATTTTCTCCAAACGTATGTGGATAAAATAGGACGTAGCAAAATGAAGCCAAATGAGAGAAACAAAAGAACATTTTGTCCGCATGTAAGCTATCACACAGCACAAAAAGCAGCCAATGAAGTAAAATATTTTCCAGACACTACTTTAAATAGCTGTTCGGGTTTCAAAATATTTGGGAGGGCATAGCCACTGGATGTTTTGGAGGCTGATACCCACCAAACATAATTTCAGCTCTACAAAATAGTTTGAACTTGCGATTGTTGTTTGTATTAGTGGCTGGTCCCTGAAGCGGGCAGTCAATTAGCATAATTTTGATAAGCTACTAATTCCCAATAAAAACGATTACATCGACTACAGCAATAGCTTGTCAATTATTGACTTTGGCTAAGCTAGCCTACACATAAAAGACTGAACATTATGCTCTGAAATGTGGGTTTGGTTAGCTAGCAGACAGAGTTCAGAGCCTAGCTAGCCAACCTATACCTGGCCTCTAAAAGCTTGTTCGAAAGCATTTTTAAAATTAAGTGCCAATATACTGAGCCATGTTTAGGGCATTCACTGCAACATGACCTCATACTTGCAGCAATCTTATCTGAAACAAAAAGGCTATTAAAAGCATAATTGTTCCTTTGTTTCCAATATATATCTTTTGTTATCATTTTACCCAAAAATCTCTGACTATCTTGAATTGGTTTTTTAATCTCAACACTTTATGCTCACTTCAAATATTACTCTGTTTTTGTTTTACCTGTTGACAATCCAATGAAAAAATATCAACGGAAGCCTGGCAAAATTCTAGTAAAAATATTTCTCCTGGTATATTAGTTTTCACATCGCAAACTGAAAAAACTACAAAATCTACCCTTGCTTCTAGGAAAGCGCGCGAAATGCAACAATTCTTTGCCCAAAAGAAAGCTGTTGCAACATGTCAACTCACCATGAAAGAAATAAACTTTAGCATTAACAAAAAAGCAAGTCCCGTTTCATCCTAGTGCCTCATTTTACCGCGACATTCCCAACGTCATAAAACTCCAACCATCAGCCTACCAGAGACTAACCGGTTGAAAACGTAGCTTAGCTGAAATACGTTTTAACAATATTTCAGGTTTGTGTCTAAAAAAAATTCGAAAGGTGACTTATGCCACGACCCCCGCGACCCAAAGGCTCGGAGGGTTGGGCCCACAAAAATTTTCATATGCTATTTTTGTACATTGGACGGTATGATTGATTTGTCATGTGTGAAGGTGTAGCAGAGTGTTATTTATCAGTCCTGTTTCAATTATGGGACAAAACTTTTTTTATGGTCCCAGAATCTACGCTACGTCATCTCGAAATGTTGCCCTCTCCCAAATTGAGTAGTTGTGTCATCCATACGGAAGCAGTTTCTCGGAAGAAAACGCATGCCAATTGCCAATAGCTTTAGTTGATGGAAAAATTAAACAATTTTGAGATTTAGGAACAATCACTCTTCAAGCAAATTCTATGCCTTTCCAGATACAGCACTGCGGCGCCGGTGTGTAGGTCTACAACGTGCTTTTGTTTTGTATATAGCCTCAGGTAAGAGGCTAACGGATAGTAACCTGTATCGTAATCCCCTCAAAATAAGTCGTTATCTTAATTCATACGGAAGCAGTACCCTAGAAGAAAACGTACTCAACAGTCTAAATATCAAAACAAGTTTATCAAATTTTAAAATGTTCGTTGCTAGAGAGTTCACATACAATAATTTTTAAAAAATTTACGAATGCAAGTGTGCACGTCTCCAAAACTGGTAAAAATGTTTACAAACGGATATTGTGGCAATCAATTATCGCTATTATTTTAGAAAAGTTCAGTTAAAAAGCCATTTTTTTGTTTAGAATGTTACTATTTAAGTTCTTTTGCTATTTCCAATCCAAAATACCGGGTGTCTCAGTATAAACGTGACCCATTTGAAGGTTAATATCTCAAACAATATTGCTGATATTACTCTACATTTGTAGATAATAGCGTATGTTTTGAAATCAATAAAAAATATCATGGTCAATGGAAGAAAAAACATTTTGCGTTGCAGTCTATCTGTAGACAAAATCGTTCAAATCTGTACATGCAAAATACCGCAGAGCTTCAATTTCAACAGCTGTCCCCACAAATTCCAAATTAGCCGCTGAGTAAAGAAATTTAAAGAAACTGGATTATTAATTAATTAAAACAACGTTTACCGCAACAATCCACAATCAATAACAGAACTGAGAACGGCCATAACCCAGCGGATTTGTGGGATACAAGCGGAAGAATGAGTCAGAGTTATCGGCAATTTTGCTCGAAGGCTCCAAGTGGCGTTGGCGTAGTGGTTAGAGCGTCCGCTTCGCAGTCGGTAGACCGGGGGTTCATTCCCCTTGTCGAGTCATACCAAAAGACTTTAAAAAATGGTATCCGCAACTTCCCTGCTCGGCGTTCGACATTTAGGGGTGGTTGTGGAGAACAAGCCGGCAAGTTCGCTTGTTGTGTCCTTGGGCAAGGCACTTAACGGGACGCCCCACCTTTATGTGGAAGACAGGTGGCCCAGACACCTCGAAAAAGGCAACTCCCAAGCGAGTGCGGACTTCCCGTCCAAAGTATAGCGATACAATTCGCTTTCTCGTGAATGGAGGATAAATATGGCAAATAAAACAAAAACAAAAGTGTGCAAACAGCGCAAAGGTGGGCATCTAGAACATGTGCCGGATATTGTGTCGAACCTTATTATTTTTATTTTTGCAGTCCACCATGTGTTGCTGGGTCGCTGCTTGGATTGTAAATTGTAGCGTGGCTTTAGTTAGACTCTTCCCTTGCACTGTAAGTAACGGTAGCATAGTCTACATATTAGTAACTTGTCGATTCTCATTCTGATAATTTTGGATCTAATAATTATTAGATGCCAATATATTTAGGAATTTGGCTAAAACGTTTTTATTGCGTATATTTTCTCTACTCTGTGTTATTGTTGGCTTTTTCATTCAAATTTTAATTCGTAAATACCTAGGAATTAAACTGATTCGTGACAAACTGGTTTCGGTTTTAGAGAGAATGGAAACTCTCGATTTCCCTAAAAACTTATAGCATCTGAATATTGACAACATGTTGGGTAAGCGTTTAATTTTTTGTGAATGAGTTGCTCAATAAATGCACATTTTGATTGTTATTTTATCATCTTTCAGAATATCTAAACATTTTTTCACTTTTTTGTCCAGTTTTTGACTTAAAAATATATGATTGGGGTCACGTTTATAAATAAGACACCCTGTATGTGCATGTAAATACAATAATCATTGGCATGATATTGAGAGTCAACTATTGGGGAGGTATTGAAAGTATGTACAAGTACGAGTGAAACGTTTCAATTGGTACATTAAAATTGTAAAACATTTTAATTGGTACATTGAGAATAGTTTTTGGTTAACCCAATTACAAGGTATACAAAAGCTTTTTTTCTAATTGCAAACCTAGTTCTGACTATGTGCAAAACCCCGTTTCTTTTCTAACACACCTCGTATAATAAGTAAAATAAATTGACTAGGTTGAATTTGGTTGTAAACGGTTTCTAGCTTGGATCGGTGGAGACACGGAAAACTTTTAGAATTTACTGGTTGTATTTTCAATAACTAGATATAACACAGAAGTACAAAATTTTGAGGCCGCGCATACATTTCCTAGATCTAATTTGATACCGGTATTGATCTCCCAAGAAAATGGAAGAAAAAGTCATCGGTTTTGCACAGAATAAAGTCTCAATCTATAAACAAAATGAGAAAGTTTTGCCTTCAGAAAGTTGATCTGTCTCTTCCCCCCCAAAAAAACAAAATAAAAGCAAGAAACAAAGAGAAAAAGCCTGAATTTGAACAAAAAGTTTTGCTTTCAGAAAACTGATCTTAGAAAAAGGATTTCACTTTTAAAATAAAGGAAAAACAATCAACTTGTCACACTGATGACCGTCAGTAAAAGTTTGTAATGCGGCCTCCAACAACAAAAGGTTGTGCACCACTAGTCCAAAAAAATTAATTTGGAGGTAACATCATTATTTATACATACGCCGACTTGTACACTGCTTGTTCCAAGCAGAAAAAATTATTGCAAAGCGCTTTTTCAAGGGACATGACAACGTCCTCGTCGTGAGGTTTAAATCTGTTGGATTGTTGTAAAAGTATAACAGAAAAATTTGCTCAAAAATGATCACCGGCATCATACGGTACCATACAGCAATCTATTACATCATGTCAATAACTCGTGACCGGTTTCGACCTTGTTGGGTCTCATCAGGCGGGTGTAAAAAACACTCAATAATAAACATGCTGAAAAACAAATTTGCCATTGGGTGCAAAAAAATACAATACAAAACAATATGATACAGCAATACCTATATCATGGGGGTCACATTCAAGGATACACACACACGACATGGACAACAGGTCACATCGGTAAGCCCTAATAGGGGTGCAGGATCATTGTCAAGACTTATTATTAACACAGGAGTTGCTAGTTAGCAATTTTCATTTTCAATATATGTATTGTTGTAAAAGCAAATAAATAACTTGTGGGCGTTTAGTTTTCCCCAAATTACCTATCTTAAGCCTTTGGAAAAGTTCCATTCAGAAACACTTTTTCGTTATATAGATCTTTTTTTCACACCCACTTGTGCGCATGTAGGATAAGTTAAGCCAAGATGAACTCAATCTTGGTCTGCTGATCAATCAGCATGTCACCAGAAGAAACTTTAGGGTAGTTTAGCCTGCTTATGGTCAATTGGTAGGTACGCTTATGTCAAAATGGTTGTCTCTTTCCTTTAACCAGACTACCATCTTTTTTGCTTGCTTGATTTGATTTGCGCTGTAGGGCGTGAATGTTATTTTGTCTTACATTATGCCTTCAATCTAAAAAAGAGAGAGGTAATTATCACCAAGAGCTAATTCAGATTTCCCGTGTTTTTTATTATTTTCGTGAATGACGAGTAAATGCACCTGCATGTAGATAACAAATTTATAAAACTTATCTCCTTACCTGTAATTCCTCTCTTTGTAAACCATCTTCGATGAATTCTTTTAGCTTGTCAACTAACTTTTTGGGATCTAGCTGCATCTCACTTAAGCATTCAGATAAACTCACGCAACCAAACAAAAATAATAGGCAACCTACTTTCATAGTTAAGTACATCGATACCATACTATTTATCAACGAGTATGCTTTAATTAGGAAAATTTCAATTGATTATAAACATCCTGCAAAAATTATTTAAGTAAAGCAATAAAAAACAGATATCATGTAGGTTGACATATCCTGCAGACACCGAGAACATAGTTCGAAAGACAATTTTGAAGGTCAAATTGTGATAGAAATAACTGTTATTCCCGCCGGGATTTCGTCAAAATAATGCCAATTTAATTTTAAATATACGTTTTTCAGCTTTAGAATTAAAATTTTATTTTATATATTACATGAAATGCCTTTCATTACAACTTGTATTGACTCTTTTTGACGATAACAAATTAGGAACAAGTTAATCAAATCCAAAGTTTAAAGAAAATAATATGTCTGTATTCAATGCCACCGAAAGCACCAAAGCTTTTTCCCATTTAACTTAAAAAAAATAATTACAGGATTAGGTCCAATAAATTTATCGGATAGCTTGGCCCCTTTCTTGTTATCAGGCTAAGTCTACGTCGGTCACTCCACCCCTACAAAATATGCGAGTAAACTCATTCTTTCCTCCATCAACAGCGCTGATCTAATGCGATTTGTTTTAGCTTTCTTTTTCTTTTTCGCAGAACATCGAAAACTGTGGGTCAAATTGCCAGCAGTCATGATTTAGAGTAGCAGTGTTTTCCGTATGGTGCTTGACAGCGCTTTCAAAATTTTCCTTACTTTAATACGTTGAGCGATTCAGAGTGACCTCGCGTAATAAGATGCAACATCTCCCAAACAAGATGTAATCTACAATCAATTTGACGACAAATTCTATTCAACAGAGCTCCAAATCACTCGACCACTTTTTTAAAATGTTTAGTTTCTTTTCCAGCTCTAAAACATCGTTTTTTGTAGCACGAAAGCACAAAATCTGCAGGTTTAGAGCCCTGCACTGATGCAGCATCGTTTTTTGGAAATTTTTTTGCAAGTATGTGAAAACTAACTTGTTGCGTAACAAACGTTCTTCACATCAGTTGTGTCGCAGCTAGTGGTCACTAACGAAAAAATCTATCTCTTTTTTTACAATGGCAAACGGGGCTGGTTTGTGGTCCAGGCAACCGGTATATCTTTCAATTCAATTAAGAGAAAGCTCTGGTTGTCATAACATTTGACTTTGTCCTGTCCGCAAATAGAATAGAAAAACCGGACTCAATAGAAAAAAAAAACATTAAAAGCAGTTCTTACTGATATATGCGGTAAAAATGGGTTAACTTTTATATGTATTTGTAAGTTTTCCTCTGACAGGAAATGCAATCTCGCGAGTGACAGAGCTGGAAAAATTGGCAGCAACCAACAGTGCTTTTAATTGTTAGTATCAAAGTACTAGGCACATAGTCGCAGTACTAATTTTATCTTTCTTTTTTAGGAGAAACGTTATTGCTTTAACCCTCATACATTGATTACGTTTTGTAACGTTGAAGTTGATTGGGATCACATTTGACAACATGCTTAAAATTGCTTTAATCGTGATTTTAAGCAATGCTGAATGTTTCGTTTGTTACAAATATCAATCAAAGAAGTAATAAGACTATCAAAACAATTCTTTTTGCATAATTTTAGTACAGTTTCGATATTCAAACATAAAAAATAACATAAGTCAATTTTTTTCCTCAAATAAGCTTTAGTGAATTTGTAAGAAATTTGAACATAAGTGTGATTTATGATAGGATTAGAACTTGATCTAAGTTGATATTTTAAGTATTTTGATTCACAGACATGTTGTTTCATGAATCTAAATTCTAAACTGCATGTGACTCAAAGAATCCCATTGGGTAAAAAAGTTGGTTACTTTGAGGATAAATGCAATAATCACTAAACTGAATCAATTGACCACACCAATTCTGCTAAGTATAAAAAAACAAGTCTTTATACGAGGAAACTTAAACAGTTCTTGAACACAAGAACCAAGTTGCAATGAAATTTCGTATGAAAACTGGACTTCAACAAGGACTTCAATTCACATACATAAAACAGGAATGAGAAACTGGTTTATACAAGAAACTAGTTAAAAAAGATGCAAAAAAATACTGATAGGTAAACAAAGATCATCCTAGAAAACGCAATTCCATTTCTCTTAGCAATTGTTTTTTCTAAAAGACCTAAAGAGAATCTCTGGGAAAAGAGAAAATAATTAGGCAGTTATCAAAAAAACATGAAATGTAACAACTGAAGAATACAGTTTAGGACATATCATAATATTACATATTGGGGTCAATTTTGACTCCAATTAATGCTTATGGTATATTTTTTGAAAGCATAATATCAAAAACAAAATTAGCGTTTTGAGGGAAACATCATTCTTGTTCGTACAAAATACAAATACTGTCTGATTGAAGAATTCAAGAGGGCACAACTTGAACAACCAAGAATAGAAGAGTTACTACAAATTAAAAGATCAGTTTTGACGCCAATAACCGTACGAGGGTTAAACAAACGATTGTGCGTACCTTTCACGTTTATTTTGATCGCGAACACACTTCATTGCAAGTCACTGGTCATTTTTCTACCACTAATCTGTGATGGCTCAAGTCAATAATTTGCTTTAATTATTGTGTAATGGCGGCATCGAATAAGCGATCTTGCGCTCCAACTTCACGATGAATTTCTTCCCAGGTTGATTTTCAGGGGCTAAAAGAATTTTTACCTCAACCGAGAATACTTTATGTTTTGCAATTTTTTACTCAAATAAAATGAAGATTTCCTTTCTGGAGATAAATAGTTACTCAGAGCAGTTTAATTTTTCCGATTTTTAAAGTGCTGGACTAAAGCCTCCTCTCCTACTTTTACGCCTTTAACTGTTTTGTTGTTCTTGGGAAAGTCACTGTAGCAAAAATTCATGCTGTACAAAAGATGAAAATCAAATATGAGAACTTATTTAACTTATCCAACATAAGAACTGGGTTTTGGGAAATTGCAAAGTGACCTTGCGGGCTTTTTAAATCAACTATCACTTAATAGAATTAGCGATTGGCACAAGCCGTGGTTTGAGCTCGAAACGGGAGCTTTTTGTCATGTAAAAGCCAGTTTAGTTTATGCCACACTCGAAGCGCTTTAATTAGCAGTCTTCCAATGACAACTCTTGCATTCCGCCCTTATGCTTCGCTGCCGAGAGAACGTTGAAGAGCGACTATTTTTCTGATAGAAGACTTCAAAAGCACCTGCAGATGTTTTATTTCAACAATTAAACAGGGCTATAATTCACGATGTACAAAATTAGGAAAGCATTGAAATCGAATACGTTTGTCTTAAATGAAGTGGCGATCATAAAGGGAAACTTTGGAAAGTATTACGCGAACCACGTCAATCATGCTACAATACTTTCATACATGACACATTGCGAACAACCTGGGGTAGCCAAGCTTAGTTGTAATTGTGTTTTCTACGGTTCCGTAAGACGAAACTAACATCAACTTTGCAAAAGAACTTTGAATGCAACGTCTAACTTCTCCATCAACAGATTGAGTCAAAAGTAACCGGGCAGTCAAAACGGCACAAGTCATGAATGACTGCCAGGTTACTTCTGACTCGCTCTGTACTTTAAAATCAATTTTTACGCTGGGGTGTCTGATCAGCGTCAGGGCTGAATCAGAAAGATGGAGTAGGGACTGCGATAAAAAAGGTCCCACCTGATCGGGCGCAAAGCAGATTTTGACACAGATTTCTCAATCATGCTTTAACTGAATCATGACGTTTTTAAAGAACACTCCTACAAATCGGGAAAAATTTAGAGCAAACTCACGTCAAATTCTTTTCTTGAAGACGAGGTACACCCCAGGCCCCAACTAAGCGAATTCTGGTCCTGATCAGAAAAGGCACAAACACTGCGCCTCATCATATGACGTTCATGCAAAAAGCTTCATGATATCAACGATACACTGCAGGCGATTTTACAAAGGCTAGGACGGCATATTATCTAAAGCAGAGATGGGAAAAACAAAGCTTTACTTAAAACAGCAAAGCGAAGTACCAAAAACAAACAAATCCAACTTACAAAACTACAGCAAAGGCGATGAAGCCCAAGCTTGAAAAAATGCTCCAGCAAGAACCAGATATTGATCCAAATTAACGGGGCAGTGATGAATTAGGGGCAATCTATCACTATAAAGGCAGCAAAACTTGACCAGTTCAACTAATAGGCCACATAAAATGAGGCAAAGGCGCAAAATGTGAATATGCAAAGTTCTTCTATTCTTTCAGTAGAACAAGTTCGAGCCGTTGTGTTGCGAGCCGTGTTGCCCGAAGGAGTAACTTTCCGATATGGTGCCAGACGTTTTAGTATTCGGCATCGGCCCAGGATAGGGTATGCCACCGCTGACTGTGAACAATAAAAAAGTTCTACGATTTGAATAAAGCTTTTAAGCATTACTAGGTCCTTTGCGAGCGAGACGATCAGCTAATGTTCACTAAGGTTTCCAAAGGTGCGTGTGCATTTTAGTTTCTTGCGGTAAATTAGGTAAGCATAAGTAAATACGTCGTTTGTTCATCAACACTATAAATTGATACTAAAAGCTACATTTTACGCACCTTTTCCCACTCTTGCAACCTTAAACGTGATATTCAGTGCGGGTCTGCCACAATTCACTTCTTTTAAAAACTGACTTTTTTTACCGAAACAACATAACACTTCAAATATCGGATGTCCTTCTTAACAAATACCAGAAATCATGGAGTTTCAAATTACCAATCATTCGTCACGAAGTCCGGAACAATCTCTGTTACACCAAGGCAGTGATTATTAACATTAATAGGGACAGAATACGGGCAACAAAAAGAAAACAGCATTTAATGATCACTGAATCAAATACAAATATTTGCTAAAAAAGAACTTCACCCAATTAGAAACACATAAAGATAAAAAAAAATCCTTTTCCAGGCCAATGTTTTTGAGGCTTTCACGAAGAAAATGAAAGGCTTCAAATTTAAGAACGAAATTCATATGAGTTTTGTTTTCAAAAAACTAGTTTGTCACACGTGCTAATGTGAATTCGATGATTTTTAAAGCATATTAAGTGGAGCTAGACCAGTGGTTCTCAACCTTTTCCGTGTGCCGTGGCCCACTTTAAGGGGCCGCAGATTTTCGTGGCCCACTTTGATTACGTCTGAGATGTGATGATGACAAAGCTACCAGGAATATCGTCAGAACGCATGGCAGCGGAGATGATCTCCAAAAAAAAAAGTCATTGCCTTCCCAGTGCCGAGAATGGTCAGTCCGCGGTCGGAATCGGAGTTGATTCACAAAGGAAGATAAGGTCATTGCGCCTCCAATTCATGGGTGCTGGTCCGTATGGCAGTTCATATGCACCGCTATTACTCAATCTCATTCGGCTTGCAAATCCATTATTAAAGTACGCAAACGTCTGTGGCCCACCCGACTTACGTGCTGTGGCCCATGGCCCACCAGTTGAGAACCAGTGAGCGAGGCTAAAACGGGCTGGATTACCCAAGTAGTTTTATATATGTTCAGTAATGCTTCTGGTAATGAAAATAGAAAACAATTCTGGAGTTAAGATCAACGGCTATAATCAGTTAAATCTAGCCTAGTAAGCCATGTCAAGTTTTATCCATTCACAGGCTTTAGAGCTTTAGGCTCCCTTGAAACAAGCGCTTGCATCGTGGCAACATTCCTTTGGTAAGAATAACGTTAGTCAATTCTTAAAACAACATCATATGCCAGTAGAGATATAGTGCTTAAAATATAGTGTGGAAACGCACAAAATAGAAATATATATATTTTAGTCAGGTTAATCTAAAATAGTGTAGGAACGTCGCGTCCACGCGTTCCGACGTCACTACATTCCTGCATACTAGGCCATTTGCATGAGTGTTTTCAATAAGGCTAAGACATGCATTAAAAAAAAAGTGTTTCGGTATAAGTTTTTGTGGGGCGATCCCACTTCTGATTAGATAGGAGAATCACAGATACCCTAAAGTCAAACTCTCCAGTTTTGACAACTACTGATATAAATCGCAAGTAACAAGCACGTTCTACCCACTCAAAGGCACGGTGTTGCAATATGCATTCGTTCCATTGTGATAATTCGCATTTCCTCCTTCGTGATTCTACAACAAGCAGTTAGAAGTTGAAAAACTAGGCGTCTGTTTGTCTCCAAATGTGAATAAAACTTATCGTTTATTATACAGTACTCCAAATAGCAAATTTTGAAGAATTACTTGAGGAACTTAGTTAACTGTCTACGCGCAAAACTTTTAATGGCCATGAGCAAAATGTAATACAATAAACTAATCACTAGCCCTGAGTTCTTGACTGACCTTCGATTTTTTACTCTCGCAATGCGTTTTTTTTACCCAACATGCTACCACTAGCTACATGTACACTTGCTTTAACTCCAATCAGTTAAACTTGAACTAAAAGCTAGTAATTGGGGTCACTTCTACTTACCACAGAGTAGTATAAAAGACTAATGAAAGACTTTGATAGGATTATAACCCACAGTTTCCTGATAAGTCCAAGCCCAGCGGGTTCGTCTAGCCATTCGCACTGCTCCATGATAAATACAGGGACTTCCATTACACTAACTGTGCATAACACCCAACATAAATCTTCATACTCGCAAGTTACCACCTTCGTGGCCAAAACGTACCACCACCATGGTTTTGTCAGCAAAGCGAGCATTTTGTTCTCATTTAACTAAAAAAGTGTATCTACTACTGCCTGTTTATCGATATAGATACTGCTAGCCAGTTACAAAACACATTTTCGTGCTAAAAACCAACTTTAATATAAATTTTCTTTCTTTTTGAAAAACTAAGCACTATACAAGGGATGTGCAACCTTTTCGCAGGTGGGTCAATTCACTTAACTTGATGGGACAACGACTTCCAGTGGCACCTGAGCGATGGCGTAGTGGTTAGAGCGTCCGCTTCGTAGTCGGTGGACCTGGGGTTCATTCCCTGAGTCGAGTCATACCAAAAGACTTTAAAAAATGGTATTCACAGCTTCCCTGCTCGGCGCTCAGCATAAAAAAGGGATAGTGTGGAGAACAAGCCGGCAAACTTGCTTGTTGTGTCCTTGGGCAAGGCACTTAACGGGACGCCTCCACCTTTTTGTGGCAGACAGGTGGCCTACCCGTACTTCACCGGGTTACAATTGTGAAGTTGCTAACCCAGCATGTCGTAAAAAGGCGACTCTTGGGTACCCACCAGTAGAAGTCCGCCTTGTTGGTGGTGGGGCTACCAGTCACTCACGACTGTTTCGAAATGGGCTGCCATCTTCCCCCTACCTAATTTCAATTAGGTTGACGGCATGAACCTAAATTGCCGTTCGTGCCGTACCTCCATCCCGAGAAGAGAAGGGGTAATCACAACAACAAGAACAGTTCGAGTGAGATGCCCGAAGCCTTTTTCCAAGATGAAGAATTTTTTTTGAGATTAAGCTTAAACACGTGCAGTTTTTACAATATCAACCTGGGGATACCGTCAAAAAAGCTACATCGTTCCGCGAGCCGCAGGTTGCACATCTAAAATACCGAATACCACGTGCCAAGAGTAGTTTAAAATAGAGAACCAATCAAATTAGCAAAAGCGTCAACTTGCCTGGTAACTTTGCCTTCCTTGAATTAATGCCACCTGCGCGTTATGGGGAGAATGAGAAGTCTGATATGCCGCATTTGAAGGCATAGCATTTGAAATATTGCTCCCCTCTCCGGAGTTAGGGACACTGGAGGTGTACGGATCCGAAGGAGAAGTATGATGAGATCCTATAAAACATATTCGTTTTACATCAAATTTATCCAATGTCGTGCCCCTAATGATGTATATCAAAAACCATCAATTTTGCATGAAATCGTCTTCAAATGACTTTTTCACAGCGACTGACGTGCATTGCACAGTTAAAACCAAACTACGTATTGACTGTTACACATATAAAGCTACCTTTGTCAAACAGCGCAGATTTGTCTTTATACAGTAATTGATTCAAAATCACTTTAAATGATTAAAAAACAGGGCAACCGAAAATGACGTAGAGAAGGCAGATGTACATAAAAAATTAAAAAGACTGGAGAAGAAAAATGTCATCAACATAGCAAAGTGATGCAACACTGTTTCGAGGAAAATAAGAGGAATCGGGCCACCATTAATAGAGACAACATCTGGATTTTAAAGGTTGGATCTCTCTCTCTCATCAAGACTCTTTTGGAAAACTTTTTTTTTAATTGTTCGATCACAAGACCTTAAAGTCGGTCTATTAAGTAAATAATTGCTTGAACAGTAAAGCATAATCAAGAATCTCGACCCTTCTGATTGTAAGGATCGAGGAAGCACGGATGAAGTGCACAACCGATATTGATCTCCAGCGGAGATGACAGTTCTTTAAAATAATGAAAAATCCAAAACAGTCTTATACGCGTTTAGTGCAACCTGCATCAGTAAAGATGCTTACAGCTGGAATTCGACTCAAAGTTTCTCCCAACTACGCTGCACAACTGAGCGCTACAAGCGCCGAAGTTTTAGATTTCAGAGCAGGTCATGGAGCCATCGCAAAATTTTTCAACACTAGCACATTCGTGTCTCTTTCAAACTGGCATTCAACTCTATACGATGGTAACTTAGCGATAATGTCTGCGGAAGGCGGAAAAAACACCTTTCCAGGTTCTACACCAGGGCTGAGACTGAGATTTCGTCACTGACATTAGACATCCTATGATCGGTCATCATAAACCTTACCTATTCGAAATAGCGCAATGACACAGGGTATATGAAATTAGCAATATGTTACCAGCGGGTGCAGCCGGCGGTTGGCCATTGTAGTGAAAGAATGGGTTTTTCAAGTCGAGTGTATTCTCTGATTTACATCCCGTTGTTTCAACCATTGCTTCGATATCCACATCATAACTTTGCCTACGAAGAAAAAGATATTACCATTCATTTGAGCGACCTCAGGGGAATTCAAAATCGCGTTGAGTGAGGTAACTGTTCACATCTATTAGAATGGCTTTCATACAAATGAGGCATATGACGACACCAAAAGTTTTGTAATCCACTGTTTATAATCATCAGACAAATCGTTTAATTTGTAAACTATTTGTGATACGAAATGCGATATGGAAAATAAAGCAATTAATCAGACGACTGAGAAAAATAACTGCTCACAGTGCGTACAAATTTAAAATACAAGATCTGAACGAAATGATGAAAAATTCAATTCATCGAACACAGAATAAACGGACAGTTCAAGCAAATGTGAAATGACCTTACGGTCTTCAAATTAGCAGTTAATAAATCAAAACATTGCAAACCTTTTGTTCGAACGCAAAACCACCTTTCCAAGAATAGTTTCTCCAGCCTTTACAAACAACGGTGATCGAAGCAAGCACCGAACCTGGTACCAATGAGTCAGTGCTTCAGACGGGGCAGTGGAAAGCCAAACAGTGCAACTGCAAATTGAAAAACTACAGTAAAGCTGTGCTGGAAAATCACGCAAACTTCGCCCTAGCTTTTTCTTGTTGCTGTGTTCTTGCCACTCAGCGAATACGTGAATTTCGCGAGTCAATCACAAGAAAAAAATTGGTATACATGTATTTTGAATAATTACTAGTACGCGTTGGACAGGCAAAAAATTTCAAATGTACATGTAAAACATCAGACGGTGTTAGGAGATAATAGTACTGGCTTGGTTACTGTCTAGTCTAAACAACTAACACTGGTAAATAGGTAAACTATTGAATTTCATAAAAGCTGCTTTTAAGTGCAGTAGACTGGCACCGGCAGCAAACAAAGGAACTTATAGATAACGACCAATGATGAAAAAGCTTTTCCAACCATTTGCAAAAGTTTGGTACAGGCCCAAACGTTATGGTACAACTACCGTTAAGGTAACCGGCTGACCAACATTATTGTGCTTCAGTAGTTTACATCCGCAGCAGTTTAAAAAACGTTTTTCTCCGAAATCACGCTCTCACCTCCATAAACTGGAAGGTAACTTCAAAAATCACTACAAAAAAAATTCCGTGCGTTTGTTCCAGTAGTCGCTCTGGACATGTCAATTTTCATATTTCTTTAAAGTCGGGAGAATCCCTTACTTTGCACTAAGCTTTTTTTTTTTTAGTTATCGGCTATGCTATTGTTGTTTTGCTATATACATGTTGATGTTGATTTCGTGCATATTTCTTTGTTATATTTATGACGTCACTCTCGTTTTAGAGGACTTTTCGTGTAGAAATAACTTGCAATAAGCAATTGTGGCTCAACTTTTTATATTTTTGAGACTTTTAATTACATACTTGAAAATAGCAAGTACTCTTTAAAACATAGTTGTTGCAGTAGATAGAGTAAGTTTACACCCAATTAAATCAAACAGCTTCAAAATTAAAGCAAAAACAGCAACGATACTGGCGAGAATGTAAATCATACGAAGGTGCAATGCAATCAGAAAATATAGACAAACAAATGTCACATTGAACTTGGAATTCTTTTTGCGAGTCCGGATTCTTTTTTCTTGTGCTTTCAAAGCAATGCATTAGAAAGTTTCGTTATTCAGTTTCATTTGTCAACACGTCGTTGCAGTTTTCCAGCAACTTAATACCTAGTCTAGCGGTGTCATCAGTTACTTTAATGTTTGAAACCAACTTATCAAGTCGTCTATGACATATATATTGGAACCACTGGTCAGCGGAGAAACACAAAATTTGTAAAGGGGTTGCAGAGAGGGCTGAGCCGGTAATGTCATTTCTAAAGATACTAACTTTTTAAAGGCTGCATGATAGGGTACATGTGCGTTATAATGAGAATTTTAATAGTTGTTATCTTAATGCAAAAATTTACAATTGCGAAGTCGACAGCGAGTTCGCTTGTTGAAAGCATAAAAAAACAAAGCCGTCTCAAACAATAAAGGCAAAGTTCCTTGAAATACATTGGAACGAAAAGTTGCCAAAAGAATCTGAAGGTATAGCACAAACATTACATCTAGAAAATTGCACTTTTGATTAGTGAAGTAGTTTCTAAATTCGATAATAGAAATAATCGCATTTTTTCGTGTTTGACACAACAGAATTGTGAACCCGCATCCTGTAGTCTGATCAGTTGATTTGCGAAACCTTAACTGCTTACATCGTTTTGATTGCTTTTGGTAAGCCAGTTACACGCGCTTAATCTTAAGCGCTGACCTGCTACAAGGGATAGTGTAGACCAGGTGTTTTTAAACTTGTTTGGTCGCGCCTCACTTGGCATTAATCAAAGAATATCGCCCCCACCTCCTTTCCTTAAAAAGTTCTGAATCAATTGCAAAACGAGCAAAGTTTATCATATCAATTCTTTATTATGCATATATCAAAAAAAAAGCAGAACAGAATTTATTTTCACAAGCATTAATGTGAAGGATGTAGCTGCTTTTTCGAAACTACCAATACAGTTCTTGGCTTAGTTGAAGACAATGCACATCGTGCATAGGCTTCATAATCAAGTTTGTTCCGAGCTTTTGTCTTCCCACTTACAAGTGCAGAAAAGCCGCTTTCACACATATAAATGGCTAAATATGGTAGTAGAATACGCATAGCAATATCACCAATATTCCTGTACAGATACACGTATTTAGCCCAGAAGTCATTGAGAGACATTGCTTTGAAGTCATCTTTGGCAACAGAGCTGCATTTAATTCCAAGAATTCTACTAATTCCAAGACAAAATAAAATTTTGTCTGGCTGAAGGCCAACCTCAAACACGAAAGGGATTTCTTGTCAGTTTCCATTCTGGAAGGTCAGCGTTTGCCAAATCTGGAAAATAGCTTTCGAATCCTTGATTCAACCATTGCAGATGGGCTTTTATTTTGGCTTTTAGTTCTGCATCCAAATCAACATTGTTTTTCTCAAGGATCGCATCCAAGTCGGAGAAAGACGCAACGTTTCCCATTTGAACTCTTCGAAACCACAACTCTAGTTTTTCTATAAATGCACGTGTGGAATCATAGCGATCTATGCGGCTAGTACGGCTGCCTTGCAAATGTCGGTTGAGAAAGTTAAGCGCTTCGAAAGTGTCAACAAGGTATGCCAACGTCAGTTAAAACCCATCTGCTGTAAACAAATGTATAAGATTCTGATTTTCTTGAGCTTCTAGGATTAGCTCCACTTCCTTCCTTAGCTCGTAAATCTGAACTAGCAATTTGCCTTTTGATAATCATCGAACAACCGTGTGAAACAATAGTGTCTCATGATCAGCATCCATATTCTTGCACAGAGCGGTAAAGAGCCTCGATTTGATAGAACTAGTTTTGACAAAGTCGACAACACGAATGGGGTAAAGTCCTCGAGGCAAAAGCCTTCTGGTAGATAATGCAGTGAATTTCTACTGCGTTTGCACTTCTCTGCTTTATCCTGGCAACATATCCGCTTCGTTATCCAAGCATTTCAGGAACACCAATCCGTGCAGACACCCACAAGGTTCTTCCATTTAATTAAATTGTGGTCGAAATAAGAGGAAACAGCTTCGAACACATCTTTTGTTGTGGTAGTCTTCTGCAGGGGTTTGCAAAATATTTCTTCTTCAATTGAAGTAGATCCAACAAAGCGGATGTAAACCAGCAACTGAGACATTGGAGCAATGTCAGTTGTCTCATCACATTGGATGGTGAAAGCACATGGTTTGTTTGTTTTTTGAGTACTTAAAGTTCAATATCCTCTGTGATTTCATCAACGCGTGTTTTCACTATAAAGTCAGAGAGAGACAACTTTTCCAGATCTTTCCTGTTGGCCTACCCCAAAACAAGACTGGCTGATTTTAGCATGCATGATTTTGTTAATGTTTCCCCGATATTGTGGGGTTTCTTTGTCAGAGCAATCAAGTATGCAATTCCAAATGATGCTTCTACTGCTTCGGCAGATGCGTGTTTTCGAAATGCATCACTACTCACAATGTTCATTCTTTTAAACGACTTCTCTTTGGCTTCAAAAAATTCAAAAAGTTCTTGTTTTGTAGGCTAGGACGTTTTGCTCGTAAATGGCGCTGTAAGTGACTTGGTTATAAAGCATCGTCACTCAAGTTTTTCAGACATGTTACAGTACATATTTTTGAACAACCAGTTTTTTGTCTATGGCTTTGGTGAAGACGAACTTAAGATTCATATTTTCTTTTTTTTGCGCTCATTATTCAGCAATCTAAATGGGTAAATCTTAATTTTATGATAAATCTGTCTCTAAGCTATAACTTATACCATAAGCTCACAGATTTTTTGCTTCGCTTCAGTCAAACCATTAAGATAGCTCATGCGCTTTTTGATATGACGGTTGGTTTCGCATTACTAACTTCTATCTAAACTAAATTAATCTTCTGTTTGAGCGTAAGCGTATGATTTTCAAAAAATTCAATGTTTAAAATTCAAAATAAGTAAGAATAACATTTCATTATTTTTTCTGTACCATTATTAACAAATTTTTGTTCAAGGCTTGCACAAAGCAGCACCACTGTAACATTCCACATCCTTAGTGCCCCCCCCCAGGAGCCTCTCCACGACTCCAAGTTTAAGAAACCCAAATGTAGACTGACCGAATCCCTTTTTTTGGCATCATTGTTTTGTTTGAATATTGACTTGCTGGCTGTACTTCTGGATTACTGATATTTCATGAAGCAGATCTTCGAAGTTGTGTGTTCGTAGCTCGGTAAGGAAATTTTTTATATACAAACACTACAAAACCAACTCTGACTTAAACACAGGACATACACTTAAGTATTACAACTGCTATTTGCTATATATCTACTCGGGTTTATAAGTGGCTATTTATGCTACCGCTATGAATTTTTAGTGTGCTATCGGTATGCCTTTTTATTGGGCCTATTTGTGCACACATGTGGCTATTTATGTTACCGGTATGTATTTTAAAAAACCGCCTCTTGCCTTCCCTCGTTTTTATATTCTTGACAATAACTTGGTCATGAATTTGAGAATAAATAGAGAGAGCACCTACTTCCGCTAAAAACCTTACACCACACTTCGCTGTTCTTTCAAGTTATGGCAAAGATGCAAAACTTTAGAAATGTCAGGTCTCAATCATGGTACTAGTTTACAGCAGGCTGAAGCCATTAAAGAAATGCAAAATCGGAAAAGAAGAAGCCATTAAAGATTGGGAAAGAATTGAAAAAAGTGTGGCCATGTGCTTTGTTGACACCACTGCTTAAACATCGGAAAATTTTGTGATACTTGTGTGCTCCTAGCTCTTAATGGCCATTTACTTTTGTGGATTGCTTGTCACCATCACATGTTGGATATTATACTGTACGATGCTTTCAAATTGGCAGGAACTGTCTTCTCTCTCCTGTTCTATCAGGCTACAATGGGTCCCCGGACACTCATTTCTACCAGGGAGCAAAGCGGCCGATGAGCTAGCCAGACGGGGAGCGGTACTTGCGCCCTCTGCTATCCCTTGTAGTCTCTCTCCTCTTATCTCTCGTATCCACTCTCGTCTTATCTCGGACTGGAGGCATACTCTCTCATCTAAATTCTTTGACACTCAGGTTCCCTCGATTTCCACCGAGGAACTTGTGCTCTCTCGTCATGCTTGCTGTGTCCTCTCTCGTCTTCGCTGCAATGGACACAGCCTTCTTTTAGATTCTTATCTCTCTAGAATTGGCAGAGCTGAGAATCCTTCCTGCAGCGCCTGTGGACACTTGTCCCAGGACACCTCTCATCTTGTTCTGCACTGTCCAGCTATGGACTCTTTGCGCTGCTCACTCTTTGGCGACTGTCTATCTCTTTACGACCTCTGGTCCAGACCCTGGAGAGTTGCTCGGCTTCTGGGGCTCCATGGTCTTCCACCATGCCCCCATCCTTCGGAAGGGATTGGATAAACAACAACAACAACATGTTTTCAAACGCATATTTTGGAATTCTACTGGTGCAAAGACGCAGATATTTCAACAACTAAAAAACAGTTGACAATCATTTGAATTAACAAAGTCAACTTCTCACTTAAAATTATCAACCTCGGCTTGCACAAAGAAGATATAGAACATGCTCGACTCGACAATCTCTTACAAGAATTAAATTTAATCCCGCAATATATCTCTCACAAAATGACAATGAAGAAACATCAAACTTGGCCATTTTTTTTATCGCGAAAGAATCGTCTTTAGAGTTCTCTTTTCAGCATCCTGAAACCAAACACAGAGTAAGTAAATGTCTTCCTGCATTTATTGGATGCAGGTGCATTTACTGCAAAAACAATTTTAAATCAAACCAACAGATCTTAAACAATTTTAAAGGTTTGGGAAATTTGAAGCTGAGTTTTACTAATCTCTATGGCTTCATTTTCCCTTAGCTGTTAAAGTTGCATGAAATGATTTTTAAAGCTATAAAAAAAGTACTGGATTGCTAAGCTTTACCTAACCTTAAGAAGTGGCATATAATAGAATTTAGGCACTATATCGTCATTGTGGTATATCTCTAAGAAACTGGTACCATGTGTTTTGTGCTTTAAATAATTGGCACCAGAGGTGAGAATAATTTTTGCTCGCAAACTATTGCAGTTATTTTTCAGCAATCGAAACAACGTATTTTTCAAAAAAAAAAAATTTCCCATTGTTTTAACAAAGATTCAACTTCCAAACTTGGCAGGTGAACGATAAAAGGTGTTGTCTCATCTTTTCAACTTCACAATGGATGATTTGCAGTATTTACGCCTAGCACACAGTCAGTGGTTCCAGTTTGAAAGTTACAAAAGACTTGAAAAGATGATTACAAACAACAAACTACATGGCTGAAACAGATGATTATAAACATCAAACAACACTGCTGAAAGACGTGACACTGAGCCACAAAACTTTGTAATGAATTGCATCAAAAGCATCAGAAAAAAGAACAGAACTTCAAAAAAAGTCTTTTAGCGTGATATTTGCCTAAATTTTCTCATTTAATTGTACCTCTATATGGTTACATTGTGGTCATTATTCCTACTTTTTTCTACAGTTTCACGTTTCTTTGTGATTTGGATGTGAAATTGCGACAAATATGTTTCTAAACAATACTTGCCGTTTTCATCTATGTGATTCAAAGTATATCCGGATCATGTAACAAGTTTAAGCAGAATTGCTTATTGTAGTTATTTCTAAATGGAAATTCCTCTCAACAAGAATGACGTCATAAACATAACAAAAAAACATGCTCAGAATCAACATCAACACGTAGAAAACGAAACAGCTAAAAAAAATAACATCAAAATAGCCGATATTTTTAGAAAATGCATATTAAAAAGCAGGGGCGCCGACTACGGGCATGCGGTCATGCCACGCATGCCCGCACATTTGACTACACTCAACACATGGAGGTCAGATACAAGCTAGAGTCAGTTGAAAAACAACATAAGCAGGCAAGAGTGTATATCAATGGTCCCCAAACTTTGATCAAACGATCTCCGGAAGTTATGGGATGTAGCCCGAAATGCTGATCTCCAAAAAAAAAGGTCATCGCCTCTCTCACCGCAACCCGTCATGCCTGCCGCAACTTCTGGAGATTGTCGGCCATTACTTTACAAACATTTTCACGTAAATTTCGCAGACCAACTTCGGAGACCAGGCGCTCGCACTGTGGCACGAAATCCTTACACGGGCCGTATGTTTGACACCCCTGTCATAGACAATCAAACGGTAATGTTTTAATTTTGACGTCATAAAGTTTGCGCATGCCCGGTAAAATCACAAACTCGGCGCCTATGTTAAAAAGTACATTTACCGGATTTCAAATATGAAAAATATGATTTCCAGAGTGAATAATGGAATTAACACGACCAATTTTCCAATTTTTCTTGTGGCGGTTTTAAAGCAACCTCGGTTTGAGGGGGTTAAAGCATGATTTTGAAAAAAACAACAGAACAATTTTCTAAATTGCCCTTTGATAACTTTACAAGCATTTAAGCTTACCACCATTATTATTGTAGGCATAATCAGGAAATAACTTTTGTGATTTTCTGACTCCGCAAACGCAGCGTTACCGGTATTACCAGCTTACTGCTGTATTTTCAAAATTATTAGACGACGGAGAGAAACAAACTGTTATCTCTCAAGACTGCAAAGAGTTCTAAAAAATCAGACTCTTGGATCGGTGCTGTCAGAAGCTTGGCAGTCCCTCAGTAGGTATCACCACAACGATTAGACTGCTTAGCTGAAAATAACAAATATCCCCCACAAGTTTTACACAGGGAGAAGGTATGACTTTTTTCCCAGGATAAAGCAAAAAGGGCCAGAGGCAAGTTTAGCCAAGGTGAAGGAAAAGTCGAACTAAGCCTAGATAATTTATTGTATTGATATCAAGCACTTACGCATTGCCGATGAATGCAACATCAAACCAAAAAGCGAGTCCATGTATAGTGGCTGAAGAATGCGCTGTGAAGTGTAATGGAATCTCCATGCGATGAAGATCTTCTTCGTGTGCACTCATGAAATTAATCCTATGTTTTGTACTTTTGGCAACCAAAATACGTACGTCAAAGGTGTCCACAATGGGCTGCTTAAAGTACTCTTCTACCTACAAAAGATTTGATCAATTACAAGATGGTTTAAGATGCATGACCTTAAGTGTATTTTTGAAGTTTTGCCAAATGTTCTTGTGGGATAATCATCGGATTAAGCACGGCGAAAGCAAATACCGCAAACATTCTATCAAACCACCGTTCATTTGGTATTTCGACGATTTCTTTCCTCAAATATATTGTTCTTGTGCCCACTCTTTTCATAAGACGGGAAACTGATAATCACGTTCACAAGGCAAACCAAATCAACATCAAACTGGCTTAATCGCAGTCCATTCATAGTAGTCATGAATATAGACTGCAGACTGATAAACCTAACACAAACAATACGAAGTGCCATTGGTAGATGGCCAAGTCGCCTCTTACGACATGCTGGATGAGCACTCTATCCTCGTTATTGAAAACATATTGTTGTTGTCACCCGGCCCCTTCCTTCTCGGGACGAATCATAGCAAAAAAATATATGGATAAATAAATAGTTCTAAAATTGATTTGGCATCAATGAAAAAATATTGGATATTCCTGTTTTCCCCCGAAATTTCAAAAGTATCTTTAAAAAAAATTATCACTTCAAAATGAGCAAGAGATAATAAAACTCCAATGCAACTAGACAAATTGTAATATTATCTAAATGCAATTGAGTTCAACGCAACAACTTGCACGCCTAATAATGATATCGGCAGCTTATAACATTATAACTGTTATAATAGAGAGTTATTTCGCGACAAAGCAATTAGCGACTTCTAAAACGAATAATGGGTCAACATTTTTTTATTATTGATTGAATCCTCAAAAGCTATTTATCAACTCACTGCAGCGTCACGCAGTGGACTGAGATCGACTCCATGAAACGATTGCTGATACCAGAAATTTGCTTTTGTAAACTGTTCCATGTATAACAACTCATCACTGAACGGGGCAATGTGAAGGTCTCCAATTGTGGGAAACATAAGACCTGAACAAAAGATTCATACTGTAATTTTTAATCCAAGAACATTCGCCAACTACTGTCCAACTGAAATGGGTATGTCTCCCAACGTTTTTCCAACAACCAAGACCCGCATCACATCACGTTCAAATGCAGCAACAGCTGGGGTTACAGCCACTTACCCTCCCTCTTCCATGGTATGGAGGCACGAAACGGTTTTCCCAGGTTCACACCGCAAACCTAATTGCTGTTCACCAAGCGAAGATAGGCAGTCCATTCGTAACAAGTTACGACTGCAGAGTGCAGACTGGTAGTCTACCAACAACAAAGCTTACTGCCATCGGTTAATGCCCAAAAATTGTCTCTTACGATACGTAGTCCGATATTAAGTCGATAATTTGAACAAACTCGTATTGCAGAATCTATAAACGAAATCTAGAGCCATTTGCTAACCATTGAAATGCATTGATATATTTCGGCCCCTTCAGAAATTTCGTCCATATTGGACATTATAAAATAAAATAAACACCGCTTCGTGTCTGAAGGGGTTAATAACGCGTCCGCTGACTGTTGTCCCTATATTAGGGTTTCACTTCATCACCATATTGCAAAAAAACTTCTTTGTTCTTACTCTCAAAACAACAGAAAACTATTTAAGCATTCACAAGAATTTAACGTCGGGATAACTATCGCTTTGAAGACTTTTTTATTGAATCTATATATATAAAGACACACCTCGTATACACGATATATTAATTTTCTAAGTTCAGTAATGCCCGAAATATAAAAAAAATTACTTCACCCTTTTTGCGAAAACATTTAAGTATATGAAAACATAACATATTGCCTTTACAATTAGCATGATGATAACGAGGATAAAAACTTACGCAACTCTCGGTATCATGGCTGATTAAGCCCTCGATGTACTATGAGTTGTTCTTTCCCGGTAGCGTTCGAATACGGGCAGAGTCCCACAGTGTCCTGAGGTTTATGTAAATATGTTTGAAGTCGTTTATAAAGTGAGACACCCCTTGCATGTCTTCCGGGAAATCTGCCACTCAATTTTCAAGTTCTTGTTTGCGCAAAACATGTTTCAAAAATTCTATTTATCTTTGTTCAACTAATTAAAGAGAATTTCGTTTCTGACAAATATGTTGAAAAACAGTCTCATTAGTTTGAAGTGCTGTCCAAGGGATACAAAGTATTCTACGGTAAAACCATTTCTCTGGGGGTCTTAATTTTTTTTTTGTGTTTTTGTTGAAAATCTTGCTCAACTAATCCAAAGCAAAAAGATACATCTTAGACGTACTTTCTACAATATGTGCTTAAGCTAAAACTATAGTACCGTTTTGTGGCTTCATGAACTTTTTGGCGTGCAGAAATGTTTCTAACATTCTTTCATTAAACAACATATAACCCATTGGCTCCGAGATAATCACGTCCACTTTCTCTGGTAATGAAATTTCTTCGATTTTACCCGGAATGACAACAATGCGACCTAAAGAAAATACGGATAGCTAATCTGCTGAGCTTTAACAAACAGCACAAAAATCACTCAGTAGGTGATACCGTAGATTGCTTTGAAATAAGATATTTTGCTATTAGATTTTCGTGACTCCGTCATCAATAGACGTATTGTGCAAGAAAAAACATAAAAAGAATTTATTCCGCTCAATTCGCACGAGACAAACAGAGAGATGGTAACGCTTGTGATTTGTCTTCGGGCCAGTAGCCACTCATAGATGCTTAATTGCGGTGGATGCTAGCCATAGTCTGAACCCAAAGCAAGCTTGAAAGCTCGCGACAGCCCCAGTTGCAAATATCACAGGCAAAGAAGAAAAGTAGAGTTCATCAAAAAACAACTTGTATGTGAAGAAATAAATTTGTTTCAAAAAAGCATTATTACGTTAAAGATATAAAAAAAAATTGAAAACAACAACGCAAACTTTAAGGTAAGCAAACCTGCATATTGACTGCCTGATACAAGCTTCTTTGTATGGTCTGCCATGGTACTAGCTTCGACTGCATATACCTTTCTCGCGCCGGCTTGCATGGCAAAAAACGACAAAATACCCGAACCAGCTCCGACGTCAAGCACAACCTACATACAAGCACAACATTTCCATAAATCCCGAATTAATTAGATCTCTTACAACCATTTGGCATTCAGAATGTGCGAGGAAAGAATAGATCATAGTGCCACGGCCCCTACTCCCTCGACCTAGTGAACAAGCATATAAATCTGATTAATGGGGTATTATTAGTGGCCTTTAAAAAGGAAGATTTTGAAAGTAACTAATACCCCAAAACCGTCCGTTTTCTATTTTTAAACGACCTCAAAAAACAAGGTATTTATTATTACTACTATTTATACTGCAAAACCGAAAGGTCTTTACTAGATTAATGGTTTATGCTCCACTACCGACTCTCCTCTTTCAATAAGTCGCCATTCACCAGTACTTTCAACTTGCTACTGTGTAGAACAAACTATATCCTCAGTACATAGACAAATTGTCGCCGCATTCACACAATTTCTAATATAACTGCAAGTAACTAATCTTTTGCTTTAATTGTGGTTCGTATGTCGCCACTACCTCGCTAAATAGAAAAACGGGTTTTGAAAATATTTCATTCACTCATTTACGCATATGAGCTCATGCTCTGTTCGCTGGTCGGGACCATCAAGACGGTTGACTGTTCCGACCCACTACCTGTTTCCATAGATAGAAAGATGAAAGTATCTTGAAGTGCTTTTCTCAAGAGTACAACAAGCGCACTTGCTGGCTTTTCCTCCACACCATCCCTTTTGTGTTGAGCGCCAAGCAGGGAAGTTGTGAAGATGGTGATTACTCCATTCACTCGACTATCCTTGTGCTATGATCACTTTAAGCTATCCCAAATATTACCCTACCGGAAATATGCATGTTACTTTGCTTTAATAACCCAGCCACTAGACGGATGTCTCATTGGTAGTGTAGGCTTATCCGAATCCATCAGACGTAAAAACAGAAACGCACACTAAAGCAACGGGACCTTAGAGAGAGAGAGCAATAAATACGATATGACACGAAAAGCAAAATCTAGCAACTACCTTATCTCTGAAGTTGATGTGGTTTTGAAGCATTGCTTTCTGGTAAGTGCCGGTTCGTATGTAATCCTAAAAAATGATAAAACGACAACGTTATTTTCACATTTTTGTAAGTTTATAACAACAGAATACCTGCATCATGTTCTGTTGCTGTGAAAGATATCCATAAAACTGAAAAATAAGTTTAAAAATCAATGCAAAAATACGAACTTTTTCATGTATACTAAAAAATAAATTTTCGCACACACCAAAAAAAGTTTGAAAATTAATAGCAAAGCATGTATAACTGCAAATAACAGATTTTGTGTTTTCTTTGCATTGTTTTAGCATGGAAGCTACTCGTAGAAGACAACGCAATAGAGTAACATATAACATTTCGCTTTATAATTCTTCCAAATCCTTTTAGTCAACACTATCTGCAAATCTAGTAACTTGTCTTAAAAATTAAAGGTGCAAATCAATAAATAACACAATAACTTGTACAAGAATACTTAAACGTAAAAGATACAGCACACCTGGAAATATTGTACAGCAGAGGATTCTTCTGTGCGGTCATCAAAAACTGATTTGGACTGACGAAAATCAACATTGGTTTGAAATCGTTTTAATTCTACAAAATGTCAACAGTAACAAAGTATTGTACTATGCTAGTGAAACCAATCAGGCAGTTTTTAGGATTTCAGTTAGCCTTTGATAGTAAATCATATAACTTACAAGCCGGCTATGCCAGCGTCGCCAGCAGGGTCCCATTGGTGACCTTCGAGATTGAAAATATTTGTACAGCCGCCTGCGCTGGCTTCACCCATCGGGCACTGGTGTAAACAGTAAGGAAAAGTTTTTTTTTCTACATATAAGATTTTCACGACTTAATTCGTTCCTTTTCCTGATGAAATTTCTGATTCCATGGATCTGGCTAGTCCTTAGGTCCATGTGCTTTCTTCGTTGCCCAAGCGAAGACAAGAAGGCCTTGGGCAGAAATTGTGAAAGCAATGCAAACGATGAAATTAGGAAAGGCAATTGGATCGCCTGAAGTAAGTTTGGAGATGATAGTTGCAAGTGGCGAAATTAGGGTTAAAGTGATAATGAAACTGTATAGTACGCGTTGAATGGTAGAGAAAAACTAGTTTGATTGTGCCTATCTTTAAAGGAAAGGGTGATGTGATGAGCTGTGGATGTGATGAACAAAGGAGTGAAACTGCTAGAACATGCCATGTTTGTTATAAGGGTACCACAGAGGCAAATATGAACACTAATAATCAATTTGAATAAAATCCAGTTTAGATTTATGCAAAAAAAAAAACAGTGAATGTAATATTCATTGTGAGGAGAATACAAGAGAAATATCAAAAGAATGACAACAAGTGGTATATGTGTTTTGTTGACATGGAGAAAGCTTTTGATAGAGTGCCAAGAAAAGTGATGGGGTGGGCATGAGAAAGAAGGGTTTATTAGAAGCAATGGATCAGTCAGTTATGAGCTTCTATGATGGTGCTAAGACAAAAGTCAGGGTGGGGTCAGTATATTCAGAGGAATTTGAAGTAAAAGTTGATGTACATCAAGAATCTGTGCTTTCGCCACTATTATTTGCAGTAGTTGCAGACGTTATTAAAGAAAAAGCCAGAAGAGGTGTGGTTAATAAGTTATTGTAAGTAGATGAGCTTGTTCTCATGAGCGAAACCATAAAAAACTTAAAATAAAAATTTTGGGATTGGAAGGATGCACTGGAAAGTAAAGGTTTAAAAGTCAACAACAGGAAAACAAGTGATATTAAGCGAGCTGGAAGGAGAAATGTTCAAAAAGAAGATAGATCCATGTAGAATTTGGGGGAGGAGAGTAATGGCCTAGTCAGAGTTGGGCACAAAATGTGGAAACTGGGTTCATGACAGACGTGCAAAAATAAAGAGAATTACCGCTAAGTTGGCAATGCATTTTGTTTGCTCGAGACATAGAAAAATAATGGAAGGAATAGCAGATTCAATTGAGAAGTTGTGCGATAAAGTGGAGACAATGAATGGATTTGTAATTTGGCAGACTAAATTCCAGTGGTGGTTGTGAAACAGCAGTCACGGCAAGAGTAAGAATTGGTAGGGTAAGATTCAGGGAAAGTGGAAAGTTATTGCTTGGAAAGAGGTTTACTTTGAGGATGAAAGGTAAATTCTATCATTGTTGCATAAGATCACCAATACTGTATGGAAGTTGATGTGGTTAATAGTAAATAAAAAAAAAATTTTAAGAACGGAGAAAGCTATGGTGCGAGCTATGTGCAGTCAGAAAGTAGTAGACAGTTAGACGACTGAAGAACAAATGGACATGCAGTGGTTTAAGGAAACTATAGAACGGTTAGCAACAGCAAATGGAGTTAGATGGTATGAACACGCGCTGAGAAGAGATGACAATAGTGTTTTGAGGGTTGCTATGAATCTTGAAGTGAGTGGCAAGAGAAGAGAGGAAGACCAAAAAAAGACCTGGAAGAAGCAAGTTGAAAGCGAGACAGAAAAGATTGGTTTGAAGAAGAAGAATGTCCTGAATTGAGCAAAGAGAAGAGACAGAGTGCGAGGAATTGCAAAAGGAATGGGGTGAATCTGGCCATCTCTGCTAAGGGGACAATATTAGATAAAAACTGAACTACTACTACTACATGTTATGTGGAGACAGAGGTTGGGTTGGTTTAAGCCAGACATGTGCAGCCCGCGACCTGCTATGTTGTTTTATGTGGCCCACTTAATATTTGCTATACAGGGTAGGCCAAAAGTAGGTATACAGTTATTAAAAGTAGGGTTTAGGTTTAAAAAGTAAGTTTGTAGTTCTCATTTAGGCACTTTTAAACTTCAAGAATGCTAGTTATACTTTAGACAAAACTATTTAATCTCTTAAGTGCTCAAAATCTCCTCCGCCAACATTGCAACATTTCTCAAACCTGTCCAAAACACTCTGACACCCATTTTCTTTGCTCTTCATTTAAATTATTTGCCATTAAACCTAAAATAATCAAGATTTACAAAACTGTACTACTTTCCAACCAGCAAGAAAACTAATGTAAATTCAAGTTAGAAATATTATCTAAAAAATAAACAATGTTTGTGCTACTTAACAAGTAACATAAAGTACACTGCATGTAACTTCAAAGCATATAAAAAATACTTTAATAACTGTATACCTACTTTTGGCCCACCCTGTATAATAAAAATTTGAATCATAATTAGAGTTAGAGTTAGAGCCGATTTAGGATAAGGAGAATTAGAATTTTGGATAAGTATTTCTGAATAGCTGAAACAGTGATATAGTAGTCTTTTATGTGGTCTGCATCAAAGTGAATATAATTCTCCTGCTTTCTGATAAATTGCAGTCAAGCTGCAAAGCCCTTTTTCTTTAGTTTCACAGTGATAAGTTAGCAGCAGCAGCAGTGTGAAATTGCCTAGCAGTTAGAGATTGAGAGTTGTTAATGCCATTTCAGTTGCGTTAGCTTCTTTAACATATTTTAATTGCAAGTTGCAAATGTCATATTAATTTCTTTGCAAGAAGAAAAACGCTATATAAACTGAATTTAGACCTGATGCAAAAATTGAAGGATGAAGGGTGGATCTTTAACTATGAGTGGTTTGTGAAGTATTTCGTTGTCCGACAAAGTAAAAATGCCGTTTGCTTGATTTGTCAAAACAACGCAGCTTGTTTAAAAGAATATAATATCACGTAACGCTACAAATTCCTGTACTCAAAAAATACTTGTAATGGAAGTTCAGGAAAATTGCGAGTTGATAAAGGCAATAAATAAATTGCCACAAGGTCAACAAAAAATGATTTTGACTGAAAAAGATGACTCTGTACTTGCCAGTCTACTCAGCTTTCAGATCAGTGAAGCAAAAGCAGAAAAAGGAAAACCTTTCAGTGACGGAAAATTTACCAAACACTGTTTAACGTTACTAGCGAAACTGGCATGTATTGAAAAAAAGCATTTAATTGAACAGACCAGCTTGCCAAGTTCACTGTCACTCATAGAATAGATACAATGTCAGGTCATCTCGAAAATGTTTTAGCTGAAAATATAGGCAAATTGTTGTATTTCAGCTTAGCATTGGATGAGAGCACAGATATCAATGATATGGAACAGTTAGTTGTTTTTATACGTGAAGTAACTCATGACTTTGAAATTGAAGATGAATTTTTGGACCTAGCTAGTATGAAATCAATGACGATTGGAGAGAATTTAACCCAGGTAGTTTTAAAGATATCAAAAAAATTGCTGTTGGATCCAAAAAACTGTCAAGTCTAACAACAAACCGTACACCTGCAATGATAGGAAAACATAAAGGATTTTGTAAAAAGTTTTTGGGAGCATTTGGATCACAAAAAGTTTTATTGAACCATTCCACTATTCATCAAAAAAAAACTATGCTGTACAGTTCTGGACGACAATGACATTTTGAAGCAAGTTGTTCCCTGTGTCAATTACATTTGAAGTCGAGGAATAAACCACAAGCAGTTTAAGGTTTTTTTTTTGGAAGAACTTGACTCAGATTACCCAGATATACCTTATTTCTCTTTGGTTCGTTGGTTAAGCATGGCTGACAATTTAAAAAGATTTTGTAGTTTAGGAGACCAATTGTTTCAAGCAAAGTAAAAACATATATGTATCTTTCCTATCTGATGTTGAGTGGATAACTGACTTGGCATTCCTTATTGATGTTACACAACATGTATCAAAATCAAATGGGCAACTTCCAGGAAAAAATCAAATGGCAAATAAAATATTTGAGCACATTATATTATTTCAAAAGAAATTGGAACTTTTTAAAGGCCAACTTAACATGTCTATAGTCACACATTTTCCTTGTCTGAAAATTCAATATCATGGAGATCAAGATATAAACTACCAGAAGTATAGCACTGTGACTGATAAATTGTCAGTTGTTTTAGATGCTCGTTTCTAGGATTTTTAAAAACTTGAATGTAATTTTTGTATTTTTTCCAACTCATTTCAGGCAGCTGCTGATCAAAGCTCTGATAAATTTTAGTTTGAATTATATAAGTAATGACATAAAAAAAGCATTTGATAAAAAAGATTTTGTGACTTTTTATAAAAATTATGTTTGGAAAAAGTATGCCAATCTTGCTTAACAATCCTTGAAAACCATTTCCTTTTTTGGAATTTTTTTCAAAGATGAAACATTGCAAAGGCAAGCAAAGAGACCAGCCATCAGACGAACATTTCAAAAGTCAACTTAGAATTGCTTGTAATTCTGTACAGTGAATATTCCAAAAGCTTGTAAAGATGTGCAGCAACAACAATCACATTAGGTTTTGATTATATGTGTTTTCACTGACTAATTCAGTAATTCTATTTAATTGTTTTACACATATGTGACGTGAGTTGCATCAAATCAGTTCTTTGACTACAAAATTAGATAACTTCGTAAGATAATGATCCTGCATTAAATTTGAAAAATTGATTTGGTCTGCAACAAAATTTAATGTTTTGTATTTTGGTTTACCAGCAAAAAAAGGCTGCACATGCCTGGTTTAAGCGATTGCTTTATACATACAACAGCAAGTAAAGCAATCAAATATTTTTCTATCACTTATTTTACCTTAACCTTTGGCATGTTTAGTGATTAAAACCAGTACAGGCATGGTTTTACATTTTAAAACTTTGAATAAAGATTAGCAACAGCTACAAATCCAACAGTTTCGTCAACATCTTAAAATAATGGGAGAGTTATTGAAATTCAGCTTGATAGAAAAGACAAAAAATGCCCTGACCTATCTCATCGTAAAATTGCACCACAGATGGAAAAATGTTTTTGCTTATGCTAAAATCATGTACAAAAAAATTGGAGAGAGATATGGCTTCTAACGCCCTACCCTGGTTGCATCCGTGCCAAGACCAGGGCACATATATGCAGCCAGGGGCTTGAGGATACAAACATAATAAAAATAAAGGTTGAAGAAAGTTGCTACAAAACTTGTTTCTGTCAATGCAAAAGCAATCTCTATTTGGCTCTCATCCCCAGCTCTGATTATTTGCACTTTGTACTGATGGAAAAGAAAGGATAGAAGCTCATAAAATGATAGGCTGTTTGCGAGTAAGATCAACCTTTATTAAGCAGTCAAATAATTGCAATGAGGGTCACAGAGGCTATACCGCCCAAAACCTTTCACAATTGATTTAAAAAATATTTTAACATAAAGCTGGGCAAAGTAACATTTTTACCTCAGCATGACTAAAGGGTAGCCCTATCAGATGATGCTGGCTGAGAAAGTATCTTTAAGTCACAGAAATGTTAATCTATTGACTGCCGTTACCATAGAAAGACACAAATATAGCAAGACTACACCTAGCATCAAATGTGATAAATTACTAACTTACCATTTGGTGATGAAAATGTGAGTAAAATAGTGTCATCTGCATGAATATGAATGAGGAAAATATTTGTGCCAGCTTTACAGCATTCGCTGGTGGATGTCACAGAGCACTTTAGGAAAACTTCTGCAAACTCAAAACCATTAGCCTCTTATCACACAAAAAACACTACATTTTTAAACTTTTTTATGCTTTTAACTGCTTAATAAAATATGGTAGATAGTATGGCATACATAATTGTAGACCTATCCACCCTTCAATGTAAAGCTTTAAAGGCACGGTGGTGTAGTGGTCAGAGCATCCTCTTCTCAGTCAAATGTACTAGATTTAACTACCGTTTCAAGTCTTAACAAGACTCTAAAAATGTTACTTGCTGCTTTCCTGCTTGGTGTGCAGCACAAAGGGGATGCTGGGGAGAAAAAGTAAGCAAGTTTGCTAGCTGTGCTCATGAAAAAAGTCACTCAATGGGATTCCTCCATAGTTATGTGGCAAGCAGGTGGTGGGGTAAAACAGTTTACTATAGATGGCTCAGTCTAACCTTAAAATTGCAAACAGAGCATGAGGTCATACACATGTGAGCTGTTCAAAAGTCACATGAAACTTTTTTATCTGGTTTTTACCTCCCCCTCTTTCATGTGATGCATTATGACATTTTTGTAAAACTCCTCCTCCTCGCTTACGTCATGCATAACATAAAAAGTACTCAAGCAAAGTTCAACTACTTGGATTTGCCACAAAAATTTGTTTTATTAACTGATAAAAAAAACCTAAATTCTATTTAAATTAGCAAGTTTGTCATACAATGATACCTCTTAAGCCTTCCCTCATATATCACCATTATGACAGTCATGCTTTCACCCCTTCCCCCTCTGAAGGCATCATATGATATTTGAACAGCTTTCAGAAAAAAGAAATGTAATGCTAATGGCAAAAAAAAACTTCAACACAGTAAATAATCCCTTAGGCTATTACTTCTTTTGGTGATAACCATTTTATTGGAATATTCCTACACCAACTTTATCAACTAGTAAGGAAATGTTGACACACATCAGATGAGCAGGCAAACTTCACCAGCATCAGGTCTAGCAAATTTCTCTCTGTGACCTAGCTGCTTTTGTGCCAATGCTTTTAATGATGTGCCAAACTTTTTGGGTAAACATTTGCTTTACATTGTGGCAGTGATTTTACATCAATAGCAGGTGCACTGTATTTGACAGCAAAACTATGTCCTCTCTAGCATCAGCTAGCATTTAGAATTGTGGCAAAGCAATGCTCTGCTTTTGGCTCTATTAAAGAATCAGCTACATTGTTTAATCTGTGGAATTGGATACTGCTGATGCTGAAAAAGAAAATTATGCGGAATTGTGGAACAGCATTAGGGTTGGAGTTAGAGCGAATTAATGTTAGTTAGTATCAATTAAGGTTAGTATGAGAAATATGGTCAATGGCTGAGACACCTTTTTCTTCAATGGTAACTCTGCTAGAAGCAAAAGTTTAGTGCACTTAATTTTTAGATCAGTGCTTATCAATTACGTGTGTAATTCACCCTTGGGTGTCATACAATTTTGACTTAATGTACCAATACAATGGGGTGAGCCAGTTTACAAACAGAAGACAGTTTCTGTACGAGATCAACCTCAAATAGTGAAGATCTATTTTTGATCTTAAAACGAACAGCAGCTATTATATAAAATGCTGTTCAAACTTCACTTCACATGTTTACAAAATTTAAACATGATTGGAGTGTACAGACTTTTTGGAAAATGAAATTGAATGGACCACTACAAAAAAGTTTGAAAATCATTGCTTTATATGATAGTCTAGATTTTTGGCCATTATCAAGCTGCTACATCCTTCAAGAGCACATTGTTTTCCTCTTGAAATAGTGAGCATTTAATGTTGAATTTACAACCTTGCAAAGATTTTATTTTCAAGCTAGAAAAAACTTACCTTGTTGTTTAAAAATAACAATTTGTGCTTCTTGTGACATACGACGAACTTCGACTAAAAACGTCTTGTTGGCATCTTTTAGTTTTGATGGGTCATTTAAATATGACAACTTGACTTGTTCATATAAACTTACTGAACATGCCATTATGATATTGTTTTAATAAAATCTTATATTATTCAACCCAGCAGATACTAACCTACCCTATAAAATAATGGTCTATTAAAAAGTTGGCTGGCTATGTTGCTGAATATGTGGAACTGGACACTACTGAAATGCAGAAATTATACAGAATTGCAGATCAGCTATTTAAGGAAGAAATTAGGTTAAGTTGAAGTTAGAATTAGGATTAAGTTTAGTCTGAGCAACATAGCCAATTCTTTAATAGACCCAAAAATAATACAATTCCATCAGTATATAGAATAGGTATATTTTGAAAAAAAGTTATAGAGAAGAAATTCTATTAATATTTGACAAATTTTCTCAGCAGAGTGGAAATCTGATCTTGGTGATGTTACTTACCACTGTGCTGTACATTGGTCATATCATTTGAAGGTTCTAAAAAGAATTACCTAGCTCAAAAGTGCTATTCAAGAAATCATGACCTCAAAAAACAGATCAATTGGCCTACATGACTTTAAACAACCCTTAATTTATTTCACATTTTGCAGGCTTTACAGATACACTATTTCCAATCATTTAGTAACCGCAAACCTGAAATTCCCATAAAAAGGACAACTAATTCACATTTTTTTCAGCTACATAAAAGCATTTGAAAGAAAACTGAAATGTATTAAACAGCAACCCAGCGGCCAAGATCTTTCTCACTTCTCTGTGATGGAGCAACTTAACTACCAAGAATACACTCCTACCTCAGTAGAATGGATAACACTAAAATACAAAAATACAAATCAACAAAAATATGAAAAAAACACCAAATAAGTTACAAAAATCACAGAAATATGAAAGCTTATATTAAACATGAAATCAATGAAATAAGAAAATTCATTCTAAAAAAGGAATTATTTACTTACAGAAATACTACCAACTAAAGGAGTATGAAAATTGCAGAAGTACAAAAATTTAGGAAAGTAAATAAAAAGCGAACATATAACCACCCACTTGGGTAAAATTTGGTAACTGAGTCAAGCTAAACTAGGCATTTTCTTAAATTTATGTACTTTGCAATTTTTGTAATTGATTAAGTGTTTTTCCATGTTTTTGTATTTCTGTATTGTAGTGTTGCCCAGTACAACGCATTGCCCAAATGCAAAAGAATTTGATGAGCACTTTGAAGACTTTTGTTTACACAAGCAAAAGAAACTGGAGATGTCTCGAGAAAGTTTCAGATGGAGTTGATTGATTTACAGTGTAACTACTACATTCAAAGCAAGTTTAACAAAAGGCAGTGGCTATTTTGCGGTCGACTGCAATTTGCCCTTGGAATCTATTTTGCCGTAATCATTCACATGTGTTTATATAGCCAAATTTGCTATTATTACACCAGTGACACTGTGGTGTAGTGGATAGAGCGCTGGTCTTGAGATACCATGGCTGTGGGTTTGAATCTCAGCTGACAGAGCTTAAAAAGAAAGGCAGTGTACACTGAAGGGAAAGGCCCGGTATGTAAATGTATGGGGGCAGTGTACACTGGAAGGGAGTGTACATGGTGGGGAATAGAGACCTGGGATGCAAAATTTTTTTAATTGGTTTTTAAAATTGACCAATCAGAAACGACCAAAAGTCACATGTTTAGTACGTCATTAAGATTGACCAATCACAAATAACTTATGGCAAAATAGTCTCTGAGGGTAAATTGCCGTCGACGGCAAAATAGCCACTGCCTTAACAAAATGCTGATTGTTGATTTTTTGTCAAAAATATGAGATCTTACAGTTTCCAACCTGAAGAAACAACTAAAACAATAAATTTCAATTTCTGGCAGCACATACCTTAGCAAGAAATATATCAAATCAGAAGTTCAAGTGACTATCACAGCTGGTCATCTAAAGCATTTTTTTGGGCAGTGGCTATTTTGCCGTCAACGACATTTTACCCCCAGAGACTATTTTGCTGTGAGTTGTTCGTGATTGGCCAATCTCAATGACATACTAAACATGTCACTTTTGGTCGTTTCTGATTGGTCAATTTTAATAATCAATCAAAAAAATTTTGCACCCCTAGTCTCTACACCCACACCCAGTACACTCCCTTCCAGTGTACACTGCCCCATACATTTACATATCGGGCCTGCCCCTACAGTGTACACTGCCTTTTTTTTGATGCCCTGTCAGCTGAGATTTGAACCTGCCACCTTGGTATCTCAAAACCAGCACACGGTAATCCTGTACTTTAGCGCAGTAAATTATTTAAGCTGAAAGGGCAGTGTACACTGCAGGGCCAGGCCCGGTATGTAAATGTATGGGGCATTGTACACTGGAAGGGAGTGTACAGGGTGGGTTCCAGTGTAAACTGCCCCGTACATTTACATACTGGGCCTGGCCCTACAGTGTACACTGCCCTTTCAGCTTAATTTACCGCACTAAAGTACAGGATTACCCAGTGCACTATCCACTACACCATAGTATCACTGGCTGAGTTGTAGCATATATGGCAATATAAACACACGTGAATGATTACGGCAAAATAGTCTCCAAGGGTAAAATGCTGTCAACGACAAAATAGCCACTGCCCATTTTTTACTTTCGGTGACATCTTCAAAATCCAATATTGACCACTAGATCCAAGAAAAGGAATAGCAATCTGCTCACTAACCTTTTTTGCACTTTAATGATAGTTGTATTCAATAAACCTTTTAAAATTTAGAATGGCTATAAAAAGTACCATAGCCTTATGATGATAGGCTATGCAAATGCCATTGCCTTTAAAAATTACAATACTAAAATTGCTCACAATAAAAAACAACTAGAGCAACTTTTTTATTAGCCCTTATAGCATCTACGGCTCGCGAAGGTCATTAGCACAAAAATTTGTCCAGCAATGATTAACAGGTGGGGCAGGCCCAGTCCATAGATTGTAATAAAATGTAACTTTTAATTTCTGGTAGTACAAAACCACCTCACTTTTACATGAAAGTACAAGTAAACCTCGCCAGCTAGCTTCAAAAATTTTAAACAGTTTGCAATCTGTTGCACAGCCGGCAACTCATTGTATTTCTCAGCAAAAAAAGTGACTTTTTTAGCCTCTTTTAACTTTCTTCACACAGGTTTCTGAGCTGACATTTTACTCAGAGACGGAAAAGTTTCCATTATATTTTGCTTTTATCCGCATAAAAACCAAACACAGTTTACAACATTCAATGACTGAAAAACTAATTTGTAGGTCTGCAGTAGGATTACCGTATCTGACAAAGCAAAATCTAGAGCATATTTTCTCATTCTTTAGCACTGGTGAGTCATTCTATTTTTTTTCGGTGCTTAATAAGCGCTGAAGAATTTTTTTTGAAGATCATTTTGCACAAACTTCAAATGGACATCCTTGATTTTTGTGAGTTGACACTATTATTGCGGATATATGAGCATAACTAAAAATTATTTGCGTACAAAGATTTTTACACCAAAATTTCTGACATGGGTAGAAATGTCTGAATGTATGACAATTGTGGCCCATAGCCTATTGCCATGCACCATAATATATCAATAAAAATGAGTTTAGTCAAGTGCACTTGCTGCTTGCTGGATTCATTTTCAATGAAGCATTTTTCTTTTATAGTGAAATCGGGTCAATTACATTTTGGAAGAGGGAGACAACACAATTGCCCCAACCACTGAATGTGCATAGACATATGTGCTATTGTCTCCTCCTCTTCATCAGGGAGTAGGCTAATTGCATAATTCAAATATTTTGTGTAAGCTATTGCCAATGGATTTATACTGACAGGCTACAAAACAAAATTAGCTAATTTTGCTCAACTTGACGTTCGACCGATCTGTTTTGTCACTCAAGCCCAATCCTTCGCCTATCATTTTTGCGTTCAAGCATGTCAATGCCTCATTCTCCACATGGGAACTTGCAGCTGGTCTCAAGGTATATTTTATAGGCTGAACTATTTTTAAGAAAAACTTCGTCTTCACTATGTGATTCCATTCAAGGATGTTGATTGGTCTTGCTTTCAAAATTTGGACTTCATCAATCATGCCGCAAGTTGCTATCATTCAACTTTAAATCAGAGCTTAATTGTCTTACAGCATGTGTGTAATCTATAACGAGTCATGCCATGTGCATTGTGAAATCAAGGTTATTAGGCTACTATCTAAAGTATTTGTTATAAAATTCGAAGCAGTTTTCAGCGTGGATGTTAAAGAAAGCAACGTTGGAAATGGAACAAGATTTGTTCTTCAAAGAATAGACATGCAAAACGATGCTTCACCTAATCCCCTATCGTCCCACATTTGCTCTGCTTGTTATTCGAGGAAGATAAAAAAACTCCGTTTGTTCAAGAAATATTTAACAGGCAATTGTAAAAATGAAACAATTATATAAAATAAATTCTGCAAAAGAACCTACCTGATATTCTCTTTTAGCCTAAACAAATCAAAGAAATGCAAAATAAACTAAAATTATTGTTCATTATTTTACTTGTTTAGTGGAAGAAACTGCACTTCTTATTTTTTCCAGTTCTTAAATTCTTGTTTGCGAGGAAAAAACGGTGAATGGAAAACAATCGTGATGTGTGTAGTATGCTGCTCACTGTTTATTGACGCTCTTATACCCCCAAGAAAAAAGACGCTCAAAATGAAAAAATCAATGGCATGTTCTTGTCTACGAACACAGTCTCTTTTGTTTTGACAACTTTAGGGAAAAAAATATATATGTGGGTGAAGATGGTCTCAAAAGCTTTTGGGGGTTGGACAAATTAAAAAAATAATTGTGATAACAGAAAGCTTAAATATTGCTTTTGACTACAATAAACGTTTTGCTTTACATTTTTTAAGTTTTCTTTTAATATTTTACTCCCAAAATTCTATTAGCTGCAACATTTAATTGATTTTGAAATAATCGGAAGGCTAAAGCAATGACACCAAATTAAAGGGAAAATCAATAAAATCACAAGTTTAAAAGTAAATCGACACAAAGAATGTAGAATTCTTGTGAGTACGTGCGCCGAAGACGTAATAACTTTCGGTTATTTTTCTTGTAATTAACTTAGTTCAAGGGTTTGAGTCCATCAAAGTTATCAGGGGGGCATGGCCTTTTACATTAGATTATTATTACTCAAGTACTCGTTTGGAAGTCTGAGGTGCCATTTCAACGTTTGGAAGGTCCGGTTCAGACTGTGGTTCACTTATTGCTTTGACCTGTCGTAGGGTGTTTTAGGCTTCGGCAGATTTAATATCATTGCCTGGGAAAGTTGATAAAACAACCAGTTTTTGCTTCCATGCTTCCATTCTTTATGATGCCAGGTTTTGTTCTAGAGGGATCACCATAATGCAAGAAGCTTTTTCTTGACTGTAAGCGAGACTTTGCATAGCAGTGGTGCCTACAGCCAGTGTTAGGATTCGACCGGTTCACCAAACCTGTTCATGAAATTTCTTTTATCCCGAGAACCGGTTGGTAGCTTAGGTCAGGGGTTCTCGGTTTTTTCCCATCAACACCTTTTTACTTATACCTTATTTGGAAACCTCTTTTAGACCTGTTGTTGTTGGGAAAATAACTAAAATCAATAATTTTTGCTAAGCTGTAGCAATTGGCAATACAAAAACAACTTTGCTCTTACGTTCGGAAAATCAGGATGGTTTGCCTCTGGAAACTATAACAATGAGCGAACCTGTTGGTAGAGTGTCCTGGAGAGAGTGAAGCTGTTCTTGAAAAATTTTAATCCCACCACAGCCTAAAGCAGGGGTGTCAATAGAAGTGTCAAATTCATTCAGAGCTGCGGGGCACATTTACATACCTGGATTTTATACAAGCCAAACTCTATTGAAAAAATTTAAGAAGGCAAGACTGTACTTTAAATCAGTGATCCACAAACTTTTTTATCTGCCGGCATTGGAAACCAGTTAATCAAATTTCGCAGCACACCAGCCACGGAAATCTATTCCTATTGATGGCGAGTGGCATTATTTATGGATTACCACTTCTCCGGGCAGCGATCTCTGGAAATCGTGTGATGTAGCCTAAAATGGTGTTGATCTCCAAGAAAGGTCATTACCTCTCTCGCCGTAACTTGTAATGCCACCGGCAACCTATAGCAATTGCCGCCCATTACTTCATGGCAGTATTTTCTCAATTTTGGGAGAAAATTTCTATCGGTATTAGGAGAGAGAGAGAGATCCAGTTTTTTAAATCTGGTTTTGTCCGCGTCAACGCCGGTGGCCGGATTCACCTCGTGCTTCTCGACAGTTCGTAAACACCATTACACCTCTCACTCTATCAATCGCATCCTCCCTTTTCAGTCCAATCTGATTGGTATGCTCCTCCACTTGTCTCTTTCATGCCATATTCTGCCGCCCGCGCTCTCTTCTCCCCGCCACTTCAAAATCCAACACTCTTCTCAAAGCATTACCATTAGGCCTATCCCTTCTCAAAACATGCTTATTCCATCGCACTCCACTGGCCCTGGCTAGTCCATCCAAAGTATTTTTTAAACCCAGCAAACTCATTAGTTCTTGGCTCCTACTTTTCCCAATCATCTTCACTCCACACATTGCTCTCATCATTACTTTTTCAGTTGTTCTCAAAATTGTCATCTCATTCTCCCATAGACACCATGTCTCGCTCCCATACAGCATTGCTGATCTTACGCAACTCTGATTAATCCTTCCTTTCGTTTTTAACAACACCTTTCTACCATAAATTAACTTCCCACATTCTCTCAATTTTATTAGTCCAATTCTCGTTCTTGCTGTTACCGCTGCTTCACTTCCACCACTGGCGTTCAACCTGTCCCCCAAATAACAAAAGCTCATCACAAAGTCAACCTGGTTAAAAAATAATAATTCTACACCTGGTTTCACAATTCCTTTCCTTGTACAAACACATAATTTAGAAACAAAATCTTTTGCCAGAGTTGAAGTCACCCTCTTCATTTTCGCGCATCTACCATGATCGATTTACCACATTTTGTACACATCACCGAATTTGCCATCACCCTCTTGCCGCACTTGGCACATGGATCAACTTTACTCTTGAGTATCTCACCTTTTGAACCACTCACCATTACGTTGGTTTTCTTGAGGTTCACCTTCAGCCCCTTGCTTTCAAACGTCTATTTCAGTTTTAAAAACTTCTCTTTCAAATTCTCCATACTTTCACTCATTAAAACCAAGTCATTCGCTTGCAAAATTTCATTCATCAATCCTTCTCTTGCATTCTTTGAGATTACATCTACTGCAATTGCAAAAAGTAGAGGCGACAACACAGATCCTTGATGTACATCAATTTGTACCAAGAATTCTTGAGATAACTCAAATCCCATTCGAACTTTCGTTTTTGCCCCGTGATACAGACTCATCACCGCTCTTACGATTACTTCTGGTAAACCTTTCTTCCTCATCGCCCACTCCATCATCTTTCTTGGAACTCCATCAAATGCCTTCTCAATATCCACAAAACACATGTACAACTTTTTCTTCTTATCCATATATTCCTCTTGCATTCTTTGCGCTACAAACAATGCGTCTGTTGTTCATCTTCCAGGCATGAAACCAAACTGCATCGAATGAAAATTTACCTATTCTCGAATCCTTCTCTCCAGCACTTTCTCAACAATCATTATAGCGTGCTCTGGCAGCTTTACTCCTCTGTAAGTATTGCAATTTCTTACATCTCCCTTCCCCTTAACAATTGGTACCAGCACACTTGCTTGCCATTCATCTAGCATTCCTTTCCCATCTAACACGCGTTGGCAAAGTTCCACCATTACATTAACTTGTACTTCTCCACTAGCAGATGTTATCTCTTTACATATTTCAGAGGGTCCAGCTTCCTTTCCTGGCTTCATCACTTTTATCGCTATCGACATTTCTTCGTGGGTAACATCTTTAATAGGCCCCTCTACCATACTAGCTGCTGTCACATGGTCCCAATCATTCGCTTTTATCATAATCTCCTTTATGTGATTTTTCCATATTCTTTTTCTGTCTTTTTCACTAAAACCTATCCTTCCGTCTTTTCCTCTCATGCATCTACCTCCTTCAATATCTTTCCCATCTTTTTTTATAAACTTCACCAGTGAAAAAATGTTATTTGGTTTTTTGTTCAATTTTTTAAACTCTCTTTCGGTTTCTTTCCTCATAGAATTAGCAACCTCTTTCTTTGTTGATTTTTGATATTTAGCCTTGTTTTTCTCTGATCGATTTTTGCACATCTTTTCATATGCCGCTTTCTTTTGTCGTGTAGCTTCCTTCAACTCTTCTTTCCACCACCATGTATCCCCATGGATTCTTCTACCGTTCTTCTTTCCACATACTTTATCACAAGCTTGCATCATACTATTTTTAAAAGTATTGCATAGATTGGGAGCATCAACATCAATCAATTTCCTAACTCTTTCTTGAAATTTTGTTTTCATGTTGTTTTCCTTCAACTTTCAAACCCTCCTTCAGAAAGTTTATTCGATCTTCACTACTTTCTTCAACTTTCTTTTATCTATGTCTGTTATATCCAGCCGATGTTGCAATTACCAAGGGATGTTTTTCACTTCTTTTAAATACTTTCTATTGTTTTTACCAACCAATACAAAATGAATCTCAGTTTATTTTCCACTCATACTTTATGTTATTTTTCTCTGGTCCTTCTTTTCAAACCATGTCTTTGCCACGCACAACTCCTTTTCATCACACATCTCGAGGAGTCTTCTTCCCTCTACGTTTTTTTGCCAATTCCATACCCACCATGTACATTCTCAAAACAATCAATCCGTTTCCCAACATGTCCGTTGAAGTCCCCCAGACCAAGAACCACTTCACTAGGGTTTTGCAAATCCCACTCACTTGCTATGTCATTATAAAATTGATCTTTCTCGCACTCTGATCTTCCAACCTGGGGAGCATATGCAGATATTACTCTTATAACTTCCTCCTCAAAATCCAGCACCATTTTCATTATTCTGCCATTTTTTCTCCGGACTTCTACAACCTTTTCACAAAGTTCTTTTTTTCACTAAAATTCCAGCACCTCCTCTTCCATCATTATTTCCAGACTACGACAGCTCATATCTCCTACCTCTGCAACTAACAAATCGAGCTAATTACCCTCTCCACCTTACTTCCTGTAGACAGCACATATCCAGTTCTCTCTTTCTTAATTGTTTACACACTTTCGTACCTCTTCCACCAAAACTTCCAGCATTCCAACTCCCAAATCTTATCTCAAATTTCTGTAACCCGTGGATTCTTCGCACCCCCTGCACATTTAAGAGTTGCCGGGGACTGAGGGCCAATTCTTGAACAAACTCTTTCATGAGGTAATTTTTGGTGTTTTTTTTTACGGAGAGCATGCCCTTGCTTACCTCCAACCTCGGTTTTTAGACACGAGGGGACCCCAACCTTAGTTAGCATAGGCTGGAAACCAAAAGTCGCCTCTTACTACATTCTGGGTAAACAGCCTCACTATTCTATCCCCGGCGAAGCACGATAAGTGGAATTAAAAAAACTCGCGACACACCTGCAAGTCTTCCGCGGCACACTGCTTCAAAAACATTGCTATACGTATTTCTTTTTTGGAGACTAATGCTTTCAATAGGGATTTTCTCGCATTTTTCACTCTATAGCTACTTGAACTTTTTTCAAAAATAAATCTTTTCATCACGGTGATAATCGCTATTTTTGCGTAATTTCAACTTAAAAGATTTTTTTTTGGAAAACAATTTTTTGAAGACCAAATTCGGAGGCCAGGTGTTTGCACTGCGCCACAAAATATTACGTCGCGGTAAGGCGGTTTGACAGATAACTTTCAAAAAATTTATTTGCCAGTCCTCTGATTCCAAACTGGTCAGACAAACTTCATAGTAAAACATGGTCCACAGAGTCAAAAGCTTTTGATAAGTCCAAAAATAAGCAACAACTCTAATGCTTTTCATCTGAATTTTTAAGTAGGTCATCACACTCGGCACTTATCGCGTGAGAAGTTGAGACACCGCGTTGAAAGCCAAATTGGTTGAGTAAAAGTAGTTCAAATTTTAAAAGGTAACTGTAAAAACGTTTGTAAACAATTTTTTCAAAAACTTCAAAACACTTTAGTGCATGAGGAAAGTAGTGAGATCGGTCTGTAGTTGTAAAAATTCATTTTACTGCCTTGTTTAAAGAATGGTATTACTTTAGCTACTTTCATATTGTCAGGAAATACACCTTTTTTAACCCATAGATTAAATAGATCACTACGAATAATTGGAGAGATGGGGACAGGCCAATTTAATAAATTTAATGTTATTGTCCCCTGATAAAGTTGCTTTTTTAATTTTGAGCGTTTTTACTATTGCTTTGACTTCTTCTGAATTGATTGGAGAGGGAAAAAATGAGCGAGGGCAGTAATCTTCACTATTATGCGAGTGATCAATATTGGGCACAGTAATTTTTTTGCAAGATTTTTCCCGATATTTACAAAGTAATTATTGAAAAGCTTGGTTGATTGCGTTTCAGAGTTAGAATTTTCAATCAATGCTGGTGTGCTTTGTTTAGGTTTGCGAGATTGAACCAGATTTCTGATTACTTTTCAAAGTTCACCAGAATTTCCTTTTGAGTTATTAATTGCAAGATGGTAGTAACGTATTTTTGCTTGCTTAATTACAGGATTAAAAAGATTTCGTTATCGCTTATACTTATTGTAACTTTCAGATGTTTTGAATTTGACAAAACGCTTTAATAAACGAATCTTCGTTTTGCCAGATGTTAAAAGTCTATTAGTGATCCAGGGTTTTCGCTTCGAGAATTGTTCTCGTCTTGTAGTTGGTCTCCGAGTGGCATGCTTCCACACGGAAAACCTAGAAAGTTATTTTTAATGCAATAAATCCTTACTTAATAGCCTACTTACTTACTTGCTTACAAGTTAACTTTAAAAAAATTCACATCTTTTTTTAAATTGTACTACAAAATTTCGACTCTGCATCAGCCCTCGACTCCAGTTTCTGAGCAAAAATTCAGACTCCGGCTCTGCACCAGCTCCGGCTGAAAGCGACCGGACTCCGGCTCTAGTTATTTCGAAAATACCACTCCTGCTCATCTCCGTAAACTGCAGTAGCCAACAAAATTAAAATGAAAGTGTCAATATTTTTGATAGAATTAATTTCAGTTTTGATTTTAGGCCGCTCCAAATATTTTAGTAATATTATCGGTCCTCTCCCACTTGCCAAAAAACTTGTATCTAGCACTGATCAAGGTTATATGCTCACTGTGCAGGGCCCAGTGGCGGATCAAAAATTTTTGGAGGGAATGAAATTTTTTGCATCTTTAGTGAATTGTTAAAACAGCTGTCATCATGCAGTTAGTGTGTTCGTGTAAGCTTCTCTAATATCAAGCAGAGCCGAAGTTTGGAATGCCACAATGTAAGGAAGCAGATATAAGCTGACTACACTATTTTGACGCGCATAAATGCAACCGTTCAAAAAATTGAAAGTTGCATCATGCTAAGCACTTTTTCATTGGCTCGTTTTTGCGTCGAAAAATAAAGTTAGCTCAGCAATGTTACAGGGTTTCTAAAATGTAAAGGCATAAAGAAAAACTACGATAATATAATGTTGAGTAACGAAGGGAAATATTCCTTCAATAACAAAAAGCTTAGAACAAATAGACCCTTTAAGTTTCGAAATTTTGATACCCTGCAGCAAAAAACCTATTTTCTTTGTACGCACCTTTACTTTGAGATAAAACTTGCACCGATTTGCATTACTTTACGCTCCTTTCCCCCCCCTCACGCATAAAAATTTGTGACTGCGTGCTTACTAACCAAATAGCTAATATAGGTATTTATTACTATTTTACGTCAAGCCACGTCACTTAAACCGCATGGAAGTAACCTACATTCTTCATTGATATCTTTTTTGTTTCTTGTCGCATTAAAAAAAAATCAAAGCATTAAAACCGAGTGATATCAGTTACGCAATGATTGCAAAATAACATAACAAATAATAAATATATTTCATACTAGCCGAAATCGCATGGCAGGGCTACCATTATGTTATACTTTATGTTATCCTACTTAACAATTTAGAAGAAACTCTATACATTTTTTTTGTTTACTTATTATGACCAAGAATGACTTGTGTGTGGAAAACAAATCATGGGTGCTTCTTTCTCCTATGAACACAATCTCTTCGTATTTGGAAAACAAATTTAGGATGCTACTTTCTCCAATTCATAGAAGTAACCAAAATCATTATAAATAACGGCCCAAGTAGTGCTACTGGATCAGATATATAAGAAAGCACCGGTTGCAAAGCCATTTTAAAGTCTACGTCAGCTTTGATAAAGCATTCAATAAGTTTAGTAAATGCTGTCGGTATGAACCAGTAGATTCAGCACTAAAACTTTAAATGAGAAATATTAATTGATTCTTTGCATTTGTAGAAGTAAGACAACCCGAACTTAACATCATAATCACTATCTCGCGCCTTGAGCTCCCCGTTATCTGCTCTGAAAGCCCAAAAAATATGTATTGTATTTCGATACTAAGGTAAATAGATGAATTCGTTCTGATCTTTGCTTACCTTGTTGATATTTTTGATGCTTTGAAAGATGGTAAGCCAGAGTCTTGAAGGAAGAGAGGAAACAGTGTGCAAGTTCATTGCAAAAACCAAAGCATTTCTTGCAAAACTTTGGCGGTGGAGGAGAAGTATTTATTCAATTTGATGTCTTGTCTAGATTTAGCACTTTCACGAAATTTCTGGATTAAGACTATCAATTGAAAACAAGAAACTTTACAAAATTGATCACTAAACTTCTTATGAAGTAGGAAGAAGAAATTGATGATTATAATTATTTTCTTAATCTTGCTGAAGATCAACTTGCGTATCTTAAGAGTTCTTTTACTACAAATGCCGTAATGCTGCAAGCTGGGACAAGTATGCAATAGGATCTGGTTGAACTACAACATAATGATGATATACGTAATGTGTACTCTGAGAAGAATTTAAGTTATTTTTGGTTTAAGATGCGCAATTCATACAGGTGAATTGCTGAACTTGCTGTTCAAGTATTTCTGTGATTTCCATCAACATAGCTTTGTTAGACACCATTTTCAGTGTTGCTGAATTAAATCAACATTCAGATCAAAATTCTGTATTGTCTATCCATTCACGAGAAAGCGATCTGTATTGCTATATTTTGGAGGGCACATCTGCACTCGCTTGGGAGTAGCCATTTCCGAGGCGTCTGAGCCACTTGTCTTCCACATAAAGGCAGGGGTGTCCCGATAAGTGCTTTGCCCTAGGACACAACAAACAAACTTGCCTGCTTGTTTACCACAACCTCTCCAAAATGCCGAGCACCAAGCAGAGAAGCTGTGGATACCATTTTTTAAGGTCTTTTAATATAATTCGACGAGGGAATGAACCCCATGTCTACCGACTGCGAAGCGGACGCTGCAACCACTAGACCATCGCGTCGGTCAAAACTCAAAACACCGGAACAAGATCTTCTTTGTGCTATTGCCAACATTTTTTTTCGTATCAATTAGCTTGTTGCTAAAAAAGCAGCCTCCATCATCTCAGTTTCTTAGATTTCTAAGATTACATTTTATGTTGGATGGTACTGCTTAGCTTGGATTGCAATCATTCGTTACAATTACATCATTTGAATGATGTTGTGTGCTTTCTTTCCACTATTAATTAGAAACATTTGCATAGAATAGACAAATTTTATATTGATGCGATATGAAAAATGTCATTTTTTTTTCTGGATTTTCAAAGGGATACAACTTAATCTAGTGGTTTTCAAAGAAGGCGCCCAAAAGTTTGCCTTGATGCACCCCAAAGCATTCCTGGAAAATGTATTCAGATATGAAAAGCAAATGTAGTGTTACCATATTATACCCATTCCTTACAAACATTCTGCTCGTTTCTTTACAACATTATTGTGAAAATTGTATGGCACTTCTCTTGCAACAAGCAACTGCCCCGCAAGCAAATTTTGTGTGCGTTTGAAACACGTCATAAACGTGCATCAAAAGGATTGTCAACACCTCCACTGTAATCACAATATCAACTGGGGAACTATTCTTCACTTAATGCAGAAATATTAGCGCGCGCAGCTTCTCGTCGCTTTTGATATATTGCGCACTTGAGTGAAGAGATCATTTTTGCAGCGTCGGTGCGCGATTATCAGTTGATCTCACCATTTCACGCATCTCAAGATTTTATACTACGCTAGCTTTTCTGTGCGCCGTGCGGTAGGGTCGCATTAACCGCCGTTGGTAGTGGACGTGTCGTCCCTTGTAAACTGGCGTCGAGCAGATACGTTTTGCGCTTTTTACAAATTTTAAAATATTTGCCTTTGATAAAATTGTCCTATTTCGGAATAATGGACACATACAAATGAAACGGTTTCTAAAAAAGAAATTTGACATTGTTGAATGTAACCCTGAAAGAGAGCAAAATTGATGTGTGAAAAGTTGTTCCAAAAAGAAAGCAAAACCGCAACCGACTCGTAAATACGATGATTAGTTATTTAAGCTTTGGTTTTTCTTGGACCGGAAGGGGTGATAATCCTAAGCCAGTATATTTGGTGTGTGGGATAGAATGGCAAATGAATCAATGCTCACAGGTAAACTTGATAAACCTTTTAAAGGTAAACACTCTCATTTACTAGTTATTTTAAAGGACAGTCTGAACAGCCAACAAAAACAGCAAATTCTTTCAAAAGTTAGATGACTGTTTCAGACAAAGCTCAAGTTGCTTCTTGCCAAGTCTCAGAACTGATTGCAAAGAATATGAAAGCTCATACTTTAGGTGAGTCCCTTGTTTTGCCTGCTAGCAAAAAGATTGTCAGCACGATGCTAAAAAATGAAGCAGCAATGAAAACAAGCAAGATAACTCTTTCCAGCGATACTGTTCGCAGGCGCGTTTTGGAAATGTCTTCTGATACAGTAGGCGCCGCTTATTATGACCACGGATAATATGACCAGCCGCTTATTATAACCAATTTGGTACGGTCCGGAATTTCTCCATTTAAAATTCTCCGTTTAATATGATCAAATTTCGGATAATATGACCAACATTTTCTCCATCTCTCTTGTTACAGTACAGTATTTTTTCCCGCCACGCACTTATAACTTCTCCTTTTCAGCATATGGTTACATACTGTACTTGGTTTTACCGTTACTTGTACTGTTACAGTACTGTACTTTGTTTTCCGGCCAAAGTCACTCTGTTACTTCGGTTGAACGATGAATTTTACGGTATTTGGACTTCTTGTGGCTTACGACCTCGATTCAGGTGCGATTAGGGCGGCTTCGGTTTTTATAACCATTCGGATATTATGACCAAAATGGTCTGGTCCCAAGGTTGTCATAATAAGCGGCGTCTACTGTATTGAGAAAATTGCATGTGATAGTAAACTTCAGAGTTCGGATTTTGCATTGCAAGTTGACGATTTGACAGACATCACCAACAAGGCGAAACTCTTAGCATTGATTCGTTTCATTAAGGAAAATTAAATAACAAATCAGTTTCTTCTTTGCAAAGAATTAAGTTTCACTACAAAAGGTGAGAACGTCTTTAAAATTCTAAATAACTATCTCAATAAATAGCAGTTATCGTGGAAATTGGAAAACGTGTAAAGACATATGCACAGATGGAGCTCCTTCTGTGGTAGGCTGCATCAAAGGTCTTGCATTTTTTAAGGAGCAAAATGGGAATGTTATTGCAACTCACTGCTTTCTTCAAAGAGAAATCTTGATGTCAGGAACATTAAGAAAGGAATTAGCGAAGGTCTTAGATCAAGTTGTTCAGAGGATGAGCTTCAATAAAACAAGATCTATTAAATCTCGGCTATTTGAATAAATTTGCATCAATATGGATTCTCAATACAGACGGCTACTTTTGCGCACCAATGTGAGGTGGTTGTCAAGAGGCAAAGTTCTTACTCGTGTATAAGAGTTACGACAAGAACTTTTCGCATTTTTTGAAGAAATGAAACAATCACATTTTTGCAACCTTCTTCAATGTAAATTTTGGATTGCAAAGTTACAATATTTGGAAGACGTTTTTTAATATCTCAATATTTTAAACATTGCATGCAAGGAAAAAGGAAAATATCCTTGCATACACCGACAAAATTAAAGCATTTCAAAAAAAACTACAGATTTGGAAAAGAACAGCGGTCGAAGGTACTCTGGAAACGTTTTCGTTGGGAAGCCATAATTGCAAAAGTGAAATTTTGCGAATGATGGTTGTACATTTATCAACTTTTGAAGATAAATTGAGTTTTTATTTTCCATCTATTAACACTACGCAATATGACTAGATTAGGAAACCCTAGGTAGAAACTGCAACTGATTCGAGTTTAACATTAACAGAAGAGAAAAATCTTGAAGCTGTGTCTACAAATCGTGAATTGATGATTAAATACAAAGAATTGTCTTTTGAAGTTTTTCGATTTCTATCAAAAAAGAATATGAAAAATTTGCTCAAAAATGATCACCAGCATCATACGGTACCATACAGCAATCCATTACATCATGTCAATAACCCGCGACCGGTTTCGACCTTATTGCATCTCATCAGGCGGGTGTAAAAAACACTCAATAATAAATATGCTAAAAAAACAAATTTGCCATTGGGTGCAAAAAAAAGAAAAATGCAATGCAAAACAATATGATACAGCAATACCTTTATCATGGGGGTCACATTCAAGGACACACACACATGACATGGACAACAAGTCACATCGGTAAGCCCTAATAGGGGTGCAGGATCATTGTCAAGACTTATCAATAATACATGAGTTGCTAGTTGCTAGCCAGCAATTTTCAAGGTGATCTCCTATCAAGAGGGATCTACCTCCAGCATCAAAGTACTTTTTTTGCATCCAATGGCAAATTTGTTTTTTTTAGCATATTTATTATTGAGTGTTTTTTACACCCGCCTGATGAGACCCAATAAGGTCGAAACCGGTCGCGGGTTATTGACATGATGTAATGGATTGCTGTATGGTACCGTATGATGCTGGTGATCATTTTTGAGCAAATTTTTCTATTGTACTTTGATGCTGGAGGCAGATCCCTCTTGATAGGAGATCACCATGAAAATTGCTGGCTAGCAACTAGCAACTCATGTATAAAAAAGAATATGTGTCGATATCTAATAAAGCGCTGGCCGTTTTACTGCAATTTTCATCTTCATATTTATGTGAATAGGAATTTTCTATCCTCGCCACAATTAAGTGTTAGTTGGGAGGAATTCTTCAATGCATTGATGAGGAAATGAAAGTTTGTGTCTCTAACATCAAACCAAACATTGAAGAAATCGCAAAGGCTCATCAAGCTCATGTTTCTTATTAATACAGGAGAAAATGAATTTAAAGTATGTCAAGTTTGCTATCATTAATTGCGTTATTTTTGAAATATTTGAATTAATTATAACACTTGTTTTATGTTTGTATATGTTGCTATGATTTGTGTATTGAAAATTCGCCCAGACTATATAAAGTTTGAGAACCGATGCTTTAATCTATAAAACTTCAAAACGAGTACACAGAAGGAAACAGGTTTAGAATCCCTGGTGTACAACATGTATCTTACTATTTGTTTTCCTACCAAAGAAATTAGACTTAAATCCCTGTAGTCTAACTTTTCTACTTCCCAAAAAAGGGGTAAGCTAATTAAAAACAGGTAACTTTAATGTATAAAACTTAGAATAAGGTACTAACAATTAGTGTCTTTCAAAAGCTGAGGAAATTTTCTTTCCAGGAATATATATATAACACTGTTTATTTAGAGCTAAGAAACGGTTTGTTATGGTTGATCAGCAATTGGTTGCTATATATTATTTGCAACTTTTAGTTGATAAATTTTCCTAACTGCAACAAAGAAACATGCAATTTTTAGGAAAAGTTAGCTCTTTGGCATATTTTGACTATTTTCTTCAAATCATAATTGTTTGGCGTTAACTCTATACATTTCTAAAAAGATTTATCAAAAAATGAATTCTCTAAAAAGTTTAAAATTTAGCCTACCGGTCAAAAACGCTCAAACTTTTAGTTGCTCTGCTTTACAAAATTGGAGTTTCTAAAACAATTAAGTCCTTTGGTACATTTTGACATCTTCCTCAAATGCATGGTTCTTTGGCATTATCTATCAAAATTTTCAAAAAAATTTATCAAAACATGAAGTCTCCAAAAATTTTAAAAAGTAGCAAAACTTGGCGATCCCCCTACAAAAAAAGGGGGGTAATGATGATTCTGTTTGATCTTTGGCAACAAAATATTAGTGTCCAGCATACCACTAGTATACTTTTGAATTAACAATGTATAAAAACTTTAAGCGCTGATGCTGCCTGCTGCACTGTTTTTACTTTAATCGTACCGACATTATGACGCCATATGATTAGTATGAAATGTTCGATAAAAACGAAAAAAACATGCTTAAAATGCTTAAAAAACCAATCGCTTGTTGTATCGTTAATTCAGCTTAAATCGTAGTAGAATAGTTTTCAAGAAAAGCGCCTTGTTAATATCTCCTGAAAAAGTGTTTAATTGCATTTCTACGGTTTTCTGTGACAAAACAGACAAAATTATGGCTTTCGTAAAGTTGATCTCAAAAAATCTTTTAGTAAAGAATGGGCGGAAGTAATGAGTTTTGCTTCAAAGATTATTGCCGAAAATCTTTAATGTATCTGAAGAAGGAGCTTGCTCGATTACCCCCGAATTTTCTCTCGCGTATCCCAGTTTGGGAGCCCTCAAACTAAGGTTTTTGTGCAGAAAAACCAGAGCTAAGGTAGTTGGCATGAACTTTTTGTAATTGGGGTTCCATGATATTTGTAGAAGTACAGCAAGGCTTCTACATCACAAAAAGGTTGAAGAGCACTGATTTGGAATCACATGCCATTGAATGCCGACTATCCAGAGAAATACAAAGAGAGTTGGATATTTTTTTTCTTAAGAAACACACATACATGTACAGGTAACACATATACAGAAATACAAATTGACACAATGTACAAATTTATCTTATTCTTTAAAGAAGTCAATTAGTTTTTTCTAGACGTAAAACGATTGTCTTTTCGGAGCAGCCATGTCGGGGGGTTAATCAAGATTTCAGTTGATCAACGGTTGAATATACGAGGTTCTACTGTATTTTATTACTGCAGCGATTCAAAGTTTGAATACATTTATCATTAGCTGCGATAAAAAGTCGGTATGTTGTTGCAGGACTGCGCATAGCGTCAATAATTCTGCAGAGGAGGATGAGCATAATTCCAACGGGGGGGAGGAGGGACAAAGTTCAATAACATCAAAACGTAGATCGCTTTGCTGCCCATTCTCCTGTATACCCTTGGTTTCTTGGGGAGTAGTGAATGCATGCCAACTTGCGGTCTGCTAATAGGGAAATGCGTGGAAAATGTGACGATCTATTTGAGGGGAGGGAGAAGGGGCTGCATGCAAACACGTGGACTTTATAATTTGCTGACTAATCAAATCAATAAAAACTTGCATTTGTTCTAAATGTTGATTACAAGTCATCGATAATGTACGCACTTGAAAATATTTACAGATTTACCAAATTTAAAAAATAAATATCACGAAAAAGTAAGACTGGGAGATGCCGGCCATTATTCGTCGCTGCTAAATAAAGCAAAATCATATTTTGCAAAGACTGGTTATACGTAGAGGGATGTTTGCAAACTTTCAATGTGTTTTTGAGGGGGATGCGTTTAAACCTGCGAACTAGACAATAATCGCACTTATAAAATAGTTTTAAAGTTAAGCAGAAACATCTATTTGAATAGCAGGTTAGGTGATCGTATTTTCTGTCAGCCCTCGATCCGTCCTGGATTAATGTTAAAAGTAAGGCCTATGATCTAAACTACGATGAACTTATGAACATAGGTTTGTTAAGTCTACGAATGCATGGCTGCAAAGGCTGGCGTTGGGAAGAAAATGTATTCTCCACGTCCCTCTGGATCCGCTTCTGGTTGTGGCTGGGTGAACCCAGAGTTGGTATCAAACATTAGTATTAGGCGAGTTTGTCTAAAACAATTTGTCAAAAATACAATTTGTCTAAAATGAATTTGTCTACACCAATTTGTCTTAGGTTAAGGTAAAGGTTATAGTCATTTGCTTCAGTTTAGCAGCAGTTCTTTTCACAATAGGTTGTTTTACAATTGGTTTAGACAAATTCGTTTTAGACAAATTGTATTTTAGACCAATTATTTTAGACAAATCATCCTAGACCTATCAAACATTACAGCCTGTAATAGATAAAAAGAAAGCGGTGACATTTTTTGCTGTATGTCGCAAATTTAGCGAAGTTAGCTAAAACATGGGGAAACAAAAGTCTAGGGGCGTGTGCAAAAAAAATTGACACAGGGCAAGAAGTGTGCTGTTTTAATATCATTTAGAAAATACTTAAAAGCATGTATGCTTCATGTTGAACATAAGGAGATGCGTGTAAATGCCATGTAGGAAAGACGAAGATGCTAATATATTTCCGAAATACTGAAATTCACGTTGTTTTCTTTAAGGTAATCGGAAAAAATTATATTTTTAATCAATCTTTTTAACAAAGTTACTTTAGCCCAACTCCGAATTTTTTTTTCTCGGTCATTTGATTGAATCCTCAACTATTTTTGGGACCAGCAGCCGATTAAGCGATACGCCTGGAAATATGCTCTGCCCCCTTTTCGATCTATCTTGAAATTGAATTCCTACTTATTCGACAGACTTCGTAAAATCTGACCCAAGCAGATCTTCAGTCCTTAAGTAGCCTCCCCATCCTTTTTCGCTGATGCATTAACCAATCTTGAGAAACTTTTATATTTTTCTTATTCGGTTAATCTTCGCACCAATACATTTACAAAATAAAGAGGTGGTTAGTTTAACTCAGTATAATATTTAATTTTATGCACTTGAGTCGTTATATTTTTGAATTTTACATTTTGTCATTTGTAACACTCTTCGTAAATTGCCGTATTTCCGAAATTTCCGTATTTTTAAAAGCATTTTTTCCCCGTATTTCCGTAATTTCTATATATTAGGGCGAATTTCCACATTTGCCTATTTTAGTGTAGTCCCTGTCTTCGAATCCTGCTTTGACAAGCCTTGTACTAATAGGCTTTTAAGATTTTTTAAGCCCAGTCCATTATCTATAACTGGTTGAGCTAGACATGCCATTTAATGTAAAATTTTATCTATTGACCTACCCCTGAAATTTTATCTATTGACCTGGCCGAGAAAGCAGCCAAGTCATCAGATGACTCTTCCATGCTAAAAAATACTCGGATATCAGTCCCTCACAGCAACAAAAGCTGCCATTTATTCCTTTTTTTTTTTACTAGCAGTCAAGAATGATGAAGACTCCATGTTTGGTATGTCCTTGATACAAGTGCATTTTTTCGTTCCTGGGGTTTGGTCAATATTATGGTTGCCATAAGTCTAAAATTTTCCAAACATTTCCAAAATTTCGGAGTTAAAATCTGTATAAGGAAAGAATCTTTAAAAATGCTCTTATTTCCCGAACTTCAGCATCTATTTACTAACATTGAGGGGCTTTCTATTTAAAGTTTGTTTATAACCAAAGTTTCTTCAAAGAAAAAGCTAAAAACCAAAAAAAAATCATGTTTGTTCCCGATCAAAATGTACGTATGACAGATGATTTGCTAGTGCTTAGAAATGTAATCGCGATCATCATACATGTAAATGCGTCACAAATAGTGCCTCGTCATATGAGGTAACCCCAGTCACAATATGCCCTACAACTTGCAAAGGTTTAAAAAAACTCTGTTGTGATTGTTCAAAAGCTATTCTACTTTTTATAGATTTTCACTTTCCATTGTTATGTTCTTCTTCAAGCATCTGATAACTTTATTTATTTTCTAACAAATGTCCTTTCATCCTATCAATACCTTTTCTTTACAAATCAATCTCTAGGAAAATTAATCTTTAAGTCTTCACAGCATAGTTTGCGGCCATGTCTTGCGCCAACTGCAAACGCTTAGAACAGGGATGGACAACTAGCGGCCAGCTGTTCTCGAGTTGCTTTTTAAAATTCAGTAAACTTGATTTTCTAAGCTTTGCGCTTTCAAAAGGATCTTCAATTTGGGAATTAGCAAACACACCAAAAAAAACGAAAAAATCTTTTTGGTCTAGTTTTTCTAATTCTCCGTTTATGTTGTATTATAAACAAGAAAGATATTATCTCGTTATTTTAATTTCAGCATGGCATTCTCAACGTAATGAACTATCATACAAAATTGAGGGTTTTTATATCACATGCATATTAGACCTACAACAAGTCGGTCTCTTTTTTTGACCACCAGGTAACGCTAAAGCGCTATAAAAATTTTTAAAACCAAGATAGCTTTTAACAATAACAATATGAATAAAAAGTACAAAATGAATGTAGCCTTGGTAGTGTAGTTCCTTTTTAAGTGTGACCAGTGATTGCACCTTCGATAGTAATGGCTTCTGGTTAGCATGAATGGTGTTAAGGGAAGAAGACTAATGCCACTAAAATTATATTAGATAATGTCAACAGCGCCCTACATTGGTGGTTATGCCTCATTTCTGCAAAAAATAACAATTTTAAATCTCACAAAAATATTTTTAAGTGTGCCACAAACGTTTTGTAATGCTTATCAGAGGCAGTATCACATCAGTAGTTGTTGAAGATTACAGTAGATGTTTAGTATTAAAACTTTAGTACCACCCACTGCTTATTTGTCATAGCTTGCTACAAACAAATTTAAAACCTAAAATATATCATTGTTAATACCTTACCAAATTACTTTCAATTGGAAATTGTAAAATTGCAAACATTTTGAAACGAAGAGGCTTACCAGCACCTTTGGCTCTCTTTAAATTTACAACCAAACGTTCCAACCCCATTTTTTCTAAAGATGTTATGTGCCTAATTAAAGCATCCTCCCTCGACTGCGCTCTAAGCCGTACTTGAAGTTGGAACTGTCATTCTTTATTCATGGTAGACCTACACCCGGGCTGAAACCCAATTTTTTAGAGCTGATGAGATAAAGATGTTTTGTCTCAATTGCGGCAAAATTTATTGCTTTCTAGCCGGTTCTGCTGACGTCGCCCACCAAAGCTACCAGTTAGATGTACCGGGTTAGAATTGCGCAGGCTTCACCCTAATGACATTTCTGAGAGCAGTAACGATAAGTTGGTGTGAGTGAAGGCATCGCCCTCTCGCCCCTAATCCTAATCAGTGTATTTTCAGTTAAGACTGGACTTACTCATATATTGTCTATAATTTCGCAAATACTCTCCATTCCTTTGTACAAGTATGGCGGCACAAGGTGAAAGTTGGAGATGGGCACCGTAATCTTTTTTGCTTCGCAAATAAAAGATTAAGTTATTTAGTGGTAGGCTTATTTCTCGACTTGGTGCAACCACCCTCGTAATGATATTCGTGATACCAAATTTCTTGGCTGCACCTATATGTGCATACAATATGTGTTTGTAGCCTAATAAAGTAGAAGGGGCTATACCTCTCCCACATTTATTGAATCTGATCACTCTTGGCCTGATAGTCCATTTTCAAAAAAATTTATTTTCCTCGGTTGGTACAATTGTATATTTGGTGACTCTGATATCACATAGTGGTGTAGATCTACTGACCTAGTTTTTTCTATAGATTTGCTCTCAAACTTTGAGTTTCAGTAACTGTGCATATAAAGCTGGCCTTTCTACAAGTACAATTAGACTGTGCTTACTTACAAACAGCAAATAATTTCGCAAACGTTAACGTAAACCATGAAGTATCAGGTCTGCTCTTACAATTTTTTCGTAATTGTAGGCCTAGTTATAAAATGTAAATCCTGTAGCTTCGCACATATTACTTGCTCCCGGCATAAATCTAGACAGGGTGGGTCGAAATGACTAGGGACCCAGAGTCCAGCATCATCGGTTGAGTTATTACAACAATTTGGACTATGGCGTAAGTGGACAACCGCCCATCAGGTTTTTGTGCTATAAAAGAGATTTATATTTTTAAAATCCTGCTAGATTTTACAATAAATTTAGCTTTGTTGCACTTTGCTATGCGTGACAAAAATGTGGTAGGTTAAGGCTATTCAGGTGCGCGACATGACTGCAACAGAGGCATTCGAACGTGAAGTGCACCTATAGTTTACTTAATATAATTTTCGTATTTAGCAATGCATTATTAACAACAATTGAAAAACCGCTGTGTTAGTATTGTATACATCTTTCTAATTTAGAAGGTAGCATATCAGTAATAGGCTTTGCTTTCAAAATGATAATGAATAATTAGTAGACATGCTGCCTGTGGCTGTCTTCACTGATGTGGTACCAGAGAGCATTACTACATCACTTTACATTATGACAAAACACAGCTTTTTTGAAGCGTGCAAGACAAAAAGAGAAATGGCATGGTTAAAAACGCTTGAAAGCGTAGGCTAATCGCATGTTGGGTCGTCGATACATCTGAAATTATTTGAGAATTATTTTTATCAGAAGCACATTGTTACTGTCTTGCGAATAAAGCTTTTAATCACGTTTCTACGGTCGGTATTTTTGAGAAAAAAATGAAAACAAGTTCTACATTCAATCGCTTATTACTACGTCATCTGATAGTCTGAAGAAGTGAATTTCTTACAGTTGTTGCTGGCTTTTGTTTGAGCTTCAAACCGCTTTCCTCCCTCAGGAAATGGAAATAAAAAAATTAGCTTCGATAGTGACATATTTTTGACGTCATCAATCCTCTCTATAACACTTATTCCGGGGTGGTGATCAGTCGTATGAAGTTTCATACTTACACCTCCACTAGTTTCGGAGGAACTGAACATACACACACTCACACACACGCACTCTCACAGTTAAGCAAAGTTGCGCTTTATAGTACAGATTGACTTCCAAAGCACACCATCATTGTCGGATTCAGAAGCCGAAGATAACTCGCGATCAAAGCCGTTATGGTCTGAATACTGTTTGCGTATAAAACTCCAGAAAGATAAAACATTTTCCTTTTTTCAAGATTTATTTCTGGCATGAATAAATATTCGTTTCAGTGGTACAAAATAAAAAGGCACAAAAACAAACTTAATTTTGTTTGTGTAAGGCCAAAGTAGCATCTACTAAGTACCTTTTGATAAACCGGCAGTGTCTATAAAAAACACAGTCAGTTTTGAAAACCACAAGGCTACTCAATATCATGTGAGTAAACTGTAGTTTGAAAAATCTTGCAGGCTTTTGTTAATTACAAAACATTGCGCATTTGCAAATGCGCGAGCACATTGCGCAATTTACATAAATGAAGTTCAATGTAAAATAAAAGTTAAAATCTTAAATATCACAAACTGCTTAAAGCGATTGTTTTTATCGCTTTGGCATTACATCATCGCTCATCTCACCACCATTAGCACGTGGGACGAGACGGTTGAAGTGCCAATAACCGCTCGGCTTTGCCTTGGAGCTATTCTCAGACAAGTGTGGTTAAGAATAAAATTTCCACTTAAATATGTCTCTTCATGTGCAGAGCCAAGTGGTCAGAGCGACTGAAGGCCCGTTCACACATCGAACATTTGAAAGGACGATGACCAGTATGCTTTCGATAGTGCCGTGTCAGTTCGTCAGACCGCGCAAAACGCCAACCACAACCGGTCCACGTGCAATGATAAGGCTTTTCCCCTGAAATAAAAAACTAAATTTTAAAATCTTCAAAGCATATTCAACCGCCTGTAAAAAAAAACCCTGTAGCCAAGCGCGTTGTCATCAAAAAGTTGGAAAGCCAATATTTGATTTTTTCTTCATCATATCAACGTCATTTATATTGCAATAAAATCCAAATTATTGGAGATGACGGCACATCGTGCACCTTCAAGTTGAAGCTCAAAAATTTAGGTTTAGCACCCCCATTATTCATGCTTTACAATGATCCTAAAACGCTTGATGTAAGTTTATGGTATAAGAAAAGCGTTCTTTGAAACACCGTTCTATAAAACTAGTTGACATTGCTTCTGAAATAGAAGTTGGTTGGATCTACAAAAATAGAGTCTTTCAAAAAACGTCTTCAAACGCCTTGAAAATGTAAACCCCTCAAAAGAAAAAAATTTGGTTGGTAAAAACTTTTAGTAATGACGTCACTACACCTCTAATGCGTGCGGTTCTCTAAGGATGCCACTGTTTTAGGGAGTGTCGCTTTTTTTCAGAGAACATCCTTGAAATTGGACAAAATGTTTGCTGAAAACAATTGTTTTGATTTTGCATTTTAATTTTGTTGTAACACTTTTCGAGATCGTCCTAGAAACTACAAGCTTTACAACACACCACTGACTCCCAACATTGGAGTAAGCAGGCTTTAACGCTACTCTAACAGTTTTTACCCGTATGCGTTCTCATGTGGGCTTTCAGATGCGAGCTTTTTGTGTAAGTTTTTCCACAACCCATGTATTCACACGTGTGAAGAGTTGCTTTTCTCCTTGTCCAATAACGTCTTCCAGTTGTTCGTTTGGCTTTGTCTGTTGGTTGAGCAGCTGTTTTTACGCAAGGATTTCCGGCTTGTATACTGTAGCAAGGAGGTGGAACTGGAGTTTCGTGATGTAAAAGATTCTACAAAATAAATATGTTGATAAGGTACAGCATAGCCTTTTTGTTTTCACACCGTGGAATATTTAGAGTAACTTGAACACAAAAAAATAAAGTCATTCAAGTAAAAATTGATTGTGATAGTTTATGGGGCAAAAAGGAGCTTGACGGAGCAAAAAATAAGGTACTTGACATGTTTGTAAAATAAGATCAAAAGCATAAATATTTGGCACAGCTTTATTAAGCTCAATTTGATTAATTGGTCTTGCTGCCAACGTTTCCCCAGCCAATACTTAACTTCATAAAACTAATATAATTTATGCTTGGAGACACTAATCATGAAAAATATACATATTTAGCACTTGCAAATTTGACTATCGTTATCAAGTAAAAAAATTTTTGAAAACAGTTGTCTCTTCTTTACAACATTCTAAATGGGCTTTGAGTATGCCTTAGACCTAAACAAGGTCTGCATGTTCTTCACGGCAACGTAGCTGCAAAGTTACAAACGTTGCTGGGTTACTTCAATGCAATATTTTACTTCAAGCCGCAGTTAACTTTCATTTCCACGATGTTTAATCATTAAAACTTTACGACCTCATTCATGAGAGCTTACGCTATGACGTCGCAACCGTACTTTGCTTTATGATGTGTGCACCCAGTAACTTAAACTCAATTTTTTTTAGTTCTACAAAAGGCAAATCTATACCGAAGCCTTTTAAAAAGTGATTTTTTATTCAAATCTTAGAAGCCCTAATAACTAAACTATGGATTAGATTTCTGGTTTTCTTACCTAGGCCTACAAGCCATTCTTGGCGCAATAGTAATTACAATCAATTTAATTTTCACCGCTAAATCTAAAGCCTGAAAGACATTGCTTGTACAGCTTCAAAAACGCATGTGAAAACCCTAAGCTTATATATTCAGAGAGGCGAAGAATAATAGATCTCTCCCTTCCCCCGAAATATTTAGCAAAGGACTCCTTTCGACTCCATTTTAATGTGTTTTGTGAAAAAGAATTTAATGATTTTTCATGAGATCAGCAAGTTAGATTCCTCAGCTATATTCCAACAAAATGCTTATCACTTTAGCTTAACCCCAAAAAATAACTCAAGAACTCGCTTAATACCCTTCATTTTTCCAAAATTTTGTGGGATCTTATAAAAATGTCATCCCAAAAGTAATCTCCTGAATTCAGCATAAAAAAAGGTTTGCCATTCGCTAAATTTTTATGTGTTTACGCACCCGCTACAGATGTATTCGTATTCTTACCTTTTGAATTCCAAATATCTCTGGACTTCGACCGTCAAATAATTGGTTCATGGTCATGTTTGTTTTTTCGTCATTTTTCCAATTATGGTGATGGTGCTGATGAAGGTGTAGGTGATGCTGGAAACCGTTTGTATGGAAAACTGCGTGATCAGTGCAAGGAGGTATTGTACGAACTGTGGACGCTTGGGGTTGAAAATGAGATGAGTTTTCTTCCAGAAATAGAGATGGCTCAGTTTTCACTTTACATTCCAAAGAAATTTGATTGCTAGAGTTTTGAATATATGCGGTGGATTGATTAACTGGTATTGAATGCTCGTAAGACGCTAAAGAAACATTGGTAGGATAAAGAGGTCTTTGCAAATGCTGAGATTCAGGCAAATTGGGAAATTGATTTAAAGTAGGGTTTATTCGCGAAGACGCAAAATTGACTGGGCTTGTGCCACATGATTCCTCTTCTGGACTAACAGGAGGTGTTATTAAGCCTCCTAACATCATATGCTGTTTGATGTCACTTCTGTACTCCCTTGAGGAAAAAGAACCTAAATTCAAATGTTTGTTGTCCGCAAGAAAATTCCCACTAATAAATCTGTTTTTCTGGGAAAAGTTAATAGGCTCAAAGTTTTGCTCAGCTCCGGGAACTTCAGGAGAAGCATCCGGTGTTTGGACTTTGGTTTGCAATAATGGAAAACTGCTTTCAGTCGGAGATGAAGGTTCTGCGGATTTTTCATCTGTGCATGAACAGCGTTGAGAGGCGGAATATTCCGAAAAAAGAATTTCAGAAGATCCGTCATTAAAGTTTGGCTTGGTTGGAGATGACGTAAAATTTGCTTCATCTGTTTGCAAAAATTGGCAGTTGCTTATCATGCTTAGCGTGCTTGATACTGAAGACTCCATATTTATGTTTCTACTGAAGGTCTCTCCTATCGGTGCTAGTTTTGAAATAAGTGGTTTTGAAGGTAATCTGGAAATGTTGTAGTCTTCACAACTCTCGCAGTCGCTGATCACGTTTGGATTCAAAATAGACTCAAAGCAGTCTCGATTTTCGCCCCACAAATTTTCAAGGTCAGCTAGAACGTCTCCTCTAGTTGAATCGGAATGATGCAAAGCTGCCTGAACGCTAACTTGAGGGTAAGGAGTGATGTCGTCAGATCCAGTTATGTCAAGTTTGATCATTTCAATTGACAAGTATAATTATTGACACACTTAATGTAGCAAAAAAATCTGCAACAAGTATTGTTATTAACGCACATAAGAGTCGAAAAGTTTCTTTCATGGATCCAAACTTTATGTTAATAAAAGGAAAAATCAATCGCCACTAATTTTTGCACAATTTTGTTACAGAAATTCCATATTTTATTGTGACCAAACATTCTTGACCGTACTTAAATTGCCTAGTTTGACATCAACATTCCAAAAATTAATCCTATATATGAAAAGCAAAACTATTCTGTGCCTAGTTATATTCTTCATATTTTTTCATCGCATTTTTATCCTCCCAATTCAATGGACAGCAGCAGAAGCACTTAGCATAGAGCAACTGTCCAGACCGGCGTCGAAACTTTCCAGTCGCAACATTCCATTTGAATTGCTTGATATTAATTTTAACAAATTAACTGCTAGTCAATATTCACCGACCAGAGGGCATCATCATAAAGTGTATTTCTTGAAGGCATAACAACGTAGTCTTTCGGATATTTGATCGTATTACCAAAATTACAGTTGAGTTGAAATACTTATCATAGCTACATGAAATATCTTAGTTAAATTTTTTTTGCAATTTTGCTTAAAAATTTACTTTCAGCTGCCTCCATATAAAATTTCATTATGTCATTCTTTCGCTATATTGAAGTTTAACTATCATTTTTTTCAATGCTTTCGACAGCTTTGGTCATTCTTATAAAAGTTTTATATCAGTGCGGTATGGCTTTCGTGACACTGATAATAAAAGACGCAACGTTTTTCTTTTAAACACAGCGTCAAAAACGTAACTTTCATGTCCTTTTTTTCACGCAAAACACGTATAAACGTAGGAAGATGCCACACCCTACAGATCTATTTTCTTGGAATCAATTGCAGCAAATATTTTGTGCGTAATGAGAAAGTCGGATAAAAATGCTTCTACATTGAACAAACATAATCCTAGTACCTAAATTTAGATTGAGGACTCGGTCCTTTATAAGGAGAACAAATTTTTCTACAAATTAAATTCAAAGAATTCTTCAAACAACATTATTAATGGAAACAAAGAGGAATGCATTCGGTGGAGACGAAGAGACTATCGCTTAACTCTTTGAGGGATAATGTAACACATATACATGATTGTAATTGTTATGTCATATGACGTAATAACCATTTTTCTGAAACTCATTGTAACTTTTTTGTTACCTAACAATTATGGAATTGTTTCAAATTTTTGAATTAGAATCTTATGATCCTCAAAGGGTTAAGCAAATTAAAATTCAGCACTTTCAGAAAGAATAAAAAATGACACATTATTGGCACTTAGGATGAGTTTTGCTTTCAATATCGATTTTAAAACATTCCACTACATCTCAAATATAAATGAGGAATTTTGTTCTTACTACTTCAAACAATATGGCCTAATCTAAGCAATTGAATTTGCTAGTATCTCTCTTGCAACTCTGTGGTGTAGTGGTTAGGCACTTTCAAGGGACACTGCACTCAACAGTGCAGTTGGTCCAGGACAATGGGTGACTTAATTGACTTTCTCATTCGCAAAGCTCGAAATCAAGCATGGGAGTCAAAATTTATCTCTACCTCCAGCTACTGCTTTTTCTTGAACTGTTTTTTCTGACCTTTCGGGACTGCTGCAAATGTTTGTATTTTTAAACATATTTTTGGAATATAATTATCCACCTTTTCTTGTAGCCTAAATCTTTCTTGCACTTGCCTTAAACTATTAAGCAGGCAAATTATTGTAATATGCTATTGTCAGGGGCAAAAACAGTTCTATGCTGGCACTGAAATGGGATATCTCTACCAGTACTACATGCATTCCATGATAACTTCCTTTTTTCTTTCCCTATTTTTTCTGTCCCAAACTATACCTTGACTTTTATCTGTCTTTTGCCGCTTTTCGTCTTTCATTTATCTTTTTATTCATTTTGAGCTTGAAAATCAGTTTAAAAAGTAATACATCTTTTGAACAAAAAAATTTGATTTCACTCCGGTCATAATCACAAAAGTCGGCAAAGTTGACATATTTGCGGAGATAATATTTGCTCAATCTTCGTTCAAAGTTCCGAGATGAATCTCGCGTACGTAGATAGTAGGAAAGATAGATTGTGCTGGAGCGCACAGTCAATATATGCTTAACGTCTATGCGAGTCCGTTGCTATTTACACTTGAAGAAAAAGACCAAAATTTGTTATTATTTTCTAGACATGCCTCCATTTCTAGGGGTCTTTCATTGAATGCCTGTTGTATAGCTGGATAATAAAGTCGGTTGCTGGCAAAGCTATTGAAGGCAAACTAGCGTGAAGCCAAGTGACATTTTCAATCAACCACGCACACAAATTTATCTCTATTATCTCTTTTGGTATCTTGGTAATCAAAAAACTCTTGGCCCTGTGGCAGTCTATTTATTACTCCGTGACCTTATACGCTTAATATTAGGTTGTAAATGGCAATATTCAAAAGAGTAAAAGTTCAGAAAACCTGGCCAAACTTAATTACTTGTTACTTTTAATTGCGAATTAAAAAAGATGTGTTAAAATTGGATGTTGTTCTGTTCTTAGTGGGTTCTTTACTGTAGAAGTCATATCTAAAATGTTTTATGGGAAAAAATGTCGATTCAGATTTTTAACTTGACTACATGAAAACACAAATCATTTTGTATTGTAAAATTAGTATGCCAATATGTCACACAGCAAGCAAGGCAACAAATGCAGTATGTCAATACAACAAGCAAAGTGTGCTTACGGACTACTTAGCAATATTCAAATTTTTATATGCAAGCCAGAGTTGCGACCGGCACCCACTTTAGCTAAAAAGGGGTCTACCAAACAGATAGCAGCTGCTTCACATTATCTCTTTGATATTGAAGTTACTACATCTCTGCAAGTTGTTTTGAAGAAGCATGCTTTAAATCTTTTTGCAGAGTGATTGGTTCCTCAATAAGTCAAGCCTCTCTGGATGCATATAGAAAAAAATAATCAATCGATGGATATGTTCGTTCTCTGTGACAGACACTGAAATTCAGTCAAAAATTGACACAACCCCCTGTTTCTAGACTTCATAGTTTTGTTGCTAACTTTGCAAATATTTGCAGCTCGATTTGTCATCAAGCACAATATCGTGGTTATTATGTTTGCTCGCTAAATGGTAAGATTTTAAAAAGGTTCCTTAACAAGTTAATTGAGACCATAAACCTGCCGCGGCATTCTTTGACAAACATACTTACGTATTCCGTTAAGCATAAGCAATTATCGAGCAAACTTTGCACATTCTTAGCGTCATCGACGCAGCCAACTAATTTTGTATGCTCAACAGTTTTGTTACATGCAAACGCATTTAAAGCAATTCAAGGGTGTTGTGGTGTGGAATCGCGTGGGAACGGCCTTCCCACTCTGTTTTACACTAACCTGCCAAAAAGATATATATTTCTACTCTGTGCGTTCCCACACTTCTTTTTTTCAGCTCTACTTTCCTGAAGCAATCACAAATTATACTTGTAAAGGATTGATGGTTTGAATCGTTAATTGACCTGGGTTGTTTATGCGACACCAGGTCAGATTGCGGACCGGAACTTGACAAATAGGAGCCCGGTCCGCAACTGTCCAGTTATGCAAAAATAATGGCCTAAGAAGCTGTAAGATTCGAGATCTCAAATTTTTTTCATCTACATTTTATCTTCTGACTGTCAAAGAGACTTTTCGGTCAAGCGAAAAGTAACTTTCCTTCCAACAGTACCATTGACCGTGTATTGCCAGCACTGCTGGAACAGTGTTTTTCTAAAAACAATGAAAGGGAATGTAGAAGAAAATTGCCATGAACTTACCTTTCCACGAGGTACATTGGCGCAGCAACTGCTCTGACATTGAGCTTGCCATCTTACGTTGGTAAATCGACGCTATATTGTAGTGAGCCATGAACTCTAGTAGGCTACGTTTAAGTAAATTTAAGATCAAAAACTGGCATTGATCGATCACCCGTTTCAACTGAGGTGTAGCCAAGAAAGAATTCTAGGAGAGACAAATAGGACTAGAAAATTTGGCAGTCTGTATTACGTAAATTTTTCAGGTGATTTTAAAGAAAACGTAATTATCTTTGCGTTTTCAAATTCTCTAAAATTTTCGGCAAGCATAAGCACTTTTACCAACCCTGGGTAGAATTCAAACGGCACATGAAAGCCGGGCAAACAGCTGAAAATGTGTTCTATTTTTTATACATTACAACATTTCCTATGCAGCAGTACGTAATGAAAATATATGTCATCTCATATACAGTCTATACTTAATTTCTCGGTGTAAAGGTGTCAATACCGGGTTTAATTGTAGGGTCGCAGGGGCAAGTGGCAATTAGAGATGATACCAGACATGTTACCGTGTTCAATTATGCTTGCTTTTTGTCATTATTCTTCAGGCTTTTAAAGCGAAGTTTGTGACCTGTTTCGGAGTTTAAAATTTTCCTCTTCCCTTTCTATATCATTTCCTATAAATCAACTGCTGGTAGAAGGCGCCAAGCAAGGGAAACCATCGTAATTGGTAAAATGTTTTTCCCAAGATCGCAATATCACACGCTTTGGTCGATTTGTATCTGCCGTTATTCGATTGCGAGATTCTGAACATTTGTGGTAATCGTTGAGTGTATGAACTTTTGTTCGTGTTATTGTCCCACTTTAATTTTTCCATTGTCTGACGACACTAGACGGATTATACAACTGAGAAATTGCGATCTAATGCTTGACCTTTCTTTGGGAATAGCTAAAATTAATGGATGTCAGTTTCACTTGCTAACGACTCTCGAAATAAAAACAGCCCAATTCAACAGGTGAAGTTAGATCTGTTTTAGTACAGTGGCTGCAATCAGCAGGAAAATAAATCGGCACCGTCTTCACAAAAATCAAAGCATCTGGTTTTGAAAGGCTTGAGAAACAAATGCTGACCTGTTTGTTCATAGAATCGCAGTCCATCACTTCTATTGTAGCCTACATCTAAAATTTAGTTAAAGGACATTTTAAAGTATTGTCATATATTTTTTAATATTCTGTCTGAGACTTAGGCCCCAAAAAGCTTAACAAAAAGTCTAAAACGACTTTTCTAAACTTTAAAAATTTGCTAATCTCTATCAATATTTACATTTGTTTAAGCAAACCATTGCAGCGGATGTATAAGTAACGTGGTCAAATTACTAATACAATGATTTTGCCGCCACTCTTGTCCTTGCACGTCACAAAAAGACAGATCATATTTGGTCTAACCATGCCTGTCCGTTATTTCATCGTACTGACAGCTATACCAACACAAATTTTCTTTAGAATATCAACAGTTAAAGCAATAAATAAAGAAGTCCAAGGGCAATCCAGGAGATAAAACATGAGCTTTATATTCTTAATGGTTTTGAAATAATTTTCAAAACTTCTGACGTAAGGGCTCAAACAAGAACATAACCAGAAAAAAATTGGAAAATTTAAATTGAAGGAGAAAGTTTGACCCAAAGTGCAATATTTCTATCCAGGCGTTTTTAGTTTGATCGCAAATTTTGCATCCTAATTTGCATTAAATAGCTTTGGCTGGTACTTGTATTTGCGTAGGCTTACGTACACATAAATACAGGGTGGCCCAAAAGTAGGTATACAGTTATTAAACTATTTTTTATGTGCTTTGAAGTTACTAGCAGTGCACTTTATGTGGCCCAAAAAGTAGGCATACAGTTAATGGAGAGAACTATTTGGAAATTCTTTGTAAAGTGGTAGTGCCACAACTTCAAACTAAACCTAACTTTGATGAACTCTTCTTTCAGCAAGATGGAACTTCTCCACATTATGCGTTAAGAGTAAGAGATTACCTTAACAAAGTCTTTACACAGCGTTGGTTCGGAAGAACAGGTAGCATTGAATGGCCACCATGCTCACCTGACCTGACACCAATGGATTTCTTTTTTTGGGGTGTTGTAAAGAACAAAGAGTATGTAAAGAACAAGGAGAAGAATCCCAAAACAGTAAATGAATTAAAAGATTGCATTTATGACGCATTCAGAGAAATTGATGCAAATTGAAATTTGTGCTGCACGGTATGTCAGAGTGTTTTGAACAGATGTAAAGAAGGACATTTTGAGCACTAAAAAGATTAAACAGTTTCCATTTAAGATATAACTATCATTCTAGAGGTTTAAAAGTGCCTACATAACAACTACAAATCTACTTTTGGATCCAAACCCTACTTTTAATAACTGTATACCTACTTTTGGGCCACCCTGTATAGCAGCCACATTTTCTTTTAAATAACGTAACCAGCAAAGTTGAAAAAATCGTAGATTTAAAAGGAAATTAACGAAACTATAACCACGCGCATAATCGCATTTAAATCACAAAAAATTTTTGTTTTTTTACTTAAAGACAGATTAAACCAAAGTTCAGGATGAAGAAAATCTCAGGGTTTGGCCCCTTTTTCCTACCCCTAGCTATGCCCATAAGCTATAACTTCACTTTAGAATCAGCAAAGACAAGCTATAGAACTTGGGCACAATATTCAATCAACGCGAACCGATAAAAAGTTATGGACTTTCCAAAAAATTTTGAATTTGGTTTTGCAGTTGTTACTTTGTTAAAAATTGATGAGATAGATAAATTTTTAGCAATAGCTTATTCCAACCATTTTAACGCAAAAGTAATTAAAAGTTACACGCTATTGTGATATGTACTTTATCATAAATATTTTAAACATCAATAAACAGATTATAAAGGCTTAACACACAAAAACAATGAAGATTTTGCAGTGTAGTTCAGCGGCAATAGAAGTCATTTTTAGGTTGTGACCATGAATTAGCGTAGGAGACCAGTAGGTCTGAGGGCAACCTTGAGAACACTTCGGAGTGGGAGGATTGGAAGTGTTTTTTTCAGATGAATAATTTCATCAAAGGGTAATTTAATACCTACAACGTTAAACAAGTTGCAGATGGATTGATACCCAATCTGTTGAAACATTTTCTCTAATTTGGAGTATATCTTAAAATTTTGAATTGTATTAATAGCTTTCAAAGTTGTGAGACAAGATTTGATTTATGATCATTTTAGTTTTGCTAAAAGAATGCGACAAAATGTCTCTCGCAAACACTTTGCTTTACGAGCTTGTACACAATACCCCGTCTGATTCAAAATCTCATAAAATTAATGTCAAAATTTTTATTTCAATCCGGTCTTAAAGTAAAATGCATTTATGCGGTGATATTTTTTAGCAAATAAAAAATATGTTTTTAATTTTATGCAATGACGTCATCCCGGAGAATTGTCTAAACTATTTCATGTAATGAATACACTGTATATATAGAGGTGCTATTTTGATCACTGTTGTCTTGCAGTGAATGTCTCGACATGTCACACGTCATTGTTAGGAGGCCTTGCCCTTCTTTTTGCAAAAAAATTGTCCAGCGATTTTTGTGCAATAAAGAGATAATCTCAAACTATATTCTTTTTGATCGAACTGCTGGCAGTGACACTGCTTTGACTATGAGGTCTCTTTCGTGCAGTTGATAGCCGAAAAGTAGCCAGAGGTTTCAAATATTGCATAGCTTAAAACGTCACTCTTGTGGAACCTAAATTAGGTCCACTGTAGAAAAAGTTCTATCAGTCTTCTTTTTGTTTGGATTTTTTGTCATCACCAAATGTAAATTTTTTAGAAAAAAACAACAAATTTCAAATGAACTCCAGCGATTGTAAATCCACTCCTATGATAAGCCTATGCATACTTATTTCTTTTGACAAGGTTTTGAGTATGTTTTCGGCAGATTTTATTCCGTGTTCAGACAACTTTCTAAGGCTACCATCAACTGGTCAGTAACCAAGTTTTATAGCCAAACAAAAAACATAAAAAGCACGACATAGAAACCAGATTTCATTCGGTAGGAAGTAATACAAGTACAGTATGTATCAATTCCTGCTAAAATGATTAACAGGGGCAGACCCTCCAAACAAGAGTCTAATGTATTTGTAAGTATTACTTCATTTTCTCAAGTTTCAATTTGTATTGACAGCAAAAACGTGGAGGTTTTGATTTACTTCATTTATCGGTTTTGGATTAAAAACACATTTATCCGCTTACAAAGCAATTAAATTTCTTCGGTGTTTGCAACATTTTTACCGCAATACACAAAAATTTTACCTTCATTCGCTAAGATTTACATCTTCCACTTGGTTTGTTTAGAAATCTAAACAACATTGAATTGAGTGATATTTGTAAAAATCCGCCAATTAATGCAGCTATAATAAGTAGGTTAATGCCAAAAGAAAGTAGTTTTTTCAATCGAAGTTAATGAAACACTAAGTCAGTTATGAGTCATACTGTAAGCTAAACGAACATTATCGAACTATATTATGATGTACAGTATAATTATATGGATCATAGGTATTTTGCATTGTATTGTATTGTCCATATTTATCCTCCATTCACGAGAAAGCGAATTGTATCGCTATATTTTGGACGGCGGGCTTGTTCTCCACAACCTCCCTCAAATGCTGAGCGCCAAGCAGGGAAGCTGTGGATACTATTTTTTAAAGTCTTTTGGTATGATTCGACAAGGGGAATGAACCCCAAGTCTACCGACTGCGAAGCAGACGCTCCAACCACTACACCATCGCGTCGATAATGGGTGTTACTCAACAGCAACGAGTGATTTGGTTAGTTCTGCTTTGGCTGAAACGCGTTCCTTTCCCTTCCCATTAAACTCCGATTGATCTCTTTAAGGAGTGAATCTCCTATTTCACGACGATCAAAGCAGATCATTGTAATGCCAGATATGATTGGAATAAGGTCTAAAGCAAAGAATGCCGAACACAAGATTTGGGACGATGGAACGGTTTCTGTAAAAAATTACAAACTCGGTCTTGGAGGGGTGCGATGGTAATGTTACTTTACAGTAGCCCATATTTAGTTCATTAATTGAGAAATAAGTAGAAGAAACTAGAAAATAATTACCACGCTATTTGGCTCAAGCTTTCAGATCTTGCCATCAGCAAAATATTCAGCACGGCAGACCTGGTCATTTCGCACAGTTGTCAAAACCACAATTAAATATAACTCAGCTAAATCACAGCGGCAATACTAGCATAAACAAACTACTGAACTGTAATGTGCTTGGCACAGATTAGGTTAACAAAATCTGTGTGGAAGTGACAACAATTAACGATTGACATACCTTCACTCGAGACAGTGCTGTGGACAGTAAACATTATGCAGATTATTGAACAAAACAAACTAATAAAGTAAAACTGATGTCAGACCTTACACTGAAAAACAAACCAATATCAAAACTAATTCCTTTTAACAAAATCACATTTTTATCGATAAGCGCGTGGCATAGGCCAACCTCCAACCTTGTACGGCGATTTCTTGATTACAGATGTTAGGAAATTGAATCAATGTGAAGGCCAATGAATCACGACACAGCGCAAAATTGCAAAAAACAGCAATGAAGACGTTGAAAATTTACATCGATCAGGTTGGCGGTCATGTAAAACGACAAAGTTAGGTTTTGGGCAAATCAGCAATGTCTCAGTATTAAGATACAGGTTTGAACACGCAAAGAACAGGCGAAAGAATAAAGCAATACTTCGCAATAGGTTTCACTATGTGCTAGCAAAAGTTCATTTTCTGTGAAATGCCGTTCTTGAAAAGAACTATCCAGCCAAGCTAAGATTGGAACTCAAGAACGTTGGATCATGTACGACATAAAAAGGCGTTTCAGCCTATTGGATCACGTTTTTAAAGATTAATTTCTTGATAAAAGAAGAGATTTGGAAAATTCGACAACAACATATGCCACGCCTACACGATATAGATTTACAATTATACTAATTACACGATGCCAAGTAGGCAGATCAGAATAATTAAGTGAGGAACGGCTTTCGGTTAAACAGCAAACAACAAAACAAATTCATCATGAAATTATTTAAATCTCTGTACCTTTATTTTTTGAAATCGAAAAAGCATAGAAAGCAGGCGAAGACATGATGACATTGAGGTTCTTATAATAACAGGTTTAGTACAAGAGAAAAAGATGAAATTATCAAGAAGTTTTTTTTGTCAATTTTGATAGGTGTATTATTAAATCACTCAAAGCTTATTGTGATGTCATAATCATGCACTGTCCTTCTGTTGGAAAATTTTATTTTTGGCTCCATGAAAAGTTGATTTTTTCGCTACTAGGTCTTAGCTGAACAATATCTAATAATTGAATCAAATGTATTAAGCCAGTTCATGACGTTGTGGTTAATATAATTAGCAGGTAAGCGTATCGATAATTACTAGTCCCTTGCAGGCACAAGAAACAGCATATTAGCCAGGGACTCCTATTAAACAAGCTGATCCCGATTGCCTCAAGGATTGTAACCAAAAAAATAAATTGTTCGACAAACTTTTTTACGAGCACTAAAATTCATGCTTTTTGCGAAGTATATTCGAGGACATATTAGTATGCAGCTGGATGAAATAAGTAGTTTTCTCGTCAATTTTGAGTTATTTTCTTTTGTTTTTGTGTGTGTTTTTCGCAGTTTCGTTTTTACTGCAGCTTTTTGTTTTGATCTTCTCTCGATTTTTCTGTTCTTGATTAATTGCCATCTTAAACAAGTGCAGCTTTAAAAATCTGTTTTCTCACTTCCAATTTATGTTGCTTGTTTTCGTGTTTTCTGTTGGTTATATGTGCATGATTTCTGCCAAACAACAGGGGCGTGCAAACTTTTTTCAGGCGGGTCTTTTCACTTCACTGGAAGATTTATCCGGCCAGTGCGGAAGTGCTTTTAAAGTGAAGATTTTTTTTAGGTCAGCCTCAAAAGGGCTCAGTTACAAAAGAGTGGACCTGAAGAATAATTTGTGAACGCAGTTGGCTCAATATCTCGTTGCGGACCGCAGTTTGCTCACCCTTACCTTACAAATTGTTATGCACACCAAGCAGGGGGCAGTTTGCGTGGAAAACCTTTGAGCTTTTAGCTGTTTTCTGGTTCATATGATGACTTATGTTTCATACTGTAGACCAATGCTGACTACGGCTTGGTTATTGGAAATTAACGTGGACAAAAATAAGTAGGTCTATGTTTTCATTTATTCAAAAATGTATAAAATAGGTTGTGTTGAATCAAGGGCGTGTTGCCAAAAGTTTGGCTGAGGGGAAATTTATGCTAGATCTACATACGTTCAAGGTGTTGATATTAATACCTTTTAATGTTTGCATTTAATATCTTTATTTTGTATTCAATAAGTTACTCAAAATATGGTTACAAACTTGGGGGTTTGTTTAAATTTAATGTCAATTGTTCATCATCCGAGGAAATGACATTATTTTTGGAGAGATCACAATACTTTAATGAAAAACTTATAAAACGTGTTATAGGAATCTTTGATAAATATTTTGGAAAGAGGCAAGTACTTCCCTTTGTCTCTCTCCTTGGCAAATCTCTTTTTCTGATTTTAAAAATAGCACAGCCGATTGTTTACATTTTTAATGCAGTTACGTAAGTCAAAGTTATGGTTGTCCTCATTGTCGTAAAATAAACAATTTTGCTCAAAAATAATCATCAACATCATACGGTATCATACAGCGATCTATTACATCATGTCAATACCCACGACCGGTTCGATCTTATGGTCTCATTGGGCGTGTGAAAAAACACTCAGCAACAGGCATGCAGAAAAAAATAAATTTGCCATTGGGTCCAAAAATAAGATGCGATACAAAACAATATGATACAGCAATACCTATATCATGGAGATCTCATTTAAGGACACACGCACATGACATGGACAACAAGTCACATCGGTAAGCCTTAATAGGGGTGTAGGATCATTGTTAAGACTTTATCATTTTACAAAATATAAAAGTTGCTGGTTGCTAATTAACAATTTTCAAAGCTTCTTCTTCGTCGTTTGAACTATTTGTTGTGAGCAATATGCAGGAAGATGTATATAGAGGTTACATTGCGTTAGCGCTCACGCTTGGTTTGCAAGTCTTCAGTAAGACTGGGGCCACCACGACGAGTAGACTGCTTGGTCCCACCATCTGTTTGCCACATAAAGATTGAGACATCCCCAGGTCTGCTGACTATGAAGCGGACGCTCTAACCACTGCACCATCGCGAATTTTTAAGGTGATCTCCTACTAAGAGGGATCTGCCTCCAGCATCACACTAAGGTAAGATAGAAAATTTTGCTCAAAAATGATCATCAACATCATTCATTACCCGCCTGATCAGATTCAATAAGGTCAAAACCGGTCGCGGGTTATTGACATGATGAAATAGATTGCTGTATAGTACCGTATGATGTTGGCGATCAATTTTGAGCAAAATTTCTTATTTTACCTTAGTGTGATGCTGGAGGCAGATCCCTCTTAATAGGCGATCGCCTTGAAAATTGCTGCCTAGCAACTAGCAACTTTTATATTTTATCCTCATTGTGTTCGAGTGTTGATTCTAGAAATCACCTCGATTATTATTTCACAAAGTGGTTTTCAAAATTTTATGCAAAATAATAGTTTATAACCATTGGGCGCAAGTAATGAAATAAACTGGAAGACAGCCAAAGGTCTGAGGAAAAAAGTTCTTTTTCTGTCTGCTGCTTTATTGATGGCATTTAAATTACTACAGGAGGGCCATAAGCGAGATCCATCGTTAGTACGTATTAAATTTTCTTCAAAATAATCTTCCTTCTGTGTCAAGGTCTCCTTTCGAACACATACCATGGAGGTATGTGCAGTTTTGCGTACCCTCTGCACAATTTAATTCAGCGCTAATCAAAAACACTAAAGTTGGTATATGAGAGGTCTCCTCTTCCGCTTCCGTCAGAGATAGCTACTGCTGTGGCGTTAGTAAAGGTTTTTGGTTTTCACCTAGCAAAAATTTTGTCCCGAAATCTTCGTGATCTACTAACCGGTTTGAAGCGCAAGAATAAATGCCCCATTTGGGTTGGCGTCCAAAGTTGGGCCTTTTAAATGAAACGGTGTTGAAAAGTTTTAAAACAGCAACAAACCGTTCACATCAATCTTTATGACGGGGTCCAACAGTCAAACTTCGAGATATGGGCCATGCATGAATCATTCATTAGTGATGTTGATAACAATTCACAGTTGTTTCAAATACAATTCATCAACTCTATTTTTTCTTTTGCTTGCAATATTATAAATAAACAACATTTGAATGTGCATTCAGGGGCGGATCTAGGAGGTCGAATCTCCCTCTCTAAATTTTTGGAAGCTCATGCTTTACTTACAGCATAATAAGATTATGTTTAAACTCATGGTGCTTTATGCAATCTGCATCTTCCACCAAATGAAAATGCTAGATACCCGCCTGTAATTCAATATTCGAGTGCATTTAATGGCTACTTAATGTTTCATCACTGTGAATGTACAAAAAAGTTGTGAAAAATCTGTTGCAAAACAGTCGCTGGTTTCCAACCAGCCATATGCTGCATGTATTTCTCTCTTGAAATCACACAAACGAAAACTTAACGCAGGAATGCGAAAGCTGTGTCCTTCGAGGCAAATTTGTGTCGTTCAGGGAACGATGAAGCGTTTAATCGCCCGTGCTCATCAATTGATCTCCAAATAAATCTCTTCATTGCGAAAACTCCTCCCGGTGGAGATTTATCCCCAAAACAAAGCTTCTCCTGTGCACTCTGGTTCGCGATTATTTTCAGATGAGTAATATTAAGGAAATTTGCCGTACTCCAACTACAAACGTTCTGCAACTGTACAATTTTATAAGTATTTAAAGCATTGTTATGAAGATATAATCGCGTTTAGATACACCAAAACAAACGCAGCACTTACAATAACCTAAAATTTGTTACCATTGCCAACATGCTGGTGTAGCGTTAGGTTTAATCCGTTGTGATGTCACACAGGCCTCGCTACGAAAACACAAATCAAGCTTGTGACATAATAACTTTTTAAATTAGGCAATATGTAAAGATTGGCATCAGAAATTTAGCATTAGTTACTGAGTCAAGCTATTAAAGGACCGGATCCAAAATCAAACATGCGGAACCAAACTCCGGACTGTTAATTCTCGAGCCAGCTGATCCTGAGCCCAGGTAGGAGGATAAAATTGTTCAAACCGAAGATGAAAAAGTCATTTTCTATGAATTTTTTTCAATAACATGTTGAAGCGCCAAATTACAACCTGTACTTTTAGGTGCGACCAGATTAAAATACATGGGATGATGACAATGAAGATAAACGTTTAATTAATTAATTGAAAAGCTAGGTTGTAGCTAGATTTGTGTACAACATCATTAACCTTTAGTCGTAAACTAGGAAAGTTAAAAAAAATTTAGAGGTTTAACTCTTGCATGCCCAGTAGTTAAAAAGCAATTTCGACTGTTTATTAATTCAAAATCTTTACAGACTATCAATTAAAAGGCCACCTAACTAGCTCGAGTTAGCATATCAACAAACAAAAAGCGCTTGTTAGAAAGAATCTGGACGTTGCTGTTACCCTTCCTTGAGTGAAGTCATTGTCCTTCAATAAGGAATATGGATCGAGACCATATTTTATTGGGACTACGCTAAAGGTCATAGGTCCATCAGCGTGGCCACAAAATAAACGAAATATATTTATAGTCTTTTGCTACTCAAAGTTGGTTATTGATCTTTTTTTGAAATTAGCGTTTTGTTGGACGTCTTTTTTTTCATCTGCGAATGAGAAGAACTTTTTTGAGTGTTTTACTTAAAAATAGTTTCTTACTTTGAGATTTGATGGGTCCATGGCCTCTTTGCCTCCTTCCTTTGGCTAAGCAAATACAAATCCTGAAAGATTTGAAAGTGGACCTAGCAAAGATTTAATAGCGACGTTATTAAAATTCTTCATACTCAGACGTCCTTCGTTGTACTCGCATTAAAGGGGGTTACAATTTTTATAAAGTTATCTCCTTTAATTGTGGTTGCTAAATCTGCATTTCTAAAATTTCTTAAAATTCTAAAAGTACAGTTCTATCAATCACTATTAAAGGGAATCACAATTTTTAAAAAGATGACACCCAAATATGATGTCGCTCAAGGCGAACGCCTCCACTAGTGATTCCACCAAATCTCAACCAGTATATACGAAAAAGAAATGAACAGTTGTTACCTTAATGAGCAAGAATTGGAAGTTTTGCAATTAGCCTTTTATAAAGAAATTTTAAAAAGCTTCTCTCCGCAAAAAGCATTTTCAACTACATGACTGAGCCCTCACTTCCCGGTCGGTGACCAAATTTCTATAGCAAAGCTTAACATCAAGATGATTTCTGAGAGTTGTAAAAACGCGGGTGAAAACAGCAGTTGATGATGTCGTTTGGACGGAATTGATTTTAAGCCTTAGACTAATAAACTGGCAACTAATTTCGCTTTCGGCCTACATTCCCAGTCTGCCGCCCTTTTATTTATATTCAACTTTAAATAATTCAGGTTGGGTTTTAAAGGATTAGAGAAATTTTGTGTATAATCCATTATTGTTTGCATACTTTTATCTGGCGTCATACTGATTTTCATTTTACGTCAGGTCAAAGTCTAAGATGTGCCCCATTTTTGACGTTGGTTTGGCTTTGTTGTTAAGCTTTTGAAATGAATTAGTAAAGTTTTGTTACGTTTACACAGCAAATAACGTGATATTGGCCTCTAGCCTAGCTCTTAAATCTGACTCAGACGGCAAACAAGCCAGGCACCGGATCAGTATTACTGTTGACGTTCAATTCTTCTTGGACGTCGGAAAAAATGATTAATATGAATCTGTTATTTACGTAACCCCACAAGTAACTTTACTGATCAAAATGCGGTTTTGTGCGTTGCACGTAAGTCTTCAGTGGGAGCCATCGTTACTAAATATTTGTGCAGGTGCGTCAAGTTTGACGTCAAATAGGTGAAAAGAAATGAAATAGAAGTTAGACTTTGTTAATGACAAAAATGTCTTCAAAAGAAAATTACGGAAAAGAATGTAAATGTACTCATAAGAAGAAATGAAGAAAAATGTAGATAAAATGATTCTTATTGATCTTTTCTGTTTGCACTAGTACGTGTAGGCGTGCAACTAAATATAGCTTATGTGAGTAAAAAAAGGGGGGCGAAATTTAATCGGTTGCTCGGCCTGATGACGTCATCTTTCTGTTGCAAGTCCAAAATTTGGAAAGCGTAACAGCGTCTCTCTCTCTCTCTCTCTTAACCCCACGACATAGTACCTGCACAAATATTCATAGAACAAATGAATTGCTTTTTCCAAATAGCTCAACATTAAGAAAATAGTGCCATTTTGGAGAACAGACCCTTAATGATTTATAAAATCAAACAAACTTTATGATATTTATTCTCCTCAAACAAAAACCTTCACACGTGCCTCCTCACACTTCATCTCTTTATTTTTTATAGCTGCAGAGACAGCAGCATAAGAAAGGATTTTTTAAGTCTCTGCACACCTCATTCAATTTGTATTTAGGGATTGGTTGGAGGAGCATTTTAGCCCCCAAAAAAGTCTTAACGTTCCAAAATCAGGAGTTATGTATTTTTATATTCTCCAGACATAGACATCTATATATTTAAAACAGCTTCGGAGTTGTCAATACTGCAGGTGCAATAAATTCTGGGCATAAGCAGTGCGGCCAATTAGAGAGACATGCCGTAAAGTGCTTTTCCAAGTGAATAATAATGTGGCCATCACAAAGTTTGAACGCATTTTGTGCAAAATCCAACACCTACTGAAGTGCTGTACTCTTCTTCAAATTAGTCGATATACCGGGAATAAGACTGAAGTCTTCCAACTACGCGGCAAACTCTTTGATTTACAGCAACATCTTTAAGTTAGTTTTCGTATTGACGGTAAAGCGTTGATAAGTTTTATCATCATTGATGACAATTTCGCTCCAAAGTGACGCAGTGGTTAGAGGATTTGTCTCAAATACATGAGCCTGCTTGTTCAAATCTAGACAACTAGGGTGTACCAAAAACTTATTTAAGACAGCATTCACCATTTTCCTTCTTGTCGCTCTTCAAGAAAAAGATAATATGGACAATTATTGGGCAAATTCTAATGTTGTGCCTATGGAAAAGGCACCAAATGGGATTCTCCTGTTTTTCATAGCAGACGGGTGCGGGAGCAAGCAGTCAAAAATCCTGCCTATAGATCAAGAGCCGTAATCAAACAAAGAAAAGTGTTGTTGACAAACTTTCAGGCTCCGAATTTCATTCTTCTGTTTCACTTTTTGTCTTTATTTGAGTAAAAGACATGCTGCTGCCTCATTTATTTTCTGCTTTTAGGTCTACAGCAAATCGGATAATCTCAACCATGAAAAGATAGGATTCAGAAACGTAACTTCTGAAGACCGCTGAAACTACCGGAGCATCTGAGGTGATTACAATGCGGAGTTGATGCCAACTTTATTGGACCTCCCAGGTCTTTGACTCTGCTCTCAACTTTCTTCGGCAGGTCGAGCGTGCAAAAGCAAAGCAACCAACCCTACGCAACGTGAAATAACTAAATAGCGAAGCCAGAAAAACATTTGTGAGACGTAACTTTTTTGAGAAACTTTTGCTTTTATTATGATAAAAGTTTGATTAATTTATGATAATCGTTTTGGGTTATTACTAGTTTTTAAATAAAATGCGGACAGTTAATTGCTTGAAAAGACATTGACTGCTACTTGTGATTGATTTTATACAAATAACTTAAGTTGAAGGCAATAAAATGTGATGTTTAAAATCTGTAGTCAGCAATTTCGTTTGCGAAATTTATTACTGCTGCTAGATAAAACAACAGGCGGTAGATATCGTGCCAAATAACACTATTCTACAATGAGATGTATATAATATGTAAAAAAAAACCTTTGGTTGTTATGCATAAACCTCTCTACAAACAATTCAAAGCCAATAACGTAAAGCTGACGTTTGATGTGGTTGTTAAAGCCAATGTAAAAAGAAATATTCAAAGAGTAAGAAGGTAAAAGACAAAAATTTAAATCATGACATGCTTACAATGCTGAAAAAGTTTCATTCTGATGGGCAAAGAAGTCTAATTGAAATACATAGGTTTACTTATTTAGGTGCATGGGCTCAGACTCCGCTTGCAAGTCTTTTGTGAGGTTGGGTCTCCACGACAAGAACACTGCTTGTCCCAGCCACCTGACTGTCCCATAAAAAAGGAGGTATCTAGTTGAGTGTCTTACTCAAGGGCATAACAAGTAAACTTGCCGTTTTTTTATCACTAATCCTTTCCTACTGATCGTCCAGCAAGAAAACTCTAATTACCGTATTTATGAAATTTTAACTGAAAGCAGACTTTCTAACCACTACACCACGGCGCCGCAGAGCTCACAGAAGACAAAAAATAAAGCTATGAGAGAAGCTAGGTTGTTGCATATTTCGCAATAAGGTGAGGGTTATTTAACCTACTGCCCCTTTTCGATGTGGCTTTGTCTATTTGCCGTATAAACGTCTTATAACGGTTGGAGTCGACCATTGAGATTTTGGCAACTTGGAATTCGTCCGGCTTTTGATAAATGAGAAATGCAAACTTTACGTTACAATAGACGTCAAAATGCGTCAAAATTTGAAAAGGAAAGCCAACAAATACTAACCGCGGCTGGCTGCTTCCATGATAGATTTAAAATTGATTTCTTGTTGCAAAGGATAAAAGAAGTTCGCGAAACCTGGCTAAATACTTGTTTGATAAGCTTTGTGTACAATCGCTCAAGTGCGTGCTTTTTTTCGATCTGAGCTCGCTGTACGTGCACGTTCATAGCTTGTGTCTTGGCAGCAAACAATGCAAAGGGAGTCTTAAAGATTTATAACCCTTTTACGATTCAAAAAGCATTTAATTACTTCATGATGTGTTTTTTTTTCTAAACCACTAATGGTTTTCATATTAAACTAAATGAAGCTCATCTTAAGAGAAAGGTGCGTCAGATAAAGCAATGTTTTTTTGCAAAACCTTTTAGATGTCAGGAAAAAAAAATATAAAAGTGATAAGAAAACTCATAAGGGAATTAAACACACAAACGTATATGTTTAGGTTAAAGAAAATAAACTTTAATAAGTTGTTCAACAAAAAATTTGTAAAATTTTGAAAAAGTGTTAAATGGGTTTTACTAATTCATTTTGGGTAAAAACCAGCAGTGATTAGTGAATTTTGGCTGCCTAAAAAATGCTGATATAATTTTGTACGGTTTAGCTGAACAATCCAACAATGTTGCTATTGCGTTACGGCAGCTCACACGAGGAAAAACTCATAAAAATCTATTAGAAACTCGATTATCGCTCATAAAAGCGTTTCCCGAGAAGGAAAAGTGAAAAAAGAATATTCTGACGTGTTTTCACACTTTTATGGGAGTATTAACATTTCTTTGATACACATACCCCCAACTGTTGGCTTGTAGTCACCAATAGCCACGTCATTAGTGTCTTACAGTGCTGTAATTAAAGAGTAATAATTCAAAAAGACTTCTCACAAAAAGGTGATAATGTAGGCTAATAGATGATTATTACGTCATAACGGCAAGCGCGAAGCGGCATCACCTTCCTCAAAGACACGCAATTTATAGCCCCCAATATACCAAAATGTAACAGCAAAAAAAGATAAACACAAAAGTTTTATTCAGTTTAAAATGAAAAGTAATTTCGACTGCATAGCCTATAAAGCGGATTGATTCTCAACTTTGACATCTGCAAATTGCGTGATGACTAATTTCGTTTTAGCAAGGTTTCCAATGAGGGAGATAATTTTATGCACCGGTGATGACACAAGGAGTTCCACTTAGCGTAGCATTCTCTCAGAGGGAGACACTTTAGCGATTTGTCTTCAGAAAGATTTTAACTCCCTCTAGAGAGCTATTTTTAATTAAAGGTTATTGAAAACTAAAAGTATTTATCGTGGGGAATTCGTGGTGACAATTTTCGATGTCTTATTGGGTAATGCATATTTCAGCGTCGCTGCTCGGCTAAACCACGACGGTTATATTTAGGAAAAAAGGTTTTCAAATATTTGCTTTGAAGGGAATTAGACTTTCCTTTTCCTTCCTGAATCAAACAAAACATTGCTTCAAGAAATACTTGTACACAAAAGAGGAGAGTATTTTGTTTGGAACGTTTTCGGGCACTACCTGCTTCAGTGAAGGACGCAAAGGAATGAAATCAGTACTTTTCTGGTCTATTGTTGCTACTTTTACTTCGATAGTTCGGTTGTCATCTCTCTCTAAAAGTGCAATGTCGAAATGAAGTGAAATGTGATGAAGAGCAGTGGCTCTTTTCAACTGCGTTTTTCGTGGCACCACGATATGTTTAAACGATAACTTAGTAAAGTCGGTATTGCCTTTCATTTTTTACCTTTATTGCTGTGCGCCAAGCAAGAGATCTGTGAATACCATCTCCAAAGTGTTAGGTATGGTTCAATAAAGGGATAAAACTCACATCTTTCGATTGCAAAGCAAACGGTCCAAATCATTAGCTCCTGGTTGGAATAATAAAGCTGTGCGTCCTACAAATTCTGGACTTGTAACCTTTCATCTCTGCTACAGCTAAATTCCATGTCTAAATAAATCCCTTTATCCAAAATCAAAATTTAATACTTTTTGAAGCATCAGGCAAGTTATTTTCGAGGTCACTTCTAAAGCAAATAAGCTAAGGTTCCCCTTCCAATTTTTTCATCATAGGCTATTTAATCAGGTCTTGTGTTAAATACATTGGAAACCCTGTATTGGACTTATTAAGTTGACTGTGTCATTAAAATTATACTTCAAGTTGCTTGTAAGTGTTCTGTTCAACATCAGCTGCTCAAATATACATGGCAAACACCGTACTCAAATCAAAGAAACACGTTTACAATCACGTTGAATTGTTTATCGAATAAAGTTCTGCGATAAGCGTGGTGTTTTTTCTTTTTTGATAAATGTGATAATCCTTTATGTCAAACATTTTTGCTTGATAAAAGAATATCTTAGACACAAAAAATATTTCAAAAAAGTTATTGTGCTGCTTGCTGAATAATACAAGCCTAGGCTGTGGGAGGACAAGAAAAAAGGTATATATCCAACCACATGCATTTAAATTTTGAAGTAGTTTATTCCTTTGCAGCATGACTATTTTTAAATTAATTTTTTCTGGCATTGGTATAGGTTTACCGATTTCAAAGACGATGAGTAGGTAAAGCTGAAAAGCAGAATCAAAGAGTGATAACGTGCATCGGTGCCTTCGCTACGTGAGAGGATGGGGAGCACGCCCATTTCTTGAACAAGATCCACGGTTCTTGTTTACAAAGATACCAAACAAATTTAACCCCAAACTTGGCTGATACTTTTCAATTACTTTTCACTTATTGCACCCATTCAACTTTTGCATCGTGTTTTTACGATATAGCCTACTTGCTCTGACAACGACGTGCTTTGCATAGCCTTACACTTACATGAAAGAAAAGTTGCTTGTTTTTTTATTTCGATTTCATGATATACTTTTTATCTGTAATTAAACGCACGCGTTTTGACCTTGACTGCTAGTGCTTAGATCAGCTTCCTAGTTTTCTCTAGGCGATCTTCTGTTGCAGTGCATTTATACCACGAGTTGTGTAACCTAACAGAAGAAATCACAGTAAAGAATAGCTTTCAAGAACACCATCAACTCGCCTCCAAGGAGCGTTTGATATATCGCCAAGAGATCAGATAACTATTAATTAGCTTAGCCAGTGGGAAGACGGCAAAAGTTAGTGAACGTGCAACAGCTCGAATGTATGACGTCATTTCGACTAGTCAAGAACCAATTTTTTTCTGATTATGCACCTGTAGGTCAGCATTATTATTTCAATCTTATCATAATGTGCGAACTGGCTACTGCTAGCCAACTGCCAAATTATTAAGAATCAGCCGAAAAGAGATAAATATTTGCTTGCTTTGTGACTTGAGGCTTTTTGCTAAATTATACGGTAGTAAATTAGACCACGCTAATCTTAAAACAAGCCTCATGACAACATAAATGGCCCAAGTAAATCGGCCAATTGACTCTTAATAAAAGATTAACTCACCTTTGCGTAAAGATGAAACAGAACAACAAATGTTTCGTTGACCTCGTTCCGAAAGCTGTTTGAGAAGTACAGAAATTGATCTTAATTTGCAATAAACTTAATATGAACGTTTCCTACGCCGCAGTTAACTGAAATCAATAAATTGTAAATTTATTCTTAAAAATGAATATCATGCAACTTATTGGCTTCAAATATATTTACGTTTTGTTGCGGCAGAAAATTCAGGATAGAATTAGAGAACAGAATAACTTGTTCGCGAGCTCTAGCGGCCACCAGTTGAATGAAAACAGTAATCGGTCAAACTGTGGGCAGTGACCCAATTGTGGGCCGCGCAACTATTTTAGCTGCGGGCCATAAAAATTTAAAAAGTTCACAACTTTAGCTTCATCCCTCTAAAATCTTTTTAATATCAACTTTCTGTGAGGTCTAAGTTTGTCTTCAAAAGTGATTTGGATTCGTCCTAAAAGAATTTGTCCCCATTGCTGTGCTAGCTGGTTAGACCTTAGCCGGGCAGCACACACTTTTTAGTTTAGGTATTTGTAAACAATTGCCTAAGCAAAGCAAAAAAGCAATTTTCTCTCGTATACACAGGAGGGTATTCTACTTGCAAAACCTAAACCAGCGGATGGATCGCGATCCGCTAATGGATAGTGGACGGAATATTAGTGGTCGCGAAAGTCATTGGAAATTGATGGATGCTTTGTCTTGAATAATGTGAAATAAAATTAACATTTTCAGTATCGGTTTTGTTTTCACCGAATTTTTTCTCCAAGTGCTTCGAAGTAGGCCTATATGAGGGTTTTGACAAGTTATGATTTGGAAAGTGTGTCGGGACTTGAAAAAATTCGGAAACCACCAATCTAAACTATATGATCACAATGATTTTATCGTTGAAAGCTACCAGTTGATAATTGTCATTTTGTTTATCCTAAAACATTTTTTGGTTTATGGCAATCACCACAGCAAAAGAGGCTATTCCGAAAACTTTGTGTACTAAACAAGCGCACTTTGGATAAGAGTGCTGTTAAACTTAGCACTAACCTATTAGTGCTAAGTTTAACCTAACCTGTTAAACTGAGCTATCAGTCAGAAATATCTAGATATTCCTGCTTTTAGCGAACACAAAAATCGTATCCAGCAGCGGTAGCGAACAGAATTGGCACTGTCAACTCAAGATCTGCTTTTGCTTGTTGTAGGCAAGAGGAGTAGGTCTTACCGTTCTTTGTACCAGAATTGCTAAGAATCTATTTTTATTTTTTTTTACTGCAATCATAACCTACAGTTTGCCGTATATAACGGACTAGCAGATTTACCCCGTCGTTGATCGGGTAAAATGTAAAGACTGATTAAATTTTTACATTGAATAACCATATTTTAACTCTTTCGATCCCGCGCGGGTATGATTACCGGCAAGCGATCTTTATGCGTTCGCTCCCGCGACGGTATATGTAACGGCAATAACAGAAATGGCGGACATGCGCGCAATTGTTTGCACACTTCTCGTTCAAGCAAAAACGTTTATATATAAACCTTTCTGTTTGTGGTTTGTAATTGAATTTTTACATTAAATAACAATATAGGTTGAATAAATATAGGCTCGTAGCCCCCCATAGACGATTCTGATCGAAATCAAAATACCGTACTTGGCTTCCCTGGAAAAAGTTGTAGAAGATTCATATGTTTGTTTGTATCTAAAGGTCTCCAGTTTTATTTCTATAGCGGACATACAAACTTTGAGTTATATATATATAGATAAATATTGTTGTACTGATGTTATTCTGTGCGGTAAGTGAAATACAGAGATTTTGAAAGGATGACTTTTTGTTTGATAAATCACTTAAGGCTTGTCGCCAAGGCCTAAAAGTGGGCTTGACACTACAAAATGATGTTGGCCTATCCAATGCACAGCCGATTTATTGTATTCTAAATGAATTGAAGGTCTTTGTCACGTGAAAACTTTGCTCGTAGAACATTTCGCGTTTTGCTCGTACTCTAAGTGAGGAAAACGCCTACTCCAAAAAAGAAAAATTAACTGCTGCTAATGCGTTTTCGGTAACGAACAATGCCGAAACCACACGCGTGTCAAACACGGAACCATTCGGTTGTGAGCCAGCGCCAAATTATCACGTCGGACTACGCTTGAAAAGGGTCTACCTATTTAAGAAACCCAAGATTTATGTTTATTTTTATTGCTATCGCTTGCCGATAGAGTGACCGACTGCCACCATACTCTCGCTTTCGAACCAGACTTTGCAGGAGCAATGCAGCGCCATAAAAGCCGGATGCCCTTCCTCACAAATACCACTGATGCTTGTATGGAGTTTTAAACTTTCGGCCTTTCGTTGCACAGTGAAGAACAATTATCACCAACTGCATGCAATAATGATCCTACTATACTTTCCACTGTCTAAACATCGTTTCAGACTTTTTCAAGCATTTTTGACGCAGCAATGATACACACGCACACACATACTTTACATCACGTGGGCATCAAATAGGGAAATAATATTATGAAGAGAGGCGAAAAAGATATTTTGACTAAAGAGCGCTGCTACAAAGAATTTCGTACGAAGTTTAAATAGGAAAGAGCGTTAACGCGTTTTCAAATAACTAGCAACTAACAAGTAGTGCGCAAATGTAAATAGGCAAAATAAAAAGATTTTTCTCTAAAAGCAGTAAAACTGGCAGAAAAACAAGGCCGAAAGGGCGTGGAAGGCTATCGTATTTGCAATGCTCGAGGTTTACACATCTGAATGCTATTTAGGGATGTTCTCAATTATATGGATACCCCATCAACTTTACACATACAAGAAAAATGTGTTTTAACACCACCGCCAGTCTTGACGCAAGGTAACGACATTATGGTGTAAAAGAGTAATGGTTTAAAAAAACGAGTCGACCACTAAGTGAGGTTTCATGGTAGGGTCACATCTAAAGGGGGCGGGGACATTTAATTTTATTTTTTAAATATGTCAACCCCAACCCCCTAGAATCTGACCTCGAATACGACCCCACAATATGTGGATATGGCGTAGAAAGTACAACATGTGACGCAAGCGGAAAAACACCCCAAGAAACTGTAAGCACAGAGTATGACATTTTCGGCTGGTATTGAGAGATCGACATTGGCTGCTTGTTTTATGATCTCATTTTCCGTTCTCTCAACCTAGCTTGAATCCTCTTCCTCTTCAATATAATCTTCCATAGGCGGGCATGTGCACACCAAATTCATGTCCCCATACACGTCATCAATGCGGCCAGTCGAAGGCCAGATTTTTGTTTCTGGCTTGAGGTAAGGCTAAAAAAATTAAATAATTGGCTGTGGTTGCAAGTTCAGTCAAGTAAGTTTTGGCGAAAGCACTGCTACTGGCTGACTTTAACTGCCTTGCTGACGTCCAAATTAAAAAAAATAAATACCTGCTCACACTAGCTCTTTCAATTTGCCGCTAATGAGAGCGTCACGAAACTATTCTGAAAGAACAGCATTTTTTCAAAACTAAAAACAATATGAAACAATTAACTGAAGGTACCACCAATATCTCGGGCCACGTAATCAGCGCACCGGCACATATGGAACGCTGCACATCTCAGAAAACTTGTGCGACATATGCCAAATTTTTGATGTCGTACTGTACAAGTCCTAAATAAATAATCATCGAATGATGGACAAGTTTAAAAAGTTGGTTTAGCGCAGAGCAATTAGGTATAGTGATCATAAAGGGGTATATGGAACTTTTCAATTGATGACGCAGCAGCTCTCCCAAAGACAAAATCTGGGTTACATAACGTGAGCAACTTACGAAAGACTTTGTTTGAAATGAATTACTTGACTGAAATGTTGGTTGAGAAAATTTTCAACAACATTGAAGAATGACCTGGCGTGATCTATTAAACTATTTATCACTGCAATCAGTTTTATTTAATTTCTTTTCGACAAGACCTTAGTATTTAAACTCGCCTTTGTTACGAAAGTTCGCTCATCGCTGACGCTAAGCGTTAACAAGCAAACAAAAGTGACAGCTAAGACCCATACATCAAACTTAGTAGCATTCCATAAAACGCGACCAATCGGCACTTACTAATGACAGTCGCCTTGCCAGAGGTGCAGCCACCGTTGTACAAGCAAATTGGTCACCAACTGCACTGAAGAGACCTGATAGGTCGAAACAGTGTCACTGTCTGCAGTTTGCTAAGTGCATCCCTGGCCTCTTGCATTACTATACATGTAAGACCTTGTGCAATAACCACTAATTTCGCTATTTTTGATCGATTTAAGTCCCATTTTCTCATTTTCTGGGCCTCGACGTGCTGAATTTGTGTACGTATACCACCACACAGTACACACTCGCTTTGAAGCTCGACTTCTGCTGGTGTAGCCCAGCACTCCAAAATCCAAACGCTCTTACCAACAAATACTAATATGGCTTTCACGGAGTTCTTCAAACATTTTGTTCCTAAGTCAGGTACAATTGCTACTAAACTAAGGCGTAATGGCTGCCACTTGCCTTAACTCGATCAGTATGCTCTTTGCTTGTTTGAGGATGCGGTGTAAATCATGACGTTCCGTCTCACACAGTGTTTGTATCTCAAGGAAGAAACGCGCTCATTATTTTTAAATTGGCAACGTTGCTCAACGCGGTAAGTAGCGGTCTTGCAAATAAAAAAATGCGAGCGCTCTGTAGGGTGGCTTCTGGGTTTTGTTTCGGAAAAACCACTTTACGGCAACTTCTAATGCTTGATTGCACTGCTGGTGGTAGAAATTCGCTGTTGCAAGCAGCAATGACAACTCCGAAGCGGTTCGAAACACAAGGTGCTATCTTCGGAAAATCGGTTGCAGAGGTTTACCAATTATTTTAGGACAACGATACAAAAATGTATAAAACTCCGGTACCAACCAATGGATAAGCCGCTTGCTTCCTGGAGTAAGGCAAGTTCCAGCTGTCACTTGACACTACTTCTAACGTATGCGGGGCGTTCTTTAACGGATTAACTTCTTTATCTGCATTTCCATCTTCAATCTCACGTATTTCATTACGAATACCTGAAGAGTAAAAACCAGTAGCAAAGCTGCATCTCTAACACGCGGTGGGGAAATCACAACCGAAGGGGTGGAACCTGCACGCTGATGAACCGTTCTTTCTGGAATTCAACTTGAATTGAGAGCAGTGGTTTCAGTTGGGAGAAAATAGCTGTTTCATCCAAATGCGAAAGGTGGTGTAAAAGTTGCGACAGACCAAATGAGTGGAATGCGAGCCATTAACATTCTTTTTATATTCAGTGATTAAAGACCGATTAGCAGGCGTAGGGGTGTAAAGGTAAACGTTTTCGACTTCATAGCGAAAATTTTAGGCTTTGAAATTCCTTTAAAGCAACATAATATTGGGTGGAAAAGACATCTCCAATTTAAGTACCGTGTTGCTTCAGTAAAATTCGAGTCAAAAATGACTTGATAGTGACAGCCACACACTGAACTACTAATTATAAGGCTGTAAAAGTAAAGAAAATGGGCTTGACTATAGCTTCTATTAATGGCCTATTCCACTTCAGATTTAGTGATTGGCAAAAAGGGCACAAAATCTGAAAATTGCTTTTAATAACATATTTCATTATTGGTCCCCCTAGCTAGCCGGACCAGCCCTCAGAATACAAACAGATAACGAGACCCAATCGAAACCACATGCAGAAGTACACTTACTTATGAGAGCATCACAGTATCGATCCAATTCCTCTTGATCTTCACTTTCTGTCGGTTCAATCATGAGTGTGTTTGACACAGGCCATGACATGGTGGGAGCATGAAAGCCATAGTCCTGAGCACAGAATAAACGATTTTTCGTCAATGAAGAATTTAATAATGCACTCGGTATCGAAACTTCATGACTCCCGGGACCACAGGTCGCGCATTGAATCAGCATTCCGATAAAAAGTAAGGCTTTTAGAGGATGAAGGACAGGATAGAACGAGATGAAAGGTATCTAGAGTAGAACGACCACCGACGCTTCAGCAACAATTCCTAAGTCTGCCTACTCTACTGAGATTACCGTTCAAAAAAGAAATATTACTTCCGTAGCAATGATAGTGATGCAAGAGCCGTTGTAGCCCTCTCACACCATGACATTTATAGCTATACTCATTGGAAAAATTTAAATGCAATGCCGGTGACAGTCACCGTTTGAATATACACATGGTTAGATGTTGCGGATGGATTTGTGTTTACCACTACCTAATTGCTTTGTTGGTTCTCACTCTACAGCAGCCGCTTGAGTAATTTCGTTTTATATTTTTCCAAGCAGTTCAAGTTGTAACGGGCGTTTAAGGCTTGCAGAGGAAAAGAATCAAAACAAGCATTTAACTGTTGTTGATGCGGTGCATTTCCACCGAAAATATAAACTGATAAAAAGGCAGGTGTGTTAGCCGCACACATACACCACATCGGCGGTTTCGTCAGACTAATTCCCTACTTGAAGTAAGTACCTGTAGACGTTTTGCAATATCGACGGCTTCAATGTTTGCAGTTGTCTTAAATGGCCTCGTGTCCAGAATAAACTCGTGCGCCACAAAACCGTTCTTGCCAGTATAAAGAACCTGGAAAGTTGGAAAATAAATTAAGGATTTGGTTTTGTGTTTGTCTTTAAACCGATTACCACCATGTAACAACATAGACAAAAAACGCATTACACCAAGGATCGTCGAGAGGTTGCTTGGTCATTCTGTGCTCGTTGCAGCAACACTTCTACTGTGATTCGTGGTACTAAGTCATTGAGACCCAATTGGCTTCCAAGTTACCAATGTTGCCGAAATAGAACACCTTACCAGCACCACAACCAAGCAAGCAAATTGCGGTCTCTCTTGACAACGTTAAATTATCAGGGCATGAGATAAAATTTTTTATTTGGAATTAAAACATCATCGTATGAAACTGTGTGGCGGGCGGTGATGGTTAACACAAAGTGACCAGCAACCCAAAAAATGACGATTGTAATTGCTAAACACATGTAATTGCACATCGCCTTCCTTTAAGTCTATGCCATTTTTTTAATATTTACTTTTTGTATCTGCTATTGTCTAACACCCAACTTAATCGTACCTTGTAGTGATCTTGTAACTTTTTCGCCATATAGTTTGCGTTTAAAATAGCAGCTTTTGAAGCTTCTTTGAGTCCTTGCGGTCCCATTAACTGTAAGACAAAAAACAAAAAAACAGTGAAAGCCGGTGTGCAAACATTCAACAAAGCTGACTTTCTTCTAAATTCCAAACGATAGCCTGCATTCACGCGATAAACATAAAACAACTCACTAGGAAAAACGTATGCAACAACGTTACTACGCATTTTAAAAAGTTTACATTTCTCAGCTTTGTTTTATTGCTTGTGCAAGAAATGTTCAGATAGAAAGGATGATAGCTTCAGAGCTAATCTGAACAAAACTTGTTCTTGTTTCACGTACAATCTTTATGGGGTTTTTGTTGCAATTTTGTGCAGGTTTAGCAAAACGAACATTTTTTTTCTTCAATTGAGAAGCAAAACGGTAACAAAAATAAACGTTTTACTGAGCATTAACACAGAAAAAGTATATTGCCTAAATTATGAAAACAATGTCGGCTTTTCTAAAAACTTTCTTCCTGAATAAATCACACGCAAGCCCATGTTTTATCATTACGCTAGCCACCGTTTAGAATCAGGGTAAACACATTGTCAAAAGTTAGAAACTACAACCTTGTTGTGAGAGGGGAGCGCCCGGGGTAACTGGGACCTTTGGGAAGGCCAACACCCATTTCGACCCAATCCAAAGGGGGTCGAAGACAACACCACTACATTAAGCCGGCTATTGATCACGAAAGTGGGTCCTTTCAAGGCCGCCGAGGTGTTCCGCAAGGATCTACTATTGGCCCTGTCTTTTTCTCTCTTTTCAATAATGAGCTTCATGCTTCTCTTCCTTCTTTAGTCCGCTGTTCTCTTTGTGCTGACGATCTGGCCATTTGGTCCTCCAGCCCCTCGTTCCTAGCTGCTGTGAAGGCTACACAAAGAGACCTGATTCAACGGGAGCGCTGGTCTCAGTACTGGTGTCTGGCTCTTAATCCCAGCAAATGTGAGGCCTCCTTCTTCTCGGTGAATCCCCACCAAGCTAACCCCCAGCCCCACCTCTTTTCATTCAACTCCCTCCTCCGCTTCAATCCCACTCCAACTTTTCTTGGGGTCACCTTCGACCGTACACTCGCTTTTTCTAAGCATGCATCTTCGCTGAAGGCCAAGTTATTCCCTCCTCTCAAGGCCTTACGCTGTACCTCTGCTTCCTCATAGGGCCCTTTTGAAGAGTCCCTCTCTCTTTGGTATAAAGCTTTTCTTCGGCCACTTCTCATTTATACTTTAACTGGATGGTTTTTTTTCTTAGCGTTACCAAACTGAAACGCTTTCACCGAATGGTTAGTCGCGCCATCACCGGGTTCCTCTCGTTCTCTTCTATCCCTCTTCTCTCTGAGGCGTTTCTATCTCCCCTACGAGTCAACCAGACTCATTTCACCCTGTCTTCGCATGAGCGGACCCTTCGTCCCCCATTTTCTTTTTCCATTTCAGGTTTGGCAAGACTTGAGTGAAACCAAGACTCTCCAGATCCTCCTAGAGAGCTTTTTGGTCCACTCACCCGCTCATGCTATCTCCTACTTCTCCTAGGGAGGTTAGGTTCTTTTTGCTTGCTCTTTTACCACTTTAGAAAAAGAAACCCGCTTTCCTTCACCGTGGGGTCCACCCTTTCCTCTCCATGCTACCACTCTGATTCCCCTCTCTCCCGCTAAGTTGCAGCTCTCGTTTACCTGGACTCTCGCCCACCTCGCGGTCTGGTGATTTGGAGTGATGGCTTTGTTCCTTTTCTCTTTAGCAAAGGCGGCTCTGGCGTCCAAGCCAACTGCTCACTTTGTGACAGTGAGGTCACTCTTTCCTTTTTTGCAGGCCCAGTTTGTTCAAGATTTTCCGCTGAAGCCTGCGCCATTCTGCAAGCTCTCCGCTGGTCTTGGCAGCACCAACAAGTCTGCCATTTCTCTTTTCCTCTTAGATTCTCGCTATATCCTCGCCACTCTGTCCTCCTCCGTCTTTCCTTTTACCTCAAACTCTCTGGCAGAAACTATCTTCTCTTTTCTCCTTTACTATCATGCTACAATAGGTCCCCAGACACTCCGGGAAACGATGCGGCTGATGAGTTGGCCAGGCGGGTTGCGCTACTTTTTCCCTCTGCAATCCCTTGTAGTCTCTCTCCTCTTACCTCTCGTATCCACTCTTGTCTTTTCTCGGACTGGAGGCGCACTGTCTCATCTAAATTCTTCGACACACAGGTCCCTTCGGTGTCTATTGAGAAACTTGTGCTCTCTCGTCTTCGCAGCAACGGACATAGCCTTCTGTTAAACTCTTGATCTTTCCAGAATCGAGAATCTTGTATGCAGCGCCTGTGGTCATCCGACCAAAAACACCTCTCATTTTATTCTACACTGTCCAGCTGCGAACTCTTTGGCGACTCTGACTCTCCACGACCTCTGGTCCAGGCCCTGACGAGTTGTCTGGTTCTGGGGCTCAACAGTCTTCCGCCATATCCCCATCCCTGCGTAGGGGTCGGGTAACAACAACTTGTTGCATTGCTACTACTTACCTTAATGTACGTCCACGATATAGGTAAAATACAAGCAGAGCCCCATGGGGCAGCACTAACGGCGCCCAATGGTTTTGAGTCCACATCAGGCCACATGTTAGGAGGAACGATTGGGTGGGTGGGTAAAAACGGCACAAGATGTTCTTTCACCCCGATGGGTCCCATTCCTGGGCCCCCACCACCATGCGGGATACAAAACGTTTTGTGTAAATTTAAATGGGAAACATCAGATCCATAATCACCTGGCCTGCATAAACCGACCTGAAAATATTAGTAATTTTACTAAGCAAAAGTGAAATGGAGATGTGGCACTGACAAATTCAGAGCAGATAGTTGGGGAGTTAAAAATTTCAAGAACCCAACATCTAAGAAACTGATTTATCTTGCATATCCATTAATTTTGCAGTTAGATATGCATTGAAAAATAAATCCACTAGTAAAGAAATCCGCTATCTAGAGATTAAACAGAACTGTGCTGGCACATACCAATCACTAACAAAATGCTCTAATGATTAATCGTTTCATATTGCACATTGACTGATTTTTCAAAGCACTTTTAAAGCAGTGTTTCTGGTTCAGTTTTGAGTCTTTGCAAACGCAAAAGATGTAAAATACATAAAAACTACTGTTAACACATGCATTCATCGGCGTGTGGAAAGTCATGATAACGCGAGCTTAGACTTTGCTCTTATTTTACTTGCTTTACCAAGTTTTGGATGATGACAAAAACATCACATCTAATCACATTCCAGATGGAGTAATAACGTTACTTGAGTTAAGCGATAATGTAGTGAAGAGCGAGAAGTACTTGTAGACTGTTCTAAATGCTAGGACTTGGATTTAAAAATGGCCGCGTCAACAGAACATCTGCAATTCAAGGTACTCGATTGCTTTTACAGCATTTTTAGTTAGTTTTCCCACCTGCGCATTCATATTAGCGCCGTCCACATAAACCTGACCGCCAAGGTCATGGATCATGTCACAAGTCTCTTGAATATCTTCTTCAAACACACCATTGGTTGATGGGTAAGTCAACATGATGGCTGCTAAACTGTCGGCGTATTTGTGAGCCTACAAATACAATTAATGTAAGAAGAACTTGAAGAAAAACATCTATTATTCCCTTTGTTTGGACAGATAGTAAATTTGGCGACTTATTTCAAACCGTGGCAAGTTTATACCAGGTCTGATGTTTCCGACGAGCAAATGCATTTTTCTTTCAAGCTTTTTGCCACTTATGCATTTTTTTAAGCTTTTTGCCACTTTTGGGACAAAGCAGGTAAAAAGGTTTTATAAACTGATGAAATTTTTGAAAAAAATGACTGGAAAACAAACTCGTGAAGTCAAGCGCACTAAACTTAGCATTCTTCTTACGGGAGGCATTTTTGATTGGTTTTGGTTTATACAGACCACTAACCGTAATTGCATGTTGAGCTTCTTAATTACAATTTCCTCGTTATTTGTGACGTCACTCACTAATTTCCACATTACTTATGACGCCACTGACCAGTTGGTGTAACTCCTGTAGATCGATTGATCCTTCCTTGTTAACTCGAACTGGAACCACCTTTAATCCACACATTTGAGCGGATGCAGGATTCGTGCCATGGGCGGATGTTGGGATGAGGCATACCGACCTCTGGTGCTCGCCACGTGACTTAAGGTAGGCCCGGATCGCAGCCAGGCCAGCGAACTCCCCCTGTGCTCCGCTGCAAAAATAATGAGCAGCAAGTAAGCAGAATGCAGTGTAGTACTTCAAAAGTAACAAACAATTAAAAAATGTTCACTTGGTCAATCAGTTGGAAAACTAACGGACATGGCTTGTTGATCAAACAGAAAAAATGTAGCGCGAATTTACACTGCATTTGCGTAAACTTTGCGCCAACTGACAGCTGCCTCAACGTGGTGGTGGTATGGTCCCCATCAGTTTGGATAGAAATAATCTCAGAAACCCGGAGCACTTATTCTTGGCCAATACTTTTTGTGGTTCTGCTCTGAACAAGCACACAATATCAATATATTACACAACCACTAGCTTAGACCGTGAAGTCTCCCGGTTCCTAGGACTCCATGGACTCCTGATAGGACCTCAGGCCGAAAAGAGTTGGGTACCACCATTACCTAACAGTATACAACTAAAACTTATTGAATACTATCCAAATCAAAGTCCATTTTCCTGATGCTGCCACATGATGGATACGTATTTGACCGGACTGCATTAAGACTAACATAAATAAGTAGACCTCAGGTTTGTATGCACCTCCATGCCCACTGTTATTCACCATATTGTGTGTAGAAGCAGCTGCTAGTTGTTATCGTGGTTGCTACGCTTCTTTTCAAAGTCTAAACATGGTAAGAAATTTCCACGCGCGAACATTGATGTTTGGACCAGCTGGCATGAATCAGAGGTTCATAACTCAGGGATCAGACATTTTTGAGACACTTTCTGGAAGTTTCAAAAATCTTTTTTTCATATTTCTGCTTACGTAATTTTGATCCGATATTTTTGGAACAAGGGTACAAAATGGATCTTAGACTTGGGACAAGGGGTCACAAAATCTTTGAAATTAAAGATAACCACAAACCCATCAAAAATTGAACGCCACTGTAGTAAACCAGATACCAAAGTATTTGCTTAGTCATCAATGCATGAAATTGAAAGTTTAGTGGGGTCCTAGATTGTTCATGACAACAATATTTATGCACTAACCAACCTAGCGACAAAAACTAATGATTCGTGAGAATCGGAGCGCAGCAAACTCGATAATGCAATGGTCTTCGCGGCATGTACCCTAGGAGCAACACAAGATTAAATTGCAAGCTGGCGCAAACAAACTCACTGCAAAGGTCAACATAGCTGTTGTATTAGGCAAACATCTATAAAACGCCGCAAGGATGCGAAGTAAAGCGTAAAATTTAATAAGCGTTTGTAGTGGAAAGTACGACCTTGAAATATCAAAGAACTCACTGAATCGTTTATGGTACTTCAAAACAACTTGGACAATAATGTTAAACCTCTACCAATACTTTCAAATGGAGGTGAAAGAGGATTTAATCAAGCTTTTATTGTTGCGTTTATCCTTTTCTTCCTGGTGAAGGCAGAGCACGAAATGGTGTTATTCCGGCCCAAACAGCAAACCCAATTAAGCTAGGCTAAAGGAAAGCAGCATTCTGCCACAAGTGGGAGCCAAAAAATTGCCTCTTACGACACGCTGAATGAGCAGCATCAATATCCTAATCCGGTAAAGCACAGATAAATCTGTCCTTCAGTGGGTGTAATTGTAAGGAAATTGTTTTTGACGCTACGCTGCTGCCGATTGTTTAGTGTCTGCTGACTGTTAAAGTGGGACAAATTTAACCAAAAAACGTCAAACCTTACATCTGCATGCTTCTAATATTACATGTTTTTTCTTGACGTGATTTCAATTTCGAAGCAAAGGAGATATTTTTAAGGTTTCGAATAAGAGCTCGTACATTGAACTGCTTCGGAGTTAGCATTATTGTTAACACAGTATATTTCTATCACAAAAACTGGAACCAAGCAGAGCAAATTAACTTAATTTTTTTATGTACGAAAAATTACAATGAAGAACTTCTTCACATACCTGTTTGGTTGAAAACAGATTCTATCATAGCCAGTTATTTCACACAAATCTCGCTCCAGTTCGCGGAAGAGTTGATGATATCTGAAACACAACACGCAATGTCAAAAAAGGCAATAACTGTAAAATAACCAACTATAAAGCAGCTTTAAAATATCAAATGTTTTTCGTGATGTTTTATCAGTGGCAGAGTACCGCCAAGTGAAAAGAGGAGGGCGCTCTACATCCTACCAGCTAACGCAATACGGCCACCAACAAATGCGTCGCGAACAAGTATAAGCAAAATATTGTTTTTTTAAAGCTTTTTTGAACGCGTGTCCAATAAATACAATAATAGCAACGCTGGCAAGAATTTTGCCGATATTACTGCTATTTTTTTTAAACATTTTTGTTGAATGTTATTAATGCCTGAGAGCATATGTCATGCTGCTGAAAAGTTTGTGCTGTTACCGATACTAAATATATGCCTGCCACATTGCTGTCACAGGCTGAACTCGGACCTCAATAACACAACACTATACAATTTCGTTGTTTGAGCAGAGCTAGTCTCTTCTAAACTGGAACAAAATAGAGCACAAGCTTGAAAGGTTATAAATTTTTCTTTTCATCAACCAAATCGTAAATATGAACAGAAGCTTACTAAATGCAATCAAGATAATAAATACAACATTGAACATCGAAGCTTGCCGTCCCCTCACGGGGACTTCATTATGCCAAAAAGTCTAAAACCCAATAATCTGAAAATAAAATATTTGTTGATGATTCTACAGAAAGACCAATCTGTTGAAGTAAAACCGTTTACCACTTCATCACTCAAGGCAAAACCTGCAGAAGCGAGTTCAATCCACGTTAAAAGCCAAGTATTAATAGATTTACGAAAGATCTACCACAGTGTTTCCCTACCTTTTTACTACACAGCCTGCACCGCTCTATCCGAAGTTATGCACGGCTCGATATGAAGTTATCTGTCACCTCCCCTACATTTAGTGTCACTTAGCCGGTTAAAAATGTTTCGGCGTGAATCCATTTTAAAAATTTCGATCTTCAAAAAAGTCATGGCCACGTATTGTGGGAACACTCATCAACTTTTTTCCCAGTAAAACCTGTTTTCACAACTTTTGAATGTCACTACCATCTACATTCATTATAATCGCCACACAACAAACAGCAAGAGCAAACAATCATATTACTTTTTTCGAGGGGATCAACATTTTGAATGTATCAATTTTCCTATTACTGTTCCAAAACAAACTTGAAGATTTTTTCTCTTTGAAAGTGGTTTTTCTGCAAGTCTTTGTTCACCTCCCATATAATCTGATTTTTCCCCCATGAAGAGGTCGGCCACCCTGGTTGGGAACCACTGACCTTGTTGGCGTTTACAAGACTGGTCTTGTCGGAAGATTATTAACAAAGTTTTAATTTTCAAATTGTTTGCGTGTAAGACAGTTTTTTGCTCTGATAGAGACAAGATGTTTGTGAGAAGGCGAAAAACTTTGATGTTTAGTATAATACTTGGTACCTTGACTATGTTTTAAAAACGTCTGTTTGTAATCACATACCCTCCTAGAAAGTTTCCTTCTTTCCGAAAATTACAGTAATGGATTTGAAAGGTAAAATGAAAAAAAATTGAAACTTTTTATTTTATTCGATTTTACTACATCATATGGAGTGGAAAAGAGATAAAAAAAAAAATTACGGAGCCAAAAAAAGTTAGAAAAAGTCTATAAAACGCCACGTCTCACTACCTACCCTCTAGCTTGATCGACAGGCACAAACGGATGAATATTTGCGAATTCTCTCCATGATATCGGCTCCATTTCAGCAGTTGCATTTAGTTTCATCGTACACGAACCGAGGGGTATCATCGAATGAACGAGAGACACGTCTTTGTTTTCGAGCTTTTTCATATAACGATTCAAGTTCGTTTCGGAACGGTTCCTATCAACATAGAAATGTTAGCCATCAGTCACAGGGTGCTAAGTTCAATGCTCGCTCGGGTTAGAGGTTTTGTGTGCTTTTAGAAAAGTTACTTTACGGCAATTTTTTCCTAGTGCTACTTGTGGTAAAAATCGTTGCGTTGGCGGCACCTTGCCAGCAATTCCAACGCCGGTCTGAAGTAGTTCTATATTTTGCATATTTTTTCCAGAGGGGCTAAAGATCAATAACAATTTACTTCAGTTTTATCGTTTATATTTGGAAAATAAAACGAACGCATGAGATAGAGGCGGTGCAATCAGACATAGAATGGCACAAAGCAATATTAGGCACAGAGAATACCAAATAGCAGAACTACAATAACAAGAGTACGTATTAATTCTACGGCAGACTGCTAAAGACCGTAATCTAACCCCAAGAAGGTAGGCGCGGTCGCCAAGTCAGCTGCCTCTTGGTGACATCATAAACAGTTACGTAATAAACATACGTATAACGCATAAACGATTTGTGTGAGAAAAAATATTCCATAAATCATATGACTGGCATGATACATAATTTCAATCGTCGACTAAATAAAAGTTTTAATTTTTTTAAAAAGAAATTGGCTACTGAGAGAAAAGTCATTTGGTTCAGGTGATCATAACAATAGATCATAGCATCTCGAAAACTAGCAAAAACCGAAACAAGCAACAGGAATAGAAGAGTGTGAGCTGCACGTTTCTACAGATTTACAAGAAATCTATGACGACATTTGATATCACATTCATGTGAAACTCATAGACCATTGACGAGGGCGCAATCAGAAAATAACTAAGGGTTGACAGCGTTTTTTGAAACTATTTCAATTCTAGTCTAACCAAAATCATATTTGAATTCACGTGCGTGTCTTAGATTTAAGGAAACTTTGCCAACTTAAGCTGCATCAGGTACCGTTTAATATCCCTATATTAGTGTGTCCGTCCCGGGTTTCCCCGAACCTAAAAACCCGGGTTTTAGGGTAATTTTCAAAACCCGAAACCCGGGTATTTTTTGGTGCAAAGCCCGAGTTTCATCACGTAACAAACTACCAATATTATACTATAACTGTGAAATATTTAAAGTCAACGCAATGGCTTTTCAATTCCCACCAGGCGGCTTAAATTTGCTCTAACAGTAAAATATCTTACATAACGCCGACGTAACGTTACATTTTGAAAAATGTTATTTTGTGATTGTTAATGACAAAGTGCATTGTTTATAATACAGTATCACAATACGAGCGATTTTTCGATCTAACGTAGAATAACATAGCAAATCACTACGGCACTGAAGGTTGGGTAATAGCTAACTGGTTGCAGTGTAACAAAGTTTGGTTGATAAACAACATGACTTTGTTTACAGATATAAGTTCTCAGCAAAAGTCTTAAGTAAGACAGCATTTTACTTATAATAAGGCAAAGGAGAAAGCGAACTTCTCAGTGTGCTCAGCAATTATATAAGCTTCAGGTTGCGGCACTAAAAGTCTTATTACTCATCTCAAATCTAAGCATCAAATTCATATGGAATCGTCCGTAGAAAAGAGTGTTACTGAGCCTTGGTTAAAGAAACGGAAGATTGATTCATGTTCTAAAAAAGATCGCCGCGAACCTTTGGGAGAAGTTGTGGCAAAGCTTGTGGCTGTTGACGGCCTAGCATTCATTCAAATTGCAAGCAGTAAATTACTGAGAAGAGCATTTGCAGCAGATACCTACAGTTTACCAAGCAGCCGAGATTATGTAAAAAAGGTGTTAATAAAACAATTTTCTGAAATTTAGAGTGAAATTGTTACGAAAATTCGTGAAATTAAAGAAACTAATAATCGTTTCTCAATCAGTTTTGACGAGTCAACGTCCACTCGTAATCGAAGATTTATCAACCTTAACTTAATCGCTTGACTCAATTCGCGCGAAAGGAAGCATATTGATAGAAAAGGCAATTGAGCTTGTGCAGAAGAGACTCCACGAATATGCACTAACCCTCAATGATGACATTGTGTCCACTATAACGGATAATGCGTCCATTAGGATGAAATTTGGCCGTGAAACTGAGTCATTACATTTCTCTTGTCTGGCACATGCGATACATCTTAGTGTTTACGATGTAATTTATACAGACAAGCCCAAGCAGATAAGTGATGAGTGTCGCGATGGTGGTGGTACTGGTAGCGCCACAGCGAATGACGAAAATGATGGGGAAGAAAATGCTGAGAAAAAATTTGATGAACAAGAATGTGATGAGGAACAGCAGAATTGTTTTGATATCATTCCAGAAATCTAAGAAATTATCAAAAAATAAGAAAAATTGTCAAGTTTCCGCAAACCTTCAGTAAAAAATGGCGACCACTTGCAACCACAAGTTTAGCAGTCTTTCAGAAAGGAAAAAAGTTTGTTTCTGAACTGCAAAACTCGCTAGAAAAGTTTGCTGAATGTGCTTCAAAGATTTTATGAAATAAGAAAAGAAGTCAAAGTTGCAATGCTTCAGCTTGACAAAGACTTCAATATCAGCCGTGAAGAGCTTGACAAGATTAAGGAAATTTGTGATACTTTGGCTCCACTATAAATGGCTGTGCATTACTTATGCAAAAAAAACACAGGTCTCATTCTATCAGAAAAAGTCTTCGTCTTTGCTATTAAGAAACTAAGTGATTTAAAAACTCCATTTGGAAATGCTTCGTTGGAAAGCTTTAAGAAACGTATTCAGTAGCCACGCAATGTTGAAGTTGTCCATTTATTGGAATATTTGAAATCCCCCGACTTCCTTGAACAAAGAGATGCAGTTGTTTGAGGCTACCAAAAAGAGAACGGAGAATTTAGAGAACCTTTATCGTTCACTCCTAACAATCAGACCGACTTCTGTAGAAGCAGAGCGGGCATTTTCTACTATGGGTCTTTTTGCTACCAAGATTAGAAACAGACTAAATTATGACATTTTAACGCCATGATTGTAATGCGCCAATTTTACAAAAAATAAAGGTATATAAAGTGAAAAACTAAAAATATGAATGTATTTCGTTATTTTTTTTAAGAGTGCTCAAAAAAGTATGAGTGCTTTTCGTGATTTCTACTGCTGTATAGCTAAATAATACAGGGTGTCCACAAAGTCTTTAGACAATTTAAAAAATTTATTGATACTACAACTGATGTTGAAAATGTCTGAAATGTTTAAATAATATCAATTAAATGGTCAAGTTTTTATTTAAAACATTAATGAACTCTATCTCTAAAATGATTAAATAATATCAAGTAAATAGTAAAGTTTTTATTCAAAGCATAAATAAATTTCTATATGAGCCCCATTTGCAGCACGGAGGACATCTAAACGATATTAAATTTCAGTCCACGTCCTTCTTAACATTTCTTCATCAGTTGTCTCCACAGCGGCAGTTATTCTTTCCTTAAGGTCACTTATGTCTTTTACTTTGGTGCGGTACACATCTTTCACGTAGCCCGAACGAAAGCAGAGCGGATGGACTTAGTTGGGCTACGACTAAATGACTGACAAATACGCTCGATGCCTTTTTCAGAAGTTCTTGTCCATCCACTCCTCGATTTTACTGTAGTAGCAACATTCACGTTCCCACAAACTGCTTATGCCAATTGCGAATCGGCTGACGTGCTGTGGCTCGTTTTGTATATTTAGCTATGAAATTTCTTTGTGCTTGAATATCAGATTTCGTTTTGATAAACCAAGAAACACATTGTGCTTTTTCTTGTGGAGTAGTCATTTTTAACAAGGATTGGAAATCAGTTATTTTATTTAGCTAATTCATCTCTGAAATAAAAAGAGCGATATTATAAAAAACTTTAATAACAACTGATTAATATGCAAAAAGAATTATTTTGATAGCATTTTTTAAAATTATTTAATGAAATTGTAAAATTGTCTAAAGACTTTGTGGACACCCTGTACTATGAATGCATTTCGTTATTTTTCTAAATGTGCTATATGTAAAAGAGGCAAGTACAGTACTTCATTGTTTCCTGAAAAATATCTGAAGTATAAGTACAAATGCATTTCGCTATTTTTTCAATGTGCTAAATTGAAGTACCAATGCATTTCGGGATTTTTTTAAAATGCTCTATCTAAAGCAAAAGTATAAATGCATTTCTCGATTTTTAAAATTTGCTATGTAGGGTAAATTAAAAATATGATTCATTTTGTTTTATTTTTTCAAACGTGCAATGCTAAGTAATAGTTTGAATACGTTTCACTATGTTTCTTAATGCACTACGAAAAGTAAAAGCACCTATTTTTAGAAGCAGATAAAACCCGGGTTTTCAGAATGCAAAATCCAGTAAACCCGAAACCCGGGTTTAGAAATGCAGATCCGAATCGGACACCCTACCCTATATATCAAAAATGATTTGCCATTTTGGTTGAAAATAGGTTACAACGAGAATAAGGTTTAAGCAGATTTGGCGTGGGGGGGGGGGGGGAGGGTATTGCCATGTGGTTTCTTTATATGGCTTATGCAAATACAGGAAAACCGGCAAAGCATGAGACATTTAGTCTTTTAAAACAAAGGTTACTTCGTCATGCTTACTAACGTGGTCAGTCAAAACAATTTATGTGTGAACGCGTAGAAATACTACATACAGATTTAATTGTCCTCGGGCTATTACGCTTTGGCAATCCGATAGGTTAAGCAATGATAAATAATTTACAATCGAAACTGTACAGCTCAACTTGATTGAAGGCAGTTTGATGAATTATTAAGAAATGTTTCTCCAACATTTGCATTAAAGTAAAACACCTTTTCATGTTTTTAAATTTGGTTAGTTGATAGGCCGTTAAACTGCTTGCAAGCAGAGCGGTACCAAAAAATTTAAGTGTGTGGAAGCACTGGCGATCACGATCTTTTATGCACCTCTATCACCCGCACTTAACAGCGTTTCTACAATTTGTGCCACCGAGAGTGAAGGGGCTGCCAATCAGTAATTTGTGTTGATGACCAGTTCGGAATCGACTGGCACTTTCTTTTTTCTAGTCTTAATTAGGTGTGAGGTGTACACCGTGATGACTCGTGTTATGCCACGTATCCGAGCAACGGAAGAGAGGCAACACATTGGAATGACAAATACTGTGTTTGCAAAGTATTAAGTTTTTGTTTTTCCCATTAGTGTGGCAATACGCTAACGACACTTGCATACTTACATGCGAAAAATAGGATGAGCGAGGTAAGGAGTTGTTCTCTTGAAAGGTGTGTTGCATAATTCCCCATCAAGTTTGCCGTCCAACTCGGCAGAAAGTTCAGCCTTTAAAAGAGCAAAGTAGCGCCACACCGTACGGTTTACACCACATGTTTACTTCAGGCCGACTATCTTGGCACCAGCTTACTTTTAACTTGTGCTTAGTGCACACATTAACTCGTCATGTAACGAGCTAACCTGATGTTGGGATCCACGCCAACTTTATGTCATAGCACATGCCAAGTTGATGTCAGGAGAATACAACAGCGGCACTTGCCTTGCAAGTTTTGAAAGATTAAACGTACTGAAATCTGCTCTTCAAAAAAAGTTTCTTACCTTATTTTTACGACATTTTAATTAGAATGGTTAGAATAGAAATTTCACCATAGATTTACCTCGTTTCCCTTAGTCGATGACTTATGATATTACAAGGGGAGTAAGCGGAAACTCTACAGACGGAAACCTATGTGGCCTTGCCAAAACTAGTCAGTAAACAGCCTAGCTCCTAAATTACCACCGGCAACAACAAATGGACTGCTGAAATGATGCCAGCCTTTCTTTAGCCACTTGTTTTTGCATTAAACGTAATGCAAACACCAATTTAATTTAATACTGCTTTCTATGGAAGCCATATAGAAGTTGTGAACTCGAACTATGAAAAAGCGAATCATTGCGCAATGGCATGCAACTTACAACAAAATCTAAAAGCAACACACCATCATTATCCTATCAACTAGTCGCAATGAAAAAACCGCGTGCAAAGCAATCTGACATCGTCCACATGAAGTTATGTTACGCAGCAACGCAGGAAAAAGAATAGTTGCTTAGCTATCAAAACAAAATAAGACATTATATGATCAATGTACATTTGAGTTAGCCAAGTTCCATATGCTAACTTCCAGTCACGTAAACTCCTTCAAGGTCATAAACAGGAGAAATTTTGTCCAAGTCTGCTTCGGAATCGCATTTTGAATCACATTGCGATCAAGCAGGAGAAAGTGGAACCCCAATAGACTTGGCTCGGAACAAATGGATTAAGCGATGGTGACGTCGATGCTAGAAACGGAATAGCAACGAAGAAATTGAACTATCCCAAATAAAAGGGGTACACAATACCAACAAGGTATCCACACGCTCAATGAAGCCAGTTTTTCATCAGAAGTTAATTTCTATTTTTTGTTTGTTTTAATATAAGATATTCCCACTAGCTCAACAAGTTGTTAAAATTAAGTGTAATTTATTTTATGTTCCAAGGGCGGCAAAGGCTTAGCCAAAAATTTTAAATTCTCCTTAATAATAGTGTCTGCGTTAGACTTCTGTTGTATGTTCACCGTCAACTTTAAGCTCGATTCAAGATTTAAATCATACTAATGTCAAGTAGATTGAAAACCGCCCTTAACCAGTAATCGGTACCAAAGTAACGTTTTGGGCTTGAAAAACAGAAAACGAACCGCCCAGGTTAACAAGACGACGGAATCTAGCAAAAACACTACGACAGCTTCAATATTCATCAAAGCTTTTTTAAGAAAATGGTCTTGCAATTTAGTAGACAGGCTCAATGTTACCGCGGACAATACAAAATGAAATTCGACACCTTTGACGTGCCGAGTTAGATCTGGTTAGTAGGCCAGCGGAAATTAGCAAAATCACTTTCCAAGAACTGCAAGTGTTTAATTGCAAAGACAAAGAGTTTTTGAAAAGCTACCGGTGAGGGAAATGATTCAGAAATGTTTGTAAAAGTGACGTCACAATAATAAACCTTAGTTACTGGCCACAAAGTGAAATCATCACGACAAACAGTTCTTTGAAGGAAAACAAGTGACTTCAGCACTTGTAATTGGGCAAAGCGCTTCAAAGCATAAATTAGCTGTGCCGAACAAGCTTACACACATTCAGAACATAATCAGGGATATCCCTCGTGCGAGAGGAGAGATTATTTTTTACGAATTATTCGGTTTCTGGAAAGATAATTTTTTGAAGGCACGAGAAAGGCAGCACGATTGAGTAGAAAATGTAACAAGTACTGGTAAAAAAAGCTATTGCAATTTTTTGTCACTTGTTACTGTTTTTCTGTAACAAACTCTCTCCTCACAAAGCTCAAATAATGCTCCAAAGCCACTTACTGAAGTCTTCTCGCATCCAAAAACATATAAAAGATCGTCAAGATCTTTTTCTGTCACTGTTTCATCCAAGGCAACGCCGACCTAAAACCAACGTGTATGGGAAAGTAGAAAAGCAAAATGAACAACTTGAAAAGATGCCAGTACTAAGAGAATAAAAAAGGATGATGTATTGGAAACCATCTCTTAATCTCTACATCATTTATTCACCAAGCGTATGAGATTAAGCTGTGGGTTATTCTTTTACTCTCACTGAGCCACCAGGACCGATAGATCGAAATCCCGTTCAGTGACTTTCCAAACGGCGCAACAAGAAACTTGCCGGCTTTCTTTCCACACTATTTCTTTTGTGCTGAGCGTATGCCAATGAAACTGTGAATACCATTTTCAAGAAGTCTTTGATATAAACAAGTTGACTTGGAGCGTTTTTTATTCTTTTTTACCCCATGCCACTACTTTTTAATACCAACGTGGGACATGAATAAAGCCGGCAAGACGCTTCGCCGTTCCTTGTATTACAGAATTTTGCCAAAAAATAAACATTTTGAAGGAGAAATTATAATAGGTCTCTAATTACTACTATAGATCATGAAGAGTTGTACGCAGATACATGTCTCATGAAACATTTATCATACGATACGTTAAGAACAACTGCTTTAGCCGCAACATTACTGAGGCTGTTACATCTACGACAAATCTTACAAAAAATATAAACATATCACACACCCTCCCTTCATTATATATTCTGACGTTGATCATTTTTTCGCCCGATCTCCTGTATATATCATGTACTCCGCATGAAAGGTGAACTTTTAAAGTGTCGAAAAACGTAGGATGGACGATGTAGTGTCCAGCTTGGCGAATACCTATACAAAAATAGCGCCGCGTTTGAAAAAAAATAGAACTGAAAATCATGGAATCACGTAAAAGCTCGAAAGAATTTGAAGGAAATCCACTTGTTAGTTATCGCTAAAAAACTTGAATCTTACATAGAACTATTGACAAACAGCACCACTTTGCAGTAAGTCTTCGTTTTTTTTCCTATCTACGTCGGAGCAAGCCAAAGAATTTTCAAATAAGTCTGTGATCAGAAATTATAAGTTACCACAGATTATTCATTGGTAATGTAGCGAACTTACAGACAAAACTTTAACCTAACATTTTCAATTTTACATTCAATCATTACCAGCAGCAAGAATTAAAGCGGCGTGGTGGACTCTGGTAGCTAAATGGCGGATGCCTTCCGGGCCATGATAGATGGCAAACATGGCCGACATGTTTGCCAGAAGAGCTTGAGCTGTACAAATATTTGACGTTGCCTTTGCCCGGCGAATATGTTGTTCCCTCGTCTGTAACGCAAGCCGATATACCTTCTTTCCATGGATATCTCTGCAAGAGTGAGAGATTATACTCGGCTTCAAAAATGCTACTCGCATTTCAGTACCTCGTCACGCCCACCATCCGCCCTGGCATCAGTCTTTTGAGGTCTTGCTTAACGGCAAAAAACGCAGCGTGAGGACCTCCATAGTTGAGCGGCACGCCAAATCGCTGGCTACTCCCCAGCGCTATATCGCAGCCCAGCTCGCCCGGAGACTTGATCAGCGCTAGAGCAAGCAAATCAGTTGAACAGGCAACAAGAGACTGAAAAAAATCAAGATTTTGCTCACGTTTATGCTCAAAAACAAAAACCTATTTCAACTCTTACATTGCACTCTCTCAAAGCGCGTGCCAGGAGTATTTTTAAATCACAGTGATTGTTCATTTGTTGAGTGTCAAGCTCTTGTTTACATATCCAAAAGTTCTTTTGACAAGTATATTTACCCAACACTATCCTTCACTACCCTTCCTAACGGGGAGCATCACCCAAATACAGTAGAATGCAGAGAAAAAAATCTATTCGTTCATAATTCTAACGCAATATGATATAATTCTTCCTGGGTTAAAGAGAAAAGGTCGACCTTGTAACTACATTTGTCTAATAAGATCTGGATCTATAGATAAAATGATTATTTCACTATCAATGTTTTCACCTGCGGGGTGTTGCAAGCGCATTTCAGCAGAATAAAATAAACATCTTATGCTCCAGCGTCTGCTTGTATGCTCTGCGTAAACTCGTTGTTTGTGCCACGATGGGTCTTTTGTGCTTTTGCTTTGGCCAAAGTTTGCTTGTTGTGTCCTTAGGAAAGGCACTGGCCACGATTCCTCCACTGTTAGGGTCAGACAAGCGTTGGGGCCTAGCTGCATGCAGTCCACTTGTCATCGAGGCTCAGTCTGACAGAAGACTAACAAATTGTGGTTGATCCCATTTTTTGCTTGGTGCTCATGTACCACTTTAAAATGATTTAAGTATTACTAGCTCCAAGAAGTTACGATCGATAGAGAGTGTTCTATAAGCAAGAAACAAAACAACAAAGCGAGTCCTAAAGGTGCGAGGCTTCCGAGGGAAGCAATGCTATTGAGAGATATTTTCAAATTTACAAACAGATCCCTGGACGTGTTTCGTTATTTATGCATGGCCGTCGTGTTCGACGTTTCTCCATATCATTAGTGTAATCATGTGAAAACTAAATTGCAAGTCAAGAGACACCGAAAGGAAAGAGCAGAGGTAGGAGAACAAATGCTCGCGAGGACTGATGTTCTCCTTCGCGCCTAACAGCTATCTAGTCCAGTAAAATGCATACGAATAACAGTTGAAATGGAGGGAGGCATTCCCGCAATGTCTTACCAAACTGAGCTTATTGACCTACAATATCTTGAAATCAGCCGTAGTAAACCAGGTACAAGGTGCGTGCACAACGACCTGCTTTACTTCGGCTGCCAGTTCCTGTTTCTAAACTGACATTTAGTGGACTATCTTCAATCAGACCTCCATCCTGTGACCAAACTGGCACAAAAACCCTACCAAGAGCTAAAGCTCCAGTCAGTGCAGCTGTGAGGGTCACTGAAGTACTCATACTTTCCACCATAATCAGGTGGTAGTTCTAGGCAAGCTTGGTTAAAAATAATTAATTGCAGATTAAAAGCATGAAAAATGGCACAATTTTCATAAATAAAGAGAAGTCATCAGTAATTCATATCAATCAAAAACGTGTCTGGTGTCCTGTTACACAAGTTTTCGTGAGGCTACCTACGTTAAGTTGGCGCACATAAATGGGGAACCACAAAAATTTTTCTTAATTATCAAATTGTAATGAAAAACCGGCTAATCACTTGGCAAACTTTGAACTAGTCATAAAACATGTGCCGTGTGCACAAAAGTCAATCAATTGTTTTATCAGTTAATCTTCAGTGGCGAAATCGCATTACAAGCAAAAGCGGTTGACTGAAGAGAACTACGAATTTAGTGACAACGTTTTTAACGTTATGAATTCCCTACTCTCCTGGCTATGTTCAATGGCCATTTCTAGTAGCATGGTAATCGCGCGTAATCTGAAGTAAGCTTTGTTACATTCTGCGAAACGCACGTTAAAACTTCCTGCTTTAAACAGAATGCTTCGCCAAACTTGAATATCAGGATATCGAAAACGGACCTTGGAGTTGCTGGTTGATTTAAAAATTTAAAAAATTATACGAACCCCGTGAGTATGTGCACTTTCGATAACATCGGTGAAATCAAACACCCTTCCTTCTGTGTCAGGATATTGCACTAACATGCCGCTGAAATCGCGGCAACTGAAGTCCATGCGACTTAGTTTCTCAACGAATATTTCAACGCCTATTAGCCTGAAAACACAGTACAGGTGTAGCAGGCAAAGTTGTGGACAAAATATCTGATAACGTCAATTAGCGCTACAGTAAAATCACAGTAGAGGTGAGTGTCCATTAGCTTATAGAACCAGAGTATAAATCCCTTCTCGAGCTAAAGCAGACTTAAAAAAATAGCATTAACAAATTTCCTTCTTGACGCTCAGCAGTAGGAGTAATGCGAGGGAGATCGTCAACCAAACAGAAAATAAAAAGGCTGTGGGTTGGAATTCTAGTGCAAATGCTTTAGCAATTCGCACTGCTTCAAGGTAAGTAATAGCGATTCCAATACGTGTATTGTAAAATAAGCATGAAGCAGATAATACATCTTCGCAAGATACTTTTCATTGTATATATGCACATACTTACTCTGCACGCGTACGCACAACTTCCAACGCTTGTTGGTTTATTCCTTCTGCTACGTAGAACTTTCGTCTCTTGTTGTGGCGAAAACATAATGACACTGCTTCTGCTGCAGCCGTTGCTTCATCAAGAAGAGAAGCATTTGCGATTTCAAGTCCTAGAGCGATAGCAAGACCTTGTTGTTGGAAACATTCAATTATAAAAAGAACGCGACTTTGACTGCACCACATATATTAACATATTTTATGAGCTGGCGTAATGTTGCACTCGAAACTCACTTTTAGCAATATTTTCCATGTTACAGATTATTACATCAAGAATATAATATATATAACAAACTGCCTATATGCATTGACCTGTCGTAGAATGATCGTAACCGCTTCTTTTTCTTTTGAAAAAGTTTTGTTTGTGCGGTCAAAGATATCTTGGAACATTTTGCCAGCAACAGCCATTTGTTCCGTTGCCAAGAACCGAAAAAGCAGTAACTCTGGGTAAGAAAAAATGAGACAGGACATTGCAATTTGCTTCCCCACACCACACTTGCAATATCATCACTTCTCTAGAATTATCATCGCTTCGACATTAAACATGCTAGCCAATATAGCTAGCAGCTTAAAAGCATCTAAACCAGGGCTCAACAACCGGCGGCTCGTTTGCCCTTAAACTGCAGCTTCCTGCCGTTTGGGAGAATATTATCAATAAAGCACAGGCAGCGCTACTAAAATAGATAAACTATTAAAAAAAAGTTTATCTTTTTCAGTAGCGCTATTTCAAAACGGTTATTTTTTTCCATTGACTAAGTCTTCTACTTAGTTTATGAATGAAAATAAAAGTTTTGAAAAAGTTGATTCCCCAAAAAAGTCTACAGGGTTTAACAAACGAAAAGAAGTTCACTCGCCCAAAAAAAGATCTTGCTCTCATTGTGCTTTTTCCCGAAGAAATCATGGCTAAATGCCTCCTTGGTCGTAAAAGGTTGCCAAACCTTAATCTAAACTAATGCACTGAGCAAATCATACATCAAAAGTTTTGTATTTTTGTATGATTTGTATATGGTTGTAGAAGGATATTTATGGCATATGCTAAAGCATTTTACTTTGTAAGCATCTACAGTAAACGCAAAACAAATTAAAGGTTAGAGCATTTGATACACTAAAAATCAATTACGGATATACCTGTCATGTCAACAACCATTGTTTGATAATTAAGCAGACTTTCAAGTCTTCCTTGCGCAAGCTCAGGTTGGTATGGTGTGTACGGTGTTGACCTACAACGGAAGAATTAATCATGTGCAAAAAAGCAATATGAATAAGAAGCATTCTAATTGTTTACATATCACACAGTAAATACAACATTGAATGGAATGGTTCATACATAATTTGTTGATGATATAAAACCTAAATGCATCTTTGAAAAAAGTGTTTTGTGAGCCTCCCTTAACCATCAATCGCCAAGGTGTTTTACCACTCACTGTCACCTAACATGGGTAGCTAGCGACTCATGCAGTATATTTACGTTTAAACTGAGGTAAGAGAGCATCAAGCAAACGAATGGAAGCACACAGGCAAATGTGACATCTTTTTAACAAAATCCTGAATATCACTTAAAAACTTTACAAACGAAAACCAAAACACGGAAACAAAAAAATATGAGTAAAAACAGGATGCAAAGTCAGTAATACGGACTAAAGAGTTTGTTTACTCTGCAATATGAACAAAACACAGTGACGCTTATATGTTCAGTGCAACGCGGTTTCCCACAGTTGCTGCAATAGTCAGAGGTCTTGGTCCATCACTGAACGGCAAATGTGGAATCTTTTTTTTTCTGCTTGCTGCCTCGATCTGTATCACTAGGTTACTGTGGCACATCTTCAACTTTACATTTTTTTCAGGGCAAGATTTGTAGCTCTAAGGACCTGTTGAATATGTATTCAACGAAGACGCCAAAGTCGAAGAAACTTCATTCCCAGGTTTTCCTAGTAGATACGCCGATGATGGCTCTTTCCACTTGCCCAATCAGGCAAACTCGTCTGATGAATGATCTGAGAATTTATAGGAGTTACATTGAGACAGCTGTAAAAGTAAGCCAAGGTTAACGTACAGTTTTTTTCTCGACACTGCAATTATGACACAGTTGATCAACTCCGTCACAAGCAGCTCTTGTAGCGTTGTAATCGTGTATCATCTGAGGTGTTCCTGCTGTCTTATGTTCTTCTGAATCATTATGCATTGTTGAAAGCACGACTACGGCCTTGTTATTTCTAACGACGTAGGACATAAGAGCCGATCTACTTCTAAATCCAAACAAACTTGACCCCACTTCTCGATTCTTCCCAGTAACAAACTCTTTCCGAATATCAGGTATATTTTCCTCAGCATTCCCAGAAGAGTGATCTGTTTCAGTAAGAGGTCGCCGGCAAGTTTGGAGCTAGTAAACCAGTTATCTGTAGTCATGTTGATTCAAGAGTTGCGAACAGGGTTTTGACAATATACATGTTCTGCCAGCCCAACTCTTCTTTTGTTACCTTCGCATGTGTATAGCAAGCTATTCTATACATAACTTAAAATACAATCACAAATAAGAAACAGTTTCATTTCGTATTTGTACGTTTTTTTTGGCATATATTGGCGGAAAGCACATCACCCTCGAAAAGAATTACCTGTTTATTAATAGTCACATAGGTGTCCACAGCGTGATGTTCACAACAGTTTTCAATAAATCGATGTCAAAAGTAGTGAAATGGAGCAAGCTTGTCCGTTTATCTCTAGCAGTGGCGTGTCACGATCGTCAAAATGAAAACCCACAGTTTCATCAAAATGGTTTCGACTAAAAGCGGCTGGCGATATTGCTATACAGGAAGGCCTAGGTGACCACGTACAACAAAGCAACTCGTGTTGTGTTCTATAAATTGTCATTACAAAAAGATCAATAATGCCATTGATTTCATGCAGGTCAACAGTTGTCTCTTCCTTTGTACCTTTCCTCATACTGATTTGTGAGCTCTATAATCATCCCAAACCAGTCTTGATCAAAAAACACAACAAAACCTCCACTTCATTTTGGATTAATGTTGTATTGAATAATGATCCTTCAGCCGTGCGCCTTAGGTAGCAAGCAGGTGTGCGAGAAAATGGTGGGCAATCGGAAGACCACAAATTATCACTTTTTCCTGTGAAGAGGGAACAGATACTGCTCTGGGGTGTAGATGGGGATGGCTCATCTTCATCAGCAATGCTGCTGCTTTCTAAATAAGATACTTCCTCATCATTCTCATATTTAGAGTTCCTCGTCAGATTCAATATCACTCACATGCAATCGGTCGCCACTAGCACCATCGTCTTCCGCCCAACAATTAATTATTGATCCAATTTCAGCAGTAGTTACTCTCCTGGCCATTGTACTTTTTATTAGTTAATTTTCTATAATACTACGAAAGACCTGTGGCAATTTTGTTTCCTACATATATTTAGCTAATAACTTTACATTTGCCGTACCTACAAATAATTGAAATTTTCAATATATATATATATATATTCTTATAATATAACATTACTCTATTGCTTAACATGGGTCGCTAACGATCCCATCGGTTTTTATGGAAAAGTTCAATTTTTTGTTGAAGTTACAACTGGAAGTAATTAGTGTTGATGAAAGCAATGAGAACAAGTTACTCAAGGAATATACGAAGTGCGACAGAAATGAACTAATTAGTGTGGGTGACACAAAATTGTAAATTTTCGTTTAGGTCGCTGGGGACACGCATAGCGTTTAAGAGTGAATGTTGGTATTGTATCAAATAAAAGCTGAAGCGATTTAAAAACATATTTACAATATCTCTTCTCATTTGAAGTGATTTTCCTATTATTGAAAGTGTCAAAAACAGATTTTTGTAAAACACCTGTTTTCAAAGCTATTATCACTTGTCCTTTATTTCAAAAATCAACAAAAACATTGGCAATTGCCATCAAACTTATTCAATTATTTTGCTGTATGCATAACATTAAACAGTACCCTACCAGCCAGGATTTTCCAGCATATTTCTGACTATAGTTCTCGGCACAGAGCAGTTATAATATCCCATTCCAATGTAAGATCTCCAATCACAACGATTCTCTTTGGCAATCAAGTTGAGTTTATCAATAATTTCATTTTCACCTACAAGAAAAAATTGAAATGTTGTCAGACACAATATACAGCCAAAATGATGCGATCAAGAATTTGCTTTCTCCCTGACTGGTAAGTCAAACAAATATCCAACCACGGTGAGACCCACTTGGTCAAAGTTTATCTTGCTATATACAAATGCAATGCATTATAGCAGCATGACAAATGGCAAACATAAGGACATCTTTTATCAGAATAATGGAGAGATCGCATACTGCGGTTGCCACTACACTATAGCAAAAAACTGAAACATACAAACAGATTCTTCTAGATCAAGTTCCTTGGTTAAGCGAATTTTTTCTGGAACTGTTAAATTGATCAACTCATTCAGTGTCTGCATGAAAAATTTATTAATAATTACACATTTCCAAATATAATGCTACATCTTAGTAAAGTAGAAAATTTGATCAAACAAAAATAGCACATACATAGATAAAAAGTATTCATAAGCGCACTGCAAAAATTTGTTACCTCACAATTAATAAAAAATTAACGGGTCATTAACTTGATCAGCCATTAAAAAGCCAAGCGACAGCAAGAAAATATGCCCTTTGATGATCTGAAATTAAAGAGCTTTGCTGGGCCACAAGCTATCTATAACACGTTGAATGCCAAGGCCTGATCTGACTTTTTGGTTCCAAATGCCAAGCACATATTTGCCCATATTTATCAAAGTAAAAGCGTTTTAAGCATTTTTCTGGCTTTAGTTGATGTCACAAATTAATTTCAGCCTTAATGCAATCACCACGAGTATACCCGTTGATGTCATATGTAGATGTTAATTTTATTCAAATATGCCAAGCACGAGATAACTCGTTAAAGCAATCTTACGCTTTCCACTATGATATCGTCTTGTCCCCTACACTAACGAGGTTTCCAGAGGCATCTATTGCACATTTTTCTGATAAAAGTTTTGTCGGATTTTTAATAGGTCGGAGTGCACCACGTCGCATTTAGGAAAGTGCTCGATGATTTTCAGTTTTGTAATGTTTTATTGGCGGTAGTTCACTTTCAGCATAATACAGCAGGATCGCAGTAGCAGAAGCTATATCTAGGAGTAAAGTTGCTCATAAGTTGAATCTAAAATAATTTAAACTAGAGTACCTTGATAATTATTTTGGTAGGATTGGCAAGTTTACTTAGTTGATGGCACTTTAGATGTTGAAACTTGTATTGTTGTTTCAGTTACTACTAACAATAGATCTACATCATAAAGCATAATTCTGTCTGTGTGGGTATGTCACGAATAAGTACATTCGTGTTGAAAGAATAGTTTTTATATATGTGTAGTTGTTGTAACCTGTTGTTTTATTTTGCAGTGATCTTTTATTTGTAAATCTGAATTGTCTGAAGCCCAAAAATTGCTAAGCTCTATTCAAAAAAAGAACTTTTTTCTTTCGCATTTATTAATAGATTTGTTACTCACACGCCTTTTCTAACGTCACAATGGTTGACTACGTCACTAAGTTCCAGTGTATTCTAGTGATTCTTGTTTCTTTTCGAAGATTTTCCTTTTTTATTGTTATTACCGATTATTTAATTTATTAACGGTGTTTTTCCTGTATCACGTGATGTTCTAGCAATTTATAGATTATTTTTCAGTCATATATATAAGGCGGCGAGATATTTTCCATTCAGAGAGAGTGTAGTAAAAAGGCATTGTTCTGTGGTGATTTTTGTGACAGGAATCAAGCGATTATTTTGGTGGTTTTAGTTTTGGTTAGTCTGATATTTATATAGCAAAGTGCTTTAGTTTCTACATTTGACAAGCAAAGAAACTTAAAGTTTTAAAGTGGTTTGTAAATATATTTGTTCTGTTCATGATCGAGAAGTGCGTGGGTTAAAGTATCTTAGTGCAAGCCAATCTTTTCCGAGCTATTAAGTTGCAACCAGACTTAATTATTTGAGCAATAGTATATGTCACCTCAATTTTATGAGGTAAATTAAAGTTGAAATAGAATCAAAATTAATTTCTATTGAAATGCGACAGTGTATGTTTGTTTCAAGTCTTCCAAAACCATTGGACATTCAAGCGTCAAAATTGACATGATTGATCACCACTTCGGAGTGAGGGTCATAAAGGGGTTTGTGATGTCATGATGAGATTACAATCAAAGATAATTTTCTTAATTTGCATTTCTTGAATGAGAATGCAGCTTTGGGTTCAAACAAAAGCCAGTACCCACTCAACTTACCAACTTCAACAAATTTTACTTCTTTAGCATCTCACATGACGTAATAATTAAAAATTAATTATATAACTTGTTATCTTAACTTACTTAAGAAGTACTGATTGTAGAAATGCGATGAAACGATTTTTTGGGAGATATTAACAAGTGCTTTTGACAAAAAAACGCTTTACATTTTAAGCTCAATTGATAGTGCAACAACAATTATTTTTTTAACCAATTTAAGTATGCTCCTTCGCTTTTTCTGCTTGCTTCAAACTCGCTCTATGGTGTCATAACGGGTCTAATACAATCAATACAGTCTTTCGCTAACACAGATCCAGATATATTGATTTTTCAAAAATTGCAAAACTCTTACATAATCAGTTTACTTAAAAATTGATCTGTGAACTCATTCTCAATCGATTTTTAAAACCTTTAAACAAATTTAAGGTTATTTCAAGGCGATTCCAATAATACATGATATGTATCTTTACTATTTGTTTCTATGCTAAAAAAATTGAACTTTAACACCTGTGGTGTAACTTTTTACCTCTTTCCAAAAGTGGTAACCTGAGAAAAACAGGCAAGTTTAGCTACTAACAATTACTGTCCTTTGAAAGCTTAGGAAATTTGTTTTCCAGCAATATGTGACACTACTTAGTTAGGGATAAGGATTAGTTTAAAACGTCTGATAAAAAATTGCTTGCCATACATCATGCTCCACTTTTATCTAAACAATAGCCTACTAGACCTAACAAACTTGCAACTGTTAGACAGAGTTAGTTCTTGGGTACATTTTGACTACATAGTCTTTTCGCATAATCTGTCTACGTTTTCAAAAACATTTATCAAAAAAATAAAGCCTCTAAACATTTATGAAATGTAGCTTAACGGTTGTAAACAAAAATTTTGGTGCCGTATTTCACAAAATAGCAATTTCTAAGAAAACTAAGTACTTGGGTACATTTTGTCTATTCTTTCTCAAAAGCATAGATCTTTGGCATTATACATCAAAATATTCAAAATGATTCATTAAAAAATGAAGTCTCCGACGACTTTAAAACGTAGCCTGCTCCAAGCACAATACTTGATTATTTGCCAAGAAAAAGTGGAGGGGGTAAAGATGGGCCTGTTTAATCTTTTGCAACAAAATCTTAGTGTTGAGCTACAGATGATCTGCATGTGGAAGCAATTTCTTTTTGAATTGGGTGAATCTGGTGCAGCCAGCTGATTTGATATTCTTAACCTCGACATTATTAATGGGGGCCATACTACTGGAATAGCTTAATTATAAGTGGTTCACTTCAGATTAGTTTGGTTTTTGTATGGCAGCTTTCATGCTAGGACCCAGCAACATGTATGCAGTCATAGGCGTTAGTTCATACAAATGCACCTACAGTTACAAAAAAGTCGTGAAGTAGTGGCTTAATATTTAATAGCTTATTGCTGAAACTACATATCAATTACCTTGGTGCTTTCCCACAACTTTGATATGCTTTCAAGCACTTGCTAAATTGAACGGATAAACGCTTGCTAAGTTTAAGAACGCCTATGGTGAAAAAAAGACAAATAATGTGTTGCCAGAGACTCGAGAAACTTGGGGAGGCATGTAGCGACTATGCACACCTGCCCATAAAGTCTTTTTTAATCAACTGCGTTTCAAGAAACGTTACTTGTTGTTAAAAGTAATTTTTAAGATCTTATGCTGTATCAAGGTGCAACAAGCAATTATTCATTTTAAGTGTTTGCCATGCTTCACCAGTTTAAAGAATAGTGAAGCTGTTTACCCAGCATGTTGTAAGAGGCGACTATTGGGTACCCACCAATTGCAGTCTAACTGTTAATGGTGGGGTTGCCAGCTTAATTGCTTGGTTGGACCACTCATGTCAGAAAACTGAGGTTAGGGGTAAGCAAGGGTATGCTCCCTGTAGAAAGATTTTGCTCCAACAAATCCCCATGACCAGAAAAAATATACAAGTGGCCCCCAGTTCCCGGCAGCTCTTAAATAGGCAGGGGGTGTGAAGAATCTCTGGGTTTAAATCTGCATGTCATGGGATAAGATTTGGTACATTACATGTGGGAAGTCTTTGTGGAAGGAAAACAGAATTGTGTGAAGAACTGAGGAAGAGAAAAGTTGATGTGTGCTGCATCCAGAAAGTAAAATGGAAAGGCCAAGGAGCTCGTTTTGTGGGTACTTCAGGACGAAGGTATAAACTGTGGTGGTCAGGAAATGATGCAAGATTCGGAGGGGTTGGAATTTTGGCGAAAGAGAAAATATCTGGAAATGTTGTGGAAGTTGGAAGAAAAAGTGACAGAGTAATGGCGATTGTGCTAACTTTAGGTAGAGAAGTGATCCACGTAATACGTGCATATGGGCCACAAAGTGGAAGACCAGATGCAGAGAAAGTTCATTTTTATGATGAAATGGGGAGTGAGTGGGACTTGGAAAGTTCTAGTGAAATCATTGTTTCTTTAGGGAATTTTAATGGACATGTGGGGAAATGTGCTGTGGGTTTTGAAGGTGTACATGGGGGAAATGGTGTTGGGAAAAGAAATGCAGAAGGAAGAAGATTGCTGGAGTTTTGTGATGAAATATGCGGCAAATACTTGGTTTAAAAAGACAGACAAAAGGAAAATCACTTATAGTGCTGATGGATATGGAAAAGAAATTGATTTTGTGCTTATGGGGGGAATATACAGAAAGTATATAAAGGATGTAAAAGTGATTCCATGGGAACTTCAGCACAGGCTGGTGGTCTTAGATCTAGATAAAAAGACTCTGAAAAAGGTTGTGAGAAAGGAAGGGATCATAAGAAGAAAGATTTGGAAGTTGAATGAAAACCGAATAAGAGTGAGATTTGAAAAAAGAGTAAAAGAACTAATAAACACAGATATGCCTGATTTGTGGAAAACATTCAAGGATGGTGTTCCAAAGGCATGTGACGAACTGTGTGTAAAGAAAAAGTCTAGGAGAGATCAAGGAAACATGTGGTGGTGGAATGAAGAGGTCAAGGATACCATAAAAAGAAAGAAGGCGGCATTTAAAGAATTGTGCAGGTTCCCATCAGAAGAAAATATGACTCAATACAAACGTATAAGAAATCAAACGAGAAAAATTGTTGCTAGAGCTATGAGAATGGAAGCTAATCAGGAATTAAATAATTTATATCAGAATTCTAATAGTGTTTTTTACTTCCTTATAAGAATGAAAAAGGAAGGGAAGGATGGGGAAGGAGGAAGGTGCTTGAGAGGAGGAGACGGACAATTGGGTTTTATTGGAGAAGATAGGGTAAAAATTTGGAAGGAACACATGGAAAAGATCATGAATGGGATCGCATGGTGGAAACTGATTTAGTAGAAGGACCAGCAGAAAAAGTGGCTTGTAATGAAATTGTGAAAGCAATTCAAACAATGAAATAAGGAAAGGCAACTGGACCATCTGAAGTAAGTGTGGAGATGATAGTTGCAAGTGGTGAACTCGGGGTTAAAGTGATGATGGAACTATGCCAGCGTGTATTGGATGGTAGAGGAATGCCTGATGAGTGGAAAACAAGTGCGATTGCACCTAATTTTAACCTGTAGAGCGTCAGCAACGACATATGGCGTTTTTAAATGTTTCACCTCAAATGACAGCTACGACATACGTCGTTTTGCAAACTTAATCATTATTTGCGTCTGCTTCAAGCAACATATGTCGCTTGCATTTATAAATTATGTTATTAGCGACACTTTGCAACTATTTGACTCGCATAAGATGCTAAAAACATGTGTTACTGATTAGTGGAGGCAGTTATAACAAAGCTTGTGAGGAATACAGTACATCAATTTTTGTGAACCCTTATCCAAAATGAGTGTGCCAAAAAAACGAAAGCTAAATGATGAAGAAATGATTTCTGTTTTGAATGATTTGAGTGAAACTGATAGTGTTAGTGAAATTGATGACTCTGATAATGACAGTTCAGAATCATTGGAGAGCTGTGATGTGTCTAGTGATGATGACGCAATTGCGTTGCCTTCTGATTGGTCTACGCAAGGGCGTGAAAGAGATCCATTCAATTTTAGTGGCCAAAGTGGTGTACAGTTTACCGTACATAATAGTGAAGAACCGTTTACTATATATTTAGCAATTCATAATATAAATAGTCAGTAAAAAATCACAAAAAGCAATTAAAAATAAATTTTACAAAAAAGTTGATTTTCTCCAAAAAAAATGTGACGTTTTGGAATGCACCTGCTTCTACATAAGTGACGCTTTACAGGTTAAAGGAAAGGGTGATGTGATGAGCTGTGGATCATACTGAGAAGTGAAACTGCTAGAACATGCCACAAAAATTGTTGAAAGAGTGCTAGAGAGGCAAATACGAACGCTAGTCAATTTGAATGAAATGCAGTTTGGATTTATGCCAGGAAAAGGAACAGTGGATACGATATTCATTGTGAGAAGAATGCAGGAGGAATATCAAAAGAAGGACAAGAAGTTATATATGTGTTTTGTTGACATGGAAAAAGCTTTTGATAGAGTGCCAAGAAAAGTGATGGAGTGGGCCATGAGAAAGAAGGGTCTATTAGAAGTAATAGTTCGGGCAGCTATGAGTCTTTATGATGGTGCAAAGACAAGAATGAGGGTGGGATCTGCATGTTCAGAGGAATTCAAAGTAAAAGTTGATGTACATCAAGGATCTGTGTTGTCGCCACTATTGTTTGCAATAGTGGTGTATATTATTACAGAAAATGCAGGAAGGGGTGTGGTTAATGAATTGCTATATGCAGATGACCTTGTTATCATGAGGGAAAACACGGAAGACTTAAAGGAAAGGTTTTGGAATTGGAAAAATGCACTGGAAAGTAAAGGTTTAAAGGTCAACACCAGAAAAACAAAATTGATGGTAAGCAGGTCAGAAGGCGAACTATTCAAAAGCAAGATAGATCCATGTGGAATTTGTGGGAGGAAAGTCATGGCCAATTCAGTGTTGTGAACAAAATGTGGAAACTGGGTTCATGGCAAATGTGCAAAAGTATAGAGAGCTACCGCTAGGTTGGCAATGCATTTTGTTTGTTTGAAATGTAAAGGAATAATGGAAGGGACAATGGATTCAATCTAGAAGTTGTGCGATGAAGTGGAGACAGTGAATGGATTTTGTTATTTGGGAGACAGATTAAATGCTAGTGGTGGTTGTGAAGCGGCAGTTACAGCAAGAGTAAGAATTGGTTCGGTAAGATTCAGGAAATGTGGAGAGTTGTTGCTTGAAAATAGGTTTCCTCTGAAGATGAAAGGTAAAGTTTATCGCTGTTGGGTAAGATCAGCAATACTGTATGGAAGTGAGACATGGCGTCCAAAAGAAAATGAAAAAGCAATTTTGAGGAGAATGGAGAGAGCTATGGTGAGAGTCATGTGCAGTCAGAAACTTGTAGACAGGAAGACGACTGAAGAACAGATGGATATGTTGGGGTTGAAGGAAACTATAGATGGGTTAGCAACAGCGAATGGAGCTAGATGGTATGGGCATGTGCTGAGGAGGGATGACGATAGTGTTTTGGGGGTTGCTCTGAATCTTGAAGTGAGTGGCAAGAGAAAGTGAGAACGACCAAAGATGACCTGGAAGAAACAAGTGGAAGAGGAGACAGAGAAGATTGGTTTGAAGGAGGATGCCCTGAGACGAGACAAGTGGAGGGACGGAGTGCAAGCAATTGCAGAAGGAATGGGGTAAGTACGGCCATCTCCGCTAAGGGGACAACATTGGATAAAAACTGAATAACTACTACTACCACTAAGTGTTTGCTGCTTTCTTCAGTCTTAAAATTCTTTTTCAAAGCATGGTTACATCATAATCTTAAATGACTTCACAATGCCCACCAATATTGTTGAATTTACACGCATAAATTTTATATAAAATGTCCTGAGTTTTAAACCCGCAGTCTTTCGATTTAAACCTGCCACTTAAATTCATTACGTCGTGCTGCTACTAATAACATTTGAGCCTTTTGCCCAGAGCTTTGCTAAATTTACGTGTGCTTAATTCGAAGACAAAGTCAAAAATGTATGTGAACCAGTATAGTTGAGAATTGACTATGGGGAGAATGGTTGGAAGATTTGTAACTGTCAGAAGATTGGTGTGATATAATTGTTGGAAATTGTTACTGCTATTTTTGGATCACAAGTATACTGTACGACTTGCATATACATTGGAACGGTTCCACCATAGTCCAATAACCGTACTTCTAGTGCTCGCCCACATTGACACAGCATCAAATATAAATATTTATAACATCGGGTGGAAGTGAATTCTGGAATTCACGTCAAATTCAGCTATATACACCTGTCTCAGCAGCCTCAGTCTTCCAAAGCTGAATAAAAAGGGCTGCTGTTACAAATATATAGTGAGAACAGCAGCTGGCAGCAAAATTAGCCACTACCATTTTGATAGTGAACACAGTCTGTTACTCATATTTGTAATTCATAACCTCTTTGTACCGGTACAAAATACCAATCTTCATTTAAAGGTAAAGAGGTCTGGATTACAGGCAAAGTTAAATGTAATAAAAAGCCAAGTCTAAGGAAAGATCAAAATAAAACAATAATGGCATCAATTTATTATATTGGATTTACAGAGGATGTTTCTTTAAAAATAGCGCAATAGGTGCTTATTGGAATATGTTGCAGGACTTTTTTGAAAGATGTGGTCCCTTTTCATGCTATGGCCAAATTAAAGCAAACAGCACAGACAAAGAACTTACTATTACAAATAGGGAGCCCACCAAACATCAAATAGTCCTAACACTAAATACCTCATTTCTCTAATTCTCAAAGCAACCACCATTTGGGTGCCACCATCATTATTGACTATGCTTCACCACACTCCCCTTACACTTTTCATAAGTACAAACAACAGTTTGGATAATCATTCTTTTTTTTTGAGTACTACCAGTCATGATTAATGGACCAAGATGATCATGATTAAGTATGCAAAAACTATAGCCTACATTTTCTACAACTATTTGTTGCTGCTCTCACAAATGTTTGTGCAGTGAAGTCAGCGCAGCTGCTTTAATTGATAAATTTTGACTCAGCACTGGTTATGGCGTGCACTGTCAGGATAAAATCACACCATACTTAAGTGAAACATTTATTGATGATAGCTTTATAGAGCAACCCATATCGCATCTGAAAATTGCAGAAAAGCAAGGACTCTTTTAATTCCTTTGAGCACAGCTAGGCAAGGAAAACCAACAGGCAACATAATACATCGGCAGCAAGGATTTTAGAAAGTATGGGGGAAAATCAAAATAAAACGTCACTGTGTGAAATTGCACCTCATGGAAGATATCATTACTAATTTTCTTTAAAATAGCTTTATAGAGCTACTGCCATCAAATCTAAAAATTTGGCAAGGACTCTTTTAACTCCCGCTGGGCATGCCAAGCAGAGAGATAAGAACATGCTAAATAATGCATAGCCAGCAAGGACTTGAGAAAGTTTTAAAAAAGATCAAAAGAAAACAGCATCACTGTGTGAAATCGCACCACATGAAAATCATTCTTGCTATTTTGCTTCAAAATATCTCATATTACAAATGTGTTGCCTATTTCCAAACTAAGAGAAACACAAGGTCCTCTTGGGTTATTCCATTATATTTCAGCAAATGATAAACACCATGATCTTTTCGTTTTTCATCCTATCTGCATATGTGATGGCTATTTGAAAATGAATTCCATAGAATTTAGAATTTTAAAAATATCTTTTACAGTTTTAGAAATATCGCTCTTTAAAGTTTTGCATTTTGGCACTAGTGGCGCTGTTGTGCAAAGTGTAAAATTTACTTGAAGCTGTCCAAAATTGTCATTTCTAATCCAAAATTGCCAAACAAAAGTGTTTATGTATATGTTTGGAGAGGTAAGGAATCCAAAAATGTTGTTAAAATTACAAAATAAGCACTGTGTAGGGATTTATCACCAAGTTTTGTTTTTATTTTGACTCCAACTTGAATCGCTAGTTCTGACCTTATGATTGGTCAATTTTTTTTTGATTGACTCCATAACGTAGAGTGGTCCTTCAACTTTCAGAATATAAAATTATCTAGCTTGAAACTTCTTTCAAACTAAAATCATTCAAAAATTTGCAACCACACCATTTTCAATCAATTACTTTTATTCTATAATTACATGCTTTTAAATGCCTAGTTGTGTGATGACAATTGGCATTACTATGTGTATAAATTCCACTATTTGTTGAACAATGCATTGGTTTTGGAACAAAATTTTAATGTTCTTTGTACATTTACAGTATTGGCAATGCAAGGATGGTAAGAAGCTATTGTAAAGTGTTTTTTTCAGTCTAGTATATTTTCAGTAATGTATCAGATCTTCTACATGGCAAACATTTATAGATAATTAAATCTAAGTAGTAGAATGAGTAGTGATAGTCTATTAGCAACAAAACAAAATTTAAGACGTCAGTTCTTGATAAAACTGAATTTTTTTTTACATACTGGTACAAACATCAGAATGTATGACAACTTAAATTAGATTTTTTATTCTATTTTTCAAGTATCATGACCAAATTCAATGGATTTAGATATTGCTGGAAATCATTTGCCTAAAATTAAATTGTAGTTTGATCTATTCTAATTTTGAAAACTGGTAATTAGATATTGATTTTGTGAGATATTACAATTATGGAAGAGCTTAAAGGTGTTTTTGAAATTGGAAAGCTAATATCTAAAGCAGTGGTTTTCAACCAGGGTTCCACCAGTACAGTCCAGGGGTTCTGCCAGAAGTTGCACATATTTTCATTTTATTAATTAAGTGAAATGCTGTTTTTTGCATAAGACAATTGAATTATTGCACAGGGGTTCCTTGAGCCACTGAAATGTTTCCTTGGGGTTCCGCTCCAGCAAAAAGGTTGAAAACCATTGGTCTAAAGGTTCTTGTCTTAGAACATGATATAAGAAAGAAAAAGGATATAAACAGCTTTGTTAGCTTTCTAATGATGACATTTCAACTTTGTTTTGGAGAGCTGGATGTAAATCTTATTTGGAAAATGGATCCTTAGTTATTAATAATCTCACCAAAGTTTGCTTTCATCACTAATGTATGTACTTGAGTTGCTTTGATAGAAAGCAAAAAAATGAAGGAGATTCAGATTTTGATAAGTTTTCTTTGAACTCATAAGAAAATAGCTGTACTCTCCTTTATCAGGTTTCCAGTCTAGAGTTGACAACGATAGTGGCATGAGCACTGTTTAAGTTGCAGTAGCTTCATTTCCTATGACAGTGGCTGGCCCTTCTGTTTTTTTTACCAGCAACCTCAACAAATAATCATTGAAATGATTGGACTTAAACACCAGATCCAAATCCACTAAAGTTTTCATTTGGAGATGTTGATTTGAATATGGATTGCTCAACTGTTGAAGATTTAGCAAACCTATTCCTGGAGGAGTTTCTTCAAATGTTAATGGAGCTAACAAATATGTATGCTCTCCAGATGATTCAACAAAACGGTCCAGTAAGCAGGATTAAGACTGGGACAAACAAACATTAAAGAAAAGATCAAATTTTTAAGAACTTTTCTGCTCATGGGGGCATTTACCAAGCCTTACTTGGATTTGTACTGAAGCAAGGATGGCTTTTATCAAATTACCACATGGTCTCCTTAACAAGTTAAAACAGATTGCTGCTGCTTTTTTCATTTTGCTGACAACTCCTCGGATAGTGACAACAAACTGTACAAAATAGTCCTATCTTGAATCACTTTGATGCTACTATAAAAAACATTTCCATACCCTGAAAGCATGTTTGCATTGACAAGTCAATGATTTTATTGCAAGGAAAACCTTCTTTTCAGCAGTACATAAAATATAACAAGCACAAATGTGGTATCAAGCTGTATAGTCTTAGTGAGTCAAATGGCTCGATAATCAAAACAAAGATTTACTGTGGAAAGAGATTGCCTAAAATGATATGGAACATGCAACTGACATGGTCCTTTACTTGATGGATGATTATTTTGGAAAAGAGTACATTTTGTACATGGACAACTTCTACAAATCAGTTGCTCACACTGAAGTATCTTCAAAGCAAACATACTTTGATGGCACCCTAAAAAGTAGAAGAAACAAAAAGTTCTGAAAAAAAGACTAAAAAGTGAAGTTGCTGGGAAAAGGACTATGTGATGGTTGGTAAGTGGAAGGACAAGCCTTACAATATCTAATATGCACAAAGTGGAGATGGGGGAAGCAAGAAATAGATAAAAGAAGTTACCAATAAAGTTGAACATTGTCATACGTTACAACAGAATGTCAGGGGTTGATCACTCTGATGAAATGTTTTCTTACAACTCTGCTCTCAGAAAAACAATATGCTGGCCGAAAGAGTTGCTCTTCAATTCTTCAAAAAGATGTTTTAAAATGCCAACATTTTTGCATCGTTGTGCAACCTATACCTATATGAAGAGGTGCCCTTCATAAGGAAGCTTGTGAAATATCTTCTTTGCAAAAAATTACAAAACAGTGTTAAAAGGAGCTGAAGGCCTGTCTCTGCATTATCTGGAAGCTCTTGCACCAACAGAGTAGAAAGACTCAATGAAAGAGGCAGAGTTTTCACAAAAACCAAAGTTTGTCAATAAGCAAGGACTTCTACCCTCTTTGTGTAAAGTTGGTTGCTTCAAAATCCACCATGTCATCATCAAATCACATAACTGCCATATGACATTTGCTATGCATATTTACTTGTGTCACCTAAATTTTCAATATATATCTTAATAAAAAAATCAAGTTTTCATTGCCAGCACTATTTTCATTCCTATCCTAGACACCATATACTACTTTGTTGCATTTAAAATGACAAGATGGCAAGTGGTTGTAACTGTAGTGGCAAGACGGTGAACACAAGACAACTGGTCACTGGCAGCATAAATTAGACTGCCAACCATGAGTTATCTCATGGTTGACAGTCAACGTGTTAAATAACAAAGTTAATCTCAACAATGACCTTATCATGATGAACTGCATGAATAACCTGGAAAAAATCATGATTTTATGTGATCTTTTATATTATACACAACTAACAAAATAGAAAGCAAGACAATTTAACATTTTGAGAAATAAAGCATAATTGCAAAAAGGTAGTAGCTCTTATGCAGTCAACAGCATTTTACCCTTGGAGACTATTTTGCAGTGAAACATTTGTGATTGGTCAGTTTTAATGATAAATTTAAAAAAATTTTCACCCTCAGTGTACACTACCCTACAACATACACCACCACATACATTCACATCCCATCACCCTTCAGAGTACACTGCCTTTCTCCAACTACCGTGTCAGCAAGGATTCTAATTTGCAAACATTACATTTCAAGGCACCTGCACTATCCACACACCGCAGTGTCACTGCGAGAATTGTAGCAATTACGGCTATGTAAACTAGAGATGTACCAATACATTTTAAGCTGATACCAATATTACTACTGATACCAGCATTTAGAGCCAATACCAATACTGCTGATACCACTAATACTTTTTTATCTATTGAGCACCAACAATAAAAGCTTTTGTAAGCAGTACCAAAGAATGTATTTAGTAAATCTAGTTTTTAATTGCATTTTGAATTTTTTCTAGGTATTTATCTATCATTATTATTCATTACAATATTGTTGCTAATCTGTAAAAGAAAGTTAAACAAATCAAGCAGTACTTTTTTGTAGCAAATACTGAAACAACGGATTGAATATTATTATTCAAAGAAAATAGGCTTACCTTACAAACACAAAAGATTTTAAAAAATAAATAAAATGGGTAAATAGCAATGCCGTAATCGAAGAAAAAAATATGCTTGACAACATAGTCAAAACACCTCGGCAAGTGAAAATTTCCCATAGACGTATTAATAAAAAAATTATTAGCCAGTTGCAGCTATTATCAAACAAATACCACTCACAAGTCAAAACTAAAAATATATACTACTAAACTGCAGCTTTTCTAGCAAAAATAACAGCTTGGTAAGTCAAAACAGAAAAATGGGTGCTACTATAGCGTGAGGTCTACCACCTTATGTTGCCTACCGAGGTGCATGGTGAGGTTAGGGTTAGATTTAACCCAAACCTTAACCCTGGACCTCACACTATAGTGTGGACGGGAGGTAGACCTCACATTATAGTGTGGTAGACCTCACAATAGCAGCACCGAAAAATGTGTATACCATACTTAGAAAAATCAAACAATTCACAAACTACGCACTCTTTTTATCAAACAAACTGCCCTCATATTAAAGTCAAAACTAAAAACTTTCTCATCACTCCCTTCTCTCAAAAATTCATTGCTACATAAATTGCAGATAACTTTTTTTGGTATCAGTAGCTTTAATATTAAAAAATTTCCATACAATGCTTTTATTGGAAGTCACTTTTATTTACCACTGCCTCTGAAGCTAAAAGAGAAACTGAAATTTATAGAATACTTTTAATATTCATATTAATATAAACACAATATTGAATGCTACACAATGTTTGGATCCTGTTTCGAAGACCCCCTTTCCAGTAGAAAACACTAGATCAACTGATAGAAATTACCCTTATTGGAGGTAATGACCCAGATCGGGGACATTAGTCACGTGTTCATGACGTCAACTTAGTATTGTTTCCCGATCGGGGCATTTTACATCATATCTTCACTACTATTTATTATCGGGATTGGTTGCGTTATGCATTTGGGCCTTTCTCTATGAGAAAACTTGGAGGTGGATTAGTAGTCATGACAACAAAGATCAAAGCCGATGAAAACTGCTCTTTTTTACTTTGAAACTAGAGTGTTGGACATCCTGTAACAGTAAAATCAACTTTATTTGATTTTATAACTAGCCTAAATTATTTTTAAAATTTATAGTTAGAGTAAAATTTTTTTAATAAATGCTGGTTACTGCTGGCTGGTAAGTCAATCTAACATGAAAACTCGATGACATAAGATACGAAGAAGGAAGAGCTCTGGAAGGTTTGCACAAGCATGTATTTGCATCACAAACGCGAATAACAAATCTCGCTTGCTGATTATATTATTAAAAAAAGAAAAAAAATTAAATTGCAGCTTGTCAACGACATGCAAGCACAAAATCTGCTACCATGCTCAAACAACAGAAAAAATACCAAATGAAAGTATTTGTTTGGATTGTGTAAACAATGCTGAAAAGTTGCGTTTGACTTCTGATATGAGTTTCACTTTTGTCGAAGGCAGACAAACGTTTTATGATAAGCCCACTAGTTCTGAAGATAATACGTCCAGTAAGTTAGACAAAGAAATTCCAGTTTTTGATATTGAAAGCCTAAATTCAATAATTGATAGGGATATTGAAGAACTAGAAAAGAGAAGAGGAGCTTAGAGCTTAATTGTACTTCATCATTTAACCAGTCTGTACTTCATCATTAACCTGTCCAGTCCTAACGTATCTTGGGGTAAAGCTGAATAAGTCGATCACTTTCCGTCACCTCCTCCGTCGCACTCCCCACCAAGCTAACCTCCAGCCCGACCTCCTCTTATTTAACTCCCTCCTTCATTTCAATCCCACTCCAACTTTTCTTGGGGTCGCCTTTGACCACACTCTTTTTTTTCTAAATCTTTGCTGATGGCCAAGTTCTTTGCCAGTCTTAAAGCTTTACGCTGTCTCTCTGCTTCATCATGGGGCCCATCTAAGGAGGCCCTCTCTCTTCTGTATAGAGGTATTCTACGGCCCCTTATCACTTATGTTTCAGCCAAATGGTTTCCTTTCGTAAGCGTTACGAATATTACCAAATTGGAACGCCTTCACCGGGCGGCTAGTCGCGCCATCACTGGCTGCCTCTCATCTTCCCCTATCCCATTTCTTCTCTCTGAGGATTCTCTTTCTCTCCTATGAGTCACACTGACTCATTTCACTTTGTCATTTCATGAGCGGGCACTTCGTCTCCCAACCTTCTTCCTGATTTCAGGATTGGCCAGACATGGAATGAAACCAAGACTCTGCAAATCTTTCTGGAGAGCTTTTACATTCACTCTTCCTCTCATGGCCCCTTCTACTTCTCCTAAGAAGACTCTTCTTGCTTGCCCTCCCTTTCCTCCTTGGAACCTGCTTTTCTTCACTGTGGAGTCCACTCTTTCTTTCCCATGCTCCTGCTCCAACCCTCTTTTTGTTGCCAAGGTGCAGCTCTTGCTCATCTTGACTCTATTCCACCTTACATCCTGGTATTCTGAACAGACAGCTCTGTTCCTTTTCCTCTTGGCAAAAGCGGCTTTGGCATACTTGCGAACTGCTCTCTCTATGGCACTGAGGCCACTCTTTCCTTTTCAGCAGACCCAGTATGCTCAAGTTTTTCCACTAAAACCTCCATCATTAAGCAAGCTCTTTGCTGGTCTTGGCAGCATCAACAAGTCTACCACTTTTCTTCTCTTCTCCTCCTATATGACTCTCGTTCTATCCTCATCACTCAGTTCTCTCCTCTGTCTTTCCTGTTACCTCAATTTTTCTAGCAGGACTGGTCTTCCCTCTCCTTCCGTTCTATCAGGCTACAATGGATCCCCGGACACTTGTTTCCTCCGGGAAATGACACAGCTGATGAGCTGGCCAGATGGGGAGGGCTACTTGTCCTCTGCAATTTTTTGTAGTCTTTTTCCTCTTATCTCTCGTATCCACTCATTACTGTTCTCAGATTGGAGGCGTACTGTCTCATCTGAATTCTTTGACACACAGTTTCCGTCGATTTCCACCAAAGAACTTGTGCTCCCTTGCCACGCTTGCTGTGTGTTTTTTTGCCTTCACTTCAACAGACACTGCCTACTGTTAAGCTATTATCTCTCAGGATTGGCAGAATCGAGAATCCTTCCTGCAACACCTGTGGACAGTCGTCCCAGGACACCACTCATCTCATTCTGCATTATCTAGCTACGGACTCTTGGCCTGCTCACTCTTTGGCAACTCTCTGTCTCTCTACAACCTCTGGTCCAGGCCCTGGAGAGTTTCCCAGTTTCTAGGGCTCCATGGTCTTCTGCCATCCCTCAAAAGGGGTTGGATATCAACAACATTGAATGAAAACAAAACCAACAAATGCCCCATTTGCCCTTTGCCTTGTGTAATGTGAATTGTTATCAATCTGAAATTCTGCCTCAACATATTCTAAGTTTATATTTAAATTAAACAATAGATCATATGACATTACAACTCCAGTTCTGGCAAATTCTTTATAATTATCTAAATCATAAAAAATTAAGTTATTTTAAAACAAAATGCCTGGGAAGGTTTTTGAAAATGTTTCTCTACCATGAAAACCGTATTACACAGAGCAGATGATAGCCTTGGCCAAAAATGAGTGCAGAAAAAACCTAGTGGTACTTGAACTTCCTTCCATCCTTAGTTGGTGTAGGCCAGTGAAATTATTTACCAAATTGAAAATTCAACCAATTAATCAGCTAAAAGCCTAACTAATAAAATATATATTAGCTTAAATGTGAAAAAAAATTAAAAGACAAATAATAAGCTATTTAATCAATATCCTAAGCTGCTACACTATTAACCTTAAAACTTCTAACTATTTTGGAAAATCACAATGGTAAATTTTTTTTCCTCTTCGGTAACTTAATATTTTTTGGGGTGAGCAACACTACAGAAATGGCAAAACATCCCGATTTTGCTCTGTTTTTTGCACATTTTAATTTTGTTAAATTCTTTGGTCCTAAATAGGGTAAATGACCCTGATCGGGGAGCAGATTATCCCTGATTTGGTCATTTTCCCTGATGTGAGTATTTTCCATCAGTTGCTCTAGTGCTCTCCCAGGTCATTATTGATACACTACAAATTGTTAATGTTACAAATCCAATCCAGTTCCAGGAGGGGACAACAATTTTTTATATTTTTACCATGAAAAAATATAACAAAAAATTATTATATTTATTTTGTGCTTAAAAAGTATCGATAGGTATCAGCTACATCTAACCGATATCGATACTTCTACCTGATACCATAAAATAGGCAGATACCACCAATATTGATAGTAAAGTATCGGTACATCTCTAATGTAAACACATAAGAATGGCAACAGCAAAATAGCCTCCAAGGGTAAAATACTATCAATGGCCAAATAGCCACTTACAAAAAAATTAATAGGCAGTGGCCATTTTGCTGTCGACGGCAATTTGCCCTTGGAATCTATTTTGCCGTGATCATTCACGTGTGTTTATATAGCCAAATTTGCTACTATCGCACCAGTGACTCTGTGGTGTAGTGGATAGAGCGCTGGTCTTGAGATACCAAGGTATAGGGTTCGAATCTCAGCTGGCCAGGGCTTTAAAAGAAAGGCAGTGTACACTGAAGGGGCAGGCCTGGTATGTAAATGTACGGGGCAGTGTACACTGCAAGGAAGTGTGCAGGGTGGGGGATAGAGACCTGGGGGTGCAAAATTTTTTTTTTTGGTTTTTAAAATTGACCAATCAGAGACGACCAAAAGTCACATGTTTAGTACGTCATTAGCATTGACCAATCACAAACAACTCACGGCAAAATAGTCTCTGAGGGTAAATTGCTGTCGACGGCAAAATAGCCACTGCCAAATTAATATGAAATAACACATGGCTATCACATTTCAAAGCTTGCTTACTTTGACACCAATAACCTCCAACATTTTACTTTCTTGAGCTTTAGTTGGCCCAATGTGTCTGATAGTGAAGTCTTCATGTTTTGGAAAAATTTTCCTTAAACTTGATGAACTTGAAGAAGAGCTTTCACAACGAAGTGCATATGCTGTCCGGGCATTAAGGTTAAGCAGCACAAGAGGCTGAATTTGTTTCAGTTTCAGCATTTTGATTATGATTTTGCTTTGTTAAAGTGAAGGAGTTTAGTGAACAGCAAAAAGAATAAAAGCTACGTTCAAAGAATAGTATTTTATCATCGCATAGCCATAGCTTTAATTGGTGAATTCTGATTTTAGAAATGAAACAATAAACTTAACAATAACTAATACAATAGCAAACTACACAAAAAAAATCTTAGTTTTGTACACCTATTTTTATAAACAAAATAAAACAATAATGAGCTAATCAGTCTTGCAATGTTTACTTGGCAACACTAGTAGTACTGTACTTTAAATTATTAGATATTAGTTTGTATTCTCTGTCTTATGTCATACAGTTTTACAGTGTGTTTGAAGTTTTAAATGCACGCTACAGTAAAACTTATCTAGCTTTTTGATAACTAACCAACATCTGTTGGTGCTAATTGGTCAATTACATGACACAGTATTGTTAAGCTGGTTTCATGAAGCAGCTTAACTGGAAGACTACTTAATTGGTCCTTTGTTGCTGCCTGAGGCATGTGGGGACAACACTTATAGACAGAATTGTAGAAATTCTTACTGAAATATGCAAAAACACCAATTAAGCTAAAGAAATTGCAGAAATTTACTAAAACGCTCAATTAAACTCAACTTAATTATCTAATTTCTGTATTTTAGTGTTGTCTACCCCTGTTCCATACTGCATGCATCTGCTTGTCTATTATGTTGTGTTTATAGCACTTGATATTATTGTTCTGTTGTTTTATGGACAAAAATAAATCTGTCATTATGAATAAGAATATTTAATAAGCCTATCAACAATTAACAGTACAATGTTAACTAGCCTTGCTTCATGTTTGTGTACCAGTTTTTTACGACAAAGAATAGTTTAGCAGAATAACTAATCTATTTGGCAAAATTACATGGTACTCTAGTAGTGAAGTAGCAATAAAAAGGCAACCCTAAAATATGAAAATTCCTACAAAATAGAATACCAACTCCAATTAAGAATATTTCAGAAATACAGAAATTCGTGGAGACGCCTAGTTTAATCTAATTTAATTTTACATAATCGGGGGGTTATATCTTTAGTTATTATAGACTTCTGTAGATTTTCATATTTCTGCCACTATTGTACCTTACTGCAGGTGGTGATACCGATAGTTTCTCTGTATTTCAGCAATGCGTCTTTTATTATGAATCATATTTTTTTGTTATTTTATCACTTAGTAATTCCATATGAATCTCCGCAATTTAGTGTTGAGGTTACCTGCGACTGTAAATTCCTTCAACCTAAACTAACTCACTAACTTCTTACAAGTTCTAAAACAAAATTAACTTACATTGAGTCACAGTGCCACTACTGAGGCCAACCGTAACGTTGCTATGGCACCTACTTTTCACAGCTTACCGTATTTATGCAATAGCCAGCCAAAACTACACAATTGCAGTACTTAATAGTCCAAGACAATTCAAATACTAAAAACATTATGCAACAAACCACTGATCCGTAAAGTAAACTTCATTTTCCAACTGTTCCGCTTAATATGTAAAAATATTATGTTGGGTTAGCATTTGTTCCAGTTTACTTTATTACAAAGGAAAAGATTTCTGAAAAAACAAAAAAGAATATTTATGAGGATAGGATAAAAAGGTCATATCTTGTCTAACATGCAATACTTGGATTTTACCAATTATCATTTATTTTTCAACATAATCTCCTTGCGGTGCTCGCACTTTTTCCCAAAGTACATTTATTACTTAAAAGGCCAATTAGGAAGGCTGCGTCAAGTACAAACTCTTTCGATAATCGCCGCGTTTCAATTTGGCCTCTTGTTGCGCTTTCTCTAACATTTTGCTATTGCTAAATCTTTTTTTGATGCGCTTTACATTATTGCGCTGTCACTGGCCTGTCTTGATTGCTTAAAGTCCAAATTAATCAGATAAAGCACTTACTTTAGCGCTTTTTCTTTTGACGCGACACTGCCACTGATGAGAGTGTCACAAAAAGCTTATAGCTCAAACAACTTTTTTCAAAGTTATATCAAAATTCTGTACCACCAACAAGATTTTTTTCAAATTAAGAGATATTACACCCCCCCCCCCCCCCCCATTGATGCACGAACAACACAAATTATCCCCAACATGCGCGAAATGTATACAGTGAAATGCAGTAACTACATTACAAAGTCATTAAAATTGCTGGGGCGCCAAGACAATCTTCTTGACCATCGGAGGAGACATCTGCTCGTCCCTCACAATTCTGATCGAACGCCTGCCGAGTTCGACAACACCCATCTTTTTCGTCACCAGAACCAGTGCCAGATAAAGAACAATGGTGGTGCTTAGAAGCACATAAGGTTAGTTGTTGTTGCCCAACTTCTTTCGAAGGATGGGGAAATGGCGGAAGAATATAGAGCCCCAGAAGTTTGGAAACTCCCCAAGGCCTGGACCAGAGGTTGTAAAGTGACAGAGAGTCGCTAAAGAGCGAGCGGCGCAAAGAGTCCTTAGGTGAACAGTGCAGAATGAGATGAGTGGTGTCCTGGGACAAGTGTCCACAGGCGCTGCAGGAAAAATTCTCGATTCTGCCAATCCTAAAGAGATAAGAGCTTAACAGAAGGCGGTGTCCGTTGCAGTGCAGACGAGAGAGATTACAGCGAGTGTGACGAGGTAGCACAAGTTTATCGGTGGAAATTGAGGGAACTTGTGTGTCGAAGAATTTAGATGAGACAGTGCGCCTCCAGTCCGAGAAAAGAGAAGAGTGAATACGAGAGATAAGAGGAGAGAGACTGCAAGGGATTGCAGAGGGCGCAATTAGCGCTCTTCGTCTGGCAAGTATTGCTGTGGAAGTAGCGCTACACCAGTCAGCAGCTGCCTCAACGTGGTGGTGCGGTCCCCGACCCCATTTGAGTTGAGTCGAAATGGCTGTTGGCCTTCCCGAGGGTCCCAGTTGTCCCGGTTACTCCCCTCGAACCATTTTTTGCCGTGCTGCCCCCTAAACAATCGCAGAAGGGTAGTACACAGCTTTTCTAAAATCGGTCGCTTGTCTTCTCCCTTCTCCCGCCTTGTTTACTATCCAGGAATCTAACCTTAATTCATCTTCCTCTTTCCGGATTCCTGGATTCTCTGCTCTGCATTCTGATCGCATCCACTCCCGGTCTGGCACTCTCTCTCGTGATGCCACCCACGCTAGCGGTGGCATCATCATTTTTGTCAGGCAGGGCCTATCCTTTTCTGAACTTTCTACCTCCTCTCTTTCTTCGCCTGATCCCTACTCTGAATATGCAGGGGTCAACATCTCTCTAAACAACTCATCCTCTATCACTTTTCTTAATGTGTACGCTCCCCCATTCGCTCTTCTCCGACGGATGGCAAACCGACCCCTTTTTTCCCTCCTCTCTTTCTTCCTCCAGAAATCTCTTCATTCTGGGGACTTCCTTGCCATCAGCCCCTCTGGGACTCGAGAGGTACTTCCAATCAATGCGGGGAGAAAGTATTCGATTGGATCATCTCTTCTGACCTCCTCCCTCTCAATGACCCTGACATACCTACTCTTCCTCATCGCTCCTCTGCCAATCGCTCCTCCCCAAACATTTTATTTGCTTCCTTCTTTGTCCCTCTTCCTTGCTCCCTGGGAGGTGCTTCAGGACCTGGTCTCTGATCACCTATCAATTCTTCTATCTGTCTCTCTCTCTCTCTCCAGTCTTTCGCCCAAACGAACGTCCCCCTTCCTTCAATTTTCAGAAAGCTCTCTGAGATGACTTTGCCTCTTACTTTGACTCCCAACGTCCTACTGCAGAGGAATATTTGTCTCTTTCCTCTGCTGCTACTCTCCTCACCCCTCTGGGACTATATGCGGCTAAATTTTCCATTTCTTTTGGCCGTATCAAACGCCACCCTAAAGTCTGGTGGTCCGCTGAAGTGGAATGAGTGGTAAATGAAAGACGCAAGGCTTTCGCAGTCGCTCACAGAAGTTATGAAGATCGCCAGACTTACATCTCCACTTCGCGACACGCTTTACCTGTCATCGCCCAGGCCAAGGCTGAGGCATAATGAAAACTTGCTCTTCTCTCTCGCCCAAATCGAACTCTAAATCTGTATACTCTCTTCTTCGCTCTGTTGCTCGCTCTTCTTCCTCCTTTCCGAACTTCCCCAATCGTTCCTCTTCCAGGGAATCGGCTTCATTCTATGCCGATTACTTGAGATCTCACTTTTCTGTCTTCCAGCCAAAGGCCCTGTGCAGCAGAGCCAGAGGTTACTTTTCCGAGCTCCGCCAAGTCACGTGCCCTGAGGAGTCTTAGTCGTCCTTCTGCCTTTCTTTCTTCCTCACGGAATTTTTTTTACAAACCTCTCCTCGTCCACTACCACTGGCTCAGACAAAGTTGCCTATCCCATGCTAAAGCACTTTCTTCACTCTGGCATGGACTTTCTTTTTCAATCTTTCCTGCACTTTGCATTTCTTTCCTTCCATCTGGAAGACATTTTCTATTATTCTCATCCGATTCTAGGACAAATACCCCCGGACAAATACCCACCGGACAAATACCCACCGGACAAATACCCACCGGACAATTACCCCCCTTGCCAAATACCCACCGGACAAATACCCCCTGGACATATACCCACCACAAGATGAAATGTGAGGAAAAACCCTAACCCTAACCCTAACCCTAACCCTAACCCTAACCCTAACCCTAACCCTAACCCTAATCCTAACCCTAACCCTAACCCTAACCCTAATCCTAACCCTAACCCTAACCCTAACCCTAACCCTAACCCTAACCCTAATCCTAACCCTAATCCTAACCCTAACCCTAACCCTATCCCTAACCTTAACCCTAACCCTAACCCTAACCCTAACCCTAACCCTAACCCTAACCCTAACCCTTAAACAAAACAAAAAAAACTGGTGGGTAATTGTCCGGTGGGTATTTGGCAAGGGGGGTAATTGTCCGGTGGGTATTTGTCCGGGGGTATATGTCCGGTGGGTATTTGTCCGGTGGGTATTTGTCCTGATACCTTCTCATCCATAAGATGAGAAAGCCTCTCGACTCTCCCGCTTCCTTCCAGCCCATCTCTCTCACCTCCTGCATCTCAAAACTTTTTGAACGCATCATTCTATTCTGTCTTCACTTCTTTCTGGAATCTAATTCCATTCTCTATCCCCGTCAGGTCGGTTTCCACCCTGGACGGTCTACTTTAGATCAAATTCTGTATCTTTCTCGGTTTATCTCCGATGGGTTAAACAAACCCAGACCGGGCTCTCGGACAATCCTTTCTACTATTGACTTCTCTAAAGCTTTTGACTCTGTCTGGCATCCCGCCCTTTTCAATAAACTCATTTCGACTGACCTCTTTCCTTGCTGAGCTCGATGGACTCCATCTTTTCTTTCTGACAAACGCGCTGGCGTGGTTTTTCAAAATCACAAAAATCGCTCCTTTCAAGTCCGTCGAGGTGTTCCGCAAGGATTCGTTCTTGGCCTTGTACTTTTCTCTCTTTTCATTAATGTTGTTCCTGCTTCTTTGCCTTTTACCGTCAACTGCTCTCTTTACACTGACGATCTGGTCATTTGGTCTTCTTCCACTCATCCCCTACTGCGGTGGAGGCCACACAAGGAGCTCTGTTTTAATTGGAGCGCTGGTCTGAGTACTGGTGTCTTCCTCTCAATACGAGCAAATGTTGGGCCTCCTTGTTTTCAGTGGATGCCCACCAGGCTAACCTCTAGCCTAACCTTCTCTTGTACAACTCCCGCCTCCGTTTCAACCAAGCTCCAACTTTTCTTGGGGTCACCTTTGACCGCACTCTTTCCTTTTCTAAACACATCTTCGCTGATGGCCAAGTTCTTCCCACGTCTCAAGGCCTTACGCTGTATCTCTGCTTTCTCATGGGGCCCCTCTATGGAGTGTCTCTATCTTCTGTATAAAGCTTTTCTTCGGCCCCTTCTCATATATGCTTCACCCGGATGGTTTCCTTTCTTAAGCGTTACCAATATCACCAAATTGGAACGCCTCCACCGAGCGGCCAGCCGCGCCATCACCGGCTGCCTCTTGTCGTCCCCTATCCCAATTCTTCCCTTCGAGGCTTCTTTACCCCTCCTACGAGTTACCCTAACTCATTTCGCTCTGTCATCTATAAGTGAGCATTTCGTCTCCCAACCTCCTTTCCCATTTTTGGTTTGGCCAGACTTGGAGTAAAACTAAGACTCTGCAGATCGTTCTGGAGAGCTTTTGCATCCACTCACCCACTCATACTTCCTTCTACTTCCCCTAAGGAGGCTCTTTTTGCGTGCCTTCCTCGTCCTCCTTGGAATCTGTCTTCTTTCACTATGGAGTCTACCCTTTCTTCTCCATACTCTCGTTCTGATCTCCCTCTTTCTTTTCAAGATGCGGATCTCGTTCACCTTGACTCTCTCCTCCTTCACAATCCGGTTCTTTGGACAGACGGCTCTGTTCTTTTCGGCAAAGACGACTCTGGCATACTTGCCAACTGCTCTCTCTGTGGTCCTGAAGCCATTCTTTCCTTCTCAACAGGCTCAGCATGCTCAAGTTTCTCTGCTGAAGCCTGGGCCATTCTGCAAGCTGTTTGCTGGTCTCGGCAGCACCGACAAGTCTGCCACTTCTCTTTTTTTCTTCTCGTATCTGACTCTTACTCTGTCCTCAACACCGTGTCCTCTCCTCCATCTGTCTTTCTACCTCAAAGATCCGGCAGGAACTGTCTTCTCTCTTCTCCTGCTCTATCAGGCTACAATGGGTTCCCGGATACTCATTTCTCCCGGGGAACGACGCAGCTAATGAGCTTGCCAAGAGGTTAGTTGTTTAAAAGGTGGATTCTATTTCAGCGAATAATTATCCCTGATTTGAATTTGATTAGATCACGTCGTTGTGTTTGATAGCATTTCATAACTCGACCATAGCTATCCCACCGTTTTGTCTAAATTTTCTGCACACCGACAGGGTCACCAACTTTGAGTTGTGTTAATGGTCTTTTAGTTGTAGTATTTTTCCAACATTTGTGTAGCAAACCTTTGGGCCACTATACGGCAGACTCCGAAACAGAATTGCCACGGTAAAGTGAGGCGAGAACGAGCACCACTCGACCCCGACCTTGCAAAATATTGTTTACTTCCGTCGAGCCCAATGGGGACAACCATCACCACATAGTTCGTCACGAACAGCGTGGTTGATAACCATTCAAGCAAACAACTGATTAACGAGGCGGCGTTAGGGTTTGGAACCGAATCCTTGACATCAAAACACCCCGAATGCCAGTCTACAATAACAAGAAATTTTTCACCATTAAGATCAAACCAGTCTGCTGATATAATGTAAAATGTGTGTGTTGCAACTGGAAGATGCTACGTTGGTTTTTTCACAGTGCTCGGCCGATCAAACTTACACTTCGAGTAGCTCTTACACGAGTTGGTGATGTCATTGTCAATTTCAGGCCAATACACTATCAAATGAGCTCTCGCTTTTGTACCTTCAATTCTCCTATGAGAGGCGTGCAAATCAGTGGGCACATGTTTACGCAGGCTAGCAGGAGTAACTAAGAGAGTACCTTCAAGGAGAAACTTATCTTCGCTAATTAACAAGTGGTGACGAACATTCCAGTAAGGGTGAACTAATTCGGGTGACTCATGTTTATGCATAGGAAAACTTTGCCAAACTTGGGTTTTTAATAACTGGTATTCTAAGTCGTTTTCGGCTGCGTTTCTGATACGTTCGAGTCGAAAGGAGCAATCGGACTTTTGAGCCTGTGACAAGCAGCATATTTGAAGTGAAAAGGTTTGGATTTCACCATGTGCTTCATCGCTTTTATCTGAGTGGTCAACCGAGTGGCGTGAAAAGGAGTCTGGCGCTTTATTTTGCGACCCCGGAATTGTATTCCACATGAAAATTGTCGTCCATAAACTTAAGGAAGCTTTTCAAAATTCTAGAATTTCTCACATTGTCAAGTTTTCGTTTGTTAGGAATGCTAACCAAGGGACTGTTATCGGTGTACAGTTAAAAAGTTGTAACAGCCAAAAAGGTGTGGCATTTTCTTATAGCGTGTACTATTGCTTTTACTCTAGATCTATGGAAGCATATCTGGTTTCAGCAGAGGTCAATGTTCTCGACCCTGTTTGAATTGTTTTCCAACAGTGGTCAGGTTGCTGTTGCTTCAAGTGATATCTCAAATCGTTTTTTAAACTTGCGTCTGTAAAGAGTTGCAGGGGAGGGACCTGGTCTAAAATATGCAGTTACCTTGTTGCTTGTAAAAATGCCTTTGGCCTTTTGAAAAGCCAGTGTCTGTTCTGCAGTCTTGTTAAAGGGGTCAGCAGTCTTTTTCAGAGCGTTTGTAAAGGCTGTAAGGCAGTTAAATAAATTGCTGACAAAGTCAACGAACGCTGAAACGAAATTCGTAAAATTCTTCAAGCAATCAACATGGGAAGCATCGTTCGGGTCAATTTGACCAATGTTATGCATTCTAGGGTTAAGTTGCAATCATACTTAATTATTCGAGGGATACTCTACGTCGCCTCAATTTTAAGAAGTAAATCAAAATTGAAATAGAATCAAAAAGAATTATATTAAAACGCGACACTGGATCAAGAGTCATTGCGTCAATATTCTATTTTACATGAGTACAGTCAGTCAAAAATGAAAACTTCAAAACCCACCGAATAAAAAATTAACTGAATTCTTAGTGTGCACGGAAACGTCTCAGTCGATATCCTAATTAGTTTGTCTCTGAAACAGAACGGTTTTAATTCTTTTAGGACAAATTTATCCAAGCTGCCACTTATAAATTTAAACCACACTTGGAAAACTGGTAACTTACACCAAAGATTTACCTAGAAGCGAAATCAAGACTCTTGCTTAAACAACGACATTCCCAAATGTTGTAGCAAATGTGTTTGATTTCCAAAATCTTTAAAAAATGATAGATTATTATAAAGTGATTGAATTGCTCATTACAACTAATTCAGAGGAATAATTTTGCTTCCATTCATAACTTGTAACGTAAGATCTACGTAATGTTGATGAATGAAGTCTCTTTCTAACCAGAATAAATTCAATTGTGTAAACTTCTTGACTCTTTACTGACACCTAACTAATAATATCTATAACAACAAATAACGAATCTGTAAAACAACGGAATTGATCACCCAACCTTTGAATAATAAGTTTATACAACAACAGCATTGATTAGAAGACCTTTCGAGGGACGAATGTCCATTTTTAATAGTTTTATCACAGATCACGTGAAATGGTATAAATTCCAACATCCGATACAATGTGATTTGGATAAAAAAAGAAATCAAAAGCTTTTTATCTGGTATATATGAAAAAACAGGAAAATTTTGCTTCCAAAACACTGTTTGTGATCTCCAGCGCTCATTTGGATTTTAAAACGCCTTAAAATATTTGTTGAATTTTCAGCGTACTTGGGACACACTTCAGCCAGCATCCAAATTAGTTTGTTTCTGAACTATGATGATTTCAATTTTTCTGGGTCACATGTCAGTTATGCAGGCTTTTACAGTCAACACTGAAATGCATTGACTCTTTATCGCTTTCCAGTGCCACAAAGCAGCGTTTTTGAATATATTTTTTTCAAAAACAAATAAAAAGAAAAGCTCATTGCAAAACAAAAGTCTAAACTTCTGATTTTCTCACAGCAAATAATCTTTACCTATCGTATATGGCGGTATACAAGACGCACTTTCTTCTAAAATTTTTGCTCAAAATATTACTCTGCGTTAAATATGCAAAGTTGAGGATCTCTTTCGGCTAATCTTCTCCCTGACGATCACTAACCTTGTATACAATCAGTACTTCTACCTTCCCTAACAGTTTGCGGTAGAAGAAGCCAGGTGCCAGAAAATGCAAAATGTCCAAAAACCTCAAGTTGCTGTTCTAATACATAGGCAATTATTGACTTTTCTACTGCAAAATCAGTCTTGTCCAGCAAATGTTGAATCAGTGTCGACTTGATCAAATTCAAGTCCTAGGAGGCAGAATTGATCCCGATAACAATTACTTCTCGACAATATGTTTCAAATTCTTTATATTTTTTACGTTTGCGTTGGTTTCCAACGTTTAAAAAACATCAGCAAATTTTCTTTTCATTAGCTCGTAGGTGCCACTCGATGTATGCTTGAAACAATCCAACATCTTCTGCATCAATTAATTGTCATCACCATTTGTTACAAAACACACTCCTTCTTCAAAGTTTGGCAATGTCGACTCTCAATGGCGCATGGTGTGCTTCAAACGTTAGTATAGGTCCAATTCTAGAAAAATTTTCTTGTGAAAAATAGGTCTCGACGTAACTACTCTATAATGCTATAGGCCTATAACTCATATTACAAAACTTTGGACAGGTCTGGCCAAGTGGGTTCTGCAGTCTGGAATGAATCTCTTCAAAAATTAATAACAAAATTTTATAAACTTACGATATACTTAATCCCCCTAGATTAAAATATGCATGCAATTACTCTAACGGTGTATTAAAGTTGTAACTTTGAACATTTTTGAAAACTTTTAGATTTTTTTTGCACAGTTTGGAACATTGGTGGCAATGCCGACACCCAATGCCCATGGCGTGCTTCAAATGCTAGTTTAGGTGCATTCTCAGGAAAACTTATTGTAAAAGCTAGGTCTTGATGTTACAAGAGGAATTTTTAATTTGGTTTCAACCAAATTCAGTAAAAGTGTTAAATTTATTTCTTGGTTTGATAAGTAGTGACTTGATGTTTTGTCAACTGGTACATATTTTCACTTTATTTTTGCGTGAAAAATTGGTCTCGTCGTAACATTAAACAATATTACAGATCTATACGACAACAATATTGATCACAAGACTTGTTTGAGCGATAAACCTAAACAACGACAGCATTGATTGCACGAGGCTTAGGGTATCAAATAAAAACACTGTCAATTAGAATCGAACTCAAGACCGTTCAAACAAGAAATAGAGCATTTTGATTTCGAAGTAGAGCTTGCAATTGATTCTTGTTACCATTTTAAAGTTGTAATTAAAATAACATTAGCTTTTCATGGTGCAAATCAATTAGTGTTGTCTCATTTTGAGACGATGTTTGGGACTCATAACGTCATACAAGTAAGCAAAACTAATCGTTGCGATTAATGCACGGTCTCGTAAATCGATATGGTACGGTGTGAGCTACTGTATCTGCTTGAAACAATGACAGCATAATTACGTGATGCAGAAACCTCGTGAATAACTTTAAAACAGTTGAATTAGCAAACCTTTTTATCTTAAAATCCTGTGAACATGTTTTGGAAACATATATGTTACAATAAAGCTTTAGTTGTCGACCATTTCATTGTACTCTTTTGCAAAGAATAAGTGAAAACTCTAACGTTTTCGTCTAGCTCTTATCAGGAGTTATCGCTAGAATGAAGCCTGGTGTTGATGGCGAGGTATTTATAGCGAACGAAGCTGGTGAGAATGTCGGAACGTTCTGATTGGTAGACAACCAGACGTTTCATCGAGTCCGAATCAATGACGTAATTTTAGTGTGTAGACGAATTCTTTTTGGCGACAAAGCTCCGGTTTAAGCATTTTGATGAAAGTCGCTTCCAAGGTAGATAAATGAAAAAGTGTTCTTCCTTTAGCCAAAATAGAAAATTGGTTGTCATTATAGTAAGAGGCGCATTTTTATTGTTGAGGAGGTGTTGTCCAATTGCCGAAGTACTGGTATGGTTGGATTGAAATAAGCCACAATTTGTTTGAGCTTGATTTCTTATTGCTTTTGGTATATGCTGTTTTATTCTATCCTGCAGTCTTTGAGATGTGCGGCCTACGTACCGACAATCACAGCCGCACACGTATTGGTAAACGACCATACTTTGTTGCTTGGTAGGCACGACATCTTTGCGGACCGTTGGAAGCATCTTTCTTGTGGGAAAACGCTACACGAAGCTTTACTGCACCAAAACATGAGCTGACAGCAGTTTTGCATTGATTTTCAAATTTTGTGGAGATATTGCCAATCCATGGTAGCTTAAGGTAAACTGGACATTTTTTCGGTCCTTCTTTTGGCGGTAATTTAAACTGTTCGATCTTTCTTTTTATTCTCGAATTAATTACATTTTCTGGATAACCATTGGTCGACAACTAAAGCTTTATTGAAATTTTGTACCACTTCTCATCTTTTCAATATATGTTACAGAATTTGAAAGATCTTAACAACGAAATGTTAATAATTGCCCAACAAGGAGGCAAGGTATGCATCACAGTCGCAAAAATATTATGCAAGCATTGTCGGGTAAATTTGGACAAGCACAATACAGAGACAAGGATTCAAGCTTGGGCAAGTCAAGACAATACCGAGACAAAGATTGCATCATATCCCAACAAACAGCTAAAAAAAATTCGTAATCTTTATACATTAATCTTCTTCTTTTTCTTTCGGCTTATTCCCGATTAGGGGTCGCCAGAGCAGATATCTGCATTTTTATGACATGGCATTTGTTTTACGGTCGGATGCCCTTCCTGCCACCAACCCTCTCTTCAGAGGGAAAACTGGGCCACCTGTCTTCCACATAAAGGTGGGGGCGTCCCGTTAAGTGTCTTGCCCAAGGACACAACAAGCGAACTTGCCGGCTTGTTCTCCACAACCTCCACTAAATGCTGATGGCCAAGCAGGAAAACTGTGAATACTATTTTTTTACAGTCTTTTGGTATGACTCGACAAGGGGAATGAACCCTAAGTCTACCGACTGCGAAGCGGACGCTCTAACCATTACACCATCGCGTCGGTTAATCTTTATACATTAATATATAACGTATATCCTAAAAGTTTCGACAGCTCTAAACAAGACAATTGACTCCTTACCGATCTCTAGTGACACAACTAACAAAACACTTTTAACTCTTTAGCGATCTGTGGTACCCACCACAGCAATTCCTTCCCCGCCATTGCGAACGAGTTATCTTATACTTCACATAACATGATCTCGTTAAACTTACCCTCCACATACCCAATACCAAACCAAAACTCCCCTACCATCTCATGATGTCATAGCACCGCCTAAAACATCGCCAAGTGGATTATCTTTTGCTACCAGCGTGGTTCTTGTAGTGAACGTTCAAAGCAAACGGACATGCTTTTTTCAATTTTGCTTGTTCATCATTTAGATGGCCAGACAGGTTAGACGCTCAATCAAAAGGTTGCAGCTGGGAGAGAGACAGGTCTAGCTAGGAGAACATATTTTAAATTGGCAAAAATGAGGTTTGAGTTTTTGAATCTGGGAAGGTATAAACATCTAAAAATACATCATGTGAAACGAAAGAAACATTCACAAATTACAAGCTGCACCAAAACTGTTCTCACATGCATTAACGACAGTGTTTGTGTCAGCTGTAATTCTGAAAAACTTACCACCCTGGTTTTCTTCACAAATAATAGGTTGGATTTCATGCGTAAACATTTGTATTGTCTTGTTCTGGATAATATCAGAAATCCTGTTGATTGTGCATAGTAACCATTGTTTTTTGGGGACAAGCTGTGCATTCCATCATTAAGTGCCACAGGTTACCATTTCGATAATCATGTCCACTAAAAGCGATTCCTTGTCTACAGGGATATCAAAGCAAATGAAACATAAGCTCGAACACCCTTTGCGCAGCTCAGTGGACTCCAATCTTTCTGGGAGCTGAGCCCAATTCGTAATTCTAACAGCGTCTGCGGGCCACAGTACTTTGTGTCTCAAAAAAAAAAAGAAAATCACTCATAACCTTCATCACGTTCGTATTGAACAATTTATTTTTATTACTTGGTAGGATGCTTGCAATGTGACTTACGAAACTTCTTTTTTTTCGAAATAGTTGTCGTAATGTTTGGTTCCATGTTTGGTGCCGCGATATCGAGAGTAAGGCTATAACGAAAATGCGCTCTCGAAGTTTTATTTCTGCTCTTGGACTAGACCATTGAAAATCTTGTTTTTGACAGGCACTTCTTGTAAAATTCCAGAAGCGATTTTGAAAGAAATTTTGCTTTAATATCCAAGTCATTCTTTATTTCAGTAAATTCCATTAAGGTATTTATTGACAGTGATTCGACATCAATGTCAAAGGACCTTAAAAACATTTTGATGCCATTTTCCAAACTACAAAAGTCCAGAAATTGGCGATCAAAATCACGTTACACTTCATAATTTTATTAACATTTTTAGCACTACAGTAACTTTTTCTATCTCTAAGTGCACTCAGCAAACACTGAAAATGATGAAACATATTTTGGGGTAACTTCCTTTCCCAAAGTTTTATCCTTGCTTAAATACTGTAGTCCTATCAAACAAAAAATGAATTTTTTCCTTTTCTTGCAATGATGCATTTAAAGAGCCTATTTTTTTCTGATGTATCCACCAACTTGTGAGATCCACTGAACAATAGACAACTCAGGTGGTTTCTCTTTGCGGAGTTTATGTGCAATTTCTTCTTGAAATGCAATTTCTTTTCTTAAATCCCATACTCACTTTAAATTTTTTGCCAATCCAAAGAATTTGTGAAAAGTACACATTTGCTAACTCTGGTCTGCGTTTAAATTACTTTTTGCAGATATTGAAAGTTTCCTAGCAGTTTTTACATTATTTTTTCGCGTAGAATTCAAATATTTAATCATTTTTGTTTCATCAGGTCAAATTATCTTGCTGTGGGAATTTTAATTTTTTTTTTTTAGAAAATATGATAAAACAGCTATCTGGTATGGTATAAGTGAAAAATTTTAAACTGCAAACGTCTGCTGTTCCCTTTTCTGTCCTATATCCAAAACGATATCCGTGTTGAATGACGAGTTCCTAATCTTTGACGGTTTATTTGATCAATTGTATTAACATGAAGAATGACAGAACCCCATTTTCTAGAAAACAATACCAATTATTAACAAAAGAATAGATATAAGACAGAGACGTTATAATACTTTAATAATTAAACTTTATAAATGATTTTAACACCAAATAAATCGCTACATAACAACAAAAATATAAACAAATAAACATATCAATTTGGTTGATTGAATAAGGACAGAAGAACTAAATTTCCAAATAAGTTTTTAATTTCGAAATGTTTTGCAAATATGACCAACTAACTTCATCGACTTCCAGAAACAAAGTAACACATTTGTAAAGTTTTTTTTTACATCTAGAGTCAAAGTGCCAAAGAAAAACGTTTTGTACAAATTGGGGTCAAAGGGCAGGGCGAAAAAGGCGTGCATGAACAAGTACACAACAAAATTACCCAACGCTAACTGGAAAACTAAACATGCGGGTTTGACACTCAATATGCACACAAGAGAAAATAAAGAGAAACTAAAAAGTAGTTTAAATGGGGAAAAATTTGAAATTTCTAAAAATACGCTTATTCGAAATATCACTTTCTCAGTAACATATAATAGTTGGTTAAAATATAAATGCATGTAAATAAATAGCGACTTAAACACAAGTAAAGGGGCGTTTTAAAGCTTTCATTTTATGTTGTGTATCAGGGATATCTCTTTTGAGACACCAGCAATAGTCAGCTAACATATTAATATCCCAACGGCCTTGACATCGTTCTTCAATCATATTATGTCTTGGTGAAAACGTTTACCTTGCTCTTCACTGTAATTACCGCAGTTTTCTGGAAAGTAATCCAGATGAGAATTTAGGAAATGTATCGAAATAAACATTCTGGCACCCAAAGCTTGTAAGTTGTGCATTAACTCATAAATCATATCTTCATAGTTAGGGCTATGCTTTTCCCAAAAAATTTACGGGAGACATTTTTAAAAGATTCCCATGCTCTTTTTTCTGCTTCAGTCAAAAGTTCATCAAAAGTAGAATCTCTTATTAATTCACGTATTTGAGACCCAATAAACACACCTGCTCCAAGTTCAGCATCACTCACAGCTAGAAATTTAGACTGGAGAAATTTGAACGATGGGTTGCCTTTATTTAAGGCTTTGACAAAAATTTTCCATAAACCAAGTTTATGTAAAGGAGGAAGTAAGACATTTTCTTGGATCTGTAGCGGATTAGTTCACTATCTTATGACTCAGAGTAGATAATAAATCACAAAAATAGTTTGAAACAAATTTTATGAACTATTTGCCAGCTACAAACGTTTTCAAAAACCGAATCCAGAAAAGTTTCAAAGCTCAAAAGACGCAAATCTCCAATTGATTGAAAAATTGCAGAACTAAACTACATCACCTACTAATTTGCCGACGGTGCACAAAAACTTCGAAGTGATTAAAAAAGGCAAAATAATCAACAAAGTAAATTAAAATGAGGTGATGTTACGCAACTTAAAGGTAAACTACAAAATGAACGCATGAATGAATTTAAACAAAACATCCGATAAATTAACGAACAAATAAATCCATAGAAAGTAGTTCCGACAGATCAAGCAACGAACTTGTTTTTAAATTGCATCTACCAGGCGTTAAAGTGCCTCTAGCTGACCATTCCTTCCGTAAATAATGTCGGTCATCAGCTCTGGTATCCCAAAGACATAAAAAGCAGAAATATTTTGTATAACCTCCTTGAAGACCAAGGAGTATGGATACCATTTTCAGATCACCACAAATCTTCTACCGGTGAAGATTGAAGCACAGGGCATCAATTAGATATTTCATGTCTAAGTAGAACTCTTTAAAAACAACTTAATGAGCAATGGGAACCGAAGCAACCTTATTGCCAATTTGTAGAAGTTCTGCTGTCATGCTTCTGACAGAAGAATCCAAAAACATTCTCCCTTTTACTGCCTCGAATTTCATTCTCAATGCATTTACAAGCCCACTAACATTATTGCGGTACACAAGTCAGTGCTGCTCATCCCTTGTAAAATACTTTGTAAACTCGTCATCTCGATTCCAGCACCAATAAAGTATAGTCTGTAAAGGTAATAAGTTGTTTTCACTGAGTCGAGATCCCCATAGCTGAGCTGATATTTTTGACAGACACAAATCCCTAGTCAAAGCATTTAGCTGAGCTTGAGTTAGAAGGTTTGACTGCTTATAATTTGGTTCATCGCAGGTAGGTTGATTCCAAAGATTATTTGCACTCTCATTGTTATCTGTAGACGACAAAGGCTCAAACTCAGAAAAGTCTCGAGGGGTATTTGGAATGGAAATTCCAGGTCCATGTGGAAATGGCTCAATCGAGATATTTCAAACAATGCTTGTTCTTTCGATTTATACATGTAAATAAAAAGTGTTAAAATTAAACTTTAGCATTTCAACCTGAACAAAGAACAGATATATTAAAACAAACCTTGCAAGTTTGTCATGCAAAAATAGCAATCTGTCACGTGACTTTTACCCTCTCTCCATACCACTGGCACATCAAACGGAAGCTTCTTCATCTTTCCTTTGCTCCACCTTCTTAAGTTTTCCACACATGTTTTGCAACAAATGTGAAGCGCAAACGATTTATTCTGATCACCCAGTTTTATTTCAAAATAAGCATGGTGACATTTTTTCACGAAGGGTGTAATATTTGCTTGGCAGTAAGGAAGTGTAACTTTTCCGCAAATGTAACAAAATCGGTCATGGTCATTTTTCATTTCCTCATTATGGACTAAACCAGTAAATCTGTTTATTTAAACAAGCAATATATAATTTTTATAATCCTGCGGATGACTTGGTTTTAATGAGTGAAAGTACAGAGAATTTGAAAGAAAAGTTTTAAAAGTGGAAAGAGGCGTTTGAGAGCAAGGGACTGAAGGTGAACCTCAAGAAAAACAAAGTGATGGTAAGCGGTTTAAAAGATGAGGTCCTCAAAAGTAAAGTTAATTTATGTGGCAAGAAGGTGATGGAAAATTCAATGATGTGTACAAAGTGTGGTAAATTGGTACGTGGTAGATGTGCAAAAATGAAAAGGGTGACTTCAACTCTGGCAAAAGATTTGTTTGTGAACTATGTGCTGATACAAGGAAGGAATGGTGAAATCGGATGAAGAAATATCATTTTTTGACCCGGTTGACTTAGGGAAGAGCTTTTGCTATTTCGGGGACAGGTTGAACGCCAGTGGTGGAAGTGAAGCAGGGGTAATAGCAAGAACGAAAATTGGATTGATAAAATTTAGAGAATGTGGGGAGTGACGCAATGGGAGAAAATTTTCGTTAAAAATGGAAGGAAGGATTTATCATAGTTGCGTAAGATCCGCAATGCTGTATATGAGCGAGACGTGGTGTCTAAGGGAGAATGAGAAGGTAATTTTGAGAACAACTGAAAAAGCCATGATGAGAGCAATGTGTGGAATTAAGATGATTGAGAAAAGAAGGAGACTAGAACAGATGAGTTTGCTAGGTTTAAAGGATACTATGGATGGACTAGCCAGAGCGAGTGAAGTGCGATGGTATGAACATGTTTTGAGAAGGGATAATGGTGATGTTTTGAGAAGAGCGTTGGATTTTAAAATGGTGGAAAGAGGGCGTGGGCGACCAAATATGATTTGAAAGAGACAAGTGGAGGAGCATGTCAATCAGATTAGACTGAAAAGGGAGGATGCCATTGACATAGGAAAGTGGTGTTTACGAACTGTCGAGAAGCACGAGGTGAATTCGGCCACCTGCGTTAACGCGGACTAAACCGTATTTAAAAAACTGGATCTATCTTTCTCTGCACAAAGAGCGAAATGAAACACGTTGTCTAAACTACAGTTACAATGTGACAAACGTTACGCTTAAAAAAATATCCCTAAATATCAAACCATAAAAGCCGGCCTTTTAGTTGCTAATAACATCACCTACCTACCAATCAGGTACCGGTAGTATTAAACAGGCATAGTAAAGGCATTTGGTGTAAAAGCTAATGCTAACGTTAGATATTAGTAGCAGGGGTTAGGATGTAGTGGTAGAGGTTAAACTATGACTGTACTATGTCTACTACAAGGCTTATTTAGTACAACACCCTTACCAAACTACTAATCGGTAATTAACTCTTGCCTAAAATTCTTTAAAATCTGAAACAAAACACCAACAACTCAACTTACGTTGGTCCTTTGTGAAATCACACAAACAAAACTTGATATTTTGATGTAAATCTTTAGGTAAATTGGTGATGTCATAAAACACCTGCTTAAGCGACGCCATCAATTTTGACTGTTTCACTCGCCTTACACTTTTAAAAATTATGAGTGATAGTTTGTGTCATCATTCTTTTTTTAATACTTTTAGTCTTGATTAATAGACTAACACGATCACCATTACATGTACAGAAGCTATGGCTTATTTTTACTAAAAAATTTCGTTGTGGCTCTCAAAAATGTTTGTACGGTGAAGCTGGCGCAGCTGGATTAATTGATACGTTTGGAATTGGCACAGGTGATAGTATGCCGGCCGGGGTAAAACAGCAACATACTTAGGAGAAATATATTTTCTATTTTGCTTGAAAATAGCTTTATAGAGCTACCTGGATCAAACCTGAAAATTTGGGAAAAGCAATGACTTATTTAACTTCTATAATAATACCTAAGCGAGGAAAAACAAATATGAATCATAATGCGTAACTAACAAGGTCTTGAAAAAGTTTGCAGGGAAATCAAAATTAACAATGTACGTCACTGTGTCAAATCGCACAGCATGGAAGATATTACTGGTATTTTGCTTTATAACAGCTTTATAGAGCTACCGCAATCAAACCAAACATTTGGGAAAAAGCAAAGACTCTTTTTACTTCCCAGGGCACGTCAAGCAGGAAGAAAAGAACATGCTACATAATGCAAAGCCAGCGAGGACTTGAGAAAGTTTAAACGGAGATCAAAAGAAAACAGCATCATTGTGTGAAATCACATCACACCAAAAACATTTTGCTTTTTCACTTAAGAATAGCTTAATATCAAAAATGTGTTTCCTACTTCCAAACTACGGCAAACGCAAGGCTCCCTTGGGTTCGTGTCAGCAGTGAACAGACCACATAGATCTAAGGCATAGCCAGGATCTTGAAATGCGATATTCTATTAGGAAAAGAAGTCACCAAGACGTGAAAATCTTATGTGCAGAAAACACATAAACTTTTGTTAATTGCTCACACAAAAGCCTGCTAGGTGAAGCCGGCTTGGCCGGCTCAACCGACACTCTTAATCCCGACGTTACTGACGGTTGTTCTTCGGATGACGACGTCGTATATATTATAAAGCCAAGCAAACTAGGAACTTACCGTACCGGTAATGCCATTAATATAAAAAAGAAAGGGCAACACCACATCGCAAAATAAGCCTACGATTAAATAGTTTATTTCTATAATTATTAAAGCAAACACCATTTCGCCGCTACAATCAGTTTTGATTATGTTTCGATCACTGCTCTCTCACAAGAATTACAATAATTTGTGGCAAGATTTTTTGTGAGCATTGCCAGTCATGATCAAGAGAATATGATGATCATAATTTTGTGTACAAGAATTGTGAAAGTACATAAATTTCATTAACTTTTCGCTATTGCTCACACAAGAGTCCGATGAGTGAAGCCGGCGCAGCCGGTTGAACCGAAATACTAAATCCCGACATTACTGATGGAGGGCCCCTTCCGGCGAAGCCGACTGGTGTAACAATAAAGTGATGCAAGAAAACCGAAAGTTTTCTGAGAGAGCAAGTAGAGGAAGAAAGAGGAAGTCTACCAAACGCCAAGATCGAAGCTTCTTGAGGCTTTCTTTAGCTAACCGTCGACTTACAAGCTCTGAACTTTGCAGAGAATGGCATCAGAGCGTAGGTATAAAACTTCCATTTTCTACCATTCGAACGAGATAGCTGGAAAATGGATCGAGGGGTTGTAAAATTCAGAAAAACCAAAAGCAACAAAAATGCAACGAAACTCCAGAACTGCTTGGGTAAAAGTGCATTTAAGTTGGAGCTCTGAAGATTTGGAACAAGTGATTTTTAGTGATGAAAGCACGTTTACGATACAAAATCACACTGGAAATAATTATGTGCAGAGAAGACCTCATGAAGCCTTCAGTTCTTTTTGCATAATGCCTATTATAAAGCATTCAAGCAGTGTGATGATCTGGGGCTGTATGACATCACATGGTATTGGAAGTTTGCACATTTGTGAGGGTATGATGAAAGCCACAAAATATGCAGATGTATTGGAAACAAAATTGCTCCTAAGTGCCCGGAGTTTGTTTGGAGAAAGTAACTAGATATTTCAGGATGATAATGCTTCCTGTCAATGAGCGAAATTGGTAAAAAAGTGAATGCAAGTTCATAGAGTTCATCGAATGGACTGGCCAGCACAATCTCCAGATCTAAACCCCATCAAACATTTATGGCATAGTATAAACATCATCATTGCCATAGAAAAGCTAACCGATTAAATAGTATTATTTGAAAATATGATCAGAGCGTGACATTACTTTGTGACCCACGAAGAGCTTCGCAACGTCTTGTGCATAGCATGCCAGGACGTTGCAGAGCAGTGGTTCGGAATAAAGGCTACCCCATAAAGTATTGATTTATAAGATTCTAAAAAACGGTTCTTTTCAGGAACACCAAATTACAAAGGGTTGCACTTAAAGTGTCTTTATTATTTCTAACGACTGAAGAGAGTTTGCTACAAAAGTTATACTGTACATGTTAAAGATTGTTTTCAACAAAATTTTGGTGGCCATCTTTATTATTGTTTAGTTTGGTGTATGATCAGCTCAATTAAATACTTTGAAAGATATATTCACAAATTATGCTAACCATTCTGCGTTCATTGATGTATATCATATGGGAGTTGTAAGTTACCAAATAAGAAATATTGTTTGTGGAAATTACATTTAGAATAAGAATTCAAGGGGTCTCATAATTTTTGACTGCACCGTAGCTTTCGTTTGAGCAGAAAACGGTATTGTTTTGCCAAGAAATGTAAATTAAAAAAGTATTTTTGATTATGGCGTCATCATGACGTCACGAATACCCTTATGACACTCACTACGAAATGGTGATCAATGGTGCCAAGTCTGATGTTTGCACGCCAAGTAGTTTGCGAGGAGTTAAAGCGTACGTATCTACATACGTCGTACAGAGAGAATCGCGTTTTATACATGGTGAGCCAAAAGTAGGTGGACAGTAAAAAAACATTTATTTAGAGATCACGTATATGTACAACTAGATGTAATAAAACAATTATGTTAATGAAAATTTAATGTTGTTTATTAACGTAAATGCTCAAACTGTTTTCCTTCTTGATTTGAACAACTTTGAAGTCTGTCTCTTAACGCTTCGACAAACTTTTTCGCACAGGTCACTTTGGGCATTAATTTCTTGAAATGCATCTCTTATGTAATTTTTTAAATCATCGACACTTCTTGGTTTTTGACTATAAACTTTGTCTTCCAGTACTCCCCAAAAGAAAAAATCCATAGGGGTCAAGTCAGGTGAACGTGCTGGCCAATCGATTGGGCCTCTTCGATCAATCCATGTCACTGAAAATTTTTCATCAAGATACTCACCAACTCCTTTGGAATAATGTGGAAAGACTCCATCATATTAACAATAAAAGTCATGTAAATTTTAGATATAAAATTGTAATTATAAACCACAAATAACATAATTGAAACACAGTTATAATAAACAATTACATTAATATAACTCATACCTAAACCTATTCCAATTGCTGTTCACTTACTTTTGGGATAAACCTATTTCCAATGCTGTCCACTTACTTTTGGCTCACCCTGTATATTAGCTGATTTTTGGCTTTTGCAAGATCATGGTCTTGGCTTTTGTTCATAAGTGGTCTTGAATCCTAAGAGATCTTGGTCTTGGCATACTTGGTCTTCGTTTTAAATTAATAGATCTTAGTCTTGATGTTGCGGTCTTGGTTACATCATTGTTACCAGTACTTTTCTTCATGTACAGCATATCAGTGCTGTACCACCTTTTTGCCAAGGTACCTCCTTCTACGAGTTTTAAGAACCTTGTATACCTCATTAATCACGATGGTTAGACTAGACAGCATGTCAAACACCGATACCAAAGAAACGCGCTCGTAACTGGCACCCAATACTCCTGTTGTACAACCTAAAAACTACCAAACAAGGGTTATGCTTCAAACTACAAATGCCTATTACAATTTGCAAATTTCGTTGCATTTTTTTTGCACAAGCAAACGCAAAGTCTACAGTAGTGTAGGCGCCAAGCACATTTAATATATTAAACGTAATTCTTTCTCTTCCTGTGTACGTACTTACGTACGTGCCCTTAAACTCCTTAGAAACTACTAAGGTACAAACATCAAACCTAACACGATTGATCACCAACCTGGGCTGAATGTCATAAGGCTTTTAGTGACGTCATAATCGAAAATAATATTAAAAAGTTTGTGTTTATTGACAGAGGAAAGCGGTTTTCGGCCAAACAAAAGCCAGTACCCGACCTACCAACGTATATAATATTTTTATCCTTTTGAGGTCTAAAACGACGTTATGATCAACGCTTGATTGCACAATTTTTAGCGATATTTTCTCAAAAACTGATCATAGAAACGCGATTAAAATTTTTAAGAGATATCAACAGCATGTTTTCGATACAGTAAACTCTTATGAGAATTTAAGAAAATGTGACAATTCAATGTGCCGCTATTTTTTTACATACTTTTTCTCTCGAACGCTCAAAACTGTCTATGATGTCATAATGCTGTCTGGTACGATCAACGCAATCTTTCGCTACCAGAGATCATTGTTCGATAATTTTTTCAAAAGTAGCAACATTTTGCGAGATCAGTTTACTCAAAAACTGACTTTATTTCTAAACCGATTTTCAAACTTTTTTCAATAAATTTGAGGTTATTTCAAGGCGATTCCGACTATATATCATTTGTATATGAAAAAAAAGGAACGTTATCACCAGTAGTGTAACTTCCTGCCCCTCCAAAAAAGTAGTAGGCTCAGTAAAAACAGGTGAATTTAAAAAAAAGGTTATGATAAGGTGCTAACAATTATTGCCTTTTGAAAGCTGAGAAAATTTGCTTTCCAGCAATATGGGACTCAGCATGTAATGACTTAGGGCTAAGGATTATTTTACAATGGCTATTCAAAAATTGGTTGCCATACATCATGTTTCATTTTTAGTTGAACAATTATCCTGCTTGACCTAACAAACTTTCAATTATTAGACAAAGTTCTTTGGTACAATTTGACTTCTTTTCCTCACAAGCATGATTATTTGGCCTTATCTCTCTTCGCTTTCAAAAACATTCATCAAAAATGAAGTCTCGAAACGTTTGTGAAATGTAGTCTAGCGGTTAGAAACACTCAAAATTTTAGTGCCTGCATTTTTATAAAATTGCAATTTCTACAAAACCTAAGTACTTCGGTACATTTTGTCTATTCTTTTTCAATAGGATCCTTGACAATATCAATCAAAATATTCAGAAAGATTCATTTAAAAATGAAGTCTACAAAAATTTCAATATGTAGCCAACTCTAAGCAAAACACTTGATAATCCTCCAAGAAAAAAAGAAGGGGGATAAAAATGGTCGTGTTTCATCTTTTGCAACAAAATATTAGTATCGAGCCACTTATCATCTAAATATTAAAGCAATTTTTTTGAAATTGAGTGAAACCGGCGCAGCCAGCTGATTTGATATTCTTGACCTCGGCATTATTGGTGAGGGCCCTGCTATTACTATATTTTTGAGTTCTTCGTTTCGGGTTGGTTTGCTTTTTTCATGGTGGCGTTTATGCCATAACAAAGCAACATGCCCGCAGTTAGAGGGATTAATTCATACAAATTTGTCTACGGTAACGAAAAAGTCATAAGTAGCGGTCTATATATTTATCGGCTTATTCCTGAAAATACATATCAATCACTTTGGCGCCCTCCCACGACTTCGATATGCTTTCAAGTAGGGGAGAGCGGGGTAAAACGGGACGCGGGGCAAAACGGGACTTAGCGACTATTTCTTGAGTATTAACTCCTGAGCTCCAAATTAAATATATTTGGTAGGTTACCACAATATCTATTTTTTAGGAAAACGGCGTGACTGCAGATAAAACAGTAATGGCGGTGCTAAGCAGAACATATAAGTTAGTGTGTTGATACAATTTTTTCCAGCAAATAAATTAGTCTCAAAATAAACTGTTGCCGGTTTTCACGTCACCGCTAATTCCAAATGTCAGATAATTTATTACTTTCGGGAACAAGACGTAATTCGATGGTAGAACTTTTCGTAACAAAATTTTAAGGGGGTTTAAACTAGACTACTATCTTGGGGCATTGCGGGACACTGTTATTGGGGCATAATGGGACAGTTTCTGCTGTTTTAATTTTGGGAAAGTGCTTACTGAGGTTTACTTCTAGCGCAGAGCAACTTAGTTTATGTCAGTGTTATTATGTAGGCCTGTAGGGGTGCTTTTCATAAGTAGAATACAAAAATCAAACTTATCATGATTCTATGAATGTAGTGACCTAGGTCTAGTGTTTGGGGCCTGTAAAAAAGCCGTGTGTATATCTACTAATTGCTAGCTCTAAAGTTAATTAGGCACTAAAGTTTTAAATTTGTTGAGGTTAGGGTTGACTTCGCAGAGTTAAATGAGGGTCGGGGGCCCAAGAATAGTAGCAAAAGGTAATCTAAACGGTTTATCTAGACCTTTCTCATAACCATACCTTTACTCAATCTATTGATATTCAACTTTTCTGCTAAAATGCAAAAATAAACCAAAGTAATTCAGTGCCTACCGGTACTCAACTGGGACTTGACGGGACAACTTAAGAAAAAGCCGTCACCGGTTATGGAGTAATGGACCAATTTGAATGATAAATAAAACTATTTCCTGACCCCCTAACTGTAGTATTAATGAGGTTTGGAGTTGACAAGGAGTTGGGGTGAGGGTTAGGGGTCAGGAAATAGTTTTTTCGTTTGTAACCGGTGACGGCTTCTTCTTTTAAGTTGACCCGACTTGACCTACCTTTATAGGTTCAAAAGAAAAAGGTCATTTGATTTCAAAACTAAAGTTTTTGCAGCAGTCACTTTTAAATCTTGTAGAAGGAAGCAATTATTGTTTAATCAACTCTTCCACATACCTATGCTTTAAATTAAAAGAAACTGCTGCTAATGGGCCTAGAAAGTAATTGGTTTTAAACAATGAAGCTTCTTCACTATCATTTATATAATATACTACAGCCTGTGTTTAAAAACATTAAAAAAAAAGAAAGCTTTTAAAATATAAAAGTTAATATATATAAAAATAAATAAATATAAAAATCACACTGCAATTTCAAACTTTAAAAGTGACAATAATTTGACTATCTGGAACATAAATCCACTTGGTTTTGTCTTTTATAAACCACATGCTGTAGTGCCCTCATGGTTACATTTGGCCCAGAGAGTCTGTCTATTAGTTCATCCTCTACTTCAAGACTGAAAGTAATTTGTGTTGCTCTTTATACTTATAGACTCCCAAAGCTTTAAAATAGCATGTAAAAAATTTTGTAGTGTTCAAAGTCTATGAACGGATAATTTTTACAGGCTTATAGGCAAAGCTTTGCTTATTTAGTTTGTAAACTTACATTAAAATACTTTTTTGGGTACTTATGGGTTATCTGTCACCACTTTTTTTTAATTTAATAAACCTAACCCTGTACACTCCCTTCCAGTGTACACTGCCCCATACATTTACATACCGGGCCTGCCCCTTCAGTGTACACTGCCTTCCAAACTCATTTTAGGCTTAAACATTATATATACAGTTAAATAATAGTAATTTAATACCTGGTGAAAAAAAGTGGTGACAGATAACCCACAAGTACCCTTTTTTGTATGTAGCCTTAAAATTTTGTCAAACATTGACTGTTCTTTATAACATGAAATTAACTTTTTTGTATTTACAGTCTCGGACAAAAGTTTATAATATTCCACTTTTTAGTGTAATTCAAAGAAAATCAATATGTATCGCTATTGTTTTTGCTCTATTTCCTTCAAATGACATTATAATCATTAAAACAAGTATTTTTAATGAATGCCTATGTTGTATTGACATTTTACAATTTGAATTGACAATATACAAAAAAGACTAAATTAAACGCTTATCTCTTCATATCTTAATTAAAGTTAAAATTTAACAATACTTAGCAGATATTATAAACTTTTGTCCAAGACTGTAGAAGTTTAGTTTATTTACAGCCTCTTTTACATGGCTCATGTAGTCTGACTATTTTTCATTAAATTCAATCATTTGCGCATATACATTATATTTTAAATATCAGCAACAGAAAAGTAGCTCATAATTGGTCTCACCTTTTTCCTACCTATAGGAAATTGAATTGTCACTGTGTTTTTTATAAGCCTTCATTTAAACATAAAAGTTGGTTAAAGATTACAAGTTTCTTTCGTTTTAAAATTTTGTTTAGGATGTTCTGATTCATCATGGTTAGAAATTATACTAGAAAAACTACTAGGTGTAATTGGTTGGAAAGTAGTATGCTCAGAGCAATTGAAGAAATAAAGAAAAACAACCTTTCAATCAGAAAAGCAGCCACTCTCTATAACATTCCAAAAAGCACCCTCGAAAGGCATGTGAACAAAAAAATCAGAAATCCAGGAACTACCGATTTGGGAAATTTTAAACCAGCTTTAACCTCATCTCTAGAAAATCAACTAGTAGAACATGCCAAGAAATTACAGGATATGTTTTTTGGGTTGACACCAGAATCATTACGTGAGCTTGCATTTGATATTGCAAAAGCAAATCACATTAATGTGCCTTTTAGAAATGCCAACCATAAAGCTGGAAAAGACTGGCTAGCTGGGTTTTTGAAACGACATCCAGAGCTTAGTATACGTCAACCTGAAGCTACAAGTTTTAATCGTGCAATTGGCTTTAATAGAACACAAGTAAAAAGATTGTTTGATTTGCTTAAATCAATCTTACAAAAAGAAACAATTACGTCTAATATGATTTATAATGTTGATGAAACAGGGATAACATGTGTTCAAAAACCTTCAAAAGTAATTGCTAAAAAAGGTACAAAGCAAGTTGGTCGTATTACCAGCGCTGAAAGAGGGAAAACAGTAACTGCTGTTTGCTCAATGAATGCCATTGGTAACTACATTCCACCAATTTTTGTATTTCCCAGGAAAAGAATGCATCCTGCATTATTGAAAGGTGCTCCACAGGGTTCAAAGGGATATACATCAAAATCTGGTTGGATTGATAGCAACATTTTCTTGCAATGGTTGTTTCACTTCAAGGAGCATGCTTGCCCAAGGGTCGATAAGAAAGCATTGCTTATTCTTGACAATCATTCCAGTCACTTGTCATTAGACGCCATTAATTTTGCTAAAGAAAACCATATAATAATGCTCTCTATCCCTCCTCACACTTCACATAAGTTACAACCATTAGATAAAACATTTTTTGGACCTTTAAAAACTTTTTACAACAGAGAAATAGACAAATGGTTAATCAGCAACCCTGGAAAGCGAGTCAGCAATTGGGAATTGTGTGAGCTTTTTTGCCATGCTTATGAACAAGTTGCTACGGTTCAAAAAGCAGTAAATGGATTCAGATCTGCAGGAATTGTTCCCTTCAATCCAGATATTTTTGGTGATGAAGATTTTTTCCCGTCAACTGTAACAGAGTTAGAAATGCCTCTAACAAACGATGGCATTGGCACATTGCATTCTTTTAGTGTTAATGAAGTAGACTCTGGAAGAAGTGAATCAATTCAATCAACTGCAAATGCTGCAGAAATTAATTTGGAAAGTGTTTTTTCTGCAAATTGTGAAAGCAATGAAGATTTTTCACAGTCGATCATTACAAAAATGCCAATATCCCAAACAAGTGATGAAAGTTATTTCGAAGGACTGCTAAATATTCTTGCAGATCATGCAAGCACTAGCAAGACAAAAGAATCGCTTCCATGGACTTCTAATGCAACCAGTGAAAATTCAAAAAGCTTTCCTGAAATGCTTATACCCCAAACCAGCAATGATGATAACATTTTTGAAGATGTGCTTACTTTTTCTGCTGATCGTGCAAGCACTAGTACAATAGCAGAAGCACTTCAATCAACTACTAATACAACCAGAGAAAATTTGAAAAGCACGTCTGCTGTTGCAAGTTATCAAAACAATACACATGTTGAAGTCAATGTAATTGACATTTCTCCTTTACCTCGTGGTAAGATAAAAAGCAGAAAAAGAAAAGGAAAGCAATCAGAACTTCTAACAAGTTCGCCATATCAAAAAAAAATTTCCGTTCAAAATCACTTCAAATCTTCTAAAAAAGAACAGTGCAATGTTGGTCTAGAACATAAACACAAGTGTTCCAAATCCAAACGCCATCAACCACGTTTTTTTGAAGAATATCAGTGCATTGTTTGTGGTGAACTATATGAAGATCCACCCAAAGAAGATTGGATTCAGTGTCACAAATGTGAGGACTGGTCTCATGAAAACTGCACAGACTATAGAGGGAATGGGTTTTATAAATGTGATTTGTGTACAAAATTTGTTAGTGATTAAGAATGAGATATTTTTTCAGTGTGACTATAATTGTTGTAGATAAAAAATAATTTTAATGTGGCAATAACTTTTAATCCTGAAATTGCTTAGGAGATATTGCACAAAAATATACAATTTAGTTTGTAATGTTTTTGGATTTCTTTGAGTTATAACGTCAAACTATAAATGCCGTAAAAAAATCTTTGGGCAGAAACAATGCTGTTAGTTGACAGTTTACTTATTTAAATAATTTTGTCTTCTGGGTATATGCTACATGGTAATAAAAAAGCAAAATAATGCAATACAGTGACTTGGGTATTGTGAACATGTTTGCAGTACTGACTGCCTGTGATTGAAATTGCTTTAATCTGAAAACAAATTGCATAAACTTGACAGGTCAAACTTTTGTAATACTACTAGTCTTGCTATGTTATCATGTGCTACTAGTTCCATTGATATTTAATGCAATAACAATAGCTTGTTTCGGCACACGGTATAGTTGGGAAAAAACTAATAACTTTAATCCAAAAATAACAGCCAAGCAACTTGTTATAAACATACTGCGAACGTTTCGGCCCTCAACTGGTGCCATTTTCAACGCAAATAATGTACCTCAAACAGGTTGGCTAGCAACTACGCCATACTGACACAAAAATGAACACACACTCGGAAGTGTGTAACCATTTACAATCAAATCCAAATCACAGAGTTGACTTCAACAACCCACAAATTCTCACCAGCTCTCCTGACAAATCCAAACTCCTCATTCTAGAATCTCTTTGCATTCAACAATTGAAACCTAGTTTAAATTTAGACTCCAAATCCTTTCCTCTCCGTTTATTTAACACGTGACCATCGCTTCTTGTGTGTTCATTTTTGTGTCAGTATGGCGTAGTTGCTAGCCAACCTGTTTGAGGTACATTATTTGCGTTGAAAATGGCACCAGTTGCGGGCCGAAACGTTCGCAGTATGTTTATAACAAGTTGCTTGGCTGTTATTTTTGGATTAAAATAGCTTGTTTAATTTCTCAATTGTAATTCTACCTTATGTTTTATGAGCTCCAACCTGCATGATAATATTGATTTGAAGGGTTTGAAGGCTGCATGATAACAACCATATACCGTATATATATTTTGATTTGAAGGATTTCTGCATTGTTTCTAATCAAGCTTGTGGACATTGCTCTTGTTTAGATTTCAACTTTTTTCAGCCTAATTTTTTGGCAGAGACTTAGATTTTAAACAAACCTTTCAAGTTTGTCGTAGAAGGCCAGTCCTTAGATGAGAGATAAATTGTTTGCAAAGTTTAGTGATAAAAAATGCATCTCAGGCTTAAATTGTAAATAATATGCCATATGGTTGTGTGCAGCAAAAATTTTTTAGCTGAAGAGATGAATCTCATGGTCAATTACTATAGCCTCATCACTGTCTTTTTACAATCCATTGACACTTTTTGCCTCTTTGCTTGTCTATGTCAAATGCTCAACACCCAGCAATTTACGCTTAGATCATAGTGTGATTAGAAATGTCAGTTGCAACTTCGACTCTGCTTGTACTATGTAGGCCAGGCGCGTAGCCAGGACCTTTTTGGAGGGGCAATTGCCCCCCCAAAATTTTCTCTTGCCCCCCCAAAAAATTTTCAGGTCAAGCAAGGAAAGTTAGGAAACAATTCAATCGAAAGCATTTATAATAGAAAGCTCCATTGTATAGTGTACTGTATATTTTTCTTCTAAACTTTTTTCTAGAAAGAAAATTATACAATTAGTCTACAATGACTTTTTTTATTTTGCATTTGTACTAATGTAATGTACTAATGCGGAGCAATACGACGTTACTACACTGTACGGTACGCTATAGCAAGAAAATTGGTAGTTTTTTTGTTTTGTTTTTGTAACAGTTTGTTCAAACACGTGTTGCTGAACTTTTGTGGGCAACACTTCTTGGTTGTTTGTCTTCAATCTAATTTCTAATACGTCAACAATTGTCGATACTCTGTATTGTTTCGTCAATCGTCAGTCTCTTTTTGCAACTACAGTACAGATGGAATTCTAAATTCTTTTCTGCAAAATTTTTCTCGCAGCTGCTAACCCTTTTGTACTAAATTGTGAAATTACGTCCTGCTATAAAAAGAAAATTGAGTCCTGTCAGTGTCACTATAAACGAACAACATGCTCTGGGGGACAAAAAAGAGTGTCGATATAGGCGAACTGACGATATAGCCGAAATCGATATAGGCGAACTCGAATGCACGTGAAAGATATGACAATAATGTGTCGATATAGACGAACTGTCGATATAGGCGAATTCTACTGTATAGCTAAATAAACATACTCATAACTGTAAATTATGATTTGACTAGGTTTACAGCAACAGTTAAAGTGAAAGAGACACCTGGGGCATAACGGGACATTTGTCCCATTATGCCCCAAGTGCGGGGCAAAATGGGACAAATTTTAAAATTTGTTTTTTAGCTCTCCTTTTCCGTGGTCGTCAACAACCGCGATGATTCTTTGTTTGTAGGTACTATTGTATCATGCAGATACAGCAATACCAAAATTGGGCACAAACATTGTTTATATTAAGAAATATTAACAAAAGTCCTTAGGCGTCCCGTTATGCCCCGCTCTCCCCTACTTGCTGAATTTTAACGGATAAAAGTCGGTGTAGTTTTAGAACGCCTATGGTGAAAACAGTGCAAATAAGACGTTGCTAGAACGTGATTAACTTGAAAGACATGCAGTGGCTATACACACCCGCCCCTAATGTCTTCTATTTGATTGCATTTAAATAAACGTTAATTTTTACTAAACGTAATTCTATAACATCTTACGCTGTATCAAGGTGCAACAAGTGATTACATTTATTTAAGTGTTTTTTAAGCTTGCTTTTTTCTTCGGTCTTGAATTTTTTTACAAAGCAGTGTTCCATTGTAATCTTCAACAACATCACAACGCTTGCCACTCTACAGAGAAAACAGCAACCGGCGGCAAAATTATGCATTATCATTTTGATGGTGAACATAAATAGTAAAGCTCATAAACATAAATTATTGATATTTTTAACTGATAGGCTTTTGGTATCGATACGAAACACTAATCTTCATTAAAAAGTAGGGAGGGCTGGATTAAGGGCAAAGTTAAATGTAATAAAACCCCAAATTCAAGATAAAACCAAGATAAAAAAAACAATTACCGCATCAATTTGTAAAACTCAATTAAGAGGGAATGACTTTGCTCGAAGAGAGCTTAAAAACAACAACAGCAACATATTTATTTCGTTCAAAAAGACGTACGAAATTTGAACAGGACAGTGAAAGATCACTAGTGATCATCTCGTCAAAGTGCCCATTTCTGCATCACAATTACTCATGGTATAATAGCAAACAGCGTAAGCAGCAGAGCAAAAGTATATGTACAGAACTTGACATTGCAAATATAAATAGGAAAGAGGCCTCACCAAATCAAAAAATGGGCTTACCGTTAAATAATTTATTTCTGTGATTGCAAAAGCAACAACCATTTAACCGCCATTATCAATTTCAACTGTGTTGAAATCCCTCCTCCCTTATATTTTTTAAAAGGATTAATGGTAGTTTGTGGCAAGATTCTTTCTCTGTGAGCATAACCAGTTTTGATTAAAAGATCAAGATGATCACCATTACGCGTACAAGAACTGTGAATGTGCATAAAATACACATTTCTATCGTTTCCGTTTACCTAAGAGCACGATGGTGAAGCCGGTGCAGCCGGCTTAACCGATATTTTTAACCCCAACGTTACTGATGGGGGCCCTGCAGGCAACGCCGGCTAGTTCGAATATAAGCTCACGCTTCAACCACTAGCCCTGTCAATATAATTTCTATAAAGATGGTCTTGGTCAAACAGGCTTGGCGTTTGGCGACTCACATGAGAGCAGAATTAGCCTGCTTTAACAGAGCAAATCACAGTAACATTTTAATACGCTCTACAGAATAAGGATTTACCGACACCATTACATATTTGCATACCTTGGTGTAGATACATAACAAGTAATGCTTAGTTGCTCTACCGTTACGAAAACTAAGTGGAAACCGGCGTGGCCATAGTTAACCTTCCAGTTGACTAACTGTAAATTCATAGGCCTTCTACAAAGATGTTGATCTAGCTTTTATGCCCATCTTGGAAACAATGAAGATTGGACAGGATACTAGCAATAATTTGGCAACTCGCATTACACACGTAACAAAATTTGTAGTGTCGCACAACTTGTAATTTTGCAAGAGCTATTCAAAGTACATCTAGCGCTCGTCTGTCTGTCGAACACGCGTCGAATTCCCCAACAGATTGTATTCGAACAGTTCAATTTACAAACAGAAAAATGGCGGTTTCTGTTGTTTAACACAAGCTAAGCTAACATATTCACACACACAAAACAAATGCAAGCTAACTTACCAACTGTTTACCAACGAAAGACGTGACACTCTGAATGCCGCATATATTGCACAAGTTTATAAAAAGATAGCAAATGCATGAAAAAAAGAGAAAAGTTCAAAAAATGCAAACTTAAAGCTGAGACAGCAATTTAGGGTCAGCAAATCATTGGCCGCAACAACATAAAATCAAAATTAGCTGAGATAGCAATTAAGGTCAGCAAATGATTCGTCCAAAAACAACATAAAATCGAAATAACTCCCAAGCCACAGTAACTTTCGGTGGTAAAATAAAAGCAAGCAATGCAGAGTTAAATCCAGCTGCAGCAGTACAGTAACTGTACTTGAAGTCATACAAGGAGCGGTGAGGACATAAGGGATTCAGTTGGTCCAGCAAGCCACCGCTGCTAGCATCGCTCTCTTAGCCAGCAATTAGTTTGAAAAGTTTATGGTGCCGTTTGAATTACAAATATACGGGGCACCAAGTCTAAAGTGATTAATCTGGCCCAGTTACTAGGTTCGGCATAACTATTGGTAACACCTATAATGATCACAAGAACAAGCTAAACTTTACAGAGTACTTATGACATATCTACCGATTTCCATTGAAGGTTTGAGATAATAAAAGTACTATACAAATCTATTTGTTCGTAAGTATTGCAGTAACGTATTGACAGTCAATAGTAGATTAGTTAGAGTAAAGCCTCAAGTTTAGCTACCAGCAGATCAATGGGGCATACATTCTCACTTTAAACCTGATGCTTATAGGTCTACTACATTAGCAGATTTTACTTCTTTAACAAGTAACGGCAGCAATACCGAAACCCAAACAAGTAGGCCTAACAACAAGTTCACCATACCGGTCCAAAATCTTTTATCTTTTCGGTTTCGCGAAATATCAATGTAAAGCCATTTTTCAGCAAAATTCAGTGTCATCTATTTAAGAAACATATCAGAATAAATTCTTCACTCCTGTTAACGTGATTTATGAGCCCTGTCATTGGTTTAGTTGTTTTTGTGCCTTTAGTAAAGTGACTGTTAATGTTCTTGATGTCATAGTTGTTCGGAAGCTTTCGCCTTTCAAGCTGTTGTGTTTGCCGCCTCATTTAATAGATTGTCATTTGTAATAAGTGAGGAATAAGGATGTTTTTGTAGTATGTGATGACTAATAAATTGTTTTTTATATTTCCCAAATTGTTTTCTGTTACGTTCGACCCTTAATGGAAAAACCGTGAGTTTGGTACAGTGAATCATTTATAAATTAATACGGCAAGTTGTTTTCTCTTTACTTAACGCCTGTTATTCTCGTTTCTTGTTACTGGTTATGTGACAATTTCGTTGATTGATCTCATATTTATTTGTGGATATAAATAGGCCTATTGACTATTTATGAGCTCATTCTACTTTGGCAGTGTTTAGTATGGGGTGGTAGCGAATAGAAAACCTAATATTTATCACCAACTAATGCTAGTGGCAAGTTGTTTATGTATTTCGAAAGCGCTTGTCTGTGTCTTAAATCAACTGGGAAACAATAAACTGCTTGTATTGTCAGCTAATGCTAGCCTTAATTTATTAATATACTCTTATTTCGCATTCGCTTATATCTTTATTTGCATGAATTGTATTTAGGAGATTTCTCAGTAGTCTTTAATATCTTGTAACAACTAGAGCCAGATACGCCTAGCGTGTCGCAACTGGTGCATGTGGTACCGCTAATTTAAGAGCAAATTTCTGTTCTCCTTTTATACAGTCTTCAATGTTCTGCAAGTTGGTGTGTGCTCGTGCGTCGAGGATCTCTGGTGAGCAAAACAGTTAGAAACAGGATCTCCCAAATAGAAGCAGCAGTGAAACGGCCAGTACAGCTGTTCCTCACTGCAGCAACTCCGATTTTTCAGCAAATTTTAAGTGAAAACAAACTTTATCGTCAACAGCAAACACTAAGCAAAAGCCAATTTAAAAAAATTGCAATACTTTAAAAGTATCATTAGTAAGTTTTAAAAAATGCATATCGAATAAAGAATGTTCAACAAATAAGAAGGAACGAATACAAATATGCTATATTTAGGAGAAAAAGCAGAGAATTTGCGCTTATCGAGAATAAAAAAGCAGAAAATAGCGCAGGAATTGATTTTTCCACCCACGCTTTAGGCAAGGGTACAGATAACTTTTGATCGTGGATGGGGAGCGGTATTGCACAAAGAATTCAAGCCTTCGCTTTTTTAGCAAATTAAACCGCATTTCAATGGGCAGTTTGGCTGTTTCGCCTTATATGAAAATAGGTCACTCTTGTATTTTGCATCAACATTTTGACCATTGAAAGTAACTGTAACTAGTAAAAGTAACTTTTAGTAGTCACTTTTTAAAATTTGCAACTGAAAGTGTGGCTCAGTTACTTTTCATACTAAGTAACTGTAGCTCAGCTACTTAAAAAAGTAACTTGCTCTCCACTGCAATCTTCTTATAGTACATATAGATCCACCAAAAAATCAAAAAGTGAAAGCTCTTTAGCCCACAACACTTTCTCTCATAAAAGCGGAAGCCAAAAGATCTGCTTGAGACACATTACAAATTTACGCGATTCTGTGCGCAAACCCCGGGAATGTTTGTTTAACTGATTCTCTTTCTTTGTGACGAGAATTGGCCATGTCAAAAAAATATTATCTATTGAGTGAAGCCAGCATAGCCGGATGATCCGACATTTTTTACCCAGACATTATCAATGAATGCCTTGCCGGCGATGCCAGCTAGATTTAAATAAAAGCTGTAGTCAACTTTCCGCATCATGACGCAATAAAACTTTTGCAAACAAACAAAAGGATTTCTTATCTAGTTGTGCTTCTCCGTGTCTTCTGAAAATAAATCTCAAAATGTGAGATTACAGAATCTAAATGTGAATAGATCACACTTATCTTTATTCTGCAACGTTAGATTACCAGATTGTAAGCCAAAACGTGACTCTAAAAGTGGAAAACTATCACATTGTTCCTTATTTTCTGACAAATCAGTTTTCCACAATCGTAATTTTTGTTTAAAAACTGCAGTTTAATGAGCGATATCGCAACACGCATTTCTCTTTTGATGTCAATCTTATTACCGCGTTTTGATTTGATCACAAAGTACTGCTTTACTTAAAAGCCGGCTTCATATAAATATGATGTTGCAAATGATATAAGAATATGAGGAGCTTTACAGCTTACACGTGGAAATTCAAATTGAGCCTTAACCCAGAATGAAATGAGTGAATCAGGGCTCTTGATTTTAAGGAATCCCAAGCTTTAATTAAAGTCGTAAAATCCCAAGATTACCCGAGATTTTCCAAAATTCGTAAACACGTGCACAAAATCTAAATTACGTTTTCATGAAAACGATTGCCCTGGCGCTGATTTTGACCTGATTTCTGACATTAGATAAACTAAAATCAACGTGAAACCTTTTTTGTTTTTTGAAGATCAATCGCTCTCTTGCCCCGATGTTGATGCACCAGCACACTTTTGTCTGCCAGCAAAGCAGAATGACTTTGTTTTCGGAGATCGACCGTTTTCGACATACAAAACAATGAAACGTAAACGTCCACCAGTGGTCCTCATAACCCACAGACTAAATCATCTAGTTAAAAAAATCATTTCAAGGTTAGCAGCAATTTCCCAAGGATAGGCAAAGGTGGTGCTACAATTTCCAAAATTAGTCAACTTTTATAAAAAAATTTTCCAAGACTTCAAGGTAGGCATTATTTTTCCAAGGAGTAGCAACGCTGATCAGGATTGTATATGCTTTTCAAAGTGAGATAAGATCAAAGATCGATGAATTGTTTGACTTTCAGCGATGTGAACCCTTGCGGTGCACTCATTGCCAACAAAAATTCTATTTGAATAAGTTTCAGATGATCTGCTGAGTTTTATGCTAAGTTGGTGGTAGTACTAGGCTAATATTCCTATAGGCTAAATTTGAGAATATCTTGATTTTGTAAAGTATTGGATATCTGTCATGGCTGTGGTCGGAAGTAAGTATACCCTGGAGAGTGTGATGGAGGAAATCCAGACTATCAAGTCCACTCAACAAAGGTATGCTGAACAGTACCTGCAACCCCAAACTGCTGGTTCTGCCAGTTTGTCTTTTGTTGCAGGTGATGGTAATACTGCAAACGACACCCAAGGTCAGCAGCTCAAGAATATGGAAGAAGCTATCAACAGGCTGGAGAAAATCGTGAAGGAGGTGGCACGAGCGACAAGAGAGAATGAGATGAGAATCGATGACCTGGAACAGTACGGCCGACGCAACTGCCTGATCCTCCATGGATGCAAGAACATTCCAATGCAGGGGAGTTACGTCGATTTTGAAAAATATGTAACTGGAAAATTAAATGCTAGGCTAACACTTGATTATAAGGTCAAATCTGATGATATTGATACATGTCATGTACTTCCTTCCAGAAAAAAGGGAGTGATACCTATCATCATCAAATTCGTGAGGAGATCAGTACGGGACCTGGTGTACAACAACAAGCGGAGGTTGAAATCTGATGGAAGTCTGGAAAAGCTGTCGATCACAGAGTCCTTCACGAAACGTCGACTGCAACTTGTGGTGGAGGCCAAGAAAGCATTTGGATTTTTCAATGTGTGGACAACCAATGGTAATGTATACTGCATCCAGGACAACAAAAGGTTAGTAATTGAAGACTTTGGTGATATTGATGCTATTGTTAATGATAAGATATAAATAGTTTCTAGATATTAGTACTAAATCCTGTATTCATTTCATATCATCAGTGTTGTATTGTTATGCATTGCTCATCATCATGCTGCTTCTGTGTAACTAGCGAATATGCCGGAAATATTTACGTAATTTTTGCAACTGATAAATGCAAATTAGCTAAACTAAATTAAGTAGTTGTTACATAATCATAGCCTGGTCTACTAGCCAACTGTACAGTTTCTTCAGCAAGCTCTTTTCTTTACAGAACTTATTTTGCTCTGAGTTTTGAACTATCTTATGCCAAAACAACCTGATAAAACATGTTGCAATTGTTTGAAAACAGTTCGAAAAAACCAAAAATTATTAATCTGCTCACAATGTTTACAGATAATTCATGTTAAATGCACTGGTAAGAACAGTCAAACAAATAATAATGGGATAGGCACCTGGAAGTGTAACCTGTGCAATGATTTTTCTTTTCCCTTTTCTTCTTGTTCTGATGTTGAATTTGATGAATTGTACAAATCTAACCAAACAAATTCTAACGCTACCTTGCTATCTGCTTATGAACTAAACAAAATATTTGATGGCAGTTTTGGTGGTTTCAATGAAATCACATGCACTGAAAGTGATGACTTAACAGACGTTGATGAAATTTGTCTGTTTGATACAAATGATCGATACGTAACCAGTAGTAAAGCTCATACCAATTTACTGAATGACATTAATAATTTCTCAGATAACAACTTCACTGCTATTAGTCTGAATATAAGATCATTAAACAACTACAAAAATTTGGCAAAACTTGAAGGATTGTTATCATCACTAGCATTTAAGCCAAGCCTAATTGCTGTAACAGAAACTTGGCTAAAGCCAAACCAATCAGGACCACACACAAACGTACAGGATTACATATTCATATCTAACCCTCGATCAAAATTTCGAGGTGGAAGAGTAGGTTTCTATATCAAAAATGATGTGGTTTACTCTCGTCGTACTGACCTAGAAATAATGAATGAAAAAGTATTTGAAGCAATCTTTGTTGATATTATGTTCAAAAATAAAACAATAACTTGTGGAAATATTTACCACTCTCCTAGTAAAGATGCTAATGCCCAATCCTTGTTTCAATCAATTCTAGAAAATACACTGCACAAAATAAGCAAAAGGGAATGCTTATTGTTTGGAGACTTCAACATAAACCTCCTTGAATGCGATGAACCTAATGTTGGCAACTTCATTGAAGTAATGTTGGAAAATGGATATAGGTCATTAATCAATAGGCCAACTAGAATCACACAAACCAATGGCACACTCCTAGACCACATTTGGACTAACTGTTGCAATGCACAAAAACTAAAGAGTTGTATAATTACTTACTCAATATCTGATCATCTAGTAACAATGATATGCATGTCCATCAAGAAATCACAGACTAAAAATATTGAGTATTACCGCTCCTTCAGTGACACAAAAATAGCCTCGTTTACCCAATGTGTATCTGAACTTGACATTACTCCTATCTTGGAAAAGTCTGATCCCGATGATGCATACAATCAGCTGAAAAAGCAGTATATAACTGACTTTGAAAAATCGTTTCCATTAAAGAAGGTCAGTTTTAAAAACAAACCAAACAAGAGTTGGTTTGATAGAGAAGCTCAGGAATTGCTGGACAATAAAGAAAACCTTTTTAAACACTACATGAAAACCAAAACAAACCACTCAAAAACATTGTTTACCCAAGCAAGAAATTACTATTACAGAATCATAAAAGAGAAAAAACAGACTTATTATAAGTCAAAATTTAACATATTCAAGGGTGATATAAAAAATACATGGCGTCTTATTAACAACTTGCTTGGAAAACAAAGAAAATCTGATTGCAAAAAACTCAAAATTGATGGTAAAGAAATATATGAACCACAGGCTCTTGCAAATCATTTCAACAACCACTTTTCCACCATAGCCCCCAAACTGATGGATGAACTTCCACCAAGTGAAGCCAAATACAGTGAATATTTAAAACCATCCTCACGCTCGACAATGTTTGTATGGCCTACTTGTCCCATGGAAATTTCAAATATATTGCATAGCATGAAATCCAAATTAAGTGCTGGCATAGATCAAATACCATCAAAGCTATTGAAGTCGTCACCAGATAACAAATTAATTGCACTAAGCCACATCTTTATATTATCGCTCAGCAAAGGAGAATTCATTAATGATTTCAAACTAGCTAAAGTATGTCCAATCTATAAAAAAGGTGACAGCAGCAACATTAATAACTACAGGCCTATAAGTTTGTTATCAAATGTTTCAAAGATTTTGGAAAAAATTATGTATAGGCGTCTGCGCACATTTTTGGACCAAAGTAATTTTTTTCTCTGTCCATCAATTTGGCTTTAGAAAACATCATAACACCTCACATGCAATAACGTTTATGGTACACAAAATAACCGAATCCCTTTCCCATAAAGTACCCACACTCGGTATTTTTCTTGACCTGTCTAAGGCTTTTGACACAATAGATCATGATATACTGCTTCACAAATTGCAACATTATGGAGTCAGAGGCATAGCTTATGACTGGTTTAAGAGTTACCTGACTGGTAGAACGCAGCAAGTGGAATGTAATGGCACTCTATCAAACATAATCAACCCAGTGACAAGAGGGGTTCCTCAAGGTTCAAATTTAGGCCCATTGTTATTTCTAGTTTATGTTAATGATTTCCAAAACTGTTTAAAATTCTCCGATCCCGTTATGTTTGCAGATGACACAAGCATATTTTTAGAAAATAAAAACATAGCAACACTTTATGAACGTGCTCAAGAAGAGTTACACTATATTGACAAATGGATGGTAGCCAATAATCTTTCAATAAATGTATCTAAAACTAAATGCATTCTATTCAGATCCTCTAAATCTAAACCACCTCCTACTAACTTAACTGTTACACTAAGAAATATAAAAATTGAACAGGTTACTACAATGAAATTTCTAGGTGTACATATTGATGAGCACTTAACTTGGACAGGACATATTAGACATCTTCAAAATAAATTAAGGTCCACTCTTGGCGTGGTAAGCAGAATCAAACCTTTTCTAAGGCAAGGCTCCATGTTAACTTTGTACCACTCTCTAATCAACAGTCACTTACAATATTGTATTACTAATTGGTGCATTGGAAATAAAACATTGATAAATAAACTACAAAAAACATGCAACAAATTCATAAGGATGGCATGCAACCTAAGGCACTACAGAGATGTAACTGATGTAAGAAAAACTCACCAGCTACTTACTATAAACCAGTTACTAACTAAGGAGATTGCAGTATTTATGTTCAAACAGAACTCTGGAAAAAATCCTGACGTATTTCGAAATGTATTTGTAAAAAGCATTTCACAATATAATACCAGAAATAGATCTAAATTAATACCAAAACCTTGCTCTAGCAGTTTATGTCAGCAGTCTATTTCGTACCAAGGTCCCGCCATCTGGAGCAAATTGCCAATTTTTTTCAAAAATGAAAAAATATCTGTTGTCACATTCAGCGCAAAGTTGCGAAATTACTTGTGCACAAACTCCATTGGTATTTGAACAGATTGCTGGTTCGCTTCTTTTGCTTACAGATAATGTACGCGGTGCGATCGAAGGAAACATCATCATCATCATCATGCAGGGGCGATTCTTCTAAGGCTTCCAAATACAACAACCAATCATCAACAACTTCTTGTAACATTGGACATTAGGCAGCAATAGATTATAATAATAACAATCTAAGAAACATCGCCTCCATACGAAGAAGAAGAAGATAACAATCGAAACTCATGTTACCAAATTACTACTACCTAAACTTGAATATTTTAGTATACTCTAACCTTATATTGTGAGCATAATCACCTTCTTAATTCTATCGACTGTAAAAGAATAGTAATACTATCCACATTTTAATATGTTACAACATAATAGGCCAATTTCTAACACAACGGTTGGCAGTTGTTAAATTCACAATTTATGGAACAGTGCTATTTTTATATGTAACACCACTTGGCAGAGCAATTAGTGCTTGAAACATGACAACCACATTATTATAATCAAGTATAGTATGTGCATTGCAGATATCATCTCTTAATGTAAAATAGGATTATCATCTGTTTAAATGATTATGTTGTTGTGTCGTATGTTTACGCTTGGCTCCTCTCAACACTGCTTTCTCATCAAAAATACAGGTACGCGAAGTGAAGGTAAATTTTACTCTTTTAATTCTGCAAGTAACAAACTACTAACATTCACGCAAACGTAAGAACTGGGGCTGTAGGACGAACTACTTATTGATGAACTGTTACTCTCAGGTGACACATTAAAACCTTTGTGTTGAGGTGAGCTAAGCTACGTGTCTTGTAAGTCAATAATGTACATGTGTTTCGTAGATTTTTTTTTCTTTTTTTTCTTTCTTTCGACCAGTTACTTAATGAAAGGGTTTCCGGACCCGGTGAGGTTTCATTTCCAGGGTGGTTTTTCTTTCCTCACCATGCTCAGATGAGCTAAAAAACAGCCTTATAGGCCGGTTGCGCCACCCATTGACCACCTACGTAGCCGTGTCTCGCACTGGTCATCTTTCTGATCCTTACTGTTTCGAATGTACTAACTTCTTATTTACAAAATAATATGATCTACAACTATAAAATCTCCTGCGTTTTTGTTTTGTTCTGTTTGTTTTTTTTTTTCAATTCAATTAAACTGTTCTTTAATTGCTTGAATTTAGGGTTTAGCGGCCATGCAACTATTGCTCTAGTTTTATGGATCCACTGTTTTCATTTGCATGTTTTAACGTCTGACGTTGTGTCGCTTCTTCCTTTTCTTGACTCCATTTCTCTCATTATTATTGTTGTCCAGTGTCGTGTGTAATGGTGGTGGTCATGAATAAAAAAGATACAGAAAAAGATTTCTTATCCAGTTGTGCTCCTCCATGTTTTCAGAAAATAAAACCTCAAAATGTGAGATTATAGAATCCAAATGTAAATAGATTACACCTATCTGTATTATACAAGGTGAGATTACCAGAGTGTGAGCTTAAGCATGACTTTAAAAGTAGAAAACTATCACATCATTCCTTATTTTCTGTCAAATCAGTTTTCCACAATCGTAGTTTTTGTTTAAAAGCTGTAAGTTTGTCATGGAGTTGCAGAATGTGAGTATCCATGAATAAGATGTTAAACTGATTTAGTTTTGCGAAAAATCTCACATAAATACGCCAACTTCGCCAGAAAAACTCCATTTTCAAAGGTAATAGCGAAAGCGTGGTTTTCCTTTATTAAAAATATGATAATTTTGTTTCTCAATTTGTACACACGAAAAAATAACTTTGCCTTTGGAAAGCTATCTTGAATTACTATAAAGCACTGTGTTCGGCTCCCAATACATGGCAGGGCGTTGGAAAAGCCGAAATTTAAAAGGTCTTGTTTTATTAAAGTTTACAATTTTTTCAATGATTTGAAGCACTTCATTTAGGTCAATACTGAGCCGTTGTGAAGCCAATGTCTCGCGGTGTATTATGGAGTGGGTCCATTTAGCGTTGGGAGCAACGCCGTGCACTACCACTCGTAACCCACCAAAGCGACCGGATATAGCACGGCCACCATCAGTAAATAACCCAACACAATACTTCCACTCAAGATTATTCAACTCAAAAAATTGTTCAGAATCGCAAACGATTTATCTGCTTTACCACTTTTTAAGATGGGCTTGCAAAACAGCACAGCTTGGCAATGTTGTCATCGCTACCAATAACTTATACGTTGCAAATCAAGCAAGCATCTTTATTACTGGTGCTGGTTGTTGCCTCATCCAACTGTAAGCTGAATTCATTTCTACGCATTTTTGCTACCAGTTGATCATTTAGCTAATATCATCCGCAACTTTACAGATCATCGTACAAATTGTGTGAGAGTCGAACAGCTTTAAGTTCTTTCTCAGCTGATTTCCCAATCGTTGTCGAGGCTAAGTTAATGGCAGCAGCAAGTATAAGCTCCTTCGCGTTGGTATGCGTTTTTTACATTTTGCGATTCTCTACGCAACTTTAAAAGACGCAAGCTAAGCTTTGGCTGGTGTACGCAAAAAATTAGAAAGTACGAACAACTGCTCGCTCATTTCTGATAATTTTCGGACAAAAATTCACATGGCTTGCCAAATAAGTTGTCGCAATTTGCTGTTGGGTGGTGTTTCAGTTTTCTTGGTAGCATGGGTTCCCCAGCAAAAATTTTACAACAAATCACATATTGCGGATGCTCAGCACCCTCTCTTTCTACGCAGTAAAGTAGAAATTGAGATCACTACTGTTGTATTTTCTGGTCTTCTTTCTTCCACTTTTCTCTTTATTTACAGCAGTTTCAATATGGCTTTTCTGATGTAAATACCGAAAACAAATTTCTTCATTACAAGACCTAAACTTTATTGCACATAATGTTTTCGCACAGTCGTGTAAACCTGACCACAGCAAAATTACTTTCCTACAGAGACCAGATGGTCGTCATTTTTTTGGAAGAAGCGTAATAACATGCGGTCGTTATGACCTGCTTTTGTTTTTATTGTGAAAAAGAGAACGTTTATTTATGTAAGGAATGAAACAGTAAATGCAACGGTTTTTGAAAATTTACGTGGCGCCCAGTTCGGGAACCACTGGGTTAGGCTAATGACAAATTGAAGCCAACTAGCTTTCAGAGCAAAATTTATCTAATTCCGCTATGTTGTGATCAGGAGTTTTTTTGTGACTAGATGACACCTGATAACTGCATTAGGCAAAACAAACAAATCAAAATCAAAAGATAGGATATGTAGGCTAGATCATTTATTCTTCGCTCACGAAAAACATATAAAGAAACGTAATTTCAAATTTTAAGTAACCTTGAAAAAGTCTAAATTTTGCTTCGAAGTCGTCCATTTTGGAAAAAGTTTGAGTGATTTTCAAAAATGTTCTTTAATTCTTTTATCCCCGTTTAAAATCCTTTGTACGTTAGCAAGCGTAATATATTTCTGCCACAGGTAATTTAACTAATCGCGGCACAGCGCAGTGCTGCCTTTTTGCTGAATTCTTATTCGAGTATACAAAAATTTAAAAGTTTTTGAGTTTTGCATGTTGAATAAAACAAGTTGGAGTTGGGAAAAATTTATTCTGAGTTCATTCCAAAATTGAATTGTAAATTTCTTAAGCTTCACCAGGATTTTCCCCCGTAAATACCGATGCTTTTGATTTTTTGTTTTAGACGAAAATAAGCCGCTTATTTCTTGAACTCCAAGTCAATGATTGATCACTTTTGGGTTCGGAGATTTTTGTTTTTTAAGTTTAAATTCTTAAGCGTTCGTAGCCGTGGGGAAAAATGTCACAAAAATCTATTCTAAAATCACAACCACGAAAAAGCCACACCGGCATTAGGTTGTTGATAATGCGGACGCTGTTCAGCTTACCGAACGCAAGCAATAAAGAGAGGAGAATGCAGGTATCAAGCGACCTTTCAGTCTTCTGACCAGCAGTCATCCAGATCGAGGTGGTGTTCTTGTAGACGTAGTTGCGGTTGGTGGAAGTATTAGTTAGAAACAGAGCGTCGAACCCAACCCCAACCCGAACCTAAAACCGATATTAATCTCTTATTTTTCCTTAACCCAAACCGAACTGGAACCTCTAAAAATTTGACGCTGCCGAACCGAACCGAACCAAACATGAACCACAAGTTTTATACAGCACTGAACCTAAATCGAAGAAAATAAATTTTAAAAACATGAGCCGGAGAGTTATTCTTCAGACGATTCCTTTGGGTTTGCAGATCTATATCCAATTTTTTTACTCATTTTAAAAACCAGAGTGGGCCCATTTTTATTGCTTAATTTTCCTCTATTTGTTCCTGCTTTTTCCGTATAGTGTAGGTCAGGGGTCACCAACCTTTTTGAGGCCGAGGGCTACTTCATGAGCATGGAGTAACATGAAGGGCACACGACCTGTTTGCTATAAACTTCTTAAATAACAAAACTGCATGGATATTAAATGTTATAATGATGATATTAAAATAGCAGTAATCATAATGCTGTGAAATTATTTCTCACATATCAATAATAATTGTTTTCCACAATTATCAGTCATTTACACTGCAATAACAATAATAAATAGAAAAACATGTTTCAACATTAAACATTTATTTTCTCAAATATATTTGAAGTGTTGTATAATTAATACAAGTGCAACATTTTTTACACCAAAGAGACAACACTTATTTCCATTAACAAGCTCACAAATGCTTTCTGAACATTTAACATTATGTGCAATATTTCTGATGAATATTGCTGCTCTTTAAATGAAAAGAATGTCTGATTCGTTAGATCATTTTTTATGAAAGTGGGAGGCCTGGCACTGCATGCTGCTCACCAGTGCATTATAATCTGGTGAGTAATTTGACACAGCAATTCGTAGTGAATCTTGTAAATGTGCATCAGTCAGGCGTGTTCTGTGTTTGTTCTTGATAAAGTTCATATTGGAAAAGGCCGATTCACACAGATAGGTTGAACCAAAAAAGCTGGCAATTTTCATAGCTGCTGTGCACACACCACTGTACTTCTCTCTGTCCACAAGGCACCAAAAGTTTGGTGCAGACTGATGAGCTTTAAGGTTTATGTCATTTTGCAGCGTTAAGATTTCCATCTCGACATCAGTAGCGCTCAAACTGAACAAATCACTGAGCTGCTTAGCAGTGGAAGTTACGTCTACGTACATGAAAGGATTTGTAACAAATGACACGCATGGCTCAAACTTCTTAAAGTCACAAAATCTGTCTTCTAATTCCTGTCCTAATCTGTTTATGACTTGGGAGTACTTTGTTACAACTTCATCCAAAGCTGCAGATGCAGAAACATGCAGAAACATTTGTCTTCATCCAAAGCTGCAGATGCAGAAACATTGGATCATTCCTGCATCGTGTAATGAATCCCACATGCCTACCCGTCATGGCTGGTGCCCCGTCTGTTGTTATTGATGTCAACTTATTTAATGGCACCTTTTTCTCGACGAAGAAGTTTTTGACAGCTGTGTATATGTCAACTCCCCGCGTTGTTGCCTTCAGTGGCAGGAGTGTCAGCAGTTCTTCTTTTGTGGAAAAATCATCAAACACCATTCGGATGAATATCATCAGCTGAGCCGTGCTTGCGCTGTCTACTGACTCGTGACATTGCATACTGAACCACCTGCACGCAGCAAGATCCCGATCCACCTGCTCTGTCAAGTTCTCAGACGAAGATGACACTCGTCTTGCCATTGTACTTGCTCCAAGCTGAACATCGGATAGCGCAGAGATGACTTCAGGACCATGTTTTTCATCTTTGAATAATGTATTAGCAACGAGCATCATAGTTTCTTTAAAAACCTCCCCATCCGAAAAGGTTTTCTTGTTCTTTATCAAAAATTGCGCAGCTCTAAACGAGGCTTCAGTGGCATTCTGTGATTTTTTCATCACTTTCGTGAAAATGACCCGCTGTTTGTCTAAAGATGCCTTTAATCCATGAGCTTTTTCTGTCCGTAATGCGCTTCCAGGTGGATAGTTGACATCAAAGTTTCTGTGACAGGTTTTGAAGTGCCTTTCCACATTGTGCCGCTTTGGTACTGCAACAGTCGTCCCGCAAATAAGGCACAGACATTTATCTTTAAAGGATGTAAAAAAGAACTCTTCTTTCCAACTATCGTTAAAAACGTATGTCCTTTTTCGCTTTTCTGCCATGATTTTTAGGGCAAAAGCACAAGCAAGCTAACTCTTCGTCACTTTGTGTGGTCAATAGGTCAGGAAAAAGCGAGGCGGCACCGCAGGACTGACCTTTGACTTAGAAAGACGCAAGTTTGGTATCAAATATTTCTAACTAAATTTTTTAATTATTTCTATTTGATAAATAAAAAATAGCACAACGTGAGCAATAATTAAAAATATGTGTAAAACATTCATATTGAATTGAAATATGAGCCGTGCTTGTAGAGTCTATTCAAATAAGCTTGTTTGGTGCCGTAGTGATAATTCAACAAAAAATAACTAGTTTTACATACACAATTTATTTTACAAATTATCACTTAAATTGCAATTTAAAATTAGGCTATTCCTACACTGGTTGTCCCAGTGAAAAGAACACAAATCGATAATACCATTTGAACACGATAACGCCGGTTTAACTGACTCTCACAATATAACCAGCTACCTGCGCAGTCAGCGGTCGCTACTAAATATAGCCAACCCATGTTCTGAACAACGAGGAGAGCCTACACGTGGCCGTAAACTATAGCGTCATATAAAGGAGAGAGAAATTATCTTCGCGCATGGCCCTGAACTATGGCATCATAGAAAGGAGAGAGAAATTATCTTCGCACAAGATAAAAGAAAGAATTTGCTTATGTAACAGTGCTATTTTTGGCGCATGCTTCGCGGGCGCCTTAAAGGGATCCTGGGGGCGTCTTGTCGCCCGCGGGCACTGCGTTGGTGACTCCTGGTGTAGGTAGTATAAGTCTTTGTAAAAAGTATGGACCTCCGTAGAAATCTATGCGATAAATTTCTCGTTTGTATGTCCCATAAATTTCATTTTTACGAATTTTCTGTAATTTGAATAAAACTGTTTTAAAGCAGTAGTTCTAATTAGTACATGTTTGCGATTCCAAAATATCTTCATTATACACGGTTATGGTTAGATTTTGGGTTAAATTTAGGGTAGGATTGAAGTTGGAGTTATTCGACATTGCAAGACATTGTGATGGACTTTATGCACATCATGGAAATTGCACATATGTGATATTTAGTAGGGCTTTTAAAAACACTGCTATATTTCCAATCTGATGCTTTGTGACGCAATAGATTATCATTAGGGCCAGTAGAATAGGTGCGTGAGGTGCCATATTTTTTTGTAAACAGTCTTAAACACGTGTTTGTCACCAAATAACCACGAATGGCGATCTAATCTTCAATTAAAAACAGAAACACGTACCAAAGGAACTCTAGAACACGGGAACACGAACATGCACATAGGCACGCTTTATCTGCAACAAATGAAATGTGCATAAGCCCAAAAGGCAATCATTCGCCAGCAGATTGCAATCGAATCAATAACCTTCACTTCTAAACAGCCTAAAACTAGGCAATTACCGGTAACAACATAACAGTCCAAACGCATGATTGACAGATGCCGACAGGCTTGTTTCGCCCTATTAGATCTCTTGAGGGCACCTTCGTCAACGAAAATCGGGATCGGCTACCAGGGCTTTCATTTCACGATACCTCTGCTAGGCAAGACCAGTTGTGTTCACTATTTATAATAGTCTAAAAGAGGTAGTCACTTTAGTACCGTACTGAGTAACGTTTCATACTGTAGAACCTAACAAATATATATCAAACTCGTATAAGACAATTTAATGCTATTCTTTCTAAACTCTGTTTTACAGCAATATTGCAGTACCGTATTAGCCGGACTATAAACGGCACCAGATTATAAGCCGCACCCTACCGGTTTTTCCCAAAAAAAACAGTAACATATAAGTCGCACCGGACTATAAGCCGTATTTTTAAAACACTAAATGTAAGGACTTTAGCCCCATTTCATGGTAAATAAATCGGTTTTAAAAAATCCACTGACAACACCAAATAGTATATTCACCAAATTATTTTATTAGTTTTCTGAGAATTCATTATAATTTTTATCATATTCAAAAATATTATCAGTCAATTCATTTGAATCAATTACTTGACTTTCTTCTTCTGCTTCACCTTGTACTCCCAAACTAATAATGATACGTGCTTTGATAAAGCCATAATTATTGTTGATGTTGGGATAGTGTTCCAAGCTTCAAAAATCCATTCAATTATTGTCACGTAATCAACTCTTCGCTGTCTACCTGTTTTGGTAAAAGTGTGATTTCCTGAGATCATCCGCTCTTCCCAGGCTTTTCTTAATTTGGCTTTAAATGATCTATTCACTGAGATATCAAGAGGTTGAAGAATTTTGGTCAAACCACCAGAGATAACAGTTAAAAAAGTATTGGCTTGTCACAAATGACTTTACAGTTTCGGTAAGATGGGCACGCGTTAAATAGCAGATAAGCATTAAGGATGATGTGTGGAAAATCCACCTGGTTTCTTAATAAAAACTTCATTAATCCATGCCCGCATTAAATCTACGTTCGCACTCTTTTTCATTAGTCTTCACCACCACTTCATCAGGAAATTTACCATTACCATTGGTGGCAGCTTTAATCCACTTGAAGAACATGCTAAAACAACAGTACATGATGTTTTTTTCGTTTCCCGTTGTCATAACTGGAACTGAATTAGCGCCAACCTGTTCAATGGTTCGATTAGCTGGCATATCAAAGAGGACAGGTACTTCGTTTATATTGACGATGCCATTAGGATCTATATTTTTCTCTTCAAATTTGATTAAAGATTCACGGAATGTACTGGCTTTTTCCTCAAAGTCAACAGGAAGCCGCTGGGATAAAGTAGTTTTGCACCAAATGGAAAGATTATTTCGTTTCGTGAATCTGGTGCATCAAGATTGAGCTCCTGTCAAGTTCGTAATGCCCATTTTTTTAGCTAATGCCTCGGCTTTGAGCCGTATGGAAACAATTGAGATGCTTCTACCATTTGATCGCATTTCAAGTACCCAATGCTTAAGATTATCTTCAAGTTTTGGCTATCGTGGAGTGTTTCCACGAAAGCTTTTACGGGACTTTTTGGTTTGCTTCAGCTTATCTTCTTGCTTCCTTCATCTTCTAATCATTGACTCGTCGACATTGAGTTCTGTTGCAGCTTTCCGGTTTCCATTTGCTTTAGCTAATTCAATCGCTCTTAATTTCCACTGTGTGGCATATGAAAATCTTTTCATCGCTAAAACTTGAAAAAATTTATTGTAACGTGGATTTGCCTAGAAATATACGGTAAAAACTTATTATATCTTTAAGTAAATATAAAATATTATAATTTATTACCGGTGTTATTTTGAAATCAGTTATAACAAACAACTAGGCTAACTATTTCTTAAACAATTAGCCAACTACTCTTACGCCGCATTTTTAAAACTAGAGAAATATTCAAGCATTTTATAACTTGTTATAATAATTATGACAAAGCAAAACTATCTATTAGCAAATGGAAACTTAAAACATAAATTGAATGGATCGATATTCGTAGACATTACTGGATTCAAGTTTTTAAAAATTTAAAGATTTTAAGCATTAACGTATAAGCCGCACCCTTTGAATTACGACGTATTTCAAGTTTTTAAAGGCAGCTTATAGACCGGCAAATACGGTACATCGTTGATAAGACAATATGAGTCATGAATTCGCATTCACGATAACAAAAGCAAAACCGCATAAAAAAGGTCCAACTATGAAAGCGAATCACAAAAACTCCTGTAGACATTCCCATTTACAGTCATCTTAGGCAAAATTTATAATATACTCCATCCAAATACGATAACTATTTTAACTATAACAATTAGGGGCGCATTTATCTAACAAAAGTTTTTCCATGTTTATTCGTGAAAATCATTTTTCCATGTTCAGTCGTGAAAGGCGTTTCCAATCAGGCTATCATACCAAAAATGTGGTAGCATATGGCTGCACAAGTGATTTTTGTTTCACGCGTCGCGTATGATAAAAAGTTTTGGAATTGCGGTGTATAAAAAACGCATTTCGATATTACCGGAGCTCTTCTTGCATTGCCCGAGTTTTTTGGGTCACACTTGTAGTCATTTTCAGTGCGACACATAACCGTAGTCAGTCCAATCACATTGAACCAGCAGACAAAATTTAGTAATTGATCGTCAAGTTTTGCTTTCTTTGGTTTTTAATATCACGGAAAGAACATTTTCTTTTGGGTCGGGAAAAACTTTAACAATACAATCAAGGGGTCATTTTGACCTGGGCGTATTGTCAACTTTGATTGACACAATGTCACCAATCATGAAGTTTCTTCGCTTTTCCTCCATTTACTTTGCTCTGCAAGAGCAGTCAGATATTCTTTAGCCTTTGTTTTCCAAAACCGATTTACAATGTGTTATGGTTGAAGCCTGTCGTTTCTTGAATACTGATCTTCGGTAAAAGTTTCAACCATCATCATTCGATCAGCACTTCCTGGTGTCAATACATCATTTGTAATCAATACCCAATCATTTAATTCAGAAAAAACAAATGGGACTTATTGGTCTTGAATTCAGTACAGACTCCACTTTAGTAAACACGGCTTCAAAATTTCCATATGTGTAGGTGTAACTGAGAGAGATATCATTCACAATTTTTCTCACAGATCAATCATCCTTTCCCCCACTCTCCCCAAATGACAGGCAGGAAAAGTGTTGCAATGCCACTGAATAACCAGATTTTGCAGTAAATCGTAATTTTCTTTTACTTCAACATTTCAAGTAATTCTGAATAACTCTCGGTGTACCTACAAAATTTATTCCTTTGTCAGAGTACAAATGTTGCTCATGTCTTCTCCTTGCAACACCCGTATGCTCATACGAGTAAATATTTCCAAACAAGTAAATGTTTTCAAACAATGGTCATACAAGTAAAAGTATTGCAGCCATTCCTTTTCTATTCACATCGACCCTATTTGACATAAATGAGTCCAAAGAAATCCACATTTGCATAACAAAATAGGGGCTGGTTTGTTTGCTATATCGATGCATGCAACTCTGGCATTATTTGCGTCCCTGGTTTTGCTTTTTATTTCCGATATATCATGCAACCCTTCAAAACTTTTCTAACCACAAATATCCGTTTTCCAGCCAATAGTTTGATTAAAGCTCAGTGATACCTGTAGATTATCAGCCTTGTCGGATGCGAATTTGACGGAGGGCAAAACATTTCAGAATTCTGTTTTGTAATTCACTGATGTCTTTACGATTCGTCCATTTTGGTAATTTACACCATCAACAAGTTGAGGAGTGCAATATATCAAGTGTTGCAAATGCGTTGCTTTATTCAGTGACTTCTCATTTTCAACAGTCAAATAAAGCTTAGGCAACTTTAATCCCTGTTCATACATTATCATTTGGCGCTCACCAATATCTAATTCAGTATTCGTTAAATAGGCTGTCATCTTCATCTAAATAGTACTTTTTGTCTTTAGCTTCAGATATTAGCCAAACCTCACTAACCAACCCACCAAAGTTTTTAAAAAGTGCAAAGATGAAAATAAGATATCAGTTTATTAGCAGGATTTACATCTCTTTTGCTAATCACAGTAACAACAGTTGTTTTTGCAGTGAATTCTTTAGACCATTATCAACAGATTTGTAAAAAAATTGTGGTCCATTTAATCATCTCGAGTTCCGTACAAGCCATTTTGGTGCGATGCATCTAGAACCTTCAACAGCAGAATTTTGTTTTGTCGGAAGGTGGCGCCGATTGAATTTTGCAGACAATTTCTCCATTTCTGCCGCATTTCTGCAAGTCGATTACGTACATAAATAGAAAGCTTCTTGCGGCTATTTTGAATACTCATCAACACAGCTTTGGAGTCTTTCCAAAAGTGAGAGCAACTTCTAGGAAATGTAATCTCTTTTTTTAACATTTTGTCCATTCTAGCAGCAGCTAGAGCAGCAGACAACTTAAGTTTCGGGATAGACAGCCCAATAAGAGCCAAATACGTTTTTCCCATTAAGAAAGAGCACTCGATAATCATCTCCGAGTCTATGGTTCTCAAGTAAAACACAACGGAAAAGGCAGTCAAAGAGGCATCCAAGAAGTGATGCAGCTCATAACAAATCACTTCGCTGTTCAATAATATTTAAAACCGTCTTTTGATATGAAGATGTACCAAATGGTCAAGAGATGCTATCCATTTTTTTCACGGTCTAATTTCCTCCTCAAAGATGGTCTCATCACATTCACGATCTTCCAAATCATGCATCATTAATTTTGGTTCAATCAAATCAGATAGTACAAATCCAAGAAGATCGTAAAACGAATGCATCATTGATATAATATCCCGCCTTGTGTACTCCATATTTGGCACTACTAAGCATATCTTAAAGATATGCAGTAAGATCCCATAGCATACACAAAACCCTTTCGCCAGGAGCATCTGTACTTGGAAGTGGCTTGTCCGCCTGTTCTCTTTCATCATCTAAGAATTTAGGCACAACATTGTTGTTGTTTGACAACTATTTAGTCAAAAGTAAATCCTTCTTTCTGCAACATCTTCTTCGCTTCATCCATCAAAATCTTTTCTTCTTCAGCATTTCAGCATGAAAACAAAAAACTAAATCATGAGCATAAAAGCTCTTGTAAACAGCTTCGCAAGCCTTTCCAGAGTAATCTCCGCAGTGCTCTTTCACCTCATATTTTAGGCAAAACGCAGCACAACGTGGTGAAGAAACTGTACCAAACAAGTAAACAGCGATGCGACAGCAGATTATTTTTCCAAATTACCATTTTACCACCATAAAAGCGGAGAACATTGCGAGCTTCAGGAAACACTTTCAGGGTACCTGGTAAAACATGCTTCTGATATCGGCAATAATAACCACTTTTTCATTTCCGAAACAATTCGTTACACCAACAAAGCTGTTTATCAGGTCGGGCCCTTGCAACAGGGTCCTATTCAAAGACTGCCAAGACATTCAGCTCCACTGTCAAGCACAATGCGCAATTCGTTTGGCTCTTTCGGGTTTAATACAGTATGGTATGGTGCATACCAAATTACTTTGTCTTCGTTATCTTCTTCATCAGGCACAAATTCAACCTGTCCTTAGCTGATGTGTTTTTGCATCTCCAGTGTATACCGTGACTGCAATTCTTCATTTTTTCAAAACCTAGTTTTCAATGAGTTAAGAGGTTTTTCCGCGACTTTTCCATTATCAGACAATTTGGAATTTTCATCTTGCCGTAACAAATGTAGCTGAAAGTGATTATTTATTAACTTGACAGTGTTTTTCATTTTTGCGTAGGCAACTCCATTCTCGCTAGAATGACTCGTAGTAAGCTCTCATCCGCAACAAACTCGGCAGGCGAGTAAAAGTCTAAATCCTGCTAAGCGCTTTGCTGTTAAACGTTCATCGAAATTTTCCCCCTTTTTGGGTAACTCAGGACAACTCGTTGCTGGGTCACGCATTGTTTAACCAAACATAGTTTTTACAGCATCATAACCATGGTTTGGGCTATATCGATATTCTAGATGCATGATTGCGCATCCGTTGTCATCAGCGATAAGTAGACCAATGTTTTTACCCCTCATGCAAGGAAAATTCACATTCCAAAAGTTACTCCATTTAATTAAATCTCGTGTTTAGGGGGATCAAATCTGGTCAAAAAGGTTATTGGTCGACTGTCATTACGTCCTGCAAAGAAATTACACCTTCACCATCAAGAGAACTAACCGTAGGTGACACTTTCATCTCTTTGATCGGTTCGGCTCTGGTCTCAGTTGAAAAGGGCTGCACAGATATACTTTTCACAGGCCCACGCAATCCCAGAACACCTGCAAATCGCTTTTTATAAAATGTCGTTTCCAAGCCAAAGTCTCGCAAAGTAAAAGTCTGCACAATTCTAAGGTAGGTTTTAATCAATACCAGTATCAGCTAGGGTCTCGTTAATTTTCTTTCTTCACTTGGCTTGTCTACAGCAGCTTAGAAGTGACTGCAGCAGTATTGCGGGTCAATCCACCAACTGCAGACATATTGTCAGCAACTTCGTGCCTGTGGTAATTAAGGATGGTGGTCATCTTTACTACTACAATTATCAACACCTTTTGGCATTCTGATAATTATCAAACAACTCTTTTCAAACCACTTAAAGCAACTGCCCCATTTCCGAATAAATTCTATTCGTCTGTAACGAGACAGTTTGGAAAACTTTTGGCATTCTGATAACTTGTGTGACCTTTTACAAAACGGGAAGACATTTTTCAATGAAGTGCTACTCTGCATATTTGACTTTTCAGCCGCAGCAACAACCGACACTTTTTTCCACAAGGAATGCTTTCACATCGTCATCACTCTGACCACTGCAGCGCACCAAAATCAGAATTTGCCTATTAAATTTGTTAAGCCACAAAATTTAGAAAATTGTCCAAGTTAGCTCTACGGCTAGAATGTCTACAAATATTACAAAAATGCTCAATCCAATTATTTTGTAAAATTTCCGGTAACTTCATCAAAAATTGCTTCAAGGTTGCCAAAAACTTCAAGGAAGTAGAGTGATCTACAGCTTGAAGTTGAGACTCCGCTCGTTGCAACGTCGTTGACATTGTATTCAAAGTGCTCAAGTAACGTGTTTAAACTTTCTCAAGATTTATTAAGGAATTTTGCCGCTAGTCTCAGCAATCTTCGGTTTTCCATACAGTTTTTGCAAGTGATGCCAAAGCAACTGAAAAAAGTTTCCAGAAACCGAAAAGTCGTCAATTCGCTGTCTCACATTGCGAGTGTACAATTTCAGAAGAGAGGTAAACCTGGTCTCTTCTGAAATTATTTTTCACTTGGCATGAGAAGAAAACATTTTTACAAATGAGTGATAATTCTAGGGTTTAACATCAGATTGTATCACCTTTGGTGTTGGCGGTTGGCAGACGCTTCAATTCTTTTCGGAAGAAGCATATTTCTCGAAAATATAACTTCGTTAGCGATTGGCCAACTGTTACCCGTATTAGCTACGCTCGGTAAATTCGGTGCCATTTTCGCGATAACAGATGCGTTTATTTCCGGCTAATTTTGCTTGAAATTCCCGACCTTTGTCAACAAGCGCAGGTGGAGAGATGGTTGCATTTTCATAATGATCTTTCAGCTCAAGTTTTTGACCAATGCGACCATTCTTTTTTGTCAAGTCCGAAATCAATCAAAATTTTATCAAATTCACTAGTATTAGCCCATCAATTTTTTGAATCTTTTGTTACAAAGAAGTCACATCCATCTTTCTCGGACAATCGATGCTCTCAGTGGCAATCAAGATTTCATCCCAAGTTGTTGCTTCTTCTAGAGCAGCGTTGGTCAAACTGCGGCCCGCGACGAACTTTTGTGCGGCCCGCAAAAGCCTCAAGAAAATAATTTATAAAAAAATTAATTAATGTAGAAGAACGTGATTGGGTGCATTTTTCTCATTGATAGACTTTGAAAATAAAATGTGCTTGCATTTTCAATTGAATAAAACTACTTTCATTCATTTATCTAATAATTGTTGTTTTTTAATGTTGTACCAAATTTAAAATGCAAGTCAGTTAGAATAATATGTCAATGGGTTTGTTAAAAAGTGCGGCTCTCAGCTAGCTTCCGTGACAGCGATGCGGCCCGCAAGCCAAAACAATTGCCCACCCCTGTTCAAGAGAAACATCCGCTTTTTGCGGTTTTTCTTTCACACGCAACTCTTGTTCCATAGCTTTAGCTAACCGAGCAGCGTCTACTGCTTCCAAATGGCCTTAGCAACAGCTAGTTGATCCTGAATCTTCTGTATTTCAACCGCTTTTGCAAATTCAGCCATATTCGTTTTTGATGTTGATTCCTCACATTCGAAATTATTAGAAGACTTCGAGTTCCAGATCCAACAAAACTTGATTTCATTTTTTGAACTATTGAATTTTTGTTGAAGCTATTCTTCAACAGGTGGCCTTTATCGCCCGAATAGAAACGTAGAATGCAACCTGTTTTTTGTAAACAGTCTTAAACACATGCTTGTAACCGAATAATCACGAACAGCAACATAATGGCGATGTAATCTTCAATTGAAAACAGAATCACGTAAGAAAGGAACTCCAGAACACGAAACACAAATATGCACATGGACATGCTTTATCTGTAACAAATAAAACGTGTATATGCAAATAGCAATACCAAGCGCGATTTATAAATTAAGACTCAATTTAGATTTCGTTTATGACATGCACTGTATTTGTTGAAAGCACAATTTGACATACACAATTATTTCCAAAAGGCAATCATTTGCCAGCAGATTGCAATTCAATCAATGACCTTCACTTTCCAAACAGCCTAAAACTAGGCAATTACCGGTACCAACATAATAATCTAAATATATAGTCACATTGTTATTGAGGAACGTTTCATACTGTCGGACAGCGGTTCTTAACGTTTTTAAGCCCAAGTACGCCTAAACCAGATTTACAAAAAATTTAATTCTCCCCTTACTTTTCAATTGCTATGTAACATTGCTATATCTGTACTTCCTGGGAGTGTTGAGGCAAACTTTAAGTGCACCTGCTGTAGAACCTAACAAATACTAACACTTAGATATCAAACTCGTACAAGCCAATTTAACGTTATTTGTTCTAAACACTCTTCTACAGAAATGTTGAAGCACGTCGTTGATAAGACGACATGAGTGATGAATTCACAATAACAAAGGCAAAGCGGCCTAAAAAAGATCCCACTGTGAAAGCAAATCACAAAAACTCCTACAGCCATTCTCATTTACAGTCATCTTAGGCAAAATGCATGGTGGGCCATAAATCGCGAGCCAAAGCATTTAAAACAATTCCGATAATAACAAACGTTATTTTATTAAAACCAAGCTTAACCAATGAACTGAAAAGCGCGTTGTACACGCTGGTATAATCACAAATGCACAAAATACTCGCCATTTGCGTTGATGCACAATTCCAATCGATGTTCAAAATTTCCACAAACTTGATCAAGTGAGTCGCTCTTTCCATCTATGTGATTGCTGCATACACGAATAATTATCTGCTGGAGAAGATGATCGACATCTGCAATTCTTGTAGAGTAGACTAGTTGTTTGAGATGGCCCAAAAAATAAAAATCCTTTGGGGTCAAGTCAGGGGAGCTTGGTGCCAATTCTACGTTGCCTCTTCACCCAATCCAATTTTCAAAATTGCCATTCAGCCAATTTTGCACAATTGTCGCATAATGAAGCGGGGCGCCATCATGCACAAACCAAAGCGGTTTTCTTTCACCGATGCGCTCCAGCTGTGGTATGAGATCATTTTGTAGTATATTCTAGTACACCTCGCCGGTCACTGTCTCGTTGAAAAAAAAAACGGGTCCAAAACATGACTCCTCTTACATTGTTTCATATCACACTTCACACAGTTCTTTGGTGCGCAACTTATGGCCCACCCTCTATAAAACAATTAAGATGCACTGAATTTTTGCTCTTGAACCTAAACCGATTCCAAACCAAAACCGAACCACTAAAATTTGATTTTGGTGAATCTGAATCGAAGCTGAACAACAAATTTTGTAAAGCGTTGAGCCTGAACTGAAACAGAACCGAAAAAATTTGCTGAATCCAAATCCGAACTGGAGCGATATTTTAGTCTGGTGCAAAACATTAAACCCAAGCTCAAAAGCTCCATTTTACGTCCAATGTACAAACCTAAGCTTTCAAGCGCAGAATATCAACCCTAAGTTTGAAGTTTAGTCCACCACGCCATGCCACAGTTAGTAAATTGACAACTTGTTCAGACTTGTGAGCAGGGGCAAGTTCAGCTCATGCCGCTGGAGTTAGATAGGCCTTTATCGTAAAAGCCCCTAATCGCGAGCACGTTTTGCAATGTGTTACCAGTAAAAAGACCTATTTTACCTTGCTACTTTTTATCCACCATTGCTTCTCGGCCATCACCTCATCCTGTTAACTTTGTAGCCAATTACGATGTAGCTAAGGATAGTTTTTGGTTTGGATGCTCGTTCATAATCACTATAGCCTAATTTCCAAACGCTTGATGATTGTTTGAGTATTTTCTAGCAACAGACAGACATCCGCTCATTCAGTTTTATGACAAATCTAGATTTTTTCTTCTAATAGAATATCTTGCAAATTTGTTTATTGATAGAATTTTTGAAAACAGTCAATATTACTTACTGATATAATTTTTAACAACAATCAAATTGCGGATATAGCTAACTTAATTCTTGAACAATAATCGCCCATTATTGCAATATCGCTGGCTACTTGAAAACAACGTGTGAGCAACCGATCAATCACTCAATCTACTTATCTTGTTGCAATTATTGGTTTCAAAACAGACGTTATTTTTGGAAAACCTGAATAGCCAAATGTTGAAAAATACTGTTACATTTTCATGGACAAATCTGAAGCACGCATTCTAAAATTTCAGATAGTATTGCCTGACTCAGGATAGGCAGTGGCCTTTTTTAGAGATAGATATACACGGAAATGTGATGAAAAGTCTTCGGTCCCTGAACAAACTCTTATCCATATGCGCACCGTAATTGTGGAAACAGAAATGAAATAGCAGTGTAGTTAGACGCTTAGGTATATCACACGTACGCATAGGCGTCCCTAGGAGGGAAGGGCCTCAGATGCCACGCTATCCCCTACAGTTTGTAAATTTGATCAAGAATAAAAGTGTTTATAAAGAATAAAGATGTTTATCAGATAAAACAGCAATCTGGCCTACAACAAAAACGATCATCCAACAACTTTGAGGTAGAAACTGACAAAAATTGAGTGTCAGAATATATCGATCTGCATAAAAAAGACCATGAAAAAATTGAGGAACATCAAGACAGTAAAATATTTTCTTCTTTTCTCCCACCATAAAAATGTCTTGTGGCTGCGTTGATTTATGAACGCAGGATAATTGTTACACAAACTCTCTTGCAAATAAAGAAGATTAAAAACTAAACAAAAATAAATGCATTCTCATTCTAAATTGCTCAAATCTTGCTTTTTAATCTTGCTTTTCCGCAATGTCTAGAACATGCATTCGGATATTTGCAATTAAAATGCAATTAGCAACTTAAATGTCTGTTATAAACAGTTTCCTATCGGCATTTAACTGATTACAAAATCGTATAAGGTATTTGTGTCAGAAACGTAGTCAAATATATTTAGAAAAAAGAAATTGTTTTCATTTTACTTGAGAATGACGTATCAATTCAATATCTGTCGCAATTCCAATTTCACTGACGTGAACCAATTTATTTAAAATCTTCAATTACTTTGGCAGTGACGTGATAAATTAAAAGATGCTATTTACTTAAATAGCATCAGGTTTTCTTATGTAATAGTGCAAAGGTAGGCTGATCATACACCTATTTGAAGATTGCAGGTAGGGAGGTTAACCAAACAGAAAAAGGAGTCATTAAAAGTTACCTACAATATCAGAAAAGAATAAAATTATAAAAAAAGCAAATTTAAAAAAAGCACATTTCTTTTCAGTGTAGTTTTCATTTTACCTCTCATTCAAATATGGTTTTGTCAATTAGAATAAAGATTTAAAGTGTGCAGCTTGCAGGTTGATATCGTCATCAGTTTATTTTGGGAAGAGAGGCCGCAGGCTCAACTTCTTCTGTTCTTGAGATATTGGTAAGCATGTGATAAATTGAAGAAATATGCCACTTCTTGAGGACCTACAACATGCCGCGTGACTTCCTCTCACGAATCACAAATGGACAAAAAGATTTACAAAACACATCTGGTGAAATTATTGTAAAATGCTTTCCATCCCAAAATTCAAGGGACAAACGCCATTGATAACAACAATATCCCTGAATTGAACAGAGTTGTAACGATTCGAGTCCACTCGAGAAAATTCTAGAAGGATTCTGATTTGACTCGAACTTTTATTATAAAATACCTGAACCCATGCTGCACAAGACCTGAATTTGGCTAGAGTCCTCAAATCAATCTAGTGATTCGGACTCGACTAGTGTCCAGAAAAAAGATGAATTGAGTCAATAAATTGAAACGTTTTTATGCTAAACTTTATTCACGAAAGTGAAACGCAGTCACACTCTGACGTTTTACAAAAGACTCAACCATTGTGAATTCAAAAAAATGGATTTAAATATCAAACAGAATAGCAACAACGAAAAGCAAATAGGAGAGTAAGTGATAACAGATGTGTAAACTTTATTAAATTTGGTTTCAATCTCGAAATTTAAAAAGGCCATTTTTTAGAGTATTTTGTCTGCTATATGTTTTTGCGTTAAAATATTTTTGACATTTGATCTGCAATGGCAATTGTTGATGATGACGGGCTATTGATGAGACGTGCTCCTGGTTTTTAGTATTCATCCATCTGTTTATCATCTTTTCTCTATTGTTTTCCATTATCTTAAATAAGTCAATTGCGGGCATGAGCAGAGCAGTTTACAATTATTACCATTATAGACTATTTTGGGGGGCTATAACTTAGTAGGCCCATGCAATGCAGAAGGGAAGAAGATTTACCAACTTTGTCTAATCTTCTTCGTTTCTGCATTGGATGGGCCTACTAAATCTTTCGTGAACTCAACATGTTTAAGAAAAATATATTTCGATAACAAGAAATCACAATCCTCAGTTCCTTTTCCAATTAGAAGAAACATTATATTGTGCTCGATATGAATAAGAAGGCGACCAATGTGACCCCCGAAATGCTCATTTCAAAACAAGTTTGTTAAATATAGCAGGCATTCTTCGTATGTCAAGTGTAATGATATTTCAACCAGATTGATTTGTTCTTTCGACAATTTATTTTTTGAATTAAACGTTTCGCTCCCCTTAGTTACCGGGGAGCTTCTTCAGAAAAACGGTAGCTGTTAATAACGTAGCATACAAACTGTACAACATACAAACTGTACAAAACAAGTTTGGGTCTGACTTAACTGGTTTCAAACTGGCATTGGACGTTTTTATAACGCCATGTTTAAATGAAGATTGTGTTCATCTGCACTACATGAGTGTGGTTCCGAGGAGCAATCCTTGGGTAATGTCATCGGTGCATGCCCCAATGTCCCTTGTGTAACAACTCCTTGTGGAGCTGGTGGAATTTTACAGCTCATGACAAGATAACCTCCAATAGGTAATCAACGTTTGACCTGATCTGACAGAAATCCGATAAAAAATCAAAATCAAACAAAAAAGAAGCTGACGATTGTATTAGTAATGGTCATATGTCCTAATTTCTCAATAACTGCGTCGTTTTCTTTTTGGTAAGACACTTTGTGATAACTTCCCCTACTTGATTGCCCTGCTTGTATGAAGCATACGCTTTCCAGCAGCATAGGCTGTTACAGATAGACCTTTGTCTAAAGCGGTTTTGAACCAAAAATTGTTTTAGTCTAAAGTTTCATAAGCTTTTCTAGAAACAGAAACATAGAAATATATGCTTAGTAACTCACTCACTGACAGCGAAAGCTATTATTGCAGAAACCAATCCGCAAATCAACTTGGTCCAGTTAGACGAAAAGTCGTTTTACGGCGGCTAAGATAGATCAATCAAGCGATTAAGCTTAATTGTTTAGCTCTTAAGAAACCACTTTACGGCAATTTCATTTGTTTGGAGAATTCTAATAAACAACAAATTTATCTCAAATTCAAGCGGAATATTAAACTGGGCAAATTCAAATCCGGTCTGCACCATTGTCTCTTATTGCGCAATTGTCGTTGTCCTGCAAGTCTGGAGAATAAAAATGTAGTTCAGAGAAAGGGCAATACAAATAGTTTTAAGTCCTTAAAAAATGCTGCATAATGGCTGTGAGTAGGCAATCAAAGATTTAAGAATAGCGGCGGAATCATAAAAATGTATAACCGTTTCAAATACGCATTAGTCATACATAGCACTGTACTTCTGAGTAGTGACGAAGGCATATTGTAGCTCTTTATTTTTTAATATCTCAAATACCAGCTACGTAATAAGAGTCACTCTTTACAACGTGCGATGCGAAAGCAAGGCCATATTTTACACCTGCTTTGTAAAGGAGTCCGCTAGAAAGAAATTTTTTGAAAGAAATAAGGTTTTTTTGCCGATTTCCAATTAAGCAATTTTTCACCTTTAGTCTTTTCTTTTTTTACCATGAACGAATAGTTAATACTTAGAGGAACAGACTTTAAGGCAATGTAGTATAAAGCTGATTTAAGCTTTGTGCTAAAGGCTCGCAGTAAATGTTCAACAACAATAATTGAAACCGGCGAAGCGGTGTAATAGTTAGAGCGTCAGCTTCACCCATATTGCCTGCTTACCGGCCCGACGCTCAGCACGAGAAAAGGAGAAAAAGCATTTTGCTCGTCAAACAATCCTTGAGTGAGCCATTTATCGAGAGTCTCCATCCTTATGTGGCAGACGGGACGTCGGGGTGACCCAGTCTGACAAAACACTTGCCCATAGAGTATAAGCTCTTACGCTTAAATAAATGAACATAAATTCAAGTAAAAAATATTTTGGAAAACAAAATCAAGTTTGGAGGAAGTGATGGGCCACTCAGAGCTATGTGTGTGCTAAACAAGTTTATTTTTGTTCTGATTTTTTGCTTTCGCCAATTGAAGAATAAGATATCGCTCTTTCTGTTTTGTCCGTCTCGTTTTTATCTCTTGATTTATTTCTATGGCCATGTTGACGTCGGTATATACTATTACAGTTTTGAGTCCGCATTTATCAAGGGTAGAGTGGGCGTGAACTCCTTGTTTTTGCTTCGTCAATGTGAACAATCGGCTGAAAAATTTTTGAAGGGGTCCAAATTCCCTTTATTACCCACATTTTTTCCCACGACCAGCCAAAATTCGCACTGTATGCAGTTGGTAAAAAGTTTAATTATTATCATTATGCAATAAGCAGAATAACTTATTATGATGTGGTTTGAGGGTAAAAACTTGTTTACTTTGCGACGATACAATAAATGAAAAAATATTAAATTGGGATAAGTTTAATTCAGAGATTATTAATCTCGAATTTACGGTCAAAAGGCATTAATAGACCAATATTAATGAAGCCGGGCTTTAATTACAGTCAAAATATTGTTAATCAGATATCCTAAACCTTGAAACTCAAAATTGCATCTTTGGGCGGAAAAAAATCATTTTTTTTATTATTTGCATGTTAATAGGTTAATATAAACCTAATTACTATTAATAACCACGTTAATGCACTATTTTAAGCACTCAAGGCAGTATATATACAGCCGATTTCAAAGATTAGCCATTAAGGGCTACTTGAGTTTCTTATGAATGATATAACTTATAGGTTCTAGCTGTTGCGAAATGTAAAATCGCAAAACAGCAAAAATGTATTATTCAATAAGTTGTATAAAATGAAGCGGTATAATTAATATCCCAAGCATTTTATTGGTATGAAAAGCAAAATTTTTTTATTTATTTAAACAAAATAGGAGTCTCTGGGTGATTGTACTTTTAAGAAAGTCACCATCTCTTAAATGTGAACCAGTCTTTAATTGAAGTCAATTCGTCGAAAAATTATAACTTGATGTCATTAACAAAATGACAGATTCTTGCCTGTAGCATTGATTAAAAGTGAGCAACATTAACTAAATAATGATAACAATAAAACATAATTCGTGTTTTTCAGAGTTTGTAATTCAGTTTTAACTTTTGACAAGTTTAGTATAACTGCTTTCTAACAATTTTAAAGATGGAACTGACTTTGCAACTCTCATTTTCAAAGGTTGGTAAACATTTTGTATGAAATGACGATAGATGAATGACAAGACCTCTATCTCAAATGCACACTAATAAGTGTTTCGGGAGTCCTGTTTGTTGCTTTTTGAAACATTAAAAATATATTGTCTTTCTTATTTCGTTTTTCTATGCGCTTTACTTTCTAGAAGCAGCAGTTCTTTGTTTGGTTGGAAATTCAATATAATGTTGCGGAACCATATAAAAAATTTACAAATTTTTGTTTTAGATGTTTTTGGCGTTGATTTTGGTGTGGACGACTGCTTTGAGACTATCAGTCGGTACCATGACGTTGCAGCAATATGTGTCGAGCGTAGAGCATAATGAAGAAAGAAGAGTAAGTTAATGACGTTTATTTGTTCATTTCATGATTTTGATCTTGCTGAAATTGTTCGTAAACGGTTATCAGACCATGTTTAGAGCATTTTTGGCTATTTTTCGAATATTAGAACAAAAGTGACTTCAGAATAGCTTCTGTTGGCACTTGGCACTCCAATAAATAATGTAAGGGGAATTTTAATGTGCTTTTAGCAATTATGTAAGATTGCACAAACAATAAAAATTTCTGCGGGCATCGTAATCAAAATTTAGAATTGCCGTTTGCAAAATCTTGTTTTGAGTTTTCGTTGGCCTTTATCATTATCAGATTAATCGTTAAATTTATGAATCAACTTTTTGTCCTTTAAAAATCATTGCCACGTTAATCAATTAAAATTTGCAAAGTCAACTAAATGGGCAAGATTTTAAATGCTTAAAAATTAACAATCGGGAATCAATCAGTAATTTTCATTTCAAAAATGAAGTTAAAAAAGCCCATAAAAGTTTATTGCAAATATAGGCCTACAAAGAATCATCAATTGGCACAACACCATCACTGATCGGTTCGCTTGGAAAAACTTTTGGCAAAACTATATTTTTCAAGCTATTTTTGTTTTGTATATCAATAAGCTTCAAACAATTTTAATCTCCTTGACGCAAATGCCAAAAACGTCAATTTTTTGTCAAATATTGTATTATTACCGCAAATAATACCAATATAGACTTTGAATTTATGAGGTAATATGACGCACGAATTAATAGAGAAAAATTAATTTAATAAGTCATCAAAACTTAAAAAATTTTTTCGTTTAGCTTCGTATCTGTTGCGCACGTTTTATACTGATATTTCAATATCTTCAAGCATTAATTTTTGTGTTATGACTTGCAGTACACGCCTCTCTCTCCTTCGATGTGTCTCTTCAACCCACGATTGCGCAGTTTGAAATCATGTATATTAGCTCGAAGTCGCTCTCGGTTACTGACAGCCCTTTCGTCTAGGTTCTTGTCCAAGACTTTGAACCGCTGGTCAACAACAACTTCAGGAAATAACTTGGTCGCCAGTTCAGGTAAATACTGCTATTCTTAACTGAACTTAAAAGTTCCTTTTGGGGCTTTTGGGAGGAGAGCTCAACAATGGAAGAAAATCTTGGAACAGATATTGCCGATGCGTATAGAAATATTATCTGCAACGTTTCTGAAAATGTCTACTGAAAAATTATCAATGGCCTGGGAAAGAACAGCTCATCAAATCAATAATTTACGTCTTAGAGAGAGGTTTGCAAGTTTTTGAGCAGCAAATTTTATTTAATCAATTGCCGCTCAAGTTTCAAAACAAAAGATTTCAAAATACACTGCACACATCAAGGAGATCTCAACATTATGGTCAATTATTACATTTAGAAAGCTTGCATACGTTGCCCTAATCAAAACAGTGACCTTTTTTTGAAGAGTGCACTTAACAGAACAACACGTTAATTTCAAAATGTGTCACGTTTCATCAACTTGGCGCTTATGTGGCACTTCATGAGCGTCTAGTCATATAAATATCTATTGTTTCGCACGTGTGTTTACTCCAGTCGTTAGTTGCTGGCTTTTGGTATTTAATAGTCTTCTTATCTTCCTCGTTGGCAAGGAAGTAACTAAGACATACCAACACTTTTCGATATGTCTGAAGGTTTCTTTCCAGTAGAATAACTAAGTGCACGCCCGATGGTATATCTATAGTATGGGATAAACAGGTATTTCCCCATTCTTTCTCACCACCTAAAGTCTTTGAAATGTTTTATATAGAAATGGCAATTTTAGTGTTTTCAAAATTTGCTATTTCTCTCCGAAATATTTTCTTTTGTTCGATTGAGTTATTGCATTAATCGCCATTAACTAGTGCCGAAGAATATTTGATTCTGTTTTTTTTTAGAAAATATAACAAAAGTAAGACAAATCTCTATTTAGTTGTTACAAGGCGTCTTCAAGAAGCTATGTTTGGTCGAGTGAGAAACAATTCAAAACAAACCAAGAAGGCAAACCCTCGGAATCCGTGCGTAAGCGGACAACCAGAACGATCTATGATAGTGTTTGGAGTCGATGCTGAAACCGGCGAAGTCGTAGAATTGCTCCAAGATTTAGGTGGGTAAAAAATTATGCCATTTTAAAACCAGTAAATCGAAAATAAAAGGATGAATTTTGGCATCTTTATAGCAGCACTACATTAAATTCCTATTACAGTAAAAGCTAGTTTTTTTCCCCTTCCCCAGAACGTAACATCTAACTAATATTATGAAAGCTGTAATATACTCAGTTTAATTCTGATCAACCCAAAGTATTCCATTTAGCATATAATTAAAACTTCTTACATGCTCTCAAATAATTCCTCCTACTAACAGTCTCCATTAGCAAGTCACTGTTATCATGAAGTTGAATATTAAATAGTTGTTTTGATATTTATTTAACGTTTTAATTTTTTTTACAGAAAGCCATCTCTATCAAACTTTTTACATCCAACGTTGTGAGGCAAAGAAGTATTTTTCATTCAGCTGTGTGGAGCAATTCGTTGAGTTTAAAGCCGCAGTCTTTCGAACCAACAGTTATGAAGTTTCGGTACGCCGTGTCAAAATTCCAGTGAACTGTGCTCTCCATGTTGGTTAGATTTAGAAAAGATGAATAATATTATCCACCAGTATTCCCTTTCAAAAAGGTTTATAGTGCAAAGCTTTTTTTCGATCTTGGCTAAACATTTCAAAGCAAAGTTGGCGCAACTGCTGCAGATTTTGTCTACAACAAACATCTTTTTTCGACTCAAAATTAGCCAGAAAATTTTAAAAGCTGCAGATTATTATTGTCATATTTCATTTTTTGGGGGAAGGACATCAGTAATAAACCACATAAGCTAAAATATAAACAGTAAAATTGGAGAAAATTTTATATTTTATTTGAAGATCCCCCTTTACATTACAAACAATTTTTGAAAAACTTTCCACTTTTTTCTAACCTTTTATGTAAAAATTTATTCACAATGTATCAAAAATTAAATCTGGAAACAGAATTCTAGGTACCTTATCTTAAAAGCTAATCGTAGTTTGTTTGTTACGTAATAGAAAAACCTTAAGCAATTGAAGTAACTTCATATTCCATCACAATCAATCCAACAATTCAATCTTGTCAACTTAATTAGGTATTGTCATGATTTGTAAATAATTCCAGACAAAATCGACTTTATGACTTACTTTTTAGGTAGATGGGGGAGTAAGATAAAGACCTCTTGAAAATAAATCATTTTTGCTTACAAATTGCTTAAAAGTTGTTTGATTACCATTGTAATGGGCAGACACTATTGCAGGGTAGCGAGGTTCAAAGCACTGCTATTTTATAACTAGCTAAATTTAACTTCAAAACCCGTTTTAAAAGCCAAAAGCTGCTATTATCAACCACCATTATATCTGTAACTTACTCTTTTCAAGATTCTCACTTTGAGAGAAACGAAATTAATTATTATTTATGTTAATTGGTTCATGTTCGGAGTGCAATATAGCCTATCAGACAGCTTGGTTCTTGCATTTAAAAAGACATTTTATTAGTCTTTTGCTGTTGGCGCTAAATGCCAAACTCAACGCGATCTAGTATTTTTGAAACCCTGTGGCAAACGTAATGACACCATTTACTATTTATGTTGATATTTATTCGATTCGTAGCAGTGGTAGTAGGAGCTCAAGTGCTTAAAATTAACCGTTGATAATGAGATTGTGTATTGAAAAATGAGGTTTCGGCAAATATAAAATTCAATCCAAAAATAGCAATTTTCTTACAAAATTTATCTTTATCAGCGTCAATGCAGTGCATGAATCTTAATAGGCTACCTATGACTACGTTGCAGCCGTATAAATCAATTGTCTACGATGCAAAGGTGTAATGAGTCTACTGAAAGCTTTAAAGCCAGTTTTACTTGCAGTCTCTATTCTACAATCATCCTACTCACAGATTGCATAATACCAGTTCTATTTTATTAAAAGAAACAAAAATACTCTAGCTTATAGAGAGTGCAGGAGAAAATCGACTTAGAGCTTCGACAAAAATCGTCTCATATATTTTTCTACTGTATTTATTTATTTTTGCGTATCATCATTTTGTATTTCTACTTTTTATACATTTTGTGTTTTTATTTAAACTTTTAAATTTGCGTACATGTTCATTGTTGCAATTTCTTATTTATTACGTCACACATGATTTTATCTTGCGTAATAAGTTAGCGTCAAATAAAATAAAAACTACTGCCATGGCAGCTACTTAAGACTTGTGCATTTGTATAATGAGCTTGTATTATATAAATGAAGCTGTGGCATATTATTACCAAAGTTTTCATCTGCACAATATTTCAAAAAAAGTGGTTGCAAAGCAAGAGAGTCGTAGGTAATTGGAAAAATTGGATTCCTATTTCAAAGCAAACCTAGAGCTCATAGCTCCTATTTTAATCCGTTCCTAACGTTTACAACAGATCAAAGTCATAAAGCTACTCCAAAATAATAAAATTTGAGATAAAAATTTTTTAAAAAGTGCAATTTACCCAAGCTGTTTAAGAAAACCTTAAGAAAATATTTCTGTTAAACTACTGATAAGTTTTTTTTCCTGAAAGACACATGTGCTTCAAGTGGTTCCGGTTGCGGAAAAATATCTGAGCTTCTGACGTAATATAATTCTAGTTTCAGGTCAATCACAATTTTGAAATTCAGTACACCAAATGATATGCTTCAATGCTAACATGCTTGGTTTATCTCTCATTCAAATGCAGTGTCGTAGTTAGTAGCCGAGGAAAGACTCCAATACCAAATATTAAACTTCCCAAAGTACTAAGATATAATGACATCATGATGACACGCAAAAAGGTATATTTACCGTTTGCTTATTTTTTTGACAACGCGCATTATAAGTTGTAGTATTGAGTGCGGGCCATTGAGGACAAATCACAGCAGCAGAAATGCATCAAGTTCAAGGCGATACATTTTTAAAATGAAACTTCAAGAGAGTTGAGTAAATAAAAATTTCGAATTACTTTCAGTCAATGATTTCTAATTTATTGTAGGTAGAATGTAAAGGGAAGAGTGTGCATTCTGGCGTTGGCAACAAGGTTTATCTACATAAAGAAGATCTAAAAATATATTTTTTTTAATCGAGGAAATTTGGCTCTACAAGAAAACAAGGAATCACTTTTTTAGTGCCAATAATATTTTTTAGCATTGCAATCATACACTTGAGCTTATGTTCTCTGTTTTGATTCATTTGGCAAAGAAACGTAATAGGTGTGTTTATATAGAGGTCGAATTCAAGTTCAATTGAACCAGTCATTAGAGCCACTTCAAGCCTTTAGAAGCAAGCCAGTAGTCACACAGCTGCCACTCATCTTTCGAACTGATCAAAGGCAACAAAATACACATGTAATTACAATAGCCACGTCTTCTTGCAAAAAGAGTAATGTCAGTAATTGATATGCTCAGTAGGCAAGTATCTTTTAACAGAAGCAATTTGCTGACATTTACTTTCATGTTTGGACTTTTCGAAGCGACTAAAGTGTGGGGTGATAAAAAAAATGCCACAATTTTGTACTGTTGGCTTACGTTGTATCCACTAGCGCAGCCAGGATTTCATTAAAAGGGGGGGGGGTCAAAGTTTTTTGAACAAAACAGCCCAGGTGCAGTGGTAAAACTCTCAGGATCTAGTCACAGTAGGGATATCGAGGTTTTTCTTCCCAGGAAATGAGAGGTATGTGTGCAATTTTTGAACAGAACGTAAAGAAGTATAACGCAATTGCACACACAAAAAAATTTTGCCTTTAGACAATTGCACCCAAAATATTTACTGATACAAACTGATTGGTAATGGTAATCGGCGAACCAAAAGATTTACTGGTGCTGTATGTCAAAATCTAACTTAATTGAAATGTAGCCTACAATTTTTACGTGAAAATTTATCTACCAAATGAAAATAATGTTGACACTAAAATTACCGCCGAGTCGATTTCGACTCGGCATGTTTGTTTATTGTAGCATTCCCACTTTATTATAGCAAAAAGATTTCTAAAAGTCTTTGACTTTTCCATTAATTTATCGTAGTTTCTAAATTTAGTTTTTCTAACTTTATAAGTTGACCGGAAGCCGACCTTTGACCCCCGCAAAATTGGCACCCCATGTATTACCAATGAGTCGATTTCGACTCAAAGCCTGGATTGGGCGTTTATAGTTATGTATTTCGATGGGAAGCACACAGTGCTACCAGCTGGTGATCTAATTATTGCCAGACAATAATCTTATTTACAAATATTGATCCGGTTCGTTTTCACAACATGATATTGAGGTCATCGCCCTCGTTTCGTTGATATTTGTTCTAAATGCCGTAACGTGCAGAAGCTTTCCAGCTACTTTGTTATAACTGTACCTAGTGTTTTCAATTTCCATTTGAGCTCAGTTGAGCAGAATCGTCAAACCGTTTTAGAAAAATCAGGCTATTAGTGCAGAATATAAAGCATCTTCGATATGTGCGTATTAGAGAGAATTATTTGCCCGAGCAGTTAGATCATCCGCAAAATAGTCGCGGTTTTTGCAAAATTGTTAGGCTATAGGTCTACATATATGAATTATATTACTCATTAGTTGCCTAATGACCATACTAGTTTTAGTGCTTCTTTCACTTTTACAGATAAGATAGCCAAAAGATAAATTGAACGAAAGCTTTTTTTAGCAAAATTTATTTGATAACTAAAAATAGTTGATATGACTGATCAAACTACTGCTGATGAAGCTGCGAATGTAATTGTGTCTTGGGACACAGTTGATGATTGTTCAGATGAAGACGACATGCATTTTGCAGATAGTTTAGGTGAAGACACTGCTGGTGACTGCTCAAATTTAGCTGCATCAGATGCCGAAAGCAGTGACAATAGTGACGATGAGAGCGACAGTGAACAAGATAATCTCATGCTACCTCAAACTACAACATTGTCATCTAACCAGGTCTTAGGAAGAAACGGTGCTTTGTGGGAACGTTTTTCATCAACAGTTACTGGAAGAATCAGGGCACATAACATTTTTACTCCCTCTTCCGGTGTTCCAAGAGCAATTGCAAGAAGTATTGTGACCCCTTATGATGCTTGGAAGCATTTTATTCATAAAAGCATCCTGAGAAATATTGTCAAGTACACCAACGAGGAAGCGCAACGCAGAGGTGCTACTTCATTTTTGTTGGATTTGCAGAAACTTGAAGCTTTTATTGGTCTACAGTACGCACGAGGAATCTACGGAAAAGGCCATCCAGTTGCTTTTTTGTGGAGCAAAAGCTATGGCATTCCAATATTTTACGAAACAATGGGGCGCAATTTGTTTCTCGAAATTTTGAAATTTATGCGATTTGATGATAAGCCAAACAGAAACAAGCGAGGACTTGATATTGACAAGTTTGCACCGATAAGAGTAGTCTTTGAAATGTTTACCTCACTGTGCCAAAGGAAATATGTGTGTGATTTTTCTCTCACTGTCGACGAACAACTTATGCCTTGTAAGTCACGGTGCTCTTTTATTACATTTATGCCCAAAAAACCCGACAAATATGGAATAAAGTTTTGGGTAATTGTTGACGTAAATTCAAAGTATGTCTCCAATATTATACCTTATCTCGGAGCGCAAGAAAAAGATGAACGTGGTGGTGTGCCTCTTGCTGAGTCGGTTGTTATGAAGTTAGCGCAACATGTAACTGGAAAAGGATACAACATCACTTGCGATAACTTCTTCACCTCCTTGCAGTTAGCAAAAAGGCTTGCAAATGAAAAGATTTCCATTGTAGGAACAATGAGGAAAATCGAAGAGAATTGTCAAAAGAAATGACAGAGGCAAAAAATGGAGGTCTACATTCAAGTCAGTTCTTTTGGAATAGCGACAGTGGAGGCCTCTTTGTAAAGTATCAGCCAAAATCAAAGAAAACAGTATGCTTGCTATCAAGTATGCATCGATCACCAGATTTGGACCAAACTACGGTAAAGAAAAAGCCAGAGATCGTACTGTTCTACAATAAAAACAAAGTTGGAGTCGATTGCTTTGACCAAATGGCGCGTCTGTACACCACACGATCTGCAACTCGAAGATGGCCTATGAGTGTTTGGGGAAATATGCTGGATATTGCTGCAATCAACGCTTGGATACTCTATAAAAAATCAACACGAAAACAGATTAGCCGACGAAAATTTATTCTTTGTCTTGTGGAAACACTCATCAACAGAATGGCAAACAATAGCGCAGACAGTGACCTCCCTCAATGTAGATCAAACAGCACTGCAACTCGGAAGCGTCGGCATTGTCATGGAGCAAATTGTAAGAATATGACTGTAACATTGTGCATGACTTGCAATCGTCCATCCTGCGGAAGCTGCTCACAAAATAACACAAGAGTTGTGTATGTAAAATGCAAACAGTGTGCTTCATCCCAGTAAAACATTACGGTTGCATTATCATCCGGTATTTTATTGACATCATTTTAGAATAAATACAATTTTTGCATATTATTTGCATTTTCAGTGATTGTTGTTGGTCAAAAAAAACATATAGAAACTCACTTAACAGATCAATTATAACGTTGAGTCGAAATCGACTCAGTGGTAAGCGAAGGGGTAAAAAAATCGCGGTAAACCTAGTGTTTTAGACAATTGCACCCAAAATATTTACTGATACAAACTGATTGGTAATGGTAATCGGCGAACCAAAAGATTTACTGGTGCTGTATGTCAAAATCTAACTTAATTGAAATGTAGCCTACAATTTTTATGTGAAAATTTATCTACCAAATGAAAATAATGTTGAGGTCACGGTAAGCAAACAACAGTACCAATCCATTCAAACAAGCTTCTTCCGTTGTGAACCGCAAATAGGTTTTCAAATATTTCAGAGCACTAAACGAACGCTGATTTGTTGCTGTAGTATCCGGACCAGTTGTCCATATTTGAAGAACTTCCAAAGATGGATACGTATATGTTTCTTTAGCTGACAGCAACACGCTTAAAGTGTTTTACGATGAATAATCACCTTTGTGGAGCAGCCAATATAAATGCCATCGCATAAATTCAACCTCCACATCGTCAGTGCTGACATCCACTATGGGAAGATTCTGATCAAAGCAAATGTCATGCTTTATACAGACAAATGGTGTCAAAAATTGGAGTTTTATGCAATCAACCACATCAGAGCAAATATTTTGCGGAGTTAGTCAAGCACTGTGTCAATAAAAGACAAAAAGACAGAACACCTCAAAAATTACAATGGTGAAATAGCTAGTGGATTCGCTCTATTGGCATTCCGATTCACAATTCGAGGCATGGGTATGGATTCCCCATAGACACTTTCGGCATGTCTAAAGAGTCCAACAAATAATTCTTCCTCGTCCCTAAAAGTCTGGAAAACATCTTTGCAACTGGTTATACTCGTAGCATCTAATGCAGTCAATATAATTTCTTAATGCCATGAAACTTTTTTGCAACTGTTTTGGTAAGTTTTAGTGTAGCATTGATAATTTCTAGGTCAACCAAAAACTTAGTTGTTGTTATCGCTTTCACTGAAGGCCTCCCAAGAACTTCTCCATCTCTTGATTTTGACAGTTGATCAAGAAAACCAACAACCGCCGGAAAACTCCTTGAAAACAAAGACAACATCATAGTTCTCAATCCCCTTTGTTAAACAATTGCGCTTCAAAGGCGAACGCAAAGAATCAGGACATTTGTCATTAACTTGAGCATGCAGCAGCAAAAGACATTTTTAAGAATTAGAAAAAATACCGATATGTCTTACATGGTGCTTACGAATGCTTGAATTTCACCTACGACGCAAGCCAGAGAATGTTACTGTAACTTGGGATACCTCTGATTGTAGCATCTCTACTACCTTTGTCCACTCATTAAACTTTTATTGCGGTCTTTATAACCTTCTAAAAAACATTCCAAAGAGAAAGTTGAATTTTTACTAAATTGATGGCTTTGTTTCCTCCACAGTCTACAGTGCAGACTAAAATTAGAAAATTTAAATCATCAACTATGAATCCAGGCTCGTCAAGATGATTTGGTAAACAACTTACTAAAAATTAGAGACATACTCTATTCTTGACAATACTTCTGAAACTTTTCCAGAAAGCACAAAACTCGCTTTCACTCGTGGTAAGCTACTTGTTTTTGTGCAGTAATGCTATTAATGTTGTACAGCACTTTTGCGCACCAAGTCAGACACCAATAAGTTATTGCTGCATGATTCTTGCGCAAAAGAACTTGCTCGTGTGATTTCTGCTTTATATCACGAAAACTATAGAAAGTTTGAAGCTTATGTGTTAACCTCAGGCATGAAGCTCAACGCTACCAGCAAATTTTGGGGCCATTGTTTGTTCTGTGCATAATTTTATCTGTGATCAATGGGGGGGGGGGGAGGGGCATGGCAACATGGGCCCCGTGGCTGCGCTCCTAGTTGTACCGTTCTTATAATTTAAAATCAACTCTAACAACTCTGTAAAATGAGTCTGATTATTTTATAGACTACTAGCCAGCTCTGCAGGCGTCGTCCGCAGGGCCCCCTTTGCCAGCATCGGGGTTGATTATATCGGTTTATCCGGCTGCGCCGGCTTCACCCAACGGGTAGTTATGTGAACTGTAAGAAAAAGTTTGTTTTTCAGCGCTTCCGATTGTTGTTCCTAATTCAAGTTTATTTTGAAAAATGATTTAGTCAAAACATTTGAGAAAAATAGCAATACTTTTTTTCGCATTCATTTACCTGAGTAACTAGAGGGTACAAAACTTATGTGAAACTAGAGTGGGGAGTGTAGGAGGATGGCAGCGCAAGAAGTAGCAAGTGTTTTCAAAAATACAAAAGAGTGAATATTAAGCAGTAGGCGTCAGAGATGAAACCGGTTGGAATTTTCTTGACCCGACATGTAAATTTTAAATTATCTGCCGGTTAACCGGTTGTTTTATGACAATTCTTTGTTATTTTTGTAATGTTTCCTGTAAGTACATGATTTAAAGCACATAAAACAATTGTAATCTGCAAGTAGAAAGTTATAAAACCTTGTTTTTGTCTCTAAAAAGGTCTTTTTGTCAGTTTGATTTTGAATGCAGAGCTAAAAAGTCTTTGCAATAACGGCGACTCTGAAAAAGAGCACGCGTTTGCCAATTAGATTCAGCATTGCAACTACCTACTTACCAATAACAATAACAGCTTTGGAAACTGTCGCTACGGTACTTTTCACAACTTCATTGGCCTATCGTTTCAGCATTTGGCAATCACTCCTGTAGTAATTATTACTGGACTTTTAGTTGAATTCTGTTATACTGTGTTAAAACGGCAACCTTGTCAATCAGCATCCATTGATCCATCAGCATGCTACATCACAGTAGTTCTCAACCTTTTTTTGTTACGACGCCTTTGGAAAAGTTTGCTGGGCATGCGACGCACCAATGACAATATAAATGAAATAGAATGACAATATAAATGAAAACGTATGAAGACGCTGATAATTAATCAAAGTTCAATTCATTGATACAACATCAAAAAAAACAAATACAGTGCTGTTCATAATTCAGGAGCCACCCTGCGAAATTTGTCGATATTCTTGTTCCAAGCCATATTTATTCATTTATATGAATTGTGTATCTACATGTTATATATTTTCGTGAAGGGTATGTTGCAGGTAATTTAATAACAGCAATAATTTTTTTCTGAAATTTTTCTGAAAGCCAAGATGCATCTCATAATGTGCCGTCATACCGAAAACTGATTTTGTCATTAGTAACAAAACAGCATAACAATATTATTGTGAATAGCAATAAATGGATAACGATAATTTTTTTGGCAATAAAATACGTTAAAGTCATTTGACACTTAGTTTGTGATTTGTTTAGTGATTCCCTTACTCTGCTCTATTTATGACGTCATAATTTATACCATATTTTGATTTTGCCAAAAATTTTTTAAAAATGCATTCTGTTGTAAAACTGGGATATCTAACAGCCTTGTCAAATTATTAGCATTCTTTGTAAAGAATATGAGGCCCTGAATAGGGCCTAAAAAGTCTTTCCTCTATTGTAATAACCTGGGGTCATGTCTCTGGTCACATCATGATCACACCACGATTTGGTACTTGTGAGGTCATAATAGGAGATTATTTTTTGTTATTTTAGGTAGGTTTAGCATTATATTTTAGTCAATGATCATGGGCTTTAAACAGATTAGTGCAGAAACAAGAGGAGCTATCATTTTTCTTCAAAATGAAGAAAAATCACAGCGATTCATCGTAAATAAGACTGGTGTATCTCGAAAAGGAGTGCAAGGAGTGTTAAAGCGGTGGATGGAGACAGGAGATTCGAGATGTCAGCCTCGATCAGGAAGAAAGCAAAAGTTAGTAACCAGGTCTGATAGAACTCTAATTAGGATTTCATTGAGAAACAGAAAACTGACTTCGAAAGAGTTGTCCCCGGAGTTGAAGGAGAGCAGTGGAGTTGAATTGTCTGCTCCAACGGTGAGGAGAAGGTTGCTAGAAAATGGTCTTTGAGGGTGCAAAGCTAAAAAAAGCCGCTGTTGACAGAAAAGCAGAGAAAACATCGTTTAGAATGGGCACGTTCTCACGTTAAATGGCCTGTTGAGAAGTGGAGGAAAGTTCTCTTCAGCGATGAGTCAACATTTACCCTAAATAACCATGCTGGAAATAATTATGTGAGAAGAAGACCTGAGGAAGAGTACCGACTATATTGCATCTCACCGACCATCAAGCATCCGCAGTCGATAATGGCATGGGATTGCATGGCTGCAAGTGGTATTGGCAGGCTCAAACCAGTCTCTGAAATGATGAACGGAACAAAATACATTGATGTGCTGGAAAACCAAATGCTACTCAGTGCACGCTCTTTGTTTTCCGAAGATGATTGGATATTCCAGGACGATAATGCACCATGCCATTGTGCTAAAAAAGTGCAACATTGGTATGGAACCCACAAAGTTGAACGAATGGACTGGCCAGCCCAATCTCCTGATTTAAACCCAATTGAAAATTTGTGGAACCGAGTTAGCTGTATTGTCGGTAAAAACAAACCTAAGACTAGAAGAGAGCTTATCGAACAGGTTATTGCTGCTTGGTTTCGAGTAATTGCACCCGAAGAACTCAAAAAACTTGTTGATTCACTTCCTCGCCGCTGCAAACTAGTCATCGACAACCATAAATGGCCAATAAAATATTAATCTAATTCTTCTCATATCAAACGGCCCTTTTTAGGGCCCCATATTCTTTACAAAGAATGCTAATAATTTGACAAGGCTGTTAGATATCCCAGTTTTACAACAGAATGCATTTTTAAAAAATTTTTGGCAAAATCAAAATATGGTATAAATTATGACGTCATAAATAGAGCAGAGTAAGGGAATCACTAAACAAATCACAAACTAAGTGTCAAATGACTTTAACGTAGTTTATTGCCAAAAAAATTATCGTTATCCATTTATTGCTATTCACAATAATATTGTTATGCTGTTTTGTTACTAATGACAAAATCAGTTTTCGGTATGACGTCACATTATGAGATGCATCTTGGCTTTCAGAAAAATTTCAGAAAAAAATTATTGCTGTTATTAAATTACCTGCAACATACCCTTCACGAAAATATAAACATGTAGATACACAATTCATATAAATGAATAAATATGGCTTGGAACAAGAATATCGACAAATTTCGCAGGGTGGCTCCTGAATTATGAACAGCACTGTAGGTATATGATCTAATGTGATGAGTGGGCTTGCTTGTTTTAGCAAAGTTCATCGAAACTTGGAGAATTTTCGAAACTGCTGCCCGCGTTTCTCTTTTAACGTTTTTTCGTGATCAATATTTGGCTTTAATGACGGCCATAACAGAAAATCCTGCTTCGCATAAATGCGACGTGGCGAGAGGGATCACCATTTGTCGCACTTTTATCGTCAAAGTTAGGTATTCGTCATTCAATGAAATCCAAACATTTATCGAATTTCCTCAATGAAACTTCCTTTTCAGGAAATTATTACAGAAAAGGCCTATATAGTCTTATTTTTCTTGTTCAGTAAAGAACGATGGCGTAGGTTGGACGTAAGGATTGCGAATCAATTTATAGCTTGATAAATTTTCCTGACAGTACTTCGTAAATTTCAACTTGAGCTGGGATAGATGATGCAAAAATAGGCTTCGTAAATTTAAAGGCGGCGTTGTACTTTTCTTTTCTGGATAGGAAAGTACAGTACTGAAAACATCCTTATTCTACATGTATATCTTCCTTTCACAAAAACAGCTTTTTGATGAACGCTGCAATTTTATCTGAAACGTGAAGCATATTTTTATCCGGCCCTTGCATAGAAATATTTAGATTTTTTAATTTAGCAAAGATATCACACAAGTAAGCCAATTTCATTAAAAAATCTTTCTCTGCAAGGCAAAGAGCAAAATTAATATTTTCTTGTTGCAAAAAAGCTTGAAATTCATCCACCAGCTCGTAGACTCGTTCAAAGGATGTTTCAGGTTAAAGCCATCTGGACAAACATTAAAACAGCAAACTTCGATGTTCTGCATCTATCTCTGCACAAAAGTTTTGAAAAACTTTTGACTTTGACGTGTTTGTGTCGCCAAGGTCAGGACTCAGTTCTCCAGCAACTAACGTCTCACGGTGAATCATGCATTGCATTCATTTTGCTCTGGGTGCACATTGTTGAATTAGATTTTGCAGTCCAGAGCAAATACCAGACATAGCTTTGGCGTCATCAGTGCATATGCTGGTTCACTTTTCCGAATCTACGGCAAGTCGTTTGTTGAAATAAAATTGTCGATTATATTCAAAAGATCAATTCCTCGGCATCTAAACTCAATAGGTTTGCAAAATAACAGCTCTTCTACCAAGTTTTGTTTAGAGAAATCAACAAACCGAACACAACAAATCAGGTCTGCATTTCGACGTCATCAGTTGCTTCATTTAGTTGCAAACCTAATTCTTGCTGTTTCATTTGATCATTCAGTTGGTCGTAAACGTCCTCGGCCATGTTACCATTGCTATGACACATGTTATCATCAGATAGCGTTACCAAATTTAACTATTTGGCAGCTCTTTCCTCTAACGTCGCACTTGCAAGATCGACTGTAGCAGGAAGTATTAGTTCCTGTTAGTGTGAAGCTTTTACACTCAGCAATTCTGAGTGCCACTTGGTAGGATGCTAGTAAAGCTTTTTATGAGAGTTGCGTAAATTTTGAAATGGTGGACACTTACCTCTTTAGATCATATAATTTTCGAGCAAAAAGATCCTTGGGTTTATTTGTAAATTGCGGATTGATGTTGTTGAATGTCATTCAAGCTTGTTAAGCAACATGTTCTCATTGCCCAATACCTTGCTGCAAATAACACACTGAGGTGTTTCCTCGCCATTCTGCAGAATAAACGTGAACTCCAAATCTAAACAACTGTCGCTATAATTGCGAGACTTCTTTTTAGATCTATCCTCTTCAATAGCGTATTTACACTTAAATTGCAACCTTAGCTTCCTGTTTACATCAGTTTTAAACTGACTGCTGTATTCTTTGTTTGTATATGCTAAAAGAATATTAAAATTGTGCTATGCGTTTGCTAGTTATTGTAAAAGCCGATAAATCTATCTTTTTGTATCACCCTGTATCTTTTTTTATTTCATGATTTCGCCGCTATTGCTTTAAGACATTTGTCACTTTATTTATCGCTTTTGCTAAAGTAAAATAGAAAAATTTGCTCAAAAGCAATCACCAATATCATACTGTACCATACAGCAGTCCATTACATCATGTCAATAACCCGTGCCCGGTTTCGACCCCATTGGGTCTCATCAGGCGAGTGTAAAAAATACTCAATAAAAAAGTTCTGAAAAAAACAAATTTTCCATTGGGTCCAAAAAAAAAGATGCAATACAAAACAATATGATACAGCAATAGCTATATTATGGGCTCTCATTTAAGGACACACATTTACATGACATGGACAACAAGTCACATCGGTAATCCCTAATGGGGGTGTGGGATCATTGTTAAGACTTTATCATTCTACAAATTATAAAAGTTGCGAGTTGCTAGGTAGCAATCTTTAAGGCGATCGCCTATTAAGAGGGATCTGCCTTTACCATCACAAAAAGTTAAAATACAACGTTTTGCTCAAAAATGATCACTAACATCATACAACAAGCCAAATTCAGTAGTTGGTGCCAAATGTGTTGATTGTCAATTCAAATTATAGCCCAATTTGCTACTTGCCTGTTTTAAAGTGTCTGGCTAAAACGCGATTAGTTTTTACAGTATTGTTATTTTGCAGTAGTTACTGGACAATTAGGCTATATTTCTCAAATTAAATGCAATTTTTGGCGTTCAAATACGGCAAATTTAAATTGTGCGTTGGTTGACGTATCGTTTCAATTCTTTTTTTGCACCAAACGTTGGTTATTGGTATTATGACAGTCTTCTTAAAATAAAAGTATGACTTTTAATACATGCCTATATCTAGCTGTGTGTTATTCTTGATTCCAGACTAGCCTTACGCAAATCAAGTAGGACAACTGGGCCTGCCATTCACAGTAATTAATTACTGCAGTTACGTACGTAACAATGAATTCAAACATATATGCCAGGAGTCAGTGACAGCATCATAACTACAATTACTGTTATTTGATGAAGCGATAAAACTGCACTGAAATTTGCTACTGTTTGCTTAATCGAGTATTGCTATGAATGGAATTATTGTGCGACGCCCTTGAGAAATTAAAACGACGCTCCAGGGCGTCACGACACACAGACTAATAAACCACTGCTTTATGACATAGCCGTTGCGTATCGCACAAATTACACTTTGCTTAATGAGGCATACTGTACGTCAAACGGTATTTTATCCAAATAAAAGTATTTTCGAAGGCAACGTTAATGATTTAAAAAATGTATGATCTAGGTCTAAAAAAATTGAAGAGGGCTCAAAGCAAATTTTGTACTATGAAAAAAAGGTTTTCGACCGGATTTTTGAGCAGCCTAACCGGTCGGTCAGGAATCTCGACCCATCCAACCGGTAAGCCTTCCGGCAAGGGCACCGGACCACCCGATCAGTTTTCATTTCTGGTAGGCGTATTTGACAACTTGACGCGTTCTATTTTGTAATTAGATTTGTGACAGCAATGTCCTGGCTACGCCTTTGGTATATGTGCAGTGTTCATTGCTTGGACATGGCAATGGGGGCCTTGTGTTTCCCTTACACTGAAAGTTTGGAACGCAATTCTGTGATTAAGCTATTTTGATGCAAAAAACAGAAACTTCTTCCATCTTGTGCAATTTTACACATGAACTTTGTTTTCTTTTGATCTCTCCTAGAACTTTGCCAAATCCCTACGGGCTGCGCCTAATGTTCAATGATTTCTTTTCCCATCATAGGCGTACCCATGCAAGTTGAAAGAGATTTTGCTATTTCCCCAATGGCGGTTATATAATCCAGTTTATTAATCAAGACCGGTTACAATCACAAATAAAGTTTGGTTTGACAAACCATCATTTGCTCTTTTGAAAAAAATGAGGTGAGTGGGAACACAATCAAATATGATGGTTGCCTCAAAATAATGATCATTTTCAAAATGAAAGATATGAAATATTTAGTGATAAATCTATTTCACGACTTGGTGCGCCCCATTTGACATTTGTATACGCGATAGTGCGCCTAGTGCTTTCATTATGCTATAGTGGGGGTAGGGATCTTCATAATACGGCGGGCCGCACGATTTGTACAACATGATGGGCGGGCCGCAAAAATGTTTTTAAACCCTAATTTGACGAAATTTCTTTCACAAATCAGTGGATAAACCTTTTTTGGGGTGACCAAATTTAAAACGCAGACCACCTCTGCGCGATAACAAGAAAGAGTTTAGATTTGAATTGTAGTCGCGACAAAAAGTTAAGTTTTAAAGATGTTACAATTTATCGCCTTCGTTTGTGCTAGAAAAGCGCGTTGATGGAAAAAGAAAGCGTGCGTGATGTAGCATAGGGCTTTAAAGATAAAAAAAAGAAAACCCGGTAGCTCTACAAAAAGGCTTAAATTTCGCTAACCTCTTCGCCCATTTCTGGAATCACTACAAAGCTATGACTCTCAGCAAGAACCAATACCACATATACTGCAATCACACATCCAAGACTTATCAAACAAATCCCTAAGACATGGCCTCCCTCGGAAAACCTGGATCCAACTAAATAGATTGCGAACCGGAATAGGAAAATTTGGTGACTCAATGGGGAAATGGGAATTTGGTGATGACAATCTATGCCAATGTGGAGAACCCAGAAATGCATACCACATTGTCAATGACTGCAAATCAACACGACCTCTTTACAACCTAACAGATGTTGAAAACCCTATGCTCCAACGATTTCTGATGAGCTGCAACATTCACATGATAAGAACAAACGATCCGTGAAAATAGAAAAAATGTTTCTCTTAAGTATGGTTCTGTTTTACCCGGGCAAGGCATGCCATCATTTGTGCTGACTTGAAACGCATCAATTAATGCAGCTGCGCTAGGTTCACCGTACAAAGATTTGAGAGCAGCAACAAAAAGTTGTAGAAAATATAGGCTGCAGTTCGTGTAGACGCACTTAATGGTGATCACCTTGGTCTATTAATCAAGACTGATAATACTCACAAAGAAAGAATGATGTAATAAACTATTATTCATACTTTTTAAAAGATGTGAAGGAAGAGGTGAAATACAGTAAATAATGATTGCGGTGGGCTGCCTTTTGTATTTGCATTTGTGATATGAAGTTTTTTGATTGCGCTGTTTGCTTTAATTCGATCATAGCGAGAAATGGAACCATGCCTTTTTTCCAAAAGTCATATTACTTATTCGAATAAGCGCTTATTAAGCTCTTTTCAAGCAAAAATGTACCTTCTTAATGGAGTTTACAAATTGATACTAATATTGCTTTATTTTGAGCTTTTCTTAAACATGGCATTTTATTGCATTTAACTTAACCCTTATTCCCGACTTCCCTACATTTAAATGAAGTTTGGTGTTTCGTACCGATATAAGGAGCCTATCACTTACAAGTATTAGTAACTGGCTTTATTATTTGTGTTTGCTGTCAAAATGATTGTGGATAATTTTGCCGCCTGCTGCTGTTCTCACTATACAATGGCAAGCATTGTGATGTCATTTAAAATTATGACGGAAAAGTGCTCTTTAAAAGGATTCAGCACAGAAGAAAACAGCATGCTTAAAAAACACTTAAATAGATAATCGTTTGTTGCATCTTGATTTAGGGCAAGATGTTACAAAATTAGTTTTAGCAAAACCTGACTTTTCTTAAAACACAATTGATTAAAAAGACATTATGGGCGGTGGCGCTTAGCCACTACATATGTCCCAAGTTTATCGAATGCCTGGCAATGTCTTATTTTTCCTTTTTTGGCCATGGGCGTTCTTAAATTAAACAGACTATTTTCCGTTAAATTCAGCAAGTCCTTGAAACGTATCAAAGTTGTGGGAAAGCACCAAGGTAGTTGATATGTATTTCAGTGTCAAGCTATTAAGTATTAGGACTGCTACTTTCTACTTTTTGTAAATGCAGGCTTATTTTCATGAGCTGACGCTATTGGCTACGTGCATGTTGCTTGGTCCTGGCATAAACATATTCATGCAGAGAGCAAACTAACCCGAAATGAAGCACTCACAGTTTATTTATTGCAATAGCAGTGATTAATAAGGTTGAACCCCATTAATAAGGTCGAGGTTTGACTCATCAAATCAGCTGAATGCGCTGGCTTCATCCAATTGCAAGAAAAATTGCTTCAAGATTGCATGATATGTTGCTAGAAACTAACTTTACGTTGCAAAAAATAAAACAGAACCATATTTACCTTCTCCTCGTTTTCTAGGGAGATAACCAACTTTTTTGCTTGGAGTGGGCTAGCTATTAAAATTTGCAGAGACTATATTTTTACATAAATTTTTTTGAATGTTTGATAAATAACGCCAAAGTTCCATACTATCAAGGAAAAATATTCAAGATATATCAAAGAACTTATTGAGGAAGAATAGTCAAAATTTATCCGAGAATAGTCAAAATATCAAATTATATCAAAAAACTGCAGTTTTCTAAAACCCAGGTACCAAAATTTTGATTGTTTTAATGCCGTCTGGCACGATTAACGCAGTCTTTTACTTCAGGGATTATGATATGACCAGTTTTTCAAAAATTGCAGTTTTTACAAAATCAGTTAACTTAAAAATTAATTGATGACCTCATTTCTGAATTGATTGATTTTTTACAATGAAAGTAAATGTTGTTCAATGAAAGTTACATTGAATTGATTTTTTACAAGTTTTTAACAAATTAAAGGACATTTCAAGGCAATTCCGATCATGTATGACATTTGTCTTCACTATTTATTTAATTTAAAAAAATTAAACTTTATCACCTTTAGTGTAACTTTTACCCCTCGCAAAAAGTGTTGAGCTGAGTAAAACCAGGTAAGTTCAACACAAAAACGTTATAATAAGAGGCCAACAATTAGTGTCGTCAAAAAGCTTTAGAAATTTGCTTTCCAGCAATATGTAACTCTAATTCAGGGGTGGCAACACTTGTCAAAAACGATAGAGGTGATAATTGAAAAAACTGCTACGCAATTCTTAGTATAGATTGATGCATTATCCGTTCAGAACCGACGCATTCTCCGTGCAAATAAAAAGTGTTGACCTTTCTTTGGAAACCATCATTTCCACAGCACAAAATTGGGAATTCACCGGCCCCAAAACTTCACGTGGCGCACAGCAGCTTATACACTCCTATACTACTTGATTGTACACAAATACAACATGAGTCAAAAAAGCCGCAGTCAAGGACCTAAAGATCCGCAGTTTGGCCACCGCTGCTCTAGTTACTTAGATCTAAGATTAGTTTGTAATGGTAGATTAAAAATTGGTTCTCACATATGGTTTTCTATTTTTAGGTCTACAATTTTCCTACTTTGACCAAACAAGCTTGCAAGTTTTTAAAACAGCTAGTTCCTTGGCACATTTTGACTACTTTTCCTCGCAAGGATGATTTTTTGGCATTATCCGTATAAATTTTCAAAAACATTCATCAAAAAGCGAAGTCTCTAAATACTTATGAAATGTATCCTATCGCTTAACCTGTTAAGCGTCACGCCTGCGTAACCGTGTCGCTTTCGTTAAGAGATCATAGGGCGAGTTGTAAGCGAGCAAGCAGAAAAGAGCAGCGTGCTTAGAGGCTTAAAATGCTTTAATAAAGAATTGCCCGATGCATTGTGAAATAGCTATAATCGTTGTAGAATTGCTTTTATCGAAAACAACTTATTAGTATCTCCTGAAAAGATGTTTGATCGCGTTTCTTCGATGAGTAGTTTTTGAGAAAATGCAAAGAACAAATTGTGCAATCAAACGTTGAATTTGACGTCATTTTAGACCCCAAAACAATGAAGTATTTTGTAAAATAATAAGCCGGGGAGTGGCTTTCCTATGAGCAAAAGTAGTTTTCGCCGTCAAAAAATGCAAAATTTGAAAAATTATCTTTGATCGTGCCGTCACCAGCATCCTTATGACATTCACCCTATGGCAATTTTCAATCGTGCCAAGTTTTATGCTTGCACGCCCAGCAGTTTTGAAAGGGTTTAAGCGAACGAATGAACGCACAGGCAAAACTCTGCCTTATGCAGGTAGTATAGATTGTAGTTTCGTTGATATTAGTTTCAATTGACATATCGAAAGAGCAAGCGACTGAAGAAATTTTACAAATAAATAAATAAATAAAAACTTGTTCTTAGTTTATTACTATCACAAATAATGAAAATATTTAGACACTTAGATCACTTTAAAAGTGTTGAGAGGATGAGTCACAATGTTTCCTATTTAAATTTCATCTAATGGTCTAAATTTCTGTTGTAAGTTGCTCAGCGACCGACCAGTGCGATGCAATGAAACAAACAGTCATGTTGTCCTGTTACTGCCATGCTATCCAAAATTACAGCTATGCTGCCAGGTAAAGTACATCAACATATTACAGTACTAACATGCCGTTTCAAATCTATTTTTGAATAAAGCATTAGCAAGTGCGCAAACTATGATTACTGAACTATAGGTGGATTCCCGATAAAATGCCTTTGTAGCAGAGTTGTCAAAACTCTAGTCCACTAATAAAAATTTTAGAAAAATTTGGACTCAACTCGAGTCTCCATTTCAAAAGACTCGGACTTGACTCAACTCCAGTTAAGAAATGATTTGAGTCAATACATTAAATTGTTTCTTGCTGAACCCCCATTTACGAAAATCAAATTAAGTCACTCACTTACTCACGTTGTATAAAAACTCAATCATTCTGATTATAAAAAAATTTAATTCGGTAAATATTATAAAAAATTTCAAAGTTATCAAGCACTCCATCAAGCACGCACCAAGCAACGGTTTTCACTTGAGTGCAGCGGTTACGTTATAAGTGTAGACACTTCACTTGCTTCATCAGATATTTTGGAAGAGAGGTAAACGTGTAGTGGTGCTGTTGGTGTCAAACATAATTTTTTTCAGGTTGCACTCTCTACGTAATGCTGATAGCGAAGTTTGCTTTTGTTTGATTATTGTCATGTTTGTTGTTGGGCAGTAAGCTATCGTTTAAACAATCTACAACATAGGAAAAGATCGAAAAAGATGGGGAAACACAAATTGTAGCCAAAAACAGTTTGTTTGAAACATGCATTGTACTTACACCTAACAGAAGGTTCAATATCGATAGACATGGAATCTAGTTAGCCAAAAAAATTGGTAGACTTGTCAGGTTACGCCTTGCCAGACCGATATCATTGCCTTTGGACCTAGCATTGAGTTAGGTATTCATGAGAATAGCCTAACCTACCACTCATTCAGTGGCGTGCAGAGAGGGACGAACGGGGGGACGGCCCAGGCCTTCCAAGGTAAGGAAACATCAAAAGAGTGAAATTAAAAAATTACATTTTATTAAATTGTTAAAAATATATGTTTTTTCGTATCGTAAGTCTACTAACACATGCTGCATGGATCTGATAGGATCTTGCTTGTGAAGCATGGTGTGATTATGTTTCGTAGAAAATCTTCTGCAGTGTCAGTTTTTGTTCGAAATTATTATTTACAAAATTTCAATTAGTTTGTATGTACTGTACAAAAACCCAACATATAATCATCTTTGACTTTGTTATGCTCCTTCGAGCTAGAGGAAATGCTGTTCCCTCTAATCCCAAGCATGCTCTCGAATGTTTAATGCAGTTTGGGAGGGATGTCTTCCAAACTTTATGTATTGCATATAGGTTACTACTCACTATCGGATTTTCAATTGCAAGCTGTGAGAGGTCATTTTCAAAGTTGAAATTGATAAAAACATGTATAAGATCATCTCTTCTTCAGGAACGCCTGACAAGCTTGGCTTTAACCCCTTCAGACCGATAGGACTAATTAGTCCCGTTCGGAATTTTTGCCTACTGCTTGGTGCATGTCCCTGTTACATTATTTTAATTATTAAATATTTTCTTCAAGCTAATTTGGCAACTCAGAAAAAGCTTTTAAAGTTTTGAAAATTTTGAGTCATAAATTTTAAAGCTTAGTGAAGTTTGTGAAATTGGTCTTCAATATTATGTATCTTTAGACATACCTAAATTTAAGTAAAATCTATTTTTGAATATAAAGCAGTAGTTGTTAAGTGTAAAATGTATTTTAGTTACACTCTCAGCCATGGTTTGATAGATTGCAAGTTTTATGCAATTTTCATACTGTTTTAGAAAGTGGGACTATTTAGTCCCAATCGGTTTCACGTGTACTTTTCACTTACCACTATATCATATGCAGATGTCTAACAGGCAAATTAGATCAAGGAAGTTCATTGTAGGCATTGATCAAGTAGTCCAGCTAACTACAGCTGATAATTCTGATTTATCTGATGGAGATGATCCTATTGATGAAGAAGACATTGTTTAACTTGAAGAAGCTACTCCAGGAGCAGGCTCTGAAAATGAGGTTTTGATTACCATTGATGATGCTAGAGCAGACACACAAATTCCAATTGATTCTTCCCCGTTAGACTATATATTTTCTTGGCAAAAAATAACTTCTGGGAGTAATGCTATTGATATTCCTGTCTGTAATTTATCTGGTGCTGTCAATTTAGAATATGATCATGAGCCACAACCTACAGATGTGTTTTTGAATGTGACAGATCTCAATACTTTATTGGAGTTCGTGATTGTGAAAACTCAGTTGTACATGCAACAAAAAGGAAAAGTCTTCCAGATTGATTTGGAGGAGATGAAGGCATTTATTGGCATTACCTCATTTATGGGTTATCATATTGTTCCATGCCTGCGGGATTACTGGAGTCAAGATCCTGGTCTTGGAATAAATGTGGTTGCTAATGATTGCTTTTTTGAGATCGCCTCGTGATCGCTTTTGTGAGATACGAACAGCATTGCACTTTGTTGACAACGAACAGCCATATGATACAAAAAATAAAGCCTGGAAGATGAGACCTGTAATAAAGCATCTAAACAATTCTTTTTCACATGCTATGAGCCCAACTGCCCAGCAGGCTATAGATGAGCATATGGTAAAATTTAAAGGGCAGCATGCTATGAAGCAATACATGCCCATGAAGCCTATCAAACGAGGAATTCAAAATCATTCCAGTTTGCAAAATGTGGTGTCGCAATGACTCTGCTACTGGATATCTTTTTCAGTTTGATATGAATGACGGTAAGCAGGAAAGCAATGTGGGAAGTTTGGATGAAAATGTCATAATCCGGCATTCAAAGTCATTGGTGGGTACAAATGTGAGATGTTCTTTGACAACTTTTTTACGTCACCCCCCTTGTACACAAGCTAAAACAAGAAAAAATATTTTGCTGTGGAACTGTTCGGAAAAACAGAAAAGGCATGCCGAAAGATTCAAAAAAAGACAAAGACATGGCAAGAGGAGAGATCAACCGAAGAAAATCTCAAGGCCTACACCTTGTAAAAGGTGTTGTTCTGCTTTCCACTATAGACTCTTTTGTGCCTACAGTGAATGTAAAGCGACGGGTCAAAGGACAAAAAGAAAAAGTTACTGTACCATGTTCCGTTATTGTAAAAGCGTACAATCAGGGAATGAAAAGAACTGATGTTATGGATCAGTTAAAAGTAACATATGAGATTGATCGAAGGTACCCCCGAAAATTCTATCTTCGCATGTTTTTTGATCTTATTGACATTGAGTTTGAGAATGCTTTTATTGTGTATACAAAACTGATAAAGGAAAACTTTCCACACAGCAGGCGTTTGAAGACACTCAAGGACTTTAAGCATAGTGTGGTTATGGATTTGAAAGGAAACTTTTCATGTCGCAAACGACTAAATAGATCTTCATCCTTGAGACTGCCTATGCAAAACTCTGGTGAGCATCATGTAACCAGAGTTTCAGTCAACACGGTGCAAGCTTTGCACCAAACGCAAAATTGACTCTCGTACTTGCATTCGTTGCAACAGTTGCAACTTGTATCTGTGCCAAACAAGCAAGAAAGACTGTTTTGCAGAATGGCACAGTGGTGTCCAGCAGTGATTTCATTTTGTTGTAATTTTTGTGTATAGGTTTTGATATTTTTATGACATTTATTCTTTACTTTTGTTAGATTTTTGTGCTGTTTGAAACACACCAATATGTAGATAAAGCAAAAATACGCTGTAGTTTTATTTTGAAAATACAGTAAAGCTGTTCTCAAAGCTGGTTTTGCTTGCGTCATAATTATGAAAAACCAATGCATGGGTGTGCCTAGATGCTGATCTACTGACGTCAAAGTAAAACCAAATATTCCAGTTTGCATAAAACGTCGTTGAAGTACAGTTAAGGCAAAATGACGTAGGGCCTAGCATCAATATTATGGATTTTGCTGCATGTAAAAGCATTGCATCTCATTCGTAAACTATTTCGCATATATGATTGTGACCCATTATTGATTATGTTGCAAATCACAATCACACAAGCGAAACTATTGACAAATAAGATGTAACTTTTTCATTCAACAGTGCTAGCTTCTAAGTCATTAGCGCCAGCTGTAGATGATTTATGTGCAACATTTCAGTACACTTTTTAAACCAAGTAGCTTTTGGCAACCTGTGTTAATCTTTGAGCTGATTTCTTTTAGATAAAATAACAAAATTGAAAAGAAAAGCTTGCAAATTTTAGTTTTGAAACATAAGAAAATGGATTGCGTATTTTTTGACCGAGAATTCTTGCATCAAAAGAGAAAAGATTCAGATTTTAATAAAAAGCGAAAAGTACACATGAGACCGGTTGGGACTAATTAGTCCCAATTTTTCCGACGCTTCTCCTACGTCTGTGGATGCATAAAAATTATTTTTTTCTTTCTCAGGTGTTTTTGAGTTGTCAGAAGCTCAGTAAATTAAAAAAGTTTTAGTAAATTTCGGCCAAGCAAAAGTACCGGTCTGAAGGGGTTAATCAGCATCGAAAGAGAATTCCTTTCAGCAGATGTGAAAAATGAGGTAGTTCAATTATTTTCCGATAAGAGAGCTTACATGGTAAAGAAAAATCGTGAAGTGTAAGTGTCTAATTCAGGGGTGGACAAACTTTTCAGTCGGAGGGCCGCATTGACCATTCAATAGTGGCCGAGGCCCAGTGCTTAAAATCTTGCAATAGCTGTATACAATGAAAGAGTTTGCATTAGCTTAAAATTTTGCGATGACTTCTTGCAATGTCGTATTACGCGGCTTTGAAAATGATGGTGTCAAAAAAAAGGTAATCACCCTTTATTTGAACGGAAAATGCGTCAATTCAAAGTAAGAATTGCGTAGCTGCTCTTTTAATGGTGGCTTCAAACGTTTTTGGCTCTTTAGTACGATAAGTGTGGCCTACCCCTGTCATATTAAATTAGATATATGGAAGTTTCCACAAGTGTTGGCGGGCCGCTCAAAATGCTCTGGCGGGCTGTAGTTTGCCAACCCCTGGTTTAATTGATTTGTTCACATCATCACATGTTCTAGTTTAATAAAAAGAGTTACTTCTTCGTCTGCTCTCACTAAACGATGTCCATAAAGCATTTTTGTTGTGTAGCTCACAAAAGTACTAAGGGCAGCAAGCCAGCAATGCATCAAACTACATGGTTGCACTTGTACAATTTCAGATACTATTTGTAACAGAAAAAAGTAGACAACTCTATCTCCAGTCATGCCTCACGATGTTATATATATATATAATACATCATTTTGGTGGGCCTATTTGATAATTATTTGCATGCATAAACGCAATGTCTTGTTCCTCAATGCATACCCTTCACCAGATAAATTTTTTTTATAAACGTATGCCTTAGCCTTTAACTAACATATTAAAACAAAATATACTCTTTGAAATATTTCAGTTTAGTTCTTCAAAATTTTTCTCTCAACACTAACTTTTAGGTATTTCAACTGTCTGTTTTTGTAACATTCTTGAGTACTTGACAGTTTGGGAATGGGTGTAGCGGTTTCGAACCCGGTTTCTATGTTTACAGTGTTTGTGTAAATATTGTTACAATATTTGGCAACATCTAATGCTTTAAATCTAGTTTTTGCGTAGCCAATCTGTGATTCGAACCCGCGTTGTGTCGTTGTTTTATGTGTTTCACTCAAGGTATCGCTTTTATTGATTAGTCGTTGGTTTGGCCAGGTTGACCCTCAAGCGACGCAGTAGTAACTGTCTTGTTAAGACACCTTTACATTATTCTCAAGTAGACACGTTGCAAGAAGGATTACGTTGCTTGTAAAACCTGCACGTTTGAGTAGAAGTCAAAGGACTATCAAAGAAAGCTCGTAGATTCCAACGTAAAGAAAAGTTGGTTGAGCTGTTTCTTTGTCGATTGTTATTGTGTTGGAGCTGTAGTAAAGAAGAAGGTACTTGGGGGTCAAAATAGTTTGAAACTTTGTAACGGGTTCGTGGAGTAGAGACCCTTGGGGTAGTCTCCGAACCCGAGACAGATTGCCGTGAAGCTGAAGTCAAAATAGTTTGAAACCGCTACGTCGCTACAACGCCACATCGCCACACCGCTAACAACGCCAACGTCGCCGAAGCCAACGACGCTACGCCAATCCGTCGGTTTTTTCCTATCTGCTTATCACTTTCATTATTTCCATTTTCAGTTTGCATATTATCAATAAAAATTTATCAAAGGATTTATTTAAGAAAGTCAGACAATAACAGCGTGACGAGAGGAAAGCGCGTTTCATCTATTTACAACTTCAGCTTCACGGCAATCTATCTCGGGTTCGGAGACTACCCAAGGGTCTCTGCTCCACGAAACCGTTACAGTGTTTTTGATCTGAGTTGTCTTGTATCACGTTATCTTTTCAGCGCTTTTGGTTGATTTCTTTGTTTACGCAGTTTAGTTAATTAGGGCACATTTTAAGTTTCTGATTTTGTTTTAAGCATGTTTTGGAATTCTTTTTGACTTTGCTTTTACGTTATTCAATTCATTTCAATTCAATGCAATTCAGTTCAGTTCGGTTGGTTCGGTTTTGTTTAGTTTCATTCAGTTCGGATGTTCTTTTCAATTCGTTAACAACTGGATCCATTCTTTTGTTTAACAATTTGACCAAGGAGAAGCTGCAGCAAAGATCGACAGTTTTGCGTACAATCGCCAGTTGACCAAACTGGTGATCGCTACATGGGCATACAATCAAGCAGTTAGCCTGGGCATCATCAGACCTCTGCACTCATTACAAAAAAGCTTTTATAACCTTTGGCAGCACAAGGTCTACGTAAGAATGCTTTGAATATGCATTACGGTGTTTTAATTATTGATGTTACTTAGCTGTCTGCCTAAACTGTTAGGCTCGATTTCACCACTGAAAGTTTATCCATATTGTCCATTTTTGCAACTAAACTCTTTCCACTGGCAAAGCGAGTGCTCTCTGTATCTGCTTCCAGTGCACCAGTAAAGAGAGTTTTAAGTAAGGGATGACTCATAATGAGGCTACGTCGTTCACAATTCTCACATAAAATGTTTTCTGGTTTAGTGCTTTTCAAATTGCAGTAAATGCAACTTTTAAAATGGCTGGAGCCTGGACATAAGTTGAAAGTTAGAAACTATCATAGCTGTTACACTCTCGTGGTATTTCTTTGAGAATTTTTTGTGACTTCTGTTTTATGCAAATAACAGTACATTTTTATAATTGTCACAGCCATGACCAAAGCTTTTTGTTTCAACTTCTGGCGCCTTCAGGCCAAGTGCTTTTAACTTGTGAAGTCTTTGAGTTACACCAGAGCTTAATGTCAGCAGAATAGCATCAGACTGAAATAAAACAAACTTTAAAAGAGTGTATAAGGAAAGAGAAACCTTTATTTGATTTAGTTTTAAGTTTGTGAAATCTAAGAAGACCGTTTTTGACTTTGCTCACTATATACTTTGTGATAAACTGCATTTGACATTTGGTCAGTAATGGCAATTGTTAGTGGTGGCTGGCTATTGATGAGACCCACATTTGGGGTATTTAGTATTACCATCTGTTTATTTTATTTTATTTTCTGTATAGTTTACCACTATTTTGAAAGAGTTAATTATTTGCGCGCATGTGCAGAGTGCGGGGTTTTCAGTTACTGCCAATATAGACCATTTTTGCGTGCTATAACTTAATAGGGCCTATATTCAATACATAAATGAAGTGTTGAGTATTGTCGGAATCAAGTAATTTTGTTACACGGTTCTGATACTGGAGTTGTAGGCTAACAACACTGGTCATCACAACTTTTTGACTTGCAACAAAACAGCTGACTTAGAATGATAAAAAGCCATTGAACTTGAATCTTTGATCAGCTTTTTTCTATCACATTCAGATTTTAAGTAATTTGCCATATCAATATGATTAGTTTGGTTCCAACTACATCTATTAATGCACGAAGAAATGCTTTCTTTAGCTCTTCATCAATCAAGCATCTGAGACGTCATAACGTTATTTTTCAGTAGACCATTGCAGTATTGTAAGTAACGAAAGTTTTGAAGTATATTTTAAGTGTAAAATTGTTACTTTACCTCCTGGATAACACCGAATATTTAGCTATAAACATAAACACTTGTGAACATAATAACTTTCGAATAAAGTTTGAAGCTTCTGCGTCTACATGTGATAAATGCTAACAAGATTGTGCGTTTGTTCAAGACTACATAAAAAATTTTTAAACTTACACAAGACATCTAATGGCTACATAAAAATTCATGTTTATAGCCAGCTATTTAATATTATTGGGAAATGTAGCCCTCAAGACGGGTTTACGCCAACACAAATTCTGAGTGGCGGCGAGCGTCGTTTTTGTTTGTTTTATTGTAGCTCGTTAATGCTCGCTGACGCTCGTCATCGTTGCTCAAGACGCCAAAGTCGCGCCACTAACTCAGCTTTTTTTCACTCGCCAACGCTCGTGTACCGAAAAAAAATGAGCGTCAAAAGCGTCTGGTAGCGATTGTTCAGTGGGATCCAGGCTAAGCTGTTCTAGGCTAGTCCAGCCAGACTTTTGCTTATTTAAGTTGTCTTGCTTAACGTGAGATAAAACTTCCATGAAATTGAAATGAAAAGAAGAGAGAGGTTAACGCTAAATTTAAAATATTGTTTTCTGCTGGATATTTAGTTTGTAGATATGGAAAAATAAAATTAGCCTAGCCAATGGCAAATAAATTGTGTTGAGATACATTTGTTGTAGATAATTGCAAAGGATAGCACTAATGGATTATTAGTTCATAAATCATTAATATAATAAATTAGTTCATGAATAGTTCATCAAGGACAGAATATATTTAGAAATTTTATGTATTTGAATAGCGATCAAGTAATTTTTTTACTAAGCTGGGGCAAATAGAAAAGTTAAATGACTCTTGACACTGCACCATTTTTTTTGTTTTGAGATAAAATGATTAAGACTTTATCAGTTCATTAAATTAACAATGGGCAGAGTTTGGAGATTTTTAAAATTGACCCTTGCATTTGGCAATGAGCAATTACTTCCACAGTTTCATGCATGTTGCTGCAGTTGGTGCAAGCCATAGTTTGAACCAAAATTTTAAAATAGCTTATATACTGGTTTTGTTCAACCGTAGTGTATTGAAAATTTAATCTGTGCTCTCAGCCCACAATCTTTCCTTAACATGTCATTATGCCTAGGCCTGCAATTTTATGTATTCTAATGTCCCATTTTGGTTTGATTCAGCTTATTGTTGGTACATCTAGAAACCATCCAATTACCATTTTTGCTTTTAGTGGAGATACCACTAAAAAGACCAACTGCAATTTGAAGAGGAAAAGTTTATAGGAGTTGTTGACAAATTACAAAAAACATGCCGGCAGCATAGCTCAGTGTAACATGCTGCTCATTTGTATTCATGATAATGCAAGTTGAATGACTGCTTGGGATTTGCATAGTAGTGCTCTAGGAAAAAGCACTTGACAGCATTTTTCCTGATTGGTTGCAGGCTTGTGAATCGCAACTGCGAACTCGAACTCAAACTTGAACTCGAACTCGAAAGAACTTGATCTTTTTTCCAAACTCGACCTCGAACTTTGAACTCGAAACTCAAAATTTTGTGGGACTCGAACTCGAAAATATTTTAAGCAAGTTCGAGTTCAGTTTTATTTGTGCAATATCACTACAACTGAATTCAAAAAGAATAAAATTTTTTCATTAGAAATTAAGAATCTTATGCAGAAAGTAGGCTTAAGCCAGGCTTCTTCCAAAGTTATCCCAGCCCAACTTAAGTCATCGATTTTGTATGCAGAAAAAAGTTATAATGCTACGCCTGGCTTAACTACTTGTTTAAGACAGCCTTTTACAAGTCACCATTGTAGATTGCTTAAATCGCAACTTATGGAAGCAATGAGGCGAAACCCTTGTTTTTTCATTGCTGCTGCTAAATTTGGGTAATGAGCCTCAGGTAGCCTAAATCAGTAACACAGTTATGTAGCATGCCGTACCTCTTACTGTAAATGCTTTCACCAAATCTTTTTGCAAACAACAACTTCCATTTGTATTGCACCATAATAACGCACAGGGTGTCACCTACCAAAATGACGCCACAAAATATAATCTATTTAATGGCAATCTCTTAATCCCTTCATAAGCTGGGGTTTTTAATAACGGTAATGTCACAATATGGCATAGAGGTTAGTCATAATATGGTATACTCGATGGTGTATTGGTTTGGAGCGTCTGCTTCGCAGTCGGTAGACTTAGAGTTCATTCCCCTTGTAGAGTCATACCAAAAGACTTTAAAAAATAGTATCCACAGCTTTCCTACTTGGCGCTTGGCATTTAGGGGAGGTTATGGAGAACAAGCCGACAAGTTCGCTTGTGGTGTCCTTGGGCAAGGCACTTAGCGAGGCGCCCCCCCCCCTTCATGTGGAAGACAGGTGGTCCAGACGCTTCGAAAATGGCAACTGCCAAGCGAGTGCGGACGTCCCGTCCAAAATATAGCAATACAATTTGCTTTCTCGTAAATGGAGGATAAATATGCACAATACCATACAATACAATACAGTACAATACATTAAGCTGGGCTTTCAAAAGTCTCGTTTGAGTTTAGTTTCTGTATACCACCAAGCCTCCCTTTGTAAGCCCGATTTGCGCTAGCTCGGCTTGGGCTTAAGGTCGACCTAAACTAAGCCTGCTTTTTGCATTAAACCCTAATGTTTTACAGTATGAAAACATTAAGGACACTGAGAAGAGCGCTGTGACTGCTGCTACCCCAGTCACGCGGTTTGGGGAAAAGGTCTTAGCGCACAGCGCAAACTCAATCGCGGTATCAAAAGGCACTCTTGATGATTGAATCAAATGTAATTCAGAGACGAAAAAACCCGCTTTATCATGCACGAAAGGCGTCAATACTGGGGCGGGTTTTCTAGAATTAAACAATTATAAACAAATAGCCAAACCTCACACTTAATTTGGATGCAAATATGCGTAGAGTAGAATGATTAAAGTAGCAAATAGCCATGGCGTTAACAGTACGACGATAAATAATAATAATTATGCGAGAGGATTATAGAGAAGCACTTTACTTTATGCACAGTTAAGCTTATGGCTTTTTAACAAAGATTTAGCGAGACTTGCCACAATAGATGTACGGTATTATTACTGATACTACTATAGTTTTGATTTCATCACAAATTAATTAACAAGAATTACATGATCAGGTGACAATAAGCACTCGCTGATAACAATAAATTCGGTAGCTTATAATATATACACTTACTGACTGTATGTGACTTCCCGAAACGATTCAAACTTTAATAACCGAGATTCATACTTCGACCATATTTTGATTTTGAGAAGAACCTAAAATGACTGAGGTGCAGCAGCTTTATAGTGTTGCAAATCTACAAGATTCTGACGCGGGCATGTGAAAGTAGATAATGAAAACTTCATAGAAATGGCTGTCCTAGATATTATTTCTTACAATTGCTAACAGCATAAAGACACGAATGATAGATGTAGATCTCCAGCAGCTATATGTGGTTGATGTAGAAAGAGGCCTTGCAGTTTTACTGGAGTTAGAATCAGTTTTTAATTAAAGTTCTGATGAGAAGAGTTTGTCTGTAACGTACGCTCTAATTAGATTTTACGTTTTTGCAAAGTAAAAAGTCGCACTAGAGAATGGGTGATCGAAATGGCTGTTAACTTTTTTTTTTGTAAACAATGAATTGCAAACATAGCCTTTGTTTTGATCGAAAGCGCATAATCACGGAGCCTACAATGATTCAATTGTAAGTTATTTTTCAGTGTTTGCTTTCAATGCAAATTGACAATACACATATTGCCTGGGTTATGGCCACGACATTAGCTTATTATAACAGATGTTTGAACATAAGTTTAAACGCGCAATTTTGCCGCAAAAGTGCTTAGGATAAGTTAATCACTTTATTTTCTGAACTCGAAAAAGTTTGATAAATTTTCACAGGACTCGAACTCGAACTTGAACTCGCAAAAAAGAAAATGTTGAACTTGAACTCGTAAAACAAGCTGAACTCGAACTTAAACTCGATATAAAAATCGACCGAGTTCGCAGTCCTGCTTGTCGTAGAAAGCTTTTCACCTGACTGGAATATAAAGATAAAAATAATGATAACCTATAGATTAATAAGTTGAAACAGATGGTCAAAATGCTTTAATATTAACTACTTTCTTGTTAAAAACATGAATTCAATTTAATATTGAAGAGACAAAAAGAATTTGAAAATTTGCTTCTTGGTGTTAAATAACATGTAGAACATGAACATCAATTAATTTATATTTCCAATATTTTCCATTGCAAAAATATTAAGCACTAAACAATTTCAAACAAATATCGAAAGATGAAAAAGCAGTTGTGGTATAATGTGTAATTTTGAGCTTTCAAAATCTATTAGATAGTTTAACTACGCACTTCATTCCATCGGCAGCTTTTTTAATGCCAAATTAGTAAAAGTTAGCAGATAATTGACGTTGACAAGTTTGCGAGTTATGTCAAAATTAGAAAGCTTGACTACACTAACCTGTCCAGAAATAGCTTGGAGGAATTGTGTCGCCGAATACGATCAAGTCACCCGCCCTGTACCCTAGTGACCGGCAGATGACGATTCGACGACTAGAAGATTAGCTTGGTAGAGTGAAACGACTACCTTCTATGCCCTATCCTTTGGCCTAAGGACTTACGCTTATGAAGCTAAGTTGCAGCCCACTCTTTAACACCACAACTTATATTAATGCATAAGCGGTTGCACTCCGACAATCACCGACACCACACTGTAGCAGCCGATAGTCCCCCTTCCTTCTAGTAGTACTTGGCCCTTGCCTTCTAATTCTTCACCCTTCTTCCTTCTTATCTTTCTTCTCTGTTCTGTCGTCTGTTTGCTTTTTTCTCTTTCTCTGAGTTTTCAAAATGACCCACCAGTATATATACTTCCCATTCGAACGTAACCGAAACAACGTTCCCAAATATTTTAGCCAATCAAAAAAAATCTAGAAACTAAAAATTAACAAGAAAAGGTTTGAAAACGGGGGAATACCGGAAACTGCTACCCAAAGAACAACCAATAAAAACGCATATGAAATCAATCAAAAAAAAGGTTGGTCTACGGGGGGGACTACGGGAAATAGCTACCAATAAAATTGCTTTGAAAACAAAATACACAAGCGACTGTTTGTATACGGAGAAATGCCGGAAATAATGATCAAAACAGAAAAACTACGTCGACAGGGGATAATCAAATGAATATTCCTGAGAATATTATTGTTACAAATTGCTTAGTGTTGATCACAAAAAATGTTCAGCTACAAGGCATCTCAGTTTTTAAATAAATACAAGGTCATTAAATTAAATGAGTTGAATTAATATGATGTTGATTACTATTGATTTGTAGACCTTTAATTACATATGCTTATAAGTGATAGAGTTTTCTGACGCCAAGTTGGAAGATTTGGCGTTGCTTGTGCACCAACACAAGTGCTTGTACGACATGACTCTTATGTCACATCGTAACAAGCACTTAAAGGAAAATGCAGGAAAAATATTGCAATGGAGTTGCAAAGAGATGGTAGGTAACATGACTTTACCTGTTCTATTTATGAAATATGCTTTTGAACATGCTGTTAACAAGAACGCTGTTTTAACAGCTGATACCCTCTATTTACATATTTTAAACATACTGGTAGTTTGCTTTGCTTTTGATTTTTTTCCGTTTTTCTGGTTTGGTCAATTATTGCAACAGATTAGCCGAAAAATTTGGTTTTTAAATACCACATTTTTTAAAAATTAAATCATCTTCCTGAATTGAAGACACAATTTTAGAAAAGAAGCTTTTTTATGAATACAATAACTTTGAAATATTAAAAATGGAAATGATTACCTTTTGTTGTAATTATTTCTGTGTTAGAAGGAGTGTCAAAATGACTTTTGATTGAAGTCAGTGTAAAAATTTTATCCCACATTTCATCAAAGATTCAAAACAATGTGCATAGAGCCTTGCGTTTCTTGTATTCGTTTTGAGCTTGTAGAGAAACAAGAAATGTTATGGTTGACATACTAATTCAGGATTGAACGACGTAATTGCCCATTCACTACCTCTGGTGACAATGGGTTCATTTCAAAAGTGATTTTGCAATGACAACTTCTTGACCTACATTTTACGGTTAAAGAAAAACTTATTTCTTAAGCTACATTTTACTGTTGAAGAATAACTTGTTATTGCAAGTTATGTAAATTTTGATCACTTTATTGTTGAATGCTATGTCAACTGTTTGTTAGGAATAATCACTTAATCGTTTGTCGCTTGATGCTGTTGCAAATGTATTGCAGTTACTAAATGACAAAAAAATGGAAAGCTTTAAAAGACAATTTTAGAAAAGCAAAAAACAGAAATGCAAAAGTGCATCTCCTGGTTGTATCCGGAGAACTTGGCACTTGGAAAAAGTAATGGAATTTGTTTAGTCATTCTGCTCAAGTCGGAAGTGAGTATGGTATTAATGACCCAAAATAAAGAACATAAGTAAAGCATTAATGACCCAATTATATGGCCTTGAAGTTTTTTTACCGACAGAAACTAGCAAACGAGTTACTGGCAAAACGTTGATCCCAAAAGGGTAATGCCACACTTTATTATATTTATGACAACAAGACCTCAACAAACCTTGCTGACTCGGAGAAAGAACAACTACGTCAAACTTTGGCAATCGACGAAGAGCCAAGCACTAGTGCTGACTTATCAACTTCGTTGGAGGAAGATAACGCTTACAGCATTACGTTGTCGTGCGAGAACTCCTTGTTTGAAGCAGAAAGCTTTGAAGCAGCATCAGAGTGGGCCGAGTCAGTGCCAATGCTTAGAAAAGCTGATAGATCCACCTCTGAAACAGCGTCATCCACTTGCAGTGGTTGAAAGAACTATTAAGTTGTGAAATTGGTGGTGGTTAAATTTTTTATGCAATCTTTATGGTAAAGGTTCTCCTGCACCTCTGCATCCTGTTGCAATTGTTTATTTACTTCGTGTGCCTTTGTAAAGCAGTACAGCATAAACTTAATCTAAAATCAAGCTATATGGCCATTAGGCCAGGAATGTTTTATAGAGTGTTACGTTGAAATAAAATATTTGCATTAAATGGTGGGTCTTTATTTCAGTCCGTACTAAAAGCCGTAGGACAAAACGAAAAATCAACGAAGGTGTGAACACAGAGGTAATTTTAAAAGAATTTTGAAAGCCCCTGTCAGGCAAGAGTACTTGTGTATCTTTCTGTATTAAATCTTCATGTAAGGCACGAGTAAGACATTGCTCTTAAAACATAATTAGGCTATAGTTTAGCTGGAAATGCTGTAAAATGTGGATTACGGGCTGAAAAATCAGCCATATTCCAACCAATTATTTTTACACAAGAGCTTCTCATTTCAGTACCATTGAAGAATGCACGTGCTGATTCATTAGATTGTGGGGCAAAATTCTGGGCTATTGTGAATGCTTAACTGACGTCGCAAATAGTGGTCTGTAGTGAGGTGTGGGTCAAATAAAATCCATATTCTTGCATATTACTAAAGCATAGCTTTTGCTTACTGTGTATTTAAATAGCCCGATCAGTAATTCCTCAACACTTATGCTCTAACGTAGCAAATCGTAAACAGCATTTTGTTATTACATCTGATTAAAGAAGAAAATGATGTTAATTTTTTTGCATCGCTGGCTGTAAAGGCCCAAAAGGTTTTGGCGACGCAACGTAGTAAGCTGGAAATTAAGTTTCTTAATGATCTTAACAATGAATTGTGTAGTGGGGACTCATGAAAAGCGGAATAGAACTAAAAATGACAATAGTCCTTTTTAGTTCTATTCCACTTTTGATGAGTTATGCTTGCTTTGCTGTTCCATTAACGAACGCATGCGATATTTTAATTATATTACATTAAAAATGACGCAGTTTGATACAAATTAATTGTGACAATTTACAGCTTCAAGGAAGTGTGCTAATTCCCTTTCGAAAATAATCTGCTTCAACCAAATTGCTGTTAAAATAATGTCTTTTAATTGACTGAGCTATGTGTAGTTGTTTTGCCATAGGGCTGCTCCATTTTCACTCACAAAGGAATCCGCAGTATTTTCCTGGTCTCGATCCCCTTTGAAGCGCTGCGACATCCAGTTCGTCGCAAAGATGGCATGCCAATTAGTGAAAGTTGCTAAACTGCCCTCAGTATAAATTTCCCACGTTATCTTCATGATCGATTGCATTGGCGTCCATATAACAACTGGAATCTTTGTGCCTCAAATAATTGTGGAGAACAGTGCATTCCCCAAAACAATCGCGTCAGCCACATGTGGTTGAACTAACAAGGGCTTGCGGAAAACTTGAAAGCGGGAGACCATTACACCGCAGGCGTATTCGACCATTCGTTTTGCCCTGGACAGACGATAATTAAACACTCTCTGACTGTTTGAAAGATTTCTGCCAGGGTATTGTCGCATGAGGTTAATGTGCAGTGGAAAGGCTTCGTCGGCGACGAATACAAATGACGAGGTTGTAGTAGTTCCAGGTAGATCAGCTGTCGAGGGCAAATTGAGTGAACTATTCTTCAATCTCTTACCAATCCTTAAATTGGAAAAAACGTGTCCATCAGAATGTTTGCCCTGTGCATTTATTCCTGTTCAGTTACAATTCCTCTTCAGTTACCATTCCTCTTCCGTTGACCATTACTAACTTTTTTCCTTTTCAAGAGATATAACTAAAATATGATTTTAGGTAAAACCATGGTACTATGGACAATAGAGCATCGCGTGTTTGCCTACGATAATTGTGCAAAAAATAGTGAGTCCTTTACAACAATTCTCGTAAATTCCTGCGTTGTTTCAACATTCACCGCTATGATGCTGTTCCAACCAGTAACACCATCTCACGTTGAGTAAATGCACTTCATATACAAAGTACCCGACTGAATCTGAAATCTGTAAGGCCTCACGACGATCGAGGACTTCTCAAAATAAGGAACGCGTCAGAGAAGCTTTGGTGCGAAGTCCAACTTGCTCTGCTTTGAGTCATTCTACTGACCATCAATCCTTGATCCATAAGATAAATGTTGCATGATTCTCTGCAGTTCTACCCCTGTAAAATGATCATTGCGCAGCAGTTAAATCCCACAGATTATGCACAACGCCTTACCTTCCAATGACAAATGAAAGGAATTTTTGAGAAAAATGACAACCTCGTCTTTTTAAAGAGTGATGAGGCTCATTTTCATCTCAACGGCGTGGAGAATAAACAGAATTGTTGCTATTGGGCCACTGAATATTCAAGAGAATTGCACAAAAGAGCACTACACAGCACAAAAAAGGACATTTGGTGTGCAATTGGTAAAGGAGTCATTATTGGTCCGTACTTTTTTGAAAATAACGATGGGATGTTTTTCCTGTGATCTCCGAGCGTTACTTTGCGACGATAAATAACTGGTTTGTGCTTGAATTGCCACAAAAACGTCTGCCTATTGGACGTGTGTGGTGTCAGCAGGATGAGACAACAGCCCATACAGCTAGAGCATCAATGGCCATTGTTCGTTCTCTTCTTGGTGACCACCTCATATCCATGTTTGCTGACAATTCATGGCCATCTTGGTCCCGGGATTTGTCTATGTGAGACTACTTTTTGTGAGACACTTCAAGGCACGTGTTTACGTGAACAAACCTCGTACATTACATGAGCTAGAGAAATCTATTCGTGAAAAAATCATCTAAATCAACAGCAAAATGTTGGAGAGGGTGGAAACCAACTTCCATAAACGCCTTCAAAACTGTATCAATGAAAACGAACATCAAATAACGAATGTTGCTTTTCGCACTTGATTATGTCAAATGTTATTTCAATGCAAACACATAGAAGTAGATAAATTGGTTTGCAGTAAACAAATAATATTTTGTAAAGTTTTCAAAAACATCTGTCCATTCTGCCTCACCTTGTGCAACATCATGGTATCATTGGGCGTTTTTTCCCACAACAGTACTTATTTGTAGATAAGTATATCAATTTCTGTATTTTATTTTCCACTCTACTCCGTTTTGTTCAACGCATAGGAAAAAGTTTGTGATTATGATTTTTTAAAGTCTTTGGTGTGGGTCAATTTGTGTTGTTGTAAACTAATCCTTGGAAAAATTACTTTACGGCTGATTCTTTTTATTCAGAGCGCCCCGTAGCAATCGCTAGAGATGGATATATCCATGTTGAACCAAAAGCTGTAAAAATGGTATTCACATACTTCCTACTTAGCGCTCAACGATAAATATAATGTGGAGAAGGAAAGATGAAACAGAGTTTACATAGTTTTGTTTAAAACATTTTCTGGGGTGAAATAAAGCCGTTGCAGTTAAAAAAGATCAAAAACAGCATGGCGTGTTTTATGTTTATGATTTCATTGCTTTATATTAACAATACATTGTAATCGTGACATAACAACAATCCTAGCTCCGAATCGAATCTGAACACAGCTGATGTTATATACAATATTAACGATTGGCGTGTCGCCAAAGAATAAAAGTTTGCCCTGTGCTCCCACGTCAACCACGACAAAGTTGCATCTCGCGTCCACTACAGCCAAAAGTAGAACACTGTATGTTTTTTTGTAATTAAAATACATAGAGCCCAAATGCAATGGCGCTTGCATGAAAATATGTTTCCCATCAATACTTCCTACACACTTTGGAAATTGCCAAAGGCTTTCGTATTCAGCTGAAACTTGTTTCCAAAACTTAGCTGTTGGTGTTGGCATCGTTTCAAGCTGCAAAACTTTCCATATGGCTAAACAAGTTTCATACACTATTTTGGATACAGTACGTTTGTGTATTCGATAAGAAAAATCAATGCTTGTGAAAGAGTCGCCGGTGACTAAAAATCTGAATATACAGGGTGTCCATAAAGTCTCTTTACAATTTAAAAATACTGTTACAAATTAAATTGATGAGATATCGCAATAAGAGTTGTTTTATGTTAATCAGTATTTCATAAAGTTTTAATTGATACTAAAATGTATTGTTTCAGATAAAATTTCTACGTGTTTAATGATTTAGTTATATAAACACCCATAAAATGACTACTCCTCAAGAAAAAGCGCAATGTGTATCCTTGTTCATTGAGTCAAAATCAGATGTTTAGACTGAGGAAAACTACAAAACTAAGTATGGAAGACACCCACCATCACGTCCTTCAATTCTTTTATGGCACAAGAAATTTATGGAGACAGGAACAGTGTTCGATGCAGGGAGGAGTGGGCGACCAAGAACAACCGAAGAAAACATCGAGCATGTAAGGCAAGCCTTTCATGGTTCTCCTATGAAGTCCATCTGTACTGCTGCCAGACAATTGGAACTTCCACGTTCAACAGTGCACAAAGTAAAGGATATTGTGTATTGAAAAAAAGTACGGGACATAACTGACCTTAGGCAAAGAATTTCTATGCCGTTGCAACGTTTGATGAGGCTATGCTACAACAAACATGGCAGGAAATTGAGTACCATCTTGTGTGCTTCGTGCAACTAATGGTGCCCATATAGAAGTGCACTAAATAATCAAAAAATATTTTTAATTAAATGTTTAAATGTGTATGAAAAATGTCATTAAAACTTTATGAAATACTGATTAACATAAAACAACTCTTATTGCGATATCTCATCAATTTAATTTGTAACAATATTTTTAAATTGTAAAGAGACTTTATGGACACCCTGTATAACTTGTAAGTCAGAAGTCAATATGCATAAACAGCAAGAACCATATAATGGTAACATCAAGCAGACCAACTTCATGGTAAGGTCATAACTGTGTTGCTTAGGCAATTTAACTAGAATGCTTTTAAAAAGATTTGTTTGTCAAATTCTTTTGTCTAGACATGGAGTTGAAGCAGTTGAGTAAAGAGATGATCAAGAAATTGTGAGATTGTTTTAATTTATTGAGCACTCCTAAAGCTGCTGCCCCTTTGACCGACGTAAAGCACTTAGATATTTTGGATGACGAGGTTGATAAGAAGTTTTATTATAAAAACAACAGTTTGGCTGCAGTACCTCTTTACAATAACTATGAAAAATGACACCACTTCCATGCTCTTAACTAAACGCTTCTGACCATAAACGAAACAGTTTGGTTTCTACAGGGTGGGGGAGAGTTTATTTCTCAAAACAAAAAGACCTTTTCATTGGATCATCATTTTAAAAATGAGTATTTTGCCATTTTTAAAATTCTGTGCGACTTCAGCCCCCTGCTGTTACTCTTAAGCTCTTGACCTAATTAACAGAAATATGGCTATCGAGTATAGCCAATAATTTTACCTCAACGTTACGGCTGCTCTTTCACGGACAGATATGACGTCTGTTCTTGTCGGTTGCTTTATTAATTACGGAGTAAGTTTTTTTACAAGTTCATCAAAAACATCTGGAGTAATTCTAAAGTAAGCAAAAAACCATGGCTTTCTTTTTACTCGCAAATCCATAATCAGGCTGTAAAATTCTCCTAAACATAAGAACACCCAGTGGAATCGTTCACAATAAGCCGATCGGGAAGCACCTGATGTTACTTTCACGAAGTTGCAGTTGCTTGGTTATTGCAATTGTTCCACATGTCCCTCCCTGGGTTAGTGAAATATAAAAACCCTTTTTGGTGACAGAAGTTACCCCCTGCTTCAAATCTTGTTCTAAGCTACGCCTTTGCACAAAAGCGTAGAAAGACACAAGAATGGCCAGTAGAAACTTTTATTGTTGAAGCTTTAAAAAAGGTTTAAGACTTTCATTCATGAAGCCACTATAAAGAACCGCTTGCTGCTGGTCTAAGCACTTTGGGACTGTTCACAAATCATATTAGGCGTCATGAAAAAAGATCTTAAGCAAACTCAAATTATTCGGATTTGCCACAAAAATCTATTTGGACGATTGAAAACTTAATTCTGTGAAATGTATAGGAGCAAGTTTTTCATATAACGACATCTCTTACCTCCATTTCCCCCCATATGATGCCAGTATGACAGTTTTGTTTCCTTCTTTTCTGGAGGCGTCATATGATATTCAAACAGTCCCTTTCACAGGCTGAAAATACAGATTAAGCCAAAGCTGTTCGAGCCAAGTTATCGTCAAGGTTTTGTGGTTTTCAAAGGAATTGAGTAAAACAACCTACGCATGTACTACTTTGAATTACTTTAGAGTTCAAGGTTAAGTAAATTATTGACCGCCTATCTTGTTCTTTACGGTACTTCAAAACGGGATGCACCCATAGACGTCGTTTGTGCTGCCGCTTGCCTGCTAGGGCAAACAACAACACCAACTTCAGTTTGTAGCGATATTGTCTCACTCTTATTTTCCTATTTTTTCTTCTTGATAGCACTCCACTGTCTGCATACTTTTTCAACATAGTCATTCACTCAATAGGCTAAGCCTAGTCTCAGTAAATGTCAATTGTAGAAGAGAACTTTTAAAATGATGAACCATCAACTTATCAAACGTGTATTTTACTGTATATTTGGATAGACTAATTAAACCTACACCGAAGGGCAACAATGCGATTATTTTGCTGCTATTGGTACAGCTTGTACAAGATAAATGCTGTACCCCATAAAAGCACAATTATGTAATGCTTCTGTTGCTGACTGACGCTCGACGATACTTGATCACATAACGCGTGTAAACACCGACGCTTATATCGCACCGCTCCACTCAATTCAATTCAACTTCAACAATTTTTGTGTAAACCCGGCTTAAAGCCGGCTCATAACTTGCGCTGACGCATTGTCAATTTACTGCAATGATGAGCTAATAATCAACTTTATGACGTCATAGAGATTTGATTCATACAAAAAAGGAAGTATTATATTAGCAGTACCACGTGTACCTATACCTCAAAAATGATTTTATTGCCAATATGGAAAAGGTAAATAACTAAAAATCTTGAAGTGATGGAGAAAAATTTCTTTCGGATTTGAATTCTGCTAATTAGATAATGCACGAAACATGTGATTTAATTTGTGCAACGTACAAAAACGTTTTTTGTTAACCACAAAGAAGAACATTTTGAAGTGTTTCAAATTGGTTGTAAGTACTTGTGGCTGAGAATTATCGTTGTATCTGTGCATAAATTTAAATAGTTTCAACAACCTGGCAACTGCTCCATAACAAAATGCGACCCTCCGCTCTCGCTACTTTTCAAAAACATCAGTAATGCTACTCCTTTGCGTGACTTTATTGGAACATGTAACGACATTCTCGCGACGCGCTCCAAAGAATTTAAATTTTATAACGAATAAATAAATTTCAGAAATCACCCCGCAGAAAAGTCGCATGAAACGGCATTCTAAGCCACGACTTTTCAGCTACAAACCAAGCTACGGTAATTCTTGTTGAGTCGTTTTGCATTTTCATGTGTCTTTTGGAAAACAGTTTTTCAATAAAGTAGCGCAAGCAAACTAGTTCCACTCCCGATTGTATCTACAAAAAATAGCAGCGCTCTTCTTTCGCTAGTTTTCTAATACAAGAGTTGTGCTCCGGCTTCCGTTTCAAAACAACTTAAAATCAGCAATCAAATCCAAGTAGGACGATATTTCTAAGCAATTTCATGCTATATCAATGAATTGCGGTCAAGTGATATTCTTTCGATAGGTTAGTATCCTACAAGGAAACATGTGTCTATTCTGCTTGTACTATTTTTATTGAAGTACATTTATTTATAGTTTGCAAAATGCTATTTGGAGAAAATGTCAAGTATTGCGACACGATGTCGGGTCGTGTCAAGATTACGTTACAGCAGTAGAAGAATTGATTGATTCAATAACTAGCTTTAAAATTTTAGATAACTTTCTTATTCTAATTATGCGGCAATGCCATTTTTATGTTGTGCGCCATTGTATTGTGTAGAGTGCATTACAGTGATGATTATTGATAAAATAAAGTAATTTCATTACACGGTTCTATTTCTGGTGTTGTAAGCTAATAATGTATGTCTTGAAGTATTTCAAATTAGTTTTTAAGTATTTGTGACTAAGAATTATCCCTGTGTCTATGCATAAACTTACTTAATTCCCCACAAGTGGGCATCTGCTCTAAAACAAAAGTCGCACTCTCCTACCATTTTCTTTCACAAAAAATAACGATGCTCCCGACCTCGCTTCTTTTGAAAACCATCAGCGGCGCTACCACTCGGGCTGCTTCGCTAAAAAATGTAGCGCCGTTCTCGCTACGCTCTCGCGACGAAATTGGCATGTTATGACAAACAAAAAATTTTTGAATTCAATCCACAGAAAATGAGATGAAAAAGCATTTTATGCCGGCACTTTTTAGCCAGAAATAAAGTTTTAGAAAAACTTGAGTCGTTTTGCGCACTTGAAATTAAGTTCTTCAGGAAAGTAGTACAGAAAAACTAGTACCGCTCCCGCTTCTTTTCCAAAACAAGAATGGTGCTCCGGTTTCCGTTTCAAACAACTTTAAAGTTGAAAATTAGCAATCGAATTCAAGTGGAACGGTCTTTGTAAGCGACTTAACGCCATATCAGCAAATGTTGAAAAAAGTTTGCTGTCAATAAATAATAACAAAATCAGCTTGGATATTTATGCAAACAACAAATAGATATTGCTATAGCATTTTCAATTTCTGTAAAAAATCAAAATGAAACAAAACCACAAAAAGTTTACATACTAATAAAAATAAACTACCAACAGTTAAAATGGATAACATGAGAAGAACTATACAAAACACGCGTAGATCCTTACAAAATTTTATGTACAATGAGAAAAAGTAAAGGCAGAAAGTAGAAAGTATCTAGAAGAAAATTAACGACAACGAGCTACAGCACAGCGCAAATATAATAAAGCAATAAAAAGAAAAAGTTAAAACTGGTTTACTAGATATTGAGTAACGGCAAAGCAAAAAGACTAAGAAGAAAACCAAATAAGTAACCAACATAAAACGGAAAGATTTTAAAAACAAAATAAATGTAGGGGAGTCCTTATGGCAAACTAACATCAAACCAATAAGGACAAAGTAGATAAACACCAGGTAAAAAATTACAACAGGAATAAAAACACATTAAGACAACAAACCAATACAGATCAACAACAACTAGCCTAAACGCCCAAATCGTCACTAAAATTATGCCCTGATCTTCCCCAGTTTTAGTTTTGCATACATGTAATAAGCACTTACGTATGTGAAAGCCTTAAACAAGACAAAATACATAACTCAAGTTTCAACTGAAACAGTGCTTACTCCAAACAAAATCCAAATCACAGAAAAAATTGTTGAACAAAGTATAGTTCGAGTATTGTCTGAGAATAACGTGTACTTTCTCTTTTCAGTTTTTTGTATTATATATAACATTTTTGAGTTTTATAGCGTTCTTTTTGTGTTACTTACTTTAACTATTGGTAGGTCACTTTTATTTGCTTATAAATTTTTGTGGGTTTTGTTCGATTGTGATCATTTTGTAAAAACTGGAGCTGCTTGCTCTAGCGAAATCGATTTTTCTTGTCAATATCATAATCAAAGCGCAATTTTGTGAGAATGAGGTTATATCCTCTGAAACTACTGAATGCACAAACATAAAACTTGGCATGTTTGATCACCAATCCAAGACAAGTGTCATATGGGGTTGATGAGGTCTTGATCATGATTCGCCATTAAAGATAATATTCTCAAAAATTGTATCTTTAGACAAAGGAAGGCGGTTTATTAATTAAACACAAGCGAGAACCCAACTTGCCAACTTTAAGAAAGCTCACTCTTCTAGATAGCCAGATGACGTCAAATTTAACAACTAATTGCAAAATTTAACTCTTGATTTTCTGGAAAAACCATTGCTGTAGAAAAGCGGTGGACAAGTGTTTCGGAAGTTATCGACCAAATGGTTCTGATAAAAATAACTTGTCTACAATCTAAATTCTATCGACGACACGACAAGCGATTTATTATTAAAGCTTTTATTTAAAGCTTAACTCCTCCAAAACCACTGGTGGTAAAATCATGAAACTTGACACAATTGATCTTTACCACCGCTTAAGTGCAATATGATTGATGACATCATGATAATGTCGCAATTCAAAACCTGTTGCAAAAATTGTATTTTTAATGGAGAAAAGAGGTTTTTTGCTTAAACAAAAACGAGCGCCCGACTTACCAACTTCAAGAAATTTTATCCCTGCAGAAACTGGTATGACGTCAAAATCAACAATTAATATTAAAACTTATTTTTTTTATTTTCTCAAAAAACTTGATTGTAGAAACGCTGCTTAAAACTTCTTCGGAAAATGTTAACAAGATGGCCCTGATAAAAGTAATTCTCTATCAACTCAAGGTTTATCGACGATACAACAAACGATTCAACAATTGAGCGTTCTTTTGAAGCATGATATTTCTCTTTACGCTTAAAAAAGCAGCGTTCCGTCATAATGGCAAGTGACGTCATAATGCTGTCTGGTATCACTTCAGTGAAAACAGCACCAGGTAGCAGCAGTACTAATTGTACATCATTTTGAAAGGAAACGGATATTGTAAAACCTATTACTGATATGTCATCTGTTGAAGTAGAATGACATATTACATTATTTACATACCAATTAAACTCTGGGCTTTTAATAATGCTATGGCAAATGTCATGCACCTGAGTACTCTTAACCTCTAATAAATTATTATTACTTGTAGCAAAGTGGAACGAAAGGCCTAGCTTTAATGTGAAATCTTGCAGAATTTAGAAAAACTCATTATTTTATTCAGCACAAAAACTTGGCAGGTGGGTTATTCACTTCAGCCACTACCTAACTTATTGTAATAACTAAAATGTTAGGCAGGGCTTTGGGCTCTGAGTCAGTTCCCCTTCTGTGGCTGTGTTTGTACCGGGAGCAACAAACATGCGTGCAGCCATAGACTTTAATTTACATAACTAGGTTTACAATTATAAAAAAGCTGTTAATTAGTAGACCTATTACTTCATAGCTAAGCTCCTGTAAACATATCAATAACTTGAGCGTCCTTCTACAACTTTAAATTCCTTCCCCTATTTACTCGGTCAAATGAACGCATGAAAGTTCGTAAACTTTTCAGCTGATTGTAAGCAAGCACAATCCTAAATTAATGGTAGGGTTGTCAGTATCATGAGCACATTTTATGAAATTCATTGTTTGAAAGGTACTCAATGAAAACTAGATCATTAGGTCTACACAAGCGTGTGAAATCATAGTCATTAAATCTACAATCGCACGTTTAGAGGTTAATTTTTTTCTTAAAAATGAATCATTAGACTAACCGGGTGATTGGATGCATGAGATAGAGCACTAGCGAATTCAGAAATTTGTTTGGGGAGAGTGAGAAGCCAAAATTGAAGGTGAGAACAATATTTATAATAAAAATCTAATCTTTATGATCAAGTTATTTCTTAATGCAAACAAATAAGATCACAAAACCCAAAGTAAGAAAGGCTGGTGGCAGTGACACATCCGACACATCCCCAGGATGCATCACTGAGGTATAGTCCCCCACGTTTGACTTTGACTTATGTTTTGTCATATTTGTTGAAGCAACTGATAGAACTTGCAAAATCATCGAAAGTTTGTAGTCCAGTCTTAATTCAAAGTACAACAATTGAGATTAGGGGTATAGTGGCGATACCCTCATTTGTATCAACCCATCCTTGCTTCAACCAATATATCAAATCTGACTTAACTCACCACCGGTTGAACTATGGGTCGACGCCAGCAGAGCCGGCTAGAAATAAATATATTTCCAAGCTATCGACTTTACTACACCTTATTAAAAGCAGACTCTTTTCAACGATTTATATTAGGAACCGTGTTCCTGCCCATTTCTGCTTTGTTCTAAAGCATGCACGTCCGTAGTCCTTCCTATTTTTGATCAATAGTACAGTGAGTCGTTTTATACACGATTATTGCAATTAATGCCGTGTATAATTTTTAAACTTTAGTTCATGGTATTTGAAGCAGATTAAAGCTGTTGAGCTTGCGCATCCTCTCTCAAGGAGAACATAGTGCAGTTGAGAATGAGCAAAGGTGTCATATAAATTTCCTAGCATCTATGTACTAACGAAAGGAAAAATTTTTCACCATATCAATTGTTAATGATGCTTTTCTAAGTGTATATTTAAATGCGTTGTTTCTAATTAAAATATTCAACCAGTAGACATTTCTCAATGGTGTAAAACTAGAAGAGCTAAGCTGAGCTAACAGAAATCCATATTCCTTGCATTAAAAAAATTGTTTTACATCTACTCATGTTCTTTTTTATTGCTTGATTTTAATACAAAATATTTTAAGTTCTGTAGTACAATATCCAATTACGTCAATTAATCTAGCGTCATTTAATTAGGTTAATGGAAAATACATGCATGAAGTGAAAACGTCAGTACAAACCATGCTAAATCGATTGACGTGTTTACATAAACGTCAGCACGCGAACGTTGCCCGTTGCATAAACTCAATAATCGTTTCAGAAACAAGACTAAAACGTTATTCAAAGCAGCCAGAAACACAAATAGACATCGACGTCCCTAAAAATTTATCCAAAAACACAAATAGATAATGACGTTCCTAATAATTTATTTAATTTTTATGAAGCAATATGGTTAAAGAAGACTACATAGGCAGCAACGACATTCGATTGCTACAGTGCATGGGCCTAATCCAATTAATTGTAAGTTATTCTTACAATATCATAATCTGAAAAATGATATTAGTTTTTAGCCAAAAACTCAATAAAAATGCTCTTACACTGTTGCGGCTCATCATCAAAATCAATAGAGAAAAAGCCTTAAACAAATGTCTAAATGATATGTTGGAGAAAATATGTGACCAAACTTGAGACTCAGAGAGATGTAGTAAAAGATTTTTGACAAATTTACGATTTATCGATATCGTTGTTCAAACTTTAATTACTTGCGAGTGCTATTTTGAAACGCGCAGTGCTAGCTTTAAACATTTTTTTTTAATGTATTCTCAATTGGTCTAGGTATGTAGGCTTTTGGCATTGTGAATTGCATGCGGTTGTTACCACAACAGGTAAAAAATGTTTGATGAAGTTATAAATAAAACTGTTGCTGATAGCTCTTGGGCTTGAATTAGCTCAATTTGATCAATTAATTAGTCTACATTTTTCCTCTTTATGCATAGCCACATAATTAATAGATAGATATCAGCTACCGGTACTACTATATATCAGTGATTTTCTATCTCTCGGGTTTTTTTAACCTTCTTACGATTTTTATTCATTACATAATTCCCTTTCTTCTCTTATTTAGACACTTCAAAACTAAGGGTTTGTTTAGTTAGTTAGTTACTGCAAGCTACACATCTTCATTCACCAGTAGCCGAAAACAGTTTTCCGATTATCTAAAACAAGTTCTATTCCTATAGAGTTATCGGTAATGCTGAGCAGGGCATATTCACCATTATCACAATAATTGAACAAGAAAAGTTGCCGTAGGTTTTCCATGCTTTTCGAAGATCACCAACGTGCAAGAACGACCAGATATTAACTAAGATGGATTTGTTGTCTTGACACGTTGTCTGAAAGAAAGGTGAAAACTTATATTGGACGCACTCAATACCGTTGTCTCAAACAAGATCGCTGCAGTTTTGTTTAACTCCATTTCCTCCTTTAAAAAATATCCTGGTTTCGACCCAGATATAGCACATACTCCATGTGGGCACTACTGTGACTTTTCGTTTTCGAGACCAGTGTACAGTATTATCTTTTTGGACTGTGTTGAGAATAAACATTTACTATTGCACATATAGGTGACTATGGCCTCTGCTACTGTTACAAACTTTGCAAAAGAGGAACAAAACACAGGTTTAATCAATCTATGCATCTACATACAAGATCGAAAAATTATCAAACATGTATATAAACAATCACTACGTCAAGGAAAGCATCAAGAATATAAAGACACTCTAGCATTTCAAATAAAAGGCCCTTGTTCCGATCAAAAATCTTACTATTGATCCATGAACGACAAATGATGAAGTAAATAGAAATTTTAAGGCAAAATAAAGAATAAGAATCCTTATCCTTCATCCAAACCAGCCTTTCATTTTGACTTCGGACCGATTTTCCGCACATTAAAGTTTGACTGCTGTATACGATAGCCTGCAGATATCTTTCAAGAAATATTAAATCAAAAATCCCTGGATCGCAATTCGGAATTCAAAGCCGGGGAGATTTCGACACTATTGTGCTCGGTAAAAATGCTTTTTACGGAAATTTTTCCTACTTGCAGTGAAAATTCAATGTGCCTGCAATACAATTTTGAAGCGGTTCTGAACAATACTGTTTACATGTATGACACAAGTATTATGCGATTTGCTGAACATATGCTGCTGTTTGTTGTACTACATTACACCAAATTGTTGGTTTAAAGAGACTATAAAATTTCAAGAGGGATAGCACTATATCAGTAGAACATCATATTCTAATTGAACTATGTCGGCAGCATTGCTCAGTGCAATGAAGTACTGGTTCGTGATCGTGACATTAAGAGTTCAATAACCGCATAGGCATTGCGTTATTGTGTTATTGAAAAACGGATTTTGCAGCAATTTCTCCTCCATAATTGCGCTGCTTGTGGTAGAAATGCATTGTGCTAACAGTATTGGAAACTCCAAAATATATTTACAAACAAAAATTGTTTTGGACATAACGACAGAAGTATTCCCGTGGCCGGAAAATGAAAATATTTTCGTGTTCATATCGTCATTAATACCCACACATAACAGACACCGAGAAACCGCATGGTGTCAAATTACATTTTTGTTTTGCTAGATTCTTGAGCATAAAATCAAAGCAACAGTTATCGTAGGTTGCAGACCAAGTTGGACAAGTACTATAACGTGTGATGATATCGACAAGCAACTGTAGTTTTTACAATTTGCGATCTTAACAATTCAAATTTTGATGCCGAAGTTTCTAGAATAACCTAAAGTGCATACTTTGCAAACACAAATAAATTTGGACAAATCAAGTAATCGAAATTTTTATAGCACTCTAACCATGAGATAAATTACAGCCAACTTGTGGTGATGACATTGCGGACAATAAGAGAGCACTTGTTTCTTGGTTTCAGAGCGTTTCCGTAGTTATTTCATTGATGGAGCACCCGACAGTTTTCTATATATTTTTGTCTGGAAGATTGATTCGCTCAAAAGAGCAGAAAATGCCGAATACCCATAAAAATGAAATTATTTTTCTTATTGCTAACAATTTTCTCCACCGATTTTTCATACTATTTTAACCAAGAATAGATTTTTAGCTCAACGTTGATGTGAATTTTAAAATGAAACACAGGGCGGGGCAGTAAGAACAAACGTTTTTAAAATGGCTATATTTCAGTCACAAGGTGAAAGATATCTGCCAGACTGGTGTCATTCAATTTGTTGAACAATAGCATTTATTCCTGTTCAGTTACAATTCCTCTTCAGTTACCATTCCTCTTCCGTTGACCATTACTAACTTTTTTCCTTTTCAAGAGATATAACTAAAATATGATTTTAGGTAAAACCATGGTACTATGGACAATAGAGCATCGCGTGTTTGCCTACGATAATTGTGCAAAAAATAGTGAGTCCTTTACAACAATTCTCGTAAATTCCTGCGTTGTTTCAACATTCACCGCTATGATGCTGTTCCAACCAGTAACACCATCTCACGTTGAGTAAATGCACTTCATATACAAAGTACCCGACTGAATCTGAAATCTGTAAGGCCTCACGACGATCGAGGACTTCTCAAAATAAGGAACGCGTCAGAGAAGCTTTGGTGCGAAGTCCAACTTGCTCTGCTTTGAGTCATTCTACTGACCATCAATCCTTGATCCATAAGATAAATGTTGCATGATTCTCTGCAGTTCTACCCCTGTAAAATGATCATTGCGCAGCAGTTAAATCCCACAGATTATGCACAACGCCTTACCTTCCAATGACAAATGAAAGGAATTTTTGAGAAAAATGACAACCTCGTCTTTTTAAAGAGTGATGAGGCTCATTTTCATCTCAACGGCGTGGAGAATAAACAGAATTGTTGCTATTGGGCCACTGAATATTCAAGAGAATTGCACAAAAGAGCACTACACAGCACAAAAAAGGACATTTGGTGTGCAATTGGTAAAGGAGTCATTATTGGTCCGTACTTTTTTGAAAATAACGATGGGATGTTTTTCCTGTGATCTCCGAGCGTTACTTTGCGACGATAAATAACTGGTTTGTGCTTGAATTGCCACAAAAACGTCTGCCTATTGGACGTGTGTGGTGTCAGCAGGATGAGACAACAGCCCATACAGCTAGAGCATCAATGGCCATTGTTCGTTCTCTTCTTGGTGACCACCTCATATCCATGTTTGCTGACAATTCATGGCCATCTTGGTCCCGGGATTTGTCTATGTGAGACTACTTTTTGTGAGACACTTCAAGGCACGTGTTTACGTGAACAAACCTCGTACATTACATGAGCTAGAGAAATCTATTCGTGAAAAAATCATCTAAATCAACAGCAAAATGTTGGAGAGGGTGGAAACCAACTTCCATAAACGCCTTCAAAACTGTATCAATGAAAACGAACATCAAATAACGAATGTTGCTTTTCGCACTTGATTATGTCAAATGTTATTTCAATGCAAACACATAGAAGTAGATAAATTGGTTTGCAGTAAACAAATAATATTTTGTAAAGTTTTCAAAAACATCTGTCCATTCTGCCTCACCTTGTGCAACATCATGGTATCATTGGGCGTTTTTTCCCACAACAGTACTTATTTGTAGATAAGTATATCAATTTCTGTATTTTATTTTCCACTCTACTCCGTTTTGTTCAACGCATAGGAAAAAGTTTGTGATTATGATTTTTTAAAGTCTTTGGTGTGGGTCAATTTGTGTTGTTGTAAACTAATCCTTGGAAAAATTACTTTACGGCTGATTCTTTTTATTCAGAGCGCCCCGTAGCAATCGCTAGAGATGGATATATCCATGTTGAACCAAAAGCTGTAAAAATGGTATTCACATACTTCCTACTTAGCGCTCAACGATAAATATAATGTGGAGAAGGAAAGATGAAACAGAGTTTACATAGTTTTGTTTAAAACATTTTCTGGGGTGAAATAAAGCCGTTGCAGTTAAAAAAGATCAAAAACAGCATGGCGTGTTTTATGTTTATGATTTCATTGCTTTATATTAACAATACATTGTAATCGTGACATAACAACAATCCTAGCTCCGAATCGAATCTGAACACAGCTGATGTTATATACAATATTAACGATTGGCGTGTCGCCAAAGAATAAAAGTTTGCTTCGGGAAAACTCTTCGCAACACACGCATATCATACGATATACTGGCGCAGTAAATTTTGATGTAGAATTATCATTTTTAGCGCTAGTTTGTTGATTAACAGCATCATTTTTGAGATACAACCCAGACTTTGATCATTTATAAAAGATCAGGAAAAATAAACTAGTTTAAACTGGCTTACTAGTGCCTTTGTGAAGTGAAAAGTGCAACCGAAAATTTGGTCGGTTAAAATATTAACAATGAACTAAAACAGCAAGAAAACCCTAAAGCACCAGAAAATAAGAAATCTTAAATTAGCTCACTGGCGGCTTTGCGCGGTAGCAACAAAACAACCAAAAACTGTAAGTTTTAAACTAATCATTCTAAATACAATAACGCTACTTATGACAGATGCTAACAGCCTGTTACTACCTGTGAGGTTTCGTCAGAGCATCTAAGTCACGAGAATCTTATCATATTGGCGTGATGACTAATTGCGAAAAGATTACACTTATCACTTTATGCGGTTTTAAAAAATTGTTTTCGTTGTGTAGTCAGCAAAAAAGAACAAGTTATATTTGTTGCTTGCTGTAGAGTCATTGCCTAGAAAACGAGGATTTTCCCACGGCACAGATCGGAATCAAAAATCAATTCTGACAGGAGTAGAGGTGTTTTCCCGGAACAGAAGCGATTTAGACATGATTTGTCTCCTTCATAAATAGAAATTTAACAAACTGATGAAATACCCCAGACCTACCTGATCAGGTCAACAGTTGGCGTTAAAGTGGTTTACTTAGTGGAAAAAACTAGAAATTGTGGGGTTGAAAACAATGTCCCCTCTAAGCTCTTTTCGTCATGTACGGGAAAATTTTTTGAAGTGTGCGCTCTTGAAAAAAATCTAAATTTATATTGAAAAAATATATAAATTTCATGTGCGGCATTATTTTACTTGTGTACGAGCGCACAGGCGCACAGCTTAGTGGGAACAGCGGTTGCAAAGCAATCCATAGACTCTATGGTTATTTGCTTATGACCGTTGACACTGTTGATATTTCAAGACTTATTGGAGCGTATTGGAAAGACACCAGTCTTTCTTCTTCTCAACAAAATTTTGTCAATGTTTAAATCGTTGAACACTGCTGGAGCTCATTAAGCACTTCCATTCATTCAACTATCACATGAAATTTTCTTATCTTTAGGTGGCTACCTGTTGTGAAAAACGTCTTTCCTTTTGCAACACAAAAAAATGTCATGACAACGCTCAGTGCTCTGTATTGAAAGTGAATTATTTTACAAAATATACTTCAAGAATTAACTGAGTAATTTTCACTTACAATAGTGCGTAAACTGGTAAACCTATGATTATTGACTGCTAATTAATTAATTAATTACTGGTAATAGCTCGATGTCAAACTCAAACGTTACATTTTCCGTCGGAAAATCGAACTAATGATCATCGATGCTGTTATTTATTGTTGACCTTCATATTCAAAGAAAGAGCGGATTCGTATATTAATTCATTTGAGCAGAAACAAGGTTGAGCTGAACATAGCAAACTAAATTAAACTCAAAGAAGTTGACACAAATTTAAACTGAACGTAGTTCATACAAAGTCAACTAATCTAACCAATGCGTAAAATGCTTAAGCAAAATCAGAAATCTAAAATGTGTGCTTAATTAATTGAACAGCGGAAACCATAGAAATCAAATCAGGTACGCAAATAAACGTGCGCTATTGCATGAAGTGATTATCATAATTAACTTCAAAAAACACTGGAACACAAAAATCGAGTTCGAAATCATGGGCATTAAAACGTTTCTCAGGGCACAAAGCTTTCAGAAAATAGTTATGATACACAAAACTCAATAACAACAAAACAATGAAAGTGCAATGCAATAAGCAAGAAACCCATCGCCATCGCAAACAACAACACACCAACTAATGGCACAATAGATAATCAATATCACTCCGGTAATAACAAAGATTAAAATGGTTGCAAGCATCAACACTTTTAGCATACTAAACATTGGGAAAACAACAACACCGAAGCCTTTCGAAAATCTATTTCTTTGTTTAGGATCAATGTACTCTTGTAATGTCAAAATTGTTGTTGTTGACAGTTATTTGGGTTTCTGATTATTCAACAAAAAATTCACTATCTCTTAAAAGAAGAAATAGCAGTAATTACCAATAACATTAAAATTGTACGTTACAGCAAATACTGTGCACGTAAAAAAATACCTTACCACCGTGCAGGATTTGGTTTGGCATGTTATAACATAAATCTAATAAAGCATTATCGAACAAAGATTGACAACCTTTTAGCGGCCGTGGACTAAAATTCATTCTGTAAGATCTTGGGAGTGGCCGGATTACATGCGTAAGATCATGTGCGCATTGCACGCATTGTCTTCTCCTCCAGTCCCTCAAAAGTCGACTTTTCCACCAATGAAACACAATAAACTTTCTTTTTTGGAAGTCAGTAGGTTCCACGTGAAAATCATGACGCAAACACGTGGAAAACCTTTCTTTTTGGAGATTCAACTTTTCGGGGTGTAAATTTATATTGCAGCCAAGAAAAAGTGCTTACATCTCTAACAAGCAAGTACATTGTTTAAATTATGTACATACTAATGACATTTCAGCAAAAACTCAGCTGACTAGCCATGTAAGTCAGTTCTCGGACAGGATAATTTGGCTTTGTGGACCGTATCCTGTTACTACCATGTAATCACGCACTGCAATGAACGCCTAAAAACACCGCAATAAGGTAATCATCGAAATATTTATTGTGCCTAATTACCTTTTGTGTGAAGAATTTCATGTAATAGCCAGAAGTACACTTCGTGGGCCGTATCCCTCCCACTGGCCGTTGGTTGCCAGCGTTGGTTTAGGGGATGCACCAACTATGGTGAGTTGCAGACGTTCATGCTAAAAAATGATATTCACGAATTTCCTGCTTGGCGTTTAGCTATATAAGAAAAAGCTGGGAGTAAAATATGAAATGGACTTTAATTAATCATAATTAGAAAGCATGCAATGGGCCTCAATGGCCTGAGCACGTAGCCAATGTTGGATCAAAACATCGTTTTAAGTGAGCCTATCTAATACATTGATCTGGTACTCAGTTAATTGAAAGTAAAGTTTTGAAGACAAGTCAAAACTTTTACACGGATAATAAATTTCTCAAATGTGCATCACAGGATTTCACAATCGCAACCACGCAATAGAAAAGACTTAAAACAAAACTAAAGTTTATCCGTAAGAATGCCAACACTTCCTAAGCCGTCGTGGTCATTTTTATTCTTTGAAGTTGACGCATAAGCGAATCCAAAAATCGAAAATTTCACTTCGATAGCCTTCCTCTGTGTACCTATTAGATGGTAGTATGTGCGTATTTGTCCAAAGCACTATTTCCGAGTTCTTAATAAAATCAACAAATTATAATTATTTTTAGTTGCCAAACTGACAGCTGCCACAAAAAATGATTCGTTTTTCGATCATGAGATTTTGAGTTCTAAATTGCACTAATCCTATGTTGTATAACATCATCAAATTCTGCACTAACGTTATAACTTGATTAGAAAGAAAAACCCGAACTTCTTGTTGTCTACTCATAACTGCAAGAGTATGGTTAATAAGACAAGTTGGAAGGATAAACTGATTCCCAACAATAATATGCAATGATGTTTGTTCCAAATAAGTAGTTTTTCCACCAAAGTTCCGTTTAGGAACACTTTGGAAGTATAAAAACCACGCTTATTTCAGAAATTTACACTTTTTTATGTAATATTAGGCAAACCACAATTTGAAGAACATTTTTTGACTGGTTCAAATTTTCCCTGTTCCATTCCTCCGTAACCAACACCAACATGGCTTTGCAAAATGCGCACTCATTCTATGCATGTGTGTGCTTGAAGAGATGATGCGCAGAGGTCAAAATTGATATGCTAGATTAACGCCAGCCGATGTCGAAGCAATTAGATTGCGAGTATTATTTACAAGTTGGTGTATGTCCAAAGCTGATGTTGATTACAGCACATCATGATACAACTAATCTTTTGAGAGAGAGTCAACCAACTGAATTTTATATTATAATCTCAACGACATAATCAAGTCTAGTCTAGTTGTGACAACACGTTTTTTGAGGTCGAGTCACAAGTCCAATCGAACCAGTCGTTAGAGCCAATTCAAGTTTTTAAATGCAAACCGGGTGAACCAAATTAGACAATCGCCACTAACCTTCCAAACATTGGTCAAATTTCAATATAAATATACGTGTAATTACAATAGCCACGTATTCATAATGAAAGAGTAGTGTCAGTAATCGATGTGTTCAGTATGCAAATATCTATTACAGAAGCAATTTGCCGGCATCTACCTTTTATATTTGGGCTTTTCGAGACGTCTATTGTTAGTGGAACTAACCAGAAAAGGTCACAATTTTGAACAGTTAGTTTGGCTTGTATGCAGTGATGCCCCCCAAACGACTTCACAAAAGCAACAATTGTAAAAAAAACTGTTCTCGTGTGATTGGAGACCATATTGAGCCAACATATTTGTTTGCTTAAGTTGATCTCCAAAAAAATGTCTTGAACTTCACAAATTGTTTTGGCTTTCCTATACACCTGTTGTTGCTAAATACCGCACTGTCTATAGCGTTCTTCTAACACTGTGTACCGACGCGATGGCGTAGTGGTTTGTGCGCCCACTTCGCAGTCGGTAGACCTGGGGTTCATTTTCTTTGTCGAGTCATTCTAAAGACTTCAAAGAATGATATTCACAGCTTCCCTGTTGTGCACTCGGCATTTAAAGGGGAGTTGTGGAGAACAAGCCGTTAAGTTCGCTTGTTTTGTCTTTGGGCAAGGCACTTAGCGTGATGCCTCCAACTTTGTGTGGCAGACAAGTGGCGGGGTCACGCAGTTTACCCGTGGCGGTGACCCAGAATGACGAAAGACTACACATCGAGCCGCATGAGCTCACGCGGAAAGAAGAAAAAGAATGACATTAACATGTAATAAAATAACATTTTTTCTACGTTTTTTAAACAAAAGTACTAAATTCTAGCAATATCAAATGCGCTAAGCTCAAAAATAACAACAGTTTATTTCTATCACGGTAAAATAGAAAATTTTGCTCAAAAATGATTACCAACTTCATACGGTACCATACAACAGTCTATTACATCATGTCAATAATCCGTTACCGGTTTTGATCTTATTGAATCTTATTAGGCAGATGTAAAAAACACCGAATATTGAAAATGCTGAAAAAACAAATTTGTCATTGAGTGCAAAAAAAGATGAAATACAAAACAATATGATACAGCAATACCCAAATCATGGGGGTCTTATTTAAGGACACAAACACATGACATGAACAACAAGTCACATCGGTAAGCCCTAATAGGGGTTTGGGATCGTTGCTAAGACTTTATCTGTTCACAAAATATAGAAGTTGCTAGTTCCTAATTAGCAATTTTTAAGGCGATCGCCTATTAAGAGGGATCTGCCTCCAGCATCATACTAAGGTAAAATAAAAAGATTTGTTCAAAAATGATCACCCATATTATACGGTACCATACAGCAATCTATTAGATCATATCAATAACCTTCGACCAGTTTCGACCTTATTGGATCTCATCAGGCGAATACAAAAAACACTCAATCATAAACATACTGAAAAAAAGCAAATTTGCTCTTGGGTGCAAAAAAAAGATGCAATACAAAACTATATGACACAGAAATACCCATATCATGGGGCTCTCATTTAAGGACACACAATTGGAGATTATTTTTGAGTGTTTTTCATGATCCCACACCCCTATTAGTGTGAAAAAAGATCCCACACCCTTTACAATATGTCTCATTGTTTTGTTGACTATTGTGGCTTTGTTGATACTCGATTTCAATTGGCATAGCGAAAAAACAATAGGCAACAAACATTTTACAATAAACATATGAATCTTTTTTACTTTATTGCTCGCACAAATAGTGAAAACATTCTGACCGATAGATTACCTTAAAATGGTAGCGAAGGTGAATCACAAAATTGAATTTCATCTTGTGCTGTAAGTTTCTTCTCGGGTATGTATAAATTAGGCTTTACCTGCTCAGCGGCCAGGCAGTGCGAGGCAGCGAAGCAAACAGTACACTATGTTAGCCTGTTACTGCTATGTTGCCTTATTACTGTTATGTTGCCACCAATAAATACAATGATGTATTACAGCACTAACCTCTGTGTTAAGCCTGAACTTTAACAATGCAATAGCAGGTACGAAAATTATAATAACTAAACTATAAATAGATATGACGGTAGAATACGTTTGTAGTACAGTGATGTTGCTTTTAATCCCTAACACACGTTTATCATGTGCAGTAAAATGGAATAAATTGCTAAGTTTGATCTTAAATCTTGCAGGAATCAGAAATAATCATACTTTTCTTTAGAAAAAAACCTGATCGATGGGTTATCCACATACAACAAGAATTTGTTTATAGTAAGATCTGAGCTGTATATACTGTACTCTGGGATGCTGGTCACTTCGTTCTTCCCTGGTTGCGTTTATACCGGTAGCAAGGAACATATGGGCAAACAAAGACATAATTATCACTATGTCTCCAGTAATAAAAAAGTTGTTAGTAGTAGGCCTATTACTTGATAGCTTAATTTCTCTTAATAAATCAATCACTTCAGCGTTCTTCCACAACTTTGAATTCATTCCCCTTTTCACTTAGTCAAATAAACGCATAAAAGTTTGTGAAAATATTTGCTGCTTCCACCAATGCATAGTCCTAATTTATTAGTAGGATCGTCAGTATCATGGCCACAGATTATGAAATTGAAAGATTGAGGGATAATCAATGAAAAAATACGTCAACTGATCTGCTCATAAACGAGTGTGTAAAATAATAGGCACAAAATCTACCATGGTACGTTTGCAAAAAAGTTTTTCTTGAACATAGGTCATCAGACCTACCGATTGATCTCATGCTACACATTGGGCGATTAGCGTAGCCCATTTTGCTTTATTCGGTGACCAAGGCACATATTATACGTAGATGCAGCCAAAAAACTTACAGCAACAAATATAATCACTGCGGAAGTTGCACCAAGCTGTAAAACAAGCCTATTTCAAACATTACGCCATCCACTCCATACTTTTACTTTGTGTTCCTATTCTTATTGGAATGAATAGATAAAATTTGTGAAATTATACAGAGTTGTGAATAAGACCAGCCTTAAATTAAAGTTCCACAATCGGGATTAGGGGCATAGGAGCGATGGACACATTTGTACCAACTCTTTGTTGCTGCTTTCAGAAACGTCATTTGGGTGAAGCTGGCGTAGCCGATTGAACCATTATTTCTATTCCGACATAACTAACTGGTAGAACTGCCAGACAACGCGCGCAGAGCCGGATATTATATTGACAAATCACATCATTTTTCTCGTAGGTTTTGACACACTTGAATGTTACAACACTGCTCAAATTCGTCGCAGGCTTACATGGGAAGATAGTGAAAAACTTCAAAGTTCACCGAGAATAGCAAGCAATAATGAGCTACACCAAAAATGAAAATAACTGTGAGAAGCCTGAGGATGTGATGTTGATTGCTGTCAATTGCTGTCAATATTCATGTGGTGAGTGTATAGACCAGTGGTTCTCAAACTTTTTGCGATGCGACGCATTTAAAAAAGCTTGCAAGACTTTGCTACGCACCAGACAGTATCCTACAGTTTAGTTTGCCGTACTGCGAGATAAATGTGACCCATAATTTGCATAAATAACTGCCCCTATGCTACCGAAATTTTGGACTGGTCTGTCATCTTCAGTCGTAAAATTACGCTCTTCTAAGTTTGTAACTCATCTTTCCTGTTTTCGTCCAACATACAACTGAATGCTTTATTTTTTATATATTTTTCGCCAATTAAGTTAAACGTCTGCAATTTGATTCTTGAATAACAAGTCAACCGTTACAACAGTGTATTAAAAACACTATTGTGAAAATGCCAGAAGAAAGTAAGAAAGGAATCTACGATCAGAGTTCTTTTGACGCAATAAAACCTAGACTTTAATGGCACAAAATCAAAATATCCCGCGACGCCTTTGGAAAATTGTAACGACGCACCTGGGCGTCGCGACGCACAGTTTGAGAACCACTGGTATAGACTACAACTACTTTTTTTGGAAGTACATTTATTTACAAAATTTAGAATGCTATTTGAAGAAAATGTCAAGTATCGCGACACGATGTCAAGACGTGTCCGGATTACGTTAAAGCAGCAGAAGAATTGATCAATTTAATAGATAACTTTAGCGGTTTAGTTGAATATATATTTTAATTATTCAGCAATACCATTTCAATGTTGTGCGCCATTGTATTGTGTAGAGTGCATTGCAGCGGTGATTATTGTTGGAATAAAGTAATCTTATTACACGGTTCTATTTCTGGTTTTGTAGGCTAATAATGGCTATTTTGAAGTGTTCAAAATAGTTGTTCGACATTTGTGAAAAAGAATCATTCTTGTATCTCATCAAGAAAGATAAAAGACCATTTAACTCGAATATTTGGTCAGCTTTTTATCACATAAAGATTTTAAGTTATTTACCGCTTTAATATTGCTAGTTAAGTTATTAGTCGATTCCAACTACAGTTTCACCTCGTTTACACGGACCCTGTTAAGCCGGATATCGGTTAACTCGGACCATAACCGAGAAAAAAAATGGAAAAACATTCCAAGATTGAGAAAAAAAATCTTTGAAAATTTAAAAAATGCTTGGCCTAAAAATTTTAGGCTAAAATCGGCCGGTTAGGTAAAAGAAAATAACCTTGGTAATAGCGGATAATAACTGTCGATATCGGTACAGGTTTGTTTGCTAGGCTAGCCCAACGTAGTCTTCGTCATGTGATTTACTTGAATAAACAAAAATAATGAATATATAAATAAATCTGCTCTTTTTCGTGTCATGAAGGCAAATGTAGTAAAACAAAATAGCCTATATAATAACGGCATTTTTAACTAAACTTCGTTACCCTAGGCATGTTTATAAGCTATGGCCTATAGGCCGTCATTTAAGTCGGACAATCGGCCAACATGGACACCGTACCCCCCCCCCACCCAGCTGTCCAAGTTAACGAGGTGAAACTGTACATCTGTTAGTGCATAATACAATCGTGTCTTTCACATCGATCAAACATCTGTGATGTTGTAAAGTTTTGTAATTGCAGTTAGTAACGAAAGTCTCGGAGCAAGTTTTAAGCACAAGCTTGGCACTTTATTTCCTGCGAAATGCTGAATACTTCATTGTAGACTCAAACTTTTACGAACATAACAACTGTATCTTTTCTGTGTCTACATCTGATGATACACAAACCGGTACCGCAGAGGCTATTATAATCAGGCTTTGCATTTATTCAAGATCACACAAAATGCATTAGTTATCCAAAACATTTAATGCATGCAGGAAAAACCATGCTTCTAGCTAGGTATTTCATATTGTGGAGAAATGCAGCGCTTACTCATATGTTCACAACATGCGCTGAAACATTATTGACTTACTGCATCGGGGAGCTAATAATCAACTTCATGACGTCATAGCGGTATGACTGATCAAAAGGAAGCATTGTATTTGGTAGTATCAAGTTTACCTAGCTTAATAGTTTATCTATTGTCAATATTAAAATAGTCAATCACTAAAAATCTTGAAGTGACGCAGCAAAAATTTCTTTGAGGTTTAAATTCTGCTAATTTAATTATGCTAGAAACAAGTGATCCTAGCTGTGCAACTCAAAAAAACGTGTTTTTGTTAACAATTGTGGTGACCATTTTGAAGTGTTTCTAATTGATTGTAAGTACTTGTGACTAAAATTATCCTTGTATCTGTGCATAAACTCAATTATCTTTAACAGCTTGGCACCTGCTCCATAACGAAATACGGCTTTCTCGCTCACTCATTCCATAATAAATTTCTGCGCTCTTGCTCTCGCCTTTTTTAAAATATCAGTGGCGCTACCCCTTGGCGATATTGCGTTGCAAGATGTGGAGCTGTTCCCGCTACACACTCCAAAGAATTTAAATTTTATAACGAATAAATAAACTTTTGAAATCATCCCGCAGAAAAGTCGCATGAAACGGCATTTTCAGCCGCGACTTTTTAGCTACAAACCAAGCTACGGTAATTCTTGTTGAGTCGTTTTGCGTTTCCATGTGTCTTTTGGAAAACAGTTTTTCAATAAAGTAGCGCAAGCAAACTAGTTCCACTCCCGATTGTATCTACAAAAAATAGCAGCGCTCTTCTTTCGCTAGTTTTCTAATACAAGAATTGCGCTCCGGCTTCCGTTCCAAAACAACTTAAAATCAGCAATCAAATCCAAGTAGGACGATATTTCTAAGCAATTTCATACTATATCAATGAATTGCTGTCAAGTGATATTCTTTTGATAGGTTAGTATCCTACAAGGAAACATGTGTCTATTCTGCTTGTACTATTTTCATTGGAGTACGTTTATTTATAGATTGTAGAATGCTATTTGGAGAAAATGTCAAGTATTGCGACACGATGTCGGGTCGTGTCCAGATTACGTTAAAGCAGCAGAAGAATTGATTGATTTAATGAATAGCTTTAGAAGTTTTGATATTTTAATTATTTGACAACGCTACTACAATACTGTTGACCATTGCATCGTGTAGACTACATTGTAGTGAAGATTATTGTTGGAATAAAAGTAATTTCATTACACGTTTCTGCTTCGATGTTGTATGCTAATAATGTCTGTTTTTAAGTATTTCAAATTAGTTTTTAAGTATTTGTGACAAATAATATCCCTGTTACTATGCATACACTTAATTAGTTCCACAAGTAGTCATCTGCAGCGAAGCAAATGGCAGCGCTCCTCTACCGCTCCTTCGATAAGAAATAGCAGCTATTTTGATAATGCAATGGTAAATGTCAAGCGCCTCAGTTCACAAACCCTTAAGACATTTGTATTACATGCAGGAAAGTGGAATAAAAGGCCGTGCTTTAATGTGAGATCTGGCAGAATTTAGAAAAACTCATTTTTTTATTCAGCACAAAAACCTTTACCCAAAACCTCGGTTATTGTAAGAACTGAACTTTGCCCGCTTGGCTATGGGATCTGAGTCAATTGCCTTCCTCTGGCTGTATTTATGCAGGTAGCAAGGAACATACGCGCAGCTAGAGACTTTAGGTTGTATAAATAGGCCTACAATTACAAAACATTGTAAGTAGTAGGCCTATTACATCACAGCTTAGCCCCTATAAACACGTTGATCACTACCGCCTTTCTCCAAGATTTTGAATTCATGCCCCTATTTACTTAGTCAAATGGACGCATGAATGTTTGTGAAATTCTATGTTGAATGTTAGCACAAACTTAATTTATTGTTTGAGAGGAAATCATTCAAAAATATATCAGTAGGTCTACGTCACGAGTGTGTAAAATCGCAGTGAACCAAATATGCAATTGTACTTGTGGAGAAAATTGTGTACTTGAAATGGCTTACACCAACCGGCTGATCGGATGCAAGAGATAGAGCACTAGCGAATCCCATCACTTTTTATGGAGAGCGTGAGAAGGTGTGGGCAAATCTAAACTGAAGGTGTGAGCAATTTTACTTGAGAAATTTGATTTTTTAACCAAATTGTTTTTTTGAGACAAATACAAACAAATCAGTTTACGGATGCCAGATCAAAGAATGCTGGTGACAGTGGTGCATATACCACATCCCTTCTAGATTCGCCACTGAGATATACAATGGGCGCAAATGAAATGTTGACAAAATAAAATTTCAACGAAAAGTTGTATTTTATTGACAGTAACTTATCGTTTCAGCATTGACAGTGAAAACAACGCATGATTTTAGCAATAGTAGTCTGGTTATTTAGTATTTAGTCATAAACCCCTTGGCCTGGATTACATCTTGCAATCTTCGAGGCATTGAATTAGCCAACTTTTCAAAATAATCGGTTTCCATTGTAACCCACAAGGTTTTCAGTACATGTGTTAGTTCGGGGATGTTAACTGGCTGGGCTTCTTGTACCTTTTTTTTCATCACATTTCATGCGTTTTCTATTGGGTTAAGGTCGGGAGAGTTACCGGGACACTCTAAAGTGGTTATATTTCCTTCAGATAACCACTTTTTCACAAGTTTTGTTCGGTGTGCGGGGGCACCATCATGCATAAAATGTATGGGTTGATGAATGCCCCCAAAAGGCAGCAAGTGATTCTGCAAAACTTGGAGATAGTTAGATCCCCGCATTGTGACATTTTTGAGTAAGAAATATAATCCACCTCGCTCGTGGGTACCACTAAACGTACCCCAGACCATCGCATCATCTGAATGCTTAACCGTCTTAACAGTTTACCGTGGGTCATGTCATGGTACGTTTATGGGCCTTCTGATCACTTTTGACTGCCCCTTCACCAGTCGGAATGTGCCCTCCTCAGAAAACATCACTTTTCGCCACTGTTGGGTGTCCAGTGTTGATAATTCTTTGCAAAAGTTAATCTCTTTTTTCTCATTTTCTCTGTCAGAAGGGGCTTTTTTGCTGCACGCCTACAGGGGAGGCCCAAGTCATTTTTCAACCGATGATGGATGGTTCTGATGGATACTCCCTCCAACAGTTTTGAGTGCTTCTTTTTCAAACTTGCAGGTGTGATTGATGGTCTGAGGAGCACTTCTCGCCTTAAAAGATGGTCTGTCCTAGCTGTTGTCTTTCGCTTCCTACCAGAACCAATTTTTCGTTTCGAAACAGTACCCTCTGGTAGGCCTTTTGTAGCCTTTAACAAGGTGTAAACAGTCTGTCTTGATACGTTCAAATCAGCCGCAACTTTTGTTACAGGCACGTTTATTTTGATTTTTGTTAAAGTCTGAGCCTTTTCAATCTCTGATAAACTTCTTTCTTCCCATTTTTCTTTTTTAACAAGCAAATCACAACAGCCAAAAATTGCTAAAATTTCGCTTATAAAGTGCTGAATAATGGCAGCCTTACCAGCCTCGTGGTTGCACTACAGCGACACCTGTGGTGGCTGTTACAACTGGTAAGGAGAATATCTCCCTACTGACCAAAGATCAATCAGAAATAGGAGAGAGAACACAAGAATAAGGCTACGCGAAGTTTCATGTCAACATTTTTTTTGCGCAAATGATGTAAACATTTTTTTTACGCCCACTGTAGAACTTATGCTCTTTTTCGGGCCAAAGAACATACAAGCAGCTATGGAAATGGATATCAAAAATATCATTACGAGGAAAGTTACAGCAAGTGGACAAACAATAATACTAAATACATTATTCCTGTAATCGTAAAACAAAATCAATTACGACCCCCATCACCACCTTTCCCTTTTGTGTTCTTATACATGTTAGAAATAAACCGATACAAGTGATGAAAAAATTGTAATACTGTACTTTGAACCATCTCTATTCCAAGTACGAAGATTGGGATTAGAGTATAGTGGCGAAGTCCTCATCTGTACCAACTTATCGCTGCTGCTCTCAGAAATGTTAAGTTGTGTGACGCCGGTTCAGCCGAATAAACCGTTATTTCCAACCGGACATCATTGACTGATAGCTCTGTGGGGCAGAACCCACTAGTGATAAATATATTTCTGAGTTGTCGATTTTACTACAGTTAATTAAAATCAGAGTCTTTTCAACGTCCCAAAACAAGGACCGTGCTCCTCCCCACCTCTGCCTTATTCTAAAGCAAGGGTGTCAAACTCGCGGCCCTCGGAGCCTTTCAATGCGGCCCACGAGACGATTCTAAAATTCTTAATAAATTTCGATAGTATTGCAACGTATCACCTTTAAACAAAGGTTTGAACTCCTGATCACAGGCGACAGTTGAGAGGTACAGATTTTTTTTCATCCAGAGATTACTCCACTTGGTGCAACAACAGAACTCGATTTGCCCTCATAAGGGCGATCATGTGAAGATGCTGGAGAGGTGATGACCTTTTCTTTTTTTTTGGAGATCGATTTCACTTCGGGCTACATTACGTAGATCTTTGCTCAAAAAAGTGGTGATATCCAAATCGAAGACTACATGTGGCCCTCAGCAATAGTGCTCATATGTACAATGTGGTCCTCAGAAGCCCACGAGTTTGACACCTTAGTTCTAAAGCATACACGATCGTAATCGTCCCTCTTTTTGATCAATAATACAATGAGTCGTTGTATACACGATTTTTGCAATCAAAAGCCACGTATAATCTTTAAACTTTAGCTCGTGGTATTTGAAGCAGATTAACCCATTGATTCCGAAATTAATTTTGTTTTCAAATTCCTATTTGCACCTAAGGAACTGTTGATGTATGAGGTCAAACCTTGCAAAATGCTTTTTTCTTTAATCTTTTATGAAAACTGACTGATTTAGGGCTAAAAAAAATCTGTGACCATATGGTCACGCTAGGGCATTGTAAAATCATTTTTTCCTTATACTTATATCCATTTTAAAACGATTATTGCAAGCTATAAGTATTATATTGATGTCAATTTGCTGCACCTTGGCATAAGTATTACTTAGCGGACACGTACAACTGTATGACGTCATAATGACGTCATTCTATTTAAAGGTCATCAGGAAACCGGTATTATATTGCGCTGTCTGTGCTGTATTTTTTTAGAATTTTTCTGAACTGTGCTTGGACTTTTTGTTTTTAATGCTCTGGGACTTGCAGGCACTTTTACCCTTTTTATTTTAGAGGATCTGTACTATCCTGTAATTACGATTCATAAACATACAATTCAAAAAACAAAATCTTTTATTAAAAGCTGTGAAGTCACAAACAACAATTCACCAGCTTTTCATTAATCACACATTTTTCAGTTTACTGTTCCGTATGATAAGTTTCAAAGCAATCAATACATAATCCAATTTTGCACTTGCTGCACATGGTTTGACCAACTGAATTACAGGTCTCTCCAGCAGACTGTTTTTGCTTTTTGAAAGGTACAGCTTTGACAAAATGGTCATTTTTATCATATTTTGTCATATGAAAGATTACGAGTTGATTTGAAGTGATTGAAGAATCGTTGCTTCAAAATATCTAATAAAGGGCAAATTTGCTTAATTTATCAGTAGAGTCCTATTGGGTGTTATCAGCACAATGCAAGCTTTGCATTATTTGCACAAAACAATCTTTTGCATTTCTTCATACACCATATACTGACGCACATCGTAACCTTGATCCCTTTAAAGTTTTCTTTGAGGATTTGCATTATAACCTAAATTTACAAGGGTTCCCAAAAAACATTTCATCTCCTCAGCAGACAATTTTAGCTTTGGATAATTCTTGAAGAGAGCATGTTGCTTTGATTGCTTAACCAATAGATTGACCACATCGTTGTCTACAAAGAGTTTAAAAAAGTCACCTCTAGTAGACTCTTGGTAGTCTTAAAACGTTGGATCAGGAAACAAGGAATCTTTTATGAGCAGATCGCCATCACTCCATTGATCTTAATTGATAGATCGATTAGGCTGATTAAATATTGGCGCAGGGTTTGCAGCTGCTCTAAGTTCTTCTTCATTTGAGATTCTCTGCCAGTCAGTTAGAGCAATTTCTGCGCCAGCGCGCAGTTGTCTCCTGTCAAGTTGTCAATTGTTTCTTCTTCATCTTCACTATAATATATACTAATATATACTCCACTAGCATCAAGATCTCCCTGTTCATCGTTCATCAAAATATTGACATTAATCAGACAACCTAAAAACATACATTGCTGTAAAAACGTGTAGCAGATTACAATTTTTGACCCCCTATATCCTAGCGTAACCATATGGTCACACCAAAACAAATTTTGTGCTGTATAATAATATTCAATGGTCAGATAGAAAACCAACCTATATTTAAAAAGTAAATGCAGTATTGCACCATAGTACTATGAGGTAAAACGACTTTGATAATAACATATGCAGAAAATGCTCAAATAAAAATTAGCACTCTCACTTACTTGAAATTTTCAAGTTTTTTGACATTGCCGTAGTTTTGGTCTTAAATTGCTGCAAACGCAGCAGCAAATTACTGTCGCGTTTTAATAATAACATGGAATTTTCGGTTCTATCTCAATCTTAAATTTCTTTTAAAATTGAGGCAACGTATGGTAATCGCTCGGATAATTAGGTCTGACTGCAACTTAATAAAACTTGGAAAAGATTGGCTTCCACTAAAAACACCTTAAACCATGTTAAGAACAGAATAATGTATTCACAGAAATAATACTTCACTACTTCACGCTTCTTCGCTCAACGATCTCAGAACTAATGTCTTTACTACACAATCAGAAAACCGCCAAAACTAATTCCACCAATAACTGTTCAATATTTGCCACGTCAACAGAATCCACAATAAAATGTCACCAAAACAATAGCGCTTCTTTACTCCGTCAATCAATTTCTCTCTCTCTCTCTCCGCTACAGCGTTTCTCTACAACTACCCTACAAAAAAATCCCTGTCGCCTTACACATAAATCAAAAAAACAATCCAGAAAACGCTAGAACGAAATCACGTGAAAAAAGAAAAGAAAAGATTACAATTTATGTAATCGGTTATCGAAATTCTTCGAAGGTAGAATCACTAGATAAATCTGGAATTTTATTATGTCATAAACGATTGTGACGTAATAGAAGCGTACTTACACCAAATCCAATTGCGAGGAAAAATGGTCTTTTTTTTTCTCAATCAGTAGCCGAGCGAACAAGTAATACAGCACTTAGCACATATATAAAAACTACGCTTGCAAGGCAAATTTCCTTATTCGTGACAATTACCATAAGTAAAAAGTATTTTTGTTAGAACAACTCTTACATTACCTTGTACATATAACATTTAAAAAAACAAATACGCATGGTTTAATCTGGAGCACTTCCAGCTAAGCCAGAAAAATGTGACTATATGGTCACGAATGTAATGAATGGGATAAAGCGGTTGAGCTGGCGCATCCCCACTCAAAACATTATATTGCAATCAAGAATGAGCAATAAGTTGTTACGTGAATTTCCTAACATTTTTTACTAACATAACAGCTAAGATTTTCCATAATGATGCTTTTCTACGTGCATATTTTACTACATCGTTACCAAATTAGAATGTTTTGGATTATTGTGTAAAGATATTTTGCTGATAGGCATTTTTCGATATTGTAAAAACAGAAGAGTCAACTAAGTTATCAGAAACCCATATTTCTTGTCCTAAAAAGAAATTGTTATGCATTAACTAGTTTATGTTCATTTTTGTTATTTGACTGTATTTTGAAATATTTTAATTTCTGTAATACAATATTTAACTACGTCAATTAATCTGGTGTCAATTCATTTGTTTTATTAAAAATACATGCATGAAGTGAAATCATTAGTAAAAAATCATGCTCAATCGATTGACGTATTTGCATAAACGTCGGCACGCGAACGTTGCGTGTTACGTGAACGTAACAATTGTTTCGGAAACAAGATGTAAAGGTTATTCAAAGCAGCCAGAAACACAAATAGGCAGTGACGTCCCTAATAATTTATTCAATTTTTATGAAGGAATATAGTCAAAGAAGACTACATCCGCAGCAACAACATTCGATTACTACAGTACACGAGCCTAATCCAATTACTTGTAAGCTGTTCTTACTATGTCATAATTTTAAAATATTTAGCTGAGGACTCAATTGAAACGCTCTTAGAATGTTGCGGCTTATGATCAAAATCAATTGGACAAAGAGCCCTAAGCATATGTTTAAATGATGAATTCGGGAAAACATCTGAACAAACGCAGAACTCACAGCGATGCAGAAAAAAGTTTTTGCTAAATTCATGAACTATTGATAACGTTGTTCAAATTTTAATTCCTTTTTGCTATTTTGATCTGTGCACGGCTTTCAACTAGGAATATTTTCTTCAATGCCTTTTCAATTGATCCAGGTGTGTTGCCATTGGCAAAGTAAATTGCATGCAGTCGATCATTGCCACAGCAGATAAAAAATCTTTGACGATGTTTTGTGTAAAACTGCTATTGGTAGCTCTTGAGCTTAAATTGGCTCAGTTTAATCAATCCATTACATTTTTCTTTTACACCATAGCAACATAATTAATAGCTAGCTCCAAGTGGTTACGATCGATAGAGAGTGTCTTGTAAGTGAGAAGCAAAACAACAATGCAAGTGTTGAAGGTGCGAGGCTTCCAAAGGAAGCAATGCTATTGAGAGATATTTACAAATTTACAAAGCCATCCCTGGACGCGTTTCGTCCTTTTGGACTCATCAGCAGGACTTGCCAAGGGTCAAGAGGTCCCCCCAATAGCATTAACGTTGACTTTTAAAAACAATCTAACACAAAGCACAAGACTTACGTGCCGTTTGCTTTTGAACCAGGTTTGTTTTGACATTACTGCTAACCGTTCAAGTATAGACTAAAACTGATATGCTTATATATAGCTGATCACACAAGAAGTGAGTTGGCATAGAAAGACCTTCAAAAGAATATAAACTAAACGCGGTGCTTTAAGGCATAAGTGGCAATAAGCGGCTGCATGCCAGCCGGCGTCAGCGCACCAGGAGATCAGCTCTAAAGACACAAGTTCGAATCGCACAGGAACCAGACAGGACGCAACATATCTCCGGGCAAGAATTAGTTTTACGCGTAAAGTTAAATGAGCGCTGTTCTAATTTCTGTCGCGGCGGCTTATACAATGCACGGCCGCCAATAGGTCAACCACCCGCCTATTCCACTCCGAGCATAGCTATCGATTCCGACAACTAGCACACCGCACGGCTAATGACTAGTGTGTGACATAGCGCGACCCAATAAGCAACGTAACTAGCGCTAGATACCACTGAACAATCACACGCGGAGATTCCCCCACACAGTTCTTTCGTAGAATTTGCGCGATCACAGTGTTCGAACTGCTAACAGGGCCCCCGCACCACAGGAGCACACCAGATCGGGCGTTTCGCCGATCGATAAACTTGTTAACATGAACGATCCCAATGCATCGGGTCTGGGCATTAAGCTTAAGGGATGCATACATAGCGAGCAATATTAATTGCTAGCTCCAAGTAGATACGATCGATAGAGAGCAATTAATGGATAGATATCGGCTTTTGATGCTACTTTATATCAGTGATTTTCTATCTCTTGGTATTTTGACCCTATCAAGGAATTTCATCCATTACATAATTTCTTTTATTCTCCTATTCATATACTTTAAAATAGTGGTGCACAACACATGGTAGGCGTGCCCAATGTAGCACGCAATAGGATCAAACGTGGTACGCGAACGGTTTGGTAAAAAGTAACTCTTGTATTTGGAATAAATTGTGATAACTCACGTTTATATCGAAATAAACTTAAATTACCAGGTTTATTCACACGGTGCTAGCTCGTGGCCCTGTTATCGCAAGGTAGCAGCTGAAAATAAATAAGTAGATTAGCGGTTGGAAGACCGGACAGGGTTAATTTCGACATGGAGTTTGATCTGAACGGCTCTGTGTAGTGTTGTAAAGAGTCATCTCCAAAAAAAAGGTCAGCACCTGGACATAGAACGTGATCAAGCTTGCAGGGATGGAAAACAATGCCCAGCACTCTGCTGGTGCGTTGCAGATCCACTGTCGTCTCTCCAATGCGTCGAAACGAAAAGAATTTGAAGAAGTTGTTATGCACATTGGTATTATACATCTGTGTGCGTGTGTGTTAATGTAAATGCGATCATGACGTTTATGTATGCATGCATGCATGGAATCAATTTTGTGAGGGCCTGCACGTTATACTGTACGTACCTGTAAGATTGGCCCAGCACCAATTTTGAGTCGTGCATCCATGCTTTAAAACGTAGCATTTTGTCAGTAACTGTAAGCTACATACTTTTATTTGCCAGTAGTAGACAAAACGTTTTGATTGCCAAAGATAAGTTTTGCTTCTTTTTGTTGGAAATGCTACCGGAGTGCATTTTTGCTGTTATCATGATAATTAAACAAGGAAAATTGCCGTAGTTTTACCATGGTTTTCAAAGATCGCCACAACGCAAGAACGACCAAAGATAAGCTAATGTGGCTTCGTTGCCATGACAATTTGCCCAAAAAAAAAGTGGAAAATTGTATTGGACGCACTCAACACCATTGAATCAAACAAGATCGCTACAGTTTTGTTTAACTCCATCTCCTCCTTTAAAAAATATCCTGGTTTCGACCCAGATATAGCACATACTCAATGTGGGCACTATTGTGACTTTTCGTTTTCGAGACCAGTGTATCATCTTATTGGACTGTGTTGTCGAATAAACATTTACTATTGTACATATAGGTGACTATGGCCTCTGTCACTGTTACAAACTTTGCAAAAGAGTAACAAAACACAGGTTAAATCAGCCGATGCATCTACATACTGTACAAGATCGACAAATTACCAAGCATGTGTATAAACAATCATTGTGTCCATCAAAGCATCGAGAATATATAAACTAATTAATGACTACTGTATACCATAGCCTATAGATACGTTTTCATAAATATTAAATCGAAAATCGCTGGATCGCAATCGGGAATTCAAAGCCGGGGAGATTTCGACACTCTTGTGCTCGGAAAAAATACTTTTACGGAATTTTTTCCTACTTGTAGTAAAAATTCAATGGGCCTGCAATGAAATTTTAAAGCAGTCCTGAACAATATTATTTACGTGTATGACACAAGTATTATACATTTTGCTGAACATATGCTGCTGTTTGTTGTACTACATTAAACTTAATTGTTGATTTAGAGAGGCCATAAAATTTCAAGAGGGATGCCACTATATCAGGAGAACATCATAAGCAGTATAGGATGCGTCATTTGGCGCTGTTTTAGGAGGAGCAATCAGGCGGAGCTTAGATTACGATGACTCGTGGTGGCGGAGGAATTGCTGGAGTGGGTGGTACTGATCGGAGTTAAATGTTTTGTGTCACTAGAGGTCGATAAGGAGACAATTGTCCAGAGCGATCGAAAGTTTTTAGGATGTGAGTTATATAGTAATGTATAAAGATTACGTAATTATTTATTCAGCTGTTTCTTAGAACATGATGCGATCTTTGCTTTTGCGTTGCGTAGACTGGTCCGGACTTGTCCGTCAAAAGTTTTTAGGATATGAGTTATATCATAATGTATAAAGATTGTGTAATTATTTATTCAGCTGTTAATTAGCATGTAATGCAATCTTTGTCTCCGTCTTGTCCAGACTTGCCCAAGCTCGAATCCTTTTCTCCGTACTGTGCTTCCGTAATGACTACATCTTATTGTACGAAAGTCACCTTTCCATTCTTGTCACTTCTTACCGCACCGTTGCACAATCAGTCTTGTTGTATAAACCAGCTTTTCTGAGAAGTATATTCATTCTATAAAAGTGAGATTAATGAGCAGATATAAGACGGAAGATTACAAATGTAATACTTGCTCTAAAGTCTTTACCAAGAAACGGAATTTGGTAAGACATATGAAAAATGCACACGACAAACAACAGAAGCACAAGTGTAAGATATGTGAGAAAGATTTTTCGCGACTGTCTGATTTAACACTAGAACAGCCGGAGTTGCAATAAGCCTTCAACGGCCAGCAACGGTCATTTTGACCGCTTCTTCGTAAACGCGTTTTTACAAGTATATGTGTGGTGTGGTTGCAAATCAAGTGTTGAAAAAATACTTAGATCACGTAACTGAATCAATCTATTCACAAAAAACAGTTTTATTGGAAGGGAAGGGCAAAAACTGGACACAAAAATGTAAAAACTTTCATATTTGCATTGTCGCAAGTATAATTCATTCTGAAAGTTCCGTGGCGATACACTTGCAACATACAGTTTTGTTAAACTTAAAACAAAGTTTACTGGTTTTGTTTTAAATGAAGTTTGTAGCTACTTGACACTGTGTACTCTCTCGGCTTTGGTTTTTTCTGAGCTGTCGATAGTGAGTGAGGTCAAGCAATAGTAGAGCTTCTGCTTGATCTTTCATTGATGTAGTCTTCGCGTAGTTCTATAGCAAGCTTGAACAGGAAATTTTCTCTTGAAACTTCGTCACCACCTCGTTTTTTGTAGAGCAAAAATGCATTGATGCCTGCTAAATCAAGAATGTTGTAGAAAACAGCAACGGGCCACCGGCGGGTGCCTGCTTTGAATGAATACTGCCTGACCATTTGATCAGCCACATTCACATCACATTTGATCTTGTTATAAAATTACACTGTCTCTGGTGTCTTTTTCTCAGATTCGCCAAGCTCAACAGACATATGCAGAAAACTAAGAACCCAAACGTTTTTTTTTTGGCTTACCTTGATACACAGTTAGAGCTGCCATATCGCCTGCTTTCATGAGCTTACTAAAAGAACGTTGTCACAAGAATTTTGCAGATGCAGGTAGCTCACGTCAAACCTTGTTCATAGTTTCAACAAGGCTGGTTTTCTTTTTTCAGCTCTTTGGCAAGTAAAAACGACGTGAAAAAGTTATCAATTGTAACGTTTCTACGTTTACCCATAAATGGTTCCATGAGAGTCACCACAATGTTATCACTAAGCCTTTGGGTGGATGGACGTGACTCGTCTTTGCCTAGATATGGAATGAAATTTAGGATATACTTGGATTCCACATTAACCGCTAACCAAGAACTTTATGCAAAACTTATCTGGTTTGTTTGACATATATTGGGTGTATCTGTACGAGATTTTGTCAAAGACAGCTGCACATAAATCATAATATTTTCTCCAGGTTTGTAATGACTGATGCTGTTGTCTACAAACCTATTCTAAAAATCTAATATAAGAGCAAACTTGTCAGTTTGCAAGCGTGCTGACATTGCGTTACGCAAATTGAAGCATAAAAAACGCATAATCTCACGGAAAAGATTTCTCTACATAATTTGTTGAAAAAATGATAAGCCCCATCCTTTATTCCAAAATTGTAAAGGGGAAAGCTTTTGCCCCCATACGCTCCTTGTACTAATAGCAGTGCAATAAATGCATTAAGCTTACAAAGTGAAACCTCTCATTCTTCATTGCCTAAGATACTTTCAGCTTCTACATTGGTACATGGCTGAATGTGTTTGAGCATATGGTTATCAAATATAACTTAAAACGCACCAACTGGGAAGTCTGCCATTATAAGGGCAAAACGCGATAAACCTGATTGCTCAGTCAGGACATTCTGAGCTTGTACGCCTTCCTCGTGCTTCTACGCCGAATTCCATAAAATTCCATTTTGTGTTATCTCTTGCTGTCTCGTGTGTGCTTAAACTTTCACCAGCACCCGAACCAGAATCATCATCAAAATATGTAGCAGAATGGGTTTCAACGTTAGTATAAGCAGTTTGTAAATTATTGACATGAACAATGGGTTGTGTATCATAAAATTGCTCAGCTTCTTCATTGTCGCTTATTTCATCTGAGGAGCAAAGTTCCAATCTAACACGTCGCCTTTTTCAGTTTCACTTTCCCCTCCAGAATCATTCTCGTCTATGGATCTGAGCCTAGCAACAACTTGTCGTCTAGTAAAACGTCTCGATCTTTTAGACATGATGTAATAGATTTGACTATATTATATTTCTTAGTCAAGTAGCTTATTTCACCCGTGGAGCCAGAATAGGTTAGCACTAATTAGGCATGCACCCAATGCTTCTATTACAAAAGGTTATAATCAGCTTACTAACTTATGCTAAAGGCTAATTGCCAGTGTGTTTCGCTACTTTTTCTACACGTGGGCTGGATGCTGTTTGGGGAGGATATCCGACCAGCACCGTGAGCTGAATGCCGATGAAAGCCCGTAGTTGTCTACAATATAGAATGCCATATTTTTGTTTGATGAGCTCTTTCATAATCTGAAGTCCGTCTCTTTCCAGTGCTAACTGATAACTAGAAAACTTTTCTAAAAATGCTTTCTGAGTTGTGCATTTCTTGATAACTGAATGATGTCACAAATAAATTCAATTCATCGGAAAATGGAAAGACAATATTTGGAAATAAGTCATACGTGTCATAGAGACGATGTGTTCTTATTAAATACTGCAGGAGGTTCAGAAATATCGGTTTTTGCAATAGCGATCAAAATGACCGTTGACGGCCGTTGGAGGTAAACCACCTCCTAAAATATTTGTGAAAGCAGTTTTTGGCTTGATACTTAGCATTAGAGTTCCTGTCTATTACCCAGGAAAACTCAAAAAATTATGCACCAATGCGATTTTCCTAAAAAAATATCCCACCTTGAAATTCCAAAACGGTCAAAATGACCCTAGGGGCCGTTGTAGTGTTAAGACATCATAAAGAAAGCGTTCATTATAGAGCAAGGAAAGTTCAATGCCCGAAATGCAACAAAAAATTAAACAGAGAAGATAATATCAAATATTATAAACTTAAACAAAACGAAGTTTTGCCTATGATGAAAGATTGTTTATCTGTCTCAAACAAAGATTCATCCTCTTCAATTGATATGCTTCTAGCAAACCATGAGTCTTTTGATAAAACCCCAGCTAAAAGAAGAAAATATTTGAAATGCTCTGCTAAATCAGATCTACACAAAGATTTGGAAAACAAGGAATTAACTAAATCTGATCCAGAAATTTAAAATTTTATGCAAAAATATTGGAGAAGTATTCGAAGTTTTACAAAGAAAGGAAGAGTTCAAAATATATACATTTTTTATAATAGAGATTTCAAAGATTTAATAGAAACCATGACAAAACGGATCAAGGCTCATCAAAAAAATTGTTTTAAATAAACTATAGTCTGTCCTACTTTACATACTCAAAAATATTCAAACTGAAGAATTGAGGTATTGCCACTTAAGTTATAACAATACACAAATGCTAGACACTGCATTATTGATCAGCAACCGCAAGACTTAACAGATTTTTTGAACGCTTTAGCCGAAGAATCTTTTTACGACGGACTGAGTAGACCGGACACCAAGTGGAAGATTGTTCAAATACCAAATATCATCTTCGATGTCAACAATTTGAAAGATGCACCTTTGGGTGCGAGAGCGACATTTCCTGGCCATATAAAAAAAAATCACGGGCTATTGAACGTTTCAGAAGACAATAATCTATGCTTTTTTCAATGCTTGGTTGTCCATGACAGACGGTAGTACAAATGCGATGCTCAGAAAATTATTCAATAATTATTGCATGCATTTTAATATGGTGTATAGTGCTTTAACTGGTATTAATTAATTTATCCATGTTCGAAATTTGGTCTTCAAGCATGTCAATGGTTGAGTTATGTATCTCATACTAAGAAAAAGTTTATTCAAAGCAGATACAATATAGGGTAGCGACGAGTATCTACACATAGCTTACCGGTGGATGGATTTTGTCAGGAGAGTAATCAGGTTTTTCAGTTTTTAGGTTGTTTATGGCACTCGAGTAATTTTTGCAATACCAACAGGAATTCAAATGGTTCTTTGCAAGAAATACACCCAGAGAAAAAGATACCTCATTCAGAAATCCCAAAAGCAACACTGGAAAACAAAGGTCGGTTGGAAGCAGAAGGGTTCACTGTAGTAAATATGTGGGAGTGTCAATGGAAACAGTTGGCAAAAAGGGCTGATATTGCTGCTTATGTAAAAACCTTGAAGTCTGTTCAATCAAAACGACAATTGTCATTTAACAAAATTTTAGAAAGTGTAAAAAACTGAACTTTATATGAATTTTTGTTGGTGAATATTTACACATCAAATCATTTAACCCTTTGAGGGCCTTTGGTACACATATGTACCATAATTGTTGATTTTTACATCATTATGACGTAATAACCAATTATCTGAAATCCATTATATTTCCGTTGTTACCAAACAATTGCGGCGTGGTTTCAAATTTTAGGAATTAAATTCTTATGGTCCTTAAAGAGTTAAAGGAAAAATACAAAGATTTTCCTGTCATTACAAAAACAAACGTTTGTATCTAGAGACGACATTGGTGAGCATATGAAAAATGCAGCTGAAGAGCACGGTCTGCTTAACCCTTTAAGGATCATAAGATTCTAATTGATAAAATTTGAAACAATTCCATAATTGTTGGTAACAAAGGGAAAATAATGGAATTCAGAAAAGTGTTTATTACATCATAATCGAATAACAGTTAACAATTGTGGGACATATATGACCCAATATCCGTCAAAGGGTTAAAAACCCAAAAATATTTGATCAGCAGCCATTTTGGAAAAGAAATTTGAATCAACACAGAAATGGCAAAATTTTATTTGGAAATGAGTTTGGAAATTACAAAGATCAAAGAGTTTAAAGAAATTTACCCACAAAAATACTTTGCAAAACTGGCAGATGAAATTGTAAAATCCAGAAGAGCATCGGATACAGATCCATCCAAAGTTGTGATTGCCTTAACAAATAAACTGACGAGCAACTCGTTATACTCGGCGAACCTAGTAAATAAATCAAAACATCAGAATATCACTTACCATTCAGAGAAAACAGTAAACCGTGTGATCAACAACCCCCATTTCGTAAATTTGGATAAAATTGCTTTTGATCTTTATGAAGTGAAAAGCCTGAAACATAAAATGCGACATGACTTGCCTGTTCAAATAGGCATAAACGTGTATTTGAATTCAAAATTACACATGCTGAAGTTTTTTTATCTGTTTTTGAAGAAATGCGCTCCTGATCGCTGCTTAGTTGAGATGTTAGAAAGCGACACAGATCAATGTATTTTGGTCTCAGTCGTGAAAACATGGACAACTGTATCCAAGAAGAATTAAAAACTTCATATTCCCGGGACAAATTAAATTGGATGCCTGCCGAGGCATGTCCCAAACATGAAGAGCAGTATATTGAATGCAGAAGCAAGGGTAAGCCCTGAACGATGTAGTAATGCTGCTTGGACTTCCATTCCTTTGACAAACGAAGTTTAGAAAAAATGAAAGTGGAGTACAAAGGCACAGCTCAAGTTTCTTTGACATCGAAGTCGTATTTCTGTTTAGGGGATACAGAAAAGCAAGTTTGTAAAGGCGTGAGCATATTTCAAAACCCCTCTCCTTCGAACAATATATAAACGTCTTAAAGAATAATCTCCCCTGGAGATCACAAACTGTGCGTTTAGAAGTCGAAACCATCGTATTTTTTTGTACAAACAACACAAAAAAAGATTAAATTCTTTTTATCCAAACGTGTTGTGTTGAATGATTGCATCCACACTCTTCCTTTTGATTTGCCCACGGCACGGACCGGAATCAAGAATCGAGTCTGACAGATGTTTTAATGGTTCCCCAGAACAGGAATGATTCAAAAGATGCTTTGTCTCTTTCATAAAAATAGAGTTTCTCAATAGATTTTAGCATCTAAAATCACATTACTTTAGACTTAACCCTATCATTTTTCAAAAGTGTTTAGAAATTTTTACTTTAAAAATTTAGGTAAAAGATGAGTTTTGTGAATTGAAATTCCACACAAGCAGTGTCTTATTTATAAGTTTATTGAAAAAAATTTTGTTTTAAAAATTATTTACTGTTTATAAGTTACCAAAGTCTTTGACATTTAGAAAAGGGTGGATTGCTGTTTGTGCATCATTTATATTTGCCAACACTTCTGGGTACAACCAAGAATAATACTTAATTTTTTTATTGTCACGAATTTTTGTAGTTTTTTGGCTTGCCCACTTTAAAAATATGCAATTCCAGCAAAGCAAGATGACAGAGCAATTTAATAGAACTATAAAATAGCTTAAACTTATCTGGCTAGGTTTAAGAGTTGACATTAAATTAGCTTAGCTAGCAAATAAAAACTGGAAATTGAGCGGTTGCAGAGAAATCCTTGGACTCTGTTCTTAATTGCCTGGAGCTATGTGGAAACGCAGCCCATGTCTTATACATTGCTGTTATTATTTCACGACTTGTTTTAGAGTATATTCGAAAGACGTCGATCTTCTTCCTTCTCAGAATATGTTTAGTGTTTATGCTAATACGAAGAGCAGAGAACCGATGAGATAGCATCAACTTTAATGCCCAGGTGATGTTGAAATGCTGTACACTGCTGGAATTCATCAAGCACTTTCATACCCTCTACTACCAGAGCAAACTTTCTGACCTTTAATGCAAACGAACTCTTTTAGATAAAGTTTGTTTTCACAACCCAAAAAACTGAGGTGGTAAACAATCAGCAACCAATAAGCTACAGTGCGCCTTGAAATGCCAACACTGCTCGTCATTGAAAAGGAATTACATTACAAAACTGGCTTTTCGAATTAACTGATAAATTTTCAACTGCAAACGCGCGTGTAGCTTAATCTAACTAGTGCTTTTAGATAAGTAACCAATTAATTACTGTTGATAGTTTAATACCAAACCTAACCATTGTAATTTTAAAAGTTTGATTAAAACAGATTTTCTTTCGTAAAATTTAACATATGGATTGTTGATGGTATAAAATAGAATGTCGTTATAGCTTTAAATAAAATTGTCTTAGCAAGAAAGTTTTGATGACGCTCAGTCCTGTGACGGTGTCTCATCAAATGGGAAAGCGAATATTAACATCATCATGCCAAAACTGAACAAAATTCAAAGGGGTGAGTTAACATAACCTGGATCACTTGACATAAAATGACCCGAAAGCCACTAAATAATCGCTTTAGGTTCTTTAGAATTTTGCTGCTGCTCCATAGGCTCCTTTGAGCATCACATCAAACGAACGCTGAAGAGGCCTGCTTATAAATACCATGAGTGATCTTCTTTTGTGATGAACTTCTGGCATCTTACCCTCTGGCGCTTTCGCGCTTCCAGTACCACTGCCATCAGTAGCTGTTCCTTTTTTATCCGCAAGAACAATTGAAAAATCCTCTCAATCGTTGCTATGTAAGGACTTTTCAAGGTCACAACTGGCGAGTATCTCCAGAATTTTGTTTTAGAATCGAAAAAATAGCAAATATTGGACACAACACAAACAAAAAACGGCAGCAGCAGCCATTTTGTGTGTGAAGCCAAGTTTTCATTTGTCATTTGGAATTAACTGAGGAAAATGAGTTATTTTAGGTGACAATTGATTAGAAAGTAATTGATGGTCACAAATCGACATTGATCCTTAACCTGATTAACTGCAAATGTTAATTACATTTTTGATCCCTCACACTTTTAAACTACCCATTGTGACTATGAAACATGCCACAACCCATGGTCGTTGGGAGAACAGTCCGGCCCGGTACCAACATTAACTTTAGGGTCACTCTAACAAAAATCTGCAACTTTTTTCGTGGATAATAATTTAATGCAAACAGTTTAATACAAAAACACCTGGTACCTGCACCAGATGTCTTGAGCGAGCCTCAAAATGGATCTTTAAATAAAAGTGTTCTAATGTTCTAACACTGGGCCATTTTCAACCAGCCCAAGAATTGAACCAGAGTGTCTTACTTACAAGACATTCATGATATTACTCAGAAATAACTAGTCTTAAATTAGGCAATAAACCTACTTATATATATATATCAAGTAAAGTAAGCCTCACGTTGCTGGGGCAGTGCACGATAACATCCAATGTTTGAGCTTGGTTGTCACCTGACAAACCGCTTGGTGAAACAGCTGTATTGGCTTCATTATTTATTCAAAACATGTAGTATTATGCATATGTACATTCAATCTCCGAACAGCTGCCGTTTCTGTCCATGTGTCATTAGTTGCGGAACACATAGCGTTCTGAAGTGCCCTTCCAACCGACAGGTTATGATGTGCTGCAAAAACCGTTTCGTTGGTGGTACGTAGCGACTTCTCCACACCGCATCGCAGAGTGCTCAAACTGCCCAAGCAGTGAGCTATGAATAATTGCAACGCGATACGATGCTGGCCAGGTAGAGTGCTCAATTTACATTGCACCGAGGTCCAATACAGAGAGCATATATAAAACACTACACCTCAGGTAAAAATAGAATAAAACCACAACAGCTGTTATCTAGGCAAAACAGACTGTTGTGGTTTTAACGTTTTAATGTCAATTCTGCAGCTGTATTATAAAAATATCTATATCTTTATTAGCAAAAATACTACAGCCTGTTTCGCCGTTAAGGCTCTTCAGGTATTTCTGCAAAAAAACAAAAAATGAACCCAAAACAAACAAAGAATGCAGTATTACTTACGGTTGTTCGAGGGGAATAAGCAGAAGTAGTATGGTAGCCAACAGAAACTATACTAAAAAATAAAAAATAATCTTTTCTGCTGGCTCACCTGCGAACAGCAATCTCATCTGGGTAACTAAGAACTGTATAGGTTGGTATGAGAGTTATAGTGAGGTAACAATGGGAACAGGTATATACTTAATATGGCAAGCGGTAAGTTGGGAAAATAGACCTAAACGAAAAGATAAAGAAAAAGAACAAAAGTAAAAGAATCAAAACACATAAACTACAACGAACTGTCCAATCTGATACTTTTTAATTTAAATTTTTCCTGTGGCAGCATGTATTCACTATTTCAGATCGTTTATTTAGCAATATTTTTCTGTCGCCGCTTAAGATGGCAAGCTTTTCAGCCAGGCACAAGTTACATCTGGTCCCTCCGCAATTATATGATGGCGCTGTAGAAACAATGGACCATTTTATAGACGGCTCAACACCATTATCCTTTGCTCGCCAGACTTCTTTTGATAGCTCGGTTGCGTTTTTTTTATTATGGTGGGTAAATGAATGTTTGTGATTGCTAAATCTCGCTTTGAAATCAGTAGAACACGATCCATAATATAATTTGGTAGTATTGTTAGAGGATATTTCTGCTTTATGTACGATTGATTTCTGTTTGCATTCGCCATCAAGTGGGCGCTTGCCCACTCCCCATTGTTTCTACAGCGCCATCATATAATTGCGGAGGGACCACATGTAACTTGTGCCTGGCTGAAAAGCTTGCCATCTTAAGCGGCGACAGAAAAATATTGCTAAATAAACGATCTGAAATAGTGAATACATGCTGCCACAGGAAAAATTTAAATTAAAAAGTATCAGATTGGACAGTTCGTTGTAGTTTATGTGTTTTGATTCTTTTACTTTTGTTCTTTTTCTTTATCTTTTCGTTTAGGTCTATTTTCCCAACTTACCGCTTGCCATATTAAGTATATACCTGTTCTCATTGTTACCTCACTATAACTCTCATACCAACCTATACAGTTCTTAGTTACCCAGATGAGATTGCTGTTCGCAGGTGAGCCAGCAGAAAAGATTATTTTTTATTTTTTAGTATAGTTTCTGTTGGCTACCATACTACTTCTGCTTATTCCCCTCGAACAACCGTAAGTAATACTGCATTCTTTGTTTGTTTTGGGTTCATTTTTTGTTTTTTTGCAGAAATACCTGAAGAGCCTTAACGGCGAAACAGGCTGTAGTATTTTTGCTAATAAAGCTATATCAATTTGCTCTAGCTGTTTTTGTTATTGAGCACTCTAAAATATTTTTCCGAGTTTATTATATTTAGAAAGATATATATATATATATATATATATATATACATTATAATCACAGAGTTTTCAAATTTTATACTTACCTGAATCATACTCTAACATTAAATGAAGCTTAAATATTGCTTTCTTTGGTATAGATTAAAAAATAAATACATCTTGAAGATGCTTAACAGCTAAGTAGTAGTAGTAGTAAGTGTAGTAGTAGTAGTATTGGTAGTAGTAGTAGTAGTAGTAGTAGTAGTAGGAGTAGTACTATTATTATTATTATTATTATTATTATTAGTAGTAGTAGTAGTAGTAGTAGTAGTAGTACTAGTATTAGTAGTAGTAGTAGTAGTAAGAGTAGTAGTAGTGGTAGGAGTAGTAGTAGTAGTAGTAGTGGTAGCAGGAGTAGTAGCAGTAGTAAAAGTAGTAGTAGTAGGAACAGTAGTGGTAGTAGTAGTAGTAGTAGTAGTAGTAGTAGTAGTAGTAGTAGTAGTAGTAGTAGTAGTAGTAGTAGTAGTAGTAGTAGTAAGAGTAGTAGTAGTAGTAGTAGTAGTAGCAGTAGTACTAGTAGTAGTAGTAGTAGTAGTAGTAGTAGTAGTAGTAGTAGTAGTAGTAGTAGTAGTAGTAGTAGTAGTAGTAGTAGTAGTAGTAGTATTAGTAGTAATAGTAGTAATAGTAGTAGTAGTAGTAGTAGTAGTAGTAGTAGTAGTAGTAGTACTAGTAGTAGTAGTAGTAGTAATAGTAGTAGTAATAGTAGTAGTACTAGTAGTGGTAGTAGTAGTAGTTATTTAGTTTTCATTGGGTGTTGTCCTCTTAGCCCAGATAGTCGAATTCACCCTATTCCTTCTGCAATTGCTTGCACTGCTTCTCTCCACTTTTCTGGATTTAAGGCATTCTACTTCTTCAAACCAATCTTCTCTTTCTCCTTCTCCATTTGCTTCTTCCAGGCCTTCTTCGTTTGTCCTCGCTTTCTCTCGCCACTTAATTCAAGATTCAGAGCAATCCTCAAAACACTATCGTCATCCCTCCTCAACTAACTCCATTTGCTGTTGCTGACTGGTCTATAGTTCCCTCAACTCCAACATGCCCATCTGTTCTTTAGTCGTCTTTCTGTCAACAACTCTCTGACCGCACATGGCTCTCACCATACCTCTCTCCGTTTCCCTTAGCATTGCTTTTTCATTCTCTTTTAAACACCGTGCCTCGCTTCCATACAGTATTGCTGATCTTATGCAACAACAATAAACTTTACCTTACATCCTCAGAAAATACCTATTTCCAAGCAATAAGTCTCTACATTCCCTAAATCTTACCCAACCAATTCTTACTCTTGCTGTAGTAGCATCATATTATCAACTTTGATAATTTCGCTCCTGTAAATTAAATCCCATCTATGACATTCAACCGATTGTGATCTACTAATGGCATGATGGCAATTCTGTAGCATATTTCAAGTAATGCGATTAAGTAATCTATATTGGAATTAGCACTAAAAATTAACATTTTAAATTATCATTGAAATGAATTAAGCCCTGGCGGTAAATATTGTTTCAATAGTATGCTTGTTTACTAACCATGGTACTCTGCTATACACACACCTTGCTGTTAAAATGCCATCACAAATTACAGAAAGGTATTAAAATTCATGACACCATTCAGATCAGTGGTCAGCAAACCGGAGTAAAATCGAAATTTCAGCGGGCAATATCGGGAGTTCGTAATGTTGTTGGTTTGCTAAGCATGTATTAAAGAAAACGTTTTTGGAAATATGTTTTACAATACGAAATACTATAAAAATGGAGAGCCAGAATGGTAGAAGTACGCACTCCTGATAGACAGTAGGTGTTCAGTTTTTAAACGCTGTACTCTCCTTGTTACGTGACAATGGTTCTTTGTTCTGCATAAAGTGATGCAACTTACAATCCTGTTAGTTTCGTTGCAAAAGCAGTGTAGTTTAATGGGGACTGTTATCGTCACAGCACTATTAGGCTGATAATCGTCAGTAAGATTAGAAAGATATTATTTCTCAACTGATCGTAATACACAGCTTAGCCTACGCTCATTGAAAAAAACAAAACAGTTCTAATCTGTTCCTGGCAAAACTTAATACTCAAATTATCTGTACTCGTGTACTGAATGTTGTTAGCCTGCTAGAAGTATGCAACATTTCTTGTCATTTTAGTGACGCCACTACTTGTCTTATCTATGCAAGTTAAGTTTTTCATATTTCGCATTCTCTTTTCATGGTTGCTATGTCGTGTTGTGAGACTAACTGGTATCGTAGTAGCCTACTGCCCTACTAAAAAGTGTGCTTTTGTAGGCAGTTTTAGTTGCAATCAAACAATTCTGAGATATTACATTTCTACCATCAGAATGTCATCAAACAGGAAAAGAGCTTATCAAGCTGAATGAAGCTTATTATCAAGCTTATTATTTAATTATCAAGCTGAAATATAGTTTCACTGAGATTTACGATCGAGGACAGCAGAAACCCCAATGTGTCGTGTGTCGAAAAGTATTAACCGCCGAATCTTTCAAGAAAAACTAGTCAAAAAAACAACTGGACAAAGTTCATTCTCACTTTTCACCTTTCTTCGAAACCTTTGGCATATTTTGAGAATTGGAAGCAGGCGTAAAGAAGCAAAGATTAGAGAATATGAAAAATGCGACATTTGATCAACGAACAGCAGCTCGTGCCACTCTGGAAGTCGCCTGGTTAATTGACAGAAACAAGAAACCGCACACCACTGGTGAGGAACTGATTGAGTCACCAGCAGAAAAAATGGTGGAAATCATGTGTGGGCCGAAATATTCCAAACGATTAAATTCTGTTCTAGTCAAAAATAATGAAACTATATCTGCCAAAATAATGAAACACCAAATTTCAAATCTTGCCCGCAATGTGCGAGAACAAATGATTTCTTCCATCAAAAGTAGCGTGCATTTTGCTTCGCAACTTGATGAAATTACGGACTTGAGCAATGACTCCCAGCTGATGGTGTATGTACGATACCGAGGCATGGATAGAATTGAAGAAGAAATGCTATTTGGTACTCCTCACGTGTTACACACTCGAGGGATCGATGTGTTTCAGAAAGTAAATGCTTTCTTTAAATCTGAAAAAGTAAATTTGCAGTGAAGAAATTGTGTTGAACTGTCAGTAGATGGTGCTTCATCAATGCTTGGACGTGTCAATGGCTTTAGCGCTTTGGCAAAAAAAGAAAATTCCAGTATACAAGTAACTCACTGCATGGTACACCGACAAGCGATAGTTGTAAAGGAACTGGAACCAGAACTCGAAAAATTCATAAACGTTGTGCTAAGAATGGTAAATTTCGTAAGATGTAATGCTCAATACGCGACTGTTTCGTGAATTTCATGAAGATAATGTTTCTGATTATTCCAAGGTGTTATTTTACTCTGACGTACAGTGACTTTTTCGCGGCAATGTGCTTAATTGAGTGTGAAGTGTAAAAGATGAATTTGAAATGTTTCTAAGGAAGAAAAGACACACTCTAGCTGAAAAATTCCGCAATTCCACGTGGGTGGCTCACCTGGCATACACGGTTGACATCTTTAACCATGTAAATTCATTAAACAAGCAACTGCAATGAAAGTATATGGACATAATCTCAGAAACAGAAAACATCTTTGCATTTACATCAAAACTTGTTTGCTGGCACCAAGAAGCAGAACAGAACAAAATATCTGCTTTCTCCAACTTGGGAGAATTTTTGGAAGATTCTGATCAAGTTAGTTTTGATGGAGCGATAAAAGGCTTGGTATTAACACGCCATCTCGTCAAACTCCAAAAACCCTTTTGTCGTTACTTTCCTGATCTTGACATCCAAAGTGTGAGCTGGATGGTAAATCATTTCCTATGCGACGTCAGCAAAGTGGCAGAAAAGCTGGAAGGCTTGGTGGAGAAGTTGCGCTATAATAATGAAGCACCAGTTGCATTTGAATTTGAACAGTGTTTGCAAGCTTTTTGGATGTGTAGGGCTGTCAGAGCTTTAAGATTGTGCAGCTGGAAGCCACCAAACTCCTGCTAGTTTTCTCAACAACTTACCTCTGTAAGCAGGGTTTTTCTGATTTTGCAAACTTAAAATGAAAATATCGCAATCGTTTGGATCCTGAAGATGATGTTCAAGTTGTTTTAACAGCCAAATAACCTAGTTTTCAGACGATTTTGGACAAAATGAAGCAGTACCATTATTCACATTGAACTTCAACGTGATCGAACAGTATTTAGAGAAAAAAAATTTCATTCTTTCACTGGTTTTGTTTCATAAATGTAACAACTTAATTGTTTTTCCAAAGAAACGTTTTTTAATTTTTTATTTTTTTGAATTTGAGGTTATTTTCTTTTGATAATGGTAACAAAATATAATTCCGGTGTAACAGCAAACGCTTTCTCATTCCCAAAAATATAACAAGAATAGATGTATAGACATTGATAAACCTTCGTACAAATTTGGAATATAAGCATTTGTAACAGTATCCGTGATGAGTAAAGGCAAAAAAAGTTTGCTGACCACTGATTTAGATTAAATAACGTGACAAAGCATCACCAGATCGTAATTCGTAATACGACTGATTGATTAAATAGCTAGCAAGCATTGACTAAATTAAAATTTCATATTCAGTTACATACAATATTTAGGCTGTATGCAGATATACTAGCATTACATCACCATCTTGAAAGCTGTTACTTTCACTTCATATGCTAGTCACGTCACTATTATATAACGTTAAAATACGCAGCACGTACATAAGCCAAAACTAATTATAACTAACTTTACAATGCATTTTCTTTATATGCATAGATTATATTTTTTTTTGCCTCTGTGGTACTTTGAACTACGACATCGAGTTAACTTTTTTAGGACTAATACAATGCAAGCATGTGATATCCCCACTAGCTAATAGAAAATGAAACTAAAACAGCACAAGTATGATAAGTTTAATTTGCTCACACATCTCTACTCCAAACTATGCACTTATACTATAAACTTGTACAATGCCATCTGTAAAACAGAATATTAACAACCAAGCTTACTGTACACAAATTGCTTGCACATTGTTAATATAGAGCAAAATCTACTGCAAATATGAATTTGACGAGAGTGACAACTTTAATGTCGAATTATTATTATAATTAGAAGTTGAGCTCTCTCTGCATACAATACACTGAATCATATCACCAATCTGATGATTTTACTTAACCCTTAAACGCCTACGTGGATCGCTAGCAACCCGAGTCTTCCATTTTTTTGTCATAACTCTTGAAATTACTGGCTATGTTCTGTGTGACTTCAAGTGTTCCCAAAGCATTTATTCCTCTTCCATTTGACATCTATAATTTCAACACTATTATGCTGATAAAATAATTATTAAGGTTTCAAAAGAAAAAAACTTATACGGTCTTTAGAAACCCATGTTAGGTAATAGTGCGACTTTTTTGAATTGCAACTTATGTAGTCAGTAGTTGATTGTAAAGTGCCACTAACAACATATTGAATCGAACAATATAAGAAATAGTTATTTACCGCATTTTCATATTGTGTAAAGCAAAATAAAAACGTTTATGACAAAAGATTAAAAGTTTCAGAAAAAAGAATGCGGCATCGAAAAGTTCATTGCAAATCAGTATAAGGTACCAAAAGAATCTGAAGAACGATAGCAAGAAGGCCACTGGATGCAGCAACAGCCGCTGGGAAAGTCGTAGGAATCAATTTGATCTTGAAGACAACTGACGATGAAGAAATCATTGAAAGCGAAGATTCTGTAATTGGCCAATCACGCTTGAGAGATAGGAAGACGCTTCTACTACTGTCAGCAACCAGAAAACAAGTGCAGACGATGGATTGACTGCCAGTAGTAGGGAAGAATGTGATAGCGAAGACTCCTCTGAGCATGACGGTGATGATCTTACAGCCAGAAGCTCGTTTACAGACAAAAATGGTTGGGTGTGGTTTACCACGTTCTATTTCAGAGGACGGCCCCTCTGGTTTTCAGGCACTGGTCCGTATGACTGTTCATATGGACCAGTATTGCTCCACTTTATTCGGCATGCAAACCCATTTTCAAAATACACATACGTCCCTGCCCCCTTTTTATACACAGACGGCCTGGATCTTTGGCATTATCCATCAAAATATTCAAAAAAATTCATCGAAAAATGAAGTCTACCAATTTTAATATGTAGCCTACTCCAAGCAAAACACTTTGTGATCACCCAATAAAAAGAAGATCGGGAAAAAATGGTCCTTTCTTATCGTTTCCAATAAAATGTAAGTGTGGAGGTACATATGATCTAAATGTTGAAGCAATTTTTTTTTGTAATTGGGCGAGGTTGCCACAGCAGCCAGCTCATTTGATGTTCTTAACCTCGACATTATTAATGGGGCCCCCTCTATTTTAGCGGTTTTCTGCCCCTTTGAAGCATGAAAACAATCTTCGTTTTCTTTCGGCTTATTCCCGATTAGGGGTCGCCACAGCAGATATCTGCATTTTTATGACATGGCAGATGCCTTTCCTGCCACCAACCCTCTATTTAGAGCAGCGGTTCCCAACCTTTGTAATGGCTCGCACCCCTAAAATATCTTGATATGTTCTCGCACCCCTAAAGTATTTTAACATGTGACAAATTCATAACATTTCCCAGACCAAGATGTGGGCCAATTTTGAAGTCTCGGCTGAAATTGCGTGGGTTGACCTTTTTTTTAGATCAACACAAAAATCTGAATGATCATCTCGAACACCTGGTTCGGAACCCTTGCTCTCACCACCACACCATCGCGTCGGTAAAGCATGAGAACAATAGAAACATTAAACAAATCATGATTACATCAACAAAAGTGTTTTGCATTAAAAGTTATAAATTGAAATTCAAGATAAACAAGCAATCAGAAGTTATGAATGCTGAATATAGCTGACAAAAATAGTGATTTCAAGTTTTCAGAAAAATGGAAGCTTAAAAAAAACATTGAAATATTTTGATTAAAACCACAAAAGTACAGATTATCAAGACACAGAGATCGAGTATATGCATTTAACATGATAGCGAGATAACTCGTCACTCCCATAATATCAAGATACTGCATCCATCGAGTACAACATTGTGAGAACCTGCCATGACGAAATATCTCGTCACACGCACTGTAAGAGGGAGTTTCCCATTTTGACGAGATATCTCGTCCTACGCACTTAACAGGTTAGTGCATGTCCGCGATGTTCAAGATATCCAATACACAAGGTTATGGTTAGGGTTAAATTTGGAGTTGGATTGAAATTGGGGTTGCTTGACATTACAAGGCATTGTGATGGACATCATGCACATCGCGGACATTGCAGATATGTAATATTTAACAGGAATTTTAGAAGCACTGCTTTATTTTCCATCTGATGCTTTGTGACGCAAGAGACTTCATTAGAACCGGTAAAAGAAGTGCATGAGGTGCAATATATTTTTTGTAAACAGTCTTAAACATGTACTTGTGACTAAATAACCACGAACAACAACATAATGGCGATCGAATATTCAGTTGAAAACAGAAACACATTACAAAGGAACTCCAGAACACGAACACGCAAATGGACACGCTCTATCTGCAACAAATGAAACATGCAGAAGCAAATAACAATACCAAGCGCGATTTATGAATTAGGAATTATTTAGATTTCGTATATACTATGCACTATATAAGTTGAAAGCACAATTTGAAATACCTAACTATTTCCAAAAGGCAATCATTTGCTAGTAGATTGCAATCAAATCAATCACCGTCACTTTCCAAACAGCTCAAAACTAGGCAATTGCCAGAACCAGTATAACAATCCAAACGTATGATTGACAGATGCCGACAGGCTTGTTTCGATCTATTAGATCTCTTAAGGGCGCCTCCGTCAACGAAAATCGGGATCAGCTACCATGGCTTTCATTTCACGATATCTATGCTAGGTAGGACGAGTTGCATTCACTATTTATAATAGTCTAAAAGAGGCAGTCACATTAGTACCGTACTGGTAACGTTTCATACTGTAGAACCTAACAAATAAATATCAAACTCGTATAAGCCAATTTAACGCTATTCATTCTAAACTCTGTTTTACAGCAATATTGAAGTTCGTCGTTGATAAGACGATATGAGTCATGAATTCGCTTTCACGATAACAAAGGCAGAGCGGCATAAAAAAAGTACCACTGTGAAAGCGAATCAAAAAAACTCCTGTAGCCATTTCCATTTACAGTCATCTTAGGCAAAATTTATGATATATTCCATCCAAATACGATAAATAATTTAACAATAGCAATTAGGGACGTATTTATCTAACAAAAGTTTGCACAAACCATTTTTTCACGTTCATTCGTAAAAGGCGTTTCCAATCAGGCTGTCATATCAAAAATGTGGTAGCATATGGCAGCACAGGTGATTTTTGTTTCACGCGTCGTGTATGATAAAGAGTTTTTGAATTACGGTGTATAAAAAATGCATTTCGATATTAGCTGAGCTCTTCTTGCGTTGCCCCAGCTTTTTGAGTCACATTCGTGGTCATTTTCATTTTGCCAGTCCGGCACATACCATAGTCAGTCCAATCACATGGGATCAGCAGACAAAATTTAGTAATTGGTCGTCGAGTCTTGCTTTCTTTGGTCTTTAGTATCACGGAACGAACAGTTTCTTTTGGGTCGGGAGAAACTTCAATAATAAGACCAAGGGGCCGTTTTGTCTTTGGGGTATTGTCAACTTTGATTGACACAATATGACCAACCAATAAATTTCTTCGCTTTTCCTCCATTTACTTTGCTCTGCATGAGAGGTCAGGTATTCTTTAGCCTTTGTTTTCCAAAACCGATTCACAACGTGTTGTGATTGAAGCCAGGCGTTTTGTGAGTACTGATCTTTGTTAAAAGTTTCAAACATCATGATTCGATCAGCACTTCCTGGTGTCAATACATCATTTGTAGTCAATGCCCAATCATTTAATTCAAAAAAACAAATGGGACTTATTGGTCTTGAATTCAGTACAGACTCCATTTAGTAAACACGGTTTCAAAATTTTCATATGTGTAGGTGTAACTGAGAGAGATATCATTCACGATTTTTCTCACGGATCAATCATCTTTTCCCACACTCCCCCAAAATGACATGCTGAGGGAGTGTTGCAATGCCACTAAATAACCAAATTTTGCAGTAAATCGTTAATTTTCTTTTACTTCAACATTTCAAGTAATTCTCAGTGTGCCTACACTATTTGTTCCATTGTCAGAGTACAAATGTTGCTCATGTCTTCTCCTTGCAACACCCTTATGCTCATACAAGTAAATATTTCCAATAACGTAAATGTTTTCAAACAATGGTCATACAAGTAAAAGTATTGCAGCCATTCCTTTTCTATTCACATCGACCCTGCTTGACATAAATGAGTCCGAAGAAATCCACATTTGCATAACAAAATGGTGGCTGGTTTGTTTGCTATAGCGCTGCATGCAACTCTGCCATTATTTGCGTCCCTGGTTTTGCTTTTCATTTCCGATATATCATGCAACCCTTCAAAACTTTTTTAACCACAGATGATCGGTTTTCCAGCCAATAGTTTGATTTAAGCTCAGTAATACCTGTAGATTATCAGCCTTGTCGGATGCGAATTCGACGGCGAAACACTTCAGAATTCTGTTTCATAATTCACTGATGTCTTAACATTTTGTCCATTTTAGTAATTAACACCATCAACAAGTTGAGGAGTGCAATATATCAAGTGTTGCAAATGCGTTGCTTTATTCAGTGACTTCTCATTTTCAACAGCCAAATAAAGCTTAGGCAACTTCAATTGCTGTTTATACATTATCATTTGGCGCTCAGCAACATCCAGTTTAGTATTCGTTAAATAGGCTATCATCTTCATTTAATCAGTACCCTTTGCCTTTAGCTTCAGATATTGGCCGCAACTCACTAACCAACCCACTGAGGCTTTTAAAAAGTGCAAAGATGAAAATAAGATATCAGTTTGTCAGCAGGATTCACATCTCTTTTGCTAACCACAGTAACAACAGTTGTTTTAGCACTGGATTCTTTAGGCCATTATCAACAGATTCGTAAAAAAATTGCGGTCCATTTAATCATCTCGAGTTCCGTACAAGCCATTTTGGTGCGATGCATTTAGAACCTTCAACAACAGAATTTTGTTTTGTTGGAAGGTGGCGCCGATTGGATTTCACAGTCAACTTCTCCATTTCTGCAAGTCGACTACCTACATAAATAGAAAACTTCTTGCGGCTATTTTGAATACTCATCAACAGAGCTTTGGAGTCTTTCCCAAAGTAAGAGCAACTTCTTGTAAACGTAAGCTCTTATTTTAACATTTTGTCCATTCTAGCAGCAGCTAGAGTAGCAGACAACTCAAGCTTGGGGATAGACAGCCCGATAAGAGCCAAATACGTTTTTCCCATTAAGAAAGAGCACTCGATATTCATCTCCGAGTCTATTCTCAAGTAAGACACAACGGAAAAGGCAGTCAAAGAATCTGTGAGAAGTGATGCAGCTCATAACAAATTACTTTGCTGATCAATAACGTTTAAAGCCGTCTTTTGATATGAAGATGTACCAAATGGTCAAGAGATGCTATTCATTTTTTCCACTGTCTAATTTCCTCCTCAAAAATGCGCTCATCTCATTCACGATCTTCCAAATCATGCATCAATAATTTTGGTTCAATCAAAACAGGTAGTACAAATCCAAGTGGATCTTAAAACGAATGCATCATTGATATAATATCCCGCCTTGTGTACTCTTTATCAGACACGGCTAAGCATATTTTAAAGCCATCGACAAAACCCTTTCGCCAGTAGCATCTGTACTTGGAAGTGGCTTGTCCGCCTATTCCCTTTCATCATCTGAGAAATTTGGCACAACATTGCCGTTGTTTGACAACTATTTAGTCAAAAGTAAATCCTTCTTTCTGCAACATCTCCTTTACTTCATCCATCAAAATCTTTTCTTCTTTAGCATTTCAGCACGAAAACAAAAAATCATGAACATAAAAGCTTTTGTGAACAGCTTCGCAAGCCTTTCCAGAGTAATCTCCGCAGTGCTCTTTAACCACATATTTCAGGCAAAACGCAGCACAACTTGGTGAAGAAACTGTACCAAACAAGTAAACAGCGATGCGACAGCAGATTATTTTTCCAAATTACAATTTTACCATCATAAAAACGGAAAACATTGCGAACTTCAGAAAACACGTTTAAGCTACCTGGTAAAACATGCTTCTAATATCGGCAATAATAACCACTTTTTCATTTCCGAAACAATTTGGTACGTCAACAAGGCTGCTCATTAGGTCGAGTCTTTGCAACAGGGTCCTATTCAAAGACTGGCCAAAACATTCAGCTCCACTGTCAAGCACAATGCGTAATATGTTTGGCTCTTTCGGGTTTAATACAGTATGGTGTGGCGCATAACAAATTACTTTGTCTATGTTATCTTCTTTATCTGGCACAAATTCAACCTTTCCTTAGCTGATGTGTTTTTGCATCTCCAGTGAATACCGTGACTGCAATTCTTCATTTCTTTTAAACCTAGTTTATACTGAGTTAGGAGGTTTTTCCGCGACTTTTCGATTATCAGATAATTTGGAATTTTCATCTTGCCGTAACAAATGTAGCTGAAAGTGATTATTCATTAACTTGACAGTGTTTTTCATTTTTGCGTAGGCAACTCCATTCTCGCTAGAATGACTCGTAGTAAGCTCTCATCCGCTACAAACTTGGCAGGCGAGTAAAAGTCTAAATCATGCTAAGCGCTTTGCTGTTAAACGTTCATTGAAATCTTCCCCCTTTTTGGGTAACTCAGTACGACTCGTTGCTGGGTCACGCATTGTTTAACCAAACATAGTTTTTACAGCATCATAACCATGGTCTGGGCCACATCGATATTTTAGATGCATAGTTCCCCATTCGTTGTCATCAGCGATAAGTAGACCAATGTTTTTACCCCTTACGCAAGGAAAATTCACATTCCAAAAATTACTCCATTTAATTAGATCTCGTGTTTAGGGGGATCAAATCTGGTCAAAAAGGTTATTGGTCGACTGTCATTACGTCCTGCAAAGAAATTACATTTTCAGCATCAACAGAATTAACCGTAGATGACACTTCCATCCCTATGATCGGTTTGGCTCTGGCCTCAGTTGAAAAGGGCTGCACAGATATACTTTTCACAGGCCCACGCAATCCCAGTACACCTGCAAATCGCTTTTTATAAAATGTCGTTTCCAAGCCAAAGTCTCACAAAGTAAAAGCTGCACAATTCTGAAGGAGGTTTTAATCAATACAAGTATGAAATAGGGTCTCGCTAATTTTTTTTCTTCACTTGGCTTGTCTACAGCAGCTTAGAAGTGACTGCAGCAGTATTGCGAGTCAATCCACCAACTGCAGACATATTGTCAGCAACTTCGTGCCTGTGGTAATTAAGGATGGCAGTCATTTTTACTATTGCAATTATCAACACCTTTTGGCATTCTGATAATTATCAAACAACTCTTTTCAAACCACTTAAAGCAACTGCCCCATTTCCGAATAAATTCTATTCGTCTGTAACGAGACAGTTTGGAAAACTTTTGGCATTCTGATAACTTGTGTGACCTTTTACAAAACGGAAAGACAGTTCCGAATCCAACAGTGCCTGATTTCAATTTTTGAACTATTGAACTTTTATTGAAGCTATTCTTTAACAGCTGGCATTTATCGCCCAAATAGAAACGTAGAATGCAATCTATTTTTTGTAAACAGTCTTAAGCACATGCTTGTAACCGAATGATCACGAACAACAACATAATGGCGATCTAATCTTCAATTGAAAACAGAAACACGTAAAAAAAGAACTCCAGAACACGTGAACACAAGAACACGGAACATAAATATGCACATGGACACGCTTTATCTGTAACAAATAAAACGTGCGTAAGCAAAAATAGCAATACCAAGCGCGATTTCTGAATTAGGAATTATTTAGATTTCGTTTATAATATGCACTGTATTTGTTGAAAGCACAATTTGACATACCGAACTATTTTCAAAAGGCAATCATTTGCCAGCAGATTGCAATTGAAGCAATGACCCTCACTTTCTAAACAGCCTAAAACTAGGCAACTATCGGAACCAACATAATAATCTAAAAATATAGTCACATTATTACTGACGAACGTTTCATACTGTAGGACAGCGGTTTTTAACGTTTTAAGCCCAAGTACCTCTAAACTAGATTTACAAAAAATTTAACTCTCCCCTTACTTTTCAATTGTTATGTTATATTGCTATTTCCATACCCCCTGGGAGTGTTGAGGCAAACTTTAAGTGCCCCTGCTATAGAACCTAACAAATACTAACAGTTAAATATTAAACTCGTATAAGCCAATTTAACGCTATTCATTCTAAACTCTGTTTTACAGCAATATTGAAGTTCGTTGTTGATAAGACGACATGAGTGATGAATTCACGATAACAAAGGCAGAGCGGCATAAAAAAAGTACCACTGTGAAAGCGAATCACAAAAACTCCTGCAGCCATTTCCATTTACAGTCATCTTTGGCAAAATGTAGGTTGAGCCATAAGTCGCGCGCCAAAGCATTTAAAACGATTCCGATAATAATAAACGTTATTTTATCAAAACCAAGCTTAACTAATGAACTGAGAAACACGTTGTACACGCTAATGCAATTACAAATGCTCAAATTGCTCGCCATTTGCGTTGATGCACAATTCCAAACGATGTTTCCAAACACACTTCACGCAATTCTTTGGTGCGCAACTGAATGTCCCACCATCTACAAAGCAGATTAGATGCACTGAATTTTTGTTGCACCTATCAAGTGAAACAGTATACGAGTATACTCGTAGTTTTGCTCGTTGTTCGAAAGTGCTATTCTTCAAAATACATGTAGAACTTGATGCGATTTGTTAATTACGGAGATCAGCATAACTTTTCTGTTTTTTAAATAAAGTCTTATGTTTTCATGCATTTCAAAACGTAGAAAACATATTTTTCGATTGGTTTAGATCATAAGAGCCGCCTGCTTATTATTCTGTATTTGGCGGTTATCAACTCAATCAAACTTCATTTGATTTGGATTTATTTTTATTTTTCCAGCCAGCTAAATTTATTGCAAAATTCTTTTGTAGATACAAATCACAAAGCAAAGAAAATGTAACGAAAACCAAAACAGCTGAAGCATGTAAAAAAAGCAGGCAACAAAAATCGATTAAAATTCCACTTTGTATTGTTATTGCTCTTGAACCTGAACCGATCCCAAACCAAAACCAAACACCAAAATCTGCTTTTGTTCAACCTGAACCAAACTTGAACAACAAATTTTGTAAAGTGTTGAGCCTGAACTGAAAAAGAACTGAAAAAAACTGCTGAATCCAAACCCGAACTGGAGCAGTTGTTTAATGGGCTTGACGCCCTGGTGCAACACATTAAACGCCAGCTCAAAAGCTCCACTTTACGTCCAATGTACAGACCTAGGCTTTTAAGTGCAGAACATCAACCTTAAATTTGAAGTTCAATTCATCACGCCATGCCACCGTTAGTAAATTGACAACTTGTTCAGATTTGTGAGCATGGGCAAGTTCAGCTCATGCAGCTGGGGTTAGAGAAGATCTTCATCGTAAAAGCCCCCAACCGCGAGAACATTTTACATTGTTTTACCAGTAAAAAACCTATTTTACCTTGCTACTTTTTATTCACCATTGCTTGTCGCCCATCATCTCATTCCGTTAACTTTGTGGCAGATTACGATGTAGCCGATGATAATTTTTGGTTTGGATGCTCGTTCATAGTCAGTATAGCCTACATTCTAAACAATTAATGATTGTCTAAATATTTTCTACCAACAGACAGACGTCAATTAATTACGTTTAATGACAAATCTAGATTCTTTCTACTAATAGAATATCTTGCAGATTGTTTATTGATAGATTTTTTAACAACAATCAAATTGCGGATATAGCTGACTTAATTCTTGAGCAATAATCGCAAATTATTGCAATACCGCTGGCAACTTAAAAACAACGTGTGAGCAACCAATCAATCACTCGATGTAATTATCTTGCAGCAATTATTAGTTTCAAAACAGACGTTATTTTTGGAAAACCTAAATAGCCAAATGTTGAAAAATATTTCCACATTTTCATGGACAAATCTGAAGCACGCATTCTAAAATTCCAGAAAGTATTGCCTGACACAAGACAGGTAGTGACTTTTTTTAGAGATAGGCATTCACTGAAATGTGATGAAAGGTCTTCGGTGCCTGAACAAACTTTTATCCATATGCGCACCGTAGTTGTGGAAAAAGAAATGAAATAGCAGCGTAGTAAGATGCTTAGGTATATCACATGTACGCATAGGCGTCCCTGGAAGGAGGGAAGGGCCTCAGATGCCACGCTATCCCCTACAGTTTGCGAATCTGATCAAAAATACAGATGTTTATGAAGAATAAAGATGTTTAACAGATAAAACGGCAACCCGGTCTACAACAAAAAAGATCATCCAACAACTTTGAGGTAGAAATTGACCAAAATTGAGTGTCAGAAAATATCGATCTGCATAAAAAAAAACGTGAAAAAATTGAGAAACACCGAGACAGTAAAATATTTTCCCCTACCACCAAGCAAAAAAGGTCTTGTGGCTACATTAACTTAAGAACGCAGGATAATTTTCACACAAAACTTTCTTCCAAATAAAGAAGATTAAAAACTAAACAAAAATAAATGCATCCTCACTCTAAAATGCCTTAATATCTTGTTTTTTAATCTTACTTTCTCCGCAATGTCTAAGGCATGCATTCGGATATTTGCAATTAAAATGCAATTACCAACTTAATCGTCTGCTATAAACAGTTTCCCATCGGCATTCAACAGATCACAAAAGCAGTGATTTTCAACCTTATTTTTGTTGGGGCACACTTTTAACGATTTCAAAATTTGGCGGCACACACAGAAAAAGATAAGTTTAAAAATCATTTACTTACCTATAACACACTGCGCAAGATAGTTTATGATAATAATTTTAAATATGCGAAATAAAATGATATGCTACAAAAATAACAGTACGTTTATTAAAGGATAAATCACATGTTGATAATAAAAATGTTTTTAATGCGAAATATATCTAAAATTTGGCGGCACACTTATATAATTTGGCGGCACAGTGGTTGAGAATCACTGGAATAAGGTATTTGTGTCAGAAACGTAGTCAAATATATTTAGAAAAAAAAATTGTTCTCATTTTACTTGAGAATGACGTATCAATTCAATATCTGTTGCAATTCCAATTTCACTGACGTGAGTTAATTATTTAAAGTCTTGAATTAATTTGGCTGTAATTTGATAAATTAAAAAATGCTATTTACTTAAGTAGCATTATGCTTTCTCATGTAATAGTGCAACCGGTACGCAGGTCATACACCTATTTGAAGATGGCAGGTAGGGGGGTTAACCAGAGAGAAAAAGGAGTAATAAAAAGTTACCTACAATGTCAGAAAAGAATAAAATTATAAAAAAAGCAAGTTTTTAAAAAGCACGTTTCTTTTCAGAATAGTTTTTATTTTGCCTCTCATTCAAATATGGTTTTGTCAATTAGAATAAAGATTCAAAGCGTGCAGCTTGCAGGTTGATATCGTCATCAGCTTATTTTGGAAAGAGAGGCCGCAGGCTCAGCCTTTTCTGTTCTTCAAAATATTGGTAAGCATGCCATAAATTGAAGAAATATGCCTTTTCTTAGGACCTAAAACATGCCTCGTGCAACCTTCTCACGAATCGCGCATGGGCAAAAAGATTTCCAAAAATCACATCTCCTGTAATTATTGTCAAATGCTTTCCATTCTAAAATTCAATTGACACAATGCCATTGATAACAACAATATCCCTGAATTGAACAGAGTTGTAACGATTCAAGTCCAGTCGTGAAAATCCTAGAAGGATTCTGATTTGACTCGAACTTTATTATAAAATATCTGAATTTGGCTAGAGTCCTCAAACCAACCTAATGATTCGGACTCGACTAGTGTCCAGTAAAAAGATGAATCGAGTCAATAAATTGAAACTTTTTTTACTAAACTTTATTTATGAAAGTAAAACACAGTCACACTCTGACGTTTTACAAAAGACTCAACCATTGTGAATTCAAAAAAATAGATTTAAATGTCAAACAGAATAGCAATAAGCTAAAGCAAATAGGAGAGTAATTGATAATTCGTATCTTTAGAGCAATTGATAACAGATGTTGTAAACTTAATTAAATTTAGTTTCAATCTCGAAATTTAAAAAGGCCATGTTTTACAGTATTTTGTCTGTTATATGTTTTTCTGTTAAAAAATTTTTGACATTTGATCTGCAATGGCAATTGTTGATGATAACGGGTTATTGAGAAGACGTGCACCTGGTATTTAGTATTCACCCCTCTATTTATTATCTTTTCTCTATTGTTTTCCATTATTTTAAATATGTCAATTGTGGGCATGGCCAGAGCAGTTTACAATTATTACTAATATAGACTATTTTGGGGGGGGGGGGAAAGCGGGGGGGTTGGGCTGTAACTTAGTAGGCCCATGCAATGCAAAAACGAAAAAGATTTTGTTAAAGCTGGTAAATTCGAGCTTTCGTAAACTCCGAATTTACCAACTTTGTCTAAATCTTCTTCGTTTCTGCATTGCATGGGCCTACTAAATCTTTCGTGAACTCAGCATGTTTAAGAAAAATATATTTCGATAAAAAGAAATCACAATCCTCAGTTCCTTTTCCAATTAAAAAAACATTATATTGTGCTTGATATGAATAAGAAGGCGACCAATGACCCCGGAAATGCTCGATACCAAAAAAGTTTGGGTCTGACTTAACGGGCTTTAAACTGGTATTGGGTGTTTTAATAACGCCATGTTTAAATGAGGATTCTGTTCATCTGCATTACACGAGTGTGGTTCCGAGGAGCAATCCTTGGGAAATGCCATTGGTGCATGCCCCAATATCTCTTGTGCAACAACTCCTTGTGGAGCAGGTAGAATTTTACTGCTCTTGACAAGATAACCTCCAATAGATAATTAACGTTTGACCTGATTTGAAAGAAATCCATTACAAAAGAATCTGACGAATGTACCAGTAATAGTCGTATGTCCGAAACGAAATCATAAAAATGTATAACCGTTTTAAATACGCATTAGACATGCATGGTAGTTCTGAAGAGTGACGAAAACCAATCGTAGCTCTTTATTTTTTAACCCTTACTAGAATAACTAAAATTACATGCGTTGTAGTATTTCTGTTTACATTTTGTAAACAGTCTCACAACAAAAAGTTTCCTTTTGTATATGGTGCGATTATTGTCAAGAAATTGAGTTTTTCAACAAAAAACAATACTAAACAAATTTTTACAACAAATAATCAGTTTACAGCTGAGACACAATGTCCACACTTGAAGGTTTTGACCAGCTGCCTATGTCTTGTGCATATCCTTCCACCACAGTCATGGCACCTTGAGCGTGTAAGTTTTCTGCACTTCATACATCTTATTATGCGGCTTGTTTTGACAGTATTTGGTGGTTCGGCAAAAACACTAAGGGCAGAAACTCCCACTAGAACACTAGCGCTTTTTACACTGTGTTTTTGATTAAAAAGACTCAGACGAATTCCTACAGTAGGTTTTGCCAAGTCAAAAGTCAGTTTTTTCAAAAACGCTTTTTTTGTTAGCTTGTATTCTTCAGCTTTTCTCAATAAAATGCATGCATTGTTTGCTGCATCATCAATAATATTGTAAAAAAAAAAAGAAGTGGCCATCTAACTGTTTTTCTTCGGCATGAAAATTCTTCCAAATTTTTATCAATTATTAAAAGCCTCTAGCTTCTTGTCGGTCACCAACTGCACTGAAGAGACCTGATAGGTCAAAACAGTGTCACTGTCTGCTGTTTTGCTATGTGCATCGCTAGCCTCTTGCATTACTATACATGTCCAATTCTCTTTTTTTTTGTTATAGTCCAGGATCATTACTATTTTTTTGGTTTCATTAGTAGCTACCAAATTATCTGCGTGACTGGAGCTATATAAGATGATGGTATTTTTGTTTTTTTTGTTTGATAAGCAACCAGGCATATACCATTTACATGGTTGAATAAAAACTTACTAAAATAAATTTCTATTTTTCTTTTTGATGATCCAGGTACTTCTCGGCGATGCCTTCTTATCGTTCCCAATTAAGTCAGATTTTCCTGCAGGAGCAGTTTGGCGAGATTGTAACTTGTAAAGAAGTTGTCTGCGTACACATCCCTGCCCGTTCCACAACAGGTTTCTAGCAATCACATTACAATATCCTGTGCCAAATTGCAATGAACTTGGTCACCTTCTTTGCCTCCGTATGGAATGCCATTGAGTGCATATCCAGAACTGGACTCACAGGTCCAAAACATTTTTAGTCCATATTTTCGTGGTTTTTTAGTGAATATAGGTTCTGCCGGGAATTCTACCACGATACCCCACCAGTTTTTCATCCACTGTTTTGTAGTCATTTGGAATATGTGCACACCTCAAATTGATAAGAAAAATGTCCCAGATTTCTACTACTGCAGCAAATTTATTTTGGACTTTTCTTTCTTCCCGAGTATGCCATTTGTCAAACCCGAGAATCCTAAGGAGGAATTTGAAACGGACCAAGGACATGACAGCTCGGTAAAACGGTTTGCTATCTTCCGGTTGCCATAAGATATCAAGCTCCATAAAGTTGTCTCTGTCGTTTCCGGCTTGTAAAATTATTGCTAATCCTGCTTTCAACTCATCCAAGGAGAATGTTTTGAAGGGCTGCAGTCTGCTTAAATTTCTGCGTATCTCACTCGCTTTCTTGTTTTGTACGCATCAAAACAGTTCGTAGAATGTCTTTGCTCAGAAACAGTTCAAAACTCTCTATTTATCTCCGAGGATTAACGATGAGTTTAGAAGACTGGATTAATATATTTCGCATTCGTCGTCTAGCTGGAATTGGACGTGTGGAGTGTTCAATTCCACTTCACCTAACAATTCATTCTTCATCTTCATGGTCGGTATCACTGTCATCAGCATTCACCGTCTCCTCATCCTCCTCGACTTCCTCATCTGTAGCATTCTCTTCAAATATTTCTATATTGCTTTCATCGTCAACGACAGATGCTGTTTCCTCCTCTTCTTCGCTTATTTGCATATCTTCTTCATCTGCGCGATTGCTGTTATCACTATACAGATTATCTTTAGCGTCACTGTCATCATTGTAAAGATTGTATTCTGTAATGCCAAATTGCCAGCAAGCATCGCTGAAAGTCATTCATTTACTCATATTTATCGAATTAAAATTATGGGCCTACAAAATGAATGTGTTGCACAAGCGTTGCACCTGTTTGTCCTACAGTTTTTATGCCGAGCTGTATAAGCAACAAAGTGCAGTGTAACTGAAAGAAACTGCTGTTACCATTGTAGTTACACTCATTGCTAATTGTAGGAAATAAGCCTCACTAATGTTCAACTAGGCCTAAAAATTGTTGACTCAACACCCAGAGCACTCATTGTGCCAGAGCATGCGCGTAGCCTGCCCAGTGCTTCCAATAAATCTTGCTCGTTATCGTACTCCTAACCGTAACCCAAAATCTATAGCCACTGTATGATGTGTACGCTAATTCCAGCTCTAAACCTAACTCAAATTCAAACTCTTACCAATGCAACCTGATAGGCTATACCTTAAACTGTTGAAAAATCCTTTATTGGCCAATTAGCACTGGTCTCGTACTTGCGTCTAAAACGTAGTTTTCCTGCTTCTGTAAAGTATTCAATCTTAATCAACTTTTTTATAAAGCAAACCTTCTATAGGCCTACGTTACACTGATGCAGCTGACACACCGTTATTGGTTTGCCAATATATTTCGAATCTTGAAAATCCAATCTGACCTACTTCACATGGCGCTGAATGCAGCTGACAAAGAGATAAAAACCGGTTCACACACTCATTTGTTTTGTAATCTCATTTTTTTTGGGGGGTTGTGTTGTCTGTATTGGTAACGCAACAATGCATCAGCTAATCATGTGTATAAATTAGGAGAAATGCAGCAAAAGAGGCTGTTTACAAAATGTAAACAGAAATACGTCAACGCGACTTTTTTAGATAAAAGTAAAACTTGCAACCGAAATTAAGTTTCTTTCAAATTCAACAATCTAACCCCAATATCCTTCATCATAGTTTACTGGGGGCTTTCAAGATTACGCATGATGAAAGTTATACTACGACAAATTCCTTGTGTTTACAAAATGTATACAGTTATACTGTTATTCTGGCTACCAGGTATTTTTGATAAATTCATTTTATTTAGCTCTTCTGGTAATGTAACGTTTATTTAAGTTGATATAAGTTCTTACCGAGCATGCAAAAAACTTCAATATCCGTCAACGTTTCGAACAGCTGTACAGCTGTTCTTTATCAGGACTAATAACACTGCGTCACAAAAAAATATGACCCGAAAGTTACTCTGAACAAACCATCTGTTCTAGATGGAATTTGGGCTGCTAATTCCGAATCTGAACTCCATTTTGCTCTATCACGTCAGGATTTTAAGTTATTTGCATTTTTTTGATTTTACCGATTTGTATGATTTTGTTACAGAAATGCCAAAGCTAAGCTTATGCAGTATGGTTCAAAGACGTTTCAACAACATTCAATATACCCGCAAACACAACAAAATCAATGAAAAATATTGTTTATTCAAATGAAAAGTAAACCACCAATAAAGCTTAGACACATCAAAAGTGTTGGGGGCATCTTCGTTTTCTGCGGTGGTCTTCATCCGTGTCTCTTTGAAGAGACCAACAAAAATCGGCCATCATGGCAGGGCTGACATTTCCCTGATATCTTCCTTCGATGATTTTTATTTCCTGGTGGAATCTTTCTCTATGCTCATCGCTAACATCTCCATTGTTTTCCGGAAAGAAATCTAGGTGCGCATGCAAAAAATGCATTTTAAGTGACATGCGTGCCCCCATTTCTTTGTAAGCATGAAGCATTTTGTCAATCTCTTCTTTGTGGTTAGCAGCTTTGTACTTTCCCAAAACGTTTTGAACAACCGACTCAAATGCATTCCAGGCAGCGAGTTCATTTGGATTTAATTTTTCTCTAAAGTTTTCATCTTTTAAGAGTTTTCTTATTTCAGGTCCAATAAAAACTCCTTGCTTCAGCTTTGATTCTGTTTTGTTGGGAAAAAGTTCACATATGTGCTTGAAGCCTTCACCTAAGTGATCCATAGCTTTCACGAAGTTTTTTATCAAGCCAAGCTTGATATGAAGTGGAGGTAGAAAAATATTTTTGGAGTTGACAAGTGGCACATGCATCACATTGAAACTGCCTGGAGTTAGATTTGTACGAGCAGGCCATTCAGGGGTACTGTAATGTTCATCATCTGCCCTACTGTTCCACAAACATAAGAAGCACATGTACTTAGTATATCCCATCTGCAACCCTAGCAACAGTTCAATCACTTTCAGATCTCCACAGACATGCCATTGATGAGTGTCATAACGGATACATGCTAACAGTTGTTTCATTTTCTCATATGTTTCCTTTGGTCTTGGTGCAATAAGCAATTGGAACTGAAGGTTTTCTGTTTCCATTGTGTAGCAGGACAGCTTTCAAGCTGGTTTTATTTGAATCTATAAAAAGTCTCCATTCGCTTGGTTCATATTGCTGATCCAAAGACTGCATGAGACCATAGATATCAATGCAGTAACAAACATCATCTTGTTTGCTGAAGAAGGAAGCCAAATCAATGTGTCTTTCTCGAAAAAACGAAATGCTGACACCTTTTTGCAATAAGTTCCATTGCTTCAGTCTCGATCCAAGTAATTCAGACTTTTCTTTTGATAAATTTAAATCTCTCGATAAATCTTGCAAATCTCCTTGGGATAAAAAATCGGACGTTGTATCGGGATTTATTGATGCTCTTTCGTCGGCACAATCATCAAATTCAGAAGCACTACTTGTTCCCACATCCGTGCTTGCTTCTGATTCGGAATGAATTGGCATGATTTCAGCTGGAAGTTCTGGAACTGGATGTTCAGTGTTGTGAGGCATGGGCTTTATAGCAGAGGAGCAGTCAGGGTATTTGATTTTTGATTTTGTTTTCTTCGAAAATCCAGAAATTTTGGTCATGCAAAAGTAACAATCTGTAAAATGATCTTTTTGTTCACGCCAAACCATTGGAGACCAAAATGCCATCTTCTTCTTTTTACCATTAAGCCATTGGGTTAGGAGAGAGTAACAAGACAAACAGCTTACATGTGGGGCCCAGGATTTATCTTGATCGCCCAATTTAACCTTGAAATACAGTTTGTAAGCAAGTTTCAGTCTGTCAGTAATAGATTTGCGAAGATCTTGAGGGGTAAATTTTCCACAAATGTAGCAGAAGTTGTCAGCATCATTTACACAGCAGCGTTTACGTTCACTCATTGTAGTGGATACTGTATCTTATAAAATATAAAAACTATATCTTCTAAAATATATGAAATTGAAGGAGCCGATGTAAGCTTGCTTAAGATATTAACAACAAGAAAGTGTTAGGCTAGAAAGCTTACTGAGAATGAATGCTGTAAAAATCCGGTCTTGTGACTATAGTTTCGCGGTTTACCGCTCATCAGACAAGCTTGGATTTCAACCCGCTACCTCATGACCGGATAATTTGCAGTTAAAATTCATTGTATTGGTTAGAACCTATAACTTACGTAAAGGTATGTACACAATAAAATTAATAAGACAAGGGCATTCGCAGAAATATGTGTCCTCTCGAAAACTTGATAAGTGCCAATTCTCCTTATTTTGCTTATTTTAAAAAAATTGAAAAATGCAAATAACTTGAAATCCTGACGTGATAGAGCAAAACGGAGTTCAGATTCGGAATCAGAAGCCCAAATTCCATCTAGAACAGATGGTTTGTTCAGAGTAACTTTCGGGTCATATTTTTTTGTGGCGCAGTGTAATAAACGAAAGCACGAGTGAGGCAATATAAATAGTGTGCTACGCAATCGAAAGAAAAAGGCAAAACAAAAGGTTTAAAGGCGAATAATAAACAACTGTAGATTACGTAAAATTATCATAAATTTCAGAACAAAAACATTTTTCTTTATCATTGATTGAATTTTCACAATTATGAATAAAAAAAGATTCAAGAAATCGGCGTTTGATAAAATCTATTTCAAAGGTTAAAATTTTGCTATGATCCCAGTCAACTCGGTGATCTTTGGTGATGACATGCTTAACCAATGCCATTTTTTATAACCTAAAAAATCGAAAAATATGACTTTATTTTTTGAAATATATGACAATATATGACTTTATTTTTAGAGCATCATATTTTGCTAATCTCATTATTAGCAAGTCGAATGCAAGTGTTTTGGGTATATTTTGAAGAAAAACACGGTCGATCAATGATGTATTAACACGTCTATTTCACTTGAAAATCATCAACTCATCAGTGTCACTCAAGTTCAAATGTCTTATGCATTTAATCAATAGGCTAAGTATTGAAATATAGTTTCATGTAGTGTACAATGTTAGCATCTGCAAAATTTCTGTTTGGACGAAGGAATGATTTCAAAAGGGAAAACGACCACTCCACAGATGCTGAAGTAGACTGACATTGCAACAATTTTGCATACAATGCTGGTGGAATATCTGGCCTACTTAGCTACACAATGATTTTTACATCATTATTTTCCAAGCGCTTCTTTATGTACTTTTTCAGCTGCAAAGGGTCACTTCCAAAACCAAGAGAGTTGATATCTTCATAAGCCTTTTGTATTGTGTATGTAGAATTTTCCATTTTAAAAATTAGGTTTGTCAGCCCATTGTAGCATTGACTAATTTCAGTCAACTGACTGGTCACCTTTTGCTCATTCACTATACTTTTGGCCTTTCGCATAATTACTCCTTTACCATTCCATGAATTAACAATTTCCCGAACTTGTGGCAGTTTTTCAGCATAGTAGTTAGCAGCATCCAACCAACTCCCCCAACGAGTAACAACTGGCTGCGGAGGTCTTCCACAAACATCAAAATCAGCAGCTCGGGTTTTATTCTTCACAACGCTTGCTTTTACAGCAGCAATCAAGTCGTCTTCTTCCTTGTAAAAACTTTTTATCTTCAAAGCACAGTTATGCATTAAGTGTGCAAGACAAGTAACATGCAGGAGGTTTGGATATATTTCTTTTATAACGTTGCCTGCACGGCACATGTAGGATGCAGCATCAGATATCAACAAATTGACGTCTTCCCTCCTTACCTTAAATTTCTTTATGACATCATCCAGTTCATGGATTATCTTTTGGCTATTAGCCGAACCATCAATCACAGAGCATCTAACCAAAAAGCAGCAGTCCGGTTTATCCAGCGTACCACAAAGTATGTAGAGTATTCATTCTCGAAGCTTTTCGTCTGACACTTTTTAAGAGAATCCGTCAGAAATAGAGTGAAAATGTGAAGTGAGTCATTTATATAGAGACACAGTTGACGAAAAAGAAAAACGGGAAAAAAAGGCTCTATCGTGATTGGTAAAAAGAAGCGATCAATAGAAGGAGCGGAAACTAATGTGTGATTTTTAGACCATAAACGAATTCCTTTTGTTTGCATAAATTTGGTTTGGATGTTTTAATGTACGTGGCTTCAAGGGTGGAAAGGTGAAAGAAGTACGGCCACGGGCAAGAATAGAAAATTTGTTGTCATTATATTCGTGTGCGCATGTAGGGTTTTGTAAAAGATGTTGTCCTATGGCAGAAAAGGAAGTTTCAGTTTTAAAGCTTCTGATTGGCTTGCAAGAGCGGGCCAATGTGCTTCGGTCCGGAGAAATATGCTTCTGGAGTATGGTTTTCGGCATGTGCTGCTTAATCCTCTGTTGTAGCCTTTGAGGCGTACGACCAACGTACCGACTATCGCAGTGGCACAGAAATTGATAAATAATGTTGCTTTGATGAAAAGCAGGTAGTACATCCTTTTTGGCTACAGGCAGAAGTTGTCTGGTGGTGTAGACAATGCATGGTTCAACTGCAAAGTAACAGCGTTTGACGGCTGTTTTAATTTGCATTTCGTACCTCAGCGAAACATTGCCCAGCCATGGCAAGTGAAGATAAACTGGGCATTTCTTCGGACCGAATTGCGTTGGTCTGCGAAATTGATTCATTTTCTTGGTCATAACAGTGTTGATTATAGTTTCAGGGTAACCGTTGTTCATAAGGATTGATCGAATATTGGAAAGTTCATTTTCAAGAGTAGATTTCGAACAGACAACTAGAGCTCTGTGGACTAGAGTTGAAACCAAATTGGTCTTCCGCTTCATGGGGCAAAAAGAATTCCAGCGAATGTATTGGCCAGTGAAAGTCGGCTTCCTGTAGACCGATGTAACAAATTCGTGATCATTCTTTTCTACCAGGACGTCAAGAAAGGGCAAAGTCCGATTGCATTCCTTTTCAAAAGTGAAACGAAGCGATGGATGGAGAGATGAGAGAAAAACTCATTGCATTCGTCTTCGTCGTTAAAAACTGCAAAAGTATCATCGACGTATCGATAATACATAAATGGTTTGTTGACTCTTTTGAAAAGCAAAGCTTCATAATATCCGACAAAGATGTTGGCAAGAGATGGGCCAAGAGGTGAACCCATAGCAACGCCATCAATCTGTCGGTGCATTATATTGCTGAAACTGAATTCTACGGAGGAAGTAGCCGTTTGCATCAGCTCAACAAAAACTGCACGAGGAAAAGGAGGCGAAGTAATCTCGCCATCATACAGAGCATTAGCGCAGATTTGAACTACTTCCTCCGTAGAATTCAGTTTCAGCAATATAATGCACCGACAGATTGATGGCGTTGCTATGGGTTCACCTCTTGGCCCATCTCTTGCCAACATCTTTGTCGGATATTACGAAGCTTTGCTTTTCAAAAGAGTCAACAAACCATTTATGTATTATCGATACGTCGATGATACTTTTGCAGTTTTTAACGACGAAGACGAATGCAATGAGTTTTTCTCTCATCTCTCCATCCATCGCTTCGTTTCACTTTTGAAAAGGAATGCAATCGGACTTTGCCCTTTCTTGACGTCCTGGTAGAAAAGAATGATCACGAATTTGTTACATCGGTCTACAGGAAGCCGACTTTCACTGGCCAATACATTCGCTGGAATTCTTTTTGCCCCATGAAGCGGAAGACCAATTTGGTTTCAACTCTAGTCCACAGAGCTCTAGTTGTCTGTTCGAAATCTACTCTTGAAAATGAACTTTCCAATATTCGATCAATCCTTATGAACAACGGTTACCCTGAAGCTATAATCAACACTGTTATGACCAAGAAAATGAATCAATTTCGCAGACCAACGCAATTCGGTCCGAAGAAATGCCCAGTTTATCTTCACTTGCCATGGCTGGGCAATGTTTCGCTGAGGTACGAAATGCAAATTAAAACAGCCGTCAAACGCTGTTACTTTGCAGTTGAACCATGCATTGTCTACACCACCAGACAACTTCTGCCTGTAGCCAAAAAGGATGTACTACCCGCTTTTCATCAAAGCAACATTATTTATCAATTTCTGTGCCACTGCGATAGTCGGTACGTTGGTCGTACGCCTCAAAGGCTACAACAGAGGATTAAGCAGCACATGCCGAAAACCATACTCCAGAAGCATATTTCTCCGGACCGAAGCACATTGGCCCGCTCTTGCAAGCCAATCAGAAGCTTTAAAACTGAAACTTCCTTTTCTGCCATAGGACAACATCTTTTACAAAACCCTACATGCGCACACGAATATAATGACAACAAATTTTCTATTCTTGCCCGTGGCCGTACTTCTTTCACCTTTCCACCCTTGAAGCCACGTACACTAAAACATCCAAACCAAATTTATGCAAACAAAAGGAATTCGTTTATGGTCTAAAAATCACACATTAGTTTCCGCTCCTTCTATTGATCGCTTCTTTTTACCAATCACGATAGAGCCTTTTTTTCCCGTTTTTCTTTTTCGTCAACTGTGTCTCTATATAAATGACTCACTTCACATTTTCACTCTATTTCTGACGGATTCTCTTAAAAAGCGTCAAACGAAAAGCTTCGAGAATGAATACTCTACTTTCTGCAATTTTCAAATTCTGTACCACAAATCAACTCTTCACAAAGTATGTGCAAAAAGTTTTTACCTCTTAATTCAGTTTCATCTATAACAAAAAACAACGGCTTCTCACTCAAGTCTTTTGATCATTTGCTTCATCTAGTTCTTTAACTTTCAGACGACAAAGAGTTTCAGATGGTACGCTTTGCCCCAAATCTCGAAAAAGCTGTCGAATAGCTGGATGATTTACTTTTTCCATCGGTATGTCAGATGATGCAAAAGCTTGAACAAGTTTTGCTGCAAAATCTTGGTGTTCACCAGAACTGATAAATGTTTGATGTGTATCGGAAGTTCCAGTACTATTTGCCTTTTCAACGCCTTTTCTGTGCTTGAGAGTAGCAACATGTTGCTCCACAAAGAATCGCTTCTCATGCTTAACTATGCAGCAGCATAGCGGGCAGTAAAGTTCATCTTTTGGAGTGACTGTGAACTCCTTGATGTCTTTTATAATCGATCGGACCTTTCTCCCATCGGAAACTTCTATTTTTGGCATGCTCACTTCACAATATATAGTACTTTCACTAAACAAAAAATAGCAGATAGCACTTCTATCTGACTTGAGTTTTATCATTCTGTTCAAAGTGTCATCTATTTTGTTGCTATTGCTAGTACTGACATAGAGATGGAACAGCTTACTCCTGCTATGAGTTTCACTAAAGCTAACTTTTGACAATATTTACTAAAATTTAGAGAGGCTTTAGTAACTAGGTCAGCATTAAACTTAAGGAATTGAATGGTCAGACAATAGTCACTACCAGTACCAACATTCTGGAGTAGGGCTTCTCAAACATTTTTGCTCTGCGACCCCCATTAGTCGCCACTTTAAAAAAGTATTTCTGTGCAACCTCATTGTATACGAGTATACCTTCACCTTAATGACACTAAGACGTAACTTTTCATTGTGAATTTAAAGTGAAATTCCTTCAGTCAGGCATTTGCTGTCTAGACAGTAAAAATATCTAGGACTCTAGGTAAACTACTTTTGCCATGCATTGCAAAATAATGTACTGTATCACTGTGTAATGCAAAATAATGTGGCTGGACAACGTTACAATAGAAATTGTCATCAAATAAAGAGCGGAATCATAAGACTACACTTAAGAATGAAAGCACTGCTATGAAATACTTCAGGAAACTCTGCATTAGAACTTTCATTGCCTTCCTTATTTGGTGTATAGACCCACTTATCAAATATTAATGTCTGTAGGACCTGTTTACACTGCATGGACAAAGTTACGGGGGTTAATTTTTGCATTTTAAAGCAAAAATGAAAGGTCATATTTTATGACCAAATGCAGAAAGTATGACTTTTTATGACTTTATAATTTCTTCAATACACCCCGTAACAAAGTAGTTTTTGTATTATTATAGATTTCATAGCTTTTTGTACCACCAAAAAAATATGACTTTAATGACTTTTACTCGCCCTAGTGATAACATGCTTAACCAATGCCGTTTTTTTATTAAAATTGTTGTCATCAACTTTTGCCAGATTTGCTGGCTTTAAATCACTTTTATGCTCAGCCAATCTTGTTTTGTAAGGTCGTCCAGTTTCCCTAATGTAGATACCAGTGCAATCTCAACAAGGAATCTGGTAAACTACACCAAGTCTAGACGACCTTTCAACCGAGTCTTTTGCCTTTGGTAACATGCGGTTTGCTACTAACCAAAATTCCCACGTTTCTTAAAATTTTTGACAACGCCTCAAAGTATCTTGGAACATAAGGCAGCACAACACGTGATTTAATTTCCTTTTTATTCGCTAAAGATAAATTTGTTTTTGTTTTCAAACTTCTAACTGTGCGTTTTAGAAATCATTTGGGATAATCATTCCTTTTCAAAGCTTCCATAATTTTTGAATTTTCTCATGTTTATTTGCCCGCTTAGAATTTAATTGTGATTGAGCTCTTTTTAGAAAGACACTTCACCAGTCCTTGCTTCTGACTCATGGAAAGTGTCTTTCTAAAAAGAGCTCAATCACAATTAAATTCTAAGCGGGCAAATAAACATGAGAAAATTCAAAAATTATGGAAGCTTTGAAAAGGAATGATTATCCCAAATGATTTCTAAAACGCACAGTTAGAAGTTTGAAAACAAAAACAAATTTATCTTTAGCGAATAAAAAGGAAATTAAATCACGTGTTGTGCTGCCTTATGTTCCAAGATACTTTGAGGCGTTGTCAAAAATTTTAAGAAACGTGGGAATTTTGGTTAGTAGCAAACCGCATGTTACCAAAGGCAAAAGACTCGGTTGAAAGGTCGTCTAGACTTGGTGTAGTTTACCAGATTCCTTGTCGAGATTGCACTAATATCTACATTAGGGAAACTGGACGACCTTACAAAACAAGATTGGCTGAGCATAAAAGTGATTTAAAGCCAGCAAATCTGGCAAAAGTTGATGACAACAATTTTAATAAAAAAACGGCATTGGTTAAGCATGTCATCACCAAAGATCACCGAGTTGACTGGGATCATAGCAAAATTTTAACCTTTGAAATAGATTTTATCAAACGCCGATTTCTTGAATCTTTTTTTATTCATAAATGTGAAAATTCAATCAATGATAAAGAAAAATGTTTTTGTTCTGAAATTTATGATAATTTTACGTAATCTACAGTTGTTTATTATTCGCCTTTAAACCTTTTGTTTTGCCTTTTTCTTTCGATTGCGTAGCACACTATTTATATTGCCTCACTCGTGCTTTCGTTTATTATTAGTCCTGATAAAGAACAGCTGTACAGCTGTTCGAAACGTTGACGGATATTGAAGTTTTTTGCATGCTCGGTAAGAACTTATATCAACTTAAATAAACGTTACATTACCAGAAGAGCTAAATAAAATGAATGCATACAGTTATATCGATAAGAGTTAATATCTCAAATACCAGCTACGTGATAAGAGTCACTCTTTAGAAAGTGCGATGCGACGCAAGGCCATATTTTACACCTGTTTTGTAAAGGGGTCCCATGGAAGGAAATTTTTTGGAAATGAAGAAGGTTGTCTCATTCAGAATGCTGCCCATTTTCAATTAAGCAATATTTCACCTATAGCCTTTTCTTTTTTTACCCTAAACGAATAGTTGATTTTTACAGGAATAAATTTCAAAGCAATGTAGTGTAAAGCTGATTTAAGGTTTGAGTTGAGGGTTTGCAGTAAATGTTTAACAGCATAAATTAAAACCGGCGAAGCGGTGTAGTAGTCACAGCGTCTGCTTCCCAGTCGGTAGGCCTGTGTCCAACCACCTTGTGGTGTCTTACTGAAAATTTTAAAATTAATATTCACAGCTTAACGGCGCGACACTCAGCACGAGAGAGAAAAAGCATTTTGCTCATCAAACAATCCTTGAGTGAGCCATTTATCGAGAATCTCCATCCTTATGTGGCAGACGGGACGTCGGTGTGGCCCAGTCTGACAAAGCACTTGCCCATAGAGTTTGAGCTCATACGCTTATTTAAATAAACATAAATTCAAGTAAGAAATATTTTGGAAAACAAAATCAAGTTTGGAGGAAGTGATGGGCCACTCAGAGCTATGTGTTCGCTAAACAAGTTTATTTTTGTTCTGATGTTTTGCTTTCGCTAGCCGAAAATTAAAATTACCCATCTTTGTGTTTGTCCGTCTCGTTTTTATCTCTGGGAATCCGTGAGACAAGTCAAACTTTTTGCACATACTTTGAATTTCAAAGCGTTTAAGGGTAACCGTTTATTATACACTATAGTTTTTATGTAACTTCTAACCCAGTGGTCACTAAATCGTGAGCTGCGGTCCCACGTGGGGTTGCCTTCAACTTCAGAGGATTACTTGTGATTTAAAAAGCTTGATCTTCAAGAAATAGGCTTCAACTTTTGTTTAGAACTGAAATTAGCAAAAAGTTCACTTTGAATACTCTCCAATAAAAAGGTAATCAAATTTATTTTGAGACAATAATGCTTTCAGCCTTCCCCATTCAAAACAAACTGTTGCGTCTATGATCAGTGTTGCAAATACTTGTAGCCTTTGATTTTTGTTTAAAATGGGTTTCCTAAAATAAAGCTTGAAAGCCACATTTTAGCGAGTTGAACCACAAAGGAGGGAAGAGGAAAACTGATTTTTTTATGGCCATGTTGACGTCGGTATTTACTCTTACAGTTTTGAGTCCGAATTAAGCGAGAATAGAGTGGGCCTAACCCTTTGTTTTTGCTTCGCCAGTGTGAACAATCGGCCGAAAAACTTTTGAAGGGGCCCAAATCCCCTTTATTACCCACACTTTTCCCACGACCAGCCAAAATTCTTAATGTGTGCAGTTGATAAAAAGTTTAATTATCATTATGTAATAAGCAGAATAGCTTATTATGATGTGGTTTGAATGTAAAAACTTGTTCACTTTGCGACGATACAATAAATAGAAAAAATATTAAATTGAGATAAGTTTAATTCAGAGATTATTAATCTCGAATTTACGGTCAAAAGGCATTAATAGTCCAATATTAATGAAGCCGGGCTTTAATTACAGTCAAAATATTGTTAATCAGATATCCTAAAACTTGAAACTCAAAATTGCATCTTGGGGCGGAAAAAAATCTTTTTTTTTTATTATTTGCATGTTGCTAGGCTAATATAAACCTAATTGCTATTAATAACCACGTTAATGCACTATTTTAAGCACTCAAGGCGGTATATACAGGGTGTCCCAAAGAGATGTATACACTCTTTGAATGGTTATAACTTAATCAAGTTATTGATTTTTTCTTTCAAATAAATTGATGCAAAAGAAAGAATAAACATTTAAAGAATTTGTGAGAAAAAATATACAAAAACATATCAAATTAAATCTTAATAACACAAAAGACACTTGGGGCAATTTCAGAATGTTTACAAATTGACGAGTTCACATATGTACTCAAACTGGTGGCAGTTTTGCTCAATACGCTTTTCATATCTTGAAGAAATGGACTTAGAAAAGTCCAGCAACATTTTCTCTGGTATTTTAGCACATTCTTTTTCAATTGCTGCTCTCATTTTAGCAATTGTTTTAGGTTTCCTACTGCAAACTTCGTTTTTTAGAAACCGTTGGAAGAAAAGAAACAGTTAGGATGTTCACCTAGTTTACCAGATTTGACACTGGTAAATTTCTTTGTGTGACTGTTTCTAAAAAACGAAGTTTGCAGTAGGAAACCTAAAACAATTGCTAAAATGAGAGCAGCAATTGAAAAAGAATGTGCTAAAATACCAGAGAAAATGTTGCTGGACTTTTCTAAGTCCATTTCTTCAAGATATGAAAAGCGTATTGAGCAAAACTGCCACCAGTTTGAGTACATATGTGAACTCGTCAATTTGTAAACATTCTGAAATTGCCCCAAGTGTCTTTTGTGTTATTAAGATTTAATTTGATATGTTTTTGTATATTTTTTCTCACAAATTCTTTAAATGTTTATTCTTTCTTTTGCATCAATTTATTTGAAAGCAAAAATCAATAACTTGATTAAGTTATAACGATTCAAAGAGTGTATACATCTTTTTGGGACACCCTGTATATACAGCCAATTTCAAAAATTTGCCATTAAGGGCTATTTGAGTTTCTCACGAATAATACAGTATATTGCTTATAGCTGTTGCGAAACGTAAAATCGCAAAACAGCAAAAATGTAATATTCAATAAGTTGTAGAAAATGAAGCGGTATAATTAATATCCCAAGCATTTTATTGGTATAAATAGCAGAACTTTTTTATTCATTTAAACAAAATAGGAGTCTCTGGGTGATTGTGCTCTTGAAAAAGTACTTCACACAACACCATCTCTTGAATGTGAAGCACTTTTTAAATTGAACTTAATTCATCGAAAAATTATAACTTGATGTCATTAACAAAATGACAGATTCTTGCCTGTAGCATTGATTAAAAGTGAGCAACATTAACTAAATAATGATAACAATGAAGCATAATTCGTGTATTTCAGAGTTTGTAATTCAGTTTTAACTTTTTACAAGTTTAGTATAACTGCTTTCTAACAATTTTAAAGATGGAACTGACTTTGCAACTCTCATTTTCAAAGGTTGGTAAGCATTTTGTATGAAATGAGGATAGATGGATGACAAGACCTCTATCTCAAATGCACACTATTTAGTATTTAGGGAGTCTAGTTTGTTGCTTTTTGAAACATTAAAAATATATTGTCTTTCTTATTTCATTTTCCTATGCGCTTTACTTCCTAGAAGCAGCAGTTCTTTGTTTTGTTGGAAATTCAATAAAATGTTGCGGAACCATACAAATAATAACAAATCTTTGTTTTAGATGTTTTTAGCGTTGATATTGGTGTGGACGACTGCTTTGAGACTATCAGTCGGTATCATGACGTTGCAGCAATATGTGTCGAGCGTAAAGCATAATGAAGAAAGAAGAGTAAGTTAATGACATTTATATGTTTAATTATTGATTTTAATCTTGCTGAAATTGTTCGTAAACGGTTATCAGCCCGTGTTTAGAGCACTTCTGGCTATTTTTCGAATATTAGAACAAAAGTGACTTCAGAATAGCCTCTGTTGGCACTTGGCACTTTAATGAATAGTGCAAGGGAAATTTAAATGTGCTTTTAGCAATTATGTAAGATTGCACAAACAAAGAAAATTTCTGCGGGCATCGTAATCAAAATTTATGATTGCCGTTTGCAAAATCTTGTTTTTGAGTTTTCGTTGGCCTTTATCATCATCAAATTAATCGTTATATTTATGAATCAACTTTTTAGTAGTAGTTATTCAGTTTTTATCCGGTGTTTTCCCTTTAGCAGAGATGGCCGGATTTACCCCATTCCTTCTGCAATTTTACGCACTCCGTCCCTCCACTTGTCTCGTCTCAGGGCATCTTCCTTCTTCAAACCAATCTTCTCTGTCTCCTCTTCCACTTGCTTCTTCCAGGTCTTCTTCGGTCGTCCTCGCTTTCTTTTGCCAGTCACTTCAAGATTCAGAGCAACCCTCAAAACACTATCGTCATCCCTCCTCAGTACATGTCCATACCATCTAACTCCATTCGCTGTTGCTAACCGGTCTATTGTTTCCTTCAACCCTAACATATCCATCTGTTCTTCAGTCGTCTTTCTGTCTACCACTTTCTGACCGCACATGGCTCTCACCATAGCTCTCTCTGTTCTTCTCAAAATCGCTTTTTCATTTTCTTTGAGACACCATGTCTCACTTCCATACAGTATTGCTGATCTTACGCAACAACAATAAACTTTACCTTTCATCTTCAGAGGGAACCTATTTCCAAGCAACAACTCTCCACATTTCCTGAATCTTACCCAACCGATTCTTACTCTTGCTGTGACTGCCGCTTCACAACCACCACTAGCATTCAGTCTGTCTCCCAAATAACAAAATCCATTCACTGTCTCCACTTCATCGCACAACTTCTCGATCGAATCCATCGTCCCTTCCATTATTCCTTTACATTTCAAGCAAACAAAATGCATTGCCAACCTAGCGGTAACTCTCTTCATTTTTGCACATTTGCCATGAACCCAGTTTTCACATTTTGTGCACAACACTGAGTTAGCCATGACTCTCCTTCCACAAACTCCACATGGATCTATCTTGCTTTTGTATAGTTCGCCTTCTGACCCGCTTACCATCATTTTTGTTTTTCTGGTGTTGACCTTTAAACCTTTACTTTCCAGTGCATTCTTCCAATTCCAAAACCTTTCCTTCAAGTCTTCCATGTCTTCACTCATGATAACAAGGTCATCTGCATATAGTAATTCGTTAACCACACCCCTTCTTGCATTTTCAGTAACAACGTCCACCACTATTGCAAACAATAGTGGCGACAGCACAGATCCTTGATGTACACCAACATTTACTTCGAATTCCTCTGAATATGCAGATCCCACCCTCACTCTTGTCTTTGCACCATCATACAGGCTCATAACTGCCCGAACTATTACTTCTGATAGACCCTTCTTTCTCATGGCCCATTCCATCACTTTTCTCGGCACTCTATCAAAAGCTTTTTCCATGTCAACAAAACACATATACAACTTCTTGTCCTTCTTTTGATATTCTTCCTGCATTCGTCTCACAATAAATACCGCATCCACTGTTCCTTTTCCTGGCATAAATCCAAACTGCATTTCATTCAAATCGACTAGTGTTCGTATTCGCCTCTCTAGCACTCTTTCAACAATTTTCATGGCATGTTCTAGCAGTTTCACTCCTCTGTATGATCCGCAGCTCATCACATCACCCTTTCCTTTAAAGATAGGTACAATCACACTTGTTTTCCACTCATCAGGCATTCCTCTACCATCCAATACACGCTGGCACAGTTCCATCATCACTTTAACCCCGATTTCGCCACTTGCAACTATCATCTCCACACTTACTTCAGATGGTCCGGTTGCCTTTCCTGATTTCATCCTTTGCATTGCCTCCACAATTTCATTACGAGCCACTTTTTCCACTGGTCCTTCTACTACATCAGTTTCCACCATGTGGTCCCATTCGTTTTCTTCATTCATGATCTTTTCCATATGTTCCTTCCAAATTTTTGCCCGGTCTTCTTCAATAAAACCCAATCGTCCGTCTCCTCCTCTCAAGCACCTTCCTCCTTCCACATCCTTCCCTTCCTTTTTTATTCTTCTAAGGAAGTAGAAAACACTATTAGAATTATGATATAAATTATTCAACTCCTGATTAGCTTCCTTTCTCATAGCTCTAGCAACAATTTTCCTTGTTTGATTTCTTATACGTTTGTATTGAGTTTTATTTTCTTCTGATGGGAACCTGCATAGCTCTTTAAATGCCGCCTTCTTTCTTGCAATGGTATCCTTGACCTCTTCATTCCACCACCACATGTCTCCTTGATCTCTCCTAGACTTTTTGTTTTTTGTCCTTTAAAATTTGTCCTTTAAAATTCTTTGCCACTAGACTTTTTTGTCCTTTAAAATTCTTTGCCACTTTAAACAATTAAAATTTGCAAAGTCAACAAAATAGGCGGTATTTTGATTGAGTAAAAATAACAATCGGGAATCAATCAGTAATTTTCATTTCAAAAATGAAGTTAAAAAAGGCAACAAAGTTTTATTGCAAATATAGGCCTACAACGAATTACCAATCGGCACAGCACCATAACTGATCCCTTCGCTGGGAAAAACTTTTGGCAAAACTACATTTTTCAAGCTATTTTTGTTTGGTATATCAATAAGCTTCAAATAATTTTAATCTCTTTGACGCAACTGCCAAAAACGTCAATTTTTTGTGAAATATTGTATTGTTAGCATAAATAATACCAATATAGACTTTGAATTTATGAGGTAATATGACGCACGAATTAATAGAGAAGATATAATTTAATAAGTTGTCACAACTTAAAAATTTTTTCGTCTAGCTTCGTATCTGTTGCGCACGTTTTTTATTGATATTTCAATATCTTCAAGCATTAATCTTTGTATTATGACTTGCAGTACACGCCTCTCTCTCCTTCGATGTGTTTCTTCAATCCACGATTGCGCAGTTTGAAATCATGTGTATTAGCTCGAAGTAGCTCTCCATTACTGCCGGCCCTTTCGTCTAGGTTCTTGTCCAAGACTTTGAACAGTTGGTCAACGACAGCTTCAGGAAATAACTTGGTCGCCAGTTCAAGTAAATACTGCTATTCCTAACTGAAGTTAAAAGGGCTTTTTGGAGGAGAGCTCAACAGAGAAAAAAATCTTGGAACAGATATTGCCGATGCATATACTGTAGAAATATTTTCTGCAACGTTTCTGAAAATGTCTACTAGAAAGTTTTCAATGGCCTGGGAAAGAACAGCTTATCAAATCAATAATTTACGTCTTAGAGAGAGGTTTACAAGTTTTTGAGCAGCAAATTGAATTTAATCAATTGCGGCTCAAGTTTCAAAACAAAAGATTTCAAAATATATTGCACACATCAAGAAGATCTCAACATTATGGTTAATTATTACATTTAGAAAGCTTGCATACGTTGCCTTAATCTATACAGTGATCTTTTTTGAAGAGTGCACTTAACAGAACAACACGTTAATTTCAAAATGTGTCACGTTTTATCAACTTGGCGCTTATGTGACACTTCATGAGCGTCTAGTCATATAAATATCTATTGTTTCGCACGTGTGTTTACTCCAGTCGTTAGTTGCTGGCTTTTGGTATTAAATAATCTTATCTTTCTTGTTGGCAAGGAAGTAACTAAGACATATCAACATTTTTCGATATGTCTGAAGGTTCCTTTCCAGTAGAATGACAAAGCTAATTAGAACTTAGACACACACCCAATGATATATCCATAGTATGGGATAAAAAGGTATTTCCCCGTTCTTTCTCACCATCTAAATTCTTTGAAATGTGTTATATTAATGATAGAAATGGCGGCAATTTTAGCGCTTTCAAAATTTGCTCTTTCTTTCCGAAGTATTTTCATTTGTTCGATTGAGTTATTTCATCAATCGCCATTTACTAGTGCCCAAGAATATTTGGTCCTGTTTTTTTTTTTAGAAAATATAAGAAAAGTAAGACAAACATCTATTTAGTTGTTACAAGTCGTCTTCAAGAAGCGATGTTTGGTCGAGCGAGAAACAAAATGAAACAAACCAAGAAAGCAAATCCTCGGAATCCATGCGTAAACGAACAACCAAGAGAAACTATAGTATGGTTTGGAGTTGATGCTGAAACCGGCGAAGTCGTAGAATTGCTCCACGATTTAGGTGGGTAACAATTATGCTATTTTGAAACCAGTAAATCAATTGAGCAACCCAAACTATTCCCATCAACATATAATTAAAACTTCTTACATGCTTTCGAGTAGTTCTTCCTATGAACAGTCTTCATTAGCAAGTCACTCTTATTATGAAGTTGAATATTTTAAAGTTGTTTTGATATTTATTTAACGTTTTGATTTTTTTCGCAGAAAACCATCTCTATCAAACTTTTTACATCCAACGTTGTGAGGCAAAAACATATTTTTTATTCAGCTGTGTGGAGCAATTCGTTGAGTTTAAAGCTGCAGTCTTTCGAACCAACAGTATTGAAGTTTCGGTACGCCGTGTCAAAATTCCAGTGAACTGTGCTCTCCATGTTGGTTAGATTTGGAAAAGATGAATAATATTATCAACCAGTATTCCCTTTTAAAAAGGTATACTGTGCAAAACTTTCTTTATATTTTGGCTAAACATTTCAAAGCTAATTTGGCGCAACTGCTGCAGACTTTGTCTACAACAAACATCCTTTTTCGACTCGAAATTAGCCAGAAAAATTTAAAAGCTGCAGATTATTATTGTGAGGTTTCATTTTTGGGGGGAAAAAGACATCAGTAATAAACCACATAAGCTAAAATATACCTAATCAAAAATATAAACAGTAAAATTGTAGAAAGTTTTACATTTTTTCTGGATCCCCCTTTACATTACAAACAATTTTTGAAATCTTTTCCACTTTTTTCTAACCTTTTATCTAAAAATTTATTCACAATGCACCAAAAATTAAATCTGGAAACAGAATTCTAGGAACCTTATCTTAAGAGCCAGTCGTGGTTCGTTTGCTATGTAATTAAATAACCTCAAGCACTTTAAGTAATTTCATATTCCATCACAATCAATACAACAATTCAATCTTGGCAACCTAATTGGGTATTGTCATGATTTGTAAATAATTCCAGACAAAATTGACTTTATGACTTACTTTTTGGGTGCATGGGAAGTGAAGATAAAGACCTCTTGAAAATAATGTCATTTTTGCTTACAAATTCCTTAAAAGTAGTTTGGTTACAATTGTAATGGGCAGACACTATTGCAGGGTAGCGGGGTTCAAAATATTGCCATTTTATAACTAGATAAATTTAACTTCAAATCCCGTTTTCAAAGCCAAAAGCTGTTATTATCAACTACCATTAATTGTGTAACGTACTCATTTCAAGATTCTCACTTTGAGAGAAACGAAATTAATTATTATTTATGTTAATTGGTTCACGTTTGGAGTGCAATATAGCCTATCAGACAGCTTGGTTCTTGCATTCAAAAAGACATTTTATTTTTGCTGTTGGCGCCAAATGTCAAACTCAACGCGATCTAGTATTTTTAGAAACATGTGGCAAACGTAATGATACTATTTACTATTTATGTTGCTTTTTATTCGATTGGTAACGGTGGTAGTAAGAGCTCAAGTGCTGAAAATTAACCGTTGATAACGAGGATGTGTATTTCAAAAAGAGATTTCAGAAAATATGAAAATTCAATCTAAAAGCTCTAATTTTTATACAAAATTTATTTCTATCAACGTCAATGCAGTGGGTGAATCCTGACCCGTTAAGAACCACAAGATTCTAATTCATATTATTTGAGACAATTCCTTTATTGTTTGGTAACAACAAAATTACAATGAATTTCAGAAAAATGGTTATTTGGTCTTAATGATATAACAATTAACAATCATGTAACATGTGTGTTACATTATCCTTCAAAGGGTTAATAGACTACCTCTGGCTACGTTGCAGTCGTATAAATCAATTGTCTACGATGCAAAAGTGTAGTGAGTCTACTAAAAGCTTTAAAGCCAGTTTTACTTGCAGTCTCTATTCTACAATCATCCTACTCACAGATTGCATAATACCAGTTCTATTTTATTAAAAGATACAAAAATACTCTAGCTTATAGAGAGTGCAGGAGAAAGCCGGCTTAGAGCTTCGACAAAAATCGTCTCATATATTTTTCTACTGTATTTATTTATTTTTGCGCATTTTTTTGAATTTCTACTTTTTATACATTTTGTGTTTTTATTTAAACTTAAGCTTGCGTACATGTTCATTGTTGCAATTTGTATTTATTACGTTACAGATGACTTTGTCTTGCGTAATAAGTTAACGTCGAACAAAATAAAAACTACTGTCATGACAGCTACTTAAGACTTGTGCGTTTAAAATATGAGCTTGTATTGTATTCATGAAGCCGTAACTTACTGTTACCAAAGTTTTCACCTGCACAATTTTTTTAGAAAAAGCGATTTCAAAGCAAGAGAGTCGTAGGTAGTTGGAAAAATTGGATTCCTATTTCAAAGCAAACCTAGAGCTCATAGCTCCTATTTTAAACTGTTACCAACGTTTACAAAAGATCAAAGTCAATACGCTACTCCAAAATAAGGGAATTTAGGATAAAATTTTTTTAAAAAGTGCAACTTACCCAAGCTGTTTAAGAAAACCTTAAGAAAATATTTCTGTTAAACTAATGACAACTTTTTTCCTAAAAGACAAACGTGCTTCAAGTGGTTCCGGTTGCGGAAAAATATCTGAGCTCTTGACGTAATGTAATCCTAGTTCCAGTTCAATCACAATTTTGAAATTGAGTGCACCAAATGATATGCTTCAACGCTAACATGCTTGGTTTATCTCTCAGTCAAATGCAGTGTGGTAGTAGTAGCCGAGGAAAGACTCCAATACCCAATAATAAACTTCCCAAAGTACTAAGATATAATGACATCATGATGACACGCAAAAAGCTATATTTACCGTTTGCATCATTTTTTGACTAAGCGCATTGCAAGTTGTAGGATTGAAAACGCGCCACTGAGGACAAATTACAGCAACAGAAATGCATCAAGTTCAAGGCGATACATTTTTAAAATCAAACTTTAAGAGTGTTGAGTAAATGAAAATTTCGAATTAATTTCAGTCGATGAATTTTGATTTATTGTAGGTAGAATGTGAAGGAAAGAGTGTGCATTCTTTAAGCGTTGGCAACAAAGTTTGTCTTCATTAAAAAGATCTTAAAATAAATTTTTATAATCGAGGAAATTTGGCTCTACAAGAAAAAAAGGAATCGCTTTTTTAGTGTCGACAATGTTTTTTAGCATCGCCAGTCGTACACTTGAGTTTATGTTTTCTGTTTTGATTTCTTCGGCAAAGAAACGTAATAGGTTTGTCTATATAGAGGCCGAGTCACAAGTCCAATCGAATCAGTCGTTAGAGCCAATTCAAGTCTTGAGAAGCAAGCCAGTGAAGCCAGGTCACACAATCGCTATTCATCTTCCAAACTGATCAAAGGCAACAAAAATATAAATGTAATTACAATAGCCACGTATTCATGCAGAAAGAGTAATGTCAGTAATCCATATGTTCAGTAGGCAAATATCTTTTAACAGAAGCAATTTGCTGGCATTTACCTTTTATGTTTAGGCTTTTCGATACAACTAATGTGTGGAGTGATAAACAAAAAGCCACAGTTTTGTATTGTTGGCTTACGTTGTACCTTTCTTATAATTCAACATCAATCGTAACAACTCTGTAAAATGTGTCCGATTAATTTATAGACTACTAGCCAATTCTGCTGGCGTCGTCCGCAGGGCTCCTTTGCTGACATTGGGTTTGATTATATCGGTTTAGCCGGCTACGCCGGCTTCACCCAGCGGGTAGTTATGTGAACTCTAAGGAAAAGTTTGTTTTTCAGCACTGCCGATTGTCGTTCCTAAATCAAGTTTATTTTTAAAAATGATCAAAAACATTTAAGAACAGCAATACTCTTTCTTCTCATTCAACCGATCTTTCCATTTGTTTACCTGAGTAAACACAGCGTACAAAACTTATGTGAAATTGGGAGAGGGGTATAGGAGGATGGCGGCGCCAAAGTAGCAAGTGTTTTCAAAAACACAAAAAAATGAATAGTAAGCAGTAGGCGTCAAAGATGAAACCGATTGGAAAATTCGTCACCTGACCTGTAAATTTTAATTTGTCTGCCGGTAAACCGGTTGTTTTATGACAATTCTTTGTTATTTTTGTAATGTTTCTTTTGAGTACATGATTTAAAGCGCATAAAGCAATTGTAATCTGTAAATAAAAGGATGTAAAACCTTGCTTTTGCCTCAATAAGTGGTCTTTTTGTCAATTTGATTTTGAATATAGCGTAGGAAAGTCTTTGCAGTAACGGCAACTCTGAAAAAGAGCACGCGTTTGCCAATTAAATTCAACATTGCAAATACATGTACCTACTTACCAATAAGAATAACAGCTTTGGAAACTGTAGCAACGGTACTTTTCGCAACTTTTTTGGCTCATCTTTTCAGCATCTGGCAATCACTCCTATAGTAATTATCATTGCACTTTCAGTTCAATTCTGTTATACTGTGTTAAAACGGCAACCTTGTCAATTAGCATCCATTGATCTATCAGCATGCTATATCACAGTAGTTCTCAAACTTTTTTCTTTACGACGCCTTTGGAAAAGTTTGCTCGGCATGCGACGCACAAGTGACAATATAAATGAAATAGAATTATGAAGACGCTGATAATCACCGGTCGACAAAAAAAATTTTTTGTGTTACGTAACTAACGAAATAGTGATTTTGACTAATTTGGGGGCGCTGATTTTGAAAATACAATTAGTTTTTTTTTATCACGTCACGTTTTTGAGACAACCACATGCCGCAGTTTTTCCTTTCCTTACACAGCGCACACAATCACGAAATACAATTTTGCACTAAATAGACTATTGCAACAAACCAAGAGACAACTTTAAAAATGTTTCGCGCATTTGGCTTTTCTCTTGTATGATGAGCTCTTGCTCTCACGTTGTAGGTACCAGCAAAAATCTCCCATCACATTTGTATCATAACGGCCCAGCTGGTACCGCCCTTCTATGACGGATATATCCTGATGGAATCTCTCTCCTCGTTCATCACTTACTTCGCCAAGATTAGATGGAAAGAAATCTAAGTGAGAATGCAGAAAGTGCATTTTCAAAGACATACGAGCACCTAATTACTCATATGCTTTCAGCATGCTATCAACCATAACCGGATATTTCTCATGACGGTGACTTCCCAAAAAGTTGACAACTACTGATTTCATGGCATTCCAAGCAGCCAATTCTAATGGATTCAATCGTGCACCAAACTGTTTATTTTGCATCACTTTTCTGATTTCCGGTCCGACAAAAACTCCAGGTTTTAATAAGCTTCATATGAAGCGGCGGTAACAAGACATGAGCAGAGCTAACGAAAGGCTGGTGTTGGACATTGTGTTTTCCAATTTGGGAGCTTTGTCTGGGAGGCCAAACTTTTCCTGCATAGTGACTGTTATCTTACCGACTGTCCCATAAACATAAAAAGCACATGTGTTTCGTTTATCCTTAACTGCAACCCAAGTAGGAGAAAAACAACTTTCAAATCACTACAAATTTTCCAGGTATACTTGGGGATATTCCAAGAGATCAAGAAGAATCTTCCTTGTATTGTAAGTTTCTTTTCTGAGAATGCTGTAGCCTACAAGAATTGATAGCTTAATGTTCCCATTGTGCAACAACACTGCTTTGAGGCTTGTTTTGCTAGAGTTGATAAACAACCTCCAATCAGCAGGATTATGTTCACACCCCAGTTCGGATATTAAGCCACCAATATCTTTACAATAGCATATGTTTTCAGCACTTGCATAATAACCAGCAAGATTCTGATTGCGACTACGAAACGATGAAATAGTTGTTCCTGGTTCCAGTAGATTCCATTGTTGAAGCCTGGACCCCAAAATTTCTGCTTTCTCTTTAGATAAATACAAATCTGGCACTAGGTCATTCCAAAGTTCCTGATTAATGAAGAGTGGCACAGACTCATGTTGAAAAAAGGGATCCAATTCTATAGGTTCCTCTTCACTTTCAGTACTGGTATTCTCACATGCATTAACAGACAAAGAATCTTCCTTTTCAGTTGGAGGATGAGGTACAGGCAAATCAGGGCTGTGGGGAATTGGTTTAATAGCTGACTTACTTACTGGATAGGAAATTTTAGACTTATTTTTTCGAGAAAATCCTCTGATGGCTGTCATGCAAAAATAACAATCAGTAACATGATCACTTTGCTCACGCCACACCATGAGAACAGCAAAAGGCATTTGCTTCCGCTTACCATCCAGCCAAAATAGAAGACTTGTTCTGCAACGATTACAGCAGATATGTGGGGCTCATTTTTTGTCTTGGTCGCCTATTTGACATGCAAAATAGGGTTTGTATGCAAATTTTTTTCTGCTATTAATCTTCACACGGTGAGCAGGAGGAGTATACTCGCCACAAACATGACAAAAGTTGTCGGGATGATTGACACAACTACGCTTGGAAGTTGAAAGCATGATTGAATAAGCTGTTTTAAATCAGTAACTTTAATGGTTGCCAGTATATAGCAAATCTAAGCAAAAAATAGAATAAAATTGAACTCTTAAAACACGTGCTAAAGTTAAACTTTCCCTCTAAATCTCCGCAAATTTCACTTAATTCATTTCTGATAGCAAAACGTATTTTACTAAGATAAAAACGCTACTTTGCTAAGATAAAAACGCTGAGTACTGACTTAATAGCCTACTATTAAACCAGCTTGTTTTGATGCATACATCAATTGTTTCGTCACAAGAGAAATACAGTTAGGTTAAAAGTTTCAATAGTCTCTCAATAACGGGAGTCATTGTTGCGACTGAATTTCAAAGTAGACCTGAATTGGCAAGAAAGTAAGTGGAATAAAATGGAAATATTTCAATTTGTAGACGTGATAGCGAAAATGTGACTGCAGATTTGGGCTCAGCACACCAAAAGCATAGAGAAATGATGGTTTCTGGTAGCGTAACATTTTGCTGTTGATCAGTGTAATTAATCAAGGTTCAATTCATTGATGCAACGTCAAAAAAAAACAAATAGGCATATAATCTAATGTGATGAGTGGGCATGCATATTTTTGCAAAGTTCATCGAATCTTGGAAGAAATTTCGAAACTGCTACCTGCGTTTCTATTTTAACGTTTATTCGTGATCAATATTTGGCTTTAACGATGGCCATAACAAAAAATCCTTCTTCGCATAAACACGACGAAGCGAGAGGGATACTACTCGCAGCGCTTTTTTCGTCAAAGTTAGGTATTCGTCGTTCAATGAAATTCAAACGTTTGTCGAGTTTCCTCAATAAAACTTTACTTTTTCAGGAAATTATCACAGAAAAGGTCAATATAGTCTTATTTTTCTTGTTTAGTAAAGAATAATGGGGTAGGTTGGACGAAAGGGTGGCGAATCACTCATAGCTTGATAAATTTTCCTGACAGTACTTCGTAAATTTCGACTCGAGCTGGGATAGATGAAGCAGAAATGCGCTTCATAAATTTAAAGGCAGCATTATACTTTTCTTTTCTGGACAGGAAAATAAAGTACTGAAAACTTCCAGACACGTATTGTATATCTTCCTTTTACAAAAATAGCTTTTTAATAAACGCAGCCATTTTATCTGAAACGTCAAGCATATTTTTATCCAGCCCTTGCATAGAAATACTCACATTTTTTGATTTAGCGAAGATATCACACAAGCAAGCCAATTTCAATAAAAATTTTTTTTCAGCAAGGTAATGAGCAGGATTATTATTTTCTTGTTGCAAAAAAGTTTGAAGTTCATCCAGCAGCTCTTGGACTGGTTCAAAGGATTTTCCAAGTGAAAGTTACCTGGGTAAACATTAAAACAGCAAACTTCGATGTTCTACATTCATCTCTTCACAAAAGTTTTGAAAAACTCTTGACTTTGACGTGTTTGTGTCACCAAGCTCAGGACTCAGTTCTAGAGCAACTAACGTCTCACGGTGAATCATGCAGTGCATCCATTTTGCCCTGGGTGCACATTGTTGAATTAGATTTTGCAGTTCAGAGCAAATACCAGACATAGCTTTGGCGCCATCTGTGCATATGCTGGTTCACTTTCCCAAACCTAAGTTTTTTGTTGATATAAAATTGTCAATTATATTCAAAAGATCAATTCCTCGGCATCTACGTTCAACAAGTTTGCAAAACAACAGCTCTTTCACTAAGTTTTGTTTAGAGAACTCAACAAACCGAACGTAACAAATCAGGTCTGCATCTCGACGTCATCAGTTGCTTCATTTAATTGCAAACTGAATTCTCGCTGTTTCATTTGATCACTCAGTTGGTCGTGAACGTCCTCGGCCATGTCACCAATGCGGTGACACATGTCATCGTCAGATAACGTTACCAAATTTAACTTTTGGCAGCTTCTTCTCCTATCATTGTACTTGCAAGATCGACTATAGCAGGCAGTATTAGTTCCTCAGCATTGGTGTGAAGCTTTTTACACTCAGAAATTCTGAGCGCCACTTGGTAGAATGCTAGAAAAGCTTTTCAGAGTTGCGTGAATTTTGAAATGGTGGACACTTACCTCTTTAGATCATATAATTTTCGAGCAAAAAGATCCTTGGGTTTATTTGTAAATTGCGGATTGATGTTGTTGAATGACATTCAAGCTTGTTAGGCAACATGTTCTCATTGCCGAATACCTTGCTGCAAATAACACACTGGGGTGTTTCCTCACCATTTTGCAGAATAAACGAAAATGTGAATAATCTAAACAACTGTCGCTATAGTTGAAAGACTTTTTTTTAGGTTTATCATCTTCAATAGCATATTTCCACTTAAACTGCAACCTTAGCTTGCTGTTTTCATCACTTTTATAATTGACTGTTGTATTTTTTGTTTGTATATGCTAACAGAATAATAAAAATGTACTATGAGTTTAGTAGTTATTGTAAATGTCAAAAAGTCTAATTTTTTTTGTATGGCCCTGTTTTCTGTTTTATTTCATGATTTCGCCGCTACTCCTTTACCTTTCTAAGGAACACAAGATTCTAATTCATAAAATTTGAGATAATTCCGTAATTGTTCGGTAACAACAAAATTAAAATGAATTTCAGAAAAATGGTTACTATATCATAATGACATAACAATTTACAGTCGTGTGACATGCATGATGTGTTACATTAACCTTCATAGGCTAAGTCATCTGTCACTTTATTTATCGCTTTTGCTAAAGTAAAATAGAAGACTTGGCCCAAAAACGATCTCCAATATCACACAGTACCATACAGCAATTTATTACATCATGTCAATAACGCGTGACCGGTTTCGACCTTCTTGGGTCTCATCAGGCGGGTGTCAAAAAAACACTCAATAATAAAGGTGCTAAAAAACAAATTTGCCATCGGGTGCTAAAAAAGTTGCAATACAAAACAATATAATACAGCAATACCTATATCATAGGGGTCTCATTTAAGGACATATTTACAAACACACACACACACACACACACATGACATCGACAACAAGTCACATCGGTAATCCCTAATTGGGGAGTAGGATCATTGTTAAGACTTTGTCTTTTTGCAAATTATAGAGATTGCTAGTTGCTAGGTAGCAATCTTTAAGGCGATATCCTATTAAGAGGAATCTGCCTTCACCATCACAATAACTTAAATTAGAAAATTTTGCTCAAAAATAATCACCAACATTATACAGCAAGTTAAATTCAGTAGTTGGTCCCAAATGTCTTGGCATCAATTCGGCCTGTATAAAATTTTGTGTTTGTGTTTCACCTAAATAGGTAAGCTAAACTTACTAAAAAAATTGTTTCTTGCATCAAGTGTTTGACAGAATGGTTTGACACAGAATTGTAAGTATCAGTAGGTTGGCTAAATTACAGCCCATTTTGTTACTTGTCTATTTTGAAGTTATTTATTTACTCGTATGAGCTATGCTCTGTTTGCATGTCTTTCGTCAGACTGGGCCACCACGACGGGTAGACTGCTTGGCCCCACCATCTGTCTGCCACATAAAGACGGAGGCGTCCCGTTAAGTGCCTTGCCCAAGGACACAACAAGCAAGCTTGCCGGCTTGTTCTCCACACTATCCCTTATGTGCTGAGCGCCAAGCAGGGAAGCTGTGAATACCATTTTTTAAAGTCTTTTGGTATGACTCGACAAGGGAAATGAACCCCAGGCCTACCGACTGCGAAGCGGACGCTCTAACCACTACACCACCGCGCCGGTTTGTTTTGAAGTGTCTGGCTAAAAACGCGATTATTTTTTTGACAGTATCGTTGTGTTGCAGTAGTTACTGGCCAACAAAGATATATATCTCAAATTAAATGCAATTTTTGGTACTCATGTACGGCGAATTTAAATTGTGCGTTGGTTGACGTATCGTTTCTCTGCTTAATTTCAAGTTCTTTTTTTTGTAGCAAACGCTGGTTATTGGTATTGTGACAGTCTTCTTAAAATAAAAGTATGACTTTGGACACATGCCTATATCTAGCTGTGTGTTATTCTCAATCCCAGACTAGCCTTACGCAAATCAAGTTGGCCAACTGGGCCTGCCATTTACAGTAATCACTTACTGCAGTTACGTAACAATGAATTTAAACACATATGCCAAGAGTCAGTGACTGCATCATAACTACAATTACTATTATTTGATAAAGCGATAAATCTTCACTGAAATTTGTTACTATTTGCTCAATTGAGTATTGCTACAAATGGAACCATTGTGCGACGACCTTGAAAAATTAAAACGACGCTCCAGGGCGTCACGACACACAGACTAATAAACCACTGCTTTATGACATAGCCGTTGCGTATCGCACAAATTACATTTTGCTTAATGAGGCATACTGCAAGTCAAACGGTATTTTATCCAAATAAAAGTATTTTCGAAGGCAACGTTATTGATTGTAAAAGTGTAGGATCCCGGTATAAAAAATTGAAGAGGGCTCAAAGCAAATTTTGTACTATGAAGAAAAGGTTTTCGACTGGATTTAATGAGCAGCCTGACCGGTCGGTCAGCAATCTCAACTCATCCAGCCGGTAAGCCTTCCGGCAAGCGGCCCCGGAACACGCGATCAGTTTTCATCTCTGGTAGGTATATTTGACAACTTGACACGTTCTATTTTGCATTAGATTTGTGACAGCAATGTCTTGGCTACGCCTTTGGTTTATGTGCTGTGTTCATTGTAAGGACATGGCAAAGGTGGCCTTGCGTTTCCCATAAATTTAAAGTGTGGAACACAACTCTATGATTAAGCTATTTTGATGCAAAAAACAGAAATTTCTTCCACCTGGTGTAATTTCACACGTGGGCGTTGTTTTCTTTTAATCTCTCCTTGAACTTTGCCAAATCCCTACGAGCTGTGCCTTATGTTCTATGCTTTCTTTTCCCAGCATCGGCGTACCCATGCAAGTTGAAAGAGATCTTGCTGTTGCCCTCAATGGCGGTTATATAATTCTGAATGCATTGTCTAATGGTGATCGTTTTAATTTATTAATCAAGATTGGTAATACGCACAAATAAAGTATGATTTGACAAACCATCATTTGCTCTTTCAAAAAGAGTGAGGTGGGTAAGAACCACGGGTGTGGAAGCGGCTATTTCGTCAACCGCTTCCACTTCCACATCTATTGCTTCCGCTTCCACCAACAAATATTGAGAAAACGACCCTTGACCGTTGACAATTTTTTAAACTTTTGTGGGCCTGTAGCGTGCCTTCTCCTACACTTTATCCTTTTGATGAGACAAAAATTGCCATCGCCCTCTCTGGAACTCGAAAGATGCTTCCGACTCTTGAGGGGAGGATGTATTCAATTGGGTCATTTCCTCTGACCTCCTCTCCCTCAATGTCTCTGACATACCTACTTTTCTCCATCGCTCCTCTGGCAGTCGCTCCTCCTCTGACATCTCCTTTGCTCTCTCCTCTCTCGCCCTATCTTGCTCCTGGGAAGTGCTTCAAGACCTGGAGTCCGATCACCTACCAACTCTACTTGCCATCCCTGTTTGTCGTCTTTCACCTCAACGAACGTTTCTATTCCTCAAATTTTCAGAAAGCTCGTTGTGATGACTTTACTTTTTACTTTGACTCTCAGTGTTCTTCTGCCGAGGAATACTCATCTCTTTCCTTTGCTGCTGTTCTGTTTACTTCTCTGACACCGAATGCCCTCCTTATGATCTGGTGCTTTGGACAGACGGCTGTGTTCCTTTTCCTTTTGGCGAGAGCGGCTCTGGCGTTATTGCCAACAACTCTCTTTGTGGCACTGAGGCCACTCTTTTCTTTCCAGCAGGCCCAGTTTGCTGAAATTTTTCCGCTGAAGCTTGCGCCATCCTGCAAGCTCTTTGCTGGTGTCGGCAGCACCAACAAAATCTCTTCTCTTCTCCCATCAAGCTCTCACTCTGTCCTCTTCTTCATCTTTCCTTTCACTGCAATCTCTCTCTGGCAGATCTGGTAGAAATTATTTTCTTTTTCCTCCTGTTCTATTAGGCTACAATGGGTCCCCAGACACTCGTTTCTCCCGGGAAACGATGCGGCTGATGAGCTGGCCAAACAGGGAGCGCTACTCGCATCCTCAGCAATCCTTTGTAGTCTCCCTCCTCTTATTTCTCATATTCACTCTTCTCTTTTCTCGGACTGGAGGTGTACTGTCTCATCAAAGTTCTTTGACTCAAAGGTTTCCTCAATTTCTACCGAAGAACTTGTGCTTCCTCGTCTCACTCGCTATGCGCTCTCTCGTCTACGCTGCAACGGTCACAGCTTAGTGTTAAGCTTCTATCTCTCTAGGATTGAAAGAATCGAGAATCTTTCTTGCAGCGCTTGTGGGCACCCATTCCAGAACATTTCTCATTTCATTCTGCACTGTCCACGGACTCTTTGCACCGCTCGCTCTTTGGCAATTATCTGTCTCTTTACGACCTCTGGTCCAGACCCTGGGGAGTTGCCTGGCTTCTGGGACTCCATGGTTTTCCGCCATGCCCCCATCTCTCGGAAGAGGTCGGATAACAAAAACTGCAACAATAATAGCAATATTGAAATTACAGACGCACTGTTACGTAACAAAGAGAGTTAGCAAATTCAAACGTTCTTAAAGCTGTAAACAGAATTACGTCACAGTCTGCAACTTGCTATCACAAGATTTCATTACTAACTATTTATATACACCGAACACCACTGCATATAAGAAATCAATTTATTGAAATAAAAAATAAATACTAGTAATTAACGAAGAATTTTTGCGGTTCCCTCACGGAACACGACTGCGTGTTTTGCAAAACCCCTGTAGAAGAGCACTGATGTGGAATGATCACATTGCTTCCATTGTAATTTTTTTTCAACGTTTTTAACCCCCTAACCAAGGTTAGTTATGTTTAACCAAATCATCATTTCATTAGCTACATTTTAGTGTTCAAACTACCTTTTTCTTTTCTGTAATCGATCTAAAATGTGATGCTAGTTATACTTTTTCTTGTTCTCTCGCGCTACTGATGTCGCACGTTCATTCAAACATAAAGGGCAACTTCACCGTTTAATCCACACGGGAAATGGACAAAACTTTTTCACCAAGTTATTATCAAGTCAAATAACCTATGTAGAAGCGGAAGCGGTAGAATTTTTGTCCTTCCACTTGTACAGAAAAAGAACTGCTTCCACCGCTTCCGCTTCCAGCTTCCGCATCCCTGGTAGGAACACAGCCAAATATGATGGCTGCCTCTAAATAATGGCGGTTTTCAAAATCAAAGATATGATATATTTAGTGATAAGCCTATTTCACGATTTGGTACGCCCCCTTTGGCATTTGTATATGCGATAGTGTGCCTTGCGCTTTCATTGCGCCATAGTAGGGGTAGGGACCTTCATAACACGGCGGACAGCACGATTTGTACAGCATGATGGGCGGGCCACAAAAACCGTGATTTGACGAAATTTTTTTCACAAATCAGTGGATAAACCTTTTTTGGGAGACCAAATTTAAAACGCAGACCACCTTTGAGCTATAACAAGAAAAGAGTTTAGATTTGAATTGTAGTCGCAGCGAAAAGTTAAGTTTTTAGATGTTACTATTTATCGCCTTCGTTTGTGCTAAAATAATGCGTTGATGGAAAAAGAAAGCGTGCGTGATGTGGCATAGAGCTTTAAAGAATAAAAAAATACCGGCAGCTCTACAAAGCTATTATCAATCAAAATAGAAAAAAAATGTTTCTCTTTAGTATGGCGCTATTTTACCCCCGCAAGGCATGCCATCACCTGTGTCGACTTAAAACGTATCAATCAATATAATAGTTCTGGGTTCACCGTACAAAGATTTGAGAGCAGCAACAAAAAGTTGTAGAAAATATAGGCTGTAGTTCCTGTACAAGCACGTAATGGTGATCACCTTGGTCTATTAATCAAGATTGATAATAGTCACAAAAAAGAATAATGTAATAAACTATCATTGATACTTTTTTTAATAAAGGTAAGGGGAAAGGTGAAATACAGTAAATATTGATTGCAGTGGGCTGCCTTTCGTATTTGTATTTGTGATATGAAGTTCTTTGATTGATTCTTTTCACGTGATTTTGTTATAGCGACTTCTGGATTGTTTTTTTTCGGTTTATATATAAGGCGACGATTTTTTTGTAGTAGTTAGTAGTAGTAGAGATTAGAAATGTTGTAGTGGGGAGAGAGAGATTGATTGACGGAGTAAAGAAGCGCTATTATTTGTTTGTGATAATTTATTGTGGATTCTGTGGACGTGGCGAGTATTGAGCAGTTATTGGTGAATTTAGTTTTGGCGGTTTCCTGATTGTGTAGTAAAGCGATTAATTCTGAGATCGTCGAGCGAAGAAGCGTGAAGTGGTGAAGTATTATTTATGTAAATACAATATTCTGTTCTTAACGTGATTTAAGGTGTTTTTAGTGGAAGCCGATCTTTACCAAGTTTTATTAAGTTGCAGTCAGAACTAATTATCCGAGCGATTATCATACGTCGCCTCAATTTTGAAAGAAATCTAAGATTGAGATAGAACCGAAAATTCTATATTATTATATTAGACGCGACACGCACAGACAAAACTCTGCTTTATAGTATAGATTATAGTTTAGTTGATACATAGTTTCAATTGACATATCAAAAGAGCAAGCGACTGAAGAAATTTTCAAATAAATAAATAAATAAAATTTTTTTTTAGTTTATTACTATCACAAAGAATGAAAATATTTAGACACATAGATTACCTTAAAAGTACTGCGAAAATGAGTCGCAACGTTTCCTATTTAAATTTTAACTAATGGTTTAAATTTCTGTTGCAAGTTGCCCGACAACCACTGCGATACGATGGAACACACAGTCATGTTGGCTTGTTACTGCGATGTTACCCAAAATTACAGCTATACTGCCAGGTAAAGTACATCAACATGTTACAGCACTAACATGCCGTTTCAAATCTATTTTTGAATAAAGCAATAGCAAGTGCGTAAACTATGATTACTGAACTATAGGTGGATTCCACGTTAGAATGCCTTTGTAGCAAAATGGTAATGTCTGGAGTCCACTCGTAAAAATCTTTAGAAGGATTTGGACTCAACTCGAGTCTCCACTTCAACGACCCGGACTCGACTCATGTCCAGTTAAGAAATGATTCGAGTCAATAAATTATATTGCTAGTTCCAAGTAGTTACGATCGATAGAGAACGTCTTATAAGCTAGAAAAAAACAACAAAGCGAGTGCTGAAGGTGCGAGGCTTCCAAAGGGAGCAATGCTATCGAGAGATATTTTCAAATTTACAAAGCCATCCCTGGACGCGTTTCGTCCTTTTGGACTCATCAGCAGGGCTTGCCGAGGGCCAAGAAATTCTCCCCAATAGCAATAACGTTGACTTTTGTAAAATAAACTAACACAACTCATACGACTTACGTTTCGTTTGCTTTTAAATGAGATTCGTTTTGACTTTTTTGCTGAGCCCCATTTACAAAAATCAAATCAAGTCACTCACTCACTCACGTTTTATAAAAACTCACCCATAATAATTACAAAAAATTTTAATTCGGTAAATATTATAAAAAATCTCAAAGTTATCAAGCATTCCGGCAAGCACGCACCAAGCAACGGTTTTCACTAAAGTGCAGCGGTTACGTTGGAGGTGCGGACACTTCACTTGCTTCATCAGATATTTTGAAAAAGAGGTAAACGTGTAGTGGTGCTGTCAGTGTCAAACGTAATTTTTTTAACGTTGAACTCCCTATGTAGTGCTGATAGCAAAGTCCTTTTTGTTTGATTATCGTTGTAACAATAATAATCTCTGGAATATTCAGGTCATTATCTCGTGTCGACGTAGTTTTCTGTGTTGGTCATTATTTCCGGTATTCCCCCGTTTTCAAACCTTTTCTTGTTAATTTTTAGTTTTTTGTAATTTTGATTGGCTAAAATATTTGGGAACTTTATTTCGGTTACGTACAAATGGGAAGTATATACACGGGTGGGGCATTTTGTAAACTCAGAGAGAGACGAAAGCAAACAGGCGACCAAACAGAGAAGAAAGAAAAGAAGGAAAAAGGGTAAAGAATTAGAAGGCAAGGGCCAAGTACTACTAGAAGGAAGGGGGACTATCGGCTGCTACAGTGTGGTGTCGGTAATTGTCTACGTTCGAAAGCTTATATATTAATAAAGTTGTGGTGTGAAAGAGTGGGCTGGCAACCTAGCTTCTCAAGCGTAGGTCCTTAGGCCGAAGGATAGGGCATAGAAGGTAGCAGTTGAACTCTACCGAGCTAATCTTGTAGTCGTCGAATCGTCATCCGCCGGTCGCTAGGGTACTGGGCGGGTGACTTAACCGTATTCAGTGACAATTGTTGTGTTCGATGTTGGGCAGTAAGCTATTGTTTTTACAAGCTACAACTTAGGAAAAGATCAAAAAAGATGGGAAAACACAAATTGCAGCCCAAAACAGTTTGTATGAAACATGCATTATGCTTACACCTAACAAAAGGTTCAATATTGATAGATATGGGACCTAGTTAGCCAAAAAGATTGGTTGACTTGTCAGGTTACACCTTGCCAGACCGATATCATAGCCTTTGGACCTAGCATTGGGTTAGGTATTCCTGAGAATAGCCTAGCCTTCCACTCCTTACAAAAAAGCTTGTATAACTCTTGATAGCACAAGATCTTCGTAAGAATGCTTTGAATATGTATTACGGTGTTTTAATTATTGATGTTACTTAGCTGTCTGCCTAAGCTGTTAGGCTCGATTTCAGTACTGAAAGTTTATCCATATTGTCCATTTTTGCAACTAAACTCTTTCCACTGGCAAAACGAGTGCTCTCTGTATCTGCTTCCAGTGCACCAGTGGGGAGAGTTTTTAGTCGGAGTTGATTCATTATGAAGCTACGTTGTTCACAATTCTCAAATAAGATGTTTTCTGGCCAAGTGTTTTTCAAATTGCAGTAAATGCAACTTGTAAAATGGCTGGAGCTCGGACCTAGGTTAAAAGTTAGAAATTATTATAGCTGTTACACTCACATGGTATTTCTTTGAGCATTTTTGTGACTTCCGTTTTATGCAAACAGCAGTACAATTTTATGATTGTCACAGTCAAGGTCAAAACGTTTTGTTTTAACTTCAGGTGCTTTCAGGCCAAGTGCTTTTAACTCGTAAAGTCTTTGAGTTACACTACAGGGTGTCCATAAAGTTCGTGTGCACTATAAAAATTTTATAACTTTATTTGTATCTGCGATAAAACTAATCTGTAAAAAGAATTAGAAAGAAGAAAATCTAGATTTTTTAAGGTCCTAATGAAATTCTATTTAAGTTTCCACATGTCCTCCATCATTAGCAATGGAAAGGGTAATACAATTTCGCAGTTCACAGAAAACATTTGCCAAATGATTTACAGTAATACCCGGAATCACATTAATTATTTTAACTTTCAAATCTTGTAATGAACTAGGTTTGGTTGCGCACACAATTGTTTTCACATGTCTCCATAAAAAATCTAATGAAGTGAAATCTGGCAAATGCAGAGGCCAAGAAAATGGTCCGCCCCTTTCGATCCATCAATTAAGAAATTCTAGATTTAGAAACTGTCTAATATGCAGAACAAAGTGGCAAGGAGCTCCATTTTGTAGAAACAATGTATCAGTTGAAACACTGCTTCTAAATTTGTGGTAAAGAATCATTCAATAACAGCACTTAAAACTGGGTAGATGAAGCTTTACAACACTTTTTACAGATTTTTTCTATCGCAAATACAAATAAAGTTATAAATCTTTTAAAGAGCCCACGGACTTTATGGACACCCTGTAGAGCTTAATGTCAGCAGAATAGCATCAAACTGAAATATAACAAACTTTACCGACTGTACAGGGAAAGAGAAACCTTTATTTAATTTAGTTTTAAGTTTTTAAAATTTAAAAAGACCGTTTGTAACTTTACTCACTATATACTTTGTGTTAAACTGCGTTTGACATTTGGTCAGGAGTGGCAATTGTTAGTGATGGTTAGCAATTAATGAGACCCACATTTAGGGTATTTAGTACAGGTTATTACCATATGTTTATTACATTTTCTAAATAGTTTACATGATTTTGAAATAGTTAATTATTTGCGCGCAGTTTCTTACCATTATTTTCAGTTACTGGAAATACAGACCATTTTTGCGTGCTTTAACTTTATAGGCCTATATTGAATGCAGGAATGAAGTTGCGAGTATTGTCGGAATCAAGTAATTTTGTTACACGGTTCTGATTCTGGAGTTGTAAGCAAATATGACTGGTCGTCACAACTTTTTGACTTGCAACAAAACAGCTGACTTAGAATGATAGAAGGCCATTGAACTTGAATCTTTGATCAGCTTTTTTCTATCACATCTAGATTTGAAGTGATTTTCCATATTAATATTATTAGTTTAGTTTCAACTACATCTATTAATGCATGCGGTATTGTAAGTAACGAAAGTTTTGAAGCAAATTTTAAGTGTAAGATTGTTACCTTATCTCCTGGACAACACTTAATATTTAGCTACAACCATAAACACTTGTGAACATAATAACTTTCGATTACAGAGTAAAGCTTCTGCGTCTACATCTGATAATTGGTAACAAGATTTTGCATTTGTGCAAGACTACACAAAAAATTATTAAACTTGCACAAGACATTGAATGTCTACATAAAAAATCATGTGTATAGCCAGCTATTAATATGGAGAAATGTAGCATTTAGTCGTAATATGCTCACAACTTGCGCTGACACATTGTTAATTTACTGCAATGGTGAGCTAATAATCAACTTTATGACGTCATAGAGATTTGATTCATACAAAAAAGAAATTTTATATTAGGCGGTATCGCATGTAGCTATAAATCAAAAATGACTTTTTTGCCAATATGGAAAAGATAAATAACTTAAGATCTTGAAGTGATAGTGAAAAATTTTTTCAGATTTGAATTCTAATAATTGGATGATGCACGAAACATGTGATTTAACTTGTGCAACGTACAAAATCGTTTTTGTTAACCAGAGAAAAGAGCATTTTGAAGTGTTTCAAATTGGTTGTAAGTACTTGTGGCTGAGAATTACTCTAGTATCTGTGCATAAATTTAAATGTTTAAATAATTTCAACAACCTGTCATCTGTCATATAAAGTCTCAAAACAAAATGCGCGCTCCGCTCCCGCTACTTTTTAAAAACATCAGTGACGCTACTTCTTTGCGTTACTTTATCGAAACATGCAGCGCCGTTCCCTCTACACGCTCCAAAGATATCAAATTCTATAACGAATAAATAAACTTTTGAAATCATCCCGCAGAAAAGTCGCATGAAACGGCATTCTAAGCCGCGACTTTTCAACCACAAACCGAGCTACGGCAATTCTTGCTGAGTTGCTTTACATTTCCATGTGTCTTTTTGAAAACAGTTTTTCAATAAAGTAGCGCAAGCAAACTAGTTCCGCTCCCGATCGTATTCATAAAAAATAGCAGCGCTTTTCTTTCTCCAGTTTTTTAAAATAAGAGTTGTGTTCCGGCTTCCGTTTCAAAACAATTTAAAATCAGCAATCAAACCCAAATAGGACGATATTTCTAAGCGATTTCACGCCATATCCATGACCTGCTGTCAAGTGATATTTTTTTGATAGGTTAGTATCCTACAAGGAAACATGTGTCTATTCTGCTTGTACTATTTTTATTGGAGTACGTTTATTTATAGATTGTAAAAAGCTATTTGGAGAAAATGTCAAGTATTGCAACCCGATGTCAAGTCGTGTCCAGATTACGTTACAGCAGTAGAAGAATTGATTGATTTAATGAATAGCTTTAGAAGTTTTGATAACTTTCTCATTCCAATTATGCGGCAATACCATTTTAATGTTGTACGCCATTGTAATGTGTAGAGTGCATTGCACAATGATTATTGTTACAATAAAGTAATTTCATTAGACGTTTCTATTTCTGGTGTTGTATGCTAATAATGTATGTCTTGAAGTGTTTCAAATTAATTTTTAATTATTTGTGTCAAATAATTATCCCTGTTTCTACGCATTAACTTACTTAATTCCACAAGTGGGCATCTGCTCTAAAACAAAAGTGGTGCTGTCCTACCACTTTCTTTCATAAAAAATGACAATGCTCCCAACCTCGCTTCTTTTTGAAATCTTTAGCGGCGCTACCACTCGGGCTGCTTCGCTAAAAAACGTAGCGCCGTGCTCGGTACGCTCTCCACGGAATTGGCATGTTATGACGAACAAAAAAATTATTGGAATCAATCTACCGAAAAGTGGTATGAAAAAGCATTTTATGCCGGCATTTTTTAACCAGAAATCAAGTTCTAGAAAAACTTGAGTGGTTTTGTGCACTTGAAATTAAGTTCTTCAGGAAAGTAGTGCAGAAAAACTAGAGCCACTCCCGCTTCTTTTCATGAATATAGCAGTGCTCTTCTCTCGTTTCTTTTCCAAAACAAGAGTGCTGCTTCGGCTTCCTTTCTAAACAACTTTGAAGTCGAAAATCAGCAATGGAATCCAAGTGGAACAGTCTTTCTAAGCGACTTAACGCCATATAAGCAAATGTTGAAAACGTCTACTGTCAATAAATAATAACAAAATCAGCTTGGATATTTACGTAAATAACAAATCTATATTGCTAAAGCATTTTTAGTTTCTGCAAAAAAAAATAAAATCAAACAAAACTACAAAAATTTTATATACCGATATAAATGAACTACCAATAGTAAAAATGGATAACATAAGAAGAACTATATAAAACACGTGTAGATTCTTAAAAAATTTTATGTAAAATAAGAAAAAGTAAAAACAGAAAGTATAAAGCAATGAGAAAAAAATTAAAGACAACCGGGCTACAGCGCGCCGCGAATATATTAAAGCAATCAAAAGAAAACGTTAAAAGTGGCTTGCTAGATATTGAGTAACGGCAAAGCAAAAAACGAGGAAGAAAACCGAGTAAAGTAACAGCATAAAACTGAAAGATTTCAAAAACGAAATAAATTTGGCGGAATCCATATGCCAAACTACCATTAAACCAATAAAGACAAAGTACATAAACACCAGGTAAAAAATCGCAACAGGAATAAAAACATTATGAGGTAACAAACCAATACAGACCAACAAGTCTAGCCTAAACACCGAAAACGTCACCAAATCATACCCTGACTTTCCCAAGTTTTTAGTTTTGCATATATGCAATAAACTTATAAAGTATATGTAATAGTTTTACGTACGTGAAAACCTTAAACAAGACAAAACACATAACTCAAATTTCAACTGAAATAACGCTTACACCAAACAAAATCGAAATCAAAGAAAAAATGGTCAAACGAAGTATAGTTTGAGTATTGTCTGAGCATAACGTGTACTTTCTCTTTTCAGTTTTTTGTATTATATATAACATTTTTGAGTTTTATAGCGCTCTTTTTATGTTACTTACTTTAACTATTGGTAGGTCATTTTTGTTTGCATATACAATTTTTGTGGGTTTTGTTCAATTGTGATCATTTTACAAAAACTGAAGATGCTTGCTCTAGCGAAATCGATTTTTCTTGTCAATATTACAATCAAAGCGCAACTTTTTGAGAATGAGGTTATATCCTCTGAAACTACTGAATGCACAAACATAAAACTTGGCATGTTTGATCACCAATCCAAGACAAGTGTCATAGGGGGTTGATAACGTCATGATGATGATTCGCCATTAAAGACAATATTCTCAAAAATTATATCTTTAGACAAAGAAGGGCGGTTTATTAATTAAACACAAGTGAGAACCCAACTTGCCAACTTTAAGAAAGTTCACTCTTCTAGATAGCCAAATGACGTCAAAATTAACGATTAATTGCAAAATTTAACTCTTGATTTTCTGAAAAAATCAATACCGTAGAAAAGCGGTGGACAGCTTTTTTTGGAAGTGATTAACACAATGGTTCTGATAAAAAGAATTTGTCAACAATTTAAATTTTATCGACAGCACGACAAGCGATTTATTATTAAAGCTTTTATTTAAAGCTCAACTCCTCCAAATCACTGGGAATAAACTTATAAAACTTGACACAATTGATCATCACCACGGGTTGAGTGTAATATGATTGATGACATCATGGTAACGTTGCAATAAAAAAACTGTTGCAAAAATAGTATTTTTGATGGAGAAATGAGGATTTTTGCTTAAACAAAAACTAGCACCCGACTTATCAATTCAAAAAATTTTATCCCTATAGAAACTATCACGACGTCAAAATCAACGATTGATATTAAAACTTATTATCTTTATTTTCTCAAAAAACTTTATTGTAGAAACGCGGCTTGAAATTTCTTCAAAAAATGTTAACAAAATGGCCCTGACAAAAGTAATTCTTTATCAATTCAAGCTTTATCGACGATACAACAAACGATTAAGCAATCGAGCGTTTGTTTGAAGCATGATATTTCTCTTAAACGCTTCAAAAAAGAAGCGTTCTGTCATAATGGCAAGTGACGTCATAATGCTGTCTGGTACCACTTCAGTGAAAACAGCACCAGGTAGCAGCAGTACTAATTGTACATCATTTTGAAAGGAAACGGATATTGTAAACCTATTACTGATATGTCATCTGTTAAAGTAGAATGACATATTACAGTATTTACATACCAATTAAACTCTGAGTTTTCAGTAGTGCTATGGCAAATATCATGCGCCTGAGTACTCTTAATCTTTAAGATATTTTTATCACGTGTAGCATTGTGGAACAAAAGGCTGAGCTTTAATGTGAAATCTTGCAGAATTTAGAAAAACACATTATTTTATTCAGCACAAAAACTTGGCCGGTAGGTTATTCATTTTAGCCACTACCTAACTTATAGTAAGAACTAAAATGTTATGCTGGGTTTTGCGCTCTGAGTCGTTCCCCTTTTCTGGCTGTGTTTGTACCGGGAGCAACGAACATACGTGCAGCCATAGACCTTAATTTATATAACTAGGTTTACAATTATAAAAAAGTTGTTAAATAGTTGTGGGCTTATTACTTCATAGCTAACTAAGCTCCTGTAAACACACCAATAACTTGAGCGTCCTTTTACAACTTTAAATTCCTTCCCCTATTTTCTCGGTCAAATGAATTCATGAAAGTTCGTAAACTTTTCAGCTGATTGTAAGTAAGCACAATCCTAATTTAATAGTAGGGTTGTCAGTGTTATTGGCACATTTTATGAAATTCATTGTTTGAGAGGAACTCAATGAAAACTTGATCAGTAGGTCTACACAAGCGTGTCAAATCATAGTCATTAAATCTACAATCGTACGTTTGGAGGACAGTTTTTTCTTGAAAATGAATTATTAGGCCAACCGAGTAATCGGATGCAAGAGATAGAGCACTAGCGAATTGAGCAATTTGTACGGGGAGAGTGAGAAACCTAAATTGAAGATGAGGACAATATTTATAATAGAAATCTGATATTTATGATCAAGTTGTTTCTCAATACAAACAAATAAAATCACAAAACCCAAACTAAGAAAGGCTGGTGGCAGTGACACATCCGACACATCCCCCAGGATTCATCACTGAGGTATAGTCTCCCACGTTTGACTTTAAGGTTTGTGTCCCTATACTTTTTGGAAGCAACTGATAGAACTTGCACAATCATAGCGAGTTTGTAATACCAGTCTTAATTCAAAGTACGATAATTGGGATTAGGGGTATAGTGGCGATACCCTCATTTGTACCAACTCATCCTTGCTTCAATCAATATACCAAATGTGACATAACTCACCGGTTGTTCAGTGGGGCGACTCCAGCAGAGCCGGCTAGAAATAAAAATATTTTTAAGCTGTCGATTTTACTACAGCTTATTGAAATCAGAGTCTTTTCAACGTTACCAAACAAGGACCGTGTTCCTGCCCACTTCTGCCTTGTTCTAAAGCATACACGTCAGTGATCGTTCTAATTTTTGATCTATAGTACAGTGAGTCGTTGTATACACGATCTTTGCAATCAATGCCATGTATAATCTTTAAACTTTAGTTCATTGTATTTGAAGCAGATTAAAGCTGTTAAACTTGCGCGTCCTCACTCAAGAAGAACATACTGCAGTTGAGAGTGAGCAAAGGTGTCATATAAATTTCCTAGCATCTATTTACTAACCGAAGAAAAAATTGTTTACATTGTCAATTGTTAATGATGTTTTTCTACGTGTATATTTAAATGCGTTGTTTCCTAATTAAAATATTAAACCAGTAGACATTTCTCAATAGTGTAAAACTTGAAGAGCTAAGCTGTGCTATCAGAAATCCATATTCCTTGCATTAAAAAAATTGTTTTACATCTATTCATGTCCATTTTTATTGTTTGATTTTAATACAAAATATTTTAAGTTCTGTAGTACAATATTCAGATACGTCAATTAATCTAGTGTCATTTGATTAGGTTAATTGAAAATACATGCATAAGGTGAAAACGTCAGTACAAACCATGCTAAATCGATTGACGTATTTGCATAAACGTCAGCACGCGAACGTTGCCCTTTGCATGAACGCAACAATCGTTTGAGAAACAAGACTGAAACGTTATTTAAAACAGCCAGAAACACAAATAGACAATGACATCCCTAAAAATTTATCCAAAAACACAAATAGACAATGACGTCCCTGATGATTTATTCAACTATAATGAAGCAATATAATTAAAGAAGACTACATAGGCAGCAACGACATTCGATTGCTACAGTGCATGGGCCTAATCCAATTAATTGTAAGTTATTCTTTTAATGTCATAGCTTACAAAAATGCTATTAGTTTTTAGCCAAAAACTCAATAAAAATGCTCTTACGCTGTTGCAGCTCATCATCGAAATCAATAGAGAAAAAGCCTTAAACAAATGTGTAAATGATATGTTAGAGAAAATATGTGACCAAACGCGGGACTCAGAGAGATGTAGTGAAAGATTTTTGATAAAATTGCGAACTATCGATATCGTTGTTCAAACTTTAATTACCTGCGAGTGTTATTTTGATACGCGCAGTACTAGCTTTAATCATTTTTTTTCAATGCATTTTCAATTGGTCTAGGTATGTTGGCTTTTGGCATTGTGAATTGCATGCGGTTGTTACCACAACAGGTAACAAATGTTTGATGAAGTTATAAATAAAACTGTTGCTGATAGCTCTTGGGCTTGAATTAGCTCAATTTGATCAATCAATTAGTCTACATTTTTCCTCTTTAATCATAGCTACATAGTTAATAGATAGATATCAGCTACCGGTACTACTATATATCAGTGATTTTCTATTTCTCGGGATTTTTACCCTACTTACGATTTTCATCAATTACATAATTCCTTTTCTTCTCTTATTTAGACACTTCAAAACTAAGAGTTTCCTTAATTAGTTAGTTAGTTACTGCAAGCTACACATCTTTATTCGCCAGTAGCCGAAAACAGTTTTCCGATTATCTAAAACAAGTTCTATTCCTATAGAGATATCGGTAATGCTGAGCAGTGCATATTCACCATTATCACAATCATTAAACAAGGAAAATTGCCGTAGGTTTTCCATGCTTTTTGAAGATCGCTAACGTGAAAGAACGACCAGATATTAACTAAGATGGATTTGTTGTCTTGACGCATTGTCCAAAAAAATGGTGAAAACTTGTATTGGATGCACTCAATACCGTTGTCTCAAACAGAATCGCTGCAGTTTTGTTTAACTCCATTTCCTCCTTCAAAAAATATCCTGGTTTCGACCCAGATATAGCACATACTCCACGTGGGCACTACTGTGACTTTTCGTTTTCGAGACCAGTGCATTATTTCATTGGACTGTGTTGTCGAATAAACATTTACTATTGTTCATCTAGGTGACTATGGCCTCTGTTACTGCTACAAACTTTGCAAAAGAGGAACAAAACACAGGTTTAATCAATCTATGTATCTCCTTACAAGATCGAAAAATTATCAAACATGTATATAAACAATCACTGCGTCCATCAAAGCATCAAGAATATAAAGTCACTATAGCATTTCAAATAAAAGGCCCTTGTTCCGATCAAAAATCTTACTATTGACCCATTAACGACAAATGATGAAGTAAATAGAAATTTTAAGGCAAAATAAAGAATAAGAATCCTTATCCTTCATCCAAACCAGCCTTTCATTTTGACTTCGGACCGATTTTCCGCACAAAGTTTGACTGCTGTATACGATAGCCTACAGATATCTTTCCAGAAATATTAAATCAAAAATCCCTGGATCGCAATTGGGAACTCAAAGCAAGGGAGATTTCGACACTATTGTGCTCGGTAAAAATGCTTTTTACGGAAATTTTTCCTACTTGTAGTGAAAATTCAATGTGCCTGCAATACAATTTTGAAGCGGTTCTGAACAATACTGTTTACATCTATGACCCAAGTTTTATGCGGTTTGCTGAAGATATGCTGCTGTTTGTTGTACTACATTACAACAAATTGTTGGTTTAGAGAGGCCATAGAATTTCAAGAGGGATAGCACTATATCAGTAGAACATCATATTCTAACCGAGCTACGTCGGCAGCATTGCTCAGTGCAATGAAGCACTGGTTTGTGATCGTGACATTAAGAGTTCGAGAACCGCATAGGCATTGCGTTATTGTGTTATTGAAAAACGGATTTTGCAGCAATTTCTCCTCCATAATTGCGCTGCTTGTGGTAGAAATGCATTGTGCTAACAGTATTGGAAACTCCAAAATATATTTACAAACAAAAGTTGTTTTGAACCCAACGACAGAAGTATTCCCGGGGCCGGAAAATGAAAATGTATCAAAAAATATTTTCATGTTCATATCGTCATCAATACCCACACATAACAGACACCGAGAAATCGTATGGTATCAAATTACATTTTTGTTTTGCTAGATTCTTGAGCATAAAATCAAAGCAACAGTTATCGTAGGTTGCAGACAAAGTTGGACAAGTATCATAACGTGGGATGAAATCGACAAGCAACTGTAGCTTTTACAATTTGCGATCTTAACAATTCAAATTTTCAAATTTTGATGCCGCAGTTTGTAGAATAATCTAATCTGCATATTCTGCGAACACAAGTAAATTTGGACAAATCAAGTAATCGAAATTTTTATAGCACTCTAACCATGAGATAAATTACAGCCAACTTGTGGTGATGACTTTATGGACAAACAGAAATAACTTGTTTCTTGGTTTCTGAGCGTTTCCGTAGTTATTTCATTGATGGAGCACTCGACAGTTTTCTATTTATTATTGTCTGGAAGATTGATTCACTCAAAGGAGCAGAAAATACCGAATACCCATAAAAATGAAATTAATTTTCTAATTACTAAAAATTTTCTCCACCGATTTTTAATACTATCATGACTAAAAATAGATTTTTAGATTAATGTCGATGTGAATTTTAAAATGAAATATAGGGCGGGGTAGTAAGAACAAACGTTTTTAAAATGGCCATGTTTCAGTCACAAGGTGAAAGATATCTGCCAGACTGGTGCCATTAAATTTGTTGAACCATAGCAATTGTTCCTCTTCATTTACCATTTAATCCGTTAAGCATTACTAACTTTTTTCCTTTTCAAGAGATATAACATGATTTCAGGTAAAACCATGGTACTATGGACGATAGAGCATCGCGTGTTTGCCTACGATAGTTGCGCAAAAATATTGAGTTAGTAACAGCGCTTCAGCGTGAATTCCTTCGTCGTTTCAACATTCACCGCTATGATGCTATTCCAACCAGTAACACCTTCTCACGTTGGGTGAATGCACTTCATACACGAAGTACCCGACTGAATCTAAGATCTGCGAAACCTTACAACGATCGAGAATCCCTGAAAATAAGGAACGCGTCAGAGAAGCTTTGGTGCGAGGTCCAACTCGCTCTGCTTTGAGTCATTCTACTGACCATCAATCCTTGATCCGTAAGATGAATGCTGCATGATTCTCTGCAGTTCCATTCCTATAAAATGATCATTGCGCAGCAGTTAAAACCTACAAATTATGCATTACGCCTTACTTTCCCATGACAAATGAAAGGAATTTTTGAGAAAAATGACAACCTCGTCTTTTTAATGAGTGATAAGGCTCATTTTCATCTCAATGGCGTGGTGAATAAACAGAATTGTTGCTATTGGGGTACTGAATATTCAAGAGAATTGCACAAAAGACCACTGCACAGCACAAAAAAGAACATTTGATGTGCAATTGACAAAGGAGTCGTTATTGGTCCGTACTTTTTTGAGGATAATGATGGAATAGTGTTCCTGTGATCTCCGAGCGTTACTTTGCAATGATAAATAACTGGTTTGTGCTTAAATTGCGACAAAAACGTCTGCCTATTGGACGTGTGTGGTGTCAGCAGGATGGGACAAAAGCCCATATAGCTAGAGCATCAATGGCCATTGTTCGTTCTCTTCGTGGTGACCACCTCATATCCAGGTTTGCTGACAATTCATGGCCATCTTGGTCCCGGGATTTGTCTAGGCGTGACTATTTTTTCGTGAGGACTATTTAAAGCACGTGTTTACGTAAATAAACCTCGTACATTAGATGAGCTAGAGAAAGCTATTCGTGAAGAATTCATCCAAATCAACAGCGTATGTTGGAAAGGGTGGAAGCCAAATTTCATGAACGCCTTCAAAACTGTATCAATGAAAACGAACACCAAATGATGAATGCTGCTTTTCACACTTAATTATGCCAAATGTTATTTCAACACAAACACACAGAAGTAGATAAAATTGGTTTATAGTAAACAAATAATATTGTGTGAAATTGTCAAAAACATCTGACCATTCTGCCCACCATGTACAATATCTAGTATGATATGGCGTTTTTTCTCACAACGGTACTTATTTGAAGATAGGTAAATTAATTTCTGCGTTTTATTTTCCACTCTACTCCCTTTTTTTGAGCGCATAGGAAGAAGTTTGTGATTATGATTTTTGAAGTCTTTGGTGTGGATCGATTTGTGTTGGTGTAGACTAATCCTTGGAAAAATTACTTTACGGCTGATTCATTTTATTCAGAGCGCCCCGTTGCAATCGCTAGAGATAGATATTCCCATGTTAAACCCAGAGCTGTAAAAATGGTATTCACATACTTCCTACCTAGCGCTCAACGATAAATATAATGCGAAGAATAAAAAATGAAACAGAGCTTACATAGTTTTGTTTAAAACATTTTCTGGCCTGAAATAAAGCCATTGCAGTTAAAAAGGGTCAAAAACAGCATGGCATGTTTTATGTTTATGATTTCAATGCTTTATATTAATAATATATTGTAATCGTGGCATAACAACAGTCCTAGCTACTCCGAATCGAATCTGACCACAGTTTATGTTATGTTCAATATTAACAATTTTTGTGTCACCAAAGAATAAAAATTTACAATTCCATGTTTTTAGACTTCATAAAAACTCTTAACAACTTACAAAGCCGAGTTTGGAAATTGCCGGGCCACTATTGTCATTTTGACCACACGCACATCATGCGATATAAACTGGCGCAGTAAATTTTGATGAAGAATTATCATTTTTAGCGCTAGTTTGTTGATTAACAGCATCATTTTTGAGATACAACCCAGACTTTGATCATTTATAAAAGATCAGGAAAAATAAACTAGTGCCTAGTTTAAACTGGCTTACTAGTGCCTTTGTGGGGTGAAAAGTGCAACCAAAAAATTTGGCGGGTAAAATATTATCAATGAATAAAAAAAACAGCAAGAAAAACCTAAAGCACCAGAATATAAGAAATCTTAAATTAGCTCACTGGCGGCTTTGCGCGGTAGCAACAGAACAACCAAAACCTGTAAGTTTTTTAAGTAATCATCCTAAATACTGTAGAGCTACTTAAGACAGATGTTGATAGCCTGTTACTACCTGTGAGGTTTCGTCAGAGCATCTAAGTCACGAGAATCTTATCATTTTGATGTAATGACTAATCGCAAAAGGATTACACTTATCACTTTATACGGTTTTAAAAAATTGTTTTCGTTGTGTAGTCAGCAAAAAAGAACGAGCTATATTTGTTGCTTGCTGTAGAGTCATTGCCTAGAAAACGAGGAGTTTCCCACGGCACGGATTGGAATCAAAAATCTAGTCTGACAGGAGTAGAGGTATTTTCTCGGAAAAGCGATTTAAACATGATTTGTCTCCTTCATAAATAGAAATTTAGCAAACTGATGAAATAGCTCAGACCTACCTAATCAGGTCAACAGTTGGCCTTAAAGTGGTTTATTTAGCGGAAAAAAACTAGAAATTGTGGAGTTGCAAACAATGTTCCCTCTAAGTTTTTCCAGTGCGGGAAAAATTTTGAAGTGTACCGCCTTGAAAAACATCTAAGTTTGTATTGAAAAAATATATAAATTTCATTTGCAGCATTATTTTACTTGTATGCGCACGCACAAGCGCACAGCTTAGTGGGAACAGCGGTTGCAAAGCAATCCATAGACTCTATGGTTATTTGCCTATAACCGTTGACACTGTTGATATTTCAAGACTTGATGGAGCGTATTGAAAAGACACCAATCTTTCTTCTTTTCAACAAAATTTTGTCAATGTTTAAATCGTTGAACACTGCTGGAGCTCATTAAGCACTTTCATTCATTCAACTATCACATGAAATTTCCTTATCTTTAAGTGGCTACCTGTTCTGAAAAACGTCTTTCCTTTTGCAACACAAAAGTTGTGACGACAACTCTCAACAATGAGTTGGCTAGCCCTTGATATGCTAACAGTGCTCAATATGGAAAGTGAATTATTTCACAAAATATACTTCAAGAATTAACTGAGTAATTTTTACTTGAAATAGTGCGTGAACTGGTAAACCTATGATTATTGACTGCTAATTAATTAATTAATTACTGTAATAGCTTGATGTCAAACTCAAACGTTACATTTTCCGTCGGAAAATCGAACTAATGATCATCGATGCTGCTACTTATTGTTGACATTCATATTCAAAGAAAGAGCGGATTCGTATATTAATTCATTTGAGCAGAAACAAGGTTGAGCTGAACATAGCAAACTAAATTAAACTCAAAGAAGTTGACACAAATTTAAACTGAACGTAGCTCATACAAAGTCAACTAATCTAACCAATGCGTAAAATGCTTAAGCAAAATCAGAAATCTAAAATGTGTGCTTAATTAATTGAACAGCGGAAACTGTAGAAATCAAATCAGGTACGCAAATAAACGTGCGCTATTGCATGAAGTGATTACCATGATTAATTTCAAAGACACTGGAACACAAAAATCGAGTTCGAAATCATGGGCATGAAAACGTTTCTCAGGGCACAAAGCTTTCAGAAAATAGTTATGATACACAAAACTCAATAACAGCAAAACAATGAAAGTGCAATGAAATAAGCAAGAAACCCATCGCCATCACAATCATCAACACACCAACTAATGGCACTATAGATAATCAACATCAATCCGGCAATAGCAAAGATTAAAATGGTTGCAAGCATCAACACTTTTAGCATACTAAACATTGGGAAAACAAAAACACCAAAACATTTCGAAAACCTATTTCTTTGTTTACGCTCAATGTACTCTTGTAATGTCAAAACTGTTGTTGTTGACAGTTGTTTGGGTTTCTGATTATTCAACAAAAAATTCACTATCTCTTAAAAGAAGAAATAGCAGTAACTACCAATGACATTAAAATTGTACGTTACAGCAAATACTGTGCACGTAAGAAAAAATACTTTACCTCGTTGGGGGATTTGGGGTGGCATGCTACAACATAAATCTCATAAAGCATTACAGAACAAATATCGTTAACCTTTTAGCGGCCGCGGACTAAAATTTATTCTGTAAGATCTTGGGAATGGCCGGATTACATGCGCAAGATCATGTGCGCATTGCACGCATTGTCTTTTCTCCCAGTCTCTCAAAAACCGACTTCTCCACCTATGAAACAAGATAAACTTTCTTTTTTGGAAGTCAGTAGGTTCCACATAAAAATCATGCTGTAATCACGTGGAAGACCTCTCTTTTTGGAGATTCAGCTTTTCGGGGTGTAAATTTATATTGCAGCCCAGAAAAAGTGCTTACATCTCTGACAAGCAAGTACATTGTTTAAATTATGCACATACAAATGACATTTCAGCAAAAACTCAGCTGACTAGCCATGTATGTTGGTTCTCGGACAGGATAATTTGGCTTTGTGGGGCGTATCCTGTTACTACCATGTAATCACGCACTGCAATGAACGCCTCAATATACCATAATAGGATAACCATTGAAATGTTTATTGTGCCTAATTACCTTTTGTATGAAGAATTTCATGTAATAGCCAGGATTACACTTCGTGGGCCGTATCCCTCCCACTGGCCGTTGGTTGCCAACCTTGGTTTAGGGGATGTTGTAACTATTGTGAGTTGTAGACATTCATGCTGAAAAATGCTATTCACGAATTTTTTGCTTGGCGCTTAGCTATACAGGAGAAAGCTGGAGAGTAAAATATGAAATGGACTCAAATTAATTCATTCATTCACGCGTATGAGCTCATGCTCGGTTTCCATGTTATTCGTCAGACTGGGCCACCACGACGGGTAGACTGCTTGGCCTCACCATCTGTCTGTCACATGAAGACGGAGGCATCCCGTTAAGTGTCTTGCCCAAGGACACAACAAGCAAGCTTGCCGGCTTGTTCTCCACACTATCCCTTATGTGCTGAGCGCCAAGCAGGGAAGCTGTGAATACCATTTTTTAAAGTCTTTTAGTATGACTCGACAAGGGAAATGAACCCCAAGTCTACCGACTGCGAAGCGAACGCTCTAACCACTACACCACCGCGCCGGTGACTCAAATTAATCATAATGAGGCCATTGAGGCCCATTACACGCTTTCTAATGACTCAAATTAATCATAATTAGAAAGCGTGCAATGGGCCTCAATGGCCTGAGCACGTAGCCAATGTTGGGTCAAAACATCATTTTAAGTGAGCCTATCGAATGCATTGATCTGGTAATCAGTTAATTGAAAGTAAAGTTTTGAAGACCAGTCAAAACTTTTACACGAATAATAAATTTTTCAAATGTGCAGCACCGAATTTCACAATCGCAACCACGCAATAGAAAAGACTTAAAACAAAAACTAAAGTTTATCCGTGAGAATGCCGCACTTCCTGAGCCGTCGTGGTCATTTTTATCCTTTAAAGTTGACGCATAAGCGAATCCCAAAAATCGAAAATTTTACTTCGATAGCCTTTTTCTGTATACCTATTAGGTGGCAGTATGCGCATATTTGTTCAAAGCACTGCAGTATTTCCGAGTTCTGAATGAAATCAACAAAATGTAATTATTTTTAGTTGCCAAACTGACAGCTGCCACAAAAAATGATTCGCTTTTCGATCATGAGATTTTGAGTTCTAAATTGCTCTAATCCTATGCTGTATTACATCATCAAATTTTGCACTAACGCTATAACTTGATTCGAAAGAAAAACCCGAACTTCTTGTTGTCTACTCATAACTGCAAGAGTATAGTTAAAAAGACAAGTTGGAAGGATAAACTGATTCCCAACAATAATATGCAATGATGTTTGTTCCAAATAAGTAGTTTTTCCACCAAAGTTCCGTTTAGGAGCACTTTGGAAGTATAAAAACCACGCTTATTTCAGAAATTTACACTTTTTTATGTAATATTAGGCAAACCACAATTTGAAGAACATTTTTTGACTGGTTTAAATTTTCCCTGTTCCATTTCTCCGTAACCAACACCAACATGGCTTTGTAAAATGCGCACCCATTCTATGCATGTGTGAACTTGAAGAGATGATGCGCAGAGCTCAGAATTAATATGCTAGATTTACGCCACCTGGTGTCGAAGCAATTAGATTGCGAGTATTCTTTATAGGTTGGTGTATGTCCAAAGCTGATGTTGATTACAGCACATCATGATACAACTAATCTTTTGAGAGAGGGTCAACCAACCGAATTTTATATTATAATCTCAACGACATAATCAAGTCTAGTCTAGTTGTGACAACGCGTTTGTAGAGGCCGAGTCACAAGTCCAATCGAACCAGTCGTTAGAGCCAATTCCAGTTTTTAAATGCAAAGCAGGTGAACCAAGTCAGACAATCGCCACTAACCTTCCAAACATTGGTCAAATTTCAATATAAATATACGGGTAATTACAATAGCCACGTATTCATACTGAAAGAGTAGTGTCAGTAATCGATATGTTCTGTAGTCAAATATCTTTTACAGAAGCAATTTGCCGGCATCTACCTTTATTTTTGGGCTTTTCGAGGCGTCTATTGTGAGCGGTATTAAGCAGAAAAGGCCACAACTTTGAACAGTTAGTTTAGGTTGTATGCAGTGACGTATCAAAAGAGATAAAAGGCAATGCCCCCCAAACGACTTCACAAAAGCAACAATTGCAAAAAATACTGTTTTCGTGTGATTGGAGACCAAATTTAGCCAAAATATTTGTTTGCATAAGTCAATCTCCAAAAAAATGTCTTGAACTTCACAAATTGTTTTGGCTCTCCCCTACACCTGTTGTTTCTAAATACCGCACTGGCTATAACGTTCTTATAACACTGTGTACCGATGCGATGGCGTAGTGGTTTGTGCACCCACTTTGCAGTCGGTAGACCTGAAGTTTATTCTCCTTGTCGAGTCATACCAAAGGCTTTAAAAAATGATATTTACAGCTTCCCTGCTATACACTAGGCATTTAAAGGGAAGTTATGGAGAACAAGCCGTTAAGTTCGCTTGTTTTGTCCTTGGGCAAGGCACTTAGCGTGATGCCTCCAACTTCATGTGGCACACAAGTCGCGGGGCCACGCAGTCTTCCCGTGGCGGTAGCCCAGAATGACAAAAGACTGCTCGTCGAGCTGCATGAGCTCATGCGGAAAGAAGAAAAAGAATAACACCAAAATGTAACAAAATAACATTTTTTCTACCTTTTGAAAATATAAGTACTAAATTCTAGCAATACACTGGAAAACAATTTTTCAAAAGTTGTTTGCTTCGAAGCTGAAAAGTATCAATTCTTATGTATTTTGTGGCGCTGAATCCGAAAATGACAATTAAAATTTCTGATTAGCACTAGTTGAGAAGATATAAAACCGTTATGTTTCCATAATGATATCAGGTGATATAATGCAAATGGGTAGCTTTGGTGCACTTTACTGATTAAAATGTAACAATTTACCACAGTCATTGAACGCGTTTTGAACAAGGAACGCAGGTGATATCAAAGTGATTGCTATTTTCTTATGTACAATACTAATCCCTGTCAATTCTTTGCCTCTTAACCTGTCTCTTGTCTGCAGTGAATGGAGCATCCCTAGTTGTCATCCAGCAAAAGTCTGCAAGCATTGATGTTATCAATTTTCCCTGGTATCTCTTTTCCATTGAGGATATGTCTCGGTAAAAGCGCTCACCATGCTCATCGCTTACTTCTCCACAGTTTGATGGAAAAAAATCCAAGTGGGAGTCCAAAAAATGTATCTTGAGCAACATATTGCACCTCATGCAACTATAAGCTTTTGGTAAGTTGGATACTAATTTCATATAGTTGTCAGCTTTTGTATTCCCCAAGAACTTTGTGGCCACCAATTTAAATGCTAGCCATGCTAATTTTTTTTCCAAACAGTGCTTGGTCAAATTCGCTATCTTGGAGAAGTTGCCTTATCTGGGGACCAATAGACACACCTTCCTTTATTTTAGCTTCAGTCATTCTAGGAAATTTTCTACTAGGGTACATAAAACCAGCTCCTGTTTTGTCCATTGCCTTGACAAAGTTCTTCATTAAACCGAGTTTTATGTGTAACGGTGGTAGCAAAATCTTACTTGACTCAATGGGTCGTGGGTGTTCAACATTTTTCTCTCCAGGAGTCAATGATTGACGGAGGCCAATCTTTCTTGATGTAGTGAGAATCCTTCTCTCGACTGTTCCACTCACAAAGAAAGCAACAGTACTTCGTATAGCCTAGCTGAAGACCCACAACAAGCGCTACTACTTTCAAGTCACCACACAGCTGCCACTGATGTTGGTTGTAGTTTATGTATTTTAAAAGCACCCTTATATTGTCGTATGTCTCCTTTATATGGACTGCATAACCCACTGGAATTGATGGCATGGTATTTCCATTATGTAGCAAAACGGTTTTAACGCTTGTTTTAGGTGAGTCTATGAATAGCCTCCATTCAGATGAATCATAAGTGATTTTGAGGGCTGGCATTAACTCATGTACTTTGGGGCAAACTACAAGATTACCATCCACAAAATAGAATGATTCTAACTGTTGTTGGCGGTCACGGTATTTGGATATGCTTACACCATCTGCTAAAAGATTCCAATGCTGAAGTCTTGAGCCCAAAAGTTCAGATTTAGTTTTGGGTAGTTCCAAATTCTGGACAAGGTCATTCAGTTCATTTTGGGATATAAAATGTGGTGCATGGGAAACACAAGATGCAACATACGATTCCTGCGATAACATTGAGAATTCACCACTACTTGCAGAACTTTCTATTTCTTGTTCATCCGAATCAAGAGTGTATTTTTCAGGCGCCTTAGGAACAGGAAGTATTTCTCCATGAGGTACTGGACGAATTGCTGAAGGAATATTTGGATATTAAATACCATGCTTCTTCTTTCTTGACAACCCTTTACTAACTGGTGGTGTCACGCAAAAGTAGCAATCACTTATGTGGTCGGTGGGATTTCTACAAACCATTGGCACAGCAAAGGGCATACGTCTTTTTTTCTTATTCAACCGTTGTCGAAGATTTCTAGCACAGGTGTTGCAACAAATGTGAGGTGTCCAACTCTTGTCTTGATCGCCAACTTTACATCCGAAGTATAAGTAACATGCCTTCCTGACCACAGCAGTTATACTGCGCTTTTGTGAAGAAAAAGTAACTTCACCACAAATGTAACAAAAGTTGTTAGCTTTGTTTATACACGTACGAGGCATCTGCAAAAAGAATAGCAAAACTAAAATTTGTTAGTTTAAAGTTTTAACACAAAAGCAAACCAAAGTAAACAACTTAACTCAAACACTGCATACACCAAATTAAGATTAACGCAACGGGTCGCACGTTGTTCTACCTTCCCAAAAAACATTAATGATCAAATCTATAGCAGAACTCAGAAAACTACAGCAAGCTCTAAAGTGAACAAGGTGAAGATACAATTTTCCGTAATGCACTGCAATAGCCTGCATAGGAGCACGTACGACGCAGTCCAAGAACTGGCGTGAAAAACGCACTATAGTTTTGCGCCGTCGCACTTGAAGTGTTGTTTGGCATAGCGCCATATCTTGAAAACTAGAACTAATAAACAAATTTTAAGTTGATTTTCGCGCTCAGCGACCCGAAATTGGTCAAGACTGAACTAATTTTCTTAGGAAGCAAATTTGCTGTTGACCGGTGATATCAGATACGCTAAGCCCAAAAATAACAAGAGTTTATTCCTATCAAGGTAAAATAGAAAAATTTGCTCAAAAATGATCACCACATACGGTACCATACAGCAATCTATTATATCATGTCAATGACCCGTGACCGGCTTCGATCTTATTGGATCTCATCAGGCGGGTGTAAAAAACATCGAATATTAAAAATGCTGAAATAAACAATTTTGCCATTGGGTGCAAAAAAATGCAATACAAAACAATATGATACAGCAATACCCAAATCATGGGGGTCTCATTTAAGGACACAAACACATGACATGGACAACAAGTCACATCGGTAAGCCCTAATAGGGGTTTGGGATCATTGCTAAGACTTTATCACTTCACAAAATATAGAAGTTGCTAGTTCCCAATTAGCAATTTTTAAGACGATCGCTTATGAAGAGAGATCTGCCTCGAGCATCTATTTGCTCAAGGTAAATAATTTGCACAAAAATGATAAGGTAAAATTAAAAATCTTGCTCAAAAATGATCACCAATATTATACGGTACCATACAGCAATCTATTGCATCATGTCAATGACCTGCGACCGGTTTCGACCTTACGGGGTCTCATCAGGAGGATGCAAAAAACACTCAATCATAAGCATACTGAAAAAAGCAAATTTGCCATTGGGTGCAAAAAAAGATGCAATACAAAGCAATATGATACAGCAATACCCATATCATAGGAATCTCATTTAAGGACACAAACACATGACATGGACAAGTCACACCGGTAAGCCCTAATAGGAGTTTGGGATCATTGCTAAGACTTTATCCTTTTACAAAATATAGAAGTTGCTAGTTCCTAATTAGCAATTTTTAAGACGATCGCCTATGAAGAGAGATCTGCCTCGAGCATCATACTAAGGTAAAATAAAAAGATTTGCTGAAAAATGATCACCGATATCATACGGTACCATACAGCAATCTATTGCATCATATCAATAATCTGCGACCGGTTTGAACATTATTGGGCCTCATCAGGAGGATGCAAAAAACACTCAATCCTAAACATGCTGAAAAAAGCAAATTTGCCATTGGGTGCAAAAGAAAGATGCAATACAAAACTATATGACACAGAAATACCCATATCATGCGGCTCTCATTCAAGGACCCACGATTGGAGATCATTTTTGAGTGTTTTTCATGATCCCACCCCTTTATTAAGGTGGAAACAGATCCCACATCCTTTACAATATGTCTCATTGTTTTGTTGACTATTGTGGCTTTGTTGATAGTCAGTGTCAATTGGCATAGCGAAAAAACAAGAGACAATGGACATTTTACAATAAACATATGAATCTTTTTTACCTTATCGCTCGCACAAATAGTGAAAACATTCTGACCGATAAATTACCTTGAAATGGTACCGAAGATGAGTCACGAAATTGAATTTCATCTTGTGTTGTAAGTTTCTTCTCGGGTATGTATAAATTAGGCTTTACCTGCTCAGCGGCCAGGCAATGCGAGGCAGCGAAGCAAACAGTACACCATGTTAGCCTGTTACTGCTATGTTGCCACCAATAAATACAATGATATATTACAGCACTAACCTCCGTGTTAAGTCTGAACTTTAACAACGCAATAGCAGGTACGAAAATTATAATAACTAAACTATAAATGGATATGACGGTAGAATACGTTTGTAATACAGTGATGTTGCTCAATAGTACTTTTAATCCCTAACACACGTTTATCATGTGCAGTAAAACGGAATAAATTGCCAAGTTTGGTCTTAAATCTTGCAGGAATCAGAAATGATCATACTTTTCTTTAGAACAAAAACCTGATCGGTAGGTTATCCACATACAACAAAAATTTGCTTGTAGTAAAATCTGAGCTGTATATACTGTACTCTGGGATGCTGGTCGCTTCGTTCTTCTCTGGTTGCGTTTATATCGGTATTAAGAAACATACGGGCAAACAAAGGCTTAAGTTATTATCGCTGTGTCTCCAGTAATAAAAGTTTGTTGGTAGTAAGCCTATTACTTCATACCTTAATTTCTCTTAATACATCAATCACTTTAGCGTCCTTCCACAACTTTAAATTCATTTCCTATTAGCTGCGTGTACAATTGCTCTTGCTGTAAATAAACTATAGGCTACAATTCCTTTATTTTAAATTTTGCTTTCCCAAATTGCTTTTATTGCTGTTACTTGATTGTTAGAGATAATTTTGTACATTTTGTTGTTGTCTGATGATGTGGCTACTGACTCTGATAATCTATGGCAGTGTTTGCTCAACTTTACAATTCAAGGCATTTGAAAAAACTTGCAGTTAAACAAAACGCTGGCTTATGGTCTTTTAACTTTCTGCTTGTCAAGTAACCATACATGAAATCACATTTCTAATGTCTTTCTCTTCTGTTCATGCAGATATTAATTATTTATGCTAATATTTTATTTGTTGGTGAATTATTTTAATGAATTGAATTGATAAACATCATCTTGGTGAATCATGGCTTATGGATTATCTTGGTGGGGCATGCGTCGCAAAGCTCTTAGACAAAAGACTAGTAAAGATGGTAACAATGAGCAATGTAATTCTATACTCAGTGGTAGTAGTTCTCATGTGTTTGCATCAGAATCGAATATGACCACACCTAACCTAAGCCCAATAACAGTGATAGTTTGGAAAACTTTTTACAACATGAAAAAAACTGAGCCAATGCCTTGTGATAACACAAGCTCAATTGAAGGACAGCAAGTAAAAGAGTACACTAATGAAACATTACCCTTTTCTGCTACTGATAGTGATGTTACCAGCACAAATAAGCTTAGTAATTTATTCCACTTGGGACTGGTGTATGATAATTTTGGATACAAAAATTGTATTTCAAGCGGTGATAAAGAAGAAATACCTTTAAGTTTAAGGGAAAAGCTATCTGCTTGGGGTATTACTTTCAATGTTTCAAGTACATCATTTGCAAGTTTACTTGACATTTTAAGAGATCAACACCCAGATCTTCCTAAGGATCCTCGAACCTTACGCTCAATTCTCAAAAGCATTGAGCTCAAATCTGTTGCTGGTGGTGAGTATTTTCATCTTGGTTTAAAGAAAGGTATCATTTCTAAGCTGATGCTAATAAGTTAGCATCGACCTCAGAGTTTTGAAGACTAAAACAACTTAGCTTGTAATTCAATGTAGATGGACTGCCATTATTTAAAAGTGTGCCTGGTTAATTCTAACCAATATTCTGTTTGATAGAAAATGTTTCTTGTAAAATACCATTTGCAGTTGGTATATACTATGGAAAACAAAAGCCAGCAAATGCTGACGAGTATTTTACAGCATTTATTTCCTAGAAAAAATCAGAGAACATAGAACAGATCAGCTCTCTGATCTAATCATTTTCTCATTTGCGCTATAAGCACATAGTATTGATCTAATAATTGTTTTTAGTTTTGCAACAAACAAATCTTCCTGGAGTAAAAAAGCCTGAGTGGGCAATAACTCTTGAGCAAGATGGTAAGTTTTTTGAGAAAAGCACACTGTTTATCAAACATTGTGCAATAGTATCAGCTCAAACATCAAAGATATTAGATCCATTTGAAGTGTCAGTCAAATCAAGCCCACACAGACGAAAACGTTTTTGTGAAATTTCGATTTTATTTGAACAAGAACAAACTGAAGGTGGCTTCTTGAAGGCTGAAAATGATTTTGTAAATATTTTTGATGAATTTGACTAATTTGAAGAGAGATGTTTTTGCGTATCAAATACATTATTTCCAGTACGCCGCATTTGTATTCGACTGCGAGAAATACGGCAAGAAGTACAGGTCAATCGAATTTTGCTGGAGAAAATCGTCAATTCATTAAGCACAAAAGAATTTTCTTCTGATTTTATTTGTGAATTGGATATAGACTTGGCATCTTTTTCATGAAATTCATTGGAAGATTTTGATGAACTAGAAATAAAACTTGAGGATCCAAGCGCTCAGGAACAATTGGCATGATTATATATTTAATATAAGTACTTGCAGCATGCACTTTTTCATCATAGCAGCAAACTTCAAGATTTTTACCGCTAGACAGCCAACATTTACAAAAAATCAAAGGTTGAATTAGAGTTTAAAAAGTCTTATCAGGAGCCCTAGGTTTTAAAGGTTTTCACAGAATTCATCTGCAGACTCCCCCCTCCCCTTTGTGAATTTGTGATTCCCCTCTCCCTCTTTTAGCTTATGTGGCTGAGGCTGCCTGTAAAGTGTAATCTGGAGATATCAGAGACGTATTTTTGTTCTTTTTGCATAATAAATTGGTGCTGTAGAAAGTTTTTTGGCTAGTTGTCCTTCGAGTCTTAATCTTTGACTAAATGAACTTCATACCTAAAAGGCAGTAGGAATGAAGATTACTTTTCCGATCAGTTGAAACAATCCCTGGGAGGGTGTTATGAGGTGACTAAGTCTGTTTAACTCAGACATTAGGTTAAGGGTGTCTACAAATTTTCACACACCCAAACCCAATGCTCCTGGGTACTATCACCTTTTGCATTAGCCTCTCCACGCAAAATGTTTTCTCAAACCAAGTTTTTCGTTCACCAAAAATAAGTTTTTTGAAACAATTCCGACACTGTTTTTTACGCTGAGCATTGCTCTTGCGACAGCTTCCTTCTGCTCATGACAAAATCCGTTAAGAATTTTTGTTCAATATTTTATTTTTAATTTTTATAGCAAAATGCTGCGAAGATGTGTTTTTTAACAGCTTGTTAAAGAAGGAATGAACCATTTGCACGAATAAACAGTTTTAGGTTATTGTTTTATAGACAAAATATCCTCAAAGATACAAAGAAGAAAATGTTCAACAAATGGTGAAGAATATCCGGTCAACGTTGATGGCCGATAGATTGATGGCACAATTTAATTGGATGGGTCAGAGGGGAAAAAGACCTATTGTAAGATTTAGTGGTGTCCAGTTAACCTATTTATCATTGACGCTATGGTCACTTTTATTGCCTTTTCCTTTCATGTGTTATGAATCATACTCGCTACCGTGACGGACGCGTTATCGCCTTTGTCTCAGAGACTTAAAATATTCGCATTTTGGTCAGCGCGGTCATTGCTTGTTAGTTTTTATATTTTTTCGTTGAGGCAAGGCAGAAGCTAGTTTTACTGGGAATTTACTTTTCGTGTTCAGTTATATTTTTTCTCTTGGCCATACTGTAGTGCTCCTACCGTCCTATCTTAGTTAGATTTCTTACCGGTACCAACGCCAACCTAGTTTGTAAACGAAATTTATCAGTTTTACTTATCTGGCTCACTGGGCTATGCTTAGTGCAGTAAACTGTAGTTTTAGGATTTGTGATCATTTTCTGACTCTCGCGTAGTTGTGTGTTGCTTGCCTCTTTGCTTTATTTTTAGATGCTGAATTAGCGGCTTTTAACGCCAATTGGGACAAGTTGTTAATTGCTTTCTGTAAAGCTATTGTTACATAATACAGATTCCTTGCTTCTTCGCCCGAGTTGGTTTTGTTTCTGTTCTCACGTAGGACAGACCAGGTTAGCTATAGCTGTCCAGCAAGTTCAAATAGTGTAATCCGATTCTTGCTGCAATCGCGAGGATCGACCACACCTATTCAGTCTTGCAAGATAATAAAATTCATTTTCAGTGAGATATTTTATACTTTATAGTTGCGTTATAGTTTTGATAACTACAATAGAAAAATTTGCTCAAAAATGTGGGCTTACCGATGAGACTTGTTGTCCATGTCATGTGTGTGTGTCCTTGAATGTGACCCCCATGATTTGGGTATTGCTGTATCATACTGTTTTGCATTGCATTTTTTTTTGCACCCAATGGCAAATTTGTTTTTTTAGCATATTTATTATTGAGTGTTTTTTACACCCGCCTGATGAGACCCAATAAGGTCGAAATCGGTCGCGGGTCATTGACATGATGTAATAGATTGCTGTATGGTACCGTATGATGCTGGTGATCATTTTTGAGCAAAATTTTCTATTGTACTTTGATGCTGGAGGCAGATCCCTCTTGATAGGAGATTACCTTGAAAATTGCTGGCTAGCAACTAGCAACTCATGTATTATTGATAAGTCTTGACAATGATCCCAAACCCCTATTAGGGCTTACCGATGTGACTTGTTGTCCATGTCATGTGTGTGTGTCCTTGAATGTGACCCCCATGATATAGGTATTGCTGTATCATATTGTTTTGTATTGCATTTTTTTTCACCCAATGGCAAATTTGTTTTTTTAGCATATTTATTATTGAGTGTTTTTTACACCCGCCTGATGAGACCCAATAAGGTCGAAGCCGGTCGCGGGTTATTGACATGATGTAATGGATTGCTGTATGGTACCGTATGATGCTGGTGATCATTTTTGAGCAAAATTTTCTATTGTACTTTGATGCTGGAGGCAGATCCCTCTTGATAGGAGATCACCTTGAAAATTGCTGGCTAGCAACTAGCAACTCATGTATAGTTTTGATAAGTTAATTATATAATTAGATAATAAATTAATCGATTTTAATGTCTGTATGAGCAGCAAAATGCCGTTATTTTTACAATATGATGTGATGCTTATGCAGTACTTAGAAAAATTGTTGCAATTTTTCCCGTACCTCGAAAATAAGATGAGCTTCAGAGTTGAAGTTTGTATCAAAGTGACCGTAAGGGTTGATGTCGTATCTGCTCTTGAAACGTTGTAAATGGCCTACTACAACAGAAAACAAAAGCACTTAGAGAAAATAGTTCTGGGCCAGTTTTGCATGAATAATGGCAAAACTGCACAATTTCAGTAACACAGGATTTTAAAAGTTCGTCTACCCAGCCAAGCCAGTGCCTTTATTACGTTATAATACGAATTATAGGAGCTGGTGTTAGCCTGTTGAAGATATTACAAGATATTACACTTTAAGATATTAAAAGCATATATCGCATCAAGCTCACTGTAGTGAGCGTACACCATATATAAGCTTAAAATTAACAGCATCAGTTGAAAGGACCGATGGCGGAGTGGCATAATCCGCATGCAGCAATTTATGTGATCGTCGGTTCAATACCTGAGTCCACCTGACGAGTTCTAATAGGAACGAAACCGGTCGTGGAGGTGGTATGTTTTATTCAACTGATTGCAGTTAGCCTATATGCTTCAATATCAATTGATTAAAAGTAATATCTTAAACAGGCCAACACCAGCTCCTATAATTCGTATTATAAAACAATAAGTTATAGTGTTTGGCTCCCAATACATCGCAAAGACGTTGGAAAAGCCGAGACTTAAAAGGTCTTGTTTTTATTGAAGTTTACAATTTTTTCAACAATTTGAAGCACTTCATTTAGGTCAATACTGAGCTGTTGCAAAACCAGCGTCTCACGGTGTATTGTGCAGTGGGTCCATTTAGCGTTGGAAGCAACGCCGTGCACTGACACTCGCAACCCACTGAAGCAACCGGATATAGCATGGCCACCACCAGTAAATAACCCAACACAATACTTCCACTCAAAATTATTTAACCTCAAAAAATCGTTCAGAATCGCAAGCGATTGATGTGTTTTACAACTTATTAAAATGAGTTTGCAAAACCGCACATCTTTGGCAATGTTGTCATCGCTATCAATAAATTATACGTTGCAAATCAAGCAAGCATCTTTATTACTGGTGCTGGTTGTTGTCTCATCCAACTGTAAACTGAATTCATTGCCACGCATTTTTGCTACCAGCTGATCATTAAACTAATACCATCCGCAACTTTATCGATTATCTTACAACTTATTTGAGAGTGGAACAGCTTAAAAATCTTTCTCAGCTGATTTCCCAATCATTGTCGGGACTAAGTCAATGGCAGCAGCAAGTATGAGCTCCTCCGCGATTAAATCCGGTTTTTTATATTTCGCGATTCTATATGCAATTTCAAAAGACGCAAGCTAAGCTTTGGCTGGTGTACGCAAAAAATTAGAAAGTACGACCGACTGCTTGCTCATTTCTGATAACTTCCGGACAAAAATTCACATGGCTTGCCAGATAAGCAGTCGTGATTTGCTGTTGCGTGGAGTTTCAGTTTTCTATGTAGCACGCATTCCGCAGCAAAAGTTTTACAACTAATCACACATTGCGGATGCTCAATACTTTTTCTTTTTAAGATAGTAAAACAGAAATTGAAATCACTGCCGTTGTATTTTCTGGTTTTCTTTCTTCCACTTTTCTCTTTATTTACAGCAGTTTCAATCTGGCTTTTCTCAGGTGAAGGACGTGTTAAATATTGTTCACGCGTGTTTTTGTGTTACTGCGTGTGAATTTTGAATTCTTGGCCTTTTGCTTCGCTCAATTATTGATAGCAAGTGAGTTAATTAATTTGGCACTTATCTCGCCTGTTTAAGCTTCAGGCTGCACGCTGCTGTAACATTTGTTTTATTGGCTTTGTGCCAGTTGTTGATTTGTGTTGCCAGCGAGTGGATGGCAGTTTTTCACCCCATTATTGTTAGAAGAATAGCTACTTGCCCTCGACAGAGTCTTTAAGAAATTTGCGTTGCCTCTAGTGCTTGGGTCAAGTCCTTTAAAAGCTTAATAGTTAAGTAAATACTTAATTCAGTACCATTTTGTTGTACACAAATTAGCGCTTTTCACCCTTTTTTATGCTTTTCTTATTACGTTAACAGAAACCGTTTTCGAGTACGCTTTGTGTCGCCAGTGTGGCTGTCGCGTTTATTTGGTAATAAAGGAGTTGCATAGAAGCGTACACTTGACAGAACAGCGGTAAAACAAAGGAGGCAAATTTGAGACGCGTTGGCTAAAAGCTTCGACCGAGCATGTGACAGATTCAGCACTTGGCTCACGCTGAGTTAAGAGATCTGTTACAGCACCAGAAACAAATTTCTCCATTACGAAACCTAAACTTTATTGCAGATAATGTTTCACCGTACAATTGTGTAAACCTGACTACGGCGAAATTACTTACCTGAAGAGACAAGGTGGTTGTCATTGTTTCGAAATAAGCATAACAACGTCCGGTCGTTATGATCTACTGTCGTTTTATTGTGAAAAAGAGAACTTTTATTTGTGTATGGAATGAAACAGTAAATGCAACAGTTTTTGAAAATTTACGCCGCACCCAGTTCGGGAACCGTTGGGATACGCTAATGATAAATTGGATGCAACTTGCTTTCAGAGCAAAATTTATCTAATTACGCAACGTTGTGATCAGAAGTCTTTATGTGACTAGATGTTGGCTTAAAGTTATGGTCGGCAACACAAACAAATCAAAATCCAAAGATAGAATATGTAGGCTAGATCATTTATTCTTCGCTTACGAAAAGCATATAAAGAAACGTAATTTTTATTTGTAAGTAACCTTGAAAAAAGTCTAACTTTTGCCTCAAAGTTGTTTATTTTTGAAAAAGTTTGAATAATTTTCAAAAATGATCTTTGATTGTTTTATCCCCGCTTAAAATCCTTCGTACATTAGCAAGCGTAGTATACTTCTGCCCGAATTCAACTAATCACGGCAAAGCATAGTGCTGCCTTCTTGCTGAATTCTTATTCGAGTACAAAAATTTAAAGGTTTTGAGTTTTGCATGTTGAATAACACAAGTTAGAATTGGGGAAAATTTGTTAAGTTTGTTCCAAAATTGAATTGAAAATATCTAACAGTCTTCACCAGGGTTCTTTTCCTTTTATATTTCTGATAACAGTAGGCCACTCATTTCTTAAACTGCAAGTCAATGATAAATCACATTTTGAGTTCGGAGATTTTTATTTTTCAAGTTTAAATTTAGCGAAACGATCAAATTCTTTAGTGTTCGCAGCCGTTGGGAAAAATGTCGCAAAAATCTTTCCCAAAACCACAACCACGAAAAAATCTCACAGGCATTAGATTGTTGATAATGCGGACGATGTTCAGCACGAAAGCAAGCAATGACAATTGGAGAAAATCCGAAAATCAAGCAACCTTTTAGTCTTCTGACCAACAGTCATCCAGATTGAGGTGGTGTTCTTGCAGACGTAGTTGCGGTTGGTGGAAGTGTTAGTTAGAAACAGAGCGTCGAATCGAACCACACCCGAACCTAAAACCGATATTAACCTCTTATTTTTCCTTAACCCAAACCGAACTGGAACCTCTAAAAATTTGACGCTGCCGAACCGAACATGAACCACAAGTTTTATACAGCACTGGACCTGAATCGAAGAAAATAAATTTTGCTAAAACATGAATCAGAGAGTTATTATTAAAAACGGTTCCTTTGGTTCCGCAAATCCATATCCAATTTTTTTACTCATTTTAGAACCCAGAGTGGGCTCATTTTTATTGCTTGATGTTATTATCGCAGCAAACCCTCTATTTTAAACAAGTGTTGTTTGACTGATTTCTCCGTGAGTCGAACTGCTGCCCGGCGAACAACAGCCTTATTGCACGCTTTGTTTATCGCAATTTACTTCGTTATCGATTATTTACTTGCCTGATCTAAACACAAAAAACGCGTGGCTTTCGGGTTTTTGTAATTATACATAAATAAAGAGAAGTGACATTTGAGCACAGTTTTGATATTGTTGCTGTTAAATTATTCAAAGGATTGAGGTCAGTCAATTATCCCGTGCTGGTCAGTTCAAACTTTTTATTGTTTTGTTTTCAATATATCAATTTGAATTTTACTGTTTGATTTTATTTGGTTGGAGAGACAACAATGCGGGGGAGGGCCTGGCCGTGTGTATGTAACACATCAGAAGATTCATCTCCGTCGAGAGATAAATTCTCACCAGATTTTTTTTATTTGTTCCCGCTTTTTTCCGTATAGTGTAAGTTGTATTAGCCTTTGTACGTCGTTGATAAGACGATATGAGTCATGAATTTGCATTCACGATAACAAAGGCAAAGCGGCATAAAAAAAGGTCCCATTACGAAAGCGAATCACAAAAACTCCTGCAGCCATTCCCATTTACAGTCATCTTAGGCAAAATTTATGATATACTCCATCCAAATGCGATAACTAATTTAACGATAACAATTAGGGGTGTATTTACCTTAGAAAAGTTTGCACAAATCATTTTTCATGTTTGGTCGTAAAAGGCGTTTGCAATCAGGCTACCTTACCAAAAATGTGGTAGCATATGGCTGCACAAATGATTTATATTTCACGCGTTGCGTATGATAAAGAGTTATCGAATCGTAGTGTATAAAAAATGCATTTCGCTATTGACGGAGCTCTTCTTGCATTGCCTCGGTTTTTTGAGTCCCAATCGTGGTCATTTTCATTTTGCCAGTGCGGCACATAACCATAGTCAGTCCAATCACATGGGATCAGCAGACAAAATTTAGTAATTGGTTGTCGAATCTTGCTTTCTTTGGTTTTTAGTATCACAGAACGAACATTTTCTTTTGGGTTGGGAGAAACTTCAAAAATACAATCAAAGGGACATTTTGTCCATGGCGTTTTGTCAACTTTGATTGATACAATCATGAAATTTCTTCGCTTTTCCTCCATTTACTTTGCTCTGCATGAGAGGTCAGGTATTCTTTTGCCTTTGTTTTCCAAAACCGATTCACAACGTGTTGTGATTGAAGCCAGGCGTTTTGTGAGTATTGATCTTTGTTAAAAGTTTCAAACATCATGATTCGATCAGCACTTCCTGGTGTCAATACATCATTTGTAATCAATGCCCAATCATTTAATTCAAAAAAACAAATGGGACTTATTGGTCTTGAATTCAGTTCAGACTCCACTTAGTAAACACGGTTTCAAAATAATTTTTACCTGTGTAGATGCAACTGGGAGAGATATCATTCACGATTTTTCTCACGGATCAATCATCTTTTCTCACACCACCCAAAAATGACATGCTGAGGGAGTGTTGCAATGCCACTAAATAACCAGATTTTGCCGTAAATCGTTAATTTTCTTTTACTTCAACATTTCAAGTAATTCTAAATAACTCTCAGTGTGCCTACACTATTTGTTCCATTGTCAGAGTACAAATGTTGCTCATGTCTTCTCCTTGCAACACCCTTATGCTCCTACAAGTAAATATTTCCAATAACGTAAATGTTTTCAAACAATGGTCATACAAGTAAAAGTATTGCAGCCATTTCTTTTCTATTCACATCAACCCTGCTTGACATAAATGAGTCCGAAGAAATCCACATTTGCATAACAAAATGGTGGCTGGTTTGTTTGCTATAGCGCTGCATGCAACTCTGCCATTATTTGCGTACCTGGTTTTGCTTTTCATTTCCGATATATCATGCAACACTTCAAAACTTTTCTAACCACAAATATCCGTTTTCCAGCCAATAGTTTGATTTAAGCTCAGTGATACCTGTAGATTATCAGCCTTGTCGGATGCGAATTTGACGGACGGCAAAACACTTCAGAATTCTGTTTCATAATTCACTGATGTATTTACGATTCGTCCATTTTAGTAATTAACACCATCAACAAGTTGAGGAGTGCAATATATTAAGTGTTGCAAATGCGTTGCTTTATTCAGTGACTTCTCATTTTCAACAGCCAAATAAAGCTTAAGCAACTTCAATTGCTGTTCATACATTATCATTTGGCACTCAGCAACATCTAGTTCAGTATTCGTTAAATAGGCTATCATCTTCATTTAATCAGTACCCTTTGCCTTTAGCTTCAGATATTGGCCGCATCTCACTAGCTAACCCACCGAAGTTTTTAAAAAGTGCAAAGATGAAAATAAGATATCAGTTTGTCAGCAGAATTCACATCTCTTTTGCTAACCACAGTAACAACAGTTGTTTTAGCGCTGGATTCTTTAGACCATTATCAACAGATCTGTATCAAAATTGTGATCCACTATCATCTCGAGTTCCGTACAAGCCATTTTGGTGCGATGCATCTAAAACCTTCAACAGCAGAACTTTGTTTTGTTGAAATGTGGCGGCGATTGGATTTCACAGTCAAGTTCTCTATTTCTGCAAGTTGATTACCTACATAAATAGAAAACTTCTTGCGGCTTTTTTGAATACTCACCAACAGAGCTTTGGAGTCTTTCCAAAAGCAAGAGCAACTTCTTGTAAACATAAGCTCTTATTTTAACATTTTGCCCATTCTAGCAGCAGCTAGAGCAGCAGACAACTCAAGCTTTGGGATAGACAGCCCGATAAGAGCCAAATACGTTTTTCCCATTAAGAAAGAGCACTCGATATTCATCTCCGAGTCTATTCTCGAGTAAGACACAAAGGAAAAGGCAGTCAAAGAGGCATCCAAGAAGTGATGCAGCTTATAACAAATCACTTCGCAGTTCAATAATGTTTAAAGCCGTCTTTTGATATGAAGATGTACCAAATGGTCAAGAGATGCTATTCATTTTTTCCACTGCCTAATTTCCTCCTCAAAAATGCGCTCATCTCATTCACGATCTTCCAAATCATGCATCAATAATTTTGGTTCAATCAAAACAGGTAGTACAAATCCAAGTGGATCTTAAAACGAATGCATCATTGATTTAACATCCCGCCTTGTGTACTCTTTATCAGACACGACTAAGCATATCTTAAAGCCATCGTCTATAAGATCCCATAGCATGCACAAAACCCTTTCGCCAGGAGCATCTGTACTTGGTGTTGATTCCTGTCGGTGCGCCTGCTCACCACTGGATGACATAAACTCTGTAAACGCGATTGCTGACTTCGATAAAGATATGTTGTCCTTTGCCAGTTTATTTTGATTTATTCGGTTTCATTCGATTGCACACGATTCGGTTTACAAAAGTTTTTTCTTACAGGCGGTCACAAGACTCTTAAACTCTTTCACACTCCTCAATTAATTTGGAAAATGATTTTACAACGAGAAAGCAACACCAGTATCCAACGAGGGCAGTCGCAGGCTGCTTAAAGCGAGTAATTTACGTCACAATAGGCCGATTACACTTAACAAATAACGAATAAAGATTATAGAACGCTGGTTCGACTCTACTGCTTATACAAATTAAAAACGAACATATAATGCAGGGGTGTGCAAACTGCGGCCCGCGGGCCAAATGCGGCCCGCGTCTGAAAATTGTGCGGCCCGCGGAGAGTTGCGGTTTTTGAATAGAGTGCGGCCCGCGAACGTTTTACACGTTTTTTGGAGGTGCTTAATAAAATCAATGTCAGAAATAAACCTAGAATAAAGTTAAATAATTTAACAGTTAACCGCTTTGCAAGAATATATTCCAATTAAAGGTTGCTCTCTGCACAGCAAAGATCATAAAGAAACAAGTTTTTTAGCTAAATATTGTTCGCTTGTGACGTTATAGACATATACTATTGCGTATGTTTTTGCTAGATCGTTCCATGTATTGTAATTGGTTAATTTTGCTCAATTTTTGTTCTTCTCACCTCTTGGGAAAAATTTCAGAATCTAGTGAGATTTGTAGAGATACGACGAAGAAAATTATTAGTTAATCGTAGAGATATGTCCTTTTGACGATTTGCTAATTTAGTTTAGAATTAGAATCATTCGTATCGTGGCTTGAGGAATTAGCGCGTAGCTAATTTATGGTTGATAGTTGTGCTAGTGAATGAAGAGGTGGTTCGTAGCGAAGATATTGAGTCTAGCTAGTTAGCTAATATTGAGTCTAGCGAGTCCAGCCAATTATCAATAGCCAGTCAGCTAAGCTAACTTGAAATCTCGAAAGGAAGGTCGGTCCGTTAATTAGTTTTATCAGTTGATTATTTTTGAAAAATAAAGGACAAATTAGGTAAAAATTATGCGTTTAACATGCTATACCAGTTAATTAACCACGGTTTAATCACAATTAAACCATGGCTACAGCCTAGTTTAGCAAAGATGTCCTTCGTTCGTTTTTTGTCCATTCTGTTTGCATACTTTTTAACTTCGTGAATTTTGATTTCAGCATATCTATTGATTTTGTCTAATTCTAATAAACTTATATACAAGAGTTTACCAAATTTAAACCTTGGTTTCAATTAATTCATCACTCCGCAATGGCAAATTTCGCAAATTCGAAAGAGACAAGAAAGAGGAAAGTAGAGGAAGAGATGCAAAAATTTAATGACAAATGGACTTCTGAATATTTTTTTATCGAAAATGCAGACAGTAGACCCTTGTGTTTGATTTGCAATCAAACTGTAAATGTTAATAAAGAGTACAACATTAAACGACATTATGACTCAAAACATGCTGACTGTATTTAAGGAAAGCTGAAAGGACGTGAGAGAGAGCTGAAAGTTAAGCAATTGAAGGAACAATTGAAGAGCCAGCGTTTGATGTTTCAAAAAATGCAAACTGATAATGAAAAAATAGTTCAATGCAGTTTCTTAATTGCACAGAGAACAGCTCAAACTATGAAGCCGTATTCTGAAGGTGATTTTGTGAAAAAGTGCCTTATTGATGTCGCAGAAGAAATGTGTCCTAAAATGGTACAGGAGTTCGAGAAAATAAGTTTGTCACGTTGGACGATAGCAAGGCGCATTGACGAACTTGCTGGTGATGTTTGTGACACGCTTAAAGACAAAGTGAAAAACTTTGTGTCATGGAGCTTCGCAATCGATGAAAGCACCGATGCAAAGGACACGGCACAGTTGGCTGTGTTTATAAAAGGAGTGGACAAGGAGTTGAACGAAACAGAAGGACTTCTGTCACTACAGTGTATGAAGGATACTACTACTGGTGCTAATATTTTTTGTGAAGTTCTCAATGCTTTTGATAAGTTTGGTTTGGACCTATCCACTTTATGCGGAATCGCAACTGATGGTGCTCGAGCCATGTCCGGAACTGGCATTGGATTTGTAGGTCTCTTGAAATCTGCTTTGAAAGAGAAAAATATCAGTGACGACATAGCAATTTTCCACTGTATTATTTATCAACAAAATCTATGCGCAAAATCCTTGAAATTCAAACATGTCTTGAGCCCGGTCAATGAGGCAATAAATTTCATTCGAGCTCGAGGACTAAATCACCGGCAGTTTCAAAAGTTTCTGAATGATCTCGACACCAAACATCAAGATCTAACTTATTCTTCCGAGGTACGTTGGCTAAGCAAGGGTGGTATGTTGCGACGATTTTACGAACTGCGAAACGAAGTCGCACTATTTTTAAAAAATAAAGGGCGACTAATGGCTGAAATGGAAGACGAAAGTTGGTTGTGTGATCTGGCTTTCTTGGTCGATATTACTACTCGCATGAATGAACTCAATACAAAGCTGCAACGAAAAGCCCAGTATGCGAGTGAAATGTATGGTCACATAAAAGGCTTTATGAACAAGTTGAGACTTTGGCACGCACACATAAAAAATACGGATCTCTCTCACTTTCCAACTTTAAAAGAAATGGGAATGCTTCCAGAGAAGAAAACCGAATTGCAGATCAACTTGAAAAATTGCTTAATGAATTTTCGGCTCGCTTTAAAGACTTTAGATCCCATGAACATTTATTTGAAATATTTTCTTCACCATTTCACACAGAAATTGACAAAGCCCCCACTGATATCCAAATGGAACTGATTGATCTTCAGGAGAGTACTGACTTGAAGGCCAAGTATGTGGAAATGAATCTTGGTGATTTTTACCGGAAATTTCTTGACCAAGATAAGTTCCCAAATCTAAGAAAATTTGTGGCTTCCAAAATGGCACTTTTTGGCTCAACTTATTTGTGTGAACAATTTTTTTCTAAAATGGGTTTTATGAAATCTCCCTATCGATCAGTAATGACAGACGAACACTTGGAAAATGGGCTTAGAGTTGCAAGCACCTCAATTAAAGTAAATTTGAATAGAGTGGTTCAGAAAAAAAGCCAGCTGCATAATTCTCACAGAAATTGTTTGTACAAAGATTAAATCGTATTGCCATGTTCTGATTATACAATTACATATTTTTGTTTTTTAACTAATTACTAACGAATTTTTTTTCGAATAATACTGGTATTACTGTTTTTGATATTATTGCAGTTTTATTTTTATCGCTGGCAATATTGTTTTTGATATTCGGTAAAATATTATCCTATTTGAAGGTGCGGCCCGCAGAATATTGTGCTTATTGGTATTTGGCCCACCATTAAAAAAGTTTGCACACCCCTGATATAATGTATTGACACAACGTAACACTTGGAAGTGGCTTATTCGCCAATTCCTTTTCATCATTTGAGAAATTAGGCACAGCATTGTTTTTGTTTGACAACTATTTAGTCAAAGTTAATCCTTCTTTCTGCAACATCTCCTTCGCTTCATTCATCAAAATCTTTTCTTCTTCAGCATTTTAGCATGAAAACAAAAGATCATGAACATAAAGCTCTTATGAACAGCTTCGCAAGCCTTTTCAGAGTAATCTCCGCAGTGCTCTTTCACTACATATTTCAGGCAAAACGCAGCACAACGTGGTAAAGAAACTGCACCAAACAATTAAACAGCGATGCCACAGCAGATTATTTTTCCAATATGCTTTTGATATCGGCAATAATAACCACTTTTTCATTTGCGAAACAATTTGGTACGCCAAGAAGGCTGTTCATGAAGTCGGGCCCTTGCAACAGGGTTCTATTCAAAGACTGGCCAAGACATTCAGCTGCACAGTCAAGCACAATGCGTAATATGTTTGGCTCTTTCAGGTTTAACCAGTAAAGTGGGTAGTTTTCTTTTCGCTGGTCGACCGTGCAGTGCGTAATTATTTTGAGCAATTTTGGGTGGATAAATTCAGTCGTCCCTCACGTTTTACTTACTGGAGCCAAAACCAAACAATCTATTAGTGATTTGTTCAGTATAATTTTCTTTTTCTGAAAATGCAAATATTAACTTAACGTCATGACTATGACGTCTCTGATGACCTCATAGTTAATACATTTTTTGTTATTTAGCGGTTTTCTGCCACTTTTAAGCAAGAAAACAATCTTCTTTTTCTTTCGGCTTATTCCCGATTAGGGGTCACCACAGCAGATACCTGCATTTTTATGACATGGCACATGCCTTTCCTGCCACCAACCCTCTCTTTAGGCCTGTGGCTCCCAATCTTTGTAATGGCCCGCACCCCTAAAATATCTTGATATGTTCTCGCACCCCTAAAGTATTTTAACATGTGACGAACTCATAACATGTCCCGGGACAAAATGTGGGCCAATTTTGAAGTCTAGGCTGAAATTGCATGGGTTGATCATTTTTTTAGATCAACGCAAAAATCTGAATGACCATCTCGCACCCCTGGTTGGGAAACCCTGCTCTAACCACTACACCATCGCGTCGGTAAAGGATGAGAACAATAAAAATGTGAAACAAATCACGAATACATCAACAAAAGTGTATTGCATTAAGAGTTATAAATTGAAATTCAAGATAACCAAAAATCAGAAGTTATGAATGCTGAATATAGCTGACAAAAATAGTGATTTCAAACATTTTACAACACGGGAAGACATTTTTCAATGAAGTGCTACTCTGCATATTTGACTTTTCAGCCGCAGCAACAACCGACACTTTTTTCCACAAGGAATGCTTTCACATTGCCATCACTCTGACCACTGCAGCGCACCAAAATCAGAATTTGCCTATTAAATTTGTTAAGCCACAAAATTTTGAAAATTGTCCAAGTTAGCTCTACGGCTAGAATGTCTACAAATATTACAAAAATGCTCAATCCATTTATTTTGTAAAATTTCCGGTAACTTCATCAAAAATGCTTCAAGGTTGCCAAAAACTTCAAGGAAGTACAGTGATCTACAGCTTGAAGATGAGACTCCGCTCGTTGCAACGTCGTTGACATTTTATTCAAAGCGCTCAAATAATGCGTTTAAACTTTTCAAGATTTATTAAGGAATTTTGCCGCTAGTTACAGCAATCTTCGGTTTTCCATACAGTTTTTACAAGTGATGCCAAGACAACTGAAAAGAGTTTCCAGAAACCTAAAAGTCGTCAATTCGCTGTCTCACATTGCGAGTGTACTAATGCAGAAGACAGATAAACCTGGTCTCTTCTGAAATTACTTTTCACGTGACATGAGAATAAAATGTTTTTACAAATGAGTGATAATTCTAGGATTAAACATCACATTGTATCACCTTTGTCTTGACTGTTGGCAGACAGCTTCGATTCTTTCCGGAAGAGGCACATTTCTAGAAAATAAAACTTCATTAGCAATTGGCTAACTGTTACCCGTATCAGCTATGCTCGACAAATTCAGTGCCATTTTTTGATAACAGATGCGTTTATTTCCCACTAATTTTGCTTGAAATTCCCGACTTTTGTCAACAAGCGCAGGTGGAGGCATGATCCCATCTTCATAAGTCCAAAATCAATCAAAATTTTATCAAATTCATGAGCATTAGCCCATCAATTTTCCGAATCTTTATTTTCAAAAAAGTCACATCCATCGCTCTCGGACAATCGATGCTCCTCACTGGCAATCGAGATTTCATCCCAAGTTTTTGCTTCTTCTAAAGCAACATCCAATTTTTGCGTTTTTTTTTCACACGCAACTCTTGTTCCATAGCTTTAGCTAACCGAGCAGCGTCTACTGCCTTCTGAATAGCATTAGCAGCATCTTGTTGATCTTGAATCTTCTGTATTTCGGCCGCTTTTGAAAATTCAACCAAATTCCTTTTTGCTGCTGATTCCTCACATTCGAAATTAGCAGAAAACTTCGAGTTCCGAATCCAACAGAACTTGATTTCATTTTGTTAAACTATTGAACTTTTATTGAAGCTATTCTTCAACAGGCGGCCTTTATCGCCCGAATAGAAACGTAGAATGCAACCTATTTTTTGTAAACAGTCTAAAACACATGCTTGTAACCGAATAATCACGAACAACAACATAATGGCAATTTATTCTTCAATTGAAAACAGAACTACGTAAAAAAGGAACTCCAGAACACGGGAACACAAATATGCATATGGACACGCTTTATCTGTAAGAAATGAAACGTGTATATGCAAATAGCAATGCCAAGCGCGATATATAAATTAGGACTCAATTTAGATTTCGTTTATAACATGCACCGTATTTGTTGAAAGCACATTATGACATTTCCAAGTATTTTCGAAGTACTCAACTATTTCCAAAAGGCAATCATTTGCCAGCAGACTGCAATCGAATCAATGACCTTCACTTTCTAAACAGCCTAAAACTAGGCAATTACCGGAACCAACATAATATATAGTCACATTATTACTGAGGAACGTTTCATACTGTAGGACAGCGGTTCTTAACGTTTATAATCCCAAGTACCTCTAAACCAGATTCACAAAAAATTTAACTCTCCGCTTACTTTTCAGCTGTTTTGTCATATAGCTATTTCTATACTTCCTGGGAGTGTTGAGGCAAATTTTAGAAGCCCCTGCTATAGAACCTAACAAATACTAACAGTTAAATATTAAACTCGTATAAGCCAATTTAACGCTATTTGTTCTAAACTCTGTGTTACAGCAATATTGAAGTTCGTTGTTGATAAGACGACATGAGTGATGAATTCACAATAACAAAGGCAAAGCGGCATAAAAAAGGTCCCACTGTGAAAGCAAATCACAAAAACTCCTGTAGCCATTCCCATTTACAGTCATCTTAGGCAAAATACAGGTTGAGCCATAAGTCGCGCACCAAAGAATTTAAAACGATTACGATAATAATAAACGTTATTTTATTAAAACCAAGCTTAACTAATGAACTGAGAAAAACGTTGTACATGCTGGAACAATCACAAATGCTCAAATTGCTCGCCATTTGCGTTGATGCACAATTCCAAATAATGTTCAAAATCTCCATAAACTTAATCAAGTAAGTCACTGTTTCCATTTATGTGATTGCATATACGAATCATCTACTGGTAAGATGGCCGACATCTGCAATTCTTGTAGAGTAAACTAGTTGTTTGAGATGGCCCCCAAAATAAAAATCCATTGGGGTCAAGTCAGGGGAGCTTGGTGTCCGTTCTACGGTGCCTCTTTGCCCAATCCAATTTTCAAAATTGCCATTCAGCCAATTTTGCACAATCGTCGCATAATGAAGCAGGGCGCCACCATGCACAAACCAAAGCGGTTTTCCTTCACCGATACGCTCCAGCTGTGATATGAGATCATTTTGTAGTACAATATGTAGTACAACTGTATATTCAAGTACACCTCGCCGGTCACTGCCTCGTTGAAAAAGAACGGGCCCAAAACATGACTCCACTTACACTATTTTATATCAAACTTCACTCAATTCTTTTGTGCGCAACTTATGACCCATCCTCTACAAAACAGATTAAATGCACTGAATTTTTGTTGCACCGATTAAGTAATACAGTATACGAGTATACTCGTAGTTTTGCTCGTTGTTCGAAAATGCTATTCTTCAAAATACATGAAAAACTTAATACGAGTTGTTGAATGCGAAGATCAGCATAAATTTTCTGTTTTATAAATAAAGTCTTATGCTGTCATGCATTTCAAAACGTAGAAATCATATTTTTCGATTGGTTTAGATAAGAGCCGCCTGCTTATTATTCTATTTTTGGCGGCTATCAACTCAATCAAACTTCATTTGATTTGGATTTCTTTTCATTTTTCCAGCCAGCTAAATTTATTGCAAAATTCTTTTGTAGATACAAATCACAAAGCAAAGAAAATGCAACAAAAACCAAAACAGCTGAAGCATGTAAAAAAAGCAGGCGACAAAAATAGACTAAAAATCCACTTTTATATTGTTATTGCTCTTGAACCCGAACCGATCCCAAACCAAATCCAAACACTAGAATTTGATTTTAGTGAACCGAACCTGTACAACAAATTTTTTATAGCGTTGAGCCTGAACTGAAGAAGAACCTAAAAAAATTGCTGAATCTAAACCTTAATTGGAGCGATTACACTGGTCAACAGCAAAATGTTACGCTACCAGAAAACCATCATTTCTCTATGCTTTTGGTGTGCTGAGCCCAAATCTACAGTCAGATTTTTGCTATCACGTCTACAAATTGAGATATTTGCATTATATTCCACCTATTTTCTTGTCAATTCAGGTCTACTTTGAAATTCAGTCGCAACAATGACTCCCATTATTGAGAGACTATTGAAACTTTTAACCTGACTGTATTTCTCTTGTGACGAAACAATTGATGTACGCACCTAAACAAGCTGGTTTAATAGTAGGCTATTAAGTCAGTACTTATAGGGTTTTTATCTTAGCAAAATACGTTTAGCTATCAGAAATGAATTAAGTGAAATTTGCGGAGATTTAGAGGGAAAGTTTAACTTTAGCACGTGTTTTAAGAGTTCAATTTTATTCTATTTTTTGCTTAGATTTGCTATATACTGGCAACCATTAAAGTTACTGATTTAAAACAACTTATTCAATCATGCTTTCAACTTCCAAGCGTAGTTGTGTCAATCATCCCGACAACTTTTGTCATGTTTGTGGCGAGTATACTCCTCCTGTTCATTGTGTGAAGATTAACCGAAGAATAAAATTTGCATACAAACCCTATTTTGCATGCCAAATAGGCGACCAAGACAAAAAATGAGCCCCACATATCTGCTGTAATCGTCGCAGAACAAGTCTTCTATTTTGGCTGGATGGTAAGCGGAAGCAAATGCCTTTTGCTGTTCTCATGGTGCGGCGTGAGCAAAGTGAACATGTTACTGATTGTTATTTTTGCATGACAGCCATCAGAAGATTTTCTCGAAAAAATAAGTCTAAAATTTCCTATCCAGTAAGTAAGTCAGCTATTAAACCAGTTCCCCACAGCCCTGATTTGCCTGTACCTCATCCTCCAACTGAAAAGGAAGATTCTTTATCCGTTCATGCATGTGAGAGTACCAATACTGAAAGTGAAGAGGAACCTATAAAATTGGATCCCTTTTTTCAACATGAGTCTGTGCCACTCTTCATTAATCAGGAACTTTGGAATAACCTAGTGCGAGATTTGTATTTATCTAAAGAGAAAGCAGAAATTTTGGGATCTAGGCTTCACCAATGGAATCTACTGGAACCAGGAACAACTATTTCATCGTTTCCTAGTTGCAATCAGAATCTTGCTGGTTATTATGCAAGTGCTGAAAACATATGCTATTGTAAAGATATTGGTGGCTTAATGTCCGAACTGGGGTGTGAACATAATCCTGCTGATTGGAGGTTGTTTATCGACTCTAGCAAAGCAAGCCTCAAAGCAGTGTTGTTGCACAACGGGAACATTAAGCTATCAATTCTTGTAGGCTACAGCGTCCTCAGAAAAGAAACTTACAATACAAGGAAGATTCTTCTTGATCTCTTGGAATATCCCCAAGTATACCTGGAAAATTTGTAGTGATTTGAAAGTTGTTTTTCTCCTACTTGGGTTGCAGTTAAGTTACACGAAACACATGTGCTTTTTATGTTTATGGGACAGTCGGCAAGGTAACAGTCACTATGCAGTAAAAGTTTGGCCTCCCAGACAAAGCTCCCAAATTGGAAAACACAATGTCCAACACCAGCCTTTGGCTAGCTCAGCTCATGTCTTGTTACTGCCGCTTCATATGAAGCTTGGCTTGATGAAAAATTTAGTGAAGGCAATGGACCGGGATGGCGACGGCTTTAAATTTCTCAAAGATTTCTTTGGAGCTGAAAAAACCGATGCAAAATTAAAACCTGGAGTTTTTGTCGGACCGGAAATCAGAAAAGTGATGCAAAATAAACAGTTTGGTGCACGATTGAATTTATTAGAATTGGCTGCTTGGAATGCCATGAAATCAGTAGTTGTCAACTTTTTGGGAAGTCACCGTCATGAGAAATATCCGGATATGGTTGATAGCATGCTGAAAGCATATGAGCAATTAGGTGCTCGTATGTCTTTGAAAATGCACTTTCTGCATTCTCACTTAAATTTCTTTCCATCTAATCTTGGCGAAGTAAGTGATGAACAAGGAGAGAGATTCCATCAGGATATATCCGTCATAGAAGGGCGGTACCAGCTAGGGCCGTTATGATGCAAATATTATGGGAGATTTTTGCTGGTACCTACAACGTGAGAGCAAGAGCTCATCATACAAGAGAAAAGCCAAATGCGCGAAACATTTTTAAAGCTGTCTTGTGGTGTATCATAAAATTAAATGCATTCGTGGTTTGTTGCAATAGTCTATTTAGTGCAAAATTGTATTTCGTGATTGTGTGCGCTGTGCAAGGAAAGGAAAAACTGTGGCATGTGGTTATTTCAAAAACGTGACGTGATAGAAACAAACTAATTGTACAGTATTTTCAAAATCAGCGCCCCCAAATTAGCCAAAATTACTATTTTGTTAGTTACGTAACAAAAAAAATTTTTTTGTTGACCAGTGTTATTTAATGGGCTTGACGCCCTGGTGCAAAACATTAAATGCGAGCTCGAAAGCTCCAGTTTACGTCCAATGTACAACCCTGAGCTTTCAAGTGCAGAACATCAACCGTAAATTTGAAGTTCAATTCATCACGCCATGCCACCGTTAGTAAATTGACAACTTGTTCAGACTTGTGAGCATGGGCAAGTTCAGCTTATGCAGCGGGGTCAGAGTAGAGCTACATTGTAAAAGCCCCTAATCGCGAGCACGTTTTGCATTGTTTTACCGATGAAAAAAAACCTATTTTACCTTGCTACTTTTTATTCACCATTGCTTATCGCCCATCACCTCATCCCGTTAACTTTGTGGCCGATTATGATGTAGCCAAGGATAATTTTTGGTTTGGATGCTCGTTCATAGTCAGTATAGCCTACATTCTAAACACTTGATGATTGTCTGAATATTTTCTACCAACAGACAGACGTTAATTCATTAAGTTTAATGACAAATCTAGATTTTTTCTACTAATAGAATATCTTGCAGTTTTGTTTATTCATAGAATTTTTAACAACAATCAAATTGCGGATATAGCTGACTTAATCCTTAAACAACAATCACCTATTATTGCAATATCGCTGGCTACTTAAAAACAACGTGTAAGCAACCGATCAATCACTTAATCTAATTATCTTGCAGCAATTATTGGTTTCAAAACAGACGTTATTTTTGGAAAACCTGAATAGCCTAATGTTGAAAAATATTTCCACATTTTCATGGACAAATCTGAAGCACGCATTCTAAAATTCCAGAAAGTATTGCCCGACACAAGATAGGTAGTGACTTTTTTTAGAGATAGGCATTCACTGAAATGTGATGAAAGGTCTTCGTCCCTGAACAAACTTTTATCCATATGCGCATTGTAATTACGGAAACAGACATGAAATAGCAGCGTAGTAAGTTGCTGAGGTACAGTATATCACACGTACGCATAGCCGTCCCTAGAAGGAGGGAAGGGCCTCAGATGCCACGCTATCCCCTACAGTTTGTGAATCTGGTCAAGAATAATGATGTTTATCAGATAAACGGCAAACCGGTCTACAACAAAAAAAATCATCCAACAACTTTGATGTAAAAATTGATAAAAGTTTAGTGTCAGAAAATATCGATCTGCATGAAAAAGAACATCAACAAAATTGAAGAACAACAAGACAGTAAAATATGTTTCCCCCTTCCACCCACCAAAGAAAAATTGCTTTTGACTACGTTGATTTATGAACGGAGGATAATTTTCACACAAAACTCTTTTGCAAATAAAGAAGATTAAAAACTAAACAAAAATAAATGCATTCTCATTCTAAAATGTTTAAATCTTGTTTTTTAATTTTACTTTTTCCGCAATGTCTAAGCACAGCATTCGGATATTTGCAATTAAAATGCAATTAGCAACTTAATCGTCTGTTATAAACAGTTTCCTATCGGCATTTAACGGATCACGAAATCGTATAAAGTATTTGTGTCAGCAGCGTGATCAAATATATTTAGAAAAAAGAAATTGTTCTTGTTTGACATGAGAATGACGTCGCAATCCCAATTTCACTGACGTGAACCAATTTATTTAAAATTTTGAATTACTTTGGGTGTGAGGTCATAAATTAAAAGATGCTGTTTACTTAAGTAGCATTAGGTTTTCTCGTGATAGAGTGCAATTGGTACGCAGGTCATACACCTATTTGAAGATGGCAGATGGGGATTTGAACCAGACAGAAAAAGGAGTAATAAAAAGTTGCCTACAATGTCAGAAAAGAATAAAAAATTATAAAAAAGCAAGTTTTAAAAAATTACGTTTCTTTTCAGAATAGTTTTCATTTTACCTCTCTTTCAAATATGGTTTTGTCAATAACAATAAAGATTCAAAGTGTGCAGCTTGCAGGTTGATATCGTCATCAGCGTATTTTGGTAAGAAACGAGGCAGGTTCAACTTCTTCTGTTCTTCAAAATATTGGTACGCGTGCGATAAATTCAAGAAATACGCCTTTTCTTGGGGGCCTAAAACATGCCTCGTGCCTTCCTCTCACGAATCGCTTATGGGCTAGAATGATTTACAAAAAAAAACACATCTCGGGGAATTATTGTAAAATGCTTTCCATCCCAAAATTCAATCGACACAATGCCATTGATAACAACAATATCCCTGAATTGAACAGAGTTGTAACGATTCGAGTCCAGTCGTGAAAATCCTAGAAGGATTCTGATTTGACTCGAACTTTATTATAAAATACCTGAATTTGGCTCGAGTCCTCAAACCAACCTAGTGATATAGGCTCGACTAGTGTCCAGTAAAAAGATGAATCGAGTCAATAAATTGAAAGTTTTTTTGCTAAACTTTATTTATGAAAGTAAAACGCAGTCACACTCTGACGTTTTACAAAGGACTCAATCATTGTGATTTCAAAAAAATAGATCTAAATGTCAAACAGAATAGCAACAAGCTAAAGAAATACCTTTAGAGTAATTGATAACAGATGTGCAAACTTTATTTAATTTGGTTTCAATCTCGAAATTTAAAAAGGCCGTTTTTTAGAGTATTTTGTCTACTATATGTCTTTGCGTTAACATATTTATGACAGTTGAACAGCAATGGCAATTGTTGATGATAACTGGCTATTGATGAGATGCGCACCTGGGTCTTTAATAGTCAACCATCTGTTTATCATGTTTTCTATATTGTTTGCCATTATTTTAAATAAGTCAATTGCGGGCATCGGCAGAGCAATTTACAATTATTACCAATATAGCCTTTTTTTTGGGGGGGGGGGGGGCTGTAACTTAGTAGGATCATGCAATGCAGAAAGGAAGAATATTTTGACAAAGCTGGTAAATTCGAGCTTTTGCAGACTCCGAATTTACCAACTTTGTTTAAATCTTCTTCCTTTCTGCATTGCATGGGCCTACTAAATCTTTTGTGGACTCAGCATGCTTAAGGAAAATATATTTTGATAATAAGAAATCGCAATCCTCAGTTCCTTTTCCAATTAGATGAAACATTACATTGTGCTCGATATGAATAAGAAGCCGACCAATGACCTCGGAAATGCTCGATACCAAACAAGTTTGGGTCTGACTTAACGGGCTTCAAACTGGTATTGGATGTTTTCATAACGCCATGTTTAAATGAGGATTCTGTTCATCTGCACTACATGAGTGTGGTTCCTAGGTGCAATCCTTGGGTAATGTCATTAATGAATGCCCCAATGTTCCCTGTGAAACAATTCCTTGTGGAGCTGGTGGAATTTTACAGCTCTTGACAAGATAACCTCTAATAGATAATTAATTAACGTTTGACCTGATTTGACAGACATCCAATAGAAAATCAAGATCAAACAAAGAAGAAGCTGACGACTGTACCAGTAATGATTGTATGTCCAAATTTCTCAATAATTGTGTTCTTTTCATCTTGTTAAAGCACTTAGTGATAACTTTCCCTACTTGATTTTCCTGCTTGTACGAAGCACACCCTTCCCCAGCAGTGTAGGCTATTACAAATGGTAGACCTAGGTCTAAAGCGATTTTGAACGAAAAAATGTTTTAGACGTATGTTTCATAAGCTTTTCTAAAAACAGAAGCATAGAAATACTTGCTTAGTAACTCACCCACTGACAGCGAAAGCTATTATTGCAGAAACCAATTGGTTAATCAACTTGGCCCAGTTAGAGGAAAAGTCGTTTTACGGCGGCTGAGATCGATCAATCAAGCAATTAAGCTTAATTGTTTAGCTCTTAAGAAACCACTTTACGGTAATTTCATTTGTTTGGAGAATTCTAATAAACACCCAATATATCGCAAATTTAAGCGGAATATTTAAACTGGGCAAATTCAAATCCGGTCTGCACCATTGTCTCTTGCTTATTGCGCGATTGCCGTTGTCCTGCAAGTCTGAAGAATAAAAATGTAGTTCAGAGAAAGGGCAATACAAATAGTTTTAAGTCCTTGAAAAATGCTGCATAATGGCTGTGAGTAGGCAATCAAAGATTTAAGAATAGCGGCGGAATCATAAAAATGTGTAACCTTTTCAAATACGCATTAGTCATGCATGGTACTTCTGAATGGTGACAAAGGCCAATCGTAGCTCTTTATTTTTTAACATCTCAAATACCAGCTACGTAATGAGAGTCACTCTTTACAAAGTGCGATGCGTAAGCAAGGCTATATTTTACACCTGTTTTGTAAAGGGGTCCCATGGAAGGAAATTTTTTGGAAATAAAGAAGGTTGTCTCATTCGGAATGCTGCCGATTTCCAATAAGCAACTTTTCACCTATAGCCTTTTCTCTTTTTACCCTGAACGAATAGTTAATTTTTACAGGAATAAATTTCAAAGCAATGTAGTGTAAAGCTGATTTAAGGTTTGAGTTAAGGGTTTGCAGTAAATGTTAAATAACATAAATTAAAACGGGCGAAGCGGTGTAGTAGTTAGAGTGTCTACTTCGCACTCGCTAGGCCTGGATCCAACCACCTTGTGGTGTCATACTGAAGATTTTAAAATCAATATTCACCGCTTAACGGCGCGACGCTCAGCACGAGAGAAATAATAAGGTAATAAATAGTTTCTTTACTTTTCGTTGCTTATTTTTTTTGGCTAGATTTACTGAGTTTACAGTTACCCGATCAATTGTTTGTTTTTGCAAATCAATTTATTTTATCGTTAAAAACGCATTGGAAAAGAGTCGATTTGAAAGTTTTAAACGATTAATCGAATGGATGTAAATACAATGAAAAAAAAATATATAATAAATAAATAAGATGGAAAAAGCAATTTGCTCATCAAACAATCCTTGAGTTCGACACTTGAGGAGAATCTCCATCTTTATGTAGCAGACGGGACGTCGGGTTACCCAGTCACACAAAACACTTGCCAATAGAGTATGAGCTCATACGCTTATTTAAATAAATATAAAATCAAGTAAAAAGTATTTTGGAAAACAAAATCAAGTTTGGAGGAAGTGATGGGCCACTCAGAGCTATGTGTTAGCTAAACAAGTTTAATTTTGTTCTGATTTTTTGCTTTCGCTAACCGAAAATTAAAATTACCAATCTTTGTGTTTGTCCGTCTCGTTTTTATCTCTGGGAATCGGTGAAACAAGTCAAACTTTTTGCACATAATTTGAATTTCAAAGCGTTTAAAGGTCATCGTTTATTATACACTATAGTTTTTATGTAACTTCTAACTCAGTGGTCACCAAATCGTGAGGTGCGGCCCCAAGTGGGGTTGCCTTCAACTTCAGAGGATTACTTGTGATTTAAAAAGCTTGATCTTCAAGAAATAGGCTTTTACTTTCGTTTGGAACTGAAATTAGCAAAAAGTTTACTTTGAATAATCTCGAATAAAAAGATACTCAACTTTATTTTCAGACAATAATGCTTTCAGCCTTACTGTAATCAAAACAAACTGTTGCGTCTATGATCAGGGTTGCAAATACTTGCAGCCTTTGATTTTTGTTTAAAATGGGTTTCCTAAAATAAAGCTTGGAAGCCACATTTTTGGTGAGTTGAATCACAAAGGAGGGAAGAGGAAAAATTGATTTTTTTCTATGGCCATGATGACGTCGGTTTATACTATTACAGTTTTGAGCTTGAATTAAGCGAGAATAGAGTGGGCGTAACCCTTTGTTTTTGCTTCGCCAATGTGAACAATCGGCTGAAAAATTTTTGAAGGGGCCCAAATCCCCTTTATTACCCACACTTTTCCCACGACCAGGCAAAATTCTTAATGTGTGCAGTTGATAAAAAGTTTAATTATCATTATGTTATAAGCAGAACGGCTTATTATGATGTGGTTTGAATGTAAAAACTTGTTTACTTTGCGACGATACAATAAATAGAAAAAATATTAAATTGAGATAAGTTTAATTTAGAGATTATTAATCTCGAATTTGCGGTCAAAAGGCATTAATAAACCAATATTAATGGAGCCGGGCTTTAATTACAGTCAAAATATTGCTGATCGGATAGCCTAAAACTTGAAACTCAAAATTGCGTCTTGGGGCGGAAAAAATCACTTTTTTTTATTATTTGCATGTTGCTAGGCTAATATAAACCTAATTGCTATTAATAACCACGTTAATGCACTATTTTAAGCACTCAAGGCAGTATATATACAGCCGATTTCAAAGATTAGCTATTAAGGGCTACTTGAGTTTCTCACAAATAATATAGAGTAGACGCCGCTTAATATGACCACCTTGGGACCAGACCATTTTGGTCATAATATCCGAATGGTTATAAAAACCGAAGCCGCCATAACAGCTCCTGAATCGACGCCGTAAGCCACAAGAAGTCCAAATTCCGTCTAATGCATCGTTTAACCGAAGTAACAGTGTGACGTTGGCAGTAAAACAAAGTACAGAACTGTAACAGCACAAGTGACGGTAAAACTAAGTACAGTATGTAACAATATGTTGAAAAAACGAAGTTATAAGTGCGTGGCAGGAAGAAATACTGTACCGTAACCAGAGAGATGGAGAAAATGTTGGTCATATTATCCGAAATTTGGTCATATTAAACGGAGAATTTTAAATGGAGAAATTCCGGACCGTATCAAGTTGGTCATAATAAGCGGCTGGTCATATTATCCGTCGTTATAATAAGCGGCGCCTACTGTATTGCTTATAGCTGTTGCAAAACAGCAAAAATGTATTATTTAATAAGTTGTAGAAAATGAAGCGGTATAATTAATATCCCAAGCATTTTATTGGTATAAATAGCAGAATTTTTTTATTCGTTTAAACAAAATAGGAGTCTCTGGGTGATTGTGCTCTTGAAAAAGTACTTCATACAACACCATCTCTTGAATGTGAAGCACTTTTTAAATTGAAGTCAATTTATCGAAAAATTATAACTTGATGTCATTAACAAAATGACAGATTCTTGCCTGTAGCATTGATTAAGAATGAGCAACATTAACTAAATAATGATAACAATAAAACATAATTCGTGTTTTTCAGAGTTTGTAATTCAGTTTTAACTTTTAACAAGTTTAGTATAACTGCTTTCTAACAATTTTAAAGATGGAACTGACTTTGCAACTCTCATTTTCAAAGGTTAGTAAATATTTTGTATGAAATGACGATAGATAGATGACAAGACCTCTATCTCAAATGCACACTATGTAGTATTTAGGGAGTCCAGTTTGTTGCTTTTTGAAACATTAAAGATATATTGTCTTTCCTATTTCATTTTTCTATACGCTTTACTTCCTAGAAGCAACAGTTCTTTGTTTTGTTGGAAGTTCAATAAAATGTTGCGGAACCATACAAATAATAACAAATTTTTGTTTTAGATGTTTTTGGCGTTGATATTGGTGTGGACGACTGCTTTGAGACTATCAGTCGGTACCATGACGTTGCAGCAGTATGCGTCGAGCGTAAAGCATAATGAAGAAAGAAGAGTAAGTTAATGACATTTATATGTTTATTTATTGATTTTCATTTTGCTGAAATTGTTCGTAAACAGTTATCAGCCCGTGTTTAGAGCACTTCTGGCTATTTTTCGAATATTAGAACAAACGTGACTTCAGAATAGCCTCTGTTGGCATTTGACACTCCAATAAATAATGTAAGGGAAATTCAAATGTGCCTTTAGCAATAACCTAAAAGTGCATATACTTAAAAATTTCTGCGGGCATCGTAATCAAAATTTAGGATTGCCGTTTGCAAAATCTTGTTTTTGAGTTTTCGTTGGCCTTTATCATCATCAAATTAATCGTTATATTTATGAATCAACTTTTTGTCCTTTAAAATTCTTTGCCACTTTAAACAATTAAAATTTGCAAAATCAACAAAATGGGCGGTATTTTGATTGAGTAAAAATAACAATCGGGAATCAATCAGTAATTTTCATTTCAAAAATGAAGTTAAAAAAGTCAACAAAGTTTTATTGCAAATATAGGCCTACAACGAATCACCAATCCGCACAACACCATCACTGATCCCTTCGCTGGGAAAAACTTTTGGCAAAACTACATTTTTCAAGCTATTTTTGTTTGGTATATCAATAAGCTTCAAATAATTTTAATCTCTTTGACGCAACTGCCAAAAACGTCAATTTTTTGTGAAATATTGTATTGTTAGCATAAATATTACCAATATAGACTTTAAATTTATGAGGTAATATGACGCACGAATTAATAGAGAAAATAAAAATTTAATAAGTTGTCACAACTTAAAAAATTTTTCGTCTAGCTTCGTATTTGTTGCGCACGTTTTTTATTGATATTTCAATATCTTCAAGCATTAATCTTTGTGTTATGACTTCCAGTACACGCCTCTCTCTCCTTTGATGTGTCTCTTCAACCCACGATTGCGCAGTTTGAAATCATGTATATTAGCTCGAAGTCGCTCTCGATTACTGCCGGCCCTTTCGTTCAGATTTTTGTCCAAGACTTTGAACAGTTGGTCAACGACAGCTTCAGGAAATAGCTTGGTCGCCAGTTCAGGTAAATACTGCTATTCATAACTGAACTTAAAAGTTCTTTTTGGGGCTTTTGGGAGAAGAAATAAACAGTAGAAAAAAATCTGGGATCAGATATTGCTGATGCGTATAGAAATATTTTCTGCAAAGTTTCTGAAAATGTCTACTAGAAAGTTTTCAATGGCCTGGGAAAGAACAGCTCATCAAATCAATAATATACGTCTTAGAGGGAGAGTCGCAAGTTTTTGAGCAGCAAATTTTATTTAATCAATTGCGGTTCAAGTTTCAAAACAAAAGATTTCAAAATATATTGCACACATCAAGAAGATCTCAACATTATGGTCAATTATTACGTTTAGAAAGCTTGCATACGTTGCCTTAATCTATACAGTGACCTTTTTTGAAGAGTGCACTTAACAGAACAACACGTTAATTTCAAAATGTGTCACGTTTCATCAACTTGGCGCTTATGTGGCACTTCATGAGCGTCTAGCCAAATAAATATCTATTGCTTCGCACGTGTGTTTACTCCAGTCGTTAGTTGCTGGCTTTTGGTATTAAATAATCGTATCTTTCTTGTTGGCAAGGAAGTAACTAATACATACCAACTTTTTTCGTTATGTCTAAAGGTTCCTTTCCAGTAGAATGACAAAGCTAATTAGAACTTAAATGCACACCCAATGATTTATCCATAGTATGGGATAAACAGATATTTCCCCGTTCTTTCTCACCACCTAAATTCTTTGAAATGTGTTATATTAATAATAGAAATGGCGGCAATTTTAGCGCTTTTAAAATTTACTCTTTCTTTCCGAAGTATTTTCTTTTGTTCGATTGAGTTATTTCATCAATTGCCATTTACTAGTGCCCAAGAATATTTGGTCCCGTTTTTTTTTTTAGAAAATATAAGAAAAGCAAGACAAACATCTATTTAGTTGTTACAAGTCGTCTTCAAGAAGCTATGTTTGGTCGAGTGAGAAACAAATTGAAACAAACCAAGAAGGCAAATCCTCGGAATCCATGCGTAAGCGGACGACCAAGAGAAACTATAGTATGGTTTGGAGTTGATGCTGAAACCGGCGAAGTCGTAGAATTGCTCCACGATTTAGGTGGGTAAAAATTATGCCATTTTAAAACCAGTAAATTAAAAATGAAAGGATAAATTTTGGCATCTTTATAGCAGCACTACACTGAGATTTAATTACAGTAAAAGCTAGTTTTTCCCCCTTCTCCAGAACGTAACATCTAACTACAATATGAAACCTGTGATATACTCAATTTAATTCTGATCAACCCAAAATATTCCATTTAGCATATAATTAAAACTTCTTACATGCTTTCGAATAATTCCTTCTATGAACAGTCTACATTAGCAAGTCACTATTATCATGAAATTAAATATTTAAAAGTTGTTTTGATATTTATTTAACATTTTGATTTTTTTCACAGAAAACCATCTCTATCAAACTTTTTACATGCGACGTTGTGTTGCAAAGAAGTATTTCTCGTTCGACTGTGTGGAGCAATTTGTTGAGTTTAAAGCCGCAGTCTTTCGAACCAACAGTTATGAAGTTTCGGTACGCCGTGTCAAAATTCCAGTGAACTGTGCTCTCCATGTTGGTTAGATTTGGAAAAGATGAATAATATTATCAACCAGTATTCCCTTTTAAAAAGGTATGCTGTGCAAAACTTTCTTTATATTTTGGCTAAACATTTCAAAGCTAATTTGGCGCAACTGCTGCAGACTTTGTCAACAACAAACACCATTTTCGACTCGAAATTAGCCAAACAATTTTAAAAGCTGCAGATTATTATTGTGAGGTTTCATTTTTTGGGGGAAAGAACATCAGTAATAAACCACATAAGCTAAAATATACCTAATCAAAAATATGAGCAGTAAAATTGTAGAAAGTTTTATATATTATCTGGACATCCCCCCTTTACATTACAAACAATTTTTGAAATCTTTTCCACTTTTTTCTAACCTTTTGTGTAAAAATTTATTCACAATGCACCAAAAATTAAATCTGGAAACAGAATTCTAGGAACCTTATCTTAAGAGCTAATCGTAGTTCGTTTGTTGAGTAATTGGAAAACCTTAAGCGATTGAAGAAATTTCATATTCCATCACAATCAATCCAACAGTTCAATCTTGCCAACTTAATTGGGTATTGTCATGATTTGTAAATAATTCCAGACAAAACCGACTTTATGACTTATTTTTTGGGTGGTTGGGGAGTAAAGATAAAGACCTCTTGAAAATAATGTCATTTTTGCTTACAAATTCCTTAAAAGTAGTTTGGTTACAATTGCAATGGGCAGACACTTTTGCAGAGAAGCGGGGTTCAAAACATTGCTATTTTATAACTAGATAAATTTAACTTCAAAACCCGTTTTCAAAGCCAAAAACTGTTATTATCAACCATCATTACATCTGTAACTTACTCATTTCAAGAATTTCACTTTGAGAGAAACGAAATTAATTATTATTTATGTTAATTGGTTCATGTTTGGAGCGCAATATAGCCTATCAGACAGCTTGGTTCTTGCATGCAAAAAGACATTTTATTAATCTTTTGCTGTTGGCGCTAAATGTCAAACTCAACGCGATCTAGTATTTTTAGAAACATGTGGAAATCGTAATAACACTATTTATGTTGATGTTTATTCGATTCATAACAGTGGTAGTAGGAGCTCAAGTGGTTAAAATTAACCGTTAATAACGAGGATGTGTATTGCAAGAAGAAATTTCGGCACATATGAAAATTCAATTCAAAAACTGTAATTTTTATACAAAATTTATTTTTATCAACGTCAATGCATTGCATGAATCTTAATAGGCTATCTATGGCTACATTGCAGTCGTATAAATCAATTGTCTACGATTCAAAGGTGTAGTGAGTCTACTGAAAGCTTTAAAGTCAGTTTTACTTGCAGTCTCTAGTCTACAATCATCCTACTCACAGATTGCATAATACCAGTTCTATTTTATTAAACGAAACAAAAATACTCTAGCTTATAGAGAGTGCAGAAGAAAACCGGCTTAAAGCTTCGACAAAAATCGTCTTATTTATTTTTCGACGGTATTTATTTATTTATTTTTGCGCATCGTCTTTTCGTATTTCTACTTTTTATATATCTGTGTTTTTATTCAAACTTTTAAGCTTGCTTACATGTTCATTGTTGCAATTTGTATTTATTACGTCACAGATGATTTTATTTTGCGTAACAAGTTAGCGTCAAACAAAATAAAAACTATTGCCATGACAGCTACTTAAGACTTGTGCATTAAAATATGAGTTTGTATTATACTCATGAAGCCGTACCATATAATTACCAAAGTTTTCACCAGCACAATTTTTAAAAAAAAACGATTCCAAAGCAAGAGAGTCGTAGGTAATTGGAAAATTGGATTCCTATTTCAAAGCGAATCTAGAGCTCTTAGCTCCTACTTTAATCTGTTACCAACGTTTACAAAAGATCAAAGCCAATACGCTACTCCAAAATAAGGGAATTTAAGACAAAAAAATTTTTTAAAAGTGCAACCTACCCAATTGTTTAAGAAAACTTTAAGAAAGTATTTCTGTTGAATTGATAATAACTTTTTTTCTAAAAGACAAACGTGCTTCAAGTGGTTTCGATTGCGGAAAAATATCTGAGCTCTTGACGTAATGTAACCAGGAAAGGTCAATATAGTCATATTTTTCTTGTTTAGTGAAGAACGATGGGGTAGGTTGGACAAAAGAATCGTGAATCAATTTATAGCTTGATAAATTTTCCGGGAAGTACTTCGTAAATTTCTACTCGAGCTTGAATAGATGAAGCAGAAATACGCTTCGTAAATTTAAAGGCAGCATTATACTTTTCTTTTCTGGACAGGAAAGTAAAGTACTTAGAACTTCCAGAAACGTAATCTATATCTTTCTTTTACAAAAACAGCTTTTTAATGAACGCTGCAATTTTATCTGAAACGTCAAGCATATTTTTATCCAGCCCTTGCATAGAAATACTCACATTTTTTAATTTAGCGAAGATATCACACAAGTAAGCCAATTTCAATAAAAATTCTTTTTCAGCAAGGCAATGAGCAGGATTATTATTTTCTTGTTTCAAAAAAGCTTGAAGTTCATCCAGCAGCTCTTGGACTGGTTCAAAGGATTTTTCAAGTGAAAGTTACCTGGGTAAACATTAAAACAGCAAACTTCGATGTTCTACATTCATCTCTTCACAAAAGTTTTGAAAAACTCTTGACTTTGACGTGTTTGTGTCACCAAGCTCAGGACTCAGTTCTAGAGCAACTAACGTCTCAAGGTGAATCATGCAGTGCATCCATTTTGCCCTGGGTGCACATTGTTGAATTAGATTTTGCAGTTCAGAGCAAATACCAGACATAGCTTTGGCGCCATCTGTGCATATGCTGGTTCACTTTCCCAAACCTAAGTTTTTTGTTGAAATAAAATTGTCAATAGCAAACTGCAGACAGTGACACTGTTTCGACCTATCAGGTCTCTTCAGTGCAGTTGGTGACCAATAAGAAGTGCATTACTATACATGTAAGACCTTGTGACCACTCGGCTGTGACAGCACTATTGTTCTAGCAGTTGTTAGACGTAGTGCACCTGCGACAATCGCCACTCATTCACGAGTGATACGGCTTCGCAGAGGTTGACAGACCATCCACTACAGAGGACCTAGTATTTGGTCCCACAAGTGTGACGGTATAAGCTATGCTTTATTAAAAGCCTCTAGCTTCTTATTGGTCACCAACTGCACTGAAGAGACCTGATAGGTCGAAACAGTGTCACTGTCTGCAGTTTGCTAAGTGCATCCCTGGCCTCTTGCATTACTATACATGTAAAATTGTCAATTATACTCAAAAGATCAATTCCTCGGCATCTACGTTCAATAAGTTTGCAAAACAACAGCTTTTTCACTAAGTTTTGTTTAGAGAACTCAACAAACCGAACGTAACAAATCAGGTGTGTATCTCGACGTCATCAGTTGCTTCATTTAATTGCAAATTAAATTCTTGCTGTTTCAATTGATCACTCAGTTGGTCGTGAACGTCCTCGGCCATGTCACCAATGCGGTGACACATGTTATTGTCAAATAGCGTTACCACATTTAACTTTTTGGCAGCTTCTTCTCCTATCATCGTAGTTGCAGGATTGACTGTAGCAGGCAGTATTAGTTCCTCAGAATTGGTGTGAAACTTTTTACACTCAAAAATTCTGCTGGTCACTTGGCAGAATGCTAGTAAAGTTTTAGATGAGAGTTGCGAGAATTTTGAAATGGTAGACACTTACCTCTTTAGATCATATAATTTTCGAGCAAAAAGATCCCTGGGTTTATATGCAAAATGCGGAAACAATGTTGTTAAATGACATTTAAGCTTGTTAGGCAACATGCTCTCATTGCCAGTACCTTGCCCCAAATGACACACCGAGGTGTTTTCTCGCCATTCTGCAGAATAAACGAAAATGTGAATAATCTAAACGTGAATAATCTAAACAACTATCGCTATAGTTGAAAAACTTCTTTTTAGGTCTATCATTTTTAATAGCATATTTACACTTAAATTGCAACCTTAGCTTCCTGTTTACATCAAATTAACAACTGACTGCTGTATTTTTCATTTGTATACGCAAAAAAAATAGTACAAATGTGCTATGCGTTTAGCAGTTATTGCAAAATCGATAAGTCTAATTTTTTTTGTATGATCCTGCTTCCCTTTTTATTTCATGATTTTGCCGCTACTGCTTTAACTCTTTAAGGAACACAAGATTCTAATTCACAAAATTTAAAGACAATTCCTTAATTGTTCGGTTACCACAAAATTACAGTGAGTTTCAGAAAAATGGTTGTTACATCATAATCACATAGCAATTTACAATCATGTAAGATACATGATTTGTTATATTATCCCTCAATGAGTGAGACATCTGTCACGTTATTTATCGCTTTCGCTAAAGTAAAATAGAAAATTTGGCTCAAAAATGATCACCAATATCACAAGGTACCATACATCAGTTTATTACATCACGTCAGCAACCTGTGACTGGTTTCGATCTTATTGGGTTTCATCAGGTGGGTGTAAAAAGACACTCAATAATAAAAATGCTGAAAAAAACAAATTTGCCATTGGGTGCAAAAAAAATGCAATACAAAACAATATGATACAGCAACACCTGTATCATAGATGTCTCATTTAAGGACACACACACACACACACACACACACACACACACACACACACACACACACACCACACCACACTACATCACACCACACACACACATAACATCGACAGCAAGTCACATCGGTAATCCCTAATAGGGGTGTGGAATCATTAAGACTTCATCTTTTTACAAATTATAGAGATTGCTAGTTGTTAGGCAGCAATTTTTAAAACGACCTCCTATTAAGAGGAATCTGCCTCCACCATCACAATAACTTAAATTAGAAAATTTTCCTCAAAAATGATCATCAACATCATGCAGCAAGCCAAATTCAGTAGTTGGTCCCAAATGTTTTGGTGTCAATTCAACCTGTATAAAATTTTGTGTTTGTGTTTCAGCTAAATAGGTAAGCTAAACTTACTCCAAAAATTATTTCTTGCATCAAGTGTTTGATAGTCTGGTTTGACACAGAATTGTAAGTATCAGTAGACTAGCTAAATTATAGCTACTTGCCTGTTTTATAGTGTCTGGCTAGAACGCGATTATTTTTTACAGTATTGTTGTTTTGCAGTAGTTACTGACTAATAAGGATATATCTCTCAAGTTAAATGCGATTTTTGGTGCTCATATACGGCGAATTTAAATTGTGCGTTGGTTGACGTATCATTTCTCTGCTTCATTTCAAGTTCTTTTTTTTTGCAGCAAACGCTGGTTATAGGTATTGTGACAGTCTTCTTAAAATAAAAGTATGACTTTGGACACATGCCTATATCTAGCTGTGTGTTATTCTCAATCCCAGACTAGCCTTATGCAAATCAAGTAGGATAACGGGGCCTGCCATTTACAGTAATCAATTACTGCAGTTACGTAACAATGAATTCAAACACATATGCCAAGAGTCAGTGACTGCATCATAACTACAATTACTGTTATTTGATGAGCCGATAAAACTGCACTGAAATTTGTTACTATTTGCTCAATTGAGTATTGCTATAATGGAATTATTGTGCGACGACCTTGAAAAATTAAAACGACGCTCCAGGGCGTCGCGACACACAGTCTAATAAACCACTGCTTTATGACATAGCCGTTGCGTATCGCACAAATTACACTTTGCTTAATGAGGCATACTGTAAGTCAAACGGTATTTTATCCAAATAAAAGTATTTTCGAAGGCAACGTTAATAATTTTAAAAGTGTAGGATCCCGGTATAAAAAATTGAAGAGGGCTCAAAGCAAATTTTGTACTATGAAGAAAAAGTTTTCGACTGGATTTATGAGCAGCCTGACCGGCCGGTCAACAATCTTAACTCATCCAGCCGGTAACCCTTCCGCCAAGCGGCACCAGACCACCCGATCAGTTTTCATTTCTGGTGGGCATATTTGACAACTTGACCCGTTCTATTTTGTATTAGATTTGTGACAGCAATGTCCTGGCTACGTCTTTAGTCTATGTGCTGTGTTTATTGCTTGGACATGGCAAAAGGGGCTTTGCGTTTCCCATAAACTGAAAGTGCGCCATCCTGCAAGCTCTTTCTCGTGTCGGTAGCACCAACAAATCTCTTCTCTTCTCCTATCTGGCTCTCGCTCTGTCCTCTTCTTCATCTTTTCTTTCACTGCAATCTCTCTCTGGCAGATCTGGTCGGAACTGTTTTCTCTCTCATCCTGTTCTATTAGGCTACAATGGGTCCCCGGACACTTGTTTCTCCCGGGAAACGATGCGGCTGATGAGCTGGCCAAACGGGGAGCGCTACTCGCACCCTCAGCAATCCTTTGTAGTCTCCCTCCTCTTATCTCTCGTTTCCACTCCTCTCTTTTCTGGGACTGGAGGCGAACTGTCTCATCGAAGTTCTTTGACACACAGGTTTCTTCAATTTCTACCGAGGAACTTGTGCTTCCTCGTCACACTTGCTGTACGCTTACTCGTCTACGCTGCAACGGTCACAGCCTAGTGTTAAGCTCCTATCTCTCTAGTATTGAAAGAATCGAGAATCTTTCTTGCAGCGCTTGTGGATACCCGTCCCAGAACACTTCTCATTTCATTCTGCACTGACCACGGTCTCTTTGCGCCGCTCGCTCTTTGGCGATTTTCTGTCTCTTTACGACCTCTGGTCCAGACCCTGGGGAGTTGCCCGGATTCTGGGGCTCCATGCTTTTCCGCCATGCCCCCATCCCTCGGAAGGGGTCGGATAACAAAAACTACAACAACAGCAATATTGAAATTACCGACGCACTATTACGTAACAAAGAGAGTTAGCAAATTCAGACTTTCTTAAAGTTGTTAACAGAATTACGTCACAGTCTGCAACTTGCTATCACAAGATTTCATTACTAACTATTTATATACACGGAACACCACAACATATAAGAAATCAATTTACTGAAATAAAAAATAAATACTAGTAATTAACGAAGAATTTTTGCGGTTTCCTCACGGAACCCTTTAAACTCATGGAACACGACTGCGTGTTTTGCAAAACCCTTGTTGAAAAGCACTGATGTGGAATGATCAAATTATTTCCGTCTTGAGTAATTTTTTTTCAACGTTTTCAACCCCCTAACCTAGGCTAGTTAAGTTTAATCAAATCAACATTTTATTGGTAACGTTTCATTGTTCAAACTACCTTTTTCTTACCAGTAATCGATATAAAATGTGATGCTAGTTACACTTTTTCTTGTTCTCTTGCGCTACTGATATCGCACGTTCATTTAGACATATAGGGCAACTTCACCGTTTAATCCACACCGAGAAATAGACAAAACTTTTTCACCAAGTTACTATCAAGTCAAATAACCTATGTGGAAGCGGTAGAATTTTTGTGCTTTCACTTCTACAGAAAAAGGACTGCTTCCACCGCTTCCGCTTCCAGCTTCCACTTCCGCTTCCCCATCTTTGTTAGGAACACTGCCAAATATGATGGTTGCCTCTAAATAATGGCCGTTTTCGAAATGAAAGATATGAAATATTTAGTGATAAGCCTATTTCACAATTTGGTACGCCCCTTTTGGCATTTGTATACGCGATAGTGCGCCTAGTAATTTTATTGCGCTATAAAAGGGGCAGGACCTTCATAATACGGCGGCTGCACGATTTGTACAACATAATGGGCAAGCTGCAAAAATGTTTTTACACACTGATTTGACGAAATTTCTTTCACGAACCAGTGGATAAACTTTTTTTGGGAGACCAAATTTAAAACGCAGACCACCTCTGCGCTACATCAAGAAAGGAGTTTAGATTTGAATTGTAGTCGCAGCGAAAAGTTAAGCTTTTAAGATGTTACAATTTGTCGCCTTTTTTTGTGCTAGAATAGCGCGTTGATGGAAAAAGAAAGCGTGCGTGATGGAGCATAGAGCTTTGAAGATAAAAAAAGAAAACACGGTAGCTCTACAAAGCCATTATCAATCAAAATAGAAAAAAAATGTTTCTCTTATGTATGGTGCTGTTTTACCAGCAAGGCATGTCATCACCTGTGCTGACTTAAAACGTATCAATTAATGCAGCTGCGCTAGGTTCACCGTACAAAGATTTGAGAGCAGCAACGACAAGTTGTAGAAAATATAGGCTGTAGTTCCTGTATAAGCACGTAATGGTGATCACCTTGGTCTGTTAATCAAGACTGATAATACTCACAAAAAAAGAATGATGTAATAAACTATCATTTATACTTTTTTTTAAAAAATGTAAGGGGAAAGGTGAAATACAGTAAATAATGATTGTAGTGGGCTGCCTTTCGTATTTGTATTTGTGATATGAAGTTCTTTGGCGGCGCTATTTGCTTTAATTTGACCATAACGAGAAATGGGGCCATGCCTTTTTTCCAAAAGTCATATTACCTATTCGAATAAGCGCTTATTAAGCTCTTTTCAAGCAAAAATGCTCCATCTTAATGCAGTTTTACATAGTGATGCTATTGTTGTTATATTTTAATCTTTTTTTAAACTTGCCATTCTATTACATTTAACTTAATCCTTACCCCCGACCTCTTCACATTTAAATGAAGATTGGTGTTTTGTACCGATATAGAGAGCCTATCACTTACAAATGTCAGTAATTGGCTTTACTAGTTGTGTTTGTTGTCAAAATCATTGTGGATAATTTTGCCGCCTGCTGCTGTTCTCACAGTAGTTCTGTACAGTATAGTGGCAAGCATTGCGATGTCATTTAAAATTATGACGGAAAAGTGGTTTTTAAAAGGATTCAGCACAGAAGAAAACAGCATGCTTAAAAGGCACTTAAATAGATAATCGTTTTTTTCCCCTTTATACAGAGCAAGATGTTACAGAATTAGTTTTAGCAAAAACTAACGTTTCTTCAAACACAATCGATTAAAAAGACATTATGGGCGGTGGCGCTTAGCCACTACATATGCCCCAAGCTTATCGAATGCCTGGCAACGTTTTACTTTTCTTTTTTTCACCATAGACGTTCTTAAATTAAACAGATTATTATCCGTTAAATTCAGCAAATTCTTGAAACATATCAAAGTTGTGGGAGAGCGCCAAGGTAATTACTTTATATGTATTATCAGTGTTAAGCTATTAAATATTAGGACTGCTCCTTACAACTTTTTTGTAACTGCAGGCGTAATTGCGTGAGCTAACGCCTCTGGCTACGCGCGTGTTGCTTGGACATGGCATAAACGTATCCATGCAGAGAGCAAACTAACCCAAAATGAAGCACTCACAGTTCATTTATTGCAATAGCAGTGCCTCCACTATTAAGGTCGAGGTTTAACTCATTAAATCAGCTAGATGCACTGTTTCACACAATAGCAGGAAAAATTGCTTCAAGATATACATAATATGTACCTGTAGCTCGAAACCAATGCTATGTTGCAAAAGATGAAACATAACCATCTTTACCATCTCCTCTTTTTCTAGAGAGAATACCAACTTTTGTGCTTGGAGTGGGCTAGTAATTGAAATTTTTTAAAATATTATTTTTACATAAATCTTTGTGAATGTTTCATAGATAATGCCAAAGATCCAGGCTATCGAGGAAGAATGGTCAAAATATATCAAAAAACTTAGTTTTTGCAGTAACTGCAGCTTTGTAAAATGCTGACACCAAAATTTTGATTGTTTTTAAGCGGTAGGATGCCTTTTCAGAAGTGTTTAGAGAATTCGTTTTTTGATGGTTTTGAAAATTTATACGGATAATGCCAAAGAGCAATGCTTGCGAAGAAACGCAGTCAAAATATGCTATGGAACTAGCTGTTTTTAAAAATTGCTAGTTTGTTTGGTGAGGTAGGAAAATTGTTCACCTAAAAATGGAGAACCATGTATGAGAACAAATTTTTAATCATCCATTATAGACTAATTTTAGCCCTAAGTAAATAGAGCAGGGATAGCCAAATTGCGGCTTTTTAGGTCCTTGACTTCGGCTTTTTTGTCTCGTGTAGTATTTGTGTACAGTCAATTAGTGTAGGGGTGTGCAAGCTGCTGTGAGCCACGTGAAATTTTGAAGCCGATGAATTCCCAATTTTGTGCTGTAGAAATAATACTTTTCAAAACCAAGGTCAACACTCTCTATTTTCACGGAGAATGCATCGATTCTGGACGGAAAATGCATCAATCTATACTAAGAATTGCCAAGAGGTTTTTTAAATGATGGCTTTTATTTTTTTGACAAGTGTGGCCACCCCTGAATTAGAGTTATATATTGCTGGAAAGAAAATTTCCTAAGGTTTTAAACGACACTAATTGTTGGTACCTTATCATGACGTTTTTGTGTTAAACTGACCTGGTTTTACTTAGCTGAACACTTTTTGTTGGGGGTAAAAAGTTACACTAAAGGTGATAAAGTCTAATTTTTTTAAATAAAACAAATAGTGAAGACAAATGTCATACATCATCGAAATTGCCTTGAAATGCCCTTTTAGTTTGTTAAAACAATTGCAAAAGTCAGTTAAGAAATGAGGACATCAATCAGTTTTTAAGTAAACTGATGTTGTAAAAGCTGTGCGTTTTTTGAAAAACTGGTCATATTATAATCCCTGATAGTAAAAGACTGCGTTAATCGTAGCAGACGGGATTATGAGACATTATAGCAAGTTGTAAGCGTGCAAGCAAAAAAGAGCAGCATGATTAGAAGCTTAAAATGTTTTAATAAAGAATTACCCGTTGCATCATGAAATAGCTTTAATCGTTGTAGAGTTGCTTTTATCGAAAGCCATTTATTAGTACAGTAGGCGCCGCTAATCATGACCACGGATAATATGACCAGCCGCATATTATGACCAACTTGATACGGTCCGGAATTTCTCCATTTAAAATTCTCCGTTTAATATGACCAAATTTCGGATAATATGACCAACATTTTCTCCATCTCTCTTATTACAGTACAGTATTTTTGCACCTAAAACTAATTAAAATACGTGCGTAACATTTTGAATTTGTTTTGCGGTGCTTTCATATGTTACTTCGATTAAGCGTTACTTGAACTGTTATTTACTTTGTTATGATGTACCACCGCTTGTACATACTGTACTTAGTTTTACCGTCACTTGTCCTGTTACAGTACTGTACTTTGTTTTACTGCCAACGTCACACTGTTACTTCGGTTAAACAATAAATTTGACGGTATTTGGACTTCTTGTGGCTTACAGCGTCGATTCAGGTGCGGTTATGGCGGCTTCGGTTTTTATGACCATTCGGATAATGTGACCAAAATGGTCTGGTCCCAAGGTGTTCATATTAACCCTTTAAGGACCACAAGAATTTAATTCATAAAATTTGAAACAAAGCCGCAATTGTTTGGTAACAACGAAAATATAATGGATTTCAGATAATTGGTTATCACGTCATAATGATAGAACAATCAACAATCATGGTACATATATGTACCAAAGGTCCTCAAAGGGTTAAGCGGCGCCTACTGTATCTCCTGCAAAAGTGTTTGATCGCGTTTCTTCGATGAGTAATTTGTGAGAAAATGTAAAGAACAAATTGTGCAATCAAACGTTGAATTTGACGTCAGTTTAGACTCCAAAGCAATGAAGTATTTTGTAAATTAATAAGCCGGGGCTGGCTTTCTTTTGAGCAAAAGCAGTTTCTCCGTCAAAAAATGCAAAATTTGAAAAAATTATCTTTGATTGTGCCGTCACCAACCTTCTTATGACACTCACTCCAAGGCAATTTTCAATCGTGCCAAGTTTTATGCTTGCACGCCCAGCAGTTTCGGAGGAATTAAAGCGAACGAACGAAGGCACAGACAAAGTTTTGCTTTATAGTATAGATTATAGTTTAGTTGATATATAGTTTCAATTGACGTATCAAAAGAGCAAGCGAATGAAGAAATTTTCAAAGAAATAAATAAATAAAAACTTTTTCTTAGTTTATTACTATCACAAAGAGTGAAAAAGATTTAGACACTGAGATCACCTTAAAAGTGCTGCGAGGATGAGTCGCAATGTTTCCTACTTAAATTTTATTTAATGGTTTAAATTTCTGTTGCAAGTTGCCCGACAACCACTGCGATGCAATTGAACAAACAGTCATGTTGTCCTGCTACTGCTAGGTTACCCAAAATTACAGATATGCTGCCAGGTAAAGTACATCATCATATTACAGCACTAACATGCCGTTTCAAATCCATTTTTGAATAAAGCAATAGCAAGTGCGTAAATTATGATTACTGAGCTATAGATTTATTCTACGTTAGAATGTCTTTGTAGCAGAGTTGTAATGTCTGGAGTCCACTGGTAAAAATCTTTAAAAGGATTTGGACTTAACTCGAGTCTGTAGTTCAAAGGACTCGAACTCGACTCAACTCTAGTTAAGAAATGATTTGAGACAATAAATTAAAGTCTTTTTTCTGGCTGAACCCCATTCACGAAAATCAAATCAAGTCACTCACTCACTCACGTTTTATAAAAACTCATCCACAATGACTATAAAAAAATTTTGGTTCGGTAAATATTGTAAAAAATCTCAAAGTTATCAAGCATTCCGGCAAGCAGGCATCAAGCAACGGTTTTCACTTGAGTGCAGCGGTTACGTTGGAGGTGCGGACACTTCACTTGCTTCATCAGATATTTTGAAAGAAAGGTAAACGTGTAGTGGTGCTGTCAGTGTCAAACGTAATTTTTTTTACGTTGTACTCCCTATGTACTGCTGATAGCAAAGTCCTTTTTTGTTTGATTATCGTCGTGTTTGATGTTGGGCAGTAAGCTATCGTTTTTACAAGCTACAAAGTAGGAAAAGATCGAAAAAGATGGGAAAACACAAATTGCAGCCCAAAACAGTTTGTTTGAAACATGCATTATGCTTATACCTAACAAAAGGTTTAATATCAATAGACATGGGACCTAGTTGGCCAAAAAGATTGGTTGACTTGTCAGGTTACACCTTGCAAGATCGATATCATAGCCTTTGGACCTAGCATTGGGTTAGGTATCCTGAGAATAGCCTAGCCTACCACTCATTACAAAAAAGCTTGTATAACCCTTGATAGCGCAAGGTCTCTGTAAGAATACTTTGAATATGTATTACGGTGTTTTAATTATTGATGTTACTTAGCTGTCTGCCTAAACTGTTAGACTCGATTTCAGTACTAAAAGTTTTCCCATATTGTCCATTTTTAGCAACTAAACTCTTTCCACTGGCAAAGCGAGTGTTCTGTGTATTTGCTTCCAGTGCACCAGTGGAGATAGCTTTTATTTAGGATTGACTCATTGTGAGGCTACGTCGTTAACAATTCTCAGATAAAATGTTTTCTGGTCGAGTGTTTTTCAAATTGCAGTAAATGCAACTTGTAAAATAGCTGGAGCTTGGAAATAGATTAAAAGTTAGAAATTGTTATAGCTGCTACACTCTCGTAGTATTTCTTTGAGCATTTTTGTGACTTCTGTTTTATGCAAACAGCAGTACATTTTTATGATTGTCACAGCCATGGTCAAAACGTTTTCTTTTAGCTTCAGGCGCTTTCAGGCCAAGTGTTTTGACTCGTAAAGTCTTTGAGTTACACTAGACCTCAATGTCAGCAGAATAGCATCAGACTTAAATAAAATAAATTTAACCGACTGTTCAAGGAATTAATTTTTATTTACTTAATTTAGTTTTACGTTTTTAAAATTTAAAAAGACCGTTTTTAACTTTACTCACTATATACTTTGTGTTAAACTGCGTTTGACATTTGGTCAGTAATGGCAATTGTTAGCGATCGTTAGCAATTAATGAGGCCCACATTTAGGGTATTTAGTACAGGTTATTACCATCTGTTTATTATATTTTTTAAATAGTTTACCATTATTTTGAAAGAGTTAATTATTTCCGCGCATGTCCAGAGTGCCTGGTTTTCAGCTACTGCCAATACAGACCATTTTTGCGTGCTTTAACTTAATAGCCTATATTCAATTCAGAAATAAAGTTGTGAATATTAAGGTGAAAATCAAGTAATTTTGTTACACGGTTCTGATACTGGAGTTTTAGGCAAATGTGACCGGTCATCACAACTTTTTGACTTGCAACAAAACAGCTGACTTAGAATGATAGAAGGCCATTGAATTTAAATCTTTGATCAGCTTTTTTCTATCACATCCAGATTTTAAGTAATTTGCCATATTAATATCATTACTTTGGTTTCAAATACATCTATTAATGCATGCAGTATCGTAAGTGACGAAAGTTTTGAAGCAAATTTTAAGTGTAAAATTGTTACCTTATCTCCTGGATAACACTTTATATTTAGCTACAAACATAAACACTTGTGAACATAATAACTTTCGAATAAAGAGTAAAGTTTCTGCGGCTACATTTGATGAATGATAACAAGATTTTGCATTTGTTCAAGACTACACAAAAAATTATTAAACTTGCACAAGACATTAAATGGCTACATAAAAAATCATGTGTATAGCCAGCTATTATTATGGAGAAATGTAGCACTTAGTCGTAATATGCTCACAACTTGCGCTGACGCATTGTTAATTTACTGCAATGGTGAGCTAATAATCAACTTTATGACGTCATAGAGATTTCATTGATACAAAAAGGAAGTATTACATTAGGCAGTAACGCGTGTAGTTACACCTCAAAAATGACTTTTTTGCCAATATGGAAAAGATAAATAACTAAAAATCTTGAAGTGATAGAGAAAAATTTTTTCAGATTTGAATTTTACTATTTGGATGATGCACGAAACATGTGATTTAACTTGTGCAACGTACAATGCAACGCTCCGCTCCCGCTACTTTTTAAAAGCATCAGTAGCGCTACTTCTTTGCGTTACTTTATCAAAACATGCAGCGCCGTTCCCTCTACGCGCTCCAAAGATATTAAATTCTATAACGAATAAATAAACTTTTGAAATCATCCCGCAGAAAAGTCGCAGGAAACGGCATTCTATGCCGCGACTTTTCAACCACAAACCGAGCTACGGCAATTCTTGCTGAGTTGCTTTACGTTTCCATGTGTCTTTTTGAAAACAGTTTTTCAATAAAGTAGCGCAAACAAACTAGTTCCGCTCCCGATCGTATTCATAAAAAGTAGCAGCGCTTTTCTTTCTCCAGTTTTCAAAAATAAGAGTTGTGCTCCGGCTTCCGTTTCAAAACAACTTAAAATCAGCAATCAAACCCATATAGGACGACATTTCTAAGCGATTTCACGCCATATCCATGAATTGCTGTCAAGTGATATTTTTTCGATAGGTTAGTATCCTACAAGGAAACATGTGTCTATTCTGCTTGTACTATTTTTATTGGAGTACATTTATTTATAGATTGTAGAATGCTATTTGGAGAAAATGTCAAGTATTGCGACACGATGTCGGGTCGTGTCCAGATTACGTTAAAGCAGTAGAAGAATTGATTGATTTAATGAATAGCTTTAGAAGTTTTGATAACTTTCTCATTCCAATTATGCAGCAATACCATTTTAATGTTGTGCGCCATTGTATCGTGTAGAGTGCATTCCAGTGGTGATTATTGGTAAAATAAAGTAATTTCATTAGACGTTTCTATTTCTGGTGTTGCTAGCTAATAGTGTATGTCTTGAAGTATTTCAAATTAGTTTTTAGTATTTGTGTCAAATAATTATCCCTGTTTCTACGCATAAACATACTTAATTCCACAAGTGGACATCTGCTCTAAAACAAAAGTGGTGCTGTTCTAACACTTTCTTTCATAAAAAATGACAATGCTCCCAACCTCGCTTCTTTTCAAAATCATCAGCGGCGCTACCACTCGAGCTACTTCTCTAAAAAATGTAGCGCCGTTCTCGCTACGCTCTCCACAAAATTGGCATGTTATGACGAACAAATTTTTGATATCAATCTACCAAAAAGTGGTATGAAAATGCATTTTATGCCGGCATTTTTTAACCAGAAATCAAGTTCTAGAAAAACTTGAGTGGTTTTGTGCACTTGAAATTAAGTTCTTCAGGAAAGTAGTACAGAAAAACTAGAGCCACTCCCGCATCTTTTCATGAATATAGCAGCGCTCTTCTCTCGTTTCTTTTCCAAAACAAGAGTGCTGCTTCGGCTTCCTTTCTAAACAATTTTGAAGTCGAAAATCAACATGGAATCCAAGTGGAACAGTCTTTCTAAGCGACTTAACGCCATATAAGCAAATGTTGAAAAAAGTGTACTGTCAATAAATAATAACAAAATCAGCTTGATAAGGTCGAAACAGTGTCACTGTCTGCAGTTTGCTAAATCGCTATTGCTACAGCATTTTTAGTTTCTGTAAAAAAAATCAAAAGCAAACAAAACCACAAAAATTTTATATACAAATAAAAATGAACTACCAATAGTTAAAATGGATAAAAAAAGAAGAACTCTATAAAACACGCGTAGATCCTTTAAACAATTTTACATAAAACAAGAAAAAGTGACAACAGAAAGCAGAAAGCAATGAAAAGAAAATCACCCAGAACCGGGCTACAGCTCACCTCAAATATAATAAGGCAATCAAAAGAAAACGTTAACTGTGGCTTACTAGATTATGAGTAACGGCAAAGCAAAAAACCAGGAAGAAAACCAAATAAAGTAACATGCACCAAACCGAAAGATTTTAAAAACGAAATAAATTTAGGAGTGTCCTTATGCCAAACTACCATTAAACCAATAAGGGCAAAGTAGATAAAAACCAGATAAAAAATCACAACGAGAATAAAAACATATTGAGGTAACAAACCAATACAGACCAACAACGACTAGTCTAAACGCAGATAACGTCGCCAAATTATACCCTGACTTTCCCAAGTTTTTAGTTTTGCATATATGTAATAAGCACAAATATGTACCGTATGTCAAAACCTTAAACAAGACAAAATGCATAACTCAAGTTTCAACTGAAATAATGCTTACACCAAACAGAATCCAAATCACAGAAAAAATTGTTGAACAAAATATAGCTCGAGTATTGTCTGAGCATAACGTGTACTTTCTCTTTTCAGTTTTTTGCATTATATATAACATTTTTAAGTTTTATAGCGCTCTTTTTATGCTACTTACTTTAACTATTGGTAGGTCATTTTTATTTGCATATACTGTACATTTTTGTGGTTTTTGTTCGATTGTGATCATTTTACAAAAACTGAAGATGCTCGCTGCGGCGAAATAGATTTTTCTTGTCAATATTATAATCAAAGAGCAATTTTGTGAGAATGAGGTTATATCCTCTGAAACTACTGAATGCACAAACATAAAACTTGGCATGTTTGATCACCAATCCAAGACAAGTGTCATAGGGGGTTGATAACGTCATGATGATGATTCGCCATTAAAGATAATATTCTCAAAAACTGTATCTCTAGACAAAGGAGGGTGGTTTATTAATTAAACACAAACGAGAACCCAACTTACCAACTTTAAGAAAGTTCACTCCCCTAGATAGTCAGATGACGTCAAAATTAACGATTAATTGCAAAATTTAACTCTTGATTTTCTGAAAAAATCAATACCGTAGAAAAGCGGTGGACAGCTTTTTTTGGAAGTGATTAACACAATGGTTCTGATAAAAAAAATTTGTCAATGGTCTAATTTTCATCGACGACACAACAAGCAATTAATTATTAAAGCTTTTATTTAAAGCTTAACTCCTCTGAAACCACTGGGGGTAAATTACAAAACTTGACACAATTGATCATCACCACGGGTTGAGTGTAATATGATTGATGACATCATGGTAACGTTGCAATGAAAAAACTGTTGCAAAAATAGTATTTTTGATGGAGAAATGAGGATTTTTGCTTAAACAAAAACCAGCACCCGACTTACCAACTCCAAAAAATTTTATCCCTATAGAAACTAGCATAACGTCAAAATCAACGATTGGTATTAAAACTTATTTTCTTTATTTTCTCAAAAAACTTTATTGTAGAAACGCGACTAAAAACTTCTTCAGGAAATGTGAACAAAATGGCCCTGACAAAAGTAATTCTCTATCAATTCAAGGTTTATCGACGATGCAACAAACGATTCAACAATTTAGCGTTCTTTTGAAGCATGATATTTCTCTTGAGCGCTTCAAAAAAGAAGCGTTCGGTGATAATGGCAAATGACGCCATAATGCTGTCTGGTACCACTTCAGTGAAAACAGCACCAGGTAGCAGCAGTACTAATTGTACATCAGTTTGAAAGGAAACGGATATTGTAAAACCTATTACTGATATGTCATCTGTTAAAGTAGAATGACATATTACAGTATTTACATACCAATTAAACTCTGAGTTTTCAGTAGTGCTATGGCAAATATCATGCGCCTGAGTACTCTTAATCTTTAAGATACTTTTATCACGTGTAGCATTGTGGAACAAAAGGCTGAGCTTTAATGTGAAATCTTGCAGAATTTAGAAAAACACATTATTTTATTCAGCACAAAAACTTGGTCGGTAGGTTATTCATTTTAGCCACTATCTAACTCATTGTAAGAACTGAAATGTTATACTGGACTTTGCGCTCTGAGTCGTTCCCCTTCTGTGGCTGTGTTTGTACCGGGAGCAACGAACATGCGTGCAGCCAAAGACTTTAATTTACATAACTAGGTTTACAATTATAAAAAAGTTGTTAAATAGTTGTGGGCTTATTACTTCACAGCTAAGCTCCTGCAAACACACCAATAACTTGAGCGTCCTTTTACAACTTTAAATTCATTCCCCTATTTACTCAGTCAAATAAACTCATGAAAGTTCGTAAACTCTTCAGCTGATTGTAAGTAAGCAAAATCCTAATTTAATAGTAGTGTTGTGAGTATTATGAGCACATTTTATGAAATTCATTGTTTGAGAGGAACTCAATGAATACTAGATCAGTAGGTCTACGGAAGCGTGAGAAATCATAGTCATTAAATCTACAATCGTACGTTTGAATGGAAGTTTTTTTCTTAAAAATGAATCATTAGACCAACCGAGTAATCGGATGCAAGAGAAAGAGCACTAGCAAATTTAGCAATTTGTTTGAGAAGAGTGAGAAACCTAAATTGGAGGTGAGAACAATATTTATAATAGAAATCTAATACTTATGATCAAGTTGTTTCTTAATACAAACAAATAAAATCACAAAACCCAAAGTAATAAAGGCTGGTGGCAGTGACGCATCCGACACATCCCCCAGGATTCATCACTGAGGTATAGTCTCCCACGTTTGACTTTAAGGTTTGTGTCCCTATACTTTTTGGAAGCAACTGATAGAACTTGCACAATCATAGCGAGTTTGTAATACCAGTCTTAATTCAAAGTACGATAATTGGGATTAGGGGTATAGTGGCGATACCCTCATTTGTACCAACTCATCCTTGCTTCAACCAATATACCAAATGTGACATAACTCACCGGTTGTTCAGTGAGGCGACGCCAGCAGAGCCGGCTAGAAAAATATAGGTTTTCAAGCTATCGACTTTACTACAGCTTATTGAAATCAGAGTCTTTTCAACGTTACCAAACAAGGACCGTGTTCCTGCCCGCTTCTCCCTTGTTCTAAAGCATACACGTTAGTAATCGTTCTAATTTTTGATCAATAGTACAGTGAGTCGTTGTATACACGATCTTTGCAATCAAAACCACGTATAATCTTTAAACTTTAGTTCATTGTATTTGAAGCAGATTAAAGCTGTTGAGCTTACGCGTTCTCAATCAAAAAAATCATATTGTGGTTGAGAATGAGCAAAGGTGTCATATAAATTTTCTAGCATCTATTTACTAACCGAGGAAAAAATTGTTTACAATGTCAATTGTTAATGATGTTTTTCTACGTGTATATTTAAATGCGTTGTTTCTAATTAGAATATTAAACCGGTAGACATTTCTCAATGGTGTAAAACTTGAAAAGCTAAGCTGAGCTATCAGAAATCCATATTCCTTGCATTAAAAAAATTGTTTTACATTTACTCAGGTTCATTTTTATTGTTTGATTTTAATACAAAATATTTTAAGTTCTGTAGTACAATATTCAATTACGTCAATTAATCTAGTGTCATTTGATTAGGTTAATTGAAAATACATGCATGAAGTGAAAACGTCAGTACCAGAGACGTAGCAGCCGCCCCCCAAACCCCCCGATTGGGGGGGCCCAGGCCAGCTTTGGGGGCCCAAGTTAGTCTGAAATTGCTTTTTGGCTACGTGACTATTTTCAGTTCAGCAGACTTGTTTACAACCGATTTAAACTGTAGGAAGAAATTGGCTTGTGACATCATAAGTGAATGCCACGTCATTTTATCTCGCAGAATCTAGAATATTTTGATTGATTTTCTGGTAGAATCTTGAATATTCGATTGACGTAACAATGCCGTTGTTACGCAACAATCATAGAATGGTCTGGAATTCTGTTTGGCTATAAATACCGGGACAATATACAGAAAGTCTCAAAAGTAAGTATACACTTTAAAATTTGAATAACAATCTAATGGCTTATTCAAATTTGTCAAAAGTTTACAAAAATATTCTATGAACTACTAGAAACAGATTACCGTCCTAATATCTCGTTGAATTTATTTATTGACAGAATGTTAGACCTCAACGTGGGAGCCACCAATTTCGGGAGATTTCAGCCACCTTTGGATGCATTCTTGCTTGACATTTTGCAATAAATCTTTTGTAACTAGTCCACATGATGCTCTAATGTTTTGTTCCAACTGTAAAAGGTTTTGAGACCATGCAGAGTAAACTTTGCTCTTAAGGAAACCCCAAAGAAAAAAGTCGCATGGGGTTAAGTCAGGTGAACGAGCGGCCCATTCTAGAGGACCTCTGCACCCAATCCACCTACCGAGAAAAAACTGATTTAAGTAATCTCTGACTTTCCTGGTGTAATGTGCAAGAGCTCCATCTTGCTGAAAGTAACAGTTTTTCAAACGAAGCATTTTTTGTAAACTTTACTCCACACGGCCTCAAAACCTTTTAGAGTTGGAACAAAACATTAGAGCATCATGTGGACTAGTTACAAAAGATTTATTGCAGGGTATCGGGCAAGAATGCGTCAAAAGGTGGCTGAAATGTCTCGAAATTGGTGGTTTCCACGTTGAGGTCTAACATTCTGTCAATAAATAAATTCAACGAGATATTAGGACGGTAATCTGTTTCTAGTAGTTCATAGAATATTTTTGTAAACTTTTGACAAATTTGAACAAGCCATTAGATTGTTATTCAAATTTTAAAGTGTATACTTACTTTTGAGACACCCTGTATATACACTGCAGAGTGCAGATAAAGTATTTTATTGACATTGTATAGAATGAAACGTTCAAAAAGTGGTGCTCAAAAGAGAAAAGAAGCAGCCACTGCTCGAGATGCTGTAGCGAAATTGCCCAAGATGACAGATTTTTTCAAGATTACTGAGCAGAGTAGACCTGGCACTAGTACCGAGAGGGATGAAGAAAACTATAGTGTACAAGAAAAAGAAGACTATGACGATCAGCATCAAAGTGATTGTGAATTTCCAGAAAATCTAAGTTGTGATTTACCTGCCAATACGCAACCTTCAATACCAAAAATAACTGAATCTCAATTTACCCCTATCCCTGATGACCCATGTAAATGGCCTGAAAGTATTTCTGATGCTCAACGATGTGATATAGTAAAGCGTGGACCACATCAACTAATAATGAATTTTCCATATAATAACACAACTCCAAGGCGACGTTTTTCCTCCAACCATTATAAACGTGTGTTACCTAATGGTGAAAGTGTTTCACGGTCGTGGCTAGTTTATTCTGGGGAATCAGATCAAGTTTTTTGCTTTTGTTGTAAGCTATTTGGAAAAACACTAAGCCCCTTTTGTAGTGGTATAAATACATGGGAGGGTTTTTCGAAAAAACTGAAAGACCATGAAAACGGCATTTCCCACCAAGAATGCTGCAGTCAATGGATGTTGCTAGCTGAAGGGATAAGAAATTCATCCACTATCGACAAACGCGAGATAAATATTTTTTTCAATGAAAGACGTTTTTGGAGAAATGTTTTAGAGAGACTTATCGACATTGCCTTGTTTCTATCGGAAAGGAATCTTGCTTTTAGAGGATCTGAAGAAGTCTTAGGATCTCCTCACAATGGAAATTTTCTGGGTATATTTGAGCTTTTGGCAAGAAGAGATCCGATCCTAAAAGAGCTTCAAGACAGAATCAAGAATAAAAACACTAAAGATCACTATTTGAGTCCTACCATACAAAATGAACTAATTGAATTGCTAGCGACAGAAGTTGAAAAAGAAAATTTACAGCAATTGAAATTGGCAAAATATTTTTCTATAATTTTGGACTGCACTCCAGATATGTCACATCATGAACAAATGTCTGTCATTCTCCGTTATGTACTATGTAATGAAGAAGCTGCTGTTGTTAAAGAAACATTTTTTGGCTACTTGAGAATAAGTGAGAGTACTGGGAAAGGCTTGTTGGACGCTTTCTTAGAAAAAGCGACCGAACTGCAACTCGAATTGTCTGATTGTCGAGGTCAGTCATATGATAATGGTGCTAACATGAAAGGAAAACATTCTGGGGTCCAAGCAAGAATGCTAGACATCAATCCCAAAGCTGTTTACGTGCCCTGTGCAAACCATACCCTTAACTTAGTTGTTGTTGACAGTGCAAATTCATCGACGGAAGCATTGACATTTTTTGGAGTACTTACAAGGTTGCATGTGCTGTTTTCTTCCTCTGCTCAGCGTTGGGAAATTTTGAAGAAACATGTGGAGCTGTCCATAAAGTCACAATCTGATACTCGTTGGGAAAGCAGAATTAAATGCATCAAACCTCTTCGACACAATTTAAAAGAGGTGTTGCTGGCACTGAAAGACTTGGAAGCCATTTCCATAGAAAGAAAAGATGGAAGAGCTGCCTCAGAAACAAAATCGTTGATAGCTCATTTATCAAAATGGAGTTTTCTTTTGTCGGTGTTTATTTGGTATGATATCCTATTCCAAGTCAATAAAGCAAGCAAGATTCTTCAATCATATGGAGTCTCCCTTCACACAATGGAAACGGAAATCCAGGCAACTGAAACGTTTTTGCAATACTATCGCACAACGGGTTATGACAGTGCCGCAACATCTGCTGTTGAAATAGCACAGGAATTGGATATTGATCCTTCTTTTCCTCCGTCAAGAAGTGGAAAGAAAAGAAGATTGTTTGATTACCAAGGTAAAGAGGAACAACGAGCTACTCCTGAACTGAAATTTAAAAGCAACTTTTTCTATCCATTAGTAGACCAGGCTATTATGTCAATAAAGGAGCGCTTTAATTTGTTACGTGAGGTTTCTTCCGCCTTTTCGTTTTTGTACACACGAGACAAACTTTTGCTTGTGCAACAAGAAAATGCTCTTCTTACTTGCTGTAAAGAGTTCCAAAAAAAGTTCGGTGACATTGATTCTGATGAAATGAGCGCTGAGCTACAGCGGTTTGTTTTAATTTTACAAAAAAAACGCAATCTCAATACGGCTTAAGACTTTCTGAACTATCTTCTAAAGACTCATTTATTTGAATTGTATCCGAATGTGTACATCGCACTTCGAATCTTACTAACTTGCCCCGTGACTGATGCCAGCGCTGAAAGAAGATTCAGCAAATTGAAACTGATCAAAACTTTTAATAGAACGTCTATGACAGACAGTAGACTATCTTCATTAGCCATGTTGTCAATCGAAAATGACTGCGCCCGATCTCTTGATTATGACAATGTCATAACAGCATTTGCGAACAAAAAGGTTCGCTCCAGACTATTTAAATGATACTGTGTTTTTGTAACTTTTTCATGTTTTTCAGTGTCATTGCTTTCGTTTCGCAGTGTCTGCATAAATGTCCTACTGAACTCTGGCATCGGTGCCGAATTTTTTATGACTTGTACCTTCGGTATCGGCATGCTTTATTCTGACATTAGCCTGTTTACTTATGTACAAATTGTGGTGTATTTTCTTAATGTAGCTTTTCAATTTTACACCTCTAAAGTGATATGACCTGTGCGCAGGGGCTCTTGCGCTTACTTTGGGGGGGCCCGAAGTTGGAGTGCTACGGGACTGGTCAGTACAAACCATGCTAAATCGATTGACGTATTTGCATAAACGTCCGCACGCGAACGTTGCCCTTTGCATGAACGCAACAATCGTTTGAGAAACAAGACTGAAACGTTATTTAAAACAGCCAGAAACACAAATAGACAATGACATCCCTAAAAATTTATCCAAAAACACAAATAGACAATGACGTCCCTGATAATTTATTCAACTATAATGAAGCAATATAATTAAAGAAGACTACATAGGCAGCAACAACATTCGATTGCTACAGTGCATGGGCCTAATCCAATTAATTGTAAGTTATTTACTTAATGTCATAGCTTACAAAAATGATACTAGTTTTTAGCCAAAAACTCAGTAAAAATGCTCTTACACTGTTGCGGATCATCATCGAAATCAATAGAGAAAAAGCCTTAAACAAATGTGTAAATGATATGTTAGAGAAAATATGTGACCAAACGCGGGACTCAGAGCGATGTAGCGAAAGATTTTTTTGATAAATTTGTAAACTATCGATATCGTTGTTCAAATTTTAATTACCTGCGAGTGTTATTTTGAACGCGCAGAACTAGTTTTAAACAATTCTTTCAATGCATTTTCCATTGGTCTAGGTATGTTGGCTTTTGGCATTGTGATTTGCATGCGGTCGTTATCACAACAGGTAACAAATGTTTGATGAAGTCATAAATAAAACTGTTGCTGGTAGCTCTTGAGCTTGAATTAGCTCAATTTGATCAATCAATTAGTCTACATTTTTTCTCTGTAAACATAGCCACATAATTAACAGAAAGATATCAGCTACCGGTACTACTATATATCAGTGATTTTCTATCTCTCGGTTTTTTTACCCTAGTAACGATTTTCATCAATTGCATAATTCCCTTTCTTCTCTTATTTAGACACTTCAAAATATAGGGTTTAGTTAGTTAGTTAGTTAGTTACTAATCTAGTTACTAATAGCAAGCTACAAATCTTCATTCGTCAGTATCCGAAAACAGTTTTCCGATTATCTAAAACAAGTTCTATTCCTATAGAGTTATCGGTAATGCTGAGCAGTGCAATATTCACCATTATCCCAATAATTAAACAAGAAAAATTGCCGTAGGTTTTCCATGCTTTTTGAAGATCACCAAAGTCCAAGAACGACAAGATTTTGGCCTTGTTGTCTTGACACGTTGTCTCAAAAAATGGTGAAAACTTGTATTAGATGAACTGAATACCGTTGTCTCAAACAAGATCGCCGCAGTTTTGTTTAACTCCATTTCCTCCTTCAAAAAATATCCTGGTTTCACTCCAGATATAGCACATACTCCACGTGGGCACTACTGTGACTTTTCGTTTTCGAAACCAGTTCATTATGTCATTGGACTGTGTTGTCGAATAAACATTTACTATTGTACATATAGGTGAGTATGGCCTCTGCTACTGTTACAAACTTCGCAAAAGAGGAACAAAACACAGGTTTAATCAATCTATGCATCTACTTACAAGATCGACAAATTACCAAGCATGTGTATAAACAATCACTGCGTCCATCAAAGCATCGTGAATATAAAGACACTCTGGCACTTCAAATAAAAGGCCCTTGTTCCGATCGAAAATTTTACTATTGACCTATTAACCCATATCAGGCTTGCGTCAGTTTAAACTGACGCGTAAAAAAATTTCTTTTTTTTTAATAAAAGCAGCCCCAAGTCTTATTTTTTGCTTTTGGTGGACTTACAGATTACTAACTTAATTGTGATCTTTTAGGATTTAGTTATTTTTCTTTTTTAAAGTTTTAATAAAAGAAAAAACAAAAAAATTATTTTTTTTTGTTTTTGGTTTTTCGTAATACTATTTGAGATATTTATTGCGGTCCAAAAACAATAAAATCGTTAAGATACATAAAATATTTAATGCTTTACTGACTTAACCAAAAAAAATTTCAAAAACATATTTCTTTTTTTGTTTGTTTATTAAATTTTCGAAATCAGTTTAAACTGACGCTGGCCCTAAACGGGTACTGTAAAAAAAAGGAAATATTCGCTGCAAAACCACTCAAATCTACAATTTCACTGCAATCAGTTAAATGTGTAAAGCAAAATTGTAGATTTAAGTTTTACAGTGAGCTTGTATGCTTCACACGTGATCACTCTTAGATTGTTACGCTTGAATAGTTACAAGGATTACGAAATAATGGAATATTACAGAAAAATTTATCCTTTAAAAAGTTTGCCATATAATGTTATTGTAGCGCCAAAACATGCCTGCGTTAAAGTGCAAGCTTTCAAAGTATGCTGATAACAACTGCATCTGTTATCTTATAGTTCGTAATCAACTTTTAATCATTTTTCTGAAACATTCAGGTTAGTAATTAGGAATGCCTATCTAGCCTTTCACCACGTGCATTGCTAATAAACAGAAAAGAAAGTGAATTACAGTTATTAGAAAAGTTATAAAGATAGTGTTTTTGTTTTTATAAAATAGATGTTGAGTCAGTTTACTTTTTATCTACGTTTAGGATTTGAGGTGTTTTTAGACTTTCTTGAAATTTGACTTAAAGTACTGTAGAGATATGAATGTTTATGAGGCTTTGGAAGCTCTGGAGAAGCTTAATAAATCGGAAGAGTTGCTACAGTCAACCCCAAGTATTGTATTATTTCCCCCAAATGATAATGGAAACGACAGTGAAGAGGATGACGGAGATGACATGAATGGTATACCAGATAATTTAAGCAGAAATCAACTCCTTGCAACGGCTGAAGTTCACTTGGATTCCCAGGATGATTGTGAGCAGGTATACTACAATATGCAAAAATACTTTTTTGTTTCTTCTTATATTCGTCAATTGTTTTTTATATCCGATAGATATGCCTACTGCTTTATTTTCTCAAGTTTTATGATTTGATTTTATTTGGTATAGCCTACCTCCTTTTCGTTAATCCAGTCTAGTAAATAGAACATCTTTCTCCCTAGCCGGAAACTGATTTATTATTTTGGGTGCGATTATTTTGGTAGTGTTTGGCCGAGAAATCAAAAAATAAATTTAAACTTAAAATTTATCGCCTACGTAAAATTTAGAATTTTTACTGCAGCTGTTGTTAAAAACATTGTTTTAGATGGAAATTATCTCATCAACACCTGAATGTACCGGAGAAGATGCTGAAGCTCCGAGAGTCAAAAAGGTTTGTGCCTCCAGTTTTTTACGTATTTCAATAAGTTATTGGTAAAAATAACTTAGTATAAAGTTGACTACATTAATATTATTTACACATATCATTAGAGAAATTTTAAAATTTTGTTTCTACAAATGATAATAGTTCTTGGCCAGGAAAGACTTAAACGTTAATCGAGCTCACTGTTTTGACGAAACCTTGAATTGCAGAAGTTTTTACTAGTAACCACTACAATTATTTTAGAGAAAAATTGCAACTACTGAAAAACTTAAATGGAAGCACAGAGATATCAACTCTCGGTTGAAAATGGACAAATGGGTTTTACCGCCAACAGTTTTTGAGGAAAATTTGCAACCGCACCAGCTTTTTGAAAAGTTCATCACTAATGAGGTGCTGAAGAGAATTTGTGATGAATCAACAAGGTATGCTAGACAAAAAGGAAATCACAATTTCATCATGACAGAAAGAAACCTAAAATCATTTTTAGCAATTATAATTCTCAGTGGTTACGCAAAATTACCGCGACAAGAAATGTACTGGGAATTGCGCGATGACACCAACAACCGTCTTGTCTCATCGCTAATGTCAAAGAATGACTTCAAAGAATGTAAAAAATTTCTACATCTGAGCAATAACAACGAACTCGATCCTAATGACAAATTTGCAAAAGTGCGTCCATTATTCAATTCTCTAAATCAACAATGTCTGGAAAATTATCTTCCAGAACAGCACGTCAGTATAGATGAGTCCATGGTACCATATTTTGGAAAGCATGGGGCGAAACAGTACATACATGGCAAGCCAATAAAATTTGGTTACAAAATGTGGGTTATGGCCAAACCTCTAGGCTACTGCATTCAATTCCGACCTTTTGCTTGTAAAGATGTTGCTTTGACGGAATATGGTGACATTGGCCTTGGATTAGGAGCTTCAGTTGTCGCACACTTGGTAAAAGTATTGCCTACTCAACCAGGCTGCAATTACCACGCTGTGATGGACAATTTTTTTACTAGTCTGAAGCTAATACGCTACTTGCGACCGAAATCAGTTGCTGTAACTGGGACCGTTCGTTTAAATAGAATGGAAGAACCTCCACTTGAAACAGTAAGAGCAATGGAAAAAAAGGAGCGCGGGAAGTCTGATGTTGCCGTGGAAACATCAACCAATATGGCAGCAGTTCGTTGGAAAGACAACAAAGTCGTCAATATTTTATCTACCTTTTCGGGCAAACAACCTGTGCAAAAAGTGAAAAGATACAGTAAAAATACAAAAAAGCAAATCAAAATCGAGCAACCAAAAGTCGTGAGTGTGTACAATCGAAATATGGGAGGAGTCGATCGATTAGATCAAAATCTGGCTGCTTACATTATTAACCTGCGTAGTAAAAAGTGGTGGTGGCCATTGTTTCGCTTTTGCATCGATGTGGCGATCAACAACGCTTTCCAATTGTACCGAACAAAGAAACTCGATGAAGGAGAGATTGCTATCGACAATTTGGAGTTTCGTAGACGGATTGTGGAGTCCTATTACAAAGATTTTTCCACAAAAGCGACTTCAATAACTTTGTTTTCAAAAGTAATGCCAAAAGATCATGTTAGGGCTGGAGAAAAAACCACCACTGGATCAGAAAAGGAAAACAACGGAAATGCGCAAAAAAAGACTGCAAAGGCACTTCTCTATACTTTCGTTCCAAGTGCAATGTCGGACTACATCCGGAATGTTTTGAAAGTTTTCATTTTGAATAAATGAAATGTTTTGACAAAACGTTTCAATATTTTTCACACAAAAATGTAGGAAATAATAAAAACTTTACTTTATATAATTCCAAATGCAAAAGCATTCATATAACCTGCACGAGATTCAAACCAACGACACGCTGAGGGGAATTGCAAAAACAGTAATTTAGTTTTTGTAAACTAATATTAGTTACACAGTTCAAAAAAGACTTCAAAGTATGATTTTTAAAAATATAAACAACCAAATTCTACAAACTTTTTAGATTATTTGCTTTTTTTTACAGTACCCTTCTACAGCCAGCGTCAATTTAAACTGACGCAAGCATTTTCTTGGGTAAAATCACCCCCAATGTTTTTTTTTCAAAAATATTGTTAATTATGCCAGTTTTGCTATCTAAGAAACCCGTAAAACAAATTTCATAAAAAAAATGGGGTCGGCCTGATATGGGTTAAAGATTAATGATGAAGTAAATAGAAATTTTAAGGCAAAATAAAGAATAAGAATCCTTATCCTTCATCCAAACCAGCCTTTCATTTTGACTTCGGACCGATTTTCCGCACATTATGGTTTGACTGCTGTATACGATAGCCTACAGATATCTTTCCACAAATATTAAATCAAAAATCCCTGGATCGCAATTGAGAACTCAAAGCCAGGGAGATTTCGACACTATTGTGCTCGGTAAAAATGCTTTTTACGGAAATTTTTCCTACTTGTAGTGAAAATTCAATGTGCCTGCAATACAATTTTGAAGCGGTTCTGAACAATATCATTTACATGTATGACACAAGTATTATGCGGTTTGCTGAAGATATGCTGCTGTTTGTTGTACTACATTACAACAAATTGTTGGTTTAGAGAGGCCATAAAATTTCAAGAGGGATGGCACTATATCAGTAGAACATCATATTCTAACCGAGCTACGTCGGGAGCATTGCTCAGTGCAATGAAGCACTAATTCGTGATCGTGATATTAAGAGTTCGATAACCGCATAGGCATTGCGTTATTGTGTTATTGAAAACGGATTTTGCAGCAATTTCTCCTCCTTAATTGCACGGCTTGTGGTAGAAATGCATTGTGCTAATAGTATTGGAAACTCCAAAACACATTTACAAACAAAAGTTGTTTTGAACATAACGGCAGATGTATTCCCGTGGCCGGAAAATGAAAATGTATCAAAAAATATTTTCGTATTCATATCGTCATCAGAAACCAAGAAATCAAATCACATTTTTGTTTTGCTAGATTCTTGAGCATAAAATCAAAACAACAGTTATCGTAGGTTGCAGACAAAGTTGGACAAGTACTATAACGTGTGATGAAATCGACAAGCAACTGCAGCTTTTACAATGTGCGATCTTAACAATTCAAATTTTCAAACTTTGATGCCGCAGTTTGTAGAATAACCTAATCTGCATATTCTGCGAACACAAGTAAATTTGGACAAATCAAGTAATCGAAATTTTTATAGCACTCTAACCATGAGATAAATTACAGCCAACTTGTGGTGATGACATTATGGACAATAAGAGAATACTTATTTCCTGGTTTCTGAGCGTTTCTGTAATTGTTTTAATGATGGAGCACCCGACAGTTTTCTATTTATTTTTGTCTGGAAGATTGATTCACTCAAAGGAGCAGAAAATACAGAACAACCATGAAATGAAATTAATTTTCTAATTACTAGAAATTTTCTCTACCGATTTTTAATACTATCATGACTAAGAATAGATTTTTAGATCAATGTCGATGTAAATTTTAAAATGAAATATAGGGCGGGGCAGTAAGAACAAACGTTTTTAAAATGGCTATATTTCAATCACAAGGAAAGAGATATCTGCCAGACTGGTGCCATTAAATTTGTTGAACTAAAGCGTTTGTTCCTCTTCAGTTACCATTTTATCCGTTGAGTATTACTAACTTTTTTCCTTTTCAAGAGATATAGCTAAAATATGATTATAGGCAAAACCATGGTACTGCGGACGATAGAGCATCGTATGTTTGCCTATGATAGCTGCGCAAAAAATATTGAGTTCGTAACAGCAGTTCAGCGTGAATTCCATTTACACGACCTTACGTTGGGTGAATGCACTTCATACACGAAGTACCCGACTGAATCTGAGATCTGTGGAACCTCACGACAATCCAGGACCCCTGAAAATAAGGAACGCGTCAGAGAAGCTTTGGTGCGGAGACCAACTCGCTCTGCTTTGAGTCATTCTACTGAACATCAGTCCTTGATCCGTAAGATGAATGCTGCATGATTCTCTGCAGTTCCATCCCTATAAAATGATCATTGTGCAGCAGTTAAATCCCACAGACTATGCATTACGCCTTACCTTTTAATGTCAAATGAAAGGAATTTTTGAGAAAAATGACAACCTCATCTTTTTAATGAGTGATGAAGCTCATTTTCATCTTCATGGCGTGGTGAACAAACAGAATTGTTGGTATGGGGTACTGAAAATCAAAGAGAACTGCACAAAAGACCACTGCACCGCACAAAAAAGAACATTTGGTGTGCAATCAGCAAAGGAGTCGTTATTGGCCCGTACTTTTTTGAAGATAACGATAGAATAGTGTTCCTGTGATCTCCGAGCGTTACTTTGCGATGATAAATAACTGGTTTGTGCTTGAATTACGACAAAAACGTGCGCGCGACACACCTATTGGACGTGTGTGATGTCAGCAGGATGAGACAACAACCCGTACAGCTAGAGCATCAATGGCCATTGTTCGTTCTCTTCGTGGTGACCACCTCATATCCAGGTTTGCTGACAATTCATGGCCATCTTGGTCCCGGGATTTGTCTAGGCGTGACTATTTTTTCGTGAGGACTATTTAAAGCACGTGTTTACATAAATAAACCTCGTACATTAGATGAGCTAGAGAAAGCTATTCGTGAAGAATTCATCCAAATCAACAGCGTATGTTGGAAAGGGTGGAAGCCAACTTTCATGAACGCCTTCAAAACTGTATCAATGAAAACGAACACCAAATGATGAATGCTGCTTTTCACACTTAATTATGCCAAATGTTATTTCAACACAAACACACAGAAGTAGATAAAATTGGTTTATAGTAAACAAATAATATTGTGTGAAATTGTCAAAAACATCTGACCATTCTGCCCACCATGTACAATATCTAGTATGATATGGCGTTTTTTCTCACAACGGTACTTATTTGAAGATAGGTAAATTAATTTCTGCGTTTTATTTTCCACTCTACTCCGTTTTTTTGAGCGCATAGGAAGAAGTTTGTGATTATGATTTTTGAAGTCTTTGGTGTGGATCGATTTGTGTTGGTGTAGACTACTCCTTGGAAAAATTACTTTACGGCTGATTCATTTTATTCAGAGCACCCCGTTGCAATAGCTAGACATGGATATTCCCATGTTGAACCAAAAGCTGTAAAAATGGTATTCACATACTTCCTACTTAGCGCTCAACGATAAATATAATGTGGAGAATAAAAGATGAAACAGAGCTTACATAGTTTTGTTTAAAACATTTTCTGGCCTTAAATAAAGCCGTTGCAGTTAAAAAGGGTTAAAAACAGCATGGCGTGTTTTATGTTTATCGTTTCAATGCTTTATACCAGTGGTTCCCAACCTATGCGCCGCGGCACACCAGTGCGCCGCGAGATGTCATCAGGTGCGTCGCAAAAAATATTGAAGTTAAATTCAATCAAGTACGCTTTAAAAAATTCACGCCGCCCACGTTAGTCAGTACGGCACACTAACGATATTGTTGGTAGTAATTGAGTTGTTTTTGGTTGGTGAATGTATCATTCAAGTTTATTTACACTTGAATAAGGTTCGTTGTGTGGCTGCATTGTGCAAAATAATGCATGAAATAAATAGCGATTGTGACATATAAAAACACTGACACACATCTAAGCCAGTCGACTGTGTCCTAAATACTACCGTACGATACTAAACTAAATTGTTTGCGCTCGGTCAAGATATTATACTTGTCGCGCTTTAAGTTACCCAATAAAATGGATAAATTTATCAAGAGGAAACAAAGTGATGATAATGAATTAGAAAGTAAACGTTGCAAGGCAGCAAAGCCCTGTGATAAAGCACCAAAAGCTCGACCAAAACGTCAATTCTGCGATGATTATTTGAAATATGGATTTCACTGGACTGGTAGTGAGGATCAACCTTTCCCTCTGTGTGTCATTTGCGGCGAAAAAATGTCAAACGAAGATATGGTGCCCAGCAAGTTAAGTAGACATTTTGCAACCAAACACTCGCAGCTTCAAAATAAAAATCTGAACTATTTTCGGAGACTACTAGAGCAACAATCCAAACAAAAAACCGCTTTTCAAAAATTGTTAACTGTTTCTGAAAAGGCACAAGCTGCTTCCTATGATGTCGCCGAAATGATCGCGCAGCAAACAAGATCACATACTTTGGCTGAGTCGATCATCTTGCCTGCTTGCAGAAAGATAGTAAAAAGAATTCTGGGTGACAAAGCCGAACAAGAAATACGCAAGACTCCCCTCTCAAATAATACAATCCAAAGACGTATTGTGGATTTGTCTGCTAATATCGAGGAAACTGTACAGACTAAACTTCAAAGCACCGTTGAATTCGCTTTACAAGTTGACGAATCAACCGACATCAGCGACAAACCACAGTTACTTGCGTTTATTCGTTTCGTTGATGGAAATCAAATAATATATCAATTTTTGTGCTGCAAGAAAATGTCACTCACTACAAGAAGCCAAGACGTCTTTGACATATTATCTACTTACCTTGAAAAATGGAATTTATCATGGAACTCGTGCATTGGAATATGTACTGATGGGGCGCCATGTATTGTTGGCAGTATTAAAGGTTTTGTATCACTCGTACAAAAAGAAAATCCTAATGTTGTACAAACCCATTGCTTCCTCCATAGGGAAATACTTGTTTCAAAAACAATGCCAGATGACTTAAGTCAAGTTTTAAAACAAGTTGTTCAAATGGTTAATTTCATCAAAATGAGGCCGAAGAAGTCTCATTTTTTCGAGAAAATCTGTGTTGATATGGACTCTCGGCACAAACGTTTGATTCTGCACACTGAAGCGAGGTGGCTCTCAAGAGGAAAGGTGCTATGGCGTGTATATGAACTGCACAAGGAGCTTCATGCATTTTTCAAAACAGAAGAACATGAACACTTTTGTGAATATTTTGAATGTGAATTCTGGCTTTCAAGGCTAGAATATTTGGCAGAAATATTTGCACATCTCAATGGCCTCAACACAAGCATGCAAGGCAGAGAAGAAAACATTCTGACTTCATCAGATAAGCTGATTGCATTTAAAAAGAAAGTTGCAATTTGGAAAAACAGAGCTAAAGGTGATAACCTTGAGATGTTCCCTTAAGTACGACAAAGCTGCATAAAGAAAATTAGCCCCATTGTATTTCAACACTTAACAACTCTGGAAGAAAAAATTAACTTTTATTTCCCATCACTGAAGACCGATGAGTATGACTGGGTTCGAAATCCTTTTACAGAGAATTCATCTAGCACTGGTCTTTTATTATGTGAAGAAGAGGAGTTGACATGTGTTTCCAGTGATCGTGGACTTAAAATCAAACATGCTGGGGTACCAATAGACACATTTTGGATTGCTGTCAAAGAAGAATACCCTTCATTAGCTAAAAAGGGTTTGACCATTCTGATGCAGTTTTCGACATCACATCTATGTGAGCTCGGATTTTCAACACTCCGCAATATGAAGTCCAAAAAACGAGAGCGGCTTTGTTGCATTGAAGAAGAAATGAGAGTTTGTCTCTCTGAAATACGTTCTGACATTGAAATGGTTGCTAGGAAACATCAAGCACAAGTTTCTCACTGACAAAATTGTTGCAATCCTGTCATAAAGACGCAAGTACAGTGAATTTCCTGGAAACAAGCTAAATTAGGGTTATTGCCTTAATTTTTTGTTGTGATATGTAAAAAACGGTCAATTTGAATAATTTTGTATTCAAAATATTCGAGGTGTGCCAAATAATTTTCGTTTTTTTCTAAAATGCGCCGCGACAGGAAAAAGGTTGGGAACCACTGCTTTATACTAACAGTACATTGTAATCGTGGCATAACAACAGTCCTAGCTACTCCGAATTGGATCTGACCTCAGCTGATGTTATATACAATATTGACGGTTTGCGTGTCACCAAAGACTAAATCTTAAATTAGCTCACTGGCGGCTTTGCGCGGTAGCAACAGAACAACCAAAAACTGTAAGTTTTTTGACTAATCATCCTAAATACGGTAGAGATACTTATGACAGATGCTGACAGCTTGTTAATACCTATGAGGTTTTGTCGGAGCATCTGAGTCACGAGAATCTTATCATATTGATGTAATGACTAATTGCGAAAAGATTACACTTATCACTTTATACAGTTTTAAAAAATTGTTTTCGTTGTTCAGTCAGCAAAAAAGAACGAGTTATATTTGTTGTTTGCTGTAGAGTCATTGCCTAGAAAACAAGGAGTTTCCCACAACACAGATCGAAATCAAATATCAAGTCCGACAAGAGTAGGAGTATGTTTTCGGAACAGAAGCGATTTAGACACAATTCATTTCCTTCGTAAATAGAAATTTAACAAACAGATAAAATAGCTCAGACCTACCTGACCAGGTCAACAGTTGGCGCTAAAGTGATTTACTTAGCTGAAAAAACTAGAAATTGTGGGGTTGCAAACAATGTTCCCTCTAAGCTCTTTTCGTCATGTACGGGAAAATTTTTTGAAGTGTGCGCTCTTGAAAAAAATCTAAATTTATATTGAAAAAATATATAAATTTCATTTGCAGCATTATTTTGCTCGTGTGCGCGCGCACAAGCTCACACCTTAGTGGGAACAGTAGTTGCAAAGCAATCGTTAGACTCTGTGGCTATTTGCCTATAACCGTTGGCACTGTTGATATTTCAAGACTTGATGGAGCGTATTGAAAAGACACCAATCTTTCTTCTTTTCAACAAAATTTTGTCAATGTTTAAATCGTTGAACACTGCTGGAGCTCATTAAGCATTTCCATTCATTCAACTATCATATCAAATTTCCATATCTTTAGGTGGTTACCTGTTCTGAAAAAGGTCTTTCCTTTTGCAACACAAAAATTGTGATGACAACGCTTAACAATGAGTTGGCTAGCCTATGAAATGCTAACAGTGCTCTGTATTGAAAGTGAATTATTTCACAAAATATACTTCAAGAATTAACTGAGTAATTTTCACTTGAAATAGTGCGTGAACTGGTAAACCTATGATTATTGACTGCTAATTAATTAATTAATTACTGTAATAGCTTGATGTCAAACTCAAACGTTACATTTTCCGTCGGAAAATCGAACTAATGATCATCGATGCTGCTACTTATTGTTGACCTTCATATTCAAAGAAAGAGCGGATTCGTATATTAATTCATTTGAACAGAAACAAGGTTGAGCTGAACATAGCAAACTAAATTAAACTCAAAGAAGTTGACACAAATTTAAACTGAACGTAGCTCATACAAAGTCAACTAATCTAACCAATGCGTAAAATGCTTAAGCAAAATCAGAAATCTAAAATATGTGCTTAATTAATTGAACAGCGGAAACTATAGAAATCAAATCAGGTACGCAAATAAACGTGCGCTATTGCATGAAGTGATTACCATGATTAATTTCAAAGACACTGGAACACAAAAATCGAGTTCGAAATCATGGGCATGAAAACGTTTCTCAGGGAACAAAGCTTTCAGAAAATAGTTATGATACACAAAACTCAACAACAGCAAAACAATGAAAGTGCAATGGAATAAGCAAGAAACCCATCGCCATCACAATCATCAACACACCAACTAATGGCACAATAGATAATCAACAACTCTCCGGTAATAACAAAGATTAAAATGGTTGCAAGCATCAACACTTTTAGCATACTAAACATTGGGAAAACAACAACACCGAAGCCTTTCGAAAACCTATTTTCTCGTTTAGGGTCAATGTACTCTTGCAATGTCAAAATTGTTGTTGTTGACAGTTGTTTGGGTTTCTGATTATTCAACAAAAAATTCACTATCTCTTAAAAGAAGAAATAGCATTTACTACAAAGGACATTAAAATTGCACCTTATAGCAAGTACTGTGGACGTTAGAAAAAGTGATTTACCACGTTGCAGGATTTGGTGTGGCATGTTGTAACCAGGGATGTGGAAGCGGTTATTTTTCAACCGTTTCCGCTTCCGTTTCCACCCCTATGGCTTCCGCTTCCACCAACAAAAAACGAGAAAACGACCGTTGAAAATCTTTTAACTTTTGTGGGTCTGTAGCCTGCCTTCTTCTACACTTTATCATTTTGAGGAGACAAAAACCTATCCATATATTGTTATTACTTTAGGTATTTCGCTTAAGCTTATTGTTCCGAACTACTCTGTGTTTCCTTTTGTCAGATATTTAAATACGTGTTTAATGTAGAACAGTGCTCTTCAATTTTTTTGTCATCGCGGAAGTGATGTACTTTTGCGTTTGTCACGGAACCACCTCTTACAAAAATTTAGAAATCATGAATTGCTTGTAATCAAATATTTCGTTACTACAATTCAAAAAATAATTAAACATTTCATTGAATAAATAGTTTTTACAAGTTCCTTTACTACTTACAAACACTTTCACAACAGTTAGCTTAATGCTTCTCAGATTTAAACCAACCGGCGCGACGGCGTAGTGATTAGAGCTTCCGCTTTGCGGTCGGTAAATCTGAGGTTCGTTTCCCAAGTCGAGTCATACCAAAAGACTTTAAAAAATGGTATTGACAGCTTCCCTGCTTGGCGCTAAGCAAAATAGGGATAGTGTGGAAAACAAGCCTGTAAGCTTCCTTGTTGTGTCCTTGGTCAAGACACTTAACCGAATGCCTTCGTCTTTATGTGGCAGACAGATGGTGAGGCAAAGCAGTCTACCCGTCGTGGTGGCCCCAGTCTAACTGAAGACTTGCAAACCGAGCGTGAGCGCTAACGCAGTGTGGCTTATATATACATCTTCCTGCATAATACTTACATCAAATTGCTGAAAGGACGAAGAAGAAGATCCAAACCGTATGACCACGTATTACAGTTCTCGACAATAACCTGCAGTCACAATAGGAAATTACAACGATATTGCGCGGATTTTCCTTCTCTATCCTCCACTAACTGTGACTTTGAGTTAACTTTAACTCTAGTCATCAATACGGACATTCTGTCCGTCCCCAAGGTTCCTTCGATTTCCACTGAGGAATTTATGCTCCTTCGTCAAGCTTGCTGCGTTCCCTCTCGTTTTCGCTGCAAAGAACGCAGCTTACTGTTAAGCTCTTATCAATTTATAATTGGCAAAATCGAGAATCCTTACTGCAGCACCTGCACACACTCGTCCCAGGACACCTCTCATCTCATTCTGCACTGTTCAGCTACGGACTCTTTGCGCCGCTCGCTCTTTGGCGACTCTGTGTCTTTCTACGACCTCTAGTCCGTACCTTTGGGAGTTGCCCGGATTCTGGGGCTCCATGGTCTTCCGCCATGCCTCATCTCTCAGAAAGGATCAAATAACAACAACAGCAATATTGAAATTACCGACGCACTATTGCGTAACAAAGAGAGTTAGCAAATTCAGACGTTCTTAAAGTTGTTAACAGAATTACGTCACAGTCTGCAACTTGCTATCACAAGATTCAATTACTAACTATTTATATACACGGAACCCTATTACAAATAAGTATTCAATATACTGAAACAAAAAATAAATACTAAAAATAAACAAAGAGTCTTCGTGGTTTCCTCACGAAGCCCTTTAAACTCACGAAACACAACTGCATGTACTGCAAAACCCTTGTTGAAAAGCACTGATGTGGAATGATCAAATTATTTCCGTCTTGAGTAATTTTTTTTCAACGTTTTCAACCCCCTAACCTAGGCTAGTTAAGTTTAATCAAATCAACATTTTATTGGTAACGTTTCATTGTTCAAACTACCTTTTTCTTACCAGTAATCGATCGAAAATGTGATGCTAGTTACACTTTTTCTTGTTCTCTTGCGCAACTGATATCGCACGTTCATTCAGATTTATAATGCAACTTCACCGTTTAATCCACATTGGGAAATGGACAAGATTTTTTAGCGAAGTTGCTCTTCAAGTCAAATAGCCTATGTGGAAGCGGAAGCGGTAGATTTTTCGCGCTCCCGCTTCCGTTTTTACAGAAAAAGGACCGCTTTCACCGCTTCAGCTTCCAGCTTCCGCTTCCACATCCCTGGTTATAACGTAAATCTCATAAAGCATTATAGAAGAAAGATCGCCAACCTTTTAGCGACCGCGGACTAAAATTCACTCTGTAAGATCTTGGGAGTGGCCAGATTACCTTCGTAAGATCATTTGCCCATTGTACGCATTGTCTTCTCCCGGTCTCTCCAAAACCGACTTTTCCACCAATGAAATACAATAAACTTTCTTTTTTGGAAATCAGTAAGTTCCACGTGAAAATCATAATGCAATCACCTGGAAGATCTCTCTTTTTGGATATTTAACTTTTCGGGATGTAAATTTGTATTGCAGCCAAGAAAAAGTGCTTACATCTCTGACAAGCAAGTGCATTGTTTAAATTATGCACACACTAATGGCATTTCAATAAAGACTCAGCTGACGGGCCATGTAAGTTGGTTCTCGGCCAGGATGATTTAACTTTGTGGGTCAAAAATCGAAAATTTCACTTCGATAGTCTTCTACTGTATAACTGTTAGGTGGCAGTATGCGCATATTTGTCCAAAGCTCTATCTCCGAGCTCTGAATGAAATCAACAAAATGTAATTATTTTTAGTTGCCAAACTGACAGCTGCCACAAAAAATGATTCGCTTTTCGATCATGAGATTTTGAGTTCTAAATTGCACTAATCCTATGCTATATTACATCATCAAATTTTGCACTAACGCTATAACTTGATTCGAAAGAAAAACCCGAACTTCTTGTTGTCTACTCATAACTGCAAGAGTATAGTTAAAAAGACAAGTTGGAAGGATAAACTGATTCCCAACAATAATATGCAATGATGTTTGTTCCAAATAAGTAGTTTTTCCACCAAAGTTCCGTTTAGGAGCACTTTGGAGGTATAAAAATCACGCTTATTTCAGAAGTTTACACCTTCTTCTACAATACCAGGCAAACCACAATTTGAAGAACATTTTTTGACTGGTTCAAATTTTCCCTGTTCCATTTCTCCGTAACCAACTTCAACATGGCTTTGCAAAAAGCGCACCCATTCTATGCATGTGTGAGCTTGAAGAGGTGATGCGCAGAGCTCAGAATTAATATAATAGATTAACGCCACCTGGTGTCGCAGCAATTAGGTTGCAAGTATTATTTATAAGTTGGTATATGTCCAAAGCTGATGTTGATTACAGCACATCATGATACAACTAATCTTTTGAGAGAGGGTCAACCAACTGAATTTTATATTATAATCTCAACGACATAATTAAGTCTAGTCTAGTTGTGACAACGCGTTTGTAGAGGCCGAGTCACAAGTCCAATCGAACCAGTCGTTAGAGCCAATTCAAGTTTTTAAATGCAAAGCAGGTGAACCAAGTCAGACAAATGCCACCAATCTTCCAAACACTGGTCAAATTTCAATATAATATAATTACATATAATTACAATAGCCATGTATTCATACTGAAAGAGTAGTGTCAGTAATCGATATGTTCTGTAGCCAAATATCTTTTACAGAAGCAATTTGCCGGCATCTACCTTTTATATTCGGGCTTTTCGAGGCGTCCATTGTGAGCGGTATTAAGCAGAAAAGGCCACAACTTTGAACAGTTAGTTTAGGTTGTATGCAGTGACGTATCTAAAGGGATAAAAGGCAATGCCCCCCAAACAACTTCACAAAAGCAACAATTGCAAAAAATACTGTTTTCGTGTGATTGGAGACCAAATTTAGCCAAAATATTTGTTTGCACAAGTTAATCTCCAAACAAATGTCTTGAACTTCACAAATTGTTTTGGCTTTCTCCTACACTTGTTGTTTCTAAATACGTCACTGGCCAAAACGTTCTTATAACACTGTGTACCGACGCGATGACGTAGTGGTTTGGGCACCCACTTTGCAGTCGGTAGACCTGGAGTTTATTCTCCTTGTGGAGTCATACCAAAGGCTTTAAAAAATGATATTCACAGCTTCCCTGTTATGCACTCGGCATTCAAAGGGAAGTTATGGAAAACAAGCCGTTAAGTTCGCTTGTTTTGTCCTTGGGCAAGGCACTTAACGTGATGTCTCCAACTTTATGTGGACACAAGTTGCGTGGCGCTTTATGGGCCACGCAGTCTTCCCGTGGCGGTAGCCCAGAATGACAAAAGACTGGACGTCGAGCTGCATGAGCTCATACGGAAAGAAGAAAAAGAATAACGTTTAAATGTAACAAAATAACATTTTTTCTACGTTTTTTAAACATAAGATAAAATAGAAAATTTGCTCAAAAATGATCACCACATACGGTACCATACAGCAATCTATTACATCATGTCAGTAATTCGTGACCGGTTTCGATCTTATTGGATCTCATCAGGCGGATGTAAAAAACATTGAATATTAAAAATGCTGAAAAAATCAATTTTGCCATTGGGTGCAAAAAAAGATGCAATACAAAGCAATATGATACAGCAATACCCATATCATAGGAATCTCATTTAAGGACACAAACACATGACATGGACAAGTCACATCGGTAAGCCCTAATAGGAGTTTGGGATCATTGCTAAGACTTTATCCTTTTACAAAATATAGAAGTTGCTAGTTCCTAATTAGCAATTTTTAAGACGATCGCCTATGAAGAGAGATCTGCCTCGAGCATCATACTAAGGTAAAATAAAAAGATTTGCTGAAAAATGATCACCGATATCATACGGTACCATACAGCAATCTATTGCATCATATCAATAATCTGCGACCGGTTTGAACATTATTGGGCCTCATCAGGAGGATGCAAAAAACACTCAATCCTAAACATGCTGAAAAAAGCAAATTTGCCATTGGGTGCAAAAGAAAGATGCAATACAAAACTATATGACACAGAAATACCCATATCGTGCGGCTCTCATGCAAGGACACACAGTTGGAGATTATTTTTGAGTGTTTTTCATGATCCCACACCCCTATTTAGGTGGAAACAGATCCCACACCCTTTACAATATGTCTCATTGTTTTGTTGACTATTGTGGCTTTGTTGATAGTCAGTGTCAATTGGCATAGCGAAAAAACAAGAGACAACAAACATTTTGCAATAAACATATGAATCTTTTTTACTTTATCGCTCGCACAAATAGTGAAAACATTCTGACCGATAGATTACCTTAAAACGGTAGCGAAGGTGAATCACGAAATTGAATTTGATTTTGTGTTGTAAGTTTCTTCTCGGGTATGTATAAATTAGGCTTTACCTGCTCAGCGGCCAGGCAGTGCGAGGCAGCGAAGCAAACAGTACACCATGTTAGCCTGTTACTGCTATGTTGCCTTATTACTGTTATGCTGCCACCAATAAATACAATGATATATTACAGCGCTAACCTCCGTGTTAAGTCTGAACTTTAACAATGCAATAGCAGGTACGAAAATTATAATAACTAAACTATAAATGGATATGACGGTAGAATACGTTTGTAGTACAGTGATGTTGCTTAGTAGTACTTTTAACCTCTAACACACGTTTATCATGTGCAGTAAAACGGAATATATTGCCAAGTTTGATCTTAAATCTTGCAAGAATCAGAAATAATCATACTTTTCTTTAGAACAAAAACCTGATCAGTGGGTTATCCACATACAACAAAAATTTGTTTACAGTAAAATCTGAGCTGTATATACTGTACTCTGGGATGCTGGTTGCTTCGTTCTTCTCTGGTTGCGTTTATATCGATAGTAAGAAACATACGGGCAAACAAAGGCTTAAGTTATTATCACTACGTCTCCAGTAACAAAAAGCTCTTAGTAGTAGGCCTATTACTTCATAGCTTAATTTCTCTTAATACATCAATCACTTCAGCGTCCTTCCACAACTTTAAATTCATTTCCCTATTCACTTAGTCAAATGAACGCATGAAATTTTGTGAAAATATTTGCTGCTTTCACGTATGCATAGTCTTAATTTATTCGTACGATCGACAATATTATGGCCACAGATTATCAAATTCAAAGATTGAGGGGTAATCAAAATACGTCTACTGATGTGCTCGTAAACGAGTGTGTAAAATAATAGACACAAAATCGCCCATGGTACGTATGCAAAAAAGTTTTTCTTGAACATAAGTCTTCAGACCTACTGACTGATCTCATGCTACACATTGGGCGACTAGCGTAGCCCATTTTGCTTTATTCGGTGACCAAGGCACATAGATGCACCCAAAAAAAGCTGCATCAAATATAATCACGGCGGAAGTTGCACCAAGTTGTGAAACAATCCTATCAAAACCATTGCGCCATCCACTCCATACTTTTACTTTGTGTTTCTATATTTATCGGAATGACCAGATCGATTTTGTGAAATTATACAGAGTTGTGAATAAGACCAGCCTCAAATTAAAGTTCTAAGATCGGGATTAAGGGCATAAAAGCAATGGACGCATTTGTACCAATTTTTCGTTGTTGCTTTCGGAAACATCATTTAAATGAAGCCTGCCGGCGTCGCTGGTTGAGCTAATATTTTTGTTCCGACATAACTAAATGGTAGCACTGCCAGACGACCCGCGCAGAGCTGGATACTAAATTAATAAATCACATCGTTTTTCACGTAGGTTTTGACACATTTGAATGTAACAACACTGTTCAAATTCGTTGCAGGCCTACATGGAAAAATGGTGAAAAACTTCAAAGTTCACCGAGATCAGCAAGCAATAAATGAGCAACACCAAAAATGAAAATAACTGTGAGAAACCTAAAGAAGATGTGATGTTGATTGCTGTCAATTGATATTCATATGGTGAGTGTATAGCCTACAAGGAAATATGTGTCTACTGTAATAAGCTTGTAATGTTTATATTTAAAGTAAATTCATTTATAGAATATAGAATGCTATTTGGAGAAAACGTTAAGTATCGCGACACGATGTCAAGATTTGTCCAGATTACGTTAAAGCAGCAGAAGAATCGATCAATTTAATAGATAGCTTTAGAAGTTTTGATAACTTTATATTTTAATTATTCGGCAATACCATTACAATGTTGTGCACCATTGTATTGTGTAGAGTGCTATGTAGTGGTGATTATTGTTGGAATAAAGTAAGCTCATTACACGGTTCTATTTCTGGTTTTGTAGGCTAATAATGACTATTTTGAAGTGTTCAAAATAGTTGTTCGACATTTGCGGAAAAGAATTATTCTTGTATCTGATTAAGAATGATAAAAGAGCGTTTAACTCAAATCTTTGGCCAGTTTTTTATCACATAAAGATCTTAAGTGATTTACCGCTTTAGTATTGCTAGTTAAGTCATTATCCGATTCCAACTACATCTGTTAGTGCACAATACAATCGTGTCTTTCGCATCAATCAAACATCTGTAATGTTATAAAATTTTGTAATTGCAATAAATAACGAAAGTCTCGCAGCAAGTTTTAAGCACAAGCTTGGTACTTTATCTCCAATGTAATGCTGAATACTTAATTATAAACACACATCTGATGATAAACAAATCGTTACCGCAGAGGCTACTGTAATCAGGCTTTGCATTTATTCAAGACCACACAAAAAATCATTGGTTATCCAAAACATTTAATGCATACATGAAAATCCATGCTTCTAGCTAGATATTTCATATTATGGAGAAATGCAGCGCTTACCCATATGCTCACAACATGCGTTGAAGCATTATTGACTTACTGCAATGGGAAGCTAATAATGAGTTTTATGTCGTCATAGCGGTATGACTGATCAAAAAGAAGCATTGTATTTGGTAGTATCAGGTTTAACTAGCTTAATAGTTTATCTATTAAATATAGCAGGCATTTCTCGTTTGTCGAGTGTAACGATATTACAACCAGATCAATTCGTTCTTTCGACAAATTTATTCTTCAAAATTAACGTTTCGCTCCCCTTAGTTACCGGGGAGCTTCTTCAAAAAACGGTAGATGTTACTAGTGTAACATATAAACTGTGCAACATAAAAATATAAAGACAATCTGTATTACTAAACACTAAAAATTATTTACCAACAGGGCAGGCAATCACGTAATAACGAAAACATTGTTACATCACAGATACAGGAATGGGCAAGTAAAAAGTGTTGTGAGATACATAAGACATTATTTATTGGAGACAAACACACTATAAACATCCGGAAAATTTGCACCATCATTGCGATTGATTACGTTACATAAACAAACCTTTTGATTTATCAAAATCCTTTCCGCAACGCGACGCCTGTATGCATGTGATTCTGACTTCAGTATTTTGACATTATTCCAATCTATTCTATGATCGAAATCCATAACATGTTGACTCGGCAATGACGTCATTTATAAACAGATTTTTGGCTGTCCGATGGGCTCTCCTTTGTCACCAATAATAGCAAATGTGATTATGGAAGAGATTGAGCAAACAGCCTTGAACACGTATTTGAATCATCCGTCTTTGTGGTTACGTTATGTAGATGATGTGTATGCTATTATGGAAAAAACTGAGGTTGAGCCCTTCATGATTACTTAAATACAATATCTACTTCAATAAAGTTTACTAAAGAGTTGGAAAAATAAGGACAATCAGCCTTTTTGGACGTAAGCGTACAACAGATGGAAGATGGATCCCTTGCAACAAACGTATAAAGGAAACCAAAAGACACGGACAGGTATCTTCAATATTCGTCTCATCACTCGGTTAATCAAAAGGTTAGTGTGGCTCGTACATTGTTCTCCAGAGACAACAGTATCACATCCAATAACAAAAAAAAGATTAAAATCTTTCATCAAATAACAAAAACTTTAAAAAATAACGGATTTCCCAGTAACAAATGCAGTTTAAAGAAGTACTTACAAAATCATGATATCAGAAAAACAAAAAAACTGAAACGGTTTACTTCGATTCTTTACGTGCAAGGTGTCTCCGAACCTTTTAGCAGAATTTTGACTCAAGTTGGATCGGAGTGGCTTCAAAACCACATCACACGTTGTCTTCGTTGTTTCGTAAACCTAAAGATGCTATTTATTTTGAGCAAAAGTGTGGTTTGGTGTATCAAATTTCTTGCCGGGATTGCAATGCTGTGTGTGTAGGTGAAACAGGACGTAGTGTTAGAACCAGAAAACGGGAACATGCTGATGCGGTCAAGACTTTTAACACTAAAAAGTCAGCGCTGAGTCAACATGTTATGGATTTCGATCATAGAATAGATCGGAATAATGTCAAAATACTGAAGTCAGAATCACATGCATACAGGCGTCGCGTTGCGGAAAGGATTTTGATAAATCAAAAGGTTTGTTTATGTAACGTAATCAATCGCAATGATGGTGCAAATTTTCCGGATGTTTATAGTGTGTTTGTCTCCAATAAATAATGTCTTATGTATCTCACAACACTTTTTACTTGCCCATTCCTGTATCTGTGATGTAACAATGTTTTCGTTATTACGTGATTGCCTGCCCTGTTGGTAAATAATTTTTAGTGTTTAGTAATACAGATTGTCTTTATATTTTTATGTTGCACAGTTTATATGTTACACTAGTAACATCTACCGTTTTTTGAAGAAGCTCCCCGGTAACTAAGGGGAGCGAAACGTTAAGTTTATCTGTTTGTTAGGCTTACCATTCATCTCGTTTTAGCCGTGACAGTCCCGTTTTTTTAGGCCTTGTCCCGGTCAGCTGATCGAAAGTCCCTGTTTTTTATTCAGTCAGCCAGCATTGCTGGATATACGGTATTTAAACGTTTGTCCCGGTAAGCAAAGGCATTTTGAAAATTAACTCTTACTCGATAACGATTTGGGCCGGAAGAGACACAAAATTGGCAGCAAAGCAGGTGATGACCTTTTTTATTTTTTGAAGGTCACCTCCATTTGGGTAAAATAATCTCTCTTCATTGGATATTGATCAATAATTCTACCGGAATTGAAGGTGTCTTTCAGAAAAAAAAGGTCAACACCTGGTCTACTACCGCTAAGTGTATCCGCACTTCACCAGGTTAGCTATAGCAAAACCCTCTGATCAGGCCTGTTGTCGTGGAGCGTCCCGTTTTTTAAACACCAAAATGTGGTAAGCCTATCTATTGTCAATAATAAAATAGCCAATCACTAAAAATTTTGAAGTGACACAGCAAAAATTTTTTTGAGGTTTAAATTCTGCTAATTTAATTATGCTAGAAACAAGTGATCCTAGCTGTGCAACTCAAAAAAACGTGTTTTTGTTAACAATTGTGGTGACCATTTTGAAGTGTTTCAAGTTGGTTGTAAGTACTTGTGGCTAAAATTATCCTTGTATCTATGCATAAACTCAATTATCTTTAAGAGCTTGGCATCTGCTCCACAACGAAAACGGCTTTCTCGCTCACCCATTCCATAAAAAATTTTGGCGCTCTCGCCTTTTTAAAAATATCAGTGGCGCTACCTCTCGGCGATATTGCGTTGCAACATGTGGAGCTGTTCCCGCTCCCCGCTCAAAAGAATTTAAATTTTATAACGAATAAATAAACTTTTGAAATCATCCCACAGAAAAGTCGCAGGAAACGGCATTCCAAGCCGCGACTTTTCATCCACAAACCGAGCTACGGTAATTCTTGCAGAGTCGTTTTGCGTTTCCATGTGTCTTTTGGAAAACAGTTTTTCAATAAAGTAGCGCAAACAAACTAGTTCCGCTCTCGATCGTATTCATAAAAAGTAGCAACGCTCTTTTTTCGCTAGTTTTCTAAGACGAGATTTGTGCTCCGGCCCCGTTCCAAAACAACTTAAAATCAGCAATCAAACCCAATTAGGACGATATTTCTAAGTAATTTCACGCCATATCAATGAATTGCTGTCAAGTGATATTTTTTTGATAGGTTAGTATCCTACAAGGAAACATGTGTCTATTCTTCTTGTAGTATTTTCATTGGAGTACGTTTATTTATAGATTGTAGAATGCTATTTGGAGAAAATGTCAAGTATTGCGACACGATGTCGGGTCGTGTCCAAATTACGTTAAAGCAGTAGAAGAATTAATTGATTTAATGAATAGCTTTAGAAGTTTTGATATTTTAATTATTTGACAACGCTACTACAATGTTGTTGACCATTGTATCGTGTAGACTACATTGTAGTAAAGATTATTGTTGGAATAAAAGTAATTTCATTTCACGTTTCTGCTTCGATGTTGGATGCTAATAATGTCTGTTTTTAAGTATTTCAAATTAGTTTTTAACTATTTGTGGCAAATAATATCCCTGTAACTATGCATACACTTAATTAGTTCCACAAGTAATCATCTGCTGCGAAGCAAATGGCAGCGCTCCTCTACCGCTCCCTTCGATAAGAAATAGCAGCTATTTTGATAATGCAATGGTAAATGTCACGCGCCTCAGTTCTCTTAACCCTAAGACATTTGTATTACATGCAGCAAAGTGGAATAAAAGGCCGTGCTTTATTGTGAGATCTCGCAGAATTTGGAAAAACTCATTTTTTTATTCAGCACAAAAACCTTTACTCATAACCTCAATTATTGTAAGCCTCAATTATTATTGTAAGAACTGAACTTTGCCCGCTTGGTTATGGACTCTGAGTCAATTGCCTTTCTCTGGCTGTGTTTATGCTGGTAGCAAGGAACATACGCGCAGCCAGAGACTTTAGGTTGTGTAAATAGGCCTACAATTACAAAGCGTTGTAAGTATTAGGCCTATTACATCACAGCTTAGCCCCTATAAACCCGTCCATTACTTTAACGTTTTTCCACGACTTTGAATTCATGCCTTTATTTACTTAGTCAAATGGACGCATGAAAGTTTGTGAAATTCTATGTTGAATGTTTGCACAAACTTAATTAAATGGAAGAGAGGTCAGTAATGTGGGCACAGATTATGAAATTTATTGTTTGAGAGGAAGTCATCAAAAATAATAAATCAGTAGGTCTACGTCGCGAGTGTGTAAAATCACAGTGAACCAAATATGCAATTGTTCTCGTGGAAAAAATTGTTTACTTGAAATGGCTTAGACCAACCGGCTGATCGGACGCAATAGATGAAGCACTAGCAAATGCCCTAACTTTTTATGGGGAGCGTGAGAAGTCTAAACTGAAGGTGTGAGCAAGTTTACTTGGAAAATTTAATTTTTTAACAAAATTGTTTTTCGAGACAAATACAAACAAATCAGTTCACGGATGCCAGACTAAAGGATGCTAGTGACACTGATGCATCCGCCACATCCCTTCTAGATTCGCCACTGAGATATAGAACTTTTTTTTCGGGCCAAGGAACATACAGGGAGGCATGGAATTGGATGTCACAAATATCATTACGAGGAAAGTTGCAGCAAGTGGTCAAACGATAACACCAAATACATTATTCCTGTAATCGTAAAACAAAATCAATTACGACCCCCATCCCCAACTTTTATTTTTGTGTTCTTATTCATGTTTGAAATAAACCGATACAAGTGATGAAAAAATTGTAATATTGTGCGTTAGACCATCTCTATTCCAAGTACGAAGATCGGGATTAGGACGTAGTGGCGAAGCCCTCATCTGTACCAACTTATTGCTGCTGCTCTCAGAAATGTTAAGTTGTGTGACGCCGGTTCAACCAGATGAACCGATATTTCTAACCGGACATCATTGACTAATAGCTCTGTGGGGCAGAACCCGCTAGTGATAAATGTATTTCTGAGTTGTCGATTTTACTGCAGTTTATTGATAGCAGAGTCTTTTCAACATTCCAAAACAAGGACCGTGCTCCTTCCCACCTCTGGCTTTTAAAACATGCACTTTCGTAATTGTTCCTATTTTGATCAATAGTACAGTGAGTCGTTGTATAAACGATCTTTGTAATCAAAGCCACGTGTAATCTTTAAACTTTAGTTCGCGGTGTTTGAAGCAGATAAACCAATAAATTCCTGAATTAATGTTATTTTCAAATTCTAATTTGCACCATAAGAACTGTCGATGTATGAGGCCAAACCTTGCAAAATGCTTTTTTCTTTTATTTTTTGTAAAAACTGACTGATTTAAGGCTAAAAAACGTCTGTGACCATATGGTCACGCTAGGACATGGTGAAATCATTTTTTTGTTATACTTATATCCATTTTAGGACTATTATTGCAAGCTATAAGTATTATATCAGGGTCAATTTGCTGCACCTGGGCATAAGTATTATTTAGCCGACACGTACAGCTGTATTACGTCATAATGACGTCATTATATTTAAAGGTCATTAGGAAACTGGTATTATATTGCGCTGTCTGTGCTGTATTTTTTTAGGATTTTTCTGAACTGCGCTTGGACTTTTCTTTTTTAATGCTCTGAGACTTCCTGGCACTTTTACTCTTTTTATTTTAGAGGATCTGTACTATCCTGTAATTACGATTTCATCATCATACAATTCGAAAAACGAAATTTTTTATTAAAAGCTGTGAAGTCACAAACAACAATTTACCAGCTATTCATTGACCACACATTCTTCAGTTTACTGTTCCGTATGATAAGTTTCAAAGCAATCAATGCATAATCCAATTTTGCACTTGCTGCACATGGTTTGACCAACTGAATTACAGGTCTCTCCAGCAGACCGTTTTTGCTTTTTGAAAGGTACAGCTTTGACAAAATGGTCAATTCTATCATATTTCGTCATATGAAAGATTACGAGTTGGCTTGAAGTGATTGAAGGATTGTTGCTTCAACATATCCAACACATGACAAATTTGCTTAATTTATCAGTAGAGTCCTATTGGGTGTTATCGGCACCATGCAAGCTTTACATTATTTGCACAAAACAATCTTTTGCATTTCTTCATACACCATATAGTGACGCACATCGTAACCTTGATCCCTTTAAAGCTTTCTTTGAGGATTTGCATTATAACCTAAATTTACAAGGGTTCCCAAAAAACATTTCATCTCCTCAGCAGCCAATTTTAGCTTTGGATAATTCTTGAAGAGAGCATATTGCTTCGATTGCTTGATCAAAAGATTGAAAACATCGTTGATTGATTGATTGACTACTAAAATGGACTACAAGAATTCAAAAAAGTCAACTGTAATAGACTCTTGGTAGTCTTAAAAAGTTGGATGAGGAAACAAGGAATCTTTTATAAGCGGATCGTTATCACTCGATTGATCATAACTGATGGATCGATTGAAATGATTTAATATTGGCGCAGGGTTTGCAGCTGCTCTAAGTTTTTCTTCATTTGAGATTCTCTGCCCATCAGTTAGAGCAATTTCTGCGCCAGCGCGCAGTTGTTGTCCTGTCAAGTTGTCAATCGTTTCTCCTTCATTTTCACTTGCGCAATCCTCATCTCAATCCATGTTTACTGATGGAAGAGTAATGTCAAGATCTCCCTGTTCATCGTTTATCAAAATATCGACAACATCCATCAGACAAAACCTAAAAACATACTGTACATTACTGTAAAAAGCTTATAGCAAATTACAATTTTTGAACCCCTATATCCTAGCGTAACCATAAGATTACATCAAAACACATTTTGTGCTGTACAATAAAGTTTAAAAGTCAGATGGAAAACCAACATATATCTAAAAGGTAGATGTAGTATTGCACCATAGCATTATGAGGGAAAACGATTTTGACAATAACGTATGCAGGAAATGCTCTAATAAAAATTAGCACTCTCACTTACTTGAAACTTTCAAGTTTGTTAACATTGCTGTGGTTTTGGCCTTGATTTGTTGCAAACGCAGCAGTAAATTACCATAAGTAAAAAGTATTTTTGTTAGTCCAATTCTTACATTACCTTGTACATATAACATTTCAAAAAATAAATAAGCATGGTTGAATCTGGAGTACTTCCAGCTAGGCCAGAAAAATGTGACCATATGGTCACGCTAGTAATGAATGGTTTAAAGCTGTTGAGCTCGCGTATCCCCACTCAAAAAGATCATATTGCAATTGAGAATGAGCAAAGTTGTCTCGTTGAATTTCCTAACACTTTTTTGTCAACATAACAACAAAGATTTTCTATAATGCCAATGGCAAATGATGCTTTTCTACGTGTATATTTAAATACGTCGTTTCCAAATAAAAATGTCTAGAATTATTGTGTTAAGACATTTTGCAGATAGGCATTTTTTGATATTGTAAAAGCAGAAGAGTGAACTAAGTTACCAGAAATCTATATTCCTTGTCCTAAAAAGAAATTGTTATACATTAACTAATTTATGTTCTTTTTTATTATTTGACTATATTTTGAAATATTTTAATTTCTGTAATGCAATATTTAACTACGTCAATTAATCAAGTGTCAATTAATTTCGTTAATTGAAAATACATGTATGAAATGAAATCGTCAGTACAAACTATGCTCAATTGATTGACGTATTTGCATAAACGTAGGCACGCGAACGTTGCGTGTTACGTGAACGCAACAATTGTTTCAGGAACAAGATCAAAAGGTTATTCAAAGCAGCCAGAAACACAAATAGACAATGACGTCCTTAATCATTTTATGAAATTTATGCTTCAATTTTATGAAGCAATATAGTTAAAGAAGACTACATCCGCTGCAACAACATTCGATTACTACAGTACACGAGCCTAATCCAATTACTTGTAAGCTATTCTTAGTATGTCATAATTTTAAAATATTTAGCTGATGACTCAATTGAAACGCTCTTGGAATGTTACGGCTCATCATCAAAATCAATTGGAAAAAGAGCCCCAAACATATGTTTAAATGATAAATTCGGGAAAGCGTCTGAAAAAACGCGGGACTCAAGAGCGATGCAGAAAAAAGTTTTTGCTAAATTTATGAACTATCAATAGCCTTGTTCAAATTTTAATTACTTTTTAGCTATTTTGATCTGTGCACAGCTTTCAACTAGAAATATTTTCTTCAATGCATTTTCAATTGATCCAGGTGTGTTGCCATTGGCAACGTAAATTGCATGCAGTCGATCGCTACCACAGCAGATGAAAAGATCTTTGACGATGTTTTGTGTAAAGCTGTTATTGGTAGCTCTTGGCTTAAATTAGCTCAGTTTGATCAATCCATTACATTTTTCCTTTACACACATAGCCACATAATTAATAGCTAGCTCCAAGTGGTTACGATCGATAGAGAGCGTCCTATAAGCGAGAAGCAAAACAACAATGCCAGTGCTGAAGGCGCGAGGCTTCCTAAGGAAGCAATGCTATTGAGAGATATTTACAAATTTACAAAGCCATCCCTTGACGCGTTTCGACCTTTTGGACTCATCAGCAGGACTTGCCAAGGGCCAAGAGATCCCCCCAATAGCATTAACGTCGACTTTTAAAAACAATTCAACACAAAGCACAAGACTTACGTGCCGTTTACTTTTGAATCAGGTTCGTTTTGACGTTACTGCTAACTGTTCAAGTATGGACTAAAACTGATATCCTTGCTTAAAGCTGACCACACCAGAAGTGAGTTGGCATCAAAAGACCTTCAAAAGATTACAAGCTAAATGCGGTGCTTTAAGGCATAAGTGGTAGTACGCGGCTGCATGTCAGTCGGCGTCGGCGCACCATGAGATCAGCTCTAAAGACGCGGGTTCAAATCCCACACGAACCAGAGAGGACGCAGCATACCTCCGGGCAAAAATTAGTTTTTACGCGTAAAGTTAAAAAGGCGCCGAACTGATTTCCGTCGGTTTCACATGACTGCGCCGCGGCTTATACAATGCACGGCCGCCAAGAGGTCAACTACTTCGCCTATTCCTCTACGAGCATAGCTATCGATTCCGACAACTAGCACACCGTACGGGTAATGACTAGTGTGTTACATAACGCGACCCGATAAGCAACCTAACTAGCGCCAGATACCACTTAACAATCACACGCGGAGATTCCCCCACACAGTTCTTCCGCAGAGTTTGCGCGATCACAGTGTTCGAGCTACCAACAGGGCCCCCGCACCACAGGAGCAGACCAGAACGGGCGTTTCACCGATCGATGAGCTTGTTAACATGAACGATCCCAATGCTCCGAGTTTGTATATTAAGCTTGGGGGATGCATACATAGCGAGAGATATTAATTGCTAGCTCCAAGTGGTTACGATTGATAGAGAGCGATTAATAGATAGATATCGGCTTTTGATACTACATGTACTTTATATCAGTGATTTTCTATTTCTTGGTATTTTGACCCTATCAAGTAATTTCATCCATTACATAATTTCTTTTCTTCACCTATTTATATACTTTAAAGCAGGGGTGCACAATGAAAGGTACGCGTGCCCAATGTGGCACGCCATAAGCTCGAACGTGGCACTCGAACGGTTTGGTAAAAAGTGATTCTTGTATTTGAAATAAATTGTAATAACTCACGTTTATATCGAAATAAACTTAAATCACCAGGTTTATTCACACGGTACTAGCATGTGGCCCTGTTATCGCAAGACAGCAGCTGAAATTAAATAAGTAGACAAGCGGTTGGAAGACCAAACAGGGTTAATTTCGACATGGAGTTTGATCTAAACGGCTCTGCGCAGTGTTGTAAAGAGTGATCTCCAAAAAGAAAAGGTTAGCACCTGGATATAGAACGTGATCAAGCTTGCAGCGATGCAAAACAATACCTAGCACTCTGCTGGTGCGTCGCAGATCCACTGTCGTCTCTCCAATGCGTCGAAACGAAAAGAATTTGAAGAAGCTGTTATGCACATTGGTATTATACATCTGTGCGCGTGTGAGTTAATGCAAATGTACAATCATGACGTTTATGTATGCATGCATGCATGGATTCAATTTTATGTGGGCCCGCACGTTATACGTACCAATAAGATTGGCCTAGCACCAATTTTGAGTCGTGTTCTCCTGCTTTAAAACATAGGGTTTGGTTAGTTGATTAGTCAGTCCGTCAGTAACTGTAGGCTACACACTTTTATTTGCCAGTAGTAGACAAAACTTTTTGATTGCCAAAGATAAGTTTTGCTTCTTTTTGTTGGAAATGCTACCGGAGTGCATTTTCACTGTTATCATGATAATTAAACAACGAAAATTGCCGTGGATTTTCCATGGTTTTCAAAGATCACCACAGCGAAAGAACGACCAGAGATGAGCTTATGTGGCTTCGTTGTGTGACAATTTGCCCGAAAGAAAATGTGAAAAATTGTATTGGACAGACTCAACACCGTTGAATCAAACAAGAACGCTGCAGTTTTGTTTAACTTCATCTCATCCTATAAAATATATCCTGGTTTTGCTCCACGCATGGCACATACTCAATGTGGGCACTACAGTGACTTTTCGTTTTCGAGACCAGTGTACTACCTTACTAGACTGTGTTATCGAATAAACATTTACTATGGTGCATATGTGACTATGGCCTCTGTCACTGTCACAAACTTCGTTAAAGAGTAACAAAACACAGGTTAAATCAGCCTATGCATCTACTTACAAGATTGACAAATTACCAAACATGTGTACAAACAATCATTGCGTCCATCAAAGCATCGAGAATATAAAAACTAACTAATGACTACTGTATACAATAGCCTACAGATACGTTTTCATAAATATTAAATCGAAAATCGCTGGATCGCAATTGGGAATTCAAGGTCGGGAAGATTTTAACGCTCTTTTGCTCAGTAAAAATGCTTTTTACGGAAATTTCTCCTACTTGTAGTGAAATTCAATGGGCCTGCAATACAATTTTGAAGCGGCTCTGAACAATATTATTTACTGTACATGTATGACACAAGTATTATGCGGTTTGCTGAACATATGCTGCTGTATGTTGTACAACATTAAACTTAATTGTTAATTTAGAAAGGCCATAAAGTTTCAAGAGGGATGCCACTATATCAGGAGAACATCATAAGCAGTATAGGATGCGTCATTTGGCGCTGTTTTAGGAGGAGCAATCAGGCGGAGCAATGACGTCATGAGGGAAGAAGTTTTTTGCTGAGGTGTTGGTTTTGAGGGTAGGTTTAAGAAGTATTATACGTAAATTACGATGACTCGTGGTGGCGGAGGAATTGCTGGAGTGGGTGGTACTGATCGGAGTTAAATGTTTTGTGTCACTAGAGGTCGGTAGGAAGTCAATTGTCCAGAGCGATCAAAAGTTTCTAAGATATGAGTTGTATCGTAATATACAAGGATTACGTAAGTATTTATTCAGCTGTTTGTTAGAACATGATGCGATCTTTGCTTTTGCGTTGTGTAGACTGGTCCGGACTTGTCCGTCAAAAGTTTTTAGGATATGAGTTATATCATAATGTATAAATATTATGTAATTATTTATTCAGCTGTTTATTAGCATACGAGGCAATCTTTGTCTCTGTCTTGTCCAGACTTGCCCAAGCTCGAATTCTTTTCTCCGTACTGTGCTTCCGTAATAACTACATTTTATTGTACAAAAGTCACCTTTCCATTCTCGTAATTCTTACCGTACCGTTGCGCAATCAATCTTGTTGTATAAACCAGCTTTTCTGAGAAGTGTATTCATTCTATAAAAGTGAGATTAGTGAGAAGATATAAAATGGAAGATTACAAATGCAATACTTGCTCTAAAGTCTTTACAAAGAAACAGAATTTGGTAAGACATATGAAAAATGCACAAGACAAACAACAAAAGCAAAAGTGTGATACACGTGAGGAAGATTTTTCGCGACTGTCTGACATAAGACGTCATAAAGAAAGCGTTCATTATAAAACAAAGGAAGTTCAATGCCCGAAATGCAACAAAAATCAAACAGAGAAAATAATATCAAATATTATAAACTTAAACAAATCGAAGTTTTGCCTATGATGAAAGGTTGTTTATCGGTTTCAAACGAAGCTGCATCCTCTTCATTTGATGCGCCCCTAGCAAACGATGAGGCTTTTGATGAAACACCAGCTAAAAGAAGAAAATATTCCATCTGCTAAATCAGACTTACACAAAGATTTGGAAAACGAGGAATTAACTGAATCTGATCCAGAAATTAAAGATTTTATGCAAAAATATTGGAGAAGTATTCGAAGTTTTACAAAGAAAGGAAAAGTTCAAAATATATTCAACATTTTTTATGATAGCGATTTCAAAGTTTTTATAGAAACCATGACAAAACGGGTCAAGGCTCATCGAAAAATTTTTTGTAACTTAACCATAGTCTGTCCTACATACTCAAAAATATTCAAACTGAAAAATTGAGGTATTACCATTCAAGTTATAACAATGCACAAATGCTGGACACTGCATTATTGATCAGCAACCGCAAAGACTTAACAGATTTTTTGAACGCTTTAGCCGAAGAATCTTTTTACGATTAACTGAGTATACCTGACATCAAGTGGAAGATTGTTCAAATACCAAATATCACCTTCTAAGTCAACAATTTGAAAGATGCACCTTTGGGTGCGAGAGTGACGTTTCCTGGCCATTTAAAAAACAATCACGGACTAGTGAACGTTTCAGGAGACAATAATCTATGCTTTTTTCAATGTTTGGTTGTCCATCGAGGCGGTGACAAACGATGATACGAACGCGATGCTCAGAAATTATTCAATAATTATTGAATGCATTTTAATTTTGTGTATGGTGCTTTAACTGGTGTAAATTTATCCGATTTTGTGGACCTAGAGGATTTTTTCAGAGTTAATATTGTTGCTTATGAATTGGAAGAGGGGGATGTTAAATTGGTTCAACGTAGCCAAGAATTATACTCTGAAACAACATTTGGGAAAATCATCTAAATCTCATTGTTGATTTTGAACATTATTGCAGTGTATATCAATGTATTCATTGTGGGAAGCTGTGTGATCAAAACTGTGACTATTACCGTCAATCCAAAACTTGTAAAACCGCAGTTCGTGATCTTTTTCCAAGATTATTCATAAAAACCCATCCACAGTATTAAAAAAATTGGTATTTGTGTCCTTGCAAATGAATAATTTTTTCTCTTATTTTACTTGTTATGATTTCGAAGACTATTTCTCTCATGAAAGTTTACCCGAAAATGGATCGAAAATAAGCTTTGAAGCACGTCATGTACCATTAAGTGTTGGCATTGCCACCAACGTGCCAAACTTGGAGAATGGAGTGTGCTTTTTCATCAACGGTGATGAAAACAATTTGTTGCAAAACATGCTGAAATATTTGGAAGATGCGCCAAATGCTGCCTACGAGATCATGAAAAGAAAATTTGATTGTGTTTTAAGCATTGGAGATCAGCGAAAATGTTAGGAAAGAAAATTTAACTAAAGAATTTGAAGCCTACTGCTGAAAAATAGTTGTTATTGGAGTTAATTCTGCCTCCTACGACCTAAATTTAATCAAGCCAACGCTGATACAGCAGCTACTGAATGAGATCGATTTTGTAATTAAAAAAGTCAACAACTTGCATGTATCAAAACTGAAAAGTTGAAATTTTTGGATATTCGCCATTTTCTGGCATCTGGTTTCTTTTATCGAAAATTTCTGATTGCTTATGGCAGTGTTCAAATAAAATTCGATTTTTTCTATGAAATCGTGACAAATTTGACGAAATTACAAAGTGGTTTGCCAGTACACCAAGCTTTTTGTTCCTCAGTGAGAAAATCAAACATAACAAAAGACCAATATGAGGTTGTGAAAAAAGCATGGTTTGAAAAGGGCTGGAAAACTTTGAAAGATATGCTGATTTACTACAATATGATGGATTGTGTACAGTTTATTACTGCTGTTGAAAATCTGCTTCTACCCTACAAACAGCAAGGCTTAGATATTTTTAAAAGAGCTTTTTCAGTTAGTGGATTGGCAAAACTACAAATGATGAAACGCATTGAGAAGGAAACGTTTTTCTGTTTGTTTCCAAAAAGGCATGCAGATCTTTGCAACACTACGCGTAACCAAATTGCTGGAGGTCTCAGCATAGTTTTCACGCGTCTGGCTATTGCTGGTAAAACTAAAATTCGTTCGCATGAAATATACGATTCTAAACCAGTGACGCAAGTTCTTGGCCTGGATGCTAATTCACTGTATTTACATGCTATTGCGTAAAACAACCCTTCCGGTTAATTTTGTCGCTACAAAGAAGAAGAAAACTAGCGACCTGATCCATGTTCAAAATTTGGTCTTCAAGCATATCAATGGTTGAGTTATGCATCTCATAGGAAAAGTTTGTTCAAAGCAGATACAATATGGGGGAGCGACGAGTATCTACACACAGCTTACCGGTGGATGGATTTTGTCAGGAGAGTAATCAGGTCTTTCAGTTTTTAGGTTGTTTATGGCACTCGAGTAATTTTTGAAATACCAACAGGAATTCGGATGGTTCTTTGCAAGAAATACACCCAGAGAAAAAGATACCTCATTCAGAAACCCAAAAGCAACACTGGAAACCAAAAGTTGGTTGAAAGCAGAAGGGTTCACTGTAGTAAATATGTGGGAGTGTCAATGGAAACAGTTGGCAAATAGGGCTGATATTGCTGCTTATTTGAAAACCTTGAAGTCTGTTCAATCAAAACGACAATTGTCATTTAACAAAATTTTAGAAGGTGTGAAAAACTGAACTTTATATGATTTTTTGTTGGTGGATATTTACACACCAAATCATTTAAAGGAAAAATACAAAGATTTTCCTGTCATTACAAAGACAAACGTTTGTATCTAGAGACGACATTGGTGGGCATATGAAAAATGTAGCTGAAGAGCACGGTCTGCTTAAAAACCCAAAAATGTTTGATCAGCAGCCATTTTGGGAAAGAAATTTTAATCAACACAGAAATGGCGAAATTTTATTTGGTAATGAGCATGGAAATTACAAAGATCAAAGAGTTTATAGAATTTTACCCACAAAAGTACTTTGCAAAACTGGCAGATGAAATTGTAAAATCCAGATGAGCAGCCGATACAGATCCATCCAAAGCTGCGATTGCCTCAACAAATAAAGTGACGGGCAAATCGTTATACTCGGCGACCCTATTAAATAAAACATGGTAATATCACTTACCATTCAGAGAAAACAGTAAACCGTGAGATCAACAACCTTCATTTCGTAAATTTGGATGAAATTGCTTTTGATCTTTATGAAGTGAAAAGTCTGAAACATAAAATTCGATATGACTTGCCTGTTCAAACAGGCATAAACGTGTATTTGAATTCAAAATTACACATGCTGAAGTTTTTTTATCTGTTTTTGAAGAAATACGCTCCTGATCGCTGCTTTAAGATGTTAAGAGCGACATAGATTTAATGTATTTCAGTCTCAGTCGTGAAAACATGGACGACTGTGACTCAGAAGAATTAAAAACCTGATATTTCCCAGACAAATTAATTTGGATGCCTGCCGAGACATGTGCCAAACATGAAGAGCAGTATATTGAATGCAGAAGCAAGGATTAGCCCTGGAGAATGGAGCAATATTGCTTGGACTTCCATTCCTTTGACAAACGGAGTCTAGGAAAAATAAAAGTGAAATACAAAGGCACAGCTCAAGTTTCTTTGACATCGAAGTCGTATTTCTGTTCAGGGGAAACCAAAATGAAAGTTTGTAAAGGCGTGAGCATATTTCAAAACCCTTCTCCTTCGAACAACATATAAACGTCTTAAAGAATAATCTCCCCTGGAGATCACAAAATGTGCGTTTAGAATGCGAAACCATCGTATTTTTTTGTACAAAAAACACAATAAAAGATTAAATTCTTTTTATCCAAAGTGTATTGTATTGGATGATGGCATCTACACTCTTCCTCTTGATCTGCCCATGGCACGGACCGAAATCAAGAATTGAGTCTGACAGATGTTTTAATGGTTTTCCAGAACAGGAATGATTCAAAAGATGTTTTGTCTCTTTCATAAAAATAGAGCTCCTTACTAGATTTTAGCATCTGAAATCACATTGCTTTAGACTTAAACCTATCTTTTTCAAAAGTGTTTAGAAATTTTTACTTTAAAGATTTAGGTAAAAGATGAGTTTTGTGAATTGAAATTCCACACAACCAGTGTCTTATTTATAAGTTTGTTGAAAAAAAATTTTGTTTTAAAAATTATTTACTATTTATAAGTTACCAAAGTCTTTGACATTTAGAAAAGGGTGGATTGCTGTTTATGCATCATTTATATTTGCTAACACTACTGGTTACAACCAAGAATAATACTTAATTTTTTTATTGTCACGAATTTTTGTAGTTTTTTGGTTTGCCCACTTTAAAAATATGCAATTCCAGCAAAGCAAGATGACAGAGCAATTTAATAGAACTATAAAATAGCTTAGACTTATCAGCTAGGTTTAAGAGTTGGCATTAAATTACCTTAGCTAGCAAATAAAAACTGGAAATTGAGCGGTTGCAGAGAAATCCTTGGACTCTGTTCTTAATTGCCTGGAGCTATGTGGAAACGCAGCTATGTGGAAACAGAGCCCATGTCTTATACATTGCTGTTATTATTTCAAGACTTGTTTTAGAGTATATTCGAAAGACGGCGATCTTCTTCCTTCTCAGAATATGTTTAGTGCTTATGCTGGTACAAAGAGCAAAGAACTGATGAAATAGCATCAACTGTTATGCTCAGGTGATGTTTGAAATGCTGTATACTGCTGGAATTCATCAAGCACTTCCATACCCTCTACTACCAGAGCGAATTTCCTTATCTTTAATGCAAACGAACTCTTTTCGATAAAGTTTGTTTTCACAACCCAAAAAGTTGAGGGGTTAAACGATCAGCAACCAATAAGCTACAGCGCGCCTTGGAATGCCAACACTGCTCGTCATTGAAAGGGAATTACTTTACAAAACTGGCTTTTAGAATTAACTGATGAATTTTTAACTGCAAACGCGCGTGTAGTTTAATCTAACTAGTGCTTTTAGATAAGTAACCAATTAATTACTGTTGATAGTTTAATACCAAACCTAACCATTGTAATTTTAAAAGTTTGATTAAAACAGATTTTCTTTCGTAAAATTTAACATATAGATTGTTGATGGTATAAAATAAAACGTCGTTATAGCTTTAAATAAAATTGTTTTAACAAGAAAGTTTTGATAACGCTCAGTCCTGTGACGGTGTCGCGTCAAATGGGAAAGCGAATATAAATATCATCACGCCAAAATTGAACAAAATCCAAAGGGGTGGGTTAACATAACCTGGCTCACTTGACAAGGAATGACCCGAAAGCCAATAAATAATCGCTTTACATTCTTCAGAATTTTACTGCTGCTCCATAGGCTCTTTTAAGCATCACACCAAACGAACGCTGAAGGAGAAGAAGCCTGCTTATAAATACCATGAGTGATCTTCTTTTGTGATGAACTTCTGGCATCTTACCCTCTGGCGCTTTCGCGCATCCAGTACCACTGCCAACAGTAGCTGTTCCTATTTTATCCACAAGAGCAATTGAAAAAATCTTCTCAGTCGTTGCTACATAAGGACTTTTCAATGTCACAACTGGCGAGTCTCTCCATAATTTTGTTTTAGAATCGAAAAAAATACCATATATTGGACAGAACACAAACAAAAAATGGCAGCAGCCATTTTGTGTGTGAAGCGAAATTTTCAATTGTCATTTGGAATTAACTGAGGAAAATGAGTTACTTTAGGTGACAATTGATTAGAAAGTAGTTGATGGTCACAAATCGATATTGATCCTTAACCTGATTAACTGTAAATATTAATTACATTTTTGATTCCTCACACTTTTAAACTACCCATTGTGACTTTGAAACATGCTACAACCCAGGGTCGTTGGGAGAACAGTCCGGCCCTGTACGTATTATTTGAAAATGTTAGCGAGTTCGGCACCATCTAAACAATGGAGCGTTTTAATTGGTGGTTGAAATCACGTGACAAAACGAGACAGAGGTTACTACTTTTTTTCTTGTTTTACAGAAGCCATCTCCAGCCATTAAGTTTTGACCATCGTCTGAGAAGCATGTCACGTGACGTTAGAACCGAGTTTTATCTATGCGTATTGTAAATGGCACAACTTGTGATAAGCTACAATAAAGTATAAGGAATATCCATGATGCATAGGATTTAAATGTAGGTGCAGAAACAACATGTTTAAGTGAAAAATAGTTTTAATTTCATTATGTAGGTGTAGCCAATTAATTGATGATGGTTTGTTGCTAGACCATATCTATCAAAACTGAAAAGGGTATAACAGAGGCGTAGCAGCCGCCCCCCAAACCCCCCAATTGGGGGGGCCCAGGCCAACTTTGGGGGCCCAAGTTAGTCTGAAATTGCTTTTTGGCTACGTGACTATTTTCAGTTCAGCAGACTTGTTTACAACCGATTTAAACTGTAGGAAGAAATAGGCTTGTGACATCATAAGTGAATGTTACGTTATTTTATCTCGCAGAATCTAGAATATTTCGATTGATTTTCTGGTAAAATCTTGAATATTCGATTGACGTAACAATGCCGTTGTTACGCAACAATCATAGAATGGTCTGGAATTCTGTTTGGCTATAAATACCGGGACAATATATATACACTGCAGAGTGCAAATAAAGTATTTTATTGACATTGTATAGAATGAAACGTTCAAAAAGTGGTGCTCAAAAGAGAAAAGAAGCAGCCACTGCTCGAGATGCTGTAGCGAAATTGCCCAAGATGACAGATTTTTTCAAGATTACTGAGCAGAGTAGACCTGGCACTAGTACCGAGAGGGATGAAGAAAACTATAGTGTACAAGAAAAAGAAGACTATGACGATCAGCATCAAAGTGATTGTGAATTTCCAGAAAATGTAAGTTGTGATTTACCTGCCAATACGCAACCTTCAATATCAAAAATAACTGAATCTCAATTTACCCCTATCCCTGATGACCCATGTAAATGGCCTGAAAGTATTTCTGATGCTCAACGATGTGATATAGTAAAGCGTGGACCACATCAACTAATAATGAATTTTCCATATAATAACACAACTCCAAGGCGACGTTTTTCCTCCAACCATTATAAACGTGTGTTACCTAATGGTGAAAGTGTTTCACGGTCGTGGCTAGTTTATTCTGGGGAATCAGATCAAGTTTTTTGCTTTTGTTGTAAGCTATTTGGAAAAACACTAAGCCCCTTTTGTAGTGGTATAAATACATGGGAGGGTTTTTCGAAAAAACTGAAAGACCATGAAAACGGCATTTCCCACCAAGAATGCTGCAGTCAATGGATGTTACTAGCTGAAGGGATAAGAAATTCATCCACTATCGACAAACGCGAGATGAATATTTTTTTCAATGAAAGACGTTTTTGGAGAAATGTTTTAGAGAGACTTATCGACATTGCCTTGTTTCTATCGGAAAGGAATCTTGCTTTTAGAGGATCTGAAGAAGTCTTAGGATCTCCTCACAATGGAAATTTTCTGGGTATATTTGAGCTTTTGACAAGAAGAGATCCGATCCTAAAAGAGCTTCAAGACAGAATCAAGAATAAAAACACTAAAGATCACTATTTGAGTCCTACCATACAAAATGAACTAATTGAATTGCTAGCGACAGAAGTTGAAAAAGAAAATTTACAGCAATTGAAATTGGCAAAATATTTTTCTATAATTTTGGACTGCACTCCAGATATGTCACATCATGAACAAATGTCTGTCATTCTCCGTTATGTACTATGTAATGAAGAAGCTGCTGTTGTTAAAGAAACATTTTTTGGCTACTTGAGAATAAGTGACAGTACTGGGAAAGGCTTGTTGGACGCTTTCTTAGAAAAAGCGACCGAACTGCAACTCGAATTGTCTGATTGTCGAGGTCAGTCATATGATAATGGTGCTAACATGAAAGGAAAACATTCTGGGGTCCAAGCAAGAATGCTAGACATCAATCCCAAAGCTGTTTACGTGCCCTGTGCAAACCATACCCTTAACTTAGTTGTTGTTGACAGTGCAAATTCATCGACGGAAGCATTGACATTTTTTGGAGTACTTACAAGGTTGTATGTGCTGTTTTCTTCCTCTGCTCAGCGTTGGGAAATTTTGAAGAAACATGTGGAGCTGTCCATAAAGTCACAATCTGATACTCGTTGGGAAAGCAGAATTAAATGCATCAAACCTCTTCGATACAATTTAAAAGAGGTGTTGCTGGCACTGAAAGACTTGGAAGCCATTTCCATAGAAAGAAAAGATGGAAGAGCTGCCTCAGAGACAAAATCGTTGATAGCTCATTTATCAAAATGGAGTTTTCTTTTGTCGGTGTTTATTTGGTATGATATCCTATTCCAAGTCAATAAAGCAAGCAAGATTCTTCAATCGTATGGAGTCTCCCTTCACACAATGGAAACGGAAATCCAGGCAACTGAAACGTTTTTGCAAAACTATCGCACAACGGGTTATGACAGTGCCGCAACATCTGCTGTTGAAATAGCACAGGAATTGGATATTGATCCTTCTTTTCCTCCGTCAAGAAGTGGAAAGAAAAGAAGATTGTTTGATTACCAAGGTGAAGAGGAACAACGAGCTACTCCTGAACTGAAATTTAAAAGCAACTTTTTCTATCCATTAGTAGACCAGGCTATTATGTCAATAAAGGAGCGCTTTAATTTGTTACGTGAGGTTTCTTCCGCCTTTTCGTTTTTGTACACACGAGACAAACTTTTGCTTGTGCAACAAGAAAATGCTCTTCTTACTTGCTGTAAAGAGTTCCAAAAAAAGTTCGGTGACATTGATTCTGATGAAATGAGCGCTGAGCTACAGCGGTTTGTTTTAATTTTACAAAAAAAACGCAATCTCAATACGGCTTAACCCGTTCACTGCGTAAGACGTGTATATCCGTCAAAGCATGTCGCTCTCTCACTGCGTAAGACGTGTATATCCGTCCGAGTCGCCACCGCTTTTAACTACGCGTTTTTATTTCGCTTTCGCATGGCGTTTGTCGCGCGCCAGGGTGAGAAAATCCTGAATAAGCACTTTGCACTAATAGAAAAGTTTTATTGCGTAAAACACTTTTATGGCTAGATCTATTCACTGAGTTCAGACCAATTTATCAAATGCTCTAAAAGTACAATCCTGTAATAGCATTTAGACAACTTCTAACGTGATGATCACTGCGAGAGTCTTGTCGGATAAATATTTACGATATTTTATTTTATTTTTGATTTTAGTTTTCCGAATATATTTACAAGAGTATTTTAGCTGATACAAATGGCGACGCCAAGCAAAGTTTTTTAAGTCTCAGACGATGATCTTTTGTTGCATATACGTAATGCTAGTGATGATTTGTCTTCTCTAGACGACTCAGAAAGTAACAGTGCTGACATAGGGTATTTGCAAAATGCCGACGTACTTGATAGCGACACTGATCAAGCTAGCAGCAGTGTTCCTAACAACGACAATCTGCAGTGGACCGTTAACGGCCAAGTACGAAGCAGGTTTTCATTTCCCGGCAACCCAGGCATACCAGTAGCCTGAACGGTGTAACTGACCCACAGGAATTTTTTGAAATTTGTGACGACGAAATTGTAGACCTAATTGTTACAGACACCAATCGATACGCCAGGCAATTCTCGGAGGAACGCTTGGCCAACTTAATGGCGCGTTTACGTTCGGAAGGGTAGATTGACACCAACAGCAATGAAATAAGGGTTTTCTAGCATTGCTGCTTATCCAAGGTGTTAATCACCAGCCCGAAATGCAGCACTACTTTAGCAAAAAAGCATCATTATATAGCCCATTTTTTGCTGAGGTCATGGATAAAAACCGCCTTTTTCTGTTTAGCAAATTTTTTCATTTCAACAATAATCAGCAGTTTGACCCAAACGTTTATATCCTTAAATTATTGTTCAAATCGTGGCTTATTCTGACACACATGAAAGCGAAATTTTCTAGCATTTACCAGCCGGAAAGAGACATGTAGTAGTAATATACCTTTCCTGCCGGTTATCAGTGATGCTTTCGAGCAGGATCGAACTTTATCTCAAAATAAGCGAGATTCAATGTCATGAGCCTTAATCTTAATCTTAACCATTCCAACACAGCGGGTACAGAAACTGCAACAATTATATACTTCGTCAAAGACTTCTACGCAAAATTTCGCTCTCGCGAATTGAAAGTTTGAAACTGCCCGTCAGGGACTTTCCCGCAAAACTTCGCTGTTAAGAAAATAATCGAGACAGAAAAAAAAGCGAAACGCGCGATTAAATACGCACTGTAACTCGAAAAGGGAAAAATTAATTCCGCACTTAACGGGTTAAGACTTTCTGAACTATCTTCTAAAGACTCATTTATTTGAATTGTATCCGAATGTGTACATCGCACTTCGAATCTTACTAACTTGCCCCGTGACTGATGCCAGCGCTGAAAGAAGCTTCAGCAAATTGAAACTGATCAAAACTTTTAATAGAACGTCTATGACAGACAGTAGACTATCTTCATTAGCCATGTTGTCAATCGAAAATGACTGCGCCCGATCTCTTGATTATGACAATGTCATAACAGCATTTGCGAACAAAAAGGTTCGCTCCAGACTATTTAAATGATACTGTGTTTTTATAACTTTTTCATGTTTTTCAGTGTCATTGCTTTCGTTTCGCAGTGTCTGCATAAATGTCCTACTGAACTCTGGCATCAGTGCCGAATTTTTTATGACTTGCACCTTCGGTATCGGCATGCTTTATTCTGACATTAGCCTGTTTACTTATGTACAAATTGTGGTGTATTTTCTTAATGCAGCTTTTCAATTTTACACCTCTAAAGTGATATGTCTTGTGCGCAGGGGCTCTTGCGCTTACTTTGGGGGGGCCCGAAGTTGGAGTGCTACGGGACTGGGGTATAAATAAATTTGCATTGCTAGCAAGTAAAAAATACGCTCAATAAAACCTTGGGCTTGATTTAACCAAATTGTATAAATTTATGATTAAGTTGATAATCTTCTTATTTAAAGAAACTTGTCCAAAATGCTTAGCCTACTTGCTGTATTGTAGAAACGATTTAATGTTACTAATTACTGGTGTTATTTTTAATAAGTCAGGAAGCATTTTCATTGGCTGGTTTATATAAATAAAACCACCTGAAAAACAAGAAAACTGAAAACTATTAATTTGTAAAACGTGACAAAGGCATGTATTTTCTTTTTGCCGCAGACCGACAAAGATGTTATGTGGTAACACAAATGATGTATGATTTTGGCTATTGCAAATGATGTTGTTTATGATACCTTTCAGATACTTGAAATTTAAAACATATTGGTACAACACCGTGTTAAAAGATCGTATCTAGATGACTAATGGGCAGGGTGCATAAATGAAATAAAATTTAAAAATGAATGAAGTAGTTACTTTGGTTCAACAAATTACTGGTGTCTGCATGATTGAAGAATCAAATGAACAAGTCATTTTTCGTCTAAACTGTTTTGATGAAACCGAGTGGAATAAATGGCTTGAAATGCATTGTGAGCTAAGTGCTACAAGTTGGAATGTATATCAAACTTATCCCAATCCCAAAGGTATTAATTTCGAAAGCGCTGCATCTGCCACCACCACCAACGATCCAATCGCTCACAGAGCAGTGGTTGGAAGATTGATACTAGGTAAATATAAAATTACAAGTGTCAAAGATATAATTGCCGTGGCCATGTGCTTTGTCAGTAACTTTAGTAGATAGTACATGTCCATGTATGTGATGTCCAATGATGTGTGCAATTACGGTTTAGGGTTGCTACACAACACAGATATTTTGTTTCAATGGGCTCCTTAATGCCAAACTCGACTATTTTGCAACTATTTTCAAAACAGTTTTGATTTGAATCTCGTAATTTCTATGCTAATTTGTTTTGATATGGATAAATTGCAATTTCATGTGAACATCTAGTCTACAGAAGTACATACTGATAACGGATTTAATTACTTTTTGCAGTGTAAGACCTAGGCTGTAGAAAACTGCTGTTCATGTTTGTTCATCAAAATTTTAAAGCTCAAATCACAGCTGATTTCTATCGTTGAATGAGAATTTGTTTTTCAGCATTGTATATAACTCAGGTCATTGTATACAAAATCAGTTATTAAAGACAACTTTCATCATGTTCATGTTGTAAGCTTATCAGTGTCTCTTTCATTAGTTCTCGTCAAATAATTGAGATAATCTGAAAGTGAGTAAATCAATAGGTACGGTAATGCAGAGTTTACAGTTCTTGCGGTTTCGAAATTTGCATGAAACCAGTAGCAGTTTACATGAAAAAAAACTTAGCAAACATTCTGTTCAGAAAAGTTTTGTGATTTTGGAATATTGCAGCAGGAGAAACATATTCTTAACAGCGTTTGTGTAATTCACACAACATGGGCTCCGTTTTAATTTGTGCAGGCACATGGCCATGGACAGAGAAATTTTTAGTACCATCATAACAGGTGTCTGCTTTATCATTTTGTCTGTATGCTTTAACATGACAATTGTTACTCGCTCTGTATTTGCTTCGCCAATAACAACCAGACTTTAAAGACCTCAATTGTATTTTTGTCGCTTAATGGCGGGACGCACTTATTAACATGTAAAATTACGTAGAAACGTAAGGTGCGACCGTAATGTGAATTTTAGATGCCCAGCTCAACTACATGTAACAATCAAATTGGTCACACGGTCAACAAGAAAAAAGGACAAATTGGTAGGTCAGTATCCCTGTATTGTTACCTTTCAAAGGCAACACAATCATTCACTAAAGTCAGCAGAAGCACTTGCACAGCTGAAGCTTACCAAAAACTGTCCAGCCAGTCTTCACAAGTACTTTGATAGTGGTCTATCAGCTGGCCAAGTCCGTAAATGGTTGCAAGTGGATATGGTTACTGGAGATCTGACATCAATGGCAAACAACCATTATTATCCGAAGCGGTCTTCTCTTTATTACCAAAGGAACTTGTGGAAAACAAATAATTTTGGCAATTACACTGGAAGTGAAATGTTAGAAGCTATTTTAGCATATGCTAAAACTGTTCCAGGAAAAATAGCAATAAAAAAGTTAAATAATAATGATTCATTTGCTTGTGTAATTTTGACACCTTTCATGATTCGTGTGCACAGCGAAGTGAGTCAAGCAAACGAAATACTTTTCGTCGACACTACCTGACGTATTGATCAAACAAATTCTGCTCTCACGATGATGCTGTGTGATAGTCCTGTGGGGACTTTGCCACTCGCGTGTATTATAACAAGCGACCAGACTGAAAATTGCTACTACCAAGGTACCTTTGTAAGATTGATAGATATGGTCTAGCAACAAACCATCATCAATTAATTGGCTACACCTACATAATGAAATTAAAACTATTTTTCACTTAAACATGTTGTTTCTGCACCTACATTTAAATCCTATGCATCATGGATATTCCTTATACTTTATTGTAGCTTATCACAAGTTGTGCCATTTACAATACGCATAGATAAAACTCGGTTCTAACGTCACGTGACATGCTTCTCAGACGATGGTCAAAACTTAATGGCTGGAGATGGCTTCTGTAAAACAAGAAAAAAAGTAGTAACCTCTGTCTCGTTTTGTCACGTGATTTCAACCACCAATTAAAACGCTCCATTGTTTAGATGGTGCCGAACTCGCTAACATTTTCAAATAATGCGCCCGGTACCAACATTACTTTTAGGGCCCCTCTAACAAAAATCTGCAACTTTTTTCGTGGATAATTTAATGCAAACAGTTTAATACAAAAACACCTGGTACCTGCACCAAATGTCTTGGGCGAGCCTCAAAATGGATCTTTAAATAAAAGTGTTCTAATGTTCTAACACTGGGCCATTTTCAACCAGCCCAAGAATTGAACCAGAATGTCTTACTTAAAAGACACTCGTGATATTACTCAGAAATAACCAGTCTTAAATTAGGCAATAAATATGTAGATATCAGGTAAAGTAAGCCTGGTTGGAGCTTGATTGTCACCTGACAAATCGCTTGCTGAAACAGCTTTAGTGAATTCACTAGTTTGTCACAACGAGAATGTTGGACACTTCACCGAATTACAATTGTGAAGTTGCTCACCCAGCATGTCGTAAAAAACGACTCTTGGGTACCCGCCAGTGGCAGTCCACCTTATTGGTGGTCGGGCTACCAGTCACTCAAGACTGGATCGAAATGGGCTGCCATCTTTCCCCTAGCCTAATTTCAATTAGGTTGACGGCATGAGCATTGCCGTACCACCATCCCGAGGAAGAGGATGGGTAACCACTAACTAACTAGAATGTTGGACACATTTTTACTCCATCTCCGCAAGGCTGCCGTTTCTGTCTTTGTGTCATTTGCGGCGCACAGAGCGTTCTAACATTCCCAACTAACCGACAGGTTAATATGTGCTACACAAACCGTTTCGTTTGCGTTACATAACGACTTCTCCACACCGCATCGCAGAGTGCTCAAACTGCCCAAGCAGTGAGCTACGCATAATTGCAACGCGATACGATGCTGCCAGGTAGAGTGCTCAATCTGCACTGCACCGAGGTCCAATACAAAGAGCATAAGATATACTGTATATGTGATTTTAAACACTACACGTCAGGTAAAAATAAAATAAAACCACAACAGCTGCTTCGCTATATATGTACAGATATACATTATATATATTTCTATCTGAACAGCTACAGAATAAACATCAAAAACATTAAAACCACAACAGTCTGTATATATATGCACCACATAAAACATTATAATTTCAGAGTTTTCATTTATGGTCACTTAAATTTGTATACTTACCCGAATCATACTCTAACATTAAATGAAGCATAAATATTTCTTTCTTTGGTATAGATTAGAAATATATACATCATGAAGATGCTAAACAGTCAAGTAGTAGTGGTAGTAGTTATTCAGTTTTTATTCGGTGCTGTCCCCTTAGTAGAGATGGCCGGAATCACCCCATTCCTTCTGCAATCGCTTGCACTCCGTCTCTCCACTTTGCTCGATATAGGGCATTCTCCTTCTTCAAACCAATCTTCTCTTTCTTCTCCTTCACTTTCCTGTTCCAGGTCTTCTTCTGTCATCCTCGCTTTCTCTTGACACTCACTTCAAGATCCAGAGCAACCCTCAAAACACTATTGTCATCCCTTCTCAGCACATGTCCATACCATCTAACTCCATTTGCTGTTGCTGACCGGTTTATAGTTCCCTCAACCCCAACATGTCCATCTGTTCTTCAGTCGTATTTCTGTCAACAGCTCTCTGACATGGCTCTCACCATAGCTCTCTCCGTTCTCCTTAAAATTGCTTTTTCATTCTCTTTTAAACACTATGCCTCGCTTTCATACAGTATTGCTGATCTTAAGCAGCAACGATAAACTTTACCTTTCATCCTCAGAGGATGCCTATATTTCTTAGCAATAACTCTCTACATTCCCTAAATCTTACCCAACCAATTCTTACTCTTGCTGTAGTAGCATCATATTATCAACTTTGATAGTTTAGCCCCTGTAAATTAAATCACACCTATAGCATTCAACCAATTGTGATCTACTAATGGCATGATGGCAATTCTGTAGCATATTTCAAGCAATTTGATTTGATAATCTATATTGGAATTAGCACTAAAAATTAATATTTTAAATCATCATTGAAATGAATAAACCCTGGCGGTAGACATTGTTTCAATAGTATGCTTTTTTACTAACCATGGTACTCTGCTATACACACACCTTGCTGTTGAAATGCCATCAAAAATTACAGAAAGATATTAAATTTCATTGCACCATTCAGATCAGTAGTCAGCAAACCGGGGTAAAATCGAAATTTCTGCGGGTAATATTGGGAGTTTGTGATGTTGTAGGTTTGCTAAGCATGTATTAAAGAAAACGTTTTTCGGAAATATGTTTTACAATACGAAATACTATAAAAATAGAGAGCCACAATGTTAGTGGTTTGCACACCTGATAGACAGTGGGCTTTACGATTTTAAACGCTGTACTCTCCTTGTTACGTGACAATGGTGCTTTGTTTTGCATAAGGTGATGCAACTTACAATCCTGTTAGTTTTGTTGAAAAAACCGTGTAGTTTAGTGGGACTGTTATCATCACAGGACTGTTAGGCTGATAATCGTCAGTAAGATTAGAAAGATATTATTTCTCAACTGATCGCAATACGCAGCTCAGCCCACGCTCATTGAAAAAATATGACAGTTTTAATCTGTTCCTGGCAAAACTTAATACTCAAATTATCTGTACTGATGTACTGAAAGTTGTTAGCCTGCTAGAAGTATGGAATATTTTTTGTCATTTTAGTGACGCCACTACTTGTCTTATCTACGCAAGTAAAGTTTTTCATATTTCGCATTCTCTTTTTATGGTTGCTATGTCGTGCTGTGTGATTAACCGGTACCGCAGTAGCCTACTGCCCTACTGGGAAGTGTGTTTCTGTAGGCAGTTTTAGTTGCAATCAAACAATTGTGAGATATTATATTTCTACCATCAGAATGTGATTGAACAGGAAAAGAGCTTATCAAGCTGAGTTGTTGAAATACGGTTTCACTGAGATTTACGATCGAGGACAGCAGAAACCCCAATGCGATGTGTGCCGAAATTTTTCAAGAAAAACTAGTTAAAAAAACACCTGGACAAAGTTCATTCTTACCTTTCTTCGATACCTTTGGCATATTTTGAGAATTTGGAAGCAGGCGTAAAGAAGCAAAGATTAGAGAATATGAAAAATGTGACATTTGATCAACAAACAGCAGCTCGAACCACTCTGGAAGTCGCCTGATTAATTGGCAGAAACAAGAAACCCCACATCCTTGGTGAGGAACTGATAAAGCCACTTGTAGAAAAAATGGTGGAAATCATGTGTGGGCCGAAATATTCCAAACGATTGAATTCCGTTCCTTTATCTGCCAAAATATATCTGAGCCTAAGTTTAAATAGTTTCAAGAACCTGGAAACTGCTCTATAACAAAATGCGACGCTCCGCTTCCGCTACTTTTTAAAAGCATCAGAGATGCTGCTCTTTTGCGTTACTTTATCGAAACATGTAACGCCATTTTTCTACGCGCTCCAAAAAATTTAAATTCTATAACGAATAAATAAACTTTTGAAATCATCCCACAGAAAAGTCGCATGAAACGGCATTCTGAGTGGCGACTTTTCATCCACAAATCGAGCTACGGTTAATCTTGCTGAGTCGTCTTGCGTTTTCATGTGTCTTTTGGAAAACAGTTTTTTAATAAAGTAGCGCAAACAAACTAGTTCCGCTCTCGATCGTATTCATAAAAAATAGCAGCGCTCTTTTTTCTCTAGTTTTTCTAAAACAAGAGTGGTGAGTAGTATATAATATTACTTTTGACCCGGATTTTGCGGCGCTCTTGCGGCGCCCCACGTCATTTCCGAATGTGACTTCCGAACTGATACATGAACTTGAAGGACATTGTAAACACGTGTAACAACTTGTAAACAAATGACAACGTGTACCAACTTGTAAACAAATGACAACGTGTACCAACTTGTAAAACTTGTAAATAACAACTTAAACAAATGTCAATACAACTTGTAAATAAAACTTGAAATTGGTTTATAGGCACCCCTCTTGAGAATACTGTCACTTCGATATTAACTGCATTTTGAACATATGGTCTGTAAGATAGCTCGAGCTAGAAATCTATTGCGAAAATATAAACATTTGGGCATGAAAGTCTCAACCAATCACAAGCGGAGGTTGAATCACGACTATCAACAAAAACCGATGCCAACGGAAGTTAGAAAGCTCGGAGTTGGTCACGTTTCTCTAACGGTTTGAAAAGTCAATACAAACAATTTTTCGGAGCTGATCACGTTCTCTAACGACTTGAAAAGATAAACAATTTTAGCAATGAGCGAATAAATATTTTTAACTGCATTACACCAATGTTTTTATTTCACCAATGTTTTATTGCACAATTGTTTGATAGAATAAGACAAGTCCAAACAAGTATAAAGATTCTTTTTTTGTGCTAGCTGTTGTGTATATAAACCGTGTTTTTTAGCGAGAAAATTAGAAGAAGAAGAATGGAAAGCTGCGATGAAACACACACTTCAATTGCTGACGACTATGAAGAGCGAGCGGGGAATGTCGACACTACAACTACGCACCCCCACTCCTCATGTTATGAAGGGTTGATGGAGCAAACAGAGTTGTTGGGGCGTGCAAGAAAACATCAAGAAGAAGCAAGAAAAATACGAAAAATCTTCCTCAACATTGACAAAGAAGGAAAATCAATACCCGCAGACGGTGAGATGTTGAGAAAAGGCGTTCTGACTGTCTCAAGAGGAAAAACTCTCTTTTCAACCGATCAGCTTATTCAAGTGTGTATTCATATGTTCGATGGCCTACCCTTTGTGGCTTTCAAAGGCCCAACAGACGCCCGACCATATGTGGTGGTCATTTTCTCAGCTGACTGTCAATACGGTGATGTCTGTGAAGTGAAAACGTGGTTGGAGATTTTCAAAAAAGAGGCAGCTGTAGAAAACTTTCTTATCAGATTTAAAGTGGAAGCTATCTTTTCACCCGAGAAATATTTTCAACATCTACAAGATCGATCATCCGAATTCATCATTAGAAACGAAAACTGCGGTATCAGTAAGGAGCTAGCCGCTCTTGTGAAAACCTTGAAAGAGATGAAACACACAGCTGGGAAGAAAAAACGTTTAGCTATTGTTCTGTGATAGCTGTTATTGTAAGAAAACATCAAGTCATCCAAGACATCAATGTATTTGAACGTATTATTGGCTTTAAAATATCGCCAAAGCTTCGTTTTCAAAGTCCTAATTAATCTTTCAGCAAGAGCTGCTTTTGTGTCAAAGTTATATGTCTGAAAAAGCGAAATGTTTTGTTGTCTCAACCATTTTTCTAACGCTTTGTTGGTAAATTCGGTTCCGCGGTCAGTTTGCAAGTAAACAGGGTTGGGAGCACGACGGTAAATATTTTCAAAAGCTTGAATAACAGCTGTCGATTTTTTACTTTTCACCGGCTCACAATAAGCGAATCTGCTAAAAACGTCTATGACAATGAGAAGAAATTGATTTCCGTCGTTACTCTTTTTCAAAAGTGAAAAATCTGCTAGATCAGCCTGATGTTGGAAGTGTGAATAAGGGGCGATTGTTTTCCTTCTTTGATATTTTTTTCTTGCTGGTTTAAAAAGCGTATACACATCCTGAGCTTCCAACCACTTTTTTTAAAGCTTTTTGAAATTTAACAACTCCAGAAAAGGATTGAGGTTTTTTTAAAGAGTAGTAACTAGCAAACTCTCCCATAACCAATCTCAGAGCTGGTGGACTGTTTTTGGTTTTATACCGTTTTACCTTCTTTTATAACTGACTCAGTTTCTTCCTTTGAAAATGGAGGGTAACAATGATCCGCCCCTTACGAAACCGAATCGAATTCCCTTGGTCGTCGCGAAGATTAATTTGAATTTCTGAGAAAGACTTTTTCATTACTGGTTGGTATTGCAATTTGTCGTATCTTTTACTAATAACGGAGCCGGGCTTCCCCTGACTCAATATAACCCCTAACAACGGAGCAAGCGTGTGACCCACAATACGATTCTCAATGACATCGCAATACACATAAATATTGTTTATTGGATTCATATCCACCACGCGATCAGAGCAAAAAATACCAACATTATGGAATGTACTCTCTGCAAACCCCAACATTTCGGTTAGAAAAGGGGCTAAATGAACCAAAATCGATGGCCTCGCCACTCCATCATTATCTACCCTAGTAGGGGCGGAAGAGTTATTCCTTATATTCAATTGAACTAATTGCGAATTCTCATTATACCGCAAATCTAATAAAAAATCGATTGGGTTTGTCAAAGTACCATTCTCTATGAGCTCCTCATTTTTTGCTTGGAAATCATGCTTCATTTGATTCAGCAATAAACGGATTAATTGTTTTGGTTCTTGGTAATACCCAGACGGCAGTTTTGTTTTAATGTGGATCTCACCTCTTTGATAGATGACCCAATAACTTGTTGTATCAACATTATACCACGAATGATTAAACTGAATTTCCGCCAACCCCACCTCCCAAGACCCTGGAAGTTGCAACTTTTTGGGTAAATGAACAATGTAGTCTGAAATCTTATTTTCTGGATAATAATCAGGTGAAGAATTGCTAGGTAAAGTTACATACATCTTGAAATGGTGAGTACTTTCAGTGTCACACAGCAAATGGTAACATTTTTCTATAGAGGGGATTTATATCTCAAAAATTTTTTCTTTAACATTTGTTTCAAGTGAGATAGCACTACATTCGCCCCAAAACATTTCTCTATCATCTATACTTCGCATAGCAGGTGAGTGGTTACAAACATGTTTGAAGTAAATTATTCAGAGAACACAGATGAGTTGCAGTGACAAACTGTTAACACTCCTAGACACACAAACTAAGAGAGTAAATTAGGGAGTTTCTCTGTTACATTTGCAATGAAGATTAAATCTTACAATTCCAAAACATCACTAAGAAAGCAGATTATTTGTGATGCAATGATAAAAACCAATTCAAAATGTTAACACTCCTAGACACACAAACTAAGAGAGTAAATTAGGGAGTTTCTCTGTTACATTTGCAATGATGATTAAATCTTACAATTCCAAAACACAAACATCACTAAGAAAGCAGATTATTTGTGATGCAGTTACTTTGCAATTATAAAAACCAATTCAAAATGTTAACACTTCTAGACACACAAACTAAGAGAGCACATTAGGGGTTTCTCTGTTACATTTGCAATGATGAAATTTTCACAATTCTCCAACACCAAATGCAAACTCCCTATTACACGACAACAAACATGTTTGAAATACAGTAAATGATTTATAGATCACAGATGATAAAAACAACTGAACTATTACAACCCATGGAAACACAAAAATTATGAAGAGAGTATTGCAGTTCAACCTTTCTCTGTAGCCTCATGGAAGAGTTTTTCAAAGCAGAGATCACTTCATTCCTGATCAGGTACATACAACCGAATTTTGTTTTCTTCTTGGTTGAGTAAATTCTTTTACTACAATGATTCTTTTTGTGTACACAGTTGAAAGTAGCATATTGTCATGGCTGTAGCAGTTCTTTGACATTGTTTAAAATCAAATCATGTTACTAGAATCTAAAACAAGCAGCTGTTAATATTGCTTCAAAAAACCGAGATTTAACTTGACATAACTCTGTAATTCCAACAGCTAAACTGAATCAGCACAATTCCAACAGCTAAACTGAATCAGCACACTTCCAACAGCTAAACTGAATCAACACAACTCCAAAAAAGAGCTAGCGGCAACCACACCCTTTACTAGAACATTCCATAGCTTTTCTCTTTCAACACGTTTTGACAGCTACAATTAAAATCTATCGGTAGCGTGTTTTATTATATTTGTTCAGGGTTTAAATCTTCGACATAACAGGTTGAATTTCTTTGAAATCTTAGGTGTTTGTCTTAACAACTGTGTTCTTTACATTCAGAAATATTGTGAAGAATTACAAACTCTCCCAAACTAGGGATTGAAACTGCTCAGAGCCGGGTGAAGGTTTGGTCTCTTTTTTGATTTTATCTGTTATTAGTTTTTTAATATTGCTTTGAGGAATAGGAGTTTTATCAAAAATTAATTCTCCTCTTGAATTCCACAAAGCAGAGCTGTTGTTCTCAATCGACTCCAAAAGCTTCTTGGCTTGGATTAGGTTTTTCTTGGTAAACCCTTTCAAAATATCTTTTGCTGGGATAGGTTTTTCTTCCTCCTCCAACACCAACTGCGGATTTATGGTTCTTTCTTTTAATGATAAATATTTTTGAAGAACTTGGTTGTATTGCTTGATCTTCTCACTCTCCTCCAGATCAGAGTTCAAAATTTGACTCATTTCTTCATCAAGTTTAGACATCTCTTTCTGCATTGGTTTCCTGTAAGAGTTAGGGTCTACTAAAATCAATTCCTTCATTTTTTCACAAGAGAGCCTACCAGTCCGGAAATTGCTGGAATCGCTATGCTGAGGAGTGTGGAGAGGAATCCACCTTTTTGGATTAACTTCCGCTTCCGATTGACACTGATAGGCTTTGTCAGCTTTCGAAGAGTTTCTTTATATGGCTCAAGTCTTTTTTTCTGTTGTTTTGTGATTTGAATATTACCTTTTAAAAGTCTATGACAGCAATCCGCTAAACAATGAATAAAATCCGGCGGAGAGTTATTAACACTTTGTACGCGTCGCCACGTAAATTTACGTTTAACGCATTGACGCGCGGAACGCGAAATCACGTAGATTTACGTGCTTTGGAAAAACCTATCGTTTCAGCGCGAACTTGCATTCCTATGAAGCTATCAACACGTAGATCTACGTGTGAGAGGAGTTTTGCGTGATAAACGCGTGTTTAGCGAATGTTCAATGCAAGTTTACTTCAGCTCAAATTGTGAATACCGAATTTTCCGCGATTTTTATTGGTTAAGATTACAACCACATGAAGTAGATATTTTCTCCTATGAATTTCGCGTAAATAAGTTTTATAGTAACAAAATTCAATCATTATTTTGATATTTGCTATTATATTTTTCGTTGTTTAGGTTTAAAAATGGATGTAAATAATACTTTAGATATTATAATGGAAGATGATTCAGATATTAGTGATTTCAACGAAAGTTGTGATGAAGAAGACGATGCAGTTGCTGGTGATGCAGAGAGTATTTCTGATATGGATGTATCGGATTCTAATAGTGATGTATATCCTGGTGCGGTGCAGGTGTCGACAACACCAATAACACAACCTGGTCCTTCACAACTGAGAGCAATGAGAAGAAACTATTTATGGCAAGCCACTAATAGACAACCAACAGCTACATCATTTAGTGGTATTCAAGGACTCTCTAGTCAAGTTGCTGTGTCTGATATCCACTGTCCTTATGAATATTTCAAACTTTTCTTTACAGACAACCTTTTGGATTTCATAGCAACGGAGACTAACCGCTATGCTTCCCAATACTTGGCAAGAACAACACTTTCACCCCGAGCTAGAGCAAAAGCCTGGAAACCGGTAACATCAGATGAGCTGGAAATATTTTTTGGCTTAGTTTTGCTCACTGGTTTGATAGAGAAAAAAGGTCGTTTGGAGTCGTACTGGTCAAAAGATGTCCTAATAGCAACCCCTTTTTTCAATCAGTGTATGCCCAGAGATCGTTTTCAACTCATACTTTGGTTTTTGCATTTCAACGATAATGAAAGCATGCCATCAGATTGCTCTGACAAACTTTATAAGATTAGGCCTGTCTTTGATGTGCTTGTAGAGAAATGGAGAACTCTATATGCACTTGGGGAGCACATAGCTTTGGATGAGGGCATGCTGAAGTGGAGAGGAAGGTTATCTTTTCGTGTTTACAACAAAGACAAACCGACTAAGTATGGAATAAAGGCATTTATTCTGGCAGACTCTAATTCCGGCTACTGTTGGAACATGGATATCTTTCATCATCAAAAAAAAAGCATAAAGGAAACAGTAGTTGGGTTACTTACACAGCGGTGCACAGGTTTGTGGCATACGCTGTATATGGATAATTGGTACAATTCGGTAGAGTTGAGTGAAGCTTTGCTGGAGCTGCAAGTGCATACATGTGGAACACTGCGCAGCAACAGGGGAGAGCCCGTGGAAATTAGAAACCCGCACAATCTTGATAAGCATGACGTCATCTCTAGAAACAATGGAAAAGTTATGGTGATTGCATGGAAAGACAAGAGGATTGTAAAAGCCATAACGACAAAGCATGACAATTCTCTTGTCACCATACGAAGAAGGAAGAAAGGTGGTCACGGAGCAATGGAGGAAGTGCAGAAGCCAGCTTGTATTATTGATTATAACGAACATATGTCTGGAGTTGACCACGTTGATCAAATGTTATCTTATTACCCTTGCACAAGAAAGACACTGAAATGGACCAAAAAAGTATTTTTTTATTTGATGGAATTGTGCGTACACAACAGCCATGTTCTTTACAAAACAAATTTAGCAATCACCAATTCAAAATTGTATGATTTTCAGAAAAAATTAATAAGAAAAATGTGTAAGCAGTCGTCTGAACAAGAAAACTCTTCTGATGACGATAATGCATCACCACCCAAAACTCCTCGTATTAACCCAATCAGCAGATTGCATGGAGGTTTTAAAGCTCATCATATCAGCACGTTTCCACCAACTGAACGCAAAAAATATCCTCAAAGAATGTGTCGGCTATGCAGCAAAAATGGTATTCGCAAAGACACGCGTTATTATTGCAAAGAATGTAAAATTCCTCTTTGTAATGTTTCTTGCTTTGGGAAATATCACTCAAACAAATAATTTTGCAATGTTGACTGCTGTTTTCTCGCAATAAATAAAAATTACACTGAAATGATATTCCAACTATGAGTGCTTAATGGTTTATGCTGACAGACAAAACAAGCGAAAAAGAAAAAAGTTCGCGCCGCACGCTTCGCGCTTTAAAAATAAGACGCGTACAAAGTGTTAATTACTGCTTTTACAAATTTAGGTTTTGCTTTGTGGAGTAGTTTCAAAGTTGGGTAGTTCTTTTTTAGTCTCATTGTCATGTCAAGACATACACGAACTGCTGATCTTCTGGGAATATACCAGTGCAAATTCGAAGCTGGTCAGAGGTTTCAGAGCGGAAATCGAATAGAAGATATCCGTGTGGGGGTTTTGTAGTCTGCAAAAATTGTCTCGATCTCTTTAATATGTCTTGCATAGGACTGACGAGCAAAAAATGAGACTTGCTGGCTGTCTCGTGGATTTTTAAACAGAACCACAATCTGAGAGTTTAGAGAGATTGTTCTGATCCCTCGGAAAAAAAGATTCTGCACGAGGTAAAAGACTGTCAAATTCAAATGATGACTGCCCAGCGTGAAGTATTTGGTCACCAGGTCCACCTTCTGATCCATCAAATCGTCTAAAACTAAATTGGTCGGTCGCCCGTCAAAATAGTCGAAGTCAGGGACCCCCTGAATAAACTCTGCTTCGATCTCGTCATACACTTTTTGCCATATACTATAACACCAAGTAATTCGCTCTGGCGGGGGGCTCATCAAACGATCACGGTTTTTAATAAATTTACTCACAAAAAATGTCTTGCCAGAATTACTAGGACCGGAAATTAACACGGAAACAGGATTCGGAATATGAAACATTTTGAAATATTGAAGACAGTGCAAAGGTTTTAGTATTTATAACCTTAATCTTTTTTCAAACAACTGCTCTTGATATGAGGATTTTGTAGGCTCACAAGTATGGTTGTGTTTGCTTCTAAGAGTTATATAAATTGAACTGTTATAGTCTTTATTTCAACAGCTGTGTTTGTTACGCAGGAAATCTGTAACACTTTTTTTTTTCTGCAGAGACAACTACCGGAAAACGTGGAGGTTATAAAACACTCTTAAACTCTAGAAAATTCATAAAATCAAGCAAAACGTGAGTAAGATGGCGGAGGTATGCTGTTATTTTCACTAACTGTTTTATTTTGCAGAATGTATCAGTGCACTATATGTGAGAAGAATTTCTCTACAATGCAGGTGGTGAGGGATCACCGCCGGGTACAGCATTTTCTGGTTTATTATCGGTAAGTATTTGTATAAAATTTCAACCCCAGCCAAAACCAAGAATTCGACTATTTTTCAGATGCCCCCTTTGCGGGCGAAAATTAAAAACCGGTAACGGGTACCGGAGACACTTTCTCCAGTGTTATATTGGGCGTGGAGGGACTGTGGAGTTCCCTTTTGTTAATATTATAGTAAGTTCCACTTCTTGTAGTGATTATATCTATTTCAGATGTGATGGGTGTTATATTCAGATTAAAGATCTCAACAACAACTAGCCTGTCACTAATGATATCTTTTTTATTTCAGATCTGGCGGTGCTTCTTTGATTGTGTTTAAACGGTGTTTGTGTTTTAAACGGAAAATAAAACATCTCAACAATACTTGAATAAGACTGCTTCAGTTATCGCTTGCAAATGCACGTGACGTCATCGGTTTAGATCGACTAAAGAAACAAGCTGATTCGACTCATATTTCGCTAGAGCTAGCTTTGACTAGTAAGTAGAAAGCGATTGATTCCAGAAATAGGCAAAGAGGTTTGCGAGATTTAAACCTTTTGGGAGCGGTTTTGCTGTACAAGATGTTGTGTAGAAGATAGTCAGTGTTATCTGCTTTGTAGTATAAGCGTTGACAAAGTTTTTCCGGTGACAGCTTGGTGGTTGTATTCCCCAAGAGTGGTGGTAAAAAATTCACAGGGTGGGGTGGATGCAGCCAGAGACGATTCGCATTGCTTCGTTTAATGATACGTCTAGTGTTTTTGTGTGGGTGCTTTGGCACCAGACAGGGGCACAATACTCAGTTGGTGTAAATACAAGTGCTGTAGTGGAGGTTTTCACCAGTGCCACTCGGGAAGACACTTTTTGTTTTAGTTTGTGCAAATGGTTTCTGTATGTTAGGCTCCGATCCAGGATGATTGCAAGGTATGTAGGATATCACTGGGTGGGAGCTGCTTTACCTTCCCGCCGTCCACCCTGAGCAGTTATTATACTAGCGAAATTTGCAGCAACTCACCAGTTTCATCTCTTCTCTTTTCATACAATAAGCTGATTCGACTCGTATTTTGCTAGAAGCAGCGTCGCACATCGCTGATGCATGTGACATCATCAGTTTAGATCGACTAGTAAGCAGGAAGCAATTCAGTAACCTGAGTCGATGCGAATTTTACTGAGCTAGCATCACGCATTGCTGACTTGCTTCATCAGCACACGTGTTACGACTAAGAGAGACGTTGCGCTTCACTGATTTGACGCGTAATTTTACTACAATTAACGCATCGCTGATTAACTTTATCAACAAACTTTACTACGGTTGAGGGTTACTTCAGGTCGTTCTCGATTAACCAACGCTCGTAAGAATAGCTTGTTTTCCATCAAACGAGAATAGTATAAGACATAAATTTTATTGAGCATAAAACAGAAGAAGACACAAACTAACTTCAAACAAACATTCACAATAAATCTAAGAGAGAATAAGTGTAAATTAAAGATCAAGAGGAGTTGTTGAAATCCCGTCTCCCAGAACTTTCCGTTTTCCGTAAAAAAACCCTAACCCACTTCTTTTTTGGGTGTAGGTGAAAACTTGATGGCTTTTACAAACAAAACCTTTGTTCACCCCTACCCCACTACATTTTGTTTCAAGAACATCTAAATAGGTGTCGAAGTTAAATTTATTTAATTTTGTAGAGAGACCTTTGCAAGCTTTTTTTATCGTTTGATTGTTATCGCTTTCACCCCCCTAAAGAACCTCTTTTTCACTAATGTATGTTTTCAGCGCCAAAACCAGCATTTGACTCTCGAAGAACTCCAGTTTCAGTAACCCTGGCGTCCGCTTATCAAATAATTCACGAGTTTTGCAGCAGTCTCCTTGTACCCACTCCACATTTTGAACCCGGGTCTTGATGAACTCTTTTTTGTGGTGTTCACAAGCTAGGCTAGGAAAAAAATAGTCATAGTTTTCAAAAAATTTCTCTCTCAGCTCTGGTTTAACCACATCATCCAGAGAGTTGCTACAAAGAGAGAGATATAACGAGTCAGTATCCATTTCAATAAATTCGTAGCAGTCATCCGGAATATATTTTTTGATGCAGTCATAAACAAATTCCAACATCTTCAATTTTGCCCAGGAGTAAACAAACAATCCAATTTGAATCGGGAGATCGAATATGACGTGTTTTTTAAGGCTTTTTACCTCATAGAGATCGTTGTCCACCAAATTTAGATTCACAAACCAGGGGGAGTTTATGGCTTTATCTACAGTGGACTGATCGTGATAGGAAATATTTTTATACCGCTCTTTTCTCAAGAGAGATGAAGAATATCCGCTGTTGCCAATCAGCTTCCATGTGTCCGCTAACATCTTCCTGGAGGAGTCAACATCTCCACCTCTTCTTCCATCGCACACATCCAAACCGAATTTTTTTCAAAAGGTTTTTCAGGGGTATATTCCACAAACTCATAAATCTTGGTAATTACTAACCCATGGTCAAGATACCATTTTGCTAAAGGTGTGGTCAGCAGGATTTTGTCACCAAAATAACTAGAAATCAACATTTTTCTTGGTTTTTTTAAGAGCCCGTTCTCCTCCGCAAACCCCTTCATCAACTCTCCAACGTCCTCTCTTCCAACCATAGCATTTTTGAAGATAGGAGGAAATTCGTTAAAGAGTTGTTTCAGATGGTTAGGAGTGTAAATATCCACTAAAACAAAACCAAATAACTCACCACTTTGAACCCCTTTTAAAATTTTTTGGTAGGATAGGCGGCGTCTAGGTCTGACAGATTTCAACGTTTTGGTGAAGGAGATCACATCCTCCTCCAAAGATAACTGCTTCCACTGACATTCCCAAATGAATCGAACACAAAAACCACAATCCTCTAGTAGTTTTATTTTCTCTTCAGTGTTTTGGTGCAGCTCTTGGAAGGTTTTACTGTTTACTGAGTTCACTCCTCCTGGGTTTTGACATCTTTCGCATCCGTGCCACCAACATCCAAAAAACTCGAAAGCCTCTTTAGTCTCTTCACAAAATCCATCTACTGGAAGATTTCTGGAGGTAAGGCAACGCTCACCAACATTGAAATCGTGCTCGATGAATTTACCCTCAGTCACAGCAATCCAGCTTAACCACTGATAGGAGGCTAATCCAAATTTGTGTGGAGTCTTTGGATGGTATCTCTCCTCCTCTTTATATCTCACGAAATACCCCACCGGAAGTGTTTGAGATAGGGCCCATAGGTAAAGGGCATTAACGTCGTAACCGCGAATAATTTGGCAAATTTTTGGGTTGGGGTATAGATGACTTTTAATGAAAGTTTCCTTTTTGACTGCTAATCTTTTAAAGACAATGCTTGGGCCACCAACAAGCTGATCCAGCATGAGCTGATGAAGATCTGCATTTTTCTTGTCAATTAGTGAGAAGAAGCAATCTACTGGTGTTTGATTAAATAAATATCTCTTTGTTATTCCGCTGACGCTGAAAGACTCCTTGAACAGATCTAAATTTTTGCTTTGATAAAACCCCACACATTTTTCAACCACTTCCACGAATGGCTGTACATCAAGGTTATTGTAATACAGCAGTAAATCGCGAAGAGAGGTCCAGTTCTCCTCCTGCCATTTTCTGACTACTGCTTGGTAGTCCTCCAGCGAGATGTTGCTTTCTTTTAAATTGCTATAGAATGCTTCGTGATTGGGGAAGGTGTGGTTTAATTTTTCAAGACTATCCACGTACTCGTAGGGAAAGAAAAATTTAGTTTGACCAACGTCATAAGCTTTGATAAATTTGTCGTATGAAAACCCGGGGGCAATGTAGTTTTTGATGTCTAAAAACCTTAACGTTTCTGTCTTAATGCACATAAAATGATTGCTTCGCTTGATCACAAAATCTAATTTCGGTAAAAGCACTCGAATAAGCTGTTTTTTAATTAAATTAAGATCATAGGATCCGGAGTTGAAACCAAGAACAATGTGGTTTTTCAAGAATTTTTCAAATTTCAGCTTCAACTTTTCGCTTTTGACGTTTTCACTGACACCCAGAAAATCAAACACATATTGATATTTTGTTTTCAACAAATCGAATGCTGCAGACGCCATTTGCTCTAAATATTCAATCACCTTCTCAACCAATTTTAGAGAATCACCATCGGAGATGTAGCAGGTTGGGGATCTGAAACCGGGAATATTGGAGCAAAGAGAGCAGCTGAGAGGGATATGTTTGGCTTGATGTTCAAGGAGAGAAGTATTGGGGGGTAGATTTTCCTTTGAAAGGATGCATTCGAAATCAAACACCGAGAAATAGGGGTAAAATCGATCACTTTTGGGGACAGGAACACCAAGCTCTAGCAACTCTTCAAAAATGGTGGGGGTAAGTCTAAAAACGCCTCCTTTATACGTGTACTTCACTTGCCCTTGGCAGTGCTTAATATGCTGGTTGAAATTCCTTTGATTGTACCATAAAACATCACATTTAAGACATTGAAAAATGCTAGAATACTTCTCAAAATGAAAAATGTAGCTAAAATGGTTTTCAAAAAGGTTTAACTTCATAGTTTGGGGATAAATTTTTCGTGAATTTTGTATTAACCGGCAAACTGTGTCATTTTCACATTCTGCTAGCTCATACACCAGCACATTAATTTGGAAGAGATCCTCCAGAAAAAGAAGATCATGTAGAGAAATTCCTTGAAAGCTACAGGGGGAAATTTGTCGGTTGTGACAGTACAAACGAAATTTTGTTTGAGTGTCAGCTTCTAAATTGTTCAAGTGAAAACCAAAAAACAAACTCAAACAGCGAAAAATACACAAGTGATCTTGATACAGTTCACCTGTATTAAAATCTGCAGTTAAACTATGTAAACCATGATTATTGATAATAAAATCAGGGAGTGATTCAGAACTTCCAATTACTGCTTTTCTCAGCTTGTTTACATAAAAAGTAATATTGGTGGTAGACAAATGTCGCCACTTTGTATCAGGTCTATCGAAATTTTCAAAATCGTGTTCTGAGACAGTCTCTAAAAAACGTGATAATTGATCACTACCACTAATTAATTCTGCGGTATTCAAAACACAATTATTGTTATAAGAGGGATGAAAATAACGTAATGCACCGCTTTCAATATTCTTCAAAATGTATCCGAAACTGAAATTACTTTTAAAGCGCGAATTTTGTTTACTCATGATAGTACTATGAATTTGGTGGAGTAAATCATTTATGTTGGAGTTAAGAAAGAAATTGAATATATCCTGTATAGGTCTGATGACGCTTCTTGTTCGAATTTGAGACCATTTCTCCCGAATAAAATTTCTGTTGAGAAAGAAAGCATTAGAGCAGTCTAAGGAAGAATCTGGGAAATGTTTACCTTAACTCCTCATTTTCAATCACTGGTGGTTCTTCTTCCTCTGCGGATTGCCTTGGAATGCTACATAAAACACGCAATGAACACAGCGCAATGCTGAGAAATTTTGCATTCACTTACCTGGAATCAGCTCTTCTTTTCTGAGGTTTGGACGTCGAGCCGCTTCTCTTCTCCGCAGAATGTTTTGGAATGCTAAATAAAACATGCATTACACACAGCGCAATGCTGCGAAATTTCGATTCACTTACCTAGAATCGGTACTTTTTTTCTGTGGTCTTGACTTCGAGCCACTTCTCTCTGCGCAGTGATGTCTTGCTAGCTCAAGAGAGTTTGAGAAGTCGACACCACACAGACGACAAACACAGCATTTTTGTTGATGTCTTTTCATAATATCTTTGCGATTAAATTTTTTGAAGCACTTCTCGCACTGCACCTCAGCATTTTGGTAAACAGCTTCGATGTGTCTTTTAAGATCTCTCGCTCTCGTGAAGGTCTTGCCACAAATCTCACATATATTCTCCATTTTTGAATGTGTGTTTTGATTTCTGCTTGGGTTTTTATAACCAACACCATATGGTGAAACGAGAAAGTTTTGAGAATTGCGTAATAAAAATAGTAGTGAAATAAACATTGGTGCAATGCAGTTAAAAATATTTATTCGCTCATTGCTAAAATTGTTTCTTTTCAAGTCGTTAGAGAACGTGATCAACTCCGAAAAATTGTTTGTATTGACTTTTCAAACCGTTAGAGAAACGTGACCAACTCCGAGCTTTCTAACTTCCGTTGGCATCGGTTTTTGTTGATAGTCGTGATTCAACCTCCGCTTGTGATTGGTTGAGACTTTCACGCCCAAATGTTTATATTTTCGCGATAGATTTCTAGCTCGAGCTATCTTACAGACCATATGTTCAAAATGCAGTTAATATCTAAGTGACGGTATTCTCAAGAGGGGTGCCTATAAACCAATTTCAAGTTTTATTTACAAGTTGTATTGACATTTGTTTAAGTTGTTATTTACAAGTTTTACAAGTTGGTACACGTTGTCATTTGTTTACAAGTTGGTACACGTTGTCATTTGTTTACAAGTTGGTACACGTTGTCATTTGTTTACAAGTTGGTACACGTTGTCATTTGTTTACAAGTTGGTACACGTTGTCATTTGTTTACAAGTTGTTACACGTGTTTACAATGTCCTTCAAGTTCATGTATCAGTTCGGAAGTCACGTTCGGAAATGACGTGGGGCGCCGCAAGAGCGCCGCAAAATCCGGGTCAAAAGTAATATTATATACTACTGTGGTGCTCCGGCTTCCGTTCCAGAACAACTTAAAATCAGCAATCAAATCCAAGTAGTACAATATTTCTAAGTAATTTTACGCCATATCCATGAATTGTTGTGAAGTGATATTTTTTCAGTGGTTAGTAGTCTACAAGGAAACATGTGTCTATTCAACTTGTAGCATTTTTATTGGAGTACATTTATTTATAGATAGTAAGACGCTATTTGGAAAAAATATTAAGTCTTAAGTATTGCCACGTGATGTCGGGTCGTGTCAAAATTACGTTAAGCAGTAACAGAATTGATTAATTAAATGAATAGCTTTAGAAGTTTTAATAACTTTTTTGTTTCAATTATGCAGCAATGCCATTTTAATGTTGTGCGCCATTGTATTGTGTAGAGTGCATTGCAGTGGTGATTATTGTTGATATAAAGTAACTTTATTACACGGTTCTATTTCTGGTGTTGCTAGCTAATAATGTATGTTTTGATGTGTTTCAAATTAGTTTTTAGTATTTGTGACTAAGAATTATCCCTGTGTCTGTGCATACACTTACTTAATTCCACAAGTGGGCATCTGCTCTAAACAAAAGCAGTGCTCTCTTCCCGCTTTCTTCCATAAAAAATGACGATGCTCCCGATCTTACTTCTATTTAAAATCATCAGCGGCGCTAACACTTGGGCTGCTTCGCTAAAAAATGTAGCGCCGTTCTCGCTATGCTCTCTACGGAATTGGCAAGTTATGTCGAACAAATAAATTTTTCAAATCAATCTACGGAAAAGTGGTATGAAAATGCATTTTATGCCGGCATTTTTCAGCCAGAAATCAAGTCCCAGAAAAACTTGAGTCGTTTTGCGCACTAGAAATTAAGTTCTTTTCGAAAGTAGCGCAGAAAAACTAGTGCCACTCCCGCTTCTTTTCATGAATATAGCAGCGCTCTTATCTCGTTTCTTTTCCAAAAAAGGGTGGTGCTCCGGCTTCCGTTCCAAACAACTTTAAAGTCAAAAATCAGCAATCGAATCCCAGTGAAACAGTTTTTTTAAGCGACTTAACGCCATATCAGCAAATGTTGAAAAAAGTCTGCTGTCAATAAATAATAACAAAGTCAGCTTGGATATTTATGCGAATACAAATCGTTATTGCTACAGCATTTTCAAATTCTGTAAGAAAATCAAAAGCAAACAAAACCACAAAAAGTTTACATACAAATGTAAAAGAACTATCAATAGTTAAAAACACAAGAAAAACTATATAAAACACGCGTAGATTCTTAAAAAATTTTAAATAAAATGAGAAAAAGTAAAAACGGAAAATAGAAAGCAATTAGAAGAAAATCAACGAGAACCTGGCTAAAGAGCACCGCAAATATGATAAACAATTATACAATAACTAGAAAACGTTAAAACCGGCTCACTAGATGTTGAGTGACGGCAAAGCAAAAAACTACGAAGAAAACAAAGTAAAGTAACAAACATGAAACTAAGAGATTTTAAAAACGATATAAATTTAGCGGAGTCCTTATGCCAAACTTCCATTAAACCAATAAGGACAAAGTATATAAACACCAGGTAAAAAATCACAACAGAAATAAAAACATATCAAGATAATTAACAAATACAGGTCAACAACGGCTAGCCTAAACGTGGAAAAGGGCATCAAGGATATACCCTGACCTTCCCAGTGTTTAGTTTTGCATACAAATTATGTAAAAAGTACTTACGTATGTAAAAACCTTAAACAAGACAAAATATATAACTCAAGTTTCAATTAAAGTAATGCTTACAGAAAGTGAAAATTACAGAAAAAATGGTTGAACAAAGTATAGTTCGTGTATTGTCTGAGCATATCCTGTATTTTCTCTTTTCAGGTTTTTGCATTATACATAACATTTTTGGTTTATAGCGCTCTTTTTATATTACTTACTTTAACTATTGGTAGGTCATTTTTATTTGCAAATAGATTTATCGTGGTTTATGTTCGATTGTGATCATTTTACAAAAACTGAAGATGCTCGCTCTAGCAAAATCAATTTTTCTTGTCAATATCATAATCAAAGAGCAATTTTGTGAGAATGAGGTTGTATCCTCTGAAACTACTAAATGCACAAACATAAAACTTGGCATGTTTGATCACCAATCCAAGTCAAGTCTCATAGGAGGTTGATGAGGCAGGGCATCATGATGATTCATGATTACAGAAAATATTCTCAAAAACTGTATCTCTAGACAAAGGAGGGTGGTTTATTAATTAAACACAAGTGAGAACCCAACGTACCAACTTTAAGAAAGTTCACTCCCCTAGCTAGTCAGATGACGTCAAAATTAACGATTAATTGCAAAATTTAACTCTTGATTTTCTGAAAAAATCATTACCGTAGAAAAGCGGCGGACAGCTTTTTTTGGAAGTGATTAACACAATGGTTTTGATAAAAAAAATTTGTCAACCGTCTAATTTCCATCGACGACACAACAAGCAATTAATTATTAAAGCTTTTATTTAAAGCTTAACTCCTCTGAAACCACTGGGGGTAAATTACAAAACTTGACACAATTGATCATCACCACGGGTTGAGTGTAATATGATTGATGACATCATGGTAACGTTGCAATGAAAAAACTGTTGCAAAAATAGTATTTTTGATGGAGAAATGAGGATTTTTGCTTAAACAAAAACCAGCACCCGACTTACCAACTCCAAAAAATTTTATCCCTATAGAAACTAGCATAACGTCAAAATCAACGATTGATATTAAAACTTATTTTCTTTATTTTCTCAAAAAACTTTATTGTAGAAACGCGACTTAAAACTTCTTCAGGAAATGTGAACAAAATGGCCCTGACAAAAGTAATTCTCTATCAATTCAAGGTTTATCGACGATGCAACAAACGATTCAACAATTTAGCGTTCTTTTGAAGCATGATATTTCTCTTGAGCGCTTCAAAAAAGAAGCGTTCGGTGATAATGGCAAATGACGCCATAATGCTGTCTGGTACCACTTCAGTGAAAACAGCACCAGGTAGCAGCAGTACTAATTGTACATCAGTTTGAAAGAAAATGGATATTGTAAAACCTATTACTGATATGTCATCTGTTAAAGTAGAATGACATATTGCAGTATTTACATACCAATTAAACTCTGGGTTTTCAATGGTGCTATGGCAATTGTCATGCGCCTGAGTACTCTTGACCTTTAAGACATTTTTATTTTGTGTAGCAAAGTGGAACAAAAGGCTGAGCTTTAATGTGAAATCTTGCAGAATTTAGAAAAACACATTATTTTATTCAGCACAAAAACTTGGTCGGTAGGTTATTCATTTCAGCCACTACCTAACTCATTGTAAGAACTGAAATGTTACGCTGAGCTTTGGGCTCTGAGTCGTTCCCTTCTCTGGCTGTGTTTGTACCGGGAGCAGCGAACATGAGTGCAGCCAGTATCTTAATTTGCATAACTAGATTTACAATTATAAAAAAGCTGTGAGTAATAGGCTTATTACTTCATAGCTAAGCTCCAGTAGACACACCAATAACTTGAGCGTCCTTTTACAACTTTAAATTCATACCCCTATTTACTCAGTCAAATGAACGCATGAAAGTTCGTAAACTCTTCAGCTAATTGTAAGTAAGCACAATTCTAATTTAATAGTAGTGTTGTGAGTATTATGAGCACATTTTATGAAATTTATTGTTTGAAAGGAACTCAATGAAAACTTGATCAGTAGGTCTACACAAGCATGTGAAATCATAGTCATTAAATTTAAGATCGTACGTTCGGAGGGCAGTTTTTTTTCTTGAAAATGAATCATTAGACTCACCGGGTGATCCGATGCAAAAGATAGAGCACTAGCGAATTTAGCAATTTGTTTGGGAAGAATGAGAAGTCTAAATTGAAGGTGAAGACAATATTTATAATAGAAAACTAGTATTTATAATCAAGTTGTTTCCGAATGCAAACAAATAAGATCACAAAACCCAAAGTAATAAAGGCTGGTGGCATTGACGCATCCGACACATCCCCCAGGATGTGTCGCCAAGGCATAGACCCCCGCGTTTGACTTAGACGTTTGTGTTCCAATAATTGGTGGAAGCAACTGATAGAACTTGCAAAATTATCGCGAGTTTGTAATACCAGTCTTAATTCAAAGTACAACGATTAGAATTAGGGGTATAGTGGCGTTATCCTCATTTGTACCAACTCATCCTTGCTTCAACCAATAGGAAGATTGCACGCACGTGATCAAACGCTATCAAAATGCACTTTCGAAAAAATGTGGCTGATCATTTTGAGTGATTTTGAATTGGATTGAATAGGAGTGATATCGTTTTTTGCAAATCAAATCGATAAACGTGGCAGTTGTTAAAGAACGTTAAATATGTTGTTTTACTGATGTTAAGGAATGAATCTAAGGTTAAAGTAAGATAAGAGGTGCTAAGGTTTGCTTGTTATTGGTAATAGTTGGGCAAATTTTATGGGCTAAACGTGCAGGCTTATTTGTAGCCAGCTTCTGTGAGGGTTTCCTATCCAATTGATCAGCGTGTTTGGGAATGCTGAGTTTGAGTTAATTGTAATGGGCAGCTTATACAGTATATTTAGTGACATAAGTATTCTGAAAAATTGAAAACTTAAGTTATACTGTAGCCTAGATGACAGGGCAGACTTCTGTACTTTTTGTCATATGCTGGATTAGTTATTGTTGGATAAAATCAGTAATTTTTTGAAATTTTTTGTCGAAAGTGATTGCGACCAGTCATATTGATATGTCAGATATAATTTTGTGACCTTAACTATTCCTGAAACAATTTTTTGGGCTATTGCCTAGGCTGCTGGACCAAGGGTAATTTAAAAACTTGCGGTACCGATTTATTTGTTCATGCGTATGAGCTCATGCTCTGTTGCATGTCTTTCGTCACACCATGCCACCACGACGGGTAGACTACTTGGCCCCACTATCTGTTTGCCACATAAAGATAGGGCATGCCGTTAGATGTCTTGCCCATGGACACAACTATCGGTACAGTAAGCTTGCTGGCAAGCTTACCGTACCGATTGTAATGATCAAATAATGGTTGTTTTTACTAATGTACCGACTGGTTTCTAATTGGTATAGTTTATTTTTAACTGAGGAGCAAATGGTATTTAAATGGCACTTCTCTTAGGGGCAATTTTTTAAAATTGACACACAGTATTAGGCTTAAACTAGCGAACTGAAAGACCTAATCTCAACCAAATTGCTTTTGGTAAAATTTTTTGTTTGCGAGTATCCAACTAGCAATAATTCATTCCAAATTTTAGTTAATTTCTCATTAGTTTTCAAATTAGCCCCAAAAGTTGGTGTTCGCCCTATACCTTTCCAGCATAAATTAGAGCTTTTGGTCAGCCACTTCTTGGCGCGAAATGTATGACGCCATATGCAACCTTCCTATACATCAAATCCGTCATAACTCACCGGTTGCCCTGTGGGGCGGCGAGAGCAGAGCCGGCTAGAAATAAATATACTTTTAAGCTGTCAACTTTACTACAGCTTATTGAAATCAGAGTCTTTTCAACGTTCCAAAACAAGGACCGGGCTCCTGTCCACCACTGCCCTATTCTGGAGCAAGCCTGCCCAACTTAAAAAGGCTCAGCTCAGCCACATTGACTAGAAAAAATTTTCCGAGGGCCGCATGAACATTATTTTTACGTCGAATTACTGGTTATAATGCAATTAGGCGTACATTGTTATTGTGTAATACTTTAAACTCAGTAGAAACTCATGCACACTTTAACCCAGCTGTGGTACCATGGGGTCAATTTGACCCCAGGCTTATTTGATAGGCTAAATATTCCAAAGATTGAGATTATAAGCTTTCACTTTGATTTGAATTTTCTTTGCAGGTTCTTGTTAACTGTTTCCATGCGTGCAATCTTAATTTCAATGTTGCCGTTTTTATAAATTTTACATTTTATTTGTTTGGGGTCATATTGACCCCATGGTATCATTTACGTTACAAATGTATCCAATTTTCTTTTACAGAAGATTTTGTAATATTTTAGTTATTGTTAGCGTAAAATGAGGAATTACGTCCAGGAGATAAAAAGTGTCATTGCAGCAAGTGATGAAAAAATTATATGAGACAGATCATGGAATCAGCAGTAAAGATAAAGATGATATTGAAGATGAATTGAGCTGGTATGAAAGTGAACCCGAGCTCAATGCCTTGTTATACACAAACATGGAAACAGATGGAAGTGATACAGAAGCTGATGATGAAGATGTTTCTGTTAGTCAAGAAGTTCGAGGAAAAGATAGCTATTTATGAAAAATGGAACCAAAGTCTGCAAGAAGAACACCAAGGCGAAATATTGTCACAGGCGCACCAGGTCCAAAGGGTAAAGAACGTGAAGCAGACAGGCCCTTGGAATCATTTAAGCTGTCCTTTGATGATTCTATGCTATCAGAGATTGTAACTTGGACAAATTAAAAAATTGTAAACGTGAGAGAGGCATACACAAACAGATCTGGATTCACATACGACACAAATGAGACGGAAGTCCTATATCTCACAGGAATTCTGCTATTCTTGGATGATACAAAGAGTTCCAAAGAAAGTAGTGCAAGCGTCTGGGCCACTGATGGAACTGGAAAACCAATATGCATTGCAGCGATGAGCCAGAAGCGTTTTCTTTTTTTCAGTATTGTCTATTCTTTAAAAATCTTAAAAATTTCACCACAAGAGACCAGCGAAGAGCCATTGCCGAACTTGCACCTGTTCGTGGAGTCTATGAAAGATTTGTTACCGCATGTGGAGAAAACTATACACCGGAAATCGGTTGTACAGTTGATGAAAGTCTACTTGAATTCAGAGGAAGATGTGGTTTCAAGCAATATATTCCGATCAAGGTGTGTGTTCTTGCTGATAGTCAATCATTTTACTCGATTGATTCCAAAATATATGCAGGAGCTGGCACCCATACACCAAGATTACCTGTACCAACGCAAGCAGTTCTGGATTTGACTCATCCAATCTTAGGTACAAACAGAAACATTACTACTGACAATTATTACATCTTTGCTTCTCTGGCCAAAGAAATGAAATCCAACAAAATCACTCTAGTTGGCTCAATGAAAAAGAACAAAGGATACATTCCTTCCAGCTTTTTGACCAAAAGTGATGCTGGCACAATTCAGTATGCATTTGATCATGCGAACGATTTCACTTTGCTGTCAATTGCTCCAAAGGAAAACAAAAGAACAGTGTTTTTGTCTACTATCCATGCAATCAGAAGCCGGGACATTGATACCGGGAAAGAAGAAATCAATGTGTTTTGTAACCACGAAAAAGACGGTGTCGACAGTCATGATCAAATGTGCGCTCTGTATACAACAGCAAGGAAGACAAACCATTGATCAATGAGGGTTTTTTACGAGATTAAGGACAGCTCCGCTTTAAATGCATTTGTCATTTTTACTGCTAATATACCTTTCTTTGGGGGAAACAGGAAAAACAAACGACTAACATTCTTGAAAGAACTATCCATATCGTTGATTGCTCCTCAAGCAAAGCGCAGATTGGTGATACCTCAAACACCTCAGGTTGTGAAACAAATCATTTGAAGCTGCGGAATTTTACCAAAAGCACCTCCAGTTGTTCAAAACATCACCCGGCATCGTTTATTAGGGCGCAGGAGATGCTTCCTTTGTCTGAGATTGAAGGATAAAAAGTACAGACTTACCTGCAGTAAATGTCATAACACCGCTTTCGAAGAATACAGCAAGATGGTCTGTAATCAATGTCAGAAGTGAAATATTTGTCTATTGTGCACTCCACTACATTTTTTAAACAATAAACACAGATTAATAACAAATTGATTTTTTTTACTGGTGTCTAAATGTATTTTCAAAAATGGGGTCATATTGACCCCAAGGTACTACTTACGCGATTTTTTCGTGGCACCAGAGCAGGGTTAATCACAAACACTAATGTGAAACATTGCATTGCTTTCCGGCAACAAGTTTGTCATAATCTGGATACATAATGGAAGTAGATATTTTCAGGATGTCCTCCAGACTTTCACTGGATAAAGAAGAGCGATGCTTGTTCATATTAATAATCGCAAAAGTTTGTTCGCATGTGTAGGTAATGCCAAAAATACTCCGAATACGTTTTCTTTGAAGTTGGACCAGGTTTTTATATTTATTCCTGTTCAGACTTTTGTAGAAGTCTAGCAGGCTACTTTTTCTGTGTTTAGTCTTGCACCCAGAAGAGGCTTGCAGTTAGATAACCTCCAACTGCAATTGTAAGGGCACTTTTTCTGGATCCATTAAAAATGGGTCTTTAACCAGTTTGAACTAGAGATTTTCTTTCTGAGACAAAGTGAGTCATCAGTCAAACTCTTGTATCAGTATCTCAATTTGCTTTGCAAATTTTTCTCTTAGCTCCAGATGTTGGCACTGGGGATTATGTTGTGCACAGGTAGGAAAGTGGGTCATTTCACCTTTCAACAACTGATTTCTGAAAAGTCTTAGTTTCATTTTGAAAGCTTTCACTGCTCCTACCAATTGAAATATTAGCAGGTCCTTTCCCTAAAGCTTGAGATCGTTCAGATGAGCAGTGATATCACAAAGGAAAAATAAATTATGATTCCAGGATTCGCTTTCAAGCTCTTCGAACTTTTTTGGTTCATTTTTAAGAAACTGTAAAACTTTTTTTTTCAAAGCAACAAAACGCTGTAGCAATCTTCCTCGGCTCAACCATCTCATTTCTGTGTGGTATACTAGATCTTTATATTCGGCATCCACCTTTTCCAGGAATGCTCGAAATGTTTTATGTTCAAAGCGCGAGCACGAAGGTAATTTACAACCAAAACTACTGCAGGCATTACGTGGTCAAATTTTAAAATCTTACCACACCAAGCCTTCTGGTGAATAATGTAGTGGTGGGTGATTATACGTCTTTCAATGAATTCCTGAATTAGAGAAACTACTCCAGTATGTTTTCCAAACATAGCTGGATAACCGTCGGTGTAAATGGCCATTAAGTTTGTAAAGCTGTATGCCAGCTTTTTGTTCACACAGTTAATTAATTCAGTGTACAGATGTCTTTCCCAGTAATACGGACCTTGATTGATTGCATGGCAGCAAGTTTTCACTGATATTAAAGTCCTTGTCAACGCCTATAAATATATATATATATATATATATATGACAAGCTCAGCTGTATCGCAGCAATCGATACTTTTATCCATAGCCAATCAATAAAAACAGAATTCTTTTATAATAATGCAAGAGGCTAGCAATGCACTTAGCAAACTTTGTTGGTCACCAACTGCACTGAAGAGACCTGATAGGTCAAAACAGTGTCACGGCCTACAGAGTTATTTTACTTTCTGCTCTAATTGATCCGTTAAGTTGGCAGCCATGTCAGCCATCCTTCTTTGTAAGGTCAAGCGTGAAAAACAGATGTTTTAAAACATCCGCACCTTTTCTGGACAAAGCTTTGATACAACTAGCAGCATGCACTTTTTCTCAAACTCTCCGTCTGTAAAACACTTCCCAGGAGCAACACTTACCTTCAAAATTTGGAAGCTACCATTTATAGCTTTTGCATTTTTGTTGTCGAATACTTTGAAAAATTGCTGCTCCTTGCCAAGGCTTTTCTTGAGTCTGGCTGCTTTAAGGCTCTTTTCATTTAGATCTAATTTAGCGATAGTAGGATGCTGAGTTTCCAAATGTCCTCAAATTATATTCCTTGGGAACGGCTAACGTATCTCGACACACTAGACAGATTTTTTTGTCTTTGTTCATTACAAACAAGTACTTGTTCGTTAACTCAGGGTTAAACACTCTGTTGTCGGTGACTACTTTCCTTTTCTTTCCCTTCAGACATGCTTTATCAGTAAAAACAAAGTTCAGCTACTTGCTCATTATGTAACACTAGCACATTAAAATCACTGAAACTATAACTGTAAATAGAAGCAAGTGAACCACTCTCTATCAATAGATGAACTTCAGTTTGCAGGCTACTTGTATCTGATTGTTTTTTCTGCCTGCGCAATAGCCCTAGTACAGAATTCTAAATTTTTTTATTCTTGATGCTTTTTTCTGGCTCATCTAAGTTAAGATCATGAGCTACTAAACTACAAGAACTTCTAACAAACTTTAAATTAGGCATCATTAGACAAGTCACTGTTACGTAATAATTGAGGAATAAGATTTAATCAAAATGCTTTCTATCACACAGAGCAGGTGGAATATAGAAAAGACAGAGTTAAGCTGTTGACTGACTTTGAAATGCTTTCACGGGCCGCATTCAGCCCGCGGACTGTATGTTGTGCAGGAGTCATTGTATGTCAAGTCATCCAGAAAAATGACATTTTTTCATCCACCCTCTCAGATTTTGACGAAATTCAACAGAAAAATAGAACTTTTCTTTCTAATTGCAAAAACCTAGTTTTTTAAAAAAATGGTCAACTAGGAAAAAAGTTATGGGTAATTAAAATTGGCCGTTTTTTGTGATCACTCAAGCGAAAAAAAGTTTTGCATTCACATGTTCAACTTCAGAAAGGTGCTCCTCAGCTAATGAAAACTCGTCTGCTATGATATTTTCAGATATTGTTAACCACACACACTTCTTTAGCCAAAGCACCATAAACAAAATTTTTATTAGACTGTAACTTTTGACCTTTAACATTGAGGTTATTGGTGAACCCATTGAGCTCAATCATGCGGAATGTAGTTTTTGATCGTTAATATCTCGAGATCCCCACTAGTTACAATCATGTTTGACACATCATTTGAAAGCAAATTTTAATGAAATTTTGAATCACAAATAAAATTAATGGCTTATTGAGTATTGCTTTTTTAATGGAATAAACTAAACTTTGTGTCTGAAAGCCAGTAGGTATTTTCTAGTACCACAAAATTCCCTTAGGATAAATATCTTCAGATGGCATCATCCCAAAAAAGGTGCAATTAAACATATGTGGAGTTCTTGGACAGTCTTTGTTTATCTATCAAATTATGCACATGTTGTGCATTACATAGTTTGGTCATATTTTAGAAGCGGAAATCATGTCAAAATATTACTTTAATACAGATAGCCTACATACAATACCTATAAATCAAAATATGTGCACTTATAACTGTGCAACTCTTTATTTAAAACGTCATATTTTGTTTTTCAAGGTAAGCTTAAACATTCACAAATTTCTTTTTACTACGAGATAAAAGAGCATTGTCTATTCTTTTTGTTGACTGTGCACATAATTTGCACTGTAATAAAGAGTTTGCAAGTGTTGGTTGAGTGACTGCACACAGAATATGCTGAAATGGTACCCAGCATACATCTTCACTTTCGGGCCAGTAGAAATAATGTGATGGTCCTTTGGGATGCACAAATTGTAGAAAAACGTCTTTATTTATTTAGTCAACATGCTATACTATACCTATACAAGGTGTCCCACAGCAAACCCTCAACACAAAATCAAAATTTTTTAATTGAAGTTTGATGTTTTCGGCTAGGTATAAACAGTTTAAATTGTAAGATATCCGTGTATGCTATTAGCATCTTGAATATCACCGAGGTTGGAAGCATTTTCATGGAAAATGGGGCGCCAGCGCAATTTTACCGACCCGTCATAGAATACTCAAACAGTAATTTTCCTAACCACTGATTTGGACGTCGAGGTAACTTTTTGGAATGGCCTACAAGATCACCAGAATTAACACTTTGTGAATTTTTTCTTTGGGGACACGTATAAGAGATGGTATACAAAAGTCATTCTCAAACCTTGGATGAATGGGAAGACAGTATTCGCACTGATTTTCATGGCATAGACGAGCGCTTCTGTAGAAAAGTATGTTCCGAAGCTGTTGAAAATAGAATTCGACTTTGTGTATTGGAAAATGATGCGCATATCAAAAATAAATTCTAAATTTAATAAATACGTGTTTTTCTGTTTTGTATAAATTACTAAAAGTATTCTGATGAAGGGATAATGATCACATATCATCATATAAGATAATGATGGATATCGTTGGGGGTTCACTTTGGGACACCGTGCATATCAATTATCATCATATAAGGCTGAAACATACTGTTCAATGATAGTATTTTGTGCAGGAATCTCGTGATGAGATTATATCAGCTTTTTAGTGAAAATTGCTTGTCATTACTGATGCACTTCATACCTAGTCTGGTCGCTCCAACAAGTTTAGTATAATGAAAGGCACGAGCTCCTTTAATTCTGCACCAATAAACAGCCGCCTCAACGTGGCGGTGCGGTCACCGATCCCGTTTGGGTTGGGTCGAAATCGCTGTTGGGCTTCCCGAGGGTCCCAGTTACCCCAGGCACTCCCTTTCATTTTTTCGCTATGCTGCCCTCTGAACAACCGCAGTAGAGCACCACACAGGTTCTTCAAAATCGGTCGCCTGTTTTCTCTTTTTCTTTTCTCCTGCCCTTCTTTGTCTCCTCATTATTATTCTTCTCTTGATGAGCGGTAACGTTCATCCCAATCTGGTCCCATCTTTCTTTGTTCTGCGTGCGCTGGAAATGTGACCTGGCGGGCAAGTCAGTGCAATGCTGCACCTGCTCCAAATGGGTCCATCTAAGGTGCTCACAACTTTCCCTCTCCAAATTCAGAGCTCTTGGCAGCTCTCACTCTTGGAGCTGCCCACTGTGACTCCCTTCTCGGACTCCTCCGACATGTATACCTCTACTGAACAATCTGGCCCCCTCTGCTAATGCTGCACTCTCGCCCCACTATCGTCTCCAAACCTCTTATCCGCCCATTTTATATCTTCTCCCTCTCCCCCCTCACTACCGTTCCTTGCTTCTGGTTGTCCTTCTGAATCTCTTAGGGTTTTTCAATGGAATGCTTGAGGTCTTCGAGCCAGGAGCACTGAACTACTTCACTTTCTTTCGTCCCATTCTGTCGATCTTATCTGCATCCAGGAATCCAATCTCAACTCATCTTCCTCTTTCCGGTTTCCTGGATTTACTGCTCTGCGTTCTGGTCGCACCCACTCCCGGTCTGGCATTCTCTCTTCTGATGCCACACACGCCAGCGGCGGCGTCGTCATTTTCGTCAGGCAAGGCCTATCTTTTTCCAAACTTTCTGCCTCGCTCTCTTTCTTTGCTTGATCCCTACTCTGATTATGTAGGGGTCAACATTTCTCTCAACAACTCCTCCTCGCTCTCTTTTTTTAATGTGTATGCCCCCCCTATTTGCTCCTCCTCGACGGATGGCAGAACCGGCTCCTTTTCCCCCTCCATTCTTTCCTCCTCCAGAAATATCTTTATTCTGGGGAACTTCAATTGCCATCACACCCTCTGGGACTCAAGAGGTATTTCCGACCCCTGCGGGGAAGAAGTATTTGAATGGGTCATCTTCTCTGACCTCCTCCAACTCAATGACCCCGAAACACCCACTCTTCTCCATCGCTGCTTTGGCAGTCGCTCCTCTACTGACATCTCCTTTGCTCCCTCTTCTCTTGCCCTTTCTTGCTCTTGGGAGGTGCTTCAGGACCTGGGTTCTGACCACCTACCTATTCTTCTATCTGTTCTTCTCTCTCCTGCCTATCGCCCCAACGAGCGTCTCCCTTCCTTCAACTTTTAGAAAGCTTGCTGGGATGGCTTTGCCTCACACTTTTACTGTCACTGTCCTTCTGCAGAGGAATACTTGTCTCTTTCTCTTTCCTCTGCTGCTGCTCTGTTTAACTCTCAGGCACTGAATGCGGCCAAATCTTCCATTCCTTTTGGCAGCATCAAACGCCCTCCTAAAGCCTGGTGGTCTGCTGAGGTGGAAAGTGCGATTAGTGAAAGACGCAAGGCTTTTGCTGCCGCTTACAGAAGAAATGAAGATCGCCAGGCTTACATCTCCGCTTCTCGACGCGCTTCGTCAGTCATTGCCAAGGCCAAGACTGAGGCATGGCTGACGACTTGCTCTTCTCTTTCACCTAAATCAAAACCTAAATCTTTACACTCTCTTCTTCGTTGTATCGCTGGCTCTCCTACCTCATCTTCCTCCTCTCCTAGCTTTCCTAACTGTTCTTCTCCCAGGGAATTGGCTTCGGTTTATGCCGCTTACTTGAAATCCCATTTTTCCGTCTCTCAGCCAAACGCCCTGCGTAGCAGAGCCAGAGGCTACCTCTCTGAGCTCCGCCAAGGCACGCGCCCTTTAAAGTCTCGCTCATCCTTTTGCTCTCCTTTCTCTTCCGCTGATTTTCTTGCGGCTGCCTCCAACCTCACCTCGTCCACTGCCACTGGTCAGACAAAGTTGCCTATCCCATGCTGAAGCATTTTCCTCGCTCTGGCATGGATTTTCTTCTTCACATCTTCAATCTTTCCTGGTCTTCGCAATCCTTTCCTTCCATCTGGAAGACATCTTCGATTATTCCCATACACAAGATGGGAAAGCCTCTCGACTCTCCTGCTTCCTTCTGGCCTATCTCTCTGACCTCCTGCGTATTAAAGCTTTTTGAACGCATCATTTTATCTCGTCTACTCTTCTTTCTGGAATCTAATTCTATTCTCTCTCTCTCCAGCCAGGCCAGTTTTCGCCATGGACGGTCTACTCTAGATCAAATTCTGTACCTTTCTCAGTCCATTTCGGATGGGTTTAACAAACCCAGGCCGGGCTCTGGGACGATTCTGTCGACTATTGATTTCTCTAAATCTTTTGACTCTGTCTTGCATCCTGCTCTTTTCCAAAAACTCATTTTGGCTGGTCTCCCTCCTTGATTTGCTCGTTGGACTCAATCTTCCCTTTCTGATAGGAGCGCTTGTGTGGTTTTTCAAAATCACAAAAGTTGCTCTTTTCGAGTCCGTTGAGGTGTTCCGCAAGGATCCGTTCTTGGCCCTGTACTTTTCTCTCTCTTCATTAATGATCTTCCGGCCTTTCTGCCTTTTTCCGTCAGCTGTTCTCTTTACGCTGACGATCTGGCCATTTGGTCCTCCTCCCTTTTGGTCGCCACTGCGGTGGAGGCCCCACAAGAAGCTTTGTTTCGATTGGAGCGCTCGTCTGAGTACTGGTGTCTTCCTCTCAATCCGAGAAATGTGAGGCCTGCTTCTTCTCAGTGGATTCCCACCAGGCTAACCTCCAGGCCACTCTGCTCTCACTCGGCTCCCGCCTCTGTTTCAATCTCACTCCAACTTTTCTTGGGGTCACCTTCGACTGCACTCTTTCCTTTTCTAAGAATATTTCTTTGCTAAAGGGCAAGTTCTTCCCACGTATTAAGGCCTTATGCTGTATCTCTGCTTCCTCATGGGGCCCCTATAAGGAGTCCCTCTCTCTTCTGTATAAATCGTTTCTTCCACCCCTTGTCACTTTAGCTTCACCCGGATGGTTTCCTTTCCTAAGCGCTACCAATTTCACCAAATTGGAACGTCTCCATCTAGCGGCCAGTCGCACCATCACCGGCTGCCTCTCGTCCTCCCCTATTCCTCCTCTTCTCTTCGAGGCTTCTTTACTTTCCTACGAGTCACACTAACTCTATATTGAGCGGGCTTTTTGTCTCCCAACCTCCTTTCTTATTTCAGGTTTGGCCAGACTTGGTGTAAAACCAAGACTCTGCACATCGCCCTGGAGAGCTTTTGCGTCCACTTACTCGCTCATGCTTCCTTCTACTTCTTCTAGGGAGGCTCTTCTTGCTTGCACTCTCTTTCCTCCTTGGAATCTTCCTTTGTTCACCGTGGAGTCCACCCTTTCCTCTCTATGCTCTCGCTCTGATCTCCATCTCTCTCGCCAAAATGCAGATCTCGCCCACCTTGACTCTCTCCCCCTTCATGATCTGGTGCTCTGAACAGACGGCTCTGTTCGTTTTCCTTTTGGCAAGGGCGGCTCCGGCGTTCTTGCCAACTGCTCTCTCTGTGGCACTGAGGCCACTCTTTCCTTTTCAGCAGGCCCAGTATGTTCAAGTTTTTCCGCTAAAGCCTGTGCCATTCTGCACGCTCTTTGCTGGTCTCGGCAGCAACAACAAATCTGCCATTTCTCTTCTCCTATTATCTGACTCTCGTTCTGTCCTCGCTACCCTGTCATCTCCTCCATCTTTCCTTTTATTTCAATCTCTGTGGCAAATCTGGAAGGAACTGTCTTCTTTCTTCCTTTGTTCTATTAGGCTACAATGGGTCCCCGGACACTCGTTTCTCCCGGGGAACGACGCGGCTAATGAGCTGGCCAGACGGGGAGCACTACTTGCACCCTCCGCAATCTCCTGTAGTCTCTTTCCTCTTATCTCTCGTATCCACTCTTGTCTTTTCTCGGACTGGAGGTGTACTGTCTCATCTAAATTCTTTGACACACAAGTTCCCTCGATTTCCACCGAGAAATTTGTGCTCCCTCGTCATGCTCGCTGTGTCCTCTCTCATCTTCGCTGCAACGGACACAGCTTTCTGTTAGGTTCTTATCTCTCTAGGATTGGCAGAATCGAGAATCCTTCCTGCAGCGTGTAGCAACCTCAACTACAACAAACCACAAACAGAAAGTCACCAACAGCAATCTTAGAATAGCAGACTTATTCTGATGATTGCTTTTTATATATTGTTATAACTAATTGGAGCATTCAAGGAAGCAAGTTTTTACAGTTTATTGACCACTGATTTTTTCAGGTTTGAATTGGATAAATGTAGTGTAGGTATATTTTTTAAGAGTGAATGCCACAGGAAAAAATTCTCATATAAAAAGCATACTTTGATAACTCTAAAAACCTTAAATGATGAAGAGCAGAGTGTACTGCATATTTGAGTTGCAAATGAAATTAGAAGTGAATGTATTCTTGAGACAATCTGCATATTCCACAAAGACAAATATATTGATGCTTGTTCATCAAAATAGAAAACATGCTGTGATATAATTAAAGTGCACAAAAAGCCTGTTCGTAATTTGAGTTTGCATTTCATCTCTGTGGATTGGGATGAAAAGCTTAAATCTTGTCGACCTTCAACAAGACTCACTTCTGGAGAAAAGTTTATTCTGATTGCAGAATAAAAATCATGCACATGATTGATGCTTCAAAACGAGCAATTTGATTTATGGCAGTAAAATTGAATAATTTGAACTTGAATCGGTAAGAGGTAATTCACTAATGACTTTATATGAAAGTTTCCACAATTTCGGTAAATCATCAATCAAACTTTAAAGAATTATTCTTGCCAGTAAAGTCAGTTGTGATAAAAAAATTGACCAAGATACGTAAATGAAATAGTAGAAGCAGAATTAAGTAAAGTGTTACGAGGTAATGTTGATGAAAGCTTGAGCAAGAAAACAGTAGAATCATGCCCGGAATGAAAGATAGAGTAAGCATTAGTAAAAATCACTATGCCCAAAAAGGCTGTTGCTATGTACCTAAAGGGAACTTTATTGTGAATTTAAAAGACAAAATGCTGACATCAAGCTGAGTTTTAGCAAGTTCTAAGCCCTTCGTCCAAAGTAGTGTGTCAGTTCAGGAGCGTCTGAAACCCACAACGGGTGTGTTTGCATTATGCATAAAAATACCGTTTTGTTGTTACGCGCAGCACTTATAGAAGAAACGTATAAAGATTTGATTGCACTGGCAATTTGTGATTTGGAAAATCAAGAATGCATGCTGAATATTGCTTAGGAGAAGTTCGAAGATCTAAATGAAGAAATTTCTTTTAAGCAATGGGTATTCGTGGATAGAACAAACTTAATCAGTCAATATTTACATGTTTTTGACTACATCAAGCTTGTAATTTCAAAACTAACAGCATTAACCACACATCATTTTTTTTCAAAATCACAAACCAATTGCCTTAAAAAGCAAAAAGAAAGTTTAAATAAACAAACTGCAATAATTTTGATGGATTTTTTTGAAAACTTATTTTTTAATATACAAGACGAAGCACAAGGCTACCACTGGACACACCGCAGTTGTACCGTGCACCTTGTCGTTGGTTACTACAAAAATAGTGTTTGAAAATTGCTAACTACCAGCCTTTGCTTTCTTTCCAGTGAATTGCTGCATGATACTGATATGGTTTATCTAAATCAGTGCAAAATCATACCGTTTTTGAACAACTTGATATCAGAACTAAAATTTGTTGAATATTTTAGTGATAGGTTTGCAGCCAACATAAAAACAGAAAATGTTTTTATAATTTATGCCTACCAGAAAAAAAAGTTGATGTGAAGGCAGCATGGTCATTTTTGCCACCAGTCACAGCAAGTCTCCGTGTAAAGGTGTTGGCGGGACAGTGAAGAGATTCACTGCAATGAAAAGTCTTCGACATCCATTCCATAATAAAATTCTCAGCGTTGATGCAATGATGGCATGCTGCTCAAGTCATCTTACCAAAATTTCATCTTTGGAATTGTCATCAAAAGAACTTTTACAACTACAGGTTAAACTGGAACAAAGATTTCATAAAGCTGTGACAATTAAAGAAATTCGTGCCTTTGATTATCATATTAAATATATTGGAGCGACCAGACTAGGTGTGAAACGCATTAGTGATGACAAGCAATTTTCACTAAAAGCTGATATCATCTCATCACTTTAAGATATTCCTGCACATAACACCAACAATGGACAGTAAGTTTCAGCCTTATATGATAATAATTGATATATAGGTATAGTATAGCATGTTGACTAAATAAATAAAGACGTTTTTCTACAATTTGTGCATCCCAAAGGACCATCACATTATTTCTACTGGCCCGAAAGTGAAGATGTATGCTGGGTACCATTTCAGCATATTCTGTGTGCAGTCACTCAACCAACACTTGCAAACTCTTTATTACAGTGCAAATTATGTGCACAGTCAACAAAAAGAATAGACAATGCTCTTTTATCTCGTAGTAAAAAGAAATTTGTGAATGTTTAAGCTTACCTTGAAAAACAAAATATGACGTTTTAAATAAAGAGTTGCACAGTTATAAGTGCACATATTTTGATTTATAGGTATTGTATGTAGGCTATCTGTATTAAAGTAATATTTTGACATGATTTCCGCTTCTAAAATATGACCAAACTATGTAATGCACAACATGTGCATAATTTGATAGATAAACAAAGACTGTCCAAGAACTCCACATATGTTTAATTGCACCTTTTTTGGGATGATGCCATCTGAAGATATTTATCCTAAGGGAATTTTGTGGTACTAGAAAATACCTACTGGCTTTCAGACACAAAGTTTAGTTTATTCCATTAAAAAAGCAATACTCAATAAGCCATTAATTTTATTTGTGATTCAAAATTTCATTAAAATTTGCTTTCAAATGATGTGTCAAACATGATTGTAACTAGTGGGGATCTCGAGATATTAACGATCAAAAACTACATTCCGCATGATTGAGCTCAATGGGTTCACCAATAACCTCAATGTTAAAGGTCAAAAGTTACAGTCTAATAAAAATTTTGTTTATGGTGCTTTGGCTAAAGAAGTGTGTGTGGTTAACAATATCTGAAAATATCATAGCAGACGAGTTTTCATTAGCTGAGGAGCACCTTTCTGAAGTTGAACATGTGAATGCAAAACTTTTTTTCGCTTGAGTGATCACAAAAAACGGCCAATTTTAATTACCCATAACTTTTTTCCTAGTTGACCATTTTTTTAAAAAACTAGGTTTTTGCAATTAGAAAGAAAAGTTCTATTTTTCTGTTGAATTTCGTCAAAATCTGAGAGGGTGGATGAAAAAATGTCATTTTTCTGGATGACTTGACATACAATGACTCCTGCACAACATACAGTCCGCGGGCTGAATGCGGCCCGTGAAAGCATTTCAAAGTCAGTCAACAGCTTAACTCTGTCTTTTCTATATTCCACCTGCTCTGTGTGATAGAAAGCATTTTGATTAAATCTTATTCCTCAATTATTACGTAACAGTGACTTGTCTAATGATGCCTAATTTAAAGTTTGTTAGAAGTTCTTGTAGTTTAGTAGCTCATGATCTTAACTTAGATGAGCCAGAAAAAAGCATCAAGAATAAAAAAATTTAGAATTCTGTACTAGGGCTATTGCGCAGGCAGAAAAAACAATCAGATACAAGTAGCCTGCAAACTGAAGTTCATCTATTGATAGAGAGTGGTTCACTTGCTTCTATTTACAGTTATAGTTTCAGTGATGTTTTTTCATTTTTCATGTTTTTTCATCCAAAAAAATGTCAATTTTCTGGATGACTTGACATAGAAGGACTTGCAGACCTGTTCTAAAGCAGACACGTCAGTAATGGTTCTAATTTTTGATCAATAATACAGTGAGTCGTTGTGCACACGATCTTTATAATCATAGCCACCTATAATCTTTAAACTTTAGTTCATAGTATTTGAAGCAGATTAAAGCTGTTGAGCTTGCGCATCCTCACTCAAGAAAAACATATTGCAATTGAGAATGATCAAGGTGTCATATAAATTTCTTAAGATCTTTTTACGAAAGGAAGGGAAAATTTTTTGCAATGCCAATTGTTAATGATGCTTTTCTACGTGTATATTCAAATGCGTTGTCGTCTAATTAGAATATTAAGCAGATAGACATTTTTCAATATTGTAAAATCAGAAAAGCTAAGCTGAGCTATCAGAAATCCATATTCCTTGCATTAAAAAAAATTGTTTTACATTTACTCCTGTTCTTTTTTATTGTTTGCTTTTTATACAAAATATTTTAAGTTCTTTAGTACAATGTTTAACTACGTCAATTAATGTAACGTCATTTAATTTGGTTAATTGAAAATACATGCATGAAGTGAAAACGTCAGTAAACGCCATGCTCAATCGATTGACGTATTTGCATAAACGTCAGCACGCGAGCGTTGCCCGTGGCATAAATGCAGCAATCGTTTCAGAAATAAAACCGAAGCGTTATTCAAAGCAGTCAGAAACACAAATAGATAATGACGTCTCTAATAACATATTCAATTTTTATGAAGCAATATAATTAAAGAGGATTACATTTGCAGCAACGACATTCAATTGCTACAGTACGTGGGCCTAGTCCAATTAATTGTAAGCTGTTCTTACAATGTCATAATCTGAAAAATGATATTAGTGTGTAGCCGAGGACTCTAAAAATGCTTTACACTGTTGTGGCTCATCATCAAAATCAATTGGAAAAAGACTCCAAAACAAATGTCTAAATGATATGTTAGAGAAAACATCTAACCAATTGCGGGACTCAGAGCGATGTAGTAAAAGATTTTTGCCAAATTTATGAACTATCGATATCGTTGCTCAAATTTTAATTACTTGTGAGTGCTATTTTATAATGTGCACTGCTAGCTTTAAACAATTTTTTCAATGCATTTTATTTGGTTTAGGTGTGTTGCCTTTTGGCAATGTGAATTACGTGCAGTCGTTGCCACGACAGGTAAAAATGTTTGACAAAATTATAGCTAGAACTGCTACTTGTAGCTTTTGGGCTTGATTTAACTAAGTTTGATCAATCAATTGGCCTATATTTTTCCTTTGTATATAAGCCACATAATTAACAGAAAGATATCAGCTACCGGTACTACTTTACATCAGTGATTTTCTATTTCTTGAGTTTTTGACCCTACTTACGATTTTCATCAATTTCATAATTCCCTTTCTTCTCTTATTTATACACTTCAAAACATAAGGTTTCGTTAGTTAGTTACTGCAAATACACATCTTCATTCGCCAGTACCCAAAGACAGTTTTCCGATTATCTAAAACTGATGCTGAGCAGTGCATATTCACCATTATCACGATAATTAAACAAGGAAAATTGCGGTAGGTTTTCCGTGCTTTTAGAAGATCGCCAACGTGCAAGAAAGACCAGATATTAACTAAGACAGCGTCGCTATCATGACATGTTGCTTGGAAAAATGGTGAACACTTGTATTGAACGCTAACAACAACTTTGTCTCAAACAAGAATGCTGTAGTTTTGCTTAACTTCCTTTCCTCCTAAAAAAATGTCCTGGTCTCCCTCCAGATATAGCACATACTAAATGTGGGCACTATTGTGACTTTTCGTTTTCGAAACCAGTGTATTGTGTTATTGGACTATATGTTGTCGAATAAACATTTACTATTGTATGTAGGTGACTATAGCCTCTGTCATCTGGTACAAACTTTGCAAAAGAGTGACAAAACACAGGTTTAATCAGTTTATGCATCTGCTTACAAGATCGAAAAATTACCAAACATGTGTATAAACAGTCACTGCGTCGAGCAAAGCATCATGAATATAAAAACAAGGCCCCCAGCACATTAAATAAAAGGCCCTTGTTCCAATGGAAAATCTTACTATTGGCCCATAAACGACAAATGATAAAGTAAACAGAAATTATTAAGCAAAGTAAAGAATAAGAATCCTTATCCTTCATCCAAACCAGCCTTTGATTTTGACTTCGGACCAATTTTCCGCACATTAGTTTGATTGCTGTATACAAGACCCTATAGATATTTTTCCAGAAATATTAAATCGGAAATCGATGGATCGCAATTGGGAATTCAAAACCGGGAAGATTTCGACACTCTTGTGCTCGGAAAAATGTTTTTTACAAAAATTTCTTCTACTGTACCTATAGTCAAAAATTTAATGTGCCTGCAATAAAATTTTGAAGCGGTTCTGAACAATACTGTTTACATTTATGATACAAGTATTATGCGGTTTGCTGAAGATATGCTGCTGTTTCTTGTACTACATTAAACCAAATTGTTGGTTTAGAAAAGCCATAAATTTTCAAGAAGGATTGCACTATATCAATAGAACACCATATTCTTACCGAACTACATCGATAGCATTGCTTAGTGCAATGAAGAGCTAGTTCATAATTGTGACATTAAGAGTTCGATATCAATAGGCTTTGCGTTGTTTTGTTATTGAAAAAAGCATTTTGCAGCAATTTCTGCTCCTTAAAAGTATTGGAAACTTCAAAGTATGTTTATAAACAAAAGTTGTTTTGAACATAACGGCAGATGACCGGAAAATGAAAATGTATCAAAAAACATTTTCGTATTCACGTCGTCATCAATACCCACATAACAGAAACCAAGAAATCGTATGGTATCAAATTACATTTTTGTTTTGCTAGATTCTTGAGCATAAAATCAAAACAACAGTTATCGTAGGTTGCAGACAAAGTTGGAAAAGTACTATAACGTGTGATGAAATCGACAAGCAACTGATGCTTTCATAATGTGCGATCTTAACGATTCAAATTTTCAAATTTTGATGCCGCAGTTTGTGGAATAAACTAAAGTGCATACTCTGTAAACACAAGTAAATTTGGACAAATCAAGTAATCGAAATTTTTATAGCACTCTAACCATGAGATAAATTACAGCCAACTTGTTGTGATGACATTATGGACAATAAGAGGATAACTTACTTGTTTCTTGATTTCAGAGCGTTTCCGTAATTATTTTAATGATGGAGCACCCGAAAATTTATTCGCTCAAAGGAGCAGAAAATACAGAATACCCATAAAAATGAAATTAATTTTCTTATTGCTAACAATTTTCTCCACCAACTTTCCATACTATCATAACCAGGAATAGATTTTTAGTTCATTGTTGATGTGAATTTTAAAATGAAATACAGGGTGGGGCAGAGAGAACAAATGTTTATAAAATGGCTATATTTTCGACAAGGTAAAAGATATCTGCCAGACTGGTGTCATTCAATTTGTTGAAGCATAGCATTTATTCCTCTTCAGTTACCATTTAATCCGTTTAGCAGTACTAACTTTTTTCCTTTTCAAGATATAGGATTAAAATATGGTTTCAGGTAAAACCATGGTACTGTGGACGATAGAGCATCGCGTGTTTTCCTACGATAATTGTGCAAAAATAGTGAGTCCTTTACAGCAGCTCAGCGTGAATTCCCTCATCGCTGCAACATTCACCGCTATAAAGCTGATTCAACCAGAAACACCATTTTACTTTGGGTGAATGCAATTCATACTCGAGGCACCCTACTGAATCTGAGACCTGTGGGAGCCCCACGGCCATCGAGGACCCCTGAAAATAGCGAACGCGTCAGAGAAGCTTTGGTGCGGAGTCCAACTTGCTCTGCTTTGAGTCATTCTACTGAACATCAGTCCTTGATCCGTAAGATGAATGCTGCATGGTTCTCTGCAGTTCCATCCCTAAAAAATGATCATTGCGCACCAGTTAAATCCCACAGACTATGCACAACGCCTTATCTTCCAATAACAAATGAAAGGAATTTTTGAGAAAAATGACAACCTCATCTTTTTAAAAGTGATGAAGCTCATTTTCATCTCAATGGCGTGGTGAACAAACAGAATTGTTGGTATGGGGTACTGAAAATCAAAGAGAACTGCACAAAAGACCACTGCACCGCACAAAAAAGAACATTTGGTGTGCAATCGGCAAAGGAGTCGTTATTGACCCTTACTTTTTTGAAGATAACGATGAAATAGTGTTCCTGTGATCTCCGAGCGTTACTTTGCGATGATAAATAACTTGTTTGTGCTTGAATTTCCACAAAAACGTCTGCCTATTGGACGTGTGTGGTGTCAGTAAAATGGGGGTAACAGTCCATATAACTAGAGCATCAATGGCCATTGTTCGTTCTCTTCTTGGTGACCACCTCATGTCCAGGTTTGCTGACAATTCATGGCCACCTTGGTCCCAGGATTTGTTTATGTGTAACTATTTTTTTGTAAGGACACTTCAAGGCACGTGTTTACGTAAATAAACCTCGTATATTAGATGAGCTAGAGAAAGCTATTCGTGAAGAATTCATCCAAATCAACAGCGTACCGTTGGAGAGGGTAGAACCCAACTCCCATGAACGCCTTCAAAACTGTATCAATGAAAACGAACACCAAATGATGAATCTTGCTTTCACATTTGATTATGTCAAATGCTATTTCAACACAAACACACAGAAGTAGATAAAATTGATTTGCAGTAAACAAATAATATTATGTGAAGTTTTCAAAAACATCTGTCCATTTTGCCCACCATGTACAATATCATGATATTATTTGGCATTTTTCCCACAACGGTACTTATTTCCATATAGGTAAATTAATTTCTGCATTTTATTTTCCACTCTACTCCGTTTTGTTGAGCGCATAGGAAGAAGTTTGTGATTATGATTTTTGAAGTCTTTGGTGTGGATCGATTTGTGTTGTTGTAGACTACTCTTTGGAAAAATTACTTTACGGCTGATTTTCTTATTTAGAGCACCCCGTTGCAATCGCTAGAGATGGATATTCCCATGTTGAACCAAGAGCTGTAAAAATGGTATTCACATACTTCCTACTTAGCGCTCAGCGATAAATATAATGTGGAGAATAAAAGATGAAACAGAGCTTACATAGTTATGTTTAAAACATTTTCTGGGATGAAATAAAGTTGCAGTAAAAAGGGTCAAAAACGACATGAGGTGTTTTATGTTCATGATTCTCAAAAATCTTGTTGGTGGTACAAAATTTTAATATAGCTTTGAAAAAAGCTGTTTTAGCCATAAGCTTTTCGTGACACTCTCATCAGTGGCGGTATCGCGTCAAAAGGGAAGATCTAGAGTGAATGAGTCTTTTATGTGAATAATTTGGATGTTACGTAATCAAGACAGCCCAATGATTGCGTTTGTATTGCAAAGCGCGCGAAAGAAAGATTTCGCAAGTGCGAAAGTTAAAGAAGGCGCGGCAGGAGGCCAAATGCTACGATTATCGAAAGAGTTTGAGAGTGTAAACAAATTTTGTTTTGTAAACAAATTTTGTAAACAAATTTTTGTAAACAAATTTTGTTTACACTCTCAAACTCTTTCGATAATCGTAGCATTTGGCCTCCTGCCGCGCCTTCTTTAACTTTCGCACTTGCGAAATCTTTCTTTCGCGCGCTTTGCAATACAAACGCAATCATTGGGCTGTCTTGATTACGTAACATCCAAATTATTCACATAAAAGACTCATTCACTCTAGATCTTCCCTTTTGACGCGATACCGCCACTGATGAGAGCGTCACGAAAAGCTTATGGCTAAAACAGCTTTGTTTATGATTCTATTGCTTTATGGCAAAAGTGCAGTGTAATCATAGCATAGCACAGTTCTAGCTACTCCGAATCGGATCTGACCTCAGCTCAAGTCATAGACAATATTAACGGTTTGCGTGTCGCCAAAGAATAAAAATTTACAGCTTTTCCGACCTCGGGAAAACTCTTAGCAACTTACAAAGCCGAGTTTTCGAACTGCCGGGCCACTCTTGTCATTTTGACCAGAGTCATATCTTACCATAGAAACTGGCGCAGTAAATTTTGATGAAGGATTATCTTTTTAGCGCTAGTTTGTTGATTAACAGCATCATTTTTGAGATATAACCCAGACTTTGATTATTTATGAAAGATCGGGAAAAAAAACAAGTTTAAACTGGCTTACTAGTGCCTTTGTGGGATAAAAAGTACAACCGAAAGTTGGGTCGGTAAAAAATTCCAATGAACGAAAACAGCAAGAAAAACGTAAAACACAAGAAAACTGCAAATCTCAAATTTGCTCATTGGCGTCTTTGCGCGGTAGCAACAGAACAACCAAAACCTGTAAGTTTTTAACTAATCATCTTAAATACTGTAGAGCTACTTAAGACAGATGCTGACAGCCTGTTACCATCTGTGAGGTTTCGTCAGAGCATCTAAGTCACGAGAATCTTATCATATTGATGTGATGACCAATTGCGAAAAGATTACACTTATCACTCTATGCGGTTTTAAAAAATTGTTTTCGTTATGTAATCAGCTAGAAAGAACAAGTTATATTTGTTGCTTGCTGTAGAGTCATTGCCTAGAAACCGAGGAGTTTCCCACGGCACGGACCGGAATTAAAAATCAAGTTTGACAGGAGTAGAAGCATTTTTTCAGAACAGAAGCGATTTAGAACATGATTCATTTTCTTCGTAAATAGGAATTTATCAGACTGTAGCCCACACTTACCTGACGAGGTCAGAGTAGGCGTTAAAGTGGTTTACTTAGCGGAAAAAACTAGAAATTATGTGGTTGCAAAGCAATCCTTAAACTCTGTGCTTAATTGCCTACAGCCTATTTCACCTAAAAATTTGTTATCACTGTTGATATTTTAAGACTTATTGGAGCGTATAAGAAAAACAGCAGTTTTTCTTCTCCTCAGCAAAATTTTGTCAATGTTTAAATCGTTGCATACTGCTGGAGCTTCTCAAGCCCTTTCATTCATTCAACTATCGGATGAAATTTCCTTATCTTTAGGTGGCTACCTGTTGTGGAAAACGTCTTTCCTTTTACATCACAAAAATTGTGATGACAACGCTCAGCAATGAGTTGGCTACCCCTTGGAATGCTAATAGTGCTCTGTATTGAAAATGAATTATTTTACAAAATATACTTCAAGAATTAACTGAGTAATTTTCATTTGAAATAGTGCTAAAGTGGTAACCTAGCTTGTGCTCATAGGCTGCTAGTTAATTAAGTACTGGTAACAGCGTGATGTCACACTCAACCATTCTGCTAAAAGTAATGCAAGAGGCTAGCGATGCACTTAACAAACTGCAGACAGTGACACTGTTTCGACCTATCAGGTCTCTTCGGTGCAGTTGGTGACCGACAAGAAGCTAGAGGCTTTTGATAACGCATAACAGTGTCACTGTCTGCAGTTTGCTAAGTGCATCGCTAGCCCTTGCTTTACTTTAAGAGCTTGTGACCACTGAACTTTGACAGCACTATTGTTCTAGCAGTTGCTAGACTAAGTCCACCTGCGACAGCCACCACTCATTCACGAGTGATACGGCTTCGCAGAGTACTGACAGATCATCCACTACAGCGGACATAATATAGGTCCCACAAATGTAACGGTCTAAGCTATGCGTTATTAAAAGCCTCAAGCTTTTTGTTGGTCACCAACTGCACTGAAGAGACGTGAAAGGTGGAAACAGTGTCACTGTCTGCAGTTTGCTAAGTTAAACATTTTGGTTTTTTAAATTTAATTGAAGTAAATTTTCCGTCGGAAAATCGAAGTAATGATTATATCAATGGTGCTGCTTTTCGTCGATCACAAAATTTAACGAAAGAGCGGATCCATATATTCAAGAATTGATCAGAAACAAGGTAGAGCTAAACACAACAAACCAAATTAAACTCAAAGAAGTCGACACAAATTTAAACTGAACGTAGTTCATACAAAGTCAACTAATCTAACCAATGCGTAAAATGCTTAAGCAAAATTAGAAACCTGAAATGTGAACTAGATTAATTGAATAGCAGCAACTATAGAAATCAAACAAGTGCGCAAATAAACGTGTGCTATTGCATGAAGTGAGTATCATAATTAACTTCAAAAAGCGCTAGAACACAAATATCGAGTTCGAAATCATGAGCATTAAAACGTTTCTCAGGGAACAAATCTTTCAAAAAATAGTTATAATACATAAAACTCAGTAACATCAAAACAATGAAAGTGCAATGCAATAAGCTAGAAACCCATCACCAGCACAAACATCAACACACCAACTAATGACACAATAGATATATAATCAACAACTCTCCGGTAATAACAAAGATTAAAATGGTTGCAAACATCAACATTTTTAGCATACTAAACATTGGGAAAACAAAAATACCGAGGCCTTTCGAAAACCTATTTCCTTGTTTAGGATGAATGTACTCTTATAATGTCAAAATTGTTGTTGCTGACAGTTATTTGAGTTTTAAATTATTCAACAAAAAATTCACTATCTCTTAAAACAAGAAATAGCAGTAACCTCCAACGACATTAAAATTGTACGTTACAGCAAATACTGTGCACGTAAGACAAGATAATTTACCACCTTACAGGAAGTGATTTGGATGTTTAAACGTAAATCTCATAAATCATTATAGAACAAAGATCGGCAACCTTTTAGCAGCCACGGGCTAAAATTCACTCTGTAAGATCTTGGCAATAGCTGGATTATCTGCGCAAAATCATTGTTTTTTCTCGGACTCTCAAAGGTCGACATTTCCATCAATGGAACACGATGACCTTTCTTTTTTGGAGGTCAGTAGGTTCCATGTGAAAATCATGCCGCAATCACGTGGAAGACCTTTCTTTTTGGAGATTCAACTTTTCGGGATGTAAATTTATAGTGCAACCAAAAAAAGTCCCCACTCTCTTACAAGCAAGTGCATTGTCCAAATTATGCACGTACAAATGGCATTTTAACAAAGACTCAGCTGACGGGCCATGTATTTCGGTTCCCAGACGGGATGATTTTGCTTTGGGGACCGTATCCTGTTTCGTCGTATCTAGTTCCTGTAAGCTTCAAACCCAGGTTATCTAAGCTACTCTTCCGCACATGCCAAGACTTACTACCATGTAATCATGCACTGCAATGAACGCCTCAAAACACCACGTTAATGTACTTTTTTGAACGTTTAACCGTGCATATTTATCTTTTGTGAAAAGAATTTCATTCAATAGCCAGGAGCCACGTAAAAAATCTTACACTTCGGTGGCAGTATTCCTCCCACTGGCCGTCGATTGCCAACCCTGTTTTAGGGGATGTCGTAACTATTGTGAGTTGTAGACGTTCATGCTGAAAAATGCTATACACGGATTTCCTGCTTGGCGTTTAGCTACACAGGAAAAAGCTGAAGAGTGAAATATGAAACTGACTCAACTCAATCATAATTAAAAAGCGTGCAATGGGCCTCAATGGCCTGAGCACGTAGCCACTGTTAGGCCAAAACATCGTTTTAAGTGGACCTATCTAATGCATTGATCTGATACTCAGTTAATTAAAAACAAAAATTAGAAGACCAGTCAAAACTTTTACACGGATAATAAATTTCTCAAATGGGCCTTACAGGATTTCACAATCGCAACCACGCAATAGTAAGACTTAAAACAAAAAATAAAGTTTATCGGTGAGAATGCCGACACTTCCTAAGCAGTCAAGGTCATTTTTTTCTTAAAAGTTGCCGTAAACGTTAAACAAATCCCAAACGTCGTAAATTTCACTTCGATATAACTGTTAACTGGCAGTATGCACATATTTGTCCAAGGATTTATCTCCGAGTTCTGAATGAAATCAACAAAATGTAATTATTTTTAGTTACCAAACTTACAGCTGCCACAAAAAATGATTCGTTTTTCGATCATGAGATTTTGAGTGCTAAATTGCACTAATCCTATGTTGTACTACATCATCAAATTTTGCACCAATGCTATAACTTGATTCGAAAGAAAAACTTTAACTTCTTGTTGTCTACTCATAACTGCAAGGGTATAGTTAAAAAGACAAGTTGGAAGGATAAGCTAATTTCCAACAATAATATGCAACAATGTTTGTTTCAAATAAATGTTTTTCCACCAAATTTCTGTTTAGCAGCACTTTGGAGGTATAAAATCCACGCCTGTTTCGGAAATTTACACCTTCCTACATAATACCAGGTAAACCACAATTTGAAGAACATTTTTTGACTGGTTCAAATTTCTCCTGTTCCATTCCCCCGCAACCAACCTCCCAACACGGCCTTGCAAAAAGCGCACCCATTCCATGCATGTGTGTGGTTGAAGAGGTGATATGCAAAGCTCAGAATTAATGTGCTAGATTAACGCCAGCCTGTGGCAAAGCAATCAGATTGCAAATATTATTTAAAAGTTGGTGTACAAGGTCTGTCCAAAAAGTATCCAACCCTATTTCCTCTGGCCAAAAATAATGCCACGCCAGCAAAGTGGTTTTGAAGGATTGTAACCTCACAATTACTGCACAGGCATAAAAAATGTCAAACGGATAGTTGGTGTCATTCTCTTGTTTTGAAGCATTTAGCGCAGTCGTATAGTGCATGATCATCAATTTTTTGCTCACAAGCGTAATGACAGAAAGCATCAATCTCTTCCAAAAGCTAGGTAATAATCAAACTGAGACAATTCAAAAGATTCAGCAAGCTTTAGGAGATGAGTCCCTAAGTAAAACAAATAAAGGAATGGTTTAATCGCTTAAAAAACGGTCGAATGTCAGTGGAGAGTGAAGCACACTCTGACAGGCCATTCACAAGCCGAAACGAGGAGGTGATTGTGAAAGTTCGCCAAATTGAGATGGAAGATCGCCGTCCAAGAGTCGGGGAAATTGTTGAAAAAGTGGGAATACACGCCAGAAGGCCAAACAACCAATAGAGAGTACTACTTGGAGATTTTACGTCAACTTTGTGATGCTGTGCAAAGAAAGCGGCCAGATATTTGGACAGGGAAGAACTGGAAGCTTTACCATGACCATGCTCCCGCTCATTCCGCCCATGTAATCAAGGGTTTTTTGGCCAAAAACAATACGGCATTTGTGCAACAGCCTCCTTACTCTCCTGATTTGGCACCGCGCAACTTCTGGCTATCCCCCAAGTCAAAAACTATGCTGAAAGGGACACGATTTGAGTTACGTAAGGACATTATGGAAAAAACAACGCCGGAGCTCAGAAGCATTTCAGAGAAGGAGTTTAAAAGGTGCTTCCAAAAGTGACAGAGGCGCTGGGAAAAGTGAGTGCACTTGCAAGGGGAAGTATTTTGAAGGAGATTAAACAAAATTTGTGATATTCATTGTGCTGTGTGTTTTTTGCCCAAAGGTCGGATACTTTTTGAACAGAGCTTGTATGTCCAAAGCTGATGTCGATTACAGCACATCATGATACAACTGACCTTTTGAGAGAGGGTGGACCGACTGAATTTTTTATTATAATCTCAACGACATGATCAAGTCTAGTCTAGTTGTGACAACACGTAATAAGTTTTGTCTATATAGAGGTTGAGTCATAAGTCCAATCGAATCAGCCGTTAGAGCCAATTCAAGTTTTTAAATGCAAACCAGGTGTTATGTGAAATATGTAGCGACGGACGCAAACTGTAATACAGATACTAATTTTTTGAGTAAACTGCATCGTTCTTGGGTCTGCCCTTGCATAGAAAAAAACCTGATTATAAAGGCTTAACTGTACCACTTTTGTGTTTTGTCTGGTGTAGATCCAGATTTCGCTAACACAGTGAACGAAATACTGATCCCATCCAAAAAACTTGCGCTTAAACATTCGCTACTTGTTGCAATTGCAAGTAATAGAGAGAGTTATGACGTCACAGCAGTTGAATTGTTGCAAAAAAATTGTTGAATGGTGCACAAATAAATGTGTTTATACCATAATAACAACTAAACTAGCAATACAAAAATCAAAAATAGGTCAAAAAGTCATAGTGATAGAAAAAACTGTTACTCTGTTCGAAGACAGCGATCAAAAATACATGAAAATGAGTCAAAAAGCATTCAAGAAACAAATGTGCTCTTACGTAGTGTAATTTAACGTCAACTGTTACGATCCTTTACCATATGTTTCATTGTTTTGTTGACTATTGTGGCTTTGTTGATACGTAGTTTCAATTGACATAGCGAAAAACAAGAGACAACAAACATATAAATACTTTTTTGTTTATCGCTCGCACAAATAGCGAAAACATTCTGACCAATAAGTCACCTTAAAATGGTAGCGAAGGTGAATTACGAAATTTCCAATTTAAATTTTATCTTGTGTTGTAAGTTTCTTCTAGGGTATGTATAAATTAGGCTTTACTTGCTCAGCAGCCAGGCAGTGCGATACAGCGAAGCAAACAGTACACCATGTTGCCTTATTACCGTTATGTTGCCACCAATAAATACTATAATATATTACAGCACTAACCTGCCATGTTCAGCCTGCAATTCAACAATGCAATAGCAGGTACGAAAATTATAATAACCAAACTATAGATGGATGTGACGATAGAATACCTTTGTAATGCAGTGATGTTTTTACCCTTAACACTTTTAACCCCTGACACACGTTTATCATGTGCCGAATTTGGTATAAATTGCCGATTTTGGTCTTAAATCTTGCAGGAATTAGAAATAATCACACTTTTCTTTAGCACAAAAACCTTGTTGGTGGGTTATCCGCATACAACAAAGTAATAGTCACAAAATTTATCATGGTACGTATGCAAAAAAGTTTTTCTTGAGCATGGATCAGCAGACCTACCGACTGATCTGACGCTACACATTGGGAGAATAGCGTAGCCCATTTTGTTCTATTCGGTGACCAAGGCATATAGATGCAACCACAGAACTTGCTGCAACAAATATAATCACTGCGGAAGTTGTACCAAGTCGTGAAACAATCCTATGAAAACCATTACGCCATCCACTCCATACTTTTATTTTGTGCTCCTATATTTATTGGAATGAACCAATAGAATTTGTAAAATTATAGAAAGTTTTACATGTATAGTAATGCAAGAGGCTAGCGTTGCACTTAGCAAACTGCAGACAGCGACACTGTTTCGACCTATCAGGTCTCTTCAGTGTAGTTGGTGACCGACAAGAGGTTTGTGTATAAGACCAGCCTTAAATTAAAGTTCTAAGATCGGGATTAAGGACATAGGAGCGATGAACATATTTGTACCAATTTTTCGTTGTTACTTTCGGAAACGCCATTTAAGTGAAGCCATTCGGCGTCGCCGGTTGAATTAATGTTTCTATTCCGACATAACTGACTGGTAGCACTGCCAGACGACGTGCGCAGAGCTGGATACTGCAGGGAGTTTCACCTCAATATGTCACTTTAGAAAATCTTTTATCTCAGTTACTGGCAAAAGTAGCAGGATAAAATTGGATTCGTTGGAAAGGTAAAATCTCCAATTTTCTTGCTGCAATGGTTTCGCCAGACCATTGTTACGTCACAAACAAGGTTTAAGCTTTTTACGTAAAATACCGTTTCTACCGATTTTCCTCTTATTTGCTCAAAATGTCTTTTACTGGAATGGAGAAAGCGTTTTGTGTTTTGAAATTTGATAAAAACAACTCATGGGCATGTTTTCAACGTAAATTTTGGACAGGATTTTCAAAGCAGCCACCAGACCGACGTACCATACAGAAATGGCACGCGAAATTCAAGGAGAAAGGATGTTTGTGTTCTCGAAAAAGAATTGCTCCATCACCTTCAACTGAAATGATGAAAAGAGCTCGAAACATCTTCCAGCGGAGTCCCAGGAAATCAATCAGAAGAGCTAGTCTTGAACTTCAGATTCCTTTAACAACCGTTTGGCGAGTGGTAAGAAAACACCTGCAGATGATACCTTATAAACCGCATTTGCTCCAGCATTTGAAAGACACCGACAAATCAGCTCGCGAAGACTTTTGTACTCAAGTGCAGGTAATGTTGGAAGAAGACGGATTTGAAGGCAGTCTTGTGTTTAGTGACGAAGCAATCTTCCACGTAACTGGCAAAGTCAACAAACACAACACACGCACATGGGGAACTGAACATCCTAATGCAATACAGGAGCATGTGCGAGATTCTCCTAAGGTGAACGTGTTCTGTGCCATATCAAAGAAGTGTGTGTGTATGGGCCTTTCTTTTTTGAAGGAACAATGGTCAACAGTGAAGCGTACTATGCTATGCTGCAAAATTGCTTGATAAAACTTTTGTTTGTGGGAGAGCGAGCAGACTTTATTTTCCAACAGGATGGGGCACCACCTCACTGGAGTCTCAATGTAAAACAGTATCTGAACGCTACTCTGCATAACAAATGGATCGGACGTGCCGGAAATGATGATTGCGTGCTCCTGCATTGGCCACCTAGATCTCCAGACCTAACGCCGTGTGAATTTTTTTTCTGGGGCTATGTGAAAGGCTTGGTGTACGTTCCTCCTGTTCCAACGTCAGTGGATGATCTGAAGACTCGGATAACTGAGGCCTTGAAAACCATCGATCCAGATATGCTTGTTCGAGTTTGGCAAGAAATGGAATAACGTTTCGATGTGTGCCATGTAACCAAGGGCTCGTATATTGAACATATGTAAAAAGTTTAATAAAACGTTTATTTCTTTGATTTTTGAGTTCAAATTTTTGCTGCGTAAACTTAAGATCATTAGTTTTCAAAAACAAGTTTGGTTTTCATATCTTCTACAGTTTTTGAGGTATAAGTTGTCACAAAGCGAGATATTGAGATGAAACACCCTGTATATTAATAAATCACATCACTTTTTACGTAGGTTTTGACACATTTGAATGTTACAACACTGCTCAAATTTGTTGCAGGCCTGCATGGAAAAATAGTTAAAAACTTTGAAGTTCACCGAGATCAGCAAGCAATAAATGAGCAACACCAAAAATGAAAATAACTGTGAGAAACCTAAAGAAGATGTGATGTTGATTGCTGTCGATTGATATTCATGCGGTGAGTGTATAACCTACAAGGAAATATGTGTCTACTGTAATGTGCTTGTAATGTTTCTATTTAAAGTAAATTCATTTGTAGAATTTAGAATGCTATTTGAAAAAAATGTCAAGTATCGCGACACGATGTCAAGATTTGTCCAGATTACGTTAAAGCAGCAGAAGAATCGATTTATTAAGTTATAAAGGCAATCTACCCGCTTTATATGCATGCTCACACTAATGACGTGGTTATTTCACAAAGTAATAGTATTGCAAATAATAAAAGCCCCCTCCCACAATTTGGCGAGACCATCCCTGGACGCGTTTCGTCCTTTTGGACTCATCAGCAGGGCCCGTATTTTGCGAAATAATCAAGTCATTCGTTTGAGCATGCAGATAAAGCGATTAAATTGCCTTTATAACTCAACAAATCGATGTATGATACGGTTATGGTAATCACCTCCTATGTTCATAGAGGTAACGGTTTTAAACAGATCTTGCTTACTATAAACTTTTTGAGTGGTACACAGCAGCAGAAGAATCGATCAATTTAATAGATAGCTTTAGAAGTTTTGATAACTTTGTATTTTAATTATTCAGCAATATTATTTCAATGTTGTGCGCCATTGTATTGTGTAGAGTGCATTGTAGTAATGATTATTGTTGGAATAAAGTAAGCTCATTACACGGTTCTATTTCTGGTTTTGTAGGCTAATAATGACTATTTTGAAGTGTTCAAAATAGTTGTTCGACATTTGTGGAAAAGAATTATTCTTGTATCTGATTAAGAATGACAAAAGACCGTTTAACCCAAATCTTTGGCCAGTTTTTTATCACATAAAGATCTTAAGTGATTTACCGCTTTAGTATTGCTAGTTAAGTCATTATCCGATTCCAACTACATCTGTTAGTGCACAATACAATCGTGTCTTTTGCATCAATCAAACATCTGTAATGTTATAAAATTTTGTAATTGCAATAAGTAACGAAAGTCTCGCAGCAAGTTTTAAGTACAAGCTTGATACTTTATTTTTTCTATGCGGTAATGCTGAATATTTAATTATATAAACATAACTCTGGCAAACATAATAAATATAATCCTTCAGTGTCTACATCTGATCATAAACAAACCGTTACTGCAGAGGCTACTGTAATCAGGCTTTGCATTTATTCAAGACCACACAAAAAATACATTAAAGTTACCAAAACATTTGATGCATGCAGAAAAATTCATGTTTCTAGCTAGATATTTCATAATATGGAGAAACTCAGCGCTTACCCATATGCTCACAACATGCGTTGAAGTATTATTGACTTACTGCAATAGGGAAATTGACTTACTGCAATGAAGCAAAAGGAAGCATTGTATTTGCTGGTATCAAGTTTACCTAGCTTTATAGTTTATCTATTGTCAATAATAAAATAGCCAATCACTAAAAATCTTGAAGTGACACAGCAAAAACTTTTTTTGCGGTTTAAGTCCTGCTAATTTAATTATGCTAGAAACAAGTGATCCTAGTTATGCAACTCAAAAAAACGTTTTTCTCTTCACGATTGTAGTGACCATTTTGAAGTGTTTCTAACTGGTTGTAAGCACTTGTAGCTAAAATTATCCTTGTATCTGTGCGTAAGCTAAATTATCTACAACAACTTGGCATCTGCTCCATAACAAAAAGCGGCTCTCTCGCTCCCGCTTCGCTCACTCATTCCATAAAAAATTTCGGCGCCCTCGCTCTCGCCTTTTTTTAAAACATCAGTGGCGCTAACCCTCGGCGATATTGCGTTGCAACATGTAGAGCCGTTCCCGCTATCCGCTTAAAAGAATTTAAATTCTATAACGAATAAATAAACTTTTGAAATCATCCCGCAGAAAAGTCGCAGGCAAAGGCATTCTAAGCCGCGACTTTTCAGCCACAAACCGAGCCACAGTAATTCTTGCTTAGTCGTTTTGCGTTTCCATGTGTCTTTTGCTGAACAGTTTTTTAATAAAGTAGCCCAAGCAAACTAGTTCCGCTCCCACTCGTATCCATAAAAAGTAGCAGCGCTCTTTTTTCGCTAGTTTTCTAAGACAAGAGTTGTGCTCCGGCTTCCGTTCCAAAACAACTTAAAAATCAGCAATCAAACCCAAGTAGGACAATATTTCTAAGCGATTTCAAGCCATATCAATAAATTGCTGTCAAGTGATATTCTTTCGATAAGTTAGTATCCTACAAGGAAACATGTGTCTATTCTTCTTGTAGTATTTTCATTGGAGTACATTTATTTATAGATTGTAGAATGCTATTTGGAGAAAATGTCAAGTATCGTAACATAATGTCGGGTCGTGTCCAAATTACGTTAAAGCAGTAGAAGAATTGATTGATTTAATGAAAAGCTTTAGAAGTTTTGACATTTTAATTATTTGACAACGCTACTACAATGTTGTTGATCATTGTATCGTGTAGACTACATTGTAATGATGATTATTGTTGGAAGAAAAGTAATTTTATTACACGTTTCTACTTCGGTGTTGTATGCTAATAATGTCTGTTTTGAAGTATTTCAAATTAGTTTTTAAGTATTTTGTGACAAATAATATCCCTGTAACTATGCATACACTTAATTAGTTCCACAAGTGGGCATCTGCTGCGAAGCAAATGGCAGTGCTCCTCTACCGCTCCCTTCGATAAGAAATATCGGCGATTTTCTTAATGCTATTGCGAATGTCATGCACCTGAGTACTCTTAATCCGCAAGACATTTGTATCACATGCAGCAAAGTGGAATGAAAGGTCGTGCTTTAATGTGAGATCTGGCAGAATTTAGAAAAACTCATTCTTTTATTCCGCACAAAAACCTGGCTGGTGGGTTATTCACTTAACCCATAACCTCAATTATTGCAAGAACTGAACTTTACCCGCTTGGTTATGGGCTCTGAGTCAGTTCCCCTCCTCTGGCTGTGTTTGTGCAGGCAGCAAAAAACATAATCGCTGCCAGAGACTTTAGGTCGTATAAATAGGCCTACAAGTACAAAACGTTGTAAGTATTAGGCCTATTACATCACAGCTTAGCCCCAATAAACCCGTCCATCACTTCAGCCTTTTTCCGCGACTTTGAATTTACTTAGTCAAATGGACGCATGAAAGTTTGTGAAATTCTATGTTGATTATAAACACAAACTTAATTTATTAGAAGAGAGGTCAGTAATGTGGGCACAAATTATGAAATTCATAATTTGAGAATAAATCATTGAAAATAATAAATTAGTAGGTCTTCGTCATGAGTGTGTGAAATCACAGTAAACCAAATATGCGATTGTACTTGTGGAGAAGTTTTTCTTTTTAAAAAAAAAGCTTTTCTACGTGTTTATTTAAATGCGTTGTTCCCACATTTGAATGTTTTTATTGATTGTGTGAAGATATTTCGCAGATAGACATTTTTTGATATTGTAAAATCAGAAAAGTTAGCTACGTTATCAGAAACCCATATTCCTTCTACTAAAACAAATTTGCTATACATTAACTAATTTTTGTTCTTTTTTGTTATTTGATTGGATTTTAAAATATTTCTGTAACGTAAATTCTGTAATACAATGTTTAACTACGCCAATTAATCTAGTATCAATTAATTTGATTAATTAAAAATAAATGCATAAAGTGAAATTGTGAGTAAAACCCATGCTCAATCGATTGACGTATTTGTACGTATTTGCATAACGTCGGCACGCGAACGTTGCGTGTTACATGAATGCAACTATTGTTTCAGGAACAAGATTAAAAGGTTATTCAAAGCAGCCAGAAACACAAATAGACATTGACGTCCCTAATAACGCATTCAATTTTTATGAAGCAATATAATTAAAAAAGACTACATCCGCAGCAACGGCATTTGATTACTACAGCACATGGGGCTATGGCATTTGAATTTTAAATTGTTCTTGCAATGTCATAATTTAAAAAAATTTAGCTAAGAACTCAATGGAAACGTTCTTACACTGTTGTGCCTCATCATTAAAATTAGTGGAGAAAAAGCCCTAAACATATGTCTAAATGATATGTTAGGGAAAACATCTGACCAAACGCGGGACTCAGAGCAATGCAGCAAAAGATTTTTGTCAAATTTATGAACTATAGATATCGTTGTTCAAATTTAAATTACTTGTGCTATTTTGACTGGTGCACAGCTTTTAACTAAGAATATTTTCTTTAATGAATTTTTAATTGGTTTAGGTGTGTTGCCATTGGCAACGTAAATTGCATGGAGTCGATCACTGTCACAGCAGGTAAAAAGATTTTTGACAATGTTTTGTCTAAAACGTCTATTGGTAGCTCTTGGGCTTGAAATAGCTGTTTAATCAATCAGTTACATTTTTCTTTTGAACACATAGCCACATAATTAATAGATAGATATTGGCTTTCGGTACTACTTTTTATCAGTGATTTTCTATCTCTAGGGCATTTTCACTTTATGAAGGACTTTCATCCATTACGTAATTTCCTTCCTTCTCTTATTTATGCGCTTTAAAACAAAAGGTTTTGTTAGTTGGTCAGTCAGTTAGTCAGTCCGTCAATGACTGTAAGCTACACATCTTCATTCGCTTGTAATAGACAAAACTCTTTGTTTACCAAAGACAAGTTTTGTTTCTTTTCGTTAGAAATGCCGACGGAGTGCATTTTTACTATTATCACAATAATTAAACAAGGAAAATTGCAGTAGAATTTTCATGCCTTTTGAAGATCACCTCAACGCAAGAACAACCAGAGATGAGCTAAGGTGGCTGCGTTGTCTTGACACTTTGTCCAAAAAAAAGTGAAGACTTGTATTGGACACATCCAACACCATTGTCTCAAACAAGAACGTTGTAGTTTTGTTTATCTCCATCTCCTCCTTCAAAAAATATCCTGATTTCGCTTTACACATAGCACATACTCAATGTAGGCGCAATTGTGACTTTCATTTTCAAAACCAGTGTCCTATCTTATTGGACTATGTTGTCGAATAAACACTTACTATGGTACATAAGTGACTATGACCTCTGTCACCTGTTACAAACTTCTCGAAGGAGTAACAAAACGCAAGTTAAATCAGCCTATGCATCTACTTGCAAGATCGACACATTACCAAACATGTGTATAAACAATCACTACGTCGAGCAAAGCATCCAGAACATAAAAACTAACTGATGGCTTTTGTATATGGCAACCTATAGGTCCGCTTCCATAAATATTAAATCGAAAATCGCTGGAATGCAATTGGAAATTCAAAGCTGGAAAGATTTTAACGCTCTTCTGCTCTGCAAAAATGCTTTCTACCAAAATTTCTTCTACTTGTGGTTAAAATTCACAGTGCCTACAATGCAATTTTAAGGCGGTTCTAAACAATGACACGAGTATTGTGCAATTTGCTGAAAATATGTTGCTGCTTGTTGTGTGACTTTAAACATAATTGTTCTTTTAGAGAAGCCATAGAATTTCAACAGGCATGTCACCATATCAGGAGAACATCATATTCTAACCGAGCTACATCGGCAGCATTGCTCAATGCGTTGAAGCGCTGGTTCGTGAACGTTACATTAAGAGTTCAATGTTCGCATAGACGTTTTGTTATTGTATTCGTGGAAAACGCATTTCGTAACAGTTTCCACATCTTAGTCGCACTGCTCGTTGCAATTATGTTATGCGCTGGCAGTATTGGAAACTCCGAAATTTATCTATAAACGAAAGTTGTTTTGAGCAAGATTTTCCCTTGACCGGAGAACAAAAATATAAAATATCTTCATGTTCACGTCGTTATCATTACATAACAGAAGCTAAAGACCTTGCTGTTTAAAGTCACATTATAAATATTACGCCAGTTTCTTAAGCATAACATCAAAACAACTACTTTAGTAAGGTGCTTGCAAAGGTGGACAAATAATATCACGTGCGATGAAATCGACAAGCAATTGCAGTCTTGAATAGTGCCATTTCAATTATTCAAATGTTCAAATTTTAACGCGTGGTTTATAAAATATTCTAAAGTGTATATTTTACAAACACAAGTAAATTTGGAAAAATCAAGTAATCGATTTAAATTTGACCATGGCTTGTTTTTGTAACGGAATTTCCGAGTTTACACGGTCATGAATGAGGCATTTTCTGGGCCAAAATAAAGCCATTGCAGTGAAAGAGCATCAAAAACTACATGACATGACGTTTTACGTTTATGATTTTAATGCTTTATAGTACAAATGCAGTGTAGTCCAGTACAAACAACTCCAAATCGAATCTCAACAAAGGTCATCCCACTTGCAAGCGTAATTGTTGGATTGTTGCCAAAGAACAAAATTCACTACTCTGTGTGTTCCGGTCTCAGCAAAGTTTATTTCTTATTGCTACTTACAAAGCTCCGTGTTGAAACTTCCGGGCCACTATTGTCATTTTGACCAGAATTGTAATGCGATAAAAATAGGCACAATATACCTTGATGTACATTATATTGAGTGCCAAATGCAAAGTACGAAGTAAACCAAAATTTTACATTGATTAGGATATATCGTACTGCAACGATTACATTTTTTCTTTGCAAATACAAATCATAGAGCAACGAAAACATTTTTCCTTTCCAAAAACAAATCATACTGCAACGACAACATTTTTTTTCAAAGACGAATCATAACAGCAACGAAAACACGGTAAAATGTTATTTGTAAAATGGCGCTAATTGTTGAACAGTGTTTCGTGCAAAACATGTGCGGAAGCGTTTGTGGTAATTCGGAAGCGGGGAGATTCGGTTAAAGTAAAGTAATGCTTAGACCTACCAATAAACAACCAATACATTTTACTGTAAACCGAATTTCGCCGCTTCCGAATTACCACTAGCATTTCCTCACCCCGTCAGGAAGGGTAACCCCTTACCTCGATGTTCAGCCAGGGCCTACTACTCGGCAAACGCCCTTTACAGGGCGGGGCAATATGCCTCTGTCAGGGCACACCGTCAACAAGTTGCGAAGACCAACAGTCTTGCAACTGAACATTGAAGGCCTCACTGCCAGCAAGATGAATATATTTCATTATTTCGCTGTGCAGTATGAGGCACTCGTCATTCTTCTTCAGAAGATCCACTACATTTGTGCAGATAGGCTAACAATATCAGGCTTTGCACTAGCTGGGTCTTCTTTAAGCAGGAAGCATTGCCTTGCCACAATTGTTATTACCGGATAAATAGAACCCTTGCTGATCAATCTCCAGCTACCTCGGATACTGCGTGGTTGCGCGTGGACGTTAATGGTTATACCGTATAACCGTCGATGTCTACAAACCTCCACCTACGAAACTGCAAGCGTCTGATCTCCCAGTGTTCCCTCACCCCGTTCTCTATGCTGGCGATTTTAATTGTCCGCATGGCAACTGGGAGTCCGATGGTCCAGCAGTGCGGATGGAGAGTGCCTTGTTGCTTGGACAAGCCTCAACGGCCTTGTCCCTCTCTACGACCCAAAGGGCGTGGTCACCTTTTATTTTGGCCGCTGGAACACTGGTACCAACCCTGATCTGACATTTGTTAGTGTTGGTCTAGACAGCCGTGTATCTGACAGACGCATCTTGGAGAAGTTCGCTAGGTCACAACATTGACCCTTGCTTATTGTTTCACCAAGACTTGCTCTGCCTGTTCCGAGCAAGTCTATTAAGCGATGAAACTTCCGCAAGACAACTGGAGCCATTACAATGCATTGACCAACAAACCTGCCAAGAGTTTGTTGCCACCAGATTCACCGGATGTGGATGAGGTCTATCAGAACTTCTGCAATGTTATCAGAACAGCAGCCAAAAACTCTATCCCACGCGGTCGGCGAAATAACCACATGCCGTGCTGGGATGCTGAGTGCGAGAACCTCTACCGGACATTTCTACAGTCGCCTGAAGGAAGGGACTCTAATGGGGCTGCCACTGCCCTGCTCTTCAGGGTCGACAACAAACGCAGAGATCGATGATCCGAGGCAGTTTAGACTATTGACTTTTCGCTCTCAAGCCAAAAATCATGGAATATATTGAACAACCTAACTGGTAGATCACGGCACTCCCCTCGTCGCTGTGCCGTCTCAGCTGACGCTCTTGCGTCCCAGCTGATTAGAAACGGCAGATACGAGGGTATTGACCGTGCTTCATCTTGACTCATCTCGCAAGAAGTGTCAGATCTTTGGAGGGCCACTCCAACAAAACCAGTGAACATCTCGGAAAGTTTTACCCCTCAGGAGTTCGCTGCTGCCCTCAAACACCTGAAACAAGGAAAAGCTCCAGGCCCAGATTCTATTTGCCCGGAGCTAACCATGCTGGAGCTGCACTGAAGTTCTGGTTGTGTGGCTTCCTTTCTTTCTTTCTGCGCCATCTCAAAATTCCAAAAGTCTGGAGATGGGTACTAGTAGTGGCGATATCTAAACCCAAGAAGCCTGTAGAGGACCCGAAAAGCTACCGCCCCATCTTATTGCTTTGTATCCCATACAAATCCTCGAGAGGCTAATACACGCTCGTGTTGAGTCGATTGTTGACCCACTTCTCCCTAGGGAGCAGGCTAATTTTCCACGGGAAGGTCAACCGTGCATCAAACTGTTTTGCTTACTCAAAACATCAAGGATTCGTTTGAGGCCAAGAAGAAGGCTGGTGCGGTGTTTGTCAATCTGACAGCTGCTTACGACATTGTCTGGCACCGTGATCTCACCTGCAAGTTGCTTAAGCTTCTACCGAATAAGAACATGGTCCGGATGATTACGGAACTTGTTCAGAATAGAAACTTCACGCTCACTACTGGTGACAGCAATCAAAGCAGGTTGGGACGTTTGAGAAACGGCCTGCCACAGGGATCGGTCTTGGCCTCCTTCCTTTTCAACATCTACACATACGATCTGCCTTCCTTCACTTCTCAGAAGTATGCATATGCTCATGACTTAGCATTGCTGTATGCTCGAGATTGGAAGGCTGTGGAGGACATTCCAAGCCAAGACATGACAACATTTTCAGCTTATCTCCAGACTTGGAGGCTAAAACTCAGCAATACGAAAACGGTGACGGCTGCTTTTCATCTTAACAACAGAGAGGCCAAACGTGAGCTTGATGTTTACAACGATGGCAACTTATTGCCAGCCTGACTAGTCCCAACATATCTTGGAGTAAAGCTGGACAGCCCGCTCACTTTCCGTTACCACCTTGAAACTTCGCGCAAAAAACTCTCCACCCGAGTCGCGCTGCTAAGGCGACTTGTGGGATCCGGATGAGGTGCAGGTGCCAAGATATTGCGCAACTCAGCTCGTTTCTTGATCTATTCCACAGCTGAAAACTGAGCACCAGTTTGGTGTCGTAATACGCATACTCGTCTCGTTGACAGCATTCTTAATGATGCTTTACCCATGGTCACTTGATGCTTGCGTCCCACACCAACGGAGGATTTGCCTTTTCTCGCAGGCATCCAGCCAGCTGAGCTCCGCCGATTAGGAGTAACACTTTCATTGGGGAATCGTGCTATTCATGACCCCGACCATGCACTGCACGGACAGTTGGTTGGGCAGCAGAATGCGCATCAGGGGAGACTTAGATCAAGACGCCCATTTGTACCTGCTGCGTGGAAACTATTAGATAGTTTGTCTAAACTGCACATCCGCGTGAAGCAGTGGCCGAAGCATAAATGGAACGCGGATTACTTGGACAGTAATTCAATGGTCCGTGATTTTATTCCCAGGGTCAACTCAAGGCCACTTGGAATGAGTCTGTCCAGAACATCTCGGGTAAGGCTCAATCGCCTGCTGATTGGTGTATGCCCTTTTCACTCGTCCATGTACAATTGAGGTCTCGCTCCATCACCGAATTGCGAATGTGGCGCCACTGAGCAAACTGCAGATCACCTTATATCCTTATGTCTCCTATATTATGTACCAAGAGGAACACGAGGCCTGCAGATTTTAAATGACGCAACTCGATTTTGGCTTAACACCACCACTGCCAGCATCTAATCTGGGCAGCACAGCTGCCCGGGGTGGTTATAGGATAGACCCTCGGCCCTGGCCTTGATTTGTGCTGGCCCGGATTGAGTTTGGGTGCCTGGCCAAACGACGACGACGACGACGAGTAACATTTCCAAACATGTTTTGCACAAAGCACTATTTCACAAACGGCGCTTCACCCTGTTTTGGTTGGTGTACGATTCGTCTTTAAAAAGGAAAAAATGTTATCGTGGCAGTTTAATTTGTCGATTAAAAGACTTTAATGTAAAACTGCAAGGAAAACGTATAAATCAAAGACAAAACAATTTTAAATTAGCTCACTGGCGTCTTTGTGCGGTAAAAGAAATAAGCCAAAACGTTATGAGTTTTATGCTAAGCATTCTAAATACTGTGGAGGTACTTATGACAGATACTGACAGCCTGTTTTGGCATATGAATTCTTTACAATAAGTTTCTTCGTTTTTTTAACTATTGTAACTTTGTTAATACGCAGTTTCAATTGAAATAGCGAAAAAACAAGAGACAACAGGTACTTTACAATAAGCCTATAAACATTTTTTTTGTTTGTTTATTGCTTTCACAGAGAGTGAAAACATTCTAACTGTTACATCACCTTAAAATGGTAGCAAGGGTGAATAGCAAAATTTTTATTTTCATCTACTGTTGTAAGTTTCTGCTCGGCTTTGTGTAAATGGGGATTCACTTGCTCAGCACCCAGGCAGTGCGATGCAGAGAAACAGACAGTACAACATATTGGCCTGGCGCTACTATGCCGACATCAATACATACAATGATATATTACAGCACAAAAACACTATTTTAAATCTGTTTTTTTATAATGCAATAGCAGGTACGAAGATTAGAATAACCAAACTATAGATAGATTTGGCGGTAGAATACCTTTGTATTACAGTGATGTTGCTATAATGTGCTTTTTACTCTTAACACACGTTTATAGTGTGCTGCAAACTGAAATAAGTTGCCAAGATTTGATCTTAAATCTCGCAGGAATTAGAAATAATTATAATCATACTTTTCTTTAGAACAAAAACCTGGTCAGTAGGTTATCCACATACAACAAAAATTCGTTTATATTAAGATCTGAGCTGTATATACTGTACTGTGCTGATGCTGGTCACTTCACCCTTCCCTGATTGCGTTTATACCGGTAGTAGAGAACATACGCTCAGTAAAAGATTAAGTTTTATTGTACTGCCTCGAACTACCAAAAGTTGTTAGTAGTTGGCCTATTACTTCACAACTTAATTTCTCTTAATACATCAATCACTTCAGCGTCCTTTCACAACTTTGAATTCATTCCCCTATTTACTTAATCAAATAAACGCATGAAAGTTTGTGGTATTTACTGCTTCCACGTATGCATAGTCTTAATTTATTGATTGGATCGTCAGTACTGTGAATACAGATAATGAAAATTGAAGTTTGAGGGCTAATTAATCAAAAAATTACGTCAGCTCATGTACTCGTATACGAGTGTGTGAAATAATAGTCACAAATTTTACCATCGTACTTATGATTCAAAGTAGTGAACAAGCTGAAAATCATTTTAATCACACCTTTCGAGGGTATGACCAAAGTTTGCCCAAAATCTTTAGTTGTACTTCAGCACCAGCTACTGCTCTTCGGGTTAGATTTGATGAAAATGTCTATTATAGTATCCCTTCAAGTAATCGTCCCACTGCATTATACGATGTCAATAACGCCCTTTTGTCTTTACTTATGATCCATCCTCAGTAATGAATAACGCTTAAAGCGAAAGTCGGTACCGGACTCCCGCTTCACTTCAACCGCATGAGATGCCAGCAGATTATTACTCTGCTATTCTTTCTTAGCCTCTCGTTCCCATTTCTAATCCAAAAGTGTGCGCCCCACACCCTCAGCTCACATCTTGTGTTTTTCATAAAGACGATTCATTTCTGCCGCGGCCCGAATTTTAAAAGTATGATTGCAACCCGCTTAATTTCACAACCTTCAAAACTAACTTTGAAAAACACATCAAATCTAAAGTGAGGGATAGTGAGATGCTCTTTTGTTGTCTTCTTCAGGATTGTAAATTCAATGTTAAAGAAAAATTGAACCATTTTTCCAATAAAGGAAGAGAAAGCTTTATTCATTGGCAATGGGCCGGCCTGAACGAGAGTATGTTCGTCCGTGTATAATAGTCGATGCTTGTGAACAGTGGTTTAGAAATGCGCAGGCAGTAAAACGTGATGATTCAGAAAGTCTTAGATGTTTGTCTGATCTTTTCAAAAAACTAAGATTACTTTGGAAGGCATAGGTTTCTTTGGAAGTCTGAACACTCTGCATGTCATGACACAGCTCATCAACAAGCTTCTCTTTGATTTCCGGCGATTATGGGTGAAGGAATCTGCTACTGTAGAAGCTCAATCAAGTAAGATAGCAGATTTTTCTCATTTTGTTTCTTTCGTTGTATAATTGTCAGAGAAAGCAAATTCGATGTATGGGCAAAGAGTGTTTGATACACTTTCTAGAGCGCGTCCTGAGGCTCATTCTTCTAGTATTTCACGATCGGGTGATCATCGGAGTGTGCATTCTTGTCATACAATGTAAACGTTTCCGGTACTCAAAATCCTCAACAATCTGACCGCTTTGCCTGTTTCTTCTGTAAGAGCCGTTTTCAGAGACTTCTTGAATGCTCCGAGTTTAAGGCCACTCCCCTAGCCAGACGTTCCAGCCTTGTTAAGGGACTAAAGTTATGCTACAAGGGTTTAAGTCCAAATCACCATGCACCTTCTTGTTCTAAGCAAAATACACGCTCAGTTACCGGTTGCACTGGAACTTTTTATCACACCCTGCTTCATCCATGGAAGCAAAGACCTACACCTTCAAGCATTAACGCTTCTGACTCTTTTTGCCCTAACGTTTCTAATTCGCCATCTTCTCAAGCAGAAAGATCCTTTAGCACTGTCTGCTCTCTGAGTGGAGTGTATAAATGCAATGGTAAATCATTACAGAATGTATATTTGTGCGAGGTTCCAGTAAAAGTTACCTTTGGGGCCAAGAATGTGATCACATATGCATTTCTAGAGCAAGGGTATACTCATTTTTTCTGCGGCAAAGCTCTCGTGGATGCTCTTGACTTTCGTGAAGATGATAATAAATTTACGCTTCAAACTATTACTAGTACTAAAGCTCATAGGGGTATTACTGTCTCTCTTTCAGTTTCTTTGCTAAATAGTGATGAAAACTTTGTTCTTCCTACTGTGTATTCATTGAGTAAAGTGCCTATTCTTCCTAACCGTGTTGCTACAAAAATTAATCTCGTAAGGTTTAATCACCGAAAAGACATTAGTTTCCCACATATTCCTGGGACCACCGTCACTCTTCTTATTGGTGCAGATGACCCAAAAATTTTCTGCACTCGAAACGTTCGTGTGGGTTGTAAAGGCCAATCGATTGCAGTAAAGAATCCCCTAGGATGGTCACTACTTGGGCCATCACTTTCTTTGTATACAACCAAAAACTTCTCAACAAACTTTGTGAGAGTAACAGAGGACACTGTGCATCGCCAAATCAAGTCTTTGGGAGACTGATTTTGACAATGCAACATCGGTGTTATGCGTGCCTTCTTCTAGAGAAGACAAAATGGTTTTCAACCTGATGAAGCAATCTGTCAAACAAAAAGGAAAACATTGCATTCTTCCATTACGATGGAAACCAAACGTTATTCTGCTCTACGACAACCGAGGCGTTGCCGAGATGCGTTTAGCATGTCTGAAAAAACATTTCTTGAACGATAAAGCATTGCACCAAAAATACACTGACGTTGTGGAACTGTATTCGAAGAAAGGACATGCTCGAAAAATTCCCCTTGGTAAAGTCAATACTTATGCTACAAAATGGCATCTGCAGCACCAACCAGTGCTAAACTCCCAAAAGCCATCCAAACTTCGAGTTGTGTTTGACTGCGCAGCTAAGTCCAAGGGGGTTTCCCTAAACGATGCTCTTATGCAAGGCCTCGATCTTGTCAAAAGTCTCATCGGTGTCCTCACCCGCTTTCGGAAAGAACAAGTGGCAATCACCGCCGACATAGAATCCATGTTCCATCAAGTTCGTGTCAATTCTTTGCAATGCCACGCTCTGCTATTCTTGTGGTGGTGTCAAGGCGATCTTTCAGCACCACCTGAAGTCCATCAGATAATGGTTTACTTGTCCGTTGCCACATCTTCACCAAGCTGTGCCGTCTTTAATCTACAACAAACAGCTCACGTCTACGAAAGTGAATCCGATCCTGATATACTGTTATCTAATGTAATGCACCATAACTTTTATGAGGATGATTGTTTGTGTTTTATCTCGCCTGTAAAAGGTGTAAAAATTGTGACTCAACTTCCGCAACTGCTACAGAAGGGCAAATTTCATTTAACCAAATGGTTATCTAATATAATTCATCTGTTCTGCAGTATGTTCGGGCCCAGAACGTTCTGCTTGATTGCTAAATATTGATCTCGACAACAACTCTATTGAACGGGTTCTGGGCATAAGATGGAACATTAAAAAGGATGTTTTTGAATTCGGGGTAAACATACCGCCACACTCCTTTACCTGCCGAAGCATTTTGTCGATTCTCAGCTCTTTGTGTGATCCCTTTTGGTTTGTGTCCCCCATTATTTTGAAACAAAGATTTTGCTTCAAAAATCTCTACAAGCTGGGATTGAACTGGGATGATGATATATCAGATGCAGAAACAGTGCAATGGCAGGCATGGCTTCAAATCTTAACTCAATTGCAAAATTTTACTGTAAGAAGATGCAACAAACCAATCGACTTTGGTAGAATTACCTCATACGAACTCCATTATTTTTCTGATGCATCTGTGAACGCCTATGGTGCCTGCAGTTATTTTCGTATCATAGATGATCACGGTAGGATACAATGATCATTAGTTATAGCAAAAACCAGACTCGCCCCTGTAAAAACAATGAGCATACCAATACTTGAACTCACAGCAGCTGTTATCTCTGTGAGATTAGACATACTACTCAAAAAGGAGTTACAAATTCCGGCTGGCACTATAACTTTTTGGAGCGACTCGACTGCTGTGCTTCACATCATGCACAACTCTAGGAAACGTTTTCCAGTATTTGTCTCTAAAAAAGTGCCATCATCGAGCATTGTAGTGATGTCTCCGACTAGAAACACATTCCCTCAAAAGTCAATCCAACTGATATTTCTACAAGACCAATCACTATGGAAGCATTTATAAATTCCAAAACTTGGTTGAATGGTCCAAAGTTTTTGTTGTTTTTGCTGGATAATCGGCCAGAACTATCTCCATTGCTTCTGAACTTACTAGGTGATCTTTCTTCTTTATCCTCTCCTTCTACAACTAAAGTACTCGCTGCAGTAAGCTAAAGTAAGCCTTGTCTAATTGAAACACTGATCAACCATTATTCCTCCATTGATCGAATAAAAAAATGTGTAGCTTGGATAATTCGATGCAAACACTTTTTACATTTAAAGGTTTAAATCAATGATTCTAAATTTTACCGTTTAGCGTAGTCTGTAGATGAATTACAAGATGCAGAGTTATATGTGATTAAATATATCCAAAAGAGAGAATTTTTTGCCATAATTAGCTCTACAGTATAACTAACAACGGTTTACTTCGAGGTTCCTTCCCTCGTTTCCTACTGAAGCTTAAGCCAGTTCTCGTTGATGGAGTCCTTCGTGTTGGAAGAAGATTAGACAAAGCACCAGTCGACTTCTCTGTTCGGCATCCCGTAATACTCCCAAGCGGTTCGCATTTTACAGGGCTTTTGATTTTAGACCATTATCAATTAGTAAGCCATTCGGGGATGGGTCACACGTGGACATCTTTGCGGCAGTCGTACTGGATTGTGAAAGGTACTGTGGCAGTACGTGATTGGATGATTGGCAACTGTGTCTTTTGCAAAAAACGAAATGCTCCTGTCGGTCAACAGTTAATAGCTGATTTCCGCTTAGGCCGTCTTCAAGTTAACCAACCACCCTTTTCACGTGTCGGAATCAACTACTTTGGGCCTTTTCTTGTGAAACAAGGCGGAAACCAAGTGAAACGCTATGGATGCATATTCACATGTTTATCCATGAGCGCTGTTCACCAAGAAGTAGCTCACAGTCTAACAACTAATTCTGTTTTACAAGCTCTTTGAAGATTTATATCTCGCAGAGGAAAGCCACAACAAATGTACAGCGAAAACGGTACAAACCTTGTTGGGAGGGAGAAAGTCCTTTGAGATTCGCTGCAGTTGTGGAATCAGTCACAAAGTCATGATTATTTTCGTCAATATGAAGTTCGATGGTTATTTAATCCTTCAGCAACAAGCCACATGGGAGGTCCCTGGAAAAGTTTGATTTGCTCAACTCAGCGCATTCTATGTGCTTTGATGAAAGAACAAATTGTCACAGATGAAGTTCGGACCACCTTGATGACTGAAGTTGAATCAATTCTCAACTCAAGACCACTCATTCTCATTACCTTTGATCCGGACAATGAACCCTTAACACCCAATCAGTTGCTATTGTTGCGAGGTAGTGTTAACGTGCCTCCAGGGCTGTTTGAAAAAAGAGACTCTTGCCTGCGGCGGCGATGGACCCAAACTCAGTATCTCGCTAACGAATTTTGGTGACGCTACGTGAGGAAGTTTTAGCCAAATATTTCTTACCTCCAGAAATGGCAGCAAAAGCAACAAAATCTTAAACTCTACCCGTGCTTCACCGGGTCAGAATAGTGAGGCTGCTCACCCAGCATGTCGTAAAAGGCAACTTTTGGGTACCCACCAATGTCAGTCCGCCTTGTTGGTGGTGGAGCTACCAGTCGGCAGTTTGCATCCACGACTGATTCGAAATGGGATGCCACTTTTCCCCTGGCCTAATTCAATTAGGTTAATGGCGTGAACCTGGATTGTTGTTCGCGCCATACCTCCATCCCAAGGAAGAGGTGGAGTAAACCAACAACAAATCTTAAACTAGGAGACATTGTGTTCATCGTCGATAATTCTCTGCCTCGTTCTAAGTGGACGATAGACCGCGTAGTAGAGACATTCACGAACAAACACGGACTAGTACGATCAGTTAATGTAAAGTACCACCGTTTTAAAACGACCCATTTCAAATTTTCGCTTGAAACTAAATTTTGATGGAGTGTGATATGTGTGTTATTGTGTGTATAAATGAACGATACGACTGTGCAATCGAAAAATGTAAATTCTATCTAATTTTTGCTCCGGGCTATGTTACGTCGTATCTAGTTCTTGTAAACCTCAAACCCGAGTTATTTGAGCTACACTTCCACACATGCCAAGACTTACTGTCATGTAATCACACACTGTCATGAACCCCACATTTAGTGTGTAATCTCTGGAACGTTTTTTATGCCTAATTACCGATGCCTAAGTACGATTAATTTCATGTAAGGATATCAGTTTTAGTTAATACTTGCACGGTTAGCAGTAACGTCAAAGGAATCCTGGTTCAAAAGTAAACGGTGCGCAAGTCTTGTGCTTTGTGTTAGATTGTTTGAGTTTGAATTTTGATAATAGTTTTAGAAACCGCTTCTGTTCATCCGCCTTGCACGAGTACGTGAAAGCAACACACAACAAACTCGTAGTGCTGTTGAGGATTAACTTTACAATCCTATATAAGATATTGGGCAGCCAGAAGCCTCGTAAAATATCTTACAGTTGCCAAAAAGGACAAGGAAGTACAGTGATCTAGAGCTTGAAGTTGAGACTCCGCTCGTTGCAACGTCGTTGACATTTTATTCAAAGTGCTCAAGTCACGTGTTTAAACTTTCTCTTGATTTGTTAGGAAATTTCGCTTCAAGTTACAATAATCTTCGGTTTTCCACACAGTTTGTACAAGTAATGCCAAGGCAACTGAAAAGAGTTTCCAGAAACCGAAAAGTCGTCAATTCGCTGTTTCACATTGCGAGCGCGCAAATGCAGAAGATAGGTAAACCTAGTCTCTTTTGAAATTACCTTTGACGTGACATGAGAACCAAACGTTTTTACAAAGGAGTGATAATTAAGAGGAGTTAACATGAGATTATATCATCTTTAGCCTGGCGGTTGGCAGGCAGCTTCAATTCTTTCCGAAGGAAGCACATTTGTAGAAAACAAACTTCATTAGCAATAGGCTAACTGTAACTCATATCAGCTATGCTCGATAAGTTCGGCGCCATTTTCCCTACACAAATGCGTTATTTCCCGCCAATTTTGCTAGAAATTCCCGACCTTTGTCCTCAAGCGCAGGTACAGAGATAATCGCATTTTTACAACAATCTCTCAGATCAGGTTTATCACCAATGCGAGCATTCCTTTTTATCAAGTCCGAAATTAATCAAAAATTTATCAAATTCATGAGCATTAGCCCATCAACTTTTCGAATCTTTATTTTCAAGGAAGTCACATCAATTGCTCTCGAACAATCGCCACTCCGCAGTGGCAATCGAGATGTCATTCCGAGTTTTTGCTTCTTCGAGAGCAAGATCCATTTTTTGCTGTTTTTCTTTCACACACAACTCTTGTCCCATAGCTTTAGCTATCCAAGCAGCGTCTACTGCCTTTCAAATAGCATTAGCGCAGGTTGTTGATCCTAAATAATCTTATTTCAGCCGCTTTCGCAAATTCAGCCAAATTCTTTTCAGCTGTCGATTCCTTACATTTGAAACTAACAGAAGATTTCGAGTTCCGGATTCAACAGAACTTGATTTCATTTTTTCGAACTATTAAACTTCAAAATAGTTTGATGAACTTTTATGGAAACTATTCTTTAACAGGCGGCTTTTATCGCCCGAATAGAAACGTTGGATGTAACTTATTTTTTGCAAACAGTCTTAAACACGTGCTCATGACCTAATTACCACGAACAACTACATAATGGCAGTCTATTCTTCAATTGAAAACAGAAACTCGTTGCAAAGGAACTCTAGAACACTGGAACACGAACACGCACATGGACACGCTTATCTGTAACAAATGAAAACGTGCATAAGCAAATAGCAATACTAAGCGCGATTTATGAATTAGGACTCAATTTAGATTTCGTTTATAATATGCACCTTATAAATTGAAAGCACACTTTGACATATCGAACTATTTCCAAAAAGCAATCATTTGCCAGCAGATTGTAATCGAATCAATGATCTGCACTTTTAATATAGCTTCAAAGCTATTTTAAAATTCTGTATCACCAATAAGATTTTTGTGATCTTCACTTTCTAAACAGCCTAGATCTAGGCAATTACCAGAACCAGCATAATAGCCCAAATATGTAGTTGCATTAGTACTGAAGAATGTTTTATGTTGTAGGGCAGCAATTCTTAACGTTTATAAACCCCAAACACCCCAATCCGAATTCACGAAAAATTTAACTCTCTCCTTACTTTTGAATTGCTATGTTATATTGCTATTGCTATACCCTCTTGGAGGTGTTGAGGCAAATTTTAAGAACCCCTGCTGTAGAACCTAACATACTAAAACTTAGATGTCAAACTTGTATAAGCCATAGCAAAACTGCAGACATTGATACTGTTTCGACCTATCAGGTCTCTTCAGTGCAGTTGGTGACCGACAAGAAGCTAGAGGCTTTTAATAAAGCATAGCTTAGACCGCCGCACTTGTATAAGCCAATTTAACGCTATTTGTTCTAAACTCTGTTCTACAGAAATATTGAAGTACGTCGTTGATAAGACAACACGAGTCATGAATTCACATTCACGATAACAAAGACAAAGTGGTATAAAAAAGATGCCACTGTGAAAAGTAAATCACAAAAACTTCTGTAGCCATTCCCATTTGCAGCCATTTTTGGCGAAATATATAGCAGATTGGATGCATTGAATTTTTTGCACCGATTAAGTGAAACAGTATACGAGTACACTCTACTTTTGCTCGTTGTTTGAAAGTGCTATTCTTCAAAATGCCTGTAGAGCACACGAGTTGTTAATTACGGAGATCAGCATAAATTTTCTGCTTATAAATAAATTCTTATGCTGTCATGCATTGCAAAAAATAGAAATCATATTTTTCGATTGCTTTAGGTCATAAAAGTGGCCTGGTTAGTACTTTATTTTTGGCGGTTATGAACTCAATCAAACTTCATTTAATTTCGGTTTATTTTTATTTTTCCAGCCAACTAAATTCACTGCAAAATTCTTTTCTAGATACAATTTACAAAACAAAAAAATGCAAAGAAAATCAAAACCGTTGAAGCATGCAAAAAAGTAGGCGACAAAAATCGACTCAAAATTCACTTTTATATTGTTATTGCTCTTGAACCCGAGCCGATTCCAAATTGAAACCGAACCACTAAAATTTGATTTTGGTGAACCTGAATCGAACCTAAACAACAAACTTTGTAAAGTGTTAACCTTGAACTGAAACAGAACCGAAAAAATTGCTGAATCCAAATCCGAACTGGAGCGATATTTTAGTCGGCTTGACGTCCCCACAACTCATTCAGATTTGTGAGCTGGGGCAAGTTCAGCTCATGCATTAGGGATTGGAGTAGACTTTCATCGCAAAAGTTCTAATCACGAGCGCGCTTTGCAATGTTTTACCGATAAAAAAACCTATCTTATCTGGCTACTTTTTTTATCCACCATTGCTTAACAGCCATCACCTCATCCCGTTGACTTTGTGGCCAATTACGATGTAGCCAAGTATAATTTTTGGTTTGGATGCTCGTTTATGGTCACTATTTCTATGGTATAATTTCTAAACGCTTAATGATTGTTTGAATATTTTCTAGCAACAGACAGGCGTCAGTTCATTCAGTTTTATGACAAATCTAGATTTTTTCTACTAATAGGATATCTTGCAAATTTGTTTATTGATAGAATTTTTGAAAACAGTCAACATTACTTACTGATGTAATTTTTGACAACAATCAAATTACAGATATAGCTAACTTAATTCTTGAGCAATAATCACCCATTATTGCAATATCGCTGGCTACTTGAAAACAACGTGTGAGCAACCGATCAATCACGCGATCTGCTTATCTTGTGCAATTATTGGTTTCAAAATAGACGTTATTTTTGGAAAACCTGAATAGCCTAATGTCGAAAAATACTGCTACATTTTCATGGACAAATCTGAAGCACGCATTCTAAAATTCCAGAAAGTATTGCCTGACTTAAGATAGGTAGTGGCCTTTTTTAGAGATATGCTTGCACTGAAATGTGATAAAAGGTCTTCGGTCCGTGAAGAAACTCTTATTCATATGCGCATGGTAATTACGGAAACAGAAATAAAATAGCAGCGTATTAAGATGCTTAGGTATATCACACGTACGCATAGGCGTCCCTAGAAGGAGGGAAGGGCCTTAGATGCCACGCTATCCCCTACAGTTTGTGAATTTGATCAAGAATAAAGATGTTTATCAGATGAAATGGCAACCCGGTCTACAACAAAAACGATCATTCAACAACTTTGAGGTACCTTGAGTGTCAGAAAATATCTACCTGCATAAAAAAGACCATGAAAAAATTGAGGAATATTAAGGCCGTAAAATATTTTTCCTTCTTCCACCCACCAAAAAATGTCTTCTGGCTAAGTTGATTTATGAACGCAGGATGATTTTCACACAAAACTTTTTTGCAAATAAAGAAGATTAAAAACTACAAAGAAATAAATGCATCCTCATTTTGAAATGCCTTAATCTTGCTATTTAATCTTATTTTTTTCGCATTATCTAAGAAGACATGCATTCGGATATTTGAAATTAAAATGTAATTAGCGACTTAAATGTCTGTTATAAACAGTTTTCTATCGGTATTTAACCGATCACAAAATTGTATAAGGTATTTGTGTCAGCAACGTTGTCAAATATATTTAGAAAAAAGAAATTGTTCTCATTTTACATGAGAATGACGTGTTAATTCAATATCTGTCGCAATTACAATTTCACTGACGTGAACCAATTTATTTAAAATCATGAATTACTTTGGCTGTGACGTCATAAATTGAAAGATGCTATTTACTCAAGTAGCATTAGGTTTTCTCGTGAAAGAGTGCAACCGGTACGCAGTTCATAAACCTATTTGAAGATGGCAGATATGGGTTTAACCATACAGAAAAAGGAGTAATTAAAAGTTACATACAAATGTTAAAAAAATCAAAATTATAAAAAAGCAACTTTTAAAACGTACGTTTCCTTTCATGATAGTTTTCATTATAACTCTCATTCAAATACAGTTTTGTTAACTAGAATATAGGTTCAAAGTGCGCAGCTCGCATGTTGATATCGTCATAAGCATATTTTGGAAAGAGAGACGGCAGGCTCAACTTTTTCTATATTGAAATATTGGTAAGCATGCAATAAATTGAAGAAATATGCCTTTTCTTTGGACCTAAACATGCTTCGTGCCACCCTTCCATAAATCGCGCAGGGACAAAAAGATTTACGAAAAAATAGACTTCGTGTAATTACTGTGAAATGCTTTCCATTCCAAAAGTCAATTGACAAAACGCCATTCATAACAACAATATACCTGAATCGAACAGAGTTGTAATGATTCGTGTCCACTCCTGAAACCCTAAAAAGATTCTGACTTCACACGAACCTTTACTGCACGAGACCTGAACTTGGCTGGAATCCTTAAACCAACGTAGCGTGTCGAACTCGACTAGTGTCCAGTAAAACGGTGACTCGAGTCAATAGATTGAAACTGTTTTTTACTAAGCGGCATTTAAGAAAGTAAAATGCAGTCACTCATTGACGTTTCACAAAAGACTCAACCATTGTGATAGCAAAAAAAAGAATAGATTCAGTTACAATAGATTTGAATGCCAATTAGAATAGTAACAAGCTAAAATAAAAATTATTAGCCTACTTGATAACAGATCTGCAATCTTTATTTAATTTGGTATAAAGCTTGAAGTTTAAAAAGGCCGCTTTTTCTTTTGTCTACTTATGTTTTTGCGTTAAAATACTTTTGACATTTGATCTGCAATGGCAATTGTTGATGATCATGGTCTATCAATGAGACGTGCACCTGGGTCTTTAGTATCCAACCATCTGTTTTTCATGTTTTCTCTATTATTTGCCATTATTTAAAAAAATTCAATTGCGGGCATCGGCAGAGCAGTTTACAATTATCATCAACATAGACTATTTTGAGGGCAATAACTTACAAGGCTCATGCAATGCAGAAACGAAGAAGATTTAGGCAAAATTGGTAAATTTGAGTTTTCGTGGATTCGAATTCGAAAGTTTTGTTGGACACGGATTTGGACTCGACTCGAGCGCCTTGGAAAGGAACTAAGACTCGACTTAAGTCATGGTTTCCAAGGACTTGAATTCCACTTGAACTGACTCGAATCTTTCAACTGCTGGACTCGTCGGAAATCTGGATTTCAAATTGATGAATTGCTAAACTAAATCCATTTATCACCATGTTTAAGGAAAATATATTTCGATAATCCGAAATCATAATCCTCAGTTTCTTTTCCAATTAGAAGAAACGTTATATTGTGCTCTATATGAATAAAAAGCTGACCAATGACCCCGGAAATGCTCATTACAAAACAAGTTTGGGTCTGACTTAACGGGCTTCAAACTGTTATTGGACGTTTTCATAACGCCATGATTGTGTTCGTGATTGTGTTCAACTGCACTACATGAGTGTGGTTCCTAGGAGCAATCCTAGGGTAATGTCATCGGTGAATGCCCCAATGTCTCGTGTGTAACAACTCCTTGTGAAGTTGGTGAAATTTTACAGCTCTTGACAAGATAACCTCCAATAGGCAATTGACCGTTGACCTAATTAGACAGAAATCCAGAAGAAAATTAAAATCAAACAAAGAAGAACATACTAACGATTATACCAGAAATGGCTGTGTGTTCAAATTTCTCAATAACTGAGTTCGTTTCCTTTTGGTAAGGCACTTTGTGACAATTTCTTCTACTTGATTGCTCTGCTTGCATGAAACATACGCTTCTCCAGCAGTATAGAGCATTACAGATAGAATATGGTAGAATAGAATATGGTAGACCTACATCTAGATATAGAATGTGGTAGACCTACATCTAAACAAATGGTAGACCTACGGTTTTGAACTCAAAGAATGTTTTGGTCTTAGATTCCAGAAACTTTTCTAGAAACAGAAGCATAGAAATACTTGCTTAGTAACTTACTCACTGACAGCGAAAGCTATTATTGCAGAAACCAATCGGTAAATCAACTTGGCCTAGTTAGAGAAAAAGTCGTTTTACGGCGGCTAAGATCGATCAATCAAGCGATTAAGCTTAATTGTTTAGCTCTTAAGAAAACCACTTTACGGTAATTTCATTTGCTTGGAGAATTCTAATAAACACCACATTTATCGCAAATAATGTCAGGCAATTCAAGGGGAATATTTGAACAGGGCAAATTCAAAGCCGGTCTGCACCATTGTCTATTGCTTATTGAGCAATTGCCGTTGTCCTGCAAGTCTGGAGAATAAAAATGTAGTTCAGAGAAAGGGCAATATAAATAGGTCTAAATTCTCAAAAAAATGCTGCATAATGGCTGTGAGTAGGCAATCAAAGATTTAAGAATAGCGGCGAAATCATAAAAATGTATAACCTTTTCAAATACGCATTAGTCATGCATGGTACTTCTGAGTGGTGACGAAGGCAGATCGTAGCACTTCATTTTTTGATATCTCAAATACCAGCTACGTAATGAGAGTCACTCTTTAAAAAGTGCGATGCGTAAGCAAGGCCATATTTTACACCTGTTTTGTAAAGGGGTCTGCTAGAAAGAAAATTTTTGAAATAGAGAAGGTTGTCTGATTCAGAATGTTGCCGACCTCAAATTAAGCAATTTTTTACCTTTAGTATTTCTTTTTTACCGGAAACGAATAGTTAATTTTTACAGGAGCAAATTTCAATGCAATTTATTGTAAAGCTGATATAAGCTTTGCGTTAAGGGCTTGCAGTTAATGTTTAGCAACATAAATTAAAACCGGCGAAGCGGTGTAGTAGTTAGAGCGTCTACTTCGCAGACGATAGGCCTGGGTCCAACTACCTTGTGGTGTCTTACTGAAGACTTTATAATTGATATTCACAGCTTACCGGCGTGATGCTCCGCACAAAAGAGATTAGCAGTTTGCTCATCAAACCATCTTTGAGTTAGGCACTTAACGAGAATCTCCATCTTTATGTGACAGACGGGACGCTGTTGAGGTCAATTAGTCTACAGTCTACAGGTTGGGCTGTCCCAGTGTGACAAAACACTTGCCCATAGAGTATGAGCTCATACACTTAAATAAATAAACATAAATTCAAGTAAAAATAATTTGGGAAACAAAATCAAGTTTAGAGGAAATGATTGGGCCACTAAGAACTAATTGTTAGCTAAATAAATTCATTTTTGTTCTGATTTTTTGCCTTCGTCAATCGTAGATTAAAACTACCTATCTTTGTGTTTTGTCCGTCTCGTTTTTATCTTTGCGAATCCCAAAGACAGGCTAAACATTTTGCTCTTAATATAAGTTTTAAAGCGTTTAAAGGTCCTTGTTATTTGTATACTATAGTTTTTATGTAACTTCTAGCTCAGTGGTCACCAAATTGCGAGCCACGACCCCAAGTGGAGTTTGCCTGCAACTTTCAAGGCTTGATTGAGATTCGAAACGTTTGATCTCCAAAAAATCGGTTTTTATTTTTCTATGGAATCAAAAAAGCAAAAAATTCACTTTGAAACAATTAATTTCGAATAAAAAGATACTCAATATTGTTTTGAGACAAAATTGCCTTCTGCTTTTTCCCATACAAAACAAACTGTTACGCCTATGATTAGGGTTGCAAATACTTGCAGCTTTTGGCTTTTGCTTAAGTTGGGTCTCCTAAAATAAGCTTGGGGGCCATGTATTCAGCGTGTTGAACCATAAAGAAGGAAATTGGGGAAAAACTGATTCTTCTCTATGGTTATGTTTGACGGCAGTATTTACTATTAGAGTTTTGAGTCCGCATTTATCAAGGGTAGAGTGGGCATGAACTCTTTGTTCTAGCTTCGCCAATGTGAACAATCGGCTGAAAAATTTTTGAAAAGGTCCAAATCCCCTTTATTATCCACACTTTTCCTACGACCAGCCAAAATTCCTAATGTGTGCAGTTGGTAAGAAGTCAAATTTTCGTTATGCAATAATTAAAATAACTTACCATGATCTGGTTTGAATGTAAAAACTTGTTTATTTTGCGACGATACAATAAATAGAAAAAAAGTATAGAATTGAGATAAGTTTAATTCAGAGATTATTAATCTCGAAATTACCGTCAAAAGGCATTAATAGACCAATATTCATGGCTTTTTTTAAAACCGAAATATTGTTAATCAGATGTCCTAAAGCTTGAAACACAAAACTGCATCTTGGGACGGAAAAAAATCTTTTTTTTTATTATTTGCATGTTGCTAGGCTAATATAAACCTAATTACTATTAATAACCACGTTAATGCACTATTTTAAGCACTCAGGGCAGTATATATACAGCCGATTTCAAAGATTTGCCATTAAGGGCTACTTGAGTTTCTCATGAATGATATGTAGCTTTTAGCTGTTGCGAAATGTACAATCGCAAAACAGCAAGAATGTATTATTTAATAAGTCGTATAAAATGAGGCGGTATAATTAATATTCCAAAGCATTTTATTGATATAAATAGCAGAATTTTTTATTTTTTTAAACGAAATAGGAGTCTCTGGGTGATTTTGCTCTTGAAAAAGCACTTCATACAACACCATCTCTTGAATGTGAAGCAGTTTTTAATTAAGGTCAATTTGTCGAGAAATTATAACTTGATGTCATTAACAAAATGATAGACTCCTGCATGTATTATTGATCAGGAGTAAGCAACATTAAGTAAATAATGGTAATAATAAAATGTAATTCGTGATTTTCAGAGTTTGTAATTCAGTTTTAACTTTTGACAAGTTTAGTATAACTGCTTTCTAACAACTTTAAAGATGGAACTGATTTTACAACTCTCATTTTCAAAGGTAAGTAAACATTTTGCATGAAATGACGGTAGATGGATGACAAGATCTTTATCTCAAATGCAAACTATTAAGTAATTAGGTAGTCCAGTTTGTTGCTTTTTGAAACATTAAAAATGTATCGTCTTTCTTATTTCATTTTCCATACGCTTTACTTCCTAGAAGCAACAGTTTTTTGTTTTGTTGGAAGTTCCATAGAATGTTGCGGAACCATACAAATAATAACAAATTTTTGTTTTAGATGTTTTTGGCGTTGATATTGGTGTGGACGACTGCTTTGAGACTATCAGTTGGTACAACGACGTTGCGGCAATATGTGTCGAGCGTAGAGCATAATGAAGAAAGAACAGTAAGTTAATGACATTTATATGTTTATTTATTGATTTTGATCTTGCTGAAATTGTTCCTCAATGGTTATCAGACCATGTGTAGAGCACTTCTGATTGTTTGTCGAATATTAGAACAAAAGTGACTTCAGAATAGCATCTCTTGGCACTTGGCACTCCAATAAATAATGTAAGGAAAATTCTAATGTGCTTTTAGCAATTACGAAAGTTTGCACATACAACAAAAATATCTGCGGGCATCGCAATCAAAATTTAGGATTGCCGTTGGCAAAATCTTGTTTTGGGGTTTTCGTTGGTCTTTATCATTATCAGATTGGTCGTTAAATTAATGAATCAATTTTTGTCCTTTAAAATTCATTGTCACGTTAATCAATTAAAATTTACAAATCAAGCAACTAATTAGACAGAATTTTGATTGAGTAAAAATTAGCAATCGGGGGTCAATCTGTAAGTTTCATTTCGAAAATGAAGTTAAAAAAGCCCATAAATGTTTATTGCAAATATAGGTCTACCAAGAATCACCAATTTGCACAACACCATCAGTGATCGGTTCGCTGGGAAAAACTTTTGGCAAAACTGAATTTTTCAAGCAATTGTTGTTTTGTATTATCAATAAGCTGTAAATGATTTTAATCTCTTTGACGCAACTGCCAAAAACGTCAATTTTTTGTCAAATATTGTATTATTTGCGCAAATAATACAAATATAGACTTTGAATTTATGAGGAAATACGACGCACGAATTAATAGAGAAGATGTAATTTAATAAGTTATCAAAACTTGAAAAACTTTTTCGTCTAGCCTCGTATCTAATGTCCACGTATTTTATTGATATTTCAATATCTTCAACCATTAACCTTTGTGTTATGACTTGCAGTACACGCCTCTCACTCCTTCGATGTGTCTCTTCAATCCACGGTTGCGCAGTTTGAAATCATGTATATTAGCTCGAAGTCGCTCTCCATTACTGCCGGCCCTTTCGTCCAGGTTCTTGTCCAAGACTTTGAACAGTTGGTCAACAGCAGCTTCAGGAAATAGCTTGGTCGCCAGTTCAGGTAAATACTGCTATTTATAACTGAAGTTGAAAGTACTTTTGAGACTTTTGGGAAAAGAAATAAACAGTGGAAAAAATCTTGGAACAGATATTGCCGATCTATACAGAAATATTTTTTGCAAAGTTTCTGAAAATGTCTACTAGAAAGTTTTCAATGGCCTGGGAAAGAACTGCTTATCAAATCAATAATTTACGTCTTAGAGGGAGGTTTGCAAGTTTTTGAGCAGCAAATTGAATTTATCAATTGCGGCTCAAGTTTCAAAACAAAAGATTTCAAAATATATTGCACACATCAAGGAGATCTCAACATTATGGTCAATTATTACGTTTAGAAAGCTTGCATACGTTGCCTTAATCTATACAGTGACCTTTTTTTGAAGAGTGCACTTAACAGAACAACACGTTAATTTCAAAAAGTGTCACGTTTCATCAACTTGGCGCTTATGTGGCACTTCATGAGCGTCTAGCCATATAAATATCTATTGTTTCGCACGTGTGTTTACTCCAGTCGTTAGTTGCTGGCTTTTGGTATTTAATAGGCTTCTTATCTTCTTCGTTGGCAAGGAAATAACTAAGACATACCAACACTTTTCGATATGTCTGACGGTTCCTTTCCAGTAGAATGACTAAGCTAAATAAAACTTAGATGCACACCCAATGATATATCTACAGTATGGGATAAACAGATATTTCCCGGTTCTTTCTCACCATCTATATTCTTTAAAATATGTTATATTATTAATAGAAATAGCAATTTTAGCGCTTTCAAAATTTGCTCTTTTTATCCAAAATATTTTTTTGTTCGATTGGTTATTGCATCAATCGCCATTTACCAGCGCCCTAAAATGTTTGGTCCTGTTTTTTTTTAGAAAATATAACAAAAGTAAGACAAATATCTATTTAGTTGTTACAAGTCGTCTTCAAGAAGCTATGTTTGGTCGAGTGAAAAACAAATTGAAACAAACCAAGAAGGCAAATCCTCGGAATCCGTGCGTAAGCGGACAACCAAGACAATCTTTGATATTGTTTGGAGTCGATGCTGAAACCGGCGAAGAAGTAGAATTGCTCCAAGATTTAGGTGGGTAAAAAATTAAACCAGTAAATCGAAAATAAAAAAATGAATTTTGGCATCTTTATAGCAGCACTACATTGAGATTTAATTACAGTAAAAGCTAGTTTTCCCCTTTCTCCAGAACGTAATACCTAACTGATATCATGAAAGCTGTGATATACTCAATTTAATCTGATTTAACCCAAACTATTCCATTTAGTATGTAAACACAACTTTTTACATGCTCTCGAATAATTCCTCTTAGTAACAGACTACATTAGCCGTTACTATTATTATGAAGTTGAATATTTTAAAGTTGTTATGATAGTTATTTAACGTTTTAATTTTTTTCACAGAAAACCATCTCTATCAAACATTTTTCACTCGACGTTGTGTTGCAAAGAAATACTTTTCATTCGACTGTGTGGAGCAATTCGTTGAGTTTAAAGCCGCAGTCTTTCGAACGAACAGCTATGAAGTTTCGGTACGCCGTGTCAAAATTCCAGTGAACTGTGCTCTCCATGTTGGTTAGATTTGGAAAAGATAAATAATATTATCAACTGGTACCCCTTCTCAAAGGAGCTTACGATGCAAAGCTTTCTTTCTATCTTGGCTAAACATTTCAAAGAAAATTTGGCGCAACTGCTGTAGACTTTGTCTACAACAAACACCTTTTTTGACTCGAAATTAGGCAGACAATTTTAAAAGCTGCAGAATATTCTTGTGACGTTTTATTTTTTGTGAGGGGGAGAACATCTGTAAAACATCTCATAAACTAAAATATACCTAATCAAAAATATAAACAGTAACATAATATTTCATTTGGAGATCCCTCTTTACATTACAAACAATTTTTGAAATCTTTTCCTTTTTTTCTAATCTTTTATGTAAAAATTTTTTCACAATGCACCAAAAATTGAATGTTGAAGCAGAATTCTAGGAACCTTATTTTAAGAGCTAATCGTAGTTCGTTTGTTATGTAATTAAATAACCTTAAGCACTTTAAGTAATTTCATATTCCATCACAATCAATCCAACAATTCAATCGTGTCATCTTAATTGGGTATTGTCGTGATTTGTAAATAATTCCAGACAAAACCGACTTTATGACTTACTTTTTGGGTGGATGGAGGAGTAAAGATAAAGACCTCTTGAAAATAATGTCATTTTCGCTTACAAATTGCTTAAAAGTTGTTTGGTTACAATTGTAATGGGCAGACACTTTTGCAGAGAAGCGGGGTTCAAAACATTGCTATTTTATAACTAGCTAAATTTAACTTTAAAACCCGTTCTCAAAGCCAAAAGCTGTTATTATCAACCATCATTATATCTGTAACTTACTCATTTCAAGAATTTCACTTTGAGAGAAACGAAATTAATTATTATTTATGTTAATGGGTTCACGTTTGGAGTGCAATATAGCCTATCTTGGTTGGTTGGTTCTTGCATTTAAAAAGACATTTTATTAATCTTTTGCTGTTGGCGCTAAATATCAAACTCAACGCGATCTAGTATCTTTAGAAGCATGTGGCAAACGAAATGACATTTTTTACTATTTGTGTTGATATTTATTCGATTCGTAACAGTTGTAGTAGGAGCTCAAGTGCTAAGACAGTTAACCGTTGAAAATGAGAATGCGTATTTGAAAAAGAGGCCTCGCAAGAAAATTGTATCCAAAAATCGTAATTTTCTTTTAAAATTTATTTTTATCAACGTCAATGCAGTGTGTGAATCTTAATAGGCTACCTATGGCTACGTTGCAGTCCGATAAATCAATTGCCTACGATGAAAAGGTGTTGTGAGTCTACTGAAGGCTTTAAAGCCAGTTTTACTTGCAGTCTCTAGTCTACAAACACCCTACTCACAAATTGCATTATACCAGTTCTATTTTGTTAAAAGAAACAAAAATACTCTAGCTTATAGAGAGTGCAGAAGAAAACCGGCCTAGAGCTTCGACAAAAATTGTTTTATTTATTTTTCGACTGTATTTATTTATTTTTGCGTATGTTCTTTTTGCACTTCTACTTTTTATACATTTGTGTTTTTATTTAAACTTTCAAGTTTGCGTACATGTTCATGGTTGCAATTTTTTATTTATTTCGTCACACATGATTTTATCTTGCGTAATAAGCTAGCGTCAAACAAAATAAAAACTACTGCCATGGCAGCTTCTTAAGACTTGTGCATGTAAAATATGAGCTTGTATTATACTCATGAAGCCGAAACATATTATTACCAGAGTTAGTCTACGTGCTCAATTTTTCAAAAAAAGCGGTTCCAAAGCAAGAGAGTTGTAGGTAATCAGAAAACTGGATTCCTATTTTAGAGCGAATCTAGAGTTCATAGCTTCTATTTTAATTCGTTCCCAACGTTTACAAAAGATCAAAGCTAATAAGCTACTCCAAAATAATGGAATTTGAGATAAAAAATTTTTAAAAGCTGGAACTTACCCAGTTGTTTAAGAAAACTAAGAAAATATTTCTGTTAAATTGATAACTTTTTTCCTAAAAGACAAACGTGCTTCAAGTGGTTCCAGTTGCAGAAAAATATCTGAGTTCCTGACGTAATGTATAGCAATCCTAGTTCTGCTTCATTGACAGTTTTGAAATTGAGTACACAAATAATATGCTTTAATGCTAATGATTGGTTCATCTCTCAGTCAAATGCAGTGTCGTAGTTGGTAGCCGAGGAAAGACTCCAATACCTCATATTAAACTTCCCAAAATACTAAGATATAATGATATCATGATGACACGCAAAAAGCTATATTTACCGTTTGCATCATTTTTTGACTAAGCGCATTGTAAGTTATAGGATTAAGAACGAGCCACTGAAAACAAATCACAGCAACAGAAATACATCAAGTTCAAAGCGATACATTTTTAAAATGAAGCTTCAAAAGAGTTGAGTAAATGAAAATCTCGAATTAATTTCAGTCAATTATTTTTAATTTACTGTAGATTGAATGGGAAGGGAAATGTGAGCATTTTTTAAGTGTTGGCAACAAGGTTTATCTGAAGAGCTAAAAATATTTCTTTATAATCGAGGAAATTTATCTCTACAAGAAAAAAAAGGAATCACTTTTTTAGTGTCGATAATCTTCTTTAGCATCACTAGTTATTGAGTTTATGTTCTCTGTTTTGATTTCTTCGCGGAAGAAATGTGATAGGTTTGTCTATATAGAGGTCGAGTCACAAGCCCAATCAAACCAGTCGTTGGAGCCAATTGAATCGAGCCGGTCGTTTGAGCCGTTAAGGCCAAATCAAGTCTTTAGAAGCAAGTCAGTTGAGCCAAGTCACACAATCGTCACTCATCTTCCGAACTGGTCAAAGGCAACAAAAATATAAATGTAATTACAATAGCCACGTATTCGTGCGGAAGGAGTAATGTCAGTAATCTAAATGTTCAGTAGGAAAATATCTTTTGACAGAAGCAATCTGCTAGCATTTATCTTTCATGTTTAGGCTTTTCAAGCGAGTAATGTGAGGAGTGATAAGCCAAAAAGTCACAATTTCGTTCTGTTCGCTTATGTTGTAGCGTTCTTATAATTCAACATCAACTCTTAACAATTCTATATATTGTATTTCATTATTTTATAGACTACTAGCCGTCTTTGCTGGCGTCTCCCGGCAGTGGTCCTCTATCAGTAATTTCGGTTCAATCGGCTGCTCTGGCTTTACCCATCGGGGCTCTTGTGTGAGCAGTAACGAAACTTAATGAAATTTATTCACTTTCACAATTCTTGTACACAAAATTGTGATCATCATATTCTCCTAATCATGATTGGCAATGCTCACGAAAAATCTTGCCACAAATTATTGTTAATACTTGTGAGGGAGAAGGGATAGTACATTATCGAAACTGACTGTAGCGACAAAATGGTGGTTGCTTTCACAATTAAAGAAATAAGCTATTTATTGGTAAGCCTATTTTCAGATGGGGTGCTGCCTCTTTCCTATTCATATTTGTGGTATTAAGTTACTAATTTGCTGCGCTATTGGTCTTGTTTCCGCCATAGCAACAAAAGCGGCGATTAATCTCTCTATATTCAGTTTTACAAAGTGTTGTGGTTATGGTTTTATGTTGATTTTTCTTAAACTTGGAATTTTATTACAATGCTGTAGAGTAAGGACATAAATACCATAACAGGTACTATAGCAGCAAAAGAAAAAATCTTTTCTTTATGGTATATACAACGGCGTCATCTGAAGAGCCCCTCATTAATAACGTCGGGGTTGAGAGTGTCGGTTCAGCCGGCCAAGCAGGTTTTACCTATCAGGCTCTTGCATGAAGAGTTACCAAAAGTTTATGTGTTTTCCGCACATGAGATTTTCCCGACTTTTTGTGCTCCTTTTCCTAATAGAATATCTCGTTTCCAGATCCTGGCTATGCCTTAGGTTGATGTGTTTTGTTCATTGCTGACACGAACCCAAGGGAGCCTTGCGTTTCACGTAGTTTGAAAATAGGGATGGCATTTCTGATTTTAAGCTTTTGTAAAGCAAAATAGCAAAAATGTCTTTCGTGTGGTGCGATTTCACACAGTGGCTGACTAAGCACTTGACTCTGTGCGGTGCGATTTGACACAGTCGCTGGCTACGCATTATGTAGCATGTTCTTTCTCCCTGCTTGACGTTCCCTAGGAAGTTTAAAGAATCCTTGCTTTTCCCCAAATGTTTGGTTTGATCCGGGCAGCTCTATAAAGCTATCATAAAGCAAAATACCAATAATATCTTGCACGTGATGCGATTTAACACAGGGGCGCTGTTAATTTTGATTTCGCCTCAAGCTTCCTCAAGTTCCAGCTGGCTACGCATTATGATTCATTTTCGTTTTTCCTTGCTTAGATTTGCTCATAGAAGTAAAATAAGTTCTTGCTTTTCCCAAATTTTTAAGTTTTATCTTGGTAGCTCCATAAAGCTATTATGAAGCAAAATAGAAAAAATGTTTCTCCTAAGTATGGTGCGATTTTACCCCGGCAAGGCATATTATCACCCGTGCCAATTAAAAATGTATCAATTAATGTAGCTGCGCCAGCTTTACCGTACAAACATTTATGAAAGCAACAACAAAATGATTTAGTAAATATAAGCCATAGTTCCTGTACATGCACTGGTGATGATGTTGGTGTATTAATCAAGACTGGAAGTATTCAAAAAGAAAAAACGATGACAAAAACTACCATTCTCAATTTTTTTTAATTTAAGGGAGGGAGGTGAAACATAGTCAAAATTGATGGCGTCGCCCAAATAGTGATCGTTTTGACAATTAAAGAAATTTAGTGGTAGGCCTATTTGAGAATTTGGTGGTCCCGCTTTCTTAATAATATTTGTGACATTAACATTTTTGCCGGCGGTATTTGCTTTAATTCGGCCATAGCATGAAAAGAGGCTATGGCTTTCCTTTCAGTAACACAATCTATTGCAATAAGCGCCTATTACGTTCTTTTCAAACAAAAACATTCCCTCTTAATCCACTGTTACAAATTGATGCTTTTTATTGTTTAATTTTGATCTTTTCCTAAATTTGGAATTTTATTACATTTGACTTTGCGACTAATCCAGACCACTCTACTTCTAAATGAAGATTTTGTACCGTTGAAGTTGTTTTGTACCGATATCCTTGCAATTACAAATATCAGCAATTGGTTTACCATTTATGTTTTCCCATGCTATCAAAATGATAGTGGATAATTTTGCTGCCTGCTGCTGTTTTCATTAAATATTGTCAAGCTTTGTGATGGTATTCAACATTATGACCTTACGGTCCGTTTTAAGCGATTAAATATTAGGATCGTTACTTACTACATTTTCATTACTGTATGCGAATTGATATGAACTAACGTTTCTGACTGCGTGCCTATTCCTTGGCCCTGGCATAAACGCCGCCATGTAAAGAGCAAACTGACCCGAAATGAAGCACTCACAGTTAAGTTGTACCAATAGCGGGGCCCCCATTAATAATGTAGAGATTGAGAATATCAAATCAGCTGGCAGCAATGGCAGCCTTGCCCAATTGCAAAGGAAATTGGTTCAACATTTTGATCATTAGTGCCTCAACACTTACATTTTGTTGCAAACAACAAGAAAGGTCCATCTTTACCCCATCATCTTTTTCTTGCGTGATCACCAAGTGTTTTGCTTGGAGTTGGCTACATATTAAAATTTGTAGACTTCATTTTTCAGTGAATCTTTTTGAATACTTTGATTGATAATGCCGAAGATCCTAGCTATCGAGAAAAAATGCCCAAAATGAACCGAAATACTTAGATTTTTTAGAAATTGTAATTTTGTGAAGTGCAGGCACTAAAATTTGGTGTGTTTTTAACTGGTAGACTACATTTCATAAACACTTGGAGACTTCAGTTTTTGATGGATCTTTTTAAAAACGTCGATAGATAATGCAAAAGAACCACGCTTGTGAGGAAAAGTAGTCAAAATGTACCAAAGAACAAACTTTGGTTTAACAATTGCAAGTTTGTTAGGTCTAGTAAGATAATTGTTTAACTAAAAATGAAACATGATGTATGGCAACCAATTATTGATCAACCATTATAAACTAATCCTTAGCCCTAAATAATTGGAATCACATATTACTGGAAAGGACATTTTCTAAGCTTTCAAAAGACTGTAATTGTTAGTACTTTATTATAACATTTTTGTATTAAAGTGACCTGTTTTTACTGAACTCACTACTTTCGGAATGTGTGAAAAATTACATCACAGGTGATAAAGATCAGTCGTTTCTGTATAAAAACTAATATTAATTGTACATGTTGTATCGGAATTATGTTAGAAAAAGTTTGATACTATCGGAATTGCCTTGAAATAACCCTTAATTTGTTGGAAAAAGTTTGAAAATCAGTTGAGAAACGAAGTCGCAAATCAGTTTTTAAGTAAACTGATTTCGCAAAAAGTTGACATTTTTAAAAACACCTCAATATTATGATCTGCAGTAGCGAACATTTGTGTTAATCGTACGATACATATTATGACATCATAAAGCCAGTTTAAGCGTGCAAGGAAAACAGGAAAAAATGCTTCAAAGCCTAAAAATGTTTAAATAAAGAATTGCTCGTAGCATTGTCAAATACGCAATAATTGTTGTAAAGTTGTTTTTATCGAAAGCACCTTATTAATATCTTCTAAAAGAACGTTTAATCGCGTTTGTGCGATCGGTACTTTTCGAAAAAGAACAAAAAACAGATTGTGCAATGAATCGTTGATTGTGACGTCATTTTAGACCTCAAACAAATGAAAGTTTTTAAAATGTGGTTAGTCGAAAGCTAGTTTTCGTTTGAGCAAAAAAGCGATTGTTCTCTGTCAAGTAATGCAAATTCTAAACAAAATATTTTTGATTATGACAACATCATGACGTCACCAATACCCTTATGACACTCACCACGAAGTGTTGAACCACGGTGCGAAATTTGATGCTGTATCACGAGCAGATTCAGAGGAGTTATGTTAAATCAGATAGACACACCAACAGAATTGCGCTTTATACATTAGACCAGCCAGCTCTGCTGGCGTTGTCCACAGGGTCCACCCCCCTTTTTTTCCCAAAGTCGGTGTTGATTAAATCGGTTTATTCTGCTGCGCCGGCTTCACCCAACGGGTAGTTATGTGAACTGTAAGGAAAATTTTGTTTTTCAGCATTTCCGATTGTCGTTCCTATATCAAGTTTGCTTTAAAAAGTGATCGAATCAAAAACATTTGAGAAGAATAGCAATACTTTTTCTTCCCATTTAACCGATTTTTCCATTCGTTTACCAAGTAACTACAGGGTACAAAACTTATGTGAAACTGGAAGAGGGGAGGAGGGCAGCACTGAAGTAGAAACTGTTCACAAAAATACAAAAAGGTGAATATTAGGCAGTAGGTGTCGGGGATGAAACCGGTTGGAATTTTTGTGACCCGACCTCTAAATTTTAAATTGTCTGCCGGTTAACCGGTTGTTTTATGACAATATTTTGTTATTTTTTTGATATTTACCGTAAGTACATAATTTAAAGCACATAAAGCAATTGTAATCTGCAAGTAAAACGTTATAAAACCTTGCTTTTGTCTCTATAAAGGTTTTTTTGTCAATTTGATTTGAATACAGAGTTGAAAAGTCTTTGCAGTAACGGCGACTGTGAAAAAGAGCACGCGTTCACCACTTAAATTCAGCATTGCAACCTACTTACCAATAACAATGACATCTTTGGAAACTATCGCCACGGTACTTTTCACAACTTCATTGGCATATCGTTTCAGCATTTGGCAATCACTCCTACAGTAATTATTGCTATACTCTCAGTTCAATTCTGTTGTATTGTGTTAAAACGGCAACCATGTCAATCAGCATCCATTGATCCATGAGCATGTTATATCACAGTAGTTTTCAAACTTTTTTCGTTACGGCGCCTTCGAATAAGTATACTGGGCATGCGACGCATCAGTGATAATATAAACGAAATAGAATTATGAAGACGCTTATAATCAAAGTTCAACTCAATGATACGACATAAAAAGAAACAAATGGGCGTATAATCAAATGTGATGAGTGGGCTTGCTTATTTTTGCAAAGTTCATGAAATCTTGGGAGAATTTTCGAAACTGCTACCCACCTTTCTCTTTTAACGTTTATTCGTGATCAATATTTGGCTTTAACTCTTTCGCTCCCGCGATCATCGATTGATGATCTCTTGTTTTCAGTGTTTCTCTCAACTTTTTTTAAATTGAGTTACAAAATTAGTTTACTAAAAAATCGATTTGGGACTTTATTTTTCATCCGATTTTCATAAAATTTTCAAAAGATCACGCTTATTTCCTCACGCATCGGATGATGTATAATTTGTGCCCTAATTCTTGGATTTTTATACCCAAAAACGGTTAAAAAGACCAAGAACCCAGTTGCAGACGACAAAATCGGCCAAATTCTCAGCACGTGCCAACTACACTAAAATCAAATTGAGATTACATCTTTACCACGATACCAAACTCTTTATCATTAACACAGTCTGAAAACTACTCTTTTGGGGCATCATTTGACAAAATTTCAAGCGATAATAATAAATTTTACTTTTTTGAATTTCCAAATATTTTAGGGGTCTCAAACCCCCCCCCCCCCCAAACAAATTTGAATGATAAGTAGATAAAAGTAAATTTAGTGCGTAAAAATATGATATGTTGCTAAATACCGGTCTCATTTGAAAGCTTAGGAAATTTGCTTTCCAGCAATATATAACTTTAAATAGTTTAGACTAAGTGGTATATGATATTTACTGATCAAAAACGAGTACTGTACATCATGTCAGTTCAAACGCCCCCAAAATTTTTTGACTTACCTTCAATAAATTATAATTTTTAGAAAAACTACACCCTTTAAAAAGATAAAATAAATTGCAAATGTTTCACCAATAAAGTCGTCATTTTGTATCAAATTTCCAAGGAGACAAGAAGCGAAATACAAGTTTAAAAGCTAGCAGAAGTTTGTCTTCTCTAAATCAAAGTTTGCTGTATCCCCCTTGTTTCTCAAGAAATGGGAAGGGTGTAAACAAGCGCTGTTTTATTGTCAGTGACAGCACATTCTATTTAAACTTGATATTTTCTGAATTTTGAAGAAATTCCCTGTTCAAAAATACATAATGTTACATGGTTTAGGCCCACCTGTAGCAGATAATGACTGATCATATTTTAGGTACTGAATTTAACTACCAAAATTTGGTACCGGTCGGTACCGGTCCAAAAAAGGTCATGTGCCTCAGAAAATTGCAAACTGTAGAAAACCTAGACTCTTAGGTAAGTTTTGAGTGATGTACCTTGAAAGCTTATTTCCTTAGCATTATTTTGCGACTATTTCTAAAAAAATTGGTAGAAAATAAAATCTGTAGTGATCTTTGAGGTGAAGGTACCTCTTTAATTTTGAAGACAAGTACCCCCCAGTTGGGGGGGGGTTAATTTGCATAAAATTTGCATATTCAAAAAAAAATTTTTTTTTCTATTTGAAATCGTCAAGAAATGTAGATTTCAACGATATATCACACTTAATGTAGAAGTAGACAGCTGAGTAATGATTTACAAACAAACTTGAGGTACATAATTATGATTAATTATGATTGATTATGACAGTTTTTCGCACTGCCACCTTACGGACATTTTTTTTCGCTATTCACGCGGGAGCAAAAGAGTTAATGACGGCCATAACAGAAACCCTGCTTCGCATAAATACGACGTAACGAAAGGGATAACCATTCGTAATGCTTTTTTCGTTAAAGCTAGCTATTCGTCATTCAATGAAATCCAAACATTTGTCGAATTTCCCCAATGAAACTTATTTTTCAGGAAATTATCACAGGAAAGGTCAATATAGTCTTATATTAAAACAGCAAACTTCGATGTTCTGCATTCATCTCTTCACAAAGATTTTGAAAAACTCTTGACTTTGACGTGTTTGCGTCACCAAGGTCATAACTCAGTTCTCGAGCAACTAACGTCTCACGGTGAATCATGCAGTGCATTCATTTTGCTCTGGGTGCACATTGTTGAATTAGATTTTACACTTCGCTGCAGCACCAGACATAGCTTTGGCGCCATCTGTGCATATGCTGGTTTACTTTTCCGAATCTAAGTTGTTTGTTGATATAAAATTGTTAATTATATTCAAAAGATCAATTCCTCGGCATCTAAACTCAATAGGTTTGCAAAATAACTGCTCTTCTACTAAATTTTGTTTAGAGAACTCAACAAACCGAATATAACAAATCAGGTGTGCATCTTGACTGTCATCAGTTGCTTCATTTAATTGCAAGCCGAATTCTCGCTGTTTCATTTGATTACTCAGTTGGTCGTGAACGTCCTCGGCCATGTCACCAATGCGGTGACACATGTTATTGTCAAATAGCGTTATCAAATTTAACTTTTTGGTAGCTCCTTCTCCTATCATCGTACTTGCAAGATCGACAGTAGCAGGCAGTATTAGTTCCTCAGCATTGGTGTGAAGCTTTTTACACTCAGCAATTCTGCACGTAACTTGGTAGAATGCTAAAAAAGCTTTTCAGAGTTGCGTGAATTTTAAAATGGTGGACACTTACCTCTTTAGATCATATAATTTTCGAGCAAAAAGATCTCTGGGTTTATTTGTAAATTGAGGATGTGATATTGTTTAATGACATTCAAGCTTGTTAGGCAACATGCTCTCATTGCCCAATACCTTGCTGCAAATAACACACTGAGGTGTTTTCTCGCCATTTTGCAGAATAAATGTGAACCCCAAATCTACAGTAAACAACTGTCGCTACAGTTGAGAAAGCTCTTTTTAGGTCTATCATCTTCAATAGCATACCTAAATTTAAATTGCATACTTAGCTTCCTAATTACATCAGTTTTAAAACTGACTGCTGTATCCTTTGTTTGTATGTCCTAAAAAAATATTAAAATTGTGCTATGCGTTTAGTAGTTATTGTAAAAGCCGATGAGTCTACTTTTTTGTATGGCCCTGTTTTTCTTTTTATTTCATGATTTCGCCGCTACTATTATGAGACATCTATCACGTTATTTATCGCTTTCGCTAAGGTAAAATCGAAAAATTTGCTCAAAAATGATCACCAACATCATACGGTACCAGACAGCAGTCTATTGCATCACGTCAACAACCCGAGACCGGCTGGGACCTCATTGGGTTTCATTAAGCGGGTGTGAAAAGCACTTAATAATGAAAATGCTGAAAAAAACAAATTTGTCATTGGGTGCAAAAAAAATTGCAATACAAAGCAATATGATGCAGCAATACCTATATCAAGGGCTCTCATTTAAGGACACACACACACACACACATACATGACATGGACAACAAGTCACATCGGTAAGCCCTAATAGGGGTGTGGGATCACTGTTAAGACTTTGTCATTTCACAAATTATAGAGATTGCTAGTTGCTAGGTAGCAACATTTAAGGCAATCTCCTATCAAGAGGGATCTGCTTCCACCATCACAATAACGTAAAATTTTGTTCAAAAATGGTCACCAACATCATACAGCAAGTCAAATTCAGTTGTTGGTGCCGAATGCTTTGGTGTCAATTCGACCGGTATAAAATTTTGTGTTTGTGGTTTAGCTAAATAAGTATGCTAAACTTACTGCAAAAATTGTTTCTTGGGTCGGAACTACTTTCTTTGGATCTATTTGTTCGTTAATTTATCGGATGTTTTGTTTAAACTCATTCGGGCGTTAATTTTGTACTTTACCTTTAAGTTGCGTAACATCACCTCATTACATTTTACTTTGTTGATTATTTTGCCTTTTTAATCGCTTGGTAGTTCTTTTGTGCACTAGTCGGCAAATTAGTAGGTGGTGTAGTTTAGTTTTGCATTTTTTAATAATTCGAGATTTTGTCAGTGAAGATTGGACATTCAAGTTTTAAGTTTAGTTGGTAAAAGAGTTTAAAAGAAATGAATTGTTTTAATCATTTTAGTGATTGTTATCTAAAGCACAGAGTCATGAGAGAGTAAACCGCTACACTTGCATCAAGTGTTCGGTAGTCTGATTTGGCACAGAATTGTAAGTATCAGTTTTCAGTAGGCTAGCTAAATTATAGCTCAATTTTCTTGTTGCCTGTTTTAAGTGTCTGGCTAGAACGCGATTATTTTTACAGTATTGTTGCTTTGAAGTAGTTACTGGCCAATGCAGCTATATTTCTCAAATTAAGTGCAATTTTTGATGTTCATATACGGAGAATTTAAATTGTGCGTTGGTTGACGTATCGTTTGAGTTCTTTTTTTTTGCAGCAAACGCTGGTTATAGGTATTGTGACAGTCTTCTTAAAATAAATGTATTACTTTGGACATATGCCTGTATCTAGCTGTCTGTTATTCTCAATCCCAGACTAGCCTTACGCAAATCAAGTAGGCCAACTGGGCCTGCCATTTACAGTAATCAATTACTGCAGTTACGTAATAATGAATTCAAAGACATATGCCAGGAATCAGTATAAATTATTACGAATTATTGGAGCTGGTGCTAGCCTATTTAGATAGTATATTAATCAATAGATATTAAAGCAACTTATAGGCTAACTACAATCAGTTGATTAAAACACCACTTCCACAACCGGTTTTGTTCCTATTAGAACCCTTAAGGTAGGCTTATGCATTGAAACGACGATCACATGAATTGCTTTATACGGTTTATTCCACTTTGCCATCGGTCCTATGAAATAATAAAACTGCATCATTACTACAATTGCTGTTATTTGATGAAACGATAAAACTGCACTGAAGTTTGCTACTATTTGCTCAATTGAGTATTGCTACCAATGGAATTATTGTGCGACGACCTTGAAAAATTAAAACGACCCGCCAGGACGTCGCTACACATAGTTTGAAAACCACTGCTTTATGACATAGCCGTGGCGCACCACACAAACTACACTTTGCTTAATGGGGCATGCTGTACGTCAAACGGTATTTTATCCAAATAAAAGTATTTTCAATGGCAACGTTAATGATTTTAAAAATGTATGATCTCGGTCCAAAAAATTGAAGAGGGTTTAAAGCAAATTTTGTACTATGAAGAAAAGGCTTTTGACCGGATTTATGAGCAGCCTGACCGGCGGGTCAGGAATTTCGGCCCATCCAACCGGTAACCCTTCCGGCAAGCGGCACTGGACCACCCAATCAGTTTTCATTTCTAGTAGGTGCATTTGACGACTTGACACGTTCTATTTTGTAATTAGATTTGTGATAGCGATGTCCTGGCAACGCCTTCGGTCTATTTGCTGTGTTCATTTCTTGGATATGGCAAAGGGGGCCTTGCGTTTCCCTTAATTTAAAAGTGTGAAACACAATTCTGTGATTAAGCTATTTTGATACAAAAAAACAGAAATTTCTTCCATCTTGTGCAATTTCACACATGGACGTTGTTTTCTTTTGATCTCTCCTTGAACTTTGCCAAATCCCTTCGGGCTGCGCGTAATGTTCAATGCTTCTTTTTCCATCATAGGCGTACCCATGCAAGTTGAAAGAGATCTTACCATTTCCCCCGATCGCGGTTATATAATCCTGAATACATAGCCTACTGTTGATCATTTTAGTTTATTAATCAAGACCGGTAATACTCACAAATAAAGTATGATTTGACAAACCATCAATTGCTCTTTTGAAAAAAGTCAGGTGGGTGGAAACACAGTCAAATATGGTGGTTGCCTCAAGATAATAATCATTTTTGACCCTTTAAGAACATAAGTTTTTGCAGAACAGAACTGCTTCAAAAAACATTTTAATTGTGTTATTAGGTTTCCAAAAAGACATTAACGCAACAAAATTTTAATTTGTTTGTTTGTTTTTTAAAATACAGCATGGGTCATATATGACCCAGTGTCCCTTAACGGTAAAAGTAGTCAGTTGCACTGAAATTTAGTTCTTACTTAGTGTGACTTCTCTTCACCTGCAAATTGCTTTACGGTTGACCCATAGTGATTTCTTAATCAAGAAATAAGTCAAAACTGACACAAAATATTCAAAGGTCGCAATGTATAAAAGTAGGTTGGCCTTTATTTATTAGCAATATCTACTGGCCATATCCATGGTATGCAGCAAAGAAATAGAAAACCTTGCATTCTACACAAATATTTTTTGTTTTAAAATCTTTTTATTGCTGGTGTAGAACTTGCAACAATTTCTTTTCCATCTTTTTTGCACTGTGTACTTGGAACCAGTAGATGATTTCAAATACTTGGCTGCATCAGGACTTCAGTGGACTGAACTTATTGGTACATTCCGTTTTTTGCTACTGAAACTCCCAATCAAGCAACTCGACGATACGACTTTATATCCAGCTTTTTCATCTCTGGTTAGTCTTCACACGACTTGTTGAAGGCAATTCTAGAACTGTTGACTGCAATATCAATAAGATCAAATACTAGTCTGAGGTAGTACTTGATCTTTGACCTGTTATCAAACTGATAAATCACTTTCCTTTGATCCATTATATCAACCCCCCCTCCCCATATATTTGTTGTACTTCTGAATGGTTATAGGACAAGAGATTGCTATTTTTTCATAGGAGCCTTAAAACCTTTTTCTCTTCATGTTTTGGGTCGACAGTAAAAAAAATTCAAATCATGTGGACCAGCCGATTGTCCAAACACTTTGTGAAAAAAATCTGATTGCTCTCCAAACATATTGCATAACCTCTTTCCATTTCTTTGTCTGCTGAAATTAGTTCTTGCTTGGGAACATTTTTTGATTGATGTGTACAGTTTCAGCACTAAAAATCTTTTTGAGATAAAGAGTGACCTGTAACTGGGGAGAATTAAAATAGTTGTCAAAGTATACTTGACACTGGAGGCCTTCTAATTTTTCTGTGTGTGATAGCAGCACTGCTTCTCTCAAGCCACTCTTCAAACCACCATGCTTCTTCCCATTGTACAAATCGAATTCAAAGAGATATCTGCTCTTGGAATCGCACCTGCACTACATCTTGAAGTACTGTATTCTGACTTATTCCTGAAAAGGTGAAAACAACTCCATATCAACAAATATGATAAGGCGTGAATACTGTTCTATGTATATTACAATACGGTGATGGTGGGTTGAAATATAACAATAGAATAGACACAGCGTAATGTGAGGAAAAAAAAGATGACAGAGTGAAAACCAAAAATGAACAACAAAGCACTAATACTGAGAACTAAAATGCTTATTTAGCCGATGCTCATGTTATTGTGGGTGGTGAGTTGTGTTTCATGTGTAGGGTTTAAATTTGTGGCTTTGATGGCCTCTTTGGTACATCCACTTGTCGATTTTATTGTGGATTTATGTAAGTAAAGCTTTTCTGCTGTCTTGCTGTTACTTATCCGCTATTTTTGCAATCAATCAACACGTTCACTACGGTTGGTAGTTTAGTGGTTTTTCCTGAGGGACGACTGCCATAAGCCGCAACTGCATCGGTTTGGCACGTGCCACAGTCACGGTAGCAGGTGAGCAGCTCTGTACGCCTCTAAGCAATTTGTTCAAATGATAAAATGCGTAGGACAAATGTGTACACCCCATCACTCACATAACAACTCATTGTTGGTACACGTGTTGGGCCAAATCTGTACCAAACCCAATATGCAGTGGTACACATATGTACCACTTTGTCTGTCAGTAATGCACCTCATGGTACATATATGTACCAATTCATTGCAAACGTGTGCTATTGTACCGATTACATATTTTCCAGAGAGTCTACAGTACAAGTAGGCTGTCAGCTGTTTTTTCTACCAGGTTGCTAATGCATTCCAGTTTGTAGTGATAGCCAACCTCACTATCATCATCATTTACCTTTGAGGGACACTGGGTCATATATGACCCATTGTGATTTTGACCTTTGTTCTGAGAATAAGGTCAATAACATAGCTTGGTAAAGATATAAAATGCATGTCAGACACGAAATCATATAAACTGAGCTCAAAAAATTTTGAAAATCAATCATTTTTTTTTACTAAAACAGCCCAACACCACACCATTCAGAGTAACGAAAAATCACCAGTTCTTTCTCCCCAAAAATATGACCAAGAGCTTCGAAAGTGGCCGAAAATTTTTTTTATTATAAAGAGAGAACCTTTTAGATTTCATCCCAAAAATAAACTGCCAAAAATTTTACCTAGCTGGATTTCAATTGAAAAAAATATTTATGGGTCACATATGACCCAGTGTCCCTCAAAGGGTTAAAATGAAAGAAATGAAATATTTAGTGATAAGCTTATTTTACGATTTGGTGCGCCCGCTTTGGTATTTGTATAGGCGATAGCGTCTTTATTGCGCCATAGTAGGGGTAGGGACCTTCTTAATGCGGCGGGTCGCACAATTTGTACAACATCATGGGCGGGCAGCAAAAATGTTTTTAAACCCTGATTTGACGAAATTTCTTTTACAAATTAGTGGATAAACCTTTTTTGGGGAGACCAAGTTTAAAACGCAGACCACCTCTGCACTGTAACAAAAAAAGAGTTTAGATTTGAATTGTAGTCGCGGCGAAAAGTTAAGTTTTGAAGATGTTACAATTTATCGCCTTCGCTTGTGCTAGAATAGCGCATTGATGGAAAAAGAAATCGTGCGTGGTGTAGCATAGAGCTTTAAAGATAAAAAAGAAAACACGGTAGTTCTATAAAGCTATTATCAATCAAAATAGAAAGGAGGTTTCTCTTAAGTATGGTGCTGTTTTACCCCGGCAAAGCATGCCATCACCTGTGCCGACTTAAAACGCATCAATTAATGCAGCTGCGCTAGGTTCACCGTACAAAGATTTGAGAGCAGCAACGACAAGTTGTAGAAAATATAGGCTATAGTTCTTTACGCACACGTAATGGTGATCACCTTGGTCTATTAATCAAGACTGATAATACTCACAAAAAAAGAATGATGTAATAAACTATCATTCATACTTTCTAAAAAATGAAAGGGAAGAGGTGAAATACAGTAAATAATGATTGCAGTGGGCTGCCTTTCGTATTTGCATTTGTGATATGAAGTTCTTTGGCTGCGCTATTTGCTTTAATTCAACCACAGAGAGAAATGGAGCTATGCCTTTTTTTCCAAAGTCATATTACCTATTCCAATAGGCGCTTATTAAGCTCTTTTCAAGCAAAAATGTACTTCCTTAATGCAGTTTACAAATTGATGCTATTATTGTTTTATTTTCATCTTTTCTTAAACTTGGCATTTTATACATTTAACTTTGCCCTAACTCCAGATCTCCCTACTTTTAAATCAAGATTAGTGTTTCGCACCAATACAAAGAGCCTATCACTTACAAAGTATTAGTAATGGGCTTTACAATTTGAGTTTGCTGTCAAAATGATAGCGGGTAATTTTGCCACCTGCTGCTGTTCTCGCTATATAGTGGCCATCATTGTGATGTCATTTAAGATTATGACGAAAAAGTACTTTTCAAAAGGACTCAGCACAGAAGAAAACAGCATGCTTAAAAAGCACTTAAATAAATAATCATTTGTTGCGCCTTGATACTGAGCAAGACTAGACAAAATTATTTAAAGCAAAAACTAACATTTCTTAAAACACAATTGATTGAAAATACATTATGGCACTGAGCCACTACATATGTCCCAAGTTTATAGAATCCTTGGCGACGCCTTAATTTTCCTTTTTTGACCACAGGCGTTCTTAAAGTAAACAGACTATTATCCGTTGAATTTAGCAAGTCCTTGAAACATATCAAAGTTGTGGGAGGGTGCCAAGGTAGTTCATAGGTATTTTCGGTAATAAGCTATTTAAGTATTAGGACCTCTACTTACGACTTTTTTGTGACTGCAGGCGTATTTGTATGAGCTGACGCCTGTGGCTACGCGCATGTTGCATGGTCCTGGCATAAACGCATCCAAACTAACCCGAAATGAAGCAATGACAGTTTAGTTATTGCAAAACCAGTGCCCCCCATTAGTGAGGTCGAGATTCAACTCATCAAGTCATGGATGTCATGTATGGCAATCAATTTTAAATCAGCCATTATAAACAGGGGTGGCTTTCTAGGTCCTTGACTGCAGCTTTTTTGACTCAAGTTGTATTTGTGTACAATCAAGTAGTGTTGAGGTGTGCAAGCTGATGTGCGCCATGTGAAGTTTAAGAGCCGATGAATTTCCAATTTCGCGCTGTGGAAATAATAGTTTCCAAAAAAAAAGGTCAACATTTTTAATTTGCTCAGAGGACGTGTCAATTTTGGACAAAAAATGCGTCAATTTATACTAAGGATAGCGTAGCAGTTCTTTCAAAAATGGCCTTCTTCGTTATTGGCAAGTGTGCCCACCTCTGAATTAGGGTGACATATTGCTGGAAAGCAAATTTTTAAAGATTTCAAACGACGCAAATTGTTGGTGCCTTATCATAACGTTTTTGTGTTAAACTTACCTGCTTTTACTCAGCTTAGCACTTTTTGGAAGGTAAAAGGCTACACTACAGATGATAAAGTTTAATTTTTCAAATAAAAGCAAATAGTGAAGACACATGTCATACATGATCGGAACTGTCTTGAAAAGTCCTTTAAATTGTTAACACAATTACGAAAATCAGTTGAGAAATGAGGTCATAAATCAGTTTTTAAGTTGTGAAAACTGATTTTGTGAAGACTGTGCAATTTTTGAAAAACTGGTCATGTTATAATCTCTGATAGCAAGACCGCGTTAATCGTACCAGACGGCACTATGAGATCATAGAGCGAGTTGTAAGCGTGCAAGCAAATAAGAGCAGCATGCTTAAAAGGCTTAAAGTGATTTAATAAAGAATTGCTCATGACATCGTGAAATAGCTTTAATCGTTGTGGAGTCGCTTTTATCGAAAGCAACTCATTAGTATCTCATGAAAAAGTGAAAAACTGAAAATGTTCGCTCTAGCAAAATCGATTTTTCTCATCGATATTATCATTACAGCGCAATTTTAGGAGAATAAGTTTAACTTCTCTGACACTACTCAATGCTCAAACATAAAATTGGCGTGTTTAATCACCAACCCAAGTTAAGTGTCGCAAGGGGGATGATGTCATGATGATGATTCACCATTAAGGATAATTTTCTCAAAAATTGTATCTTTAGACAAAGAAAGACGGTTTATTAATTAAACACAAGCGAGTATCCAACTTACCAACTTTAAGAAAGTTTGCTCTTTTAGATAGATAGATGACGTCAAAATTGACAATTAATTGCAAAATTTAATTTTTGATTTTCTGAAAAAATTGTTACCGTAGAAACGCGGTGGACAGCTTTTTTTCAAAGTTATTGACAAAATGGTTCTGATAAAAATAATTTGTCAACCACCTAAATTTTATCGACTGCACCACTAGCAATTATAGCTTTTTTTAAAGCTTAAATCCTACAAAACCATTGGGGATAAAATCATAAAACATGACACAATTAATCATCACCCTGAGTTGAGTGTAATTAGATTGATAACATCATTGTAACGTCACAATTCATAAACTCTTGCGAAAGTCGTATTTTTAATGGAAAAAAGAATTTTTTTGCTTCAACAAAAATCACAGCGCGACTTACCAACTTCAAGAAATTTTATCCCTATAGAAACTAGCATGACGTCAAAATCAACAATTTATACTAAAAATTGTTTTCTTTATTTTCTCAAAAAATTTGTTTGTACAGGCGAAACGCGATTTAAAACTTCTTCGAGAGATGTGAACAAGATAGCGCTGATAAAAATAATTTCCTATCAATTCAAGCTTTATTGACGATGCAACAAACGATTTAACAATTAAGCGTTCTTCTAAACAGGAGTTCTTAACCAGGGGTACTTGTACCCCTTGGGAGTGCAAAGCACCAAAGCAGGGGGTGCGAGATGAGGCCTCAGAATAATGGTTATTTTAAACTTTTTGCTAAAAATTTATTTTTAATGCTATTTAAAATAAAAAAACATTTTTGGAAGTCTTCTTTACCATCTGCATTTCTGAATGATTTTTTGTTATAAGATAAGAGTTACTGTGACGTAACAAATAGCTTCTTGTTTGTTCCGATAGAATTGGTTTTGCACTGAATTGGTATTGTTGTGAATAATCTTATGTTTAATAAATATACACCAGTAACATGCTAAATTGTGTTTTATTTGATTGTTAGATTGTATATTTACCGGTAATTTTGTAGGTGTTTGTTCAATAGATCTAGGGGTACAAAACATTTTACAACATTTTAAGGGGTACAAGCGCCAAAAAGGTTAAGAAACACTGTTTTAAAGCTTGATATTTCTCTTGAACGCCTCAAAAAAGCAGCGTTCCGTCATAAAGGCAAATGACGTCATAATGCTGTCTGGCATTACTTCAATGAAAACAGCAATATTAATTGTACATCATTTTGAAACGAAACGGAAATTGTAAAACCTATTACTGATATGTCACCTTAAAGTAGAATGACATATTACAGTATTTACATGCCAATTAAACTCTGGGTTTTTGATAATGCTATGGCAAATGTCATGCGCCTGAGTATATTTAACTGCTAAGACATTTTTATCACGTGTAGCAAAGTGGACCGAAAGGCCGGCTTTAATGTGAGATCTTGCAGAATTCAGAAAAACTCATTCTTTTATTCAGCACAAAAACATGGTTGGTGAGGTATTCGCTTTACCCACTATCTAACTTATAGTAAGAAGTAAAATGTTATGCTGAGCTCGGCACTCTGAGTCAGTTCCGCCATCTGGTTGTGTTTGAACCGGGAGCAACAAACATGCGCGCAGCTAGAAACTTTAATTTACAAACTAGATCTACGATTATAAAAAGTTGTAGGTAGTAGGAATAGCAGTCCATGGCTTTGCTCCTGTAAACACACTAATAACTTAACGTCCTTCCGCAACCTTGAATTCATTTCTCTATTTACTCGGTCAAATAAACGCGTGAAAGTTTGTAAACTCTTATGCTGATTGTAAGTAAATACAATCTTAATTTAATAGCAGGGCTGTGAGTAATATGGGCACAGACTATAAAATCCATTGTTTGAGAGAAACTCCGTGAAAAAATAGATCAGTATATCTACACGGGTGTGTGCAATCACAGTCACTACATCTACAATCGTACGTTTGGAAGGAAGTTTTTTCTTAAAAATGAATCATTAGACCAACAGTGTGATCGGATGCATGAGATAGAGTGTAGCGGTTTCGAACCCGGTTTTTATGTAAACAGTGTTTTTGACTTAAGTTGTCTTGTATCACCTTTTAGTTAATTTCCTTGTTTGCGCAGTTTAGTTAATTAGGGCACATTTTAAGTTTCTGGTTTTGCTTTAAGCATGTTTTGGAATTGCTTAAATCATTTGAAATTATAGCAAAAGCTAGTTTGGAAAACTTGCTTTCGTACTTAATACTATAATACCGCTCTTTCTAGTTGACCAAAATATTAGCAAATCAATGGATCCACTTATTGATGTACTGATGTGAACAGAAACAAACTCTAAAATCAAAACCGACTGAATCAGCTAAACTGACTTGAATCAAATATGAACCGAATTGAATTCAAAATGAATTGAATTTATTTGACTTGAATTGAGTTGAATTGAACTGAAATTTTACTGAATTAAATTACATAGAATACCGTAAAAACAAAGTCAAATGATTTAAACAATTCCAAAACATGCTTAAAGCAAAACCAGAAACATAAAATGTGCCCTAATTAACCAAACTGCGCAAACAAAGAAATAAACTAAAAAAACACTGTTAACATAAAAACCGGGTTCGAAACCGCTACAAGAGCACTAACAAATCCAGCAACTTCTTATGGGGAGAGTGAGAAATCCAAATTGAAGGTGTGGGCAATTTCATTTGACAAATCCAATATTTATAATCAAGTTGTTTCTGAATACAAACACAAACAAATAAATTCACCAAACCCAAACCAAGAAAGGCTGGTTGCAGTGATACATCCGCTACATCCCTTCTAGATTCACCACCGAGGTATAGCCTCCACGTTTCACTTTGACTTTTGTGTCCCTATACTTGTTGGAAGCAACCGATAGAACTTGCAAAATCATCGCAAATTTGTAATATCAGTTTTAATTCAAAGTACGATAACTAGGATTAGGGGTATGGTGGCAATGCCCTTATTTGTACCAGCTCATCTTTGCTTCAACCAACATACCAAATCTGACACAACTCATTGGTAGCCCTGTGGGCCGACGCCAGCAGAGCCGGCTAAAAATAAATATATTTTTAAGCTGTCGACTTTACTACAGCTTATTGAAAGCAGAGTTTTTTCAACGTTCTGTATTAGGAACTGTTCTCCTGCCCACTTCTGCCTTGTTCTAAAGCATACACTTCAGTAGTCATTCTAATTTTTTATCAATGGTACAGTGAGTCGTCGTATAAACGATCTTTGCAATCAATGCCACGTATAATCTTTAAACTTTAGTTTATAGTATTTGAAGCAGTTTAAAGCTGTTGAGCTTGCGCATTCCCTCTCAAGAAAAACATATTGCAATTGAGAATGACCAAAAATGTTTTATAGATTTTCTAACACCTATTTACGAACGGAAGGGAAAATTTTCGCAATGCCAATTGTTAATGATGCTTTTCTACGTGTATATTTAAATGGGTTGTTTCCTAATTAGAATATTAAGCAGATAGACGTTTCTAAATGTTGTAAAATCAGAAGAGCTAAGCTGAGCTATCAGAAATCGATATTCCTGGCATTAAAAAGAATGTTTTACATTTACTCATGTTCTTTTTTTTGTTTGCTTTGAATATGAAACATTTTAAGTTCTTTAGTACAATATTTAATTACGTCAATTAATCTAACGTCATTTAATTTGGTTAATAGAAAATACGTGCATGAAGTGAAAACGTCAGTAAAAACCATGCTCAATCGATTGACGTATTTGCATAAACGTCAGCACGCGAACGTTGCCCGTGGCATAAACGCAACAATCGTTTGAGAAACAAGACCGAAACGACATTCAAAGCAGCAAGAAACGCAAATAGATAATGACGTCCCTAATAACGTATTCTATTTTTATGAAGCAATATAATTAAAAAAGACTACATCCACAGCAACGACATTCAATTGCTACAGTACATGGGCCTAATCCAATTAATTGTAAGCTGTTCTTACAATGTCATAATCTGAAAAATGATATTAGTGTTTAGCCGAGGACTCAATAAAAATGCTCTTACACTGTTGTGGCTCATCATCAAAATCAATTGGAAAAAGAGCCCTGAACAAATGTCTAAATGATAAGTTAGGGAAAACATCTGACCAAACGCGGAACTAAGAGCGATGTAGTGAAAGACTTTTGCCAAATTTATGAACTATCGATATCGCTGTTCAAATTTTAATTACTTGCGAGTGCTATTTTGAAACGTGCTCTGCTAGTTTTAAACAATTTTCTTCAATGCATTTTTAATTGGTCTAGATGTGCTGCCTTTTGGCATTGTGAATTGCATGCAGTCATTACTACAACAGGTAAAAATGTTTGATAATGTTATAAATAGAACTGCTACTGGTAGCTCTTGGGCTTGAATTAGCTCAATTTGATCAATTAATTAGCCTACAGTTTTTCTTTGTATTCAAAGCCACATAATTAACAGAAAGATATCAGCTACCGGTACTACTTTACATCAGTGATTTTCTATTTTTTGGGTTTTTGATCCTACTTACGATTTTCATTAGTTACATAATTCCCTTTCTTTTGTTACTTATATTACCCTAAAGCATAAGATTTCTTTAGTTAGTCATTTAATTACTGCAAGCTCTACATCTTCATTCGTGAGTACCCGAAAACAGTTTTCCGATTATCTAAACACAAGTTCTGTTTCTATAGGGTTGTTGGTAGTGCTGAGCAGTGCATATTGACCTATATCATGATAATTAAACTAGGAAAATTGCCGTAGGTTTTCCATGCTTTTTGAAGATTACCAAGGTGCAAGAACGACCAGATATGAGCTAAGATAGCTTTGTTGTCATGACGTGTTGCCTGAAAAAATGGTGAAGATTTGCATTGGACGCACTCATTACCATTGTCTCAAACAAGAATGCTGCAGTTTTGTTTAACTTCATCCCCTCCTTTAAAAAATATCCTGGTTTCGCTTCAGGCACAGCCCATACTCAATGTGGGCACTATTGTGACTTTTCGTTTTCAAGACCAGTGTATTATCTTATTGGGCTGTGTTGTTGAATGAACACTTACTACTGTACATAGGTGACTATTGCCTCTGTGATCTGTTACAAACTTTCCAAAACAGTAGCAAAACACAGGTTTAATCAACCTATGCATTTACTTACATGATCAACAAATTACCAAACATGTTTATAAACAATCACTGCGTCGAACAAAGCATCAAGAACATAAAAACAAGGCTCTAGCACTTCAAATAAAAGGCTCTTGTTCCGATCAAATATCTTACTATCGAACCATGAACGACAAACCATAAAGTAAATAGAAATTTTAATGAAGCATAGCTTAGACCGCCACACTTGCGGGATCTATACTAGATCCACTTGGTGGAAGGTCTGTCAGTACTCTGCGAAGCCGTATCACTCGTGAATAAGTGGCGAATTCACTCGTGAATGAGCGGCGAATTCACGAGTGATACGGCTTCGCAGAGTACTGACAGACCTTCCACCAAGTGGATCTAGTATAAATCTCGCAAGTGTGGCGGTCTAAGCTATGCTTTATTAAAAACCTATAGCTTTTTGTCGGTCACCAACTGCACTGAATAGACCTGATAGGTCGAAACAGTGTCATTGTCTGCAGTTTTGCTAAGTGCATCGCTAGCCTCTTGCATTACTATAAATAGAAATTATTAAGCAAAATAATGGATAAGAATCCTTATCTTTTATCCAAGCCAGCCTTTGATTTTGACTCCGGACCCATTTTTCGCATATTAAAGTTTGATTGCTGTATATGATAGCCTACAGATACATTTCCAGGAATATTAAATCGAAAATCGCTGAATCGCAATTGGGAATTCAAAACCGTGGAGATTTCGACACTCTTGTGCTCGGAAAAAATGCTTTTTTACGGAAATTTTTCCTACTTGTAGTGAAAATTCAATGTGCCTGCAATACAATTTTGAAGCGGTTCTGAACAATATCATTTACATGTATGACACAAGTATTATGCGATTTGCTGAACATATGCTGCTGTTTGTTGTTTGATATTAAACTTAATTGTTAATTCAGAGAGGCTATAAAATTTCGAGATGGATGGCACTATATCAGGAAAACATGTTCTACCCGGGCTACGTCGACAGCATTGCTCAATGCGATGAAGCGCTGGTTCGTGATTGTGATATTGAGAGTGCAATGACCGCATAGGCTTTGCTTTGTTGTGTTCTTGGCAGCAATTTCTCCTCCTTAATTGCACGGCTTGTGGTAGAAATGCATTGTGCTAACAGTATTGGAAACTCCAAAATATATTTACAAACAAAAGTTGTTTTGAACACAACGACAGAAGTATTCCCGGGGCCGGAAAATGAAAATGTATTAAAAAATTTTTTCCTGTTCATATCGTCATCAATACCCACACATAACAGAAACCGAGAAACCGTATGGTTTCAAATTACAATTTTGTTTTGCTAGATTCTTAAGCACAAAATTGAAGCAACAGTTATCGTAGGTTGCAGACAAAGTTGGACAAGTATGATGAAATCGACAAGCAACTGCAGCTTTCACAATGTGCGATCTTAACAATTCAAATTTTCAAATTTTGATGCCGCAGTTTGTAGAATAACCCGAAGTGCATACACTGCAAATACAAGTAAATTTGGACCAATCAAGTAATCGAAATTTCTGTAGCACTCCCACCATGAGGTAAATTACAGCCAACTTGTGGTGATGACATTATGGGCAATAAGAGAATATGTGTTGCTTGGTTTCGGAGCGTTTCCGTAATTATTTTATTGATGGAGCCCACAACAGCTTTCTATTTATTATTGTCTGGAAGAGTGATTCGCTCAAAGGAGCAGAAAATACAGAATACCCATAAAAATAAAATTAATTTCCTTATTACTAAAAATTTTCTCCACCAATTTTTTATGCTTTTTTAACCAAGAATAAATTTCTAGTGTCGATGTGAATTAAAAAATGATATGCAGAGCGGGGCAGTAAGAACAAACGTTTTTAAAATGGCTTTATCTCAGTCACAAGGTGAAACATATCTGGCAGACTGGTTTCATTCAATTTGTTTAACCTTAGCATCTATTTCTCTTCAGTTATCATAGAGTTAGAATAGGGTTAATTCGTTGAGTATTACTAACTTTTTCCTTTCAAGATTCACTGTAGGACGACGATATGGTTTCAGCTAAAACCGTGGTACTGTGGACGATAGAGCATCGCGTGTTTTCCTACGATAGTTGTGCAAAAAATAGTGAGTCCGTTGCAGCAGTTCAGCGTGAATTTCCGCGTCGTTTCAACATTCACCGCTACGATGGCTGTTCAAACCAGTTACACCATCTTACTTTGGGTGAATGCACTTCATACACGAGGCACTCTACCAAATCTGAAATCTGTTGGAGCCCCACGACGATTGAGGACCCCTGAAAATAGGAAACGCATCAGAGAAGCTTTCGTGCGGAGTCCAACTCGCGCTGCTTTGAGGCATTCTACTGAACATCAGTCTTCGATCCACAAGACGAATGTTGCATAATTCTCAGCAGTCCCACCCCTGAAAAATGATCATTGCGCAGCAGTTAAAACCCGCAGACCATGCACAACGCCTTACCTTCCAATAACAAAAGAAAGGAATTTTTTAGGAAAATGACAACCACATTTTTTTAATAAGTGATGAGGCTCATTTTCACCTCAATGGCGTGGTGAACAAACAGAATTGTTGCTATTAGGCAACTAAAAATCAAAGAAAACTACACAAAAGACCACTGCGCAACACAAAAGAAACCTTTTGGTGTGCAATCGGCAAAGGAGCCGTTATTGGCCCGTACTTTTCTGAAGATAACGATGGAATAGTGTTCCTGTGATCTCCGAGCGTTACTTTGCGATGATAAATAACTTGTTTATGCTTAAATTGCTATGAAAACGTCCGTCTATTCGACGTGTGTGATGTCAGAAGGATGGGGCAACCGCCCATACAGCTAGAGCATCAATGGCAATTGTTCGTTCTCTTCTTGGTGACCACCTCATATCCACGTTTGCTGACACTCCATGGCCACCTTGGTCCCGGGATTTGTCTATGTGTGACTATTTTTTGTAAGCACACTTCAAGACACGTGCTTACCTGAATAAACCTTGTACATTAAATGAGCTAGATAATTCTATTCGTGAAGAATTCATCCAAATCAACAGAGTAATGTCGGAGAAGATGGAAGCCAACCTCCACGAACGCCTTCAAAACTGTATCAATGAAAACGAACTTCCAATGATAAAAGTTGCTGTTCAACCTTGATTATGTGAAATGCTATTTCAATGCGAACACACAGAAGTATATAAAGTCGGTTTGCAGTAAACGAATAAGATTTTGTGAGTTGTCAAAAACATTAGTCCAATCTGCCCCACCTTTCACAATGGCATTGTATTTTGGGCGTTTTTTCCCACAGCGGTACTTATTTGCAGATAAGTATATTAATTTCTGCATTTTATTTTCTACTTTTCTTCGTTTTGTTGAGCGCATAGGAAGAAGTTGTGATTATGATTTTTAAAGTCTTTGGTGTGGATCGATTTGTGTTGTTGTAAACTAATCCTTGGAAAAATTACTTTACGGCTGATTTTTTTATTCAGAGCGCCCAGTTGCAGTTACCGGACCTAGATATTACAAAACTGAACCAAGAGCTGTAAAAATGGTATTCATACACTTCCTACTTAGCGCTCAAGAATAAACATAATATGAAGAATGAAAGATAAAACATGGTTTACATAGTTATGTTTAACGCATTTTCTGGGCTAAAATACAGCCGTTGCAGTTAAAAAGGGTCAAAAACGACATGAGGTGTTTCATATTTATGATTTCAATGCTTTATACTAATAATGTATTGTAACCACGGCGTACAACATTCCTAGCTACTCCAAATTGGATCTGAAGACAACTCATGTTATGTACAATATTAACGATTGGCGTGTCACCAAAGAATAAAAATTTGCCTCGGGATAACTCTTAACAACTTGCAAAGTCGAGTTTTCGAACTGCCGGGCCACGATTGTCATTTTGAACACAGGCATAATATACGATATAAACTGGCGCAGTAAATCTTGATGAAGGATTATCTTTTTTAGCGCTAGTTTGTTGATTATTAGCATCATTTTTGAGACACAACCCAGACTTTGATCATTTATAAAAGATCGGGAAAAAAACAAAATTTAAAAACAACCCAGACTTTGATCAATTATTAAAGGTCGGGAAAAAACAAAGTCAAAAAACGAAACCTTCGTAGTATAAAAAGTGCAATTGAAAATTGGGTCGGTTAAAATATTTACAATGAACGAAAACAGCAAGAAAAACGTAAAACACTAGAAAATAGCAAATCTCAAATTTGCTCACTGGCGTCTTTGCGCGGTAGCAACAGAACAACCAATACCTGTGAATTTTTAAACTAACCATCCTAAATACTGTAGAACCACCTATGAAAAATGTTGAAAGCCTGTGACCACCTCTGAGGTTTCGTCAGAGCATCCAAATCGCGAGAACCGTATCATATTGATGTGATGAATAATCGCGAGAAAATTACAATTAGTACTTTATGCGATTTCAAAAAATTGTTTTTGTTGTGTAGTCAGCTAGAAAGAACAAGTTATATTTGTTGCTTGCTGTAGAGTCGTTGCCTAATATTCGAGGAGTTTCCCATGGCACGGACCGGAATTAAAAATCAAGTTTGACAAGAGTATAAGTATTTCCTCGGAAAAGGAGCGACTTAGAACATAAATCGTCTCCTTCATAAATAGGAATTTAACAGACTGATAAAATAGCCCAGACCTACCTGACAAGGTCAAGAGTTGGCGTTAAAGTGGTGAAAAAACTAAAAATTGTGGGGTTGCAAAGCAATCCTCAGACTCTGTGCTTATTTGCCTACAGCCTATTTCCACCTAAATATCTGTAATCACTGTTGATATTTCAAGACTTATTGGAGGCGTATTAGAAAGACAGCAGATTTCTTCTTCTTCGCTATCATCAATTAATTACTAATAATAGCTTGATGCCAAACTTAACCATTCTGATTTTTAAAATTTGATTGAAGTAAATTTTCTGCCGTAAAATCAATCTAATGATCATCGATCCTGTTGCTTTTTCGTTGACCACAATATTCAACGAAAGAGCGTATCCACATATTTAACGAATTGAACAGAAACAAGATTGAATTAAACATAGCAAACTAAATTAAACTCAAAGAAGTTGACACAAATTTAAACTGAACGTAGTTCATACAAAGTCAACTAATCTAACCAATGCGTAAAAAGCTTAAGCAAAATCAGAAACCTAAAATGTGTGCTTAATTAATTGAACAGCGGAAACTATAGAAATCAAATCAGGTACGCCAATAAACGTGCGCTATTGCATGAACTGATTACCATAATTAATTTCAAAGACACTGGAACACAAAAATCGAGTTCGAAATCATGGGCATGAAAACGTTTCTCAGGGCACAAATCTTTCAAAAAATAGTTATAACACACAAAACTCATTAACACCAAAGCAATGAAAATACAATGCAATAAGCTAGAAACCCATCACCAGCACAAACATCAACACACCAACTAATGACACAATAGATATATAATTGAGCTAAACCTCACAATTAAAGCTTTATTAAACTAAAAAGTAGGCATATGTCTGTAAAACATAAATTAACAAATCTTTACTTAACAAAACATAATCTTATGGAAACTAAATAACAAATTTCTGTAAGTCTCAATTGCACGCTTGCTCTGCGAGTCTCAATTGCACGCTTGCTGCAATTGCACGCGCAGAATTCAAAAGTTTATCGCCGAAGGCAAACTACGCTCTTCAACGCGATAGCACTTCAATAATCAACAACTCTCCGGTAATAACAAAGATTAAAATGGTTGCAAACATCAACATTTTTAGCATACTAAACATTGGGAAAACAAAAATACCGAGGCCTTTCGAAAACCTATTTCCTTGTTTAGGATGAATGTACTCTTATAATGTCAAAATTGTTGTTGCTGACAGTTATTTGAGTTTTAAATTATTCAACAAAAAATTCACTATCTCTTAAAACAAGAAATAGCAGTAACCTCCAACGACATTAAAATTGTACGTTACAGCAAATACTGTGCACGTAAGACAAGATAATTTACCACCTTACAGGAAGTGATTTGGATGTTTAAACGTAAATCTCATAAATCATTATAGAACAAAGATCGGCAACCTTTTAGCAGCCACGGGCTAAAATTCACTCTGTAAGATCTTGGCAATAGCTGGATTATCTGCGCAAAATCATTGTTTTTTCTCGGACTCTCAAAGGTCGACATTTCCATCAATGGAACACGATGACCTTTCTTTTTTGGAGGTCAGTAGGTTCCATGTGAAAATCATGCCGCAATCACGTGGAAGACCTTTCTTTTTGGAGATTCAACTTTTCGGGATGTAAATTTATAGTGCAACCAAAAAAAGTCCCCACTCTCTTACAAGCAAGTGCATTGTCCAAATTATGCACGTATAAATGGCATTTTAACAAAGACTCAGCTGACGGGCCATGTATTTCGGTTCCCGGACGGGATGATTTTGCTTTGGGGGCCGTATCCTGTTACGTCGTATCTAGTTCCTGTAAGCTTCAAACCCAGGTTATCTAAGCTACTCTTCCGCACATGCCAAGACTTACTACCATGTAATCATGCACTGCAATGAACGCCTCAAAACACCACGTTAATGTACTTTTTTGAACGTTTAACCGTGCATATTTATCTTTTGTGAAAAGAATTTCATTCAATAGCCAGGAGCCACGTAAAAAATCTTACACTTCGGTGGCAGTATTCCTCCCACTGGCCGTCGATTGCCAACCCTGTTTTAGGGGATGTCGTAACTATTGTGAGTTGTAGACGTTCATGCTGAAAAATGCTATACACGGATTTCCTGCTTGGCGTTTAGCTACACAGGAAAAAGCTGAAGAGTGAAATATGAAACTGACTCAACTCAATCATAATTAAAAAGCGTGCAATGGGCCTCAATGGCCTGAGCACGTAGCCACTGTTAGGCCAAAACATCGTTTTAAGTGGACCTATCTAATGCATTGATCTGATACTCAGTTAATTAAAAACAAAAATTAGAAGACCAGTCAAAACTTTTACACGGATAATAAATTTCTCAAATGGGCCTTACAGGATTTCACAATCGCAACCACGCAATAGTAAGACTTAAAACAAAAAATAAAGTTTATCGGTGAGAATGCCGACACTTCCTAAGCAGTCAAGGTCATTTTTTTCTTAAAAGTTGCCGTAAACGTTAAACAAATCCCAAACGTCGTAAATTTCACTTCGATATAACTGTTAAATGGCAGTATGCACATATTTGTCCAAGGATTTATCTCCGAGTTCTGAATGAAATCAACAAAATGTAATTATTTTTAGTTACCAAACTTACAGCTGCCACAAAAAATGATTCGTTTTTCGATCATGAGATTTTGAGTGCTAAATTGCACTAATCCTATGTTGTACTACATCATCAAATTTTGCACCAATGCTATAACTTGATTCGAAAGAAAAACTTTAACTTCTTGTTGTCTACTCATAACTGCAAGGGTATAGTTAAAAAGACAAGTTGGAAGGATAAGCTGATTTCCAACAATAATATGCAACAATGTTTGTTTCAAATAAATGTTTTTCCACCAAATTTCTGTTTAGCAGCACTTTGGAGGTATAAAATCCACGCCTGTTTCGGAAATTTACACCTTCCTACATAATACCAGGTAAACTACAATTTGAAAAACATTTTTTGACTGGTTCAAATTTCTCCTGTCCCATTCCCCCGCAACCAACTTCCCAACACGGCCTTGCAAAAAGCGCACCCATTCTATGCATGTGTGTGGTTGAAGAGGTGATGTGCAGAGCTCAGAATTGATATACAAGATTAACGCCAGCCGGTGTCGAAGCAATTAGGTTGCGAGTATTTTTTAATTTAAAACTTGGTATATGTCCAAAGCTGATGTTGATTCCAGCACATTATGATACAACTAATCTTTTGAGAGAGGGTCGAACAACTGAATTTTTATTATAATCTCAACGACATGATCAAATCTAGTCTGGTTGTGACAAGCACGCAATAGGTTTTGTCTATATAGAGTTCGAGTCACGAGTCCAATCAAACCAGTCGTTAGAGCCAATTCAAGTTTTTAGTAGCAAGCCAGTCGAGCCACGTCACATGCATACTTTATTAATTACATGGTAGCTACATCTGAGTTTTTGCAGCACCCATTGCATGTGTGGCTTCCACAAAAGCTATTCATTGATGATTAAACACAAAAACTTGCAAGTGTTTACTCCTTTTAGATGTTTGTTTTTAAATTGAATTGACAGCACAGTAGGTGGAGGAAAACCATTTGGAGTTCTAAACGCAACATATAGGGTTTTATTAGTAGTAAGTGTTAATTTATTTGCAGTAAGCCAGGCGTAAATATGTTTCAACTGAGTATTTGTAACCTCATATAATGCTTGATATGAACTATTGTTAAAAAATAAATTGGTGTCATCAGCAATCATTATCGCTTTTCCTGACGTTAAGCATTCAGAAAAATCATTATTGTTAATCAAAAATAGAAGGGGGCCAAGAATTGATCCCTGTGGCACCCCTACTACAATTGGCTTGGAATTTGAAATTTTTCAATCGATCTCCGTTTGCATCAAGCGAACGTTTAAATAGCTTCTGAACCATTTGTTTGCTACCCCCCTAACACCAAAGTGATTTAGTTTAGCCAAAAGTATACTATGATCAATGGTGTCAAAAGCTTTTGAGAGATGCAAAAATACACCAAGAGTATATCCATTATCTCCAAAAGATTTGGTAATATTTCAACCATTACAGCAGCGGCATGGCTAGTGTAGTGATTTTTTCCAAATTGTAAACCATAGAAAAAGTTTGATTGCGGCAAAAATGAATACAATCGATTATACACAATCTTTTCTAATATCTTAGACAATACTGGGAGCAGACTAATTGGCCTATAATTATTAAGTTATTTACATTTGTTTTTGCCCTTTTTTGTGCACAGGAATCACTTTAGCTTTTTTTAAAATCTGTGATAAATTGACCTTGAGATAATGTTAAGTTAAAAATATGACGTAAACCAAAAAGGATGTAATCACAACTTAATTTTACAATTGATATCGGAATTTCATCAATTCCAGTGCTGTTTTTGGGTTGCATTTTTGAGATAATTTTTCTGATTCTAGCTGCCGATGTAGGATTCAAGTACATTGAGTTGCATATTGGAGAGCCCAAAAATTCGTTGAATTGATTTTGCGGGATTGCTAGTTTGTTCACTAATTTTTACCAATGCTAGAAAAATAATCTTTAAATTAGTTAGCGAGTAGATTCGAGTCAGTACACTATTTACCATATATAATCAGAGAGGGGCATTGAGTGGTCTTACTTTTTTTCTTCCAAGTAGTTTTTAGGGTTTGCCAGGTTTGCTGCAAATTATTTTTTTGTTTATCAAAAAGAGGAATAAAGCAATTTATTTTTCTATCGAATTGTATGATAGTAAAGATTTCTAGCTTTGTTGTACTTCACTTTCGCTGTCAGTGTTTTCTTGTTTACATATTTTTTGAAAAGTTTTTCTATCTCATAGAAGATGACTTGAAGATTTTTATTAAACTAGCTATTAGAAGGTGTTTTTGGCCTCGTATTGGTTAGGGGAAAACATGTATCAAAAACTTTATGATAGTAGTTCATGAATAATTCACAGGGTAAATTAGGGTCTGATTCCCTTAAAACTACATCAATGTCAAAAGCAGAGTCTAATTGTCACCCAATACGTAAATTTGCGTTAAGGAATAGATTTACATATTTATAGAGTTGTAATCTGTTTGTTTTGCTGTAATTATTTTATTTGTAAATCTGAATGGTTTGTAGCTCTAACTTGCTAAACTGTTTTCAAAAAAGGACTTTTTTTCTTTCGGATTTATAAATAGATTTGTAACTCACACGCCCTTCTGACGTCACAATCCAGTGATTCTTGTTTCTTCTCGAATATTTTCCTTTTCATTATTATTATTACTGATTACGTAATTTATTGACGGTGTTTTTCCTGTGTCACGTGATGTTCTAGCAATTTCTAGATTATTTTCCAGCCGTATATATAAGGCTGCAAGATTTTTTTTATTCATTCAGAAATTCATTGAGCAGTAGATCAGAGTAAAGTACAGATTGGAGTATTGTAAAAGGTGTTGTTGTGTGGTGATTGTTGTGAAAGGAATCAAGCGATTATTTTGGTGGTTTTGGTTTTGGTTAGTCTCTGATATTTATTTATTGAAGTACTTTAGTTCTGTGTTTTGGCAAGCGAAGGAATTCGAAGTTATAAAGTGGTTTGTAAATAGAATGTTCTGTTCTTGATGGAGAAGTGCGTGGGTTAAAGTATCTTAGTGGAAGCCAATCTTTTCCTAGCTATTCAGTTGCAACCAAACTTAATTATTCGATCGATACTACAAGTCGCTTCAATTTTAATAAGTAAAATTAAAGTCGAAATAGAATCCAAAAAAATTCTATTAAAACGCGACACTAATGTATTGTGAAAGTTGTTGATATTTTCTGAGTTAAAGATTCTGATCTTTAAATTGTGAAAACTTTTATGCTGGTATGCTTCAAAACGTGTGAACAGAGGCAGATGGTAAGAGATGGGGCGAAGAAGAATTTTTGTTTTTATGACATGAGAATATATGTTAGTCCAGACATGGTGTAAAACGGTTGCCCTGGAACTGGTAATGCGTGTTAGCTTATTAATCAATGAGTAAAAACAGTGATCAAACATTGTTTCAATAAATTTACTAGTGTATCTGTTTTCTGCTTGCAAAAGATCATGATTAAAATCTCCATGTATAAAGTATGTAGTATTTGGTTTGAAATGACTTACTACACTACTTAAATTAGTAATAAATTGTTGGTTGGTGGTGGAGTCTTTCATTGGTGATCTGTATATGGTGCCACATGTAATAGTATCATCTTTCAAATCAATTTTTATGAAAACAGACTTAAAAATTTTTATTCATAAATTTTATCAACTTCTGTAAATTGTAAATTATTTCTTATATAAAAAGCTATATCTCCACTTTCGAATTTTGTCTTGGATTTTGTACAAGTTTATAATTATCAAGATTATTGTATGGGTCTGAATTAAGTGGTGTAACCCAGGTTTCAGTAATGGCTATTACATCTGGTTTTCTTGGTAAGGAAAAAATTAATGCTTCAAGTTTAGTGAAGTTTGCTGTGTTTACAAGTGATCTCATGTTTACACTCATGCCAAGAAATTGGTTGGTGAAGTTGTGATTAATTGCTATGTCATATATGTTTGAAGTATCAATGTACTCTCTACAGCTATCAAATAAACTGTTATCTAAATGGTTATTACTAGTTTGAGGAATATCTAATAAGGAATCCATGTAATGAGCTGAGATATCTAGATCATATGAAAGGTTGGGAAAGCATTTAATATCATTTAGGAGCATAATAGGGTAATGTTACAAATGTAAATTTGACTCAAAAATTGAGTTACAATTAGATCACAAGCAGAGTTGAAAAAAATGCACAATAGCCTTTGCAATGAATGGTTTGTTGTGCTGCTAAAAATAGTAATGGCTTGCTGCATATATTTAGCAGTAAGTATATCAAAAAAACAGTAAGAGACTATTTTTCAGGAAATTTAATTCTAGCAATGTTAGCAAAAGCATCCATGCTATGTCGTTTACCTTCAAAAATGAAAAATATATTACCTTTTTGTGTCCAAACGTTTTAAAACCCAAAAACTTTTTGGATGGTTTTAGCAATTTAGCTTTGCGCCTTGTCAAAGATTCTTTTATGGCAAGTTTGGTTATTAAGATAATTGGTGCCGGTATTAGGCTTTTTTGTGTCAAACTGTTTGCATCAAATTATCCCCGAAAAAAGTTGTAGATCCTTGTTAGAGGGGCCTAGAATTAATATTAGTATCGACCCGGACTGTTATCCTAACGGCCTTGGGTTGCAACATGTTTCATAATCACAATGGGAAGTTTAAAGGTGCAAACGATCAAAAATGCAATTAACATTTGCAATTAATCAGGTTAATAGTCAATGTCGATTTGCGATCATCAGTTACTTTCTCATCAATTATAACCTAAGATAACTCATTTTCTTCGGTTGGTACCAAATGACATTAGAAAATTTGGCTTCACACACAAAATGGCTGCTACTGCCGTTTTTTGTTTGCGTCGTGTCCAATGTTTGCTACTTTATCTGATTCCAAAACAAAATTCTGGATAGACTCGCCGGTTGTAACATGAAAAGATCCTTACATAGCAACGACTGAGAGAATTTGCCGATTGTTGTGGATAAAATAGTAACAGCTATTGTTGGCAATGGTACTGGATGCGCGAAAGAACCAGAGGGTGAGATCCATACGTTAATCACAAAAGATCACTCATGGTATTTATAAGCAAGCATTTATTTTTATAAATTTTTCCCCGACAGCGTTAGTTCGGTGTGATGCTCGAAGGAGCCTATGAAGCAGCAGCAGAATTCTAAAGAATGTAAAGCGATTATTTAGTAGTTTTCGGATCATTCCATGTCAAGTGATTCGGGCTATGTAATCCACCCCTTTGGATTTTGTTCAATTTTGGCATGATGATGTTCATATTCGCTTTCCCATTTGGCGCGTTACCATCACAGACCTGAGCGTCATCAAAACTTTCTTACTAAAACAACTTTATTTCAAAGCTATATTGACGTTCTATTATGTACCATCAATAATCTATATGTTAAATTTTATGAAAAAAAATCCATTTCAATCAAACTTTTAAAATCAGAATGGTTAATTTTGGCATTAAACTATCGACAGTTATTAATTGATTACTCATCTATAAGCGCTAGCTGGATTCAAACTATTCGCCGCGTTTGCAATTTAAAAAATCGTCAATTAATTCTAAAAGCCAGTTTTGCAAAGTATTTGCTTTCAATGACAAGCAGTGTTGGCATTCCAAAACGCACTGTACCTTATCGGTTGCTGATCGTTTACCCTTTCAGCTTTTTGGGTTGCGAAAACAAGCGTTATCTAAAACAGTTCGTTTGCATTAAAGATCCGGAAACTTCATCTGGCAGTAGAAGGTATGGAAGAGCTTGATAAATTCCAGCAGGGTGCAGCATTTCAAACATCACCTGGGCATTACAGTTGATGCTATCTTTGGTCTTAGTACCAGCATAAACACTGGACATATTCCAAGAAGGAGAAAGATCGCCGTCTTTCGAATATATTCTAAAGTAAGTCTTGAAATAATAACAGCGAAAACAATATTTTATAAGAAATGGGCTGCGTTTCCACGTACAGTAGCTCTAGGCAATTAAGAACAGAATGCAAGGATTTCTCTGCAACCGCTCAATTTCCAGTTTTATTTGCTAGCTAAGCCAATTTAATACCAACTCTTAAACCTAGCTAGATTAGTCTGAGCTATTTTATAGTTCTATGAAATTATCCTGTAATCTTGCTTTGCTGGAGTTGCAGATTTTTAAAGTGGGCAAACCAAAAAACTACAAAATTTCGTGGTAATAAAAAAATTGAGCAAAATTTTTGGTTCTACCCAGTAGTGTTAGTAATCCCCCCTTTTGTAAATGCCAAGGAGTTTGGTAACTTACTAACAGTAACTAATTTTTAAGACAACAAATTTTTTTTTCAATAAGCTTGTAAATAAGACACTGGTTGTGTGGAATTTCAATTCACAAAACTCATCTTTATACCTATATTTTTAGAATCAAATTTTTTAAACGCTTTTGAAAAATGATAGGTTTAAGTCTAAATTAATTTGATTTCAGATGCTAAAATCTAGTTGAAAATTCAATTTTTATGAAAGAGACAAAGCATCTTTTGAATCGCTTCTGTTTGGGAAACCATTGAAACATCTGTTAGACTCAATTCTTGATTCCGGTACGTGCCGTGGGCAACTTCGTGTTCCAGGCAATGGCTTTGCAGCAAACAAGATATATAACTCGCTCTTTATAGCTAACAAACACAAAAAAAAATTATCAAGAAATATATGGTGATGTGTATAATGTTCTCCCAACTAGTCGTCGCATCAATAAGATGTGATTCTCGTGACCCAGATGCTTTGACTAGAGCTCACAGGTCGAAACAGGCTGTCAGCAATTGTCATAAGTAGCTCTATAGTATTTAGTAAGTCATTTGCTCATGAATCAATAAATGAGAGAAATATTATAGTCGCTTGCTTTTTCTGTACTGTGGTACAAGGAAATCACTTCGCTGCCGATATTGTATTTAGAAAGATTAGTGAAAGGGTTTATTAAGTTTTGCGTTGTTCTCTTTTTACCGCACAAAGACGCTAGTGAGCTAATTTGAAATTTTTTTTTTAGATTTTTACGTTTTACTTGCTGTTTAACGTTTATTAAAAACACATATTTTTACCAACAAAGTTTTCATGTTGCACTTTTTGCCCACAAAGTCACTAGTAAGCCAGATTATATCTCATTTTTTCCCGCTGTTTTATAAATCATCAAATGCTAAGCTGTATCTCAATAATGATGCGGTTAATGCACAAATTGGTGCTAAAATCAATAAGTCCAATTAAAATTTAATGTACCAGTTTATATCGTATAATACACCTATGTTGAAAATGACAATAGTGGCCCGGCAGTTTCAATGCGAAACTTTGTAAGTAATAATAAGAAATAAGTTTTGCTGAGACCGTAACACACGGAGTTGTGAATTTTTATTCTTTGGTAACAATCCGACAATTACGCTTGTATGTGGGATGACCATTGTTCAAATTCAATTCGGAGTCGCTAGTACTGGACTACACTGCATTTGTACTACAAAACATTAAAATCATGAACATAAAACGCCATATCATGTAGTTTTTGATGTTTTTTCACTGCAACGGCTTTATTTTCGCCCAAAAAATGCTATATTTATGACCGGGTAAACTCGGGATAAAACTTGTTAGATTGCGGTAAAAATTCAGTTACAAAAACAAGACATCGCCAAATTTAAAGCGATTACTTAATTTGTCCAAATTTGCTTGTGTTTGTAAAGTATGCACTTTGGATTATTTCATAAACTACGGCATTAAAATTTGAATGACTAAAATAGCACGTTTTGAAAACTTCAACTGCTGATCGATTTCATCACACATTATAGTATTTGTCCATCTTCACAAGCAGCTTACGAAAGTAGTTGTTTTGGTTTTATGCTAAAGAAACTGGCCTAATATTTATAATGTGATTTCAAACCACAAGGTTCTTGAATTCTGTTGTGTTATGTATTGATAACGACGTGAACACGAAAGCGTTCTGGACTGGGTGCGCTCCTTTTTCTAATAGAATTTTTGATTTCGAAATCCTGGCTATGCCTTATGTGTATGTGCTCTGTTAGTTGGTATGTAAACCCAAGGGGCTTTGCGTTTTCCTTAATTTGGTAGAAGGCAGCAAATTTCTGATATTACGCTATTTTGAAGCAAATATATCAAAAATGTTTTCATGTGGTGCGCTTTTACGCAGAGACGTTCTTTTCTTTTTATACTTCCTTATATATATCATAAACTCGGTAAAATATTTAAGAGTGCTCAATAACAAAAACTTTATATATATACATGTATATTTCTATTTCTATTACTCGACTATGTATATTTCTATTACTCCACTGCAGAATTGACATTAAAACGTTAAAACCACAACAGTCTGTTTCGCCTAGAGGCTTATCAGGTGGTGCGTCTTATTCAAATAGTGGGAATAAACTATTTGTTTAACCGGCTACACCGGTTTCACCCAAATGACGTTTCTGAAAGCAACAACAAAGAGTTGGTACAAATGGGACCATTGCTCCTATGCCCATGATCCTGATCGTGGAACTTTAATCTAAAGCGGGCCTTATTCATACACTCTTTATATTTTCAAAAATTCTATCTGTTCATTCCAATAAATATAGGAACACAAAGTAAAAGTATGGATTGGATGGCATAATGGTTTAAATAGAATTGTTTCACAACTTGGTGCAACATCCGCAGTGATTACATTTGTTCCAGCAAGTTCTATGGCTGCATCTATGTGCCTTGGTCACCGAATAGAACAAAATGGGCTACGCTAATCCCCCAATGTGTAGCATGAGATCAGTCGGTAGGTGTGATGATCATGTTCAAGAAAAACTTTTTTGCATGCGTACGATAGTAGATTTTGTGAATATTATTTCACACACTCGTACACGAGTAAATCAGTTGACGTATATTTATTATTGGTTACCTTTCAAACTTCGAATTTCATAATCTGTGGCCATAGCTCTGACAACCCTGCTAATAAACTAAGGCTTATGCACACATGGAAGCAGCAAATATTTTCACAAACTTTCTTTCGTTCATTTGACTAAGTCAGTGGTTCTCAACTTTTTTCGTGCAGTGAATTTTTTTTCGGCCATAAATTTCTGTGGCCCACTTACATAATGATTACAATGTCACTGGGTTAAGCGTCAGATGTCACGGTAGTGAAGCTGATCTCCTAAAAAAAATCGTTGCGCCTCTAGTTTACAGGTGCTGGTCCGTATGGTAGTTCACATAGACCAGCATTTCTCTACCTTATAGGGTCTGCAAACCCATTTTTTAAAGTGCAGAGTTGTCCGTGGCAGACCCGACTTACGTGTAATGGCCCACAGGCTGAGAACCAGTGGATTAAGTGAATACGGTACTGAATTCAAAGTTGTGGAAGGACGCTAAAGTGATTGATGTATTAAGAGAAATCAAGCTAAGAAGTAATTCTCCAACCACTGACAACTTGTAATAAGTGGAGGCATATTAATTCAACTTAAGTCTTTGTTTGCACGTATGTTTCTTGCTACCGGTATAAACGCAACCAGGGAAGAATAAAGTGACCAGCATTCTATAGTACAGTATATAAAGCTCAGATCTTACTATAAATGAATTTTTGTTGTATGTGGATAACCCACCAACCAGGTTTTTGTTCTAAAGAAAAATATGATCATTTCTAATTCCTGCAAGATTTAAGACCAAAATCGGCAATTTATTCCAAACTCAGCACATGATAAACGTGTGTTTGGGTTTAAAAGTACTATTAAGCAACATTACCGCATTACAAACGTATTCAACCGTCATATCCATCTATAGTTTAGTTATTATAATTTTCGTACCTCCTTTTGCATTGCTGGAGTGCAGGCTGAACATGGCAGGTTAGTGCTGTAATATATCATTGTATTTATTGGTGGCAACATAGCAGCAATAAGGCAACAACATAGCTATAACAGGCCAACATGGTGTACTGTTTGCTTCGCTGTATCGCACTGCGTGGCCGCCGAGCAAGTAAAGCCTAATCTATACATACCCGAGAAGAAACTTATAACACACGATGAAACTCAAATTGGAAATTTCGTGATTCACCTTCGCTACCATTTTCAGGTGATTTATCGGTCAGGATATTTTCACTATTGGTGAGAGCGATAAAGTCAAAAAGATTCATATGTTTACTGTAAAATGTCTATTGTCTCTTGTTTTTTGCTATGTCAATTGAAACTGCGTATCAACAAAGCCACAATAGTCAACAAAACAATGATACATATTGCAAAGGATCGTAACAGTTTACGGTAAATTACGCTACGTGAGAGGTAATTTGTTTCTTGAATGTTTTTTGACTCATTTTCATGTATTTTTGGTCGCTGATTCGGAAAATAGCAACAGTTTTTCTATCATTATGACTTTTTGACCTATTTTCGATTTTATTATTGCTAGTTTAGTCAATAGTGCGCTTCATGCACATTTATTTATGCACAGTTCAACGATTACTTTTGCAACAATTCGACTGCTGGATGTCATATCGCTCTCTATTACTTGCGATTGCAGTTGGTAGCGAATGTTTGAGCGCAAGTTCAATGGATAAAATCAGTTTTTGGTCTCCTATGTAAGCGAAATGTTTAGCTTCCAACACAAGCTGTTAATCACACATTATGTTCATGCAAACTGTATTGCTTCTGGATTAATGCCAGACGAAACGCAAAAGTGGTACAGCTATGCGTTTTATAGTCAAGTTTTTTGTTTGTACATGGGCAGACACACGAGCGATGCAGTTTACTCGAAAATTAGTATCTGCTTTATAATTTGCGTTCGTAGCTACATATTTCACACAACGCAGGAGACGAAAAACTGATCACATCTATAAAACTTGCGCTCAAAAATTCGCTACTTACTGTGATTGCAAGTAATAGAGAGCGTTATGACGTCCAGCAATTGAATTGTTTCAAATAAAATCGTTGCATTGCGTTCGAACAACTTGTGTTCAGACGCCGTTCAGAGTTGCCGATGCTTCTGGCTAAGTGGCACTGTAACACTAAAGCATTAAAGAGCAAAAAGTTTTGGAAAGATATTTTCCGTGAGCGCAAAATCTGTAAATTGCCAGGGATTTACTAAGAAGGTACGCTGCATAATAACGAGGTTTGGAGTCGCAGCAAGTGAGAACTTTCTCAAAGTGAGATTACGAATATTTTGAAAAAAGTATTTGACCGCAAAGGCTGCTCCAATCAATATGAGGATTCAAAGATCAAGTAAAGTGTATAAAAGGATCCATGGCCTCGAAAAAATCGAAAATCACTCACATTACCTAAAGTGGTATTAAAGTCGCGACTTGGTGATCGAAGAACGTCATCTTGTCGCTGTCATTATCCGAGTATCGGCTGTAAAATGTTTTTTCATCATAGAAACTAATCCATGAGATCTTAATATTAAACTAAAAACGTGTAAAAAATAAGCCAAAAAAAGATTGCCTTTTAGGTGTTCGGCCGATAGAAGATGAGGTTCTCTAAAACATAAAACACTAGGCGACAGATGTGAATTTCCGACAACAGCCAGATTTTTGCACATGTTTTGGTAACTTGTCGCGTGTTGTGGTAAACACTCAGTTTTCTGTATCACAGCTTTGATTGGACCCGTAGTCTCCAACTTACTGTTACTTCAGATTACGCTCTAGATTTAGATTGTTTTAGATTTGGATTAGATTTCGATTTAGATTAGATTGTTGATACTTGAGATTACGCATTGTTTTTCTAACTCTCCCGAAATTGTTTCAGCTTGAAGTGGTGAAGCATGCTGGAAAAGAATTAGGCTTGCAAGCTGCGGAGCACTATATTCAGCAGTCGGGAGCCGGTGACCACAAAAATTTCGACTTCACGGATACACTAGCTCAGGTGCTAAGTGACATGGTGTTCTCCTGCCCGAATAGAGTTCTTGCAAGGTAAATAAATGAAACGTTGTCAGTTTGTGTTAAGTCATTATAATGTGAGGCACGTGCCGAACAAATATTAAATTTTATGAGTTACATTTTTTCATCATATATGCTCAGTATCTGCTGTGGGGCCAAGCACAGGAATATTGTCCAAAGCTGTTCCCTGTGTCAATACCAATTTCAACTTTTGGCTTAAGTAACTTGGCAATGCTTTCAACAACTTTACGGCTTGTTATCTGACACCATGCTAAGGAACTCTTCATAAAGTGTCTTTCCTATAAAGATACACTAACGTGGTCATTGGGAGGTTTGAACTCCAATTTGCTGGACCATCTTTCCGACCTTCACTTTTGGCTTCGAAATTTGCACTAGCATTCTATATTATCAGATCTTTCAAAAACAATTTTCCGATACTTTATTTTTGCTTGACAATTTGCGTACTAAAGTAAGGCTTTGGCTGCATCAAACCTCACCACTCTGCTATGAAATGATACGTTTTTTCAAAAAGAATAAACTGTATTACGTAGTAGGAATTTTTCAGCAATTTAATCCTTGAGTAAATAACATATATAGACATAGCACTAGTTTGTGATGTCACATTTTTTGTATGCCACTTCATTTTATTCCACATTTAGTTTTTATTTATAGTTTCTAAAAAGTGTGATTATTGTTAAATATATGTGTTGAGATCATCAGCCAACAAATTCCTGCCGATTGCACGATTAATTATTTGACATCTAAAAGCTAGACATCTGGTGATGGTTTCACATCACATGTTAAAGACCATGACATACTTCCTTTAAAAAACTGACGGCTTATTAATCGGTATGACGTTGCAGTAGAGAAACTACAGTCTTTGTTTTCCATTTGGAAAAAATTGGAAAAAAATTCCCATTTTAAATCGTCAACGTCTTGTCATAGTCCGTTGACGATTTTATTTCAACGTTGCCAAAAACAATTACAGTATAAGAGAGAGCGATAGGTGTCTGCCCACTGCCCATTAATAGTAACAAATCTGAAAAATACACTACTGGGCAAAGAGTTTCTTTCGGAAATGTCTGTTTCAGTTGGCAGAGTAAACGCTTTAACGGGAAAATAAAAACACAGTTGGGAACAAATGTTTAGCGTCTACATGGCGCCCTTGAGCAGAACACTTAACAGCAATTTTCTCTTCATCGTTGTAGCTCCTTTAGTAGAAATGCACAGTACCAGCGGCTCAGATAACTACAAAAAGTTGTTCTATGCTTAAATTTCCTTAAGTAACAAGAAAACTTAGGTTACCGTTGAGCTTGAATCAAGTGCAAGCTGATATTGAAGTGTTTTTCAGATTCATGTCATCAAGTGCAGCTACGTTTCATCCACGAGGACCAACATCCAATGTTTACTTGTACATGTTTGACTATCTTGTTGATGCCGACAACTGCGAAGAAATTTACCCAATATTTGGCCCTGTGTTTTGCTACTATGCAAGTCATGGTACAGAATTACCTTATCTTTTTAATTCCGGAGAAAAAACTGGGTATGTTAAACTTTCGTATTTTGCAAATCGCATGTCTCGAATTAAGTATTAAAAATTAGTATTTACCAAAAGAATCATTACAAGAAGTCTTTTTCCAATCAACGTTTTCAGATTTTGTGTTTAGAAAAGATTACCTTTAGCATTTTGCATGTTTTTCACTGAAAAAGATAACCAAAACAATGAATAAACCGCAAGCTGATACTAACCCAGCACAAAAAACAGAACCAGTCGTGCAGATTGTAACTTTTGGTATTTCTATCACCTAAATATTTTGCAGTGATCCTGTTCGTTTGTAAGTTAAATCAATATATTACTGTTCAATCACATAAATGTTGAGACTCTTTGCACAGTAGCATTAAATTTAGGATTTTGGACACTTGAGCAATTTTTCTCCCCTAAAACCAACCTTTGTGAACACTAACCCTCATCCTAAACAAAAAATCTTTTAGTTTTAAGCTGGACCTCTCAGGCCAACAAAAAGTTTTAACAATTAAATATACGACAACTAAGCTTAGATCGCTTCAGGATTGTGAGTGTAAAAGCGCTTTGCATTTCTATCACCAGCATTGCAACCAAGTAGAGAATATTGGCATGAAGTGTGTTTTCTCTGGAGACAACAACCAGATCTCGATGAGGTTTGAACACTCGATCATGCAATGATTGTTGCCGTAACTCGACGCTTTTACCCACTTCACCACGTTGCCAAAAAAAAAAGACTCGGAGGCTACAGAGATCCCTGGGTGTGCTGTTGGCTGAGAAATGATAAAAGCAAACTTGTTTATTTATTTTAGTTTAGAACTCAATGAAAATGGTTCCATTACGGCCGACTTGATGAATAAATTTTGGGGTAACTTTGCTCATTACGAACCTTCGAATGATGATAAATTATGGCCCCCATATACACAAAAAAGTCTTGGAAGCTGTTAAGTAGTTTCATTTTGCAAATAAAGTATTATTTATCAATCAAAACTGCAAACTTTCTCATTCTCTTATACCAAACAAAATCACAAAGATAAGCGATGGTGAGTTTTATAAAAATTTGCTGTACTGGACAATAGACATTTTTTGATATTATTAGCAGCGGTATGAAGATATTGTTCTAAAATTTCTTAAAGTTAGTTATATCAATATCTCATTCAGTTCTACAATAGATCAAATCGTTAAAACTGACTAGTACGGATGCGAATTCAAATTCTACACCAGGTCTTTATTTTTACGATTTAAGGACGAGGATGAAAATAAACCGACACAGTCGGAAACACTATACCGGCAAAAGAGTACTTAACGGGGAGTACTGACAAAATGTTGCATTGTAAAGATCTAAATAAAAGCCAAGCGTAATCTCGTTTTCATATTCAATTATTCATTATCATTATATAGTAGTAATATGCGTGTCGTAACGTTGTATTTCGACATTTTTTCATGACTTGAATACCATATTTGTTGTCTTGTTGGATACAACAGACTTTGGATACCGCAAAAATTATTATTGTGTAGTGATCAACAGATGAAAACTGCAACATACCTTACATTCTTCATGTTTCATTGTGCAGTGGCCTATGTCTGCTACATTTACTACGACCACACTATTTTTGGCACGTAAATTTGCTTCACAAGAATTATTTTAAAACAATAGCTGGGCTGGCTAGACATGATTATGCCGTTGTGATCATTATAAGAAAGCAAGTAAGCTGACCCTCCCTCAAAAGATTAATGATGGTGTCACCGAATGGTGGAATCAACATTAATTTTGAGTCCCGCACATGAGCTTTGAAAGTATGCCAACTTTTAAATACTACTCGCAACCTAATTGCTTCGACGCCGATTGGTATTATCCCAGCACATTAATTGTGAGTCTCGTATATAAGCTTTTCAAGTAAACATATGCATAGAATGGGCGTGCCTTTTGCAAAGCCGTGTCGAGAAGTTGGTTGCAAGGGGAATTTGAATCAGCCAAAATATGTGCTTTCAAATTGTGTTTGCCTGGCGATACAGAAAAGTGTAAATTTCTGAAAAAAGTGAGGTTTTATATGGTTATGGAGGAGATGCCTCCAAACTGCTCCGATACAACACTGCGATGGAGAACCCATTGGTTAAAATACAAGATTGTTACACATTATGGATGGAAATCAGTTTACCTTCCAACTCGTCTTTTTAACCATATGCTCATAGCTATGAGCAGACTATACAAAAGTAAAAGTTTTTCTTTTTTGCAGCGTTAGTGCCAAGAATTGATTACATAATACCACACAAGATTGGTACAGTTTAGATCTCAACATCTTCTGCTAAAAAAAACGAATCATTTTTTATATCAGCTGTCAGTTTGGCAACTAAAAATAATTAAGGTTGAACTTCAACATACAACGATACATTAGAACTCAAGAACGTAATAGAATGAAGATGCCCAGACACCCGCTGAATATAAAGTGTAAATCTAATTGAAATTGCGTAATTTGGACCGATTGTTATTTTACTTGTTGCATTGCGCCAGAAGCATGAGCGCTTGTCAGCATGGCTTACGGGGTTTGCATAATGTAAGAAGACAAGGCGTGCAAGGCGCAAAACAGCGTTTCCAGCATAAAATAATTACATACATAATATAACACAACACCTCCTCGGTAAAATAGATAATGGGGAAAAACGTTACTGTCCAAATTGTCCGTAGCGAAGTGGAGGTCTTCAGTTTCGTTGAGATCTTCTTGGGTTATGACGTCCATATTCCGTCATGGGATCAGATGAGGAAACGTGAGGTTGAACGACTGGCACATTATCAGGAACCGGAAATTTACGTGTAGGAAGATCGCCCGGTTCGTCATCCCCAGGTGAGGCATAACGCCAACGAATCTGGTCAATATGGCGTTTCCATATTGGTCCATTTGGAACAATGCGTACGTGAAAAAGGCGGGTGCCTCTGGCTTGTACGATAACTCCGGGAACCCAGCGTGGATTGCGGTTTCTTCTTGGACCGTAGTATAGAGCATAAACCGGATCACCAACTTTGAAAGAACGAATTTTCTTTATAGATTTCTTTGGAAGAGGTAGTTGCAAGGGTACTGGAATCAGAGTATCAATCTTCGTACAAATCTGACGACCATTCAGTAACTCACTGGGAGAGTAACCGCAATGAGTAGGCGTCCGGCGGTACATAATAGAAATTCTTGCAAAGCTTGCTTTGAGATTTTGAAATTTGCGTAAGGCGTCTTTGAAAGTTCTAATCAAGCGTTCAGCTGCACCATTTGTCCCAGAATGGTGTGGTGCACCAGTAAGGTGAACAACGCCTCTCTCCTTGCAGTATTGTTTAAACACTTCGGAAGTAAAAGTGGTTGCATTGCCTAAAACAATAGTATGCGGATATCCGAAATGTGTGAAACTGTCCTCGAGAAGATTGATTGTAGTCTGGGTTGAGACAGACGTTGTTGGGTAAATACACGGGTACTTCGAGTAAGCATCAATCATAACCAACCAGTGTTGGCCCAGAAAGTCGATAACATGATCCACGTGAATTCTGCTCCATGGATTCTCTGGCATCATCCATGGATGTACAGGAGTTTGAGTAAGTTGCCGACTGGTGTTGACTACATGTACCACATTGCTGGCCCAGCTTTGAAATGTCTGAATCAATATTCGGCCAATAAACTACGGTGCGAGCCAGCTGCTTCATTCTCTCAAGGCCAAAATGTCCTTCATGGAGAAGAAGCAGAAAGTTTCTCCTCAAACTTTCAGGAATAACCACACGTGCACCGTAGAGAAGGCATCCGTAAGAAGTTGTAAGAGAAGATGAAAGTTTTTGAAAATCTTCGACTGCGTCATCAGCAGCACGAATTGGCCAACCTTCACGAACAAATCGAACCACCTGAGAAAGAATAGGATCTTTAGCAGTCTCCTTGCGGAGTGTTTGCGAATCACTTGCCGTAACTTGACGACTCAGTAGTTTAACAGTACAAACAATGTCAACGTCTTGCTCACTTTCCTCCTTTTCAAATTTTACATCACCTCCCGACGGTAATCGACTAAGAGCATCAGCATTGGCGTGATCTTTCGTCTCCCGATATGTCGTACTCGAACTGACTCAAAAACAACGCCCACCGAGCAAGACGATTCACGGCTAGACTCGGGATTCCTTTGTGCGGAACGAACATTGCAATCAGTGGTTTGTGGTCAGTCACCAAGATGAATTTTCTGCCAAATAGAGACTGGTAAAATTTTTTTAATGCAAATATTATAGCCAACGCTTCTTTTTGTATTTGGCTGTAATTGCGCTGCGATTTAGACAATGTTTTTGAGACATTAGCGATGGGTCGTTCGCTTCCGTCTGGATACCGATGAAACAAAGTTGCTCCAATTCCAACATTCGATGCATCACATGCAATGCCAATTGGGACAGATGCATCAAAGTGAGCCAGAACAGTGTCAGTTGAAAGAAGCGATTTTAACTTTGTAAAAGCATCGTTCTCTTGTTTACTCCAGGTCCACTCGACGCCGGATTGTACCAACCTGTACAACGGTTCTGCAAAAGTGGAAAAATTGGACGGTAAGAATTTCGAAAAAAATTGCACAGAACCCAAAAATGAACACAATGATGCGACGTCCGTAGGGGTGGCATTGCTATAACCGCATCAACCATAGGACTTTTGGCAATGCCGTTAGATGTCAGAACATGCCAAAGGTATTCAATACGTGGTTGTGCAAACAAACATTTACTCTTGCGACAACGCAAGCCCTTATTTTCCAACCGTTTTAATAAGTGCTGCAGATTCCGAAAATGTTCTTCAAACCGTAGATCCGCTGACCAAGATGTCATCCAAGTATACCGCCACTCCTGGAAGATCGCGAGTCAACTCATCCATGATCTGCTGGAAATGACCTGGCGCTGAAGGAATACCAAAAGGCATTACGTTTTGAAGCAATACACCTCTGTGTGTACTGAGGGCCAAACGCTTGCGGCTTTCTGGGGCCAGTCGTATCTGGTTATACGCATTAGCCAGATCGATTTTTGTAAAGCCTGCCCCACCACCTAAACGACGCATTAAGTCCTCGAGTGAAGGCAAGGGATGTCGATGTACTTCCAATTGTGGATTGACCGTGACGGAATAAATCGCCGCATACCCGTATTGAAGTGGTAGGATCTGGACGTGAGCCTTTCGTACAGGTACCACTGGTGTACCCCAATCGCAGAATTGTGTAGGTGTCCAGATTCCTTTGGTTATACCTGCATCAAGAGCATGTGATAAGTCCTTAAGCATGGCAAACGGTACCGACCTTGGTTTCTTGAAAACTGGTTTTGCATCAGGTTTGAATTCAATTTCTAGCTCGTAGTCTCGAAGCACTCCAAGTTCATGTTTGAAGACGTCACAGTACTGTTGACATAGGGTCTCGAATTTCTTCTGTAGCCATTGGAAATTTGGTTTTGCTTCTCCAGAAATAGAAATAGTGTTAACTTGCGAAGAAAACAAAAGATTATCTACAGAAATATCAAGTGTTTTTATTGCTGTACAGCCTAGTAAATTAAGTTCAGGGCTGTTGCTAACCAAAAATGTGCAATCAGCATGCATGCCGCTGGATGGATAAAATACATTAGCAATAAACGAGCCTTTAATAGGCATATCATGTCCTGAAGCGGAATGATATTGAATGTACTGATCGCTCAGCTCGGGTTCGCCCGATTCCGACCAAACATGCGTCGACATAAAATTGCCAGATGTCGCCGTATCCAACTCCAATCGCACTGATTGAGAATTTATCGAAACTGTGCATTCCACCTTTGGCGACCTGTCAATAAAATTCAGTAAATTGTTAACTAGTATGCACTGAACGTTGCGCTGTGCAGTAACCTTAGCTTTTTTTCGACACACAATTTCTAAATGTCCGACAATGTTACAATATCGGCAGGTAGTAAATAAATGATTAGAATTACCACATCGGTAACACTTGCGTGCATTGCCGTTACTTGTAGAAGAACTCGTAGCAAGTTTTTTTACGAAGTTTCGTTTCTTGGAAATTTGAGCCACTGTTGAATAAACGTTGGATGAAGTCCCGTACACCGTTTCTTTCGGGACCACAGCAGCCTCTTCGGTCTCTGTTGCGACTTGAACTGCCTTTTCAAAATTCAACTCGTAATCATTGATTTTGAATAATGTCTTTAGCACTGCTTCATTATTAATTGAACTAATAAAGCGAGTTCGTAAGGCTTCATCCAAAGGGTTTTCATTGTTAGCGAAGTCGCAAGTAGCCGTGGCTTGTCTAATGCGAGCAGCCAATTCTCGAACGGTTTCACCAGGTTTTCTTTTCATATCACTTCAGTAGCGAAAACGTTCACGTACAACAAACCTTTTTGGGTGAAATTGATTCATCATATATTGTTGAATTTCGTTCATCGTGAGATCATTCACAGTTCTTGGCGGGGTTTCCTGAGCAGCAAGAGTGGAAAGCAGCTTGTAGATAGTTGCCGTTTGATTTGTAAGAAAAACTTCAGCAACTCGAACATCGGGCACTGAATTTGCCTTCGTAAATGTAGAGAAACGGGACCAGTAATCTGTCCACAGTTCTGTAGTAGAATCAAATGCTTCAAACTTTGGCGTAGTTTGAGGCAAAGCTGATTCTTGCTGTTGTCTGACAGGAACGCTTGCTTGCAAAGCAGTTAAAAATGTGCTCATCATTTCGAAAAATTTCTCCTGTTGCAAGCGCTGCTGCGTAGTAAGTAGTTGAATTAAATCTTCGACAGTTGTTGGTTTTGAACTTTCACCGTTTGAACTTTCCGCCATCCTCGTCGCCACTTTGTTGTATTTTTAAATATATATGATGACAATTTTCCACACAAGGTTGAACTTTAACTTACAACGATACATTAGAACTCAAGAACGTAATAGAATGAAGATGCCCAGACACCCGCTGAATATAAAGTGTAAATCTAATTGAAATTGCGTAATTTGGACCGATTGTTATTTTACTTGTTGCATTGCGCCAGAAGCATGAGCGCTTGTCAGCATGGCTTACGGGGTTTGCATAATGTAAGAAGACAAGGCGTGCAAGGCGCAAAACAGCGTTTCCAACATAAAATAATTACATACATAATATAACACAACAAATTTCAATTTGTTAATCATATGCAGGACCTGAAGATAAAGCCTTGGACAAATGTGCGCATTAAGCCACGCAGAAGTTTTACCGAAGAAGGTTATCAAAGTGAAATTTGCGATTTTGAGGATTCGTTAATCATTTAAGTCAATTCAACGTCAACTTCGAAAGATGGAAAGGACTTCGATTGCTCATAAAGTGTCAATAAACTTTTTGTTTTAGGTTTTATTTCAATTCCTTTTTTTGCTTGTGATTTCATTGTTTTGGTTGCTTTTTATAAGTGTTATTGCATTGTTGAGGAATTTATTAATTGTTATCGGTGTAAAGGTTTAGACTGATCTTCCAAACTGTGTCATCAATAAACTGGATGCTAGATCATTAGATAAGTCTACTTGAAAAGTGTAAATTTTCTAAGCGGCATAAATAAAATTTGTGGTGCAACATTGCAATAGGCCATTGAGGGCCATCGCATGGTTTTTGAATTAGGACTGAGTTTCCAATTTTTGAGTGCCAAGCTGGAAATGTGTGAATAACATTTTTTAAGTGTTAAGTATGACTCGACAATAAGGTAGTTGAGTCCAGGTCTGCCGATTATGAAGTGGACGCTCAAAGGACTACACCATCATGCCGATCGTACATAAAGTGATGTCAAACTATAGGTCTAGCTAGGGGCACAGGATGCAACGCCTTTAACAGAATTATTTCAACTCAACCCATCAAGCAACATAAATGTTTTCAGGTAAACAGTTACAAAACATCGATCTCTGTAAAAAATAATTATCTAGCATATTTAAGATTTAGTTTATTTTCTAATCACAAATTTTGTCGATCTAAACCTTAAATTTGTTTGATAATTATTTTTCACTGACTGTTAAATGTAGTGTAGCGTGATGTAACAACGTGATACGCGATGCAGATGCGTGATGCGGTCAACACGCTCTCGCTCAAGGAACCTATTTCCTACAGTAGTCTTCTGCAGCTTGCAAGCCTAATTCTTTTCCGCCTTGCTTCACCACTTCAAGCTGAAACAATTTCGGGAGAGTTAGAAAGACAATGCGTAATCTACAGTATCAACAATCTAATCTAAATCGAAATCTAATCCAAATCTAAACCAATCTAAATCTAGAGCGTAATCTGAAGTAACAGTAAGTTGGAGACTACGAGTCCAATCAAAGCTGTGATACAGAAAACTGAGTGTTTACCACAACACGCGACAAGTTACCAAAACAAGTTACCACCCCGATACCAAAGACCCCTCCTAATCTCTTTACTCGTCACGAAGGTTATTGTAAAAAGTTAACCTTCAAGTTACTTTATTCATATAGCAGAAGATTTAGTGCAGAGATGTATATCATTCAACTAAAAATCAAAACGTTGTTTCGTTTGCCATTAAATATCCTAGAACAGAGGTTTCAAACTCACGAGCCGCATGAGGCCCTCGGAGCCTTTCAATACGGCCCGCGAGACAATTATAAAATTCTTAATGAATTTTGGCTGTATTGCAACGTATCATCTTCGAACAAACGTTTGAACTCCTGATCACAGGCGACACTTGATGAGTACAGACTTTTTTATCCGGAGATAACTTCACTTGGTGCAACAGCAGAATTCGATTTGCCCTAATAAAGTCGATGGTATGGAGATGTTGGAGTGATGATATTTTTTTTGGAGATCGACCTTTGGGCTACATTACAGAGATCGTTGCCCGGAGAAGTGGTGATCTCCAAATCGGAAACTTCATGCGGCCCTTGGTAAGATTGCTCATAAGTGCAATGTGGCCCCCAGAAGCGCACGAGATTGACACCGCTGTCCCAAAGAATCCTAACAGGTCAAAACAGAGCGTTCTTTGTTTAGAAAAAAACAGTTTTCACAAACAGTTTTACATGTTTTCGATTTAAAAAAAGTTTCTTAGCATAAGTGTATAGGACTGGAATTAAGGTCGGTGTCAATTGGGGCGATCAAAAGTATTCTGCTTACGTTTTTTGGGCATTCATTTCCAAATACAAAGCAATCAATATCTGGCTCATAACATCTGACGTAATCAGGTATGGAGCAATTTAATGATCCTCGATAAGTGGCAGGTAGTGGAGCTTCAAACCTAAATAAACAATTTATTTTTCATGAACTTGTTTACACAACTTATAATCACGTTTCACAGTAATGACACGCTACTAAGTAAAGGTAGTCGAAGTAGCTAATATTTTTGCAAACAAAAAGTTTTGTCGAAGAAAACTATTAAAAATATTTTCAAAGTTCTGCTGGTTTCATTGAGAGAATTCTGATCTTTTTGTTACTTGCTACATGATATCTTACGTTTAAGGTTCTTATGCTAACTGATTGCCTTTCTATTAAGAAAGAATTATTTTTAGTACGAGGGTCAGTCAATAAGTAATGAAACTTTCTCAATAACTCAAGTTTGCAATGACTGGTAATCAAAAAATGCTTTTTTATTTTTCAACATATTCTCCCTCCTTTGCAACACACTTGTTCCATCTTGATATTAGATTGTCTATTCCTTTGGCATAGAATTCCGTGGACTGGATCCTTAGCCAGTTGCTCACAGCAGCCTTCACTTCTTCGTCAGTCTGGAAGTGAATTCCTTTCATACTGATGTCGCTGGGTTCCCAAGATGTTAACGGATGATCACAAAATGCAACGCCTGATGCCTTCCAGAGCATCACTACGCAGATACAGAAAGGAGGGAGATGCATTTCTGTCGAGAATAGTGACAACTGATGAGACCTGGGTTTTTCATTATGAACCTGAATCGAAACGACGATCAATGGAGTGGAAGCATGTTTCTTCCCCAGTGAAGAAAAAATTCAAATCTCAGAAAAGTTTAAGGAAAGTCATGCTCACTGTGTTCTGGGACAGAAATGGGCCGACCACTATCAGTTTCTTGGAAAGGGGCAATACTGTGAACTCAGAGAACTACTGTCAGCTGCTAACTCAAGTGAAAAAAGACATTAAGAACAAACGGAGGGGACTTCAATCAAGAGGCGTGATTCTTCTTCAAAATAATGCAAGGCCCCACACAGCAGCAAGAACCCTAGTCAAAATTGAAGATTTAGGCTCGAAACTTCTAACACACCCACCCTACAGCCCAGACCTTGCACCATCTGATTTTCACCTCTTCGGCCCACTCAAAGAGAGTATGAAAGGAATTCACTTCCAGACTGACGAAGAAGTGAAAGCTGCTGTGAGCAACTGGCTAAGGACCCAGTCCACGGAATTCTATGCCAAAGGAATAGACAATCTAATATCAAGATGGAACAAGTGTGTTGCAAAGGAGGGAGAATATGTTGAAAAATAAAAAAGCATTTTTTGATTACCAGTCATTGCAAACTTGAGTTATTGAGAAAGTCTCATTACTTATTGACTGACCCTCGTACCTTGATTTATTCAAACTACAATGTAAAGCTTACCTCAACTCCCCGACTGGTGCTTGTCCATACGGAATGCTGTAGAATGAATGGCTTTCTGGATGTGTTGTTCCAATCACCAAACCACTGGTGGTATTTACTTCAGGATGAAAACTGTCGTAAACATTTGCGCCAGCAAATGCACCGACCAATATCACAATGCTCAATCGCAATAGAAGCTGCATTATACAATTTTAATAGTTAAGCTGTCGTGTAGAGTAAATACTGTAGCTGAAATTAAACAAAATATGTTTTTAAACAGTAAGTTTATTCTGTTACACAAAACGGCCTATTCTCAGTTTGGGAATGATTTTAAAAGAGTGCAGACACTGTGAAATTTATTACTGTTTCAATGCCCTTATTTGATTATCTATATTTAAAAAAATTTTTTTAGATAAAGACGTTCAAGACCCTCTACTATATATCAGTACTATCCGTCAGACTTTTATGAGAACAGTAAGTCGCTGGAGATTTGATGAGTCTTCTTGAAGCAATGACGCAAAACGTAGTTCTGCATTTATATTTTAACAAAACTAATTAAGAATGGCATTAAAAGTTAATGATTTTTAATTAGTCACTGGCAAAAGAATTCCATTAGGCAATACCTGACATACACGCATGAAATCAGCCTCTTACATGTGAACCAAAATAGAAACAATGCTTCCTTTCCATTCTCAATAGCCTTACATACAAACATGTTTTACATCAAATTTACAAGTTCAGGTCCGTAAAAATTAATCAAAAAATTTCAAATTGCTTCGATTATGGTTATATAGGTTTCGAATAATCTTCAAATCTCTTTATCTTAACTTAAACAACTCATTTTACTTAAACTTAGTTGCACAAATACGTGTGGGCAAGTTTTGACACTTCAATAATTTCTAATTAGACAGATCACGTTTAAGTTGCAAAAGGGTACAGAATTGCGCAGCAAGCCAAGTCAATAAGGTTGGTTGAAATTTTTCTTGGCAAAGATCTTACTCCATCACTACTCTTGAGACTTGGTAAGCCGCAATGAATTTTTCGTGTTGACACTACAATTTTGGATTATGCCTCAGATTCAGGTTGCATATTTGTTTTATGAATTGTTATCACATTTGATGTGATTTGCTTATTGAATTTTTAAGCAGAAAAGAGCCGATATTACGTACTTTTTACCTCTTTTTAGCAGACTAAGATGAGCTTGCTTATTGTATGTCTATCGCTACACACTCGGTTTCAAACTAAGCTTTTTGTTGGAGCAACGCAGCGCTTTTTAAACTTGACTGTTAATTAAATAATTTCAATCTTACTAGGCTAGTTACGAGCTGCAAAAACTCATAAAACAAGCAGCACATTAGTCTACTTGTGCTTCGGAAGATCTGAGCACGGTGAAATGACAACACGAAATTTCTCATCATGCACCAAATTAAGCTGTATGACGAGGGGTTCCAAATCTTTAACTAGAAATGGATGGAAGCTTCATCTCTTGGTGACAGCTGCAAAATAATTAACAATTTGTCTTAATAATAAACAATTTGTTGACCTCCTGCCCGCTTCCAAAACAAATTTCTTGACTCGTTCATGGATAAGAGCGTTGTCAGATTTTATTTGACAGAAGACAAAATATATATTTACAAAACTCTTTTTCTTGTCTTCTGTTTTTTCCTTCCTATAACCATGATTCTTGTGCTTTGTATCAAATTTTCTTTAATTGTTGAAATTTGTTGTTTCTAGTCGTGAACAAACCAATGATTGCATTTTATTGCCATGATGCTGAGCGACCATTTCGATCCAACATGATTTCTCAGAATGAACTTACTGAGTAATCGCTTATGCAGCGTAATCTTATCATCGTCGATTGTTTTGTCACTGACCACAATACAGAACGCGACAATGCGTAAAGTGTCACATCCAAAATGCTCATTCCATTTGGGCTATTTACACGCCAAAAGCGAACATTTTGTTGGGGCCGGTCTGCCTGCCCTAGTGCCAGCTCCTAATACAGCGTCAACAAAGATGAACTTCCACGGAACCCCTTCTACCTAAACTGCAAATTATATAAATTTAATACAAGAGGCTAGCGATGCACTTCGAGCAAACTGCAGATAGTGACACTGTTTCGACCTATCAGGTCTCTTCAGTGAAGTTGGTGATCGACAAGTAGCTAGGGGTATTAAATAAAATATAGCTTAGACCGTCACACTTGTGGGGCCTATACTAGGTCCACTGTAGTGGATGGTCTGTCAATACTCTGCGAAGCCGTGTCGCTCGTAAATGAGTAGCGGTTGTCACTGGTGCACTAAGTGCAATAACTGCTAGAACAATTGTGCTATCACATTCCAGTAATCACAAGGTCTTAAAGACCTAGTATAGGTCCCACAAGTGTGACGGTCTAAGCCAGGGATGTCCAACCTGCGGCCCACTCAATGTCTGGATGCGGCCCAATATCGACTCATAAAAGAAATTTTTTTTCAGAAAATTTATTAAGTAGTGAGCACAAGATTCTTTATGTTATTTAATCAAAATCCTTTATATTTAATAAATAAAATAATTAACATAAACAATTTAAAAAACAATATAATTAAGATGAAATTTACGATTGAGCATGCATACTAAGTTTATAATTTTGCCAATTTCTTAGTTCTGTGATTACGGTCCCCAAATTATAATTCACACTATGGATAAATATCACTCTGAAGACCATCTTGTTAAAACTAAATTAACATTATTGGATTAATTATTCGATTAATTAATTATATTAATGGATTTTAAAATTTTCTTTGTTGTTGAAATAAATGTATTTTCAGTAAACTATGACTCAGTATATCTAATGGTTAATTTCTTTTTCAGAGAACTATAATCTTAAATATTGAAAATTTTATATTCATATGGCGATGGAATCTATTACTAAAAAAAGGAAGATAGTAGAAGAAAAGAGGAAATTTAATATCCAATGACGGAAAAATATTTTGTGTCCGAGTTACTTGGCAATATACTGTAATATGTCTTATATGTAATGATAAGATTAGCGTATGCAAGGAATACAATATCAAACGTCATGTGCTTCGAAACAAGAGTCAGATTATCAGACGTAAAAAAAAACGAAAAAAAAAGAAGAAAAACGAAAATTGAGGAATTGACAAAGGCAATTAGGTCATAACAAGCTAGTCTTCAGAAACATGTTGTTAAAACTGGAACATGTACAAAAGTTAGTTACCTTATAGCTGAGAAATTAGCTAAGAAAGGAAAACCACTTGTTGATGGAGAATTAATGAAAAAATGCATTGTTATTGCTTTTATTGAGTACTGTCCAGACAAGGTGAATTTAGTAAAGGAAGCATGTCTATCACATCAGACAATTGGTTGAAGAATTGATGACTTGGATGATAATATTAAAGGCACACTCAAGAACAAATTATCTGCATGCGTTTTTTACAGTTTAGCGTTGGATGAAAGTACTCATCAAAATGATACTGCACAATTAGTTATTTTCATTAGAGGAATCGATGACAATTTCAATATTATTGAAGAAATGTTGGACTTGTGTCAAATAAAGGGCACAACAACAGGCAAGGACATATATGAGTTTGCTAATTCGTCATTAGATAAATTCAATATTGATAGGAAAAACACTTATTCAATTACAAGTGATGGTGCTTCTGCCCTGACTGGTAAACACAATGGTTTTATTACTTTATTCAAAGAATCTGTTGATCATGAGATTCTCAGATACCACTGCTTGATACATCAACAACAATTATGTGCTCAAAAGCTAAATATGAAACATTTGATGACTGATCTTGTCAAAGCTGTTAATTTTATCAGATCACGGGGTTTAAATCCTTGCAAATTTAAAGCATTCTTGGACGAAGTTGGCAGTGGATATAAAGACGTAGTATATTTCTGAAAAGTTAGATGGCTTAGTAAAGCAGCAACCTCAAAAAGATTTCAGTTATTGTTGCCTGAAATAAAAGTGTTCTTGGAAGAAAAGAAGCAAAATGTGGATTTTTTAGAAAATGAAGAATAGTTGAATGATTTATCTTTCTTTGTAGACATCACCGAAGTACTAGCTGAACTTAATTTGCATTTACAAGGAAAGGACCAGTTATGTTCCTCAATGTTTGAGCGGATAACTAGTTTCACGAAGAAATTGGAAATTTTATAGCACAGCTAAAAGCTGGCAAAATTGTACACTTTCGTAGCCTATCTGAAAGAGAGAAAAAGTTTTCTGTAAACTATGAAAAATATACTAAATTATATGAAGATTTGCTCGGAGAGTTTACAATTAGATTTTCTGACTTTAGAAAGATTGAAATTAAGTTAAAATTGTTTAATGATCCATTTTCATTTGAATATGATAAAGCACCAGTAGAGTACCAACTTGAACTAATTGAGTTGCAAAGTCGGGGAGGCTTGAAAACTTTCCATAAGGAGAACACACTTCCTTTATTTTATAGGAAATTGCATTCTCTCAAAAATGAATTTAATCAAATTCTAAATTTATCCAGAAAATTATTGTGCATGTGGGGAAGTACATACTCTTGCGAGCAGTTTTTTTCAAGTATAAAAAACATTAAAACTGCAGAAAAAAATAGGTTGACTGACAGACATTTAGCAAACATTCTTAGAATTAAGAATGCATCCTTCGATGCAAATATTGAAAACATTATGGCTGGAAGACAAAGTCAAAAGTCTTATTGAATTAATATTGGTTAATTAAACTTAATGTTTTTTTATGTATAGCTACATATAAACATTACAATATTTACAATGTTGTAATAATGTAAATAAACTGTATTCACATGGTTTCATTTTATATTGTAATTTTTTTATTAAATTGTATGAAGATATTCTGGTGGTTTTGCGGCCCAGTTAAATATTTAAGTTTGCAATGCGATCCATTAAATTAAAAGGTTGGACATCCCTGGTCTAAGCTATGCTTTATTTAATGTCTCTAGCTACTTGTCGGTCACCAACTTCATTGAAAAGACCAGATAGGTCGAAACAGTGTCCCTGTTTGCAGTTATTTAAACACCTTTTACAGAAATCCGTAAGTTGAAGTGCCGTATATATTGATTTTATTACTTTGTGGTTGTTGTGTTAATAGACCAATTATAAGTTCTTCCATTTTTTTAAAAGCGTCTTTACCAGAGTATTGAACTTGGAAATTTGTTTGTGAGCGCTGCACGTGCTAGATAATCGCATTGTGTCGATTTATTGGGTGAAACCGGCTTGGCGGGCTAAACCGATATTGTTAACCTCGACATTAGTGATCGGTGCCCTGCCGGGCGACGCCGGCTGGTTTCTTACAAACGCTGTGCGCTTTTGCTAAAAAAAGTCTTGATGTAATTGTCTCGCTGTCACGTAACTTCAAACAAGATGGTTGTCGAGTTTAACAACAGGCCTGTTTTCAATAGCGCAAACAGCAAGCTATAGCAGTTAAATCTCACTAATATAAACTACCAGTCCTCTTCTAAATGCCGATGGTTTAAAATGCGATAACACAATTTGTAACTGCATTTTTAAACCGAGCGCTTTATTTGAAACTAGCCGGCTTTGCCGGTGTCGTCTGGCAGGGCTCCCATCAGTGATGTCGAGGTTAACAATATCGGTTCAGCGGGACCAGCCGGCTTCAACCAATGTATAGTTGTGAAAACAGTAATAAAAAGTTTGTGTTTTTCACATTGCCAAATCTCGTTTTTGAAACGCAATTGATAAAAAAAACATTTGCAAGGAATTGCGCATAGCCACTTTATGTCTCCAACTTTCTGGAACTCTTGGCAATGGCTTATTTGCACTATTTTCACCACTAGCGTCCTGAAATATAACAAACATTATTGGTTAAATTGAGCTAGTGTTTCAATTGCAAGTATATCAAAATAGTAGAAGGGCGCTAAAGTAATTGATATGTATTTTCGGGATTAAGCGATCAAATGTTGCGCTCATTACTTAACGGGTTTTTTCGGAATGCCCCCCAGTAACGGGTTTTTTCGGAATGCCCCCCAGTCTTTAGTCCGCCCATGGGAGCTTATTTTAAGTGGGCGGTTATATGGTACTAAATAATTGAGTTGAATACTACCGGTATTTGTACCTGTCACCTCACACAATACGTTCAACGTTGTAACCTTCAAAGTTATATAAGTTTGAATACTGTTTGTAGGTGTCGCCTTACGCAGTACATCCAACATTTCTACGTTTAACGCAACAATCTCACACAGTTATATCGCTCCGATACTCTATGCCGTGTAGTGATTCAAACACAGGCAACAGCCAGGGCGGTTATATAGTTCACGTCTTGTTTACTCAATTTGTCTTTTCTCCAATTAACGGCCCACGGCGGCCTTCCTGAAAACCCCGGTACAATTTTATCATAGCTGTTTGGGCATTTGTAAAAGCTAACGTCTCTGGCTAGGCACATGTTGCGTGATCCTAGCACAAATGCAGCCAGGCAAAAAGCAAACTAACCCGAAATCAAACACTCCTGGTCAAGTTGTGTAAATAGTAGCACCCTCATCAGTATTGTCGAGTATAAGAGTATCGGTTCAGTTGGTTTCACCAAATTGATATTTGTGATAACAGCAATAAAAAGTTTAATGGGTTGTTGACGCAACCAATTATTGTTCCAAAACCAACAGCACCGTTTTTTAAAGGAAATCGATTAGGCTTTAAAAAACCATTACGGGGGTTGGGCATAGCCGCCATTGTTTTCCAAAAGTTTCTGGAGTTCCTGGATACATTTTACTTGGCTTGTTTTCTACGTAGGAATTGAACTTGTTCGCAATTGGAACAGCCAGCCATTCCAAAAAATTGTATTTGTTCAATTTTATGAAGTGCATCTAAGGAAAATTTTAAAGTTGTGGGTAGCAGAGACGCCAAAGTAATTTACCGAAGTATTTTCAGAAATACCCTACTAAATATTAGAACCAGCTTTACCGACATTTTTGTAGCTGAATGCCTATTTTTGCAACCTAAAGCCTCTGGCTGCGCGCAGATTTCTTGGTCTCGGCATATACGCAGCTCGAAAGAACAAAGTAACCCGAAGGCCTTACCCAATCGCAAAAGAAATGGCTCCAACATTTAGATGATGCGTAGCTCGAAACTAATATTTTGTTGCAAAAGATAAAACAGGACCATCATTACTTCCATGGGGGGGATCACCAGTTTGTTTGTTTGGAGTAGATATTTTCTACTTTTTAAATGTTTAGAGACTTCATTTTTAGATAAATCTTTCAGAGCATGTAGATAGTTGATGCTAAAGAAGTACGCTTTTGAGAAAGAATAGTGAAAATGTACTAAACAACTAACTTTTTCTAGAGATTGCAATTTTTGAAGTTCAGGCACCAAAATTTTAGGTGCTTTTAGCCGGTAGGCCATGCCAGAAAATATTTCAAATCTTTATTTTTTGATAAATTTTTTGGAAAATTTTTATAGATAATGCCAAAGAACTATGCTTGCTCGGAAAATGTAGTCAAAGTGTACCAAAAAATTAACTTTTTCTAAAAGTTGCAGGTTTCCTAGGTCTAGTAGAAAAATTGTTCAGCTAACAGTGAAGCATGACGTATTGCAACCACTTTCGATCAGCCATTATAACTTTCGATCAACTAATCCTTAGCCTTAACTAATTAGAATAACATATTTCAGGAAAACAAATTTTTTCAGCTTTCAAACGTCACCGATTGTTAGCACCTTATCGTAACGTCTATACGTAAAACTTACCTTCATTACTCAGCTTACCACACCTTTGAGAAAATAAAAGTTACACTACCGGTCTTAAAGCTCAGCCTTTTTGATATAAAAACTAACAGTAAACGTACATGTCACACCATATTGGAATTGCCTTGAAATACCATTTAATTTTTTAAAAAAGTTTGAAAATCGGTTAAGAAATAAGGTCACAAATTTGTTATTAACTAGGCTGATTTTGTAAAAGTGTTGCAATTTTTGAAAAAATCATGAAATGATGATCTCTAGTAGCAAAAGACTGTGTTTGCCCAGCAGCATTATGACATCATAGAGCGAGTTGAAGCGCGCAGAAAAAAAAGCAAAAAAAGCATGTTTGGAAAGCTTAAAATGCTTGAATGACAATTCTGTTGTTGCATTGCCAATTCATCATTGATTGTTTAAGGGTTTTTTTATCCAGGGCACCTTGCTAAGATCTCCCGAAAAAACTTTTAATCGCGTTTCTACGATCAGTATTTTTTGAGTAAATTAAGAAAACAAATTTTACCGTTGATTGTCAATTAAGACATCATGTGACATCGTAAAAAAGTAAAATTTGTTGAAGCTGGCAAGTAGGGTACTGGCTTTTGTTTAAGCCGAAAACCGCGTTCCTCGGTCCAAAAAGTGGATATAAAAAAAATTATCTTTGATTATGAATTGATCATGACGTCACAAACCCCCTTATGCCACTCACCACGGGGTGGTGATTGATCGTGCCAAGTTTGATGCTTGTACCTCAAGCAGTTTCAGAGGAGTTTAACACACATACACAGACTGACAGATAGATAAAGTCTTAACAATGATCCTACGCTACCATTAGGGCCTACCGATGTGACTTGCTGTCCATGTCATGTGTGTACGTCCTTAAATGAGAACCCCGTGATATAAGTATTGCTGTATCATATTATTTCGTATTGCATCTTTTTTTGCACTCAATTGCAAATTTGTTCTTTTTTAGCATTTTTGTTATTGAGTGTTCTTTACACCGGCTTGATGAGGCCCAATAAGGTCGAAACCGGTCGTGAATTACTGACATGATGCAATAGATTGCTATATGGTACCGTATGATGTTGGTGATCCTTTTTGAGCAAAATTTTCTATTTCACCTACAGACAGACAGAATTTCGCTTTGTCTGTAGGAAGAGTATTGAGCGAGAAAAAATTTTGACATCACATTGCATGATAATGAAGTTGCTATAACTTATAAGACAAGATTAAGTTTTGCTTTTCCTTGCTGTGTGCTCTTGCAGACCCTTTGTAACTAAAAGTACAAACGTTAACTCACTTCTCAACAAAATCTTATTCTAAAGATGAGTCTCTTAGCCTAACTAGAAGTAAACAGCATTGCCTTATTTGTCCAATCTTGTCATATAAAAGCGATATTAATTTTTTCGCCATTATTGGTGTGATCAATCCTTTTATGAAATATCTTACTTAATATCAAGTCAAGTAACCATCAGCATCGACTTCAAAAGACTTTCTTTATCAGTGGCGGAATGCGTCAAAAATTACTTTTCTCTACTTTGTGGTTTTGAGGTGATTGTGTCGTTTTCTCTATTTTGAATTTTATTGGTGAGACTTTCTGTTATATTGGAAATTAGCCAATTTGCCCGCAAAACCCGGTATATAATTGAAAAATGCTGCGCAGTCTGTTAACAAAACGAATAAAGATTTGTGGACCACATTTTTACTTCATACACTAGATCTTTTTCAAATAAATTAAAGAGTACCCTAAAATGTACAACCCCAGAAATTATATCGCAAACTCAAATAACACTTTTTACCTTTCTGTCACATTGCCTCGCATTTGTAACCTATTTTCACGCGCACTTCAGGACATTTGAACACAATTGCACCTTAAACTTTGACTTATTTGCACGCATGCGCGGATCTTTACATCAAAATTCCACGCTGTTAATGACTTGATTCTGCGAAATGAAATACGGCTGACCAACTACACTTTATAAAAACGTGCCGGCAAAGGGACATGTCAGACAGGTTATCAGTTGCTTAAAGTCCAAACAAGAGAAAACTGAAGCCAAAACCTCTTACACAAGACGACGAAATAGTTGGGCTTGAGCTTATTGATATTCAGTTTGATGTACAAGTTCAGGTAAGTGTTCACATTGCAGAAGTCAAATCTTTTTTCCATAATAAGCAACGCTTTTTGCAACTGTTTGGCCAAAATTACCAGTTATGACTTCTGGTAGGCAATCATAAATCAGTCTCTAGGCCTGTCTCCATCACTAACGTGTGTGCAATCGGAAGCATTCTTTGGTTGTTTTATTATGACAAAACAACGCGTGCCTCGATGTATTGAAATAAACAAACACGTGTGCTTCCGATTACAGACAGATATCACGTTCATGGAAACAAGCGTGTGGCGTAAACCGCTCGCCTTACCACGAAGCATTTCTGTGTTCAATGGTCATACTGAGTCTTATCGGCTGAGGGGGATCAAGCCTCTCTCTAAGCCATGTAACTTTGCCCCAAAAAGAGGTGAAGACGTTATCTACAAAAACAGCCAATTACGTTTATGGTTAGCATTCCCTTTAAAAATTTTAATTTTTAGCCCTGTTATTTATTGCTGTAGTTCCATTGGACTTCGGTTTATCACTAAAAAAAGCTCTTTGCGCCATAGTCACGGCTGGTTACAAATTCTATTTAATTTTAATAGTTTTATTGCTTGTGCTTTCCATCATTAAAAACTTCTGTTTAAATTTAATAAATCAAAATAGCTGATATAGCCCAAGTCAAGCACGCGCAAACCACGTGAAACGGCACTGTTGGTCCAACACGTGACTAGATCTTCAGCTGTTATCACATACCGTTTATGTGTTATGTTCGAATAATTATACCCTGCTCAAGTTACGTCTCTATCCTAGTCTATTTTGGTCAGTCCCGTAGCACTCCAACTTCGGCCCCCCCCCCCCCCAAAAAATAAGCGCAAGAGCCCCTGCGCACAGGTCATATCACTTTAGAGGTGTAAAATTGAAAAGCTGCATTAAGAAAATACACCACAATTTGTACATAAGTAAACAGGCTAATGTCAGAATAAAGCATGCCGATACCGAAGGTGCAAGTCATAAAAAATTCGGCACCGATGCCAGAGTTCAGTAGGACATTTATGCAGACACTGCGAAACGAAAGCAATGACACTGAAAAACATGAAAAAGTTACAAAAACACAGTATCATTTAAATAGTCTGAAGCGAACCTTTTTGTTCGCAAATGCTGTTATGACATTGTCATAATCAAGAGATCGGGTGCAGTCATTTTCGATTGACAACATGGCTAATGAAGATAGTCTACTGTCTGTCATAGACGTTCTATTAAAAGTTTTGATCAGTTTCAATTTGCTGAAGCTTCTTTCAGCGCTGGCAACAGTCACGGGGCAAGTTAGTAAGATTCGAAGTGCGATGTACACATTCGGATACAATTCAAATAAATGAGTCTTTAGAAGATAGTTCAGAAAGTCTTGAGCCGTATTGAGATTGCGTTTTTTTTGTAAAATTAAAACAAACCGCTGTAGCTCAGCGCTCATTTCATCAGAATCAATGTCACCGAACTTTTTTTGGAATTCTTTACAGCAAGTAAGAAGAGCATTTTCTTGTTGCACAAGCAAAAGTTTGTCTCGTGTGTACAAAAACGAAAAGGCGGAAGAAACCTCACGTAACAAATTAAAGCGCTCCTTTATTGACATAATAGCCTGGTCTACTAATGGATAGAAAAAGTTGCTTTTAAATTTCAGTTCAGGAGTAGCTCGTTTTTCCTCTTCACCTTGGTAATCAAACAATCTTCTTTTCTTTCCACTTCTTGACGGAAGAAATGAAGGATCAATATCCAATTCCTGTGCTATTTCAACAGCAGATGCTGCGGCACTGTTATAACCCGTTGTGCGATAGTTTTGCAAAAACTTTTCAGTTGCCTGGATTTCCGTTTCCATTGTATGAAGGGAGACTCCATACGATTGAAGAATCTTGCTTGCTTTATTGACTTGGAATAGGATATCATACCAAATAAACACCGACAAAAGAAAACTCCATTTTGATAAATGAGCTATCAACAATTTTGTTTCTGAGGCAGCTCTTCCATCTTTTCTTTCTATGGAAATGGCTTCCAAGTCTTTCAGTGCCAGCAACACCTCTTTTAAATTGTATCGAAGAGGTTTGATGCATTTAATTCTGCTTTCCCAACGAGTATCAGATTGTGACTTTATGGACAGCTCCACATGTTTCTTCAAAATTTCCCAACGCTGAGCAGAGGAAGAAAACAGCACATACAGCCTTGTAAGTACTCCAAAAAATGTCAATGCTTCCGTCGATGAATTAGCACTGTCAACAACAACTAAGTTAAGGGTATGGTTTGCACAGGGCACGTAAACAGCTTTGGGATTGATGTCTAGCATTCTTGCTTGGACCCCAGAATGTTTTCCTTTCATGTTAGCACCATTATGATATGACTGACCTCGACAATCAGACAATTCGAGTTGCAGTTCGGTCGCTTTTTCTAAGAAAGCGTCCAACAAGCCTTTCCCAGTACTGTCACTTATTCTCAAGTAGCCAAAAAATGTTTCTTTAACAACAGCAGCTTCTTCATTACATAGTACATAACGGAGAATGACAGACATTTGTTCATGATGTGACATATCTGGAGTGCAGTCCAAAATTATAGAAAAATATTTTGCCAATTTCAATTGCTGTAAATTTTCTTTTTCAACTTCTGTCGCTAGCAATTCAATTAGTTCATTTTGTATGGTAGGACTCAAATAGTGATCTTTAGTGTTTTTATTCTTGATTCTGTCTTGAAGCTCTTTTAGGATCGGATCTCTTCTTGCCAAAAGCTCAAATATACCCAGAAAATTTCCATTGTGAGGAGATTCTAAGACTTCTTCAGATCCTCTAAAAGCAAGATTCCTTTCTGATAGAAACAAGGCAATGTCGATAAGTCTCTCTAAAACATTTCTCCAAAAACGTCTTTCATTGAAAAAAATATTCATCTCGCGTTTGTCGATAGTGGATGAATTTCTTATCCCTTCAGCTAGCAACATCCATTGACTGCAGCATTCTTGGTGGGAAATGCCGTTTTCATGGTCTTTCAGTTTTTCGAAAAACCCTCCCATGTATTTATACCACTACAAAAGGGGCTTAGTGTTTTTCCAAATAGCTTACAACAAAAGCAAAAAACTTGATCTGATTCCCCAGAATAAACTAGCCACGACCGTGAAACACTTTCACCATTAGGTAACACACGTTTATAATGGTTGGAGGAAAAACGTCGCCTTGGAGTTGTGTTATTATATGGAAAATTCATTATTAGTTGATGTGGTCCACGCTTTACTATATCACATCGTTGAGCATCAGAAATACTTTCAGGCCATTTACATGGGTCATCAGGGATAGGGGTAAATTGAGATTCAGTTATTTTTGATATTGAAGGTTGCGTATTGGCAGGTAAATCACAACTTAGATTTTCTGGAAATTCACAATCACTTTGATGCTGATCGTCATAGTCTTCTTTTTCTTGTACACTATAGTTTTCTTCATCCCTCTCGGTACTAGTGCCAGGTCTACTCTGCTCAGTAATCTTGAAAAAATCTGTCATCTTGGGCAATTTCGCTACAGCATCTCGAGCAGTGGCTGCTTCTTTTCTCTTTTGAGCACCACTTTTTGAACGTTTCATTCTATACAATGTCAATAAAATACTTTATTTGCACTCTGCAGTGTATATATATTGTCCCGGTATTTATAGCCAAACAGAATTCCAGACCATTCTATGATTGTTGCGTAACAACGGCATTGTTACGTCAATCGAATATTCAAGATTCTACCAGAAAATCAATCGAAATATTCTAGATTCTGCGAGATAAAATGACGTTGCATTCACTTATGATGTCACAAGCCAATTTCTTCCTACAGTTTAAATCGGTTGTAAACAAGTCTGCTGAACTGAAAATAGTCACGTAGCCAAAAAGCAATTTCAGACAAACTTGGGCCCCCAAAGTTGGCCTGGGCCCCCCAAATTGGGAGGTTTGGGGGGCGGCTGCTACGTCTCTGATTTTGGTAATAATTCGTAAACTAATTACATCAATATTTCAGAATATCAAAGTCCAACTATTAATTCATGCGATAACATACAGCACATTACTATTATACGATCATATACCGGTAGTGCTGCTCCTAAGCAGCTGATCTGATTGAAACAATGAACCGAAACTGAGTATTGGTCACAAAAAAATGTGTAAAACATGTGAACATCAAGTGAGTAGATCGCAAAAACTAGGTTGAGGAAAAATATAGAAGGAAACGAAACTTTACGCTAATATCGATGATTGAAAATCATGTGCTCTACAGAAAATCATGACATAAGCAGTGGTGAATTTAGTTTCCTCGGGTCACCCCTTTTTAGGAGGTCCTCCTTTCCAGTTATCTTCGAAATTTCAGCGAAAAAAAAGGGCTATACTCTAATCATTTCAATCCTTAGAAATAGTAGTAATCTCCACCCGTGCGACATGGTAATTTCAAAAAAAGATCGCCATAGAGAACTTGGGCATTGAGGGGGCCCCTTATGAATTCTTATCTCAGGCCCAGAAAATTCCTTAATTCATTACTCGACATAAGCATGATTTGACGTCGCCTGCAATGGTATCTACATCCAAAACAACCGGTAATCAGATCGTTGTCGTTTGAACTAGTTTTATCTTTTTTTGCTCAAGCTCTGTTTGCTAGTCTTTAATTAGGTTTGCCACAGCGACGGGCACATTGATCGACTCAGCTACCTCTCTACCACATAAAGACGCAGGTATCCTGTTAAGCGCCCACATGGAAGATATAGCAAGTGAACTTGCTGGCTTTTGTAATACAAATGCAATCACATGTGTTTTACTAACAGCAACTAACTGCAAATACTATGAAACACTTTTTTAAAATTCATTTTCCCCATAACTACAAGTCTTCATTGCTAGTTTAGGGGTATATAGAGCTGACTCGCAATTGTGACGATACACGTTTCATGCTCTTGCAGCTACTACATTATTGAGACCATGAGTATGGTTTTCAATTGCAAAATCTTATGCATTGGTTGAGGCGGAAATGCATCAATGCTCGCAGTTCTGGTGACTCCAAAGCGAATTTCAACAAAACTTCTCTTGCTCAGACTACAAACAGTGCTGCCAGAAATTTTGCCTGCAGGTCGCCAAACTAGCCACACACCAAATCAATCGTTTTCACAGTGACAGTAATTGAAAACAAAGTTTATTTTCTTTGTTTCGGCTGGGATTCCAAACAAAAATTTTCTGCTACTCGAAAATTCTTTTTGGCGTCCATAATTATTTGTTTACTTATGTTGGTCGTGCCGTAATTGCGTGCAAACTATCTCAAATAGTCAAATGTGTGTGAATCAACGAATATTTTTATCTTTCAGAATAAAAACAGATTGTTACAAAAACATTAAAGTCATTTTGTTGCTATTACAACTGTTATTGTAATGAAATTCGAGTAAACGCTACAGAAACTAGTTTTCGAACACGCATTAAACTGATTACGACAGTTTAATTCTTTCGTTTACCTTTACTACCAACACTTTTAATTTAAGAGTATTTTTCAAGAAAGTTCATCACCAAGACGACGGCAAAAATTGTCCAAATAACTGGTCTAGTCGGAGAAGAGATTTCAAAATTTTTGTTAAAATTTTCCGTGTCAATTACAAATTTTTTTCCATCGTTTGACATATCGTTTCATCATATACTAATGACGTCGACTAACATCTCGTTTCGTCTACTTGGGTAGTTGCACCTGCCAAAAGAGCGAGAGCAGAGGCGTAACATCTTGTGATTTCAAAATAGCTTGGGACGATTTTAAGTGGCCAACTTTTGTACTTCATGACGTAAAATAAATGTCACTTCATTGTAAGAGTTGTTCAATTCTGTCAACGCCGTCGGCAACGAGTGTGCAGTAAATTTTAACTTAAATAAAATAAAAAAAAACAATTTTTAGCAAAAACTTTGGCTAATTTTGCCACAGACATTTTTAAACTAAGTTAAATGTCAAAGTCGAAGCTTCCAAGGTCAAGTTTAAGAATTGGCCACAGGTAAAGCTCAACGCCCTAACTTGCCAATTCTATCTTTTTACTTTGCATATGATTCCTCGTTTAAACTGCCTTTCATTTTGATATTCAATTCATCATTCATACGAGCTCATGCTTTGTTTACATGTATTTTGTCAGATTCGACCACTGCTACGGTAATAGTAGCCGGCTTACCCTTCTGTATGTCACATAAAGACAAAGGTGGTAAAAGTAACCTTAAAAACTACCTCAGTAAAAGTGTTGTTACTTATCCAAAAAAATACGCAAGTAAAAGCAGAAAGTGATGATGACATTGTAACTTCAATAAAATTAAATAAGCAGTAATTCTCGTTTAGAAAACTCTCGAAAGGGTTTACTTTAATTAAGATTGATGAGTTTTCCTAGTTTCTCTTGTAGATCTATTTGATTAGATATATTTTTTAATCGTTGTCTTATGCTTTAAAAATAACGCTCCTCAACAGTTAAATGTCAACAAAACGTGAGCAATTTGATGATACCGACATTCGTTTATTTCTGAATCTATGGTTCTCAAACTGTGGTACGCGTACCACTAATATACGTCAACTTTTCCCAGGTGGTACGCTAGCATTTTCCGGGTCACTTGCAATGTTTTGCGTCCAATAGATTTATATCGTCTATACTTGTTACTATCGCTGAGCCAAGCCCACTTTCATTTTTGACAACAAAGCGAAAATCAGATTACAGTACTTGCCTTTATGCTACCCATTTCATTTCGAAAATTGTCTGGACGCTAGTGTGAACTGTAAGTCTATTATCAAGTTTTCAAAGAGTAATTGGTTTTAGAACGAAAATGTACAGGGTGTCCCAAAATAAATGAAACCCACAAAATTGCTAATAAATATGTTGATTTTAACCCTATAGTTTATATTTTTCAGATTTGATAACAGTTATAAATAACAATTATTGTTTTAAAACCCCATGGCTTGGAAATTAGAAGAAAAAATTTTTTGCGTCACGACTTATATAGAGACTAAATCCTATAAGACTGTTCAAACACGCTTCCGCAGGAAGTTTAATTTCAACACTTATCCTGGAAAATCCCAAATATTCCTGTGGTATCGTAACTTTCAAATCTATGGAACTGTAAATAAACGTAGCAAGAAATTAGAGAATCCATCTAGTGGAAGGAAATTGAGTGCAAGATCTGCAGATAATGTGGAAGCGTCCAGAGTTTCTGTTGGCCGGAGCCCGAAAAAGTCCATTCGAAGACGCAGTAGTGAGCTCGGCATTTCGCGGTCCTCGCTGCATAGAATCCTTACTCAAGACCTTAATCTGTATCCTTACAGATTCTCTAATTTCTTGCTACGTTTATTTACAGTTCCATAGATTTGAAAGTTACGATACCACAGGAATATTTGGGATTTTCCAGGATAAGTGTTGAAATTAAACTTCCTGCGGAAGCGTGTTTGAACAGTCTTATAGGATTTAGTCTCTATATAAGTCGTGACGCAAAAAATTTTTTCTTCTAATTTCCAAGCCATGGGGTTTTAAAACAATAATTGTTATTTATAACTGTTATCAAATCTGAAAAATATAAACTATAGGGTTAAAATCAACATATTTATTAGCAATTTTGTGGGTTTCATTTATTTTGGGACACCCTGTATTATAAAAGTTTCTTGTAGTACTTGACTTATTTGTTTATTTTTACAGATCTTTAGTCATATTTTTAAAGCCATATGCCTAAAAATTTTCCCTTAAAAAACCGATTAAACCTCTGTTTTAAAACATTCATTAGAATAGACTTTTAAAATTGTGCAAATTTTTTTACAGATCACAAAGGTTTCTTGGTTATCTACCTTCACCCCTACGGACATCTTTACCGCTTGCGTTCTACCTATAATTTAGTAATTTAGTTCAAAACAGCAGCTGGTTTACTAACCCCTATCTTAAATAACGCTACTGATAGTGAGCTTAAAGTAGTTAGCAAATTTTTTATTTCTCCAGAAGATTTACTTATTGAAACTCGAATAAGTTTTGTTTTATTTGAAACGTCACCAAAAGTAGTTTTGTAAACTTGATAGAAAGGAAACCTTTTAAAATTTTTTGCTTTGAGACTTTAAATTTGAATCACATTGCATCAAAAGTTCGAAGTGCAGGATGTTGCATCAATTTGACTAAAAATTCAATATTAAGCGATATATAATTTTGCGATAAACCCACTTAGTGCCTTCACTTTCGCAAATTTAAGAGCATAAAATAAACAAGTTTATACATCGCATTGAGTGATGCTCAACGCAGGCTCAAGTGACAGGAAAATAAAAAAAAAACCGACAAAAAAATTGGCAATGGGCTTATAATAAAAAAATGGTCAAAATTCAAGTGGGCATTTTGGGATTATACTTCGTGATTTCAAAGTATACGTTAACATAGACCTATACTTATTAACAGCTGAAACTCGAATTTTTCTGCTTTGTCAAGAAACGCTAATAAAAGGTTTAAACTTGATATTTCCTGATCTTTTTTAATTAAAAATGTTGTAAATAAAAGCGGAAACTTGCTTTTCCTTGCTCTTCTTTTAATTGAAAAAATTATTGAATAAAAGTTAAAACTCGATTTTTCCTGCTCGATTATGAAAATTTTTGATCACAACAGAATTTGAAACTTGCGTTTTTGTCTCTTTTTTTCAAAATCAATAATTACAGAAAAATTGAAACTTGCCTTTTCCTGCTTTTTTTCTCTAACGTTTGTTGTTTGTGGTTACCCCTCCTTTTCCTCGGAATGGAGGTACGGCATGAACGGCAGTTCAGGTTCATGAACGGCAATTTAGGTTTATGCCGTCAACCTAATTTAGATTAGGCTAGGGGAAAGATGGCAGTACATTTCGAACCAGTCTTGAGTGACTGGTAGCCCCACCACCAACAAGGCGGACTGCCACTGGTGGGTACCCAAGAGTCGTCTGACATGCTGGGTTAGCAACTTCACAATTATAATCCGGTGAAGTACGGGTGGGCCACCTGCCTGCCACATAGAGGTGGAGGTGTCCCGTTAAGAGCCTTGCCCAAGGACACAACAAGCAAGTTTATTTCAATCAGATCACTTCGTTCTTTCGACAAATTTTCTATTCAAATTTAACGTTTCGCTCCCCTTAGTTACCGGGGAGCTTCTTCAGAACACGGTAGATGTAAATAATGTGACATACAAACTGTACAACATAAAATTACAAAGACTACCTGTATTACTAAACACTAAAAATTATTTATCAACAGGACAGGCAATTACGTAATAACAAAAACATTGTTACATCACAGATACAGGAGTGGCCAAGTGAAAAGTGTTGTGAGAAACATAAGACATTACTTATTGGAGACGAACACACTATAAACAGTCGGAAAATTCGCACCATCATTGCGATTAATAACATTACATGAACAAGCCTTTTGATTTATCAAAAAACTTTCCGCAACGCGACGTCTGTATGCATGTGATTCTGACTTCAGAATTTTGACATTATCCCAATCTATTCTATGATCGAATTCCATAACATGTTGACTCAGCGCTGACTTTTTAGTGTTAAAAGTCTTGACCGCATCAACATGTTCCCGTTTTCTGGTTCTAACACTACGTCCTGTTTCACCTACATGCACAGCATTGCAATCCCGGCAAGAAATTTGATACACCAAACCACGCTTTTGTTCAAAATTAATAACATCTTTAGGTTTGCGAAACAACGAAGACAACGTGTGATGTGGTTTTAAAGCCACTACGATACCAACTTGAGTCAAAATTCGGCTAATAGGTTCGGAGACACCTTGCACGTAGGGAATCGAAGTGAACCGTTGCAGTTTTTCTGTTTTTCTAAAATTATGATTTTTCAAGTACTTCTTAAAACTACATTTGTTACTGGGAAATCCGTTATTTTTTAAGGTTTTTGTTATGTGATGAAACTCTTCAATCTTTTTTTCGTTATTGGATATGATACTGTTGGCTCTGGAGAATAATGTACGAGCCACACTAACCTTTTGATTAACCGGGTGATGAGACGAATATTGAAGATACCTGTCCGTGTGTGCCCTAAGGGGAGCGAAACGTTAAATTTGAATAGAAAATTTGTCGAAAGAACGAAGTGATCTGATTGAAATATCGTTACACTCGACATACGAGGAATGCCTGCTATATTTAACAAGCAAGTTTGCCGGCTTGTTCTCCACACTATCCCTTTTTTATGTTGAGCGCAAAGCTGTAAATATCATTTTTTAAAGTCTTTTGGTATGACTCGACTTTGGAAATAAACCCAGGTCTACTGACTGCGATGCGGACGCTCTCACCACTACACCAACGTCGATCACGTAGATCACGATCACGTCGATTCCTCTAACGTCGATCACGTAGTTTTCATAACATCAACCTAACTATCATTTCACTTTTCTGTTATTATGCTCAGAATCAAATAATGTAAGCTGCAAATTCAGTAATTTCAGAAATTTATTAAGAGCTTTCAAAAATAGGTGTTTACACGGTGTTCAAGAACATTTTGTTTGGTGTACCGCTAAAAGATTATAGCTTAGGCCTCGTGATTGGATGGTACACTGCAACATTAAAATTTTACGAGTAAATTGCAAGTTGAAAAAATTTGAGAATTACTGTTCTAAACAAAAATACTCAAATCTTATGATATTTAAACTTTAGAGTAAAAACTGAAGCCAAATGATATTGTCAGCAAAAAGTTCTGACGGCATTAAAGCAAAGTTTTGTTTTATCTTGGATCACATTTTTAGTCATAACCTGTTTGATTATTTTAGAGACCTCACAGAATTGTAATTAGAATCAGAGGTATTGAGCAAATTTGAAAGGTATTTGCTAAGTTTAAGCTTACACTATAAATTTTTGAGATGAAACTAGTGAATTTAGCCCAAACAAAATCTAATAAGTTATTGGAGAGGGTAATTGCCCTTTTTGCTCCTCTAGCTACACTCTTGAGAAAAAGCAGTAGCTGGTACGTGAAGAAACTGGCGTATGCTTAAAAAGATAAATTAAAATGCAAAACAAAAAAATGCAAACCAACTTTGAAAAAAGCTTCGGAGGATGGATTCATTACACTGCTATAGAGCAATGAGTCAAAAACTATAACGTTTTTGTCTGGCTATCATCAAAAGTTATCGACAGAATAATCGGATCTGCCCATCATGAATTGGCAAAATGCCTTACAAATCTCCTTCAACCACTTCTAGATCTTTATTTCAGCATTTAAAAATTCTTTCACCTTTGTTGAAAATATGCGACACCTTTAACTTGCATACAAAAGAATTCTTCCTCTGTTTCTTTGATATCTCAAGTCTGTTTAAGAATATCCCTTTGAAAGAAATCCTTCAGATCTGTGCTGATACTTTGTACAACAGTAAATTTGTTCCAACTACTATTGCTACGGCACTTTTCACTGAAATTCTAACCGCATCTACTACTTCGGCCGAATTCAGTTTCAAACTATTCAATGCACAAACAGATTGATGGTGTTGCTACGTGCTCTCCTCATGGCCCAGCTCTTGTCAATATATTTCTTGCATACTACATAAAGGAATTGTTTTGACGACCCAGCGTAGGCTTTCTGTATTTTCGCTACGTTGATGACACCTTTGCCATCTTTAACGGGAAATCCCATTGCAACAGTTTTTTTTACGGCATTAAGTTTTTTACATCCTTGCTTGGCATTTACTTTTGGAAGAAAGTCGATGACAAACTTCCCTTTCTAGACGTTTTGAAGGAGAAAGTTGTCGCAAAATTCTTCACGTCCATACATCAACTGCACCAATCAACAGCCGCCTCAACGTGGTGGTGCGGTCCCCGGCCCCGTTTGGGTTGGGTCGAAATGGCTGTTGGCCTTCCCGAGGGTCCCAGTTACCCCGGGCACTCCCCATTCATTTTTTTGCTATGCTGCCCCCTGAACGACCGCAGAAGGGCAGCACACAGCATCTTTAAAATCGGTCGCCTGTTCTCACTTTTTCTTCTCTCCTGCCCTACTCTTGCCCTCCTTCGTCTCCTCATTCTTCTTCTTCTCCTGATGAGCGGTAACGTTCATCCTAACCCTGGCCCCATCTTTCCTTGCTCTGTGTGCGCTGGAAATGTGACCTGGCGGGGCAAGTCAGTGCAATGCTGCGCTTGCTCCAGATGGGTCCATCTAAGGTGCTCACAACTTTCTTTATCTCACTTCAGAGCCCTTGGCAGCTCTCACTCTTGGAGCTGCCCCCCCTGCCGTAACACTGTGACTCCCCCCTCCTCGGACTCCTCCGGCACGTATACCTCCACTGTGGAATCCAGCCCCCCCTCTGCTAATGCTGCACTCTTGCCCCATCCTCGTCTCCAAACTTCTTATCCCCCATCTGCCCATCTTATATCTCCTTCCCCTGCCCTTCCACCACCGTCCCTTGCTCCTGGCTATACTTCTGCACCTCCTGCCTCCTCTCCTCCCCCTGACTCTCTCAGGGTTCTTCAATGGAATGCTGGAGGCCTTCGAGCCAGGAGCACTGAACTACTTCACTTTCTTTCATCCCATCCTGTCGACCTTATCTGCATTCAGGAATCCTATCTTAACTCATCTTCCTCTTTCCGGATTCCTGGATTCTCTGTTCTGCGTTCTGATCGTACTCACTCCCGGTCTGGCATTCTCTCTTCTGATGCCTCGCATGCCAGTGGCGGCGTTGTCATTTTCGTCAGACAGGGCCTATCCTTTTCTGAACTTTCTACCACCTCTCTTTCTTTGCTCGATCCCTACTCTGATTATGTAGGGGTCAACATCTCTCTAAACAAATCCTCCTCGGTGTCATTTCTTAATGTGTATGCCCCCCCTATTTGCTCCTCCCCAACGGATGGCAGAACCGATTCTTTCTTTCCCTCAATTCTTCCCTCCTCCAGAAATCTCTTCATTCTGGGGGACTTCAATTGCCATCACCCGCTTTGGGACTCAAGAGGTACTTCCGACCCCCGTGGGGAGGAAGTATTCGACTGGGTCATCTTCTCAGACCTCCTCCCCCTCAATGACCCTGACACACCCACCCTTCTCCATCGCTCCTCTGGCAGTCGCTCCTCTCCTGACATCTCCTTTGCTCCCTCTACTCTTGCCTTTTCTTGCTCCTGGGAGGTGCTTCAGGACCTGGGTTCTGAACACCTACCAATTCTTCTATCTATCCCTCTCTCTCCGGTCTTTCACCCCAACGAGCGCCCCCCTTCCTTCAATTTTCAGAAAACTCGCTGGGATGACTTTGACTCTCACTGTCCTACTGCAGAGGAATACTCGTCTCTTTCTCTTTCCTCTGCAGCTGCTCTCTTTACCTCTCTGGCAATGAATGCGGCCAAATCTTCCATTCCTTTCGGCCGCATCAAACGCCCTTCTAAAGCCTGGTGGTCTGCTGAGGTGGAAGAAGCGGTTGGTGAAAGACGCAAGGCTTTCGCTACTGCTCACAGAAGTGATGAAGATCCGCCTCTCGACGCGCCTCGTCGGTCATTGCCAAGGCCAAGGCTGAGGCATGGCAGACGACCTGCACTTCTCTTTCACCTAAATCTAATCCTAAATCTGTGCACTCTCTTCTTCGCTCTATTGCTGGCTCTCCTTCCTCGTCTTCCTCCTCTCCTAACTTTCCTAACTGTTCTTCTCCCAGGGAATTGACTTCGGTTTATGCCGCTTACCTGAGGTCTCACTTTTCCGTGTCTCAGCCAAAGGCCCTGCGCAGCAGAGCCAGAGGCTATCTCACTGAGCTCCGCCGAGCTACGTGCTCTGTGGAGTCTCACTCGTCCTTTTGCTCTCCTTTCTTTCCCGCTGAATTTCTTGCGGCTGCCTCCAACCTCTCCTCATCCACTGCCACTGGCCCAGACAAAGTTGCCTATCCCATGCTAAACCATCTTCCTCGCTCTGGCATGGACTTTCTTCTTCACATCTTCAATCTTTCTTGGTCTTCACATTCTTTTCCTTCCATCTGGAAGACATCTTCTATTATTCCCATACATAAGATGGGAAAACCTCTCGACTCTCCTGCTTCCTTCCGGCCTATCTCTCTCACCTCCTGCGTATCAAAGCTGTTTGAACGCATCATACTATCCCGTCTTCTCTTTTTTCTGGAATCTAATTCCATTCTCTCTCCCCGCCAGGCCGGTTTCCGCCCTGGACGGTCTATACTTGATCAAATTCTGTACCTTTCTCAGTCCATTTCGGATGGGTTTAACAAACCCAGGCCGGGCTCTCGGACGATCCTGTCTACTATCGATTTCTCTAAAGCTTTTGACTCTGTCTGGCATCCCGCCCTTTTCCACAAACTTATTTCGGCTGGCCTCCCTCCTTGCTTTGCTCGTTGGACTCAATCTTTCCTTTCTGACAAGCGCGCTTCTGTGGTTTTTCAAAATCACAAAAGCCGTTCCTTTCGAGTCCGTCGAGGTGTTCCGCAAGGATCCGTTCTTGGCCCTGTACTTTTCTCTCTCTTCATTAATGATCTTCCGGCTTCTCTGCCTTCTTCCGTCAGCTGCTTTCTTTACGCTGACGATCTGGCCATTTGGTCCTCCTCCCCCTCGGTCCCCACTGCGGTGGAGGCCTCACAAGGAGCTCTGTTTCGATTGGAGCGCTGGTCTGAGTACTGGTGTCTTCCTCTCAATCCGAACAAATGTGAGGCCTCCTTCTTTTCAGTGGATCCCCACCAGGCTAACCTCCAGCCCACCCTGCTCTCACTCGGCTCCCGCCTCTGTTTCAATCCCACTCCAACTTTTCTTGGGGTCACCTTCGACCGCACTCTTTCTTTTCCTAAGCATGTATCTTCGCTGAAGGCAAAATTCTTCCCACGTCTCAAGGCCTTACGCTGTATCTCTGCTTCCTCATGGGGCCCCTCTAAGGAGTCCCTCTCTGTTCTGTATAAATATTTTCTTCGGTCCTTTCTCACTTACGCTTCACCCGGATGGTTTCCTTTCCTAAGCGCTACCAATATCACCAAATTGGAACGCCTTCACCGAGCGGCCAGTCGCGCCATCACCGGCTGCCTCTCGTCCTCCCCTATCCCTCTACTACTCACCAAGGCTTCTCTACCTCCCCTACGAGTCACTATGACTCACTTCACTATTTTTTCTCATGAGCGGGCTCTTCGTCTCCCAACCTCCTTTCCCATCTCAGGTTTGGCCAGACTAGGAGTGAAACCAAGACTCTGCAGATCGTCCTGGAGAGCTTTTGCGTCCACTCACCCGCTCATGCTTCCTTCTACTTGTTCTAGGGAGGCTCTTGTTGCTTGCCCTCCCTGTCCTCCTTGGAATCTGCCTTCCTTCACGGTCGAGCCCACCCTTTCCTCTCCATGCTCTCGCTCTGATCCCCCTCACTCTCGCCAAGGTGCGGCTCTCGCCCACCTTGACTCTCTCCCCCCTCATGATCTGGTACTCTGGACAGACGGCTCTGTTCCTTTTCCTTTTGGCAAAGGCGGCTCCGGCGTTCTTGCCAACTGCTCTCTCTGTGGCACTGAGGCCACTCTTTCCTTTTCGGCAGGCCCAGTTTGTTCCAGTTTTTCCGCTGAAGCCTGCGCCATTCTGCACGCTCTTTGCTGGTCTCGGCAACACCAACAAGTCTGCCATTTCTCTTCTCTTCTTCTCCTGTCTGACTCTCGTTCTGTCCTCGCCACCCTGTCCTCTCCTCCACCTTTCCTGTTATCTCAAACTCTGTGGCAGATCTGGCAGAACCTGTCCTTCTTTTCCTCCTGTTCTATCAGGCTACAATGGGTCCCCGGACACTCGTTTCTCCCGGGGAACGACACAGCTGATGAGCTTGCCAGACGGGGAGCGCTGCTTGCACCCTCCGCAATCCCTTGCAGTCTCTCTCCCTTTATCTCTCGTATCCACTCTCGTCTTATCTCGGACTGGAGGCGTACTGTCTCTTCAAAGTATTTTGACACACAGGTTCCCTCAATTTCCACTGAGGAACCTGTGCTCCCTCGTCATGCTCGCTGTGTCCTCTCTCGTCTTCGCTGCAATGGACACAGTCTTCTTTTAGGTTCCTATCTCTCCAGGATTGGCAGAATCGAGAATTCTTCTTGCAGCGCCAGTGGACACTCGTCCCAGGACATCTCTCATCTCATTCTGCACTGTCCAGCTACGGACTCTTTGCGCCGCTCACTCTTTGGCGACTCTTTGTCTCTTTATGACCTCTGGTCCAGACCCTGGTGAGTTGCCCGGCTTCTGGGGCTCCATGGTCTTCCGCCATGCCCCCATCCCTGGGAAGGGGTCGGGTAAACAACAACAACAACCATACATCAAAACCGATTTTAGCGGGACAATATACACGTTAAGATTCTTTTAGCCCCCAAAACAGAAGTCAAATTTTATTAAAATCCAAATGCACGAATCTGTGTCTATCTTCTCCAAACCCAGACTACCAAAAGATCTGGACAAACTCAAAACCATTCATCGCATAAATGGCTACTCATACAAGGTTATTCAGGGTAAGTTTGTCCAAGGCCATCGTCAAATGTAGTGACTACTAAAAAGAAGGTCCCAAAAACGTCTTAGTCTACCCAAAACTTCTAGGAATCGTTAATACTTCTCTTAAGTTCCTGAAGTTAATCAAAACTACAGTAAATGATTGCTACAGAGAAACTGAATTTCGAATGCTAGCTTTCCACCAAATTTGTTCTACCTGCAATTTAAATGGATGCCCTGCCTTATCATCTGCAAAGCAAGGTCGTATATGAATACCTCTGTAGCAGTGATTGCCGGCACGTTGGCCGCACATTTCAAAGACAACGGCATAGAATCAACCAACACCTACTCATTTAGACTGAACATGAAAAAACAGAGGCAAATATCTGTAAGAAAATGCAAGTGAATTCCTTTTCTCCCGACTTTGACTTAGCAATTCGACAATATCTACTTAAAAATCAGGCCGCCTAAAATGGTTGTTTATTATCAGTGCTGGCAACAGCTAAATTGCCTTTTCGTCTAGGCACCCTCGAAACAACATTTATCAAAAACAAATAATCCGTATTATCCCAGAATTTGTCTGTGTGCTACAATTGGTCCTCAAGCAGCATTGATTTTAGACGCTGAAGCAATGCACATTTTCGATAGTCTCACGTACTATAAATAACTACGCTTTCTTGTTTTGCTTCATTCTGGCGGAAGTTGCTGACAAAAGCTCAGCAAAAGCATGCAAGTTTTTAGTCACAGCCTTAAAAGCGTGAAATTAATCCGTACTCTAAAGGTTTATTCAAATTGTTTTTAAATTTTGTACCAATAAAAACAGCTGTTTAAAATTAAACACGCGAAAATATTTGAATTTCCTTTTGGCCCTAAAAACTTTTCAAGTCATAAGGTATAAAGCAGCAACCCTGTTGTTTGTTTCCGTTAACCGTTTTGAAGTCTCTGCAACACGTCAAAGATTGACTAACTTGTCGCTCTTTTATTCTTAGATTGCAGATCGCAATGAATGCAGCGATAATGACAGCAATAAAGGTAGCACTACAGGCAGCAGTTTTTTCTTCACATGAATACAATACAATAACGCTAATATGAATTAAATAAGAACGTCATAATGAATTACACAAATGAAAGGGCGATTTATACACTTGACCTTGAAACATCATTGCACCGCGCTTACCTTATTAACAATTATAATCATTTAAACAATAATGAATTTATTAATACCAATTTGTTGTCCGACGGTTTTTTACAAATAAATCCGAAAGACAAGTGGGTGGTTAATCCAATAAAATGCGACACTTTGATGCCGTTAAACGAAATCCAAAACAACGGCGAACTATCAATAAATTTTCTTATATCCTAAATTCGGTTATGCTTAAACCAGTGGTGTTGTCAATTTGAATTCTAACTGACAATACAAAAAAAACGCTAAGTTCAATAATTTAACTAAGAAGTGACTTGTAGCGGGTTTGCGGCACCGTAGGGGAAGGTGAGAAAACAGAATTTAGAAACAATCTAGAATGTTTTAACAACTGAGGAAAAAATAATAAACAAACCATCTGATGATAGTTCAGCGCACGTTGCCTGGTTAGCATTAAACAGAGGTTGGTCTAGCAGTCGGTTTTCAAAGTTGGAACCAAGGATGGCCTAAGTCAATAGAGGGCTTGCACAAAAGCACAAAATATAATCTTTGATTCAATGGTGTTTTGTATACTACCTTACTGCATTTCAGTTCAACAAACGTCAATTTTTTAGCAAATTGTGTAAGAAGAATTACGATTCAAGTAGCGTTACTTCCAACTAAGTTACTCATGTAAAAGTAAAAGTAATGACGTAGAAGAAAGTAGCTCGTTACTGAAAAACCTTCCTAAGCAGTATTAAGCTAATTTTTTAGTATATCCAATTGTAGCCGAATTTTTGCTGCTGTTAAGCCCAATTGTGGGGCCACTTCTCAATGTCCCTCTCTTTATATACACTAGTGAACACGCCAAATCGCACTTTTCTAAATATCTTATACGAATCTAGCCTTACAAATAGACTACGAAATTCATGATGAATTAAAATTGTTTTAGTTACTTGATCAAAAGATCTGTTCTGCAATACCATTCACTTTTCGCGTGGCATTCGCACAAAGCTACATAACTCTATGACAAGCTCAACAATAGCCAATGTCCGCAGCCACAAAACACTAGTCAGGCTCCCCAAAAAAGCAAGAATTTAACCACAGCGAGTTGCCTTTTGCAAGCAGTTAATTTCATTTTATTTTTATTTTTTTTGACATATTTATCCCCCATTCACAAGAAAGCGGTGTATCGCTATGTTTTGGGCGGTAAGTCCGCACTCGCTTGGGAGTTGCCATTTCCGGGTCACCTGTCTTCCACATGAAGGTGGGGCGTCCCGTTAAGTGCTTTGCCCAAGGACACAACAAGCGAACTTGCCGGCTTGTTCTCCACAACCTCCCATAAATGCCGAGCGCCAAGCAGGGAAGCTGTAGATACAATTTTTTAAAGTCTTTTGGTATGACTCGACAAGGGGAATAAATTCCAGGTCTACCGACTGCGAAGCGGACGCTCTAACCACTACGCCATCGCGTCGGTTATTGAAAAAAAAGGAATAAAGGAACAATAGTTACTAGGTGCGTCTCCACCACGCAGCAGTTTGCCGCCGAAGCGATTGATTCTACCCCATTCGTAAATGCAAAGTCAAATTTAATTTTTTGTTCGATTGCTCTCTGAATTGTTCTAAGCAAAAGCTAGTTTTTTTTTGTTTTGGTCGTGCATGTGGGTTCAAGTTCTCTTTTGTTGCCTTTAGTTTCATCGTGCCACTCGACAGGCAAGACGCCTGCTCGGTACAGTCACTAATCTACCTTGGCTTATTGTGATAGGGAAAGGTGTTTGGTTGTCCATTGCTGACGATAATGGCCTCTACACACTCTCGCGAGTTTTTAAGAATGGGCACCTTTTGATCTATAATACTGTAGAACCTAAAGTGCAATTCTGTTTGTATTCCTGTCTGTCTATTTGTGTTAATACCTCCGAAACCACTGGCCGTGAAAACATGAAAATCGGTACGATTAATCATCATCCCTGGGTAAGTGCCATAAGGTTGGTGACGTCACGAAGCGTCATACTTAAAGATAACTTTTTAACTGTGCATTTTTTGACCCAGAAAAATGGTTTTTGTTAAACGAAAGCTAGAACTCGACTTACTCACTTACAAAACTCATCCCTTTAGAGTAAGATGACGTCATGATGAACGATTGACAGCAAACATTGATTTTTTTCTCAAAAATACTGGCGATAGAAATGCGTTTGCAGATTTTTGGAACGTATTAGCAAGCTGCTTCTGATTAAAAAATTTTAAATGGTTATCACTGTTTTTGCACCGACTCAGCAAGCGATAAGTTTTTTTAGTATTTTAAATGAGCATAGTTTTTTTCTTTTACGTTTCAATCACAGCATTGTTTTGGTATTTTGCTAAACGACGTAATGATGATACTCTCTAATGCCATTTCAGTTCTGTAGTTGCTATAAATGCTTTTTTGATGCCTGAAAACAAACGAAAAAACAATAAACTGTATTACAAATATACTGCAAGTATGCTGTCAGTTAAAGCAGAACATAAAAATTTGTTTTTTCAATGTTACTTAAATATAAATTTCGTGTTTAATAATGAGATGGCACGTACAAACATTACCACTTAAACTGCAGTTGGACTCCACGTTAGAATACCTTTGTGCAATCGAGTAGCACGCCTCATTAATCTCAACATCTAACACATATTGATTAAGTGTAGCAAAGTGGCGCAAGGCGTCAAGTTTTCATGTGAGCACCTCTAGCTTTCAAAAACAGCATTGGCTTCCATAGAACAAAGTTTTGTTTGCTAATTAATTCACATACGCCATAAGGTATGGTAATAGCTGAGCTATAGATGTTGAATTCTGGATTACGTTTCCTGGCCTGACTAATTGGGGGGATCTTGACCGTACTGATAGATAAGAGGCATGGCCATTTAGCCCTCTCCTGACTGCGTCAATGCCATTATAAGAAAACATAGCACAGCCAAAATCTTGATGACACAAACGCAATATGAAAAGATAGTGAGTAGACCTTCCAGTTAATAGCATATTTCAGTAAAAGTATAAATCCCTTATGCGCATAACTTTTAATTTGGATCTTTCCACCCCCTGTACTTAGAAACATCATGGGTTAAAGCTAACGCCTTATTATACCGAGTAAAACGTGATTATTGGTTATTACATTATACAAAGCCATAGGCGCATCAAGAGAAACCACATGGTTCCCTAGGTCATTATATATGCTAATGAATATGCCATGGCCCAGAAATTTTTATAAAACTCAATCAAAGATTAAAGTTATTTTCAGGTTTGATGACCCCAAAACGTCGATCTTCAAAAAAGTCCTTGTACAAATTTAAGTTTTATATGAACCATACTGGTGGTTATAAAATTGATTTCCAAATAAGGAGTCATTTTACAAATGTGACAAAAATCAAAAAATACATTTTTGGGCTCCTAGAAATTTCCTTCTGGCAACGCTAATTCACAAAGATATTTTTGGGTGCTTGTAAATCACTACTAACAAAGGGAAAATGAAAAACTAAATAAGTATATCATCTTTTTACTAATACGAAAATCTTATTCTAGAAAATGAGAAAAAACGATTTGCTGAATTGCTTACGTTTACAAAAACGAGAGTAAACTATTTTCATTCTCATAGGTTTCACATCTCCTTAAAAAATATGATTGCAATCAAAGCAATCTACTCATCTATTTTATCGAAGGTATCTGCTCTTAAATTTTGAAATTTGACCTAAAAATTAGCTTACAATATTTTCATCGGTTTACGACGCTGCAACTGTTCTTCAAAGGGAAAGCTTTTTGGTAGCAAGGATTCTATCTGATTTTCTTTTGTTAGACAGATATGGCCAAGCCAGAAGCAGTTTTTGGGGGGAAAGAAACAAAAATATGAAATTTGCTGGATTGCCTTTTTTTGTTTACGAGAAATTAATGTTCTAAAACTAGTTATTTCTTTATCTTTGGCTCTAAATGAAGGTAAAAACTGTTTTTTGAAGATCAAACTTTTGAAGAAAATTATTTTTCAAGTTCCAAATGTCCTTGTCCCTTTGTCCGATTTTAAAAGTTGGATACCCATGATTCTTGTGGCCCTTCCCAGCTAAGTTTGTGTCAAAGAGACGGCTACTTCCTTTCACTGTTAGTGGTTCACTTTTGTAAATCACTTCCGCTTTCTGTTAATGATTCACTTTTGTAAATATTTTTTTGAAGATTTCTCCTAATCGCTGTCAATGAATAAAAGCTTCGAAAATGAACCACAAACCCACTGTTTATAGAATCTAAAAATATCGTACAGATCTTATCCAACAACATATCATTAGTAGAATATCTCGCAGGTGAAAATACCTATGTTACTGCCTAGTGCATAACTATTTACCGTATCTCCAGGGTTCATCATTTTCAAAGTTACAGGATTTACTCAAGTCAAAAACTTGATGACTAACTGACAAAATTTGTCGAGGCATTTCATACTCAGGCGTTCTATTATCACACATTACTTTGGTCAGACAGATGAAACGTTGCGAATGGCAAAGCAGGATATTGCGAATACACAAATGTTGGATCAAAAATTAGTACTGTTGTAAGCTCTTGATGCGATAGTAATGAAAAGCCGTTTTGACCTATTTAAAAATTAGTTCAGGAAGTCACGTAAACACCTTTTATTTCAACAACGTCCTAATCTAGCTGGTAGATTACTTATTTTTTCAATCTACCGCATTCCTGTTTGAAAATTACTTACAATACGTAAAAATTTGCATGGCTTCACTTTCCTTTTAAGAATTCATTTGGTTTACTCTTGTTTATTTTTTTCTTCTTCTGTCATATAATTCAGGATTTCCCAAACTTTTTGCTTCGCGGACTTTTTGCGAGTTTGCTATTTGGCGGACCCCAATTATATATGACATCACTTTTGTCATCCCCCTCACTTAAAGGTGAACACTTGTATTGCTGCCGCGATTGTGTGACTTGCATTCCAATTCATCGTCAGGCTAGAATCACTTTTCATAATTTTGCTGAAGTGAATTTCCGGGACTTTTTGCTAACCTGGACAGACATTTAATTCCGGAAGTATGATAAGTCTAGCTATGCTGGCTGTCTAAATGCCTAACCGGCATTTTTGATTGACTGGCCGGGACTAAGCCAGGGACCCCTTGCGCAGTCGTCGCGAACTCCAGCTTGGGAACATTTGATATAATCAGTTTTTTGTGTTTGTGTGTATTTTCAATTTTTTTTAATAGAGAAGGCTCATATAAGTAAGGTGGCAGCGGCTAAAAGAGTGCACATGACCGTGTTGCAGTTTCTTCACAATATAACCTTTATTTTGCAATTCATGTTTTCTTATATTGTTGTTATTGCGTTTGTGTTGCTTGGTGAGTATAAAACTGTTTGATATAATTTTTGTTCACCGTGAGCAGATTGCCAGTGATAGTTGCTCCGAGCACCAAGCGGAGATGCTCCTCCAGCTTTCTTCCTTCTACATTGCTCACAAAGCAGTTCTTTTCTGGACGTATTACGCACTTAAAGCAACGTCATACATGTATTGCTTCATACTTGCCGTAACACCCCTGTATGGCGTTGGATCTAAACCTGCAAGCTTTTTGACTAACCTTATAGTAACGTAGTAGGCTAAATAGGTAAACTTTAATTGTAGACATTGCAACGTTCTCCAGCGCACTGCACTTTCAAAAAGCTATAGTACACAAAACTCAATTACAACAAAGCAATGATGAAGTGCAATGCAATAAGAAAGAAACGCATCGCCACTACAAGCAAAAACACACGAATTAATACCAAAATAAATAGTAATTAGCAACACACACTAAAAGGTAATAATAACCAAATAATCAAATGATTGCAAACGTCAACATTTTAGCATGCTAAAAATTGGGAAAACAAAAACATAAAAACTTTTGGAAACCTATTTCCTCTTTCAGAATAAACGTATTCGTACGATGAAAAAATTGTTGTTGCTGACAGTTATTTAGATTTCAGGTTATTTAACACAAAATTCACCATCTCCTAAAACCAATAACAGTAGTAACGGTCCATTAAAATATAAATGTAAAGCACAACAAATATTGTGTAAGCAAGACAAAATAATTTACCATCTTGGAGGATTCGGCTTGATATATTGTAACCTAAAGCTCAAACAAAATTGTTGGAGATGCGGTTATTATTATGAGTTGTAGACTTTTAAACTAAAACTTTTGTTCTAGCAAATTTTTTTCAAGGCAAAGAAAGTTGAAAATGCATACCGGTATACTGTTTATATATACTGTACAACTCGTATATATCTGTGTGTGTGAGTGTGTGTGTGTGTGCGCGCGCGCGCGAGTGTTTGTAGACTTACTGACTTATTGCAATAATTTGCTATAGTACATATTCATTGGTAAGTGTAAAATCATTTTTTGTTTTAAATAAATAGTAATGTCACATCTTAAACAATAAAAGTAAAAACCATCTCCGGGAAACATTAATGCATTTCAAAGCACAATTTTAGAGGGAGAGTGGCAACAACATTACTTTTGCAATGTTTTTAATTTCGCTGGATAACCTATTGTTTGAAGGTCGATTATTTTCTAATCCCAAACTTTGTCGATCTAAACCTTAAATTTATTGGATAATTATTTTTTACAAAGATCGACGTTTTTTAACTGTTTATTTGAAAATATTTATGTTACTTGATTGAGTTTAAATAATTTTGGGATAGGCATTGAAACCTGTGCCCTTAGCCAGGCCTACAGTTTGACGTCACTTTCTGTATGATTGGCATGATGGTACAGTCAATTGAGAGTTCACTTCATAGTCGGTAGACTTGAATTCAACTACCTTATTGTCGAGTCATACTTAACACTTAAAAAATGTCATTCACGCATCTCCTGCTTGGCGCTCAACAATAAGAGACTAAGTCCTAATTCGAAAACCATGCAATTGGCCTCAATGGCCTGAGCACGCAGCCAATGTTGGGCCACAACATCATTTTAAGTAGATCTACTTAATGCATTGATCTAGAATCCAGTTAATTGATGAAAAAGATTAGAAGACCAGTCTAAACCTTTACACCGATAATAAATTTCTCAAATATGCAAGAACATTTTACGAAAGCAACCAAGCAAAAATAAAACTTAAAATAAAAAAAGAATATTTATTGGTATGATTGCCAACACTTCCTGAGCCGTCGGGGTCCTTTTTATCCTTTGAATTTGACGTTAAATTGACGTAAATGTTTAACGAATCCCAAAAATCGCAAATTTCACTTTGATAACCTTCTTCTGTAAAACTGCTAGGTGGCAGTATGCGCACATTTGTCCAAGGCTTTGTCACTGAGTTCTGCAAAAAAATTAACAAATTGAAATTATTTTTAATTGCCAAACTGACAGCTGCTACAAAAAATGATTTGTTTTTCTGGCAGAAGATGTTTAGATCTAAACTGCACTAATTCTATATTGTATTGTGTCATCAATTCTTGACACTATCGCTGCACTTTGTTTAGAAAGAAAAATTTTTACCTTTGTGTAGTCTACTCATAAATATAAGCGAATGGTTATAAAGATGAATTGGAAGGATAAACTGATTTCCATCCATAATGTGTAACGATTATGTTTTTTTACAAATGGGTTCTCCATCGTAGTGCTGTTTTGGAGCAGTTTGGAGGCATCTCTTCATTAACCGTATAAAACAGTACTTGTTTCAAAAATTTACACTTTTCCATATCGCCTGGCGAACCTCATTTTAGAACATGTTTTGGCGGGTTCAAATTCACCCCACTCCTGTTCTTGCAACCAACTTTTCAACACGGCTTTGCAAAAGGCACGCCCATTCTATGCATATGTTTACTTGAAAAGCTTATATTCGAGACTCAGAATTAATGTGCTGGGATAATGCCAGCCGGCGTCGAAGTAATTAGGTTGCGAGTAGTATTTAAAAGTTGGCATACTTACAAAGCTTATATGCGAGACTCAGAATTAATGTTGATTCCACCATACGGTGATACAATCATTAATCTTTTGAAAGAGGGTTAGCTTACTTGCTTTCTTATAATGATCACAACGGCATAATCATGTCTAGCCTAGCCGTTGCTTCAAAATAATTTTTGTAAGGCAAATTTACGCGCCAGAAAAATAGTCTGAACGTAGTAAATGTAGCAGACATAGGCCACCGCATAATGAAATAGGAAAAATGAAAGATATATTGCAGTTTGTTGTATCGACCAAGACAACAAATATGGTATTCAAATCATGAAAAAATGTCGAAATACAACGTTACGACACGCATATCACTACTTTATAATGATAATGAATAATTGAATATGAAAACGAGATTGCGCTTGATTTTTTATTTAGATCTTTACAATGCAACATTTTTGTCAGTACACCCCGTTAAGTACTCTTTTGCCGGTATAGTGCACCAGACTGTATCGGTTTATTTTCATTCTCGTTCCTAAATCGTAAAAATAAAGGAGTAGAATTCGAATCCGCATCCGTACTAGTCAATTTTAACGATTTGATCTATTGTAGAACTGAATGAGATATTGATATAACTAACTTTAAGAAATTTTAGAACAATATCTTCATACCGCTACTAATAATATCAAACAATGTTTATTTTTCAGTGCAGAAAATTTTTTTAAAAACTCATCATCGCTTATCTTTGTGATTTTGTTTGGTCTGAGAGGATGAGAAAGTTTGCAGTTTTGATCTGTAACTAATACTTTACTTTGCAAAGTGAAACTACTTAACAACTTACAAGACTTTTTTCAGTATATGGGGGCCATAATTTATCATCATTCGAAGGTTTTCCGTAATGAGCAAAGTTACCCCAAAATTTATTCATCAAGTCGGCCGTAATGGAACCATTTTCATTGAATTCTAACCTAAAATAAATAAACAAGTTTGCTAGTCTTAACATTTATGTGATTTAACACCAATAAATTGATTTAACTTACAAACGAACAGGATCACTGCAAAATATTTAGGTGATAGAAATACCGAAAGTTACAATCTGCACGACTGGTTCTGTTTTTTGTGCTGGCTAGTATTAGCTTGCGGTTTATTCATTGTTTTGGTTATCTTTTTTAGTGAAAAACATGCAAAATGCTAAAGGTAATCTTTTCTAAACACAAAATCTGAAAACGTTGATTGGAAAAAGACTTCTTGTAATGATTCTTTTGGTAAATACTAATTTTTAATACTTAATTCGAGACATGCGATTTGCAAAATACGAAAGTTTAACATACCCAGTTTTTTCTCCGGAATTGAAAACATAAGGTAATTCTGTACCATGACTTGCATAGTAGCAAAACACAGGGCCAAATATTGGGTAAATTTCTTCGCAGTTGTCGGCATCAACAAGATAGTCAAACACGTACAAGTAAACATTGGATGTTGGTCCTCGTGGATGAAACGTAGCTGCACTTGATGACATGAATCTGAAAAACACTTCAATATTAACTGGCACTTGATTCAAGCTCAACGGTAACTTAAGTTTTCTTGTTACTTAAGGAAATTTAAGCATAGAACAACTTTTTGTAGTTATCTGAGCCGCTGGTACTGTGCATTTCTACTAAAAGAGCTACAACGATGAAGAGAAAATTGCTGTTAAGTGTTCTGCTCAAGGGCACCACATAGACGCCACACTGGCGTTTAACTCATAAACGCGGGCCGGTGCCTGCTGTTGCTAAACATTTGTTCCCAAATGCGTTTTTATTTAACATTAAAGCGTTTACTCTGCCAACTGAAACAGACATTTCCGAAGAAACTCTTTGCCAAGTAGTATATTTTCAGATTTGTTACTATTAGTGGGCAGACACCTATCGCCGTCTCATATATCGTAATTGTTTTTGGCAACGCTGGAATAAAATCGTCAACGGGCTATGACAGGACGCAATTAAATTTTTTCCAAACGAAAAGCAAAGTCTGTAGTTTTTCTGCTGCAACGTCATACCAATTAATAAACCGTCAGTTTTTTAAAGGAAGTATGTCATGGCCTTCAACATGTGATGTGAAATCATCACCAGATGTCTAGCTTTTAGATGTTAAATAATTGTGCAGTCGGCAGGAATCTGTTGGCTGATTTTCTTCGTCGTATGGGAGGGTAGCCATGATCCAGATCAGGCACGTGCCCCACATTATTAATGGTCTATCACAAATTATCATCATTTTAATTATTTACCTTGCAAGAGCTCTATTCGGGCAGGTAAACACCATGTCACTTAGCACCTGAGCTAGTGTATCCGTGAAGTCGAAATTTTTGTTGTCACCAGCTCCCGACTGCTGAATGTAGTGCTCCGCAGCTTGCAAGCCTAATTCTTTTCCGGCATGCTTCACCACTTCAAGCTGAAACAATTTCGGGAGAGTTGAAAGACAATGCGTAATCTACAGTAATCAGCAATCTAATCTAAATCTAAATCTAAAACAATCTAAATCTAGAGCGTAATCTGAAGTAACAGTAAGTTGGAGACTACGGGTCCAATCAAAGCTGTGATACAGAAAACTAAGTGTTTACCACAACACGCGACAAGTTACCAAAACATATGCAAAAATCTGGCTGTTGTCCAAAATTTACATCTGTCGCCTAGTGTTTTATGTTTTAGAGAACCTCATCTTCTATCGGGCGAACACCTAAAAGTCAATTTTTAAAGGTCTTAGGCTCAATATTAAGGTCTAATAGATTAGTTTCCATGATGAAAAGACATTTTGCAGCCAATACTCGGATACTCGGAGTGTCAAGATGACGTTCTTCGATCAACAAGTCGCGACTTTAATACCACTTTAGTTAATGTGAGTGATTCCCAATCTTTTAGAGCCCAATAATCCTTTTAAACACTTTACTTGATCTTTGAATCCTCATATTGATTAAAGCAGCCTTTGCAGTCAAATGCTTTCTTAAAATATTTGTAATCTCACTTTGAGAAGGTTCTTACTTGCTCAACGGCAAATCTCATTTGTTATGCGGCGCACTTTTCACCAACCTTCCACCTATCTTTCGTAAATCCCGGCAATTTATAGACCATAAGATTTTGCGCTCACGGAAAATATCTTTCCAAAACTTTTTGCTCTTTCATGCTTTAGGCCTACAGTGCCACTTAGCTAGAAGCATCGGCAACTCTGAAACGGCGTCTGAACACCAGTTGTTTTATATACAAGTGTAACGATTATTCCGTTACCCAAAAATCGAAAAGGACTAATTGCAATTAAACAAGTTAAATATTGTTTTAAAGCCTGCTTACTATGAAGCTTTCTTTTGTAAGTGTTTCATTTTCATATTTTACTTTAATGAAAGCCATTTCGTCTGATGTCGTTCCTATGATAATGTCCTTATCCACTTTCCACATTTCGTTCATAAAAAATGTCAAAGGTTGATGCGTAAATTCATCCTCATCTAATATCGGTCGGTAAGGTGCTTCGGCATCTACTTGGTTGAGTTGTGCTTCAGTAATCGGAAAATGGACCGACATCAACTCGCCTGCATCAACATTCCTGTAAACACGTGAAAAACAATTAAAGGGTTACGCACCAAAAACAATAAATGGCATTTGTTTAAACTACATAGCAATGATTAATAGTATTTAGTAGTGCAATAACAACGCGCCAACAGCAAAAACTGCTCAAAACTATTTTGTTGTTAGGAATTCACAAAATTTAGCTGTCTAGTAGCGGAGGGATGAGGAGTTGAATTATGCTTGGAGTGGCGTCACATCAATAAAAAGTTCTATTGTCCAGCAGCGGAAGCCGAACGCTGTTTCAGAAAAGATTTTCTTCGTTGAAGTTTATCTTTTTTGTCAATCACAAAGTTATCTTTGTTATGCCAAAGCAATTAACAGTGTCGAGATAACAATAGCCTTTATGCGTTCATAAACTAGCATGCATTTGAACCACACTGTTCCAACCTTAAGCATTGAAAATGATCTTCAGTGCATCCAATATGCTCCAGCAACGTATCTGTCACTTTCAGTGCCTCAGTTTTTGTTGTATGATGGTAGGAAGCTGGATTGCTTTGAATGATTGCTCGTTTGAAAAGAGGTCTACTCTTTTCGGACATCAATAAAAACATGATAGATTGTGCACCAGAGCCGTCACCAAACAGAGTTACCTAAAAGAGATGAGTTTGTAATTATGTGAAGTAAGAGTAATTGTGGCCCGGTGCAACCAAAGAAGTAGGGAATTAATTCCTTTTTTTAGTCATTGCATATTCCCCAAATCGGATGAAACATTTTTTAAACACACCACGTTGCCTTGCCTCAAAGATCATTATTACAGTTTTAGTTTTCCCCTTTTTCTCCCTTGACGAAAGTAATTGCACACGTGATTACAGAAGTCATACAGATTATATCCTCTGCTCATTCAATAAACGTTAAGAAAACGTGGAACAACCAGTGATGCTGACCAGTGTATTTTTACTTTATACACTACAACTAACAAAGGTAATTCTTGTAAGATGCTTCTCCCAAGGTCAAAAAACCACAAAAACCATTCGAGTCAGACCTGCCAAAATCAAATCCTATTCAATTCAAGTGGAGAATGGCAAACTGCCAAGGTTTCACCAACACCGAACTAAGGTATGTTACATAACGCGGGCTTCTTTCAAAAAAATGGTTTTGAGGATGGCTGATAAATTTACTGTAAAAATGCGAGTTCAATTTGCGGTCGTGGTACTGACCTTTTCGACCCAGCTGCAACACAGAGAGACAAAAGTAAAACATTTTGCACTCGTCCAAGTTTTAATTTTGCGAATATATGCATTGTTGGAGCTGAGTGATAAATTCATTGAAAAGATTCAAGTTAAAATAAAAGCTTTTTCAACCATTGAAAACAAGGTGAACGTAGAATTTAGAAGAGAGTCAACTAACCAACTTACGATTTTAGAACAAGTTGCTAAATTGTTTCGCCGTAGTACTTTAAGATATGGATGCGCAGCCAAAATATGATCAGGAATACTCAAAGCCAGATGAGTTGCTCTTTCTTTTTAAAATATGTATCGAAATGTTTATAATTAGGTAAATTTCTCGGGTTTTAACTCAACTTCTGAGCGAGTTTTAGATAAGGGAATCATTTAACATTTCCCCCTAAAACATGGTTTATACCCTGAATTTTACCATCTTGAGATAGCTACAAAAAAAGATCAATGTTTCAACTTGCCCTTTCTTCTGAAACTCTTGCCTGGCTTTGCCTTGGGCTCTGTAGCTTTTCAATAAATTTAGTGGAAAAGTAATTTTGAAATCGACATTAAAGCTTTCGCATTTTATCTGCAAGTAGTAAGCAGCAAAAACAATAAATGCTGATCGTTTAATACTTGTTAGAACATTTCAAAAGTTTGTTGTTAGGGTTCTAATTGGTTCAATAAAATCGTTTATGATCGATATAACAAATGACATTTAGTTTTTTTTTAATTCCAAAATTGATTACCTAAAATTTCAAGAAACTCCTTGAATATAATTTTTGCCTTTTTTTTTATTATGCCAAATAGGATACCCCAGAGCCAAATTCGACAGCTGTCACATACAGTACCAACGTTGTTACTATCGATAACAAAGAAGTTGTCCTTAAGCAACAATTATCACGAAAACGAAGCCACGAGCTTTTAGGATTAGTTAAAAACACAATTGAAAAATGTCATTAATTTTGAATTTGCCTGATTATAAAAACGCAGTATTAATCGACCAGACACTTCAAGTTGTTGAAAATTTGCTAATCAAAAATCAGAATTGCTGGCATGCATTGACATTTTCTTTTAACGGTCATTGCACTGCTCTATTCAATTCAGACATTTGAACAAACAGAGTTGTTGTGGAGATTGTTCCCCTAAAAGCACTGCCACCGGTCATAACGAAAGATCACTTGTATGAGATACGCACTTTATTTTTATCCCCTCCAAATTGTTCAATGTTTTCGTGCATCCAACGTAAGGCAAGTTGTTGATCTTTCAATCCTTGGTTGCCTTCCAAAGAGTTGCCGTCTCTATCAAAAGTCAGGAATCCAAGAGCATCTGAAAAGATATCCTATCAGCTGAATATTCGGGCTACAACATTCACACATATTTTTTGCAATTACTTTCTAACTTTTTCAGTGATACAAAATCCTTGGTCATCTATCGAGAGGTTATGAGATCCAATTCCGGCATGGCATCTGCATCGTTGGACTCTTTTTAGAAAAGACACTTTGGCAATTATTCAGCTTGGTTATATTGCACTATCTTAGTAACTTGCAAATACACGCGAACACAATATTTTATTAATAGACGTAAAACTTTTGTTGTAACCGGACGAAAAACATAAATTGTCTGGGTAACTGAGCGAGAAGCCAGAGAAAAAATATAGGGGAGGTTTGATGACATCGCCATAATTTAGTTTAGCTGTGAACCTAAAATTTAAGGAAAGGTTTAGCCCTCTCGTTATCAATCCTATCCAACAGGTCGCTGTATCTATGATGCTCACTTAATCTGTAGTTGATTGCAACTACTACAGTGTTTGTCGTGTTAGCAAGTTGCTGTCCGTCACTGTTTATGTCGGTTCCCGCTCCAAAGCTGAATGCTCCACCATGAATCCAAAACATCACAGGCAACAATGACTTCCCAACAGTTGATGAGGACAAATCAACAGTAGAAGGAACAAAAACGTTTAGCACCAAGCAGTCTTCATTGTACTAAAATAACAATTTATTAGCGATCTGCTTGCACATTTGTCTCATTTAGCTCAAAAAATTCTTTATCTAGCGTGTAGGATAATCTTTACCACCCCGATACCAAAGATCCCTCCTAATCTCTTTACTCATCACAAAGGTTATTGTTAAAAGTTAACCTTCAAGTTACTTTATTCATATAGCAGAACATTCAGTGCAGAGATGTACATCATTCAACTAAAAATCAAAATGTCGTTTCGTTTTGCCATTAAATATCCTAGAGAATCCCAACAGGTCAAAACAGAGCGTTCTTTGTTTAGAAAAAAACAGTTTTCACAAAACAGTTTTATATGTTTTTGATTTAAAAAAAGTTTCTTAGCATAAGTGTATAGGACTGGAATTAAGGTCGGTGTCAATTGGGGCGATCAAAGTATTCTGCTTACGTTTTTTGGGCATTCATTCCCAAATACAAAGCAATCAATATCTGGCTCATAACATCTGACGTAATCAGGTATGGAGCAATTTAATGATCCTCGATAAGTGGCAGGTAGTGGAGCTTCAAACCTAAATAAACAATTTATTTTTCATGAACTTGTTTACACAGCTTATAATCACGTTTCACAGTAATGACACACTACTAAGTTTAGGTAGTCGAAGTAGCTAATATTTTTGCAAACAAAAAGTTTTGTCGAAGAAAACTGTTAAAAATATTTTCAAAGTTCTGCTGGTTTCATTGAGAGGATTCTGATCTTTTTGTTACTTGCTACATGACATCTTACGTTTAAGGTTCTTATGCTAGCTGATTGCCTTTCTACTAAGAAAGAATTATTTTTAGTACCTTGATTTATTCAAACTACAATGTAAAGCTTACCTCAACTCCCCGACTGGTGCTTGTCCATACGGAATGCTGTAGAATGAATGGCTTTCTGGATGTGTTGTTCCAATCACCAAACCACTGGTGGTGTTTACTTCAGGATGAAAACTGTCGTAAACATTTGCGCCAGCAAATGGACCGACCAATATCACAATGCTCAATCGCAATAGAAGCTGCATTATACAATTTTAATAGTCAAGCTGTAGTGTAGAGTAAATACTGTAGCTGAAATTAAACAAAATATGTTTTTAAACAGTAAGTTTATTCTGTTACACAAAACGGCCTATTCTCAGTTTGGGAATGATTTTAAAAGAGTGCAGACACTGTGAAATTTATTACTGTTTCAATGCCCTTATTTGATTATCTATATTTAAAAAAATTTTTTTAGATAAAGACGTTCAAGACCCTCTACTATATATCAGTACTATCCGTCAGACTTTTATGAGAACAGTAAGTCGCTGGAGATTTGATGAGTCTTCTTGAAGCAATGACGCAAAACGTAGTTCTGCATTTGTATTTTAACAAAACTAATTAAGAATGGCATTAAAAGTTAATGATTTTTAATTAGTCACTGGCAAAAGAATTCCATTAGGCAATACCTGACATACACGCATGAAATCAGCCTCTTACATGTGAACCAAAATAGAAACAATGCTTCCTTTCCATTCTCAATAGCCTTACATACAAACATGTTTTACATCAAATTTACAAGTTCAGATTCGTAAAAATTAATCAAAAAATTTCAAATTGCTTCGATTATGGTTATATAGGTTTCGAATAATCTTCAAATCTTTTTATCTTAACTTAAACAACTCATTTCACTTAAACTTAGTTGCACAAATACGTGTGGGCAAGTTTTGACACTTCAATAATTTCTAATTAGACAGATCACGTTTAAGTTGCAAAAGGGTACAGAATTGCGCAGCAAGCCAAGTCAATAAGGTTGGTTGAAATTTTTCTTGGCAAAGATCTTACTCCATCACTACTCTTGAGACTTGGTAAGCCGCAATGAATTTTTCGTGTTGACACTACAATTTTGGATTATGCCTCAGATTCAGGTTGCATATTTGTTTTATGAATTGTTATCACATTTGATGTGATTTGCTTATTGAATTTTTAAGCAGAAAAGAGCCGATATTACGTACTTTTTACCTCTTTTTAGCAGACTAAGATGAGCTTGCTTATTGTATGTCTATCGCTACACACTCGGTTTCAAACTAAGCTTTTTGTTGGAGCAACGCAGCGCTTTTTAAACTTGACTGTTAATTAAATAATTTCAATCTTACTAGGCTAGTTACGAGCTGCAAAAACTCATAAAACAAGCAGCACATTAGTCTACTTGTGCTTCGGAAGATTTGAGCACGGTGAAATGACAACACGAAATTTCTCATCATGCACCAAATTAAGCTGTATGACGAGGGGTTCCAAATCTTTAACTAGAAATGGATGGAAGCCTCATCTCTTGGTGACAGCTGCAAAATAATTAACAATTTGTCTTAATAATAAACAATTTGTTGACCTCCTGCCCGCTTCCAAAACTAATCTTTTAACTCGTTCATGGATAGGAGCGTTGCCAGATTTTATTTGACAGAAGACAAAATATATATTTACAAAACTCTTTTTCTTGTCTTCTGTTTTTTCCTTCCCATGGCCATGATTCTTGATGTGCTTCGCATCGAATTTGCTCAATCGTTGAAATTTGTTGTTTTTAGCCGTAAACAAACCAATGATTGCATTTTATTGCCATGATGCTGAGCGACCATTTCAATCCAAAATGATTTCTTAGAATGAACTTACTGGGTAATCGCTTATGAAACGTAACCTTATCATTGTCCATTATTTTGTCACTGACTATGATAGATAACGAGACAATGCGTAAAGTGTCACATTTAAAATGCTCTTTCCATTTGGGCTATTTGCACGCAAGAGCGAACATTTTTTAGTGACGGGTCTGCCTGCTCCTAATATAGCGTCAAGAAATATGAACTTCCACGGAACCCCTTCTACCTAAATTGCAAATTATTTAAATATCTTTTACGGAAATCCAAAAGTTAAAGATTGCCATATATATTGATTTTATTACGTTTCGGTTGTATGGTCAGTAGGCTCTCTACTTCCATTTTTTAAATAGCTTTTTTAAAAATTCAAAACAAAGTATTGAATTTTAAAATTTTTGTGAGTTCTACAAGTGCTGGATAATTGCATTTTGTAGAACAAAGCTTTAGCCGGCGACGTAATCGAACAGGTTGGACGGCCTTCAGTTGCAGCAATAATCGAGTGATCAAAGTTCGCGATGGCTTCTTTGTTATGTCCTCTGAAAAACTCTTCATGACAATTTTCATTGCTTGAGTGAAAATACACAGTGGCAGCAAACTGGCAATTTTGAAGCAGGGCTGAACACAGAAGTGTTCTAATGTTATCAAAGTTTATCCGTCAAAGGATGCAAGAAGCATTTCTCAAACTTCGAAATACATTTGTCAAACGAGTTCACAAAAGTGCAGTTTCCCAACAGAACAAAGCTTTCAATTTGTGTGAATTGTTGAAATTCAACAAAAAGCCTTAAACAAGCACATGGGCACAATGGAATGGTGCATTACTTTCTAAAACAATTTTGAAAACCACTGATTAATCACTCTGCATTCTTAGGAATTCTGTTGCTGATCCATAGGCTCCTCTGAGCATTACACCGAACTAACGCTGAAAGGGAAGAGGACTGCTTATAAACACCATGAGTGATCTTCTTTTGTGATGAACTTCTGGCATTTTATCCTCTAGCGCTTTCGCACATCCAGTATCACTGCCAACAGTAGCTGTTCCTTTTTTTTTACAAGAACAATCGGAAAATCCTCTCAGTCGTTGCTATATAAGGACTTTTCAATGTCACAACCGGCGAGTCTTTCCAGAATTTTGTTTTAGAATCGGAAAAAATAGCAAATATTGGACACGACACAAACAAAAAACGGCAGCAGCAGCCATTTTGTGTGTGAAGCCAAATTTTCAAACGTCATTTGGAACCAACAGAAGAAAATGAGTTATTTTAAGTGACAATTGATTGATTAAAAAGTAATTGATGGTCGCAAATCGACATTGACCATTAACCTGATTAATTGCAATTTTGATCATTTGCACCTTTCAACTTCTTATTACGATTATAAAACATGCTAAAACCTCTTTAGCATTTAAACAGCATCTACTAAGGGTCAGTAACAGACTCAATGAGGCACTTAATCGTCCAGTCTCACGATCTGCGTTTATTCTTTTTTTATTACACTTTCATATCGTCATTGCGTTTACAAACAAACGATTTAAGTCTTTGAAAGAATAATAAAATTGACTTAAATTGATTATGAGCTTTTCAAAACACAATAGAATTCAAAGGGAGGGAGGGCGCTGTGTCCAACGAAAAACTGCAATCGGTTTTAAAATTTTTACAGTGTTTTCATCTTTTGCATCAATTGGCAGTTCATTCATGCCGTGAGCTTTTATGCTTTGTCTGATGGTCTTTATTCTGGCTAAATCCCGTAGTGTTCCCGGGATGTGTAAACTGCTCGTCCCAGCAACCTTTCTGTCTTTTATCACGAACACAAAAAGAAAACTCGCTCGTTTTTTTTCACACTACCTCTTTCGTGCAAAGTGCCCATCTGGAAAGGTGTAAATAAACTTATCTTTTCAAACTTTAGTCTGGTATCACGCGATCGATGTTTAAACCTTCCATCCACTCCATGCAAGGAAAACTTTTTAAACTCTATGCCATCGAGAGAAATTTCTTATAAACGCTGTGCTCTCTTTCTAAAAAAAGTCTTTATCTAAATGTCTTGCTGTCACGTAAGTTCAAACAAGATGATTGTCGATTTTGACAACAGACCTGTTTTTAACAGCGCAAGATTACTTACCACCATCTCTCTCTCAAAAACAGCAAAGCTGTAGCAATTAAATCTCCATGTTATAAACCACCAGTCCTCTTCTAAATGCCGTTGGCTCAAAATGCGATGACATAAACTGAAACTGCACTTTTAAACTGAGCGCAACATTTAAAACAAGTATTCAACGAGAAAAAATTTTGACATCACATTGCATGATAATGAAGTCGCTATATTAGGCAAGATTAAATTTAACTTTTTACGAGTATTGCTTTTCTTTTCTTGTGTGCTCTTACAGACCCTTATTAACTCAAAGTACAAACTTTAACTCACTTCTCAACAAAATCTTATTCTAAAGATGAGTCTGTTAGCCTAACTAGAAGTAAACAGCATTGCCTTATTTGTCCAATCTTGTCTTATAAAAGCGATATTAATTTTTTCGCGATTATTGGTGCGATCAATCCTTTTATGAAATATCTTACTTAATATCAAGTCAAGTAACCATCAGCATTGACTTCAAAAGACTTTCTTTATTAGAATGCGTCAAAAATTACTTTCTTCTACTTTGTGGTTTTGAGGTGATTGTGTCGTTTTCTCTATTTTGAATTTTATTGGTGAGACTTTTCGTTGTATTGGAAATTATCCAATTTGCCCGCAAAAACCCGGTATATAATTGAAAAAGGCTGCACAGTCTGTTAGCAAAACGAATAAAGATTTGTGGACCACATTTTTGCTTCATACACTAGATCTTTTTCAAATAAATTAAAGAGTACACAAAAATGTGCAACCCCAGAAATTATATCGCAAACTCAAATAACACTTTTTACCTTCCTATTTTTCTCACATTGCCTCGCATTGGCAATCTGTTTGCACGCGCACTTCAGGACATTTGAACACAATTACACCTTAAAATTTGACTTATTTGGACGCATGCGCGGATCTTTACATCAAAATTCCACGCTGTTAATGACTTGATTCTGCGAAATGAAATACGGCTAATCAACTACACTTTATAAAAACGTGCCGGCAAAGGGACATGTCAGACAGGTTATCCGTTGCTCAAAATCCAAACAAGAGAAAACTGAAGCCAAAACCTCTTACACAGGACGACGAAATAGTTGGACTTGAGCTTGTTGTTATTCAGTTTGATGTACAAGTTCAGGTACGGTAAGTGTTCACATTGAAGAAGTCAAATCTTTTTTCCATAATAAGCAATGCTTTTTGCAACTGTTTGGCCAAAATTAACAGTTATGACTTCTGGTAGGCAATCATAAATCAGTCTCTAGGCCTGTCTCCATCACTAACGTGTGTGCAATCGGAAGCATTCTTTGGTTGTTTTATTATGACAAAACAACGCGTGCCTCGATGTATTGAAATAAACAAACACGTGTGCTTCTGATTACAGACAGATATCACGTTCATGGAAACAAGCGTGTGGCATAAACCGCTCGCCTTACCACGAAGCATTTCTGTGTTCAATGGTCATACGGAGTCTTATCGGCTGAGGGGGATCAAGCCTCTCTCTAAGCTATGTAACTTTGCCCCAAAAGGAGGTGAAGACGCTATCTACAAAAACAGCCAATTACGTTTATGGTTAGCATTCCCTTTAAAAATTTTAATTTTTAGCCCTGTTATTTATTGTTGTACTTCCATTCGACTTCGGTTTATCACTATGATCAAGGACCTTGCCTAAAAAAAGCTCTTTGCGCCATAGTCACGGCTGGTTACAAATTCTATTTAATTTTAATAGTTTTATTGCTTGTGCTTTCCATCATTAAAAACTTCCATTCAAAATTTAGTAAATCAAAATAGCTGATATAGCCCAAGTCAAGCACGCGCAAACCACGTGAAACGGCACTGTTGGTCCAACACGTGACTAGATCTTCAGCTGTTATCACATACCGTTTATGTGTTATGTTCGAATAATTATACCCTGCTCAAGTTACGTCTCTGTCATGGTATCATGGTCTATTTTGGTAATAATTCGTAAACTATTCCATCAATATTTCAGAATATCAAAGTCCAACTACTAATTCATGAGATAACATACAGCACATTACTATTATACGATCATATACCGGTAGTGCTGCTCCTAAGCAGCTGATCTGATTGAAACAATGAACCGAAACTGAGTATTGGTCACAAAAAAATGTGTAAAACATGTGAACATCAAGTGAGTAGATCGCGAAAACTAAGTTGAGGAAAAATATAGAAGGAAACGAAACTTTACGCTAATATCGATGATTGAAAATCATGTGCTCTACAGAAAATCATGACATAAGCAGTGGTGAATTTAGGGTGAGACAGTTTTCTCGGATTTCCTTTTTTCAGGGTCCTCCTTTCCAGTCATCTTCGAAATTTCAGTGTTAAAATCTTTCATCTCCAAAAAAAGAGCTACACTCTAATTTGCAGTAAGGATAGGATATTTCCATCCCTAGAAATAGTAGTAATCTCACAGCCCTGCGACATGGTAATTTCAAAAAAAAGATTGTCATCGAGAACTTGGGCATTGAGGGGGCCCCTTATGAATTCTTATCTCAGGCCCAGAAAATTCCTTAATTCATTACTCGACATAAGCATGATTTGACGTCGCCTGCAATGGTATCTACATCCAAAACGACCGGTAATCAGATCGTTGTTGTTTGAATTAGTTCTATCTTTTTTGCTCATGCTCTGTTTGCTAGTCTTTAATTAGGTTTGCCACAGCGACGGGCACATTGATCGACCCAGCTACCTCTCTACCACATAAAGACGCAGGTATCCTGTTAAGCGCCCACATGGAAGATATAGCAAGTGAACTTGCTGGCTTTTGTAATACAAATGCAATCACATGTGTTTTACTAACAGCAACTAACTGCAAATACTATGAAACACTTTTTTAAAATTCATTTTCCCCATAACTACAAGTCTTCATTGCTAGTTTAGGGCTATATAGAGCTGACTCGCAATTGTGACGATACACGTTTCATGCTCTTGCAGCTACTACATTATTGAGACCATGAGTATGACTCTCAATTGCAAAATCTTATGCATTGGTTGAGGCGGAAATGCATCAATGCTCGCAGTTCTGGTGACTCCAAAGCGAATTTCAACAAAACTTCTCTTGCTCAGACTACAAACAGTGCTGCCAGAAATTTTGCCTGCAGGTCGCCAAATTAGCGACATATCAAATCAATCGTTTTCACCGTGACAGTAATTGAAATCAAAGTTTGTTTCCTTCGTTTCGGCTGGCATTCCAAACAAAAATTTTCTGCTACTCGAAAATTCTTTTTGGCGTCCATAATTATTTGTTTACTTATGTTGGTCGTGCCGTAATTGCGTGCAAACTATCTCAAATAGTCAAATGTGTGTGAATCAACGAATATTTTTATCTTTCAGAATAAAAACAGATTGTTACAAAACATTAAAGTCATTTTGTTGCTATTACAACTGTTATTGTAATGAAATTCGAGTAAACGCTACAGAAACTAGTTTTCGAACACGCATTAAACTGATTACGACAGTTTAATTCTTTCGTTTACCTTTACTACCAACACTTTTAATTTAAGAGTATTTTTCAAGAAAGTTCATCACCAAGACGACGGCAAAAATTGTCAAAATAACTGGTCTAGTCGGAGAAGAGATTTCAAAATTTTTGTTAAAATTTTCCGTGTCAATTACAAATTTTTTTCCATCGTTTGACATATCGTTTTATCATATACTAATGACGTCGACTAACATCTCGTTTCGTCTACTTGGGTAGTTGCACCTGCCAAAAGAGCGAGAGCAGAGGCGTAACATCTTGTGATTTCAAAATAGCTTGGGACGATTTGAAGTGGCCAACTTTTGTACTTCATGACGTAAAATAAATGTCACTTCATTGTAAGAGTTGTTCGATTCTGTCAACGCCGTCGGCAACCAGTCTGCAGTAAATTTTAACTTAAATAAGATAAAAAAAAACAATTTTCAGCAAAAACTTTGGCTAATTTTGCCACAGACATTTTTAAACTAAGTTAAATGTCAAAGTCGAAGCTTCCAAGGTCAAGTTTAAGAATTGGCCACAGGTAAAGCTCAACGCCCTAACTTGCCAGTTCTATCTTTTTTCTTTGCATATGATTCCTCGTTTAAACTGCCTTTCATTTTAATATTCAATTCATCATTCACACGAGCTGATGCTTTGTTTACATGTATTTTGTCAGATTCGACCACTGCTACGGTTATAGTAGCCGGTTCACCCTCCTATATGTCATATTAAGACAAAGGTAGTAAAAGTAGCCTCAAAACTACCTCAGTAAAAGTGTGGTCACTTACTCAAAAAATACTCCAGTAAAAGTAAAAAGTAATGATAGGTGTTGTAACTTAAATTAAATTAAATAAGTAATAGCGAATCAAACTAGTTAACCTATAAAAGTAAGAAGTGGTTTCATTTTTTGAGGAATTTTGTCCTGTATCTTTCTAAGCCAGTGGTTCTCAGTTCGGGGTGCTCGTACCACAGTAAATGCGCAAATGGATTTTTGAAGACGCAAATCTATCTGCCAATTTGTATTTTAATTTACATTACCAACCAAGTTAAATGCTCATGTGTATGGTGCAGGCAATGAGGCCCACGTAAAAAAGGTTTGCTCCGAGAGATACAATGTTAGAAGTTTATATCATTTTAGAAGGCTCTCGAAAGGGTTTATCTTGATAAAGTTTGATGATTTTTTCCTACTTTCTCTGTATTTGTTACTATCGCTGAGCCAAGCCCACTTTCATTCTTGACAACAAAGCGAAAATCAAGATTACTTACGTTTATGCTACCCATTTCATTTCGAAAATCGTTTGGACGCTAGTGTGAACTGTAAGTCTATATATCAAGTTTTATCTACCTGTATATATCATCTAGCAAGTTTTCAGAGAGTGATTGGTTTCTGAACGAATCAATTACTGTTCGAAAGTTGGTTTTGAAAACTGGAAAGTTTCTTGTTGTACTTGACTTTTTTGCTTTATGTTTACAGACCTTTAGTCATATGTTTAAAGCCATATGCTTAATAACTTTCCCCCAAAAAACAAATGAACCTCTGTTTTAAAACGCTCATTAGAATAGACTTTTAAAATTGTGCAAATTTTTTTACAGATCACAAAGGTTTCTTGGCTGTTCCCCTTCACTTCTGCGGACTGCGTTCCACTTGATATTTGGTAATTTAGTTCAGAACAGCAACTGGTTTACTAACCCCTATCTTAAATAATGCTACTGATAGTGAAGCCTAAAGTAAATTAGCAAATTTTTTTTTTCTCCAGTAGGTTTACTTATTGAAACTCGAATAAGTTTTGTTTTATTTGAAACCCCACCAAAAGTAGTTTCCTAAACTAAATTGAAAGGAGAATTTTTGACAATTTTGCTTTGAGACTTTAAATTTGAATCACTTTGCATCAGAAGTTCGAAGTGCAGGATGTTGCATCAATTTGATTGAAAATTTATTTTTATGCGTTGAATAATTTTGCGACAAACCCACTTAGGTTTTCATTTTCGTAAATTTAAGAGCATAAAATAAACAAGTTTGTGCATCACATTAAGCGATGCTCAACGCAGGCTCAAGTGACAGGAAAATAAAAATAAAACATGAAAAAACTTGTTAATGGGCCTATAAAAAAAAAATGGTCGAAATTGAAATGGGCAGTTTGAGTTTCAGCTGTTGATTAATATAGGTCTATGTTAACGAATGCTTTGAAATCACGAAGTATAATCCCAAATTATTCAGCTTTGTCAAGAAACACTAATAAAAGGTTTAAACTTGATATTTCCTGATCTTTTTTGATTGAAACTGTGGTAAATAAAAGCGGAAACTTGCTTTTTCTTGCTCTTTTCTTAACTAAAAACGTATTGGATGAAAAGTTAAAACTCGATTTTTCCCTCTCGGTTGTGAAAATTTTTCATCACAGCAGAAATTAAAACTTGCATTTTTCGTCTCTTTTTTCAAAATCAATAATTACAGTAAAATTGAAACTAGCTTTTTCGTGCTTTTTTCCTCTAACGTCGATCAATTAGTTTATATAACATCGACCAAACTAGCATTTCACTTTTCTGTTATTATGCTCAGAATCAAATAATGTAAGCTACAAATTCAGTTATTTTTAGAAAATTATGTATTTAGACCTTCCAAAAATAGATGTTTACACGGTGTTCAAGAACATTTTGTTGGGTGCATGGCTAAAAGATTATCGCTTAGGCCTCGTGATTGCGTGTTGGATGGTACACTGCGACATTAAAATTTTATGGGTAAATTGCAAGTTGAAAAAATTTGAGAATCACTGTTCTAAACAAAAAAAACTCAGATCTTATGATATTTAAACTTTAGAGTAAAAACTGAAGCCAAATGATATTGTCAGCAAAAAGTTCTGTCGGCATTAAAGCAAAGTTTTGTTTTATCTTGGATCACATTTTTAGTCATAACCTGTTTGATTATTTTAGAGACCTCACAGAATTGTAATAAGAATCAGAGGTATTAAGCAAATTTGAAAGGTATTTGCTAAGTTTAAGCTTACACTATAAATTTTTGAGATGAAACTAGTGAATTTAGCCCAAACAAAATCTAATAAGTTATTGGAGAGGGTAATTGCCCTTTTTGCTCCTCTAGCTATACTCCTGAGAAAAAGCAGTAGCTGGTACGTGAAGAAACTGGCGTATGCTTAAAAAGATAAAATAAAGTGTAAAACAACTTTGAAAAAAGCTTCAGAGGATGGATTCATTACACTGCTATAGAGCAATGAGTCAAAAACTATAACGTTTTTGTCTGGCTATCATTAAAAGTTATCGACAGAATAATCGGACCGCCCATCATGAATTGGCAAAATGCCTTACAAATCTCCTTCAATTACTTCTAGATCTTTATTTAGCATTAAAATTTTTGCATTTTTGCGAAAAATGTGTGACACCTAAACGTGCATACAGAAGCCATTTTCCTCTGTTTCTTTGATATCTCAAGTCTGCTTAAGAATATCCCTTTGAAAGAAATCCTTCAGATCTGTGCTGATACTTTGTACAACAGTAAATTTGTTCCAATTACTATTCCTAAGGCACTTTTCACTGAAATTCTAACCGCATCTACTACTTCGGCCGAATTCAGTTTCAAACCATTCAATGCACAAACAGATTGATGGTGTTGCTACGTGCTCTCCACTTGACCCAGCTCTTGTCAATATATTTCTTGGATACTACGTAAAGGAATTGTTTTGACGACCCAGCGTACACTTTTCGTATTTCCGCTACGTTGATGACACCCTTGCCAACTTCAACAAGGAATCCCACTGCGACAGTTTTTTACGGCATTAATTTTTTTACATCCTTGCTTGGCATTCACTTTTGGAAAAAAGTCGATGGCAGATTTCACTTTCTAGGGGTTTTGGTAGAGAAAGTCGATTCAAAATTCTTCACGTCCATACATCAAAGAAATCCACATTTTCAATGGTCTCCGTACTATAAATAACGACTCTTTCCTGTTTTGCTTCATTCTGGTGACAATTGCTGACAAAAGCCCAACAAAAACGTGAAAGTTTTTTAGTCACAGCATTAAAAGCGTGCAACAAATCCTTACTCTAAAGGTTTATTCATACTTTTTGAAATTTTGTACCAATAAAAACAAATGTTTAGAATTAAATACCAAAAAATATTTGAGTTTCCTTTTGGCCCTACAAACTTTCTGAAGTCACCTAATATACACCTAATAACGCAATTCTGTCTGTCTGTGTATCTGTTTTAACTCTTCTGAAACTGCTTGAGGTACAAGCATCAAACTTCATAAGAGGTTTGTGACGTCATCATCAATTCATAATCAAAGATAATTTTTTTTGTATCGACTTTTTGGACCGAGGAACGCGGTTTTGGGCTTAAACGAAAGCCAGTACCCGACTTGCCAACTTCAACAAATTTTACTTCTTTGCGATGTCACATGGCGTCGTAATTGACAATTAACGGTAAAGTTTGTTTTCCAAAAATGCTGATCGTAGAAACGCGATTAAAAACACAAAATTGTATCTTCTAGAAAAAGTTAGTTGTTTGGTACATTTCTACTATTCTTTCTTAAAAGCGTGCTTCTTTGGCATCAGCTACCTACATGTTCTAAAAGATTTATCAAAAAATCAAGTCTCTATACATTTTAAAAAGTAGAAAATGTCTACCCTAAACAAACAAACAAACCTGTGATCTCCCCTAAAAAACATGGAAGTAAAGATAGTCCTGTTTAATCTTTTGCAACAAAATGTTAGTTTCAAACCACACATCATCTAAATGTTGAAGTCATTTCCTTTGCGATTGGGCGAGGCCTTCGGGTTACTTTGTTCTTTCCAGCTGCGTATATGCCAAGACCAAGAAATATGTGCGCAGCCAGAGGCTTTAGGTCGCAAAAATAGGTATTCAGCTACAAAAACGTCGTTAAAACTGGTCCTAATATTTAATACGTTATTACTGAAAATACTTAGGTCAAATTACTTTGGCGTCTCTGCTACCCATAACTTTGAAATTTTTCTTCAATACACTTCATAAAATTGAACAAGTAAAATTTTTTGGAATCGCTGGCTGTTTCAATTGCGAGCAAGTTCAATTCCTAGGTAGAAAACAAGCCAAGTAAGATGCATCCAGGAACTCCAGAAACTTTTGGAAAGCAATGGCAGCCATGCGCAACCCCCGTAATGGTTTTTTAAAGCCTAATCGATTTCCTTTAAAAAACGATACTATTGATTTTGGAACGACAATGATCTACGTCAACAACACATTAACTTTCTGTTTTGCTATACCATTCGCTTTTTGCATGGCATTTGCACAAAGCTACATAACTCTATAATATGCTTAACAATAGCCAATGTCCACAGCCACAGAACATGAGTCAGGTTCCCCAAAAAAGCAAGGATTTAACCACAGCGAGTTGCTTTTTACAAGCAGTTAATTTTTGAAAAAAAGGAATGAAGGAACAATATTTACCAGGTATGTCTCCACCATGCTGCAGTTTGCCGCCGAAGCGATTGATCCTACCCCGTTTGTAAATGCAAAGTCAAATTTAATTTTTTGTTCGATCGCTCTCTGAATTGTTCTAAGCAAGAGCTAGTTTTTCTGCTTTTGGTTATACATGTGGGTTCAAGTTCTCTTTCGTTGCTTTCAATTTCATTGTGCCATTCAACAGGCAGGCATCCTGCTCGGTCCAGTCAGTAATCTACCTTGGCTTATGGTGATAGGGAAAGGTGTTTGATTGTCCATTGCTGACGATAATGGCCTCTATGCACACTCCCGAGTTTTTAAGGATGAGCACCTTTTGATCGACGAGGGGTATATAAAAAGTTTTAAGCATCTAGTACAATAAGCATTGATCAATAATCAAACCTACAATTTCTTGAAAGTACAATCTTTTGTAAGTATTGTTGCCAAATTTTGAGATCCTAACAAGTTTATTATTATTTTTGCAAATTTTTGTTTAAGCTCGGGTCAAGGATTCAGTGAAAAATGGACTAAAAACAGAAATTTGTGCAATCATTAAATACCTGCATTTGAAAGGCATAACTGCCTGAGAAATTCGTGGTGACGTGTTGAAAACATTAGCAGAGAGTGCCCATTCATATGCGACAGTCACACGTTGGATCAAACAATTTACACTTGGCAGAGACAGAGTTGAAGATGACCGAAGGTCAGGACGACCCTTAACAGCAACAACCACGGATAACGTTGATCTTGCTCTGCAGATGGTTATGCAAGATCGTCGCATATTGTGTCGTCAGATAGCAGAAAGACTTGGAATATTCATTGAGCGAGCAGACAATATTTTGACTAAAGGAGTGGGATTCCCAAAGGTTTTTGCTAGATGGATCCATCGTCGTTTCACACCTGAACAACCGACGCGATGGCGTAGTGGTTGGAGCGTCCGCTTTGCAGTCGGTAGACCTGGGGTTCATTCCCTTGTCGAGTTATACCAAAGATTTTAAAAATGGTATCTGCAGCTTCCCTGCTTGGCGCTCGGCATTTAGGGGAAGGTGTGAAGAACCAGTCGGCAAGTTCGCTTGTTGTGTCCTTGGACAAGGCACTTAACGGGACGCCTCACCTTTGTGTGGAAGACAGGTGACCCAGACACCTCGGAAATAGCAACTCCCAAGCGAGTGCGGACTTACCGTCCAAAAACATAGCAATACAATTCGCTTTCTCGTGAATGGAGAATAAATATGGCAAATCAAAAAAATAACGCGTCAGATGTACTGCTACCAAGGACAATTTTAAACTGTTTGAAACTGATGAAGACAATTTCTTTGGTCGATTCATTACTATTAATGAAACCTGGATTCACTATCATCAACCCGAAACCGAAGAACAAACAAGACAGTGGAAGCACACGTTATCTCCGACCCCAATAAAGGTCAAGGTTGTTTCTTTAGTTGGCAAGGTCATGGCCTCTGTTTTCTGGAATTTCCAGGATGCCATAGTGATCGCATACCTTCAGAAGGGCCACGCAGTGACTGGAAAGCATTATTCTGGACAATTGAAGCGCCTACGAAAAGTAATCGAAAAAAAAGTCTAAAAATGTTCTCGAGAGGAATCCTCTTCCACCAAGACGATGCACCAGCTCATACCTCAGTGGTTTCCATAACAACAATTAAAGATTATGGATTCGAACTTGTTCTCCATCTACTTTATTTGCCAGACCTGGCCTCACCGACTTTCATCTTTTTCCCCAATTGAAAAAGTCTTGGCTGGTCGCCATTTAGCCAGTAATGATGACGTTATAGCTGCAGTCGAGGGGTTTCTTGAGTCCCAAACAAAAGAGTTCTTCTACACTGGGATAAAGGCGCTTCAGCACCGTTGGAGCAAGTGTTCAGCTCTTGAAGAAAACTAGGTTAAAAAAATATATTCTATGAGGGGTGTATGGAAAGTTTTAAGGATTAAAAATACTAAAAGATTTTGGGATTTTTGATTGTAGAACCTATAGCGCAATTTTGTTTGTATTCTTGTCTTCCTATTTGCCTATCTGTGTTAATTCCTCCGAATCCACTGGCCGGTACAATTAATAACCATCCCTGGGTAAGTTCCATAAGGTTGGTGACGTCATGATAGGGTTATACTTGAAGATAACTTTTTAACTGTGCATTTTTTGACCCAGAAAAATGGTTTTTGTTAAACGAAAGCTAGAACTCGATTTACTCACTTACAAAACTCATCCCTTTAGAGTAAGATGACGTCATGATAAACGATTGACAGCAAACATTGATTTTTTTCTCAAAAATACTGGCGATAGAAATGCGTTTGCAGATTTTTGGAACGTATTAGCAAGCTGCTTCTGATTAAAAAATTTTTAAATGGTTATCACTGTTTTTGCACCGACTCAGCAAGCGATAAGTTATTCAGTATTTTCATTAAGCATACTCTTTTCTTTCAAGCTTCAATCACAGCATTGTTTTTTGTATTTTGCTAAACGACGTAATGATGCTGTCTGATGCCATTTTAGTTCTGTAGTTACTATAAATGTTTTTTTAATGCCTGAAAACAAACGAAAAAACAATAAACTGTATTACAAATATACTGCAAGTATGCTGTCAGTTAAAGCAGAACATAAAAATTTGTTTTTTCAATGTTACTTAAATATAAATCTCGTGTTTAATAATGAGATGGCACGTACAAACATTACCACTTGAACTGCAGTTGGACTCCACGTTAGAATACCTTTGTGCAATCGAGTAGCACGCCTCATTAATCTCAACATCTAACACATATTGATTAAGTGTAGCAAAGTGGCGCAAGGCGTCAAGTTTTCATGTGAGCACCTCTAGCTTTCAAAAACAGCATTGGCTTCCATAGAACAAAGTTTTGTTTGCTAATTAATTCACTTACGCCATAAGGTATGGTAATAGCTGAGCTATAGATGTTGAATTCTGGATTACGTTTCCTGGCCTGACTAATTGAGGGGATCTTGACCGTACTGATAGATAAGAGGCATGGCCATTTAGCCCTCTCCTGACTGCGTCAATGCCATTATAAGAAAACATAGCACAGCCAAAATCTTGATGGCGCAAACGCAATATGAAAAGATAGTGAGTAGACCTGCCAGTTAGTAGCATATTTCAGTAAAAGTATAAATCCCTTATGCGCATAACTTTTAATTTGGATCTTTCCATCCCCTGTACTTAGAAACATCATGGGTTAAAGCTAACGCCTTATTATACCGAGTAAAACGTGATTATTGGTTATCACATTATACAAAGCCATAGGCGCATCAAGAGAAACCACATGGTTCCCTAGGTCATGATATATGCTAATGAATATGCCATGGCCCAGAAATTTTTATAAAACCCAATCAAAGATTAAAGCTATTTTCAGGTTTGATGAGTCAAAAACGTTGATCTTTAAAAAGATCATTAAACAAATTTAAGGTGCAGATTAACCAAATTGAAGGTTTATAATTGATTTCCAAAAAAGTTCATCAAGAAAATTTAAGATATTGATCAACCATACTGGTGGTTATAAAATTGATTTCCAAAAAGCAGCTATCTTACAAATAACACGAAAATCAAAAACACATTTTTAGCCTCCTAGAAATTTCCTTCTGGCTATGCTAATACACAAAGATATTTTGTAGACGTTTCTAAATCACTACTAACAAAGGGAAAATGAAAAACTAAATAAGTATATCATCTTTTTACTGATACAAAAATCTTATTCTAGAAAATAAGAAAAAACGATTTGCTGAATTGCTTACGTTTACAAAAACGAGAGTAAACTATTTTCATTCTCATAGGTTTCACATCTCCTTAAAAAATATGATTGCAATCAAAGCTATCTACTCATCTATTTTATCGAAGGTATCTACTTTGAAATTTTTATTGAAATTTAGCATGAAACGCATTATTTTCATCGGTTTACGTCCATGCAACTGTTCTTCAAAGGGAAAGCTTTTTGGTAGCAAGGCTCCCATCTGATTTTCTTTTGTCAGACAGGTATGGCCGAGCCAGAGACGATTTTTTGGGGAGGGACAAAAGTATAAAATTTGCTGGATTGCCTTTCTTTGTTTACGAGAAATTAATGTTCTAAAACTAGTTATTTCTTTATCTTTGGCTCTAAACGAAAGTAAAAACTGATTTTTGAAGATCAAATTTTTGAAGGAAATTATTTTTCTATTTTCGGCTTAAAATGCCCCCATTTCTTTGTCCGATTTAAAAAGTTGGGTACCCATGATTCCTATGGCCTTTCCCAGCAAAGTCTGTGTCAAAGAGATGGCTACTTCCTTTCACCGTTTATAGTTCACTTTTGCAAATTTTTTTTGAGGATTTCTCCTGATCGCAGTCACTGAATAAAAGCTTCGAAAATGAACCACAAACCCACTTTTTGGAAAACTTACCAATATACGGTACACATCTTCTAAAACAAGATATCACTAGTAGATTATTTCAAAGATGAAAATACTTATGTTACAGAGTAGTGTATAACTATTTACCGTATTTCTGGGGTTCATCATTTTCAACCTTTCAGATTTACTCAAGTCAAAAATTTGGAGGCAACCTGACAAAATTTGTCAAGATATTTAATACTCATTCATTTTGCCACCGCATATTATTTTTGAAGTCAGATTAAAATGTTGCAAAGTGTGTTCAAGTCTTACAGGATCATAAAGCTATGGGGTGCTTTTAGTAACAGGCAACTTTTTAATGGAAATAAGTTGCGCGCAAAAACACAAAGAAAAGAATACTTTAAAACTTCCAAATATGTTGTAGGTCTATTACCCTGCTTAATGTTTTTGGTAAAATCTGCTATGAGTCTTTGCTCGTAAGAAGACGTTTTTCAAATTCTTATGTGCTATATCAGACAAAAATTTTAATCTTTTTATTTACTGTATGAGAAAGCATAATGAAATTGCTATTACCATTTTTTATATTCGATATCACGTAAGATCGTTCAACTTAAATATTTTTGAGTGATGTATGAGCAAGCTTTTCATTTTTTCCTAAGTTCATGTAACGAAGAAATTACAAGATAAGGATTTTTACGCTTGTGATTTCATTATTATGAATCAGTCGTGTCAAGACTTGAGTTCGCGTCGTTACGTTAAGTGTTAAGTCAAGTACCAAGTCATTGACTTCAAGTCCTGAGCAGAGTTGGAAACGGGCCCTATTGTAAGGCCCGAACCCGGTCCGAACTCGACATTTATTTTGTAGCCCGACTTAGGCCCGAAATTTAAATTCCTCGAATGACTTGAAAATGCATGAAACTGAGGAGTAGGCTACAAAATTTTGCATACGGGCCCGAAATCGGCTCGAAAATTTTTTAGAATTTAAGCCCAAACCCGAAAAGCCCGGCCCGTTTCCAGCTCTGGTCCCGAGTCGAGTCGAATAGTTTTGTGCAGATGGCTTGAGTCAAGTCGATTGGAATCTCACCGACATACAGTTTGGCACCCATAACTTTGAATTAGTTCTCTTTTCCCGTACTTAGAAAAAGAAATAAATGAATATTTGTAAAATAGCAGGCTGTTTGTAAATAGTAAAAGTTTTGACTTAAACAATGATGGGAATCGGGAAACAGTTACATGTAATGAAATCCAAAGTTTTGAGGGAAATCAATATAAAACAATTAGCCCAACAAGGAGTAAATTTGCTTCTAGAAGTAGCATTTCTGCTTGTCGATTGCTTCATAGGCATACTTGGATCGAGTGCAAGGAATTCAGAAAAAAAGCAACACTTCTTGCCTAGCTATTAGGGCAAGCACGTAGCCAGCCGGATATTTTGGAGGGAGGGCAAAAGCAAATCTTGGAAGGGAAATATTTTTTGTTTGCTCTGGTGATTATGTGGTTTGTAACACCAATAAAGTTCTGAACCAAGGCCGACAAACTGATACCTGGCTTTATTCAACTGATAAAGTACTCATCACAGTTAACAAAACAGTATAAAATAACTGTAGAATAAAACGTTACAAGGAAACCAAAATGTAGCTTATCAAACTGAAGATTCATTACCGCAATTAAATAGCATACTGCTTTTGCGCTACTGCTATGGTTATACTGCAACACGCTAATTGCTTGCACAACGCAGACAAAACAATGCAACTGATTGCGAGGCTTGAAGGCACAAGAAAACTACGCTATTAGCAAATTAGGCACGCGATTTGTTATGCATTACAGTACCAACATCAAATACAAATAATATTGTTTTATTTGTTTTCTGCTTTTGCATGTGAAGAAGACTCGTGTTTGTTTGCTATTTACCACGATGAAACTTTCAATGATAGGTCATGCAAACATGCTAGTGCCAACACAAATGAACGAACTTTGGAACAGCTCGCTCACACGTTTTTTGCTTATCTTAACTATAGCTCGCATTGGAAAAGTAATAAAAAAACATATTAAGCCAAATAATACCGCTTTAAAGTTTTGCCACAAATATCCTTAAGTTTGACGTATAGCAACCATACTGGCTTCAACAAACTTCGTTTTTTAGATTTAAATGGCACAATTTTAAGGTTTAAAAAGTTTAAATAAAATTTAATCATGATTATTTTTATCATAGGCAGTGATACAAAAGAAACTACTACAATTCGGTTCTAAATGCACATTGTGTAGGTAGATCTTTTGCAGGCGCATTACAACGGTCACTGCTAGGATAAGCGTTTTCATGATCTGCGACTTACTAAAACTAGAGTGGAGAAATCCTGCAACCCTGCAACCTACAGTAGATTAGACTATTGGTTTGAGATGAAGGATTGCAATGCTCAAATAATACGGTATATACGTCTCGTAGACCAAAGTTCTACTCATTTGTTTCCTTCCTGCCAATAACTAGTAACTACAATGCTTTTCGCTGCAAAATTAAATCTTTGCACACATGCCTATAGACTATATAGTCTATTGATCAGTGGTTCCCGACCTTTTCAATATGTCTCCTCCCCCGCCCTATTTCAACCTATTCTTTACCTCCTTTACATTTACAATAGTTGCAACACAATCAACATACATCAAAAAATTGAATTAGATTATGTGTAATGTCGACAGGAACATTGCTGTTGCAATTTACGGGAAAATAAGGAAACTTTTGATACGGTGTTCAACAATGCGAACCACCTATCATATGGCGCAAAAGGCTAGTTTTTCTTTTTTGATTTATAACAACTATTGTAAAAACCCGGCTTCGCATAAATTCAGCCTCTTCTTTAAATTTTTGTTCACCTTTTCCAAAATGTGATCTTACCTTCTCTAGAGAGGTGAGCCTGCTTGATATCTCTTCTGAAACTAAAATCGTTTGGCCTTGCTAATTGAGGCTCTTCAAGTGCGTGACATGGTGGAAGCAAAGTGCATGTGTGATGTCACAATTATTTCAAGCTTATAACTTTGGTTTTTATGCATAACCAAACTTCTAGTTGCATGTTTTCTTTGTTTGTTTAGCTTTTTGTGTGCTTGTAAAGCCTGCATCTGCCCAGTGGGAGATTTAGAGTGAGGCAAGTGAAGCAGCTGTCTACGGCCCTCCTTTTTTAGGGGCACCCCTCTTCCAGGCAAGTCCAAAAATCCAGTGAGAATTTATTTCATTTAGAAAAAAATCTGGTCGCCAATAAGTTGACCTCCGAAACAAAATTTAATTCACCCTACTGAGACAAAGAAAGCCCAATTTCAGTCATCGAAAAAATTGATCTCCAAAAAGAAGAGATCTTTACATCTCCGCTTTAACCGGAAAAATGCCCTCCGACTAGGATTTTTTGAGAAATCCTTATTTAAAATTTTAGCAATAAATTTTTGCCTCAGGCCTTTAACCCTTTTCCTGTCCAGCCAAATTACAGGTTGATGCTGGTACGTCCATCCTTGAATTTACATTACAACATTACAAAAACATAACAATTGAGTGTGATGTTTGTTCTAGAACTTTTTCAATGTTGTTTGTGTAAAGATAATCCGTGTATCATATGTAATGCAAGGAACGTGTGACAGTAAACTTCTAACTGGTACGTTCTGTGCATCACATGTGATGCATAGGTTTTTGTCGTGGTAAATGTGTTTGTTTTATTTTTCAAGTACAGTATCAACTTTCTATTTATTTTATTTTCATAGATAGATATATTACTTCAATAGCTACAGTAATTATGAACCCTAGTAATTTTTATCGTAGAAGTGATTTGTCTGCTAGAAGTTTTTATAATAGCGAAGAATCTTTGTCATCTGAGGATGTTAGTATTCCTGGTAGTGAATATTTACCATCCCAAGATGAAAATGATCATCTAAGCCTGTATACATCAAGTGACATTTCATCATCAGAGACATCCGGTGACGATGCTGCTCCTATCCAGCAACACCCACCTACTCAGGGAGCGCCTCAACCTACTGCAAGGCAAGCACAGTCATAATGGGATTCAGATTTTGATGGTAGACAACCAGTGTCATTTTCAGGATCTTCAACTGGTTTACTTAGGCGAATTACCACTCAAAATCCAGCAGATATTACCATTGCATTGTTTCGGCAATTTTTTGATAATGAAATCATCGGTCTAATGATATCAGAAACCAACAAGTATGCTGAACAATTCCTAGCATCACATCAGCTTCAAAGAAGTGCAAGAATGCGACGATGGACTGACATGACAACAACTGAAATGGAAAAATTTTTGGGAATTATCCTTGTCGCAGGATTGATACAACTTTCAAGGATGGAAGATTACTGGAAAAAAGATGACTTCTACTATCATCCAATGTTTCACAAACTGAATATTACTTATAATAGGTTTGTATTGCTGCTAAAAAACTGGCACGTTGCAGACAACCAAACTGCTCCAACTGATGACAGGCTATACAAAGTAGCGGACTTTATACAAAAGCTTATATCAAAGTTTCAAGCTGTCTATCATCCTGGTGAAGAAGTTGCTGTAGATGAAACCATGATATCGCACCGAGGCAGACTTTTGTTTCGCCAATATAACCCCGGGAAAGTCCATAAATACGGTATTAAGCTGTTTGAATTGTGCGAAATGACAGGATACATTTGAAAATTTTCTATTTATTGCTGCAAAGGTACTGGTGAAATTGTTGATGGATTAGACCACCCAGGGTCTCTTTTGGTTTCCCTTGCTGCACCACTCTTGAATGAGAACAGACTGATAGTTGCTGACAATTGGTACAGCAGTATACCGTTGGCTAAGTATTTGCAGCAACGCAATACCGAATATTGTGAAACCTTGCGAAAAAATAGATCCGGATTGCCATCGCAACTAAAATCAACAAAAGTAAAAAAGAATGACCCAAAAGGAGTAATAAATTCCGATGGAATCAGGGGAGTAAAATACAAAGATCAAAGAGATGTTTATAAGATTTCTACTTTCCATGGAGTCGATACAGAGGAAACAGGACGAAGCAATCGACATGGAGAAGCCGTCTCCAAACCAACTGTAATTATGGATTACAATCGAGTCAAAGGAGGTATTGATCTCTCAGATCAAATGATCGCCTATTATTCACCAGCACGCAAAAGTGTCAAGTGGTTTAGAAAAGTGCTTATAGAATGCATCTGCATGGGAGTTGTAAATAGCTGGGTACTTTGCAATAGATACTACGATGAAAACAATGGAAGGAAAATGCCACTTGGATGATTTGTAAAGAGAGTTGCAATGTCCTTACTCAAGATAGAGGACCAAGCCCCAGTTGCTCATATCGGAAGACAAATCAGTCACCCACACCAACTTTCTACAATTCCAAGGAGAGCTTATGGAAAAATTACTCGACAGCGATGTCATGGATGCTATGAGAAACTGAGCAGGCAATATGGACGGAAGGAGGCCACGAAAAAAGCCAAACAAGTTTCCACAGAATGTGCCGTATGCAAGCACTCATTTTGCATACCCTGTTTCAACGACAAGCATTAGTGAAAAAACCAACGCAATTCTGGTGCAACACTTACAAAGACTAATTTTATTTAGCATACCGTATGTACATGTGCGTAAAATGAGCAACAAAATGGAACAATATTGATAAACAAATGTGTAACTGAGTGAAAAAAATTGAATGATGTTTGATAAATAAATTTTAGTAGAAAAAAATGAAAAAACCCTATACAATTATGGTATTCATACAGGCCTAATCAATAACTCACACGTTCGAATCAAAATAGAAGTCTTGCAGAAAAGTTTAAATAAAAAAATATAATTTAAATTAACATCTTTTTTGCATCACATATGATGCACAAACGTTTCGGCATACGCGCGTGTGCATCACATGTGATGCATGGACAGGGAAAGGGTTAAAATTTTTAATTCACCGCTGCATCTGCCTAATCTCAATGAATACTGAAAAATAATGGAATGCAAATGAAAAATATAGCAAAGACAATTAATTTGTCTTTATCATATTGCGTTTATTTTGCTGCTAAATAGAAAGTAGTATCCAACGCACTAATACGTGAGATTTGTTTGGGGACAACCGCCTTCCCAGTTTTGTGCTTGTGTTAGGGTGTTCGAAACAAAATATTTCGAAACTTCGTTTCGTTTTGAGCTGCTTTTTCTATAGCAAAATTTTGTTTCGCTTCATTTCGTTTGGAACCGCCTTTTCATAGAGTAAAATTTTATTTTATTTCGCTCCAGTAAAATTCGTTTCAAACACCCCTACTAGCTATGTCGAGCTTGGGCAAATGGGCGGACCCAAAGAACTTGGTGCTACAAGTGTAATTACGGAAAAGGCACACAAAACGTCTTGAAATGCAATGCTACTGCAACGATTGTAAGGTGATATGTCAGTGCTAATGTCAGAAACTCTTTTCTTTTGTATTGAAAACGCACGCCTTAAATTACATTTTCTTGCCACAGCTTCCTTTTTTGTCTGCTATTGCTCTTAGTTTAGTACTGTTTGAGCGAAAATAAATTCACACAAAGCATAAAAAAAGAAATAGACCTACCACTAAATATGTTATTTCTATAATTGCTAAAACAAATTTCATTTTATCGCCCACTCCAAACTTGATTTGGACAGAACGGATAAATGTATGTAAAATAAGAGGTTATTCCTGAGTTACACTAGTCTTAATTAAAGAAAAGGACGATTACCATTAGGAGTACAGGGGCTATGGCCTTCGTTTACAACAAATGTTGGTTACTCCGTTTACAAAGCTGTTACAGTGAAGCTGTTTGAAGCAATATCGTTTAACAATTTATACATGTATGTGCATTTCTGGTAGGAAGCCCTAACGAGCATCGCGAGCCAGTTACTTGTTATTCCAATGCGACATTTGAATGCTTATTTGCAATAAAGATGGAAGTTTGCGCATAGTGACCTCTTTCGGAATTTATTTTCAGTGATAAAGTTGCTGTTCAGAGGCAGTCCTACTCCCTCTGCCTTTAAGGCTAGATTACAATTGTAGGAAAGCTCGTCACATATGGAAGCTTCCTTGACTGCAGTAAATGGCGATGATATTTTTTGCCCTTGATGGTGTAGTAAAACAGTTGTCACTGCAGTCTTGACCGTTTGAATTTATCCAATCTCAATACACTACATTAGCTAGATCCAATCTTTGCAAGCTTGGGATAGACATTCTTCTATTCCTTCATCACTTTACGCCAGGGACTAGAAAAAACGATTGTTTACCCCCACACCACCTTAACGTGCCGGTTATAACCGCTGCTCTGAAATCAATGTGACGGGACAACAACTACTTTTTGATATCAACACGTAATCCAGCGGCAATAACGGCAATGCAGGCGATTGCGTGGGGTCATCGTTTTAAGGCAGGGACAGCCAATAACTGTGTGGTTAAGACGTTTTAACTTTACAACAAATCATAGCGATAAACTTGGAGCAAACTGCTGACAGTGACACTGTTTCAAAGCAAAAAAAACTAGATATGTAATTAGTATGAAATATTGTCGTTCATGACGCAGCAAGCACTAGATCTACGGTAATATTTCCAAAGGCCTCATTAACTAAATACATCAATTAATATATGAAGAGTTGATTTGTGGTACAGAATTTGAAAATTGCAGAAAGTAGAGTATTCATTCTCGAAGCTTTTCGTCTGACACTTTTCAAGAGAATCCGTCAGAAATAGAGTGAAAAGGTGAAGTGAGTCACTTATATAGAGACACAGTTGACGAAAAAGAAAAAAGGGAAAAAAGGCTCTATCATGATTGGTAAAAAGAAGCGACCAATAGAAGGAGCGGAAACTAATGTGTGATTTTTAGACCGTGAACGAATTCCTTTTGTTTGCATAAATCACCTTTTCACTCTATTTCTGACGGATTCTCTTGAAAAGTGTCAAACGAAAAGCTTCGAGAATGAATACTCAATTAATATAAATCAATCGACAAAAGATCTTGTCGGTAGCCCACTTAACTTTGATTAAGGTGATGGCAACAATTTAAGTTCTTCTAAATAACAGAGAGCTTGTGTGACTAAGTGTGGCTGTGCTTTTAGTAACACAAATCCATTATCCAATGAATGAGGAATGCTACCTTGAGAGATTACATCGGCTGGAAATTTTCAGGAGGCAAAATAAGTAATGTCGAAGTTACTTTTGACAATAGGTCTTTGATAATCTCGTCTATGCGCATGCGCAATACGTTAGGTCAAATGGTTAAGTTGCCATCAAGTTGGAAATAGCAGTGGCGTGAGTGTTAAAAAGGTTGTTACCATGCGAATGCACTACAGATAATTTTTACCCAATCAGAAAAGGCTAGCCAGTAAGAAAGCTCATAAATAGGATCTTTGTGAGAAAAAAAGGTAATTTTTGAGACAAGGTTGTTAAATGTTTCAAAAACATAATTACACCCTTTTAGAGGCAAGTTGCTTTGGGTGAGGACATTAGCTTCATTAGCTTTCCGTGGTTGCCCCTACCCCAGAAGATAGGGCATGCGAAATAACCCATCATTTAGAAATGCAGTTTTAGGTTCATTTTAGTCCAGTGATTTTTAACAGGCGTTCTGTGGAACAAGTTTACTAACAGTAGGCTAGCAGTTTCCGGTTTACTCTTTAAAACAACAAAACTATATTTAGATTCTAAAACCAAACTGCTAGTTTTCTGACTAGTGTAAAACAAAAATAAAAGGAGTGACTATAGTAGATGAATAGACATTTAAAAATAAAGAGTGTAGATAAAAATGAACAGGCTAGTTAGGAAAAGAAACCAAGATCAGTGATAGCGCAGCACAGCAAAAGTTTCATTTTGTTTGAATTTACATTCACTTGGTAATCCGATTGCCCCAATTTCACTATGCATGATGTGTAGAAAAGAGCTGTGCAACAGCGCCGGGGTTCCAGCCCAGCTGAGACGTCATTACGAAACTAACTAACTATCCATCACTAAAAAGTAAGAACGCTAAAAATTTTTTCGCCTTTTTAAAAAGATCGAAAAGCAAGTGGATTTTATTAGACAAGTAACAACAGTATCTGAAAAAGCTTTCAAAGTAAGCTTTCTTTTTGCTGAGCTTGCTGCTAAGTCAAAGCAGCATAAAAAGTTATATGCAAACAAATTAAAAGATCATTGCAAAGGAGCTGCTTAGTCCTGGTGCACTTAAAAAAGTAGCTAACATTTCCCCTCTCGAGCGACACAACAGCCAGACAAACTAAAGATAGGAGTATGTGTGAGGGCATTGAAAATATCGTCCTGGAAAAGATAGGCATCACCAAAAGATTTGAAGTGCATGTTGATGAGCCAACAGACATCGGTAGACATGCTCAGTTCTAAGCAAACGTGCTCCATGTTGAAGGAGAGGCGATCAAGCCAAGTTCTTTGTTTTGCAAGAGATTGCCTGATAACACAAACGCAAAAGAATTTTTTCGTGTTACCTCCGACTATTTTGAACAAGGAGGACTTGAGAGGAAGAACTGTGAACATCTCTGCACAGATGGAGCAAAAGCCAAGCTCAGAGATTGCAAATGCTTTGTTATCAAAATAAGGGAGAAACAACCGGATATTGTAGTTGCGCACTGGCTTTTGCACCGAGAGACGCTGGTTGCAAAGACTATGCCAGCAAAAATAGCTTCGATGCTTGATAATGTGGTAAACATTGTTAATTTTGTCAAGACACGATTTCCAAAAAGGAGCACATTTGCCAATTTATTGGAAAAAAAGGGAGCAGTATACACAAATTTGTTGCTTGACACCAGAGACATACAAATGAACTGAACACACGGATGCAAAGAGGAAATGAAAATCTTTCCACGACAAAATAACTGGATTTCGTTCAAAGGTGCAACTTTGGCAACAACACGTAAAAAACAGCAATCTTGATTTGTTTTTCTTTAGCCAGAAATGTCAAGGAAATGTGAGCATTGTTTTTGTATATGAGACCATACATATATATTTGTTCACTGTCCTTGAGAAATTGTCATTTTATTTCCTTCAACTACCATGGAATGGTTTCTTTGGGTTAGAAATTCTTGCAGTTCAGAAACAGCTTTTGACAAAATTCTGACTTTCTTTGCAAGAGGCAGAAAAATTTGCTTGGCCAAGACAAAACCATGGATGAACATTACGATTTTTCAATATATATTTCGAAAGTTTTTTGGTCAAGACTTCCATGCAGTTTCATATTCTGGAAAATAGCTATTTTGACGTTGCTTCAATCTTCCACTACTTGTCTTTGTGAGGTGAGTTTTTCAAGCATGACAGCTGTAAAAGTTAAAACACGAGAAAAATTAAAAGCTTTTGCAAAAATGCTACGCATATTTCTTTCGTCAATATCTCCTCAAATAACAGATTTATATTTGTCAAAGCAGAACGAGATGTCACACCGAAAAAACTGAATATCAGTTAACTGTAATTGAGTTTATTGTTTTGCTACAAAATTGTAAATTTTGTTAAATTTCTTTGATGTTACGCACGATTTTTTCAATACAAAAAGTGTTTTGAGGCTCAAAAAAGGTGAAAAACCATTGTTTTAGACTAAAGGTTTCCCACTACCACGTCGCAATGCACTGGTGCGCCATTATGAAAAAGTATGGGCGTCACAAGTTTACATCTTTGATGACTTTTGTGTAACCAACCAGCTTGAGAGCCTTTTGCCTTCATCATTGCCTTGATAACCATTGTTTTTTGTTGGTCAACTTTTGTAAATCATATAAGTTGGGAACCTCTGTTTTAGATTATGGCTTAGAATTCGATTTTGACCTATTGCTTAGCAGGGCGTGAAAACGATTTCTACATTTGCTCGAGAAACGCTTTCTTGCTACCATTTATAAATTTCACTGAGTTTATCTACTGTATTCTATGCGAAATATCTATCTGCGCTAAGCATACGACCGCACAAATGCAGTGTCTTACACGCATATTTTATTTGAATAAATTATAAGATTACATTATATACAGAATCCATTCATACCGTAAGAAAAAAACAAGCTTAAGTGATTTGAGGGAGTATTTAATCAGATGGAAGAAAATGTTGTAATAAAATTCCGCAGGTGCAGAAAGATTCCAATCTCTAAGAAATATAAGAGTTGTTGCAGATTTCATCTTCCTCCTCAACGCTCTTACTCTTGTTCTCTAACTACGGCATTTAACATAATTTTTCACATAATTACAAAGCATTAGAAATTATGTAATTGAGAACCAAATACTTAAAGCTTCTTTTTTTCGGAAATTTCTTTTTTTTGACAGAAAAAGTCATTCACTTCCTGTTGAGTTGGTGTGAAAAAAGTAGTAATACTTTTTCCTTTGATTTCTCGAATGCTTTCCAGCTTGTTTAACGGAAATCCCAACTTCTTCAAAATTCTCTTTGTTCCATTTTTTTCAATTTGAATTAGCTTTTCTCTTCGATCCGAACGCAGATAGTTTTTCAAAAGCATTTTGATCAAAAAGACCTTGTGGTCGTTTGTTTTAGAATTCAAAAGTTTCGCGATCTCGACATCTGATTTCCATAAACATTCTCTTTTGTGCTGAGCAAAACATTTCGCGCCAGAGGTTTTAACCTTTGCTTTACACAAAGCACAAGTGGTTATGGTTTGCGATATGGTGGTCAGTGACCTCAGTGCAGGCTTAGAAATCCCGCCGTGGTTGATTGAACAGATATCAGAATATTGTTTTTTTTCACCTTTCTTTGCGTATTTCATCTTTCTAAAACTGAATGGAACTGTGTTTTCACAAACTGTCTTCAAATAATGTTGTTGCTGAAAAAGCCACTTATTTTATCCTCCATCTCCCTTTTTCTTATTTTCATGCCAAAAATAAACAAATGGTGAAATTGCGACACTGGCAAACAAATAATTTGCTCAGTCAACCACTAAATATTACGCAAAAGACTTGAGCTACGCTACAGAAAATCCCATTAAAAAGTCCCACTGGTTTTATATTAATGGGATTTCCCTCAAAACATAATGAGAACACAACCACTTTTCTACTTAAATCTTTGCTCGTTTTGTAAATGCAATTGAGAAGTACCCAAAAAATTTTTGGTAAATGTAATTTCAAATATTTGTTTCCATATTTATCCTCCATTCATGAGAAAGCGAATTGCATCGCTATATTTTGAATGGGACGTCCACACTCGCTTGGAAGTTGCCATTACTGAGGTGTTTGGGTCACCTGTCTTCCACATGAAGGCGGGGGCGTCCTGTTAAATGCCTTTTGCCCAAGGAGACAGCAAGCGAACTTGCCGGCTTGTTCTTCACAACCTCCCCTAAAGTCTTTTGGTATGACTCGACAAGGGGAATGAACCCCAGGTCTACCGACTGCGAAGCGGACGTTCTAACCACTACGCCATCACCTCGCTTATTGATTATTATATTGATTGCAATTAAAATTCTTCGATTACAAATAGGTGCTGTATCTAAGTAACAGCGTTTAAATATCAGAAAAACATAGCCGGATTATAATTTGCGACATGTCCTTCGATATTTTATCATTTTGTGTAGCCCTTAAACTAATGGAAAAGTAAATACATAAGTTAACTTTGTTTCTTGACAAGAAATTCTTCAAAAATGAGACAAAATAGAGTTAATGAATTGAAAGTGAAGAGTTTTTTAGCAGTTGGATATTTTGTAGGATATTAACTTAAACTCATTGCAATAAATGTAAGAGTTAAGAAACAGTGAAGCTGATGAGCTCAGTAAAATCTTGCGATCTCCATTTTGCGGTTAAAAGTTCCTGTAGTAAAATTGGGATTTTTGTTTTGGTCTCATGCGCTGTTTTGCGAGTCTGGAACATTACAATTAGGCAATAATTAGCCAATTAATAAACAAAAGTAAGAGTAGAATATTTACAACGCAACAAGCTCTCTTTTCTGCTTTTCGACTGTGGTGTCTGGAATACTGATTGGCCCAGTAGTGAGGCTTATTACTGAGTAGATTTAATTTACATGACTTATTTTATTGCTTGATTATGTCATTAATAATATTGCCTGATTTTTATCCTAAATAGATATAAAAAGCAGGATGTCGAACCGAACCCTCCGAAAACCGATATTAACCGTTTATTTTTTTTGCACCCGATCATTTAAAATTTGACTCTGGTAAACGCGAACCGAATCTGAACCACAATTTTTATAACGCATTGAACCTGAGCCAAAGCTGAACCGACAAAAATAAATTTTGCTGAACCAGAATCGGGGCGATATTTTAAAATATTCGACGTCCTGATGAAAAGTTCTCAAACATGAGGCCGAAGAGTGAATTGTTTACTGTCTTAAAAAAGACGTCGACTGTTGAAGTTTACTTTGACAGGTACTTAAATGCTTCTGGCTCTGTCGGGCAATTTTGCTTCGACAAAAGTGTGCTCTGACAATTTCTGTTTTTAGTCAAATACGGTTAAATACAAATGATAAATATTTTTAAAATGCTATGTTGGCACTAAAAAATTTACCTTCTTTTGTTATTTTAATTTTTTTGTATTAAACCAGCACGCCAGCCACAGGAGCGTAGCCAGGACTTTGATTTCTAGGAGGATGTGCAAGATCAAGAGACGTTCACATGGTGAATGCTCACCGGGGCCCTCGACATTGAAATAAAGCCTTTTTGTTTAGAGAATATTTTGAAAATTAGGGAAATTTTGAGACGCTTTTCTGGATACCGGTCGACTCTTTTCAATAAAAGTTGAGGACTTTACTAAGCCTAGCTCGGCTTTCGAAGAGAACCCTTATCGCACTAATGGGAAAAATGCTTGATTTGAATTCTCAGGTTTTTACATGCTCCGAATCCAAACGCAAACCTGATGTAATGATGATGGAATCTGCACAAGCCAGAAAATAAAATACTTCGTTATGTTGCTACCTCTTGGCTCAGATCTCTCAACTTCTAATTGCGTTCTTACAAGATTTCCGTCGTTGGCTCGAAATGAAAGTAACAATCATTATGAAACGGACAAGCATCATAAAAGACCCCCAGAAGTGGCCGGTTTGAATACTAAGTCAAAGGATAAATATAGCAACCATTGATGAATCAAGTTGAGACCAGTTGCTTACATTCGGTGGTGATGTTCGAAAAATGAAGCAAGTACAGGCCTAATCCAGGAGGTATTTTGCTGACATTCATCCAGTCCATGAAACTTCTTGGATGCTCTGCTCCATTCCTCGTTATATTACTTACTTTATACTATTTTAACATTTATCACCTCTTAATACTATTTTCACTTAACTACTAAGAATTTGGTAAGCACAAAACCTTCTAGCCTAAGGGTTCCCAACTTTTTGTGAGGTACCCTCCTCCCCCCTATTAATACGTAAATTCCTTTTTCGAAAATGATTTGTTTCCAGTGGTGGTCATTTTTCCACAATTTCTCTCCAAAATGGTCTGAATACTTTTTTTTTGAAAAATTGATCTCATATGAAAACAAAATTAATCAAAATTTTTTTAAAGAAATTGATCTTTAATACTGCATGAAGAACTCTGATTTGGACAAATTTTGTAAATATCTTCAAGAGGGAAACCATAGTACAGTGACCCCGCGTACCCCCTGTGAGCACTCCATGTCCCCCAGTTTGAAAGCCCTTGTTCTAGTCTTAGTTGGACTATACAGCTAGCAACTGCTGGGTGCCTTTTTTGATGTTTATGTATAAAACTTGAAGTTCTATGATCTCACAATTGATGACAATTTAATAATCGCATTCATGCAACAAGATAATGCAGTTGCTACGCTACAGTTCATTTACTGGTTTCTGTTTATTTTGCCTGAAGAAATGAGTATTCGCTCACGAAAGCGTGCATCAATAAATATTTAAGTCGACTACGAGTGTCATTTGTGAGCTTTTATCTGCTAATTTGTAAGTCAACACGGCTATACTATCTTCAATTGCTACGCTACAAGTTATTTCTTTTTACTTACACAGTATTAAATACTGTTTTGTGTGATCTAAGAATCGGCTTCTCCAGTCGAGTCTTATAAATCAGGAAGATAAATCAATGTACTTGATTCACTTACAAACAAAGCAGTAGCTAAATAGTAGACTTAACGGGTTGAAGTGGAACTGTAATGAGCAACCCTGAACTTCACCTTTCTTTCCTCATCCCCCTCCCCCCCTTTGCCTAGTCCACAACAATCCTGACTTCAAGCCATATAGTTCTGTTCGGAAGATTTTTGACTCTTTATCAAATCAAAAATTTCATGACAGTGCAAAATTCTTCAAAGTTTTTGTAATAAAGCTTTTAAAAAAAGTCTAAATCATTACACCTCGCATTTTAGAATTTTTAGAATAAAACATGCTCTCCTTTCAACACGCCCCCAATCTATTTTTAATCACAAAACACTTGACTCAGTGACGTTTCAAAAAGCAGGTTAGAGCAGTCCGCCTCGAATACAGTAGACACCACTTAATATGACCACCTTGGGACCAAACCATTTTAGTCATAATATCCGAATGGTCATAAAAACCAAAGCCGTCATAACCGCACCTGAATCGACGCCGTAAGCCGCAAGAAGTCCAAATGCCGTCAAATTCATCGTTTAACCGAAGTAACAGTGTGTCGTTGGCAGTAAAACAAAGTACAGCACTGTAACAGTACAGGTGACGGTAAAACTAAGTACAGTAGGTAACAATATGCACAAGCGTTGGTACAGTATAACAAAGTAAATAACAGTTCAAGTAACGTTTAATCAAAGTAGCATATCAAAGCACCGCAAAACAAATTCAAAATGTAACTCACGTACGTTAGTTAGTTTTAGGTGCAAAAACTCTGTAATTTCCAGCTGAGCAAGATCTTTTCGCAAAAAATCACGAATTTGTTCAGCGAAAGTATCGAACTCTTCCATTGACAGATAATATGTTGACCAAATTGCGGATAATATGTTGGTCATATTATCCGAAATTTGGTTGTATAAAACGGAGAATTTTAAATGGAGAAATTCCGGACCGTACCAAATTGGTCATAATAAGTGGCTGGTCATATTATCCGTGGTCATAATAAGCGGCGCCTACTGTGCCACTTTAGCAACCAGTTTTCAAACAGGGTCTTGTGTTATCCCCTGAAAAAGCTAAAACCTACTATTTTTTAAAATTATGAAACAATATTTTTTCTTACTTCCTTAAAAAACTTTCCTCAGTTGTTTCTATGCGATAAGTAAAACGCCATGATAAGGCAATTTTTTTCTTGAGCTAGCCTGCTGGGTATTGCACTCAAGCCGGATTCTACTTAAAAGCGGTCCACTGTATGACATCTTAATAAATTCCTTCTGCTGTTCATCCTTTGCTCTGGCTCTTTACATCACACCCGAAGCACCTTTGTCCGAAGTCACACCATTTCCGGTGAAATTTGGAATTTTAGAACACACCTAAAACGTTACTCAGCACCTGCTTGCTTCTTTTTTCTTCTGCTGTGTGTGACAACGCGATCATTTTGAAAAAGCGAACTGCTCAGAGCTTTTTAAAATTTTTGAGTTATTCAAGTTATGATAAAAATATAAAATAATGACCTAATTGTCCCCAACTCTTTTCACCAGGTATTAATGATGTCATCACGACACCTAATGAGTGAAATCTTGACCTCGTGCTCCAATATTTTTCTTCTGCGTAAGCTTAATTGTAATTCCTCTTTTGATAAATAAGAAAAACAGCATCAATAATAATAAATTGTTCTTTATAGAAGATGCCAGCAATTTACTATTGAACATAACTGCAGACGATGCCGAAACAATGTGCGCTGTCTGCATCTACGCTCAAGATTTTTTTACAAAAAGCAAAGCTTCAATGTGATTCTTATACTTTCATTTTAAATACCGGTAGGTGTACCTGCCACGAGCTTTCTTTTGCCTAGTTGGGAGAAAAGGAGAAAGTTGCTCTCTGTCTAAAAATATTCCACTCTGAGTGCGTTTGTGTACTTACCATAAAATATAGAATGAAGTCCAATTCTGTACAGATGTTGCAGCACCAGTTGTATTGTTGCAACATTCGTAGTAATACTGCGCAATGCAGCAAAAATGTTGAGCATGGCAAGCTTAAATTGACATCAAATTCAAATTTTATTGTTTACTGCAAACACTGACAAAATTTCAAGAAGGCTCATGTTTCAAAATCGTTAACTTTAGGATTTAGATGAAGGATTTTTCTAATACTGTTGACCATTGCAACATCTCCAAACAAAAATGTTGTTTGCTTCAAGATGTTGACTCACAACAAATAAAGTTTTGCTCGTTCGCAAAATCCCCTTAAAATTTATTTAGGTATTTCTTTCAGAATATTTCCCTACTGATATTATAAAGGTTGAAAGTTGTTGCTATGTTTGAATCGTTTTGCATTGTGCAGTGTTTTTTAAAAAGGTTTAATTTGGATTTTTATTCTATATGTATAAATATGAAAGTCTGCCTACAACAAGTTTAAAAAGCGTTGAACAGCTGTCTCCTAAATAGAGCAAACAGATTTTGTTTACATATTCCATGTGTGCGTAAACGTCTCAACCAGCCGTGACAAAGTGTTCCCAGCTGCGCGATAAAAGTAGTGTTTCAAGAGTGTTCTCTTCGCAAAAATTTTAGCTGCCGTAAAAAACAAGCTGTTTGAATTTTTAAAGTGTGGAAAGCACAGCATCCTTTAAAGCAGTGCTTCTCAATCTTTTTGATGCCATGGACCACTTTTCGCCGAGACTTTGTTTTGGGGTCCACTTTATGAAAAATTTGTTTCAGAACAATCATTTATTCCAGGAAGGAAGTTGCTACGAAACGAAAGAGTGTTAAGTTTATAGTACATTTTTAGCTTTCGTAATTCATAATTTTTCCCAAAAAAATCTTTAATTTACGGCAGAACGTTTCGCGGCTCACCTGAAGGACCCTGACGGCCCATCGGTTGAGAAGCGCTGCTTTAAAGCGCAAGACCTAAGGCATTTAGCGCACTGGTTGGCTATGGGCATGCCTATTTAAACTGTTGCGCAGCTAAATCCGTATTCACTGTTGTGAAACTAATAAAAAACAAAATTATGCAAAACCGGTCTCAAATTTTCACATATTTGTTGACAGGCACGTGGTCAGAAAAAATGATTCGATTGTTCACTTGTTATCATGACATGATCAATTGTAAGTACAGATGTGAAATCCAATATCCAAGGTGAGTAGTAGCCTCCGCCATTTTTGGGAGCGGTACCTATACACAGTTTTTTTGCTCCTAAAGCAAAAAATTTTTCAAGCAGGTAGCTGACTTTTGGTGGAACCGTGGGCACTGTTTTGATAAATCATAAATGTAAGTGTGAATCATTAATATGAGTGTGACGTTGATGATTATTATTGACAGTGATTAGTTACTTGCAATGTCACATTGTTAAGTTAATCAATTTGTATGATTAAAAGAAAGTCAGAGTTTAAATTGACTCCCAATTGTCTAAAAAGCAAACGGTAGTGCCCGCGTTTCTGCCTACTGCCACATGCTTTAATACCTGCTGTGTACTCAGACCGTAATGACATGAAGGGACCAATCAATTCGCAATGAAGGAGCAGGCGAAACAAGGCATAGGATAAATAGGCATAGGGATGATAAAATCTTACCTGAAACGTTAAAAGCTCTGGACAGAATTGAGCCAAATGCATCGATTCACGGACATTCTACTACCTGGCTACTATTGTAATTAGTTACATTTTAGTGAGTGTAAATTTGTTACTCTTTTGCAGAAGTAGCAAAATTTGTAACAATAGTTATCAATTGGACACTATATAAATTACAAGTTACAGTTACTTTTTGTTTGCTGCTCTACAGCAAAGGGAACGGTTATTTTATCAACTCCATTCCAATCTAAATAAGTAAATTAGTAAGCATTACTGCTATTCAATCAAGCATCACATGGAGGAATGCTCAAAATAACGCAGTTTTGAGTGCGTGATTTCGACTTTGGATGTAGTGCTTTCAATTTCTCGACTTGTCAACGCGGTTTCTTGGCGTTTTTTCTAATAATTTTGACAACCTTGACTGCCCTGATAATTCAGTGATCCAAGTAAAGTTAAAACTCACTTAAAGAGAAAAATGGTTAATTTGCTTGAGACAGGCCGAAAGTGCTGCTGAAGCATTGGGCAGCGATACGGACAACGACACTTCTTCTTCTTCTTCTTTTGGAAGGGATCCACATTTTCAGATGCTGGCAGTGATGGTACTCAGCCAGCATCGTGTGTCGACATCCAAAACCGTCAGTCCACGTATTCCTGTAGGTGCCCGATGTACGGGGCATGTCAGAATGATGTGTTCTGCGGTTTGTTTTGCAGCGCCACACTCGCAATTCGATGTAGGAGCAAGGCCCCATTTGTGCATGAACGACTGAAAACACCCAACACCAGCCCGCAAGCGGTTGAGTGATAGAGACTGATATAAGCAAATGCAATGACACTGATACGAGCTTTTTTGGTTGTCTGCACACACAACCAAAACAAAAAAAATCTTGTTCGACAAATCGAAAGGAGAAATTCCTTTGTGGAACACATCTCAAATGTATTGTTATTGATATTAAATCTTTCGTCGATCAAAGGCTAAAGCGACTCTTCATAAAAATACAATGGTGCTTTGCAATGACGTACGGGAGGGGGGCTCCTATGCACTCGTTCCCCTCAGGTCCTTCTCAGGAAAACGTTAAAATGTCTTTTTCTGCCGTTACGCTTGTAGCTGTAACAAACAAGTCCATGAGGATAGCACTGAAAACATTGAACTCTGAAAAAAAGGTTTTCACCGCGACTGTCCCGCGAAATTTGCGTAATGTCATTTTTGCCCTTCCCTTAACAAATTTTTAAGTGCGTCTCTGCTGTTTTGCCCTCAACTGCAGTGGCGGCAAGACCTTTTAGAGCAGGAAAAGACATTTTAAAACCAAAACACTGCGGACTCACTGACCCTCATTTTGATGTGTTAGCCTTTTTGAAAAGAAACTAATGGTTGCACTTACTTAGCAACTGTAGCTGTGACTCAACCTTTATAAAAGGATGAAAAGCAATTGATTGTAGTTGTTTTACCAAAATTCTGCTTGGGGGTGGGAGGCAGGAATATCGCGGTATGCAAAACATACATTGTAGAATTCTCAATCGATTGTTGAATTTTGCTCTTAACCCTATTTTGCCCAGGTTATTTTACAGCCAATTGTTACCAGGAGGGCATTGTTGCCGCACAAACCGGATCTTTGACGTAGAAGCTTCGTCAATACATATATATTTTTTAAATTGGCAAAATTGCGACAATAACGTCATAACCTTGTAGACGACGTCATATTGTTGTTGAATATTATGATTATCACTCGTAAATCACCCATACTGTATTTTGGTTTAGAATAAATTCATTGATTGTCTTGTAAAAATATGACGTGATTACGTAATAATGTCAAAAATTTGTTTTTTCACCAAAAAACGCAACTAACTTCAAAATTTGTCAACAAAAAAAATAATTTACAATTTTGTTCAAAAAATTTTATTTTTGTAGGTCCCTTTGACAAGTTGGGGATTTGAACCCTTTAACTTTAACCGATTAAATTGAAATTGTCTGAGCATATGTAGTAATAAATCATATTCAAGATAGAACAGAAAATAAGTCATTCTTGCATCAAAAATATTGGCCATTGAAAGCGATTGTAACTGATAACTGTAGCTGTAACTAGTTGCTTCTTAAAAGCTGTTTGTAACTGAAACTGTAACCAAGTTGCTTTTTTCGCAAGCTAACTGTAACTGTAATTCAGTTACCTTATACAAGCACTTTGCCGATTACTGAGCATTGATATCTAAAAATGCACCAAAAAACTCGCAAACAGGAGCCCTCATCTCAGTTTACAAGGAAGGTATCAAGATAGTCTACAGCACATACGTGCATCTCGCATTTCACTCTGTCGTTTCGTGCGGCCTGCACTGTGTTCATCATAATTTTGAGATGATTTATCAAATAAATTTTACTCCAATTTTGGTTCGTGCTCAAGCTGATGATTTTGTGCTCAATGCTTTTCAAAGTATCCAATAGATGGGTAACGACTTGTACACTATGATCCAACGAACTAACACACGAACAAAACAATTAACATAGTTGCAATTTTCAGAGAAAATTGGACAGGAAGCAAAGCAAAGCTAATAAATTTTCTCTTAAATGATTTTCAAAAAATTGCAAGCAAATGTAAGACTCAAGCTTGCTTGAGTGATTGATCAATTGTTGAGTAATTCCTGGCGTAGTTTTCCCCTTTCCTAAGTACGCTAGTGGTTGCAAAAATTTAACCATTCATTTTTTTCGCTGCTTGGCTTGTAGATTAATACGTAATCTACTTTGTAGATGTGGCAATAAAATCAGTAGGAACTAGGGAGTGGGGCAAAAGTTGCGGAAAAAAGAAGTGCTCTTGGAAGCCACGATGTCGGTTTGATTATACACACTATGTATTTTTGAATGCAAATCACAAATCGAAAGTTAGAAAAAATGATTTATCCATGTATGCTCTTTCAGTATGAAGTTCTTTCACTATGTACGTCCGTACGTACATGCACTTTAACTCTTCCTAAACTACTGGACGTACAAACATAAACTCGGCACGACTGAACACCTCCTAAAGGTGAGCGTCATAAGGTGTTTGTGACCTAATCACGATGAAGTCATAATCAAAACTATTTCAACATTTGCATTTCTTGACTTAAGAAAACAATTTTTTGCTCAAAAGAATGCAAGCCCCTATCTCAAAAATTAAAACAATTCCAACTTTTTTGGTGTGACATGACGTCACATTTAACACTTCTTTGTGCAATTTGTTCTCTGTATGCTTGCAATAAGTGCTCACCGTAGAATCATGATTAAAAGCTTTTACGGGAGACACCAACACGATGATTTCGATAGAAAAATTCAAAACGATTTAAGCTTAATTGACGAGACAACCGCAGATCTTTTTTTAAGCATGTTTTTTTGAACGCTTCAAACTCATTCTAATATGTTATATGCAATCTGGTACCATTATAGTGAAAAATACAACAGGCGGCAAGCAGCTCCGCGTAAAGTTTTTATCGACCATAATTTCGAGAGCAAACAAGTCATATGCTGCTCGTTGAAAAAGAATGATAGGGCCAAATTAAAGTGTTAACGTAGCGGTAGGCCAAAAAACCTACAGCTTTTTAGTAATGCAATGATAAGTTTCAATACTTTTGTACAGTTGTGTCGCAAGCCTGACTGATGTAAATTCTTATACATATTAATCAAATTAAGCAAAGTTTAACAAATTGACGATTTTCCACATAAAATCCTACAAGAAAAATGAATAGACAAAAATTTTCCGCATTTTCAGCCAAAAATCTGGTCCATGGATCATACTCTTATACCATAAACCTATTTTATTGTAATAAATTAACTGTAAGTGCTTGACTTTGGGTGAGTTGCACTTCCCTAGCTGCGATTATGCAAGGATCCAGCAATATACGCGCAACTAGTGACTTGATGTCATAAATTAGGCCTATAGTTACAAAAAGCTGTAACTAGTATGCCTAATATTTAATAGCTAATTTCAGAAATTACGCAACAATCACTTTAATGCCTCCTCTCCCCCACAATTTTACATATTTGCTTGGATGCAATTGATAAAATGAACGGATATAAGTGTGTGAAATGATTGCCTATTTCAATTGTGAATAAGTCCGGTTTACAAGTGCGTGCTGGAAACAGGGCAAAAAGACGTTGCAGGGAATTTCAAAACCTTTGGGAGAAATTTAGCGCAACCCCCTACTATTATTCTGCTCTATTTCCACTAAAAATATGGTGCTTTTGGCATTCTTCACTTCGACATTACTGATGAGGGCGCTGCAATTATAATAACTTGACGGTGAGAGATATACTTCGGGTTAGTTTTCACTTTGCCTAGGTGCGTTTATATCAGAAAAAAGGAATATGTGCGGAGCCACAGGCTTTTGGTTGTACAAATACCATACAATTACGTAATTTATGGTCCAAATATTTGTTAGGTTATTTCTGAAAATACATATCGATCACCTTGGCGTCCCGCCCCCTACCTTACAACTTTGAAATTATGCTCCCATACACTTGATCAAATTAAGGCATAAACGTTTGTGGAATCGTTGGCTGTTTTGATTGCAAGCAAGTCCAGTTTCTGGGTATGCTAGGAGCATGGCAAGCAAAACGCAGCCAGAGACTCCAGAACTTTTGAGAGAAATATAGCGGCTATGCGCAGCCTCCTAAAATCTTTTTTAATCAATTTCCATTAAAAAAACGTTCCTTTGGATTTTGTAGCAAGAATTGGCTATGTCAAAAAAACAATAAGTTTTTATTACTGCTCTCACAACTATTCATTGGGCGCACCCGTCTGAACTGATGTTTCAAACCTCGACATATTAATTGCGGGAGCCTGCGGCCGTCGCCGGCAGAGCCGGATAGCTCATCAATAAAGCATTCATGATCAAAATAATAATCGGCTAACTAGCGGCGTCAACCGTTAGCAAAATACGCTTCATTTTCATATTATTTAACGATCATGTATTAACACTAGAAGCCTGGACCGGTCATTTTTGACCGGTTTTAAATTTTGACGCTTCGTATTTCTGGCATTTTTGCTATTTGATTTTTCATACTCGTTGACTTTTCCTAACTTTGGATGATGTTTTGGTAAGTCAAACAATTTTTCTTTTATATCTTTTGTAAATGGAGCATTTTACACATCTACCTATAAGCCCGAACCGGTCAAAAATGACCGGTTCTTAAAACGGTTATAATTTGTCTTTGAGCTGATGAATTAAAACATGATAGAAGGGAGAAAAAAGTTTGTTTTTCTACAAGCAATGCCTCACGTGACAATAACATTACGATTGATCACTGCTGCAATGGATAACTGATCAGCAGGAACTAAAATAATTACTATTTTGCTGGCTTCATCGAAGTAAAGTTGAATTTTATTTGCTGTCTCGAACAATGGCTGGTCATTGAAAGTTCTAATGTCTTTCTTAGTAGCGTAGAGTTCATCAGTGGTGTGTGCAGAGAAAATAGATAGTTTATTACAGGGTATTGACAACCTTCTAAAATCTCCCAAGTTTGTCTTACAGATTTGAAGAAATGCATATTGTATAAATAATGTCTTAGGTATAGGAATTTTGTTTGGAGTTTTTTCATCGTTTTTGACAAACTGATTTTTCTAATCATGAATCGTGGCAACAATTATACTGTCCATCAAGTACTTCAGCGGTTACAAACTGATCAGCTTGATGACTCCTGTGATGAGAATGAAGAAACTGAATTGCAAGATAAAGAATTTGTTTCTAATTGTTGTGCTGGTGTCGAAAGTTGTGACAGTGATACCGACAGCGGTGAAGACGAACAAAGCTCTGCTGCTCTTTCTATAGATTTTCTTTCTGAAAGTGATCAATCAGTATCTCAAAATACTGCCGGACAGGTGAACGCATGAAACGGAACTGTGTGGAAAAACATAACAGGTGCTCCAGGTCTGGGAAGAGCATCTTCGTCCAATGTGTTTTCGTAACGTCCTGGCCCAACGTCTTATTGTCACAGATCTGTAGTAAACGGTAGCCCTCACAGTGCTTTTCATTTATTTATAGATGGACATATGCTCAGGTGTATTCAGAAACACACTATCAACCATGGAAAGAAAGATAATGACGATTTTGATTTACATGTTGATGAGCTGGAAAGTTTTATAGGTCTTCAAATCGCTCGAGGAGTGTTGGTCGGGAAGAATACGCCAGTAAAGCAACTTTGGAGCAAGGAATGGGGACAACTAATCTTTCGAAATACAATGAGCCGTGATAGGTACCAGGAAATCATAAAATATTTGAGGTTCGATGACTATTTTAGTCGGAGGCAAAGGAGAGAAACTGACAAATTTTGCTTGATTTCCGAGGTGTGGAATTGCTTCATAGAAAACTGTAAGAAATTCTATGTACCAAACGTCGATTTGACTATTGATGAACAACTTTTCCCATGCAAAACTAGGTGTCCTTTTATACAATATATGGCTAACAAGCCAGATAAATTTGGAATTAAGTTCTGGCTTTTGACAGATGCTCAATCAAAATACTTGTGCAATGGCAAACCATATTTAGGAAGAGATCCTAGCCGAAGCAGATTTTGCGACCTTGCAGGTGATGTGTGCTTGACTCTTTTACAACCTTATTATAAAAAAGGCTACAATGTCACCACCGACAACTACTTTACCAGCCTAAAGCTAGCGGAAGCACGTAAGCAGAAAAAAACTACAATCCTTTGCACTATACGGAAACAGCGACGAGAAGTGCCAAGCACTGAGCTGATAATGAGAGACAAGGAATTATATGCTTCTGAAATATTTTCTTCGCCATCCGGTTGCAGCTTGACAATATACAAAGCAAAGAAAAAAAAAGTTGTTTGCATCCTGAGTTCAATGCACAGAAACGTAAATATTGATTAATGCCACAAGAAAAAACTGCCAGAGACAATACAGTATTACAACAAGTCCAAGGTGGGCGTGAATGTACTGGACCAGATGGCTCGATACCATACCGGCAAGAGTTTCACTTGAAGATGGCCTGTGGCTGTATTTTTTAATATTCTCGACTGTGCCTGCATAAATGCTTACATTATTTAGTGCCTTACAACGAAATTGAAATTATCAAGAAGACAGTTTATGCTTGAGCTTATAAAAGAACTTTGCAAACCGAAAAATGGAGTGGGCTCAATACCTCCTTCTCCAGCAGTGGATCACATAGTCAGCATTGCATTGCCGGGAACCAGCGGTTTAGCACACCAAGCACGGAAAAGAAAAGAGTGCCAATTTGTAGCATGTAGAAATAAATCTAGCTCTTTTTGCCAAAACTGTGGGAAAGTATGCTGTGGCAAACACACATCCGAAAAAGTAACAATTGTAAAATGCAAAAATTGTGATGATTGAGTGTCAATAAATTTGTATACCTTGTATTTCTACTTAATTAATTATAATCATAAAAATGTCAAAAAATTAATCAAAAAAATGTCAAATACGCAAGAATAGTTTCTTTGTGCTTTTCATACAGTATATATCGAAATTAGTGAAAGAGAGAACCTATTAAAACCGATTTACAGATAACCGGTCAAAAATGGCCGCATCGGTCCTTATAGGTAGGGAAATAACTCAGGGTTTCTGGTGTTAAGTACTGGCGCGGTGGCGTAGCGGTTGGAGCGTCCACTTTGCATTCAGTACAATTATGTGTCGAACTCTCTTGTCGAGTCGTATTGAAGACTTTAAAAAGGCATTCACGGGTTTACTGCTTGGCGCTCAGCATGAAAGGAGTAGTGTAGAGAAAAAGCTGGCAAGCTTGCTTGAAGAAGCCTTGGGTAAGGCACTTAACAGTATACCTTTATCTTTATGTGGTAAACAAGTTTTGAAGATTCTAAAACAGGAGTTCTCAACCTTAACTCTCTCATTTACACCTTGGCAAATTTCAAAAGTAAAATTTACACCCCCAAATTTTGTTTATATTTTCGCTTCAACAAATGCCTATTGTAGTAAGTAAAAGTGTGAATTTTTTGCTAACAAAATTTACCACCAAGGCAAATCAAATTTACCCCCCAGGGTAAATTTGCCGCCGGTTGAGAACCCCTGCTCTAGAATTAATTACCCGCAATCAAGTTCTACGATCACAACTTATTTTCTGCGATCACAACAAGTTTTTGGTTATAAATTGTGGAGATGATCACGTCGGGTTTCTGTGTGTTGGTGATGTTGCCATATCATCTCCTGGTACATATATGGGCAGTAAAATACTAATTAATAATATCCAAGTAGACTTTGCAACAGTACAGAGTAGACCCGCTTGAGGAGCGATGATTATATTTAACCAGCAACTACATTTACAAAAAACAACATGCACTATGAGAACTATAGATAGCATAATGCACTGGAGTATTTACGATGCCATATTGAATGGATCAGCAGTTGCATTTGTTTTTTTTCCCATGGGCAAACATCGTCTACAAACGTTACACGACAGCTTGCAATTGGATAAAACATGAGGATAGCCAAGACTAGTATTGCAATAACCTTCTTTTGCATACGCAGCGCATTCTGCAATTTCATCACGGCAATCTAAAAATAGAACTCAAACCTGATCAGCCAATACAAAGTGGTTGAATGGGTCTATCACAGCTTTGGCTATCCGTCAGTCGTTTTATTCTATGGCACCGAGTCAACACACTCAAAACGCAACACAGCAGGTGGACGGCAAGAAAAGGAAACATTATATGGTTCTGCATTATATGGTAGGTAGATCAACTACCGCAAAAATGTTATTGTGACCGAAAAAAGTTACACAACTCACTTGAATCTACAATACTTTAGCAATTGAACCTACATCAATTACCTGAGGTGCAAGGAAGTGTGGGAAATGAACATTCATCTGGGCACAAGCCACATGTTTTTTTACAACCATCTCGTACGGTTTCGTATTGGGCTTCGTAATTACATAATTTCATTGCCTTCACTGCAGGACAGAAGAGTGGATTCGTATCAACGCATGGTCCTGGATTGAAAAAGTAAACACAAAACTAAGATAATTTTAAAAATTGTGTAACAACAGGCATTTCATGCACGATCTTCTAGTTCATCTTTCTATTTTCAAATTGATCATTTCTGCGGGTTGTGTTGACAAAATAATTCTTCCCGCATGAGAAAACGATTGATAGGATAAGACCCGAAAATCGAATTTGTAACTAGAAAAGCAGAAAAGTGAAATGAAGAGGAATGGAGATGGGTAAGGAGGAGAGAGCAAGATGAATAGGGAAGATAGCGAGGAAGAATGGATAAGCAGGCAATAAGAAAAAAATGGAGCGAAACCCGCTTTGATATTTAATTACATTAACTTATTATTAGTTATTACAACTAATTCAATCAGCTGTTGTGCGAGAACAAAAATGGTTCATGTTTTTAATCCCTCCTCATTTCTCCTGAGTTAAATGTTTGTCCATGCAGTTGGATAGATTGTAAGCAAATTTGGTGAAAAATAACAAATGAAAGCTTTTTTATATTTTCTGTTTATGCACCCAAAAAGTTTATGCTGAACTTTTATGTGTTTCACATTCTTTTATTCTTTCAGCAGCAATCACCCCATTTCCATTCCACCATCAAGAAAGTATATGGTAGATAGAAGTTACACTTACAACTGACTCTGAAGGAGAAGACTAAATCAATTGTTAAAAAGCGATATTGAGAAAATTTTTTTAAAAAAGTTAAATGTATTTTAATTTTGGTGGTATCTTCCAGACTCGCGGTGCATCGGCAGAACTGTATTGTTTACTCAAAATTTCTAGTGTGAAAAACATTCATAGATTTAACTTTGAAGTTATATAAAAAAAGTGTGCGATATCTTTTTCAGGGCTAGTGAGTAATTAGGTACTATGATCTTGTTTTTGGGCTTTCCTGGCTTACTGCAACCCTCTTCAGTAGTGTGAATGAGAAAAGTCTGCACCGAGTGAACACTCTTGTTGGGGAGAGGCACTTTTTGAGAACACCTCTTTTCCATTTCATAGAAAACTTTTTAAAGAAATTGGGATAATTTAGCTTGAGGAGATTTTCAGAGAAGAGTTTTGAATTTGGAAACAGTTTTTATTAGATAGCTATTTTCGAGACTGGACCAAGTGATACTTTTGATTTTGGCGTTGTCGCTGACACTTTTCTGGGGGTCGCAATTTCCAGTGACGCCACTTTCACTATATATCAACTTACCGCGTCTACACTTTGAAGGCTTGGTTGAGCATGCCGTGCAAACGCCGCACGTCAAGGCACACACCTTACGATAGAGCATTGCTTTACTTATTTGCTCTGAGGTGCTGCCAAAAAAGTACGTGCACTCTGACTTGGCGACGGAAAGGCAAAACGCTCCAGCGTTGTCTCTGCATGAATCGCCTGAATTAAATAATTAGTAAACAGCATTATTTTGAAAAAATGTCACTCTCAAGCCAAAATTATGCCTTCAACCTTGATCAGAACGAAAAAAAAACATAAATAATCTCAAACTTAGGCAAAAAAACGCTCACAAAAAAGCAAATTTAAAAGGGGGTTTGCTCTCCGGTCAAATGCTGCGGCTCGGCGGAGGACCTGTTTGTAAACGACAAAAAATATAAAATAAGCCTCTTAGCCTGCTGCCTAATGGCACATGTCATCGAAAGTTGAAAACCTGTATGGAGTTTCTTTGAAAACTCAAGCGTAAGCATGGAGTAAACAAAAGGGGCTAAGCCCCCAAAACTAACCTTTGAAAAACTTGCTTTGGCCGCATTCATTTTTTTTGGTTTTAGAGAGCTTGCGAGCAATGGTTAAAATCCTGTTTTAGTGATCACTTGCAAAATAAGCAGTTAACATCTTCAAGTAAGATTTTGGGCTTTCTTTCTACTTTTATTCGTAGCTAATATTTTCTCAAATTAAGAAAATGTTGAAACGTTTTGGATGGGCAATTTGCCCATATCCTCCCCTTCTTCATTAATAATGTTGGGCAAAATAACTTTACGTACTACAAGCATCTGCAGATCTTGACAGATAGCTGGAAATGATTCTTCGAAATAAGCTTGATTGTGCGTCGCAACAAAATTGTAAGCAAACTATAATCAGAGCAAACAAAATCAATTTTCCCATTTCGACGACAAGTGGTTTAATTGAAATACCTTTATTTTAAATCTATGAGAATGATCGCAAACCAAAAGTCCTCGCATTTATAGGTAAATTTGCCCTTTTTTCTGCGCTCTTTTTAATCTTATTGGTTTTGCAAGTGCTTTCTTAAGTAAAGTAATGCTTTAATCATCATGCGCTGCATATCAGCGAATTTATAGCCACAACAATAATAAATCACGCCTTCGGTAAAAACTATTTCCGCAAATTAAAAAGTGAACGGTCCTGTAGGATCTCTTTCCGTATTTGCCAAAACCACCCTCTACTGGGTTGGAACGGATTAATCTTTCTGGTCAAATGGCGCTGGAAATGCAATCTCAGTAATGGTGCATCAAACAACCTATTTCAGTATTAGCTTTCGGAAATCTTCCCCCATTCAAAAGGGGGTGAAATAATTTTTTTGTCATCACACGAAATTTCAATGCATATTCGTTTGTCAATAGGTTCTTGTCTTTCTTCTTTGGAGGGTCAATATATACTGCTTTTAACCTCTCCAACGCTTTTAATCTATCTTGAAGAACAAAACTTAAAATTCTGGTCACGCGGTCTATTGCGAAACGCCGTTTTTACGAATGAACACGATCAGATGCTTGTGAGTTCAAACACCATGGTGATTGCGTTCCTGCGCCTATAAAACTTTAGAATACGCCTCTAGTATAGTAGATCGAAAATCGGAAGCAGGGTCTATTTTTAGAGGCAAACGGATAGGACATTCATATTTTCAGCTTTTGGACCAAATTTAAATAATAGCACAAATATTGGACAAAAAATTTGAAAACACAATTTTGTTTTATTGATATCAAAATTTTTATTACTCTAATCAGTTATTCATTTTACTGTGACCATGTATCACAGCCTAATTTGAATTATATTCCGAAACCACCAATGGTATGCCTATCACACAAAATTGTAGTCGGCAGCCAAATTTTCTAGCAAACTCAGCGCCTGCCTTGGAGTAAAATAAAGTGTTGCGATCTATCAGACAATTGAAAGCATGAACTAGGCGAAGCCGATCTAGACAAATTCATCATTTGTACGTTCCATTGTATGTTTAGTGGCATTGTAGTTTGCAAGGTAATAATACGATGCAGAAAAGTAGATTTGTATTTTTGTCGTTGTCTCAAAATAAAAACATCGATTTGAACAAGTGATTTCATTTGACGCAGCAAAATACTGTAAGATTATCACTCTCTTACTAAAAGACAAATGTATAAACAAGCAATATTTTAAGTAAATAAGCTTTCATGAAACAAAATTAGAAGGATAAAAAGTTTTCTTATACCAAATTATATGCATATTAGATAAATAAAATTATGTCATATTCCATCCACCAACTCACATGAGAGTGTGACAGGTGGTCGCGAAAAGTGTTAACTTAAAGTTTCAAGCAACAATACATTCAGCACCCATCAATCACTCACAGTAGATATTTCTAGAGCTTACCCGGCCTCTGTGCGATCCTCCAAAATATTATCACTCGGGTGGACTGATTGCTTCCTTTTTTGCCGTCACTGCATTAAACTACCGGGTCAAGAAAGAGACTAATTTTTATTTGCAAACGGTTGTTCAACTTAAACGATACGTAACGTAGTAATCAACTTTTTATAATGCCTTCAAATTGTCACCTTGATTGCATAAACAGACTGATCTGCCACGAGTTTACAGTGAGAAATATGATTGATAAGGTGGTTCGATTGGTCAAAACTTGATTGAACTAAAAAAAATCTTGATTTTCGCAAGAAAATCAAAAAGACACTTAAGATTTTTACCATATCTTTCTGTCTCCCAATAGCATAACTATTTTTAGAAAGGTTTTGTACCGTGCTCTTGCCCACCATTTAGCTTTGCAACAAAAAACACAGCTTATTTCGCATTTGCAAGTAATTCAAAAAAGGATCTTCAACTAAACTAAAACACCAAAGGAATCATTTTGGAACGATTTTAACTGCAGCTAATAATAGTATTATTAGAGTAATGTAGATGCATTTTTTAAAAATATTTTTGGTACACTAAAGCTAAATGTACGCGCAACATCATAACGTTTTTGATTTTCATGTTTATTGTTACATTCTTATCATCCGGACTCTTTGGTCGAAAACAGTGTTGCTAAGCAAAGAAATATAATTTGAAATTTTTTCTCAATTTCCAGTTTTAACATTGCGGTTGAACCACATCACATTATTTTCAATTGATGAACTGCTTGCAAAAATGCGATAAGCTGCGGAAAATAAAGTGCTTATATCTAAAGAAAAACAACGCGATCATTGGTAAGGTTTGAAAGCATGACCATTCGATTAAAAGTTAAAGGGCAATTTGCAGTGAAATAGGAAAAAATGTAAAAGCATGTCAGTGAGAGATTATTCCGAAGCAACCATATCTGGAATAACTTACAATTTGACAGAAAGACATAGACTACAGGCAAGCGTACTGGTACGAAGAGGGGTATTGGATAAAGGTGGATAAGAGAAAAACTTCTCCTTGAAATTGTCAGATACAATAAACAAGAATCTATTGCTTGAACACCTTTGAAACTGTGATGTCTCCTTTCCCCATCGAGTCAAAATTTTTGATGCTCCTGTCTTCTATTCTAAGCCATTTTTTAAAATTAATTTTTGATCTTCTTGTTGAGCTTGGTGCGAAAAGATTTGTTAGGCGTTCTTCCAAGCAGCTTGCATTGAGTAAAAAGCATCCACTCCTCTTTACACCAACAACTTGCAACTAGATGTTTTGAGAAGAGATACTTTGAAAAACTACAAATCGTATTTTGATATTTTGAAAGCCCTAAAAGATATCTTGCTCGGGTGTTGATCTAACTAATACGTGGAAGTCATTGGCAAGGACAAGCGGCATCTGCAAGTCACTCAAGATGTGCTCTGAAGGCGTTTACTCAACTTGTATGATGATGCCTTAGGCCTTATGATCTAGATGTGCCTCCATATTTGGCCATGAGACAAAGCCACGTCGATCGATCGCTGTACCCAGCTACATGCAGTTGAGTTTTTCTTGACTGGTACAGTGTGCACCGAGATATACATAATCAACTCAAAACAATCTTTTTCATTCTCTTTATGTTAGAATATAAATATTTACCTAACAAAAACAATATTTCAGCTTTGTTTATATTTTCAAATATGAAGTATCTTTTCAAACAACAGCAATATTTCCGAGAAAAGAATAACCCTAACTTCTAATGAGCGTTCTGCTTATCAATGATAAGCCTAGTTTTCACAAAAACTAAAACTATTTTTAAAACATTAAAGGAATAATGTTGATTAGGTTTAGAGACGTTATGCTAAAGCAGTACTTTGCTTTTTTTTCCATTAGCGGCAATAACGCAAAAATATTTTACAGTTGCTTCTTCCAACTAAACTTCTGCCCGTCCGTCTGTCATTGTGATACCATTATGCGTATAAGCTCGTGCTCTGCTTGCTAATCAACATTTAGATTGGGCAACAACGACGAATAGACTATCTCATGGCCTCCTTTCTGTTACGTCAATACAGAGGTATCCCGTTTTCCCGAGAACACCGCAAGCAAACTTATCGGCTTTTCACCATATTATTCCTTTCATACTGTTCGCCAAGCTTGGAAGCTGTGAACGCTTTTTGTAAAATTTTGGGTAGGACAAGGGATTGGCAGATACAACAAAATTGGTAGTGACATGTGGGCAGTGACTAATCGCTGCAGGCGGCGCTTCTTAACGCCATTCTTAACGCATCTAAACCGAAGTCAGAGGTACAGCAGCTATTAGTGATACGACACTGTTTCTGAAGTTGAGGTAATTCTATCCTGCTGAAACTAGTAATGTGACTAGGGAAAATTAAAGTCAGACCAGTTTGACAAGGTCTCTAATTTTATTTGTAAACGTGGCAAAGTTTACGTAGAAATTTAGCGGTTGAGTTGCAACGCCTTGACTTTTTTCAAAACAAAACTGTACAAAACGGACTCTATCGTAGATATGGCATAGAAAATAGAAATTGCATTTACAAAACTTTAAATATTTAAGACACTTAGGTCTTGTGTAATTCAATAATTTTCATTGCGAACAAATACAAAATATCCTGTTGAAGAACCACAGCGATTTTTCTGATAAGGTTTTCTGAGATTTTGCTCAGTTATTTAGTAATTATTCAAACATTGGCTTAATCAAGCAGATTGCTTGCGGATGTTGCAAATTTTTTCCTTGATATGAGAAAAAATGGATTTTGGTAATATAACAGTAAGTGGCATACTTAGTCGCCACATCATTTAAAGGTGGTCTTTAGTCTCAAAAGAATAAAATTTGCAATGACAAGAACCGATATGAATATGTTATTTCATGGTATCTCTTCGCGTAGGCGTAGTTAGAAGGAAAAGGGGTCATGGTCTTCCAAATTTCTAAGTTTTGTACTCCCTTGTAGATAGTTTTGTAGCGTTTACAAACAGTACCACAGCAGTCGGTCACAGCCTTGCCATATCTTTATCAAACTTGCTCAACTTACACACGACCTGGTTTTACTAATAAATCATTCGTTTTCGCACCTAAAAACAGTTTTTGTGCCTTTTGTTTCACTTTAGTCAGTTTTAGCTCGACTTTGAGCCATCATATCTATTATTTTGATATCACAGTTTACTTAGATGGCGCAACCTAACAAGAAAAATTGGATATTTTTTCTACTGATGTCAAAATTTACAGCCCTTAGAAAGACCAACTAAGCCCAAGTCCGTGCTTTATTCTCGAGCATCAACAAACATAAGAAATGAGGAAAACAAACCATCATGTATTTATCCCTGAACACCATTCACTGCTTTACGTTGTTGAGAGATACAATATAACTTTTAACTTTCGATGATCCGAGAAATGTGGCGCTTCTTAAAATTGTTGAGTTGACTCAAATTGCTAAAAGTATTGTTTGAGGATGATAAATTTTCCTGTCGGTTACTCAACCGCCAACTCTGTGGAGTAGGCGGTTTGTGTAAGATATGCGTCGTGTTGCTGGCAGGTCGAAAGCACGGTAATCTCAAAAACGCTATTTTTGTCAAAAAACTATGCATTTACTTCAAAACATTCATTGTGAAGAGTGCTTACTACGAAAATGCTAATTAACACAAAGTAGCCACTTCTACTTCAAAACATTTCGTCGAAAGCGCAGAAACTGGGCAAAAATGTGTGTGCGAGCTTGGAGGCAAGATATTCTTAGCAAACGAGAGAAAACAGAAACGTAATGACTTCAATCAATAAGGTTGTGACGTTCTGTGCTTCAAGTAACATCTTTGCGCGGACATTTTTAAGATGAAAAAATGTATAAAGCTTTTTCAAATTTGCATTGAAGGCGAGCCATGAAGATTTACATAACCATTTGCCCGACTGGCCGGTAACTCCAAGCATACAAGCCCAATGTTGCAACATGAGATTTTTGAGATAGTTAGCGGTATGTTAATGCGAGATATCGCCGCTTAGGTTAACAAATTGTCAATGTTCGTAATGGTGGACGAGTGGTGACGTATTTGTGGTGAGAAACAACTCAGCATTATTTTGAGGTACATGAAAGGTAGCAAGGCGTGCGAGCTCTTTACAAGATTTGTTGAAATTGATTCCGTTTCGGCGGAATCAATTTCATCAAGTAGTTTAGTCTAACTCTCTAAAATAGAAGTTTTTGTCGCGGTGGAGTATGATACAGCATCAACAAGGGCAGCTCACGTAAGTGGTCTTCAAAATCGCATTCACGGTAGGTACTCACTTGTGCACTGTGCTTCTCTTTGTTTAAACTTGTTCATCAGCAAAGTAAAGTCCTTCAGAGAAAAACATTAAACATTGATAATTCGGAAGATATTCTTGTACACCAGGCATTGTACAAACTGTAATGAATGTTGTTGTTGTTCTTCCGGTGTAAAATACTGGAATGTATGGAGCAAGCAATATAAAAATGCTTTTCTTACCGAATTCAAATGAATGTAATATAGCTCACTCATTCAACTTCTAACTTTTGTTTCAGGCATATCAAAAAAGATTGGACAAATTTTGAACGAAGCAGGAGTCAGAGTAGCCAAGCGACCTATTCATACTATTGGTCAAATTTTATACTTTTCCAAGCACCCACACATTGATGAAGACTTGTCTAATTTATTCCGTCCCTTGTTCTAATTGCAAATATATTTACATAGGGCAAAACGAGCTAGATTGCAAATCTCGTTTAAATGAACACAAACGAGAGAACAGATACCAAAGACCAGACCAATCTGCCCTATGCGAACACGTTATGCAGTTAAATCATTCAACTGATTGGAGGAACTCCCGCATCTTTAAGGTTGAAATCAACTAATTTCGGCGTCTTACGGCCGAAGCACGATTTATTTATGCGTATCCCAATGCCATACATAGATCAGATGGTGATGGTCTACTTCATGTTTATCAACTTTTAGCGGTGTAAATTTCTTTTGTTTTTGTTGTAGCCACGGTATTGTCTAACCTTTTAAATATATCGCTAGAAGCTGTTTAATTTATAATCTCTTGCTTACAGCCATGTCATTACTTGTAAATTTATCATGTTTTAGTTCAGCCACGATACTGATCAACCTTTTTCGTATCTACCCAAAGTTTATCTACTTTAAATTTTGTGAGTTGAAAAATATCACAGAGTTATTTGCTTGATTTTTTACAGCTCGCGCTCGAGGTTGGAATACCATCCTGAGCACTGTTTTTCTAATGAAGCTTGGCGTATCTTCAAAGCAAAATGTCAATAAACGACTATTTTTATATTAATTGTTCCACTTATTATTTTGCACCGAAAAAACAATAGCATTCCCTACAGAACCATAAAGCACGCACAATTTTAAAAATAACTCTCCCGTAAAAGCAACCATTCTTTTATTGGTCATATCATGTAGCATGTACATGATGCTCTTGGCTTCTTGGTGAGAGGCATCAGCAGGGAAACGCTGTCAAAAGCTCTTTCTTTGAAATCTGCTCAGGGGAAGTCTGACGTAACTTACGCTGTGCGTTTGATTGGGCGATAAAAAAGCTAACAATCCTCACAGTCGTGGAGGAACAAGCTTATCGTAATAAAGTTTGCGCTGAATCGGCTTCACAGTGTTTCGAACGTCTCTTATATATTCCATACGTCGACAGCCTGAGTTGTTCTCTTCGGAAACGATTTAGTGATAATACTTCGTTTTTTTTATTTGTTTCAATCCTTCCTCCAAACAAACGAATTAAGACAGATTACAGGTGTAGCTTTGGATTTGGCTCCCAGTGCTAAAGCAAAATATGCAGCTCATTTCCGGTGAAGCACTTCATAAATGCGCTGTTAGAATCCTGTTTTCAAACACACCTAAAACTTTTTCTCTCTCATTCAAAGATGGCTGCCCTCTTTAGGTGGCCAACCTGTGTGGATCGCACATCTTTTTCTACTCCACTAGGGTAGATGAGATTAAGAGCTTCTATTTTTTCGATAATTTTACCGCAAAGTAAGCCTGTGGAGATCTTATTCGAGTTTTAAAATTAACCACCAATGTTTGTAGAAGCTTCTTTTGAGCGCTCAAGATTTTCGAGCGCGCAGCACATTCCAATTTATCATGGCATTACCAACCACAATTGTTGAGATTGAGCGATCTTTTTCGTGAGGGTCAACGAAAATGGGTCAAATGAGTCAATGAAACGGGCCAAGACACGGTCACGTTCATCAATCACTTTTGATCGCCTCCCAGATTCGTCAGTGTTTCATTGCCATCGTGAAAGAATCAATGAGCAGAAGATCAATCGAGTTGTAACGAGTCTAGCTGGCGGGAAGAGAAGAATGGACTTGTAGTGGTGATGACATTTGCTGAAGACGCTGTAAAAATATTGTTCTGTTTTTTATCAAAATTTGTTTGGAAAATGGATTTCAAATCTATAAAACTTAAAGAGCTGCTTAAGAATTTTAGCAACTCAAGTTCTTCTAAGTTATCAAATTATAGTTTGACTACCAAGCATGCCTTGTCAAGTTCAGCTTGGAGAGGCGGTGTCCCTAATCAAATATTGTTGCTCGCTTAAAATCAAAATGTTTCCCCTTCCTCAACAGAAAAAAATTTTGACCTGGCTACACTACCGTTTCCTCGTATATTCGTTGAAAGTTTCTGAATTTAAGCGTGGTCTGATAAAAACTCACATTACTTTTGAGATAAGCAAAACAGCACGTGATACATCTTGAAACAACTGCTTTGCTGAGCATAAACGAATCTGCTTATGAAGACCAAATGTTGAAGTCGAAAGAAACTGTGGAGTTTTTGAAAAGTGAGCAAGACTGCTATTTTGAGGCGAAAATATATAGGGTGCCAACTGTAAAGTACGTGGTAAAGCATAATTTTGCAGAGTCTAGGATAAACTATACAGCAACAAAAACGTTTTTGCTTTCCAAAGAAAAATTATAGAGCAACAAAAACGTTTTTCCTTTCCAAAGACAAATCATTTAGCAACGAAGCATTTTTTTTCAAAGAGAAACTATTCAGCAACGAAACATTTTTTTCCTATCCAAGGACAAATCATAGCCTGCAGCAACAAAAACACGGTTAAGTGTAACCTATAAAATAGTGCTGCGTGCAAAGTATGTTTGGAAATTTTGCGGTAATTCGGTAGCGGCAAGGTTCGATTTACAGTAACATGTGCTGACTATTGTAGGTAGGCCTAGGCTTTGTTTTGCTTTTAATAAAATCTTGCCGCTTCTGAATTACCACGCAAATTTCCCAATATGTTTTGCACGCAACACTATTTTAGAAGTAGCGCTATTTTACAGACCGCATTTCACCATGTCTTGGTTGCTGTATGATTTTACCTTGGAAAGGAAAAAATGCTTTGTTGCTGTATGATTTGTCGGTGCTACTATAGCGTGAGGTCAACCGACATAAGTCACCTAACGAGATACAGGGTGAGGTCTACCGCTTGGCTGGCACCTACCGAGATGCAAACCCCGTGAGGTTTGGGTTAGAACCACTGTCCTAACTCTAACCCTAACCCTAATCCCAACCCTTAACTCTAACCCTAACCTTAATCCTAGCCAATGCTTTATTTGTGTCATTCTTAGAAGATGTACGAAGTGTGTATCGTTAGAATAAATTTACCTTTGTGTGTGGTGTTTGGAATTATCATAGCTATAATAGTAAGTGTGTAGCTATAGTGTAGCTATAGAGGGGTGAAGGATAAATAATTCAGTGGTAGACCTCAGGCTATAGTAGTAACCGGAGGTAGATCTCACGCTATAGTGTGGTAGACCTCATGCTACAGTAGCACCAATTTGTCTTTGAAAAGGAAAAGCGTTTTCGTGGCTGTATGATTTGTCCCAAATTCTGCAAAATTATACTTTACCACGTACTTTACTGTTGGCATCCCATATAAATGTTTATGATGAATTGCTTTTGTTTGGTATGGAGAGAAGTTCTGATTCAAATTAAAAATACGAAACAACGAGATATTTGATCAAGTCTGATGTTTTTATGACAAATTGAAAGGCGTTCAAGAATTCTAAGAAGAAGTTTTATGGCCTTTCTCAGATAGATCTACTCAACAACATTTGGATGAGTTTTCAAAACAAAAAAACCGTTTTTTTTGGAGCAAAGATATACATTTTTTACTAGCTTAAGTTTGCTTTTGATCAGCTTTTCAATAACCTAGCCTAATTGTTCTTTTGTGTTTATATCTTTAACTCGAATGATATCAAAGCAAATTTAACCTTCCAAACTTTGAAAATAATGATGAAAAATGTTGTAATTGAAAAAGGAGTTGTGGCCATTAAGGGGGTAGATAAAATCTACAAAATATCTTATTATTTCTTATGGCATCTGGAAACTTTTTCATATTTTTTTCACCTGGTCCTCTCCTCCCTTCTCCCAATTTCCTGACCTTGTTCTTTTCTTGCAGTTTCGTTTATTGCTGTGTTTTATGTAGTCTAACTTCAATTTTATTCAACTGTGCTAAAATATGTGAGCAGAAAGTTTGTTTTTTGCTACAGCACGCTTAGCAATTCTTTAGTGCAGTAATTTTCTACTTTTTCTTTTTCGCTTATTTTCAAAATCTGTTTTTCGTTTCGGCCCTCTTAGAATTAAAAGAAAACAAAAAGTAATATGCTTTATTACTTGTGTTTCTTAAACTAGGCACTCGGCTGCTGAATGGTCCTCATTGGAAAAGACCCTAAAACAGGATATGGCAACAATATCATAATACCTCCAAAATTGATTTATTGAGTTATAAAGGCAATCTACGCGCTTTATATGCATGTTCACGCGAATGACGCGGTTATTTCACAAAGTAATAGTATTGCAAATAATAAAAGTCTCCCTCCCATAATTTGACGAGACCATCCCTGGGCGCGTTTCGTCCTTTTGGACTCATCAGCAGGGCCTGTTCCGTTATCACCAAAAGCCAAAACCCCATATTTGCAACAATATGAAAAATGTAGCATCATTCTATTACAAATTCCTTCGCATACATCACGCGCGTGGTGCATGCTATCACTTTGGTAGGGGGATCCCATCCGTATCGAAGATGCAGCGTACCACTCAAAGAGTTTATGGTAATCGGGATCTATTTAAAATCCTTACCTCTATCAACATAGCACACGATTACCAAAATCATATCATGTATCGATTTATTGAGTTATAAAGGCAATCCACGCGCTTTATTTTCGTACTATTACGTACGTCATTCGCGTGAACATGCATATAAAGCGAGTAGATTGCCTTTAAAACTCAACAAATTGATATATGATACGGTTATGGTGATCACGTGCTATGTTCATAGAGGCAAGGTTTTTAAATAGATGCCGATTACTATAAACTCTTTGAGTGGTAGACTGCAGTTCCAAAATTGTAGATTCAAACTCAACAAATCTAAAACCGTGTCGACAGTTTTCCATTTGAACAACAGGGAAGCCAAGCGTGAACTTAACATCATAGCTGATGGAAATGGCCTGCCCTACAACCCTACACCTACCTATCTCGGGATCACCCTGGACAGGACCCGCACGTACCGACACCACTTGGAGACCCTGTGCAAGAAACTTACATCACGCATCGATCTGATCCGTCGACTGGCGGGTACTGGCTGGGGAGCACGTGCAACAATTTTACGCATCACTACCCTGGCCCTTGTCTACTCCACCGCCGAGTACTTTCCAGCAGTATGGTGTCGCAGTGCACATACACACCTCCTTGACAGACCTATTAATGATGCCTTGCGCATGGTGACAGGATGCCTGAAACCAACACCAACTGAGTATCTTCCAGTTCTCTCTGGCATTCCTCCTTCTGAGCTTCGCCGTATAGTTACCACACTCTCACTGGCAAGTCAGTCTTTAGAACCAGGCTATACTCTTTACAACTATTTCAAAAGACCAATGACAAAGAGGCGCCTTAAATCAAGGAAACCATTTGTCATCGAAGCTCAAGGCTTGCTGGCTCAAAACACCAATGCTCCCACATGGATCCATTATACCTGGAAAGAAAACTGGACAAAACAAATCACACGTCTTCATTTTCTCGTTACCGATGTTGGACCATTACCGTCAGGTCATGAACGCAGCCGGTTAGCTTGGCTTCGGCTAAATCGTCTTCTAAGTGGCATCAGACGATTTGGATCTTTCATGCATAGATGGGGAGTGACAACAACTGCAGTATGTGATTGTGGTGCAGAACGACAAACTCCTGAACATTTACTGTATCAATGCCCTATTTACAGTCTAGCCAGAAAAGACGGGCAATTGATATTGGATGATAACACCATCGATTGGCTGCTCAATGTGTTTCCGGATATTTGATCCCCTGCAGATGATCAGAAAATACTCAATTTTGAAGATAATGGGTTTTCTTCCCTACATGAGGGTCTTAAGTAGCGCGGTCAGCTACAATTTTAGCGTTCATCTCTACCAATGTTTGTAAAGAATTTACGCCATTGCCTAGAAACAAATGCATAGCCTAGACCTTTACACGTGTGGGATATAAACTATGTAAACAGTGGTGCTGCAGCTCTCCGAAGCAATTTACTCGTCAATAGCGCCAAATGTCGCAGACCTTATTAGGTCGAAACAGTGTATGCTGTCTGCAATCGCGTACTGTAATAAAATTTTAATTTATGTTTATGTAAACACATTCATAGCATCACAACTTCAAACAGCATTGTTAAACTACAAGCAAATGCATTAAACAATTCGGAAGAATGGTGTTATCTCACGTGCACTACGAGTGTTACAGCAGGTATTACTTTTTAAATCGTCATGGGTTGAACCCGGTTTCCCTTGTTTATCACCTAGCTTTATGTTTACTTTGCTCGATGTTTACTTTGTTTGATGTTTCCTTTTTTGCCGCTGGTTTTTGCACGCCTCGTCGATTATTAACAGACCTTTAGATAAGTTCTTTGCCTTTTCGGACCAAGCCTTTACCCCTGGTAACCTTTGCTTTCTAATTACCGTAAATACCCGCGTATGGGACGCATTTTTTTTCTTAAGAAGTTGACCGAAAAACCCAGGTGCGTCTTATCCATGGATACTTTTTTAAGTTTTTTTTTAAGTTTTTTCCATCGTTTTTAGGGTCAAATATCCACTGCTTCCTATACATGGTATCGTCCTATACGCGGGTATTTACGGTAATCACTGTTGCCTCCCTAAATATATCTAACCGTTGTTGCACTCGGAGTTAGTTTAAAATTTGAGTGAATTACTGTTTGATTGACTTGTAAGCTACTGTTATCCAAACCCTTACAAACACTGTTTGATCGTTTTTGGGTCTGATTTCCGGTCAAGCTATAGTAGGTGAGCGCTTCAGTGATTTACGTTTGTGTATTTGAGTTATGCGTGTTAATTATTTTTACTTAGTTTTTTTAATTACCGCATCATTCCGCATCGCATCGTCGTCTAAATTCTTTAGTCTCACTAGCAGCTTCGCAATCCCTTCATTGCAAATTTATTTCAATTATATGCTTTGTGTGGAATCTGTCGTACACGTGATTCTAGAAGACAGCATTAGGCGGGACATCAGGCCAGAAGTTTCTGCAACAACGAGAATAATTGATAATAGAAAATTTTTACGGCATAAAACTTTGCAATGAGAAAATTTTGCCTTTTAACGTTTAAAATGTTCACCAGAAAGCAACTTCTCCTTGTTCGGAAACCACTGGTTTAATATCGAAACAAAAGTTTGAAGTTGGAATATGAGTTGTTACCCTGCAAAGCTCCAGTCATCTGCAACAAATTAGTGACCCAATCTGTTTGACTTCGTTGACGCTAATTGCACCACGTAACCTATATTAAGAGCAAAATGCGTAGTGCCATCAGTTACTTGCATCAAACATTCTCTTTTTTATTACCGATTGCAACAACAGAAACAAAGAGATTGTTTACGTAGTAATTTCACTGCTCAACAAATAAAGATGTTGAACCTTTAAAAACCCCAGAAAAACTTTTTGGGTATTTTCCAAGTGCGGTAGTATCAAAATGATGGAAAGCCGATGCGTTTGTTGGCTGGCTCATATTTCCAATCTTTTTTTATAGAAGTCCACTTTAAATTTTTATCTTTTTGTAAAATAATGGTAGTCTATCTTTTTTTACTTTAAAAAGTGTGAAACAATCATTTTCTATCCACGGCTAAAAGCCTTTGTCCGGTATCTGCAAAAAAGGCTCAACAAACCAAGGTAAAGTTCAAAGAAGATCCTTTAAAATTTTGTTCTTTAACCGAAAGATTAAATTATCCGCCAGAAACAAAGTTTTCATTTGCAAAGATGCGTGGAATGAGGCATTAGGTACGTTAGTTTTATATTGATCTGGCCTTGCATTCAGAATAGTATTAAAACTACCTGGAAGCCGTCAAAAGTGTTTGAAAATTATTATGTAAAGTATTTAAAATCTAAGGATTAAAAGAAAATGTTAAAAAAAAAAGGATATCACATTGGGGCCGATAGTGCAAAAAAGCATTGCTATTTTACTTAAAAATTGTTTATAGTAAGGATCGAATGCAAATAATTTGGAAGGGACATGGTCTGACAACGCTTTTAAAATGGGGGTGCCGTCATAATTAAACACAATTTGATAAAGAACTGTTTATGGTAGTTGCCTCCATGAACCATAATATTGCAGAGCATCTTCAAAAAGTGTACTTTTGCCACAAAATACATCATGATGATCTCTATTTTTCTATGCTTTTTCAATTTGATTCATTTTATCAATCTTTCTGCCACACTCCAAGCTGTTTTGCAATAACATTAAGCAACTTTATAAAAATTTTTTTAGCATCATCAGCATAACTTTCGGGAAAGGGGAAAGCTAAATAGCGTCAGCCTGCCAACATTATTTGTCATTTTGAATTGTTTGCTCAATTCGAAACTTCAAAGTGTGCTGCGTCGTTCTAACACATCTTTATAGCTGGTTTACAAGCCAATCAGCTGTTAGAGCGAAAAATGATATTTTCTTGTTAAGATTTTTCATCCCACTGCGTTTTTTGTCAACAACGGTAGAATCTTTGTCTTACTACTTGAAATGTTATAACAAAAAGTCTGAGCAAGCAGACGTCAAATCTAAACGAAAATTGCAAAACAAAACTGGCTTATATCACTATCACCTTTATCATAGTGTGAGCATTGGACTACTTATCGCAGTCTGCAAAACGTTTTCGCATACTTTGTAAGCCTACATACGTGGAAGACTAGGTGCTATAGCTTGCGGTTAACTGGTTTATAGTAGGCGTATTTGCAATGAGAACATAGTGTCCTTTAGCCTACACTTTTAGATGATGACTCAACAGTTTGAGGAGCAAAGATGCTAAGCTTACAACACCCTTTTTTTAATAGGCCGACTGCTGATTGCAAGGAGAGTAACTGCAAAAATTCGCTGACACAAACTGCGTGGACGGTGAGATCAAAAATAGTGCATAGGAAGTTTTCCAGGCCAACTTGCAGCATGTTACTTAAGTGCAGCATGCATAGGGTTGCCAACTTTGACAAATTTCAATAAAGGACACTGTGACTAGAGTTGCCAACCGTCCTGTATTTTAAAGGACAATCCTCAATTGGAGACCTTCTGTTCTTGTCCGGGTGGGTAATCAGGTGTTGACCTTTTTTTTTTTTGGAGACCACTATGTAAAAATACAGCTCGCGGACATGGTGGCCTCCAAAAAAAAAAAAAGGTCAACACCCGGTTTTCCATGGGTTGTGCTACACAACCGCGATTGGACTGTACTTTTGCAAAATTTTTCCGGTCTTGCAGTAAATTTTTTTCAGCTCTAGAAATAAAGGGAAATTCTAAGTTTAATAAAGGACAAGGACGGGGGGTTCAAATAAAGGACGGTTGGCAACCCTAAGCATGCAATAGGTTATAAATATACATTGCCGAACGCTTTACCAGTGATGAAAATAATTGAAGCTTTTGGGAAATTGAAACTTTTTGTTGTAGGCTCACTAGAAAGCTATAAATATGTAGGACTACTAAAGATTGAGCTGTGTAGCAGAAAACAAATACGTAACTTTAGTAGGCCCAATATTGCGTAAGTTTCAGGTATTTTAGGATACGGAGTACTCTACTGGAAGAGGTGATAATGTTAGGCTGCATGCTTGCGCTTTCCTAAGTTTCCGTAGCCTATATCCAATATGATTAGTTTTATCAATGTTGATATTTATGGTTAATTAAAAAGTCAACTTATTATTTATTATTATTAGGGCATAAACATTTCAGTCAGAGAGAGCAAGTTTTATATATCGCTTCATTGTTTGTGTTGGCCAGAAAATAGACGTATAAAATGCAGCTAGTGAGGTGTTTTTGTTTACAACAGGTCAACGTTTATCCCTATTGTGGTGGGGTTGCGTTCGATATTCGAGCTCCATCTACAATTTATAATCTTTAGTAGCTTCTTTTTTTTCCTCTAACTCACTAAATCTAGGAAGGCCTCTTTCTTGCACTTACCTTTCGTAAAGGAAGGTCTTCAGCTTAGCCGCTGTCTGTTACCTGTTGGATATCACTTTAGCACAGATATTGTAAAATTACAGCAATACCGGTGTTAGTTATGGTACAGAAAACGCCAAAGATAATTTAATCAAAGCTTGACAATAAAAGTTATAGCTATTAAATAGTAACTACCGTAACTTAATTTCTTGGGTAATATATGGAACGATGAAGTGCTGATGGTTGTGACTTTTGTGGGTGAAGTAGATTTAACAAGTTTGTTGTTATAACTTATTGTTGAACTTTTATATTGCAGAAGATGATTTACAAGCATAGCCTATAGACCACATACTGCTGTAAAGAAGTCTTTCCGAGACTTTTCTTCTGATCTTGCATGTACCAGTGACGAAAGCGTTGCTCTTACTTTTGACAACTCAACAGAAGGAATAGATACTGGTACTGGTAATTTACTCTACTACAATATATATTTTTAATACTGCTATGATTTTGATGATTTTGTGATTGACAAAGACTACAGTTCTGACAAGCTGGTCTCGGAGTCGGACACCAAAAGTGTTTTACTTGCGGCAGCATCATTAAAATTTCTGAGGAGCCTATAAAAAAAGCAAAAGAAAAAACTTGGTGCTCCAGCTAAGTGGGAAAATAGTTTAAGCAAAGAAAATCCACTGAAGGAAAAAGCGTTTATACGTACCGGTAAAATGCAAAAAAGCTGAAACATTAGACCCTCCTGTGAGCTCAACTTCTGTTTTATGTCAACTCGCAGAATGTGCCAGTCATTAAGTGAAAAGCGAACGATTGATATATTTGATCATTTTTGGACCATGAAATCGTGGGAAGAGCAGCGAACTTATGTCTGCAGTTTGATTGATTAGGTAAGCTTTGCCGATTTAAGTCTATGTATGCGTACATTCGGCTAGTAGTGATAATATGCTAATTTTGCAGATTGATATCAAACGGAAGAAGTGTTCTTCTTCCAAACAAAACAGTTCATTTGCATTTCATTTAAAGACAAGCAATGGCACATTATACCAAGCCTGTAAATCAATGTTCTGATCTACTCTAAGCATTTCGAGACGGACAATCTATGCATGGTTAAACAATTGGAATAAACAAACTACATCAAACTAATGTAGCCCCTGATTTTACCAAATCATTTGATTTTGATATTTTTGCTCAATAGATGTTTTAAATTTGCTATCATGGTATTAAAAAGCTCAAATATATTGTTGTAATTGAAGGAGATTAAATTGCGAATTTTCCTGTAACTGTGTAGAAGTTACCTGAATCTAATGAGTCTGATGGTGTCACAGGTGACAACAAATTGACGAAAAATTCACAAGCATTCCAGTAATCGCAGAAATTACTTTGGTACTTTTCAATAGTGTAGCTTGTCGGAGCAGTTATGACAATGTTGATTCAGAGATTGATAGAAAGTTCTTAAAATTAACAAAAGTAAAGGATGACCCACTTTTTTACACTACGCAAGAGTATAGCTGCTTCTTTAAGGGGCTATTTAGACCGTAGTTCCCACTAAATTTTTACCCTTTGCGTTATAATTTTACGAACACAATGATCTTTTACCGTGGTTTAAGCTTCTTCTGTTCAGTGCCGTAGGAGCACAACCTGTTGCCGTTTGCTCTCGTTGAAGATGTCACCCCCTAGAAACAGAAAACTTATAATCATCATGGTTTTCATTGAAAAGTTTTTAAAATGTACAGTGGGCTTAATCATATCGGTCAAACTGGAAAAGCAGTCAATCAAGGTAGCGTTAGAGAAATCTGGACATTTTCATTTAGATATGATGGATCTTTAAACAACTTTAACTTCACGAGCTTTTGCTGAAGCAAAATGCTAGCTTTAAACAAATTTTGCTTACCATTGCAAAACATCCATCGCATTATTATTATGTTCAAAAGTGGGACCATTACTTTGTGCTTTACCCCGAAACCAGTAGATTTCCACACCTAACTCAGAAAAACCAATATCGTCTTCATACACATTTTTTAGAGCGTTAATGCTTGGTTTGATTGACTTTGTTCTCGTTTTGCAATAGTATATTCGGGTTCAGAAAGCCAAACATACTATTCAAATGATTTAATTCTTTAAATCGTTTTCCGGCTTCAATTTTATATCTGTCCAGTACTTTAAATATGCATCTTTTTACTTCCGCAACAACGGTTTTGCCTACGTCTTCCGCGCGTTCACCAGAAATTTTTTTCTTTCTGCGTACTCTCCTTTCTTCAACTGGAATTTCTTGATCATCACATATTTTGATTGCTGTATCAATAGATTTTCTGACTATATCACTGCGTTTCTCCACCAAAAACGTGACAAATGCGTTTATTTTGCATATTCCGCAACTGAAAAACTTCTGCTGCAAAAAAGTTTGGGAGTCATAAAATTCCTGGAAGACAACAATCCAAAAATAAAGAAAGGAAAGAAAGACTAAATTACATATGAAATGCCATGAGCATTATTTTGTGTAACAAGATTTTCATTTGTATGACATAACTCGTATATTGCATTTACGTGTACACTCTATCAATGCCTTTGTAAAGAGCCTTTACACCTGTGTAATACACGATTCAACTAGTTTCGATTATTCGTTTTACAGAAATAGGCACATGCTTATCAAAGATGTCGAAGCAGCAAAGAAAGTATAAACTCTCTCCAAAACAGCAAAAAATCTGTCGACCATTTCCAAAGATCCAACTGAATGAACTCCTGCTAGGTTAAGTGAGTGACTTCCACAAAGAACAAATATTGTTTTTGGATTTATATCTTTTATTCTCCGTTGAACTCCAGCGTGAATTCCTGACGTTATGAAAACAATGTCACAACCTTTCCTCCTACACAACATCACATTTAAATCATTCTGTTTAAGTTTATGTGATATAGCTTTAGTAATATTTTTGGCTGTTTTCCCGTGTGATAGAAAAGATTCAAGAAAAATTGTTTTACCTGCTCCCTGTCATTTTCAGTCTTTATATATCTTACAGTTAATGTCATTTGATTTGTGCGAGGTATATCTGGAGATTTGTTGCACATAATAAAAAAGTATTTAGCTTTTCTTCTTGAAGAATAAAATTTTTGCCTTTTCCCGCAGGGGAATCAACTAATTTTGAATAGAGGGGAAAGATAAGTAGTAATTATGCTATTAGAAAGATGAAAATGAGAGAGATGTTTGTTGAAAGCTGAATTACACTCGGCCAAAAGCTTTGGTGTTTCAAGAAAATTTCTTTGGTTTTTGGATTCAAACCTTTCTCGGTGCACTCAGTAAAGAAGATTCTGCTTACTCAGAAAAATAATAATATCAATGATGCTTTCCAAAACATCTTTCCATTTTTTTCTTTTTATATCCATTAAATTCTGCAATTTGCTATCAATTCCTAGCTGCAATTGAAGTTGCAGTAAAGCTCTTTCCGTTTTTGCATGCATTCTACGTGCATTTTAGTGTTTTTGTGCTTAGATGCGAATGGATTTAGATGCCAAAAATTATCAAAGCTTTTTGAAACAAGCTTGGTAGAATCCTTTCCCATTTGTAATAATCTACAGCAAAAACAGTACAATCCGGATTCAACTTTTGAATGTAATAACCAAGATTCTAACATTTTACACCCATTCTTCAGCGTTTTGTCGAACCACCCTTTAGAGAGAATTCTAAAGGGCGGTTCCACTTGCTTTGTATTACCTCCAATCTTTGTTGATTTGTTTGTTAAACCAAGCAGGTCTTTTTGATTTTGATATTTTTCTGGTTTTGCTGTAACCAATTCAACTCTCAAACTGTGATCTACGTATTTGGGCCAAGTGCCGACGTCAATTAGCAAATTGCTGATTAATCCTGTTGGTGCCGGTATATTATTTGCAGCTTCAACTCCAAGTGCATATACAGTAATTCAATCGCATCTATTTCAGTAGTTACTTCATTTTCTTGCAAGCTGATTGATAAATTTGCTTCTTCTTCCGCTACTTCTTTATCATCCGAGCGGTGAAGCTCACCCCTGTCCTTAGGATTTTAATTTGCTGATCTTGCTAAATTTCGGTTGATAGAAAAACAAACAAATTTTGAGATGACTCTCTTATGCTTGTTTAAACTCTTCTTTTTTTGCTTTTCTTTTTTTTTCAAGCCATGCTCCAATTCCTTTTCACGGTTCATTTTTAAATTGCAGATTGAACCAAACAAGTAAAACTAAATTAATAGCTGGATAACTCACTGTAATAAAGAATTATTTGATGTTTTCCTGTTACATAAAACAACTTCCAAAGAGATCCATAGTCGTGCAACGCGGCGTAAGCTAAGCTGTCTCCATGGAAGCAATACATTGTCAAACCATTGAGGTAAACATTTATCAAGAAGCTGCCAAGTTCAAATTTGCATAAGTTTGCGATCGAGCTTGATAAATTGAACGATCAAACTGAAAGAAATGCGCAATATACCGTATTGTCATCATGTGTGCTCAGGCTAAAGTGCTTTATTGATTTGTTTGATAAAAAGTACGCCTATTTTTCTTTTTCCTTTTTTTTGCAGCAATGTTATCTCTACCTGCTTCCAAAAATTGTTGCCATCTTAGAGTGTGCTGCCCTTGGCTCATAGCCAACGAGCTTTTACGCCACTGCGTCTGTTTTATTTTGACTCTCACAGAACTTCTACTAACATTAGCAGTTCGCTTGTTTTTATTTTTGCTTTGCAAACCAAGAAAAGGCATTTTGGAGGTCGATATTTGACCAATTCCACAGTCTCGATCTGCCAAATTGCGATGATGAATTAACAGAAATCCATCATCTGCTTGATTAGTTTTTGGCCAAAATTTTTTTTAAATGGAGATTTGAAGTCGAGGATTTTGTAGTACAGACTGAACAAGGCCTTTAAAAGGATTGATAAAGATGCTTAATACATAATAAAATACAGTTTATTTATTTCATTACATAGTCCGAAAACAGTAAACAGATGATGAGGTGTTTGAATATCGTAATCACAGCGTGTAAGGTGAGCCACATCGTTTACACATGTTTTCATAGCTCTACGTTAGTCCACTTAAGATGAGAACATACACAAGTTGGTTCTTAACTTTCACTCAGCTTTACCTATTCCTGAATCTATCACAACAAGACTTCCCGGATATCAAACTTAATAGCAAACAAAAAAGCCTCGCTGGCAAGACTGTTTGCAAAACATTGTTGTGCGAGTATTCAGTCTACTACTTACCCAGAGGCACATGCAAATTTTGTATGGGAGGGAGAGGGGGCAACATCAGCAAAAATGCGCTCAATTTTTATAGTTTTTTATAATTTCAATTCTGTTTCCTTGCAAGGGCCTTCAAGCACTAAATTTTTTCCTGTTTTTAAATTTTTAAAACGTTGGAGCTCGGTAATGTTGATGCATGCATCTTCGTTTTGTTCCTCTCAGTCCATTTTAATCCCTTTCCTTAACCCCTGAATTATCAATTGTGAGGTAGACTTCTAATTGTGCTGAGCAAAAGCTTTCTACTTAAGTTATCTTTGATTGCATTGCTGCTACTTTTTGCAACATTGTTGCCAATTCTGTGCTATTTCGGAATGTGGCAAAATGTTGATCAACCATACGTTCAACTTTATTGATTTGACCAAAAATATATTAAGCCTTTGTTACAAGCAAGCTACTGTAAACATAAAAGATTAAAATATTGAGTCCTAGCCGGCAGAAACCCAGTCAGCAATGTCAATATAAAACAATATCGGTTCAGCCGACCACGCCTGCTTCACCCAATGGGTAGCTGCGAAAACAGCAATAAAACGTTTTAACTTTTTCCCATAGCCAAATCTCTTTCTAAAAGAAACTATTCTTTTGTGAAACACAAACGACAAAAACATTATGAGGGGTTGCGCATATTACATGTCTCCAAGTTTCTCAAGCCCCTGGCAACGCCTTATTTTCCCTGTTTTCACCATAGGACTCCTTAAGCCTAACAAATTTTTTCGATTAAATTCCGCAAGTGCTTAAACTGAAAGGACATCAAAGTTGTGGAAGGGCACCAAAGTAATTGATATTCATTTTCTGGACTAAGCTATCAATTGTTAGGTCCACTGCTTACAACTTTTTCGTAACCTGTATGAGCTAACACTTCTGGCTGGGCGCATGTTGCTTATCGTGGCATAAGCGCAGCAAGTCAAAGAGCAAACTAACCCAAAACCAAACACTGTCGGTTAAGTTGTTACAATAGCAGCGCCCCCATCACTAATGTGGAATTTGAGAATATCGGTTTAGCTGGCTTCAAACTGATGTTTGTGAGAACAGTAACAAAAAGTAAATGTGCTGTTGACGTAGTCAATTGCCGCTCCAAAATGAAAAATTCTATTTTATTTTCAAATAAAATTGATTAAGTCTTAACAGAACATTACAGGGGGTTGCTAATGGCCGTTATTTCTTTCCAAAAGTTTTTGGAGTTCTAGACTACATCTTATTTGCCTTGTTTGGTAGTTAAAAACTGGACTTGAAGCATCCAACAATTTCAAAAAGTTTTATTTGTTAATTTCATAAAGTGTAAGGAAACATAAGGTCAAAGTTGTGGGGTAGTAGAGGCGCCAAGATCATTGATATATGTATGTTCAGGAACAACCTATTAAATATTAGGACCGTTATTTGCGACTTATTGTAGTAGCATGTCTATTTGTACGTCCTAAAACAGGGGTGGCCAACCGTGGCGCATTGCGCCAAATTTGGCGCATTGCATGTTTAGAGGTGGCGCATTTCGGGTTCAAGATTTTTCGGGCAATTTGGGTAAGTGTCCTTTCATCTGGCCGAAAAATTTGTCACTCCAATAACATCTCCAAAAAAAAAAAAAAAGTCCGCACTTGGTTGGCCTCACGTTTGGTGGCATATTTAAGCCAAAAGTGATGGAAAAGGTGCAGCGAAACAGGGGATGACCTTTTTTTTTTGTTTTTTTTTTTTTTTTTTGGAGATCACCGCTGAATATGGCCTTGTTTTGACTTCAAAGTATAAATATATTACTACACGTTTGAGAGCAATGAAAAGCTATGAATGTTTGTGTGGCGCATCTTCAAATGAATGCTTGTGTGGCGAAAAATTTTGGCGCATGGACTGAAAAGGTTGGCCACCCCTGTCCTAAAACCTCTTACTGGGCGCATGTTGCTTGATCCTGGCATAAACGCAGCCTTGCAAAGAGCAAACTAACTCAAAGTAATGCGTCTACCAAAGTTAAGTTAAAGCTATTACAGCAGTAGCGCCCCCAGTTATAATGTAGAGGTTAAAAACAACAAATCAGCCAGCTACGTCGGTTTCACCCAATTTCAAAAGAAGTTGTTCAACGTTTCGGTGATATCTAGCTCGATACCAATATTTTGTTGCAAATGATAAAATAGAATCACTTTTAACTTCCTCTTTTCCTAGGGGGATCATCAATTTGTTTGCTTGGAGTAGGCTCCTTTTTAAAATGATTAAAGAATTCATTTTTTAATAAATGGTTTTGAAAATGTTGATAGATAATCAGAAAGAAATAGATAGGGTTTTGCTCTAGGTATGAGTCACAGTATCGCGTTCCACGTTAGTTCGTGGAGTCATTTCAATTGCCAAAGACAGTCCGTTAGTTACAAAAAATTTTCCAACCGGAAAAAAGCAATAGAACAATTTTCTAAACACTAACTTTTTAATCTTCGTTCAGAGTCAATACGTGGTTTGGCTACTTACACCTACAATCAGGGCCGGATTAAGACGGGGGCTGATGGGGCTGCAGCCCCAGGCCCACCCAAAAATAGGCCTACCGCTATACCAAGTCAATAAAGTCATAAAAGTTTCTGATACGATCACTTTCAAAAAATAGTGAAGGTGTAATTTAGAAGTATCATGGGCAAGGCGTTCTCCATTAGAGGCCTCGTCATCATGCAAAGCACAAGCAAAACTGTGTCATAGTAGGAAATACTATTTCGAACAAGTGCAAAATTTTCCCCTAGACAACAACAAGTGCAAAATTTTCCCCACACTGTGGTGTAGTGGATAGTGCGCCGGTCTTGAGATACCATGGTTGCGGGTTCGAATCTCAGCGGGCAGGGCATTAAAAGAAAGGCAGTGTACACTGAAGGGGCAGGCCCGGTATGTAAATGTACGGGGCAATGTACACTGCCGTTTTTTAATCCTTGTCAAGTGCATAAATTTCCTCACATGGGAAAATTTATGCACTTGATCCTACTATTTTAATTGTGTTTTCGTTGGATAAAACATTGTAACCAAAAGGTAAACACATTTTGAAGTCATATTACAAAATACAACATTCGTAATAATGACTTTTTCTAAGTCTCGACATGTGCAATTGTTGCCAGTTATTTTGAAGTTTTGAAAAAAAATGCAGACAGGTTTATACTGTGTAAGAAAAGTGAGGCTAGAAAAAATTTAAATAAAAGCAAGCATATTTTCTCTAGTCCGGTATTTGAAGAAGGAAGCAGATGAAATTTTACCAAATAGTTTAGACCAGAGGGAAGCAGATGGAATAGTTTAGTGAAATCCCAATTTAAGGGAATTTGTTCCTTGAAATATTAAACAAAAAATTAATTCTAAATTAATTTACAATAGCTCAATGAAATTCTTATTGATTCCACAAGACATTTTCTTTCAACATTAAAAACATAAAAAAATAATTATTCTTTTTTACTTTTGTAGTTGAAAAATATATCAATATTGATATAAAATGGAGGTACATCTAGAAATGATTATTTGCAAATTTTAACTTTTTTTAATTTAAATACATGTATTTTTAATATTTTTGCATTTTAAATAATAAAAATGGATTAGATACAATTTCATAGTATTTTTTGTTTAAATAGAGCACCGCAAATATGTATAACTTTTCAAGGGCGCCTTTAATAATTAGTTTTTGGAAACTACTGCTTAAGAAAAAATATATTAGAAAAGTATATTCAAGGAGCAAATTTCCTTGAGTTGGGATTTCACTCAAAACCAAATTTCAAGTGTATAAATTCAGATCATTCTTCAGTAAACAAAGGTCTAAATTTTACAACAGAAATTTATTGGAGGATTCCCATGTATTGAAATCATAAAGGTCTAAAATGGCTGTTTTGAAATCACTAGGAAATAGCCGCTTTAGGGGGGTATCCAACTACACTTTTACCAATATTAACTAATCTAAACGTTTGTAATCTTAAAACTTTGGTCAATTCAAAAAAAAAAAGGAAGAAGTATAAAAGCGGTTGAGGAAAGGAGAAATCTAGAAGAGAAGCAGAAGATAAATTGAAAAAAGTTGTAGCAAAATCAAAAAAAGTAACTGATTTTTTTCATATAAGCGAACCAAAAAGCAACATTGTAGAAACGACGTCCAGTAATGCAACTGCTTTGTGTTCATCTTCCAGTGATTGTATTGCAGAGCCAGAGCCAAATACAAAAATTGTTTCGTCGGAACCAAATTTACAAACCAAGTTATCTAATGTTGCTGAGGATAAAGCGCATAGGGAAAAAGAAACTATTCAACACGACATGGATGTTGGATTCTGGGGAGTGATTTCTGACCATCTAAGAGATTACTGCTGCCAAGTAGGAAGTTTAGAGTTTCAACATCTTGATGCAGATTTTTCTACTTCAGAAACATGTTTTACTGGCGATAAATTCAAACGACGTTGTTTTAAATCGCGATTTTGGCGAGAACAATTGAACGGCGAAAAAGTGAAACGCGAATGGTTGTGCTATTCACCTCCATCAAAAAAACTTTATTGCTTTGTTTGCAAACTTTTTGCGTTTGATTCTGAAAAAATCATGCTGGCATCAGTTGGTTATGGCGACTGGAAGCATGTACCTCGCGACCTGGCCAGGAACGAATCTTCTAACAAACCCTTAACTCGACAGCCCCGAGTGCGACCTGTACGTCGCAAGCCTTCTTTGCTTATATACCGAGTGCACGCTCCACGTCGCGCTGAGAGTGCGTCATAAAAACATGTTGCAATCGCTTTTTTTATCCGACCAATGAGGTTGACTTATATATATTATGGGATACTGACGTCATTGAAAGATGTCTGCACCCATGTTTAATGCTTGAGTGTATTTTTTCTGTGTAAAATTGACAATGAAACAATCATTCTCTCAACCCTCAACTTCTGGTGAATCTGGTAAGAGGTCACGCCTATTTTCTTTACAACAGGCTTTAGATTTTGTGTATGATTCGGACGAAGATGAGCAGGATTTAGTTGATATTTACCCTGAAAGTGATCTAGAGTCAGTAGATTCTGATGTCAACTCTGAATCAAGCAATGAAGATGAAGGGCTTGATGTAGATCTAGATCTAGATCTAGATCTAAGTAGTCCTGCACCTAGACCTAGCACGGCCCAAGTTGGGCGTGGCACAGGTAGGAATAGATCTAGGCCTACAGCTGGTGGTGATGCAGATAATTTGTCAACAGGATGGACAAGAGCATTTGTTCAACAAAATCTACGTGTAGAAGTTGATTCTAGAGGTTCAGGGCCACAAAATTGTCCTCCCAACATTACAGAGATGTCTTCTCCGCTCGAGTTTCTAAAATTTTGCTCAGGAGCTCAGGTGCAGGGTATTTTTAGGCCCAGGAGGTCAGGATTCAAAGGGTTAAGCTATCTTTTAACATACCGTATATCTCTCGAAGAGCAAAAAACGAATAGAATGAAAAATAGGCCTCTGATCACACTGCGTAACAAAAAAAATTTTTTTGTTTGTTTCCAGGTTCTAATTGATATTTCCCAATTGGTTACAACTGGAAACTAACACAAATAAATACAACGTGATCTAAACTTTGCACTTGTAGTTAATAGAGCGAAATTTTGCAATCACACAATATACATTGAGATATAGTAGCCCAAAAGTATTTAAATAGCATATGGAAGTTGTTGTATCCACTTTTTAGCAACGATTGTGCACAGTACCTTACGTTTTTAATTGTTATTTGTTTGCAAGTTAGTTTTTACCATTACATACTTTTATTACTACGCTTATTTCTTGAAAATAGTAATCATCTGCTTGTTATTTGTTGTTGAAAATGTCTAAGAGGGGTAGCTGCAAGCATTCTCCCGATGCATTTTGTTTCATATGTGGAGAATTTATCAAGACCAGAGCAAGGAAACACTCTGTTCTAGCATCTGCAAAGATGTGTGAAGCTTATAATTCTTATTTTAGTATGCCTGTTGGAGACCAAGACAGGACTTGGGCTCCACATTTTGTTTGTAACTACTGCAAAAAAACTCTGGAAGGTAAGTCTTGTTAATATTCTGCTATTAAATTTGAACTGTTGTGTGTTTACTGTTTATGATAAAAAGCCGAGACTTAACTAGTGACAACAGTATTTCTTTTCAGGGTGGTATCGAGGAGAAAAAAGAGCAATGAAATTTGCCATTCCAAGAATATGGCGTGAACCAACTAACCACACAAATGATTGCTACTTTTGTATGGTTGATCCGTCTAAACGCCGAACTGGAAAGAATGCTCCTGCAATTGTTTGTCCCAGTATTCCTTCCTCTATTGCTCCTGTGCCACATTCTGATCAACTGCCAGTACCCATTCCTACTCGTTCTCAAGACCCTGTCTCAGCTGATGAATCCGCTACTGATGAGGATGATATAACAATTGATGACTATGTCCTAAATTCTAACTTAGAAGAGAAAGAACCTTATCATCCCAATTAGAAAGATCTCAATGATTTGATCAGAGATCTCGGTTTTACCAAATCTAATACAGAGTTGTTAACGTCACGACTTAAGCAGTGGAATTTGCTTGATGAATCTGTTCAAATTACTGAGCAACGTAAACGACACCAAAGCTTTTCCAGTTTTTTCACCATGCAAAATGCAATTTGCTTTTGCAACAATGTTAGTGGGTATTTTTACTCAATTGGAATTCCTTGTATCCCTAGTGAATGGCGTCTTTTCATTGGCAGTTCATCAAAGAGTCTCAAGGCAGTTCTAATCCATAATGGCAACAAATACCCATCTCTTCCTCTTGCTCATTCAGTCCATCTTAAAGAAACTTACGAAAATGTAAAAACTGTGCTGAACGTATTGAAATATGACCAGTATAACTGGGAAGTTATTGGTGATTTTAAAATGATAGCTTTTTTGATGGGAATGCAGGGGGTTTTCACGAAATATCCCTGCTACCTTTGCTTTTGGGATAGCAGAGATACCAAAGCCCACTATCAAAAGCAAGTATGGCCAAAACGTGAGGAATTTGTTGTTGGAAAGAAAAATGTCAAAAATATTCCACTAATTAACCCAAAGAAAGTTCTGTTGCCGCCCCTTCACATTAAACTTGGTCTAATAAAACAATTCGTAAAAGCGTTGGACAAAGATGGTGCTGCTTTTAAGTATCTCCAGAACCTGTTTCCCAAACTTTCAGAGGCCAAAGTTAAAGATGGCATATTTATTGGACCCCAAGTAAAATTGATTCTAAAGTCTGATGAGTTTCTCGAAACACTAAGTGCTGTTGAAAAGGATGCTTGGATATGTTTTGCTGCTGTTGTCCAAGGGTTCTTGGGAAATAACAAAGAGGACAGCTATGCCGAGCTTGTTGCCAACTTGGTAAATTCATATGGTAACATGGGATGTAGAATATCAATGAAGGTCCACATGCTCGATGCCCATTTAGATGACTTTAAAGAAAACTTGGGTGCATATTCTGAAGAACATGGTGAACGGTTTCATCAGGACATTAAAGATTTTGAGAGCCGATATCAAGGACAATATAACGAAAACATGATGGGAGATTACATTTGGGGATTGATTCGGGAAAGTGATTTGGAGTATAGACGAAAAAGCCGGAAAACAACACACTTTTAACTAAATTGTGTACAGTATTTCACACAAGAACCATGGTCTGTGCTACGTGGATATTTTGATGCAAAACATTATTTTTAACACCAGAACATAACTTGAAATGTTAGATTCGACATTAATGACCTTCCATGGAATTAATTTTCATTAATATTACTAGTTCTTGATATTGCACAAGTGTAATCTCAGTTTGGGTTTCTATTCCTTGACTCCCTCCTCTCCGCACCCCATCTACACATAGTGTGCTGCTACTTTTATTTGCATGTGCTAAGATCTCGTACTTTGTGTGTCATTTCGTTTAAAAAATAACCGGCCTATTGCACCAAATATTTCATCTGTTATAGTGTGAGGTCAGCTGTTAGGCAACATGCCAAGCAATTACATAGTAATCACAGCAATTTTGAATAAATCGCTCTTCTGACAACAAAATCAAAGTTTAGATCTAATTATGTTGATATTTTGTAGTTTTAGGGTGAAACCAATCAGGAAATATCAATTAGAACCCGGGAACAAAAATTGTGTTACACGGTGTTATCATAGAGCCCCAGGCCCATAAAAAGCTTAATCCGTCACTGCCTACAATCAACGCTATTTGAGGCAGAAACACACAAGCAAGCTGTTGCTACATCGGAATTGGAATTGGCATTTTATCCAATTAAATTTTTTTTTCGTAGCTTTTTTATTTTACAAAATACCGTCGCTCAGAGACCTCTGCCTCGTGAACAGTAGAAGTTTTGTGATAATCTTTGGCACCTTGCTGTTTTTCGCTCTTTTTTTACTGAAAAGATCATTGAAACGCGCTCGGCTGCTTCCTCTTGCATTCTCTTTTTTTTTTTCTTTAACCGTCGCAGCTCCACGTAATGATGTTTCGTTCGCGATACAGAGAACACAACAACGGAAAATCGTAAATTACGAAGTTCGCAATGCGGAAAGAAAAACAAAATGAGGCGAAGCGTAAAATCTATTTTCTGCCTAAATAGCTACTTTGTCGAAGAAGTATTGAGCAGCAAGTTAAAGAGCGACTACTTTTTTGAAGCTTGCCAAAAAGATGTAGCACGGTTCCATTCTCACTTGCGCTGCGTGGTAAACTCCAAAATTGGTAGCCTCAAAAAGTTGGTCATTGTAGCAATATATACGTCGACATCAAAGGTTGTCACTACTGCACTAGTTTAGTATTTGTTTCTAAGTGCGAACTAATCAGTAAAGTGAAACAAAATGTTCATTTCAACTTGTATCATACAAAAGGCATCACTAAAGTTCAAGGCATCTCGAAAAGCCATGAAAAATATCTTTTTTGAGCAACCAATTGCTAGAGTGTTCCCCTAAAGTAAAGCGTTATATAGGGCGATCGGTGTCACTGCACTTATTTCTTTCAACAGCATCAAGCACGTTGACATAGGCTTAAAAACATATGTGAGCAATGACAAAAAACGGCTTATCACCATATTTAGCTGTTTGCATTTTGGTGAGTTTCATTCCCGGTCATTCGGATGCAGCTCTACCGGAAGTAAATACCACCAGTGGTTTGGTGATCGGAACAACACATCCAGAAAGTCATTCGTTCTACAGCATTCCATATGCACGAGCACCTGTGAAAGAGCTGAGGTAAGAGATGCAACTTATGAAACTTATCACCAAATGCTATAGGTGTAAATGGTCAATATATCCCTAGACTGCTACACAATTGAAGTTCTCTTCCCAACAACCTGAACCTGGATTCCGGATTTTTTTACAAAAACGGTTTATGGGGACCAGAATACATCAGAAAGCCTTCTCCAAAAAACAGTTTTTTAAATTTCCAAGTTACAACGTCTTGGTTGAGTCTACATAGGTGTGTAGTCAGGGTTGCCAATTTCTCCTTGTTTCTAAGACTTGAGTTTGTTTTCAAGAACACTGTGATAGAAAATATAAATAAGTTTATTTTTAAGAAAAGTGCTTATTTATAAAGAATGTGCTTTAGTTTCTTTTAAAATTACGGCTCTTTGTTTTAGAATTTTATTGTTGACCTTTTTATTTTGTAAAATTGATCTTCCATAGAAACGAGTCTTCAGTTTAAGATAGGAAAAAACTTTGTTTTAAACAACGTCTTCAATTACAGTAACAGTGAAATTCTGGGTTTTCTAGAAGTTTGCCCCCTTGTACTGCTGGATACTTATTTTTGGTCTAAGCCAATGGTTACCAATTATTTTTCTCTTGGCGCCATTTGGGAAACTTACAAATACAGGTATTTGCAATGCCGCAGCCACATTCAAATTTTTTCCAATTTAAAGTTGAAGATTTTTTATGCAAATCAGCTTTTCGAAACCGTTTGTTTGACCCAACCTTGTGGCCCAGGGCGTTTTTGATGCTAAATTTGCCCGATTCGAGGTTGAAGACTTTTTACTTTTTTGTGATCAACTTATTATAAACATTTTTGTTCAATTTTTGCTGTAAGGCTTGGCAAAGTCCTAGATAGTTTTTGCGGCAGGGTCTTTGGTAGAGCTGGCAAAGTCTCGCGACATTCACTTTGGGAACCTCTGGTTTAAAGAGATGGCAGCCCTGTCTTTATCAAACTATTGGTGACAGGGCAATGCCTCCTTTCGAGGATCTTTCGAGGTTTGAGTTTCTTTGAATTGCACTACTTTCAAGCAAAAAAGGAGTAATGTTCGAATGCGTGCCAAACTCTCGAGAGAGAAAAAAGTTTGAGCCAAAAACATTTGAAAGAAAATATTACAGCGAATCTAACATATAAAGCGCATTTCTGTCTGTGTGTCTGTCGGTTCGTTTTAACTCCTTTTGAAACTGCTTAAGGAACAAGCATCAAGCTTGGCACGATTAATCACCACCCAGGGGCCAGTGTCATAAAAGTATTCGTGACGTCATGATGACGTCATAATTTTTTTTTTTTATTGGTATTTCTTGTCATAGAACAACCGCTTTTTGCTCAAACGAAAACCCTCTTCCGACTTATCAAATTACAAAAACTTTCATTTGTTTGGGGTCAAAAATGACGTCACAATAAACGATTTAATAAACAATCTGTTTCTTATTCTTTCTCAAAAAGTACTGATCGCACAAACGCGATCAAACGTTTTTTCAGTAGATATTAATAAGGTGCTTTTGATAAAAACTACTTTACAACAATTAAAGCTTATTTGACAATGCTACGAGTAATTCTTTATTCAAGCACTTTAGCTCTATAAGCATTTTTCTTTTCTATTTTGCTTGCACGCATAAAACTGGCTTTAGATGTCATAACATGTCTCGTACGATTAACACAAATCTTCGCTACGGCAGATCATAACATGAAGATGTTTTCAAAAATTGCAAACTTTTTGCAAAATCAGTTTATTAAAAAATGATTTGTAGTTTTATTTCTCAACTGATTTTCAAACTTTCTTCAACAAATTAACGGGTATTTCAGAGCCATTCCGCTAGTGTATAATTAATATTAGTTTTTATACTGAAAAAACTGAACTTTAAGACCTGTTATGTAACTTTCTACCCCCCAAAAAAGTGGTGAACTGAGTAAAAACAGGTAATTTCAATACAAAAACGTTATTGTAAGGTACTAACAATTACGTCTTTTGAAAGCTTAGAAAATTTGCTTTCTAGCAATATGTGACTCCAATTACTTAAGGCTAAAGATTAGTTTATAATGGCTGGTCAAAAATTGGTTGCCATACATCATGTTTCATTTTTAGTTGAACAATTATCCTATGTGACCAAACATACTTGCAATTGTCAGAAAAAGTTTGTTCTTTCGTACATGTTGACTACTTTTCCTCACAAGCATGGTTCTTTTGCATTATCTGTCGACGTTTTCAAAAAGATCCATCAAAAATTGAAGTCTCTAATCGTTTATGAAATTTAGTCTATCGATTAAAAACACCTAAATTTTGGTGCCTGCATTTCACAAAACTGCTATTTCTAGAAAAACTAAGCCCTTTGATACATTTCGTCTATTCTTTCTCGATAGCATGAATCTTTGACATTATTAATCAAAATATTCAAAAAAACTAATCGCAAAATGAAGTCTACAAATTTTGATATGTAGCTTACTCCAAGCAAAACACTTGGTGATCACAAAAAAACGATTAGGTAAAGATGGTCCTTTCTTATTATTTGCAACAAAATGTAAGTGTCGAGCTATATGTGATCTAAATGTTGAAGCAATTTCCTTTGCAATTGGGCAAGGTTGCCACAGCAGCCAGCTGTTTTGATCTCCTCTCATTTTGACATTATTAATAGGGGCTCCCGCTATTGCTATAACTTAACTGTAAGTGCTTCATTTCGGGTTAGTTTGCTCTTTGCATGGCGGGGTTTTTGCCAGGGTCAAGGAACATGCAGGCAGTCAGATACGTTAGTCTATGTTGATTCCCCTACAGTGACGAAAAAGTGGTAAGTAGCGATTCATATCTTTAATGGCTTGAAACGCATTGTGAGTTCATAACTTTAAAGGAAATCACAATGCTTGCCACTATGCAGTGAAAACAGCAGCAGGCAGTAAAATTATCCACTATCATTTTGATAGCAAACATAAATGGTAAAGCCCATTATTGATATTTGTAATTGCATGAACATGGGCACAACACACTAATCTTCATTGAACAGTAGAAAGGCTGGATTAGGGGCAAAGTTAAATGTAATAAAATCCAAAATTTAAGAAAAGATTAAAATTAAACAATAATAGCATTAATTTGTAGCAGTGGATTAAGAGGAAATGTTTTTGTTTGAAAAGAGCGTAATAGGCGTCTATTGCAGTAGGTTATATGACTTAGGGCAAAAGCATGGTCCCTTTTCATGCTATGGCCGAATTAAAGCAAACAGCGCAGGCAAAAATCTTAATGTCACAAATATTAATACAAAAGTGGGCCCACCAAATTGTCAAATAGGCCTACCACTAAATAGCTTATTTCTTAATGAGTCAAAACGACCACCATTTGGGCGACGCCATCATTTTTGACTATGTTTCACTCCTTTACGCAATTAAAAATTACAACTGGTACAGTAGTTTGTGTCATCATTCTTTCAGTTTGAATACTTCCAGTCTTGATTCATACGCCGACATGATCACCAGTATATGTACCGGAACTATGGCTTATATTTAATAAAACTTTTCGTTGTGGCTCTCACAAATGTTTGTTTGGTGAAGCCGGCGCAGCTGCACTAATTAAGACGTTTGGAATAGGCACGGGTGATAATATGCTTGCCGGGGTTAAATCGCACCATACTTGTGAGAAATATGTTTTCTATTTTGCTTGATAATAGCTTTATAGAGCTACCAGGATCAAATCTAAAAATTTGGGAAAAGTAATAACTCATTTAACTTTTATGAGCATCCCTAAGCAAGGAAAAACGAATATGAATCATAACGCGTAACCAACAGGAACTTGAGAAAGTTTGAGGGGAAATCAAAATTAACAACGTCACTGTGTCAAATCGCACCAAATGGAAGATATTTTTAGTATTTTGCTTTATAATAGCTTTATAGAGCAACCGGGATCAAACTAAACATTTAGGGTAAACTAAGGACTCTTTTCACTCCCCAGGGAACGTCAAACAGGGAGATAAGAACATGCTACATAATGCGTAGCCAACGAGGACTACAGAAAGTTTAAAGGGAAATCAAAAGAAAACAACGTCACTGCCTGAAATCGCACCACAAAAAAGACATCTTTGCTATTCTGCTTCAGAATAGCCTAATATCAGAAATATGACCCCTATTTCCAAACTACGGGAAACGCGAGGCTCCCTTGAGTTTGTGTCAGCAATGACCAGGGCACATAGAACTTAGGCATAGCCATGATCTTGAAATGAGATATTCAATTAGGAAAAGGAGCACACAATGTCGTGAAAATCTTATGTGCAGAAAACACATAAACTTTTGGTAACTATTCACACAAGAGCCTGATGAATGAAGCCGGCTTGACCGGCTGAACCGACACTCTCAATCCCGACGTTACTGACGGTGGCTCTTTGGGTGACGCCGTTCTATGTACTATAAAACAATGATTTTTTCTTTTGCTGATATGCTACATGTTGAGGTATTTATGTTTATATTCTATAGCATTGTAATAAAATTTCCAAGTTTAAAAAAAATCAACATAAAACCATAACCACAACAATTTGTAAAACTAAATATAGAGAAAACAATTGTCGCTTTTTTGGCTATGCCGGAAACACGATCAATAGTGCTACCAAATTAGTAAGTTAATACCACTAAAAAAAAGAAAAAGGGGGCAACACCACATCGCAAAATAGACTTACCATTAAATAGTTTTTTTTTTCTATAATTATGAAAGCAACCACCATTTCGCCGCTACAATTAGTTTTGATTATAAATGTTTCAATCAATGCTCCCTTATAAGTATTGACAATAATTTGTGACAAGATTCTTTGAGTATTGCCAGTCGTAATTAAGCGAAAATGATGATCGCAACTTCGTGTAGAAGAATTGCGAAAGTGCATGAAATTCACTACCTTTTTGCTACTGCTCACACAAGAGTTCGATGGGTAAAGCCGGTGCAGCCATTGAACCGAAATACAAAACCCGGACATTTATGATGGAGGGCCCTGCCGGGCGACGCTGGCAAAGCTGGCTGGTAATAAATGAAGCAAACGAAAATTGGAGCGCAATACAGTAGAGCGAAGCGAACAATAGAGCAAATTGAAGATGTTTTATTCAAATGAAATCACAAATAATTCAGATCACAGATAATTTACAAATTCAACAAGAAAGAAAATAACAAAAAAAATTGTACATTCATTTCAGGTTGTAAGAGCATCCACGTAGAAAATTTAAGACCGCAATTGTATCGCGTTGTTCAAATAGGGTTTGTCATGCTAATTTGATGGGCTTGCATTTTTACTTTTTAGAAAGAGGCTTAGTTCTAGAGATAGCTTGCGCTAATGCTGTTTGTTGCGAACAGTTTTCGTTGCTCATAGCAATGATTAGTTTCCAAAAAGAGAGATGCTTGCACTGCAGAGATTTCTGGTAGAAAACTCCAAGAAACAAGTAGAAAATTCCAACTCAACTTCCAAAACTAACAAAAACTACATCAAAAATGATATTTATTGACTGCTACACTGCCACCTCAGCAAAGAAATGCATTGGGTTATTCCATGTTAAGTGATCCAAAGAAATGACATTTGTCACGTACCCTATGAGATTTTGATGGAATTCAACACAGTAATAGAACTTTTCTTTCTGATTGCAAAAAGCTAATTTTTTTTTATTGGTCATCTAGAAAAAAAGTCATAGCTAATTAAAATTGGCGGTTTTTGGGATCACTGAAGTGGAAAAAAATTTTGCATTTACATGTTCAACTTTGTAAAGATGCTTCTCAGCTAGTGAACACTCTTCTGCTATGATATTTTCAGATATTGTTGGACATATACTTCTTTAGCCAAAGCATTAAAAAGAAAACTTTTGGACTGTAACCTTTGAAATTTAACCTTGGGGTTATTCTATTGAGCTCAATCATGCGGAACGTAGTTTTTGATCGTAAATATTTCAAGATGCTCACCAGTTACAATCATGTGTGACAAAGCATTTGAAAGCAAATTTTAATGAGATATTAATCAAAAATAAAATTAATGGCTTATAGAGTGTTGCTTTTTTTAACACGACAAACTAAAATTTGTGTCTGAAAGCCAGTAGGCACTTTCTAGTATCACAAAATTACCCTATGATAAATACCTTCAGAATGGCGTCATCCCATAAAACGTTGAAATTAAATATATGTGGGGTTCTTGGACAATCTTTGCTTATCTATCAAATTATGCATACGTGGTGAATTACATAGTTTAGTCACATTTTAGAAGCAGAAATCATGTCAAAATATTTCTTTAATACATATGCAATATCTATAAATCAAAATATGTGCACCTGTAACTGTGCAACGCTTTATTTAAAACATCATATTTTGTCTTCAGAGGTAAGCTTAAACATTGACCGATTTCTTTTTACTACGAGATAAAAGAGCATTGTTTATTCTTTTTGTTGACTGTGCACATAATTGGTACTGCCCTAGAGAGTTTGCAAGTGTTGGTTGAGTGACTGCACACAGAATATGCTGAAATGGCACTCAACATACATCTTCTCTTTCGGGTCAGCAAAAATGATGTGAAGGTCTTTTGGGATGCATAAATTGTAGGAAAACATTTTTATTAGATTTGTTAATACGCTGTACTATACCTATATACCAATTATAATCATATTAGGCTGAAACATACTGTCAAATGTTGGTGTTTTGAGCAGGAATATCTTCTCGTGAGGAGATGACATCAGCTTCTAGGTAAAATAAAATTGCTTGTCGTCACTGATGTGTTTCACACCTATAGTCTGGTTGCACCAACAGGTTTGAACTCATGAAAGGCACGGGTTCTTTTTATTGTAATAGCAGACTTATCCTCATGATTGAATTTTATATTTTTTCTTTTTATAACATTTGGAGCATTCCAGGCAGCAAATTTTGTAGTTTATTGACCGTTAATTTTTTTACGTTTAAAATGGATAAATGTAGTGTAAGTATATTGCTTGACAGTGAATGCCACAGAAAAAATTTATATGTTTAATTTCAACGTTTTATGGGATGACGCCATTCTGAAGGTATTTATCATAGGGTAATTTTGTGATACTAGAAAGTGCCTACTGGCTTTCAGACACAAATTTTAGTTTGTCGTGTTAAAAAAAGCAACACTCTATAAGCCATTAATTTTATTTTTGATTAATATCTCATTAAAATTTGCTTTCAAATGCTTTGTCACACATGATTGTAACTGGTGAGCATCTTGAAATATTTACGATCAAAAACTACGTTCCGCATGATTGAGCTCAATAGAATAACCCCAAGGTTAAATTTCAAAGGTTACAGTCCAAAAGTTTTCTTTTTAATGCTTTGGCTAAAGAAGTATATGTCCAACAATATCTGAAAATATCATAGCAGAAGAGTGTTCACTAGCTGAGAAGCATCTTTACAAAGTTGAACATGTAAATGCAAAATTTTTTTCCACTTCAGTGATCCCAAAAACCGCCAATTTTAATTAGCTATGACTTTTTTTCTAGATGACCAATAAAAAAAAATTAGCTTTTTGCAATCAGAAAGAAAAGTTCTATTACTGTGTTGAATTCCATCAAAATCTCATAGGGTACGTGACAAATGTCATTTCTTTGGATCACTTAACATGGAATGACCTTATTGTGACAGCCAGAGAGAAAAACAGGCGTAGAGACAGAAATAAAGCGGGAAGAGAGAAATTGTATTTGCTCTATTATCAGATCTATTATTGTTCACAAACTCCGCGCTTGAGTGCTTCGCTCAGTTGTGTTTCGCGCGATTATTACTTTCGCTTTATCGTGTTCCCTCTATTGTTTTTAGCTCTAATATTGTTCGCTTTAGCATATGAACACATAATGTAATTTGTGTTATTTCAGGTGTTGGTAGACAAAATTGTGCCACCTAAATTTCATGAAATGAGTGAGGTCACTTTTTATAATTTGATTTCCAACAAAATTTAGTAATGTAACTCCGTTAATTGACAAAGACAAAAATCGCGGAATGGGCAAAAAATCTAAAGTCTGACAAGAATATTACTAACTTATTTCATGCAATTTAGGAGACAAAATTTTGTCAACCAGTGCCTGAAAAAACATAAATTACATTAGCATGCGTTTGGTCAAGCTTTCTTTGTTAGCATACCAAAAATTTTTACTTTTATCCTCCCACCAGCTGTTTTTCTCGCTGCACTTTTGTTCAAGTAATCTACAAAAATGGTTCAGTTAGTTTTGCCAAACAACAAAAAACCACCATATAGACTAATGTTTCTTAACCTTCATCGTACCGTAACCCATTCAGAAGGCCACAAATTTTTGCGGCTCACTTAAAAAAGATCATAATGAAATAATTAAAATGTCACTAAAATAAGCCTAAGAAGTACACAAATAACAAATTTGTAAAGCAAGAAGAACTTTCTATTTCTCCGTTGATCTCCAAAAAAAAGTTCACTTCCTCTCCAGTAAACAAGATTACGTCACAGTTAGCTATTTGCTATCACAAGATTTCTCTACTGACTGTTTACATGCACCAGTATTTCTCAACTTTTTTAGGCAGATGATCCATTTTCAAAATACACAGAGGTCGGTGACCCACTTATGGATTGAAATACGAAGCTGTGGTCCACCCGACTTACATGCCGTGGCCCACAGGTTGAAAACCACTGGTATAGACGATTGAAACGCTCATAAAACGTTATGTGTTTCATTATACCTGTTTTCAACTTTATTCAAACCTATTCCAGGTTTCAACCTCCGGTACCAGTTGCCTACGCAGTCAAGAAGCTGAACTTATCAGTGCCTACCTATCGAAAATGCTTCGGATATTGGCAGAATTGCAGCAGTGACAATGACTGTGATCAAAACGTTAGTTTTTTTGTTGTATAATTGCAAAATTTACTTCAGCAAGAAAAAGTGTTAGTTTAACATTTTTCGAGGGTAAAAATGCTTCTTGCAGCGAATATCTAAGAATATGATTCTGAAGAATGAATTTAGAGCAGAGGTTCCCAAACTGGGGTCCGCGGACCCCTGGTGGTCCGTGGCTTCGTCCCAGTCAGTCAATGAGTCAACGCTTGATCTAGGTAGCAAAAATCCAGGAAATCTTCTCCAGCGCAATTTTGACCGGTAACCCTCACTGGCGATGAAGTGCTGCGAGAGCGATGCAATCGCGACCGTAATGCAGGTGCTGAACTTTTTTTTTTTGAAGGACAGCTCAACTATCCTTTGTAGCCGTTTTGTATCGATTGTAAATGAAAATGAGTCGGACGACAATAGTTATGTTGCATATGATCGGGGCTCGCAAAGTAGGAGATTCGCGAAAACGGGACCGAAAAGCAGCAGATTCGCAAAAAAGAGGTCCACGAAGCAAAAGGTTTGACAACCTCTGATTTAGAGCAACTACAAACCTAATCAAGCGAGGGATTTCCTTGTTCAGCAATCAGCATCGACGTACAGTATCTCCTCGAAAGCTTTCTGTTTTAGTTAAAAATTTTGTAATTTATCAACACGATACAAACATTCTCTGATCGTACTATTTAAACCTTTGTTTTGCAATAACGCCTTTTTTATGGCAGTACAAAATTATTTAAAAAAGATAATGAAACAATAAATCTTTTGAATGAATTTAACCTTAGTGTGATGCTAAAGGCAGATTCCTTTTAATAGGAGATCGCCTTGAAAATTAATACCTATCAACTAGAAACCTCTATAATTTGTATCTTTTAAATGAATTATCGGTAATTGCATTCTAATTACAGTACTCAGAGGATTGCTTGAATCTCGACATCAGCGTTCCTTCGTCAATTGATTTGGCAACAACATCAACTAAATTGCCTGTAATGTTTTGGATTTACGGTGGAGCGTTTAATTATGGTTCTGGAACTGATCTAATATATGATAGCCGGTTGTTGGCAAATGTCACAAACACTATTGTCGTCAACATAAATTACCGATTAAGTAAGAGGCAAAAGTTCTAAGGTCACGTGATTCTTGAGAGTAAATCAAAACGAAACAATTTTTGTTGGCTGTAGTTCCAGCCAGAGCTGCATACTCCATAGAGAGAAAGTGTTATTCTACTTTGAATTCTAGTTCACAAAGGTTTTACTTGTTCGATTCTTGGCTCGTCATATTAAATAGACCGAGTTTGGGTTCGGCAAAATTTTGTATTTAGTTCACACAAATCAGTTTAATGACCTTTCTTTTAGTTTTCATTTGAATTTTGTCCCTATGTTGTTGATACTGATGATTCATATTTCTTTACTTTTAATACTCAGTTGGTGATTGATCACTTTAGTGTTATTGTTTGACCCCTTTCTAGGGATAAAGACATGACGAAAGCCTCCTCAAGACTTAAGCTAAAATTTCTATAAAAATTTTCAAAACTTAGAGATTACATAGCAATACAGGACAAAATGAGTTATGGGATATACTGAATTGGGTAATCGAAGGCGCTGGATCGAGGATTCTTGTTTCTGAAAAGATAAGCGTTGAAAAGAACGCTGTGTCCGTTGCAGCGAAAGCGAAAGCGGCTACCGCTGTAGTTACAAATAATTGAAAGTCTTTAGTGGAAACAGAGAGAATAAGAGAGGTGAGAGGGGAAAGACTGCAAGAGCCTGATTAGATCGTCTGCTTGGTAGTTGCCTGAAAGAAGTTGAAGACCAGAGGCCCAATTGAGCCTGAGAATGGTGAAAGTGGAGAAGCGTGAGAATTTCTGTAAGAGAGTCTGAGAGAGAAAAATTGAAGCAGCAGAGGCATGTACAGCAAAGATGGAGTAATAATCAAAGAAAAAGAAAAAAAAGATTTGGTAATTAGTGCTTCCAAGACCTGTGAAATGCTTATAAAATACTTTTAGTGAAAAAACTGAATCAACAGTGATTACCAAAAATTAAAATATGACTTTCGTGCTAATAAGTAAGCAGTTGGCAAAAACGTCGTAGCCTTGCTGAAAGAAGAGACAGATCCATCAGTCTAAATCACAAAACTATGACTCAGGTGAGAGGCAAAATCTACAAAAATAGAACTACGACATCAAAAAGGAAGACTAGAACAAAAACATAGATTGGGAAGAGTGAGCTTCTTGCTGACAAGATGGGGATTCCTGAGAAGAGAATGGGTACAAGCAAGCATAAATTCCTTGTAAAAACAAAAAGAAAGCATGAGGGAATGGGCCGAAATAAAGTTTTCCTAGACAACCGGTAAAACTAGGTTTCACTTTGTGAATAGCCAATCCTGAGATAGAGAAGACGGACAATGAAACAGGTAATTATTCAAAAGAAAACAGGGTGAAATGTGCAACGATAACTACCATGAGGGCAAAGATGCCTCTAGTAGAAGAAAAAGAATAAGTCAGATGAAAAAGAGGTATTGATGACACAAATGGCTGCTTGGTGAAGGCGCTCCAACTTGAAGATTTTGGTTGCACAGAATAAAAGCTTTGTAAAGCAAAAATAGTGTTCCCCTGGCGTGTAGGGTCCCATGAAAGAGAAAAAATATAATCTTCTGCTTCACGACGAGGGAAATTCAAGCTTTTAGCAAAGAACATTCTTGATCATGAAAATTGAAGGCTGTATAGCCGCGTTGACTTTTTAACTAGCAGATAAAAACTCAAAAATAACACTCGTAGTCGACTAAACAATTTAATATTAATTGCAAGCTTTCTTGAGCGAATACTCACTTCTTCAGGCAAAATAATTGAGAGACTAAAAGTAAACGCAAGCAAATTTGAACACATCAGGTTATATAAATTATGTGGCTCGTCATTTGGTTACTTCAGTTGTAAAGTAAAACCCAACAAACGTCATCTGCTTTTTCAAGTCGCAGCGCGTGTGTCGTCAAGCAATATCTCAATCATTATTGGCTCATGAAAGTTGAAAACCAGTAAAAGGTAATCAAATATACAAAGTTTGTATTGTTTTAGATGCTCTCGGATTCCTTGTATACGAAGAAAACGAGGTGTCCTTTGAGGGAAATCAAGGCATTAAAGATCAACAACTTGCTCTTCAGTGGGTCAATGATAACATTGAGAACTTTGGAGGAGACAAAAACAAGGTAAGCTTGTCCTTAATGCATGGGTAGGCAAATTTGGCCACTGACAGAACCACCTACTAAAGATTCCAAGCATGTTGTGCAGTCGCAAGATCTTCGAACACAATTCATTAACCTGACCAACCGAAAACAAACTTTTCAGTGAGGAAGTTCAACCACAATTATTTATACCACGCTTTGAGAATCTGATTTATTTCGTTTGAGTTTTATCTAGGTTGCAGATAAAAACTCAAATATGACAGCACTCATAGTCGAATTAAGTTTCCAATATTGCAAGCTTTTGTGCACGAACGCTCACTACTTCAGGCAAAATAATTGAGAGGCTAATAAATGGATCCATCTTTTGTTCGATAATTTGAACTACCAATCATCGAATAAAGCGTTTTAATGTAGACAATAAAATAAAAGCATGTAAATCTAACATATAAAGCGCAATTTTGTGTCTTTGTCTATCTGTTTTAACTCCTCTGAAACTGCTAGAGGTACAAGCATTGAACTTGGCACGATTGATCACCACCCGATGGGGAAAGACTCTTGAAGGGAAGAAAGACAAATACATGTAGATAATTTGAAGCAATTTGAGACGAGGTTTTGCTACCTGATAGCTTTCTGAATAGAGATCCCAAGTTTCGAAAGTCACATTCTGATGATGTGTGCATTGCTTGATTTCCAAACTGAAGATAAGTTATAAATTGCTTTGTTTGATTAATGACTACACATCTAGAAATGCTTTATGTGAAATAGGAATAGATGAGCTGTCTTTTTCTTCTTCAGATACATTGTTCCAAAAAATTATAGAATGACAAGATTTAATTCATTGGCTGTGATAACTATTAAAAACAATTGCTCTTATTTAAGGGAAGAAGCCAGTGGGATTTCTGAACCCCTGGATACACTGTGACGAGTGGGCTAAATTTTATAAGTCCATCCAAAACTATCGAATATTTTTTGAAAGGCATGCTCAATGTTTCCAAATTATTTTGCTCCATTTCCATGACAAAGCAATTCAAAAATTGTTCATATTTTTTAGGTAACCATATTCGGTGAAAGTGCTGGTGGGCACTCGGTGATTATGCATTTAATGTCAGCCAAGAGCAGACCTCTGTACAAACGAGCTATAATTCAAAGTTATCTTGCAGCCATCAATTACGAAAACAAAGCACAAGCTACTTTGAAAACTGATGCTTTGTTGAAAGCTATTAATTGCACCGATAACAAAATACAATGTTTACGGTAAGTTACAATTTGCAAAAATTACTTCATAGTACTTTTGTCAAAAAGAATGGTTACCTCTTTGGCACCTCTAGTTACTTTTAGCCACTGTAAAGTTTCCCTTGGGACAGCAACTGGGGGGTAACTAAAATATTCACAGATAAATTAAGCCCAAACGCGAAAGGTCTTCGGTATGTCAAAGTTGTTAGGTGTCTTCTAAAAAATCATTAACTTATTTTGAGGCATAGTTTCGTGGCTAAAGCGGGTGGGAGTATTTAACTTCTTCCGGTTACTATCTTGGCTGGTACGGTAGACTATTATTCTACAACAGTAGTGCAAGCAAGCAGGCAAAATTAAAGATGACTCCAAAGTAACTCTGATCGCTTGCACTGCACACGTCATGTAATAAAACAAGCAAAGCGACCCCAATTGGATTACGCGAAATTACCGCTGTCCAAACAAATCTTTGACGCTTCATTTTGTCATGAGCATTGTTTTCAGAAATGCTTCTGCTGTTACATTGATGAAAGCTCACCCCTCCGTGGTACGGGAACAAACTGTGACTTATTTTGACATCGCCCAACCGTATCGACCAATATTAGATGGTGTTGAATTCACACAACCACCATTGGATTTTTTCAAATCTGGAGCATGGAAAATGGATAAGGAGCTAATCATCGGAACGACTTCAGATGAAAGAGCCCAGATCAAAGTTTTATTTGAAAATAGAACCATGACAAAGCAAATGTTTATAGTGAGACATAAATTTATTTATTTTTGAGCAATAGCTTCTTCGTTATATCATACTTAAACATTAGTGAAGGTACCTCATGTTTTTGCCGCTTTTAAAATAACATGATCTTTTCAAAAAGATAACAATCTGTATAAACAAACACAGCTAACGAACATAGGTTTTTCGTTCCATAGAACAGAACAGACTGGAGTCCGATTTTTGAATTGAATTTGTATCTTCCAGAATCGCATGACAGTGACACCAAACAGTAAACAAGTTGTCCAGACTTGATCAGAAGTTTCAATTTTCTACGTTCCGCTTCGTTGCAGATCCCCAAATAGCCAGTTTACTTCTTTAGGCATTTAAAAGCGATTTTAAAAGAATACGACTTCACTGTCGTCATATACTATAGGAAAAAAGTAGGGATTTTACCTGTATGTTTTTACTCAGGAAAAAAATGTATATCACGCTGGGCCTTACTACGGACGTCTTGCGGCAGAACACTATATGCAGTTTGTGGAAGACTTAGATAAACCTAACCACGATTTTTCAAATTTATTTGCCCAAGAATTAGTTGACATGATCTTTACTTGTCCGAATAGAGCATTAACCAGGTAATAATATATAAAATATACAAAATTCTTCTTTCATAGCATTTATTCCTCTAGCTTTTACTTTGTGTTTTGTCAACCTCGTAACTATCAAAGCATGGGGCTTAGACTCTTTCTACAATATGTTGACAACGGGGTTGAATTTAGGGAGAAAATCTTCTTTAGTTGATGTTTATTTGCACAAATTTGGCATCGACCGCATATCAAGTTTTTGCAGCAATGTTAAAAGAACGCATTCTTAGCAACGAGGTTATACAGTAGGTCAAATCCGAAAAAATGTCCCAAAATGGTCTGTAATTTTTCAATAAATAAGGTAAAGAAAAAAATTGGTCAAAATGATCACCTACATCATACTGTACTCTGCAGCAATCAATTACAACATGTCAATAACCCGCGACCGGTTTTGACCTTATTGGGTCTCGTCAGCCGAGTGTAAAAGACACAAATTACAAAAATGCACAATACATAGGATAACTGATTTGCTATTGGTTCAAAAAAATGATGCAATGCAAAACATACCTTCCTGTAATGTCTATATCAAGAAGGTTCAATTAAAGGCACACATATTTTATGGACAAGAAGTCGCAACGGTAAGCTCCAACAGGGGTGTGGAATCATGATTAAGACATTATCACTTCACAAAATATAGATGGTGCTAGTTACTAGTTAGCAAATTTCAGGTAACTTCCTATCTAAAAGGATCTGCCTCCAGCATCACACAAAGATAAAATAGAAAAATTGCTCAAAAATCATTATCAATAAATAAATGATGAGTACATTTCGCAAAACTTTTTCTTAAATATCGCTCATCATCAACAACAAACAATTTGATTTTACGAGTACTTCAATATTCCTTCCCGTTAAAGTGGCAAATAAACCTTTGATCCAACTATCTGCGCATGGGCAGAGGTGAGTGTGAAATAGATCTGTTGATATTACACCAGCTAAACTGCTTTGTAACGAGTCATCAAATCACATGTGTTTTATACCGCTATTGTTCAGCGCGACAATGTGGATTCTTATCTGTCCCAAAATTTACCAGTTCAAAAACCACATGGGGTTTTTGTTTTATGGTAGCTGTGTGGCTGCAGTATTTGTTGCAGAAACAAATTGTACTGACGTATGGCAAGCTTAATTACGATAAAACAGATCGTAAGTCTACTCTTGAGTTGCTTTTACGGTGAGCTAAAGTGTTTTCGTAACCAAATACCTAAGGGTAAAGATCGTACAGATAAAATAAACTAACAAAACGAACTCGTTGACAGTGATGGGCAGTATGCAAATACGTGTATCAGCAATAGTATCGCTCAATACTTTGTATTGATATTGATATATTGATACAAATTATCATTGCTTAAACTGCCGTGATATAGCAAAACCTAACTACAAACAACTTCGGATATAAGAGATCCGCCGGGACCAGCTTAATCAGTCTCTTATAACCGAATTCTCTTATAATCGACTTATTAGTTTATATTGAAAATCATTTGGGACCTTTTGCGTAGTCCCTTATAAGCAAAAATTCCTTATATCTGAATCTCTTATATCCGAAGTTGACTGTACTACAAAAATTATGTTTTTGAAAATGTTCACTTTGTCATCGTTTATTGTGGTTCAACCAGGAACAACTGTACCAAATTTTTATCAGTTTTGCCTTGAATCTGTTAACTGTACGAGCATCAATTATTTCTTCATGTTCAGTATCGGCGATAATTCAAATTTATTTTATATTGATTAACTTAGTTGCCAAACAGGCGAATGTGATAAAAGTAGTAACACGCTTCACTTTTTCGCATTCACACTTTTTCGATTTTTGGTGCTTGGTAGTGGCTTTTATCAAACTTTGTATTCATTTTTTTAATAACTTGATGGCTTACTAGCCAGCTGAGAAGTTCAATGATAGGTTTACCGGTCTCACTATTAACCTTGAAGCGTAAAGCAGCTAGCAAGCATATTAGGCCATTTCGGCCGCCTTTAGAAAACTTAAATCATCTACATATTAGATACTTGTATCGACAATACTTCATCGAAATCGCTTTCCAATTAAATTGAAAACGATGTATTGAGTATCGTAATCGAATTAACATGCGTGAAGGTTCGTGTGCATCGGTATCGATTCAAATGAATTTCAAGTATCGCACCTATGACCGCTCATTGAGCTCCGAATTCCATTAGCTAATGGGATACAAGGCTGCAAACTTCAGACAACAGTATTCAATTTTGTTTACATTTGTGTAGATTTATCTTGGATACCGCTAGCACAGACAAGTTGCCAGTCTACTTATATGTTTTTGATTTTCCGGTAAGTGCCAACAACTGTGAAGAAATATATGGAAGTAGGGCAGCTGTTTTCTGTCATTATCCAACTCACGCTGCTGAGCTTCCATATGTATTTAACTCTGGAAAGGCTACAGGGTGAGTGGCTATAGTTATTGAGCTAGTCATGTGTACTGTAAATCAACAAGAGGTTAAAACATTCACTAAATCCTAATGCTGACGATGCAAACGTAAAATCCTATACATCAATGATATTGCTTTCAGATGAAAACAGTTTGACGTCAGATGATCGGAATCGTTGAAATTCTACAAAAGATTTTGTAGGCTAGATTCACAACAGTCGCCGACACTCACGAGATTTCATGTGTTGAAGGGTCGTTTTGTAGTGACAACTATCGAAAGGTCGTAGCTTCAAACCTCTCGACGACGCGTTGTTGCAGCTTAGAGAAAATCACTTTGAGATAATTTCTCTGCTTGGCAAATTATAATAAGCAGCAAATCTTTTGAAAGTAATTCAAGCGTAATGTTTAAACTTAGAAACCTCGAAGCATGTCTGGAAAACTGTTATATGCAAATATCGCCTGTGTTGCCGTCCATCAAGCCTAAAAAACAAAATAAACAAGGGGCAGGTGCAGAAATTTTATCCACATTACAATTGCTTTTTTCTGCATCTATTATTTTCCTTTCAATCAAAATCTATTTACAAATGCCTTCGTTATAGGTCATTTTCTAAGAAGAGCTTTAATATACTTTGCCATTCCCTAAATAGCTTTTGCAATTTATCTGTGACCGATTTGCCGTATTTAAAGGAAAATAAATTGCTCAAGATCAGGTGGATAAATATGTATTTCAAGCTCCTTTGTTTGTCCTAAAAGTTGAGGCAAAATTCTTGAACCTCATATTAAGTTATTGTCAGATAAGACATAAGCAAATTTTGACGCGCTAGCTCAATTGCACACAACGATTTTTTGTTTATTTGTTGTCAAACTTTGTACGAGTTTCATTGGCTTTCCTTTGTATAAAGAAAGTAAATCATTAATTTGTGTTATAAAACTAATTATAAGTTGCAGGCAAAGCTATTTTATGCCACTCGAGTAGAAAAAATTACCTGATAAACTTAAATTAAACTATCTTTCATTATTTAAATATATTTTCTCTTTTGAATTAAAATAATTTGAAAAATTTATCTCATTCAAAAATATTATATTGGCCGCGCCTTTATCAAGCCATGTCTTTTTGCTTTGAAAAAGGATGAGAAAGAGCTTTTTTATTTTTGGAGACATCCAATAACCAACTCAGCTTTCCATAAAAAACATTTAATTCTTAGTTACTCCCCGCCGGCCATTAACAAAAAGCCTGGTCGCACGCCTGCCCGAGATGTTGAAATATTCTAAGTTAACGTAAAGCTATTTAGTTCGGGTACAATAAATCAAAGATTTTGGCAACAATCCACTATCGACATAGGTGGTATTACTTCTTCGACTCAGGAACTACACCATCTCTTCTTTTCCCTAAAACAATTCTGCAAATAAATCTTGGTCTTGACTATACTTTTATTCTAAGTACAATTTGCTTGTACAATTCCAACCAGTTTTTGCCATTGGTTTGCTTCATGCAGGTTAAACTTAACTGAAAATGGAACTAAAGTTGCCAACATAATGAATTCATTTTGGGGTCACTTTGCACACAATGGTGAACCTGCCATGGACAGTTCAGTATGGCCTCCCTATCAGAGAGTACCTACCGTAAGTTTTTACATCTTTAATTAATGCAACTAATGTTTTGATAATCAGTCTTCCTCTCTAGCTTAAAGGATGCTTTTTTTACAAATTTACAAAAATTTTTAATTTAAATTTTAGGGTTGTTGAGAATTATTACGCCAAATAATTGCATTTGAACTTTTATCGGTGGATAGCGCCGTCTGGCCTGCCATAGATTGCCTGCGTGGGTTATAGTAGAAACACATGATCAAAAACCAATAATTTTTTCATTTTAGAATATTTCCTGAAGTATCAAATTTATGATTCTTGTATTTGGCTCACATCATGAGAAAAATTTTTAACACTTTTCCTGACTATTTCAGCTCTTTTGTTGGAACTCAAACAATATTGCCGCACAAAAGACCATAATAGTATTGGCTGACCCCTCTTTACTATGATTTTAGTGGCAACCAGGTTTGCAGCCCTGGCGGTTTTTGCTGTTGCTGCAATTGCAAGCCAGATGTCGTCATAGTGAGAATTGAGCATGGCTATATCAAAAGTAATACGAGTATAAGGTTGGAACGTGAAACAATTCAATTTTCGTTCTTGAGAAAGATTTAGAACGGCTCCGCGTGAAATTTAACTATAGTACAATCTGAAGTATTTCATATTTTTGATCTACTGTAGGGGTGTGCAAACCGAAATCGTACACGTCAAATTGTTCGTTGCGCGGAGATGTGTGACCTGTGGTCCGCGTCCATGAATTGATCATCACTCAGGTCTTTGCTTCCCCTCAGCCTTTTGCGATTGATGTCCAAAAGAAAGTTTGACACGTTTAAAATTCGACTCTTTTGATGCCGATCTCTAAAAACAAGGTTTTTTGCTTCAACAATGCACTGGAGTTTGATCACCACACAATCAGAAATTCACTTTAATACCTCTGCATTTTTTAACTCAATTTTCTCCCATATCCATTCTCCACCCCTAGTTCACAAAATTTTCAAGTGGATTCAAATTAGTTAGACAGAAAAAACTTTTGCATATTCCTGATCAACTGTTTTGCTGATGAATAATGGTTACTATTACAAAACCGTAACCTTGCTCTTGATAGCGAGTTAAAAAACTAACTACAGCCTACTCTTGTGAAATGTGAAAGAGCGAATCAGCAATAACGTTTTGGTAATTTTAGGAATCCTCTGTTAATCCATGGACGAACATTGTTATAACTGCTCCAACAAGCTACATTACTGAAAAATATCGAAGTGATTTCTGCGACTTTTGGGATGATCTTGGATTTTATGTCAACTTTACGTCACTCCTGACGTCATCCTACATACCAACCTCAGCAAACTTCGGCCCAACAGGAAAATCCACGATTTTATCTGCTTCAATGGCAACAATATGTTTGAGTTTTTTGATTGTTTTGTGGAGATTTTAAAAATTTCATAAACCAAAAAATTAGTGAAAATGGATTTGACAAGTTCAGAGACAAAACTAATCTAATTGCATGCTCACAATTGTTTATCGGTGTAAATTCCTGTAGTCTAAGCTGCAAGCAATTGCTGAATCACTTTAATAGCGAAATGTTAGGTAAATTTTGTTATTGTCATTCATCCATACCCCATCGTGTATTACTGCATTAAGAGCTGTAAAATAAAAGCGAGTCCAAAAACAACTCACATCTTTCGTCCTAAGAGTGATTGCAGGCGCAGAATGAAGCAATCATATTACCCAATGTTGGACAGAAAGACATTCAAAAGAAAGCTATCTTCATCGCAGCAAAGGCGAGAGATCGAGCGTAACGAGGAATCGCAAAGTTCTTCACGGGAAAATATCTCTTCAACACACAAGTTCGACTTTGAAAGAAATTGTCGAAACCTGTCGAAAAATTTTGAAGAGATGATACGACTTTGATTCAAAATAAAAGTAAATAGCAGTGATATGAGGAGAGGAAATGGAAAAGACTGTGAGATGCAGTGCACTTTATGTGACTAGTTCATGGGTCGTGTCCATTGCCCGAAAGGAGGTTGTCACTTTGGACTTATTGCAGCGTGGAAGTAAAGAAATAAGACAGGCTAGAAAGTTTTTGCCTTATGTGACCGAAAGAAAGAGAAAAAAGAAATGTAGGAAAGAAAAGTAAGTCGCTTGATTGCCTGATACAGTAACTGCTTGTTGCTACTCTCTACGCACATTGCATAATTGGTGGCAACTGACTTAGTATCCCTTAATCAGTATAAAGTCCGATCTTTCATTTTAATTTGTGCATCTGAGGTTGACTTCGTTTGTTCTGTTTTTAGTTCGTTTGACAAAATATACAGACTGGTTGATTGATAGGCTGACGTAGTTACTAGAGAGTTTTTACGTTTACAGGCTAGCCTACCGCTATAGAAATTTAATTTCTAAAGCCGTAGGCAGCGCACGCACAAATGCATAAATATTTCGGAAACTCTTGTCACAAAAACACAAGTGCAAGTTACTGCAGTTACAACAAAGATCATATGGGTGCGTCGTCAAGTGGTTGGAGTGTTGATTATCATCACAATGATTGTGCGTTCGAATCTTAAGATGACTACTTTGTCGTGCATTCGCGTAAGACATTTCACGGCAATTTCCTCTGCTTGGTTGCAATGTTTGTGAAAGAAATGTGCTCTGCCAACAGTGCTGCCAGCTCCAAAGCGGGTCTGAACTCGGCGATGTTGTAGCACAGCGGTGGGCAACCTTTACTGCAGTCGGGCCAATTTACAGTGGTGAAAGATTGCGCGAGCCAAGTTGAAGTTTTTTGAAGAAAATATTGGCGCAAGACTGTGCAGTATGTGCGGCTGACAGAAACAGACAGAAAACTCTTTTTTTGGAGATCGAAGTTTTAACAAAAACTCTTCTGCCAATATCTGTCATAATGCAAACTTGATAATCATTTTTTTTGTTTGGAAGATCAACTTACAAGGTGGGCCACAAAAATGCTGAATTTCAACAGCGTTGACCTAAAAATTCAATTTATGGACGTGGGCCGCAAGTCAAATCCTTCTCCAAACCGCGCAATTTTACGCTGCGGTTTGTTAGTTCCAGATCCCTGTGCTAACATAACCGAAGAATATTTTTTCCATAACCGCAGCATAAAAATAAAGGACCAAAAAGTACTGGATCTCTTCAAACTTCCTCCAATATTATGCTTGTTGTTAAACCTTGCTTCAACGTAAAGCAGTAGATCTGTGAACACCATTCTTAAAGTTTTTGGTATGACTAGACAAGGGAATTGAATCCGTTGACAAATTTCAAAGCGAATTCTGTAAACGCAACAATAACAACTACGGCGCCGGTTAATTTTGAGCTTGCAACAGCATCCAACATCGATGACTTGATCATGACAAAAAAAGAGTCAAACTGTTTTTTTTTTTCCTTTACGCCTTCCAGCAAAAGCGTGAGAGTATGCAAACATTTTTATAAAAAGCCAGCGATGCACTCAGCGAACTGCATTTTTATAAAACGTCACCATTGATTAAATCATTCTATTTTCAATACTGTACTTACTCAGTTGTACGGCAGCCAATGTTATGTGAAAACGTTTGCAGTATCGCGAAATCAAAAACCAGTTGATTTGTGTAGAAACGTAATACGCTAAACAAGAACAACAAAGCGGCAGACAAATAGCCGGAAAAATTGGGAAGGCATTGGCTTTTGTTTTTTGTCGACGACGATCATATCATCATCATTTCGTGCTCTTGTCCATCACATCTCGCCCCTTCCAAGCAGGCCGCTGGTTTAAAGAATTACTAATTATGATTTAAGAAAAAAGCTAAGACTAGGTATAAAGCTCGTCTAGAAAAAGAGCTTGCAAGGACGGGTATAAGTAGCCTGCTTTTGCTGTTGTTGTTTCCAATTTCGGTGTCACTTCTGATGACGTCACCGGTGATGTAAAGTTGTGATAACAACCAAGAGCGTCCCAATAATCACGCATTTTGCTTCGGTATAAATAAGTAGTGTAGCTATTGGTAGCTGTGATGACTATATTGGTCCAAGGATTAATTGAGTGATGTTGCAATTTTAAGTTATGACATATTAGCAACCTTAAATAGGATTAGATAAATGTGTCAACTGCTGCTTACTTCACGAAGTCAAATCTAGTTATTTTCAATTCGAATTCCACTTACGAAAAAATTGTCATGCATACGTGAAAAATAACTAGTCCAGACCGGTTTTGGAGTTACCAGTGCTGCCGAGACCCATTCATTTTTCCCGCAACCACTGCAGCTGGGCCTAAAAAGAAAAAACCACGCTGGCATTGAACTCCCAATCTCGGGATTAAAAGTCAGCACCTTTTAGTTTGCTAAGTCACGATGTCAACTTACGTAAGAGCAGCTTTTCAAGAAAAAAAGCGTTTGCTCTTTATCGAGAGATTCACGTTAGAGCAGCCGTTCCAAAAGTAAGCGCCGCGGTGTCCTAGTCGCTGTGACATTTTGCCAGGGGCGTCGAGTACATCAAATAAAAACAGTTACGTTGAGTTAATCACTAAAAAGGTTTTCATTCTCAGCTTGCACAAATTCGGTACCAAAAACCGGCTTAAGCTACATGTTTGAGAAAAACAAACGGTTTCTAATAGTTGATTCCAAAAAAGACTTTTTTTACCCCAAATTGGTTTTAAACCCAAATTTTCAATACAAAATTGATTAGTTTCATCACCCAGAAACGGCCTGAGCCACAAGTTTGAGTAAATCTCGGATTTCAGTAAAGAGCAGCAAGTATCTATAAACTTTTAAAGGGCGCTGCGATAGTAAAAAAAGTGGGAATTATTGAATTAGGGTTAGCTGAAGTTACGCTTTTAGTGAAGCTGTTTCTATCCCACGCGGTCGTCGAAATAACCACATACCGTGTTGGAATGCTGAGTGCGAGAACCTCTACCGTACATTTCTGCAGTCGCCTGAAGGAAGCAAATCTAACAGGGCTGCCACTGCCTTGCTCCTCAGGCTCGACAACAAACGCAGTTCAGAATATCGACTTTTCGCACGATCGACTATTCAGACTATCGACTTTCTAGCCGAAAAGCATGGAGTATATTGAACAACCTAATTAGTAGATCACGGCTCTCCCCTCGTCACTGTGCCGTCTCAGCTAACGCTCTTGCGTCCCAGCTGATTAGAAACGGCAGATACGAGGGTACTGACCCTGAGTCATCTTGACTCATCTCGCAAGAAGTGTCAGATTTTTGGAGGGCCACTCCAACAAGTCCAGTGAACATCTCTGAAAGTTTTACTTCTCAGGAGTTCGCTGCTGCCCTCAAACACCTGAAACCAGGAAAAGCTCCAGGCCCAGATTCTATTTTCCCGGAGCTAATAACCCATGCTGGAGCTGCACTGAAGTCTTGGACGTGTGGCTTCCTTTCTTGCTGCCTGCGCCACCTCAAAATTCCAAAAGTCTGGAGAAGAGCCTGGTAGTGGCGATCCCTTAACCCAAGAAGTCTGTAGAGGACCCGAAAAACTATCGTCCCATCTCTTTGCTTTGCATCCCCTACAAGATCCTCAAGAAGCTTATACACGCTCGTGCTGAGCAGATTGTTGACCCACTTCTCCCTAGGGAACAGGCTGGGTTCCGACGGGAAAGGTCAACGGTGGATCAGACTGTTTTGCTTACTCAAAATATCGAGCATTCGTTTGAGGCCAAGAAGAAGACTGGTGCTGTATTTGTCGATCTGACAGCTGCCTACAACACTGTCTGGCTCCGTGGTCTCACCTGCAAGTTACTTAGGCTTCTATCGGACAAGCACATGGTTCAGATGATTGTCAAACTTGTCCGGAATAGAAGCTTCACGCTCACTACTGATGACAGCAAGCAAAGCAAGCTAATACGTTTGCGAAACTGCCTCCCACAGGGATCGGCCTTGGCCCCCTCCTTTTCATTATCTACACATACGATCTGCCATTCATGACTTCCCAGAAGTATGCATATGCTGATCACTTAGCATTGCTTTATGCTTCTTGAGATTGGAAGGCTGTGGAGGCACTCTAAGCCAAGACATGACTACACTTTCAGCTTTTCTCCAGACTTGGAGGCTAAAGCTCAGCAATACGAAAATGGTGACGGCGGCCTTTCATCTTAACAACAGAGAGGCCAAACGTGAGCTTAATGTTTACAACAGTGGCAACCTATTGCCAACCTGTCCAGTTTCAACATATCTTGGGGTAAAGTTGGATAGGTCGCTCACTTTCCGTCACCACCTCGAGGCTTTGCTCACAAAACTCTCCACACGAGCTGCGCTGTTGAGGCGACTTGCAGGATCGCAATAGGGTGCAGGTGCCAAGACATTGCACATCTCTGCTCTTTCCTTGGTATATTCCATCGCTGGGTAGTGCGCATCAGTTTGGTGTCGTAGTATGCATACTCGCCTCATTGACAGCATTCTCAATGATGCTTTGCGCATTGTCACTGGATGCTTGAGTCCCACACCAACGGAGGAATTTCCTGTCCTCGTAGGCATCCAGCCAGCTGAGCTCCACCAATTAGGAGCAACACTCTCCTTGGCGAATCGTGCTATCCATGATCCCGACCATGAACTGCACGGATAGTTGGTTGGGCAGCAGGATGCTCATCAACGGAGACTTAGATCAAGACGCCCATATGTACCTGCTGCGTGGAAACTACTAGATAGTTTTTTTAAAGCACTCTGCATGTACTTTATGATTTCTAACAATATCAGTGCTCATTTGGAACTAGAAATAATGTAAAAATGTGATGTGAACCAAAGTTGCATATATGAACATGTGCTTTCACTCATGGAAAAGAAGAAAGTCTGGTCCCAACTTATAAAAAAATAATTTTCTACACACTACAGCCTATTGACTACTACCTCATTTTTGTCTCTTCCAAATTTATCAATGTTATCATTAATTCATTGAAGAGCAAGTTGTTGATCTTTGATTTCTTGGTTTCCACCTCAGCATTCGGCGTATTGTTAAAACACAAGGAAACCCAACGCCTCTACGTACACAAGAGTACAAAATACCTTTTTATTGTTTGTATTGGAAAGCCTTACATTTATTTCTAGACCAGCTTTATAATTACCGTCAATGCAAACTGAATCGCAATTTTATCACCAACGTGGCTACTACTCAGGGTAAAGTGCTGTTTAACGCAATTCAATTGACTCAACAACGCATTAACTTCTGAGAATATAAATAGCTCTAGACCTCTCGGAGGTAAGATTATCGCCTTGTTACTTTATACAAAGCTATCGCTACCTGCGCAATGATAAAGCCGGGGTTTAAAGGCGATGCGATGGAACCAGATTTCCCTTGAAAACTTTAGCCTTTCAAAAGTACTCAATAATGATGACGCCACCACAAAAAGCAAGGGGTCGAATCGCAGCGTCTATTATGTTGCATAGATTTTGCACTTTCATTATTTAGCTAAGTTTTTGTCATCTCGTATATGCTTATCCTTCCCTCATTGAAAAACATTTTGTCCGTTGAGCTAGAGCAATATTGTGTTGACGCCGGCTTTGGAGTTGCCAATACTGCAACCAGCACTAATCAGTTTCATGTCCGAGCTTCGGATGATCTAGCATATGGCCACTTGCAAAGGTAGCAATTTGCAAGGAGTTAACAAAATCAGAAGTTACATCTTAGATTACTGTTGCAGTTAATTTCATGTTTTTACTTCTGAAAATACAGTTATACACTGCACTGTGTATAGTAACCAACTGAAAACGGAGATTTGAATCTGCGAGCAGATTTTCTTAGCAAGATAGTTTTTTGCAAGTTCATTTTTAAATTGAATAGGAGAGAGAACTTTTAAAAAGAAAGGTATGGAAGAACTATATAAAAGTTGCTCAAATTCCAAGAGGATTGCTGTGAGAGCAAAATGTTTTTTAAACATGGGGAATGCTGTAAACCATCTCTCACTCTGAAGAAAAGTAGGCTACACAATCTTGACTAGTTCCATAGAGTAAAAGCTACCTTAAGAGCTCAGTTTGGAGAGAAACAAAATCGATTTGATAGAAAAATTTTTGCAAAAAAAAATCATTACCTAGAAAAAAAAAAAAGTATGTGAGAAAAATCCGGTAACATATATTGAAGTGAGAAAGATGAAACTCATTTCTTTTCTTTCTTAACTAGTGCTTTGTGAATACTTAAGAAAGTTACTTCATTTATCACCTCAACTTCCCAGCAGGTGCTTGTTCATACGAAACGCTGTAAAAAGAATGACTATCGGGATGTTTTCTTCCGATTACCACACCACTGCCTGTATTTACTTCCGGTGGGGCGGCGCGCCAGATGTATAAACATACACAACTGACAAATTTTATTATCACTGAATACCCATCACTTGATCACCGCGCAAACTTACGCAGAAACTTATTGAAATTACACTGGCTACGTCTCCACTGATTCGTCAAAATAAAAAAGTAAAAACTTCGCCTCAAGTTTTGGCTTTATCAATGAAAACTACAGCTGACATTTCGTATTCCTTTATCAAATGGTCCCCTATAGTTTAAACTTAATTACAGCTGAAGCTTTTGACAACATCACAAAATTTTGCTGCCTTTACTGAAGTTGTGATCAACGACCATTTTTATTGGTGCTGCTGTTTCAACCAAAAATAGTAATACAACAAATTCAAACAATTAAATGTACTGAATTCAATTTAATCAAGACGTCGTTTTCGATGAGTATGAAAGAATAGAACCAACCTATGATATTTTAAATAAACGCTTTGTCATATGAATTGCGATTTATTTTGCTTTGATATGTAAGCTCTTCACAGACTGAAAGTAAATTGAAAGCTAACAAAAGTCATGCCGCCAAGATTTTGAAACGGAGGTTAGGATCCAAGAGTATTATGGCTTCGGCCGATTAGTCAATCGAAACGAGTACCAAAACTCTTGCTTTTGTTTTTTGAATAGCCTGGCCAATAGGCTTTAGTCTCCTGACTCCACTTTGGTTTTATCATTTGCTAGAGGGTTAAATTAGGCTTCTTATTAATGCAATAATGCGGATCATCAATTCGGATAGGCTAAAATTTAATGTAACAATGGGCAACTTTTTTGGAAAGATTTTATCTACCTTCACTTTTCCTTCAGCATGGCATCTAGTAATGCATGAAATCTAAAAAAGAATCAGTTTTGGTACGAGCGAAATACTTTCATATTTGAATGGAAAATTTTGGGAAATTTTGAACTTGAAAAATTGGAAAATTTTGGCTCTGCTTCCGACGGCAACGATATTTTGAAGAACATTTTCGTACCAGGCATCCCCAGCCATCCACCCAGGAAAGCCAGTTCTTGACAACGGCGATGCTTACAAAATCTCAAAATCGGTTGTAAAAAAACTTCCCAGAAGACTGAAGCAGTTAAAAATACGGCTGACTTAACCAAGGGCTCGACGAGGTATGAAATTTCGGGAACAATTTTTTTTACTGGTCCCAACTCATTTTCGAGTAATCTCTAAAAAAATTGCTCGTTCTTCCAGCATGCAAATTTTTTTAATTTTGGGAGGACCATGGTTTATTTTTGCTTTTTTTTCTTCTGGCCACGCCTTTGGCCTGAACGTAACAAAGATAAACACATTCCAATTTCATTCTTTTTTGTATTAACTGAAAACTTCCTGTATGTTTGATTGTTTCAATGCTTTTCTTGACTATCAAAGAGTGCAGGAAATCACAATGTGCATAAACCAAAGAGGAATAAACCAGCTTATAAAGTACTTTATTCCTGCTGAAGCTTAATAGTTTATTAATGCTGATACTTAATTTAAAAACAGTATCACTTTCAAACCTAACAATCCAAAGTAGTAGATGGAGAAGAAATCAAGATAAAGAGGAAAAGGATCAACTTTCATCCCCTTCAGAAACTACAATAACCAAACTTTTTTGATGTTTATAAAAGCGTTTAACCGACGCGATGGCGTAGTGGTTAGAGCGTCCGCTTCGCAGTCGGTAGACCTGGGATTCAATCCCCTTGTCGAGTCAAACCAAAAGACTTTAAAAAATGGTATTCATAGCTTCACTGCTTGGCGCTCGGCATTTAGGGGAGGTTGTAAACAACAAGTCGGCAAGTTCGCTTGTTGTGTCCTTAAGCAAAGCACCAAACGGGACGCCCCCATCTTTATGTGGAAGACAGGTGGCCCAGACCCATCGCAAATGGCAACTCCAAAGCGAGTGCGGACGTCCCATCCAAAATATGACGATAAGATTTGCTTTCTCGTGAATGGAGGATAAATATGGCAAATATAATAAAAGCATTTTTCCCATCAATACTTTTCTACTCAAAGCACTTGAAACCTTATCTTTAAAGAACTTATTTTCTACCGAATCTCTTCCCTAATAGATCCTTATCAAAGAATGAGTGATATAGCTTGATTTTTCAAGCCGGTAAAGTGTGAACTCCTTCAATTCCATCCCATGAAGAGTTTTGCTCAATAAAAACAGGTTTCCGTGAGTTTGAAATTCGCGAGACAGATTGCCAATCATCATTGGCGTTGCAGTTCAGCGGGATAAACTTTAGCTCGCAGTTGTGATGCTGTCGGTTCAATGCCTGTGTCATTGCTGTATCGTTATGCTTTTGAAAAAGACACTCTGCAGGGAATTTATTCAACTTGGCAACAGTATATCAGCAGCACTGGTAACTACAAAGCAGTTTAGTACATGATCTGTCTCATGCCCTTTCGTAAAGTTTTTCGTGAGCGAAAAATTCAAGGAATACATCTCTATCAGGGGCGCAACCATATATTTTGTAAGGAGTTAGAGAGGGTTAATCCAAAATATAGCGCTTTTGATGCAAAGTTGTTTAGGGTCTCTAAAAAAAGTAGCCTTTTCTCTTTTTATTGAAAAGTGACATTATCAAGAGGAGGCAGCTTGAGCCCCCTATTTTTCCAGGTTTTACCCCTGTATCCAATTCATTAATCTTTTTATTGAAAAAAAATGATAGTACTTGAAGACCTACTTTTGAAACCTAAGTCCACTTGCCTTCAGTCTATCAATTCGAATCGTGCGTTATCAGGGAATACATGTTGCTGTACAGTAGGATTATAGCCACTCTTGTTCATTATATGACAGCACGTACAAAATGATCAATTTGCTTCTCGCATCCTCTATTTCCGGACCTTTGGTGATGTATCGCCTAGTTACATTTAGTCATGAGGTGTAACATTAAGAGCGAGCTTATAAAGTTAAAAAGTCAAAACTGAAGCTAGTTGTATTAAATTATATATTTTTCGCTTGGCCTCGTCAAAATCTTGTCAGTTTATCAAAAGAACAATATTAGTTTAGATTTGCAACGAAGTTATCAAAGCTTTGTCGATATTATCAAAGCTTGCGCAGAGTAGTTTTACCATAAACACTAAATAAGTTAATTTGGAAAAGAAAGTCTTCTTTTTCTTCTTCCTCTTCTTCTTCTTCTTCTTCTTCTTCTTCTTCTTCTTCATGTGGGCAAGATCTTTTCCTTTAAAGAAGCCTATCGGATTGTGAGGTTCTCGTTAGCCCTTTTCATTAGTATTCAGTTGGACTGGGCCGCGACGACGCGTAGACTTCTTGGCCCCGCCAACTGTCTGCCACATAAAGAGGAGGCATTCCGTTAAGTGTCTCGCCCAGGGACCCAACAAGTGTGCTTGCCGGCTTGTTCTATGCACTATTCCATTTTGTGCCAAGCGGCAAGCAGGAAGAAGTGAATACCATTTGTTTAAAGTCTTTTAGTATAAATCGACTGGGAAAATGAGCCCAGTTCTACCGATTGCAAAGCGGACGCTCTAACTACTACGTCATCGCGCCTATTGGTGAGTAATCAGTATCTTGTCAAAGAACTTTCTTGAAGTCGCGGTAAACGCTTATAAAACAGTTTGGTTGGGTGAAACTTACAGTAATTATTTTCAAGTTTTTTGCTTCAAATCGTTGTTGTGTACTGACCTCTCCTCTTGAGATGAAGTCTACGGCAAGAAAAGATAATTAAATTTTACACAGCAAACCTAATCAAGATGAAGCTAGTGCGAAAGGCGGTCTATTTCAAACTAGTCATGACTACAATTGCACATCGGTAGCCCCTCATTAACATGACAGATTGGCATTGACGGGTGCCGGGTAATTACCTCTTGCGAAGTTGTCGCTATCGTTGTTGACGCCAGCTCAATCGTGTCGTAGTGCTTTAGATGCCTGTATGGCTGTTTCATAGTTGTGCTAATTCAACGGCTTGGTTACAGGTTTGTTTTACAATGCACTTTGTCGGTAGCGCTGGCAGTTCTGAAGGGAGCCTAAACAAAAGCGGTTCTGATCACAATCGTAGTACAGGGTGGCCTAAACATCATGAACCAAAGGAATTACATTACAATTACAATTTATTCTGCAATGTAATTACAAATTTTTTCAATGTCATTTCCGTTGAAGTCAAAACACACTTGTAAGCGATTACTCAAGTTGTGAAGAATGTTAAAAACCAAATGCTTTTTAACAACATGGCACTCACCTTCAAGTCTTTGGCACAGATGATTTTATCCCTGATCTGGAATCAATAAACCTTAGATTTCAAGCATTTCCATACAACAACATCTCTTTGAGCGTATTTTTCTCCACCACATAGGAAAACAATCTCGATGTGTTGTTTAGTTTTCAACATTTTCTATCTACAATGATTTGTTTGTTTGTCATCTAATAATTAATCTGAAACACAAAAAGAAATCGCAAAATAAACTAAAATGCCTATGGTTTATGACTTTGGGCCACCCTTTATGTACCCTCAATCGATATGTAGGTTACAGATATAGGCCGATTCCGTAGCCTTTAGTTTATCTTGAAAGACATAGCTAAGGTCATGCTTAGCGGCATTACGATAGAAAATATTATTTTTTTACGCCCAACCGTTTGAAATCGAATGGAATGTTGCTTGTAACAGAAACAACACGGCTAATGCTTCAGCAATCTTTTTATGCACTCGATACCTTTCAACAGCCTTACTAAATGGCCAAAACAAACAGTCATGCTGCTTGTTACAGTTCAAAATCAACTGAAAATAATCAGCGTAGTTTGATAAAATGGAAACTATAGTTTAGATTGATTTTATATTTCATTTGATTTTTGCAACAAGCAGCTTGGATTTTTTCGAAAGATGCATTGCGATTAGGCTACTGCGAAAAGTCAAGTAAGCAAAGTGTTCGACAAATTCATGACTCTTTTGATGTTGTTAAAAGCTTCAAGTAAATCCTACCAGTTTGTTTCAATATTCTTTATGTTTCATAACAGATATAGGTAATGAAACACTGTTAATCAGTAGCTTATTGTATCATGGCAACTCCGCCGGATACCACTGGGAATCCTAAGGCTAACGCTCCTCCGCCTCCTACTAATCCGGATTACAGACCTCCAGACTACAGATCTCCAAATTACAGGCCCCCAAATGATGGCACTCAAAATCAACAGCGGAATTACCCACCTCCTCAACAAGCTCCGTATTACCAAGGTGGATACCCACCACAGCCCAATTATAATCCGTTTGAACAACCATTTAATGATCCGTTAATGACGTATCCGGCAAGAGAAGTGATTGTGTTGGAAGAACCATATCAACCGTTTGCAAGACCAGTTCAACAATGGGAAAGACAACCATTACAATCAGGAAACGTTGGTAAGTGGCAGTGTAGGTAAAAGTAAAAACCAGTTGCTAAAGAAAGTTCAGCGACAGCTAAAAGGACCAAAAGTCATAAGTTATAAAAAAATTTTAAAAACCTTGTTTAAAAGGTATTTAAACAGTGCTTCTCAAATGGTGGGCCATGACATGTGAGTGAGTCACAATACATATGTAGAATGGTCCATGCAACCCAAATTTCTTGAAAGGTAAGAAGTTATTTTTAAATATAATGGCATCAGATTGTCGATCTCCAAAAAAAGAGGAACAGAATGCCCAAAAAATATATTCCTTGCTCTTCCCTAAAGTTGCTTCTGGCTACGCTAATGAGAACGACGGCTTAGTTTTCCAATTTTAACTAATAAGGAAAATAACTTAAAATTAATAAAAAATTTATCTATGCTAACCACAGTTCTTTGTTTAGTTTAAAAATAGGCCAGTTGCTGACAATGATTAAGAAACTCTAATGCAATAGTTTTAAAAAACAGCTCCTGTTTGTTATATTTCAACAATGTTAATTTTACGCCTCTACATTAATGTCAGCTTTACTTAAGGTTGTTAATTAAGTTCTTCTTTAGTTTATGTTGAGAATGATCCTTATCGACGAAAAGACGATGACATATGGGAAGATTGCTTGCTTGGGACCTGCTGTGCTTCATTGCTATGTTGTTGCTGCTTGGCAAGATAAGCAAACGATCAAGCGATGTGGACTGCTTGCAACGCATGCTACTTTACCGATAACATTTCATAACAAAATCTTCTATACCAATAACATTTATATGTGTTCTTTCTTCATGCATGCTTCTTGTATACCAGAATTTTTGCCTCAAAGGGTAGCTGGAGCAGCAGATATAAACGGTTTCCTATAAACATCACGACCTTCAGCAAGATCTGCAGAAGTATGAAAAAAATACGGCAAATTCAATGTCAGTTTGATAGTAGGTAATATATTTTTCTTGAGGGACTATCAGTTCGACAAAAGCTTAACGCTAATCAACACAGTTTCCAACGGTTGAACTCTTACAAAAACAGATTAAGGCTATTAGTATAAGCGGCCTCTAATGCATGTTTTTTTTTGAGCAAATTGATTTTACATACGAACAAACTGCATAATGACTTTTTATTGCTTTTTCTCGGGTTTCTATGCAAGCTACTAGCCCACTCCGCCAGCGTCGCCAGCCAAAGCTAGCAGCCAGTCATGTTGGGTTAGAAATACCGACTTAGCCGATTGCACCGGTTTTACTCATCTAACATTCTTGAGAGCAGCTAAGATAAATTGATACAGATTGGTGCATCGCCCCTATGCTTCTAATACTGTTCGTCGTACTGAACTTTGAGTTAAGACTGATCTCACGCACAAACTCTATATTATGTTCCAGATTCTATCCATTCTTTCTAATGTGCTCAAAATCAAGGTTGGGGATGGGTGCTGTTTATGACTGCAGAAATAAATCATTTGGTGGTACGCTTATTTCACGACTTGGTGTAAACCCATCGCAATGATATTTGTGACTCCAAGTTTCTTGACCGCACCTGTAATTCTTGGTCCCGGAATAGAGTAGAGGCGGCTTTACCTCAGTAGCGGATTTAGGGGGATGTGAGGGAAGCATTACCCACACCAGCTTTTCTCACTCTTAGCTTCGTGAACTGATTTGCTTTAGACTTCAAAAAAAGATATTTACCTCACTCTCCCCACTAAACGTTGCTGGATTCGCTGCTGCTATACTTCTTGCATCCGATGGCCCGATCTGTCGAATAACTCATTTTTAATAAAAAAGCCCCCTCCATTCATTAGTGTGATTGTATTTTTGTTGACTATGATTTTACACAGCGATATTTTGCTACCGGCATAAATGCAGCCAGGGGAGATCAAAGTACCCTGGAGTTCAGAGCCCAGCATCTTCAGATGAGTTCTTGCTATAAGTTAGGTTATGCATAAAGTAGATAACCTATCGACCAAAACTTCTCATTTCGTTTCACTTTGCTACACTGATGAAAATGTTTAATGGGCTTGATAATGCTCAGGCGGACGACACAACTGTACTACAACACAGGATATTCCAATAAGAAGTCCTCCTAAAGTGTAATTATTATAACATTCGTACTTACCATTGCATCATTAAAAAAAATCTAAATCCGTATGTACTATTAAGTATCATTCTACTTTAACAGGCATCAATTCAAAAAGAAAATTTACTATTTGCGTTGCTTTTAAAATAATATTAAACTGTAAGTATACCTACCACCAGCAGGGGCTTGTACTGAAGTGATACCAGCCTGCATTATGACGTCGCTTACATTATGACAAAACAGTATTTTTTTGAAACGTTGAAGAAAAAATGGGAAAAAGCATGCTTATAAAGACGTTTTAATGATTAAATGCTTTTTGCATTGTTAATGAAGCTTAAATTCTTGAAGAATCAATTTGATCAAAAGTAACTTGTAAATATCTCCTGTAAAAGCTTTCAATCGCGATTTTACGTTCAATATCTTTTGAGAAAATAAAGAAAACAATTTTTAAAATAAATCGTTGTTTATGGTGTCGTGTGGTTGAAGTCGGTTGGTGGTGTTGTTAAAGCAAAATCCCAATTTCCTCTCCCAACAAAAGCGAATTTCAAAAAGTTATCTTCAATGTTAAGTCATCGTGACTCACCATTCCCCTTATGACACTCATTTTAGGGTAATAATCAATCTCGAAAAGTCACGGTTGTACGCCCAATAGTTTTGGAGGAATCAAAACAAACAGACAGCATTGGACTTTATGGTATACATTGTTATTTTTTGATGACTATCTGTCTTCATGGACTCAGGTTTTATTTTTGAATTTAGCAACTCTCATTGCCATATCTTTTTTCTTACTTTTTGAATATTTCTCAGGTCCGCATTTAGTGATATTGTATTTAGGAACAATAGCCAATCAAACTTTTTTCATCTTAAAAAACAACACCGTCAAAATTGAAGTTCGAAAAACAGACTTTGCTCGGTACCACCCATTCTAAACTTCATTTCTAATCTCGTTTTACAAACTTAACTTTCTAACTTACAATATCGCCTTTCAACAACTCTTTTTTGCATGCACTATAGTGTCGTCTTTTAAATTAGTTTGTTTATTCTTTTTATTTAAGTCGTTGAGCAGGTACAAAAGACACTGCAGAGAAGAGTTTAAAGAAGGAAATTTTCATGAAATAATGGATTTCAAATCTTCAAGAAGTAACGATTCCTAAAAATAAGGTCGTTTATACACCTCAAACTGGTTGATCCCCTATCCTCCTTTAAATGTAGCTTTAGCAGCACAGTACTGAAACTGGCTGCCCCTTTTTTCTTTTTATTGCTTTGTTGCAACTTGTTCTATCTCTTTGTTTTTATTTATTTATTTTATTTTAAGCAAAAAGATTAATAACAAAGTTTTTGTTCATACATGTATTTTTGTTTATGTATTAAAATAACAACGCTATTGTGAAAAGTGTTTGAGAAATGACCTTGCTTTACAAGGGGTTTTATAACAGAAAGTGTAATAGCCTACTTATAACATGGGATGGTTGAGGGCAACAAAAGCGACGGTGAAAAGATTATTTTTGCATTTCTTGTGATATTGCAATACTCGAAAATATTTTGGAGAGGATGATTCTAGTTTGCCCCCTCCGTAGGAATTCGCCAATGTAAAATTTGCGCATGTATTGGTTCTTTTTAGCTTTCTATTGGAATGTCTATGTATTGATCTTTAAACACATTGATGTAAAGAAGGTTACAAGGTTATGAATCCCGCAGCGAAGCTTTCTTAGCCCTTCGTTGAGCTACCCAAATTAACACAAAACGTGAAAAACAATTAAAAACATGCAGATCATAAGAGAAAACTGGAGTTTGGGGGTTCCTGATGATGTTGTGGTCTCCGGTGATGTAGAGGTGGTTGTTATTGGTGATGACGTTTGCAGATCTACAACTGTGGTGGTAGCATCTGTAGTCAGATTGGCGTAAAAGCCAAGTGAGTCCCAAAAATCGCAAATATCCTTGCTGTATTCATCTTCAATTATACTGTCTGGAGCTTGAATACGAATACTAGTCCAAGGAGGGATAAAAGCGTTAACCTGTGATAAATAAAAGCAAAATATAAAATCAAAACAAATATCCTCGATAAGATAACAACGCGCAAATTTGGGACAACCCTTCTTAGCTTTTCTAGTTTTTACCCTGTACTGTTTTAAAAGTAACTGTAGATCTAGGCTACGTATCGTCGCTCGCTAAAAATCAGTAGCGATTATTTTTAAAAATGCATGTCCTAAAAAGTGAGTTGGAATCTTTTTAGAGCCAACACTGTGAGTGTTCAGGGTTGCGGTATTGGTTAACTTTAAGTAGCTGACACACACGATGGTCCTTGTACTTACTTCTAAGTCACACATTCAACCCAAACTTTCCTGCGCCCCGCATTAAAAAGCAGTGATATAAGGTCCAAGATTCTACTAATAGCTTATTTAGGGGAGCATTGTGCCATACCATAGTGTTGAGCCTCTTGAGCTTTAATTGCAAGGCAAGAACTTGCTAAATTTTTGTTTGTGGGTAACTTTTTTAAAGATATAATAACTTTCATCAAAATTTTGCCCTCAAAATTGCTAATTTTTGGTGAAGTTTTGAATCACCTATAGGTTTTTACTTCAATTTACTGCCAGAACGCCCAATTTTGAAAAAATTTCGAGTGACCATTACAAAAATTTCTTCTCTGAAGTTGACGTTCCTCTGTTTTTTTCACATGTTCCTCCCTTTCTTTCAAAATTCTTTAGCATACTAGTGAGTATGGGCGCAATTATATTGAGTCAAGACGTTTGTGGGCTTTATCTAGGTTCAACAAGGACTCTTGCACTTAAGAAGGTCAAGCGCTCTTGCACAATTCAGGAGTTGTATACAAACTAAACTGCTTTTGTAGTCAATCTTACACTGGTCAAACTCGTCGTAACCTTATCACAAGAATCAAAGACGACAAACCACGTTGAAAATCTAATCAAGAATCGGACGTTGCAAAGCACCTCATGCTAAATCCAAATCACAGCATTGATTTCAACTTTCCAAAAATAATCGGACGCTGCAGCAGCAATAGAAAACTACGCATCAAAGAAATTTACCTATCTAAAAATTTTACTTAACTTTACTTATCCAAGCCCTTGTTAAACCTAGATGAAACCTCCTTCGCAATTCATTTAGTTAATACGTAACTGATTGAATACAGAAGTGTAAATACCTGCACTATATTGAAATTCAAGTACTTTCTACTGTTTTAAATTTTAAATCACCTTAATTAGAATTTTCGTTGCCGAGTTATTGCAATCGTTTTGTAATTGCCTTCCTTTGTCACATAACAATCGTGGTAGTTTTAGCTATCTAAGCGGTACAACAATTCACAAAATGAATTTAGCCTGGTAGGTAGCATTTTGATTGTAATTGATGATGCTTTCAGTATAAAGCGAAACGTTTTGAAATAAAATGTTCACTAGTTTACTGGCTATCATATTTCTACTCAGATTAGTAAAGAAAGCTCATTTTTAGGCTCCTATTTTCTCGTCGTGTTTTTTGGAAAGGCACTTTGGAAAATTTTTATGTGGCAGACAGGTTGTGTATTCGAGCAGTACTCCTCGCGGTGACCCAGTCTGACTAAAGATATGCTACGAGAACAAGAGGTCATACGCATGGATGAATGTATAATTACGTACTCGTTGTGATGAGTAATAAGGCCAAGTTCTTAAATCATCTGTAGGCTTTCCATTATAAGCAAAATTTCCCCAAAACGAGTTAAACATATTCTTAACAGCTACGTCATCTTCCGAATATTCGTATCTACAACAATAAAACAAGTTATGGGCGGTGACAAAGTCTGCTCCAACTAGCTTCTTTAGAAAAATTTAAAAGCGTGTTATACTACAAAATCTTGGCTATAGTATTTTAGATGTGGAAGGATTAGGCATTTATTTCTGTCAATGAATGCATGCTGCAATTTTCCTAACATGCCTCCAGATTCACAATGTTTGTAGTAGGAATGCACTACGCCAAGCAACTGCGAAGCAAGCACCAACACAAGAGCATTTGTCATTCTACAACCAAATATCGGTTCAGGTTTTAAATTATCGAGATTATAAATTGCTCTTCTTCTGTTCGTCGTATGGCAGGATATCTATGATCCAGGTCGGACACAAGAAAAGAATGGGGACCGAGGGTTTATTCTTTTACCACCCCAATCTCCTGTTTTGCCTTAATTAGATGCTGGCAGGTATGGAGTTGAGCCAGCACTTTGTTTCGTCATCCAAAACTGTCAGACCCATTATTCCTCGAGGTGCCCGATGTATGGAGCATGTTTAAATATTGTGATTTGCAGTTTGTTCACAAGCATCGCACTCACATTTCGCTGAAGAAGCGAGACTCCATTTGTGAATGGACGAACCGAAACGCCCGACGCCAGAGCGCAGGCAATTGAGTTTGACCCAAGCTGTTCTGGTCAAACTCATTCCAAACTGATTTCAAAATTGCTGACTAACTGAAACGGATTTGAGCTGCTGTGTCATTAAATTCAAAGTTTGTGTTATTAAATAAAGTTTGTAGAGGTAAATCGTCAGATTAAGCAAGCAAGCCGACACGTTGCATGTAGTGTGGTTACGTAGAACCGTCGTTTGCTTTCAAGCTGACGCTTTGAGTTCAAAATAGTGCTTGCACCGACCGAAATTACATCTATAGATTGCTGCTCCGTTGTCAAAGACCACCAGGTCATTTTCCAGTAAAATAAAATCTTAGTTCACCTTGTTCGTAAAGAACTGGTTGAAACTGGTGTTCGTAAAGAATTGCTTGATACTCACCCATTTCTAGGTCCATTATTAAATACCAAAAAGATTTCAGCACCATGAAAAGCATAGCCACAAACATCAAAAACTTCTTTGCAAGTGGGACCCTCTAGCGGATGATCATCCACGTAGAAGTAGACAGCTGGGTGCCGGCTATTCGCGGTAGAAGTCGAAGACATAACTCTAAATACAAAACAATCATTCAAGGAGGTAGCAATTGTGAAAAATGTTTTTTTGATGCTGACAAAGTTATTCTGTTATAGATCTCGGGTCTGCAAGTCCCTTCATGCTCCCAATATTCAGCAAGATCATACAGGCTGAGATACTTTAATATATAAAAGCGCTTTGACAGAAAGCGCAAACAAGGGAAAAAATGACTTTCACCCCCTCTTCTTCCAATTTTTTAAAACCTTGCATGCTCACCGGAAAGTGAGATTATTTTTAAATTCATTTGCAAACTGCTGATAGCAATTTCAATGAAAAGCTTCCCCAGTTGTTTCTACCTATGTCATTGACTCAAATTGACTGGTTGGAATAGCTTTCATCAACCACTAATTAAAGATGAAATCCGTTTTTAAAAATAAACATAGCTGGATTGTCATCCCGCAAAAGAAACGTTACCCTGGACGGATCGCTTGCACTTAGTAACACCACCGCTGTTTTAAAATTTATAAAAATGCATTCTATTTGGAAACTTTGTCTGCTGCTTAGTCAAAAGGATTAGAGTGCTTTTCATGGTAGGAATGATCGTGCGTTCAAACCTTATGATGGCAGCGTTTCTATGTCTTTGAGAAAGATGTTTTATGGTCTTTCCTCTGCTTGGTTGCAGTGCTCGTGGTAAAAATGCCCTGTGCCAGCAGAACCGGTAAGTACGAAGCCGCTCTTAACACGACAATGTTCTAGCACTAACAGCAAGATTTCTTTTGACCGCAAGACAAAAATATTCTAACTCTCTCTCATTTAAGTAGAAAGTAGGCTTCTCAACCACAGACTTTAAATTGCACTCAGATAACACAATATAGCAAAATATAAAGGCAGTTTGAAATAAACTCAAGATTCTCGCTAATCAGGTCCACAAAGTTCGAAGTTCTTTGGCTTGAAGCCCACAATTAAAGTGGACCTAACGCAAACAGGCGTTCGTCTCACCTAGCTAATAGACGGCTTGGACAAAGGAACATCATATCGGTTGCTTCTTTGGCTAAAATGCTGGTATAATCATAATTTGGATTCACTGGGTTGCCTGCAATCTCGTAATATTTCTCAATAACAGCAGGAGCAAGTTCATCTCCAACGACAAAGCTAGTAAGTGCCTGGATAAAACAAAAACAATTTAGAGCCTCAGCAATTTTACTTTTTTCCGCAAAGTTTGTTTTCTTTGACGAAACCTAAAAATTCCTATGGCCTTCCAAACCTACAAGGCGACTCATAACCAGAATTTTTGTGAGAGAGGGACTATCAAAACTATTACTTTTGGGTCGAAGTTGTTACGTGTCTTAAAACACAAAATCACCTTTTTTTGACGACAATTCAGCTACCTTTAAGCCAATTGGCGCAGAGCTCTTCCTTTTCTTCCTTTGAGCAATATCTTGCGAGTGCTTATTCTAAGCGAGAGTTACTATCAAGTCGTAGTTTAAAGCTCCATCAAGCTGTTTTAATAGACTGAGTTTTGCAGTTATAACTCGCTGTGTCATTTTCTAGCTACATCACCAATCATGCATACCATAAATCCTACCTCAAACAAAGTTCTGCGAAGAGTAAAATCAGCAAAAAGAATGTTAATTTGGGCCACTTCTTCTGATGTCACTCCAATGATTACTTCTTTGTTGGTTTGCCATTTGTCCGAACGAAAAAAGTCCAATGGTTGCTCAAAAAACTCAATCTGGTCCAACATCGGACGATATGGTTCAACAATATTAAAAATGTTTAAGGGCGCAGAAAAAGCAACTCTAGCATGCGCTCTTATTAAGTCATATGCAGGTGTTGATCTAAACAAAAACTATATACAACATCTTGCATAAAATCTGATTTAAAACGAAAGGTAAGTGTTGTCCTATTGAAAAAGATTTTCCACAAAAATATAGAAAAGTGAAACGGTAAGACTTGATGTTACCAACGCTACAAGCAGTCATTGATTCACCTTATTTGGAGTTATTCCTAGGGATGAACAAATATCCATAGCATAAAATATTGCAAATCTCCGAAAGAGAAGACTAATTCTATTAGTTTTTGGGTACCAAAAACGTTGATCGTTCCACATGATATTGCATTAGGATTCTCTATATCTTTATACATTTTACATATTACCTTCAATAATTTAAAATAAAGCTGCAAGTGAGATTCGAAACCACGTACATAAGTCATAAGCTTATAAGCATGCAGCACATACTAACCAATAGAAAAAGCAACATTTTCATATTTGATTCACTTATTTTTTCACCGTGGAATAAAAACATGACTTGGTCCAAACATTGGGACAATTTCAGTTTTAAATCCGTTTATAAGATATTAGGATATATTTTGCGAATTTATATTATCGGCAAACAAAGTTTCAGTAAGTTTCTTTGCTGTTATTTCAAAACGCTTTCAACAATTTACATCAAGTTTATGTCAACACAAACCTGATGCAAATTAAGTTAAACTAAGCTAATTAAATCTAAGCAAAGAAATTTAGTTATAGGTTTGCGCAATAACTAAGTATTGAAATACAGAAGGCGTAAGCTGAATGCAGAATTCATATTCATACGAGAAGTCATTAACTACGCGAGTGCTCAAATAAGTGAAGGGCATATTATTAAATCAGCCCCTTTTGGCCTTCACGGCCTTCACTTACGCAATAACCTGATAGGCTTCTTGTTGAAAAGAATTGCGAGAAAGATGAAGGGTTTCTGACAACTTATATTGTAAATTTTGCTCTGTCGTCTTTTTAACTTGAAATCGGGCAGTTTAATAACAAAAAGTCATTAGACACAGAGCTGCACTTCCTCTTATCATCAAAATAAATGCGAAAAACAGTTGACTATCTTTGGTTGAAGATTGAGCCGTTATCTTAATTTCACTCATCGTGTATGCCCAGCCTCCATTCCTGCCTATTCAGATTGATATTTTCAAACAAATAAAGCAAGCCTACGGTAAATTATAGCTTACAGCAAGCACTGCATTTTATTTTCTGTGCAATTAATTGCTTCTAACAAAGCGTCTGTTTTCATTCTTGCTTCTTCTTTTGAATAATAGTAAAAGGAAGCTGGATTGCTTTGTATGATTGCTCTTTTAAAAAACGGTTCGCTCTTGTTTGACATCAAATGGAAAGTTGTTGACTGTGCACCTGCACTATGACCAAAGAGGGTAACCTAAAGTTTGAAAATTAGAACCGCCGTAGATTTTAGTTAGAACTATCAACAACTCCATTAAATGGTGCTATTGAGGTCATATTTAGAAACTTTGAAGAAGTTTTACTCTCCTCAAATATCTATTGACCTACTCAAAATAAATCTTTTTGGAACGGTTTTTCTCATTGACGCATTTCTCCAAAATCAATTTCTAAGTTTTGCTCAGAAGGCAAATAAGCGTGATGGCACAAGTAGATAGGAACTGCCTCGACGGCGTCGTGGCTAGAGAGTTCGACTCCCACTTAGGACTTGCAGGATGAAATCGTGACGGTTTCATTCCAAAAACTTGTTAAAATAGCAATCAAGGTTTCTACGCTGGACACTCAGCGAAAAAAAATGATGTGGAGAAAACTGGAAAATTTAGTTTTTGTGCTTAAAAAACTATTTAAAGAAATTCTTCCATCTTCATACAGCAAACAATTGGTGAATCCGAGCATTTTATCCGTCTCGGTGGCTCAGACTGACTGAAGGCGGACAGGCGAAACACCAAGTGGTATGTATGAATAAATGAATAGACATAAACAGGATGATATTAACGAGTGATCTTGTTTTTGTGTGAGCTACATGTAATTCTTTCATTTCCGCTAATGCAAGTGAACTTACTCTCCATTAGGAAGTCTTTAACTAGGCTGGGCCGCCGCGACCCTTTTGCCACCAAAAGACCGAGGTATTCAGTTACACAAACATCGAAACTTTCAATTTTTTTTTTTATACTGTCCCTGTTGTGCTGAGCGCCAAGCAGTGAGGCTGTGAATACCATATTTAATGCCTAAAATACGACTCGACAATGAAATTGAGCCTTGGTCTACCAACCGCTCATTGGTTGTAAGTGGCCTTGAGGTCAGATTTCTTAATAGTACAGCTAGCATTAAGCATTTACCTCTGAAGGCCATATAAAAGCACTTAATTGAGAGTAACCAATGAGCAAGCTCCAAAAATGTTGAGAGCAAGAACTGCTTTAGTTTGACCTTGTGCGGATGATATTAGGTAGACTTGTTTTTATCCTACTGCATCACCAGTCGAAAACTAAGTATGATAAATACATTTTACTTATTCTTGGCTATCTATATTCATTGATAAGCCTATTTACAAAGCTTTAGTGACAGTTACGTACCATATTTTTGTCTCCCCCAAACTTCTCTATGTTATCATTTACCCATTTGAGAGCGAGTTGTTGATCTTTAATTCCTTGATTTCCATCGAATGATATTCCGTCTTCTTCGTATAATAGGAATCCAAGAGCATCTAAAATGCTTTAGATATTAAAAGGCAGCCATATAGACTACTAACACAACACTAAACTATTGAGCTTTTTATATGTTTCTGGATTGATTTATACATTTCATTTGATCGCCACTTGTAATACACAAAAAAAGAAAAAGAGATGCAGTTGAAAAACTGAAAAAGAAGACTTAAGACAAGGCATACAGAATAAAAGGAAAAATAGCTATCAAAACTTTAGTCTGCAGAATATCACCAAAAACTGGCTAATAATTTCTTTTGACTGCCGTAGCAAAGATAACTACAGTTCTTAAATTTTCCAAAAATTCCATCAGCTTCATAGGCTTAAAACGATTGCTAGTCCATTTATAGGATAAAAGAAATATTTACTCTTCAAATCACTTTTTAAATGGCTGACTATTGTCTAACCTTTGCTTCAACTGGGATAGAATATTTAAAGCCGTCTATCTAGCAAGTCGTAAATGGCTACCACTGAGTAACCTGCACGTGAAGATGGTCTTAGGGTAAAACTGCCAATGGTTGAGTGCAAAGTCGTCAGTTTTGTACCTGACGAAAATGCTCTGAATTAGCTTTTTTTGTGCTCGATGTCGTTTGATAATTTGGTATTCTGGATTTGTAAGTTTAGTCCCAGGCGGAAAGTTTGAGATTTGTGTGTGTGTGTGCGCGCGCGCGTGTATCTGTGTGTGTGTGTGTGTGTGTGTGTGTGTGTGTGTGTGTGTGTGTGTGTGTGTGTGTGTGTGTGTGTGTGTGTGTGTGTGTGTGTGTGTGTGTGTGTGTGTGTGTGTGTGTGTGTGTGTGTGTGTGTGTGTGTGTGTGTGTGTGTGTGTGTGTGTGTGTGTGTGTGTGTGTGTGTGTGTGTGTGCTTATTTCTTGCCTAGAACGCTCTGGATTCGAGTGTGTTGTAGATGATGATGTGGAATTGCAGAGTCGCGAGCTTGGTCTCAGACGCAGCATTGCAAATTCAAAAGAGGGAATCTAATCTTGACTGATTGCGCAAGACTGGGAATTTGCGAGTTCAGTCCACGATGGGAATATTTGAAATATGTAGGATTTGTATCTGGTGTCAACTGATGGTGTAATACTAGGGTTTTATGAGTCTAGTTTCTGACGAAAATGCTTGCGATTTGTGCGTTTCGTTGGTCTGCTTGATGTCAAAAGATGGTATGAAGCCAAAAATTTGCGAGTTGGTTTCTCAATTGACATGTTCTGGCTTCGGTTTACGGTTTAGCGTGTTTGTGTCAGACTGCTATTATCGCATTGGTGCTTGCATTTTTAATTTTAAAAATTCTTTTTGTGTTTGGTGTTTAAAAGTGCATGTTATAATGGACTTGCCTAAGGTCTAACTCTAAACCATGTTCCGACTCATGGCAATGTGTTCATTGTTCACTCGGCACGGCTGTCACACAAAATGAAACTGTAGATAAATTTTTTTATCCCAAAGCAAAAAGATTCTATTTCAAACGTGAAAGCAAACATGTATAAATGAACTGTAAATTTTAAAGTGTGACTGGAAGCAGTGGATTAATTGATAACTTTCTTGAAACAGCTAGCACTTGATAATCTTCTTTAACTCATATCTTAAACTAATTTTCATTTTTATATATCATCGGATATTAAAATTTAAATTTTGTAGGCTCTGAAAAGCGAAAGCAGCTGAGGCAGCCTGCCTGGTTGATGAACACTTCATATAATCTTTAATCTTTTGTTATCTAAAGCAATCAGTAATCAAACAGGCAAAAAATTTGAAAAATATATTTCAAAAACAGAAATCGCTCGTTGCGATGTCTACAATTTTTGGCATCGAAAGTCGCTTTTTAACTTTTTCCACAAAAGCCTCCAAGTACTGTATATTTCTACACTAACTACTTTTCAACAAAACAAAAAATAAATAATTTAACAAACAAGCTTTTCCTGCAACGCCATTAGGAATTAGAGATCTTTGATAAAATTTGTAAAGTTTATAAAAAAAAACTTCGTGGGCTGATAAACCTGCGACCCACTTTTAAGAAATATTAAATTCACATATATTTTGGTATATATGAGTCGGTCCTAGCTTTTGCCAGAGCAAAAAATTGTCTTCTTTCATCAAAAAACGCACGTTTAAAAAATTATACCTGGTGATCATATTATCGTGTGGTTATCAAACCCTTTATGACACTTGGAGAAGTAAACTATTTGCGCGCACATGAGCGTACAGATAAAATATGGTCCATGACGAAAACATGTTTGTGTTTGTTCTTCGATGGCTACTGAGGATGAGATGATAGCATACGATGCGATTGCATGTGCTGCATGAGATGGATAGTGACGGAACCTACTAATCTTCTTCTCGTGCTTGAGTTGATTTCGCTGGGCTCTTATTTTTTTGCTGAGTCGATATCCTTGGTTTTGTGGTCATTGAGTCCCAAGATAATAAATCACCTCCATGAGGTAGGGTCGTGAGTACAGAAAGATATTTCCAAGATAAGGGATCAATTTCAAAGTCAGAGAGGTTTGCTTCATATAGCCATTGAAGTGTTTTTTTTCTGGCCAGCATGTTTCCGCTTGTCTTCTTCAAGTTCTATGTACAAAACTTTGGCGTGGCAAGAGTCTTCTGACATTCTTCTAATTTGTCAGAGTCATTGTAAGTATTTTTTTTTAGATGATTGATTTTATCAAAAGTGTTGTTGAACTTTTAAGGGCTTCTATGTTGGAAACATAGTCATTTCATTTAATGTTGAGGATACATTGTAGATTCTTGTAGTGAAAGGATACCAATTTTGTAATTTGATATCTACATTAGCGGGTTCATACTTTGCAACGATGAAAAAGAGTGAGGATAACAGCGGCATAATAAGCCATGAGTTTGGTGCTGGTGGCAAGATCAAGGCTACAGAAAATTCCTTTTGAACGCTTTCCAAAAGCTCTGTAAACTACACGTAGTCAGCTATATCTCAAGCCGTCCAAACGATTAAAATTGCTCCGGTTCACATTTAAATTCAGCAAAATTTATTTGTATTGGTTTAGTACCGGCTCAGGTTCAATGTTTTATAAAAATTGTATTTCCAGTTTGGTTCCGGATCAGGTCTTGAAGGTACCGCATGCTTTAGTGTCGTTTTGGGATCAAGAATAATAACAATATGATACCAGTTATGGGGTCGATTTTGTCGCTTGTTTTTGTTGCTTGTTTCAACAGTTTTGGCCTTTGTTGCATTTTCTTTTTTTTTTGTACTTCGTATTTATAAAAAAATTTTACAGTAAATTTAGTTGACTGGAAAAACAAAAAAATTCAACTCAACTGAAATTTAAGTGAGTTGACAACCGTCAAAGCAAGAATAACAAATAGGATGATTATTATGATCTATCAAATTGAAAAACATGACCGCATTTTTTGAAATATATGACTATGTATAGCTTTGTTTGTAGAGCATCAAATTAATACTAATTTACGTAATTGACAAATCTTATGTAAGTTTTACATATACACTTGACCCTCGTTTTTCCGGACTAAATGGTGCAGGAATCTGTCGTGATAATAAAAAAGTCCGGATAATACAAATGTATTTATGTAATGTAATAAATAAAACTTATGTAATAAAATGAAATAACCATCCTTAACTACATGTACAATGCATTTAAACTCATATTCTTGGTCCATGGCCTCAGTATCTGAAGAACTATTTGACGAAACACGGTGTTTACGAGCGTCGGTAGCCTCCTATCTGGCATTTCTGGCAGTACGCGAGGCGCTTTTTTGAATTCATTTGTCGGCCATCCAGACTCACGGTTCGGATAAACCGAAATCCGAATTAACAAGGTCTGGAAAAACAAGGGTCGAGTGTATTTTCAAAAACAGCGCTTTCAAACGACGTACGAGGCAGTACTGTTGAGCTCAATAATCGTTACAAAAATTCAACGCATTTCATTTTTCCGCCAATTGGCATGTAGTTTTTCTCAGCGATTTCACTTCATAAAGCGTAGTCGCTTGAGAATGTGACGCAAAGACTTCATAAGCAATTTCCTACAAAATTTATTGCTATTGTGATAAATTAAGTGATCTCATGTTGTTTTTTAGAAGTTTAAGTAAATATAGCTTCAAATTAGACCTCTACAGCGAACCGAACATCTCTGCTCACCCAGCATGTCGTAAGAGGCGACTCTTGGGTACCCATCAATGGCAGTCAGCCTTGTTGGTGGGGGGTTATAAGTCATTCATGACTGGTTTGAGATGGGCTGCCACTTTTTCCCTAGCCTAATTTCAATTAGGTTGATGGCATAAACCTGAATTGCCGTTTGTGCCGTACCTCCGTCCCGAGGAAGAGGAGAAGATAATCACAACGACAATAACAACAATTGACAATTAGCCCCAACTGAAAAGTAGTAGACGGTTGTAACCAGGCTTCCTGCGGACTACTTCTAAAGCCTTACTTTTGCAGTATTGTCTTTTTTTGGTCTTTGCCCTGTGGATAAATAAGGCCACATGTTTGACTCATATACAGCATATGGCAGGTGCATCTGCTCATATATACACAGTGACCACGTGTATTTTAGCTATTCTTGTCAAAACGTGAACGTGACGAAACGAGTTGTGAATTGTCGTTTCAATCTGATTATGCCTCGGATTTCGGTTTCGAATTGCGTCTTGATTTCCTTGCGGACTATACGTACAAAAAAATTTTGTTGACAAAATCGGTTGTTCGCAGAACAAGGTATGCTATTACCTATAACGCCACATGTAGATATTTAAGCGGATGAAAATTTTCGTACAAAAATGTTTGAAGCAAAAAGCATACAAAACCGGACAAAAATGGTACGAAATTGTATGCTGTGTACAGCGATCTTAACGTTTTACGGAGAAATGCAACAGTAATTAAGAAAAATTTGGGTAATATAAATAGAGAAGCCGGCTTCTTAAATGAGTTAATTATGGAAAAGAATTAAGAAAATAAGAAATAAATAAATTATGGAAAAGAAATAAGGAAAATAAATAAATTAAATAAAAATAAGGAAAATAATAAAAATAAATAAAATAAATAATTTAATTTAGAAAAATAATTTAGAATAAAAGAAGGAAAATAAATAAATTAATTAAAAATAATTCTCAAATGATATAAGGAAAATAAATTATGTGGTAACGTAAAAACCCTAAAAATAAGCAACAACAAAAATCTTGACACCACGATTTCAATTACGTTTTGCTTTCTTGCCTGAACCTGATCTCAAATTTGGGTTACTTGTCTTTTCAAATCGTGCTTTTGGATATCAGGCAAAATCCATACAACTTTATTTGCAATTAGGGTTTCCAACTTTCTCGATGGATCTGCGAAATAAGGTTCCAAGAAAACAAATGGTTTATATTAGCTTTCGATTCGGATTCGGTTGAACACCCTTACTATATCTAAATAAGGGTCAATGGCACGAACTTTTTTAAGAACACTGAAGGTGCTGACACTTTGTTACAGTTTATGATCAATAGTAACAGGTAGATAAGGCATTAGAATTTCCGGTGTTTGGCGAAAGCGAACCTTAGTTTTCTTAATTAAAACCTTTAAATCAAATAATTCATACGCAAGAGCAAAAGTGTTTGGTGTTCTTTAAAATCCTAGTTGGGATATTGCAAGCACAGCATTTACAGCAGTCCAAAAAGATTGAAATTGATATAAAATTTTTCATTTTGCAAAGAGGCGTGTGATGTTGAATAGGCCTCCATCTATCTTGTAGCATATGGAAACAGCATGACCCTCTCCAGGATGTACTTTCTGGAAAATGGCTGCCATACAATTATTTATGCATGTTTTATCGTATATCGTTTTTGCCCTCTGCTCCTTTTTTCGTCTGCTGCTCTTTAATTTTGGTTTTCTATTTTGGTGTTTTGGACGAAAGTAAAAAAATTATCACTATTGTTATTATTATTATTCAATAAACCCAGGAGCGTTGACAAGGGGGTTCAGGGGGTACCTTTGGTACCAGGCCCGAATATTTTTAAGGAGCTCGAATTTTTAAAAACGTCGCGCGCAATGTTAACAATAAATTAGGCACAAGCTTTCTATTTTTTCTTTCAACAAATGCAAAACCAATGAAATAATTTTTGTTTTTTTTTATTTTGACCACAAAAAAATTGCTTAAATACTCCTTTTTAAAAAACTCGGGTTCCCCAGAATACTTCCTGGCCCCGCAGCCAGAAACATATAGTCTGGTTCCTGAAACCCTTAAAGCACCAAACTTTCTAAAAATTACTTAATTTTAAGCCCTAAGTCTCTGTGTCTTAAACCCAGATATCCTATACGGATCAATCAATTTGTTTATGGTCAGATTTTACAAAATTATTTCACATCAATCCTGGCTAGGCTTTTTTCGTACTACCCTTAGCAAAAACATAATTACGCAATTTTTTATCAATCTATCTAATCTCTCTTACCTAATCGGTAATTCACGGTGACAATGATAGCATTTGTGACGTTGCTCATCCATTGAGCATCATAATATGGCAATGTTCCTGCACCAAAGAAAAATGCTCCACCATGAAGCCATACCATAACAGGAAGTGCACTGCTAGCAGATTTAGCACTAAAATCAACTGCCGCTGGGACATGAACGTTGACCACCAAACAGTCTTCATTATACTGAATAAATAGCTAATTATATTTTCCAACATTTATCAAATAACCACCCACAAGCAATAATGTAGTGTACACAGGTGCGAATAATTTGCCACTGTCTAGGGCAGGGCTACTCAACTATAATCAGGGTCGGTCCTGTTAGATAACTTCAATATTTGCAAAGGTCCAGAATAAAATTTTATATACGGTTTGATTCCAGCATTTACATTTTTTTCAATTTGTGAAGTTATTAGGCAAAATATAAATTATATAAATCAATTAATGAGTGTAAAATAACGATTTCTTGTTTTTTTATAGATTGAGTGATATCAGTTAGTTGCTTTTTAAAATTTGGATGTGATGACCTGGGTTTAATTCTAACTAAATTGCATAAACCGCGTTGCGACGAGAGTTCGATTTGTGGAAATGGCACGCATTCGAAAAAATTTTTAAATTGATGAAGTCAGAACACTCGTATTATTTTTATTTGGTTCTTTACCGTAGTTATTAATACATAACGAAGTTAAAAAGGGGGGAGCATGACGATCATCCTGCTCAGGCTAAGGTTAGGACGCGAACGCATAGCCTCTACTAACCAGGGGAAGTGAAGGTCGCGGTGCATAGTGTACCAGCATGAGACCTCTCCTTCCCAAATGTGTCTTTGTTCCCGTTGGTCCCCCATGTTGTGTAGAGAGTTGGCTGCAGGGGCGTCCGAGTGCCCGGCGGTATAACCGGGTATGGAGGGGCACATCTCCATAAAACAATAGCCTGCGGCACGTGATTGCCCAGCTGTAACGGGAGTCCAGGAAAGCGGATAAACCTTTTTTGGTCAACGGTATTCGCAGTCGAAAGAAGGCAATGGCAAACCACTTCCGATCATTCCCTGCGAAGTATAACTTCCAGGCAAAAAGAGAACCGAATAACGGCGTCAACAGGAGCGCGACCATTTAAGGCACTGCTGCTTCGACCTGTAGGGACAGTGATGTTCGTCAGGTCACACCCGACCGACAACCAATCACTGTGTGAAAAAGTATTGACAAAGAAAAGGGCAAAATTCGAGTCTCAACCTGGAACGTACGTACTCTAGCACAAAGAGGCAAAATTGAGAATTTAATCCAAGAAACAAACCGCATGAATATAAATGTCATGGGTGTGGCCGAAATGCGTTGGAAGGATCAAGGACAGATAACAAATAATGGATATAAACTGTTGTGGTTCGGTGGACAAAAACTTGAACATGGGGTTGGTTTTGTGCTGAACCCCTTGGCGTCTAAAGCATTCAAGGGATAACTTACTGTATCAGACCGCATAATACTACTGAAAATAAAAGGCCCACAATGTGATCTGAATATCATTCCAGTATATGCCCCGACGGAGGCGGCACCAAACGAAGAAATAAACGAATTTTATGGCAAGCTTGAGGAAACACGCAGAAAATGTAAAACTAATGAAATTCTAGTAGTTATGAGAGATCTAAATGCAAAGATTGGAAGGAACCGCGATGGAAACACTGTAGGACCTTTCGGTCTGGGTGTGAGAAATGAACGCGGAGATCTGTTGGTTGACTGGTGCAGAAATAACAAGTTCATAATAGCAAATACATGGTTTCAAAACCACCCGAAACCTTTGTGGACATGGCAATCACCTGATGATACAATTCGAAATCAAATAGACTTTATTGCCATATCTAAACGTTACAAAAATGGAGTGTTGAATTGCAAGGCTTTTTCAGGAGCTGATGTTGGAAGCGATCACCCGCCAGTATTGGCAACTTTACGCGTCAAGCTCAAAACTTGTTATAAATCGAAGAAAATGCCAAAGCTGGACTATGAAAAATGTTTACAAGATAATGCAGTATAAATGAATTTACAACGGCCCTTCAATAATGAAATCAGACGTATCCATGCTAATCACCCAGCTGATAATTTAAACAAATTCTCTAACTTTCAACATGCAACAAAGATAGCCATACAAAAATGTTTAATCTTGGAAGATAAGAAAGAATCTAAATCATGGATAATCGAAGAAATCAAAAATTTGTTTGAAAAAAGAAGACAGCAACGCCGAGGATCAGATGAATATAAGAGAATGGATAAAGAAATGAAAAAGAAGTGCACAATAGCTCATGAAGATTCCCTGACATAAAAGTGTAAGGTCATAGAGAAGTCATATAACTCAAATCCGAAAGTAGCGCATCAAAGAATCCGAGAAATCAGCAGTAAGAAGTATTACAAAGCAACAACTGGATGCATCAAGGACAAAAATGGAAACATTCTGTTTAAATAGCAAACAATAAAACAGCGTTGGGCAGAATACATTAAGGAACTTTACGACGATCCGGAGAGAGGCGGGAAGCCGATCAAATTCAACAACGATTTGTCTGGACTAGAAATTACAAAGAGTGAAGTAACAGAAACTATATCGAGCATGAAAAACGGTAAGGCCATAGGCCCTGATGAAATACCGGCAGAAGTCGTCAAAGTTCTGGGTGACTGACCGGTGGACGTGCTGCATGATCTTGCAAATACCATCTACAAAACGGGCGAGATTCCGGAAATCCTACAGAAATCGGTTTTCATAACAATTCCCAAGAAAATAGGTGTGACGGAATGCGAGAATTTCAGAACAATAACAATCATGAGTCATGTTATCAAAATCCTTCTTAAGATCTGTGTTCTTCGAATGAAAAATAGGATTCACCCGGAAATAGTCAAAGAACAATATGGTTTTCAACCAGACAAAAGCACTAGAAACGCTATATTTTTCCTAAGAATATTGTCTAAGAGAGCAATTGAAATGCAACAAGACCTGCATGTTTCCTTTAAAGACCACAAGAAAGCATTCGATCGCCTAAAACACGAGATAGTACAGAAAAAGCTACGAGAGGCGGGCATAGACGACAAAGACCTCAGGATCGTTCAAAACCTATACTACGAGCAAGAAGCTTCAGTACGAGTTGGGAACACAGAAACAGAGACAGTCCCAATCAAAAGGGTGTTCGACAGGGATGCGTAGCTTTACCGTATTTATTTAATCTCTAACAAGAAATGATTATGCGCTTGACAACAAATATGGCTGGAATCAAAGTTGGAGGAATAAACATAAACAACACCCGATACGCTGACGATACAGCACTCATTGCAACTTCACAGGTGAAATTACAGAGACTGCTGGACAGAGTAGTACTGCTTATGGTATGGAAGTGAACGTAAAGAAAACTGAATGTATGGTGATGACCAAAAAGTAAAGCGCTCCAGAATGTAGAATTACAATCAAAGGAGAAATGGTAAAACAGGTGAACAATTCTAAATATTTTGGATCAAACATAACATCCGATGGAAAATGTGTGACTGAAGTGAAATGTCGTATTTGTTGAACTGGACAATATCCTAAAGAACAAAAAGATGACAATACGGACAAGAATGCGGATTCTAAAATGCTATGTTCATCCCATTTTAGAATATAGCTGTGAAGCTTGGACCTTGAACGCGGAACTAAGAAGAGCGATCAACGCATTTGAAATGTGGTGCTTGCGCAGAATGCAAAGAATATCATACGTCACCAGAAAGACAAACGAAGAAATATTACAACAAACAGGACAGAAAAGAGAACTTTTGAAGAATGCGATAAATAAACAACTGCAGTTTTTTGGGCGCGTCATGAGGAAACAGAAACTTGAACATGTCGTAATATGTGGAAAGATTCAAGGAAAACGCGCACGAGGATGACAACGCCTGAAATTTATGGATCAATTGAAGGACGTATTCGGTGGATCGACTCAAGAGATACTGCGGGCCGTGAACGATCGAGACGGCTGGAGGAATAAATGCAGGGAAGCTGTCAAAGGCTGGGCTCAGCCATGATACTTGAAGAAAAAGAAAGTTAAAAAAACAACAAAAATTTTAATTAAAAAGCAATAATCACGATGTTTAGTGAGAAACATTGCACGTTTTCTTTTTTACCAACACTCGAAATCTTGCTACCAATGGAGTAATAGTAGGTCGACGACAATGGTAAAGATGTTCTTTCGTCATACTAATACGGAACTTGTTCTTGACAAAGTTCATTGTTGAGAAAGCGGACTCACAGCAGTAAGTGCGGCCAAGCATTGTTGGAATTTGAACTGCTAATTGAAAGAACGCAGGAAAATTAAAATTAGATACTCTGCTTGCATAATAGGTTTCTGGTGTACATCACAGAATGCTTGCTTTAACGAAACATTCTTATGAAAATTAATTATTTCTAGTAGAATTTTTGTAACATCCATCCACTTAAATGTGAGCTATGTTTCCATCAAAAATTCTGCGATATTTGTTAGATTAAAAGGGTTTTGAATGAACAGCAGAAGCTGTTCTCTAAGAAGAAAATTATCAAAGCATCACTTAAAGTTACCGATTAGCTTCTCATCAAATTGGACTTATTTTATAACAGTATCATCTTTACGCTGCTCCAAAAGTTTGGAAAAGTGGAGAAGTTGACCCCGAATATTAGTAGCAAACAATTCCACCTTTTTTGAAATGCACAAGCAGTTGAGATTAAGTTGAAGATTGAGTGATTTTTTCCTTGCAGTTTAACATTAAGATTGTTCAGACGTAGCATTATGTCTGCCAAAAATTCCGTAGTTTCCATTTTCAAGTCATCTTCCAAAAACAACTTTGCCTTCACACTACTTTGACCATTCAGAAAAATATGCAGCTCCTTCTTAACAGTCCGAAACCTCTGCAAACTCGTTCTTTACTTAGCTATCTTATATTGTTGTGCAGAAGCAAATCGTCATAACTTGCATCAATCTCTGCAAGAAAGCTTCGAAGCAAACGATGTTGTAGAGCTGACACTCACCGAAGGAAGTTTACAATCTTCATAGTAGTCTCCATAACTTCGTAAAACTCATCTCCCATGCTAGCACACAACACGGATTGGTGAATTATGCAGTGGCAATTTATTATATCAAGATTGTCTTCTTTCAATCGTGCTGTTAATCCCCGACCTCGACCAATCATAGATGGAGCTCCATCTGTGTTCACTAAAATGATGGACTTGGCATCAAAATTTTTTTGAGTCTAACATGCTTTTTAATGCTTCATAAATATCCTCTCCACGTGTAGTTTCTTGAAGATTAGTCACTCCCATAAAGTCCTGGCAAAACTCTTTAACTCCTGCAACATAGTACCTTACAAATACCATGAGTTGAACATTTTCTGTTTTGTCAGTTGATTCACCAATGGCTAGTGAAATGCCGAGTGCATTTTGCAGGCCTTCATCGAGTTGCGACATAAGATCATATGCCAATAACTCTGTTCTCCTCATTGATGTAGAATCAGATAATAGAATCTTATTTATTTTTCTTTTATATTGGATGAAATTTCAAACATACATTCTTTAACAATTTCTGAATCAGTAAAAAGCTTCTTGTGCTTTCCCAATATCCAAGCAATTCTCAAAGAACATTGGGTTGCTTTCTCTTCGATTCAAATTTACTGTGCTTAGTTTCATAATGCCGTTTCAAGTTACTGCTCTTCACTAAGGCAAAACTTCATTAAAGATAAGGCAAAACGGCTACAAACCTGATGGAGGCAAAATAAAAGCGTACTGCTGCGTCTATTCTTTCTTAAAAGATCGATTTTCCTCATCAAATTTTCTTTTCTTCAAAAACGCCATGTCTTACTTGCTTAAGTTAATTTAGTAAATTCTTTATTGGTACCGTAATAACTTTATTCTCACGAAAAACATGCAATAAAAGTAATTATTTTTAACTCTAAAATTAATGTAAAACTAAAAAGCGTATAAGGATTTGAACGCTAAAACTATCGATCTTACTAACTAAAAACTGAAATTTAAGAATTAATTCAATCTACATGAGTTTTTGTCCAGTACCGCACTATATAAATAAATACCGGTATGTCGAAAATAAAATGGAAATGATTTTACAAGTTTGAGTTTCCTAACGCTAACCCTTAATTTTGCTAATTGCAGAAATCGTGTTATTCAAATTATGGCGTATTGCACTTACTTTGTTTTGTCTAAGTATGGTGATATCAACATTCATTACAAAAAATCTAACGTACATGCAAACTAAAATTCTCACAATCTCACTTAAAACGCGACGAATACCGATGCTATTCCATCGCATTTATCCTTATCTTTTTACATACTATCTTCCATTGCGATGCATTATTTCTTTAAATACTACCGCCAAATTAAAAGTGCATGCAATCTCAGTTAGTTTCGACGCGCTATAAAGTAAAGTTTTGGTTAAAATTAAATATTAATTATCGTGTAATAATAATACTTTGATCACACCACACGTAAGAGGTTATAATAGGATTTATAAAAGACTCGCGTATTTTTAATAGTTTAATTCTGTGATATTTATATTAAAGTTTTATTATGTTATTATTTGGAAAATATTCGGTAGGCTAAAACTCTATTGGGGTCCAGCCGGAGAACTCAGAAGGTCCGGAATTGGACCGCGGTCCGCTAGTTGAGTAGCCATGCACTAGTGGATGGAAAAAGCATCATTTCTGGAAGAAAAAGGGTTAAACTTTCTTTACAGTTTTAATTTTAACTTTGACCGACCGAATAAAATTAAGCTATTTCTATATGTGATGATAACCGATGTTACAACTTACATTGTTACCACAATAATTGTTTTCCTGCGTGCAGTTTACCAGATATTCAAAACACCGAATGAAATTAGGGACGGATGAGTTGATCTTGGATTCTTGATAAGGTGCTTGAACAGGGGCTTTAAATCTACACGAAAAATCAATATATTTTTCGTGTTTGGCTTTGAAATTTTAATGAAAACTTGTTTGAACTTTACTAGCTTTCACAATTCATTCTATTTATTGCTTGTAACACTTGCCACAAGCTTACCATTAAACAAAGCAAACTACTGCACAGCTAATAAGAAAGCTATAGTTTTGGTTTACGTATTTCTAAGGAAACAAGTGCTGTGCGTTTGTTTACTTTTGGTTCGCAGCGGTAGATACCTGTTTGAGTCTGAACCAATGACGTTGCCAAAAAAATAGGAATGGATATCGTTTTCACTTATTTTCAAACTTGCAAAACCAGCCAATCAAATAAAAAAGGCGTCTCATGAGGGAAAGAATCTAACTTTGTTGGCCTTGCCCATTCTTTTATTCTGGCTATACGCGCCTAGTCAGCACTGCCATATCCAGAGCTAAAAGCATGAATTTTTTTACCGTCCAGTCTCAAAAACATCCTCACATCAAATTTTGGTTTGTGTCCACTTCCAAGTTACCAATCGACTTACTGCTAATTCAGCTTATTTTCACGGCAAGCTTCCACCTTATATCGCCCAGCATGCGCTTGCTCAAAGTCTAATATTCGTAAAAGAAAAATTTTCTGTAGTTTACCTCAAATCTCCCACTGGTGCTTGTCCGTACGGAATGCTGTAGAACGAATGACTTTCAGAATGGGATGTCCCAATCACCACACCACTACTTGTATTTACTTCCGGATGTCCGAGAGTCTCACTTTGAACAGCATGAAGTTGTTTATCAATAAAAGGAATGTTTGCAGGCAATGTTTCTTTTGCGTAATCTTGGGCAATTGCAAAAAGTTTCCGAGCAATTTCCAATCCCAGGTCATCTTCCGGCTGTTCTGATATGGCCAAGGCAATGATAACAAAGAGCAAACAAAATTTCATACTTGATTTATAATACTGCGATATACAAATAACGCCACTAAATGAGTGTTGCTAATTAACTTTTCTCACATCCGGGACAATGCTGAAGTGGTTAAAGTTTTCTTTGCGGTCGGTAAACCTAGACTCAGTAAAGGCCAAAAAATGATATTAAACAATATCCCGTTTGGCGCTCAGTAATGAGAGTGATGCAGAGAATAAAATATTAAACTGAGCTTGCTTAGTAATGACAAAAAAAAATGTGATGAGCCCCAAATCGCTTGAGCACGTAATCACAGTTGGCGCCACAACAACAACCTTTGCAACTCTATATGGTCCGCTTTATTTTCAAAACAGATTGAACTTTTCCCCGCAATTTATTGCAATGTCAAAGGCTTTGATTTTTTTATTGCAACTGGGTGAAGGTCAAAACTCTGCTTAAAATTACTTTAAAAACACCACTCTTAAACTTTAAAAATACAACTAATCGGAAGTATGAAAAACAAAGATTTTCTTACAACACATTATTCAGTTAAATAAGATAAATCGCAATTGATCGGTATCATAAGAGCACAATCAGGGGTTAAGGGAGCTGAATTCTCCTTTAGCTATAACAGTTCTTACTGGAAAATCGAGTGAAGACCTTGTTTCTTTAGAAGAAGCTTACTGATATAAATGCTCTTAAATAGTTGGGAGAATCTTTTGAAATAACCTCCACTCCAAAAAAATTGTTTTTAAAACCTTTTGACTTTCTTGTAGATAGACCTACAAAATTTCTGCTTCCCTCTAACCTCTTAAAAAATATAAACTGTGCACTTAATTGATGCGAGGATGGCTGCCTACAGTTCATTAAATTCTTTATTTTATCAAACTATATCAAAGAGATTTCACTAAATAGGTATATTTTTGTAAAGGATGGACAATGACATTGTTCTTATCCCTTGTTTTTGTTCGAATGTAACTCGTGCGCCGGTTAAACCTATTTAGCAAAAATCGCATTCACAGCCTTACTCAATCAAACAGGCTGCTGAAAAAGATTTGGATGAAACATTGGGGGAATTTATTCTTCCTCAATCACGATTACGTCATTGCTTTTTGATATTGTGGCAAATCCAAACTTTTACCGTGGCAACAGTTAACTTCTTCACTGCATCTATACATGACTGCAGTTAGGCTTAGTTTATATGTACGGCATTTTATTCGAAAATTTATGGCTTTTTATTGGAAAAAAGAATTTCAAATAAATTTAATTTTTCAACCAAACAAAATTATATTATAATAAACGATCACTTTGAAAGAGGTCAAGCGTACGTTAAAAGAAAAAAGTACACATAATAATAGCAATCCAGGTACATTTAATCACCGTCTTACCATAAAGGCCGTTGCTATGTTGTGTTTTCGTAGGCGTAATCGCTTGCAAAGCTCGTTGACCTCTTATTTATGACATTAATGAGTAATTAAGTTTGGCACTATTATTTTGTGTTGTACGATAATCATTTACTTTGTGCCTTGACTTGACAAGTAGTAGGTCCTAACATTATTCTGCAGACCTAATCGTTACAAACAAGAAATGATTAATGGATTGACAAAGGTAAACCAGCAAACAATGACTGCTACAGTGAAATGAAGGCAAAACATAGAAAAATCAACTCTCAACAATACAAAGCAGGTGATCTTGCACAATCTTTACATTCAGACAAGTCTGACAAATCATTTTGGGCAAAAATTGAAAATACAAGAAAAAATAACATTTGGGCAGATGAAGTTAATGGAAAAAGTCTACTGAGTTAACAGCTGATATGTGGTACCACCGCTTAAGTAATTTGCTGAACTCATACAGTACAGATCGACATAAATCAACCGTTTTTTCTCATTTTAGAAATAAAAATAATTTTAGTAATATGCATGCTTTTACATGTACTGTGAACAGGATTCACTCACTTATAAGCAAACTGCTTTATAATAAAGCTGTTGGTTTGGACATATTGTCAGCAAAACACCTTCGATTTAGTGATGCCAGTATATCTGTATACTTGAGTTTTTATATATTATGTGTATCAGACATTGGTATGTACTTCATAAGAGTCTTGCCACTATGCTATAATATAGTCTCTATTCTCAAAAACACAAATGGTAGCATGGCAGATGTCAATAATTGTCGGCCAATTGCTGTTGCAACTGTCTTGTCAAAATTGTTTGAGCACATAATTTACAATTTTGTGATGATGTTCTGAAAACTAATGACAACCAATTTAGTTATACAGCAGAACTTTCTACGGACACGAATGTGTTCACCTTGAAACAGTCGATTTTTTTCTTATCACAAACAGGGCAGTCCAATTTATGCTCTTTCTTGATGCGTCAAAAGCATTTTATCGTGTCAATTAGTATCTACTTTTTAGAAAAATAATTGATCCAGGAATGCCTATGTGTCCGGTCAAAAGTTTGCCCCATCGGTATACTGAACAGCGTACGCAAGCACGATTGGGAAATAGCGTGTCTAAACCTTTTCATGTTTCGAACGGCGCGAGACAAGGTGGTGTTCTCCGCCCATATCTATTTGCAGTCTACTTCGATGGCTTGTCTCGTCAATTGCAAAAAGTAAAATCAGGTTGTTTTGTCGGAAATACTCGTGTCAATCATCTCATATTTGCAGATGTGTGGTTGCTTTTTACCATACCTTGATGGCCTACAAGGTATTCTCAAAGCCTATTGTGATTTTGTAGAAAAACATAAAATTATTTTTAATCGTACCAAATCACTTTGGGTATTATTTTGCTGCAAACAATTTAAACTTTCGTCTTCACCCCAAGTGCGTCTTTGCAATAGTGATATAAGTTCTGCAAAAAGGGTTAAATACCTTGGAGTCGTTATTAATTATGCTTTATGTGATGATGATGACATTGCAAGACAAATTCGTTCTCCATACGGCGCCGCTAATTCGTTAAATATCAACTTTTGTAATTTCTCAGAGAATGTTAAAATTATTTGTTCAACTACCATTGTATTTCGTTTTGTGCGGGCAATTTTTGAAGTAGGGGAGAGTCGGGACCTATGATCATAGCAGGACCGATGAACCATTCTCGAAACTTTTTAAATAAAATTTTATTTCGCCATCTATTAGTATATTTACACAGTTTATGCTTTAGTGACTTAGTAACAAAGATTTGGCAGCGTTATCCTGAAAAGTGTATTTGCTACACCCGCTAGACAGTTTTGCAGCTAGTCAGGTAAATTTTCTGATTGAACTTGTTTTGCAGATTCTGTTTTCACTATTAGGTAGTATTTGAATCCAGTGTTTTCAATACAGTGGATATGCGTTATATAAGGTCTGAAAACAGAGTCGTCTATTAAAGCTAGTTACTAGAGATGATAATTTTCTGTAATCCAAATGTCCGCTTGTGGGGTCCCATAAACCACGGTGCACTGGATTCCATGAGCCATGGCTTATGGGTTCCCACTGATGTAACCATTAGCTTTCATAATTTTTCTAACTCTTTTTCTTTTTGTGTATCTATTTTTTTTAATAAGCTTAATTACAGCAAATCCATTGTTCAAATGAGAGAATATTTTTGGTTTTGTAACTAAAATACAGTTTGGGAGAGTGCAAATGAGAATTCATTAATAAATGAATAAACTCACTTAATTTTGTTAGTTTTATTCATTTTTTGTTCCTGGCAATAGCATACTATTGACCGGAGATTTAACTTGTTTAGTAATGATTTTTGCTCTTTTGTTTCCTTCAGTTGGACTGTAAGTTATTGATACAACTGTTATTTTCAAAAATGAGGAAATTTCAGTGCTGACATAACGAAAAAAGCAGTTGAAGATGGGCTGCAAAAACATAAGTCAGTTAGATCTTCTGCCAAATTAAATAATGTAGATAGCATGACTCTAGCAAGGTATTTGAAAGACGTTAAAGATAAAGATGGCTCTCACACAAAGATAACTTTTAAAATATCGTTTGTTACAACACAGGTAACTTTGGGTCTACTATATTTCTCTAAATAAAAGCTCCGTTGCTCTTACAATAATTATAAGCCCAATATTTGCAAAGCAATTGTTATTTGTAGGTCTTTACGCAACACGAAAAAGAGCAGCTAACAGAGTACATTCTAAAGTGCTCAAGGATGTGCTATGGACTCACGAGAGATGCATGCAAACAATTAGCATTTGAGTATGCCAAGAATTCAATTGGGAAAAGAACCGAAAATCGGGAAAGACTGATTTTATGACTTTACAAAACAGCAACACGTACTGGCTCTAAGATTACCAGAAGCTGCAAGCTTAGCTCGATCATTAGCTTTTAACAAGCCAAAAGTTAAAGTTTTTTTAATAACCTTCAAGTAGCTTTGGAAAGACATGTTTATCAACCTCATCGCAGCTGGAATCTTGACGAAACCAGCCTTGCACCACAGTGCGAAAATTCCAAAACATTGTTGCAGAGAAAGGAGCTTAGCGAATTGGTCAAATAACCTCAAATGAGAGAGGTGTATTTGTCGCCATGTGCTGCTGTGGCAATGCAGTTGGGCAGGCATTGACATCTGCATACGTTTTTACTCGAATGCATTTTCAACAATACATGATGCACCAAATGAAAGCTTGAGGCTCGTTTGCACGTCTATTTTGACGAGCAAGAGCTATTTGTTGAGGTTTTCAATCGTGTTTTAAAGTTTATGAAAGATTCTAAATCAGACGCTGCTCTGCTGGTGGTTTGACAATCATGATTGAGATAGAGAGAGAGAGATCCACTTTTTTATATCCGGTTTTGTGTGCATTAATGCAGTGGGCTGGATTTACCTCTTAAAAGTTCGTATCCTTGAAAATTTCTTGAAAGTTTGTAAACATTATCCAGCCACTTTGTTCTGTCAATGGCGTCTTCCTTTTTCAGTCCAATCTGATCAGCATGTTCTTCCACTTATCGTTTCTACGTCATACTCGGTCGCACACGTTCACTTCTTTCCACCACTTCAAAATCTATCGCTCTTCTCAAAACATCACCATTATACCTTCTCAAAACATGCCTATACCATCGTACTCCACTCGCTCTCGTTAGTCCATCCAGAGCATCCTTTTAACCCGGCAAACTCATCAGTTCTTGGCTCCTTCTTTTCTCAATTAACTTAACTCAGGACATTTCTCTTATCATTGCTTTTTCGGTTCTTCTCAAAATTGCCGTCTCATTCTCCCTCAGACATCATGTCTCGCTCCCGTATTGCATTGCTAATCTCACTGATCTTGCTCTGATAAATCCTTCCTTTCATTTTTAACAACACTTTCTCTCATAAAGTAACTCCCCACATTCTTTAAATTTTATCCATCAATTCTCGATCTTGCTGTCATCGCTGCTTCACTTCCACCATTGGTATTCAACCTGTCCCCCAAGTAACAAAAGCTCTTTACAAAGTTAACCTGGTCAAAAAATAATATTTCTTCACCTGGTTCGACGATTCCCTTCATTGTATCAACACATAGTTTACAAACAAAACCTTTTGCCAGAGTTGAAGTCATTCTCCTCTTTTTCGCGCATCTACCATGCACTCGTTTACGACACTTTGTGCACATCGCCGAACTTGCCATCACCCTCTTGCCGCACTTGGCATCTAGATCAGTTGTACTCTTGAGTGCTTCACCTTTCGAACCACTTACCATTACTTTGGTTTTCTTGAGGTTAACCTTCAACCCCTTGCTTTCAAACGCCTCTTTCCATTTTAAAAACTTCTCTTTCAACTTCTCTATAATTTCACTCATTAAAACCAAGTCATCCGCACACAAAATTTCTTTCATCAATCCTTCCCTTGCATTTTCCGAGATTACATCCATTGCATTTGTAAAAGTAGTGGCGACAACACAGATCCTTCATGTACACCCACTTGTACCAAAAATTCTTCAGATTTCTCAGATGCCACTTGAACTTTCGTTTTTGCCCCGTGATAGTGTAGTCGTCGCACTGCTGGTGTAGTGGTATCATGCAAGATTCCCATTCTTACGACCCGGGTTCGATTCCCGGGCAGTGCACCGTCGGTTTTGTACTATTATTTACTCTTTGCCGTGCTTCACCGGTTTTCCGTGCTTCACCGGTTGCCGTGCTTCACCGGTTTGCCGTGCTTCACCGGTTAAAGAATAGTGAAGCTGTTTACCCAGCATGTCGTAAGAGGCGACTATTGGGTACCTACCAATTGCAGTCTGACTGTTAATGGTGGGGTTGCCAACTTAATTGCTTGGTTGGACCACTCATGTCAGAAAACTGAGGTTGGGGGTAAGCAAGGGCATGCTCCCTGTAGAAAAATTTCGCTCCAATAAATCCCCATGCATGGGGTAAATCCGGCCATCTCTGCTGAAGGGACAACACCGGATGGAAACTGAATCACTACATAGAGGCTTATCACCGCTCTTACAATTACTTCTGGTAAACCTTTCGTTCTCATCCCCCACTCCATCACCTTTCTTGGAACTCCATCAAATACCTTCTCAATATCCACAAAACATATGTATGATTTTTTCTTCTTATCCCTATATTTCTCTTGCATTCTTCACACTACAAACATTGCGTCTGTCGTTTCTCTTCCAGGCATAAAACTAAACTGCATTGAATTAATATTTACTAATTCTCGAAACCTTCTCTCCAGCACTCTTCCAATGATCTTCATGGCGTGCTTTGACAGCTTTACTCCTCTGTAAGTATTGCTCTTTCTAATATCTTCTTTTCCCTTGATTATTGGTACCAGCACACTTGTTTGCCATTTATCTGGCATTCCTTTCCCATCTATCACGAGTTAGCAAATTTCCATTATTGCACTATCCCCTACTTCTAGACTAACAAATGTCATCTCTGCACATACTTCAGAGGGTCCGGCTACCTTTCCTGGTTTCATCACTATTATTGCTATCACCATTTCTTCGCGGGAAACATTTTTAATGGGTCCCTCGACCATACTACGTGCTGTCACGTGGTCCCAATCATTCTCTTTATTTACGATCTCCTCTATTTGATTTTTCATATTCTTTTCTTGTCTTTTTCACTAACATCTAACCTTCCGTTTTTTTTCTCTCATGCACCTACTTACTTCAATATCTTTTCCATCTTTTTTTCATGAGTAAAATATTATTTGGTTTTTCGTTCAATTTTGTAAACTCTTTCTCAGCTTCTTCCCTCATAGAATTAGCAACCACTTTCTTTGTTCGATTTTTGATATTCTTATATCTAGCCTTGTTTTTCTCTAATCGATTTTCGCACATCTTTTTATATGACACTTTCTTTTGTTGTATTGCTTCCTTCACATCTTCATTCTACCAACGTTTATCCCCATGCTTCCTCCTATCTTTCTTCTTTTCACGCACTAAATCACAAGCTTGTAGCATACCACTTTTAAAAGTATTCCATAGATTGGGTGCATCAACATCAACCAATTTCTTAAGTCTTTCTTGAAATTTTGCTTTTATGTTGTTTTCCTTCAGCTTTCTTTTGTCTATGTTTGTTACCACTAGCCGATGTTGTAACTCCCAGAAGTTGGCTTTCACGTCTTTTAAATACTTTCTATTGTTTGGACCAGACAATACAAAATCAATTTCATTTTGATTTCCACCCATACTGCATGTTCTTTTTCTCTGCTTCTTCTTTTTAAACCATGCGTTTGCTACGCACAACTCCTTTTCAGCACAAAACTCTAGTAGTCTTCTTCCCTCAACATTTCTTTTGCCAATTCCATACCCACCATGCACACCCTCAAAACCATCAATCCGTCTCCCAACATGTCCGTTAAAGATCCCCAGACCAAGAACCATTTCGCCAGGATTTTGCAAATCCCACTCACTTGCCATGTCATTATGAGATGATCTTTCTCGCACTCTGATCTTCCAACCTGGGGAGCATACGCACATCTGACTCTTATAAATTCCTTCTCAAAAACCAGCACCATTGCCATCACTCTGTCTTTTTTTCGGACTTCTACGACCTTTTCGCAAAGTTCTTCTTTCACTAAAATTCCAACACCTCCTATTCTATCATTGTTTCCAGACCACCACAGCTTACATCCCCTTCCTCTGATACCAACAAATCGAATTCCTTGCCCGATTCATCTTTCTTCCTATAGAGAGCACATATCCACTTTCCCAACTGTCCAAACACTTCCATACCTCTTCAACAAAAACTTCCAACATTTTAACTTCCAAATCTTGCCTTAAATTTCTGTAACCCGAAGATTCTTCGCACCCCCTGCCCATTTAAGAGGTTCCAAGGAATGGGGCCAATTCTTTAACAAACTTTTTCCTAAAGCAAGTTTTTAAAGCTTTTTGTTTTTTTAAGGAGAGCATGCTCTTGCTTACCTCCAATCTCAGTTTTTGGACATGAGGGATCCTTTAACCTTAGTTAACATGGGCAGGTACCAAAAAGTCACCTCTTACGACATGCTGGGTGAACAGCCTCACTATTCTAACCCCCCCGTGAAGCACGTGTAATCATATATGTCACTTTTCAGTTGCACTAGTTAAATGCAGCTGGTGATCATGGTGTGACTATCGTAACGTTTCCTCCCTACTGTAGTCACTGTCTGCAGCCCTTAGACGTTTCTGTTTATGGCCCCTTCAAGAGTTACTACAACTCCACTTGTCAATTGTTGATGCTTTCCAATCCTCGCTGTCTATTAACAATCTACAGTACAATCTTTCCTCATTAAGTGCTTCAGCTTTTTACCGTGCCTTCACACCTTCAAACACAGCAGCTGGACTAAAAAAAATATAGGAAATTATCCATTTCATGATCGCTTCTTTTCAGATGATATCTTTTTGCCAAGTTTGATCTCAGATCAAGCTATTCCACAGCAAGAAGTTGACGAGCCCGCTAAGGCAAACTTACCTGCACCAGTAATTCAAGATACGTATGATGTAGGTGGAACAAGTGGCACAAATGTCACTCCAAAAACTGTACGTCCATACCCTAAATTTGTGTCACGAGCAAAAAATATAAACAGGAAAAGAATGAAGTCAGCAATTATCACGGTTTCACCTGTAATTTCTAAAGAAAAAAGAGTAAATTCACCAATGTGTGGAAAAACGAAAATTGCAAAGAAGCTAATTAGTATCAGTTCCTTGGAGTCAAAAACTGAATCATATTGCACTTCATCATTAGATGTTGAATCATTTTCAAATTTCAGTCATTTATCTCCAGATGATCAGAGCACGCTTTGTGAACCCAATCAAGGAGAGTTTGTGCTAATAGTTTTTAAAGGAAAAAGAAAAGAGCATATTGTAGGAGAAGTTGTAAAAGAGGAAGATGAAGAAAGAGTCTTACAAGTCTTTAAGAAGATATACTAAGGTTCCAAATGGTTTTGTTGAACCAGATATAGAAAATATGCACTCGATTCCTGTTAGATCTGTAATATTGATCCTCCCACAGCCTTCCACGTCAGGTTCCAGAAGAGCAACAGCAATAAAAAACTTTGCTACCGATTTTTCCTCCAATGAAATGTGATTTGTGTATTGTTATGCGTAAATTTCTGTGTTCGACGAATTTGTGCTGTAGTCGTCGACTTTTAATAAGGATTTTAGTAGTAATAATTTTTGAGGATAAAAAATTGTAAAATACAAGACACACACATGTTGTGACAATCAATTTAAAAATATGACGTCATAATTTTGATGGATTTTTGCGTCTTCCTTGCCTTGTCATGATAAAATTGTAACAAGTTATTGGTAGTCTTCGTTTGTTGTTTAACTCTTTCGCTCCCGCGATCATCGATTGATGATCTCGTGTTTTCAGTGTTTCTCTCAAATTTTTTTAAATTGAGTTACAAATTTAGTTTACTAAATAATCGATTTGTGACTTTATTTTTGATCCGATTTTCATAAAATTTTCAAAAGATCACGCTTATTTACTCACGCATCGGAAGATGTATAATTTGTGCCCTAATTCTTGGATTTTTATACCCAAAAACGGTTAAAAAGACCAACAGCCCAGTTGCAGACGACAAAATCGGCCAAATTCTCAGCACGTGCCAACTACACTAAAATCAAATTCAGATTACATCTTTACCACATAACCAAACCCTTTATCATTGACACAGTCTGAAAACTACTCTTTTGGGGCATCATTTGACAAAATTTCAAGCGATAATAATAAATTTTACTTTTATAAATTTCCAAATTTTTTAGGGGCCTCAAAACCCCCACAAACAAATTTGAATGGTAAGTAGATAAAAGTAAATTTAGTGCGTAAAAAATATCATATGTTGATAAATACTGGTCTCATTTGAAAGCTTAGCAAATTTGCTTTCCAGCAATATATAACTTTAAATAGTTTAGACTAAGTGGTATATGATATTTACTGATCAAAAATGAGTACTGTACATCATGTCAGTTCAAAACCCCCAAAAATTTTTTGACTTGCCTTCACTAAATTATAATTTTTAGAAAAACTACATCCTATAAAACGATAAAATAAATTGCAAATGTTTCACCAATAAAGTTGTCATTTTGTATCAAATTTCTAAGGAGGCAAGAAGCGAAATACAAGTTTAAAAGCTAACAGAAATTTGGCTTTCGTAAATCAAAGTTTGCTGTATCCCCCTTCTTTCTCAAGAAATGGGAAGGGTGTAAACAAGCTGCTGTTTCATTGTCAGTGACAGCATATTCTATTTAAACTTGATATTTTCTGAATCTTGAAGAAATTAACTGTTTAAAAATACATAATGTTACATGGTTTAGGCTAACCTCTAGCAGATAATAACTGATCGTATTTTAGGTACTGAATTTAAGTACCAAAATTTGGTACCGGTCGGTACCGGTCAAAAAAAAGGTCATTTGTCTTAGAAAATTGCAAATTGTAGAAAACCTAGGCTTTTAGGTAAGTTTTAATTGATGTACCTTGAAAGCTTATTTCCTTAGCATCATTTTGCGACCATTTCTAAAAAAGTGGTAGAAAATTAAATCTGTAGTGATCTTTGAGGTGAGGGCACCTCTTTAATTTTAAAGACAACTACCCCCCAGTTGGGGGGGTTAATTTGCATAAAATTTGCATATTCAAAAAAATTTTTTTTTCTATTTGAAATCCTCAAGAAATGTGGATTTCAACGATATATCACACTTAATGTAGAAGTAGACAGCTTAGTAATGATTTACAAACAAACTTGAGGTACATAATTATGATTAATTATGATTGATTATGACAGTTTTTCGCGCTGCCACCTTACGGACATTTTCTTTCGCTTTTCACGCGCGAGCAAAAGAGTTAATAGTTAATGGTTTGTTTAATGTTAATAACCGTGAATAAAAGAAAAGAGTTTGAGTATTTGCGTATCATTGCTACCAATAATGCAATTCACATTTTGATTAATTTTAGCAGCTCAGGGGTTCCTCACCTTAGGGTCCCATCAGCCATTTTTTTTTGAAATTTTTTTGTTCAATATCCTCCGTTTTTTACACAAAAAATAGCAAATCCATCAAATTTTAGATTACTTTATGAATTACTTAGTGTTAAGTTTTCAGCTTCCAATCAATTGCGAATTCAAAAATATTTTGAAAAAAGTAAAAAGTGGCTCACAGGTCCCCAAGGTGGAGGAATCTTTTTCCTAAGTTTTAAAACTCCAGTTTACATCATCTTCGAGGAGCCAGCAATGATGCCTATCGGATTTTGCATGGTTTGCCAAGTTACACTAGTGCTCGAGAATTCGAGTCAAGGCAAACATTATTACGTTTGATGCCATTTAAAAAAATGTCATTACCAATTTCCTAACAGATGCCGATTATCTGCCAATATTCTTGTGTATTATATTGTAAACTGGGAATATTTTTACTACTGCAATTATTTTGCTCATGTTGGTTACACACTAGAGCTGTAAGTCAGTTTTTTGTATCTGTGCTGCAAACAGATTAAAATTGCAGTTTGCAAAGTGTTTCATCGCCTTGTCAGATGTAACCATTTTTGATGTGTTTTTGTGTGAATGTGTGTTTTTGTCTCGTTTTTTTTTATGGTGCTGTTGATTTGATGTAAACCAATAACAACAACAATACCAATCAATGTATTATTAAAGACAATATTTTAGAAACTTTATAACACATTAACGAAAACTCAAAGAAGGCACTTTAATCGGTTTTAGCAGCGATGCTCGATGGGACTCTGCGTAAATAGCAGCTATGGAGCTCTGCGTTAACAATTTTGGTCGGAAATTCACCTGTTCATATCTTAGAGCACATGCTACAACTGCATGGCTGAAACAGTTTTGTTGCTTCAAATGACTATATAGATAATAAGTAGATCAAGAAAGTCATAAAAAGAAAACTTTTCACAAACCACATGTAAAGAGGTCAATTTCTGAGCGATAGCCAAATTCATAACGGCGAATTATGAATAAACCAGACCGGAAATGCGGCCTAAACCAATGTATGATTAAACAAAAAATCGTATCTTTTCTCTAAGGTATATCCAATCATCGCCAGATGGAGAGCTGGTTCACCTAGGTTAACACTTCTTTTAGAACATCTGTGCATTTGTTGATATTTTGATTGAAGACCTTTTTTCTACTAAAGAAAACATATCTCAATTCTCAGTAGTGTAGCACTTCTTAATTTTTACGTGACACTCACTCATAAAACTTGTACTGCATTAAGTAGCGAAGTAGGAATTCCTTCTAAGTCGACAAAATATAAATGTAATCCCGCCTGTTTCCAGCAACCGTAACTCTCCATGTAAGGTCTCTGAATTTATTTTTAGGTGATCAAAACAGAACTGCATTGATTTTTGTTGGTAGGCCTAATTTGTTTCTTAATGCGCTACCAGAGAGGCTGGTCCAACTGTGACAAAACTATATTCTATATGGCCCGTTGTGGTTTTTGTACATTCTCAGAGCTTGTGCAAGCAACCATGTTTCAGAACAACATGAGCTGCTTTACAAATACACCTTTCTTCCAAATGAAATTGAGCATCATGGTAACGATATGGAAAGCTGGTAGGCCTATGTAGCTTGTGAAAAGCTAACGATGGTTAAATTATTGGGCAGCTATTTGTTTTAATCGTGTTATTTTTGTGACGGTGCTTTTGGAGGTTTGGTGTTCGTAAAAATCACATGTTAGATTACAATCGCACGGCTAGCTCTCACCAAAAATTGTCCCATTCATCGTCAACGATTTCATGTTGTTATGATTGTGACACTACATTGTGAATTGTAACGTTACTCTTGAAGCTGATGGAGCTACTCTCAACCTGCTTTTCATTTATCCAAAACAGTTTTTTGTTCATTTATTTTTTGTTCTTGACCACCACGCATACAATACAAATAAATGCAAAAAAAGTCCAGCTTTGGTTCCCCCCCCCCCCCCCCAAAAAAAAATACTTGCGAGGACTCTCCATAGTTGATCTAAAAATTGTTAGTTATTGCATGTGGAAAAAAATGGAAAATGTTTAGAAAAAGTCAATTTATAAAAAAAATGTAAGGCACCTGCAGGTAATATGGCCATGCTGGTAATATGGCCAACTGCTCCGATCTCCGGATCTAAGTGAAGAAATATTTTTCAATTTGCATGAAGTTGGAGTCGATCAATACTTGTATTGATTCGCACAGTTGTGGTGGGATCCGTGCAGTAATGAGTTCGCTACAGCGAAACAAAATTTTTCAATCTTAGAATGGAACGTTTTTATAAAATCTAGGATTTTTCACCCTCCGAAAATGAGATGTATGTTTGCTGAAACTTTAATTTCTTTTTAGCAGGGCAGGGAAGTATTGCTTCAGTTAATTTAAGCAGTCGTTTCGTTAAAAGATTTAAGCATTAGCTTAATTCATATAAAATTGTTGGAGAGCCTTTGCTAGTAATAAGGCCCAAGTTCTATTTGTAGTGTAGGTGCCAAAAATAATTGCACTGAAAAGCTAAGTGGTTTAACACTCAGTGGTTGAACACACCTGTGATTGCATCTACGCTATAGTGATTTTGAGTACACCATTTGATTGTGAGCATCTAGGTAGTAGGCCTACACCTGCTTTCTTTCAACTAAAATGTAATTGCCTAATTTTGAATTTAGTTGCGTACAGCATAGTAATGAGCTAAATTTAGGGTACGTTTTCCTGCCTGTTTTCGATCCCTAAGATTTAACCTAGTAACTACAAAGAATATTCACGCCTCCTGTTGATGTTCCTGAGCATCTTCATGCTTCATTTAATGCAAAAACATAACAAAAACTTGTCAACAAAAACCTTAAAATAGCTTGACAATCATGGGCCTTACCACCAGCATGTGTATCTATTGTAGCCCAAAAACATTTTTTTTAAATGACCTCATGGAAACCCCAAAGGTCATCCGACCTTCAGCGTTTGATATATAATGTGAAACAACTTACTCTACTTCCACACACAGTTTGATCTGAAACTTTGTAGTAGTTCTTAAGAAATTTGAGAAAGTTTGTTAGGGTGGCGATATTACCAGCTGGTACCTTATCAATTTATTCATTCATTTATTCATTTTAGACTTGCCGAAACTAGAATAAAAAAAAATTTTTTGAAAACGGTGGACAAAAAAAGGAGACTGTGGCAAAGAAATATACGTAAAATCAAGCTCATAAAACAAATTTTTAATAAATTTAAAGATAGTGGTGTGGCCGTTGCACTTACAACGTGGCAGCAATACAAATAAACTCACATGAAAAAGCATATATAGTATGCACAAGGCACTGCAAAATAGATTGAAAACAAAAAAGAAGTGATGTTGTAATCTTAACAGGGGGAGGTATCATGTGCTACATGTTGCCCAAGGATGACCCGGGAGCAACGACAGCTAAGAGACGGCTCATTTACATCTCAAAACATATAAAAACCCTATTGACTGTTGTTAATTATCTTTTCCTCAGTTATTAAAACTTCCTATGTTGTTTCTAAATTGTGTTTTTTTCACCTTCCCCTACGGTGCCGCAGACCCGCTATAAGTCACTTCTTAGTTGCATTATTGAACCTTGCGTTTTCTTTGTATTGTACATTAAATTAGAATTTGAACATGCAACACCACTGCTTTGGGCGTAACCGAATTTACTCTATAAGAAAATTTACTGATAGTCCGCCATTGTTTTTGGATTTCGTTTTAACCACGTCGAACTGTCCCTGTGTTTTGTAATTCATTTGATTTAACCACACTCATTTGGATTTATTTTTCAAGAATCGTCGGTCAACAAATTGAAAAAACTACTGCCTTTATTGCTGCCATTACTGTTGCTTTTCTTGCAGCCTGTACTGCTGCCTTCATTGCTGTCATTATCGCTGCATTGATTGCAATCTTCAGTCGAAGAATAAAACGAGCGGTAAGTCAATCAATTTCCGACGTGTTGCATAGACTTCGAAAGCGGTTAACGGAAACAAACAACACCTGTTGTAGTTTCAAGACATACACTTAAGACTAAATTGGGCATTTTGGATTTTAGCTATTGCGAAAAAAATAATTTTAGTGCTTTTGTATTCTGAATCAGGTAAGACTGAAAAATATGGGTGATGCTGTATTTTTACATTATCATTTGATGGGGAGCCATTAGTTGACAAAAAATTTATCTTATTCTGAAGAAGTTAAGCAAATTTGGCGAACAAAAATAATCCGCTAAAAATATTGAAATAAATTCAAATAAAAAGTTTCCGTTTTTTAAGATTGGTGAGTATAGTTTTGGCATAGGTCATCTGAGGTGTTGGTGAGTTGAGCGGTGAGGTTGGAATTACAAATTTGTGATATGTCAGCTGTTTAAGTACAAAAAGTTTGGTTACTGTCCATTACAAAAATGCTTTGTTGAGAATATGTTTACTGCTAATTTGTGAATGTGTGATGTGACAATCGGTAGGCTTATTATTGTGGTTACCAGTAGGGTTACAGTTAACAATCTGTTGAAATGCAGGTGAGTGAATTAAAATATCAACAACTAGCTTTGCGGGCGTCACCTGGCAGAGCCCCTCTATCAGTAACATTAAGGTTTAGTATTTCTGTTTAACAAGCTATGCCAACTTCATCGGGCTTTTATGTGCATGAGCAGATTAAGATATTGCAGGGCCCCTAAATTATAGAACGTGAAAAAAATTTACTCTGGTATGGGTTGCACTCAAAAAAGTTTGGGAGCCTCTGATTTAGCAGATCTTAATGAGAGAAGACATAATAAGCTCTTACCTTTCGGAAATAAAGTGTCCCAAAGGTAATCCTTGGTATTTAAAAGGCAGTGGCTATTTTGCCGTTGACAGCAAATTACCCTCAGAGACTATTTTGCCGTGAGTTATTTGTGATTGGTCAATCTAAATGACGTACTAAACATGTGACTTTTGGTCGTTTCTGATTGCTCAATTTTAAAAACCAATTTAAAAAATTTTGTACCCCCAGGTCTCTATCCCCCACCCTGTACACTCCCTTCTAGTGTACACTGCCCTGTACGTTTACATACCGGGCCTGCCCCTACGGTGTACACTGCTTTTCTTTTAATGCCCTGCCAGCTGAGATTCGAACCCGCAACCTTGGTATCTCAAGACCAGCGCACTATCCACTACACCACAGTGTCACTGCCATAATAATAGCAAATATGGCTATATAAACACACATGAATGACTACGGCAAAATAGATTCCAAGGGCAAATTGCCGTCGACGACAAAATAGCCACTGCCTATTTAAAATGGGTGTAGTATAAATGGGTTAATTCAACTGCAAGGTACAGTATTTATTTTAGGCAGTGGCTATTTTGCCGTCGAAAATAAATTTACCCTCAGAGACTATTTTGCCGTGAGTTATTTGTGATTGGTCAATCTTAATGACTTACTAAACATGTGACTTTTGGTCGTCTCTGATTGGTCATTTTTAAAAACCAAAAAAAAAATTTTGCACCCCCAGGTCTCTATCCCCCACCCTGCACACTCCCTTGCAGTGTACACTGCCCCGTACATTTACATACTGGGCCTGCCCCTTCAGTGTACACTGCCTTTCTTTTAAAGCCCTGGCCAGCTGAGATTCAAACCCGATACGTTGGTATCTCAAGACCAGCGCTCTATCCACTACATCACAGAGTCACTGGTGCGATAATAGCAAATTTGGCTATATAAACACACGTAAATGATCACGGCAAAATAGATTCCAAGGGCAAACTGCCGTCGACGGCGAAATAGCCACTGCCTTTATTTTAAGCTAAAAATTGATTTTTTTGGATTGTTTTTGTTTTTGTTTGATAGAAATTTATATATAAAACATTTTTATTTTAATTATTTGGAAGTGGCTATTTCATGTATTTTGCTGTCAACGGCATTTTACCCTTGGGTTCAAATCTCAGCTGGCTGGGCAATAAAAGAAAGGCAGTGTACACCGAAGGAGCAGGCCCGGTATGGGGCAGAGTACACTGGAAGGGAGTGTACAGGGTGTGGGATAGAGACCTGGGGGTGCAAAATTTTTTTAACTGGTTATTAAAATTGAGCAATCAAAACGACCAAAAGCCACATGTTTAGTATGTCATTAAGATTGATCAATCACAAATAACTCACAGCAAAATAGTCTCTGTGGGTAAAAATGCCGTTGACGGCAAAATAGCCACTGCTTATTTAGATCAAAGAGGTTGAGTCTAATTTTTTATTTTGATTTATTAAAAAAAGTAAATTTTATTAATTTTGTTTAAAATTTACTGTGAAATTTATTTTAAAAGGTTAAATATGGAATAAAATTTTGCACTGTTTCTTACCAGGGCAAATATAAACTAGGCAGTGGCTATTTCGCTGTCGACGGCAATTTGCCCTTGAAATCTATTTTGCCGTAGTCATTCATGTGTGTTTATATAGCCATATTTGCTAATATTACGCCAGTGGCACTGTGGTGTAGTGGATAGTGCGCTGGTCTTGAGATACCAAGGTTGCGGGTTCGAATCTCAGCTGGCAGGGCATTAAAAGAAAAGCAGTGTACACCGTAGGGGCAGGCCCGGTATGTAAACGTACAGGGCAGTGTACACTGGAAGGGAGTGTACAGGGTGGGGGATAGAGACCTGGGGGTGCAAAATTTTTTAAATTGGTTTTTAAAATTGAGCAATCAGAAACGACCAAAAGTCACATGTTTAGTACATCATTTAGATTGACCAATCACAAATAACTCACGGCAAAATAGTCTCTGAGGGTAATTTGCTGTCAACGGCAAAATAGCCACTGCCTATAAACTACACAGAAAATGTAATAAACAACACAGAGAGTGCAACACAAAAAAAGCTAAAGCAAATATAGTATTACCACTAGTGTTTTCAGCATTTCACTACTGCAATTTTGTCAATGATATCTTCAAAGCTCATAGATTTTGTGACACTCTTTTCAATGGCCATAATACAGAAATCACAAGCGTAGTCCTGCATCAGGAATAAGCACAGGTAGTTTTTCACTTTTCAATGCTGAAAAAGAACCTTCACCTTCCATATTTGCAACAGGCCAGGTCAGATATATACAAAGAATGATAGCCACATTTGGAAAAGTTTCAATGAAGCAGTTCTTTTTCAAATATGACAGCTGTGCTTGCACACTATTTGACTTCGAACCAAGATCAGGAGATAAACGTAAGATGAAAAGCAAAGTGCACAACTTCTGAAGGAACATTGCTATCCAAATCACTTGAATATACTTTCAACAACTTACTTGCAGTGTTTTCTATATCACTGATAGCCCAAGTGTTCAGGTTCAGCCAAAAATTAAAATTCTGTAGCAATATGCAGTACACAGATTTTTGTCTTCTTACTTCTGCAATTAAGGAATCAATGATTGGAAGGTAAATTCCAATCATCTGCTTTCAACTGCTTTTGATTTTGTATCTCTTTCCTTATTTCTTTTATGTTTTTGACTTCCACTCTCATATTTTTGGACTAAGTCGTAAATTCTTCCAGATCATAAGCACTTTAAATATGAAACACTCTGCAGTGTTCACAGAAACTCAACCAACTTAATCTCTTCAATTTAACTAAAAGTATTGCTATAAGTACTGACAAGTTTCTGTAATTTGGAAAATTTGGCAAATTTTGAGCAAAGTTTGAAGATTAGATACCCCAAATCCTCTAAATTTATCAGTCAAATTTTGTAATATACTACTAGTTATACTTTATTGCCTGTAGCTGATTAAGTTTCTTGTGGCTCTTAGTGTCCTACCTATTTATTTACCGTATTTTCCGGACTATAAGGCGCATGAAAAATCTTTAAATTTTGTCTAAAATTGAGTGTGCGCCTTATAGTCCGGTGTGCCTAATGTATGGATCAGGTTCGGCTTTATGATCATGCTCTGAACCAATTTTATGTTGTAAATGGCGCTATATATTTATAAACTGCTAATTGTTATTTACAGCATAACTATGAGACCTACCGTACCCCTGTTTGCTTTCCAAGATTGTCGTTCACTGCATTTAAAACCACAACAATTGTTTTGCAAACAGGCCGTCGTGTTATGCAATAAGCTTCTCAGCAAAACACAATGCGCTAGCAATTACCTACCGTAAGGCGCGGTATTCAAAAAGCAAATAATTTTGAGTATTCAATGTTTGTTTGTTTGATTGATTGTTTCTTTTGAATAAAATATTGTACATTGAGTATTGCTTCATTTAGTTCGTCTTATAACCCAGTGCGCCTTATCTATGAAAATAAAATCGTTTGAAGCCAATTTTTTATACTGCGCCTTATATACCAGTGCGCCTTATAGTCCGGAAAATATGGTATTTATTTTTGAAATGAAATAGCTTGTAAATTTCCACAGACTTATATTTGTCTGCACGTTGCAAGATATAGGCCAAAAGGCCTACGATTTCTTATAACTGCTCTAACATTTGACAGTCGTTTGCAGCCATTAAATGCTGTTATACCTGTCTCTACTGTGACATCTTAGTTACTTTGTCATTGAAAGTCTGTTTTAAATTTTTTGTGGTCCAAGTAATAACTGTACCTGTATGTAAATATTTTGATTTTTTAGTTCAAGTTTGCTGGTGTTGTAGGTTATAAGGTTATAAATTTATTTCAATTCAATACAGTAGTTGATAGCTCTAAAAACTGGTAAAAGCGCAGGGCCGAGGGCAACTGCCCAGTTTGCCCATTGCTTAATCTGGCCCTGCTTGTGTGAGCAGTTGTAAAAAGTTAATAAATTTTATGCACTTTCACTATTCCTGTACACAAAATTGTGATCATCATATTCTCTTCATCAAAACTGGTAATGCTTACAAAGAAATCTTGCCACAAATTATTATTGATACTTGGAAAAAGGAGGAATTGAAGCACAGTCAAAAATGATTTTAGTGACCAAATGGTGGTTGCTTTCACAATTACAAAAATAAGCTATTTAGTGGTAAGCCTATTTTTCGATGTAGTACTGCACCTTTCTTATTTATATTTGTGGTGTTAAGTTCTTTGGCTGTGCCAATGGTTTTGCTTCTAGCAGCTATGGCTAATGCTTCCCCAAAATCATTCACCATATTTTTGTAGAAGCCCATCGGGTGGAGATATTTTCAAACCAATGTTCTTTTTAAGTGTAGTTTTACAAATTGTTAGGGTTATGATTTTATTCCAATTTTTTCTTAAACTTTTTACAATGCTGTATAGTATACAGTAGATATAAATACCTTAACAGGCTGCATATCAAAAGAAAAAATCTTTGCTTTATAGTATATACGATGGCATTGTGTACAGGACCCCCATCAGTAATGTTGGGATTGAGAATCTCAGTTCAGCCAGCCAAACCAACTTCACCTAACAGGCACTTGTGTGAACAATTAACAAAAGTTTGTGTTATCTGCAGATTAGATATTCAAGACTTTGTGTGTTCCTTTTCCTAATAGAATTTCTCATTTCAAGGTTATGGCTATGCCTTATGTCTATGAGCTCTGTTCAATGCTTAAATGAACCCAAGGGGCCTTGCGTTTTTTTTTAGGTTGGAAGTAGGGAGCACATTTCTGATATTGAGCTATTTTCAAGCGAAATAGCAAAACTGTCTTTTATGTGGTGCAATTTGACACACTGACATTGCTTTCTTCTGGTTTTGGCTTAAATTTTCTCAAGTCCTCATTGGCTATGCGTCATGTACCATGTTCTTATCTCCCTGCTTAATGTTTTCTGCTAAGTTGAAAGAGTTCTTACTTTTCTCCAAATGTTTAGGTTTGATCCCAGTGGCTAGATAAAGCCATTATATAGCAGAATACCAACAATATATTCCATGTGCAATTTGACACAGTAGCATTGTGTTTTTTTGATTTTCTCTCATACTTTCTCAAATCCCTACTGACTATGCATTATGATTTATTTTTCCATAGAAATGCTCAAAGATGTTAAAAGAGTCTCTGCTTTTTCAAAAATTTTTAAGTTTGACCTGGTAGCTTTATAAAGCTATTATTATCCAAAATAGAAAAAATTTTCTCCTATTGTTCAATTTTATCTTGGCAGGTCATACCATCACCCATGCCAATTTAGAATATATCAATTAATTCAGCTGTGCCTGCTTCACCGTACAAACATTGGTGAATTACAACAGAGGTTATAATCGCCAAACAACTATTTATGATGTAGCATATGTGTTACATTGATCCTTAAAAAGTTTAGCCATTAAATATTAGAACTGCTACTTACCGTTACTATAGGCAAATTAATATGAGCTAACGCCTCTGACCATGTGGATTGGCCCTGGCATAAACGCTGTCTTGCAAAGAGCAAACTAACCCAAAATGAAGTACTCACAGTTAAGTTATAGCAATAGCCTTGGCCCCCATCAATAATGTCAAGGTTAAGAATATTACATCAGCTGGCTGGGCTGCCCTCACCCAATTGCAAAGGAAATGGCTTCAACATCTTAATCATATGTAGCTTATCACTAACATTTTGTTGCAAAAGAAAAAACAGGACCATCATTATGCCCTCTTATTTTTCTTGGAGGATCACCAAGTGCTTTGCTTGGAGCTGGCTACATATTAAAATTTGTAGAGATTTGATTTTTAGTTTAATCTTTTGAATATGTTGATCAATATGCCAAAGATCTAAGTTATTGAGAAAGATAGACAAAATGTACTGAAGGATTTACTTTTTGGAGAAATTGCAATTTTGTGAAGGGCAGGCACCAAAATTATTAGTGTTTTCAGTCGGTGGACTACATTTCATGAAGGTTTGGAGTCAGTTTTTAATAAATGTTTTTGAACACGTAGACAGATAATACCAATAAACCATGCTTGTGAGGAAAAGTAGTCAAAATGTACCCAAGAGCTAACTTTGTCTAACAATTGCAAATTTATTAGGTCAAGTATATTTTTCAACTAAAAATGGAACACGATGTATGGCAACCAATTTTTGATCAGCCATTATAAACTAATCATTAGCCCTAAGTAATTGAAGTCACATGTAGCTGAAAAGCAAATTTTGTAACTTTTCGAAGGACATTAATTGTTAGTGCCTTATTAATATGTTTTGTGTTTTAAACTTAACTGTTTATTTACTCAGCTTACCACTCCCTGGGAAGGGTAAAAAGTTGCACTACAGGTCCTAAAGTTTGGTTTTTTCAGTACAAAAACGTATATTAATCATACATTTTATACACTCATAATTGCCCTGAAATAGCCTTTAATTTGTTGAAAAAATTTTGAAAATCACTTGAGAAATGAGGTCATAAATCAGTTTTTAGTAAACTTAAAAACATCTTCATGTTGTGATCTGTGGTAGCGAAAGACTTTTGTTAATTGTACTAGACATGTTGTGGCATGATGGAGCAATTTTTAAGTGTGCAAGCGAAAAAAGAACAGGCATGCTTAGAAGGCTTAAAGTGCTTAAATAAAAAATTGCTCATAGCATTCTCAAATAAGCTTTAATTGTTATAAAGTTGTTTTTATGAAAAGCACCTTATTTATATCTCCTGAAACAGCATTTAATGGCATTTCTATGATCAGTACTTTTTCAGAAATCACACAAAACAAATTGTGCAATAAAGCATTGATTGTGACGTCATTTTAGACCCAAAAAAGTTATTGTAATGTGGTAAGTCTGAAGCTAGCTTCTGTTTGAGCAAAAAGTGGTCGTCCTCTGAAGTAATGCAAATATAAAAACTATTTTTGCTTATGACGTCATGATAACATCATACATCCCCCCCTTATGACACTCACCATGTGGTGATTATCAATCATGCCAAGTGTGATACTTGTACTTCTAGCAGTTTCAGAGAAGTTAAAATAGATAGACACACAGACAGAATTGCGCTTTGTACAGGGTGGTCCAAAAGTAGGTGGACAGTAGTCAAAATTGGCTTATACCTAAATTAGGTAAATATTAGTAAAAAAAGATTATTTGTTGGTTATAAATAATACTTTACATGTATACTATACTATACAACACAACAAGTAATCTTTTTTTTCTAATATTCACCTAATTTAGGTATAAGCCAATTTTGACTACTGTCCACCTACTTTTGGACCACCCTGTATATTAGATAAACCTAGAACTCTGAACCAGCAGCACATCCAAAAGCTTTTGGTGGCAAAAAAATAAAAAGTCTATACAGACATATTTTCAAGCCAAATTGAAGTTACAGACGTTTTTTTGGAGATCACCACTGTCAAACTATATTTACGTAGTTTTTACCAATTTATAATGAAAATCTATCTTTTTTGAGAACAACTTTTTTGAAGTCTTATTTTCAATACAAAATTCTCTTTCAAACAAATAAATATGCAAAGTCAAGATTGGAAAAGTTGGTGGGGAATGCTTTTTCCCTTTTAGATCTGTCCCCATTCTGAGCTGTTGATGTATTTAACCTATTGAAAGTCGATGTTACAGCACATAACAATGTAATGAACTGAAGACAGTACTGGTAGCTGCTAAAATACCCCTTTATAGTGTTCTTCTTTATCATGACTTTGACTTTTGTTACAGCCAATACCTGAGTAGGAATATGTATTTGATCTTGAGAATCGGCCATAATGCCCTAACTAACCCTAATTCTTACTGAACTCAGCTTCATCTCCAACACTGATCTGCAGTTTTATGGAAATTTGCGTTTTAGTGGTAATAATACTGATTCTTTTTGGAGACCTGGAGTCCTTATTTCTATTGACTGTGAGCATTGTTATTGCTTTGAGTTCAAGAAATTTTCATTTTAATCTGTTGTATGGTAAAAAACATATTGATTGGCCATTTATTTACATGCACACCACCTTTGCGTTGTAGGTAGGCTTGATATTTTTAACACCAGCATATGCTCCAGAGTTGTCAAGAGTCCAGCAATTTAAAAACTCTATTCAGTCCAAGTCTAACAGTCTTTGAGTCTCAGTTCTTTGAAACCGTGACTTGATTTGAGTCCTAAGTCCTTTTCTAAAATGCTAGAATCAAGTCGGAGTACAAGTTCACCAAATCTTGTGCCTTTCAAGTCTGAGTCCACACAAGCTCAAATTTGCAAAAACTTTTCCTAAATCTATGTTACTTCTGCAATGAATATAAGGCCTAATGAGTTATAGCACACTAAATGGTCTTTAATGGCTGTAATTGTAAACCACTCAACACATGCCCACAAATAATTAACTTTGTCAAAGAAATGATAAGCTATTTAGAAAATATAATAAACAGATGGCTGAATACTAAATACCCAAGAAGTGCATCTCATTAATCACCATTACCAACAATTACCATTATCAACCAAATATCAAATACAGTTCAACATATAGCCATACTCTGTAGTGACAAAGTAAAAAGCAGCCTTTTTAGACGTGGCAAACCTAAAATCAAGTACAAAAAGGTTGCTCAATCTGTTTTCAGTAGGCCTCAGGTTTTTTATTTCAGTTTAATGCCATTTTGCATGACTTTTTAAGTCTAGTCTCATTTAAAATGTATTTTATTTTCTTAAATCGGGTTCAGCAATAACAAATTTTAGTTTATTGACTCTAGCCATTTTTTCACTGGGCGATTGTCAAGTTTAAGTCACTAGTTGGTTTGAGGACTTGAGCCAAGTGTGGGTCCTCTGTAGTAAAGATTCAAGTCACGTCTGAGTCCTAAGATTTTTACGAGTGGACTCGAAGCATTACTACTTTGATGTGCTGTATTATCTGTTGCTTTCTAATGCATCTGTGATTCAACATCCTTACATTTTTCAATCAAAACAGCAATGATTCTCTTTTAACAAATAATTAGATTTCAATGTATGACACTGTTAATACTCAGCTTACATTCAAGACTATATATCACTTTTCAAGTTGTCAAAAGCTTAGGTAGTCATGCTTTAGAGTTTCCTCTTCTGACTGTTTATCACATATCTTTTACGATACAAGCACTGTGACCAAACAGGAACAATTGTCAAAGAGTATCTTTTTTATTATCACAACTAGGCAGCATTGCACTGATCTCTCTCGTGTGAACCATTACCTTATAGTGTTTATATTACTAAATCGCAAAAGTTTGCAGACTAATCTCAACTCCTATCCGAGTATTGATAATCTGAAAAAATCATTAAATTGACGTTAACTATGCTAGGCAAATTCTCTCCGAAACTGCTGCCGAATTCCACATTTTAGTTTTTTTCTTATTGTGCTAATCTGGATTCTCAACTGAGAGAAGTTGTATGACTATATGTTTTCTGTAGAGATGTACCAATACCACATTTTAAGCTGATACCAATACCAGCATTTAGAGCTGATACCGATACTTTTTATCTAATGAGCACCTGCAATAAAAGCTTTTGTAAGCAGTACCAAAGAACGTATTTAGTAAATCTAGCTTTTTATTGCATTTTGAATTTTTTCTAGGTATTTGTCTATCATTATTCATTACAATATTATTGCAAATCTGTAAAAGAAAGTTGAACAAATCAAGCAGTACTTTTTTATAGCAAAATACTAAAACAATGGATTGAATACTATTATTCAAAGAAAGTAGGCTTACCTTACAAACACAAAAGATCAAAAATCAAATAAAATGAGAAAGTAGCAATGTCGTAACCAAAACAAATATAAACTTGACAACATAATGAAAATTTTCCATAGACGTATTAATAAAAAAGTATTAGCCAGTTGCAGCTATTGTCACACAAACAGCACTCACTAGTGAAAACTAAAAATACACACTACTAAACTGCAGCTTTTCTAGCAAAAAAAGAGCTTGGTAAGTCAGAACTAAAAAATGTGTTTACCATACTTAAAAGAATCAAAACCATTCACAAACTGCGCACTCTTTTTATCAAATAAACTGCCTTCATATTTAAGTCAAAACTAGAAACTTTCTCATCACCCTCTTCTTAAAAATTCATCATTACATAAATTCCAAATAACTTTTTTGGCATCAGTAGCTTTAACATTAAGAAATTTCCATACAATGCTTTTATTAAAAGTGATTTTTATTAACCACTGCCTCTGAAGTTAAAAAAGAAACTGCAATTTATAGAATACTTTTAATATGTATATTTATATAAACACAATATTGAGTGTTACACGATGTTTGGGTCCTGTTTGGAAGACCACCCTCTCCCTGGTCATTAATGATACACTACAAATCGTTAATTATGTTACAAATGCACTTCAGTTCCAGGGGGGGAATAAAAATTTTTTATATTTTATGAAAAAATATAACAAAAAGTTTTTATATTTATTTTGTGCTTAATAAGTATCGGTAGGTATCAGCTATATTTAACCGATACCAATGCTACTACTCGATAACACCAAAATAGGCCGATACCAATACTAAGGTATCGATACATCACAGGTTCTCTGTTTAGTTGTTCCATCGACGTAATCAATTGAGCTATGCAACAAGTACTTTCATAATGAATTCTTTTTGTCAAACTGCAACAAAGATTTTAAATCCGGAAAAAAGTCAGTTAATAGAAAAAATTTGCATTGCCTGTTATGGTAAGAAAATTGTATTGTAGTTTGTGCTATGATGTTGATGATATCACTCATTTAATCATTTTTTATATCATACTAGTTTTAAATGATTAGATTAGGTGTCTTGTTGATCTAATGCTATTTTTGTTAAGCTTATGATGACTTTGCATATACCTAAAAATCTTAACTAAGAACTAACAATGTAGTGTTCTCAGCTTATTACTCTATACAGACTTTTTTCTACAGTTTTATTGATAAATTTACCTTTTATCCCCCTTAGTAACCTGCGAGCTTCATCACAACACAACAGGTCTTTACATTCGAAGTAACATACTAACTTTATGTTACTTGGTATATGATAACTATTAGTTTATGGGTTACTTTGGGTATAAGAACTACAGTATTTTGATGAAGCTTTTGGTTACTAATTGGGGCAAAACAAAAGTTTTAGAAAAAAATTATCAAAAGAACATCTGTTCATAACATTTATACGCTTGACCAATGGAAAATGCCTGCTATATTCAATATTCCTCTTAAATGCAAAAAAGTGTGAAATTGCAAAATTTATCCAGTGGATTAGCAGTTAACAGTTGTAAAATTCCGGCGGGTTTTGGTAATTTTTTCTTAGTTAGTTGAATTTTCGTTATTTTGCCAGCGAAATTTTCAACCAACTGTTTAATGCGTGGAAAGGCAGCAAAGAGAAATCAAAGTTTGGCCTGCGTTTGTTTTGACGTCTCACGTAAACATTCTGCGGCCGTAACGTAACAGCCAGTTGCGACTTAAATATCACATTTGTCGTTAGCACACTTTTTTTTAAATTACAAATTATCTCTCAAACGGACAACAACGCTTTGCAATTGCAAATGTTGTTCGCTTATATACTCCTGGTCATTTCGGGTGTCGGCTTAGGAATAGTCTTATTTCCAGGCACTGTTAACGTGATATTCTGAAACATTTACAAATTGCTGTTGCGAATGTACCGTAATAGGTTTTGAGTGACCACTTCTAACTTATGAAACAGAAATTGTTAGATCTTTTGCTATATATGGTAACTGATAGGATACTTATTAGTGAACTTTTTAGGTTTGACATAATCACGGGAATTATTACGTCATCGAAGCACAGCGTCAGTCTTGCCTCCCCATCCCCGAAACCGGGCTTGATTCTTATTCCTATACCTGTGCAATTGTTTGGACTTGTTTTTCGGTCAATTTCATTGCTGCTTTACTTTTGTACGTGTTTGAAGTCGAGTTAACTCAAGTCCCTGTTGCAAAAGACGTAGCCAAGTAAACCAGAAACATCTCGCAAGTAGGCGTCTTGACTTACAAAATAATGATCATTTGTAGTGGAGCTGATTGCCTAGATCAGAAATATATTACTGGGCCACATGCTTTTGCGTAATTAGAAAATGGAACACAGAGCAAAAATGATCGAGAACCACTGAACTAAACCAAGAGTACCGTAATAAATTAACCAAATAAGTTTGTGGGACAATTAATGGCTACCATTTTATGCGAGCCTAGCAGATAAACTTTAAAAATTGAAATTCTGCAGCATCTGAGGGAAACTAAGTTATTGATGTGATGAATGAAGTCGTTCAAATAATTGTACTAAAAAGCGTTACAATGATTTGCGCTTTGCTGTGAATCGCTGTTGTGTGACCGTCACGTAATGCTTATGTGAGACGTTAAGCAGCTTTAGAAACACTTTTGGATCAAGGGCCAGAGATTTGAATTGGGAGAAACCACATCGAATCGTTATATATTTGATGAACAGCAGCTGGCAACCAAAAGTGCCAAAAATTTTTTACAACTTCAAAGTAAATTATTGCAGATGATGTAAATCTTTGCTCAGCAAAATTTTGTCCTGCGGATTTCGTGCATTTGGTAGCAATTTACGCATGCGCCAGCAATTACGGACTTACTAAAATCTTAGAAGAAACACTGGCTATATTAAAAGTATTAATCTAGCCAACGTGCCAAGAAAAACACCATTAGTTTGCCAAAGTAGTAAAGTTCACATTTTAGTGCTTTTATTTTTTATGTAGTAATAGTGAAATCAGAAAACGCTGTTTGGGCCATGTTCATAGTTGTTGATGTTCTCTTTACTGTGGTTTTTGCTGCTGATGCTGTAAATAAACTTTGCAAAAGCTAAATCAAAAGAAATGTTCTTGTCTTGATCATGAGATGCCTCTTTTTTTTTCAGAACGAAATAAGTTAACTGACCGAGATATTTTTTCTCGAAAGAAGTTGGCACGTTATTTGCAATATTACTTCCAAGATCATCATCCTGATAATGCGAAAAACATTTCTGTTCAGTGCTTTGGCTCAACTATAAATGGATTTGGATTTCGTGGTTCAGATCTAGATATGTTTGTAGAAGGAATTTCTGCCAATATGACCTTGGTGAGAGATTTAGAGGAGCCACTTTTCACTCTATCTTTTTGATAACTTAAGGTGTGTCCAAGAGCAATGATAATTGAGTTTAATAAAGCGGTGCTAACTTACGAGTCAAGACCCATATCAAAAACCTTAATCACTTGAGCAGAAATATTGGTCTATTTCAGATGCACCAAAATTTCTCAAAATAAGTGTTCTCCAGCTTCGTATATAATGCGCTTAAATCAGTGGTTCTCAACCGGGGGTCTGCGGAGCAATTTCGAGGTGGTTCATGAAAATGTTCTAAATTTGCATTTTCTAATTTGATTGATAAATTCTCATTTTTGAAAATTGCACATTGTTTTGATTGCGTCAGAAAGTTAGAAACATAATAATCGCTTTATGATGTAGCCACATAAACTTATTACGATTTGTTACTCCCAGTGACGTTACAATTACGGTACATTGATTTACTGCGAATTGTACAATGCAGCTAGATATAATAATATTTCTTCATTCCAAAGAGAGTAACGTCCAGTGAAGGAAAATATTTTTATGCCAGTACTAAAACTTATTTAGAATGATTAAGTCCAGAAAGTTACCTTAAAATGGGATTTACTTCTGTGTTAGATGATGGCAAAGAAAAACCGCATTGCGTTTTATGCTATGCTGTCCTTAGTAACGAAGCAATGAAGCCATCAAAGCTTAAGCGCCACTTGTAGCAGAAGCATCCAGAGCTTGTAGAAAAAGACTTAATTTTTTTTGAAAGACAAAAACTTTCGTTGAAACGGCAAAAACTGGATACTAGTGGATATTTTCAAGAACAAAACACTGCAAACCTGACGGCTTCTTTTGAAGTGGCATTACAAATAGCCAAGCAAAAAAAACTCGTAAAACCTTGCGCTGTGAATATGGTAAATTGATGTTAGGAGAAACAAGTGCAAAGAAAATTCAGCAAGTGTCTTTATCCAATGACACAATAACGAGTCGCATTTCTCTTATGGCAACAGACGTCAACAGCAAGTCATAGCGGAAATAAAATCATCTCCCATGTTCTCCATACAAGTCGACGAATCAACCGACGTTGCATCATGCTCACAGCTCTTGGAATTTGTTCGTTACATACATATGGAAGATGTCAAAGAAGAGGTTTTGTACTGCAAGGCCTTGGAAACTTCAGCCACTGCTCAAGATGTAATGGGCAGCATCTCAAATTTTTTCGATATAGAAGGCTTGCAGTGGGAAAAGCTCTGTGGTGTATGTACAGATGGAGCCCCAGCAATGCTGGGATGCAAATCTAGTTTCCAAATGAAAGTCAAAGAAAAAATCTCCTGAAGTTGGAGGAGTACATTGCATGATGCATCGGTATACTCTCGTTTGCAAGACTTCCAAACTTTTTGAAGAAAGTGCTTAACTCTGTTGTGAAAATAGTTAATTTCATCAAAAAGAGTGCCACAACTTCTCGTCTATTCAAACAGTTTTGCAAAGAAATGGACACAGACCATGAAACTCATTTGTATTATACTGCTGTACGATGGCTTTCCAAAGGGAATGTCATTACTCTCTTTTTTGAGCTGAGAACTGAAATCAAGCTTTTTCTGGAAATGATTGAAAAATATGTCTTCGCCGACTTCTTCAAGGACAAAACATGGCTGCAAGGTCTGGCTTACCTGGCTGACATTACTGAACAGTTAAATAAGTTTAGCTTGAGACTTCAAGGGCCTGATACAAACATGTTACAATTTGGAGACATTTTGCGTGGCTTCATAAAAAAGATACATAATTGGAATCGCAGAGTCAACCAGGAAAACTTTGCAATGTTTGAAAACCTATCTAAATTTGAATCTGGTCTTAGTTCACTAATAAAACAAGAAATAACTGAGCATTTGCAATCGCTGGAAAATGAATTCGAGAATTACTTTCCTGATCTTGAAGAAGGGTGAGACGTTTTTCCTCGAAATCCATTTTCCGTAATGATAGACATAGCAACTATTTCTGAAGAAGTCCAAGACGAGCTGTTGGAATTGAGAAATGACTCAGCTGGTCGTGAAATATTCATGACTAAATCACTGTCTCACTTTTGGAGCTCCATGTTGACGTCCTACCCAAAGTTATCAAAGGAAGTATTGCGCGTTATTGTTCCATTCACCTCCACTTATCTTTGTGAAAGCGGATTTTCTGCTCTCGTGCACATCAAATAAAAGGCTCGCAACCAACTAGACGTGGAAGATGATATGAGAATAGCGATTTCCAAAACACAACCACGTATTTCGAGACTTGCTTGTAATATGCAACAGCAAAAATCGCATTAAAGTGCGTTCACTTAAATAAATAAAATGATCTACATTTGTGTTGTGTTTGACTAGGTAAGGGTTGAATGATTATGCTGCAGTGTAAGCTAGATGTTAGGTTTAAGCTAAAATCTATAGTGGGGGGTCCGCGATTTAGTGAAGCACAATTTAAGGGTCCGCAATGACAAAAAGGTTGAGAACCACTGGCTTAAATAAATGTTGTGAAAAAAGCATGACTGAAACTGAAAGGAGTAACCAACTTGGTTTATTTCGTAATGTCTTCAACATAAAGGTGGCAATGCCTTATCAAAACATCATTGCAGACCAATATGTTGGCGATGGATATCTCACAAGCTTGCAACCGAGTTAAAGCGATGTTTAATGTCATCGCTGATTGCATGTTTGTACGTTCACAAATCTCACGATTACTAAATTGTTTTAACCTTTACTATTTTCCCTGATCTAGGTTGCACTGCTGTGGTTAAATTAGCATTATTCTTAGTCAGTTTTGGTACGGATTTTTTAATATAAGCAACAAAAGATTTTTCCGGTCATTCGAGGATAGTATACAATCCACAACAAACACATATTATTTTGTAAAATGCTTTATATTCTTTAAACATTTTAGAAACTGCTGCGAGCTCATTACGGTTTTCAACGAATAAAAAAGGTACCATGTCGAGTTCCGTTGGTGACGTTTATGCATCGTCAGAGTGGGTTTATCGGTGACTTATCGTTCAACAATAAAGTTGTAAGCTTATTTTTAATCTTAGCTTTGGAATTTTTTCAAAGTTAAAACAAAATACTTGATATTTCCATGTTTTCTCATCACCATTGAATAATGATATGATTGATATTATTGGAAAGCTAACAATTGATGCGTTAATTTATAAGCTTCTTTAATTTGCATTATCGTGTTAAAATTATAGGAATTCCTGAACACTCGTCAAAGTCCATCACAAAAGTAACCTTTTCTTTCACGCAGTTACAACTTTACTAAAGTAGACAAAAAGAGCTGATGGTTAAGGGTAATCTGAAGTGGCCATCAAGTCAGCAGCAAAGTAGCCGACACAAGCTTTATAGCAAAACCGTGCTTAGTGCATGCCTTGTCAGGTCGTGCAACGTATTGTTTTATACATGGCGCTCTCAAGGTGGTTGATCATGATTTGCAATAATATTTAACCTCTTCTCCTTGGGAGAAATTTAAAATATGAAACGAAACACTAAAGTTGACATCACGGATTTAAAAAACTAGGGAGCAAGCTGGTGAGGTTAAGGGAAAACGGTTATTGTTTTTAAAGATAAAATGATATCCCGACCACCAAACAAGCATACTGCCGTTGGTGGGTGCCAGCCTAATAGTCACCTTGTGGCACGCCGATTGAGTGGCTTTACTATTTTAAATTGGTGAAAGTGCTACAGATTTGACACCTAGTTTATCTTCTTTTGCTGCTGAAGAATTTTGTTACTTGTTTTATTTTCAGGGCGTTGAAAATTCTCGCATGTTGTGTCGTTACTCTGAAGTTTCTCAAAAGTGCCGATACTTAGTTTATACACTCAAGTATCTAGCAAAATGTTGTCACATATCATATGCCGGACGCGGCTTTCTGTCTTCATACACTTATACTCTTATGGTAATTCACTACTTACAGCAACTGGAAGTCCCACTATTACCAGTTTTACAACAGGTATGGCTGTAGATAGCATTTACTTTTCGTGCAGCATGTATCCTGCCTTTAGATCCAGTGGTTTTTATTCCAGACAGTGCATGTGCTATGCTTTGCGCTTTTGAAAAGGACACGTTGCATTAACTTCTGTTTGATGATGTAAAAAAGTTGGGACCTCGTTTCGGTTTTTTATATTTTAATTGATCGAATATAATATGAGATTAATTCGGCCGTTTTGGTCAACAAAAACAGAACGGAGTTGCAAGAAACGACTTGATTATATGAAAGTACTGTCAAAAAAGTCTGCTTAGTATTTAGAAATAGCTGTGGGAGATTTCAACCTTTTGTTCTTAAATAGATTGCAAGTTCAAGCTGCTCTTGTTCCTTGTGATATTCTCTCATGCATATTTACAAATGTATGGACGTTAGTTTTAACAAAGCTGTGGAAAAATTCTAACGTATTTGATCTTGTATGGTATTGGGGAATGGTCAACTCTAGAACGTAAATTTTTTGACTGTTGCTACAAAACTTCTAGCTTGCAATTGAGTTTAGGCAAATAAATGTTGTCACATTTTTTATCGTTTTCTAGCTGTACCCTCCGAACTTTACAGAAAAGGATCGCAAAAATTATGAAGTCGATAGTTTTGATGCTTACTATTTTCAGCAAGACAACGATAAATTGGTGCGTTTGCTAATGTGTTGTAAGCGCTCATTCACTAGAAATTCCTTAGGGCCATGCACTGTACAAACTGTATTTAGACCCGCTGCGAAATTTCTTATACTGTTGGCACGAGTGTTTTTATCCTCAAGTTATGAAAAAACTTGTCAATTGCATAGAACAATAGGCTGTTCGGACTCGCTTCGGAGTTGCCAGTGCTGCTGGTGTAGTACATTTCTATCGGAAGTGGTGCTACCCAGAATGTAAAATTGCCTTGAAGTGCCTTTCTCAAACACAACGGCCCTGTCGTAGAGAGATTTGAACGCACTGTTACGGATCACTATTGACATGAAACAGTGCTCCGACTCGATTACGCAAGCGTTGATTTCACTTTCTTCCTGCGTGCTGTTGGTTCGAAGCAAACTCTTTGCTAGAGCAGCGTAGCACTTTAAATTTGTGGTGCCCACCTTTACGAACATCAATGGCGCTTTTTGGGAGTTTGGAACTCCATACCCGTGTTACAAAGTTTAGAACAATTACCGTTACACCACGACGGCTCCTATTCGACCAGGTTGTTGATGAATTGCTAAAAACAACGCATGTTTTATGTTAGCACTCAATCAGGGGCTCAATTCATCAAGCTATGGCTGCTGATGTATAGCTATGAAAAGAGATCGTTCAACGAAGTTTTAACATTGTGTTTCACTTTCAGAAAGAAATCTGGCCGGGTTTCAACAAAAACACTCAAAGTGTTTCGGAATTATTTTTAGGTTTGTTGAAGTACTATGCCGAGTTTGACTTTACGAACTATGCAATTTCGATCCATCAGCATTCTATTTCGAAAGTGAGTGAAGCTTTGGTTAGCATTTAAGTCATGAGCTACTGTGATAATAAGGCTGTATTTAGACATTGATTGATGGATGGATAAAAGACTATTAGCGGTAGTTTACTTGGAATGAGGGAATAGGTCGTACCGCTTCCCTTGCTTTTCTCCTTAAAAATGCCACACAGTAGCTCTTTCCAGAATGTGTAGTTACTCAGCTTTTTCTTGACAATATGCTTTGGCTTCATGTGGCAGTAGAGCAGCCTGCACTGCCCCAGACAGCAAAAGGATGACATCAACCAAACATTATTCCGCCTGCCGATATTGTTACTTATAGACGAAACAAAACTTACAAAATCCAAATGCATATCCATTGCTTGCAGAAACTGTAATTGATTACGTTATTGCTGTTAAATTGAGATACGTTGGGAAGCCTAAATATCATTATTTTACAGTACTTGAACTCATTACGCTAAAGTAATGATAGGTTTGAAAGTGGTTTGTTTGAACTAAATATCTAATCATTTGACTGGCCCTAAGTTATGCTGGCCTGTATTAGAACAGCCGCTGGGGACGGCCAAATCCAATTTTAGGTGCTATGCAATGTTGAAATGTGCAACGTCTCTTTAATCGGAGGGATCAATCATTGTGATTGCCACTCTTTGGAATGGAGTCGCGGCATGAAACTGTTTTCCAGATTTAAAATGCAAACCCGATCAAGATTAGGCTACGAGAAAGTAACAACATTTTGAGCCGGTCATAAACATGTGTTACAGAGTTTTAACCCTATAGTTAATATAGGTCGGTTCGTAAAAGTCGCTTGAATGTGCAAGGTGAGCACTGAGCAGTTTGTTTGTGGTTCTGGAAAGCAAAATATTTTTTAAATCAAAGAAAAACCATGTTCTTGAAAACTAAAAGCACTTTTTAGATGAGCTGAGTTAGCACTAATCAGTTTCTTTAAACTATTGATTGTTTCTTTACAGTTATTTTTGTGTATTTACATCAACTGAAACGTTATTTCAGATACTACCATGTCGGCTGATGATGATCGTTGATCCTTTTGAACGCAAGCGAAATCTCGCTGTTTATCTGAACAAAAACACAACTAGTATTATTCGTAATGTTTTGGCCAACGCATATGAACACTTTAATAAACCGCCTCCTGGCAATATGACAATGGAAAGTTTAATGGTAAGTTTATGTACATGTATAATTTTATAATTGGTGTCGCGTACGATCGTTTACCAAAGAGCAGAGCGAAAGAAATCGATTATTATCGTTATTTGTGAAATTTGAAACCTCACCTCAACTTTTTTCACTATTTCATGGTGACTCCAATTAGTCATTCTAAATGTGTATGTAAACCTTCACTGTTCAATCTGGTCCCCCCTCTGCTAATGCAGCACTCCCGCCCCATTCTCGCCTTCAAACCTTTTATCTCCCTTCCGCTCGTTTCGTACCTTCTTTCTCTGCATCCTCACCATCTCCTCATGCTCCTGGCTGTTTCTCTACACCTCCTGCTTCCTCTTCCCCCTGACTCTCTCAGGGTTCTTCAATGGAATGCTGGGGTTCCCGGGCCAGAAGCACCGAACTTCTACACTTTATTTCGTCTCATCCAGTGGACCTTATCTGTATTTAGGAATCTAACCTTATTTCATCTTCCTCGTTAATGTTTATGCTCCCCCTAATCGATCTTCTCCGACGGATAGCAGAACTGACTCCTTTTCTCCCTCCATTCTTCTGTTCTCCAGAAATCTCTTTATTATTGGAGACTTCAATTGCCATCAATCCTTTTGGGACTCAAAAGGTCCTTCCGACTCCCGTGGGGAGGAAGTATTCGATTGGGTCATCTCTGACCTCCCCCTCAATGACCTTGACATATCTACTCTTCTCAATTGCTCCTCCCCTGACATCTCCTTTGCTCCCTCCTCTCTTGCCCTCTCTTGCTCCTGGGAGGTACTTCAGGACCTGGGTTCTGATCACCTGCCAATTTTCCTAGTATCCCTCTTTCGGCCCAACGAACGTCCCTCTTCCTTCAATTTTCAGAAAGCTTGCTGGGATGACTTTGCTTTTTACTTTCTCTCTCACTGTCCTTCTGCAGAGGAATATTCGTCTCTTTACTTCTCTGACACTGAATGCGGCCAAATCTTCCATTGCTTTCGGCCGCATCAAAGGCCATTCTAAAGCCTGGTGGTCTGCTAAAGTGGAAGAAGCGGTTAGTGAAAGACGCAAGGCTGAGGTATGGTAGATGGCTTGCTCTTCTCGCCTAAATCTAACCCTAAATTTGTGTACTCTCTTCTTCCTCATCTTCCTTCTCTCCTAACTTCCCAAAGTGTTCCTTTCCCAGGGAGTCGGCTCCGGTCTTCGCCGATTACCTGAGATCCCACTTTTCTATCTTCCAGCCAAATGCCTTGCGTAGCAGAGCCAGAGGCTACCTTTCCGAGCTCCGCCGAGCTACGTGTCGTGAGGAGTCTCACTCGTTCTTTTGCCCCCAGTTGAATTTCTTGCGGCTGCCTCTAACCTCTCCTTGTCCACTGCCACTGACCCAGACAAAGACAACTTTCATTTTTCCCATCCATGAGATGATAAAGCCTCTCGACTCTCCTGCTTCCTTCCGGCCTATCTCTTTTTCACCTTCTGCGTCTTAAAGCTTTTTAAAAACATCATTGCATCGCGTCTACTCTTCTTTCTGGAGTCTAATTCCATTCTCTCTCCCTGCCAAACCGGTTTCCACTTTGGACGGTATGCTCTAGATTAAGTTTTGTTTCTTGCTCAGTCCATTTCGAATGGGTTTAACTATTGATTTCTCGTAAGCTTTAGGCTTTGTCTAGCACCCCGCCCTTTTCCAAAAACTTATTTCGGCTGGCCTCCCTCCTTGCTTTGCTCGTTGGACTCGAGCTTTCCTTTCTGGTAGGCGGGCTTGCGTGGTTTATCGAAATCACAATGGTCGTTCCCTTCGAGTCCGTCGAGGTGTTCCCTAAGGATCCGTTCTTACCTCTGTACTTTGCTCTCCTCATCAATGATCTCCTTGCTTCTCTGCCTTCTTTCGTCAGCTGCTCTCTTTACCCTGACGATTTGGCCGTTTGGTGTTCCTCCACTTCGGTTCCCACTGCGGTGAAGGCCGCACAAAGAGCTCTGTTTCGATTGGAGCGCTGATCTGAGTACTGATGTCTTTCTCTCAATCCGAGAAATGTGAGGCCTCCTTTTCAGTGGATCCTCGACAAGCTAGCTTCCAGCCCAATCTCCTTTTATTCAACTCCCGCCTCCGTTTCAATTCCACTCCAAATTTTCTTGGAATTGCCTTCGACCGCACTCTCGTTTTCTAAGCATGCATCTTCGCTGAAGGCCAAGTTCTTCCCTCGTCTCAAGGCCTTACGCTGTATCTCTGCTTCCTCATGGGGCCCCTCTAAGGAGTCCCTCTTCTGTAAAAAGTTTTTTTTGTCCCCTTCTCGCTTATGCTTCACCCGAATGGTTCCCTTTTCTAGGCATTACCAATATCTCCAAATCGAAACGTCTTCACCGAGCGGCAAGTCCCGCTATCTCCGGCTGCCTCCCGTCCTCCCCTATCCCACTTTTCTGAGGCTTCTTTACCTTCCACACGAGTTACCCTGAATCATTTTCGCTTTGTCATCTTATGAGCGGGTTCTTCGTCTCCCAACCTCCTTTCCCATTTCAGGTTTGGCCAGACTTGGAGTAAAACCAAGACTCTGCAGATCTTTCTGGAGAGCTTTTGCCTCAACTCACTTGCTCATGCTTCCGTCTATGCTTCCTCCTAAGAAAGCTCTCCTTGCTTGCGCTCTCTCACCGCTTTCAAACCTGCCTTCCTTCACTGTGGAGTCGACCGTTCTCCATACTCTCGCTCTGATCCCCCTCTTTCGCTAAGGTGCGGCTCTCGCTCACCTTGACTCTCTCCCACCTTACGAGGTGGTGCTTTCGACCGACGGCTTTGTTATCTTTTTTTTTTTTTTTTTTGCAAAGGCGGCTCTGGCGTATTTTCCAACTGCTCTCTCTCTCTCTCTCTGTGGCACTGAGGCCACTGTTTCCTTTTCAGCAGACCCAGTATGCTCAAGTTTTTCCGTTGAAGCCTGCGCCATTCTGCAAGCTCTTAGCTGGTCTCGGCAGCGCCAACAAGCCGATCACTTCTTTTTTTCTCCTATCTGACTCTCGCTCTGACCTCGTCACCCTAGCCTTTCCTCCATCTTTCCTTTTAACTCAATCTCTCTGGTAAGAACCTGTCTTCTCTCCTCCCTATTCTATCAGGCTACAATGGGTCCCCGGGCACTCGTTTCTTCGGGGAACAACGCGGCTGACGAGCTGGCCAGACGGGGAGCGCTACTCTGCAATCGATTGTAGTCTCTCTCTTGACTGTCGTATCCACTCTTTTCTCGGACGGAGGCGCGTTGTCTCATCGAAATTCTTCGACACACGGGTTCCGTCGATTTTACCGAGAAACTTGTGCTCCCTCGTCACGCTCGGTATGTGCTCTCCCGTCTTCGCTGCAACGGACATAGCCTACTGTTAAGCTCTTATCTCTAGGATTGGCAGAATCGAGAATCTTTCTTGCAGCGCCTGCGGACACTCGTCCCAGGACACCTCTTATCTCATTCTGCACTATCCAGCTACGGACTCTTTGTGCCACTCACTCTTTGGCGACTCTCTGTCTCTCTACGACCTCTGGTTCCTGCCCTGGAGAGTTCCCGGCTTCTGGAGCTGCATGGTTTTCCGCCATGCCCCCATCCCTCGGAAGGGGTCGGGTAACAATAACAACAAAAGATTAACCTTGAAACTTTAGTGAATAATTTTTTGCTATTAAAATCTTATCATGAAATTTTCTGGCTACATGCCGAATATCAGCTAATCTTTGCTCTAATTTTAGAAATATTTTTTCGATCCAAAGCACCTTTTGGGTGAAAGCTTGAAGCAGCACTGGTACTTCCGAAATCAGCTTGATGGTGGTTAAAATGATGAGTGCTTCAAATTTTTATATTTTATTGTGCATTTATTTATTTTAATAAATTCATTTCTACCTTGAAGCTTGCACTTTAAGAAGTCGGCATTTTAACTGATCAGCGGTAAATTGTTTAAGGATAGCCAAAATTTTCTTCTGTATTGGTACCAGTTTCTATATGCCGCCACAATGTTTTATCGCGCTGAAGTTTTGAGGATGCTTACAGAGCTTGCCGCAAGAGGCAACTTGACTGCGAATTCGCGTTTCAAAAGCCTAGGTTGAAAATTTGCAGAAGACCTATTGAATGCATTTCTGCTGTTTTTTCATCTGTGACTTCTCTTTAATTTTGCATCTTTGAGGATAAGATAAAACTACTTCGGAGAGAAAGTAGTGATTCAGTTTTTATCCGGTGTTGTCCCTTTAACAAAGATGGCCGAATTTACCCCATTCCTTCTGCAATTGCTCGCACTCGTCCTCGCTTTCTCTTGCCAGTCACTTCAAGATTCAGAGCAACCCTCAAAACACTATCGTCATCCCTCCTCAGCACATGTCCATACCATCTAACTCCATTCGCTGTTGCTAACCGGTCTATAGTTTCCTTTAACCCCAACATATTCACCTGTTCTTCAGTCGTCTTCCTGTCTACAACTTTCTGACCGCACATGGCTCTCACCATAGCTCTCTCTGTTCTTCTTAAAATTGCTTTTTCGTTTTCTTTTAGACATTATGTCTCACTTCCATACAGTATTGCTGATCTTACACAACAACGATAGACTTTACCTTTCATCTTCAGAGGAAACCTATTTCCAAGCAACAACTCTACACAATCCCTGAATCTTACCCAACCGATTCTTACTCTTGCTGTAACTGCCGCTTCACAACCACCACTAGCATTTAGTCTGTCTCCCAAATAACAAAATCCATTCACCGTCTCCACTTCATCGCACAACTTCTCTATCGAATCCATCGTCCCTTCCATTATTCCTTTACATTTCGAGCAAACAAAATGCATTGCCAACCTAGCGGTAACTCTCTTTATTTTTGCACATTTGCCATGAACCCAGCTTCCACATTTTGTGCACAACACTGAATTCGCCATGACTCTCCTCCCACAAACTCGACATGGATCTATCTTGCTTTTGTATAGTTCGCCTTCTGACCCGCTTACCATCACTTTTGCTTTTCTGGTGTTGACCTTCAAACCTTTACTTTCCAGTGTATCCTTCCAATTCCAAAATCTTTCCTTCAAGTCTTCCATGTCTTCGCTCATGATAACAAGGTCATCTGCATATAGCAATTCATTAACCACACCCCTTCTTGCATTTTCTGTAATAACGTCCACCACTATTGCAAACAATAGTGATGACAGCACAGATCCTTGATGTACACCAAGCACTCCAAAATAAATTACAAGTCGTACGAATGGTGGTCTCTAAATGCGATTATTGTGTTAATAACGTCTGCGTAGACAAAGCATTTTTAACACCTTCCGTTGTTACATTTCATCAGTAAACTGATTTTTCAACTTAGTCTACCCGTTATACTTTTGAATAATTTTAAATTAAACATTAACAGTCAAATCCGTGACTATGACCAAATCCGTGGTCTGACGTCTATTTGCAACGCAGCTGCCAGTCTCAAACAAGAGCTAAATTGCATCGATAAAACTGATGAAAAATACAATCCACAATTTCATCTCTCTTTCTTTCGTTTACTTTGGCTTTTGTGAAATCTTTTTACCATTTTTTAGTAACTTTTCTCAACTACCAAACTGCTATTTCCAGAATCCACATTCCATACAGCATAATGCATTGGTTTCATATTTACCTAAGTATGTCTGTATCTGTATCTGTATCTTTTTTATTCATGACCACCACCATTACACACGACACTGAACAACAATAATAATGAGAGAAATGGAGTCAAGAAAAGGAAGAAGCGACACAACGTCAGACGTTAAAACATGCAAATGAAAACAGTGGATCCATAAAACTAGAGCAATAGTTGCATGGCCGCTAAACCCTAAATTCAAGCAATTAAAGAACAGTTTAATTGAATTGAAAGAAAACAAAAAAACAAACAGAACAAAACAAAAACGCAGGAGTTTTTATAGTTGTAGATCATATTATTTTGTAAATAAGAAGTAAGAACATTCGAAATAGTAAGGATCAGAAAGATGACCAGTGCGAGACACGGCTACGTAGGTGGTCAATGGGTGGCGCAACCGGCCTATAAGGCTTTTTTTTAGCTCATCTGAGCATGGTGGGGAAAGAAAAACCACCCTGGAAATGTCGCAGGCTCCTTGCAGCAGATGCAGAACAGGCTAAGAGAAAACTGTCATTCTGTGAATAGTCTAACCGATTTTAAAGTCTTTGCTGCTCTATGCCACAAGTAGGAAACTGTACGCAATCCCACCAACTGTTAAGAGAACATTCCAACTACCACCCCTTCATGCAAATCTATGGATACTTGCATATTCTTATGGTTTTACTGCTCTAGATATACAATGAGCTAACCATCTGTGTGTAAACAACTATGATAAGCATCCTGCTTGGGTTGCATATTAAAGCTAAACTTAATCAGCTATTTGCAGATGCGATGGCGTAGTGGTTAGAGCATCTGCTTTGCAGTCAGTAGACTATAGTTCATTCCCCTTGTCGAATTATGCCAAAAGACTTTAAAAATTGGTATCCACAGCTTCCCTGCTTGGCATTTAAGTGATGTTGTGGAGAACAAGTCAGCAAGTTTGCCAGTTATGTCATTGGGCCAGGCACTTTGCGGGATGCCCCCATCTTTATGTGGAAGACAGGTGGCCCAGTCACCACAGAAATGGCAACTCCCAAGCCAGTGTGGACATCCGTCCAAAATACAGCAATACAATTTGCTTTCTTGTAAATGGAGGATAAATATGGACAAATATAAAATAATAATAATCTGTAGGCCTACATATAAAACTGTTCACTACAGGGCAAAGTAAATAGCATACTTTTTGCAACAGTCTGTTGATGTAATAGCCTAATGATATTTTGTAACTATTTTATAAGTTGCAGCCATCTTTGACAACAGAACAACAATTGATCTGTTAGTGTTGTGGTATAGACAAATAGAGCGCCATTGTTGAAAAAATCTGAATTCTGATCCTTGTAAGATCTACTTAGTTACTTTGGGCAATATGACCTAAAAAATACAAAGAATAACCAGTACTCCTGCTACTCTGCAGAAAATTGTGACCTTGAGCTTGGTGAATTGCTGTTTACAAAAAAGACATTGTCAGGTAAGAATCGTCTCAGCAAGAATGGCATGATTTGACTGTTTGTAAGTTCAAACCTGTTTGTAGTTGGTTGGCATTTGGGCACATAGGAGTCTGTCAATTTACCATATGCTGTAACCAAGCAAAAGTATTAGTAGTGTACATATACTGATTCCATTTCATGAATATCAATAAAATAGTGCTTACTGAATAATTTGTAACCTTGCAAATGTTCTTTCTGTTGTCAAATTTTGAAAGGATTTTGATAAATCATCAAAAAACAATTTACTAAAACATTTTCATTGCTCCATAATTTTTATACTTTTTTCAAGCAGAATACATCAATCAGTTTGTGTGGATATCAACAGCAATTCAAATATATATATTTGTATAGTCCATATGTTAAAGTGTTCAACAATATATTGGGGTTTTGCTATTGTGTCCCTGTCTGAAATCAGTGAAATCAAGTTTAGTGTAATTTTCAAACTAAGTTGGCTATTGATTTTGTATGTTTCTATAACACAAATATTAGCTCAAAATGTTTGGCATCGTTTTTGATCAAAAAACATTTGCAAAACAATGAGCTTTCAGGAGTTTAATGTGTTACAAAGTTTGGGGGTAATTTACCAAAACTTTTTGGTAATTCTTAAGTTTAGCATTGGAAACTCCAGTAAAAAAATTTGTAATGGGTTGTATGCGCACGAGGTCTTTTGCCTGCTATTTTAATGTATTTGAACATTGTTATAATAAGTTTAGGGTTATAACCCTGACCCCAACCCTAACCGGGTCGAAGACCTCGTGTGCATACAACTCATTACAAATTTTTTTTACTTGAGTTTCTCACGCTAAACTTAAGGATTACCAACTTTTCATTGCTCCATAGTTGTTACACTTTTTTTTAATCAAGTGTGCATTGATTTGTTTGTGTAGATACTAACAGTGATTCAATAATATTTTTATGATCCAAATAGTGAAATGTTCAAAAATATTAGGGTTTTGATGTTTTGCCCTTGCTCAAAATACTGAAACCTAGTTGAATTATCATGGTTTTTAATCAAAGTATTAATTTTTATGTTTATGTAACTCAAATCATAGTTTCCAACGTTTGACATTGTTTGTTATCAAAAGCCAGGCACACAATGTTGAGTTTTGAGATGAGTTTAATCTGTTTCAAAAATGGTGGCAATTTACCAAATCTCCCCTTTGCTCTATATTGTCAGACTTTTTTAATCAATTGTGCATAAAATGCATGCAAACAGAAATTTAAATGTATTTCCTTGTCCAAATTGTGAAATGTTTAAATCTATAAGAAGGTTTTGGTGTTTTGTTTCTGCTTAAATTATCCTACCAAAACTAAGTTCAATAATTGTGGTTTTTGGTCAATGGACGTAGTGCTAGATTTATCATCAAACGACTTCTAGTTGAGTGAGTGTGCAGAGCAGTATGTGGCATGGCTTATCAAATTTTGTTTTGGCAAAAAAACTACATTTTGAGTTCAAATTTTGGCTTGTATCAATCACAATGACATTTGGGTGACTGCCAACTTGAAGAAAGTCAGACCAATTTGCCCTTTTCTAAACTCTGTTCCTCTTATGCTGGAGGAGTTGTATTAGTTCGTATCATTTTATTTTATATATTTCTTTTAAAAGATGATTGGAGTTGTGTTGGCCTGTCTATTAACCTGTTCACATTGTAGTATATCATAGTGTGACACACGTAACAGTGCACTGAGGTTTATTTTTATTCATTCTTGTCATTAGATAAGCATGTAGCAAAAAGTTTAAGTTCATCTCATCAAGTAAGTACAAATATTTACAATAAAAAGTTTGGTGTGATTTGCAGGGCTGTTTTACACTTTCATGCATAATCGTTTTCCGCAACTATGCTCTCAACCATAATCCTAACCTTTTGCTCCTGTGGTCATCAATTGATGACTGCATGTTTTCAGTGTTTTCCTCAAATTTTTTCCAAAAGTTACCTAACCCATTTACTAAAAAATGGATTTGTGACTTTATTTCTCAACTGATTTTCATAAAATTTTCAAAAATTTCACCCTTAATTCCTTATGCATCAAAAAATGTAAAATTTGTGCTCTAATTCTTGGATTTTCCTACTCAAAAAGGGTTAAAAAGACCAAGAACCCAGTTGCAGACAATAAAAATCGCCAAATTTTCAGCAAGAGCCAACTATTTTGAAATCAAATTGAGATATTATGTTTGCCAGGAAACCAAACTTTATCATTAACACAGTCTGATAACTACTCTTTTGTGGCATCTTTTGACAAAATTTCAAGCAATAAACTTAAACTTATTAAATAATCTTATTAAAATTTTCAAATTACTTAGGGGTTTCAAAACACCCCCAAAACATTTGTATGTTAAGTAAAAAAAAGTGAATTTGGTTTGTAAAAAATATAATATGTCACTAAATACTGGTCTCTTTTGAAAGCTTAGGAATTTTGCTTTCCAGCAATATATGACTTTAAATAGTTCAAGCAAAACAGTATATATATTTACTGATCAAAAATGGGTACTGTACATCATATCAGTTCAAAACTTCCCAAACTTTTTCGGCACGCCTTCACTAAATCAAAATTTTTAGAAAAACTACACCCTTTAAAAAGATAAAATAAATTGCAAATATTTCATCACTAAAGTCATTGTTTGGCATGAAGTTTCCAAGTATATAGAGCCTGAAATACAAGTTTAAAAGCTACCAAAAGTTTGGCTTCTCTAAATCAAAACTTGCTGTATCCCTGTGTTTCTCAACAAATGGGAGGGGTGTAAAAGGGCTTCTGTCTCATTGTTAGTGACTACATATTCTATTTAAACTTGATATCATCTGGATCTTGAAGAAATTCCCTTTTCAAAACTACATAATCTTACATGATTTAGGCTAACCCATAGCAGATAATGACTGATCATACAGGGTGTCCATAAAGTCTCTTTACAATTTAAAAATATTGTTACAAATTAAATTGATGAGATATCGCAATAAGAGTTGTTTTATGTTAATCAGTATTTCATAAAGTTTTAATGACATTTTTCATACACATCAAAACCTTTAATTAAAAATATTTTTTGATTATTTAGTGCACTTCTATATGGGCACCATTAGTTGCACGAAGCACACAAGATGGTACTCAATTTCCTGCCATGTTTGTTGTAGCATAGCCTCATCAAACGTTGCAACGGCATTAGAAATTCTTTGCCTAAGGTCAGTTATGTTCCATACTTTTGTTCAATACACAATATCCTTTACTTTGTGCACTGTTGAACATGGAAGTTCCAATTGTCTGGCAGCAGTACAGATAGACTTCATAGGAGAACCATGAAAGGCTTGCCTTACATGCTCAATGTTTTCTTCAGTTGTTCTTGGTCGCCCACTCCTCCATTCATCGAACACTGTTCCTGTCTCCATAAATTTCTTGTGCCATAAACGAATTGAAGGACGTGATGGTGGGTGTCTTCCATACTTAGTTTTGTAGTTTTCCTCAGTCTAAACATCTGATTTTGTCTCAATGAACAAGGATACACATTGCGCTTTTTCTTGAGGAGTAGTCATTTTATGGGTGTTTATATAACTAAATCATTAAACACATAGAAATTTTATCTGAAACAATACATTTTAGTATCAATGAAAACTTTATGAAATACTGATTAACATAAAACAACTCTTATTGAGATATCTCATCAATTTAATTTGTCACAATATTTTTAAATTGTAAAGAGACTTTATGGACACCCTGTATTTTAGGTCTAGATCTAACTAACAAAATTTAGTACTTGTCAGCAAAAAGCTCATGGGTCTCAGAAAGTTGCAAAATGTAGAAAACCTAGGCTTTTAGGTAAGTTTTGACTGATATACCTTGAAAGCTTGTTTCCTTAGCATCATCTAGCAGCCGTTTCTAAAAAAAATTGGTAGAAAAATATAATCTGTTATGATCTTTAAGGTGAAGGTGCTCTAATTTCAAATACAACTCAGTACCTATGAGGGGGGGAAATTAGCATAACTAAAAAAATTTTTTTATTATATTTGAAATTCTCAAGAAATAGCGATTTTAATGATATATAACAATTGCTATAGAAGTAGAGATATGAGTAATAATTTACAGACAAACTAGGAGTATTTTATATTGATTGTTTATGACAATTTGCCGCTCTGCCACCTTGCGGACATTTTTTTCACAAGTTGCATGGGAGCAAAAGAGTTAAATCAAATCTCACAAAGAGATTAATCACTATGACTGCATTGTTGTATTTTTGAGAAAGTCATTTTATGGCACTTTTCTATATTTTATTGGTAGAATGATATAGCATGCCATATCTATTAATAACATTAACACAGAACTAATAGCTTACATCCTATTTTTTCAAGAAAAATTATTTTGGTGCCTTTACTTACAAACCTTCTGACACTACCAATATGGTAATAATGTCATGCCCCAGTGTCACATGAAGATTTGTAGGTGTTTTGACAATGTTTAGGGTATTTTTGCCCTGGCATTGATGAATTTTTAACATTTTCATCGTTTATCACATGATTGCACTGTTTGTGGTAGAAATTCATGGTGGTTTGTTGTGTCATCAGTAATGAAGCTGCAAAGCATGTATGAGTACAAGCTGTTAAGCACAGTATATAAACATGAGGGAGAATAAAAACTACTTTTGTCTACCTAGACGTACAAAGAATTAGATTTTGTTTTGCAGTTGCAATTCCAATTGTTTTTTCTTAGATCATGTTTTCCTTTTTACGATCAACAAATGTAGTGCAACAAGCATCTAGAAGCTGGCGGCTGTTTATTGACCAGGTAGTTTTGTAGTTCATTTTTATTGTTTTGCTATTACCAAGAATTGTCAAGGCTAGCACTAAGCATAATTTTAGCTCTATTCAGAGCTGCTGTGATAAATAACAGTCTGAGTTTTATTTATTGTTTCATTTATTTTTATTGGAAAAACTGCAATTAGCAATACGCCAAGCCAACATTTTTTATTTATGGTTGGTTGTTGATTCTGTTTAGCAGCATTGACTTCGTTCAGCATGTCACATGATTTAAATGTTGAGCTTGTAGTTGAAGGTGTGAGAGAAGTGTGCTTGAGGCGTTATGTTGCATTCACTATGACCAAGTGGAATTGTCTTGTTTTTTAACTGATGGTGCTTCGGGTTCAAGCTATGGTTTGTTTTCATTGCATGAAATTTTTGGGTGTCCAGTGGTTTAGAGACTGTGAGTTTATTTCACAGTTGTTTGCAGTTCATATCCATAAGTAAAGTATATGTGACAAAAAATTTTATTTTTGATGAGTATGAATAGTTCAAGTTTTTGTCGAGATAACCCTGTGGCTTGACCTCATGAATATCAAATGTTCTAGCCACAAAACCTGCTAAAAGTCAAAGTGATTCATGACAACTAGGCACATGCAACTTGCCACAAACAATCTAAATGCCAAAAACTGCAAAAGTTGTTAGATTCAAAAAACCTCCAAATTTTGATTGGCTTATTGGTGACCGAAGGTTAGAAGTTTTGGCTTCAAAATTTCAACTCTGGTCGGAAGCCAGAGCTTTCAGCTACATTATTACAACTGACTTCTGATTGGTGATTGGATCAAGAAAATTAGATCTAAGAATTTTGGACTAAGAAAATAATTACTTATGACTGGTGATTGGACTAAGAAAAATAGAAAATACAACCTAATAGCTAGAGGGCTAGATGTGAATAGTCATATACACATGTTAAGAGTTGTAAAACAGAATAATTTTTTTTAAACAAAAGCATGAACTGTTTATGGTAGCCTAGCATACACCACTCCAGCTCTGGGCCAAAGCTACTCTCAACTCCAGCGCATGGGCAAAGCCTACAAAGTGGCCATAGTCTGTTTAGAGCTGGAGCTCATGATATCGTTAGAGCCTGTGCCTACTTCTTAACTTGTTTTACTGTAGACACATAGGGATTTGGAACCTTAACCTTGAGGATTGCAATTTGTGGCACCTAGTTTCCTTTTAGAAATTTGTTTTAATCCTAGTACGTTATGGTTTACCGATATCAAATTGATATTTTTGTTTTTTTTCAGACCTTTTGTTGTGCCAGACCTGTTTCATTACTCAGTCCCAAGAGAAATTTAAGTTATGCAACATTTCGATCCAATGAAGAAGATGAGGCTTCAGGTAACTTCATTATGTTAAGTAGTGTCATACTGAAGTTATGGTCTTTGGCAAAACTTGCGAGCTGTTTATCTAGAACAATCAAAAATGTGTCTCGAGCTCACAAAGTAAAAGCTAGCAATTAAGTGTCCTCTGTTTTGACATATAATGCTGTACCTACATTTTTCCTAAAAGACGTTGACACCTGATGAAATTTAAATTTCGGTTTATTTGATTCAAGGTGCACTAGAAAACTAAAGGAAAGAGGTCTGTTATTTTATGTTTCAGGGTATGTACTTAATATGTGCGCAACTGTATCACAGATTTGCCAGAAGCAATCTGCTGAAAGGGAACTACCATATTTATTCGAGTATAAGTCGCATGCGTGTATAAGTCGCACACCCATATTTAACATGAAAAATAGTACAAAATTTTTTTTAACATTATTCATTGCAATCACATAACAAAAAACTAAAAACCATCAAAGTCATCACAGCTGTCACTGTCCTTAAATAGTCTGTCCCAGTATTCCTCTTGAACATCCTCATCAGCATCCCATGAGGGTGGCAAGATCTCAACTTCATCACTTTCCTCATCAGAGCTGTCATCCCATACTTTACCTTCCCCACTTCCATCCAGAGGATTGGCAATTCCAGTTTTTAAAAAACTTTTTGATCATGAGAAGGGCGATAACATAAAAAACGTAATGTGATTTGCATGGAAGGCAATAACTAACGCACTTGTGTGAAAGACAATAGCAGAGAAATACCTTAGAAAAATTTTGTATCGCATTCGATGCACTTCATGTATTCGTGTATTAGTTGCACCTGATTGTTTGGGCGATATTTTGGTACAAAAAATGCGTCTTATACTCGAATAAATACAGTATGTTTTATGATAACCAGTGTAATCAGGATTTGAACACAGAGTAAAAGTCTGCAAGCCAAGTGATATTGCCATCCAGCTATGTTGCAAACATAGCATGAGGAATGCTTGATGTCATTTTAAGCTATTAGAATGTGTCATGTCCTGTCTTGAGATAATGTCAAACGATTTTATGCTATTAGTGCTAAATTATTTGCAGGTTTTAGTCAAAGCTTGTTTTTAGAAGTTCTATCAAGCTATGGTGATCATGATGACGAAATCATTACTAAAGAAATAAAGAGACCAACTTCAATTAAAGGACTAGTATCACACTCTGATGAGCCACCTAACTACAACAACAACAGTTTAAGCAATGGTAAGCACTTGAATGTGGCTTTCTGATCCCTTAAGACTGGAGAAGGTTGATGTCTGTTTTGGTGTTGTGCGGTGATATGGTCCAATTGGACCATAACGCACTAAAGTTTAACACGGTAGGTGGGACAAAAGATGCATAGTTTACATCTGCAATGCTAATATGTGCATGCTGCTTTGGTATTTAATCCCTTAAGCTAGGCAGTGGTAATTTGGCAATAATGTGTGGAGGTGAAACAATTGAGAAGTATTGCTCCCTATCATCCTGGAATGGTTACAAGGTATGTACTTTTCCAGGTCCAGGCTCTTTGTAGTACGAGTTTACTTGGTTGATTATTTTGCTCTCTCAATGCTACTGTTTTCACATCTATCAATGTTCTACATGCATTGATAGAACAGTGGAATTGCTTCGAAATGGTCTGACTCCCTGGAAAATAATTGTGCTAAAATTATTATTGCCAAATGTGTTGATCTTTTTAATTTAAAGTGAGCTTGAATTTGAGATTAGGTACACTTTGTTTTTGGCTCATACTTAAGTCATAATAACCAAAGATTGAACACTGAATTTGAATTGCTTCTAAAAATATTTGTTGTCAGACCGAGTTGGTTTCACTTACAGTATTATGATTTAGCAATCTGAATGTATTAATTGTACAATTTACGATAACTTACACTCTATAAAGCAGTAAGGCCAACTGAATCCACCTATATGGCCAGTGGTCCCAATTCATCTGTACCACATATTACAGCACCCCAAGAGCCTAATATTAGTAGTTGGATCTATCGCTAGATAGATTTAGAAATTGTTAAAACAAAGTGAGAAAAAGATTCTAAAGTACGTCCATTCCTAACATTTGAACAATTTTCGTTGACTTAATGATATAGAGCATGACTTAGCCGCGTGAATGTAATCTTGTTTTTGCAGTTGTTGTAAGCCAACCTGCTCCTGCTTTGACTGCTGCTCTGAGAAAATCACCAACCTCACCACTGTTGAGTCCTCAAGTTATATTGCCATGCACTCCTGCAGCCACTTTCTCTTCGAAAACCAACAAAAACAGCCCTTCTCCTACAAGCGAATATTCAAGCAGTGGTGTTTCCAGTGGGATTCGAACTCAACCATCTTCGATGGAGTTTAGCGACAGTAAGTTTAAGATAAGAATATTAAACGCTATTTTATTAAATATGAGAAAGTTGCTGCTGCCGTCTATTATTTAATTAGTTTTCATGATTGGGCTGGCTATTAGTATGTAGGTTTGTATTTTCTTTGGTCTGGTTGCAATGCTAATTGCATATTCAGTTGGCCATTCGTGCATTTGAGCTCTCGTTCTGTTTGCTAGTTTTTAATTAGACTAGGCCATTGCGACCTGTGGATATCTCGGTTCGATTTACTTATATGCCATGCTAAGGCGGAGGAATTCTGCTGAGTGCCGTTATCATTACACTACTAGCGAATTCTCCAGCTTTTCCTTAACTCTTGTGCTAAGTGCCTAGCAGAGAGCTGCTAATGCTATATTTGAGAAATCTTTGGTATGGCTTGGCCGAGATTTCTACCAGCAACCAACTAAATTTGATGTAAACACTAAATAAAAGTTCGTGTTACATGTACAATCACTAGTCCACAATCGGTCTGATAATGGAAAAAGCCTCAGTCTACTTCTCATGACCAGCCTATTTTTCGCCATCTTCGCAACATAGATAGCAGACAAATTGCTTTCGGCACAACACCGCAGTTTTTACTGCATGTGTTTGCATTAAGGAAGTTTATTTGAAGGTCTTTTTCTTTTCTCATGTATTTTGTCACTGGTTTGAACATCTGTTATGGACTTCATTTATTCATGCGTATGAACTCATGCTCTGTTTGCATGTCTTTTGTCAATCTGGGCCACCACGACGGGTAGACTCTTTGGCCCTACCCCTTGGACCCATTCTGTTTGCCACATAAAGATGGAGGCATCCCGTTAAGTGCCTTGCCTAAACACAACAAGCAAGCTTGCCGGCTTGTTTTCCACACTATCGTTTTTGTGTTGAGCGCCAAGCAGGAAAGTTGTGAATACCATTTTTTAAAGTCTTTTGGTATTTCTCGACTTCGAGAAATGAACCCCAGTTCTACCGACTGCGAGCCGGATGCTCTAATCACTGCGCCATCACGCCATGGACTTGATCAAATCTAAGCTTGACTACAATTTACATCATTATTTATTTGTACTCAGCTTTAGATATTGAACATTCTAATGATTACGACAAGAATCAAAAAGATGAAACGGTCGGTTTGTTTCACTCTGAGATAAAAGATGATACCAACTCTTTTGAAACTCTATTTGAAGGTGACTATTGATTGGTTTAGCGTTTTTAAACGGAATTTTACTAAGATTTGTTTTACAGAGCCACGAATTGAAGAAAACATTACACTGTTAGCAGAAACTCGAGCCGGGCTGGAGAGCTCAATGCAGTCAGAATTAACTGAAGATCCAGGTAAACTTACGAGATACTCGCCTAAGTATGCTATGCTATACTGAATCTCAATTTAAAGGTTGATTGTCATAACTGTCTTCCTTTTTGCTCATTGAGCTACTACTGTATTTGAGTTAAGGCATTCCTATTTCTCAATTTTACAGCTTTGTCTTGATTTTCTGTTCATGTTTGTTGTAGCCTCAAAAATACTTTAATGAATTACTGCTCTCTGTTGTAAATGCGGTTATTTGCTTCCTTAACCGGTAAGAGCGCCAAATATTAGCAAGAGCATTTAGTTCTTTATCCTCTTATGTATCAAAGGATGAAAGCCATGTTCTCTCCGTTCCTTGCCAACTTCGGCGTGGAGCGATTCAGTGCCCCTCTTTAGCGGTGAGATCGAGACTTTTACACCTACATGGTCCCCGAATTAGTGCAACCTTAAAACTGTATTAATCGGCAATGGTGATTCTCGTGCTCGTCTTGAGTGCATGCTGGCACTTGGCAATATTTGTCAGCTCCAAAGCAAGGTCCGCAAGTAAGTGCTGGGTATACCTGAAAGGTTTTTGTGTCACTGAAAGATAAGGATACACAACTATCCTTTTTTAGAGCCAGCAGTTCCCGGTACTAAAACCAGTGAAGAATTGTTGCAAGTTGTAGACGGATGTCCTGGACCAATGGATGTGTTGGAGGCTGTATCCCGACATCAGGAGGCGATTACTCCATTGTTAGGAGTTGCTATTATTCACTACATCTACACCAAAGCTCTTGCGCACCACAAGAGAAATTCACCAGCTTATAATGAAGCAAGTTTACTCCTTATTTTTCTTGTTGGTTTATGTATCGTGTTAGTGGCTATTTTAATGTGTTTTGAACGAAAACTACAACGACTGCAATTCCTCTTTTAAAGCTTGATGTTTTAAAAAAAATTCCTTTTGAGGATTTTCCGTGGAGCTCCAGCAATTATCTTCCAACCATCTTGCATTTTTTTTAATCAAACGAGTATAATTATATGTTGCTTGTATTTTTAATTGAAACGGACATTTAATAGTGATTTGCGAAAACGTTCAAATTAGAAATACAACAATATTTAACCTAAAGCTGTAATATTGAGACACTGGCAACTTTTCTTAGAAATCTATCGCTAGCTAGCTTCGTTTAAGTCATCCTCAGGAAGACAGAAGGAAGAATATTTTTCGGGCAAGATTTTGAAGGGATCTATTGAGGAGAAACAGCCTCGATGGCATTGTTTTGTACTTTGCTGTTGCTCATATTTTCCTTGATAGAAAATGAGTCGCAGCTTATTGAAACCTGGTGGTGTTAAAAGAATTTTTGCCTGTGAAGCTGTTTTTGCCCTACAGAAGTTTAATTTGCCTGGCAACTTAGTTAGGCAGTTTTAAAAAATCCGCAAAATTAAATTGTCAAAAGCCCTTGAGGCTATTTTCTGAGACATCTTCTGCTATCATGAAAGGACGGAAGATTGGATACTCAGAACGTAAAGTAATTGAAGCTTTAAGGTTACTGTATTTGCATTTTTTTGCAGCTATGCGGCAATATCTTAACCGATCCTGTTTTTCGTGACATGCTCACTGTCATAGAAAAGAACGCGAGATTCATGAACAACTTTGCTTTGTTGACTGTGGCGTCCGACTTGCTTTACCTCAGGATTACTTTAAAGAAACTGACCATCCATAATTTGCTGTCATGTGTAGATTATGAAACTCTTAATTTAACAGGTAGGCTTACGTACGTTAGGTACTGAACTAAGTGGTGTATATTGAACTTCGGCTATTGGAAAAGTTGTGCGCTTAATCGTAGAGTTTCTTGTACCTTGGTGTGCTGAGGATCTTTCAGAACCCCGGACACGGTGGGTTTCTTCTACCGACCGTGCAATCTACCAGGAAAACTTGCCACAAATACCTTCCCACAAGACGCGTGAAAGGTGAAATCATGCTGGCCATGAGCTTACATCGACAACTAAGCCACAATAATTACGTAGAAATTCCGAAGCTGAACAAATACTGAGTATGGCTATGCAAGCGTTGGCTTGGTAGATTAATTGACACTAAACAAGTAAACTTGCTGAGCATGTTCAATGAAAAGTTTGATTTTTTAGGCAAGAGAGAATGGTCAGGTCTGTTTCCGTGCTTTTCATTCTTTCGTCATGATTAAATTATCGATTTTAGAGCTTCGGCTTTTAGCGAGCTGTCTGCATACTCCAAATATACCGATGCTTAACACTGAATATGTTCTCAACGTTGCTGGTTCCGTCGCTATGCGAAGTCTTGATGAAATTAACGATCTTTACACCCTTCTCACCATTATCAAATGTTTTGGCAGGTATGGTGCAGCTTCATGCTTTAAATGTAATAACGCATGAGCCACTATCATCATCGGTTGTTCAATGGCATAATAGTTAGAGCGTCCGCTTCGCTGTCGGTAGAACTGGATTCAATTTTCTTGTCAAGTTATACCGACGATTTTAGAAACGGTATTCACGGCTTTTGTGCCTGGCACCCAGCATGGAAGAAATAGAGTGGAGAAAAAATCCGGCATGTTCGCTTGTATCTTGGGAAAGGCATGTAACGAGATTTTCTCCATGTTTACATTGGCAGACAGGTGGCAGGACCGAGCAGTCTGCTTGTTGCGGTGGCTCGGTCGACACCAGCTAAAAGCATGACCGTGAGTGAATCAATTGTAGTGCGACAAAAATGCAAAAACTTACTACAAATCAAATTTTTCCGAGATTATTTGAGCGGAAAATCTCTGCTTTGTGTATGAGCTGCTTATTTATAACCACTTAGAAATGACGCCAGAGTAAAAATCTACTGGTGTCGCCTGATATAGTCTTTGGCGTCAAAACAGACTTAATTGCAAACGAAACCACGGTTAATTCGTTTATGAAATGGAACTGCTCGTCAAGTAAGGCAGGACAGTGGAACTAGGTGGCCTTGATTGGAGTCGCTAAAAATATGTGTTTCTCGGTGATGCCTGGTGTTTAGTTGTTAGTAATCGTAACACTCATTTTCAAATAATTCAAGCATTTTTTTGTTTAATTATCTTTTTCAGATGTTTCACTGTCCAAGCTAAACGTGAAGCTGACGCCAAAGTGAGGAAATTTATCAGTGAATTGGGAAACACTTACCCAGACGGTCGTTTAATGGCTTCGCATATGTTTGACGCATTTTATCGAATGGAGTACGCTCCGTCGCGTCCCACTCAACTCGAAGCGTGTCGTGCTATCAACGCTTCAGCTGTGCCGCTTGTACCTCAGGTATAAAAGGATGAAATCGAGCAGTTGTTGCTTTCCGAGTCAGGTCCTATTTTTCATCTTTCTCTTATTGGTTGACGAAGTTATGGTGCGAAACAAGCCTTCAAGTTCGCTCTGTACTCCCAATTATGATCAGGTCAAGAGATACCGGAAGCTTGTTTTGAATCGGCCATAGATATAGGTTGTTAGCCCTACCACTAACAAAGTAACTGCATGGGCGCGTACCCGATAGTCGCCTATTACAATATGCTGGGTGAGCAGCTTCACGATTCTATTCAGATAAAGCATTGCACTCGGGTCCTCGCCAGAGTAACCAGTAATTCCATTGAGCAAAATTGTAGTCGTCATTTTGAAAATGGCTGTAATAGCATAAACATGGAACAGAACTTTCATTAGCTTGGGAAATCGCTATAGCATAGCAATATATTCGATAGCATAAAGGAGCTATCTATGATTGTTGTTGACAATTCTAGATTGGCCAGGTCATACAGTCATGGGAGATTGGTGTACTTAGCCTTGTTGCCCTACTAAGCTTTTACTGTGAGAAGTAACAAATTCACTTTTGCTTGGTGGACAGATGGTTTTGTTTGTTGGAACTTGTAAGCTCCGACACTCAATAGATTTAAAGGTGATTTGGTATTTCAAATAAATTTGTTGGGAAGGTTTTTGACAATTGCGTTTTTTGTGCGTGGACAGCAAAGCCACTTCTGCAGCACTTGTTGCCGACGAGGCCAGTCCGCTACAGCTCCGTACAGAAGGATTAACTTTCAACTGACACTTCCACTGTCATATATAGCAGAAGAAATGCTTTTATTTTACATTTTGGGCATGTCCACTTGTGCATGCCGTCAGCATCAAATCTGACCAATATTTGCATGCATTGTGTCAAGCATTACATGACTATGGAGAAGTAGTTAACAGTGGAGAGCAGGGACGTCCAATCTTTTTCCGTATAAGCCAAATTACAAGTTAAAAGTATTTTATCGGGGCACAAAAGTACTTGAATATAAACTTCTTTTGTGCGAATTATTTGTATAAGCGTTTGGAACCATCTACGTTGGCACAAAAAACCAGTGATCAAAAAAAGATCCTGCTGCGAAATTCTGTTACAGTGTTGCTCCTACCGAAAGCAGGCTTAACCAAAAAATGGTTGTAATGTGAAGATCAGTTAACATGTTGCTTCGAAAAAACACGAGGGTCAAAAAAAGAAAAGTGTTTACTATCATTTTGTTTTAACAATGCAACCATCCTGTACTTTTAAGCTAACTTTTGAGTACAATTTAGCAATGTACTGTGCCGTAGGTTGGACATCCCTGGAGTAGAGTCTCCGAATCGATTACAAGAGCTCTGAAAACTTGTTGGTTGAAGACGAGCTGCTACATGCTTTCATCGCGTTATACTCTAGTTTTGTGACTTCAATTCTGCTCAGCCTGTTTTCTTTGTTAGATTTGACCTTTCAAAAAAGGTTGTTTTCAACTACTGTTGCAATGCCTAGATTATGGCTTTGTTTTTGCTTCAAGCAGGGTTGATGTCATAGTCAGTATGACGTGTGTTACGTCACAATTGGTTTATGTACTTGCTTCAACTCTTAGAGCTTTGTTATCAGGGTTTATGTGCTTTTAGTTCAAAATGTCTGTAACAGATTTGCACGCTTGAAAATGCTAGGCTACTCCCGTCAGCAGAAAATGTCTGCAACCGCAGCATTAAGAAAATGTAATTTTCTGATATGCAAGAGGCAACCAATTTGGCTGATTAGCTTCAGTGAAACAGTAGCACTTATACCTCGCCAAATCGATTTGTGATCCATATGTTTAGTCTGCAGAACTGCCACCTTTTATTTTACCGTGTAAAATTTCGCCATAGGTTAACCACTACTACGTTGAATACCACAGTTCGTTTGCTCATTAGTCGCAGCCTTGCTCTGGTACAAAAAACTCAAAATGACGATACTAAGGGATCAATATGACCCCACCGCTAAAATGCTCTGTCAACAACTAAATAAACGCTTAATGTGTGAGAACGTATGAAAATACTCTGTAGACAAATAATTTTACTCTTGACGCTAATTACAGGCCACCGTGCTAAGTTCTTCGCACATTGTGCTGTGACATTTACTGCAGGTGGAACTGTACTTTTTGTCCTTGAATCTTAGACAAAGTAGCATCTCTTGCGCTCTGTTGGACAATATTAGATGGTTTTTTGTACAGCTGGAGTAGATTCTGGCAAAATCCAGCAGCTGCAAATGACTTGCTTCACATTTGAGATGTCTGAAGTGTTATCAAATCTGCGCCTAGCTTGTAGTGCTGTTAACGATATCATGGAGTCAGTTTGACTCCAAATAAAAAAGGTTTTGTAGAACATATCAAGAAAATTGCACACGAGAGTAAATCACAAAATCTTACCGTTTGAAATATATAGCATTGCAAATACGGATGGGGTCATATTGACTCCATGGCACCTAAGCAGGTTAATTGAACGTTGATTGGAGGCCAATTGGCTTGGAATTTTGCTAAGTCAGGTAACTCTATATGTAGCTTCATAGTAATTCAATGTTTGCGAGTCTTTTAAAGTGAACGTGTGTGTAGGCCAAGCGCGACTTGAAAAATAGTTGAGATAAGATGTTTTGTAGAGGCAAAAGCTGATTTTGAAGCGTGAAATATATAGTTCACTGAGCTGCATTGTCGGGTTGCCTTTAAATTATTTATAGCTGGGCTTCGTGTAATTGACCGCGCTTGGTAAATCTCGCTTTTAAAAAAGTCTGATTATGCGGTGATTACGCACAGTTTTATGTCCGGGCCAGTTGTGGGGCATAGGGCTCATTAGTTGTCTTGCAACCTGGCAACCAGAAATTGAGCCAATGAAATCCCACTCACGACGACGATGTCTGTTTTTAGTCTTCACCAGACTAGCATAGTGAAGCAATTCTTCGAGTTTGTTGTAACAGCCGAATTTTGCGTATCCAACCACGGCACCATGCCATGATTGTCGGGCTACAAGTCGGTAATTTATATCCATGACTTGTTTGACTTGAACTGCCAATTTTCCCTAGCCTGGTCTCTAATAAGTTTGCGGTTTACACTTGAATTACCGTTTCACGCCGTGCCTCCATCCCTGAGAGAAGAGGTAAACGTAGCAGCGTGTGTCGTTGGTCCCATGTACAAATGACTTGCTATTTAGAAAAATGCTTTTTAATGGACAGCTTATTTCTTCTGAATTTAATACGCCAGTGACTGATAGCAATCAATACGACAACAAATTGTTTTATCGACCAGCGTCGTTTTGCTATTGATTTGGCCTTCGATGTGTTACGCGTTTCAGTTATGTGTTTCTAGAGTTACCTTTTAATCAATTATTTATGAGCTCGTCTTGCTTTTCATAGCCAGTTTCAGCCTTGCCGCTGCAGCTGTGATAAATAATATATTAGGCGCTGCTGAAAGGAAGTTAACACCTTTTCGGCTTAACCCCTGCTTTTCTCGGAAAGGGATGCTTTTACAGCTGCTTGAAACGTGTTTTTTGGTAACTCTTCTTGTTTCAACTAATCCTCTTAATTCCGAAGCAAGTTTAATAAATGATTTTATTTATCTGATTATTCTCGTACCAAGTGGTCGCCGTGGTGTATTGATTGTTGCGGGCTTTAGATCGAAAGGTTTGGAGTTAAAATTTTACCTAAGTACCGTTGATATCCGCCAGGAAGGGCATCCGGAATTTAAAGTGCTGCAATGCTTCACCAAAAAGCCAGGTTTGAAAGTGAGTGGGTAGTGGTAGACATACAATTGGTTCAGCACTCCAAGCCTGCAAAGCAGGGGAAAAAATAACTTTTTGTTCTCACACCATAATAGCAAACTTCGAAACTTGCTAGACGACTATCAGTGGTCTTCAACATGCATGGTAGTGCGGCTCGCCTGCCGCCTACGCGGTACGCGGTAGTGTGATTCAAGATACTCCGGGCTCTCCCCAAACCTCGACATGTCTAGCATCCACATGCCCACTGTCGAGTTGTCGCGTTTGTGAAAGCTATGCGTTTCAATAGACCGAGAAATATTCGGAAGTGCGTTAATGTTTTTGTGATACACGGTTCATCGCTGTGATCGGCAACCGTGTAACATTGATTACCAATAGATGCGAATATACGAAACGTGGTACAGTCATACCTCATTTTACGAACTCCCGCTTTACGAAACCTCGGAATTACGAAATAGATTTTTAGAAGTAACAGCTTCAACAAAGAACCAACAAATTTTGTAATTTATCAAACAACTGAAGTATTATATTAATTACAATCGTTGTGCAATATTTTCTGCGGTCTTGTCTCACTGTCAGCAAGCTCTATCTGAAGAAAGTGTGGTTGGTTCTATTCAATCTTTTTGAATGTTAACAACAGAATACGTACGCAATTGAAAACAGAAACGCATTGACTTTGTCTTGAAACGTTCTGCAACGTTTTTGAGCGCAAATAGTAGCAACCCAAACCGTAGTGTAACGATTACAAACGATTTTATTGCAACTCGGCGCTTGAAAGGGATACTGCTCAGTGCTCATTGGCTAGCTCTGCAGTAAGTTCTTGCATTCCTTCCAAGACAGAAGCTCTTGTGCATATGTACAGTAGTTGTTAACTTATTTTTATTATTGGTTACTTTACCCTTCATCATGTCATTGAAAAGTGTTCGTTTTCATTCCTTTAGAATAAAAAAGTGTTCTTTTCATTTATTAAAAGCTTGGATTAAGTGATACATGCATTTTACTGTTCCTTTTTTAAGTTTATAATGATTTTTTTTTCATAAGAACGTAACCCCAATTTATGCATTACTTTCTGTGTATAAAAGAACCTCAGTTTACGAACTCTCGTTTTACGAGCTACATTGAAGAACGAATTAGTTCGTAAAGGTGAGGTATGACTGTAGTTACTTATGTAGCGGTTGGTTTCCTATCGTTATACTCTTTTTTTTTTTTTTTTCTTGAGATGAAGGTACGGCATGAGACGGTTTATCCAGTTTCGCACCGCAAACCCAAAAGATTAGTCTAAAGAAAAGTGACAGTCTATTCAAGCCAGTCTTGAATACAAAAACTACATGCTAATAGCCCCACCTTCAAACCAAGTAGTTGGCCTTGGTGGATACCCAAAGGTGGCGTCATGAAGTGCTGGGTGACCAACTTCGCTATTCTAATCCGATGAAGTATAGACACCAATCAACTCGGTAATGTTTTAGTTAGCCAGTTTAGAGGGTGTTTTTCTTTCATCATAAACGGCAATCTTCCGCTACTCTAATATCCACGAAAAAATGTACGTCGCTAAATTGAAATGGTAAAGCTGCTCTCTTAGCATGTTTGCCATCATGGTCCCCAAAGACTTAGCATTCGTGACTGGCTCAAAATGATTTGCTATTTCTCTCAACCTGACATACCGGTTAGAGTGTTATTCCTGTTTGTGGCCTTAAAATTTCGTTTAACGTTGTGCCTCCATTGTAGGAAAAAGAGAAGTCATTTTGAAAAAAACTATTTAGCCGTTATGGAAAGTCCCTGCAAAACCTCTGTAATACTCTAAGGCTTTAAGAGTTTAATTCATTTTTGAATATTGTGTAGGATGCCTCTGCTATTCTACGATATTTTGTTAAATATGGATACAACCTTGAAAAAGATGGCCTTCGCCTGCTGGAAAAGATCAGCGATGTTCTTTATCGCCATCTAGAGACCGAACCAGTTACAAAATTGACGACAAACATAAAATGGCTGAGCGTATTTTATTATTACAACAAGCCACTGATGGAGCGCTACATTGCGTCGGTAGTGAGAGATTTGGATAAGTTGGATTTTGTGGCTCTGAGCGACGTAATTGATACAATGGCGCAGGTAGTAATAATTTTATCCTCTTACAAATTACTCCAAAAGTGCTCTTAGAAACCGCTAACAAGCACCTCTATCTCCAAAGTTCGAGCTCTACACTTATAAGCCGTGGCCACTGTTTGACGGTTGGTGTAGATGTGGGTTCGAAACTTCGTCCTAGCATTGTTTTTAACATGCTTATGGTTGTGAGGTCTAGAGATAGATCCGAACTCCGTTAATACGCCATTACTTTTGTCTGGAAGAGCATCTGGACTGTTATAGTGCTTCAGTAAAAGGACTTATTCGAAAGTGAGTGCAATTGGCATACACCTACTGAACCAATTCGTCTAAGCCGGTAAAACGCAGGGAAAAGGGCACGTAAAATCTAGCTTTTGTTGTCTTTTGACCGCATGGTAAACTTCAAACTCGGTCCATCAGAATTTATGAAACTGATGGACCACTTCCCTGATTTGATTGGTGTGGGCTTTTGCCGTGATTAAAATAGTTAATAACCTATTATGGAGAAGGCGTGCCGAGTCCAATTCAGTGCAACCGATTCCGCATGCAAGTGGTTTCTCAAACCGATAAGATCCGATGACATTGAAGTTGTATATGGCTTATCTGATATTTTCTTCAATTTCAGAAGAGAGCTAAGTGCACTACGCTCAACAGTTTTCGGATTGGCTTGGCGTAGCCCGTAAGCAAAAATCACCTACACTGGAATCTAAAAACAGTTGGGGAAGCTCTGCTTAGCACCATCATTGAATTTCAGTTTATCTGAGCCGACTCGAGACCAAAACCTGTTGCAAGGAAATTTCATCAACCAATAAGCAATGACAAAAAATGAAGAACAGTGCAGTTTAGCCTCACGGGCAGCGCAGGATACTTGGCCACACCAACAGATAACAGAGTTTCAGGAAACCCACATTAAGATTGTCAACTGCCATAAAGTATTGATGACGAACTATTTGCATGTTTTTGTGTTTTATTTTCGCGATGGGTGCAGAGAGTAATCAACTCCTCAATTATTTTCAGATATATTACTTGCCGGATGATGCCGATTCCTTTTTCGACAAACTTCATGAAGAAATGATGAAAAAATATCCAACTTTGCATCGCAGTAGCGTCAAAAACGTTCAACGTAAAGTCGTTCTCACCGCCTTTCATTTTTCAGTGTTTGGAAGATATCCTCAGTCGCTCATAGATCTGACTTTGAGTCCAGGACAGGTTACATGAAGTTTAAATTAGTTCAGCATAAAAACGTTGCAACTTCTTCATTGACGTTAAAAGCCGTTCTGCAGCTTAATGCAATTAAAAACAGTAAATTGCTCTATCATAGTTCATAGTGGTCTAAGCCAGCAGTGCACTCATGTTTCCCAGAAATTGATCTAAACAACATCCTATACCGTGCAGTAATGGAATGGAATGCATAATTTTTTTTCATTAACAGACTTTCGCCTGGGATCTCCGAAGAAAGTTTTGTGCTTCAATAATTAAGCAGAAGCTTGATAATACATTTTCAGTAACCCTGGCTTAGATTTCGTTTGCAAAACCCGGTACAGGCGTTTTTCTGTGCCACACTCAAACTATACCATTTAATGTACCTGGTTTCAAAACATGACTCTTTGGAGCCAACAAATGGCATGTAAGACGAGATTACCAATTCCATGGTTTGCTGATTTCCTCAATAAGTATGATTCTTTACAAAATGATCCGCAGTTAGTCTGAATGTTCAATAAAATCTATTAATTGTGATTACGTTTGAACAGGTCGATTTAAATCATGGATTGGCCAAGCATCACTTAATGGAGTTGTGTGAATCAATTCGAATTGAACGGCCCGATCTTCTGCCAACAACGCTGCCACCATTTAACACCAACGTCAACTTCACTACACCAAGGTTGTATGCATTTGAAAAGGTAAGTTACTGTCACCGAGTGCAATATTAATATTACAAGCTATTTTTGGCAGTACAGACCTTACAATATTGTTGCTAAAGCTAGTTTGATATCTTTGCTACTTCCTGCATCATACCATCTTTTAGCTTGGGGTAAGTGCGTGGAGGGAAATTGTAGAGCTTCACTGATTAAGGCCCATACTACAAATTGCTTTAAATAGGCAGAGTGTTGTTACTTTATGTGGCGTAACTACCTGGTCATTTGTCAGGCGAATGCAAGTTAAAGCTGATGGAGATTCTGACTTCCAAGTTCCTGAATTTTTTGCAAAATGTTAGGCATTAGGGTGCAACCAGAAAGCATACCCCGTAATAGCTATAAAGCTTGGCCTTGAAAAAAGACAATGAGAGACGCCCATCAAGCTACAAAAATGATTTATTGTTTTGGTAAGCCCGTTTACGAAGTCTTGTTCGCACTGTAATTGTTGTTGGCAGTCACCCGGTCCTACCAAGCACTGCTTGCGCGGAAGTCCATGCGGCTTTGCTTCCGATTTCAATTAATTGTCTTGCGTCGAGCTGCTTCATTTATCGACAAGCAGACACTGCATAGCATTCACAATGCTTTTCCCATATGTTAACAGTTTATTTGCATATAACAGAACGTTTTCGACTTTCGGCTTAGTGTAAGCCCTTAAGTAATCGATGTTTACGAAGTTGGTTTACATTTTAGGACGTTCGGTCTGTGTTAAGTTCGGTTGTTGGGCCCCGTAAATTCACACACGCATCATCCCCTGTAAGAGGCTTGCCAATGTTTATTCTTCGTCAGCAACTAGACGGATCAATATTGTCTGTGAAGCACAATACTCCCGGTTTCATTCCACCGCATTTTCGACAAACAGTAAGTTGTCAAATGTTGTTTACCTCTTTTTCTTTCTTCGGACTGAGGTACATGTTGATACTAATATTCATACCACAAACTTGTTTTAGAGTAGGTTTGGGAATTTCGAACCAGTCATAAACATAAATTGCAGGTTAGTAGCTCCTAATTAGGCGGATTGATTGCCTACTAGAGCGTAGAGTCGGAGACAAAACTTATACTAATAACGTGGATTACTGTTCAAACACATGCCGAGAAATAATCAACTTTGCTAAATAACGCCGTTTAAGCAGCAACGATGTGTTCAAATCTTGCGATGGCCAATTAGCTACGTTGAGGCGTTTTGGGGAAAGGCAGTTGTAGCAATTCCCCTTGCTTGGCTGCACTGTACTAGCGGTAATGATAACGCCGAAGAGGGTTTTTTGACCACAACTTGTTAGATTTTCCATGACTTCAATTTTAGGGTTTGGGGGAGAGAGAATAGTGATCAAGTAGCACAGCATTTGTAAAAGTGTTCTTTGGCCGCCGCAAATGTCAATCGTTTTGTTGACGGTTAAGGTTTATATATTTAATGGCTGGTCAGATAGCAGCCGCAACCTTCCAACGTAAATAAATTCGAAAATTTCTTTTTTCACGCATACTCTTTCTTATTTTTGAGCGCCATTATAGATTTGTAAATAGCTTACCATTTTTAAGTCTATTATACTGCAAAGCGAACGCTTTATAGTTAGCTACGGCACCACTGCGCCGGTTTTTGACACCGTATTCCCCTGCAGGAATACTTACTTGTCTGGCACCGCTTCTCTATCCAGGAGGGGTAGTTATCTGCATTTGGCAACAAAGGTAACACTTTGCTTTCAGGTACACAATGTCGCCATCATTCCTCTCCCTCGTTCTCGATTTTGCATCGACTCAAAGCACGCTGTGGGGAAGACCCGTCACGCCCTGCGTCTGATTCGAGCGCAAGGAGCGCGAGTCATCACAGTGCCCCATTTCGATTGGGATGGTCACAGTTTCCAACACAAGTCCTCTCTCCTGACCCGAAAGATCTTCGAGCAACGAACCGATGACGTCATAGATTGATGACTTCGCCGAGTTATATTTCGTTTGCAATCACGTCGCACGTTTAATGTTTTATTGGTGGGTTTGTTTCCGTTGTCACTGTGTTCGCCGTTAATACTAATTAATGACTGGCATGCAATAAACTTACTAATTAATGACTGGCATGCAATAATCTGCAATGCATTGAACAATGCCGTACTCTAGATAATGCCCCTGTGATTTCAGAAAGGTGCGAGTTTACTGCTACAAGTGGGGTCCCTTGTTGCTTAATTGTTGAAAGACTTCAAATTGGCCTTCACCCAGCAATCACTTTCCAGTCTACTTTGTGATGGTTTCGTGTTAAAAATTAGTCCCAACTAAATTTATCTCGCTCCTTACAGAGGCCCGACAAGTAGAGGTAGCCTATTATCACCATTTAAGTAATATAAGTACAAGTAAATTAGCAAACCATGATTTGCAAAAATAAAAAACTTGTAGTTACATCAAGCGAGAGTTTGTAGTAGAATCGAATAATCAGTGCGTCGCCGTTCTGTCAATTTGTCCAATAAAACGCAACCTTTCCAGTATAGTGTAGGAATGCAATCAACATTAAGTGTGATAATAGTAAACTTCCACATGCATATGACGCTGACCAAAACCTGTAATTTATACTGGAGAGACACCAACTTTTGGATTTACTCTGAAAACTAATGAGAAATTCATTAAAAACTGGAATGAATTATTGCTAGTTGAATCCTTGGAAAACAAATTTAATCAAAAATTTGGTTGAGATTAGGTCTTTTAGTTGGCTGGTCTAAGCTTAGTACTGTGTGCCAATTTGAAAAAATTGCCCCTAAGAGAAGTGCCATCTAAATACCATTTGCTCCTCAGTTAAAAATAACTCCATACCTGTTAGATACTCGTCGGTAGATTAGCAAAAATAACCATTATCTCGTCATTACTACCAGTATCGTAAGCTTGCTTGTTGTGTCCATGGGCAAGGCAGTTAACAGTATGCCTCCATCTTTATGTGGCAAACAGGTGGTGGGGCCAAGCAGTCTACTCGTCGTGGTGGCACAGTGTAACGAAAGACATGAAAACAGAGCATGAGCTCATACGCATGAATAAATGAATCGGTACCGTAAGTTTTTAATTACCTTGTTTCAGCAGCCTAAGCAATAGGCCAAAAACTTGTTTAAGAAGTAGTTAAGGTCACTAAATTGCATCTAATATATCAATACGACTGGTCTGCCAAGCACTATTGACAAAAAATTTCAAAGTACTGATTTTATCCATTGATATCTAATCGAACATATGACAAACGGTACAGTAGTCTGCCCTGTCATTTAGGCTACAGTATAATTCAAGTTTACAACTTTTCAGTATGCTTATGCAACTAAATATACTGTTATAAGTTGCACATCACAATTAACTTAAACTCAGCATTCCCAAACACGCTGATTGATCGAATATGAAACCCTCACAGAAGCTGGCTGCAAATAAGCCTGCATGTTTAGTTCAATTACTAGCAATAATAAGCAAACCTTAACACCTCTTATCTTACTTTGACTTCAGATTTATGTCTTAACATCAGCAAAACAGCATATTTAACGTTGATTCAACAACTGTCACGTTTATCGATTTGATTTGCAAAAAACGATGTCACTCCTATTCAATTCAATGCAAAAACACTGACACTGGTCAGCCACTTTTTTCAAAAGCTCATTTTGATGACGTTTGATCACGTGCGTGCAACCTTCCTATTGGAAAACGGACCAAAATTTTTGTTTATACCAACCTGTTTGTATGAAACTAAAATTACGAAATGCTGTAAGTACAGGTATTGGAAAAAATGACTAACTCCAGTGAGTTCCCCGTTCGTCTGAACAAGTTTACATTCAATTGACTAAATATAGTAAGCGTTGGCTTGATCTGAACTGACGCCCATTCACCAAAACCGGAAAATCAAATACAAATCCAAAAACGGCAATGAAAGTAATCAGGGTACAAACACTGAACGCTCGCAGTCTTAACTAAAGCTTTGGATTCAAATGCAATCGTAAGCTCCACGTTCGACATTGTCTTTGTATCCTGATTCTTGGCGCAAATTCCTTTATTTGATTACACCTCTTCCAAGCGTTCATCAAAGACAATTGTGAAAGGGCATCAAAAATCACATCACCGGTAGCCTTTTTATGTACAGTTGTTAAGTGTGCGGTGAAGTCTTAATCGGTTTTTGAGGAATAATGACTAACTTGAAGGGCGAAAGCTACAGCGCTTTACCCTTACTACAGGTAAAAGAAATGACTTGTGCGAGCTCTAATTGCTTTGTTTTGTATGACGTCGAACAGATTCTTTCGAAAGGCGACGTCATATAAAAACACGAAGCGAAACGATCGTAAGTTCCTAAAGAATTAGTTTATTATAAATAAAGACCGCCAGCCAAAGCACGCGAACTCATCACAAGTTGCGAAAGCTCGGTTTTAGTCAACAATATACTTGAGTGGGTGGTTTGAGCGTATTTATGACAGTGATCTAACGGTTGTCGTCAAATCACAATTACTGCGTAGCTGTACTCTTGAAAGACAGTGCACAGTGATGTTTTTTCTGCTAAGCTTACTCCACCAGTAGAATCGTCCAAGTTTAGTCTCGTAATTTTGCATCTTGGCAAATTCTGAGGCAGGTCTTGACAACAGTACCATGCTTAACGCAACTATAGTCTGGAGCATGTGGTTATGGCATGCAGTCTGGGAACACCAAACACGGATTTTCTATCAATTTTGAATCCCACTTAAGTATAAAACAAAAAATGAGGGGAATGAGACATCATCGAACGCTTGAAATGGTATTAGTGCAGTTGCAATTCGAAAAACGAAACCCTCTAGTCCTCCCTCAAATTTTGCACCCGCAGCAGATAGCTCTACTCCGTGGCTATTCCATTTGTCACTTGCGCACTACAAAGAGTACTAGGAAGTTTTTCATTTCCTTCGTTTCGACAAAATGGCAAGATTGACCAACTTATTTATAATTCAATAAAGCATACATGGAGGAAGGTCTCAAGTCAGGGCCTTATCTTCGTCAATAAAAGCTCAAATCGCAAGTGTTTCCCGGATTTTCTCCCGAAATGTTGGTGTTCTTTATTCTTTGTCACCAAGACTCCACAGCTCGTGCACCCCTCTTAATCGATCACTTGGTAGGTTTCTAGAACTGGCCTAGAAAAAATCTGCCTTAGGTCGGCTGGATTGGGCGTTCTGTATTTTCTTCTTGAGTTTCTCAAAAGTTAGCTTGGTCAGTGTAAATTGATAACTTTAATTTTTAAGTGCTCTTTGCTGTTGAAGTAATTTGGAATTGTCAGTTGAAACAGCAGTTATATAAACAAGCGAGTTGTTCAGAGTTGCAGGCAGTTAGTTATTCGAAATGTAATACTGTGCCGTTTTCAATCGCCTCAGGCATGGTTTCCTGTTTCATGAATTACGCGTTGAAAGCTTTACCGTTCAGATGAAAATGCCTTTAAAGCTTGTTTTGAACGCCAATCATTCATCGTTAGCGTAGTTCGTAATATGCTTGTAAAACTAACATTGACCTTTTCAATTACAGGCTTCAGCCATTAAAATACCGCTTCCCATAGGATACACTTGGTTTTAGCAAAACAACCAATGCCAATTGCCAAGATACTGCTAATTTACATTTGACTGCAAAAGACTTTAATGAAAACCTTGAATAAACTGTAAACGGCAACATCAGCTTCTTAAATCTTGTTTTAAAATAACGATCTCATAGGAAATTCATTTTACTGCGCTGACGTCAGACGAGATAAAAACCAACGCAATACAATTGCGCTGACATATTGAAGGGCTGTCGGGACTAAAAAAATCGATATGCCTTGTTCGACCGCTATCAGTCCAGTGCGTTTGTGGCGACTGAACTGAAGTGACACAGCCTAGCATCAAGCACAAACTCACTGATAAATACCCAAAGGAAACATCGCAATTCTGCTCGAGTAAAAGCTTTTAGCAGAAGATATCCAACGTTTTCTATAAGCGCTAACAAACGAATATCACATCATTTTGCCATGCTTGACAGGCATTGAATAACAAAGAATTTGTAAAACAATCAAAAAAACGAAACATGCCAACAAAATAAAAGCAAGCGTTATTGAAGCCAAAAACAGCCAAAACATTAAAATTGCGCCTTGGTTAAAAACCGAGTTAACAATACGCGATTAATCACGTGACCTCAAAGGTTCACGCATATTGATCACGTAATTTCAGTCTTTAAATAATTTAATATTCTGCCAAATCCACCTCTGGCATTCTGCAACCATCTAAATTTAGTTACTAACTCCTAAAATGGCTACAAATAAAGGGCATAATCTGTCATCTACAGTGACGAGACGAAACTTTTTCATTTCGTATACTGAAAATCATTACCAAAATCACCATTGGTCTTTCAACCAGGGCTGCAAACTCGAACTCGAAAGAACTCTTATCTTTTTACAGAACTTGAACTCGAAAATATTTAAAGCGAGTTCGAGTAAACTTACATTTACAACTAAATTTAAAAAGAATAAAATCTTTCTATTGGAAATCTTATGCAGAAAGTAGGCATAAGCCATGCTTTTTCTAAAATTGTCTAAGCCCAACCTAAGTCATCGATTTCGTATGTAGAAAGAAGTTTTAGCGTTAAGCATGAGTTAATTAATTGTTTAAGTCAGCCTTTTATAAGTCACCATTGTAGATGGCTTAAATCGCGCCTTATGTACGCAATGACGCAAAACCCTAGTTACTGAATTGCTGTTGTTAAATTTGGGCAATGGGCCTCAGGTAGCCCAAATTAGTAACATGGATAAGTAGCATGCCGTATCACTTACTGCAACCGCTTTAACCAAATCTTTTTGCAAACAACTTCCATATGTATCGCACCATAATAACGTACAGCGTGTTACCTGCCAACATGACGTCACAAAATATCTTAAAGGGCAACCTCATAATCCGTTTATAAGCTAGGTTTTCAATAACGGTAACGTCATAATACATTAAGCCGGGCTTTCAAGTCTCGTTTGAGTTTAGTTTCTGCATACCACCAAGCCTCCCTTTGCAAGCCCGACTTAGGCTTAAGCTCGACCTAAACTAAGTCTGCTTCGTGCATAAAACCTTAAATGTGTTATGAAAAGATTAAGGACACTGAGAAGAACGCTATAATTAGATTTTGCAGTTTTTCGATGTAAACAGTCGCAGCAGAGAACGGGTGCCCTGATTGACAGTTAACTTTTTCTTCGTAAACAATGAATCGCAGACATTGCCCTTGTTTTGATCCAAAGCGCATAATGATGGAACCTACAATGATTCAATTGTTAACTATTTTTCAATTTTCGCTTTTACTGCAAATTCACGATGCACATATTGCCTGGCTTATGGCAACGAAATTTGCTTATTATAACAGATGTTTGAACATAAGTTTGAAAGCGCAATTTTACAGCAAACGCGCTTAGGCTAAGTCAATCATCACTTTATTTTCTGAACTCAAAAAAACTTCATAAATTTTCGCAGAACTCGAACTCGAAAAAATGAAAATGTTGAACTCGAACTCGAATTTAAGCTCTATAAAAATCGACCGAGTTCGCAACCCTGCTTGCAACTGCACGAAATAGCTAGCTATAATTAAAGTGAAACGCAAAGGTGATGAGAAGTAGATGCACTTTGCATGAACAACTTCGTACCGCTTCGAGTTTTTAGGCAACGTGGTCGAGTGAGTTGTAATGGCAACAATGACAGCGAAATAGCTGCGCTGTTGAATCGTCAGAAAGGCAGTGTACTGCAATATCCCTGCTTGAGGTACAAGCGCATTCTCAGTAGCGTTAGTAACACAGAAGCGAGTCTGAATAGGTTGTTCCAGTGTTAACTGATAAAAGTTTTCTCGAAACTGCAGCATAAACATGTATGGCCCAACACCAACAACACAAATCAAGAAACAATTTCAACCTGAATGCTAAAACGCAGTATACAAAAAGAAATATCGGTCTCATTCGCATTATTACCATTTTAGCCATCTGATGTATGCATCTCTATATCGTTGATAGCTCTTGCTGCCAAACGATCACTTTTATCACTATGCAACTAGCAAAAAACCGAAAGTTGCATACTGAAAAAATGACGCATGAACAGCAGAATTAGGCAATTACCAAGCTGTCGTTTTGAGAAATACTGCTTAAAGGATGTAACATAAATCTTACTGCAATAGTTATTCGTCTATGACTTGTCCTGTCCTGCTTTGACATTTGGCAACAGAAAAAAAATTACATTGAATTGAGCTGTAAGCGAAATCTCAACAAACATCAAATACTTCATTCCTGTGAAGCTCCGTTTTTCAGTATTTCTGGTCATGCTGAAACACTGCCATGGGTAGACTGTTCGGCCCCGATAATATATCTGCCACGAAAAAAGTATAGGAATCCTGCGAAGTGCTTTTTTTAAGAGCAAAAAAAGCGAGCTTGCAGGCTCTTTTTCCACACTATTGCTTTCTTGCTAAGCGTCAAGCAAGGAAGCCGTGAAAACCATTATCAGAAGCGCTTAATATCCTAGGATAAAGTTTCAAGCAATTTACAGCCTTTAAGATGTTTTGCACACTAAAAGCAGATGGCTTTTTAATACAACACTTATTGAATTGAACTTGAACTACAAGCTTTTTATAATGAAAGAAAGCAATCAACAATAATCCAAGATAAGCGTAAATAAATAATATACATCTTATCGTCATAATAAAAATGAACAGAGTCACAACCAAAATGAATATTTCGGAGCACTTCTTAATAGTGCCAGCTACTAAGTACCAAAGAATATGTTCCTATAATTTTGTATGATTAATAATTTAAGCTTATTAAATATGCAAAGCTAAAGCAAGCTGAAATTGGATCAATGTTGAAATGATAAATGCAAAAACGTTTGGTCATACGAAGTTAATTTCCACAGAACATATGATCAATTAAAGCACTACAATTGTTATTTTTCAGTAGTCTGTTTATTCCATTAACTTTGTCAAAATTTAAACGTACACCATTATCTGTTGCTGCATCATCATTCTCCAGATTCCAGGAGAGAAAATACCACTAAGCACAGAACTGTTGTCGATACAAGCTTCAGTCTTCCGACTTTCAGCATTCTACAGGAACCAATTGGCATTACCACTAGAATATTTTCTACTTGTTAAAAATCAACCAAGCAGAATAAAATCATCGCGAGATGTCTTACTCTTAAGAAACAACAATGCAGGCGCTGTGAGTTTTGCAAGCATGACCTTTTGATTAACGCCATGAAGGTACTTAAATTCGCTCAACCATATCGCTGATTCGAGACATAAGCTGATAACTTTTCTTTACAAACCTAGGCAACTTCAGCTTACTAAATTCTAAAAGTGACGATTTTCTATCTGCTCTTTTGGTTCATTGGTGTCATAGTAAATGCAGGACAGTATGTCTCAACAGCATTGCCGGATAAAGTTTATTAATACAAGCAAGCCACAAAATATGAAACCTAACATTACTCTGTCGTTTAGAACTTTACTTAGATCATCATCTATAAATGAAACAATTTCACCATCTAAAGAGCAACTAAAAAACTGAAAAAACAAAAAGGAGCAAGCAGTCTGTATGTGTCGCCGTGATTTCTTGTACGCCGGACAAACCCAAGCGTTATTTTAAAACAAGACACCAAGAACATCATGCTTTTTCCACATATCTGAAAGCACTTAAATAACAATCGACTTTTATGAAATAACAATCGACTTTTATAATCGAGCAATTTTGGCAAGTGTCAAGGCAAGTTTCCATTACGTGAAAATTGCTGCGTAGCGTTAATTCTCTGAAAATCTATTTTAAATTATCTTATTTGCAAAAAGGCTACTTAAAATTGAATAAGCACAAGAATTTTTACGCTACGTTTCCAATAGGCGTAAATTGCCAAGGTAGCGTAAAAATTCTTTTTTTTCTTTAGTTCTAAGCGCAGAGCGTTTTACTTTAAATAAACAAAGATTTTCATACTACGCCAGCAATTCATGCCTAATGGAAACACGCCTAAAAATCCTTTAATAGGTCAATCCCCATTCAAAATGCAGACACTACGTCAGTAGAAATAACCATATTTGCTGTTTGATAGTCGTGGCAACATCAACTGCTGCGAAAACAACACATAACAGACGCCTTGCAATGCTGTTTTGTTTTTCGTAACCGTTTCTGTCAGTTGCTGCTCAAATTATTACTTACTGGTGAAAACGTCAGCGTAACGCGAAATTTCATTATTTGATGACGTCCTCCTAGACAAACTGTTTTGCAGTTGCCAATTTAAGTAGGGCTTCTTACAGCATTTTTATTCTCCAGATTCTTGGACGACATATGGCCAAAACATGGCAAAATACATGTATTTCTCCAGACCTGCTCTGATATTTCTAATTACAATATTTCAATATTTTCAATAATTCACCGCTAATTACGCAGATGACTGAGCCAATGTTAGAGACAAGATAAATGCGAAAAGCTAAGATTAAAATGAAGTCATTAAACATTTTTGTTATGAACTACTCTGCTTCACGCTAAGGTTGAACTAATCAGACATCAGCTACATGATGTAGTGAACGCCAACATTTCCTGCCAAAAACTCGGTAGCTGAGAGCTTAAGACATTTAAGTTGCAACCAACATGCTGACATAGCCAAGCATAAACACTGCAAATGCACACATACATCCTTTAACTACAAGCAACACCATCCGCATTGATATTCATTAGTAGCTAACTAAAACACAAAAAGTTGCAAACCCTGTTTACCTCGTGGGCTAATAGTTCTATTTAGAGCTTAAGCCAAGTTTTCGGAAATAAATTCAGGTACACATTCACTTTGTTTAAAGACAAACGTTTTCAAAACAACAGTCTTTTGTAGCAGTTACCCTTTTTAAACATCATGGCAAGATTTTTCATTCAGCCATGCGGCGGGGTCGCTATGGTGCGTCGACGGTCGGCTCATGATGTTTAAAAAAAAGCATAGATTTTAAGTAGTAATAAATATATGGACGTATGCCACAAGTCGTACTCTTCTGGGGGCTTCACAATTCCAGGTTGTAACCACAGTCTGAACACTCATATCAAAGATAACACGCAAGTCAGAAAATTTATCGTTGTTTGAAAGAAGCATCTTCTGCTGCTTGGAAAACGAGTGCCTTAACAGTAAGTTGGCATGTGCACAAATAAATTGTAGAAGTATAACCTTCCGTGATTGAAACCTACTGCTGAACGACTATTACGAAAATTTTGTGGGCTAAGGAAATGAATGATTGATTTACTACTCATGATTTTACCAGTTTACCAACACCTTTGTCGAATAACAAGATATGAAAATTAATGTTTACAAAAACTTTTTCCAAAATATGCAATTTATCCATACAAAAAAATAAAAACTACCCATTTTTGTCACAGAAATACAAAAATTTAAGGAAGTTAATCAAAAACTAAATATATTTGCCCAACCACTTGATTGGAGGAAATTAGATGGAAGAAACTAAATGCAGATGTCAAGAGTTTTCCATAGACTTGGAATTTAGAAAAACAGGAAAATTCCACTGAAAATCAGCATTTAGCATTGGGTCTAGGTCAAATTAGGGCTGATTGGGTTAGGAGTTGGGATTGAAATTAAGGTTAGGGATAGTCCAGGAAATCCTGTGAAATTTTCGCGTCTTAGTAGTATCCACATTAGATGGGCTAATTGTGTTTTATTGAACTATGGAAGATGATATTTAATAACAAAATTATTCAGAAAATAAGGCATTTGCTTTCCACAGATAACAGCATAGGCCTATCTTGTGGTGTTTTTATATTTTAGTTGATCTACATTTCCGTATTTTAGTGTTGTCTCTCAGCCTTTTCCATCTTAAAAAATAACTATATGGAATAAATTTGTTATATAGTCTGTCAATGCTGCTACGTTTTTCTCAATTAAAGCAAAGCTTATAAATGTTCATTTTTTACAATCCAAAATTTTGTAGTTTTTGTAAGCCGAAGTCTTTCAAGACGAACCAAATAATAAACTGAACTGAACCAAAACCTTTAGTGCCTCTTGAAGATTAGAGTTGTTTAGTTCCAAGTGTCAATATGATAAACGCTTGGCAAACAAGTTCAATGAAATGGATTAGACAAAACTCTCAAGAATAAGTTAAGTTGTAAAGGCACTGACCGTAGCATTGGCAGTGTTTCCAGCGGTAGTACTAAACAGGCATAGCACAGGGTTAGGGTAGGCATAGTACAGAATCAGGGTACGGCAAGCATTGCACAAAGCTAGGGTAGGCATAGTACAGACATAGTAGGGTTGGGGTTAGTTGGTATTATGTCTGCTATGCCTATTTATAACCACCCTGTTTCCAGCTCAAGCACAAGTCTATGTCAATCGCATCTGAAAATGTACAAATCAACAGCACAACACTTCAGCAATTTTATCTACTGCTTTAGATCTTGCAACTTTGATGTAACCACTTTTTATGAGCATCTGCACTTTTAGTTACCACTATGCAAAACGGCATGTTTCAGTTATTTCTGATTCAGAATTATGGATTCTTAAATTTAGCAGATGTGCGATCACAAAATACCCCTTAAATTGGTAATTTGAAACTAGGTTAAAAGCCTAATGGTTAAGGTAATAAAGGAAATTATGATAATTGCAAATACTAGTTTGATTACATGGTGGCTTGATTTGCCAATTGATTCCATTCAAGTCCAATTATAATCAATTGCCTAATTTACAGCTACTTATATCACTTACAGTTTACTAAAGGGAAACGAGTCACTAGGTCAGTGCATACCATCAAGTTGCATCTACATCAGCCAAGCATTACTGCTTGCGTGGTCAAGTGAAACTAATTTAATTGAAGTCACAAAAATGTTTAGAATTATGCAAGTTTGAAGTCATCGTGTTTATTCTAATTAGGTGAAGCGTGACTCAGTTTACATCAACCATTTCCAAATTACCCCACGGCAGCCAGAAATTTTATCACGTGGTAAATTTGTCACATATCTTCAGCATGGATCAGTGTTTAGGATTGGGTTTAGCAGTAGAATTAAAAGTTAGTTAAGGTTACATTAGGTTAGAGATGGGTTACGTTTAGTTTTACAGTTAGAATTACAATTACTATGTGATGAAATTACTATGACAAAATCAGTGGCAACCATCACCATACAGAAATCCAGATTCAAGATAGAATCACTAAACTGCAAAATAATAAAAATTGTTACCAAAATGTGAAATTATCTAAATACGGAAATCATTCTAAAAAAAGAATTAGCCAACTAAATCACAAAAATATGGCGATTCATTTTCAAAAAGAAATTAGTGAAATTAGGGCTAAAAAACCGGGATCCCAGTTTCAGGAACTTGTAGGATTTAGCAACTTTTTAGCTTTCCCGTTTCCCCCGGATTTTTTTTGACTAGAAATTCCCAGTTTTGTGAGCTAGTATCTTCACGACACTGGTGCCAAAATCAAATTTGATTGTGATTGTTCCCACTGTGACGACACAATACTAGCCTCGATTGTTGAACTGTTTGCTGTTGACTAAAAGATAACAGGTTCGAGCCAGTTTATTAGTCATTGTGAACCAGCGAATGCTGAAATTCAGTTGCAGTGCCATTTGGCTATGGAACGCAGTAATCAGTATAAAGTTTGGAAGCATTTTACATGAGATGACGATGATAGTGACAGAGCTAGTCGTATTAATTTTTCAAAAAAATATGGTGTAAAGACCCACTTGAAGTCTTTTGCATAAGCTGAAAACCAAACACAAACTTAGCTAAAAAACAAAGATCAACCTTCTACTTCTACAAAAGCAAAAATTCAGCAGAAATCGATCTTCCCATTTGTAAATGTAAAGAAAGAAAGTTTGGAAAGTATTGTCTCCCGACTGACAGCTGTGGACAGTTTTTCTATCCATTCTATAAGCAAAAGTAAGTTCATTAGTGAGTTGCTTAGTGCCAAAGGCTTTTATCTTCCCTCTTCAAACTCCAATACTATGAACTTAATTCACAGTGAATACAATGACATTCAAAAAGAGATAAAGGCCAAAAATAAAATAACAGTCAAAGCCAACGCCTGTTACAGTGTGACTATGGACGAGTATACTTTAGTTGGTAGCCAAGGATATATGAACATCAATGTTCATTGCCAAACTTATGTTATAAAATTGCATCTTATAAGAATGACTGAATCATGTGGTGCTGAGAAAATTTTACAGTTGTTGGAGAAACAGTTGGCTGATTTTGAAATTACCAACATGCAGACATCTGTTGTCAGCATCGTCTCTGATGGCACCTCAATAATAAAAAGTTTGTGAAAATTTCTTAATTTAATCACCAGCTCTGCTATGCGCATAGTGTGCATCTGGCAGGGTGTGATGTATTGTGCAAAAGCAGAAGTGTGGCTCATATTGCAGATGAAGATTATGATGACCATCAAGATGAAGAAGGTTTTGGTATAGTGATCTCTGCAACAGCATCAAACAAAGTACCAGTTTTCAATGTAAAAATAGAGAATGTACTCAAAAAGGTGGTAAAGATATTTTGAAAGTCCTGTGAAAAATGAAGTCTTGCAGAAATACATGTTGTTGGAACAAAACAAGAAGTTGTCACTTGTCCTAGATTGTAAAACTTGCTGGAGCTCTGTGTAGAAAAATGATTGAGAGGTTTATATATCTAAAATAGTGCATATCAAAAGCTATGCTCAATTTGTCGATTCAACATGATATATATCAACAGCTGAACTTTTGTTTCTTAACCCTTGAAGGACCACAAGAATTTAATTCATAAAATTTGAAATGCTGCAATTGTTTGGTAACAACGAAAATATAATGGATTTTAGATAATTGGTTATCACGTCATAATGATATAACAATCAACAATTATGGTACATATGTGTACCAAAGGTCCTCAAAGAGTTAACAAGCTAAAATGCACTCTTGAAATAATAAAGCCAGCAGTCAATGCTGTATGTCATAAAGATGCAATGCTTTTGACTGGGAATGGAATTTTCCAATTTTTATTTTTGGGTTGAAGAAGAGGAAGTCAAACCTTGCAGAAGATTTACTTTGTTCCATAAAAAAACATATACAACAAAGACGACAATACGATATGGTTAGCTTGATACATTATCTTCAAAATCCAAATTTATCAACTCATATTGAGCATTATGCTAATGACGTATCGTTATTAGGTGTTAACACCAAAGATGGTTTTGTGAAAACTGCTACCACCTTACTTTGCTGTCTATTTTGGGAAAATGATAGTAATGAAGGAAAAGGTCAGCATGAGAACAAAGATAAAGAGTTGGCTGACAATACCAACCAAAAACGGGAGCATGAAAGTCTTTTCCAGACTTTCAGACACACATTAAACATTCCACAAACTCCACTCCCGCACAGTTGGATACATTTGTTGATGATAGAAGTCAAGTCAGCCAACTTCAAACAGTAATCGAGCAGAAAATGAAACTACTAGAAGCCACCAGAAAAAGACCAAGAAAATTGAAGCAGTTATTTAAAGCCTTATTGACAATTCCGCCAAAGTTAGGTGAAGCACAACAAGTATTTTCTGCTGCACAATTGTTTGCCACAAAACTATAGTCACAACCAAGTGACAAATCTGTTAATGCACTGAGTTTTTTATGCAGTCATTATATGAAAATTAATTAAAGCAAACTTGATACATTTATGTTTTGTTGTTTGTATTTTATACTACCAGAGTTTTTTCCCCAAATTAGGTCAGACATTACTCGAATTCCCAGATTTTTTTCAGAAGTGGGTAATTGGAAACCCTAACTAAAATACTACCAGCACAAACTGAATAAGTACAGAAATCACTGAAATATTAAAGCTAATAAAAACTAAAACTACCTAATTTGATAAGGTTGAATAAGAAATCAGAGTTAAACTACCACATTTATCAAATTGTAAACTGCTCTTCAAAGTACACAACTCAAAATGACAATAACAAATGAATGCAAGCCACTCTTGAAAGTGCATGGCATTTAAACTATAAAACATAAGCTCTGTTAACTTATGATTTACGGTGAAATCTATTTAAGAATGCACAAAAGCATTAAATTAGTACTGCTTTACTTATTTACAAAACATCAGATACATGTATCATTATCATCATCAATAATAACATCTAAGCTATATTTTTATCAATGGTGTTATTAAGGCACTCACATTGATATTTCCATTTTGTATTCAGGACATTTTTGCCTTATCATTAGCCATTAATGCCACAAACATACTTACAATATCTTTAGTATAAAATTGTTTAACTGCCTTTTAAAGTAGATTACATCACTGAAAATGAAAGCATAAAATTACATAAACTATGGTTTACAATTAGATAAATATGATAAACTTTTCCCAAGGTCAATATTTCTGTGGTTTCTGTAATTTGGTTGGTGTTTTTTCATTATTTCCATTACAATTTCTGTGATTCTATATTTTACTGTTACCTGATATATAAACAACTTATTACTCAAAAAGCGTTATTACTTTGTTAGAAGTTGCTATTTTGTCATCGATGGCATTTTACCCTTGGAGGCTATTTGGCTGTTACCATTCACATGTGTTTATTATGACCATAATTGCTACGATTTTGGCAGTGATGCTGTGGCCTGTGGATAGTGCAGCTGCCTTGAAATGCAATGGTTATGGATGTGAAATTGAGAGAAAAGCAGTGTATGCTGGAGGGAATACCCACAATGAGAATCTACAGGGTAGGCCTAGTGTATACTAGGGGTGCAAATTTTTTTAATATATCATTGAAGTTGACCAATCAGAAACGACCAAAAGTCACATGCTTAATACATTTATTAAAATTGACCAACCACAAATGTCCCATAGCTGAATAGCCTACAAGGGTAAAATGACATTAATAGCAAAATAGCAACAGCATTCTTTGAAGTAATGTAAATTATCAAGCCCAAAAACCAGAAACCACGATGGGAATTCACTGATACTATCCCATGATGTAGAGGAGTTAACAGTAGATGGGACTTCTCACATGTTGCCATGTGACTGTCAAGAAGTTGAATTTGTAACGCTAATACTGCACTTTTCACCAGCATACACTTCGTTTGAGCGTGAGTGTCTTGGCCAAGAAACGTCTGGATAAAACGTCAAGGCTCTAGTGAAAAAACGTCAGTTGAAACTGGAACAGAAACTAGCTTAGCAACAGACAAGGTCCTAGTACAGGCTTACGATTTTCTCTTGGTAACAAAGCATCTTGGTTAATGATAAAACTGCAAGTAACGTAAGTTCAAACCAAGAGGGCACATTTAGCGACCCTACGTGATTTTTCTATAGGCCACAAAGCTCAGGCAAGAAAGTTGCAGCATCAGGAGCATACTTATTACCTAACATTGGTGCAAATGTTCAATATTTTATTTAGTTAAGACAAAAGTCAAACCTAGACTATTCCGCTGCAATCTTTTAGACCTGTAGCCCACCTACAACCTATTAATTATTAATATCATTCTAACTCACCTCATTCAATTCCACCACACATCACCACGAAACCATCAACACTAAGAACTAAAAATTTTAAAACTGAAAGCGCAACGCCCATTCAATGTTGCCAGAATAAAACTTAGTTTATGAAGAGTAGAAAGTAATAGCACAGTGGTTTGCGTACCAAGCTGTGGTACCGCGAAGACCTTTCAAGTGGTTCGCAAGTCCCTATTATTTATTCTTCGCAAAAAAATATTCATAGCAATCGAGTTTCGTTTAAAGTTTTTTTCATTTCCAAGAAAAGTATTGAGCAAAACAATTGGCAATAGGAAAATTTAATGCACGTGATCAGAGCATCGAAATACGCTTTCAATCAATCAATCAGTTTATTATTTTGTGCACATCCCAATGTTACGTTAAGCATAATATAGCTGTAGCACAAAGAGAGGATGAAGATGACCGTACGGTCTTTTAGGTCTATCGCAAAAAGTGGTTAAATAAAAAAAGTGGTCGACCACTTTCAATGTTTTTGCATTGAATTGAATAGAAGTGATAGGCCTATCGTTTTTTGCAAATGTAATGGATCAACTAAGCAACTGTTAAATGAACGCTAAATATCTTGTTTTATCGATGTTATGGAATGAATCTGAAAACAAAGTAAGATGAGGGGTGCTAAGGTTTCCTTGTTATGGCAACTAGTTACGCTAGTTTTATGGGCTAAACATGCATAAATCATGCATAAATCATGCATAAACATGCATAAATCAGCTTTACACACACACACACAGAAATATATAAGCTATATTATATATTGCTAGTTCCAAGTAGCGTCTTATAAGTGAGAAACAAAAGAACAAAGCGAGTGCTGAAGACGCGAGGCTTCCGAGGGAAGCAATGCTATTGAGAGATATTTTCAAATTTACAAAGCCATTCCTGGACGCGTTTCGTCCTTTTGGACTCACCAGCAGGGCTTGCCAAGGGCCAAGATATATATATATTAAACATGTTTTCTCGGATTTTATTTTACAGAAAATTTGACTATCACCTCCTTGCATCCCCAAGACCAAGATATAAATTCTGTGACTGTAAGTGAACTTCAACAGCTTCAGTCTTCAGTGTTGTCTCTCCATGAGAAAGTTGCAGTTAAGAAAACAGGCCGTTTAACACTTGATATTCAAATTTCTCACCCAGGCATAAGCAACAACAAGAAATATATTCATAGCTTTCATTCTGAATGGTACCAACGGAAAAGTTGGCTTTGCAGCTATAAAGTAAAAAATGCTCGGTTTTGTTTCCCATTTTTGTTATTTGGAGGTGATGAAACATGGACAAAAGATGGTTTTAGAAGAATAAACCGACGCGATGGCGTAGTGGTTAGAGCGTCCGCTTCGCAGTCGGTAGAACTGGGGTTCGTTCCCCTGGTCGAGTCATACCAAAAGACTTTAAAAAATGGTATCCGCAGCTTCCCTGCTTGGCGCTCGGTATTTAGGGAGGTTGTGGAGGACAAGCCGGCAAGTTCGCTTGTTGTGTCCTTGGGCAAGGCACTTAACGGGATGCCCCATCTTTATGTGGAAGACAGGTGGCCCATAAACCTCGAAAAAGGCAACTCCCAAGCGAGTGCGGACTTCCCGTCCAAAGTATAGCGATGCAATTCGCTTTCTCGTGAATGGAGGATAAATATGGCAAATAAAGCAAAACAAAACAAAATAAACAAAATGAAGGAAAAAACTGAAAAGCATGAGAACTCAAAGAAACATATTGATAATGTGGTTTCACTGTCACTTTTAGGAACCGTAAATATCAAAGAGAAACTTAGTGATGTATACAGACATTCAGTCAATGAGCATAACACGAAAGTTAAAAAGAACCGTGAAATGTTATCCAAAATAATAGACTGTATAACATTTGGAGGAAACTTTGAAACTCCCTTACGCGGACATGACGAAAAAGACGGTTCAGTTAATCCAGGGGTATTCAGAGAATTAATAAATTTTGCATCTAAATTAGATCCAGATTTTAAGAATCATCTAGAAACCAGTATGGTCTTTAAAAGTGTTTCTAAAACCATTCAAAATGAGGTACTTGACTGCCTGCTACAAATATTCCATGAAGAGATAAGGACAGAAACTAGAAAAGCTTCTTTTGTAGTTGTCATGGCTGATGACACAACAGATGTTTCAGAACACACTTAAACGGTCATTGTTCTTCGGTATGTATTAAATGGAAAAATATTTGAGCGTTTTTGGGGTTTCTTTATTCCAGAAAATCAAACTGCAGATTGCATATCAAAATGTATTCTAGAACAATCAAACCGCATCCTTCAAGGAAATAGACAAAAACTGATAGCTCAGACTATTGATGGTGCGAATGTCATGAAAGGCAAAAAAGCAGGAGTTCAAGCAACAATAAAAGCAGTTTATAGTAATGGACATCTCGTTCATTGTTATGCACATCAACTTAATTTAATAAAGAAGTAGGCCTATTACACGAAATGCAAGAATATTTTTCTCTAACATTCTGACTATTCCAACATTGTTCTCAAGATCACCGCAACGTGTATCCATTCTCAAGAAGCATGAGGATGCCAGCATTTCACGTTCTTCCTCTACAAGGTTGAACTAACATACGGACCATAAACAGAGTTCTTGAAAATTTGGAACCTTTAAAAAACTGCCTTACTGAAATCCAATCAACATCAAATGCAAATCAAACCATTGCAGAAGCAACATGAATTTTAAAATATTTGAATGATGGTAATTTCATGTTTTGGTTAGAACTTTTTCATCAGATTATGCCTCATGTTGAAGTAATTTACAACCAAATGCAATCTCGTGAAATTAGTTTGTTTAAAATCAATGAATAAATAACAAATTTCAAAACTGTTGTTTTAGAAATAAGAAACTCAAAGTACTGTGAAAATTCTTCACAGACACTCGTGGCAGAGGCTAAGGAAGTGTGCGACTGTATGTGTGTAGATATAATTGACAGGTACTCTTCCCATAAACACTTAGTAGCTGCTAAATTGTTTAATAAAGAAAGCTTCAATGGTTTTAACCCTTTGAACCCTGACCTCGTGGGCCTAAAAATACCCTGCACCTGAGCTCCTGAGCAAAATTTTAGAATTTTCAACTCCCCACGTATAAAGGCCATTCATAACAAAAATATACAACGTACATCACACCAATGAGAACAAAAACATTACAGAGAGGTCCAACCTTTATTTAGCGCCAATATTCCACTTTAGTGTGGTAGTCAGTCCAACAGGTGGACCCACGTTTGATGCACAGATAGGCCTGGCATAGACTGCATCTGATACAGCTCTTTGATCTTGGTGTGGGAATGCCTTTGTATGCCACATCTGGGTGGTTCCTCTTGAATCGTTCGTGCTTTTGGTTGCAAACCACACAATTGTGACCAGTGGAAGTGTCTGCTGGAAACTCAGGGTGGTGAAGACCAACATTTTGGAGTCGTCGTTCAACATTCACATGTCTCGCCTTCTTTACATGAGCTGAGCGGTAGTCACCGACAAGAGAAAGGCACAGAGAGTCGACGTATTTCCGGAAACTGGGTTTCTTTGGCTTGGTTTTTTCTTGATAGAGCACATAAGAGTTGAAGAAGGCCCACATGATGAATTTTATGAATAGGCGGCGAGGCCACCGGTAGTGGCGGCGAGACTTATAGAGCCGAGTCATCTGGTCGTTCAGGTCACAGCCCCCATGTACTTGTTATATTCTTTCACAAGCTGAGGCATGGGAACCTCAGCCTGCGTTCCATCTTTGTTCCTTCTGGTGGCAGTAGTCTGACTCTAGATCACTTTCAGGGTAAATATCAGCTAAATCCTGCTCATCTTCGTCCGAATCATACACAAGATCTAAAGCCTGTTGTAAAGAAAATAAGCGTGACCTCTTACCAGATTCACCAGAAGTTGAGGGTTGAGAGAATGATCGTTTCATTGTCAATTTTACACAGAAAAAATACACTCAAGCATTGAACATGGGCGCAGACATCTTTGAATGACGTCGGTATCCCATAATATATATATAAGTCAACCTCATTGGTCAGATAAAAAAAGCGATTGCAACATGTTTTTATGACGCACTCTCAGCGCGACGTGGAGCGTGCACTCGGTATATAAGCAAAGAAGGCTTGCGACGTACAGGTGGCACTCGGGGCTGTCGAGTTAAGAATGAACTGCCTACAGAAGAGATAATACTGACCACTGAGACATATTGTTTCAACCAAAGCAATTAATTTGATTAATACCAAACAAAAAAACAGTAACGTTTTTCAACAACACAATCTGCTAACAATACAACAGTCTAAACTACTTGAAATTGCCAAATTTATGCACAAATATTTTAATAAATCTCTTCCTCCTGCTTTTTCAAACATCTTTGATTCTAACTTTCTTATCGAGAAAGCCACTCTTCATACTCGATCCAAGTCTAAATTGTGCCCTCAAAATTGCAGAATAAAACTCACACAACAAACACTGAAATTCAGAGGCCCAATGTTATGGAATAAACTACCTGTAGCACTTAAAGATGTTAAATCACTTCCCAGGTTCATCAAATGCTTTAAAGAATATATTATAAATCAGTAGATTAATATTTATTATGCTTTAATACTGGAAACCTACTTCTTTTGATTGCTTAAAGATATACCTAATTGTAAAACGAGCTTGCAAAGTAGAATAAAAAGTAAAAGAATAGGTATTTGCTGTTTTTCTTTCTTTTTCAGAATCTGCCAATCACTTTCGAACTACCAATTAAAAAGAGCTAATGATTATCTTATACTCCAACTTCAGGCGACAACTGCTCCTCGAAATAATTTCGGATGAAGAAGAAGAATAAGGAAAATTCACCTGCGATATAGGTCCATGAAACTTCAATCAATCAATCAATCAATTTTATTTTATTTTTGTCCAAATCAGCATACATAGAAATAAATTACACAGCAGTGGACAAAAAAAGGAGACGATGGCAAAACGATATACGTTAATACATGCACATGAATAGAATTTGGATTAAATGTGAAGATAATGGCATGGCCATCGCACCTGTAAGATACTTGGTAAAATAAAAAACACACACGAAGAAAAGCATATACAGTATGTACAAAGTGTCGCTAGAGACAGTAAAAATAAAAAACTGTCAAATTGTAACCCTAACAGGGGAGGCTATCAGGTGCTACACCTTGCCCAAGGGTGACCTGGGAGCAACGACAGCTAAGAGACAGCTCCTTTACGTCTCAAGGCACATAAACCCTGTCGCCGGTTGTAGTTTTAAGTCATACACCTAGGACTAGATTAAACACATAGCTATTATAAAAAAGAAGTTACTGTGAGTTAGTAGTACCGTTATCGATTCCCAGCTGCGTAAAATTTAATCAACTAAATTAATAATCAATTTGATGCAGAGACCTTAAGAGGACCTTAAGAGGACCTTAAGAGGACAATAATTCGTGTCAAATGTGTGACGTCATAAGCACCCTTTCAGTAGTTGTTGTTTAAGTTCTTCTACAACGTATAGGGTGTGTGTTTGGGAATATTTCGATACCTGCAATTTTGTTTTCAGATCGAACAACAAACAAATGAACTGCACTTGGCTTGACAGACAAGAAATAAGTTTTTACATCGTCACAATGGACTTTAAACCCAAAAATTGTGCTTTTGAATAAAGTCATTTTTTTACATGAAAAGTTGAGTGTCAGGCTGGCATCTTGATGCTTCTGTGATTTTTAATAGCAGGTATCTCCCCAAGAAGGCGGAGTTGCAATCTTCTTTATAATCCTGTGAGCTAGGACTATGGGAAAGTGGCGTGTATTTAGAAACAAATTTGTTTGTGGTGCCAAAAAGCATCAAGTAAGTTCAATCTTGTTATCACGTATAAATGTGGGACTAGCATCGCAAAATTTTGCTGTAGAGGGCAAGTCGAAAGCATTGAGTGTGCCTTTTGTAAACATGCCCTTCCCTTTTTTTGAGATCAACTTTTTTAAAGCAAGAGTTTTGCCCATTCCAATTTCCAAACAGACCTGAAAACCACTTTTATTTTTGTTTCTATCATACCGTTTGAAGGGAGTTATATTTTCTTTTATCTAATTTCTCCCTGAATACGCCACCCCTATAGACTATCCAAACAGCTATTGCGAGCACTGTGAGGACAAAAGAGTAATAAAAAGCAAAGGAGGCAATACGAGTATTATCCACAAACATTAAATTTGTAAAATTTTGTGAAGTTTAATGTTTGATGAGTAAAATATTGACATTGAATGCATTTTGCTTCTTTCAGCAATTATCTTCCACAAAACTATACTTTTTCTTAAGCCTAAATCTGACTAAGCGATTTTTCAAGTTGCCAGCACAACCACTGGTAGGCTACGCAGCAAAAATCAAACTAGCAGGCTACTTATTTTTCGGATTAACTTAGTTATATTTAGCAAACAAGTACCGGTTTGGTTAATTACTTTTAGCAATTTTTTAGCGAATAATTTTTGCAATTCCAATCGTAACTCAAAAAATTGCGTGATTTTTTGCAATTTGTTTTAATTAATAACACTTTTATTCAATTTTTTGACTTGCGCGAGAGAAAAAATTATTCAGGTTGTGCAAAATATACTTTCATCGCAATCAACATGCATTCAGCGCAACTAAACTAGATTTTTTGTTTCTTTTTATTTCGTTGCGTGTACTTCTTGTAACTAAAAGATATTTGAGCCGATGGGTCTATTGGAACAAGATGGTACCTAGTGACAGTGTGGGATCCTCAAGTGAACCTGCGCGGTTATAAAGACATTGGAATATAATGCCAAATAACGTTTCCTAAATTACAAATACAAAGAGCAAGCATTCCATTTCATGTAAACCTAATTTGATTTCAAAATTTTGAATTATTATCCAGTTGTTTTTTGTTTTGTTTTGTTTTATTTGCCATATTTATCCTCCATTCACGAGAAAGCGAATTGTATCGCTATACTTTGGACGGGAAGTCCGCACTCGCTTGGGAGTTGCCTTTTTCGAGGTTTATGGGCCACCTGTCTTCCACATAAAGATGGGGCATCCCGTTAAGTGCATTGCCCAAGGACACAACAAGCGAACTTGCCGGCTTGTCCTCCACAATCTCCCTTAAATACCGAGCGCCAAGCAGGGAAGCTGCGGATACCATTTTTTAAAGTCTTTTGGTATGACTCGACCAGGGGAATGAACCCCAGTTCTACCGACTGCGAAGCGGACGCTCTAACCACTACGTCATCGCCTTGTTGGTTTATTTGTGATCTCCCTTAATGTAACTGCTTTTTGAGTGTTGCTCTTTTTCTCTTTTGTGTTTTTGGAAGAACTTACGAGGTTAATTATGTTTATCTTTTGTTTGCATTTTGCATGTTTCATACTTTTATATATCACGCAAATCTGCGTAAAATTTTTCTATCCGGTTTGACAATTTTAAGCTGGCCTGCCCTGAATCCCTATCATTTGTCAAGTAATCCGCAAGATTGGAAATATTGTTTCGATATTCACAGCTGGTAGTTAACCATAATCATTCTTTAAAAAAGGTACCAAGCCTAATTTTGAATGACCAATTTTTGAGTATATAATTCCAAAAATCACTGTTCAAATGAAAATAAATCATAGATTTACGAGGCTAAATAGTCTTTTTGATTTGATTTGTTGCATGATTCATTACTAGATTTGTAGATTACGCTATCTTTAACAACTAGTATTCCAGGCTCAAGATTGTCTGTGTCACGATTGGTATCCACAGTAAGACCATAAAATAGCTTCGTGACTTTTGCGTCACTGCATGATGTTTTTTGTTATTTACACAAAGTCTTTTACGAGCATTTTTAACCCATTCCGACAAGCAGTGAAGTGGTAAGCCGAGCATGTTCATTACTTGGACAAGTTTTTGAAAACCGCAGTGATTCAGAGAACTTGTTTGTGCAAATCAATTTAAATCAGTCGCTTGTGCTTCTACCTATTAATATAGCCGACAAGCAATGATTTATGATTGCGTGAACAAAAAATTATTGCTTCATCAAAAATTGCGATGCTAGATGACCGGAAACTCCGCTAAAATTCGTAAACCACTTTTTTTCTGGTCACGCTCTGATGGATGCTAGAGGAAGATCTTTAGTGTTTTTTATTGCCAACGATAAGGCCTAGAATTTTGTTGTGGAGGTGAGGTCTGCTATCATTGACTAGTGAGAAATAATAGAAACTAGACTATACCTTTTTAATTTCAAAATGAGAATAGTAAACTTCAAAATGGAATAGTAAACTTCAAAATGAGAATAGTAAACTTCAAAATGGAATAGTAAACTTCAAATTGAGAATAGTAAACTTCAAAATGGAATAGTAAACTTTAAAACGAGAATAGTGTATTTCAAAAAAAGAATTACAAATAAAACAATTCATGTATAAAACACAAATAAAAGTTATGCAAAATATTTATTAAAATTCAACATCCATCATATTGATTGCATCTGCTACATTATTGAATATTTGTGCTGCGAAATTCGAGCACATTTCACTTATTACGGCACTCATACCCTCCTTCATCAACTCCTCTAAGGCTCTCAATTGATGCTCCTTTATCGATAATCCTTGTGGAAGAATCCTCAAAATACTTGTGATCTTTGTAGCCAAGTCTCTTTTAATCTTTGCTTTCACAGAAGACCAAACATTTTCCATGGGATTAAACATGGAACTGTAAGGTCCAAGCCTTAATAGATGATTGTCAGAGAACTCTGGCTCTTCAAACACATTTTCCAGACCCGAATTGCATGGTGCATTATCAATTACCATTACCACTGGGCCATCAAACTTAAATCTCGTAATCCTGAGGCATCTCCTCATCCACTCACAGGCCTGGTTCGACTTAAAGGCTCCCCTCTTTATCTCATAATGAAGGAGACCGGCATTGCTCATGCACCCTATCATATGCACATTTGCTCCTTTTGAACCAGCTGCAATTGTGGTGCATCGAGTTCCTTATAAGGATCTACCTTCTCTCTTTGAAATATGGATGTTAGTATTACTCTCATCCATAAAACAAATGGGCAAGTTTTCAGCTTGATATCGTAGAAGTTTTTCTACGAATCTTTTTCTCTTTAACTTATTTTCTAAGATGTTGGCTTTTTCACTTTCAAATCTGACCTTTTTAAGAGTGTAGGTAGCCATATCAAGATGCTTCCAAACAGAAGGTTTTGATAATTGTAGTTCAAACCTAACTCTTATTTGATCAACAATTTCTTGAAGGGTAATTCTGTTGTTCTCTTCAATGAGATTGACCATAAATTCAACATGATCACTTTTCACCTTATTAAATCGGCGTCCACCACGAAAATCAGGTAAATCACCTTGAGATACCCACCTGTAAGCAGTACCCTCAGGAACTGACAATTCACGTGCTAGAGTACGCCAGTCTCCCCCAGTATTGTATGAAGATACAATTTGGGTTTTTTTAGCAGCCCATTGTGCCTTTTCCTGTGCTCTCCTTCTAGCCATACAATGGGTAAATATTAGGATATATTAAATTTCAAAAAATTAAAATTATGTTTTGTACTTAATATATTGTTTTATATCTAAAATATTTAATTATATTTTAAAACTTGTCGACAAAAAAAATAAGGCTCATCATGCGCATAAAAATTCGCAAAACAATTGTGTCTCTCATGCAGTCAATGGACCTAGACAATTATACCATCGTTACAATTTAAACTGGCGTTAATGGCTGCAACCCCACCTTACAGTGCCAGTTCTTTTGATTATTTACTCAATAAGAACAATCTTGTTATGGCGCTGAATTCTCTTCGTGCTGAATATTCAGCGCTCAATTTTCATGTCCCCTCTAAACACACAGCAGCCTAAACCTAAACACACTGCTGGCCTATAATGTACTAATTACCTATGGTACTAATTTTAAGTCTATCTTAAAATCTTATATATATAACTATCTTAGCTTCATATGCCCAAACTGCCTCATTTGTGTTTCGCAACTTACACTTTACTACAATCTGACCATCTCTGCCTTTATACCGAAACTAATGTTTAGATTTGGTTTTATTTTCACAACATTATTATGATGTCACTGTGTCAATTGTTACATTCCACTTGTTACATTGTTACTGTTACATTAGTTACTGAATAAAACTGATAGAAAAAAATTTATATACAAAAAATGTTATTACTTAGTAAAATTTTCTATTCTCGTTTTGAAATTTGTTATTCTCATTTTGAAGTTTACTATTCCATTTTGAAGTTTACTATTCTCATTTTGAAGTTTACTATTCCATTTTGAAGTTTACTATTCTCATTTTGAAATTAAAAAGGTATAGAGCTAAAGACGTCTTTGATCTACAGGTAGTTGATGCATTTTTTCGTGAAAATTTAATAGCATGGAACAAAGTGGGATTGGTATGCACAAATGGTGCGCCCGCTATGATGGGGCATCGATCCGGTTTTGTAGCCCTATTAAAACAAGTTGCTCCGCATATAGTATCAAATCACTGTGCTATTCATAAATACGCCTTAGCTTGTAAGACGCACCCTCTTAAATTGAAAAGTGTTCTTGATTCTGTAGTAAAGGTTGTGAATTTTATTCGTGGTAGGGCCGTAAATTCTAGATTATGCAAAGCATTTTGCGATGGCCTCGGAAAGGAGCATGATTACCTTCTTTTCCACACCAAAGTGCGATGGTTATGACGGGAAAAAGTGTTCTCCCGTGTTGCATAACTTGTTACTGAAGTTGCTGTGTTCTTTCGTGAGTATGGGTAAGTGGAACTTGCTACATTATTTGATGATAATAGATTTCAATTGAAGGCTTTTTATTTGGCAGACATCTTTAGTCTTTTAAATGAGCTCAGTTGTTCTTTGCAGGGGAAAAACAAATCTCACTTAGGGGCTGCAGAGAAGGTCCCCGCCTTCAAAAAGAAGTTATCCCTACGGAAAAAAGAGTAAGAAACCAGAATTTTGCTATGTTTTTACTGTTGGACAGTAAAATTGGCGACCAGGAAACTAACGAATGGCTCACTGCTTTAACTGATCATCACATAAGCAACCTTGAAAAGAAAATGGAAGATTACTTTCCAACATCTGAAACTTCTTCAGTATGGATTCAGCTGCCTTTTATTGCTGAGATGAACGACAATGAGTAGCTCAACCTTCATGAGCAACATCTGCAATTGCAGAGTTCTCAAGCGGCAAAGACCAAGTTCAGCTCCTCCTCACTGATAGAATTTTGGTGCGGTAGGTTGCAAGAATATCTTGAATTGGTAAAAAAAGCTCGGTAAGCATCAATCATATTTCCAACGACATACCTCTGTGAAGCTGCCGAGTCTGCTTTGGTTAATATCAAAACTACGTACCGCACTCGCCTTAGAGATGCAAATGACATGAGAATTGCTCTCAGCAATATTAACCCCCCGTATTGACGAACTTGTTTCGAAGAGGCAAGAGCAGAAGTTACACTGACTAATCATTTGTGCTGTGTTTTGCCGAGTAAATTGTGATATTGGACTAACCACTTTTGTTATGCTTTCATAAAGAGAGTTTTTTAATTAATTAGAGATCCAGTAGTAAACAACTTATCCACCTTATCACAATATTGTTTGTTCTTTCAACATACAACTCCTTTGCAAGTTGCGCAGACAAGGGGTCCCCAAGCCAATATCTTTAGGAATAGGGGTCCCAAGAGTTGGAAAGGGTAAGAACCACTGCTGGTGGTGGACTAAGAGAAAAAGAATGAGAGGAGTAGATTTGCTTGGTAGGCAGTGTCGTTTTTTGTCTTTTATATTTTTCTCTCCTATCAGGGAACATCTTTGCGGTTATAAATAAAACATTTGGAGTTCGAACCCGTTTCGGAGATACTGATACTGCTGGCACAAAACATTTCTTTTAGATACCTTCAATTTTTAGTTGAACAATTGTCCTACTCGATCTGGCAAACTTACAATTGTTAAGCAAATTCTGTGGTAGCTTACATTTTGACTGTTCTTCCTCGCCAACATGATATTTTGGCATTATCTATCAAAATTTTTAAAACGAGTCATCTAAAAATTAAGTTTCTAACAATTTAAAATGTAGCCAACTCCAAACAAAACGTTTGATGATCACCCAAACGAAAGAGGAGGGGTAAAGATGGTCCTTTTTTTACCTTTTGCATCAAAATATTAGTTTCGAGCTATATGTGATCTAAATGTTGAAGCAATTTCCTTCGCAATTGGATGAGGTCGGCGCATGATTTTATGTGCTTAACCTTAATATTATTGATGGAGGCCTTGCTATTGCAATAATTTAACTGTGAGTGCTTCGCTTCGGTTTGTTTGATCTTTTCACAGCTGCCTATACGCAAGGACCAAGCAGTATGCGCGCAGTGAGAGGCGGGAGAACATGTAGATAAGCCTATAGTTTCGATATAGTCGTAAGTAGAGGTCTTGGCATGTTATAATTTAATCCGTAAAATACATATGAATCATTTTGGCGCCTTCCCATGACTTTGATCAGCTTTGACGAACTGTTGAATCTAACAGATAAAAGTATTTTTACTTTAAGAACACAAATAAGACAAAACAGGCCAAATAAGACGCTGCCAGGGACTTGACAAACTCGGGACACATGTAATTGCTAAGTGCAACCGCCCATAATGTTGTTTTTAATCGATTGCTTTTTAGGAAAAGTTTATTTTTGCTAAAAGTAATTTTGTAATATCATATGCAGCATCAAAATGTAACAAGCGATTTTTCACTTCAGTGCTTTTTAAGCATGCTTTTTTCTTCTCTCTTGAATCCTTTTACAAAGCACGGTTGGGTTTTTAAATTACATCATAATGCTGACCACTATATACCGAGAACAGCAGCAGGCAGCTAACTTATCCACTATTGCTTTAATAGCGAACACTAATAGTACAGCTCATAACCTATATTTTTAATTAACAGGCTCTCTGTATAGTATGAAACACCAATCTTTATTTAACAGTAGGGAGGTCGAGAGTAGGGGCAAAGTCAAATATAATAAAATGCAAATATGAAGAAAAGATCAAAATTAAACAATAAAAGCATCATTTTGTAAACCTGGATCAAGAGCAAATGCTTATGTTGAAAGAGCTTAATAAGCGCCTATTGAAATAGGTTACATGACTTATGTAAAAGGCAGGGCCCCCTTTACATGCTATGGTTGATATAAAGCAAACGTAGCCAAGGAACTTATTGTCACAATATATATACAAAAGGTAGCCACCAAATCGTCAAATAGGCCTGAAACTAAATTGCTCACTTCTTTGTCAAAACAACCACCCACCATTTGGGTGCCGCAATCCCTAATGACTGTGTTTTACCCCTCCTCTCCTTACACTTTCAAAAAGTTCGAATGATAGTTTGTGACACTATCCTTTCTTTTTGAACCGTTTCAGTCGTGATTAATAGACCAACATGATCTTTATTACATGTACAGGAACTAAGGCTTGTATTTACTAAAACATTTCGTTGTTGCTCTCACAAATGTTTGTGCGGTGAAGCCGAAGCAACTGCATTAATTGATGCGTTTTAAATCGGCACATGTGATGGCATGCCCTGCCGTGGTAAAATCGCGCCATACTTGGGAAAAGTTTTGTTTCTATTTTGGTTGATAATAGCTTCGTAGAACTACCGGTATCAAAGCTAAAAATTTGGGATAAGCAAGGACACTTTTAACTTCTCAGAGTACTTTTAAGCAAGGAAAAACGAAAATGTAACTTAATGCGTAGCCAGCAGGGACTTGAAAAAGTTTGGGGGAAATCAAAAGTAATGTCTTTAGGTAGAATCTATGAAGTCGAAAAAATGAAAAAAGAATTCAATAATCAAAGGGAAATGAAATAAGAAGAAACCTTCGTAAACTAAACTAAAACATTTTTGGCAGTGGTGCTGGTCTGATGCTGGCTTCGTAATGGTACTGTATAGCTTGATCCTTGGTGTACGACTTAAAACTGCAACCGGCGACAGGACTCTTTGCCTTGAGACATAAAGAAGCTATCTCTTGACTGTCGTTGCTCCCAGGTCACTGTTTGGAAACGTGTAGAGCCTAACAACCTCCCCCATTAGGTTCACAAATTTTCTACAGCAGGCAGCATATCATTTTCATGTTTATGTAACATTTTGTATATATACGTGCTCTATTACTAAATATGCGTTGTTTTGTATCCATCTGTTAAGTGCACGTTTTTTTGTGAGCGCTTTGTTCCTTTTACCATTCATGTTAATACAAATGCGTTGACCATGCATCAAATAAAAATTTAGCTTGGTTGCAATAAATTTAATTATGCATATTTTAACGTATACCGTTTTTGCCATCTGCTTCTTTTTCGTCAGCTGCTGTTCAATTTTGATTTTCTATTTTGTTGTTTTTGCCAAAAATACAATTATTGTAAATAGTAACAACAATAGGAAGGTTGCATATGACGTCACACGTTTTGCGCCAAAAAAGTTGCTGACCAAACCTTGTAATTTATGCTGGAGAGGTATAGGATGAACACCAACTTTTGGGGTTATTTTGAAAACTAATGAAAAATTAATTAAAATTTGGAATGAATTATTGCTAGTTGGATTCTTGGAAACAAATAAATTTGAACAAAAGCAATTTGGTTGAAATTAGATCTTTCAGTTGGCTAGTATAAGCTTAGTACATTGTGCTAATTTAAAAAAATGCCCCTAAGAGAAGTCCATCTAACTACCATTTACTCCTCACTTAAAAATAAACTATACCAATTAGATATCAGTCAGTACAATAGCAAAAACAACCATTATTTGATCATTACTACCGGTACGGTAAGCTTGCCGGCAAGCTTACTTGTTGTGTCCATGAGCAAGGCATTTAACGGTATTCCTCCATCTTCATGTGGCAAACAGGTGGTGGGGCCAAGCAGTCTACCCGTCGTGGTGACCCAGTCTGACGAAAGACATGCAAACAGAGCATGAGCTCATACGCCTGAATGAATAAATCGGTACCGTAATTTTTAAATTATCCTTAGTCCATCAGCCTAGGTAATAGCCGAAACAATTGTTTGAGAAGTAGTTAAGGTCACACAATTACATTTGGCATATCAATACGACTGGCCTACAATCAATATTGACAAAAAATTTCAAGAACTTACTGACTTTATCCAACAATAACTAATCCAGCATATGACAAACAGTCTGCCCTGTCATTTAGGCTAAGGTATAACTTAAGTTTTCAACTTTTCAGAATGCTTATGCAACTAAATATACTGTATAAGTTACACATTACAATTAGCTTAAACTCAGCATTCCCAAACACGCTGATTAATCGAATATGAAATCCTCAGAGAAGCTGGTTACCAATAAGCCTGCATGTTTAGCCCAACTATTAGCAATCACAAGCAAACCTTAGCACCTCTTATCTTACTTTGACCTTAGATTCATTCCTTAACATCAGTAAAATAACATAGTTAACGTTCATTTAATAACTGTCACGTTTATCGATTTGCTTTGCATAAAACGATATCACTCCTATTCAATTCAATGCAAAAATCACTCAAAATGGTCAGCCAGTTTTTTCGAAAGCGCATTTTGATGACGTTTGATCACGTGCGTGCAACCTTCCTATAATGATGGCATCATGAGTCCATGACAATAGTACCAGTACGTAAGCTAATTGTTGTCTGTACACATAGAAATACTTTACACAAAAACAGTCCTCTTCGACGAAAAGGCTGCCTGAAAAACTATTGCACGCCTATTGCTAAAATAAGCTGAGATTAAGGGCAATTTTCTAAAAACGTAACCAACAATCGGTTTCATACCCTCACAAAATTTAATGCACTTTAGCAAAACGATCTATTTACTAAATTTTACTTTTGTGCTCCTTCTAGTTTTGTCTAATCAAGTCTCAATCAGGTAGGTCTATATAGAGCTAAAGACGTTACTATTAGGTGACTCTTTGTTTGGTTACTTCCTTAGCTTTTGGGTCAACAATTTCCCACTATGCCCCGATCCTGAGGAAAGGGTTGGTTAACAACTACCTCAAAGAGATTTAAATAGGGTAAATAAGTAGTGGATTTTTGCCTGTGCAGTATCGCAGTTTCTGCAATGATTAGGTTATTGCATGTGGTACTTATAAATTGTATTCTTCAATAGCCTACTGTTTGATCATATCCAAGTTTCATAATTGCTCTATTTCTTGGCTACTGTGATAATGCATTCATGTGGTTTGGATACAAGTCGTGTTATTACAAGAACTTCACTGAATAAACTAAAGGCAGTGGCTATTTCGCCGTCGACGGCAATTTGCCCTTGGAATCTATTTTGCCGTAATCATTCACGTGTGTTTATATAGCCAAATTTGCTATTATCGCACCAGTGACTCTGTGGTGTAGTGGATAGAGCGCTGGTCTTGAGATACCAAGGTATCGGGTTCGAATCTCAGCTGGCCAGGGCTTTAAAAGAAAGGCAGTGTACACTGAAGGGGCAGGCCCAGTATGTAAATGTACGGGGCAGTGTACACCGCAAGGGAGTGTGCAGGATAGGGGATACAGACCTGGGGGTGCAAAATTCTTTTTTTGGTTTTTAAAATTGACCAATCAGAGACGACCAAAAGTCACATGTTTAGTACGTCATTAACAGTAGGGACCACTGTTTTAATTGGGAAATCGTTTCCTGATCAGGAAACCGTTTCCCGATCGGGAAATCTTTATCACGTGATGTAAGTTGACGTCAGATTTGATTGCCCGATCGGGCAATAATAGTTTGTAATTAATCTAGTCACTAAGTTGCTGATAAGCTTGTTGTTTCAATTGAGCTAGCTAAATTTCAGACTTTATTTTTTACCACTGTCATTCTGCCGGAAAAAAAACATCCGCTTTTACTCTCAGGCAAATTTGCGATAAAAATTGAGGGACAACAAAGAGAAGAAAAGGCCTCCATCGTTTGCACACACCTAACTCATTACTGAGGTTTTGCAAAAGTAGTTTTTGGAACACCGCAAATAAAGAATTGCTAACGTATTGTGAAGTTTCATGGTGGTACTGACATGAACCGCTCATCAAAATAAATACAAACTTGCATGATACTGTCTGAAGGGGGGGGGGGGTATTGCTTCCTAAACAGAATGGCGGTCAACCATGAAAAACTTGTGGTCAGTCTAAAGCCAAATTAAACATCTTTTCCATTACCAAATTTCAATGTAATTTTGACATTTTACAATATGAGTTTGCTAATATATTGCAAAGTTTCATGATGGGACAGCTATAAAGCGCTTATTAGAATAACTACGGTATATAAACTTGCTTGGCTATTCATTATCTCACGAGTTTGCAGTTATTCTGACGAGCGGTTCAAGGCAGTCCCACCTTGAAAATTTGCAATACGTAGGCAATTTTTTATTTGCGGTGTATCAAAAACTATTTTTGCAAAGCCTCAGCAATAGGTTAGATGCATGCAACAATGGAGCCCTTTTCTTTTGTTTGTTGTCGCTCAAATTTTATCAGGAATTTGCCTGAGAGTAATAACGGATCTTGTTTTTTTTGCAGAATGATAGTGGTTCACTTTTTAATTGTATAAGTTTAGAATTACAATGAATTTGTTTGATTGATTGCATGCAAAATAGGACTACAAAAATATTAAGTTTTTTTGTAGAGATAGGATGGAAGACCATGAACGCATACGCCTCGCCAACTATATCCTTGGAATGTGAAATGTAGAAGTCTAGTATGGAGTTGATCAAACTTTTTAGGCTAGTTCCATGTACCGCAAAGCTGCATCTAGGATTTTTGCTGAGGGGGGAGCAAGATTTTGCATTCATATGATATCTCAAAATTCATATTTTCTTCCCAAACATATCTTCATCTTTAATCTTTCCAAAATTTTCCACTCTTCCAAAATAGGTAATCATCTATTACTTGGCAAAACCTTCCCAAATCTCACATGGTTTTCAAAAATAGTCACCCTACTACAGTCTGATCTAGTTCGGAACTCGCTGAAGGGCCAAAAAAAATCAGCTGACTTGCATTTTTCAATTTTTTTCTTTTGATGCAGCAGTTGCATCTTTTGCAGTATAAGTTCATTTGTAAGTAGTTGAGTACCGGCATTTTTAATCTATATGCCACTATACAACAAATTTTTAGCAGAAATTCCTTTCTTTGATTGATGAAAAAATGCAGTTTGGATTGCAGTCTCAAATAGCCTTATGCAAGGAAATATCCGCCGAGTTGTCACATTAAAAATCTTTGACAAGGATGAAATTTAATAAAAAAATTGCTTTTGTATGAAACCATTCGACAAATAAGTACTTGGCGAAAAATTACGAACAAAATACCGGTACTTTTCTGTTTTGGAGTATGGAGCCCTAAACTAAGATTTTACATTTATAAGCTCTTAATTTTCCGATAAAAATTTCTTTGTCTTTCAGCATATTTCCGATTAGGGGTTGCCACAGCAGATATCTGCATTTTTATAACATGGCATTTGTTTTATGGTCGGATGCTCTTCCTGCCACCAACCCTCTATTCGGAGGAAAAACTGGGCCACCTGTCTTCCACGTGAAGGTGGGGGCGTCCCGTTAAGTGCCTTGCTCAAGGACCAAAAAGCAAACCTGCTGGCTTCTTCTCCACAACCTCCCATAAATGCCGAGCGCCAAGCAGGGAAGCTGTGAATACCATTTTTAAAAGTCTTTTGGTATGACTCGACATGAACCTCAGGTTTACCGACAGCGAAGCGGACGCTGTAACCACTACACCATTGCGTCGGTCGGTAATTTTCCAATAAAAACAAGTAGAAAAAAAAGCGTACGAGTTAAGTAGTCTACATCTCAGAAACTTTTCGAGAAATAGAAAAATATAAACTTATTATTGTTATACGGAACGATTTGCATTTATATCTGCTCATCAGAAATTTTTGGTATCCAAGATTTCTTGACTCTACTGGCATTTCGAAAATAATACAAGCGAATATTTTGAGACAATTTTTATATTTTAGATTTGATCCATAAATGCTGTAATAGTTACTGAATTATAGTTGCAATTGTATTTCGTTAAAAGTATTGATTACAAGGGCACAATTTAGCCTAGCTTAATATTTAAGGTTGCACAATAAAAGCAAGACTAAAAGAAGCTAATCCAGAACAAAAAAAGGCCAACACAAAAAAGTGTCAGTCTATTCTGCACTCATCTAACGACAGCTGTTTAATCAATTTGAAGTCCAGAAAATATGAAAAAAGGAACTTGTTTTGATTTATGTGTAAAAATAAACTTGTAGCTAACCGTCGTGAAAATATTTGCTTGGAGTGTGTTAGAGTTGTTCGAACCCAAATGAGCAAAAGCAATAAAGTTGATGCCACTTTGGATGGTTCTGACACCGAGAGCGATCTCTCTATGACTTTTTCATCAAACAAAAAAGTCAATATGCGAAGAATATCCTTTGGCAAGTGTCAAGTGATATAGAACAAGAGTGTTGCCAGTCATTTTTTAGAACCGTTAGCTCCTCTCAACATCAAATTAATGATTGATACAATTTTGAACTGCTAAAGTATAGATTCATCAAAGGTTTCATCTTCAACGATTGAAGTGAAAAAGTGGTTCTCTGAAATCACTGAGATGTTTAAGTCGTTAAGTATGTTGACAACATGAAAAAGTTCGGTAACGTCGTCTAGTTGGATAGAGCAATGTTTAATGTTTATGGTGACGAGATTATGAGTTTGAACCCCAAAAAAGCTCTGTTGTGATACATTTGAAAAAGGCACTATTTGGACATTGTCCTGCTTGGCTGCACTCTTTTGCAAAAAACCGGTAAAGGTTTAAACCAGGGATGCAAAAATTTTTTGGAATTTAGTTACGCGGAGAAAATGTTGGTCGCTCACACATGCGTAAACCAGTGTTGCCAGATGATTGCTGATGCTTTCCCCAACAAAGCCTAAAAATTTCCCTCAGGCAAAAATTTCATTGACTAAGCGATCAACAAGAGATGACTTCTTTTTTAGATCAGCATCAAGGACATGCCCAAATTTATCCAAACCGAGAGGCAGGATGAGCATAGCAACGACGATTAACCTGCCACAGCTTTTTTTGGCGATCAACCTGAAGCACTCGCTGACTTTGGTCTTCATATTGTTGCAAAATTTTCTCATCAGGTGCACCTAAACTTTTCTGGTCGCGCATGTAAACCTTGTGGTCGGGTGTGTAAACTGCAAACTTTGTGGTCGCGCGGCCCGACCGTGTTTTTGCACCACTGGTTTAAACAAAAGTTGTTTTTGCATAATCGACAAAGACTTTACCAAGATTTGACAATGAAAGCAAGAAAAAAACTATGTAGAGCGAAGATCAGCCTTTTTCAAGCATAAATGATTCTCATTGCCAGATATACCTAAAATATAAAAACAAACCGCATAAAAATGATTTTAGGAAAGATTAAGAACTAATATCCTGAACCAGCTATATCCCGGGGTTTGAACCCAGGCTATAAGTAACGCCGTTAATCAAATACTGTTATGTAAGAGTCAGCACGTATTTAATTGTCTCTTATTAATTTTTCCATTGATATATGTCTATCACACTCTGCCTGCAGGCAGCCAAGTGTGTATTACAGAGCTGGGCACCGCAAATTTAAACTCAATTCCGCAACCGCAAATTCCGCAAAACTGCAAGAGGTGTTCCGCAACCGCAAATCCGCAAGTTTGCGATAGGTTTGCGGTGACTTTTCGCACTTCCGCCACCGCAAATGCACATAGCACTTCCGCAAACTTAGACCGCAATATTTACTGTGATTTTATCTTCGTGATGACCTTTTTCATTTTTTAAGGTCAAATTTTGCCATCGACCAGACGCTGACCTCCAAAAAAAAAAAAAAAAAGGTCATCAACTCCCGGTCGTCAACCTCCAACACAGAAAATAAGAGCATCCACTTTTTCCGAGCGGTTTTACCGCGGATCAGGCAACACTGCCTATTGGTTTGCGGATTTGCGGTAAATTTCAATTTTTCACTGCAAATCCGCAAATATTTGCGGTAGGAAATTAGGTTCGCAAATCCGCAAATAGAAACTTGAGTCCGCAATTTGCGGATTTGCGGATTTGCGGACCGATTTGCGGAAGTGCCCACCTCTGGTGTATTAGATCCATTAAAACAAAGCTTAAATCCTACAGATCCTTCGCTTATTAATCGCAATAATACATAAACCTAACTTATTCATCTTACGAACTTCACAATTCTAATTCTTGCCTGGAGTATTCTTCATCGTATTGATGGATGAGATCCGATTTACTTACCTGGTTTTACCAAGACATTAACCCAGCAGAATACTATTTAGAGCTTATTTGTTCTCCTTTTTCCTTCTTTGTAATCAAATTTCACCTAGTGGACAAAGGTGAATTTTTTTTTGCCTTGGTCACTTTTATTGTTTTTTGACGAGGATTACGATAGTAACAATTAGAAGAGGCGGTTTTGCTGCATTTAAGGCGAAAATCAATTTTATTGTTTTTGATGATTCTAAATAGGCAACGATTTCCCGATCGGGAAACGACCTGTTTCCCGATCAGGCAACGGTTTCCCGATCGGGCAATGATTTCCCAATCAAAACAGTGGTTCCTACTGTAGTATGAAACAGTTCCACAAATAAGTATACGGTGAATAATTACGAACAAAATACTGGTCCTTTTCTGTTTTGAAGTATGGAGCTCTGGACTCAAGATTTTGAATTATTGAGCACTTAACTTGCCAATAAAAACAGGTAGTAAAAAAAGAGTTTGAAGCAAGTAGTCTACATCTCAGAAACTTTTCAAGGAATAAAAACGTATTGTTGTAATATCAAACGATTTGCATTTATATTTGCTTATCACAAATATTTGGTATCCAAGACTTCTTGTCTCTAACTGGAATTTCGTAAATGATACAAGTGAATATTTTTAGAGAATTTTTATATTTTTTAGTTCGATCCATAAATGCTGTAATAAATACTGAATTGTGGTTGCAATTGTATTTTGTTGAAAGTATTGATTTCAAGGACACAATTCAGCCTAGCTTAATATTTAAGGTTACACCATAAAAACAAGATTTAAGAAAGCTAATCTGGAACAAAAAAAGCCAATACAAAAAAAAGTGTCAGTTTATCCTTCACATATCTAACAACAGCCATTTAGTCAATTTGAAGTCTAGAAAAGATGTAAAAAGGAACTTGGTTCTATCTATGTGTAAAGATAAATCTGTAGCTAGCTGTCGTGGAAATATTTGCTTGAAGAGCATCAGAGTTAGTTGTTTGAACCCAAATGAGCAAAAGTAATAAAGTTGATGCCACTTTGGATGGTTCTGACACCGAGAGCGATTTCTCTACAACTTTTTCGTCAAACAAAGAAGTCAATTTGTTCCAGAATATCGTATGGCAATTGTCAAGTGATTTGGGACAAGGGTGTTTCCAGTCATTTTTTAGAATCATTAGCTTCCCTTAACACCAAACAATTTTGAACTGCTGAAGTATAGATTCATTAAAGGTTTTATCTTCAAGCATTGAAGTGAAAAGAGGATTCTCTGAAATCACTGAGATGTTTAAGTTGTGAAGTATTTTGACAAAACAAAAAAGTTTGGTAACATCATCTAGTGGGTTAAAGTAATGTTTATGGTGATGAGATTACATATTCAAACCCAAAAAAGCTTTGTTGTGAAGCACTTGAGAAAGGCACTATATGGATATTGGCCTACTTGATTGCACTATAATGGAAAAAAACAATTGAAGTTTAAACCAGGGATGCAAAATTTTTTTGGAATTTAGTTGCACGGAAAAGCTGTTGGTTGCACACAATGCATAAATCAGTGTTGTCTGATGGTTTTCCCCAACAATGTCTAAAAATTTCCTTGCGGCCAAAGTTTCATTGATGAAGTGATCAACAATAGATGACCTTTATTTTTCGGAGATCAACATCAAGGACATGTCTGAATTTACCTAAACCAAAAGGCAGGACAAGCGTAGCAGCAGTGATTAACCTGCCATGGCTTTTTTTGGCAATCAACCTTAAGTACCCGCTGACTTTGGTCTTCCTATCGTTGCAAAATTTCTTTATCAGGTGCACGTAAACCCTTTGGTCACATGGCGCAACCATGTTTTTGCACTCTTGGTTTAAACCAAAGTTGTTCTAGGATATCCGGCTAAAACTTTAGCAAGATCAGACCGTGAAAGCATGAAAAAAACTATGCAGAGCCAAGATCAGCAATGCACACAAATAGATGATCCTCATAGCCAGATATACCTAAAATATAACACAAACTACATAAAACATGATTTTGGAATAGATTAAGAACTAATATCCTGAACCAGCTATATCTTCCGGTTTGAACCCAGAATATAGGTGACTCTGCTAATCAAATATCTTTATGTAAGAATCAACACATATTTAACTGTCTTTTATTAATATTTCTATTGATATATGCCTTTCACACTACCAGCAGCCAACAGTGTGTTACATCCACTAAAACAAAGCTTGAATCTTGGACATACTATGCTGATTCATGGCGTTAATTCAATAGCATCATATTCATCATCGTATTGATGGATGAGATCAGATTTGCTTGCCTGGTTTCACTAACCCAGCAAAAGACTATTTTGCGCTTATTGATGCTCCTTTTTGCTTCTTTGTAATCAAAATTCACATAGTGGACAAAAGTGAATTTTGTTTGCCTTGGTCAGTTTTAAGGCTGGTTTCCATCGATAGTTACAAATAGGCATAGTAGGCATAGTACAGGCATAGTAGGCATAGTACAGGCATGGTAGGCATAGTACAGGCATAGTAGGCATAGTACAGGCATAGTAGGCATAGTACAGGCATAGTAGGCATAGTAGGCATAGTACAGACAAAGTAGGCATAGTAGGAGAGGTGTGCGATCGAAAACCAGTCGCACAAATGTGACAAAGCCTTCTTTCCTTTCAAAAAAAATTAATTTTTACTTTTATAAAATATAGAAGTTGCTACTTGCTAATTAGCATTTTCAAGCCGATCTCCTATTAAGAGGGATCCGATTAGGGCTGCCACTCTAGATGTTTTATAGCTAGATCTAGATATTTTTTGTAAGACCTAGAGGTATAATTGGGAAACTAGATGATGGCTAGAAAGTCTAGATATTTTTTTAACGTACTAGATATTATCTAGAGGGAAATCTTTAAGTCGAGTAATGTCATAAAGAATAGTGAAGGAGGGAGATTAACTTGTTTTCCTTTACTTTTTTGTTCTAGGTTATGCAATATTGTTAGGCTAATGTTGTATTAGTGAGTTTATCTAATGTTTTTCAAACATAATGTTGGGCTGAAAACACAGAACAGAGAAATTTTGGGCTGAAGTGGAGGATTTCAAAAATGCTTCTGGAGAGAATCCATTTTTAGATCTCATGAATTGTTCTAAGCAAGTAGTAGGCGGACTCCAACAACAAAAAATCATCGCCACATCGTACTATGCCTACTATGTCTGTACTATGCCTGTACTATGCCTACTATGCCTGTACTATGCCTACTATGCCTGTACTATGCCTGTACTATGCCTACTATGCCTGTACTATGCCTACTATGCCTGTACTATGCCTACTATGCCTGTACTATGCCTACTATGCCTGTACTATGCCTACTATGCCTGTACTATGCCTACTATGCCTATTTATAACTACTCGGTTTCCATTAGGCGTAAATTGCTGGCATAGCACAAAAAATTTTTCGTTTCTCTATTTAAAGAGATGCACGCATCTCTCTAAAAGAAACAAAGGATTTTCCAAGCCACGCCTGAAATTTACACCTAATAGAAATCAGCCTTTATTGTTGTTTGACAAGGATTACAATAGCAATGATTAGAAAAGGCAGTTTTGCAGCATTTAAGGCGAAAATCAATTTTATTGTTTTTGATGGTTCTAAATAGGCAACCATTTCCTGATTGGGCAACAACTTTTTTTGATCAGGAAACAATTTCCCAATCAGAAAATGGTTTCCCAATCAAAACAGTGGTCCCTACTGTAATAAGAGCCTATAAAAAGTTTTCTTAAGGTCACAAAAAAAGCCTGCGAGTTTTTTTGCAATCACATAGAAATAACTTACCAAAGATTTTTTGTGGTCATGTATAAAAAGTCCACAAGATTTTTGATCCTGACATAAAAATAGCCACTGTCTTTCAGAAAACTGTTTTATAAATTATTATATCAATCTAAAATGTCGACTAGATGGATGAATTTTTTAAAAGAAAGACAAGCAAATTTATCAAAGGTAAATACTCTAAACCTGGTTAATTGAACCAGCTTAATTTACTGGTAAGTTAATATCAGTGTTAAAGTTTTGATCAACTTGGCATGTGTCCTAACTTTTTGCATTATTCTCTTAACTTTTTTTTGAGAATTTGATCTGCAGCAGTATTGGATTTTAACTGCTGGGTAATCTGGGCAGCTAAAATAAGCAAAATTTCTTTACAGGTAATTTCACCCAACCCAGTTTTACTACTAAAAATTACCATGTGTCTGAAAACCAACATAACATCAAAAAATGCTATAGAATGCAGCAAAAAAAAGAACAAGTTAGGCCATTTTCTTGGCAACTAAGAGTTACTGTTTTAGTAAGTTTCAGTCATGTTGGCAGGTAGATGTGAGAATGAGACGAAGGCAGTACAAACACATTGGGTTATCAGTTTGCATATGCCAATGCTCAACGTACTTGCATCAACAGTGCAACACTGTGCTACAATACCAGAGTGGTTCTACACCTGTTCTACAGTAAAGGGCTGCCACAAACTTAAAACCAGCGTACATCACTGAATGATACAGGCATGCGTTCAGATCCCAATTGCCATGATTTTTACTCACTACCCTTTGAGAATGATTTTTAGAGCCATACATTTTGGCAATTAACATAAACCATAGAATTCTATCAGAAATTTACAGCTCGGGAAGATTGATGCCTCTGTTCAAAAATCTCTGAAAAATTGCCAACCAGGTTAAAAGCTATTGTAGAGTGATACCCATTGGAAATTATTTTTCCATTTCCTGGCATCCACGTCCTTGTGGCAAGGGTGCAGATAGCTTTTGAATATTGAAGGGGAGCAGTATTGCATTAGGAATTAAAGCTTTTGCTTTCTTAGTTAACTAAACCAAGCTTTCAATTGGCAGTTTGGCTGTTTTACCTTCCATTTAGAATAAGTCACTTTTGCATTGTATATTGAAAATTTTAGCCATTGAAAGCAAATGTAACTAGTTACTTTTTAACATTTGTGACTGAAACTGTAACTAAGTTACTTTTTTGCTTGGTAACTACACTTCAGTAACTTGAAAAAAGTAATTTGCCCACCACTGGTTGCAAGTGATCCATTGATTTTTGAGAAGGTGGCTTGCAGCAGGCCTACAAAATTTGAAGACTGCTTTAAGTAAAATTTTTCCAAAGATTTTAGTCTGTGTCTACCTGTCTATTTTCCTATTATTTAGGGCAGTGGTTCTCAACCTTTTTTGGCCCATGAACCACCTTTTTTTAAAAAAATATCCAATGGACCAATATGCTATGTTGACACCTCATGAACGCCACTAGTCGAAACTGTATTGCACATAGGTCAGTGAGCTCAAGGGGCGTGTTCAATCTTAGTCCTTAATAAAGTAATAATAAATAAACTAATTAAACAATCTCTCTTAACTTGCACACTCAACCTTTAAAGAATATTGAGGACACATACTTCGAATTTCAAACTATATTTTAACAAACATCATGCAATATAGTACAATGTCCTTATAGAATCTAGTGACTCACTTCACTTTGGTGTTTCTGGCATAAGAAATCAAAATCTATTTTGACAAAATTGTTCAGTCTTAATCTGATAGTTCCTCTGCTGTTTATGTCCAATTTATTTCTTTTTTCACTGAAAATATCCACTACAGCTGAAAATGCAGATTCCACCATCCATGTAGTAGGCAAAGCAATGATGCTTGCTTCTACTTGTCGAAAAACATTTGAGTGTAAATCCTTTATCAAGATGTATGCAAATACCCCTTCCTTGTTAACTCTTTCTCTTAGTTTCACATCCTCTTTTGAGTCTAACAACGTTTTGGCAAACTTGGTACTTTCATCTTTTGGATCATAATTTTTTAGGTCTACAAACCAGAGTGGATAATCCATCTTCAAAAGATCCTCAAACTCTGCGTGAAGACCTTTAAGATGAACAACGCATGCAGCAATGCATTCTGATGTAGGATCAGTTTTCTTAAAATTTTCAAATGCCAACAGGTTCTTTTTCTCAAACTGTTTTTTCCAATATTTCAATTTCCTGACGTAACCTTTCATCTGAGCACAGGTAACCAAGTCTGATCTTTTACCTTGCAGCTCCAAGTTCAGCATATCCACTGTTTTAAAGATATCACTAAGGTAGAATATTTTTGATCTTATCTCAACAGTCTCGAGTTTTTCCATAATTCTTGAGCTTTACCAGCTTGTTTTTTGTAGTTGGAATCAGCCATTTGAACTTGAGAAAGTTGATCATTTGTTCCCACATATTCACAAATCTTTCGAGGCTCGAGTCTTTCGACAGCCAAGTCTTCCTCTGTGTTTAAGAAAGAAGCTAGCCATCTCTGAAGAAAATCAAAGCCTTTTTCAATATCCATGCAGTATTTCAAAACAGCTTTCTCTGAGCAGTAGCCACATATTAAGAGCTTCAGAAATATGATGCTTCCAAAATCATAAAATTTTACATTACACAGCTCCAATTTCAATTTTACTTGTTTCTGAATTAAAATATATAAAACCTGGTGAGAATGAATTACTTTTCATTTCTGTAAACGTGTAAGTATTTGCAGTCCAGCGAGATGTTGTGTACAGGTTCCTCAGTTCGGTTTTAGGAGGCCTACTTGTACAATGAAAATAAACAATTAGTTTTCTTTTTCGTGGTAGTGTTTCACAAGCACATACAAAGTATTAGTTTAGTGTAACGTAATAATCAGTAATTATGTTAAAAGCCCAAGATCTTTGTTGGTAATTGATAACTGAGTGGGGCATTCCATTATAATACAACAAATTTTTTTAAAAAATGCAACCATGGATCATTTTTTGTTGCAATTTTGATATGTTGATGTTCTTTCAAAATGAAACAACACAAAAAAAATTTGAAAATCAGTCAAGTGGTTTTTGAGATATAATTATTTGCAATTTGGGCCATCACTAGGTGGTGCTCTTCATTTGCTTAACTAATTTTTTGTTTTGTGGGTAACTTGAGGGCTAGAAAGGTGATTGAAGAGTCAATTTTACCATTTTGGAGGATGCTGAATTCAAAAAATGCATTAGTTTTTGAGTAAAACTACTGTTATTTGCAGTTTTTTCAATTTTGGGTGTGCTACAAAACGCCTCAAAATCCCCGTGTTGGATACGAGGTACAAAAAAAATTAAGCTGTTATATTCTCATTCCTTAACCATATTTTCCAAAAACAGCCTTACTTGTGATGACAATTTTATCCTTTTCAAAAAATAAGTCCAATACTGGAACAACTTTATTTAAATAAATATATTGCATAGCCTGCTGTTGAATTATACCAAAGTTTATTACATCATAATTGTTAGTAATATGACGCGAACCTGAACACTAGGTGTTCTATGCATAATGACAAAGGTTTTCTTGTGACCGAAAGATAAAAATATAAAATTTACCTAATTTTAAGTTTTAGTCGCCATCTGGGCCTACGCTACCAACAGATTATTAAAATATTTTTCAGCAAAATGCCACTTGTCAAAAGTGTTTGCAAAAAGGACATTGGACGTATGAGTGCAAGAATGAAAGGAAATACGTTTATCGAACATCAAGATCTCGTGAACTGAACAAGCATGTAAAACAAGTCAACAAGCGAAAATTGGCCATTGAGGTAAGAATGCAAGACACAACCTGGCTTAATATATTTTGTTTCACAATAGCCTTATCGGTTATATGGCGCCACTTTGGTTTTACAGGCTTGTACTAAATATCTGCCAATGGAATTAACATCGGCTATACATATCCACTTGATAAACAGTAAAAACCTTTTGAACTAAATTGTAAGGTAAGCCCATTTATGCCGCTACGTCCAAGCATTGTCAGGTGAGCTGGAATCACGTACTGGCAATGTAGTCGATTCGATTGGAGTGCCATTTTTAATGACAATCATTGTACAATTATTGATCTTACATTCAAACCTTGTGAAGAATTTGTAGCTTTTGGCAGCTGCCGTGGTGGCAATCGTTTGGAGTTGGGAACGAAAGGTCTGGAATTTATAACTCCATAATAACACCATTAATAATTATCAGAAAGGATATGTGGAAGTTGAAGTGCTGCTTTGCTTCAACAAATAGTCTGGTTACAAAGCAAGAAGATAAGTGGCCGGCACGTACGGAAGTGGCATGTCAATGCCCTGCAAAAATAGCGGCAAAAGACGTAAAATTGAGCTGAGGAAAGGGTTCTGCGTGGTTGCTCTGCATAAGCCGTTCAAATTATTCCTAAATTGGTCTCCAGAAGTACGGTTGTAGTTTTTTTGTGTACATGAAGAGATAAATGTTAAATGTAGCTTTTGGCGCAGATTTTTACTATATTTTTGCAAAAGTTTCAAGAATCAAAACGACAAAGAAAATCATCTGAAGATTCGGAATCGTCTTCATCGAGTTCGTCATCCGATTCTTCGTCTTCATCTTCTGATTCGTCCTCGTCTTCATCAGACAGTGATTCCTCTTCTGATGAAAGTTCATCTGACAGCGATTCGTCCAGCAGTTAATTACATATACTGAAACGTCATGTGTTACCTTTAAGCGGAAATGGCAAAACAAGTGATGGAATGTGAGATTTGGTTGTTATGGATTTGGGCCAAAAAGATGATTGCTGGATTGTTATACTCTAGAAACTTGTGCAATGCGGTATATCGTATTTACTCGATTGCGAGCCAAGTGTGATGACGTCCAAAACTAATGCACGTCGCACTTAATGTTAATTCAATCTTTCCATCACATAACTATAGTGGTTGGTTGATTGGTTGGTTGGTTTTCCCCTCTTCTTGGGATCAACGATTCAATAGAGTTACGGCAAGAACGGCAATCCAGTTTCACGCCATCAACCCAACTGAATTAGGCCAGGGAAAAAGTGGCAGCCCATTTCAAACCAGTTATGAATGCAAATTACTGACTTGTAGCTCCACCACCAACGAGGCGGGCTGCCATTGGAGGGCACCGAAGAGTGTCCTCTTACGACATGCTGGGGGAGCAGCTTCATAATTCTAACCCGTTGAAGCACACGTAACTACAATAGTCGCAGTCGGAGGTTTTCTCAGTGCGCAACGCAACTTATTTTTGTAACTTGTTTTTACAAACCAGTTTATTACACGACTGTTAATTGCTGAGTTAATCCTCTAGCACTGGCATGTGAGACAAAGCGTTATAAAAAGCGTCAGTATTTTAAAGAAAATTTCGAAACCGGAAAAAAGGATGATAAAAACTTATGCCGCAGCTTACAAGCGTACGTAAATTTGAATTTATTGGTAATACTAAAACATCTATTCTGGCTTCATATGTAGTTAGCACTACCAGTATATGCCAGAAACGCATATTTATATTGTTATGTCAAAAATTGCTTTGCATGGGGGCGTAGAAAAGGTTGGTCGTTCTCCCTTCTCGAAATTCTTATGCTTGGCCATAGTTTTAAAATGGGCAAAATTTGCGTTTGGAAAAATTGGACCCTTTTTCAAAGAAAGCTTCCATAGGTATAGCATACATTTTTTTTTGTTACCCCGTGTTAAATTTCTATTTGTGTTGCAACAAGTACTATAGCAAATTGCTTTGCAATGTCAAATAACTCTCTTTATTATTTTGGTCATTAGTCGCTTCAGTTTTTCAGTTGGTACAACATTGTGTGAATTTTTGAATAAAACTTTTGCGGTTTGACAATACTTAAGTAGTTCAAGGTTGTGGTGCGGTGCTACAAGTGGCTGCATGCTCTCGCCGTACAAGTCCTTGCATCTCGCGTAGGTGTATTTTCTGTTTGTTTCCAAGTCTTCCTGTTTTTTTTTGACGAAATGCCGGATTATTTTCGGATGTAGTTAATGTATCCCACTTGTTCTGTGTGAGCTCCCGTGGTTTCTGATCTGTCTGGGGCTGAGCGCGTACAGTGAAAGTTGATGGGTGGCTCTGCTTCTCTACGAGATCACAGGTAGGATTTCTTTTTAAACCTATGGTTCTGGGATGGCGGTTTAACTTCACGGTGATCTGTAAAATCGCAGACAATTAGGTTTTAGTTTATTTTGAGGAAATCTATTGATTGTTATACTTAACAGTGAGTTTGCCAATGAGCTCTTGTTTGATTACATGTCTTCTTTTTCTTTCGGCTTATTCCCGATTAGGGGTCGCCACAGCAGATATCTGCATTTTTATGACATGGCATTTGTTTTACGGTCGGATGCCCTTCCTGCCACCAACGCTCTCTTCAGAGGGAAAACTGGGCCATCTGTCTTCCACATAAAGGTGGGGGCATCCCGTTAAGTGTCTTGCCCAAGGACACAAGCAAACTTGCCGGCTTGTTTTCCACAACCTCCCAAAAGCTGTGAATACCATTTTTTAAGGTAGCTCACATATGCAAAATCTGAAAAAACAAAAAAAAATAAATTTTTTGATTTAGGGGATTGCCGAAAGTTCAGTCCTTGTAGAACAAGTGTGCAAAGTTTCAGGTAGGAATATTCAGGGTGAAACGGCTCTTCAAAGAGAGGCACCCATGTCAGATTTCCTTAGCAACCACGTAAAACTGTTCTATTAAAAAGCATGGACAGCGCAAAGCAACGAAGAAAAAACTCTCAGAGCAATCAAGAAGGGCTACCAAGACGAGAAACAAGAAGATGGCACATTATATGCCAAAGGGAGTTTTTAACAACTTTCAGATACAATTTATATGGGATTTCATGACTGTTTTTCTAAAAATGCCTTTTTCTCAAAATATAAAAAATTAACATTCGGATTGCTTCAAACATGAATTTCTCTGTTAGTTTTGGTCATATCTTTATGAAATTTTCCCTTTGTGTTTCTGTCATGTATATGGAGGGATCCAAGTCAGGATTTTTTGATATATGCAATAGATTTTAAGATATGTAAGTTTAAATCATTCTGCTTAAAAAAAAATCTTGCTAAAAGAGAAAAACAAGGCTAACTTTACTTGGTGTCATTCTTTTCAAAAACTGTGACTCAAATCTCTAGCCCTACAAGTTGTGAACATGTAGTGAAAATTTCATTCAATTCTGTTGTGTGGTTGTAGAGATATTTGTTTAAAAAATTGTCATGGCGCTACCTAGTGTTGAAAATATTTTTTAAAATAAGCATTCTGAAAAAAAAAATTTGTGATTTTTATTCAACTCGGCTAGTAGATCATTTTGATACCAAACAAGTGATAATATGTGATAAAATAAGCATTTTAGATTTTGCATATGTGAGCTACCTTAAAGTCTTTTGTTATGACTCGACAAGGGAAATGAACCCTAAGTCTACCGACTACCATCGCGTCGGTTGTTTGATTATATGTAATAACTAATAATACCGTTTTATCTGAGGATTAGGTTCAGTTTTACTGGCATCACCTATTGCGTCTTTTCCCGTTGTGGGTTTTAGTTCCACAGTTTGTTCTGCTCCAGCAAGAAAGGTATACCAGTGGCTGTTTGTGAAAGATCGTTTGCATTCGTTGTTCTGCAGTTTTGAATAAGTTTGGCCTGGATAAGTTGAACACGTAAGCTTGGACCAAACTAGTTATAGTGACAATTACATTCCGCTTGGTGGGGTGATTGAGCCAGTATGATAAAAAACCAAGCAGTTTTATTTAGTCTTTATTTAACGACTAACTTAAACTATGCTTTAATGCAGGAGTTTTGATAATATTATTTGACCATTAAACCGGCTTCAGTACTAAAACATTAATTTTTTTGCAAAATAGAGAACTATGGGTTCAACGTTGTGTTCTTTGGAAGTTGCTAATGCTCTCACCAGCCACTGCAGATTTCTTCAGGCGTTCATTCTTTAAAGGAGAATTGCCCTTAATTTTTTTTTAACGATACCGTAGGCAAGCCTTATTGCATAATAAAGGAACTGTCACATGTGAATTATTTATGACCCCTTTTGGACACGTAAATAAACGCAAGATAACTAAATTTGTTGTATTTCGAAGTTAATCTCAAAGTATCGATATATACAGTAAATCGAAGTGCCAGAGTGAACTAGTTCAAATTTTAATCAATAACTTGACTTGGCTTTTGTGGGCTTGCTGCAGAAAAATCGACGTTTTTCTTTATTGATCGCTTTTCTTTGTCGAATAAGATTTCCGTCCGGTTCTTGTCACCAAGGACTGATAAACCAACCGTGTGATGTACTGGCAGGTGCAAGCAAGATTCAAAGTGGAGGCAGGACAAGAAAGTCCAGTGCTTAATCGATTTCAAAGATGTTTTCGTACAAAATCACTTGTTCAAACGTGGCAAGCGCTGTTTGAAGGGTGAGCAAACGTGGCTTTCGCTTCTACAGCAATGCATATTGCCCTTCGCGCTCGAATAAGCGATGTCAAATACCCGATGCATGACATTGCTTTGCACCCGGATGCACGTTTATTCCGAATGTAAATAACAGGCTTCATGACACTATGCATTGCTATATCTGTATTCTGAAGACCTATGTCTCTCCCACTCTGGATCTCGCATTCTTTTAGCGGTCCACTAAACCTGAGTTACGTTACTAAACGTGTATTATTCGTTTGTCTCGATGAATAATAGTAGTAAAATCCAAGTGTTCGATGACGACCCACAGACGTCTCAAGTTTTTATTGATGCTATATTTTTATCCGATTATGAGTTAGGGTTGCCGTATCAGACGAGGCCACATTTTGTTGGTCTTCTGGTTTGGCGGTTCATGCTCCTATTTCGATGTTGGATCTGCGATAAAGACTTTTTTTTAAAGATCAATATTTTAATCTATTTTTCGACAACTCTATATATACATCATCTTCGCTATTTTAGCACCAAAATTCGGCATATGTCCCAAAAAATCGAGACTTACGGTAACCCTAGTATAGAACGACTTGCCTTTTGAGTTCAAACCATCGGAGGTGCCAATGTTGCTGACATATATTTTTACCACTAGTCCAACCAAGCAGGAAAAAGTACCGTGTCTTTCCTGAGGGCACAACACCGCGTAGGCCATGCGGGCATTATTTTCACCAACATGCTCAAGAAACGGTCTCTTCTGTTTTTAACCAGAAAATATTCTTGAAATCGAAAACACACGAGCAAAAATCTTGCGGAATTAATTATAAGACAAAGGCTGCTCAAAACGTTATAATTTTATTTCTGCCGGGACCGCCAACTTACTAATTTTGCCAACCTCCAAAAATAAAAACCAATGACCTAAATTTTTTTTAAATTGATCGGTTGTTGTTATGACAAACATAAGACAGGGTTTTGATTATTTCTTTGAATGTTTTAAAAAAAAAATCATCGTTTTAGGAAACGTAAACCCGGTTAACGTAGCCTGTCTGTAAACCTTAAACTTTCGTTTTTATGTCGGTAATTTTTTACCAAACTCGAAAAACAGCAAATGCCAAAGTGAAACTTCAATACTAATTGGCAAAATCAACTAGAATTGGAACAAAAATCGATCACGCACGCAACCCTGATTCTGCTGCGATCACAGACAAACCAACAATTTTTCAATGAGGCACAATTTTGGTTTGAATACAGCGTGTTTCATAACAAAGGTTTTTCCCCTTACAGTTTTACACAAAGCTTTGGTTTAGATTTGCTTCAAGTAGACTCTGCGTTTAATTGAGGAGTAAGAAAAACGCAAGGTGCATGTACATCAGAAACTGTTGTACAAAAGTAGCACTTTGCCTCGAAGTAAAGGCCCGTTTTGTTGAGGACATCTCACGTCAAAACATCACAGAATTTTCTATTTTGTTGCGACAATAATTCTTTTTGCAACAAAAACTGATTAAAGAGGACACTTTGGAAAAAGTGCAGGCTGTCCTAAAAAAAGCAAAAAACAATTGCATACCTGACAACTGCAAGCTAGCGTTTTACCTCAACACCACAAATAGCCTTCTCAGTAATGATAGTCGGGCTTCTGAACTTTGGTGAACTAGCTTGTTTTGACTAATTTCCGGGACACAAATCAAATATTCTACCTAAAAATTTTTGGCTGGCCGCACTTTTGCCTGAGGGTTGCTTCCGTTAATATATCTTAAAGGAAAAATGATTTATAAAGCTTTACGTTACTATGTGTCAGTTATAACTTCTCACGCTACTGTTATGAATGCATTTCATCTGGTTCCAATGTTTTCTTACATTTATAATAGGCCACTGTCAAATATGGAACAAGTTGTTCAAACCAGCTTCGAAGTTGTCGCAATCAATGAAGGTTTTTACATGGTTCGAGTGGACCAAGTGCTCCGGGCTCTCTCTAAAATTTACTTTGAAAGAGTTCCCTAAAAAACTTTATAAAAACAAAATAGTCCCAAAGCTTTCTCCTTTTGCTTTGTTATCTGGTTCATGCCAAACTTCAACGGTCCAATTTGGTTATAAGAATTTCAAACCAATATACATTCAATTATAACTTGGAGTATTTATTTCTGACTTGTTTGCATATTAGATGGCAAAAATCGTTTAAGATTACACTTGTGATAACATGCTATAAAAGCCTAATTCTTTCCCAACAACATAAAAGTAAGGGGACTGGACCTTTTAGATACTTCAAAAATAGGCAAAAAGTTTAGTTACAAAACAAGAAGCAAAAGATAGATTGATCGCCAAATAAGGTTTTTGTTCTATTTAGGAGCTCCGAATAGCAAAAAAGTCACTCTAAAACTCCAAAAAAATCTCCAAAAAAAAGAGTAAAAGTTCTTTACATTATTTTGCAACTGAAAAAAGTCACTTTGACAATCTTTATCTTGGTCTCCACATTTATTTTGAGACAAAAATGATTTTAGCCTTCCTCCTTACAAAAGAAAGTGGTATGCCTAAGGTTCTCTACGCTGTAGAATCTGCACAATCCGGTTATTAACTACAGTTAACCTACTTTTACATCGGTTAGCCTGGCCAAGTTTATGTCCAAAAGCCTCCTCGCAATGTTTCTGGCGACAACTACAACTACATAACCACAATATACCATTTCAATATGTGGTTTTACCAATTTCGATCAAATTGTAGGTGTGGAAAGTTGTGGCTGCATGTCAGGACATCAGCTGCAGACTCTAGCTTTTTGTGTTCATTTGGTTACTATAACAATCATGCTCTTCGATGGAGTAATGGTTGCGTCTGCCTTATATGCAGTAAGTTACTGCTTCAAACCTTTGTTGGATTATACAAAAGACTTCTTATATGATGGTATTTATGCCTTCTCTGCTTGACGTAAAGCAGGATAGAATTTGTGTAAAGAAAAATCTGGCAAATTGATGTGCTTTTGGGACTGCATTTTAACGAGATTTTTTCCTTAACGAACAGAGCATGAGCTCATTGGTATAAATGAACACTAATAGAACAGTACCAAACAATTGATTGGATGTAATTGTTCATGAAAATTTTTCATTGGCTACTTCTGTAATTTCTATTCAAATTAGACTTTTAAGCGTATTTGACGTGAAGCTGAATTTTTATCCATTTTAAATTGCAGAATTTATACAGGTTTTGCTCTAGAATAATTGCCTAGAACAGGGGTGAACAAACTACGGCCCACCAACACTTTTAGAAACTTCCATATATCTAATTTATTATGACAGGGGTGGTCATACTTGTACTAAAGCGCCAAAAACAGTAGAAGCCATCATTGAAAGAGCCGCTATGCAATCAATTCTTAGCTTGAGTAAACACATTTTCGCCCAATAGAGGGTGAAGACCTTTTTTTGGAGACCATCATTTTCAAAGCCCGAAATTATTGCAAAATTGTAAGCACTGGCGCTCGGCCAACTCTTGAATGGTCAATGCGGCCATCCGGCTAAAAATTTTGCCCACCCCTGGCCTAGAATAATAACCAGCTATTTTGTTTGTAATATTTTAATCACTCGCACTATAACATTAGGTCCAGCTTCAAATTACATGGCAAAAATCACTGTCAAAAATTTACTAGTCCTCATGAATAGTGGTGCATCAACTGTGCTGAGGCCCTAAACAAAGCTAAAAAGTTGGTCTCCTGCTTAAGTTTTTGCTCAGCCCTCCTCGTTAGAAAGACCACTAGCCTACTGGTCACAATACTTCCTGAACAAACGCTAAAAAAATTGCGGTAAATATGCTTGTTCTTTGGCAAGATCTCATATATGCATAACTTGCTGTTACATCCAGAAATGTAGGCCTGCTGACCAATGGAAATTTGTTTTCAGAATAGGTAATTACGTAATAACAAAAAACTATATTGGTTTTCAGCTGTTACAAGCACATGTGAAACCAAAAATTTTTAACGTAAGGTTCAGAAGCAACAAATTTTTGAATTAAGAGTCACTTTATTTTAAGGATATTGCCAAAAAAGTCTTTCAAATCATAAACAAAATTTAGAAAAATTGTAAAAAATTAATGTTTGGTGGGATACTGGTACACCCACCTTTCCTAAAACCACCAACGCTAAACGAGGTAATTTTTTAAGAAATTAATATTTTACATTTTTTGTGGGCTTACCCACTCTCTTTATAACCCCTGGCTGTAGCCGTTTTCATTTGGCGATTCGATACAGCAGGCAGTGGTTTTACAAACGAGTTTATTAACTGCTTAGTTTGCTCCGGATATTCTGTGGGAAATGACGCGTGCAACCGCGTTTTGAACGTTTACGTTGTGCTGAGGAAGCAGGCTGTGTCATTCAAAAAACGCGATACTCGCTTAACAAGACTTTATTGTTGTTCTTGTAAAAATAGATTATTGACTAGAGTAAACAGCAATTTGGTATGAATGATGATCTAACAAGCGCATATAAATTGAGAGTCGAGAGACAGAGAATTAACCTACTGTATGGTTGCCAAACTTCTGGCCCGCAAAGCAGTACAAAAAAAAAGTTAGCGTCAGATCGACAGCTGCTTGTTAAGAGCAAAGCTAATTGCAAGAAACGGTATTGCTCTTCCGGTGTAAAATAGCACATTGATCAAGCAATACAAAAATACTCCAGCGAAACGTTAATAAAAGAGCATTTTATGTTACTTGCTCTACGTACTGTTACACATCGGAAATATAAAACCTTTTCTTACAATATCTACCAATACCTAGTGTACAAAAAAATCTTCCAAGCAATACCAATGTTACTCTGAAAAAATTTCCAAATTTTAGTTTTAATTTTCACTTGTATTCACTTTTTAGTTATGATCTTCTTGGTCGTTTGAGCTATTTGTTGTGAGTATTATGCAGGAAGATGTATATACACTGCGTTAGCGCTCACGCTCGGTTTGCAAGTCTTCAGTTAGACTAGGGCCACCAGATGAGTAGACTGCTTGGCCCATTTAGTTATAATAAAAGAATAAGTTGCGAGGCAAAAATTTTTAATTTTTTCCGGCTGGAACGAAACACGTTTTTTATTGAAAGTTTTGCTTGCACAATGCAACGCCCACAAAGCATTGATTACGTAATGGCCTCAAGTACCAGCAGAAAGTCTTTTTGTACTCTTAACGTGGAGTGTTGCCTCAATTGTTCGTTCATTTTAGGCACCGTTTGAACATAGCTTTAGAGAGAGCTAAGCTACGGCAGCAAATAAGAAACAGAAACGTAGAATCAAACTGCTGAAATCAAGGTGCCTTTCTTTTTAACAACTTAACTTTAAAATATAAAAAGCAGTTAAATTTTCAACTTTAAAATCAATCGAAAACGAACATAAGGTTAAAGGACTTTAGGCTATAGGTAAAAACCCTTCAAGGCGTAGCACCTCTCACGCTTCAAAGAGGTATTAAGTGTGCTTAGCAATATTTTTAGGAAGAAACCATAGTAAGATGTAGCCAGGAAGGGAGCATAGCTAGCAATTTTTTTTCTCCTTTGGTCTTCGTAATAAGCTACTTTCAAGAAAGTTTACTCAACTATCTCAGAATTCATGATAAACTTTGAACTTCTACGACTTCATACAAATTATTAATAGCTTACGCTACAAAACTACACAAATAATTACAAGTTGAATTCAAATCTGTTTCATGCAAACTAGGATGTGAAATCACAATTTACCTAGAAACCTGAGAGACGAGAATTAAAATAGGATCATTGTTTTTTAGATAAAACGTTTGCCCTTTACTAATTGCCCAGGCAGATATGGTTTTTATTTCAATGATATTGACTGTCAGTGTTTGATCCGTGGTTTAGCCTTATGCCGAAGTCAGGATTACAATAGAACAACGCTGTTGACGCTCTTTTCAGCAAGTGCGATCCGCGTTGTCGGCAAACAAAAACAAATGCGACTTACAACAGGTCGGGCAGGTCTGGTCTTAAAGCATGGTGAAAAACATTGAATCAGAACCGATTTTACCTGTTCCCTTTTCTGAAAATAGCTGGGTCGAGTTCATAAAATTGCTACGAAAACGAAACATTAGTTATTGGCTGACTTAGTTACCGGGAGAAGGAGGAGGTTTATTCTTTTCTCAGAAGCGTGTAGCTTCATATTTAAAAAAGCAGCGCCATGCACTTTCATTTTCTTTCAGGATTAAAAATTAGTCGTGTAGCGAGCGAGGAGAGACAAAAGCGTCTCCATGTACAGATTTGCAGCATTGCTAAATATGTATGACGTCATGATGACGAAAGACAAATGTCGCCCACTCTATCAAGTTATTTTAGCTACTCCTTGTTTACAGAATACCACACAATTTTTAAATGCTGCTATGATTAAGTTGTAGTGTAGCGAGAGTAATATACCACCAGAAAGTAAGTTGGTAGTCTTTCATTTTTTCTCCAAGCCAAGCAATAGTTACAACAACCGAAAAGCTGTAGTGTGGCTGCCAGAAAAGCTAAAATAAATTTACTTTCGTTCCAAGCAGTAGTAGTTCTACAGCGTGTTGGCTGCTTCTTTAGCCCTTAAAATTGCCGCAAAATGATCCTTTTCCTGATTGAGTCGCAGACTAATAACAACCTCAAATGTTTTTTTGACGTAGGCAACAGGTACTTTTGACATCTTTCCTCGTCCTTGCGCTACGGCGTTCCCAAGCTTCCTGGGGCTAAAACCATGCCTGGTTCTAAAACGCAAAACAACATCTTGTAAAACAGTCGTTAGATCTGGATTTGATATCCGTTTGATTCATCATTAACTATTTAAAAAGCGTCCCCACGATTATTCGCACCCTTCAAAAAGTGAAAATATTTGCAGTGATCTGGCAATTACAGACCACTGACAGCAACCTAAAAGGATAATTCAAGACCAAATAGCTTTTTCTACCACTCTATTCCATTAAAAACAGTCTACTTATGCATTGTGTTTGCTAATGACCACGTATAAAAAAAATATGGAAACTTAAACTATAGTTCCCAAAATGACTTTGAAAACAATATAACTTTTTTACCGTCGTCATAACTGACGCAAACGACGCAGTAAACGTCGTTGCCTTTTGCCTTACGTATGCTATTGTTGAAGCGTATAACCTGGTTTTGTCACTTCATAACTGCATTTTTTTAGCATGCTGTTGCAACTAGACCGTTCAGAAGTACTTTAGACTTAAAAGCTGTTTTACAAACTAGAGCAAAAGAAAAGCATGAGAGAGGTATGAAAATTTAAGTTTAGAGTTAGCGGTTGCTTTTACGTGCATTTACCGTTTAGACCAATGATTCCAGCCACTAGTGAACCTGGGTTTAAGAGGGTAAAGCATAAAGGCAAATTAAGCTGATATTTTCCTTTGATGTCAAGCCCGAAAATGGGTCGTGGCATAATGCTCCTCTCATAACAAATTTTCAAACTTTTTGCGAATAGAGACCACTTTAAATAATGTATCCATCTTGCGAGTCCTCACTTAAATTTTGTCAGGAACTCAATCACCATGTCATTAATTCTTATTGCATGATACTCCGCTAATGTACAGTGGTTAAGTTGATGTTTTGATTTGATAGAAACCATTTTTAATGATCTACTTCTGATAACTGTGTCAACGGACGAGAATAGCAAAGCTGTTCAGTCAGAATGTGGTAAGACGCGAATCTAGCGAACCCATCAACAACAGGATGCTACGTAGGTGCTCGGGCTATCAACCAGCAATTTGTAATCATGATTAATTCGAAATGGGCTGTCGCTTTTTCCTAATTCGAAAGCGAATGGTCTTGATTTGGTTTAAGGTGCGGAACGGAATCTAATCGCTTCATGCCGCCTCTACCTCCTAAGGAATGGAAGGGATAAACAAAGCAAAGTTGCCATTTACTTTTCTGATAATTGATTTACTTAATTGTGCTAACGTTTAAACAAAAATATGAGAGCAAATGCTTTTCCAAATTTATCTCGGCAATTAAGGTCCCGCTAAAACCTTCTCACGGTACCCAGGTGGAAAAACATTGGTTTAGTCTGTAAAGAAATAGATTGCAAATGCGGATTAAATTGTTGCCCCAAATGTTTTCAAGCAACCTGTTTATGAAGATGTAACCTAAATGTAATGGTAAACCTAAATGTAACGTAGCAATAGTTATAAATTATACATGAACGGCTTTGTTAAGACAGCGGAATGATATTAGCAGCAGGCAGTCGGCGATTAAAGTTCGCCGCATTGACATGGGCTTTGCTCTTGTGCTATTGACGCTTGCTTATTACAGTTTGGTACGAGTTAGGTCGAGGCCAGCGATCTGTCTTTAACTCTGGATTCGTTTCCAGTAGTACGAGCCATTAGAGTCGGTTTAACTCCAATGGGGGCGCTAGGGGCACTTACATTGTCCCGAATTAAATGTGTTTACCTAAAAACGTTCTTCAATTGGATGCCAATGCTCTCTTCTTTACTTAATTCCCAGGGGATGTAACTTCCCTAGCTCTCATTGTACGAGCATCTTTTATCCAACACTCTCAAGATTTATAAAATTCATTTTCGATTTAAAAAGAAAAATAATCGCAATGCTTTTGATATTTACATATCCTTTCCAATGAGATCTTAAAGTATGGGTGTTGTAATAGAGAGGTGAAAAATTAAAGGCTTCAGAAAGCGAGCAGTCGACCGCTGAGTTTGAAAAAAGTGGACTGGGGTATAAAATCAATTGCAATGAGAAACCTTTGAAAAAACATAAAATGAACATTTCTGAGATTTTTTAGTTATTTAAAACTTACTGGGGAAGGGAGCAGCAATATGAGTTTACTGCCAGCACCCCTTCATTTAGTTTGGATAAAATTGTGGACTTCATTTTAACGTCTGTGATATTGTTTGCTCTTTAACTAGTTGAATTATGAACTCATAGTTAATCCGGAAATAGATTCGTTTCCACTCGATTCACTCTGTTACGCACATCCACAACATTGCACAAAGCACTTAATGCCAGCGTCAGTTGTAATCGTAATATGTAGCCATTTTTTGCGTGTAATAATTGAAAGCATTATGTAATAGTTTCCTTTGAGTCACAAGCGCAATTTGGCCATCAATTTAGGAGACCTGAAATTGGCTTTAAACAAGGTTGCCATACGTTTTTCAAAAAAAATATGTTCTTCTATGACACCAAACAATACCAAACCGTTCTTATTTTAGGATCTATTGGAAATTTCAACGCCAAATCCGTAGTAGCTACCTTCACATTAATTTTGACGCGGGATAACGTGATCTCTTTTTAGTCATCTCAAGAATTGCATGCAATATGATTCATTTGGGTCAGAATATGCCTTTTTAACGAAATATTAGTTCGAAATGGGATCCTTTTTCGGGAATCGCTAAAAATGTGCTACCATTACGTTAAAGAAACGAATTTTCCCAAAGGTTATAGAACAGTTATATTTAGTATATTTGATCAAAATAATGAATTGGAAGGCGGTAAAATTAAAGGCATGCGTCACCCACTGCTAAATTTGCCCAGCCTGGCTGTCCTCTTTTACTGTAACAGTAAGTGCTGTGAATGTTTCCTGTTCAAGTATGTCAATGTACCGGAAGTTGATGCAATTGCGAATCAGAGTGCTAAACAACTCATATCATCTCTGCAGGTATTTACCAGCTTCGGTCATTGCAAAATCGCGCCACACTTTCAAACTTTTCAAAACAATCACGTGCAAACCTAAGCAGCACTATAACCTCGGCAAGGATTCTTATTTTAGTTGTGGTTTAGTAAGCATTGTATTATTTAAACATGCAAACTTATAGACTATTTAAAGGGGAGAAAAAGTTCGGTCTAGAGCAGGGGTCACCAACTGGCGGCCCGCCACGCTGTTTAGTGCGGCCCGCTGAAGGCATTAGCATACAAATATATTCAAAGATACTTTTCTTGTATCTTTTTTGGTGATTTTCCTGGGGAGTAGAAGTTACTGTAAAAGGAGTTAAAATATAGACAAAGACTCCCTTGTCACGTCTTAACCGGCATTTCGATAAAGTTTGCGCGCAAAAACCGAGTTGGTGTACGAAGAAAGAATTTTGCATTATGAAATTCGTAGCAGGCAGCCAAAATGATATGGAAAACAAGACTGATTTTGTTGGAAAGTTGAAACGTAGTAAAATGTCGGTTCCCAAGTTTAACTAAAGTAAGCGTAAAATAACGGAAGGCGGACGAATGATTACTTTTTTGTTCCAAATAAAAACAAAGCAACCTATCTAATATGCAATGAAGTAATCACGCAGAAAGAGTAGGTCAAAAACGTAAAACGCCATTTCGAAAGTTGCGACAAAGAGTTCAAGCAGCTAAGTGGAGAAGTACGCAATCAAAAGATTGCTACTTTGAAGAGAAATCTTTCTCATCAGTAAAACGTGTTTGTGAATTTGCAAGATGTCAGCTGTGAGAGCAAGTTTTTACGTGGCTCAGTGTATAGGGGAGAGTGGCAGACCCTTTACAGATCATGAGTTCGTCATGAAGTGCTTGATAAAGGTTGTGCAAGAAACGTGTTTCAACAAGCTACGTTGCATTAGGGACGTTAGTCTATCAGCTTCTACAATTACTAGAAGAATCGAAGACATTGGCGAACATCTTCACGAGACACTAAAAGAAAGCGCAAAGTTCTTTAAGTACTTCTCTCTTGCAATAGATGAGAGCAACGCAACTGACACAGTCCAGCTGTTAATTTTTATTCGTGGCATTGATGCTAAATTCAGAATCACAGAAGAGTTATGCTCTCTGCGGAGTTAGAAAAGCACAACAACTGCTGAAAATATATTCTCAGAGGTTACTACAGCTCTGAGTAGCCTAGGTCTTTCACGGAAATATTTGAAAAGAACAACAACAGATGGGGCAAGAAATATGGTGGGCAAGAGGAAGGGAGTTTCAGCACTCATGAATGAAAAGGTACTAGAGGCAAACGGTGGGCAACCAATGCAATTTCATTGCATAATCACCAACCAGCTTTATGTGGAAAAGTCCTTAATTGGAGGCATGTGATGAGCGTGGTTGTATCAAATGTGAATTTTGTTAAAAATTATGCTTTGATCCACCGCCAATTTCAAACCTTCCTTGCCGATTTAAATTGTGAACATGGAGACGTGATGTACCACAATGAAGTCCGCTGGCTTAGCAGAGAAAAGGTTTTGAGACGTTTTTTTCAACTTCGCAAGGAAATAAATGAATTTTTGAAAGAGAAAGGAAAAAGGAAGAGGTTGATTTGATTGTTGATCCAAGATGTCTCCATGAGCTTGCTTTTTTAAGTGACATCACAGAGCATCTAAATATTTTAAATGTGAAATTGCAAGGCAAAGAAAATCTGATCTCAGATATGTTTGCTATTTTGAAAGCACTTTTGCCTAAACTTGACCTTTTCAAGAACCAAATTGCAAGGGGCAACTTTACACATTTCAGTAACTGTAAAACACTGGCTTCTGACAATGAAACTGGATTGGAATTTGACTTAGAAAAGTATACTGAAGCTTATGAAACACTGCAAAGTGAGTTTTCCAACAGTTTCTGTGATTTCCAAAAGTATGAAACTGTGGTAAGGTTATCTGAAAATCCACTTGCTGTGTTATCTACAAATGTAGATTCACGCTTTCAACTAGAACTGATAGAACTGCTTGCAAGCATCTTTAAAGTGGCAAGATTTGCACAAGGAGTGCAAAGTAGCAGAGTTTTATTCACAAATTCCTGATGATTTTGCCAAGCTGAAGGTAAACCCTGCTATTATGCTTACAGCCTTCAATAGTAATTACATATGTGAGCAAACGTTTTCACAAATAAAGATTGCAAAATCGAAAATCCGATTAAGGTTGACGGACAAACATTTGCATGATATTTTGAGAATGTCTGTCACAAATTTCAATGTAAACGTTGATGTTCTTTGCAAAAATATTCAACAACAAGGGTCTCGTCAAAATTTTTATTAGTTTTACTGAGCTTATTTCGCTTCTTAATGAAACTTACATACACTTCAATAAGATCCACCAAAATTTAGCTGTGAGCGAAGGGTTGCTTTCTTTAACTTTGTAAAGTCATGTAAACATTAGTGTACTTTCCACCACTACTGTCTTTCATGAGTTACGCTAGAAACGTTTTTTCGGTGTTTTCGATAAGCTTGTGTTTCATAGTTTCTGGTTCCTTTCTTCTTGTTATGGTAGCCTATTCTACGCAGGTATGTTTCCAAGTTACTATTGTTGCTTGTACTGCAATGTGTTCAAAATTTCCTCCTTTCCTGAAGCTGTTAATTGCAAGATATCATTTGTCATGCGAAGAGTCCATACCACTCTTGCTTGGCAATAAATATTCTGATGAAATTGCTCGCGGTGCTAAAATTACTCGTATGTGCACAAACAAGTGCTCTTATTCATTAGACATTGTTAGAAAAGTCAACAGTATTGTTGAAGAAACTTGATCTGGCAAACGTTGTTGAATTATTTTTGTTGCTGCAGTATTTTTAGATACATATTAGCAATATGTAGCGTGGTTCTGTGCAAATTAGCAATATGTAGCTTTGGATACTGAGTGCAAAAAGCGTTATTTTCAAGCATGGAGTCAACCTATCTGAAGTTGTATTAGTGCGGCCCGCCAAAGCTCTCCATGGTGCCAAACTGGCCCTCATACGAAAAAGGTTGACGACCACTGGTCTAGAGGAAACCTTTCCAGTAATCTACAGTCTTACTGCGACTGTTTTTGCTGGATATCGCTCCGTCCTTTGCTTAAGTTTTTCTTCATGAAAAAACAAAAAAGGCAATTTTTGATTGTGCTTAAACATCACAATGATTAAGACGACCTTCACTGAAAACAGTAATGTTGCGCATTCGTCACCAGCTTGGCGCGATGGACAGTGCAGTCGACTTATTGTCTAAATGCTGCGACTTGAGCGCTCAGAGCGTTACGTTGCTTGCGGCATGGCCTACTTGCCCTACCAGAACCAGCGCTTGCTTGAAAGCTTACGTTTCGGTTTGAAATGACGGCTTGCACCGACGGAAACGACAGGTATGGGTGATTGCTGACGTGAGACCGCAAGATTATTTCGCAATTTCCCATATTCTACGTTTTTTTTCTTTCCAAATTTTTTTGCGTTCGATGGATTGAATGAGTTCTTATTATTTTTTCCTGCTATGTTTTGAATAAGATGGTTTTAATTCTAATGATGTTGAGAGAGACAAAATCGATTTTGTCGGCAGAAAAAGCGACTGGTTTTAAACTTTGCCTTTGAACCGAAATGTACAAACAAATTAAGTTTCTGGTCTTAGATCACTTGACCGTTAGCGCAAAAAGATATGGCGAACTAAGTTTTTAATTGATCTCTGGGTATTGTTAGTTACTTCCCCCTTAAACTACCCGTGATCTAACAAAGCCAATTATTTAATTAGTTATTCTCTTGAAGCTGTATAAAAGCTAGCTTAGACCACTCTGTGTAAAAAATATTTTAAATTTAGGGGCTTATTTTCGACTAGTATGTTGACACGCAATAATTTTTTCTGTTTATAGATTGGTTGTGTAAATGATTTTATGATGCGGTACAAGCATACTTACTGCACTGTTTTCTTATTTGTCCTTTTTTCCGAGATTTTCTTTACGTCATCAACTGCAATTGCAAGGTAAAGCAAGTACAAAAGTAGATTATCGCATGTCTATAACTACAACGGGTATGGGGCGGAAATTCCCCCTAAAAGCGAGTTGTGGCCCAGTTTTGATCATTCATGAACCTTAGTGTTGCTGTTGCATTTATTTGGTTTTCTTGGTTGATATATTTCTAGGTTCTATAGACTTCTAGATACTACCGACCCCTGTGACTTCTTGTGTGTTGACAAAGCCTTGATTAAACTAATTTACTATTTTTGTGCTCGTGAAAAATTCCAAGACAAATTTTGTCTTTTATATTTCACGACGCACTTGTAGGTAGCAGTACCAACATCTCCTCTTAAAATTCTAGACTTGCTACAGGAGACTGCAAAATAATTAAGAGGCCATAAGCTCAAGTAAAGAGTAAAATCTCGCACTCAGAGACGTCGGGTGATGTCGTGATTGTTGGTTCTAGCTTCTGAAATGTTCGTCCCAGATCAAAAATTCACCTCAATTCACTAGTTATTTACCTTGATTTCCCTAGAACCAGTGAAAGAAACCATCTGCTTACACCCTTGGTGGTCGAATGACATGAACTGCAATCAATGGCAACAGTTGTTGTGAGTTCAAAACCGTCTGCGGCTACATTGTTGTACCTCTAGGAAAAGCATTTTGGGGCAAACTTTCCTGCGTGATTGCTCTGTTTGCGTTAGAAATACACCGTGCCAGTAGCAATAGAAATCCCAAAGTGATGTTCTATAATAACCGAAAAAAGGTTTTCCGTGACTCTAGGATAAAAATAATAACTCAACAACACTCTAGTTTTTGGTATGCTGCGCATCGAGTTCATAGAGCTAGTCAAGAATAACTTACTCTGGCTCTTAAGGTGCCACGGAGCTAGAAGCGTAGCCTGACGTGGAGGGGGATGCCATTGCTCCAGAAAATATTAGACTAACAATAGTACTAAAATTGATGACGTCATTATGAAAATTTAGCAGTTTTATCTCTTCTTCAGTATTTCCACAGCACCAAAATATCACTGCAATGAGTGCACCTCGACAATGTTTTTGTGAGAGCAATTTGAACTGATTTGCCAATTTTATTTTTCTAGCACAACTAATTTGGGTTCTGGTGAGTCTACATCGAAATGTGGAGAATGGAGCCCGAGTACTATTTCATGTAAAGAAAAAGAATTGGATTTAGAGTCTATCGGTTGTGCTGCCTTCAATGATACCATTTCACAGTCGAGACAATGTCCGACCCAAGAAACTCGAAATTTAGATTGTGAAGTGAGTATGCCGCTGTTTTGGGTTTTGGACTTAGTTCTTCGCATTTATGTTTTCTGTGGTAGCAGGTATACAGTGACATCTTCCGCGATCTAACCATGAGCAGCGAGGAGGGGAACCACTGCAGAGGGCAAGCCTCTAAGAGCTCCAACCGGCGCTCTGGTCAAATGGTTTGAGCCAACTTGTATGGCAGAAACGACCGTGTGTTGAAAACTCACGATCGCTAACTTGAATTTGTAATTCCGAAGTCGGTATGAATACAACTATGCTCTAGCATGTTCGACAAAAGGTTTTGTCGTAACCGGAGGATAGATATACAACTCATTACTAAAGTTCCGTAATAAAAGTTTGCTTCTCGCTATTTCTTCATTGTCTTAAGCTACTGTACTTACGAAGAAATATGCAGGGTGATTAAACAGTAACTCCCTGTTTTAAAAATCTTATAATTTATTGATAAAACAATTGGTCTGTACTTCTTGAGCAACAGTTTGTACACAATGAAAAGGGAGGCCACTCTGCCCTGCTGCTGGTCGAACAGTCTTTTGTGGGCTTTCAGTAAACATCTTTTGAACTGTCTCATCACTTCCGAGACACTGATATTGGAAGGGTGACCTCTTCTTCGATCATCTTTTACTGAACCCATCTCGCGGCCACTCTCAGTAGTCTTTGCACCGATCTAAGCACGCATTCCTTTGATGGTCCTCCACCATCTTTGCTCTTAACTCTTTCGCTCCCGCGATCATCAACTGATGATCTCGGGTTTTCAGTGTTTACCTCAAATTTTTTTAAATTGAGTTACAAAATTAGTTTAATAAAAAATCGATTTGTGACCTTATTTTTCATCCGATTTTCATAAAATTTTCAAAAAATCACGCTTATTTCCTCACGCATCGGAAGATGTATAATTTGTGCCCTAATTCTTGGATTTTTATACCCAAAATGAGTTAAAAAGACCAACAGCCCAGTTGCAGACGACAAAATCGGCCAAATTTTCACCACGTGCCAACTACACTAAAATCAAATTGAGATTACATCTTTACCACATAACCAAACCCTTTATCATTGACACAGTCTGAAAACCTACTCTTTTGGGGCATCATTTGACAAAATTTCAAGCGATAATAATAAATTTTGCTTTTTTAAATTTCCAAATTTTTAGGGGTCTCAAAACCCCCCCAAACAAATTTGAATGCTAAGTAGATAAAAGTAAATTTAGTGCGTAAAAAATATCATATGTTGCTAAATACCGCTCTCATTTGAAAGCTTAGGAAATTTTCTTTCCAGCAATATATAACTTTAAATAGTTTAGACTAAGTGGTATATGATATTTACTGATCAAAAATGAGTACTGTACATCATGTCAGTTCAAAACCCCCAAAAATTTTTTGACTTACCTTCACTAAATTATAATTTTTAGAAAAACTACACCCTACAAAAAGATAAAATAAATTGCAAATGTTTCACCAATAAAGTCGTCATTTTGTATCAAGTTTCCAAGGAGACAAGAAGCGAAATACAAGTTTAAAAGCTAGCAAAAATTTGGATTCTCTAAATCAAAGTTTGCTGTATCCCCCTTGTTTCTCAAGAAATGGGAAGGGTGTAAACAAGCTGCTGTTTCATTGTCAGTGACAGCATATTCTATTTAAACTTGATATTTTCTGAATCTTGAAGAAATTCCCTGTTCAAAAATACATAATGTTACATGGTTTAGGCTAACCACTAGCAGATAATAACTGATCATATTTTAGGTACTAAATTTAAGTACCAAAATTTGGTACCGGTCGGTACCGGTCAAAAAAAAGGTCATTTGTCTCAGAAAATTGCAAATTGTAGAAAACCTAGGCTTTTAGGTAAGTTTTGAGTGATGTACCTTGAAAGCTTATTTCCTTAGCATCATTTTGCGACCATTTCTAAAAAAATTGGTAGAAAAATAAATCTGTAGTGATCTTTGAGATGAGGGTACCTCTTTAATTATAAAGACAAGTACCCCCCAGTTGGGGGGGTTCATTTGCATAAAATTTGCATATTCAAAAAAAATGTTTTTTTCTATTTGAAATCCTCAAGAAATGTAGATTTCAACGATATATCACACTTAATGTAGAAGTAGACAGCTGAGTAATGATTTACAAACAAACTTGAGGTACATAATTATGATTAATTATGATTGATTATGACAGTTTTTCGCGCTGCCACCTTACGGACATTTTTTTCGCTTTTCACGCGGGAGCAAAAGAGTTAAATAACTAATTTCCCGACTACGCTTTCCGGTCGCAAGGAAGTGTTCAGAGAAAGCCTATCTCTAATAATCTGTTTTTGTGTCATACATATAGTTTTATTTAAAACCGTTCCGAAATCTTTTTATTCTTATTGACCAAAGTCAGCATTTATTGGAATTTTTTTAAGGCGGTTGATACGAGAATTTGGTAATGAAAGAATTCAATCAAATCATTGAACACAAAAATATTTTGGGAGATTGCGAAGTGATCTTTTAATCTTTCGAATCAGCAGCCACCTGTACATATCGTTTCGATTTTATAAATTGCAAGTCGCAGTTTGTATCCAAAACATCAGATTGAATACGATGGCTGGTTCCGCTCGGCCATGCGCCATGCAATGTAACTCTCTTAGGGCTCAACCCGCAGTCTTTTGATAACAAGTCCGAGCTTCAGAGTAAAAGTTGAAAAAAGCGTGTGATTGTCCTAGACAAATATTCTCTCCAGGCCAAAGCATCTTGCTCGACGAAATGAGTGAACATGATAGCTTGGTTAGAGGGAGAACACCCAGAAGAGCAATCTGATTGTTCTTGTATATTTTCATTAATTATTGGCATGTCGTGAAGTAAATTAGATCTTGGTTAATAATTAAGGATTGATATCGTAATCACAATTATTGGGGAAATAGACCAATGTGATTTGTTTGGGAAGCCCCACAATTTATAAGATTAGTCATTTTTTGCTTACTTGGCTCAAAAAAGGATAGAATATAATATCCTTTTGTTATTTGATACGAGTTGATATTAAACAACTACTTCTTAACAGATTTGTCGCAAATATGGAAATTGGTCAAAGTGGTTTAATTGCTCCAAAAAAGCATACACAGAAGCATTCTTTATTAAGGTCCCAGCGAACAAAAAAATGCGCTATCGCAATCTTTCGTCTGAATGTCTTAAACAAGTAAGATTTGAGCGTAAATATTGACGTGGCTATAAACACGCGCCAAAAGTTATGCTTTTCAGTAAGCTGCTAGTGAATGAAAAATTGCTTTATCCGGCCGCCTAAATACCAAGTAATACTGGATTAATAGAGAGGGAGACATACCCAATGGTGCATCAGCACCAGACCCTATGGTAACAGACCCAAGGCAGAAACACGAATGAGGAAGACCTTTTTTGAAAGCACATCATTAGGAATTGAAAAAATTCAGCTTTGCCAATTTCTGTTGATCTACTGAGATACAAAACTTACTCAAAACACCAAAAGCAACAATATTTTGTGACTTATGCACAACAATATTGAGTATTGTATTATCTTGTCACCATTTCTGTAATAGAAAATTTTCTCTTGCTCAAGTAATGCAGAATGTACATGTAGCTTTTTCTGATTATGTGGAATAAGTAGGGGTTATCAGTAAGTAATGATGGAGACGTTGACGTCTAATCTTCATTACGACCATTATCGTTGTCAAAAACAGATCTCAGATCTATTTCTTCCTCTGTGATCCCACTAGTTTTCTCTTTTGGAAAAAATCTATTTGATTAATCCCTGCCTTTTTTTAAAGTTTTTTGTCTGTCCCTTATGCCAGATAATCCAACTAAACTTTCGATAATTTCTATTTAGTTTCAAATTGATTGGAATTGTTCTTTCCAAGTGGAGTACAAATTATGCAAAACTGGACGTGCGGCTCCTGGCGACACTCCCAGCAAAGATGCGCCTTCCTCTGTCTTGGAACCTTCAACAAAAATCATTATTTTCACAGTGGCTGGAGTGGTTATGGTTGGATTGTTTGGTTTCGCAGGGGTAAGGTACGTACTGTCAGAACAGCATTCAGGACGAATGGAAAAGGGGGTAAACTTTCGATCCTTATTTCCCTCAAAGAATTTTATTAAAGTCTAACCTTATAAGTAAATCAGTCAAAATTATGGAGGACTTTAGGGGAGAATGCTGTCTCCTTGTTGTTGGTGTGGCGCCAACAGTGGCTGGGTGCTCAAGCCACTGAGATTTATCGCACTGATTTCAATTATGACTGAGTGAACTCAGCTGGGTATTTATCCTCTACGTTAGTCTTATTGCTTAGCGCCAAACAGGAGATTTGACAATATCGTCTTTAAAGCTTTTGATATGATCCGGCAAGGGAATTGAACATAAGTCTACCGCCTGCGAAGAGGAAGCTCTAAACACTCTATCACCGAGTTTGTGAGCAGTTTCTTATTTCATCATAAACAAATTCTTAAAAGCGTGGTCTCTCTCTCTCACTCTCTTTCTTTCTCAAAAAAATTCCATTATTTTTTCCCAAAAAGTGTTTTAAATCAGTTTACTTGAAATTAATCTTCTGGTGAGTTCTCGTTGGAGGAAACAGCGTTGTTTGCCATGTTGCTAGCATTATGTTGTTTTTGTGCCAGATTGGTCAAGACCATGTACCTTCACCCTGTTCGTACGAAGAGAAGAGCAAGAGCCATTTCAACAGGAGTAAGTTATTTGACTTCCTTTACTCTCGATCCTTAGTTCTGTAGCAATGGGTTGATAACCACTGAAGTTATTGGTCGAATTTACTGAGCAGCCAACATTTGCGTTTTTCTTGGCAATGGTATGGCATTTACATTTTAAAGGAGAGAGAAAGAGATTTTTCTTGGTTTAGATCCTCCCCAAATCCAACTTCTAAGAACACTAATTTTGATCCATACCAAAGTTTTTTAAAAGAAAGTTAAGAGCTAAGCGTCATGCACTGTAGGTGTGGTTTATCTCAACTAACATTAATTTACCAGTGTCTGTCTGTTTGTTTGTCCGTTTCGCTTTTGTCAATACATCACAAGATCACAAGCGTTTAATTCTCATGTGCAACTGTCGCATAACCTGATGAGGCAGCCTTTGTTATTCTGCATTGCTGTTTAAGAATGTCGTTATGATAATGTTTTTAAATGTTTCACAACGGAGTTGCGACAACAGACAAGCTAGCATTATGAATGTCAGCACTTGAAATATTTGTGCTTCGTTCCAAGTGTGGCTCGAGATTTTTAATGACGAGGATCATATATTGTATAAGAATGTCATAAAAAGATAGGAAAGCTACTGTACCAGAATTTTCATTCCTGATACATGAGGACTATTTTAGATCTATGTCATTAATAGTAGCTTAATCAATATTTTTTGCCTGGCAGTCATTATAGCTCTGTTGGTTGAAAAAGTTTCTCGTATTGACACTGTGCTTTTATGTTTTAGTCGCAGTTTTCAAACGCTAGTTACCGAGATCCAGCCTCCCCGATTGAAATGGAAGAAAGATCTAATTTCGTGATTGTAAGTCAACGCGGCCATCGAATGGTCCCTCCGGTCACCCGTCTTTCTGTGATACAGGAAGAAGATTGTAAGTTGATGCATTGCTTGAAATGTACGCCTAATAAACTGCGAGTTAATTTTTAAGACGTTATCAATCACGACTTCCAATCGTGAAATTGTGAGTTCATGTTGGCTCTTGTATAATTGCGCCTTGAAAAAGATTTTTGACTCAAACTTTCCCCGATTAGTCGCTCTGCTCGTGGAAAAAATGCTTTGTGCCAACAGCACTGGTTACGCGAAAGCACATTAGAAAGCAAACTATTCTCCGGCAATCGAAAAATTAGTTTGTAACCTATTACAAAATGCACAAGCTGCTGCATTTCTTTAACAACCACTGTAGTCAAGCTTCCAATGCCGTAAAGTGCTTCTATAAGACCTCTGTAGCCCATTTATCACTCGTGTATTACATTCACAGTCTGGAATCACTACCAGCACTGGGTTATTGCACTGAGCTGCGTTGCCAAAGTTATTTGTTGGAGTCTCTTCGATTCATTACGATGTGGGCGGGAGCTTCGATTTAACCCACACGTTGTAGGTTTAGCTGGCTACAGTTTCTTTGTTAGACGCGCTGTACTACTGCTTGCATAATTACATCGTTTCGCATTGTTTCCTGTTTGCTTTTCCGGTGTTATTTTTCAAAGCATTTAATTAAAATGCCTGTGAAATTCTATTTGGTAAAAGGTAACAACTGAATGAGCAATATACCAGTCTGGCATGACTGTACTACCTTGCACAATCGTTAGACATGAGTTCGAAACCTTTAATGGATTTATACGCCAATTTCTTGGTTATTAAAGCTGGTTTGAATTATCTACCTGGCCTCAATGAAACTTTTGAATAATCCATTTAATTTAAATTGCAAGATGGCGTTAATGATATATAGTATTACCGCTCTACGTTATGTAAAAAGGATAGGCAGCGAGGCGTAATATTACGCATTCTTCGCTTCCCAGGGGGCCTAAATTTTTAAAGCCCCGCATTTAGGGCAGGCTTTGAAGACTCATAAAAGTTTTTCAAAAGAAAAGACCTCGTTTTCCTGAAGGGGAAAGAAATTTCACGATTCAGCCATACGACTGTTGGGTAAAGATGTGATGAATTAGACTGGTAAGCGCAAGGCTCTCGTGTCAAAGTCTAGCTGATTGGCTTCCATCGTTTGTGCATTCCCTTACACTCTTGCATTCAGACCAGTCCAAGGTTGTAGAAGTAATGTTGAAGTTAGCTTCAAACGCAAACCCGTTTACATGAGTATGAAATTTCAAAATGTACAAGGCACTACTGCAAGCACAGTATTCAAAAATTTCTGGTTGGAGCAGGCAAAGTATTCTTGAAATTAGCTTTGGAGTAACTCCAAAAAAGGGTGCAACTTGTTGTAGTCGTTTTTATTTTGGCGGTTGGTGCTGTTCTCCTCTTCCTTCGGGCAACGTAACGATGCAAAGAGGAACATTCATATGTACACCATCAACTCAATCACAAACAGATTCAAGATTTTGTTTTGCTTAAAAAACCTAATACAAAGTGTCAAAACCGGGAAATATATAATTGCCTTTTTTTTGTATTCATGCACAGTAAGTTTGCCTAAATTGTACGAAGAGTTTAATTTTCGAGATGGCAACTATTTTTTCAGGTAATTCAAGTCAGCAGAACGTTCATGCTTCACCAAGCTCTCCAACATCACAAAAAGACAAGGATGATTCAAATGCGTTAGATTACATGGACAATGTTCTCACTCAAATAGAAGACGACGAGCGAGCTCTCGGAAACGATTCGTTTCGTAATTCAATAACAGAGGAAGAGCGTTCCAAACTGTATTACCAGTACGGTTGGAATCCCACCATGCGTACAGGGTCAGAAAATAATGCGTCACCTGTTATTTGCAAATTAAGAAGTTTTGAAAGCAATGACTGTTTAGCAGCTTCTGCTCTTTCTCTAGCCTCTGCTTCGTTATTAGACGGAGCTAAAGACAGTGTAGAAAATTGGAAAACTTCAAACGCAACATCTTTTTCTTCTCCACAAAGCTCTTCAACAACATATGGCAGTGAAAGCTGTTACTCTTTGAAAGACATTGATGAGGATGATTACGATCCTGGCTGGCAAAGACAATACTCCTCAGAACCTGATGTGTTCCGTATGAAACACGTAATTCCGGATATAGATGAAGTACTTGGCGCATCAGATTGCGATTCTGACGTTTTTGTAAACGATTTACGTACGTAAATGACGCTCACGTAACGAAAGCGTCATTATAAATGTAAAATCAACAGCAGCCCAACTGTGATATGCGCAATCAGCAATAAATCCAGCAATGCTAAGTGAATAAAAACTGTTAAAGGTGAATATTGTGCTCTACTGTCTTAATATTCGGAAATCTAAATTTTAATTTATAGTAAATATTTTATTTTTTACCCTTTAAAAAGAGTGGCGATGCTATTGAACTAAATTAATAACATCAATGAGCAAGGTTAGCTTCTGCAGTTTTTTAGAAAGCATATATGTAGGAACTGTGACGCAAAATCAATTAAAATAGTTGAGACGTACAAAATCTTTTAAATGTAGCAAAAACAAATATTTTTCTCTTTTATAATATAAAAAATGAAAGTTTTATTTTGGAGAATAAGGTTTCTTTGCCGAGATCTCGGACAGTTTCAGAAAAGTTAACATTTCATGACTCTTTTGTCACTAAAAATTTCAAGATTGATATAAAAATAATGTAAATTAACTGCAGTACATAATTACATCACAGTACTGTAACTCTATACATTGTAGTCTGTAACTCTACTATCCAAGATTGCCTGACTAGATCTAGTTATGACTTGGATTAAGATGTAAGAGTTGAGCTGCTACATTGTGATTATAAATCTAAATAGCTTTCACAAAAATAGTTCGATTAGCTTAAATTAAAGAATACAACCTTGTCTGTATGGGTTGTGTGCAGTTAGAATGATTGAAAGGTATTTACACAAACCAAGTACGTACTGAACAGGTACAGAAATTGTACTAAACTAGCTTCAGGTGTAGACACAAGCAGGATTGCTCCAATTGCAGGCACGAAATGATTTATAAAAAATTTGTTGACTCTAGCTGTTTATCAACTACCAATTAAAAAAAATTGAAATATATTTTAGACTTTAGATAATTTTACTTTATTGATGCCAAATACTATACTCTGCTGCGAGTCTGCAACATTTGATAAATGTGGTAAAGAATCTATACTTAATTTTAATTTGTCCCGGGAGTTTTAGGAATCCTGCGATAAAAGTAGTTTTTTCCCGGAATCCCGGGTAAGCGAAACAGTCAAATTTGAGAAATCCTAACGGAAAAGTTGCTAATTTCTTCCTACCTTATCTGTGCTTTACTCTCGAGCAAATTTTGAAACATTGAATTATGTTTTTCTTGTCACCACTTTTATGTAGAGCCAAGGTGAGCCAGCTGTGACAAAATAAATCAAATGGCTCTCAAACATAACAGAAATATTAAAATATCGTTTAAGTAGTATCTTGAGGCCAAAATATCATTACTTAGTAGCGTCTTCTTCCTAAGCTTGTTTTTATGTCTTATAAAAATATTCGAACACGCGCCAAAGACTTGTTTATAGTATGCCGAGTTTTTCCAAACATTTGCCGGAGTGTAACTATTGGACCTACTTCCATTTTCGCTATAAAGTTGATTACTATATTTTATAACAGGCTAAGTGCTCACCATTAGATATGGGGTTAATACGGTTTCTGTGAGAACTAACGGCTCGTAAACGAGTTTGCTGTGTTAGTAGAATAATAGAAGTTAATTGTTATTACAAAGTGCAATATTTTTTTGATGCTACCGTATTGTTTTGTGTATAATATTCTGAACTACCTTACATAAAAAAACTCTTTAAAAAGTTATTTAATCGTATACAAAACATTTGGAAGATCAATTTTTAATGTCAGCTGCATGACGCCATGATTCAAACATCAATTTTGATTTTAAAGTTTGCTGGTTGAGCGTTCAATGCTTTACGTGGAAAGCGACATATAGACGACGTTGTTGTTTTCGTAACCCAACCCTTTCCGAGAGATGGGGGCATGGCGGGAGAACATGGAGCCCCAGAAGCCAGGCAGCTTCCCAAGTCAGGACCACAAATTGTAAAAAGAAAAGGAGTTGCCAAAGAGAGAGCGGTGCAAAGAGTCTGTACCCGGACAGTGTAGAATGAGATAAGAGATACTCTGATTCGGATAAACACACATCCAAAACACACAGGGCTTTTTAGTCTGCCAATTCTACAGAGATAAGAGTTTGACAGAAGGCTGTGTTCGCTGCAGCGAAGATGAATGAGGGCACAACGAACGTGATGAAAAAACAAGTTTCTCAGTGGGTACTAAGGGAACCTGTGTGGTAAGTGTGGAGATACTACATAGGACTGTGGTGGATGGATGGAACAGCGTACCTCGCTTGATAAACTCATGTTCTGTCATTTTTCGAAAGAAACAGGTGACCGCGGGGACCCTTTGTAGTTTGATAGTAGAGGAGAAGAGAGAGGATGGTTCCTATCAGATATGTTAGAGAGTGTGAGAAAAAATGAAGAACGGAGAAAAGAACAACCTAGCAAGGTTAGAGCGGAAGTCGGAGAGTAAGGAGGAAGGAAGAAAAGCGGAAATTTTGTTGGCGTTACCGAGACCAGTGGGGAGTTTGTAGAATGGTGGGGCTTTTGCTAAAAAGCTTTAAGATATAGGCTTGCTGTATAGAAAAGAGTAGCCACTACACCAATAAGTGAGAAGTTGGCAAAGATGCCAGGGTCTCCTTTGTCAAAAGGCGCAATGGCATAGTGGTTAGAGCGTCCGCTTCGTGATCAGTAGTCCTGGGGTTCATTCCCTAAGTCGAGTCATACCAAAAGACTTTAAAAAATGGTATTCACAGCTTCCCTGCTTGGCGCTCAGCATAAAAAAGGGATAGTATCGAGAACAAACCGGCAAGCTTGCTTGTTGTGTTCTTGAGCAAGGCACTTAACGGGACGCCTCCACCTTTATGCGGCAGACAGGTGGGCTACCCGTACTTCACCGGGTTACAATTGTGAAGTTGGTAATCCAGCATGTCGTAAAAGGCAACTCTTGGGTACCCACCAATGGCAGTCTGCCATGTTGGTGGTAGGGCTACCAGTCACTTATGACTGGTTCGAAATGAGATGCCATCTTTCCCCTAGCCTAATTTCAACTAGGTTGACGGCATAAACCTAAATTGCCGTTCGTGCCATACCTCAATCCCGAGGAAGAGAAGGAGTAATCACAATAACAACAACAACAACAGCAACAACAAAGGAAAAGAAACACAGCCATCTGTCAAATCAATCGGAAATCGTGAGGAGAGAGAGAATCAAGGTGAAAGAGAACTGCACCTTGGCAACAAAGTGGAGAGCCAGTGAGTGAGTATTGAGTGGAGAAAGTGAGCTCCACAATGAAGAATGGTGTGTCCCAAAAGGGCAAAACGAAAGAGCTTTTTTGGGGGGAAAAAGGAGAGAGAATGAGCGAGTGGGTGGACGCAAAGTCTCTACACGAGAGCCTGGAAAATCCAAGTTTCACTCTAACTCTGGCCAATAGAAAGGCAAGTTGGAAGACGAAGGAGCCGCTTAAAGAATGACAGGGCGAAATGAGTCTGAGTGATTTGTAAGGTAGGTTGGGAGATAAGGGAACACGAGAGGAAGCCGGTGATAGCGCGACTGGCCGCGCCAGGACTGCGTTCTATCTCAGTAATGTTGGTAACGCTGAGAAAAGGAATAGGTCTGGGTGAAGTACAAGAGAGAATAGGTCAGAAAAAAGCTTTGTAAAGAAGAGCAAGGGACTCATTGGAGGGGTCCGGTGAGAAAGCAAACATACAGCAAACAGCCTTGAGACGAGAAAAGAACTTGGCCTTCAGCAAAGATATATTGGGGGAAGAAAGAGTGCGGTCAAAGTGACTTCAAGAAAAGTTGGAGTCCAATTCAATCGGAGAGGGTAGTTGAATAAGAGTTTGGACTGGAGGTTAGTCTGATGGGAATTCAAAAAGGAGGAACCGCATATGCTCGGATTACGAGAAAAACACCAGTGCTCAGAACAGCGCTCCGGTAAAATCAGAGCTCCTCGATTGGCCTCCACAGCAGCAAGAACCGAGGGGGAGGAGGACCAGATGGCCGAATCGTCGGCACAAAGATATTAGAAGAGCACTAAAGATATTAGTCTACAATAGCAGATAGGCACGTAATAATATCATTGATGAAGAGCGAAAAGAGCAGGGACAAAAGTGAATGCTTGGGGAACACCAAGCTTTGCGTCTTTCCTTTACCGCTTCTTTCACTTCAGAAGACCACTAGGCTCGAGGTTGGCGCTAAACGTTACCGATAATAATAGAAGCTTCAGCAGCACTTAGTGACAAAGATGTAAAGATCACAGCTGCAGAAGTAAAAAAAGAGATGAGTATTTCCCTGCAGAAGGACAGTCTGAATCGATGTAAATAGCAAAGCTATTCCAAAAATTTTCTAAAACTTAATTGAAAAATGACGCTCAGTGTGGCGGGAGAGTGAAGAAAGAGGGACAGCGGAAAATTGGAAGGTGATCGGAACCCACATTCTGAAGCGCTTTCCAGAAGGAAAGGGCAATAGAGGAGGGAGCAAAGGAAATGTAAGAAGAGGAACGGGTGCCAGAGAAGCGGTAAAGAAGAGTAGAGGTGTCAGGTTATTAAGGAGAAAGGAGCTCGGAGGAGGTAACCCAATCAAACACTTCTTCCCCACGAGGATATGAAGTAACTCTTGAGTCTCACAGAGGGTGATAAGAATTAGTCTCCCAGAGTGAAGAGATTTCTTAAGGAAGAACAGGTGAAGCATTTGCAGGATAGATTTTGGAGCAATGAAGGCTTGTAGCTCTGTCATCGTCTTGTTTAAAATCTTTTCAAATTTTAGACTGATTAGTGCTACGTTTCAATTTAGGTCAAACTTTACTTCTGCTGTTGAATTTTTGCTTCATACAATCGCACAATCCGCAATTACTTGACTGGGTTAATCTAGTTATTTTACTTAGCGGCTAGCCAGTCATTCAAAAGGTATTTTATTGTCATAGTGCCCAACAACACAATTACGTGCTACTCCACGAGTAAGTCCAAAAAACAATTTTTTTGCAATGTGTTTTGCAGTTATGTCATTGACTCTGTGTCGAAAATATTGAATTCTTACTAGCAAAAATGGAAACGAGAAATTGAAAAAGTCACTAAATCTCGGAGTTCCCAAAACCAGGTTCCGATTTTTGAATCCAACTTTCAACCTCACACCTAGGCTTCGAGCTATTGCTTGCACCGACCGCAATGGCCTCAATCTATAGGTGACTACAGATTCGAAAACCGTTGGATCAGTTCATTTTTTCAAACTTTTTATCCATTTTCTATTGGTTGAGTGGAAGAAGTTTTCACTAACAAATTCAATTTATAGTTGTACAACTTGATTTTTGAAACTGACATGCGGTACAGCGCTAAATCAGCTTTCTTTACGGTCTCCTTTCGCAAACTTGTAAACTCGAGACAATTAACCGACCCTTTTCATAGCCGAACTAGTTTTTAATGTTGTTCTTTTTCATCACTAAGCAGTCAACCACGATTCAAAAAGTATGTGTGCTGCTGATGTTTACACCACTTTTTCTTGAGATAAGGCAAGACATAAGGGAGAGTGGCGAAAAGTGCCCTACCCTTAAGTTCCCACAATTTCCTTTTAATATACTTCCAGATTGGTCATCAGCATGAGCAGTGATTAAACAGGACTTGTAGCAGCAATATTTAGGTCAAGGAGCAGCTCTCAGTAGTTAAGTAAAAGTCCAGTTTTAGAATAAAAAATGTAAAACTATAGCTGTTAATTTTCTGAGTTAAGCTTTAGGTATAATTACTGAAACACCTTGGAACTTGTAATGTTTTTGTCAACAGAGATATTTCCATACATTACCAACTTAACATCTCTGCTTTCAAGTCGGTGGACACCATTTTTCTCATTTTCCCGTGATGCCAACAGTGGTCCATCTCAAGTTTTCAACACTGCTATTATGGGACAAAACCTGAATGATTTGCTGATGGCGTTTGGTGTAGCAATGGCTTACCTTTTATTATAAGCGTGCTTGGGATGTGGTTTTCCGAAAGTTTATGGCTCTTGTTAGTAAATAAGCTATTGTTTCTGTGCTGACTTGAGTTATTGAAATTCTAGCCCGCCGACAAATTAAGACGATTGGTCTTTAAAACAATAATTGAATTTGAAAAAGTTGCACTATTGTTTAATTTTTCGTTTAATTAAATTTTCCGTAGATGAAAATTTGCTAAACCCGTCGTGTGTAAATTAATTATTATCGATACCAAGACACACAACCAATAAATAAAAGACATAGACTGTGGGAACTAATAGAATCACGGTCGGACACTGCATGACACCGTGGCCAACACTAGCCCAATGTTTTCATTTCATCATTGCAGAAAGTAAAAGCTTTACATTGGACATTTTATAATTAATTACTTGAGAACAGATCAAAATTAAAGGCCAGAAAAAAATTTGGAAAAACTAAATTTTAGTCAAAACATGCTATTTTGTAAAATTCGGGGCACTGTTGGGCACTTTGCCATACAGGGTGTTCATAAATTATCGCTGCAATTTAAAAAATCTTACATATATTTATTTGGTTTGTTTTATAGTAACGAGAAATATTTCAAGTTTTTTAGATATATTAGTACACGCCTACGTGAGCTCCATCAATCGCGCGAAAGACATCCAGCCAGTATTCAATTTTTTGCCATTAGGGGTGTCAGCTCTAGTTCCCGGGTGTCGTGAGGATTCTCCGTGCCCCATATTCTCGAATTGTGTCCGTTTAGCATTCCAGAGATGTGGAACTTTGACTCATTACTGAAGCAAAAACGTTTTAAAAATCCTGGATTTGAATCTAGCCAGTCCAGCATCCTCACCACAAAATGTTTTCGTCGCGGATTGTCTTCTGGCTTAGGAGCCTGTAGTAAGTGCACTTTATATGCATAAAGTTCCAAACTTTTATGCAAAACTCAACGAACAGTGGTGTGTTCAGTCCCGTAGCACTCCAACTTCGGGCCCCCCCCCCCAAAGTAAGCGCAAGAGCCCCTGCGCACAGGTCATATCACTTTAGAGGTGTAAAATTGAAAAGCTGCATTAAGAAAATACACCACAATTTGTACATAAGTAAACAGGCGAGTTCAGTAGGACATTTATGCAGACACTGCGAAACGAAAGCAATGACACTGAAAAACATGAAAAAGTTATTAAAACACAGTATCACTTAAATAGTCTGGAGCGAACTTTTTTGTTCGCAAATGCTGTTATGACATTGTCATAATCAAGAGATCGGGCGCATTCATTTTCGATTGACAACATGGCTAATGAAGATAGTCTACTGTCTGTCATAGACGTTCTATTACAAGTTTTGATCAGTTTCAATTTGCTGAAGCTTCTTTCAGCGCTGGCAACAGTCACGGGGCAAGTTAGTAAGATTCGAAGTGCGATGTACACATTCGGATACAATTCAAATAAATGAGTCTTTAGAAGATAGTTCAGAAAGTCTTGAGCCGTATTGAGATTGCGTTTTTTTTTGTAAAATTAAAACAAACCGCTGTAGCTCAGCGCTCATTTCATCAGAATCAATGTCACCGAACTTTTTTTGGAACTCTTTACAGCAAGTAAGAAGAGCATTTTCTTGTTGCACAAGCAAAAGTTTGTCTCGTGTGTACAAAAACGAAAAGGCGGAAGAAACCTCACGTAACAAATTAAAGCGCTCCTTTATTGACATAATAGCCTGGTCTACTAATGGATAGAAAAAGTTGCTTTTAAATTTCAGTTCAGGAGTAGCTCGTTGTTCCTCTTCACCTTGGTAATCAAACAATCTTCTTTTCTTTCCACTTCTTGACGGAGGAAAAGAAGGATCAATATCCAATTCCTGTGCTATTTCAACAGCAGATGTTGCGGCACTGTCATAACCCGTTGTGCGATAGTTTTGCAAAAACTTTTCAGTTGCCTGGATTTACGTTTCCATTGTATGAAGGGAGACTCCATACGATTGAAGAATCTTGCATGCTTTATTGACTTGGAATAGGATATCATACCAAATAAACACCGACAAAAGAAAACTCCATTTTGATAAATGAGCTATCAACGATTTTGTTTCTGAGGCAGCTCTTCCATCTTTTCTTTCTATGGAAATGGCTTCCAAGTCTTTCAGTGCCAGCAACACCTCTTTTAAATTGTATCGAAGAGGTTTGATGCATTTAATTCTGCTTTCCCAACGAGTATCAGATTGTGACTTTATGGACAGCTCCACATGTTTCTTCAAAATTTCCCAACGCTGAGCAGAGGAAGAAAACAGCACATACAACCTTGTAAGTACTCCAAAAAATGTCAATGCTTCCGTCGATGAATTAGCACTGTCAACAACAACTAAGTTAAGGGTATGGTTTGCACAGGGCACGTAAACAGCTTTGGGATTGATGTCTAGCATTCTTGCTTGGACCCCAGAATGTTTTCCTTTCATGTTAGCACCATTATCATATGACTGACCTCGACAATCAGACAATTCGAGTTGCAGTTCGGTCGCTTTTTCTAAGAAAGCGTCCAACAAGCCTTTCCCAGTACTGTCACTTATTCTCAAGTAGCCAAAAAATCTTTCTTTAACAACAGCAGCTTCTTCATTACATAGTACATAACGGAGAATGACAGACATTTGTTCATGATGTCACATATCTGGAGTGCAGTCCAAAATTATAGAAAAATATTTTGCCAATTTCAATTGCTGTAAATTTTCTTTTTCAACTTCTGTCGCTAGCAATTCAATTAGTTCATTTTGTATGGTAGGACTCAAATAGTGATCTTTAGTGTTTTTATTCTTGATTCTGTCTTGAAGCTCTTTTAGGATCGGATCTCTTCTTGCCAAAAGCTCAAATATACCCAGAAAATTTCCATTGTGAGGAGATCCTAAGACTTCTTCAGATCCTCTAAAAGCAAGATTCCTTTCCGATAGAAACAAGGCAATGTCGATAAGTCTCTCTAAAACATTTCTCCAAAAACGTCTTTCATTGAAAAAAATATTCATCTCGCGTTTGTCGATAGTGGATGAATTTCTTATCCCTTCAGCTAGCAACATCCATTGACTGCAGCATTCTTGGTGGGAAATGCCGTTTTCATGGTCTTTCAGTTTTTTCGAAAAACCCTCCCATGTATTTATACCACTACAAAAGGGGCTTAGTGTTTTCCCAAATAGCTTACAACAAAAGCAAAAAACTTGATCTGATTCCCCAGAATAAACTAGCCACGACCGTGAAACACTTTCACCATTAGGTAACACACGTTTATAATGGTTGGAGGAAAAACGTCGCCTTGGAGTTGTGTTATTATATGGAAAATTCATTATTAGTTGATGTGGTCCACGCTTTACTATATCACATCGTTGAGCATCAGAAATACTTTCAGGCCATTTACATGGGTCATCAGGGATAGGGGTAAATTGAGATTCAGTTATTTTTGATATTGAAGGTTGCGTATTGGCAGGTAAATCACAACTTACATTTTCTGGAAATTCACAATCACTTTGATGCTGATCGTCATAGTCTTCTTTTTCTTGTACACTATAGTTTTCTTCATCCCTCTCGGTACTAGTGCCAGGTCTACTCTGCTCAGTAATCTTGAAAAAATCTGTCATCTTGGGCAATTTCGCTACAGCATCTCGAGCAGTGGCTGCTTCTTTTCTCTTTTGAGCACCACTTTTTGAACGTTTCATTCTATACAATGTCAATAAAATACTTTATCTGCACTCTGCAGTGTATATATATTGTCCCGGTATTTATAGCCAAACAGAATTCCAGACCATTCTATGATTGTTGCGTAACAACGGCATTGTTACGTCAATCGAATATTCAAGATTCTACCAGAAAATCAATCGAAATATTCTAGATTCTGCGAGATAAAATGACGTTGCATTCACTTATGATGTCACAAGCCAATATCTTCCTACAGTTTAAATCGGTTGTAAACAAGTCTGCTGAACTGAAAATAGTCACGTGGCCAAAAAGCAATTTCAGACTAACTTGGGCCCCCAAAGTTGGCCTGGGCCCCCCCCCAATTGGGGGGTTTGGGGGGCGGCTGCTACGTCCCTGGGTGTGTTTTATCTGTAACAAAGAAAACTTGCCAATGAACTTCTGGTCTATGCCGCACGCAGAGATTCAATTTCTTTTTCTGATGTTTAAAGTCGGCAAGCTTCTTTTTTTGTGGCACACTACCAGTCTCCACAAGCTTCTCATAACATGATGGAATGATAGACCTAACACGTGGCTTTTTTTCACATTTGCATCTAAAATTTTGCTGGGATTAGAAATCTGTCTTTTGTTTCTATAAACCAGAAAACCCATTGGGATTTTTCCTGCGAAAGGCATATTTTTATAAATTCTACTTTCGCTGCTAAATTCAAGATTTTACTTAATTAGTAACAAAATTAATAACATCACACCTGATTATTTTGAAAGGTAGCAGTCCTGAGAGGAAAAACTGGAGATATTTTTTTTACTTTAAAACAAACTGCATAAAAATATCTCAAAAAATATTATTTTTTCATATTGTAGCAATAATTTATGAACACCTTGTGCATGATTATTCTAGAATCTAGAGCATATCTCAAATCCGATTCAAGATTAGATAAAAAGTGGAAGCTTCGTTGATCCAGCCGCAATTATTAATCGCTGGGTACATACTGGTAGTCCACCATTAAAATGGTGGATTGCTATTTAGGGATCAACGACTACATTTTCCGATCGGCGCCACTCTTCCGCCTAGTGAAGCATTAGCAAATATTGTCTATTACGGCACCAAGTTGCTTTAAAGTCTATGTGAAAGCTTTAGTTGGTGAACAGTGTTTTGCAGCCTTTATCTAGCTTCTACCACGCTATGGCGCTTGTGGGCTGAGCAACTGTAGTATCAAGTTCATTGTGTGTACTTGCTTTCTTCTGGGCAACATATGATTATCCAACAACTAGCCCAATAGGATTGGGTTTGCACAAGATATGTGCTAATCGTTCTCAAGCGAGATCGCTACATATAGGCCTACAGCGCTTTTTTGCAAAAAACTTAAGTAATTATTGAACACACAATGAATGGAGTTAAATGTACGTTATTTTCTTTGCGCTACCAGCATCACTAAGAATCCAGCAGCACCATTTGCCTTTTGTATTTTTTCTTACTTGAAGATTTTAGCCTTTTTGCAGATAACCCAAACACACTTCGCTCCATCTGTAACAAGTGGCCCCTTTAGTGTTCACGCTACAGATTTCCATTTAATCTTGGAAGTGGCCAAACGCAAATTACAATCCACGTTCTTTTGTTCTCAGGTTGTCTTGTCCGCTAGCTAGAACATTCTCACTGCTCGTACTTGCTTCCGAGTAGCCAACACTAATGCCACTGTGCATCTACAGTATCACCAGCAGGTAAATTCTCTGTGAAGTCCCTTCTCCACCTGTAAAAACAACGTAGGTAACGGGAAATCGAACAAACGATCACTGTCAAAAAAACGGCGCTACAACCTACTACAAAGCGTTGCCAAAAAAAAATCAAAGTTCCTCGAAGAGTCCTAGAGAGGCTTTGCATTCACACACATTCTGCTTTCCCCCTTCCCTTCCTGTGGTGTGAAGCTTACTTGTTTTATTGACGCTCTCGATGTTTTTTTCATTTTTTGACAAAATGACTCGTCACAGTGCCACTCATATTCACAATAAAACTTTCAAAAACCTTCCTCATTTCCAACACCACTCTGGTAGTCGGTAAGACAAACTTAGCTTTTCTCAACGCCTCATTAAAGTTCATTTATCTCTCAACGCCATGAACCTAATTTTCAAACCGAATTACATAAGATAAAATACCCATAGATAGTACATTTGACTTGAACTCAATAATATCAAGCGGTAAATATATATTTAAATATTGTATAAGCTTATTTTTTCCTCTGATCAAGGGAAAACCTTCGCGGTACAAATGTTCTGAACGATTTAGGAGATACCAATAGCCTTCTGTGGACACATTAGTATTACAAGCACTACAACGTACCGTAGGTTGAGATTTGTAAAACAGCCTATTTGAGACTACACCCTTGAAGCTAACCCCAGGAAAGTTTACCTCTTTTAATTTCAAATTGAATACCCGTAAAAGTTTCAGCTGCCGGCTGTCAAAAGTGGCTGTTTTAAGCACAGAAACAATAGCTTATTAAGTTGAGAACAAAAGAAAGAAAACAAAGCAAAGTTATCAATTTCTGCAATTCAAAATGCACAATACAGCCAATTAAAACACCACAATTTGATTGCGAAGAATTCATTCTGGCATAAACTTGGTGTGAGTGCCGGTAGCTATTAAAACTCCATCTTGTTTTTTAATGTCGCAAGTTGTAAAACCCAGTGTTTTTCCTTTTTTTACAACACGGGCATCAATTGTTAAAGTATCGCCTTGTTTTGCACTGGCAAGGTAAGATACGTTCAAATCAACCGACACTCCAAACTGTGGATTCTCGCATGACGCCAGAGCAAATGTCGTAACATTGTCAACAAGAGTAGCAGTAAATCCACCATAGAGAAAACCGCGTAAGTTTAAATATTCTCCTTTCACTGGCAATGTGCATTGCACTTGGCCGTTGTCAGCTGACAGGATTTCCAAATGCTGTAGGGTAGGGGCGTCAGGTTATTAAGAGGAAAGGAGCTCGGAGGAGGTGACCCAATAGAACACTTCTTCCCCACGAAGATCTGAAGTACCTCTTGAGTCTCACAGAGGGTGATAGCCAGAGACGTTGCAGCCGCCCCCCAAACCCCCCAATTGGGGGGGGCCCAGGCCAACTTTGGGGGCCCAAGTTAGTCTGAAATTGCTTTTTGGCTACGTGACTATTTTCAGTTCAGCAGACTTGTTTACAACCGATTTAAACTGTAGGAAGATATTGGCTTGTGACATCATAAGTGAATGCAACGTCATTTTATCTCGCAGAATCTAGAATATTTCGATTGATTTTCTGGTAGAATCTTGAATATTCGATTGACGTAACAATGCCGTTGTTACGCAACAATCATAGAATGGTCTGGAATTCTGTTTGGCTATAAATACCGGGACAATATATATACACTGCAGAGTGCAGATAAAGTATTTTATTGACATTGTATAGAATGAAACGTTCAAAAAGTGGTGCTCAAAAGAGAAAAGAAGCAGCCACTGCTCGAGATGCTGTAGCGAAATTGCCCAAGATGACAGATTTTTTCAAGATTACTGAGCAGAGTAGACCTGGCACTAGTACCGAGAGGGATGAAGAAAACTATAGTGTACAAGAAAAAGAAGACTATGACGATCAGCATCAAAGTGATTGTGAATTTCCAGAAAATGTAAGTTGTGATTTACCTGCCAATACGCAACCTTCAATATCAAAAATAACTGAATCTCAATTTACCCCTATCCCTGATGACCCATGTAAATGGCCTGAAAGTATTTCTGATGCTCAACGATGTGATATAGTAAAGCGTGGACCACATCAACTAATAATGAATTTTCCATATAATAACACAACTCCAAGGCGACGTTTTTCCTCCAACCATTATAAACGTGTGTTACCTAATGGTGAAAGTGTTTCACGGTCGTGGCTAGTTTATTCTGGGGAATCAGATCAAGTTTTTTGCTTTTGTTGTAAGCTATTTGGGAAAACACTAAGCCCCTTTTGTAGTGGTATAAATACATGGGAGGGTTTTTCGAAAAAACTGAAAGACCATGAAAACGGCATTTCCCACCAAGAATGCTGCAGTCAATGGATGTTGCTAGCTGAAGGGATAAGAAATTCATCCACTATCGACAAACGCAAGATGAATATTTTTTTCAATGAAAGACGTTTTTGGAGAAATGTTTTAGAGAGACTTATCGACATTGCCTTGTTTCTATCGGAAAGGAATCTTGCTTTTAGAGGATCTGAAGAAGTCTTAGGATCTCCTCACAATGGAAATTTTCTGGGTATATTTGAGCTTTTGGCAAGAAGAGATCCGATCCTAAAAGAGCTTCAAGACAGAATCAAGAATAAAAACACTAAAGATCACTATTTGAGTCCTACCATACAAAATGAACTAATTGAATTGCTAGCGACAGAAGTTGAAAAAGAAAATTTACAGCAATTGAAATTGGCAAAATATTTTTCTATAATTTTGGACTGCACTCCAGATATGTGACATCATGAACAAATGTCTGTCATTCTCCGTTATGTACTATGTAATGAAGAAGCTGCTGTTGTTAAAGAAAGATTTTTTGGCTACTTGAGAATAAGTGACAGTACTGGGAAAGGCTTGTTGGACGCTTTCTTAGAAAAAGCGACCGAACTGCAACTCGAATTGTCTGATTGTCGAGGTCAGTCATATGATAATGGTGCTAACATGAAAGGAAAACATTCTGGGGTCCAAGCAAGAATGCTAGACATCAATCCCAAAGCTGTTTACGTGCCCTGTGCAAACCATACCCTTAACTTAGTTGTTGTTGACAGTGCTAATTCATCGACGGAAGCATTGACATTTTTTGGAGTACTTACAAGGTTGTATGTGCTGTTTTCTTCCTCTGCTCAGCGTTGAGAAATTTTGAAGAAACATGTGGAGCTGTCCATAAAGTCACAATCTGATACTCGTTGGGAAAGCAGAATTAAATGCATCAAACCTCTTCGATACAATTTAAAAGAGGTGTTGCTGGCACTGAAAGACTTGGAAGCCATTTCCATAGAAAGAAAAGATGGAAGAGCTGCCTCAGAAACAAAATCGTTGATAGCTCATTTATCAAAATGGAGTTTTCTTTTGTCGGTGTTTATTTGGTATGATATCCTATTCCAAGTCAATAAAGCATGCAAGATTCTTCAATCGTATGGAGTCTCCCTTCATACAATGGAAACGTAAATCCAGGCAACTGAAAAGTTTTTGCAAAACTATCGCACAACGGGTTATGACAGTGCCGCAACATCTGCTGTTGAAATAGCACAGGAATTGGATATTGATCCTTCTTTTCCTCCGTCAAGAAGTGGAAAGAAAAGAAGATTGTTTGATTACCAAGGTGAAGAGGAACAACGAGCTACTCCTGAACTGAAATTTAAAAGCAACTTTTTCTATCCATTAGTAGACCAGGCTATTATGTCAATAAAGGAGCGCTTTAATTTGTTACGTGAGGTTTCTTCCGCCTTTTCGTTTTTGTACACACGAGACAAACTTTTGCTTGTGCAACAAGAAAATGCTCTTCTTACTTGCTGTAAAGAGTTCCAAAAAAAGTTCGGTGACATTGATTCTGATGAAATGAGCGCTGAGCTACAGCGGTTTGTTTTAATTTTACAAAAAAAAACGCAATCTCAATACGGCTCAAGACTTTCTGAACTATCTTCTAAAGACTCATTTATTTGAATTGTATCCGAATGTGTACATCGCACTTCGAATCTTACTAACTTGCCCCGTGACTGTTGCCAGCGCTGAAAGAAGCTTCAGCAAATTGAAACTGATCAAAACTTGTAATAGAACGTCTATGACAGACAGTAGACTATCTTCATTAGCCATGTTGTCAATCGAAAATGAATGCGCCCGATCTCTTGATTATGACAATGTCATAACAGCATTTGCGAACAAAAAGGTTCGCTCCAGACTATTTAAATGATACTGTGTTTTTATAACTTTTTCATGTTTTTCAGTGTCATTGCTTTCGTTTCGCAGTGTCTGCATAAATGTCCTACTGAACTCTGGCATCGGTGCCGAATTTTTTATGACTTGCACCTTCGGTATCGGCATGCTTTATTCTGACATTAGCCTGTTTACTTATGTACAAATTGTGGCGTATTTTCTTAATGCAGCTTTTCAATTTTACACCTCTAAAGTGATATGACCTGTGCGCAGGGGCTCTTGCGCTTACTTTGGGGGGGGGCCGAAGTTGGAGTGCTACGGGACTGGTGATAGCAGTTGAAGTCCCTCAGAGTGAAGAGATTTCTTAAGGAAGAACAGGTAAAGCATTTGCAGGATAGTTTTTTGAGCAATGAAGGCTTGTAGCTCTGTCATTGTCTTGCTTAAAATCTTTTCAAATTTTAGACTGATTAGTGCTACGTTTCACTTGGAATTAAACTTTACTTCTGCTGTTGAATTTTTGCTTCATACAATCGCACAATCCGCAATTACTTGACTGGGTTAATCTAGTTATTTCACTTAGCGGCTAACCAGTCATACAAAAGGTATGTTATTGTCATAGTGCCCAACAACACAATTACGTGCTACTCCACGAGTAAGTCCAAAAAACAATTTTTTTGCAATGTGTTTTGCAGTTATGTCATTGACACTCTGTCGAAAATATTGGAATATTCACCGGTATTATTTTTATTATTGTTTTTGTATTTTATTGTCCATGATTATCCTCCATTCACGAGAAAGCGAATTGTATCGCTATATTTTGGATGGGACGTCCGCACTTGCTTGGAAGTTGTCATTTTTGTGGTGTCTGGGCCACCTGTCTTCCACATAAAGACGCTGGCGTCCCGTTAAGTGTCTTGCCCAAGGACACAACAAGTGAACTTGGCGGCTTGTTTTCCACGACATCCCCTAAATGCCGAGCGCCAAGCAGGGAAGCTGTGGATACAATTTTTTGAAGTCTTTTGGTATGACTCGACAAGGGGAATGAACCACAGGTCTACCGAATGCAAAGCAGACGCACTAACCACTACACTATCATGTCGGTAAAAATGGAAACGAGAAATTGAAAATGTCACTAAATTCCGGAATTCCCAAAACCAGGGCCCGGTTTTCAAATCCAACTTTCAACTTCACGCCTAGCCTTCGAGCTTGCACCGATTGCAATGGCCTCAATCTATAGGTGACTGCAGATTCGAAAACCGTTGGATCAGTTCATTTTTTTTAACTTTTTGCCTATTTTCTATTAGTTGGGTGGAAGACGTTTTCACTAACAAATTCAATTTATAGTAGTACGACTTGATTTTTGAAATGGACGTGCGGTACAGCGCTAAATCAGCTTCCCTTGCGGTCTCCTTTCCTAAACTTCGATTTAAAAGGACTAGTAGCAGCAATGTTTAGGTCAAGGAGCAGCTCTCAGTAGTTAAGTAAAAGTCCAGTTTTAGAATAAAAAATGTAAAACTATATGTTACGTCGTATCTTGTTCTACTGAGCCTCGAACCCGGGCCACTCAAGCTATTGTTCCACACATGCCAAGACTTACTATCATGTAATCACGCACGTCTTTAAACGCCACATTTAGTGTAATTATCGGAACGTTTCTTTGCCTAATTACCTTTTGTGTGACCATTTCATGTAAGATATCAGTTTTTCAATTTAATCAATACTTGTACGGCTAGCAGTAACAACAAGGAATCCTGGTTCAAAAGTAAACGGTATGTAAGTCTTGTGCTTTGTGTTGGAGATTGTTTTTTAAGTCTTGCTTTATGTTTTAGAAACCGCCTTTGTTCATCCGCTTCATGTAATTGTATTCGTGAAAGAGACAATAAAATCGTCCGTGCTGTTGAGGGTGAACCGGCGCGTTTCGTGACAGTTCTATGTAGGATATTGGGGCTAACCAGGAGCCGCGTAAAGTATCTTACACTATAGCTGTTAATTTTCTGAGTTAAGCTTTAGGTATAATTACTGAAACACCTTGGAACTTGTAATGTTTTTGTCAACAGAGATATTTCCATACGTTACCAACTTAACATCTCTGCTTTCAAGTCGGTAGACACCATTTTGTCTCATTTTCCCGTGATGCCAACAGTGGTCCATCTCAAGTTTTCAACACTGCTATTATGGGACAACACCTGAATGATTTGCTTATGGCGTTTGGTGTAGCATTGGCTCACCTTTTGTTATGAGCGTGCTTGGGATGTAGTTTTCTGAAGGTTTATGGCTCTTGTTAGTAAATAAGCCATTGTTTCTGTGCTGGCCCGAGTTATCAAAATCGTAGCCCGTGACAAATTAAGACGATTGGTCTGTAAAACAATAATTGATTATGAAAAAGTTAAACTATTGTTTAATTTTTCGTTTAATAAATTTTCATAACATCAAAATTTGCAATAGCCGTAGTGTGTAAATTATCGATACTAAGACACTCAACTAAGTGATAAACGACATAGACTGTGGGAACTACACGAATTATGGTCGGACATTGCAGGACACCGTGGCCAACACTAGCCCAATTTGACCCGATGTTTTCATTTCATCATTGGAGAAAAGTAAAGCTTTGCATCGCAAAGTTTATGTTTAATTACTTGAGAACAGATCAAATTTAAAGACCAGAAAATAATTTGGAAAAACATTAAGTTTTAGTCAAAACATGCTATTTTGTAAAATTTGGGACACTGGGCACTTTACCCTACAAGGTGTTTATAAATTATAGCTGCACATTAAAAAATCCTACAATTTTTTTGAGATATTTTTGTTAAGTTTGTTATATAGTAAAGGGAAATATTTCAAGCTTTTTAGATATATTAGTACACATCTACGTGAGTTCAATCAATCGCGCGAAAGACATCCACACAGTGTTCAATTTTTTGCCATTAGGGATGTCACGCTCTAATTTCCGGGTTTCGTGAGGATTCTCCGTGCCAAATAATCTCGAATTGTGTCTGTTTAGCATTCCAGAGACGTGGAACTTTGACTCATTGCTGAAGCAAAAACGTTTTAAAAATCCTGGATTTGAATCTAGCCAGTCCAGCATGCTCACCGCAAAATGTTTTCGTCGCGGATTGTCTTCTGGCTCAAAAGCCTCTAGTAAGTGCACTTTATATGCATAAAGTCCCAAACTTTTATGCAAAACTTTACGAATAGTGGAGTGTTGTATTTGTAACAGAAAAACCTTGCGAATGGACTTCTGGTCTATGCTGTACGCAGAGATTCAAATTCTTTTCCTGATGTTTGAGGTCGGCAAGCTTTTTTTCTTTTGGCACACTACCAGTCTTCACAAGCTTTTCATAACATGATTGAATGGTAGACCTAACGGGTGGCTTTCTTTCCCAATTGCATCTAAAATTTTGCTGGGATTAGTTGTCCAACTTTGTTTCTTTAAATCAGACAACCCATTGGGCTTTTTCCTGCGAAAGGCTTATTTTATAAATTCTAATTTCGCTGCTAAATTCAAGATTTTGCTTAATTAGTAACTAAATTAATAACATCAAACCTGATTATTTTAAAAGGTATCCGTCTTGAGAGGAAAAACTGGAGATATTTCTTTTTCTTTAAAACAAACCGCATGAAAATATTTCAAAAAATAATATTTTGTCATATTGTAGCAATAATTTATGGATACCCTATGTATGGATATTTTTGCGGATATCTCAAACCGATTCAAGATTGGATGAGAAGTGGAACCTTTGTTAATCCAGCCACAATTATTAGTTGCAGGGTACATACTGGTAGTCCACAATTGAAACGGTGGATTGCTATTTAGGGAATCAACGGCTACATTTTCCGGTCGGGGCCACTCTTTAGGCTAGTGAAGCATTAGTAAATATTATTTACGATACCAAGCTGCTTTAACGTCTGTGTGAAAGCTTTAGTTAGTGAACAGTGTTTTGCAGCCTTTATCTACGTTTTACCATTTATGCGTTTTGCAGCTTTTATCTACTTTCTACCGATGCGATGGCGTATTGGTTAGAGCGTCCGCTTTGCATTCGGTAGACCTGGGGTTCATTTCCATTGTCGAGTCATACCAAAAGACTTCACAAAATGGTATCCACAGCTTCCCTGCTTGGCGCTCGGCATTTAGGGGATGTCGTGAAGAACAAGCCGCCAAGTTTACTTGTTGTGTCCTTAGGCAAGGCACTTAACGGGACGCCAGCGTCTTTGTGTGGAAGACAGGTGGCCCAGACACCTCGGAAATGACAACTCCCAAGCAAGTGCGGACGTCCCATCCAAAATATAGCGAAATAATTCGCTTTCTCGTGAATGGAGGATAAATGTGGCAAATGAAAAAATACCACGTCATGTCGCTTGTAAGCAACTGTAGTATCAAGTTCATTGTATGTAGCCTACTTGCTTTTTCTTGAGCAACATAGAAATTATCTAACAACCAGCCCAGGATTGGTGTTAAACAAAATATGTGCTAATCGTTCTCATGCAAGACCACTACATATAAACCTACAGCGCTTTTTTGCAAAAAACTTAAGTAATTATTGAACACACAATGAATGGAGTTAAATGTACGTTATTTTCTTTGCGCTACCAACATCACCAAGCAACCAGCAGCACAGACTGCCTCGTAATTTTTTTTACTTCAAGATTGTTGCCTTCTGTGCAGATGTTGTTGTTGTTGGTTACCCGACCCCTTCCGAGGAATAGGGGCATGATGGAAGACCATGGAGCCTCAGAAGCCGGGCAACTCCCCTGGGTCTGGACCAGAAGTCGTAGAGAGACAGAGAGTCGCCAAAGAGTGAGCGGCGCAGAGAGTCCGTAGCTGGACAGTGCAGAATGAGATCAGAGGTGTCCTGGGACGGGTGTCCACAGGCACTGCAGAAAGGATTCTCGATTCTGCCAATCCTAGAGACATAAGAACCTAAAAGAAGGCTGTGTCCGTTGCAGCGAAGACGAGAGAGGACACAGCGAACATGACGAGGGAGCACAAGCTCCTCGGTGGAAATCGAGGAAACCTATGTGTCAAAGAATTTTGATGAGACAGTACGCCCCCAGTCCGAGATAAGACGAGAGTGGATACGAGAGGTAAGAGGAGAGAGACTACAAGGGATTGCGGAGGGCACAAGTAGCGCTCCCTGTTTAGCCAACTCATCAGCCGCCTCGTTTCCTGGGAGAAACGAGTGTCCGGGGACCCATTGTAGTCTGATAGAACACAAAGAGAGAGAAGACAGTTCCTGCCAGATCTGCCACAGAGTTTGAGATAAGAGGAAAGATAGAGGAGAGGACAGAGTGGTGAGGACAGAACGAGAGTCAGGTAGTAGAAGATGAGAAGAGAAATGACAAGCTGGTTGGTGTTGCCGAGGCCAGCAAAGAGCGTGCAGAATGGCGCAGGCTTCAGCGGAATAACTTGAACATACTGGGCCTGCCGAAAAGGAAAGTGTGGTCTCAGTGCCACAGAGCAGTTGGCAAGTACGCCGGAGCAGCCCATGCCAAGAGAAAAAGAGCCGTTCGTTCAGAGTACCAGATCATGGGGGGAGGAGAGAGTCAAGGTGGGCGAGAGCCGCACTTTGGCGAGAGTGAGGGGGGTCGGAGCGGGAGCATGGAGAGGAAAGGGTGTACTCCACCGTGAACGAAGGAAGATTCCTGGGAGGAAAAGGAGGACAAGCAAGAAGAGTCTCCCTAAGAGAAGTAAAAGGAAGCATGAACGGGTGAATGGACGCAAAAGCTCTCAAGGACGATCTGCAGAGTCTTGGTTTCACTCCAAGTCTGGCCAAACCTGAAATAGGAAAGGACGTTGGGAGAAGAGCCCGCTCGTAAGATAAAAAAGTAAAATGAGTCAGGGTGACTCGTAGGGGGGGTAAAGAAGCCGCGGAGAGAAGAAGTGGGATAGGAGAGGACGAGAGGCAGCCAGTGATGGCGCGACTAGCCGCTCGGTGAAGGCGTTCCAATTTGGTGAAATTGGTAGCGCCTAAGAAAGAAAACCATCCGGGTGAAGCGTATGTGAGAAGGGACCGAAGAAAAGATTCATACAGAAGAGAGAGGGACTCCTCAGAGGGGCCCCATGAGGAAGCAGAGATACAGCGTAAGGCCTTGAGACGTGGGAAGAACTTGGCCTTCAGCGAAGATACATGTTTAGAAAAGGAAAGGATGCGGTCGAAGGTGACTCCAAGAAAAATTGGAGTGGGATTGAAACGGAGGCGGGTGCCGAGTAGTAGAAGGTTGGGCTGGAGGTTAGCGTGATGGGGATCCACTGAGAAGAAGGAGACCTCACATTTGCTCGGATTGAGAGGAAAACACCAGTACTCAGACCATCGCTCCAATCGAAACAGAGCTCCTTGTGTGGTCTCCACTACAATGGGGACCGAGGGGGAGGAGGACCAAATGGCCAGATCGTCAGCGTAAAGAGAGCAGCTGACGGAAAAAAACAGAGAGGCCGGAAGATCACTAATGAATAGAGAGAAAAGTACAGGGCCAAGAGCGGATCCTCGAAGAACACTTCGACGGACTCGAAAGTAACGACTTTTGTAATTTTGATAGACCATGCAAGCGCGCCTATCAGATAGAAAAGGTTGAATCCAGGGAGCAAAGCAAGTAGGGAGGCCAGCTGAAATCAGTTTATGGAAAAGAGCGGGATGCCAGACAGAGTCGAAAGCTTTAGAGAAATCAATAGTAGAGAGAATCGTCCGAGAGCCCTGCCTGGGTCTGTTAAACCCATTTGAAATGGACTCAGAAAGGTACAGAATTTGATCAAGTGTAGACCGTCCAGGGCGGAAACCGGCCTGGCGGGGAGAAAGAATGGAATTAGATTCCAGAAAAAAATGTAGACGGGATAGAATGATGCGTTCAAAAGCTTTGACATGCAGGAGGTGAGAGAGATAGGTCCGAAGGAAGCAGGAGAGTCAAGAGGCGTTCCCATCTTGTGTATGGGAATAATGGAAGATGTCTTCCAGATGGAAAGAAAGGAATGCGAAGACCAGAAGAGATTGAAGATGTGAAGAAAAAAATCCATGACAGAGCGAGAAAGATGTTTTAGCATGGAATAGGCAACTTTATTTGGACCAGTGGCGGAGGACGAGGAGAGGTTGGAGGCAGCCGCAAGAAATTCAGCGAGAGTGAAGGGAGAGCAAAAGGACGAGTGAGACTTCACAGGGCACGTGCTTCGGCGGAGCTCAGAGAGGTAGACTCCGGCTCTGCTACGCAGAGCCTTTGGCTGAGAAATGGAAAAGTGGGATCTCAGGTAAGCGGCATGGACCGAAGCCGATTCCCTGGGAGAAGAACAGTCGGGGAAGTTAGGAGAGGAAGAAGACGAGCCAGCGATAGAGCAAAGAAGAGAGTGTACAGATTTAAGTGAAAGAGAAGAGCAAGTCGTCTGCCATGCCTCAGCCTTAACGATGACTGACGAGGCGCGTCGAGAAGCGGAGATGTAAGCCTAACGATCTTCATCACTTCTGTGAGCGGCAGCGAAAGCCTTGCGTCTTTCACCAACCGCACTTTCCACCTCAGCAGACCACCAGGCTGTAGGAGGGTGTTTGATGTGGCCAAAAGGAATGGAAGATTTGGTTGCATTCGGTGCCAGAGAGCAGCAGCGGAGGAAAGAGACGAGTATTCCTCTGCTGAAAGATAGTGAGAGTCAATGTAGAAGGCAAACCCATCCCAGCGAGCTTTCTAAAAATTGAAGGAAGGGGGACGCTCGTTGGGGTGAAAGACCGGAGAGAGAGGGATAGATAGAGGAATTGGTAGGGAATCAGAACCAAGATCCTGTAGCACCTCTCAGGAACAAGAAAGGGCAAGAGAAGAGGGAGCAAAGGCGATGTCAGGAGAGGAGCGATGGAGAAGGATGGGTGTGTCAGGGTCATTGAGGAGATGACCCAGTAGAATACTTCTTCCCCACGGGGGTCGGAAGTACCTCTTGAGTCCCAAAGCGGGTGATGGCAATTAAAGTCCCACATAATGAAGAGATTTCTGGAGGGAAGAATAGGAGAAAAGGAATCGGTTCTGCCATCCGTTGGGGAGGAGCGAATAGGGGAGGCATACACATTAAGAAATGACACCGAGGAGGATTTGTTTAGAGAGATGTTGATCCCTACATAATCAGAGTAGGGATCAAGCGAAGAAAGAGAGGTGGTAGAAAGTTCAGAAAAGGATAGGCCCTGTCTGACGAAAATGACAACGCCGCCACTGGCATGCGAGGCATCAGAAGAGAGAAAGCCAGACCAGGAGTGAGTACGATCAGAACGCAGAGCAGAGAATCCGGAAAATAGAAGATGAGTTAAGATTGGATTCCTGAATGCAGATAAGGTCGACAGGATGGGACAAAAGAAAGTGGAGTAGTTCAGTGCTCCTGGCTCAAAGACCTCCAGCATTCCATTGAGGAACCCTGAGAGAGTCAGGGGGGAGTGGAGGAAGGAGGCGCAGAAGGAAAGCCAGGAGCAAAAAATGGTGGTGGGGGGAAGATATAAAATGGGCAGATCGGGGATAAAAGGTTTGGAGACGGGGGTGGGGCGAAAGCGCAGCGTTAGCAGAGGCGGGGCTAGATTGTACAGTGGAGGTATACATGTCGGAGGAGTCCGAGGAGGGAGTCACAATGATTCGGCAGGGAGGGAAGCTCAAAGAGTGAGAGCTGCCAAGAGCTCAGAATTTGGAGAGAGAAAGTTGTGAGCACCTTAGATGGACCCATTTGGAGCAAGCTCAGCTATGCACTGACATGCCCCGCCAGGTTACATATCTAGTGCACACAGAGCAAGGAAAGATGGGGCCAGGGTTGGGATGAACGTTACCGCTTATCAAGAGAAGGAGGAGACGAAGAAGGGCAGGAGAAAAGAAAAAGGGAAAACAGGCGACCGATTTTAAAGAAGCTGTGTGCTGCCCTTCTGCGGTCGTTCAGGGGCAGCATAGCGAAAAAATGAAGGGGAGTGCCCGGGAAAACTGGGACTCTCGGGAAGGCCAACAGCCATTTCGACCCAACCCAAACGAGGCCGGGGACCGCACCACCACGTTGAGGGCGACTGTTGATTGGTGCAGTTTTGTGCAGATAGCCCAGACAGACTTTGCTCCATCTGTAACAAGTGGCCTCTTTAGTGTTCACGCTACAGATTTTCATCCAATCTTGGAAGTGGCCAAACGCAAATTATAATCCACGTTCTTTGGTTCTCAGGTTGTCTTGTCCGCTAGCTAGAACATTCTCACTGCTCGCACCTACTTCCGATTATTCAACACTGCTGTCACTATGCATCTACAGTATCACCAGCAGGTAAATTCTCTGTGAAGTTCTTTTTCCACCTGTAAAAACAACGTAGGTAACGGGAAATCGAACAAACGATCACTGTCAAAAAAACGGCACTACAACCTACTACAAAGCGTTGCCGAAAAAAATCAAAGTTCCTCGAGAGGCTTTGCATTCACACACATTCTGCTTTTCCCCTTCCCTTCCTGTGGTGTGAAGCTTACTTTTTCTCTTGATGCTCCCGATGTTTTTTCAGTTTTTGACAAAATGACTCGTCACAGTGCCACTCATATTCACAATAAAACTTTCAAAAACCTTCCTCATTTCCAACACCACTCTGATAGTCGGTAAGACAAACTTAGCTTTTCTCAACGCCTCATTAAAGTTCATTTATCTCTCAACGCCATGAACCTAATTTTCAAACCGAATTACATAAGATAAAATACCCATAGATAGTACATTTGACTTGAACTCAATAATATCAAGCGGTAAATATATATTTAAATATTGTATAAGCTTATTTTTTCCTCTGATCAAGGGAAAACCTTCGCGGTACAAATGTTCTGAACGATTTAGGAGATACCAATAGCCTTCTGTGGACACATTAGTATTACAAGCACTACAACGTACCGTAGGTTGAGATTTGTAAAACAGCCTATTTGAGACTACACCCTTGAAGCTAACCCCAGGAAAGTTTACCTCTTTTAATTTCAAATTGAATACCCGTAAAAGTTTCAGCTGCTGGTTGTCAAAAGTGGCTGTTTTAAGCAATAAAAACAAAGCAAAGCAATCAATTTCTGCAATTCAAAATGCACAATACAGCCAATTAAAACACCACAATTTGATTGCGAAGAATTCATTCTGGCATAAACTTGGTGTGAGTGCCGGTAGCTATTAAAACTCCATCTTGTTTTTTAATGTCGCAAGTTGTAAAACCCAGTGTTTTTCCTTTTTTTACAACACGGGCATCAATTGTTAAAGTATCGCCTTGTTTTGCACTGGCAAGGTAAGATACGTTCAAATCAACCGACACTCCAAACTGTGGATTTTCACATGACGCCAGAGCAAATGTCGTAACATTATCAACAAGAGTAGCAGTAAAACCACCATGGAGAAAACCGCGTAAGTTTAAATGTTCTTCTTTCACTGGCAATGTGCATTGCACTTGGCCGTTGTCAGCTGACAGGATTTCCAAATGCTGTAAAGTTCTTTCAAAATTAGGAACAAGCTTGTAAGTCTTCTGCATCTGCCGCAGAACGTTAAGGGTAGTCATTATACACCTACTACACTGTAATAAAAGCGATTTAGATAAAATGGAACATCAAACTTCTTGACGAATTAAACAGCAAAATAGACTCCTTTGTTTCTTGGTCTCCAGCCAACTTTATATTTTGTTCAAAAATGGTTTGTACAGTTCTTAAAATAGTGTACCGGTAAATATCTCACAACCAGCTATTGTTTAAAAACTATCTTGTTTACACCCTTTCTTTCTTTTTTTGAAGAAGGTGCAGCGCAAAGCGGTTTTTCAGATTCAACCGCAAATCTAATTAAGAACGAGATCGGGTAAAGTGGCAGTCTATTTCGAAACAGCCATGAATGCAACGTAGGCTACGACAATGTTTGGTCCTAATGTCATCAATTTCTTGGCCAGTGCACTTAACTGCTGCAATGACAAGCAGATAGGTGTTGCTCGCGATTGTGAAAATAAAGGATTTCAATACCGCGTGACTCGCGCGGAATGCTTTTGAAAAAGTAACTTCACGGCAATTTCTCCTGATTATGCTACCTGGACACAGTTCCAGGAAAATTCGCCGTAAACAAGTTTGCCGTATGAAAACTCGCCTCAGGAAATTTTGCCTAATAGGAGAAATCGAAATTTTGCACCCCCAGTATCTACCCCCCCATCCTGTACACTGCCCCGTACACTTACATGCCGGGCCTGCCCCTTCGGTGTACACTGCCTTTCGCCTATTAGGCGAAATTTCCTGAGGCGAGTTTTCCTACGGCAAACTTGTTTACGGCGAATTTTCCGGACACGTCTGGACACAACCTTTCTCTATAGTATTACCAGGGCTAACATGGACCTGGAACCTAAATACAGGGTGAGCCTAAAGTAGGGGGACAGCATTTGGAATAGGTTTATGTATCAGTTATATTAATGTAATTGTTTATTATAACTATGTTACAACTAAGTTATTTGTGGTATATAATTACAATTTTATAACTAAATTTGTTTTAATTTTATCTGTTTTCATTTTTTTTCAGATTGTTAAGAGAACCCATAATGTCAAATAATTTAAATGCGAAAAAGTTTGTCGAAGTGCAAGAGACAGACTTCAAAGTTGCGTAAATCAAGAAGAAAATCAGTTTGAGTATTTGCATTAATAAACAACATTAAATTTTCATTAATATAATTGTTTTTTTACATCTAGTTGTACGTATACGTGATCTCTAAATAAATGTTTTTTTACTGTTCACCTACTTTTGGCTCACCCAATATAGACTGGGTAGAACGGTAAAATGTTTCTTTTAAAAGAGATCGCTAAAATTTCGGGCCGTTTCAGGGCGAAAGCTCAGCCAATTTTAGACGCCGTCTAAGTTTTTGCCAAAAGTCTATGAGCATTTATGGGTGCAAAGTGAGCTTGAAGCCCTTTATGTAGTTGTCAAAACCGCAGGGCAACCAAACAAATTTTAAATGAGGTAAATACATATCGCATTAAAAATTGCTGCATAGTTAAAAATGCGACGAAATACAAAAGTAAAAAAGAACACTTCGTAGAAATTGGCCATTTTTTTAAACATAATCTTTCGAAACAAGACGGTATCAAAGCCCAGAGCGCTGGCATAACCGTAATTGCTATTTGGTAAACGGAGAACACGTATTGTTGTAATTTCATTCAGCTATCATTACGACCACGCTAAATTACAAAGAAATTTGCCACGATATGTAAAAACAAGAATCTCGTAGTCGTATGATAATTTGGTTTTACATGCTGGTATTAAAATACTAACAAACACTTTTAATGGATGAGTTGATTAGTCGTCTTAACTACGTAGCGATCTAAACATTCTATTGGATAAAAGCTTGGTAGTCAAAATAGTGACTTACCGATCCCGATCACTACAAAGACTGAAGGCAGTACATTGAACATCCAAAAGCTTACAAAGGTAAACCCAGTGTTTTTCCTTTTTAAACTTAGGCATTAATTGTTTTAATGTGATATTTGTTCAGCACCCCTGTTTTAGAAATAGATTTTTACGAAGATTTATGGTTGCTATCGACCAAAAGCTACTATCAATACCAAGGTTGTTTTCACCCTCAACATAAGATAATTTCTAACGTGTTGTTCTACAATAAGTTACCAATTTCATTCCTACCACTAGTTTTATCACGTCACAATCGCTCATAGGTTTGTCGTCACAATATTTTGTTCGATCAATACTTTTGTACTAATCCAATACTATTAGGGTTTAGTGTCAAATTTTGCAGCAAAAGCTAGAAAAATTTACATCTACTGTCAATGTCTTTATGCTTAGGAACCGAAGATGGTAATTCAAATTTAATAAAATAAATTTTCCGCAAATGTTATACTCATTGATGCTGTTGTTGTTGGTTACCCGACCCCTTCCGAGGAATAGGGGCATGATGGAAGACCATGGAGCCTCAGAAGCCGGGCAACTCCCCTGGGTCTGGACCAGAAGTCGTAGAGAGACAGAGAGTCGCCAAAGAGTGAGCGGCGCAGAGAGTCCGTAGCTGGACAGTGCAGAATGAGATCAGAGGTGTCCTGGGACGGGTGTCCACAGGCACCTCGATTCTGCCAATCCTAGAGACATAAGAACCTAAAAGAAGGCTGTGTCCGTTGCAGCGAAGACGAGAGAGGACACAGCGAACATGACGAGGGAGCACAAGCTCCTCGGTGGAAATCGAGGAAACCTATGTGTCAAAGAATTTTGATGAGACAGTACGCCCCCAGTCCGAGATAAGACGAGAGTGGATACGAGAGGTAAGAGGAGAGAGACTACAAGGGATTGCGGAGGGCACAAGTAGCGCTCCCTGTTTAGCCAACTCGTCAGCCGCCTCGTTTCCTGGGAGAAACGAGTGTCCGGGGACCCATTGTAGTCTGATAGAACGCAAGGAGAGAGAAGACAGTTCCAGCTAGATCTGCTACAAAGTTTGAGATAAGAGGAAAGATAGAGGAGAGGACAGAGTGGTGAGGACAGAACGAGAGTCAGGTAGTAGAAGAGAAATGGCAGACTTGTTGGTGCTGCCGAGACCAGCAAAGAGCGTGCAGAATGGCGCAGGCTTCAGCGGAATAACTTGAACATACTGGGCCTGCCGAAAAGGAAAGAGTGGCCTGGTGCCACAGAGAGAGCAGTTGGCAAGTACGCCGGAGCCGCCTTTGCCAACATGAAAAGGAACAGAGCCGTCGTCCAGAGTACCAGATCATGGGGGGAGGGGAGAAAGTCAAGGTGGGCGAGAAAGAGGGGGGTCGGAGCGAGAGCATGGAGAGGAAAGGGTGTACTCCACCGTGAATGAGGGAAGATTCCTGGGAGGAAAAGGAGGACAAGCAAGAAGAGTCTCCCTAAAAGAAGTAAAAGGAAGCATGAACGGGTGAGTGGACGCAAAAGCTCTCAAGGACGATCTGCAGAGTCTTGGTTTCACTCCAAGTCTGGCCAAACCTGAAATAGGAAAGGACGTTGGGAGAAGAGCCCGCTCGTAAGATAAAAGAGTAAAATGAGTCAGGGTGACTCGTAGGGGAGGTAAAAAAGCCTCGGAGAGAAGCAGAGGGATAGGGGAGGACGAAAGGCAGCCGGTGATGGCGCGACTAGCCGCTCGGTGAAGGCGTTCCAATTTGATGATATTGGTAACGCCTAAGAAAGGAAACTATCCGGCTGAAGCATAAATAAGAAGGGGCCGAAGAAAAGATTCATACAGAAGAGGGACTCCTTAGCGGCTTAGAGGGTCTCCATGAGGAAGCAGAGATACAGCGTAAGGCCTTGAGACGTGGGGAGAATTTGGCCTTGGTTGCTTGGAGTTACGTAAGACAAGAAAAAAACACTGAGTTATTAATTTTTAAATCAGGCAAGTGGGTCTGCTAATCTTGTAACTGATACAGTGCGAGTAACAAAAAATAAACTGTGGAAATATACACGGATTGTACGAACGACACCGTAATTTCATAAGAGTTTACGTAATGATAAAGGCATTTGTAGCATGAAAAATTTTTGAAAAACGCAATCATAAATTAAAGACTGCTACTAAAGAAATATGTCACTAAAAGCAATAGAAGTGCATAAAATAACGCAATAGCAATAGAAACGCAAAAAGCAATAGAAGCCGATAAAACAATAAAGTTAAAAGCTATTGTTTTTAAAAACTCAGCAAATTTATATTTACTCGTTGTAGTGGCATGTCAGGGGCAACAGGAGGCTCGAACGCCGGCCAACTGTTTCAAGGGGCCCACAGATTACAGGTTTTGGGGTTTCAACAGCAACTTGTTTTCTTCAGTTGATGAAGTTTATAGCGGATATGTACTATAAGTAACTTTATTCTCTTGTGAAGCTACTTTTTTTATATTTTCAGTAAGCTCTGCGCATGCTGTTTGTACAGGGTGTTTTACTATTTATCAAAAAAAATGATTGGGCATGAATCAAGGATCTTAAATGATAAAATAACAAGGATTACATTTATTGAAAGGTAAAAAAATACAATTTTGGGAATCTGCAACCGTTTATCATCAAATCTTAAAGTAAATTGTCAAGAGGAACCCTAAAGTACACACTTCACATGTCCACCGTTCAGTCGAAGGTATTCTGGAAAAAGGCTTGCAAAGTTATTGACAACGCACTCAAACTCCTCTTGTGTAACAACCTGATTCTTTGCAGCAATGGCTACTTTCAAAGCAGCAATGGTGCATATCTTGGTAGATGCTGTCCTTGAGAACCACCACAAGAAGAAATCTGGGATATTCAGGTCAGGCGAGCAAGATGAATATTCGAAACTCACAAAACTTTTTGCAGAGCTAGGCCATGATGACATTAGCACATGGCTACCTTCTTTTCAATATCAGTCACTGTCAGTTAATGCCCTATCTGGAGTCAACTGAGATCAATAACAAGATCTTTAATCAAAATGAGCGATACAGAAAACACAGAGATGCTAAGTCCGTGACTCCTGCGTCGAAGAAATGTGTTTGGACTCCGACGGACTGATCCTTGATTTTTATGGATATGGTTGGCGGTTTGGATTGTTTTCGGAAGCCCAGCGGGAGAGATGCCCGTTACACTACAATCTTCACAACTGCCATGAGCTTCAAAGTCCTTGAACAACTTAAAAACCTGACTCTTGCTTGGAAATGTTTAAAGATGAACTTCCATGAATAATCTTGAAAGACTTAATTTTGTAATACGTCTTCTCACAACATGATCTTCTGATCCACCGATCAAGGCATAATTAGACTATTTTTAGTTTAATATATAAAGACGTTAGCTATTTTATTTCGACCATCTGAAAACAGAACAAAATAAAACCATTAAGAGTTTAGAAGCTGCCGCTTTGTTTCAACAATTGGGTAACAACTTGAACATATGTCGCCGCCACTTGGTACACCTGCATTAAGTTATTTACGTCTGTGTTGCTTTCTAAGCTGATCAGGGAGTATTGACGAGAAGTGTATTAAAAATAACTCCCTTTTTGTATTGATGCAATGCAAATATAGGATACGTTATTACACGCCTGCTTGCTACCTCAGCACCATAAGGGGGTTTACAATTATTCTGGCCTTCAGGCCAAAAGAGATCTTAACACAGCACTACCCCTAATAGAGTGACCTCGATAGTAGTGACGAGAGACAGCTCAAAGATTCAGCCGTCAGAGCAAAATAACCAACTATTAAAGATCGCAGTTACATCAAACAATCAATTACATGAAAGCGAAAGTTGACTGATGGTACAGAATTAGAATATGACAAAAAGTAAAGTATTCATATTCTCAAAGCTTTTCGTCTGACACTTTTCAAGAGAATCCGTCAGAAACAGGATGATAAAGATAGAAGCAGTCGGTCATAAAGAAACAGGCTCAATCGTGATTGGTAAAAGAAATAGTCAATAGAAAGAGCGGAACCTAATATGCAATTTTTAGGCAACAAACGAATTCCTTTTGTTTACCTAAATTTGGTTTAGATGTTTTGAAGTAAGTGGCTTCAAGTATCAAGACATGAAAAGCAGTACGGCCTCGGGCAAGAATGGAGAATTTGCCATCGCTGTATTCGTCAGAACATGACGGGTTTTGCAATAGGTGTTGCCCTATGGCAGAAAAAGAAATTTTAGCTTTGAGGCTTCTAATTGGCTTGCAAGAGCGGGCCAATGTGCTGCGGTTAATGAGTAGTATGTCCTTGAAGAATGGTTTTAGGACATGCTGCTTAATCCTCTGTTGCAGCCTTCCCAAAGGCTTAGTTTCTGCTAATTAAATTGCACATTAGTTTCCGCTCTTTCTATTGGTTGTTTTACCAATCGCGTTTGAGTCTTTTTGTTTTTCGTCAACTGTGTCTTTATATAACCGACTCACTTCTATCTCTATCATTCTATTTCTGACGGATTCTCTTGAAAAGTGTCAGACGAAAAGCTTCGAGAATATGAATACTTTACTTTATGAAAGCGAAACGTTACATCCATTGACTAACGTTCCTATTTTGACTAAAAATATTCAAGAGCTTGTATTGAAATTATTTTTAACTTATCTAAATCAGGAAAAAATTACATCTCGCACACATTGAATGATAGAACTAGTGCAATCTTTAGAACACATAACACACAGAATGGCTTTAAAAACTAGTACTGAGTAGTTTAGAGGAAGTGAGGCAGCAAAAACGATTGAACATACTAACAAGCTAACACAAGTTAATATATTTTTTAATACAAGGATAAGCAAATAAAACACATCCTACAGCCAATATAATAGCTACTTCAGGCGAAATTCGTAAATTGTACACCAATTCAACGTTTACCTCACTTTACTGAATTGAATTTAATAATTCTACACCTTTCGGCAAAAATTTGCACCATACAGAGTAAATGCAGAGAAACTCATACATTACCTAAAAAGAACAAAAAGCACTGGCAAGTTGACCAGCCAGTTAACTAGTACAATCTACTGAAATGAAAATCCCTCTACATACCTACAAATCTCTAAATAAACTGAACTTACTAACGATAAGGAACAACACCATTACACAAACACTGAAGTAGTAACCAGCAAAGTTAATGTTCGTAAACGGTTTTACTTTAGCACTGTTAATCAAATACGTAGTCACCTACAACAGCTAAATTGAAGTATTTATTTATAAGTAACTGCTATACAATTTACATTTATATTAGTTCGGTTTAGCCTAAGCAAAGATGACTAAGTGTTTGATTAAACAGATTTTGGGCAAAAGCAAAACGTTCAAATAAAAGGTTTAAAACAATTTTGGTTTTATTCTCTTTTCAGAAGCAAATAAATCCCACAATTTTTTGCTCTTAATTACATACATTTTATAAATATATAAAACTGACATAACTATTAATTCACAGTACAATAAAAATATATTTTGCACAGTCATAACTTTGCATATGAAAAGTGTTACTTCTGCAGTGATAGCACCATTCAGACACCAATGTTCCCTTGAAATGCGAAGCGCGGATTTGCTGAAACATGTTTGGCGGATTCGCAGTTAAAATTTATCGATGCGTAAAAACGTCCGGCGGTGTTTGGTAATTTTTTCAGTTTGTTAAAATTTTTGCAATTTTGCCAGCAAAATTTTCAACACACTATTTAATGCGTGTGAGACAATGAATAGAAATCCAAGGTTGGACCGACGTTTTTTAGGGCAGTACAACGTCTCGCTTATACAGTGCATGGCTGTGAGGCAACAGCGAGTGACGACGATTAAATATCTTTTGCATTACAAATTATCTCTCAAGCAATTATCATAAAATAAATAAAGTTTTTTTACTTTTTCCAGCCAATTTCAATTGTAGCTAAAAAGCAACAATAACAAAAAGCTCAAACTTCAGTTTAACACCAGACATCATTTTTCAAGCTAAGTGGAAAACTGGAAGTGGTAAAAATCGCAGGGGTACAATCAAAGTATTTTGTATCCCTTTTGCAGTTTTGAGAAAATGGCACTTTCATGTTTTTAATTCTTTAAATTAATATGAAAATATTAGTTTCAAACTTAAAAATAAATTTTTTTTCCAAAATATGACAACTTGAATCTTTTAAAAATGCCTTATATATTAGTTCAAAATTCAAACCCTGTATATCTTTTTACCCTGTTTTTGGACATAAGCTATTTTGGTTCTACCCCGGTGAAATGTATATTTTTTCTTTACGCTTCAACGTCATTTCAATCGTGCTTGATACGATAAAAAAAGCACCGGTTTCAGTTTAGCACAAAAATCACCATTTTTTGAGGAAATGGTTCAGTTTTTGTAAATTACAATAACCTTCTCTCACGTGCCGTTTATGAAAACTAAAAGTAAAACAGAAAACGACTTCTAACCAATTTTAGTTTTAAATGCCCCCAGAATGTTGTTTTTTAAATAAAATGTAGCTGACAGCTATGTGCTGTGATAACTTTCACCAGTTGTGATTGAAATAAGCCCAGAAACGTGAAGAAAAAATGTGGTTTCTAATTTCGATCTCTTTGAAAACGTTTTATATTAAAATGTATACTCTTATGTTAATTGCTTGAAAGTAATTTGTAATACAGTAAAATTAGCCTACAACTTCAAAGGATTGTAAAAATTGCCGTTGTTCACGATTGACAATTCCAAAACTGTCTTTTGATTAACATTAAGGTGTGTAAATAACAGCCGTGCTTTCGTTGCCTTTTTCTCTTTTTTTGTGCTGATCACTTGATCAGTTACGATACGTTTATCTTGTTACGAGTCGACTAGCTATTGGAATGTGACTTCACAATCGCTATTATTACAGTGCCGTATAGTAATTCCCAGTTATCTTTGTAGACCGTTATTGAAATTAGTTAAGTGTTAGTGTGATGTGTGACAGTGCTTTAGTTTTGAGGTTATTGTGTGATCATATTAGATCATAGGACTGGGATCGTTTTGTGACTTTATAGTTAGAAGAGCTTATTGATTTTCTGATGATTGTTTTTTTATAGCCTGTGCTTAGCTTGCAGTCTTTGGGAAAAGTAATGTAGGTATGGTAGGCGGGGCAATGTTTTTACTTTGTTTTGCAGAGCACTACCTGCTAACTCGTAACGCCAGTAGTATATGTTGTATAGTGTGTATATTTCGTTGCTGTTGGCTATTAATAGCTATTTTCTGCCTTCATTGAAGTTGTGTGATCTGGTTGTTGTATGCCAGTGGAGGACAGTCAAAGCTAGAAGTTCCGAGTACCCGGTTAATTCAAATAGGATCCTGAACCGGTAGGCAGTGGTCTGGCCAGTTCACGACACGAGTTGCGTGCTACATTACGAGTTAGGAATTCGTGACAAACACTGGGGTTTTTGTCTTTGTGAGTTAGACTGAAGATTGAATTCTGTTCAATTACCATGGATGAGAAAGTGAGAGCATCGTCGCATTCAGAGGACATTTGTGAAAACGAAATGGAAAGTCCGAGCGGTAATGGCTTAAAACGTGTGTGCATTGATTTGTGCGAACCGGTATTATCGCCAGACGAGACAGCAATGATAGACGATCCGATTGAAGATATTCGTCTAGCTTGGGTTGACATGCCTGTTTCGAGTAATTTGAAGAACTGGAGATGTTTAGTTCGCTATGCACGTGAGTTGCTCATGTTGTCAGGAGTAATGGAAGAGTACTCACGATCTAACAAAAGAGTTGATCAGAAGATTGTAGATCAAACTCTTGAGTATAGCCTTAAAGCACATACGGTTTACAGTGGCGCTTTGCACGACTGGTTGGAGGAGAATCCATTTTCTTTTTCACGGCCGACGGTACAAAAGTTGGTCAAAGATTACAGGGGTACAGAAGATTTGAACTGATATCATGCTCGTGCTTCCAAGGATCCAGAAGCCAGATCATATTGCAGTTCTGTTTCTCAAGCACCATCGCATATATCACAAAGCTCTGCGAAAATTATTCTTGAACAGCAAAACGAAATTGATCGTTTGCATCAGTCAAATATTTCCAAAGAGTTAGAAATGGAAGAAAGGGCAATAGAGATGGAAATGAAGTGTAAGAAAAGGGATTTGGAGATACGTAAAAGGGAGTTACAGCTGAAGAACTTTGAGAAGTTGACTGAAGATTTGGAAATGGCTGCGGATGCACCAGCCTTTAATCGAGCAATGAGTGCAGTGCATCATCCCCATGCAGTGAAGGGCTCTGCGGGGGGACAAGTAGACGTAATATTGAAGACTCCAGGGGGGTCTATAGTCGAAGAAGATACGTTTAAGCTTGCTGATGAACGGCATCACAACCTTTTGGCAAAGGAATCAAACTTGATGGAATCGCGCGCCCCAACACAGCATATAGGTCCAGTGCCTGTGAAACGAAACAGAAATGCTCTTTACTATTCTGTTGAAAATGTTGATTCAACGCTAGCTACCTGGAAGCCATCACTTAGTTATGCGGGAGATGAAGGGTTGCATTTCTCTGGTCAAAATGAAGCAGATTGCCCAGCATACCATCATCGCTTCGAGCTTCATTACAATGAGTGGCGGAGGTCTCGTCCAGATTTATTGCTACGCTGGTTAGAGAGCACAGTGGAGGGCCAGGCAAAACGGTATATCCGCAACGCATATGCAATTACAGACCCGGGAAAGGCGTGTGACGTTATTTGGTACACTCTAGAAGAAGTGTATGGACAAAAGCATGTGATTCTTGAAAACGCTTCCAAGCAGGTGAGAAGAGCTTTTAAGTCGATTGGACACGATAGAAAACTCTTACTCGAATGGCGAGCTGATTTGAGGAATTTGAAAGGAGTCGCCTTCTCCATCAAGCAAGAAGCTGCACTTGAAAATCGGCAACTTTTGGGACAGCTCTATAATGCATTTGATGACAAACTGCGAATTAGATTTGATTCAAAGTATTTGTCATACCATTGGACTTTTGATAGTTTTTTAGAATTTTTGAGTTTTGAAATTTCATATGCTGACTGGATGAGTGTAGTACAAGTTGATTTGAAAGTTGTTCCAGAACATAGCCCAAAAACGGTTATCCAATGGTGCAGCCAAAAGTCTTTGGAGCTGCGTGTGTTTGAAAGAAACAGAGTGGATTTGATTTTGCCAAATACACAAGGAAAAGCTCCACGTTATGTAGCAACGGACCTGAATCCAGCAGATGTCGCTACGCGGGGCTGTCGAGCAGAACAAGTAAAACGTTGGCACCTTTGGACGAGGGGACCAGCATTTCTTTGTCAACCAAACCAAGATTGGGGAGAATATATTGATGATCATGAAACAAAACATTCATCTAAAAAAGACGCAATTGTGCAAGCGGCTGCACACTCCGTTAAATCCGATAGTAGTGATATCGCGTTTATGCAGAATGTTTTGGGCCGTACCAATAAACTTGCAAAGGCTATAACTATTATATCAAGCCTCATCAAGTGTGTCCGAAATTGGAGGACACAAACATTCAAACAAAATAAAAAACAATGTGGAGATACCAATTCTGTTGACCCTCGTTATGCACGACTGGCGTGTTCGAGTTGCGCAGACTGCTTGCTTCGGTGATGTAATTCACCTCATGGAACGTGGTTGCACATTTCAAGATAGTGTCAAACAATTACCTAGCGCCAAGCGAAAAGGTTGGATGCATGCACTGAAGAAGTTTGTACCATTCTTAGACTCTGACAGAATCCTTCGTGTGGGGGGAAGATTCGACTATATGACTGATCTTACTGATGAACAAAAGTGCCTGGCATTTCTGCCGAAACAACACAAAATAACTGAGCTTTTTATTCTTGAGAGACATCAAAAATTGGCTCATCGTTCGGCAGCATTTGTACTTTAATCACTTAATAATGATTTCGGATTGAAAGTTATTGGAGGAATTCAAACCGTGAATAGTTATCTGCACGACTGCTTTACTTGCAAATTACTTCAAAAGGCCCGTGCAGAGCAACTGATGTCACCACTTCCGGAGTTCAGAACTATGGCAAAAAGACCTGTTTTTACATCAATTTCGATCGATTACGCTGGTCCATATGAAGTGAAAAGAGATAGAAGCACAGAAAAACGATGGCTTTGCATTTTCGTGTGTCATGCTACGTCAGCCATCCGCATTGAAATTGTAGAATCCTTGGAAACAACAGCGTTTCTCAATGCACTTAGGCGTTTCCTGTGTTTGACTGGCAACAAGACTAGACATTTACGAAGTGATTGTTCTACTACATTTGTCGGAGCAAACTATTTGTTACAAAAGAACAACGAGCAAGCGTCACAGGATGACAAAAATTCAAAAGAAATTGAGAGGTGGTTAAAAGATCACGACATTGTTTGGGAATTTTCTACGCCGGCAAGTTCCCATCATCAAGGCTTTGTTGAGCGACAGATTCGAACATTCAAGGAAGTAGCATTAGGAATTCTTGGTCCTGGGTATTCCACACGTTTGCCTACAGACTTTGAGTTGCTTACTCTATTCAGAGAAGCGGAATTTGTGATGAACTGCAAACCGTTAGGGCGGTATCTTGGTGATCAAGATGATGTGCGTCCTCTCCGACCACTAGACTTAATGACTGGGTTCACGGAACCAGAAAATCAAGGGTTAGCTGCACCTAATGCTTCCTGGAGAGACGAATTCCGACGAGGTCATAAGTATACGCAAAAGCTTGCATCTGAATGGTGGAATCGTTGGTTGAATACGTATCTTCCTTCACTGCAAAGTAGACAAAAGTGGACTGAACTTCGAAGAAACATCAAAAACGGAGATGCAGTTCTTTTGATTGATGACAGCACCGCTGTTCGGGGAAAATATCCATATGCTGTAGTTATCAATACCAAACTTTCTCCAGACGGACTCGTCAGATCTGCGACGGTAAAGACCAGTGACGGATTAATTCGACAGCGAGATATTCGAAAATTGGTTCTGATCGGACCATCTGACAGTTTTTTACCCGAGGAGGAGACTGTGACCTGTACAACTGTTGATGACAATGACCAATGCCTAAATCCAGCGATAGACTGCAAAAGCCGGTAACGAGGACAATGATGTTGACTTGAGGTGCTCCACCTGATGATGATTCACGTGCACCAAGAAGAAGATTGTACATAGGACTTCTTTTTGTGTTTTGATTCTGTTATTTTCCACATATTTGACTTAGTGACAGAACTCCTATTATTACGTGTAAAAGACACAAAAGGCACGCTTGACTATATGTAAAATCCTTCTATAGTGTATGCGAATGATTTTAGAGGGGACTGTGAATAACAGCCGTGCTTTCGCTGCCTTTTTCTCTTTTTTTTGTGCTGATCACTTGATCAGTTACGATACGTTTATCTTGTTACGAGTCGACTAGCTATTGGAATGTGACTTCACAATCGCTATTATTACAGTGCCGTATAGTAATTCCCAGTTGTCTTTGTAGACCGTTATTGAAATTAGTTAAGTGTTAGTGTGATGTGTGACAGTGCTTTAGTTTTGAGGTTATTGTGTGATCATATTAGATCATAGGACTGGGATCGTTTTGTGACTTTATAGTTAGAAGAGCTTATTGATTTTCTGATGATTGTTTTTTATAGCCTGTGCTTAGCTTGCAGTCTTTGGGAAAAGTAATGTAGGTATGGTAGGCGGGGCAATGTTTTTACTTTGTTTTGCAGAGCACTACCTGCTAACTCGTAACGCCAGTAGTATATGTTGTATAGTGTGTATATTTCGTTGCTGTTGGCTATTAATAGCTATTTTCTGCCTTCATTGAAGTTGTGTGATCTGGTTGTTGTATGCCAGTGGAGGACAGTCAAAGCTAGAAGTTCCGAGTACCCGGTTAATTCAAATAGGATCCTGAACCGGTAGGCGGTGGTCTGGCCAGTTCACGACACGAGTTGCGTGCTACAAAGTGTATTACCATCTAATCTCGTTTAACACTATCAAGAAAAATCGCTTAATATTCAAAACTCACATAAAGTTGTGCAATACACAAAGAAACCTTCCATTAAAGCGCAATTGTGCTCACGTGGCTGTTGCAGTCTTCTACATCTGCCTGTACACAGTGGCGCCGGGTAAAATTGGTGGGGCATCCGAAAACTTTTTCCGTGAAGGGCAGCCCCCTTTTAAATTCACTAAAACAATGTGGTTTAACAGAAGAATAGAGCCTACATTTTTTGCAGTAAGCACCTCTAAGTGAGACCGTGTAGTTAAATGCGTAGTTACAAATATCACTTTTTAATTTTTTACTGGACTTAAAGCTGCGTTTACCAAACCTGCGCATATTGGCCTCCATGAATTTCTGTTTCCTTTACTTCGGTCAAGTTTCGAATGCTTTTCCCAAAGACAAAATTTCACCAATAAAATATTTGCAACCTCTTTTTTGGCATTCGGTCAATGATTAATTAAAACTTATTAAGAACGAAAAAAATATTTAGCCAGCTATGTTAACGCGATTATCATCGATTGTGTCGTAAACAAGCTTCACCAGTGTCTCAAAACTACCATTTCTTTTGCCACAATACCCATCCCGATAACCAGGTTTCGCTATTTTTTTGCATTTGAAACAAAACTTACTAAAAAATTAACTAGTTCATGAAATTAGTTGACAAGAGTCGGGTGAAATTTGTTATCGCTTATCAACAATATTGCTTTCTGAGATACGTTGAAGTTGGCCAGTATTTTTTGTTCTGGTGTCATAGTGGTTGTGACCAATCTACCTAACCTCCCATGATTTCAAAAAAGTCATATTTTTCGTGCTCATGTTGAGGGTCGGTATAAGATAAGGCTAATTTTATTTACATGCACTAGGGGTGTTTGGAACGAATTTTACTGGGCCAAAACAAAACAAAACTTTCCTCTATGAAAGGCGGTTTGAAATTTTTCGTTCTCATCTATTTTCATATGCTCATCTGAAGATAATAAGTGGCTGCTCGGTGTGTTCAATGCAGCTCTTATGTAAATCATATTCGTCACACGGGATGAGTCAAATCTTTCACGGTTTGGTTTCAAGTGCATAACGAAACGAAATCACTTGGATTTTGAAACGAAGCAAAATTTTTCACCAAGTTAATTCGAAACAGAACCAAAACAAAGCAATTGTACGTCGAAGCAAAATGAGATTTTGAAATATTTTCGTTTCGAATACCCCTAGTATGCACTGTTAGCCTGACATTCTGAAACGCTTACAAATTGCTGTTGCACAGGTCGCAGAGTTTGAGCGACCAAATTTCCCTCATTAAACATAAATCGCCAGGTATTTTGCCGCAGCCGAATAGTAACCGATAGGCTACTTCTCTGTGAACCTTTTCTGGGGCTGACATAATCACGCGAATTATAACGTCACCTAAGCACAACGTCACAGTTTTTCCTGTTCTCCCCTCCCACAGAAAATTTTCAAAACTCTACAATTAAGCTCATACAACTGCTGTTCGGACTTGCTTTTAGGTTTTCTTTGACGCACAGTTATCTCCAGTTCTTACTGCGAAAGACATAGTAAACAAGATACAACTGGCAAGCTGGCGTCTTAATCAAATTAAAAAATGAAGATTGTTCGTGACTAATGATGATGGCCGAAATCAGAGATTTTCAATCGGCGGACCACGGTTGTCACGGGGCCACTACTTGATATACTTTCCACATCGAGTGAAATAGAAAAAATTTTGGATGACTTTATTTTATTTGGACATTCCTAAGTTACTTTGACGACTTTTTTGACGTTGCCTATGAAATTGAGAAAAATAAGTAATCGGGCTACGTGCCTCTGTGCGTTTCGAAAAATGGGCCACGTGCCAAAAGCGGTTGAAAGGCAATGAGTTGAATAGGAGTGCCATAATAAAAAAAATACGTTTGAGGGGAAAACAAAAGTGCGGTTATAAGCAAACCAATGTTATAAGTGAACTTGATTCTGCAGGGACTGAGGGAAACGTTACGTTATTATACGCAAGTTGTGGTCATAAATTCCACTGTACAATAAAAGCGTGGAAGCAATGTGCGCGTAGCTTGCAAATTGCTGTTGCGTTACTGTCACGTGATGTTTACATCAAACGCTTAGCTACCTTTTAAAAAGTTTTGGACAAAGAACCCGAGATCTGAATTGGAGTAGATGGCATCTTTTTGTTAGCTAAGCGTACACACTGTACAGCAAGTGAGCTACCAAAAATATCTTTTTTTACAACTTTAGAATGCGTTACTTAGGCTGATGTAACGGTTTATTGAGCAATGTCCACCAAATCCGTCTGGCGTTTTTCGTACTTTTGCTAATAACTTCACATTTTCGCCGGCGGTTACGCACTTATTAAAATCTTGAGGGAACACTTTCAGATACTCATAGATCTCTTTAAAATTTTTACTCTCCCATAAACAATTTTTGAAACAGCTTAGGCTGAACAGATATTTTAAAAAAGCTATCACTTTCAAATACATGAATGGTGGCATAAACTAGGCAAAGGAGTGAGAGAAGTCAGTGCCAAAATACACGTGCGACATGACACATCATCCACTTAAAACCTTTATTTTACTCATACCCTACTTACCATTTTTTTTCCAGTTACACAGCAGAGCAATGTTTACACTGCACACACAGACGTACATCATCGACCACACAACTTTGAAATCATGAGCTGCAGACAAAGGTCTTCATGGCAATATCATAAAAACTTTGAAGACCATTTGGATCGAAATTTTGTTCAGAGGCAGTGCAGTTATGTTCCGTTCTTGTTTGAGCTGCATGTCTAAGATATCCAATCTATTTTCCATTTCAACACCTCCTTTGACTTTAATATCTTTGCCATTCTGTATCATGCAATGCACTTTTAAGTAAGTCTGATAACCAGATAGCGTTTTTAAACTCTTGTTGATGTAATCAGCAGATGAATAAAACATTGCATTTTCTTTTGAATCATCACAATAATTGCGCTCACTTTTCAACTTCTTAAAAAATCTTGATAATGGTAATCGCAGTAAGAAACTCGAGTATCAAAAATACATTTTCCCAAAAAATCTTTCTGCAGTTGAGCAGCTTTATACATTCCATCTAAGCTTTAAGATCAATACATTCATGAATTACGAGACGCGCATTCCTTAAAGAACTCATCAGCATCCATCCAGTGCAAAACTTTCCCAGTTGCTACAAGATCAATTTCAAAATTAATGTCAAGTTTTTCACCATTTCTGACGTGATAAGTTGCATTTAAAAAAGTGTTATTGTTCTCAGCTTCTTTAATTTGACTTTTAGTTACATCAGCGCCATTTAGTTTCCAAAAATAAAGAAATAATAAAGAGTGTTCCATAAAGTGTGTCGAAATCAAACTGGGTGAACGTTTTGTGTGTTACAGTGAAAGGGCATGCTTTTATTATTTCTGCAAGGTGTCTTCACTCCGATTAATTGTTTTTGTTTTATTTTGCAGAATACCTTATGTAAAATTGAATTATCTGCAGAATCTTTGCACTTGTTTAGTAATTGTTGCTTCGGATATGGTGTCATGGAGCTGTTTTCAACTGCGCAACGAGTTCTTTTTGCTAAGACATTTTGGGAAAATGGAAAATGTGCGACGCAAATAGTGCAACAACTCCAAACCATTTTTGGCAGAAAGCAAGCTCCGTGCGAGTCAACAGTATGCACACTAATGACAAAGTTTGAAACAATTGGTTCAGTTTTAATGGTGAAATCGCCTGGGCAGAAACGTTTTTGTCAAACTGAGGAACAGCTTGTTCTTGTTCTTGTATTCATGAAATTCAAGGTATATGCTGAGAAACCATGCACGATTCTTCAACTTCAGGCTGAAATCAAGCATGTGATTAAAGACATTGGGCCACAAATATGTGAAAAAGTTATTAGTAATTTCGAAAAGCACAAAAATGCATTCAGACTCAGTGCAGGTGGCCATATGCCAAACGTTGTGTTTCATATGTAAATGGGAGAACCTACTGTTTATAAATAAGCCGTATGCAAACATTTTTGTTACTATTCGTTTTCATGATAAACTTTCAAATTCGGCACACTATGGATCACACTATACTTTAGTTTACTGTCCACTACCACAGTCAGAGTCTATCATGCAATCATAGATTCATGGTTGGGGCAAGAGATTTCTCTTTTTCTAAACTCTTTGATGATAACAGTTTCATTTTTATGATACAGTTTGGAGTTTGAGAGTGCACTGCTGGCATAATCATTAGCTTACTATTTTCTAGCAAATAAATTGGTTCAATTATTCCACAAAAGCAACACACTTATCACATATGCAAACAATTACTTACATTGAATCATTTGTCATATAGGTTCGCCCTACATTATGTTGCGTGCAACTAGCACAACATGTAGAAAACAAATCAAAAAGATGCCAAAAATTTTTTAAATCATTGTACTAAACAAAACAACAGAATAACTAAGCAATTACAAAATAACACAGACTGTCGCAACAGCAGATTAATAAAAAGTATACTCAGTTAAAAACATAGAATGAAAAAATAAATGAAATATAATTGACTAAACCTTCGAACGGTTGCCGTTTCTGCAACATCAGTGCAGCACAGACCATATGCTCCGTTTCAAACCCAAAAGTTATATAGTGCTGGAAAAGATATTTTGTTTATACATTTAACAACTCCACCATTGCATAATAAAGTTTACAAACGTTTCAAAACCTCTTTTTAGGCAACTAAAAAAATTCTTTGTGCAGAGCATGCATCAAAGAATCAAATTGAAAACAAATAGATTTACATAATGCAATTACAAAAATCAAAGGCAGAAAATAGACAATATGCTACTCAGAAAAACATGTTAGTTATTATAGGTAACATCGACAATGGCTCAAGTAGCCTATTAATTACTTTCATAAAACTATGTAAACTACTCTAGACATGAGTTCATATCTTCTATTTCTTTGCTACCACATGTCAGGGTTTTTGGTATTTGAATATTTAAGAAAAAATAATTTTTGGATACAATACCAAAGTATTGTAAATTTTCATTTACACATCACATTAGCCCTTTAGCAGTTCAAGGTCATCCCTGAGATGATAAACAAAATTTACGTAATTCAGTCCTACATTATCCCTGGGATGATGTAAGTATTGGAGTCGCTGCAGCAAGTCCAACATCATCCCAAAGATGTTTAAAACACAGATACGCATGGTTTCCTGTTTGCAGCTAAATACTGTACAATGGCTAGAAAAGTTATGTGTGCAGAAGAAGCGCCCATGGAAATTGATTAGTGGGATCTTTCTGAATCAGAAAGTGATGAGGAGGACATGGATCTAAACACTGTTGATGATTCAGACAGTGATCCTATAGATACGGGCATCGCAAGCGGTAAATTTAGTAATGATGAAAGGGACAGCTTTGACAGTACTGGTTGGAGTGTTTTGGGAGCTAGCGACCCAGACTTCCCTCATCATCCTTTCACAGTTCAAAATCTAGGAGTGCATTTTCCATCACAGCTTGAATCTGAATTAGAACCACTCCAACATATTTTAAGGATGAGTTACTAATGGAATTGGTGACTGCAACTATTATTGTTAATATAATTATTATTTGCCATTTTTATCCTCTATTCATCAGAAAGCAAATTGTATCGCTATGTTTTGGATGGGAAGTCTGCACTCTCTTGGGAGTTGCCATTTCTGGGTCACCTGTCTTCCACATAAAGGTGGGGCATCTCGTTAAGTGCCTTGACCAAGGACACAACAAGCAAACTTGCCGGCTTGTTCTCCACAACCTCCCCTAAATGCCGAGCGCCCAGCAGGGAAGCTATAGATACCATTTTTAAAGTCTTTTGGTATGACTCGACAAGGGGAATGAACCCCAGGTCTACCAACTACAAAGCGAATGCTCTAACCAATACGCCATTGCGTCGGTAACCAATGCAACCAATGCTTATGCCATCATAAAACTTAGCGGGAAGACATTCTCCAATAATTCCATTTGGCATGAGTGCAAGATTGCTACCAGGGTTCCCACACAATTTTCAAAACTAAATTCCTCGACTTTCCATGACTTTTTTACGACTTTTCCATGACCATTGTTAAAGCATTTTTATGCATTTTCAAACAGATCTATCAGTTCACATTGAAATAGCTTTTTCGGTAAGGAGATCAAATTCTTGTTACTTGCTCCTTGTGCCAATGTTTTCACTTGACAACATTATTTAACTTGCATTGCTTTATCCTTCATTTTTAACATCTAGAAATATAGTATCTGGTAAAATACACCCTACTACCACAATGGTACTCTCACAAGGCATTGATAAAACAAAAAAAATAATACTTGATAAGAAGATATTCAGTAAAATTTCTCGTTTCTGGCATATTCAACTTAAACTATCTTCACTAAATTTGAATCTTTTATTGTTTTAGCTAACTTTCTAAGTCTTCTTAAATCATGCTTATGCAACTATTTGTTATAAAATGCAAATTAGCACATGCAACAACCTTGGACATTGCGTTTAAATTCACAAACAACTATAGTGAGGTGAAAACAATATGACAATAATTATTTCTTCTAGCCAGAAAAAAGTCCTCTTTTGTGGTCTTTAACCCTGCAATCTCTGAGCTGAGCATTTTACTTAGAATAGCTTTGTTTCTCAGCAGCAATATTACTGTTATTAGAATGGTATTAAACCAAGAATAATATGAAAGACGAAATTAACAAAGTCCCTTTACAATTCTCATTTAACTGGATCAAGAAATAGTGAGCACTTTTGATGTTAACTATGACTTTATGCAATCTAGGTACAACATTAATGAACAAGTTAAGTTATAACAAGATAAAATGCCACATTAAAAATTAACAAGAAATGCATTCACAGAAAAATTTAGGGCTCAAGAAAATGATTCCACAATCTAACAGAAAAACACCTTTCAGTAAATCTGGTATAAAAAGTTCACATAACTTTTTTTCCTAAACGTATAAATTACGTGGTGCTGTAGTTGCATTGAGCTGAAAGTGTAATAAGAAACATAGTTCATGAACAACTCTCCCAGGAAAAAAACACATCAACCATCAAAGTATAACAAAAAGTCATGATAGAGCATAGGCAATTTAAATACTGAACCAATGCGATACTTCTTAAGCATACAAAGATAAATGTTATTCCATAAACTTCAACTTTTTTTTCAAAACAAGTTCTTGGTCACAAAACTATTTCTCATTTTCTTTACTTTTGTGAATCCTCAGTCTGAAAGCATTTGACTTTGCGAGCAAAGTAAAATTGTGCTTCTCTACTGCCTCTGTAGCTAATTTGTCTGTTGCTAGGCTGATAGCTTGGACGTTTTTATTTAATAACTTTTGTTTACATTCGACTTCACAAATTTCATCTTCTACAGCTTTCCTCTTTTTAGCTTTATCACTTTTAGCACGAAGTTTCCTTTGCTCTTCTAAATACAATTGATATTGCATTCTTGCTGACCGAACACTTTGTTTCAGTCTGGTGGTAAAAAAAGCTCACTGAAATGATTAGCATCACTTTTGACACTACCATACACAAAGCGACTTGCAACTTAACTTTTTTCTTGCAAGTTTTCAACCAAAAGTTTGCTGTTGACTGAAAATCCTCTCTCAATTGCAGCTTGCCCATGTGAAAGCGCGAAAACAATTCTAAAAATTTTCCACACCTTTGCATCTTTTATGTAATTCCAATAGAATTCATCCAATCTGTCTGTATTCATGTTGAAACTCAAAAAACTCAGTAAGATGGTTTTGTTTCATTTCTGACACAAAGCCTTTGAACAGAGTAAGAATTTCATCGTAAGCTTCTATTGAACACCACTTTTCATTGAGCAAAATCTGCAGAAGTTGCTCAAACTTAACTTGTGCTTCTGCGGAATTGGATACCAACTTTTGTGGTATGACACTCAACAAACTCTGAACCAAAGAATACTTTAAAGGACATCTTTCCAACAGTTTGATTACAATAGCAGACAAAAACTTAATGCAATCATTTTTGAAAGATAAGATACATAGTTCACTTGCAGCTTTTTTTCTGTTATTTTTTTGAAGTACCTCCAGCAGCAAAGTCAATGTCAACATGCTTTGAGTTTCTTTGGTTTTTTTTGTCAGCAGGGTCAATAGTAGATAACTTCTTGAACGTATCAGCTTTTTCTAAATCTTCTTTTATCAGAAAACGACCAATGATGGCCAATAACAAATTTTTCAAAAACAAAGCCAAGAAAGGATTGTTGGAGCTTCGGTTTGAAACTTCAGCAGAAATTCTTGCAGTGGTTTTGCCACAGCAACAAAAAATTCCAGCTTAGCTTCAACTAGAGTACGATCGCATGCAGATGCGACAGAAACAAAAGAAGTAGAAGCTGGAGCTTTTGTTTCACTCTTCACAATTTTGACATATTTGTTGACATGAGGCCAAACTTTCAAAGCTTGTTCAGCAACCTTGATATCTTCTATCCATCTATGCTGACAAAACTGAAAGGAAAACAAATCACTGCCTGTAATTTGAATAAAATCTTCCTTTCTGGCAGGAGTATCTGGAAAAATTTGCCACAGAGAAGGCAAACTATTGCCAAGATTCCATCCAGATTCTTTTGCTTTCTTTTCAAAACTTCCACGGACAACATGCAAACTTACAACTTCCAATATTTAGCAAGTCTGGGAGTTCTTCACCTTTGCGTTCTTGAAAAAAATTGTGATGGAACTTCCAGTTAACATTGCAACCATCCATAGATATTTGCACTAAACTGCTGGGGTTAAGTAAAGCCTATCCATGTATAAAATGAGTCAACATATCTGCTGTTGTAGCATGACCCATAAACTCTGAATTAACCCATTATGTCCCATTGTCCTATACATAGGACGATTAAAAAAACTCTAAAATTCTTTAAAACTATGTTTTTTTTTAATTTTGAAATTATATACATGGATTTCAGGTTCTATTCTTGTGACAAATAGAAGAAAACAAATGAAAAAATAGTTATAAATCTGTAAAAATCGATCGACAATCTGGCATAAAATTTGACATCATAATCCTCACTACTTTATGATCTACTGAGTAAAATTGCAACTACCTGTACTACAGCTAATATTATCAGTTAATTGGGAACGATACATTTTTCAATAATAACATGAGTTTATTTCAAAATACGCATTCTATTTTGTTTAGGTAAAGTTTGAAAACTGATGTCCTATACATATGACAGTGGGTCAATGTGTGTCACATAGTTATAACAAGTTGAAACCTGTACAGTATTTAGCTATATATAACAATGGCACTGCATAAATTGCATCAGTTCAACTTCAACAGTTATCGTGCGTAATTGGGAGCAACCATAAAATATTGACAGTAATTATTGAAGGTTTATTGCTGTTTTTTTGTAATTTAGTTATTATTGACACTTTTATCACTATCAAAATATATTGATACATACTTATGTAAATTAGTTTTTCCACAGATGTCAAACAATTAAAAATATATTTATCTATATTTATGGAAATAATTCGTATCCAAAAATGCCAAGAAAACGTGTAAAAGGAATGACAATGCTCGAAATTGAGGAATATTTGAAAGAAATCTCTGAAACTGAGGATAATGAGGCATCTGATGTAGTAATCCTACCACCTGATGTAAACAATTTGTCTGATGAAGATGAAATCGATGATGATGAAACAGGTGAATGCATGGTAAACAAAGTCCCTGGTCCTCTGGAGTTACATGTCAAAATATCTGATAAAGTAGCAGAAACTGAAAATAACATTGATAGTGAAAACATCGATACTGCTACTGATACTGCTAATTCTTCACGTGCCGTTGGGAATAGAAAGAAGCCCACAAATGCTAAGACGACGAAATTATGCAATTCAGAACCAGTAAGGGAAAAGAAAACTCCTGAATATACAAAAAAGATTACGAAAAGTGATTCACATTTTGATTGTTTGAGAAAAATGAGAGAATCTCTGGAGGATTTTACTCCAGTAACAATCTTTGAAGAAATAAAGTTGCTAAAAATATTTGAGCATATTGTAAAAGAAACTGTATGCTACTCTGCAGTTAGTAAGAATAAATCTGAAATAGTTACTGTTGAAGAACTGAAAACATTCATAGGAATTCTAATGTTTTCAAGTTATCACAAATTGTCACCTACAAAAAATTATTGGTCAAATGATGATGACTTATGAATATTTCTTGTGAAAACTGCAATGGCAAGAAATAGGTTTCAAATTTTGAAACGTATAATACATTTTTGCAACAACAGTGATTGCGAAAAGAATAATGAAGATAGAGGGTTCAAAGTTAGACCTCTGATGAGCATGATTCAAAAATCTTTCATAAGATTTGGTGTGTTTGAAGAATGCTTAGCTGTGTATGAAATGATTGTTCGATATTATGGTCACAAATAGCTTGAAACAATTCATAAGAAGTAAACCCATTAGATTTGGATGTAAATTATGGGTGCTATGCAGGGCATCAGGCTACTGTTATAATTTTGATTCATATTGTGGAAAGAGTGTTCAAGAGGGTCCTCACAAAGATCTTGTACTGGGGAGTAAGGTGGTTTTGAAAATGGTTGATGTTGTAAAAACACCTCAGTCACACTGCCTGTTTTTTGACAACTTATTTTTCAGGTTATGATTTATTAGTGCATCTCATGAATATTATGCTGCAGTAAAAAAAGAAAAATTTTGAATTTTAAAAAGTGGTGTTTATATATGTCCCCAAATATGGTGTAAATGACGTAGAAACCAATTTTAGGTTAGTGCACCCTCTAGTGGTCGTGCACATCCGTCGAATAGGAGAAAAATTGCTATTTCTACCATAACTTGAGAACCGCTTAAGCTAGAAAGCTGGTTTTTTGCTTAAAAGATGCAGAAACACCACTTTCCTATCTTCATTAAGAGAAACTTTTCCTCTAAAATGCTTTCTAAAAAAGTTACAGGCAAAAAACACATTTTTGAGAAAATTTATGCACTTTCGTATCTAAAATATGGTCTATTTTGGCATTTGCAAGACTTCTAAGATGATTGTTAGTGATTAATTCAGTTAACTTTGATCTAATTCATTACCTGGGGCTGTTTGGATGTTTCATAGAGCAAGTATCATATAAGCAATATGCAAAAAAATACTAAATGCAACACACGTTAGCATAAACATGGAGAGCTGAATGATGTCCAAACACTATTTGCAAACACAGTATTTAGTGAAAAGTTGGAGCAGATAGTAAACATACAATGAAAACTCTTAGCCTGTCAACATGTTGATATCCGTATTGCACAGTGCACACAGTAGTACCGGTACACTGCAAAAAGAAATAATGTCAGATCTGTGTCAATCATCATGTAGAATAGATCCAGTCAAACAGTGAAATGATGCTTTGAGTGAAATTTTTTCATAATCTGTCGAGACTTTAATTTCTGCCGAATAAGTTCATCAAAGCGATCAATGCCACACACTCGAGAAGATACCTCTGTGACCAGTTTTACATGCCTTTCTACATGCTGGTTATGGCATGGATGATTTAGTTTTAAGGGATATTTTCGAATGACTTCAATTTCTGAGTCACTGTGGTGCTTTATCGCTGGTGGTTGGTTCACTTCTCTTCCATTTAGATTGACCATTTGATGAAAAGACCATGCATTAAAATTGATGATGGGAACTTGAAATATTCTAATGTTGCTTTTACTAACAGCATCTTCGGTGTTTTGACAGTTTTCAACATAACCTCCTCTGAAATTGTCGTTTGGAATTGAGTGTTGTAAAGTTTCTCTTAATGAAGATAGGAAAGTGGTGTTTCTGCATCTTTTAAGCAAAAAACCAGCTTTCTAGCTTAAGCGGTTCTCAAGTTATGGTAGAAATAGCAATTTTTCTCCTATTTGACGGATGTGCACGACCACTAGAGGGTGCACTAACCTAAAATTGGTTTCTACGTCATTTACACCATATTTGGGGACATATATAAACACCACTTTTTAAAATTCAAAATTTTTCTTTTTTTACTGCAGCCTAATGAATATTGGGTACAGAGCCACTGGTACCATGAGAAAACAGGGTTAAAAATTGCCCTTTGAAATCAACATCATTGATGAAAAAAGAAGAAAGAGGGTCATACAGCTATAGATTTGATACAAAAAATAAAATTCTCATTGGTTAAATGGTTAGACAATAAATGTGTCATAGTTGGTACCAATTACAATACAGTGCAAACAGTGGGGCGAGTTTTGCGATGGAAGAAAAATATAAAGGAAAAGGGATATGTTCCACAACCTCATACACTGAATACATATAGTGAAAATATGGGTGGTGTAGACAAACACGATTGGTTAGTTTCCAAATATCCTATCTCAATAAGAGGGAAAAAATGGTACTGGCCTCTATTCATTAGAATGATAGATATGGCTGTTGTAAATGCATGGGTCATTTACAAATTTGTGAATGAAGGGAGGAAAGGTATTTTGAGTTTGCTAGATTTCAAAAGAAGTATATATGTAGCATATTTGAAGGGATCAAGTGCCAAGCCATCAATGGGAAGGAAGCGTAAAGCATCTGGTCCACCATGCAACATCAAAGATGATATCAGATTTGATGTGAAAAGCCATATTATTGTAAAACATGAACAGCAACACCAATGCAAGAACAAACTATGCACTGCTAAACCAACTACATATTGTCAAAAGTGTAACATAACATTATGTTTGAAGTGTTTCGCTCCATTTCACCAAAAAATGACTTAATTGTATATTATAGGAACTTAGTTTTGTATTTTGAAAGAGTTATTAATTGTATTTCGAGAGGAATTGAATGTTATTATGAAATCCCAGTGTCATATATATAGGACAGCTTATGATTCGCTAGCAAATAATGCATAATTCCAGTGTCCTATTTATAGGATGGCCTGTATTTTCGTTTTTGTTACAAATAAAGGATATGTAAGCTAAAAATATGTTTTCCAACCTTTTTTGAAGCACCTGTATAAGTTTTACCAAAATATTTAAAAAATAGAAAACTTGGGACACAATGGGTTAAAGTATCTTTCTGTTACTTTTTTGCTTTTGCTGTCCCAGAATCAAACTATCATATCCATTTGCTTTTTCTGGCTGATTTGATTCAAGCTTTCATCAAACGATAAAGTATACTACTTGACTGCACGAATTTTCTCTATAAGCACCTCATGAAAATTAGGATAAATGCCAAAACATGCCAAATAAGCACACTTTGTAGCTCCACACTAAAATGACTGTGCAATCTGACTATCTGGAAACATTTTAGAAAATAAACGGCTAATATCTTCGCAAGAACTAAATGAGTAGTCACTGGTTACTACTGTAATAACCCAAAGTACTTCTGCATGTAACACTTCCTCTGATATGCTCAAAGATGTGCTTGGTGAATACCGGCGCTGTTCACACATCACTGGTTTGTTCAGCAAGAGCCACAGAGGATGAAACTTGTTCACCAGATTTGTTGGTGGTAAGCACAGACTTATTTGTCCTGCCAAAGAAGTCAGTAATTGACTGTGTGTAAGGACTTTGCTTGTGCTTCATAATCTGATTGTGTTGTTTGCTTTTTATGTGGCTTTCAACAGCACCGATCCCCATGTTTGATATATAAAACAATTTTCTGCACAATTTGCAGTACCCTTTCCTGCCATCTATTGTCTGCTGCAGCCAAGCAGCAAACTCTGGTTCTTGCAACCACATTTTACAAAAGTGACATCACTTGGATGCCATATTAAACACTGATTACAAACAAATTAATTCTTACTACTCACTAACATTTGTCCTACCAACAAATATCATACATTATCCTACTAAAATTCAAAAAATCAATGAAGTAAAGTACTAAAACCGATTGTATTTGCTTAGTTAATGCTACTGGTATTACAAATATTACAATTAAAAATTTTTTTTTCAGCTCTCAGCAAAATTTCAAGACTTACAATTTTTAACAAATTTTCCAAGACTTTCCAGGAAAGATTTTTTTTCCAGGATTTTCCATAACTGTGAAAACCCTGTGCTACTCTTCCCGACATGAAGGCTTACTTAGGAGTAGTCATGAATATGGCAATACATGACAAGCCCAACATAAAATCCCTTTTCAGGTGGAACTGAACTCAGTATTGTCCATTCTTTCCGGACGTTTTTTCCAGGTGGTCCTTTTTACAAATTTATTGGATATTCCAGATGAAATCGCTCAAACCCACAATTGCTTCTGTCACCAGATGAGGTAGAGTATGTCACTTTGTGAACTATCTACAAAAAAACGTCTTCACTGTTTAGGTTGGGAAGAAGCATTTTAGTGGATAAAAGCACAGTTGGTTATAAAGGACAAATTGTTTTTAAAACCTAAACCCTCAAAAGCCAACCAAGTGGGGCATGTGAGTGTAAGTGCTCTCAGATTGTGAGACTGGCTACATATTCTACTTTAAACCATACTTCAGGCAGCCTACAACAGATGCATTGCCGAGGCTTCATGAGCCTTTTACCACAAGGATCATCATGCATTTGAGGGATCAGCTTGCAGCCCAAGCTCAAGGGAGTGAATACCATGCTTACACGAATAGGTTTTTCACCAGCTCCATTTTGGCAATGAAGCTCTCGCAAGAACAAATGCATATGACCAGAACGTTTCAAAAGATTGAAAAGGTCTTCTGGATCAACTGAAATCCTTGCACTTGAAGAACCAGAAAATTAAAGCTTACCAGCAGCCGACCAATATGCCTATGACCCTAGCTTGGCATGACAAGCACACTGTTTTTATGTTCAGCATCTGGCACAATGCAGATACAAAGTCAGTTTTACTTGTAATAAGAGGTGCACTACAGAAGGACATTGAAAAGCCAGTAGCAATCTGTGACTATAGAAAGCATCGCAGCTGAACACTTAGACCAATACTTCACTTCATATTTGTTTACTAGAAAAACTTTGAAGTGACTGAGGAAGCTTTTTTTTGTTGCCGATTGTTTTGTAAGTGAACTCTTTTATTTTATACAAAGAGATGATATGTGCAGCCACTCTTAGACATCTGACATAGAAGCAACGACTTGTGGAGCAACTTGTAAGAGACATCTGGAACAACTGCAGCAAATGACAGGGCAGGCCAAGTTCCCTAGATCAAAAAAGACTAAACAAACAGCCACAATTTACTGCAAAAGCTGTGTGGTATGCAGCTTACCACAATTCCAGAAAACAACCATGTTTTACTCTGAAATGCATATCAAGAAACCAAGATTGCACCAAGGAGAATGTTTCAAAGCATACCACATGCAGTAAAATTAAAAAAAAGATGCTTAGCTGTCTCTTATATGTGTTTTCTAATTGTATCTTGTTATTTTTTTTAAATAAAAAAATTTGCAGCCATGTTATGCAACATGTCAGAATATGGTGCAGTTACACACCAAAAGTTATGAACTTTCATTGGTTATAACTAATAATTAGACTGATCTGTATCTTTTGTGCAGCTGTGCCACCTAAACAAAGGTGTAGTAGCACAGAATTACAAAGTAGAAACACAAAATGGGGGTGTTTCACCCCAGGTAGGTGCTCTTCCAAACAGAATAATCAGGAAAAATTTCAAAATACCTCAATTTGGAAAAAATGCAATTTTTTCTCAAATCAAAATAAAAACGCAATACACATTAGAACATGGAAAGGAACAGATATAATCAATAAAAAAAAATTGAACCTGTCAGGAAAGTTTGTGTAAAAAATGTGGACTGCAAACAGTTAGAATTAGTAAAAAGCACATCAAGTTGGATGATACAGACATGTACTGAGAAGAGATGATCCTAGCATTTTAATAGTTGCTCTAGATCTTGACGGGAATGGCAAAAGAAAACAAGGACAACTAAAAGAAGCTGGAAGAAGCATGTGGAAGAGGAAATAGAGTACATTGGTTTAAAGGCAAAGGATGCCCTGATTTGAGAGATATGGTGAGATGGAGTGCAAAGAATGGCAGAAAAAATAGGATGAATCTCGTCAACCTTTTTAACCACTTGTGGATGGATGACGTATATATACGCGCATGTAAATTTTTGCTGCCCAAAAGATGGATGACGTATATATACGCATTTTTAGTCTTGGCAAAAAGACGGATGCCGTTTATATATGCTAAGGTTCTAAATGGAATTTTACTTGATTTTGGGAAACACTAAAGCAATGGTTTTCAATGGGGAAGGGGGGGATTTACGACTAAACGGAAAAGGGGAAAAGAATACCGTCCACAAGTGGTTAAGGAGACAACACCACATAATAACTAAATAGCTATGTAACTAAAAGCTACCGCATACTTTTGATATTTTGCACTTTTTTGTAATAAAACCAAGCAAACGTATGATGCCATATAGAGAAATAATAAATCTGATAATGAAAATGTACAAAACAGCCCTGCAAGATATGGTTAAAAATGGTTTGACTGTTTTGATAGGTGCTTATGCTGTGTGCCACTTTCTTGCTGCAGAAATCAACAGTAATATGCCCTCATGCTTTTAGGCATTGCACACTTTTCCATCTCCTAAATCTCTTGGCAAAATTGATTTGCCCATGTTAGGAGAAAATAGATTCTAGAGAAAGTGGAGAAAATGTATTTTTAGTGTCATCCTTGCACAGGTTTTGTAGCTGTTGATATAGTTATCAACAATGCTCTCATATGCAGGAGTTTTGTGGTTTTTCGAAAAGTTATTGAACACCTCACAAAACTGGTTCCATGCTTCTTTTTCCAGTACAGTTAAATTATCACTAAATCTCACATCCTTTACCAACTTTCAACTTTTTAAACGAACAAAAATTTCAACCTTTAACTTTAACTTGACAACTTTTGGTGCATTTCCAGCACCAGTTTCATCTATTGCTTTGACAAAATTTTTGAACGACCCTAATTTGGTTTGCATTGGCGGTAAATATACTTTTTGTGGATCAACATAAGAAATGTGATGAATGTTGGTGAATCATGCTAAGCAGAAGCAAAAGATACTTCAATACTGTATGAAACAATAAGAAAAAGTCGGCTGTATTTATAAAAAAATTGGTGCCCTTAACATATGGAGTGAAGGTCATGAAATGCTAATTGTTCACTCGATCATTCAAGTATCAAACAGTGGGTTTCCATGAAACAGAAAAAATGTCAAGAAGCTAGTACAATCATGTTTAAATAGCAAAGATTTGAATTCTCGTCTTCTAAAAATTGCAATATGACATCAGCAAACAGTGACAAAGCCATGTATTCTGTGTTACTCTGTTGCTGATGAGTTTTTGTTATCTTTTGTGGCCTATAATAGGACCAAATTGTATAATATGCAGAGTGTAGATTCTTCTGATTCTAGATAGTCATAGCTACCACATCACATATTATTGTGAAGAAACAGGGAGGAAAAACCAAATTTTTTTATTGTGTCTGCCATTAAACACATCACATGCACTACAGCCACAGGATGTTGGTGTATATTGTCTACTTAAACTTAAATGGCGTACCACTCTTAAGGCCTATCATAGATAAACTAGCATGCAAAATGTTTCAAAAGTTTTTCAAAACGTATTGGCAATAGTGATTGGTGGTGTGTGCAGTCACAATCAACTATTGCTGGTTTTTGTTGCAGTGGGCTTTCTCCAGTTGAACCAAAAGTTGGGGCACAGCATGCAGTAACTAAAATAAAACACCAATTCAATGCAATCCAAACTCATCTAAGCAAAAGCAGGAGCAGATGTTAACAAAAGCAATCAATGACATGATCTCACCTACAATTTCATCTAGTACAGCAGCAACACAGAAAAACCAAGATGGACGACAAGTTTAACCTACAATAGCAGAAGTTTCAACATCCAAGGCATAAAATTAAAAAATCACTTTGGCAAAAGAATTGAAGAAATTACTACAGCAAGAGGAAAACCACAATTGGAAGAAAGATATTTAGAAGATGAAGGGAACGTGAGTACTACTAGAAACAATGGCAGGACTTCCTGGTCTAATAAACAAAATACGAAAGGTGTAACACCATCCAGATCAGACAATATTAAACCACTTGCCTAGCTTGCGGTGTTACATGGCAAAACATAGTTTCTTAGTCAAGTAAAAATAGTGACAAATCAAGCAAATTGCTTTATAGTCAACTGTTGGTAACCAGTCAAAAAAAAGCATCTTGAAGGTGTAATTGTTTCCTCATCTTAAGAACATCAAAAATATTTGCATAGGTAAAATCACCTATCCCAAAGGTTCTCAACCTTTATTCTATCATTTACCCCTTGGCAAATTTCAAAAGTAAAATTTACCCCCCAAAATTTTTTTATATTTTTACTTCTTGAAAAGCCTATTCTAGTATGTAAAAGTGTGAATATTTTGCCAACAAAATTTATCCCTTAGGCAAATCAAATTTACCCCTGGTTGAGAACCCCTGACCTATCCCATCTTGTCATGGCGAACTCATAGTTGAGCTTAATGCACACTTGTAGTAGTTGCAAGTTATTTTACCATTAAAAATTCAAAATAAAGATGTTTGCTTTTTATGTTCTTTTTGTAGTACTTGCCATTGCCTGCTTGTTGATTAAAACGAAACATCTGCTCTTTTATGTTGTATTTTTGAAGTTTTCCTAGAATACCAGTAGACCTTCCACAAATGGCATATTTATGTCTATTAAGTTCTAATAATTAACAAGTTATTCTCACAAAATGCACACAATTTCTATCAGTTATCTTAATTTTGTGTTTTTGTCACTTATTTTATGCTGTTTGTATTGATCACTATTGACCAAGTTGTTCGTTAAGGTGGCCCATTTTCGGAAGTTTTCAAAATGAGCTGTGGATTGGTATTAATATTTCATTTTGCTTGCTCATTCTGATAAAGCATAAAATTTTGATGAGACCTGACCTTTGACCCACGTTTACCCAAAATTAAGGCCTGAATTTTTGCTAGAATTATGCTTAATTTAAAGCATTATAAATGCTAGAATTATGAAAAAGAATTATCAGTCCAACCTTTTTTATATGCAAAATATGACACTATTCATAGTTACTTGTCATAATATAACAAATTAGGTTGAATTCATGGGTTTATTGACAAAAAATTGACAATTTTTAAAACTGCAATTTCGAAGAGAAAACTGTAGTCAAACTCAACTTGGTTGTTTGGAGGAATTGATGGGTGTATCCAAGTCCATGCCTCCACCTACTTTTTAGAAAATGCTAAGAGAACCAAAAAATAACACCAAGATCTTGAAGAACTGGAAGAATAAGGATAGAGTCAAAAATCCCAAGGTTTGAGAGAGAAAACTCCAAAGGCCATAAGAATGGCCTAGAATTCCAAGATCTACCGGCAAATCCCATGGGATAGCAGTAATGATGTAACTTGCCCAATAGGTGGCTCAAATTCCAAGATGGCACTAATAGCCTGCAGCAATTTTCAAAGAGGTTTATGAATAATGAAGAATATTAACATTTTTACAGGATGCTGTATTGGTAAAAAGTATTATGACAACAAGAGCCAGAGGTCACTTTCTGGTACAAATTTGACTGTTTGAAGAATATGTTGTTGATAACATCAGTGGATAAAGGATTAGAAAAGATAAGAAACTTTTGGAGATAACTGTCATTTTTCTTGGTAAGTTTGTTTTGCTTATCCACTGGTTTTTGGTGCTGTCTTATAATGGTTTGTAGAAAATTTAACTTATCTATGCTCAACGTTGAAAGTTTAACATTTTTATTGTACTATTGCAGGAGGTGCATTGTCAGATGAGAAGCAGTTTGTGATGAAGGCTCCTGATGCAAGACATCATGCACGCTGGATGTCAAAAGTGATGTATAGCATAAAAATTGCAATGCTAAGGAAGCATCTATGGAAGGAAATTGCAAAAAGTTTAATGGAGAAAATGCTTGATCTTGCCTCGTTTTGTCTTCACTATGCCAAACCATGGTCAAGGGCAACTCTTCCATTTCCAGCTGCTGTCGAAGATCTGTGCTTGTACAAAGCTGTGATGTATAATGTCAATCAAATGCAGAAAACTGGAAGTACAAAAAATACCCTATATACTAAACAAATTCATTCTGAAGAAGTTTGAAAATTATTTGTGGTAGCTCTCTGGGAGATTGGTTGTCATGTCTCTGTTCAGTGATGTTTCCTAACAACAGCAACAAATTTGGCTTCTGCCATGAAGCAGCATAGATCATCATTTCCAGCCAAAGCAGTACAGAAGATGCCAGTTGTCACACCTTCAACACAGCTGAAGGGTCTAATTAGTGCTGATTCTTGGTTGATCTTTAGCATGCTGAATGACAGCCAAACTTTTCAATTAAACAGACTGGTGTCAGGGAAAGAGATGAAGACTACCACCAAATAAAAGCATGCTTATCCCATCTCAAGGCTGTAAATGACTCCTTTGAAAGGGCTCTCGGACTGGTGATAAAATTGCCAGCTTAGAAACAATACCTATACCAGTGTTTCCCAACCAGTGGGCCACTGAACAAGGTAAAAAGTGTTTACAATCATTGTGTTTTGAAACCTCAAAAAAGTGATCTGTGAAGATGACTACTAATTGTACCAACAATTTTCTTGCCTAACATTTATAATCAAAATCCCTTTCTTCCTTCTGCAGTGCACACAAACAAATATCCATTGTTTTGCAATAATAATGTTTCTATCTATGTTTGTCTACTGCACTACTGTTGCTACCTGCTAGGCTAAAGCCTGAAATTAGTTTTTTAGCAGCACAAAAGTTATAAGCAAAAATTCTTGCAGAAAGCTTTAGTTTTCACAGACAGAAAATGGCTGAAAGGAAGTTTAATGATGATTACATTAAATATGGATTTACATCAATTCCTAATAGTGCAGGAGAAAAGGGCCAGTGTGTTTTGCGTTATAAAATTCTTGGTAATCATTCTTTGAGGCCGTCAAAGTTAATGCTCGAACTTGAGAAGGTGCATCCTGAACACAAAGATAAAAATGCAGAGTTTTTCAAAAGAAAACAAGCTTGTGTGAGGCATCAACACTTGGATGCAAGTGGAGCATTTTGACAAAAATCCCAAACACTTGATCAGGCTTCTTATGCATCATCGCAAAGCAAATTAAACTGTATACTATTGATGAGACCCTTGTGCTTTAGAAAAGGGAAATTTTGCAATGTTTGACACCCTTTCAACTGTTAGTTCTGATGATGTGGATGATACTTTGTCACATGAAATCTTGCTACACCTTGCAAGTCTTCAAAAAGAATTTTTGAGGTACTTTCCTGAAATATCAGAGTCAGATTTGAAGTTAGTGAGAAAATCTTTTGCAGTTCAGGTAAAACAAGTCCATGATCACCTACAGGATGAACTGATTAACTTTAAAAATGATTCTACTTGTATAGATACATTCGATACTATATCAACCTGTGAGTTTTGGGCAAAGATGTTCACTTCTTCCCTGCATGTTACTAAAGATTGCATCACAAAGCTGTCACCCTTCACTAGTGCATATTTATGCAAATCAAAGTTTTCCACTTCAATGCAGATAAAAAACAACTTCAAACTGTTTAGATGTGGAAAATGGTCTCTGATGTCCTCTTTCTTCAACACATCAAAGAATCAAGAAAATGGTTCATTGTGTTCAGCAGCAAGTCTCTCACTGAAGTGTGTTTTGGAATAAATTGCTGCTTTAAAATTATTTGCGTTTGTTTTTTAAGTAAGGAGATACTGGCTACGATAACATAGCCAACTCTAAAGAGGTAGTACTAGTGGGCCAAGCAGGGATATCTAGAACAACGAGATTGCTAACTCCACAGCATTCCGCATGACTGCTGACAACTGAGGGGTTGCTGGTTTTGTTGCTTTTTTGCAAACTTTGAAGTGCAGCAGCATGGTTGAGAGTGAACTGACGATGTGGTTGAGAGTGAACTGACGACATGATGGCGCAGTGGTTAGAGCGTCCGCTTTGCATTCGGTAGACCTGGGATTCATTCCCCTTGTCGAGTCACACCAAAAGACTTTAAAAAATGGTATGTATAGCTTCCCTGCTTGGTGCTCGGCATTTAGGGGAGGTTGTGGAGAACAAGCCGGCAAGTTCGCTTATTGTGTCCTTGGGCAAGGCACTTAAAGGGACGCCCACCTTTATGTGGAAGACAGGTGACCCAGAAATGGCAACTCCCAAGCGAGTGCGGACTTACCGTCCAAAACATAGCGATACAATTCGCATTCTCGTGAATGGAGGATAAAAAGGGCAAATAATAATAATAAAGGTTTAGATGCGTATCTTAGTTTCTGTAAACAATTTAATGGGAGGAACATTTTGATTTAGGCTTTATAATTGAAATTGATCCCAGGTTTAGGTAGTGTGTTGGCCTAATCTATTAACTGTAAGATAATGCTATATTGTAGTGCATGTAGCCTATCTACCTCTTGCAAGTGCAAGTACATATTCTTATTCTACTTGGTGGGTCATTAACTTATGCAATTTAAATTTGAACTAGTTTAGCTGTTAGCTCAGGGCTTGCTGTTGGGGTTAGGTTGAATTAGCACAGAGGCAGGTTGGATTGTGAGTTAACTTTTTTGTAGTACATTGACATCTTTTAAACCTCCTCTACTAGTCTAAAACCAATCAAAAGGTATGCTGCATCTATAAGTTCAAAGAGAGCGCATTGTCAATGAGTCTCCAAAGAATAGGTAATGGTAACAGCTAGGCCTATTGTCACATGTGTGGCATCTCTGTCATGTTTTTACTGACAATTGCTTGTTTTAGTGATTGTAAAGATACTGCAGCCTAATAATTGAATAAAAATGCAATCTCTGAATGACTGAAATGTCATACTGTACTGGTAGTTTAATCCACCAAATAGCCAAATAGTAGTTGGTAGGCTTATTCCTCTACTCTGTTATCAATTGGTTAAGCTTACCAGTATTTTGTTGCAGAATTATTTGTTGCTTATTCTGTTATTGTATAATATGATATAATGGTTAACTCCCGCTGTGTTCCTGAGTGTAAGTCTTGCTATAAATCTGTCAAAAAATCTGATATGGTTGCATTATTTAGATTTCCAAAAAATAAAATAATACGACAAAAGTGGATCAAAGTGATACCCCATAGAAACTGGAGTGTTACACAAAACCATAGAGTATGCGCTCATCATTTTGATGAAAGTGATTTTATTACAGAGTCCACTGATAAAAAAGAAGCATGTAAGCAGGCATGCACAAACTCCGGTCTTCAGAGATGTGGCTTAAAATCAACTGCAGTTTCTCATATTTTTCCATCACTCCCACACTATCTTTCTTCCAATCCATCTGCACCCTATCCAACAACATCAAGTATATCAGATGCTATTGGGTTGTCGCATAAGTTCGTTCGTATTTATGGAACATGTTACTTTAATACATAATTTTTGGCTGTCTGTAAGGTCATGAGGAACCCATGCGCCGAGTTTTTGTACCTTTCCCATCTGCCGTAGATGTCTAGCAACTGTTGCATGATCATACCCAGTCGCTTGCTCGAGATCTCTTGTGGACTGACGAGGATCTTCGTGAATCAACAGATTTAAGGTCTCTTCGTCGAAGTCGGATGGTCGTCCTGAGCAAGGTGCATCGTCCAGGTTAAAAATGCCTTCGCGAAACTTCTGAAACCATTTCTGTGCAGTTCGCTCTGTTATCGCTTCTTCTCCACATACTTTGCAAATATTCCTGGCTGCCTCAGATGCATTTTCCTGTCCATTGAAATGAAAAAGAAGTAAATGTCGGAAATGAAGTTTTTTTTCAACTTGGCACTCCATCTGAAAGGGAATGGAATAATGTTATCGAATAGACAAAATCGGTTGACAACAAATTTGAAAATGCATAAATGATTAGTATAATGTGAATATTTACGTAAGAAGTGTCACAAAAAATGATAAGCACACATAAACATCTCAATAACAAAAAGCGAATGAACTTATGCGACAACCCAATAGATTGATGAACAAAAATTCTAAATTGAAAAAACAAGCAGATTTGTTGTTTGATAGTGAAGAAGTTGCAAATCTCTCCGAATTTAAAGAAAAAATAAATCAAGAATCTTTACCAAGTGGTTATGTGTCTGTGACAGAAGATAGCAACGTTTCCTTTTATTACATCAAAAAACCTACCAGCAACGTTTTGGATGCACCACTGCTTCTTGGTACAGCTATTGTCACAGACAAACTTGAGATACAAATGTTTGTTTCTTCTACTTCAATACCAACATCATCCTACCATCATTTACTGCAATCTAGCACCAGAACAATAAGAACAACTAAGAACAAAGGTACGCAGCATATGCTTTATCAACTTAGTATATGCTATATGAGTTGTTGGTTGACATTCCCAAAGTGTGTATTAATTTTATAGAGCATCACCTTCCTTAATCATAGGCATATAAAGAAAAACAGTCTGACGTTATTATATATATAGCTATACTTATACAGTACATCAGCTCTGATGCACATTATACCGCATCAATGCATGTTAACTTGAGCACTCGCAAAACAACAACAATTATTTTTCCTCGCTTTAGATCAAAGAAAGAAAGATGACATGTACTTGCCAATACAAAGTATGCAGCCTGAGCACCCAGGAGTGGAATATTTGCAAGAAGCAACGTTAATATATCAAGTATGGAGGCAAACAGGAAAGCCAGGGTTTACAACGGAAACGTTTACAGCCTGCATTTAGTCAATGACTGCCATACCTGAGTTGGCTAAACACCTGCTTGAGAGACATGGCTTTCACTATGTCCTCACAGGAAAGCTAATGTCCAACTCTTTGGAAAGACCATTCGGATGGTACTGTCACACTAATGGCGGTAACTTTTTTGTTTCTGTAAAGCAACTGCTGCATTCTGAAAAGAAGGTTCGTTGTTTAAGCCTGCTCCAGCAAGATGCCTTGCTTACAACAGTTTAGCACTGCGAATTTGACAATGACATCTCCACTGATGATCAGAACAAGGACAGCATTTGGCTGGAAGAGATTCTCTTTGATGTAACTTTGGATGACGTTCCTCAGTCAGATGTAGCTATTTGCTATTATGTCAGCAGCTATATTGCTCGGAGAATTGGTAATCAATGAAAATGTTCATCGTGCAAGGAATTGCTGATTTCAAATTATTACATTTCTGATGTGGCCGATAATCTGCCTGAGAAACATGAAAAACTATTTGAAATGGCTAACCGTGGTGAACTTTCTGAGCCAAGTACATTTTGCTTTGCAGTAACGACAGTTGCGATGCAGTATTTCACCGCTGTTGCATCCAACTGCAAAGACCTTGAAAAGCTATCATCGCTCACAATCCACATGCTGTGTTTCCAAAAGCTTCATCTGCAGTTATGAAATCACGTACATCCTGCGATTTAACAAATGTTAAATGCATTCTAAATCACTTGAACTTTAACTTAATTATCCACACAGAGTTTAATTGCTTTGCAAAGAATCAGTTACAGAGACTAAACAGTCGCCCGAGATTAGACGATCTCCCTCAGAAATCTTCAACGAAAATCCGAAAACTAACTTCGAAAACATGTAACTAAAACTGAACTGAGATCTCACTTTATTTTTCTGTCTGAACAATGCTAACACGTAGTCACGTAGTGATAGCAATGGTGTACTTGTAGAATGTAAAATACAGTATTTTAAACACAAAGTTAAGTGTACAACGACTTATACAGTATTTGTATGCTGTTAAATCTTTCAGGTGTCGCTTCATGCTGTTTAAAGTCTTAACTGATTCAGTCACACAGTGCCAAACGACTTCCCTATTCCCCTAGCCTAAGCCTGCTACTCAAAAAAGAAGGTGTTCTAGTTTTAGGGATAGAAAACTACACAAACAAGAAATAAACATAACATATTTTATATCAATTTTTTCAGAATGGATTGAGGAATCATAATCTGACATTGTTCTGCATGTATATGTGATTGTTTTGAGTATGAGTCTATTTGAAGCAGAAAAAAATACTTTACACTTATAATTTTTTTTAGCATTTTTCAACTTACCAAAGGAACCTGTCAGCACTATCACCTTCTAGATCTAGTTCTAAATCGACACTTAGATTATCTACTTCTTCTTCACCCACTGAGTCAGTTTCATCACTAGATTCATTCATAATTTGGCTCAAAAAGTCTAAAGCCTTTGAAGCACACAAACGTCGAGACTGCTGTTGTTGTTCGGCCATATTGTTTTCAGTTGCAACGACGAATGATCAGTAAAAAATATCTTCACAAGGTACAACAGATTATAACAAACACATGAACTGTTGATATTTCAGCTTGAAAAGGGTGCCAAAAGCCTACAGAGCTATTTGGTACATTATTGAGGTAGTTTTGAATCTTCAGTTCTTTTAGCTTTGCATAAAATGACTGAGCCAGTGTCACCGGCCCACGGGATTGAACGGTTTTCCAATGAGCCGCTCACAGCAGCTCGCGGGACTGAATCAGTTAAACATCCAACTTAAAATCTCAAGTTCGTCATATAAATCCTCAAGTGTGAGTAAACCAGAGAGATCTATGAACTTGCCAAATACTTCTCAGTTGAGTTCAGTTTAAAATACTGGCCCAATGAAGTTTGTTATGCTTTGTTGCATTTGAAATTATTGGTTGCTTTAAACTTTTTTCATGAGGCCTAGCCCAGCCACAAACATTGGCTTTGCTGCATTGGTGATATCATTAACTTGGCCTACTCAGGAATCAAACCAGGACTCTCTGGCTCATACTATAGGTGTAAAACAAACACTCGTGGGGTTAAACGATCATAAGCTGTTTCAAGTCTTTGTCTAGCGTATATTGAATATATGTAATTGGTCAATATTTCTAACCCTTCTAGTCTCAACAGCCAAATTGAGTTAGCAATCCCATTGTTTTAGATATCCCTGGGGCCAAGTCACTTTCACCCAAATTTATTATGAGCCATGTAAGAAAATAGGCTGGGAAACACTAACCTATATCAAGTGGTTAAGCAACTTCGAAAGAAACAACCAAGCCTACTGCCACACTCAAAATGCTAAAAGCTACAGAAAAAAGATTCTTTCCAAAATGTGGAGAAAACAACTATTGTTTGTTGCTTTGCCACTCTTGAAGTACGAGGTGTGACAAAAACAAAACGAAACTGTATCTATCACACTCTTGGCTTAATGCCGATTGGCAAGCCACTTGTTTACCATGCTAGGCAACTTCTTAGCTCTATTGTGTTGCAATATTTTTTAGTTAAGCCGTTCCGTTCTTTTGTTTCATGCTTTTTTGTAACGTGGTGTTAGTAACGCTTGTCAGAATTTTGTTGCTTTGTGTCACGTTTATTTGCAGCCAGTGTTGTTGGTTTTGACGCAAATGTTGGTAACACAAGAATGGAACAGCATATCAACCTGAAGTTTTTGGTGAAACTGAGGAAGAGTCCAACTGACTGTTTCAAACTTCTTAAAGAGGTTTATGGCAAAGATGTGATGTCAAGGCCACAAGTATTTGAAAGGCACAAATGCTTCAAGAGAGGCTGCAAGGAAGTGGAGGATGACCTTAGGACAGGACAGCCTTCCACAGCAACAACAGATGAAAACATCATCCGAGTGAAGCAGCTGGTACAGGGTGATTGCAGATTGACAGTTTGAATGAAAGCAGATGAACTTGACTTAAACAGGCAATCAGTGTGGACCATCTTGCTGCATTTGGGGATGCAAAAGGTGTTTGCCAAACTGGTACCCAAGATTGTATCAGAAGACCAGAAGCAGTGCTGAGGCAATTTTTGTAAAGGCATGCTGGAGAAGATAAGAAACAATTCGGACATTCTTTACCAGGTAATCACAGAAGATAAAACATGGGTCTTCCAATACAATCCTGAAATGAAGAGACAGAGCATGCAGTGGAAGACTGCAGAATCACCTACACCCAAAACAGCGCCTATGTCAAAATCAAAGATCAAAGGCATGTTGATTGCATTTTTTGACCAGAAGAGTTTGGTTCATCATGACTTTGTGCCTGAGGGTGAAACAGTAAATCAGTACTTCTACCAGCAGGTTCTCATTTGCCTCCATGACCGAGTTCAATGCAGCCAGCAGGCACTGTGGAGTGACAAGTCATGGCTCCTCCACCATGACAATGCATCACAACACAGTCAGTGTGAGGCAGTTCTTGGTTAAAAATCAAATCACAGCTCTCCACCATCCTCCATATTCCCCAGATCTAGCACCACGTGACTTTTAGGCTTTTTCCCAGACTGAAGATTGTGATAAAAGAAACTCATTTCTCATCTTCAGAAGAAATCATGGCCTCAGTGATACAGGAGCTGAAGAGCCTCAAAGAGGAGGAGTTTGCCAAGTGTTTTTGAGGATGGCAGGATCAAATGCAGAGGTGCATTAACTCAGAGGGGGAGCTCTAAAGCGAACAATTTGTAATTTACCTAAAAATGTTGTATTAAAATTTTTATGACAACAGTCTCGTTTCTTTTTTGTCACACCTCTTATATCTGATATTTTCTAATACAAGACTGTTGAAACAGTACTTGTTGTGTTCACTAGTGCGTCTAATGGCAATACCATTATGCCATTGAGCAATTTGCTAATTTTGGTAAAAATTTCACCAAGGTAAACATCAATATTTTAACATGAAATTTGAAGTATAAACTTCTTTTATTAAAAAGAACATTATTACAAACTGACAAAAAAATTGGAAAAAAAATTTTTTTTTTGTCTTTTGTGGGCCACCCTAGCGTTGGTATGTACTGTAGTAGGTCCTCTATTTAAATCATGACTTTTTTTGTGTTGCTGCCCTTCTAACTTCTTGACATACTCAAATTACCCTGCTAAGAGTAGAAATTCTGTTTATTCTGAGATGTTTGTTTTGCAAACTTTTATCCACTGCACTCAATTTGCCTCAATATTTGGAGTAAATTGATTACAATGCAGAGTGAAAAAAAATGATGTCCTAGTTTGAAAGCTTTGTTAATAGCTGGTTATTCTAATAGGTTTTGGATAGAGTATAGCATAAAAGTAAACTTTAATACCAAACTGAGGAATATGCAGTTGAGTATGGAAATAATATATTATCCAAAACCTACCCAAATTACCCCACACCACTTTATCTCTTGATTTTATGCATACCAAGAACCTGCACATATTACAAGGAGCAATACTGCAATTAGCAATCCAGCAATTAAGAAAAATTAGCTTATCAAAAATCAGTTGTTGGTGAATATAGCTAGCTACATCAAGTCCAGTGTTCCCACTTTTCCAGGCTTAAATAAGCTGGTCAGCATAAGTCTGCTAACATTCTCTTTTGAACCACAATTTTTTTTATTGGGACAACACAGAAATTTAAATCCTAGATATTATTCTTGATAAAAATCATAATGCTAATGAAAAAAGTATCAACTTTATGAAAGTAGTGGACTAAATTAGTGCCACCAAGCTGAAGGATTGTATTGCAACAGCAAGATTATAAAGTTAATGGTTGTATGTGGAGGTATATATTGATGGTCAGTTTTTAGGGGTGTGAGCAAGGTGAAGTTGTTTTTTCAAAGACATGTGTGAGATATTGGAATTCTTTTTGATGTGTTAATATTAGAGTCTTCAAACAAATCTTGGTATTTGACTTAAATTACCATTCTATTTATATGTAAAATCATTACTGTTAGTTTTATTGTATGTGATAAGTCATATGTTGGGAAGTAGCATGTATGGTACAGTGAAAATGCACTCACACCATATGAAATAGAGACAGCAAAATACTGTCATGTAGGACTTCCTTTTTTTTTGCAATCTGCTCACTATTTCAGTATTTTTCAGACATTATACAGTAGACTCTGCTTAACTGGCTCACGAATAACTGAACCATTTGGTTAGGTGGATCATTTTTCCAACTCCCAAATCAAATGTGCATTATCTGTAAAAATGTACGCTGCTTACCAGGGTCACTTTTGCACCAAAACTTACAGTAAAGTCCCTTAAATTGCGCAGCACATGTCTCAGTCATTGATCATGCACTGAAACATGATTGTGCCAGACAGTATTCACGTGGTTAAGCAGTCGAAGCAGTTATACATGACATGCTGGTATGCGGCTGTAGCTGTCATGACATGACAGTTAAATTTTAGCAGTGAACTAAACGTCATGCCCAAACACTATGCCTCAAGACCTGTAGAGGAAAGTTTATAACTTGACACGTAAAGCATGGCAAAAACTTATTTTTGTCGTTTTTTTACAGGGAACATCACAAAAAAAGGCAGCTGAGCTGTTGGGCATTCCTCAAGGTACTTTGAACCGGCTCCTCAAAAACTGGAATTCTCTTAAAAGTGAAGAGACCAACCAAAAATGGAAGCATACCAGCAAGGTCCAACTTGTTTATAAAGCCGTGCAAAAATGGATCAAGCAAAGTTTAGATTGTGGAGCTGAATTCCTTGGTGGTCCAATTATGCGTGAAAAGGCAGAAGAGTTTGCCAAGAAACTTGACGTTTAAGGTGATTGGAAAGCAAGTGAAAGCGGGTTCTAGAGGTTCAAGTGAGAAGGTCTGGTGCACAAAAAATTGCATTGTGAGGCCAAAGATGCAGATATTCAATAAAGAGAAGTGTGACCAAGCCTTTGACAACAATATGATGAGGAAAACATTTATAATGCTAATGAAACAGGCATCTACTTTTGCACCATGCCTGACTCAACACGGACTTTTCAAAATGATACAAGACGTGGCACAAAGAAATCAAAAGAGTACATCACATGTCTATTGATATGCATTATGGCTGGTGAAAAGAAGAAGCTCCTCATTGTTGGAAAGTAAAAAACTTTGCTTTAAAAATGTGAATCGACTTCCAGTTGACTATGAAGCCCATTCCAATTCCTGGATGACAGGAAGAACATAGAGATTTTTTTTGTGCTTGGGACAAAGACTTGAACAAGAAAAATCCTACTGTTAGTAGATAATAGCTCAGCTCACGCACAAGTCACAAAACTGTTGAACATTAAAGTGGAATTTCTTCAACCTAATACAACATCTTTGCTGCAGTCTTCTGACATGGGAATCATTCTTGCAGTCAAGGAACTTTTTTGCAAGGCCATGTGTCAACAAGTGCTACATCATATGGACTGCATGTCACAGCCACTGCTGTAAACTGGCAAAAAAAACTAATCTTTTGATCAATGGGATGATTTCATCAACGATGATGATGACCTGGAAGTTGCACATGATCATGATGCAGATGAAATCAGGGATATTGTGCAAGCACACCATAAAGATGATAATGAACCTACCCCAATGGTTACAAAGACCCACAATGCTTTGAATTCTCTCAAACGGAGTCAGCTGGGACAAGATTTTATAAGCCATGACAATCTGTTGATGAAGTTGGAAAAAGCATCAGCCAAATCCTTTATAGTGGACTTGAAACAGGCTACTATATTTCGTTTTTATTTCTGCAGAAATAATTTTTTTCACAATTATATAACTTGATTTTTTTTGATGACTTAATAAGCTTGATCTTTTTTAAATATTGTACCTTTTCAGCTAACTGGATTATTTGGCAAACTGGATCAAAAGCCCCATGCCCAAAGTGATCCAGTTAAGCAGAGTTCACTGTATTGCTATTGGCAACTGGCTAGTACTGATACCACAACAGCTGATAGAGGGTTATAATTGCACTCAGTCAAAAGCATTATGTATAAAAAAAAGTTACTATCTGACGGAGCTTTTCAACATCGTATATTTTGACCAAGATTCTTCAGCTGTTACCCAAGAAATTGAGGGTACTGATGAGTTGCAAATTGTATTGCAACCACCCAATGATGGTCTAGATTTTGACAAACATGATGCACTGAGGGATGGTGAGGAATCATCTGCAAATTTTAAGAATACTAGAAGCGAAATTCTATTGCAAACAGCAGAAATTAGTGATTAGCAGTGAGTGAAAAAAGACTTGGATGTTAAACGTCTTGCTCAAGAACAACAAAGTTGCAATGCCAAGAAGCAAAAAAAAGTACAAACATGGTTGTCTAAGCAGTTGAAAAGGTCAAGTGCAGCTTTCAAAATTAAAGGTCAACTGACACAAAAATGTTGACACTTTCTTTTAGAAATTTGAAAAGAAAGCGTAGTTCTGGTACATTATTTTAAACTTTAATGCAGTATGAGCAAGTGGGAAGTGGTAAATGAGGCTGAAAACATGATTTTTGTGAATCAACGATTTTGAGGGCAATGACGTCATAGATGAACATCTGTAGTGAAAAGCCATTATAGTCAAGCGTGCTTACACGCACACTGTTGCACAATCTTCACATGGGTTACGAAAAACTGCAACCATTTCTATGTCACAAGTGACCAATGTTGAGGAAATGGAATATGCAAATGACAGCAGCATAAGCAAAGTTGAAGAATTGAATATACCTACGCTTGTATTGCCGTACCTGTTCAAGCCACCAGCTTTTGGCTGCTTAGACAATAAAACTGATTGCTAATTTGCAGCAATACAAATGATGAATATACTGCAATAAATGAACTGCGAGTACATGACGTTAACATTTGGTAAGTTGCGAGTAGTGTTGACATATCCACCAAGCTATTTCATACTTTATTTTCATGGTAACACTGGCCAAGTGCAACACTGCTTTTGTTACAAGAAAACGTTGACTTGTGTTTGAAATGCATATGACTTATTTTTATTAGATTTGAAAATCAATATGTGTTTCTGAAAAGGTGTGGCTGTGGAAACTATAAGAGTATGCCAACCGAAAATGAATGTCTGTGCTGCCTGTCTGTCACAGAAATTGACAAAAAAGAAACAAAAAACATGTTAGGTGCATAACACTATCTTCAGGCTTTCAAGCCAATCGCTTGCATATAGATGTTGTTGAAACATCATTTTACAAGTACAAAGAAATCCATGGACCACCTAGAGAAGATGAAAAGATTCATGAGGAGGCTTTATAAAAGTTAATTGCCGTGGCCAGCTGGATAGCCTATAAATGCTACTCTTTCAGAACTTATCGAAACATTGCCTATCGGAAATTTACACAGTGCATATGGAAAAGAATTGGCAAGAAAAATAGAAAGTTCCTAGTCCGCATGCATGGTTACAAAAATTCAGGAAAAGTTTACCTTTGAACACTACTGTGATTTTAGATATGCATGTTAATGAAATAAATAAACATAATTGTACACTCGCAAATAAGCTATACAACAAGTTCTAATTTGGCTAGCGTATTTTACACAACTCCTTTTAGGTTAAAAACATATACAGACGAGCACTGAGCAGAATAGCAAAACAAAGATTCCAGTTGTTTCTTATATCAGTGCACTGCTATCAACACTATTGAGATTGAAGTGAGATTTGTGACTGCGGAGACTTCAGTTTTGCCAACTCCTTTGCAATTTTCAGCTAGTGGAGGAGGTCTACAAAAAAACCTTGAACCAGTAGCCTATTGATATGCCGGATTCACCTCTCTTCTTAAGGTAACATTGCACATTAATTCTTCAACGTAATCTATAAGAAAGTCTGCTGTTATACTGCAGAAAAATGCACTGAAAAGGTTTGTTAAAACAGAAGTGATTGGAAATAGGGTACATAAACATAATCACTTCAAAGATAAAGCACAAATGGCAAGTATGATTTTAATGATGGCAGTTTTTAATTATCATCTTTCTGGGGATGGCCGAATGGCATCAACTACTATGTAAAATTCAGCAAAAATTTAATAATTGTGTAGGTGATAAGGGCTGAGGAAAAGTTATGACAAGTTTAGCCATCCTAACAAAATGCTGGCTTTCACCATCAAGTAGGCCTGTTACTACTGGCAGCCCTCTGCCCCATGGAAGAAAAGACGAATTTTGTTTACTCAACTGCTTTACTTGAAAAATAGTGCAATGTGGAACAACACTTTTTTGAAGTAAACGAAAATAATAACCTTATTGTGGTGAAAAAATAGCTGCGTTGTAGGTTGAAGTTCTCCCTTTTTAAACTAAGAGTTTGAAGCCTCACTTAGTATCTACTTGTCAGCCACACCTTCTCTGATAGGAAGCAGGAAATCAACCACAAACTTTTACACAATGACGGTAAATGGGATTACTTACTGAAAGTGAAATGGATCTTTATTTGTTTAGCAATGCATTAAAGTGAAGGACAGCAAGAAAAAATCTTGAAAAAACTAAATTAACACATAATTGAAGCTTAGTAACTCGTATCCAGATAGAATTTTTTTATCTACTGTAGCATATACTTTAACACTAATCATATTAGAGCATAGCTTTCTATCGTCAATGCAGTTAAATAGTGCACCAACTAGACAGTAGGCTTTTGCTATCAGGCAATTTCCAACACCTTTGATACCAGAAGTCCCAGAAAAGTTTACAAAAACAGCAGCTGTTCTTCAATAACAAGTGCCTTGGCAAAAGCATGACAATGACCACATAAATGGCAGATTTTCTGATATAAAAGCTGACCAAGAAGAGAACTATGCTAACGGATTTTACAAGGTTAAATAAAATATCTAGAGTTACTAGTAACCAATAACTACAATGTGCTACTCAAACACCTAACAAATACAATCTCAACGAATACAATACATCATCCAAACCTTTATTTGTCGGCATTCCTCTAAAGCTTTAGATTTTCTTGGTGATTTTGCATGGGGATTCACAGTTTTGGGGGCTCTGGAATAACAGTTGGTATTGCTTTAGTCTTTAATTGCAATCTTAAGGTTTTTTGATATCTAAGTGATGTAGCTCAAATCAAAATCTGATTCAATAAGAGCTTTTCGAAGTGTGTTGATGGACTGAAATACATTTTTTGGCATTTTGATATCCAAATACGTTTCAAGTCCAGTTTTTTGAAAAAGAAAAAGAAGCTATCTTTTTGTGTCTTCCAGACCTGAAATTACAAGTTCCAACAGAGCAAATTACCATTAAAAACAGATTATAACAATGGCTCACCAAATGGTCTAAAAACACCTAAGATGGACAAATTATCAGATATTTCAAAACCTAAATACTCATTAGTGAAACACTAGTTTTTTCTATTTCTCATAACAGTTGTAAATTAAGTGCAGGCCTAATATGTAAATGTTTACAGAACTTGAAAGCAATATATATCCTTATGAAGACCTACACAGTAACATATTGTCTGATAGTGCAAACCAGCGATTCTCAACCTTGGTCCACTGGACCACTAGTGGTCCAGCTGGAATTTCTAGTGGTCCACAGAGAGTTCCATAAATCCTTTATAAAATAATTCTGAAAATTGTAACCTGTGCAGTAAATTATGTAAGAACTGCATACTAGAAAATTATCTAACTAGCCCAATGATGTCATAGATGTAACATTGTTCAAGATGTAGGAGTGGGTCTACGTGAGATAATTTTTGTAATGTCAATCTCAATAATAGTTTGGCAGGAGAAAATTCAGGTTGTGGTAGTTAGTATAGTTAGTTAGCTATGTTCCTATTCTGTTACTGTATCGTTCATTGCAAGTTTCAATTAAGTGACAGTGCTTAAAGTAATCGATTGGTGATTTAATTGCTTTTTACTGTTCTTTTTTACTTAATTAATGATTCTATTTGAATCTAAAGGGTGCTATACAAGGACTTGTTAATGGTAGCCTGATAGAATCGTGAAAGAGCTGTAGATAACCAGATTTTTACTGTAATTGTTGTGATGTTGTTTTTGCACGAAGATTACGTTTCTTCATTGTCCAAAGCTTCCTTGGGAAAATTAGAGCTATTCATTGTTTCACTGACTTTATAATAATTATTTTATGAAAATCATGTGTCATATTTGTTTAGACACTAAAGTAAGTATTCTACAGTGTTTTCAAATTAATCAAATGTCAGAAGCTCCTGTTGCTAAGAAGGCAAAACTGAGACATTGCAATGATGATTTTATCATGTTTGGTTTTGTATCTGTTGACGCAAAACCTATGTGCCTCGAATGTGGTGTCACGCTGACAAATAATTCCATGAAGAAAGTCAAGCTGCGGCATCATCAAAAATTCAGGCATCCATCATCTGTTGGTAAAGATAGAGAATATTTTGAAAGAAAAAAGAAAACACAGCCAGTCAAACTATTCGACTTTGTCATAAAATGAGTACTGATACTGCAAATGCAAAGACACTCAAACCAAGTTATTTGGTCTCTGAAATTCTTGCCAAGGTTGGAGCCCCTCAAGTTTATGGTGAGAAGCTTATCAAGCCTGCTATGTTAGCCTGTGCAAGCGAGTCCTGGGAAAAGATGCTGCATCTGCTCTGAATAAAATTTTTCTATCTAATAACACTATTACAAGAAGGTAAGATGAAATGGCTGGTTTTGTTGAGGACAAAATAGTGGAAATTCTGCACAAGACTAAGTTTTCTCTCTAGACTGATGAGAGCACAATTCATAGCCAAGCTATCCTTCTTGTCTATGTCAGATTCATCATAACAATGATGTAAGGGAAGAAATGCTATTCATTAAAAGTCTCCCTGAAATTACTCGTGGAGAAAATATTTTCAATCATATAATGCAATATTTTGATAATAAAGGCATTCCATTGACCAATTTGATCTACATTGCATCGGATGGAGCTAAAGCCATGATTGGAAAAGTGAAACGCTTTGTTTCTAGAATGAAAGCAGTTGCTCCTCACATCTCTCATGTTCATTGCATTGTCCACAGGCAACATTTGGCTGCTAAAAGTGTTGGAGGAGACATGGAAGAATCACTCAATGCTGCTATACATGCAATTAACTTTGTCAAAGCAAACTCATTGAATGATAGGTTATTTATGCAATTCTGTGAAACTGAAAAGTTCAAAACACTCCTGCTTCACACAGAGGTGAGATGGCTGTCGAAAGGCTCAAGCCTCAAAAGATTTGTGAATATGTGGGAACAAATGATCAACTTTCTCAAGTTCAAGTCCCAAATGGCTCATTCCAACTACAAAAAAAACAAGCTGGTAAAGTTCAAGAAATTTTGGAAAAACTCAAGACTGCTGCGATAAAATCAAAAATATTCTACCTTAGTGATATCTTTAAAACAGTTAATGTGCTGAACTTGGAGCTGCAAGGCAAAAGATCAGACTTGGTTACCTGTGCTCAGAAGATGAAAGGTTACGTCAGGAAATTGAAATATTGGAAAAAACAGTTTGAGAAAAAGAACCTGTTGGCATTTGAAAATTTCAAGAAAGCTGATCCTACATCAGAATGCATTGCTGCATGCATTGTTCATCTTAAAGGTCTTCACGCAGAGTTTGAGAGAAGATTTGAGGATCTTTTGAAAATGGATTATCAACTCTGGTTTGTAAAACTAGAAAATTATGAGCCAGGAGATAAAAGTACAGAGTCGGCCAAAACATTGTTAGACTTAAAAGAGGATGTGAAACTAAGAGGAAGAGTTAACAAGGAAGGGGTATTTGTGTACATCTTGATCAAGCAATTTCGATAGAGAGGTGACATTTAGTATCCAAGTTGCTATTATTGCTACTAGCAATACACCGTTGAACATAATAGTATAATATATTTAGAAAATTCAAACGTTTTCGGCACTACATATCACCCTCATCAGGATCTATACACAAATATTTACAGCATTAAAACTTTCGTTGAACAAAAACATAAAATAACTTGAAAATAGTTCTGATAAAAAACAGTAAAGCTTCATTCTACGGTCTTCGTAATGGTCTGGTCACTGTCAACAAAGGATCTGATAATAGAAACAATTGCCTGCTAGGAGTTGATTGGATTTAAGGTTTTGTAAACAATTGTTTCAAATGAATTAAAATTACAGTAAAGTTCGGTGCAAAATTGTTTGGTTAAATGATTAAATAAATATCTTTGATTAAAACACGTTTAGTAAGAATGATGCTTCGTTTGCATACAGTTGTTTTTGTTTAGCACAGGGTTACTTCTTTTGATCACCAAGGCTTCATGGATTTTGGCTTTGTAGGATGATTGGCATTTTCTAATTATTTCAAATTGCTTCATGCTATTTGCCTGAGTTTTGCGCAAACTGCATTTTTTTATATGTTCTTTGATGGCACTTTTACTTGACCTTGAAACATTTAAGTGCTCCCCTGCTCTTATACTCAAATGTCTTGCAGACGTACCGATGTATATGACGTTCACATCACATGAACAGGTAAACTTATAAACGACATTTGAGTTCAAGATCAGAGGAGTTTTGCTTTTCAAAGAGAAATATTCCTGTACTTTTGCTGTTTTGTAGACAATTGTGATTTTAGTGTCAAACCATTTCTTTATTAGTGATTGAATTTGTACACCAAATTCTTTTGAGATTTTTCCAAGGTAGGGAAAGATAAAAAGATTGATAAATTCTTTTTCGGTTTTACTGTCTGTTTTTTCGTTTTGAAATTGGCATAAAATTTTGTTAAAAAAAGGGATTGGATAACCGTTATTGTAAAAACGATTTTTCAAATAAGCAACTTCTTTTTGGAAGAGATAGTCCATTGAACAGGTAATTTTTGCTCTATTGAGAAGACACAAAATAAGACCTTTTTTCCAAATTTTGGGACAAAAAGCATTGAAATTTAGGAATAATCCGGTGTTAGAAAGTTTTCTCCATGTCTCTATTTTCAAGTTATTTTATGTTTTTTGTGTTTTCATTCAATGAAAGTTTTAATGCTGTAAATATTTGTGTATAGATTCTGACGAGGGCAATATGTAGCACCGAAAACGTTTGAATTTTCTAAATATATTATACTATTATGTTCAACGGTGTATTGCTAGTAGCAATAATAGCAATCTTGATAAAGGATTTACACCCAATGTTTTTTGACAAGTAAAAGCAACCATCATTGCTTTCCCTATTACATGGATGGTGGAATCTGCGTTTTCAGCTGTAGTGGATGCTTTCAGTAAAAAAAGAAACAAATTGGACATAAACAGCAGAGGAACTATCAGATTGAGACTGAACAATTTTGTCAAAATAAATTTTGATTTCTTATGCCAGAAACACCAAAGTCAAGTGAGTCACTAGACTCTACAAGTACATTGTACTATATGGCATGATGTTTGCTAAAATAAAATTTGAAATTCGAAGTATGTGTCCTCAATATTCTTTTAAGGCTGAGCGTGCAAATTAAGAGAGATTGCTTAATTAGTTTGTTAATTATTACTTTATTAAGGACTAAGATTGAACATGCCCCTTGAGCACACTGACCCATGTGCATTACAGTTTCGACTAGTGGCGTTCATGAGGTGTCAACATAGCATATTGGTCCATCGAATATTTTTTAAAAAAAGATGGCCCATAGGCCAAAAAAGGTTGAGAACCACTGGTGCAAACAATTAACTCCTGAATATCTGTGGTAAGTAACCACCTAACTATGTAGCTTTGAGATCAAACCTAAATCACCTAGGCTATATAAAACAACTTTTACAAGTTTCTGGTCTACAGGTTCTAGCCTGAGTGCAAACTTGAGAAAAACTCACAATGACTTTACTGTTTTCATCACTGATATGCCACAAGTTTGAACATTGCAGTGTCTGCATTTAAAAGTAATGAGCTTTCTCTAGACAAGCTTCCAGCAGATGTTCACAAATGATGTCATCGCAACTGTGCGAAAAAATACAGGAAATGAAGAAACTTGATGTTTAACTGTCAATAACTAGGGCAAAACAAAAATATAAACAAAAAAAAATCAAAAATGAATTTATATCAATAAAAATATTTCAAATTTTGATTTAAATTGAATCTTGTAAATTTCATGTCAGTAAACCTTTAAGGATGACAAATAAGAGCCTACCATCATTAAGACCATCAAATAAAAAGAATGAAAGCCAATTGACATGTTCAAGTTATGCTTTGCTGATGACATTATTAACCAGATTTCCAATAAAAGTGCAAAATATGCAGCTCAAAATGGTGATTTACAATTTACAGTCTCTGTGAAGAAACTGTATAGCTATTTTGGCATTCTTTTATCTGACTATAATAAAATGTCCTTCAAAATGTACTGGGAAACAAGACCTGACATAAACAACTTTTTAGTGAGCTATGCAATAAACTAAAACATGTATAGTAATGCAAGAGGCTAGCAATACACTAAGCAAAACTGCAGACAGCCTCTTGCATTACTATACATGTAAGACCTTGTGACCACTAGGCTGTGACAGCACTATTGTTCTAGCAGTTGCTAGACTTAGTGCACCTGCGACAACCGCCACTCATTCACGAGTGATACAGCTTCGCAGAGTACTGACAGACCAGCCACCAAGTGGATCTAGTATAGATCCCGCAAGTGTGGCAGTCTAAGCTATGCTTTATTAAAAGCCTCTAGCTTCTTGTCGGTCACCAACTGCACTGAAGAGACCTGATAGGTCGAAACAGTGTCACTGTCTGCAGTTTTGCTAAACTAAAACATATTTGAGAAAATACGTCAGTACTTACATTTCAATGAAAATAAGAAGGTTGATTGTAATGTTAGAGTTTATAAAGTCAGGTCTATACTTGACCTCTTGAAAACCTCTTTTAGTCAATTATTCCAGCCTCTCTGCAAAAGCTACTCACTTGAAGCAATGGAACCATACTATGACCATCACTCCATGAAGCAGTTTGTTAGAGGCAAACCTATACAGTGTGGGTTTAAATTTTGGTGATAAAGACAAATTTGCAAGGATACTTGATAAAATTTTATCCCTATACTGGTAGTGACAACATTATTGGAAAGTCAGTGGGGACAACTGTGACAAAAAACCTCTGTTTTGGTCTTGTTTCTCCTGGTCTATGTGTGTACATGGACAACTATTTTACATCACTCAGTCACTTGCACTTGCAGATACCCTTACAACAGAAAATCTGTTTGCACTTGGCACAATAAAGACTGCATTGAAAAGGCACCCTTGGAAGACCTCAAAATATCTGATAGAGATTCATTTTGCTCTCTCGAGGAGAACAAAGGTAATGCTACACTCGAACAACAGAACAACAACAGCCAGGTGACACTTGTGACGAACATAAAAAATAATGATGCTTTTTTTATTGGCACATGCAAGCGTTGGAAGAAGTCAAAGAGAAAGCAGGTGACTGTGCCCCACTAAATCTCATAAAGCTATACAATCAAAAGATGGGGGAATAGATCTCTTTGACAAGTTGAGAGGAGTTTACTGCACAAGGATCTGCTCAACAAAATGATATTGGCCACAGTTTAGATTTTGCCTCAATGGTAGTTTAATCAACTTATGGCTGCTGCACAGGTATGTTTACAGCAAAATGTCCTGGCTTGAATTCACCAGGTTAGTTGTTATTAAACTTCTTGCAGCACTAAATATAGAAAAAAAAGGAGGTGTTCCACCAAAACTCAAAAACAAGTCCTGGATGTCACCAGACTTGATGGAAAAAGTCATCTAGTTGATAAAATTGAGACCCAAATATGATGCACTGCTTGTGGCATATGTGCAAATGCAATGTTGAACTTCACCCAGATGGATGCTTCGTAAAATACCATCAATAATATTATGTAGGCTACCAGGGACATATCCAGGATGTAGAAAAACGAAGGAGGTTCAACATTAAAACATGTGCTGGTCCTAACATGGTCCAAAAAATATTTTCCGTTTTTGGACCTCAAACACCTTTCTTGAAAAGATGTGAACCCTCAAACCAGCTGGATATGCCATTGCAAGCTACAGTACCCAGGTCGCATGACTACAGTATTTTTGATATATGATAGTCTTGGTAGTGTTCTGCAAAAATGAATCTTTTTCGTTTTATTTCTGTCTGCTTAGTTTTGAAGTTAAAAGTAAAAACACTTGAAGAGAAGAATTTTGCAGACTATTCTTTTAGTTTTTGCCCTATGCATTATGTTCTAGCAACAAAAATGCCTTGTCTTATTATGAGAAGAGATCAAACTATCAAGTTGCTGCAAATTTCACCAGTTTACCAACTGCTCTGTTTCATAAGTCATAATAGAGTAGCAAGAAGTGTAGCAGTTCATAGCTTTGAATAAAAGTATGTCAGAAGATAAGTGAAATATGCAACAAACTAAACTCAAATGCCCAGCGTATGATAAATCATGGACTCAAAAAATAGCATTTGAAAACATTTTTTTAGAAAAAGTTGATGAAATAAGTTTAGAGGACCGTTTTGAAAAAAAATTACTAAGTGGAATGTAAAATTCCAATTTTTGGGATTTTGGGCATTAATGGGGTAAATGGTATGGACATATGCTGAGCAGGGATGATGATAGTGCTTTTAAGTGTTGCTCTAGATCTTAAAGTGAGTGGCAAGAGTAAGAGAGGATGACCATAGAAGACCTGGAAGAAGCAAGCACAAGAGGAGACAGACAAGATTAGTTTAAAGAAGTAGGATGGCCTGAACTGAGCAAAATGGAGAGATGGAGTGCAAACAATTGTGGAAGAAATGGAGTGAACTCAGCTATCTGCTCTAAGGCAACAATGCTGAATAAAAACAAAATTACTATCTACTCCTACTATTGAAACACGATCTGTTAATCATCTTTTAAAATCGCATATAATTAACTCTTATGAAAATAACAAGGACAGTGCAAAAAAATCATAGAAGACATTCAACCAAATTCTTAATAACAAAAAAACAAAATCATGCCATACACTCCAACACACAATAATTATAAAAACTGGTAATCTAATTATTGTACTATAATAGTGAAAAAGAGTTGTAATATTAATTAACAATTTTGCCAAAACTGGAAATCATCTTTCATAACTTGTATAATAAGCGACATTCATAATCATTTACTACTGTAATCAAATTTAAACACCTATGCTATTTTGTAATCGTCAAGAAAGCATTTAGCTGTGCAGATTAAGAAATATCATTTAAAATGTTTAAATTAGCAGGTATTTAAAAAAATAGTGTCAATATACCTAAACCAACAGCACAATATGAAAAAAATTATCTTAATGAGGTGACAAATCATGGTTCATGTTTTGACACAAAATAGTTTTCACAGAGTAAAAACACACTTTGTGTTTTCTGTACTATATCAAAACAAGAACTAACTTTATTGGCACTGCACTGAAGGAGCAGCATTGTATGTAAATGTATGGAGTGGAGTACACTGGGAGGGAGTGTACAAGATGGGAGAGTGAACATTGGGGGGCAAATTTTTCTAATTCAATATTAAAATTTACCAATTAGAAACAACCAAAAGTCACATGCTTAATATGTCATTAAACTGACCAATTGCAAATGTCTCACAGCAAAATAGCCTCCAAGGGTAAAATGCTGTTGATGGCAAAATAGCCATTGCCTAAAAAGAAATATCATTATTCCACCAATAAACAATAAATTACTCAGAGTAGACTCAAAAATGCCACCACATATTTTAGCTTGAAATCTTTAATCATTAAGAACAAACTTGTATTTAATGGAAATCAAGTAGGGTGATCAAAGGTAGTTGCTCCACCTCCTCCACCACATCTACATCATTCAGTAGTTTTACATTCACCATAAGGTCTTTCAGACAAAATCATAGCAATATCCCAAACAAGTGTAATTGGGATGGTGGTTAACTCCTGATTATCAGATATGTTCCATTCTTTTCTTAGTTTATTCACAAAGTCTTGTAAAATATCACCTTTAAAATCATTTCTAGAGTTGCATTTGTTTTCTTTTAAAGTTACCATATATGCTTCATAACCAGACCAGGTTTTGAGGTAAGATATGAAGTCGGAAAAATTGGATTGCAATGTGTTACTAACAGTATCAGTTATCTTATGCTTGCTATTTATCATCTCAAAAATTTCTTGATAATGATTATCAACATGTTTTCTTCTTGGATGAAACAAGCATTTTCTATGAAATTCTGTTAACAAATTGTCTGCAATTGCATTCAATTTGTCTGCATTGTCGTTTGGAAATCTGGGATAAATTCGTGGTCTATCATAAGTGTGCAGCAGCAAGCAGCCTTTGGGATTTAATACTCTACCACATTCTTTGAAAAACAAATCAAAATTTACCCAATGTACAGCTTGGCCACTTGTAATCAAATCTACATTTTGTTCATCTCCTAAATCTTCGGCTTGTCCAACTTTGTAAGTGACATTTGTATGCTTGTTAACTTTGTTGGCTTCTTTAATCTGTTTTTCACTCACATCAATTCCAACAATTCTCTTAAAATAAGGGGCAAACACTGCAGTCGATTGCCCACTGCCACATCCAACATCAATCATGTAATTATAAATGCCACTCTGAGGCAAGGGATTTCTTTCCTTCATGTAATCAATAGTTTTTTCAACAACTTTTTCAGGTGTATTTGGTCGTGATAGCTGGTAAGCATTTGCGCGACTGGCACCTTCAAACAATCTTATCATTTTTCAAGATTTTTAGCCTACGACACTAAACTTATGCACATGCCTACATCTATTAACAATAAAAAAAAACTGGTAATTTTGTGTCCAGTTCTTCAACCACTGTCATTCTGGCAGAATAACTTAGTTCGTGGGCTAACTAGGCCCACCGTGCACCCCCCACCAATAAACGAAACTGTGTTTTTCTGGTAGCTTTTTATGTGCTTTTTGATATTAGATATGTTAACATTGAATAAACTCTTATGCACTACTGGTTTTGAGCCACTTTATTTGTTGCACCAACAAAATTTTTTTTCCAATTTTTGGGGGGTAATGAAAATATGAATGGTAATATTTTTGTATTGAAATATCACAAATACACAAGTGACCACTCAAAATGTTCATACTGGAGAGCTCTACAATGTAAGTTTTGATTTATTTAACCCTTTGAGGGATAATGTAACACATATGTTACATGATTGTAATTGTTATGTCATTATGACGTAATACCTATTTTTCTGAAATTCATTGTAATTCTTTTGTTACCTAACAATTAATGAATTGTCTCAAATTTTATGAATTAGAATCTTATGATCCTCAAAGGGTTAAGGAAATATTCAAATTATGTAATGGGAATATATCAACTTAATGCCTATTAATCATTAAGAGGTCCTCTTTTCATGTAAATTTTTTGTGTGCTTTGATTTTATTTTTAGTCGCTATCGTAGTCTGTTTTAGATTCAGGTTCTTCATCACTTTCATCGTTAGTGTATATTTTGTCTATGCTCCCATCAACTAGTCTATGCTCATTCTTAGTCTCATGTGCTTTGTCCAAAATGTCAGCGAGATGAGTTGGGAATATATCCCTATCAGACTATTTTGGCTCAATGACTTTGATTACTAAAATCCATCCGTTGTTCCCAGTTGGTAATGGAATAACTGGTTGGGAAATACGGAATTGTTTCCAAATTGCTTCTTGGTAGTTCACTCTTTTTAGGTGTTCTCTTAAACAGGCTCTAGGGGGTGGAAGGGATGACCATTCAACACTCTTCTTTAGATTCAGTTGATTTTCTTTGCCACAACATTTCTTTAAAACCATTTCACAGCGAAAATCATCAACAGTTAAATGGCTACCTCTGGGCTTGTATATGGAACAGGTGAATTTTTCCAATTAAAGAAAAAGATTTTCCGACACATTCCATGACTTTTTAGGACTCCTGAAAACAGCCTGATACTGTTTTTTTTGAAGGAGTTTTATGGGCTTCACTTTTCCAAATGTCTTTAAAAGCACTGGCCATGTCACACCTTGAAAAAACATACAGACTCAACAGAGCATTTTAGTAAAGAGGCATGAAGTCATGTGTCAGTTGAGAGATATTTAACAACCTTCTCTTGCACCTGAAGCCTGTGTCAAACAGGAAAGTGATGTTTATTTTTGATGCATAACAAAGGAGAATGAAAAATATATTACTCTCTGCGCTTCTGACTCAAACATAGTTATATTCTTTATCGACTGCATAGGAGCAATATAGAACAACCCTTGTGTCTATTTCCTCTTGATCAGACTCCAACTTGGGAATCTCTGTCATCATCACTGATAAGTAGGTAGGCCTTCTCTTCACAGATAAATATAATCTATTTTTTTGAAGCTTCCTCCCAAAATCATCACTGCTTCACACCTTTAGAAGCAATCTCACAAGCTGCTATATGTTGGAGTCATTGCTAAGAAATGACTTCCAGTTTTTAGGTCGTTTTGTACTTTCGCCTATAATTATGCGTTTTTAACCACTACCGGTGCTTGTCCTTCCAAGCTCTTGATAGAATTTTTCCTGCAGCCAACATGTCAGTGCTAAATAGGAGATCAGTCTTTCCCATGATACTGACATCGTATATTTTTTGGCATATCTGTTTAAATGTTGCTGGCACTTCTTTTATGCAGTAGAAAATTGCATTCCTATCTTTCACATTCAACGTTTTGGCATTTGACAGCATGGTAAAGTTATCTAATTCTTTTGTGAGATAAGTAAATCCTTCGCTCTTACCTGTCTTTAAAAGGTGGCATGAGTGGATATTTTATCAGTTCTCTCATATCAATCTTTTCTGATGGTTTTTGTGAAAGCATTAACAATTGAAATGCAACATTTGCTTGCTGTTTGTACCGAGCTTCACGATTTCTTAATGTCTTTACAACTGATGCCTTCCCCATAACCACTAATATTTTTTAGTTCAGATTTTTTATTGGCTCAAAGAACTGCTCTTTTTTTTGCAACCTATTACATATGAAAACTTTCCTTGCTGCAGTACCAGACAATTCAGTACCAGACATTTGATATTGTAATTGATTCTATGTAAATGGAACTAGAGCTGTAGAGCACCAGATGAAATGAGGTAAAGTTTATCATCCATCTCTACTTGGCATGGGTGCATGAAATTCTGAATTGCTTTCACTGTCCTACCAGTGTTGCTTTTTCACTTTTCTTTTACTTGCGATGGCCGAGTATCACGCTGTTTTCTGGCACTACCATCATCAGATATATTTGCCATCTGTAGCATTACTTCAACATATCTCGATCTTTCGTGGATTGTACGAGCCCAACGACGTTAAGCTTAATAGTTAATCAGGAGACCTGAAACATGGGCACCCCGCCTGCCCGAGCCAGCTTGAGATTTGGCATGTTGCATAAATGTTTCTTCAATGGTTATATCTACTGTACACCTGTTCGCTGGTATGAATGACCTTGCCACACTTATTGCATCTAATTTCAGTAACTCCGGGTGAGTTTTCACAATGTTGAACAAGAACAACGAGAAGTAGCAGAGATATCTGACATAATTTTGACCATCAAAGCTGAAAAATAGATTCACTATCTTACTTAAACAAGCACCACACAAATAATAATCATTGATTTTCACAGCATACAGCAACAAAAGAGCCAACAAAACATGATTCATGTACGCCAGCCCAAATTGGGCAGTTTTACCTTGGCTTCCGCCATGGACCTATTGCCTGAACGAAGAATATTCTTCAAGAAAATTAGCAAGTGTTTCGTTTTGCATGGCAGCATGCAAGTTTTCTGAAGTTCTCTCATTAATGATATGATCAATACGATCGATTGCTTGTAGCAGATCACCTGGCAAGCCTTCTAAACATCTAGTTTCCAAATAGCTGTCAAGAAGCAGTCTTTGCAGGCTTTTAGCCATGACTTTGTGGCAATTTATTGCACAACTGTAGTTTTTGCCGGATATCACACGATTAATGAAACCAACAGATATAACCCCCGCTTTCAACAGCACATTTGCTAAACCGGACTCCTTTATTTTTTTATCAATCATTTTTAGCTATGCACAGATCAAATGAAAGGATCCTATTATTACAATCTGGTCATCATAGAAGTCTGGACTCTTCCAACTAATAGGGTAAGCCTTCATCCACAAGCCTAAGTCAAATGTTGTGACAGCGTATTTCTGATCAACCTCTCGCGAGGCATTTTTTAATACTCTAAGGCAGGGTTGACAAACTCGTGGGCTTTTGGGGACCACGTTGCATGTTGGCAATCGTGCCGCATGATGTTTTTCGATTTGGAGATCACCACTTCTCCGGGCAATGGTCTCTATAATGTAGCCCGCAGCGAGGTCAATCTTTAAAAAGAGGTCATTACCTTTCCCAGCATCTCCACACCATTACCCTTCTTCAGGCTTCGTTAATCAGAAATCGAGTTCTGTGGCACGAATTGAAATTCATTAAGAATTTTAGAATCGTCACGCGGGCCGCATTAAAAGGCTCCGATGGCCGCGAGTTTGACACTTTTGCTCTAAGGCACTCTGGTACAGTGGAGTAGTCTGTTGTAAGGTGATTAATGATTGGGTGATAATCTATTTGTGGTAAAGCGCTTTGAAACTTGACCAGTTTCAGATATGAAGCCCGCTCACCCAGGTATATGCTGAGATACAGTGCTGCTATGCAAACGCCAGATACACAACAGGAAATACTTCAACATCACCTTTGAGTATTTCATATTCTACCAATGTTTGGTAAGAAATCGTCAATTTTGGGTTAAACCTCTTATTTCTATTACATGGAGGTAGGGTATCATTTGTCAAAAATTTTAGAGAGCGTACCCTGTCCTTGGCAGAGATAGCAGGCTTTCTGCCTGGTTATCTGTCATGTTCTCATGAGCAGCAGGCTCAGAGGGAATATTTTGTGACATTACCCCCTAGCAGGTGTGATTCGAGTCTGCACCAAAAATGTCATTAACAAGTTGATCAAAAATTATCAGAGTCGCTGCAAAATTATGATAGGTGATGAGGATTTCGTATTATGTGGGGTGTTAGTTTGGTACAAGCCTTTTCAAGAGCCTCTGCAAGTGCGGTTTCAAGTTCTAATGAAAAGGAGTAACTCTCCGAATGACTCAGTTTGTTCATTAACACGCTCAGTTTGACACTCCGGGAGAGGTGACCTAATATCCTGCAAAGCAGAATGTGTTTCGGAAGTGACCACTGGCCTTTAGTTGCTACTCGAAACAGGACATGACCAATGGATGAAACGAAAAGCTCTGATCTCTCTGATTCTAATCTCTCAGCTTTCCCATTAACGAGAATGCGCAAGAAGAGTTGCAAATCGTTTAGGGGAGGGTTTTCAGTTGTTAGGCTTGAAAAGATAAACTTTTGTTCAAAAACTAAACTCACAAAATTGTTTCTATGCTTCAAATTAAACTTCAGTAATTTGTTGTAAATGTTTAGGACGTTTAGAAGGAATAATTACGGTGTTATATTGTCTTTACGTTTTAATCTTGTTCACCTAGAAAAACTCAGTTAGTCGCCCGAAATCCAACAAAATCACTAGAAACGACTTTCAATCACCACAAACCTATTTGAACCTGTGACCTAGCAGTTTGACAACCGTTTACAATTGCACTAGTCTACTAAACACCATTTCGATTAATACGAGACAGAGAAAAACGAAATAGCCCGTGGAAGTGTTGCCAAGCAAAAAGTAAAGAAATGAAAGTTAACAAGCTTGATGAATTTCAACACAAAGCATTACAGAAAAGATTGCTTTAATGTAATCACACTCCATTGTATGTTAAACTGTCATAAACAGAAACTACGTACCAAACTTTCAAGCGGTGGTTAAAACTGGTGATTACATAATGGCCTTTGTTGACTTACTTTTTATCGAATTTGCTTAAATCAAAACTTATATTGTAGAGCTCTCCAGTATGAACGTTTTGAGTGGTCACTTGTGTATTTGTGATATTTCAATACAAAAATATTACCATTCATGTTTTCATTACCCCCAAAATTGGAAAAAAAATTTTTGTTGGTACAACAAATAAAGTGGCTCAAAATCGGTAGTGCGTAAAAGTTTATTCAATGTTAACATATCTAATATCAAAAAGCACATAAAAAGCTACCAGAAAAACACAGTTTCGTTTATTGGTGGGGGGTGCACGGTGGGCCTAGTTAGCCGACGGACTAATTCTTTTGTTTTAAAAAGCACGAAAAAAAAGACGGCTAACGTGTAGAAATCACGTGACCAACCAATGCACCTAAAAACACATTAAAAGAAAGTTAAGAACACGAGAATAAAAGAAACAAACCAAAATCTTACTACTTGATGCAGTCACAAATTAAGTCTTTTCGCAGGTTTGTTCCTCTCAAATCACATATTTTCAGAGAGCTCATTAAATTTCCTATTAATTTCATGGTGTGTCGTGAGGAACATCTATTGCTTTCGTACAACAGAATGACAGCGAAATAGAGCAAATTTTAGGTTTCTCCTTCGAAACTCGAAATGTCAAACCACTTGAGACGACTTGATGTAGTCACGAATTAAAGGTCTTTCCGCACGCTTGTTCCTCTAAAATCATTTATTTTGGGAAAGCTCATTCAATTTCCTATTAATTTCATGATGTGTGGTGAGGAACATCGGTTGCTTTCGTACAACAAAATGACAGTGAAATAGAGCAAATAGCGTTTTTGTTAAAAATCTAATTTAAAGTTTTATCTCTAAGCACAGAGGTGTCGATTTCGACACACATTTAAAACTGCTTTAGAACAACGTTTTCTGTAGGAAACGTTCTGCAAGATAAATCTAAAACAATCGCTTTTCTATAACACAATTTTGTCTTCTCGTAAAGCTTGTAACGTGTCTCGAATTTGCTTGTTTGCTAGGCTAGATTTTGGTAGCTCTAGAGCATGAAGTTATCGATTCAATGTTTTGAGGGCGATTGTACTTTACTTGATTTTGAGGTACGAAGCTGCAATTCTGCACCAATCAACAGCCGTCTCAACGTGGTGGTGCGGTCCCCGGCCCCGTTTGGGTTGGATCGAAATGGTTGTTGGCCTTTCCGAGGGTACCAGTTACCCCAGGTACTCCCCTTTATTTTTTCGCTATGCTGCCCCCTGAACGACCGCAGAAGGGCAGCACACAGCATCTTTAAAATCGGTCGCCTGTTCTCTCCTTTTCTTTTTCATTTGTCCTGCCCCTCTCTTGTCCTTCTTCGTTTCCTCATTCTCCTCCTTCTCTTGATGAGCGGTAACGTTCATCCCAACCCTGACCCCATCTTTCCCTGCTCTGTGTGCGCTGAAAAAGTGACCTGGCGGGGCATGTCAGTGCAATGCTGCGCCTGCTTCAAATGGGTCCATCTAAGGTGCTCACAACTTTCCTGTCCAAATTCAGAGCTCTTGGCAGCTCTCACTCTTGGAGCTGTCGCCCCTGCCGAATCACTGTGACTCCCTCTTCGGACTCCTCCGACATGCATACGTACCTCAACTGTGGAATCTAGCCTCGCCTCTGCTAACGCTGCTCTCTCGCCCCACCCTCGTCTCCAAACTTCTTATCCCCCATCTGCCCATTCTATATCTTCTCCCTCTGCCCCTACACCACCGTCCCTTGTTGACGGCTTTTCTCTTGCGCCTCCTTCCTCCACTCCCCCTCCTGACTCTCTCAGGGTTCTTCAATGGAATGCTGGAGGTCTTCGAGCCAGGAGCACTGAACTACTTCACTTTCTTTCGCCCCATCCTGTCGACCTCATCTGCATTCAGGAATCCAATCTTAACTCATCTTCCTCTTTCTGGATTCCTGGGTTCTCTGCTCTGCGTTCTGATCGCACCCACTCCCGGTCTGGCATTCTATCTTCCGATACCACGCACGCTAGCGGCGGCGTTGTCATTTTCGTCAGGCAGGGCCTATCCGTTTCTGAACTTTCTACCTCTTCTCTTTCTTCGCTTGATCCTTACTCTGATTATGTAGGGATCAACATCTCTCTAAACAACTCCTCCTCACTCTCTTTTCTCAATGTGTATGCCCCCCTATTCGCTCCTCCCCAACGGATGGCTGAACCGACTCCTTTTCTCCCTCCATCCTTCCCTCCTCAAGAAATCTCTTCATTATGGGGGACTTTAATTGCCATCACCCCCTTTGGGACTCAAGAGGTACTTCCAATCCCCGCAGGGAGGAAATATTCAACTGGGTCATCTCCTCCTCCTCAATGACCCTGACACACCCACCCTTTTCCATCGCTCCCTCTTCTCTTACCTTTTCCTGCTCCTGGGAGGTGCTACAGAACCTTGGTTCTGACCATCTACCAATTCCTCTATCTATCCCTCTCTCTCCGGGCTTTCGCCCCAACGAGCGTCCCCCTTCCTTCAATTCTCAGAAAGCTCACTGGGATGGCTTTGCCTCTTATTTTGACTCTCACTGTCCTTCAGCAGAAGAATACTCGTCTCTTTCTCTTTCCTCTGCTGCTGCTCTCTTTACCTCTCTGATTTTGAATGCGGCCAAATCTTCCATTTCTTTTGGCCGCATCAAACGCCCTCCTAAAGCCTGGTAGTCTGCTGAGGTGGAAGAAGCGGTTAGTGAAAGACACAAGGCTTTCGCTGCTGCTCACAGAAGTGATGAAGATCGCCAGGCTTACATCTCCGCTTCTCGACGCGCATCGTCAGTCATCGCCAAGGCCAAGACTGAGGCATGGCAGACGACTTGCTCTTCTCTCTCACCTAATTCTAACCCTAAATCTGTACACTCTCTTCTTCGCTCTATTGCTGGCTCTCCTTCCTCGTCTTCTTCCTCTCCTAACTTTCCAAACTGATCTTCTCCCAGGGAATCGGCTTTGGTCCATGCCGCCTACCTGAGATCTCACTTTTCCGTTTCTTAGCCGGAGGCTAAGAGGCCTCCTTCTTCTCAGTGGATCCCCATCACGCCAACCTCCAGCCCAAACTCCTACTCGGCACCCGCCTCCATTTCAATCCCACTCCAACTTTTCTTGGGGTCACCTTCGACCGCACCCTTTCCTTTTCTAAGCATGTATCTTCGCTAAAGGTCAAGTTTTTCCCACGACTCAAGGCCTTACGCTGTATCTCTGCTTCCTCATGGGGCCCCTCTAAGGAGTCCCTCTCTCTTCTGTATGAATCTTTTCTTCGGTCTCTTCTCACATACACTTCACCCGGATGGTTTCCTTTCCTAAGCGCTACCACTCTTACCAAATTGGAACGTTTGAGCGGCTAGTCGCGCCATCACCGGCTGCCTCTCGTCCTCTCTCATCCCTCTTCTTCTCTCTAATGCTTCTTTACCTCCCCTACGAGTCACCCTGACTCATTTCACTCTTTTATCTTATGAGCGGGCTCTTCGTCTCCCAACCTCCTTTCCTATTTCAGGTTTGGCCAGACTTGGAGTGAAACCAAGACTCTGCAGATCGTCCTTGAGAGCTTTTGCGTCCACTCACCCACTCATGCTTCCTTCTAGTTCTCTTAGGGAGACTCTTCTTGCTTGTCCTCCTTTTCCTCCCAGGAATCTTCCCTCGTTCACGGTGGAGTACACCCTTTCCTCTCCATGCTCTCGCTCCGGCTCCCCTCACTCTCGCCAAAGTGCGGCTCTCGCACACCTTGACTCTCTCCTCCTCATGATCTGGTGCTTTGGACAGACAGCTCTGTTCCTTTTCCTTTTGGTAAGGGCGGCTGCGGCGTTCTTGCCAACTGCTCTCTCTGTGGCACTGAGGCCACTTTTTCCTTTTCGGCAGGCCCAGTATGTTCAAGTTATTCCGCTGAAACCTGCGCCATTCTGCACGCTCTTTGCTGGTCTCGGCAGCACCAACAAGTCTGCCATTTCTCTTTTCTTCTTTTATTATCTGACTCTCGTTCTGTCCTTGCCACCTTGTCCTTTCCTTCATCTTTCCTCTTATCTCAAACTCTGTGGCAGATCTAGCTAGAACTGTCTTCTCTCTCCTGTTCTATCAGACTACAATTCCACCGATTTCCCCTAAAATCAAGGTAAATTTGCAACCTGCTTGAAAGCGAAAGTCAACCGGACCTCGGTCGCTTTCTGGTTCTATTCAAATAAGGTCTCTGTGCCTGCCCTCAAATCTGGCTTCAAATTAGCATGCAGAAATCCAGTGTATTATAAATCAACAAACTAATATGAAACTAGGCCTAAACAGCGGCTAAATACAGTCCGCTAGCCCGATCCGAGCTAGCAGGTCGACTTCCTAAAAACAAAACACAAATCACAAATCAACTGAAAAAACAATGGCGGCTAACACTAATTCTTGCCTGGCGCGAGTAATACATTATATCCAACGTAATCTGCTAGAGAGAGCTAATTACTGACCAAGTCGAAATTACAGCGCGAAAGAATGCTAACGCTACATGCTAATATATCAAAAACTACTGTTACTATCTATGCTACTAAAAGGATACAAGAGGTCTAAATCTAAATAAAACCAGAAAACGTGCTTGATTATCAGATCTAACCTTAATAAACGAAGTGAAGACAATAGATATGACGTAATGTATCTAGGTCACAAAAAAGAAGATGGAGAAAAAAGATACCGCGCCGAGCGCCGCGGGAAAGGCAAGAGAAGAGAATGCGGCTATCGCTTACACTGCTGGTAAAATAGTTACAAAAACAGCCATTTATGAAAGGCTTCACCACAACAACGAAACAATTGTAGATTACTTACCACGTTTCCTGCGATGGGACCCACTCTATTTCTAGCTGCTGCGATGGGACCCACCGGTGGGCCACAAAAATATTTTTACATATTTTTTAAAATTTAATTTCTAAAAATGCTATAATTTTTCAATTTAAAAAAATATGTAAAAATATTTTTGAGGCCCACCCGTGGGTCCCATCGCCACAACTACAAATAGAGTGGGATCCATCGCAGGAAATGTGTTAAACTGCACTGAAGTAGCAAAGACTTGCTATAGAAATGAGCAAGATGAAACTCTAAGACATCAAAAGAACCTCAGCTCTATTTAAACCACCGTTATGGAAGAGAATTTATTGCAAAAAACTAAAGAGTACGTAAAAGAAAACCAAATCGATAATTACAAGCATGTCAACAAATTTTTAAAAACATCACGAATATGGTCAAAGCAAAGTTTTCGCACGAGAAAAATGCGGTTAATTTGTTTTTGCAACAAACAGCAGATAGCATTAGAGCAAAACAAGTCAACTAAATCTTACCCATCTTACCTACAAGAATTTTATTTGTCATCACATGCATTTATTCTGGCATCAGTTTTAGTTGAAAATCATTAACTGTTCCTGAGACCAATACCTTGTCTACTACTTGCCTGAAGCATCTTCGCGAATACATACCACGGTCTAAATTTTATTCGAAACGGCTATCACAAAAGATTTCTTGAAAATGGGTTAACAAAATCACTTTTCGAGCACAAGTTGAAGCTTATGACGTTCATCTCACAAAAACAGACAGCAGAAATTTCCGTTCGCCTTTGTTGTAGATGCGATTCGAACTCCTGTTTTGTTTTACTTAGTAGCGCTTGTTTCATTTGCATAATTAACTCGTGTGCAAAACTTCGTTTTTTGTAGCATAACTAGATAACCGCGGGCTGTAGCAGGCAGACTTGTAAAGCGCTTTGCAGTTGTGTGTGCAATAGTTGAAGATGGATTTAGCAATTGAAGTAAGAATTTAGTAGGAAGTGATATTTTGTTAATCAGTCCCAGTGTTACTTATTATTATTAATTAATGACTGTAATGAATTAACTCTGTGTTTAATTCTTTATTGTGAAGTTGGTAAAAGCTTGCACAGGTACGTGTTTAATTGTGGTAGCTTGTATATTATTAATGTTTGTCCTTTTGTGCTTGCAGAGTGCAGGCCTTACGCCCGTGACATTACCCCGTTTGTAAGCTCCGTTGTGCTGAGTAACCCGCACCCGACGAAATTGATATTGAACTGTCTGTCTGCGCCTAAAGTCCGGCGGCTGGTGTTATTTGGGCTCGGTATTTCATAATTTAGTGAGTTTGGCGCATAATATCGAATTACATCGGTTTTTATTTAAAATTATGCATTTGTAGAAAACCGCTTCGCTGTACATTTATACTCATCATTAACAACTTTCATCTTTCTTCACCTCAAATAAATTATAGGCCTATTTCGTCAATCAACATCATCGCTTGGAAGTTGTTATTTTGAGTTGCCAGCAAGCTAGTAATCCAACGTGAGCCATCTTGCAACGCCAGCGATTGTTCAACCCCAATTATTACGCTGCCATTACACCGACTATAAAGTTATCAGCAGTGCTTTTTTGGGTGATAAAAGAAATGCTGTGAGTAAAAAAAAAACCCAACGACTTTACATCCAAACATGATATGGCTGAATTAAACAAAAATTGCAATGGGGCGGATGATGAGGTAGACTACACGAAAACGTCAAAGCAATTAAAAGAATCTGACGTTAATAAAAGACAGATTTCGCAAAAGCAGTAAACAAGCAATATTTCGACTTTTAACATATCACCAAAACGCATGATCCAATCCACGTCTTCTCCTAGCAATCAACACGTTGTACTTGCTTCGTTCTTATGTAAAGCAAGCGAAGATCCAAAACAGAATTTCAAGAAAAGCAACTCATCAAAAAGTAAAAGCATTTTTATAATGAACAAGCTGTATTGTTTTTGTCAAAAACCTGATGACGGGGGGGCGGATGTATATTTACTGTGAGGGTAGCAGCTCTTGGTTGCATCCAAAATGTGCTTTTGAGAATAACGATTTCGCTTTAACATTAACTCCTGAGCAATGGAAAACTTGCAACTTGTGCAATGGCTCCACTACAACTATACAAAATAGCAAACAAACCCTTTATCATAAGGTTTGCTCTCTGCATGAAGGAGCTACATCTGCAAATAGTGCTGGAGACACTGATTGTTACGTCATAAATTGTTTTTCGTTGGAATTGCGTTTCGATGTGCGCGAGTTTTGAGCTTGTGACCCTTTTGCTATAAAATTTTGCGTAGCTGACCTGTCTAGTAAGATCAAATTCCTAATTAGCGTATTCTCGTTTGTGTGTCTTTTTGATTATTGTAACTGCAGCACTATGCTTTGTTCTGCCGCATTATTATTTTAGCTAAGCTCGTTAACAGAATTCAATTCCGCTGCATTGCTCTAATTGATTAATATCAGTTGAAATTTCTTCTCAAAACCTATCATCATTGCATTGTTTACCGTAGCAGTAGCAGCAACTAAAGTTCGTTAGTGTAAGGCAATATCAATTATCAAATCAACTAGCATCTTCTATTGTACCATTTTTCAGCTGTAAGAATTTGTAATTTAATTAATAAAAATTGTTGGATGTTCTGTCGAAAAACAAGATGGTAAGTTTTGCATATTGGTCATTTACGCAAGTAGCAATTATATTGTATCTGTTACTTTTGTTACAGAAACTCGTTCACTGTAAATTTGTGGCATTTATTTCATTCTGATTCATTGATTTCTCCTCGAATTTTCACTGAATAAACCGAGTTTCAACGACGACATCTCGTCCTTCTACTGTTCGCCGCAGCGTGAGACAGACACGCGTGTCGCGACGTAACACTGATTGTAGCATCAGGGTGTTCAACGAAAGCGTACTTTCGATCCCTGATCATGACAAAACTAAGGTGGATAAACGCGAACTTTTGGTCCCTGATCATGACAAAACTATGGTGGATAAAAGCGTACTTTCGGTCCCTGATCATGACAAAACTATGGTGGATGAAAGCGTACTTTCGGTCCCTGACCATGACGAAAATATGATGGATGAAAGCGTACTTTCAGTCCCTGAACATGACAAAACTATGGTAGATGAAAGCGTAACATTGGGGAAAAATTTTATTTGCCACATTTGTCCTCCATTGACGCGAAAGCGAATTGTATCGCTATATTTTGGACGTGAGGTCCGCACTCGCTTGGGAGTTGCCATTTCGGTGTCTGGGCCACCTGTCTTCCACATAAAGGCGGGGGCGTCCCGTTAAGTGCCTTGCCCAAGGACACAACAAAAGAACTTGCCGGCTTGTTCTTCACATCCTCCCATAAATGCCGAGCGCCAAGCAGGGAAGCTGTGGATACCATTTTTTAAAAATCTTTTGGCATAACTCGACAAGGGAATTGAACCCTAGGTCTACCGACTGCGAAGCGGGCGCTCTAACCACTACACCATCGCGCCAATTGTCATTTTAAAAGATATAAGAACCGTACGGGCGGAATCAAATCATGACAGCAAACAAGTTGCTGCATTAAAAATCAAAATTCAAAACGGCAAAATGTTTCCAGTGATTTTGCGTCTGTTTATCAAAGTTCTATTCAACAACTTCCAGTAACTTCAAAAAGTGTTCTATCGGATTCCGGTAAAAAAAACAGTAAAAAAATACAACGTGGTTTAAACTGGAACACCATACAGCTGCTGGGAAATTATAACAAAAATGTGGAAAACGAAGAGAAATGGCTGTTTACGGAAATAGAAGTGGAGAAATCGTTTGTAATTACTTTAGACGAGTGGAAGAAAATGATAGAAAACCGTAGAGAGCATCATTTAAAAAATTGTTTCTATAAAAATGTCATGTTGGAAAAATTGAGAATCTTGTATAATGGATGTGTACCTTGTATAAGCAACGGCTATCCAAGAAAAAAAGCGCAGTTTTGAAGCTGAGAAGGAGTAATATGAGGTTTTACGAAGGGTACGTTAGTGTTTACTGCAGTCATGTTCATTGTTGCCATTGTGCAGTTACGGGTAATATCGATTTGTTTACGTTTGTTGATGAGTTGAAGGAAATGTAATGCTTTCCGGTAAAAGATCACATTTGATTGAATGTGTGAAGAGTAGGCATATCACTGGCAAACAACGTGAACTAATAGGAGAGAAATTTATTTCATGAAACCACACTCGCTATATTGCAGTATGCAATCTTCTTTAACTCTTTCGCTCCCGCGATCATCGATTGATGATCTCGTGTTTTCGGTGTTTACCTCAAATTTTTTTAAATTGAGTTACAAAGTTAGTTTACTAAAAAATCGATTTGTGACTTTATTTTTCATCCGATTTTCATAAAATTTTCAAAAGATCACGCTTATTTCCTCACGCATCGGAAGATGTATAATTTGTGCCCTAGTTCTTGGATTTTTATATTCAATACTCAAAAACGGTTAAAAAGACCAACAACCCAGTTGCAGACGACAAAATCGGCCAAATTCTCAGCACGTGCCAACTACACTAAAATCAAATTGAGATTACATCTTTACCACATAACCAAACCCTTTATCATTAACACAGTCTGAAAACCTACTCTTTTGGGGCATCATTTGACAAAATTTCAAGCGATAATAATAAATTTTACTTTTTTGAATTTCCAAATTTTTTAGGGGTCTCAAAACCCCCCCAAACAAATTTGAACGGTAAGTAGATAAAAGTAAATTTAGTGCGTAAAAAATATCATATGTTGCTAAATACCAATTACATTTGAAAGCTTAGCAAATTTGCTTTCCAGCAATATATAACTTTAAATAGTTTAGACTAAGTTGTATATGATATTTACTGATCAAAAATGAGTACTGTACATCATGTCAGTTCAAACGCCCCAAAAATTTTTTGACTTACCTTCACTAAATTATAATGTTTAGAAAAACTACACCCTTTAAAACGATAAAATAAATCGCAAATGTTTCACCAATAAAGTTGTCATTTTGTATCAAGTTTCCAAGGAGACAAGAAGCGAAATACAAGTTTAAAAGCTAGCAGAAGTTTGACTTCTCTAAATCAAAGTTTGCTGTATCCCCCTTGTTTCTCAACACATGGGAAGGGTGTAAACAAGCTGCTGTTTCATTGTCAGTGACAGCATATTCTATTTAAACTTGATATTTTCTGAATCTTGAAAAAATTCCCTGTTCAAAAATACATAATGGTACATGGTTTAGACTAACCTCTAGCAGATAATGACTGATCATATGCTAGGTACTAAATTTAACTACCAAAATTTGGTACCGGTCGGTACCGGTCAAAAAAAAGGTCATGTGCCTCAGAAAATTGCAAATTGTAGAAAATCTAGGCTTTTAGGTAAGTTTTGATTGATGTACCTTGAAAGCTTATTTCCTTAGCATCATCTTGCGACCATTTCTAAAGAAATTGGTAGAAAATAAAATCTGTAGTGATCTTTGAGATGAGAGTACCTCTTTAATTTTGAAGACAACCCCCCCCCCAGTTGGGGGGGTTCATTTGCATATTCAAAAAAATGTTTTTTTTTCTATTTGAAATCCTCAAGAAATGTAGATTTCAACGATATATCACACTTGATGTAGAAGTAAGCAGCTGAGTAATGATTTACAAACAAACTAGAGGTACATAATTATGATTAATTATGACAGTTTTTCGCACTGCCACCTTACCGACATCTTTTTTCACTATTTTCGCGGGAGCAAAAGAGTTAATGGATGAAGAGCGAATTTTTGGCGCTCACACTTACGCACCTTCACGATCTGTTCTGTGTAACATCAAGTCTGAAGGCAGACTTTCCCAACGTTACAGTGAAAATTGGACTTTAATTTTAAAAATTATGGCAAAAGAGTAGCCTATGCTATAAACAACAGAACATTTATAAGAAATTTCTCTGTTCATCCACCTAGTGTTGCATTGTATAACGACGCTCAAATTTTAGCATATAAAGACCTTTGTAAAAAAGACATTTTATACTTTAACGCAAGTGGTAGCATAATTAAAAAATGTGAGAATGGCAATGAATTTCAAATTTATACGCTTTTGTTTCGCAATCCACAGGCTGGTGGCCCTGCGCTTCCAGTTGCGATGAACCTAACGACTAGTCATGACGCAGGTAGCATTCGAAAAGTTTTGGAAATATCTATACATGATGTTGTGAAGATGGGTGGCTCTGACAACAGACCAAAATTAATTACGATTGATTGTTCATTTGCTATGTGGAATGCAATATTACTTGCGTTAAACCGCGAGTCGAGATTGGATTATTACATTCGTTGTTGGCGCGTAGTAACAGGAAAAGCAATTAAACGTGATCTCCAATCACAATCCTCATCACTTGTTCATAACTGTTTGAGCCATGCTATGCGCACCGCAAAAATTTTCGTAAACAAACATTACTTAAAGCGTCACCGTATTGGATTTTCCTGCTTTTTTTTCCACAACATTGCGTTATGGAAAGCATTATCGTTATTACCAATTGTAGCGTCAGAATTATGCTTTCTGATCAGTTTCGCTACATAAGAGCCGAAACGCGTTTTCCTCTGCTTTTCTTTCGCTGGTAAACCGCCGCAACTCGTATCTCGTCAATCTTTTTATTGAATAATGGCAAAAGCACAGCCAAAAACGAGTTATAAAGCTAAAATGATTGATATTCCAAAAAAAAGCAAACATTGAAAACGGTTTCAAAGAAGTTTTTTGCCCAGTTCCGAAGTTGAAATATTTTGATTGATACGAATGTTTTGCCAAATACAATTGCAGCATTTGTTTCTGCGCTGCTCATATTTAGTTCCAAAAAATAGCCAACGCGGGTGGCAATTTTACTAGCTGAAGCACGCATACACAAATGAACTAATAGCAAGCAAGCCGGCTTAGAGCAAACACAAGAACAGTAAAAATTAAGCCTCTCATCCTGGCTCGGGTCACCGGTTCGATTCCAGGAGTAGACGCAACACTAATTGTGAAAAACCTCCCCCATTAGTAAAAGAACATTTTGAAAAATTGCAAAAAAAATCCAAAAAGTATGACTTCTCGCCTAAATTGCTTTTGGACAACGACCCTGAAACCAACAGTCATCACGAAGAATACGTGTTCGCTTCAAAAACTGTTGAACAACAGCAGGAATTGAACTCACCATTTTATTTGCACAACAAAGATATGTCGGACAATTTTCTTAAATCTCTACTTTATAGAAATCATAGAAAATCAGTACACGATGACAATTTTTTCGAAAACGTTTATTTTGGGCAAGAGTTTTGTCGAAGGCTTATTCGAGTTGTTTTAAGCCGTATTTCTACTACGTCAAAATTAATGTTGGGTGATTTGGGGAGACATGCTCCTGTAAATACCGAAAATGCCACCAATCTAACAGCGTATCAAAACGTTTCAAACGAATAAAAGAAGCGCCAACAACTGCCACAGCAAACAATCTCCGAAAATAACATGACGCAAGAAATAATTGAACAACATTTTTATGGTTTCAAACATACCTATTTAAAGGGTAATCGCTATGTACGTTTGGATCAATAGGAAGATTGCACACACGTGACCAAACGTCATCAAAATACGCTTTCGAAAAAAGTGGCTGACCAGTGTCAGTGTTTTTGCATAGAATTGAATAGGAGTGATATCGCTTTTTGCAAGTCAAATCGATAAACGTGACAGTTGATGAATGAATGTTAAATATGTTGTTTTAATGATGTTAAGGCATAAATCTGAAGTCAAAGTAAGATAAGAGGTGCCAAGGTTTGCTTGTAGTTGGGCTAATTTTATGGGCTAAACATGAAGGCCTATTTGTAGCAAACTTCTGTGAGTTTCATATTCGATTAATCAGCGTGTTTGGGAAAGGTGAATTTAAGTTAATTGTAATGTGCAACTTGTGCAGTGTATTTCGTTGCATAAGCATACTGAAAAGTTGTAAACTTGAATTATACTGTAGCCTAAATGAGAGGGCAGACTTCTGTACCGTTTGTCATATGTTCGATTAGATATTGATGGATAAGATCAGTACTTCTTTGGAATTTTTTGTCAATAGTGGTTGGCAGAACAGTCGTATTGGTATATTGGATGCAATTCTGTGACCTTAACTACTTCTTAAACATGTTTTTGGCCTATTGCCTAGGCTGCTGAAACAAAGGTAATTAAAAACTTGCAGTTCCGATTCACTTATTCATACTTATGACCTCATGCTCTGTTCGCTTGTCTTTCGTCAGACTGGGCCACCACGACGGGTAGACTGCTTGGCCCCACCACCTGTTAGCCACATAAAGATGGAGGTATACCGTTAAGTGCCTTGCCCATGGACACAACAAGCAAGCTTGCTGGCAAGCTTACGGTACCGGTAGTAATGATGAGATAATGGTTGTTTTTTGCTAATGTACCGACTAGTATCTAATTAGTATGAATTTATTTTTAACTACGGATCAAATAGTATTTAGATGTCACTTCTCTTAGGGGCAATTTTTTTTAAATTGGCACACAGTACTGAGCTTAGACCAGCCAACTGAAAGACCTAATCTCAACCAAATTACTTTTGATTAAATTTATTTGTTTCCAGGGATCCAACTAGCAATAATTCACTCCAATTTTTAATAAATTTCTCATTAGTTTTCAAAATAAAACGAAAAGTTGGTGTTCGCCATAATCTTTCCAGCATAAATTACAGGTTTTGATCAGCCACTTTTTTTGGCGCGAAATGTGTGACGTCATATGCAACCTTCCTATTAGTTGAGACCATCCACAAAGAGGTTTTAACTACTCAACAATTATTTGCTGATTACGTTTCGCACAAAGGATACGCCAAAAGCAGAAATAAGTTTGAATAGCCAGCTCAAAGAAAAAAAAAACTCCGACAGTTGTGTCAGTTTAAGAAAACTAAAAAAAGACGTTTCAGTGGGTATTACTCGTCAATTGAAGCTGTAAAACGCATTAAGTATGTAAACACAGAATTCTTAAAAAACGTTGCTAGCAGCTATAATGTTGAAAAAAAGATGCCACGTATAGAAATGGAAACTCCGCTTGTCCCACAATGTTTAGATACTTCTGCAGTTGAGAAAATTGTTTTTACAAAGTCACCTCTTTTTGCTACGTGCTTTGGCGTTTGCCTTTTATTGATCCAACGGTCGATTTGACTCAGCAAGCAGCAATCACAAGTGCTAATCGTCAACTTACTTGGTTAGATTTTCACACAATCAATGGGTTGCCATCAGCAAAAATGCTTAATACATTCAACTGTTAGAAAAGCTAACCAAATCAAGCAAGAGGAGAAATTTGGATCGTTAGATTGCGATCAGTTACTTAATAATCAGTCATGGTAAAATAAAAAACTTAGCAGTGTTTGCAAGAAGAATTTTAGTAACAGGAACTAAGCAATTGCGCTCAAATATTTTCCTACCTGTTTTGTATGCAAATCACTTCATTGTAATTTGGTTTTGCAAAAAAAAGTTGTCAAATAACAGTTTTTAATTTCATTGAAAGGCAATGTCATTCAATTGTCTCAGTAATTGGTGGTGCTTTAGAACATTTTTTTGCAAGTTTTGATGACAAGAATGTACAAAAAACATAACCATTTTAACAATAAATCGAATGATGCAAACAGACTGGAGAAGTTGTGGTATCTGTGTGTGCATAGTTTCTGAAAAGCTGTGCGATTTTCTACTCAATAGCAAAACGATATGCCCGACAGATAAGATTTTATATTCTTTCAAATTCCGTCACCTGATGCATTTAACTTGTTTGTTCGGTCTATGCAGTGTAGTCAGTTGATGAATGCAGCTGCTGAAGAAAATTATTATAAAACAGCAATTGGTCTGACTAATATTGGTAACACCTGCTGATTCAACTCTGTTATACAAGCAGTCACAGCAGTCTTGAAAATTAGCAGCCAAAAAATTGACAATCCAAACTTAAATGCAGACATGATGATTTTGGCAAATATCATCAACAGTTTACTAAAACACGAGCCTGTTGATGACCACATACTTCAAAAAGCAGTCGTTAGTGTTTGTAATTTCTGCAAATTTGAATTTGGAAAAGAACAAGGTCCTGAAGAGTTTTTTGCTCTGTCATCTTTGACAGATTTGTTAAGTGTGAATGGCTTGTCTCGCATCAGCCAACTGCAGGTTGATATCCAATGCACTTCTTGCAATGATGTAGCTCACGAATCGGCTACAGAACAAACAGATATTTTCGTTCCTATCTCACAAACTGTTGAACAAGGTAGTGGTCTTCTAAAATACATAAACGCGCATTTTAGCAAGGAAAAGGGCAAAAGAAGCGCAATCGACAAACCAAACAACTAACACGAACACAATTTCACAAACTTCCGAATTTACTGGTGATACGTCTTAATAGAGGAACTATACCTTAATAGAACTTAATAGACCTGGTTCCAGCATTTCAAAAGACAACACTACTGCTGCTTTAAATCAAGTGTTTTTTTGCAAAACAAAACAACGGAACATTTTTGCAAATATCAGCTTGTGTCTGTGATAACATATGTGGGTAAAACCCAAACTTCGGGACATTTTGAATGTTATACTATGTGTGAAAATCAAATAGTGTTGAAAATTAGTGATGATCAAACCAAATTTCAAAATTTGAGTCACTATCAAAATCGAATTGAAAGTTGCAGTTACAGTATATGTATTTTTATTTCAAAAACACAAATTGTGATTCATCTAAAAAATAGTTTATTTTACTTTTATGTGCAATTGTCATCAAGACATGTAATCCTTTATTAAAGTACGCATTAATTTTCTAATTCAGACTAACATGTTGATGAAGCTGTTTTAGAATTACCAAAATGAAAAAGTTGAGCTATCAAGGTTTCAAAACCTCATCGATGTATCTGATATTTACAAGAAATCAAGTTTGGATTCTTTTTTTAGTCTTTTTCATTCCAAAGTTTTAACTACCGGTTCCTCGCTGATAGCATTTGGCCAGCAGAATGCTAATATCGAATTACAATGTATGGATTAAGGCTTGCATAAGCTCATTTTTGATAACTGGTTTGCAGGGTTCAATGAGTTCCAAGAAAAAAACTTGCTGTTACCCACCACTGAATACAATCAGTAGCGCAGGTAGGGGGGGGGGGGTCATAGTGCCAACTGTTCGAGAGGACTACAATAACAAAGTGAGTATGCGTTTTGTTGATATTGATAACTTCTAGTCTATGGCCTTCCTCTTTCAAAAATCTGCAATAGGCCACTGCATACAATTGACGTTATACAATTTTTTGATTCAACTCCATTTAATAAAATTTATTGTAAGCTTTGTGATATATCTTAGTTTGTATATTTATTTATGGCAACACTGCAATGTATAGCATCCGTAGTTTTCGGTCGAGTCTAAAACACCATAGTTTTTGGCGAAGTAGAATGCGGTATTCCCCTAATTTAAATAACGTAACGTTCGTAAAATCATCATCCGTGAGGACGTAAGTATTGAAGCCTGTAACTAGTTAAGTACCGGTACAGCAGTACAGTTGTGCAACTCGCGCAAGGCAGGGCTATTTAGAACGTATTTTTGAAAATTGAAGTTTGTGTTTTTACAGCTAGCGAAGTAGTTTATTGCATTAGGTTAGACATGCTGCAGCATATGGTTCAGAGCAGGTATAAGCATGCAGCACTATGGTAATTTGACATTAGCCCATCAGTGTTACTATTTGAATGTATATAGATGACTCTAGTATAATCTTCTCAGATTCATCATGTTCAGGTAAATATATCACTTTGATTATGCAGGTCACTTATTTTGCTATTGGTTTGATACCATAGTCGTGCTGGTATGTGCAGTTGCTGTGATTGCCTTAAAATTACTATAATTTTGTATTTTGGTTATTCCTAGCAATATCTATTTATAAAAAAGTCCAATCAATTAGGCTGTTTAATTTGTTCTTTGTGAGTGACTTTGTGTTGAATTGTTCCGCAAAACGCTCCCTTTGACAAATGAAGCATGCTGTTTATCAACTGGACAAGGTTAATTCTGTGCAATGTTTCTCATTTTGTATTGCACCAAACTGTGGATGTCTACATCTTTTTCAGGTTTACAAAGGTAGATTGCAATCTTGTTTTCCTGCAAAAATGCAGATTAACACTTCGATTGCTTTAAGACCTAATATTATGTCACTTGTTAAAACCCATCCATTGACTGCCAAATCACCGGATTTGACATGGATTTACGTTGTTTAAGATTACTGACAGTTTTTCCACAAATGCCTGAGCATATCTGCTTGTGTATGCATGCGCCACTGCAAATCTCTAGCTTATTTTAGGTATGTGATCTTGTGTGTTTAGATAATGATTTTTCCCAATGACATGGTTGTCCATTTACCATTTGCGCAAATCATTTTAAGATGTTAAAAATTTAAATACTGTCACGAATAAGGAAATTTGCCTTATAAGAGTTGTTTTCATATTTGTGTAAAGCGCTGCGTCATTTGTTCGCTCGGCTACTGACTGAGGAAAAGACCCTTTTTTCCTCGCAAGTGGATTGCTGTGTACGCCTTTTATTACGTCTAAATCGTTATTACGACATAGTAAAATTCCAGATCGGTCTAGTGATTCTACCTTCTTCGAAGAATTTCGATAAACGATTAACATAACTTGAAATGCTTTTTTTTCTTTTTTCACGTGATTTCGTTCTAGCGTTGTCTAGATCAGTGTTCTTCAAACTGGGGGTCGCGACGCCCCGGTGGGTCGAGAAAGGACTCAATGGGGGTCGCAGAATGTTTCAAGAACAGTATTAAAGTATTAACAAGAATACATTTTAAACAGATGAGAAAAACACATCTTGACTTGACAAAGCTGAACGTTACACCTTGAGTGAGCTGAAAAAATTTTATTTAGAAAAACAAAGTAAGCCTACGCCTCTCTCAGTCAGAACAAAACCAAACGTAGACGAGCCATCGTGTATGACAGAACTATTGTTACGTCACAAAACTTCGCTTCTAGTTGTTTAAGATTTTGTGTTTAAGAGAGCATGCTGAAAAATGATAGGCTACCGGTGATGAGGGAAGTTAAATCTGGTTAAATTTAAGCAGTTAGTAGTGACTGAGTTTGATAAAAAGTGCAGTGGAGCAGTAATTGTTCTATTAATGGCAATTGAAACGTAGGCGAGTTAGTATTTATAATTGGTTGCAATTTTTGGATGGATAACATGCGCAGTAAAAATGGGATCTTTTGTAGAAAGCCCCCGCCAAAAAATATCCCCGTCACTGCTCAAAAAATTAGTAATTATCCAGTTAGAATTTTTATAAGGGTTGGGTCAATCTGCAGTGCTTAAAACGTGACGAGCACTATCTGTAGTAGCCTACCTAAAACGTGGCGAGCACTATCTGTAGCAGCCTACTTAAAACGTGGTGGGGGTGTTTTTCTCAAATCTTACGTTTTTGCATTAGTGGCGGGTGGTTTCTACAAAAGATCATAAAAATGTTCATGTGTTGTATAATTTAGCAATTAACATTCTCATTTTCCTGAATCACGTTCACTTTCGTTCTAGATTTTATAAAACCATTAAAGTAAAGAAGAAAAAGTTTTAAAGTTAGGCTGCATACTATTCTGTGAACAAGTAATTTTATAATAACATAGATTTTTTAAATTAATAATTATTAAACAACCCTTCTCATGGATAAGTGGTTGAAATCAAATCATCATATCTCACCAAACAATTCAAGTATTGAAAAGTCGACGCTAACTGAACAACCAAGTGGCAATATGGAAAAGACAAAGACCAATCATTCTTCCATAAAAAAGAGAAAATACAATGAAAGTTACTTACAATACGGATTTACGTATACCTGCATAAATAATGAGCATCGGCCAGTATGCTTGATTTGTAACGAGAGTTTGGCAAGTGAAAGTATGAAACCTATAAAATTGAAGAGACATCTAACTACAAGGCATGCTTCCTATGCTGAAAAGCCGTTAATGTACTTTGAAAGGTTACTGCAGTCCGTGAACAAGCAAAGGCTATCCATCGAAAATTATGTATTTACTAATTCTAAACATTTACGCGCATCGTATGAAGCCTCCTACGTAATTGCAACGAGCAAAAAGCCATTTACAATTGGCGAAGATCTTGTTTTACCAGCAGCTGTTAGAATAACTGAAATCATCCATGGCCATAAAAATGCAGATGAATTAAAAAAAAATTCCTTTATCAGACACAACAGTAAGCAGACGAATTGAAGACATTAGCACAGACCAATTTGAACTGCTAATTGCACGAATAAAAGGGATTTCGAAATATTCAATCCAGATTGATGAAACTACAGATATTTCAAGTAAGGAACAATTCTTGGGATATATCAGATATTGCTTCAATAATAATGTTCATGAAGACCTCTTCTTCTGTAGGGCATTAGAGGGATACACAACAGGTGAAGCAATTTTTCTTAAAGTTAGCGAAGTTCTCGAAGAAGTTGGATTAAAGTGGGAAGACTGTGTGGGGGTTTGTACTGATGGAGCAGCAGCAATGCTAGGAAAAAATGTTGGCTTTCATGCTAAGGTGAAATCACTAAATACTGGACCTATTACTTTCACTCACTGCATAATTCATCGAGAGGCACTGGCATCAAAGAAAATTTCTGCTGAATTATGCGTAGTATTGCAAGAGGCTGTAAAAATTATTAATTACATTAAAAGCCGTGCTCTCAATAGCCGTCTTTTTTCCAATTTATGTAAAGAAATGGATTCAGAGTTTAGCTCTCTTTTGCTCCATACAGAAGTGAGATGGCTGTCAAGAGGCAAAGCTTTGAAAAGGCTGATTGTGTTAAAGGATGAAGTAATGCAATTTCTGTCGGAAGGTAATTCGGATTCGTTAAAATATTTTCAAGATAAAAACTGGCTGTGTAAACTTTGTTATTTGTCAGATATATTTGAAAAACTAAACGATCTGAATTTATCTTTGCAAGGACAAAACTCGAATGTTTTCATATTGATTTCTAAAATTGAAGCATTCATGAAAAAAATTACTACATGGTTACACAAGGTAGCAAGTTCCTCATATGAGATGTTTACGTGCATGGAAGATTTCATCTAAGAAAATGAGCTAGGTTTTGATACAATGAAACCACTGGTAATCAATCACTTGACAAGCCTCAGAACTCATTTTGAAAAGTATTTTATGCCAGAGTTGGATACTAGCGAATTCCACTGGGTTCAAAACCCATTTGACGTTGGAATCGAAAAAGTAAGTCATCTCTCACTGAAAGCTCAGGAAGAATTTTCAGAACTTTCCAGTGATTTTAATTTGAAAGTAAACTTTACAAAAAAAAGCTTAAGCTCCTTTTGGGTTAGTGTAAAAATAGAATACCCATTATTGTCAGAACTGGCCATGCTTGCTCTTCTTCCTTTTGCCTCCACTTATCTGTGTGAAAAATCTTTTTCGACACTAACTTATGTAAAAACAAAATATCGATCAAATTTGAAAGATTTAGAACCAGTACTGAGACCCGCCATTACCGAAACAGAGCCAAGATTCGATCTTTTGTGCGATAATATGCAAGCACATCAGTCTCATTAAAGGTATGGGCAATTTTATTATTATTTTTTCAATATTTTCTGTATTATTAAATTTTACATTATTGTTATTTTAGTCCCTGGGGGTCGCGAAAAAATTTGGCCGTGCAAAGTGGGTCGTGATGAAAAAAGTTTGAAGAACACTGGTCTAGATTGTTTCGTCGATTTATATATAAGGTGACGAGATTTTTTTTTGGGCAGAGCGAGAGAGAGAAAGAGAGATTGGTTGACGGATTAAGGAAGGGCCATTATGTTTTTTTCTTTGCGATAATTTATTGTGGATTTTGTTGACGTGGAGAATATTGAACAGTTATTGGTGGACTTAATTTTGGCGGTTTCCTGATTGTGTGGTAAAGTGATTAATTTTGAGATCGTTGAGCGAAGAAGTTTGAAATCGTGAAGTACTATTTCTGCGAATACATTATTCTGTTGTCAAAGTGGTTTTCAGGTGTTTTAGTGGAAGCCAACCTTTTCCAAGTTCAATTAAGTTGCAGTCAGACCTAATTATCCGAGCGATTTTCACACGTCGCCTCAATTTTAAAGGAAATTTAAAATTGAGATAGAACCGAAAAGTTCTATAAAGAGATATACACAGGGTTTTCAAAAAGTCATCATCTATTTTTAAATTGTTATTACATCAAAAATATATTTCCGATAATAATGAAACTTCTACACAATAAACAGTATACATTAAAATTTTGTTTTACTACACCATTTTAATTTTTCCATCTTGTTTTTAGCTTTACCACCATTTTAATTATTTGATTTTGTTTTTTAGGTTCAGGACCGTTTGAAATGTACACAATACAAGAACGTGTTAGAATAGTTATTCTTATGGCAAAATACGAATCTGTTACAGCAGTTAAAAGGCAGCTTACAAAAGAAGGATTTCAACATAAACCTACTGATTAAACAATTCGTCTTTTGTACAAGAAGTTTTTGGAGACAGGTTCTGTTGAAGACAAGGTGCGATCAGGGAGACGAAATTCATCAGTAAATCCACAAAATGCACAAAAAGTTGTTGCAATTTTAGAGGATAAAGAAAATTTTTACTCTGTTCCCGCAATTAGTAATACAGTAGAACTCCGATTATCCGAACTAATTAAAACCAGGGGTGGTTCGGATAAGTTAATTGTTCGGATAATCGAACAACATGTAATACACATGAAATTAGATCATATACAATACATTACAAAGTACAGTACACAAGAGGTACATGGTTATTTATTGTACATTACTAGCAGTGGCAGTAAAGTAATCATTCATTTTTTTTGTTTTAAATTTGTCACTCTTTTGGTTGCTGCCAAGTCTCTCATTTTTTTCAAGAACAACAGCTGTGTTGAACAACACTCATTCTGTTGTTCACACCATGCCATGGCAGTTTCAAATGCATCAAATGCTTCAGCATGTGTAGGACCCTTGATTTCTGATTCATCACACTCTTCTTCATCTGTTGAAACTTCATCATTAGTTTCTGCAAGCACAGACCCCACAATCTCCTCATCAGTTAAGATTTAAAATCCCGGATCGCCGATGTCTTTTTCCAACCATCGATGAAGATCGTTTTCATCACATTGTTCAAAACCTGGAAGACGTGCAGCTATCTTTGTGATTTCGTCAAACGTTTGCGACTGTTCTTGTTCCTCAATTTGTTCGTTTTCCCCTAATTCTTGTTGTTGTCGTAATTCTTCAGCAATAAGCCAGAGTTTCTTCCATGCGTTCATTACATTTTGCTTAGCCAGTAAATCTAATGCATCAGCTAACATAAAGCATGCATCCTTCAGATTGATCGTTTTAGAAAAATTAACTACGCTGTCATTGCTTTCATTTTCCACTAACAACAATCGGCGTAAAACGTGCTTTCTGTAAAGCCTTTTCAATTTTTCTATTACGCCTTGATCCATAGGCTGTATTAGCGCAGTTACATTTGGTGGCAGAAACATAACCCTAAAACAACTGTCGATTTCGTTTAGGGTATCCTCTGATGGATGGCTTGGTGCATTATCAAGAACCAGTAAAACTTTTCCGTTTCTACCTTCTTGTTCACGTTGCCTTTTAACTTGTGGTATGAAATCATTTGTGTACCAGTCGATAAACACTTGGGAATTCATCCAGGCGCTTTTTTGGGATTTGTAAGTTGTAGGGAAACAAACCACATTTTTAAAGCAACGTGGTTTCTTAGCTTTGCCAATCACAAGCAATGGCAGAATATGCTTTCCACTGGCATCGGCACAAACCATGGCGGTAATGCGTTCTTTGCTTGTCTTGAAACCTGGAGCCGTAGCTTCCTTCCTTGCTGCAAGTGACTTTTTTGGCAGTGCTCTCCAGTTTATTCCTGTTTCGTCAGCGTTGTAAACATCGTCTCTGGTGTAACCCTCTTTTTGCACAAGATTTAAAAAAAAATTGTTAATGTGTTAGCCGCATTGCTGTCTCCAGATAAGGTTTTACCTTCAATTTGAAGCTCTCTAATTCCGTGCCTTGATTTAAAGGCTCTCAACCAACCGTTGCTTGCCTTGAAGTCAGAATTTCCTGACAGCTCTTGGTTGAAAAGTAAAGCCTTCTCGCAAAGTAGTGGACCTGATATAGGCTGGCCCAAACTTCGCTTTTGCGTAAACCAAGTGAACAGGGACAGGGCATCCTCAAGAGCTGTATTGCTGGGACCTTTCATGGTTTTTCGCCTTTTAGAGCCATCTTCACTATCAAGTTTAGCTGCATGTTAAGGAATTGCCCCTTTCTGCTTTTTTATGTCAGATACTGTTGCTTTACCAATATTGTAGCGCACTGCCAGAGAAGAACCGCTTACACCATTTTCTAGCTGATTTATAATCTCAAGTTTTGTCTCAATAGTCAGCACATTTCTTTTTCTTTTCATTGAAGACATATTGCAGTGACTAAACTGGTTGCAAACTTCAAATAAATACAGCACGCCGTGCACGCGTCAAATGATTTTTGGACGCATTTTTCTCTTAAAACGCAATTGACGTTCTAATGGTTCTTGTCAGGTTTTAATTTTTTTTATTAAAGTCGCGTTCGGATAATAGGCGTTCGGATAATCGGAGCTCTACTGTATGCTTGATATATCGATTGGCTCTACATTTACTATCCTCCGCAAAATGCTGAACTACATTGTTTATTGTGTACAAGTTTCATTATTATCGGAAATATATTTTTGATGTAATAACAATTTAAAAATAGATGATGACTTTTTGAAAACCCTGTATATTATCATATATAAAAACGCGACAAATACAAACTATTGCATGTTTTATAAGTGTAAATTTTTTTGAGAAAAGCAATAAGCCTATCTAGATTTTGGGTGATTTACCACAATGAACTAGTGCTTGTGAATGTCAGAATGAAAATACATGTAACGCTTTATGTGCACGAAATGTGCGTGACAGTGAAAACTGAAAAATGCCAGGCACCAGCAAGTATGCATGCAATTTACACCTGGCACTCAGTGTTAACAAGGGTTGTGCAAAACAGCAATGCCCTTCAATATCAACGTTTGAATGTGAGGCAACCTTGTAACCACTTGCCCTGCTAATAATCTTAACCCCTGAAACTAGCTTGATGGTTACCGATAGTCAAGCACGTTAAATGTAAAACATGAATTAAAGAGGTAGCCGATTGCATAAAGCTAAATGTGCTGGAATATGTGGTACAGTATAAGCCGGCAAGGGCAACTTGATATTTGCTATTGATATTATTGTTTGGATGTATATGACAATTACTGGAATATGCTCTTTACACATTCATCTTGTTCAAGTGAATAAACCTCTTTGATTATTACTCTTTCTTTGTTCATTCTCTCCACATGTCCCACCTATTGCCACCTCTATTTATGCTGGAACTTTTCAAATCTCTTTGCTTGCTTTATCTTTTTGGGTTTTGCCACGTCACATGTGCAAGCAACATTCTCATTTCTGTTGTTGTCAATTTTCTTTTGCCTTTCGCTGTCATTACCCTACATTCAGCACCAAAACTCAAAGAAAGACTCACATAGCTTTCTATAAGATTCCCGTCATTCTCAGTGACTTGCCTTTCTTGCATAAAACACTGAAGACATCTTGAACTTTTTGGAAGCAGATCTTATCCATGAGGTTACAGATTCTTGCACTCCTCCCTCACTTCTGAGAACATCCCTGAGTTAAGAGAACCTGTTCACAGTTTCTAGGTAATTCCCATCTTATTCTTTTTCATCCACATATTTGTCCAACAGACTCTGGCGTCCCTTGCACAATTGTTTAGCTTTTGCTATGCTTTCCTACATTTCAGAGCATCTTCTGTGCACCCAGTTATCACACATTGTGTTCTTTATAAAATTTCTTTCCGCTTTTTTGCCACACGCAGAACATGGATACTTGCAAGCCTGTGTCTTTACTGTTTTTCTACCTGTATGAAAAGCCTTTGTCTTATTTGCATTCATTATTATGCTGCACTATAATTTCAATTGGAAACCTGTTTTATTGGAACCAGACTGTGAAAAAATGCATTCATTTTCATATTGGCAGAGTGAATTATGGTAAAGAATCAACTACTTATTGTGATCTTGTGAGTAAATTACTGTAAATAACCACCTACTTTTAGTGAAATATTGTTGCTATTAAGTAAAGTGCAACTAGTCTAGCTACTTATTTTTGAATTTTAAAAATGAGCAGATCAGCTGAAAAAACTGTCGATTTGCCAAGCCAGCAGAATTCCTCAACTTTGAAATCGAATATTGTTGTTGAAGAGGTAACAATATGCTTATGTTTAAACAAATTTTTAGTGATGGCTTTTTTCTTAATGGTTTTTTAATGTTTACATTGTGAAAGGTGTAACGTAGCAATGTGCAACTGGTATCTGCTACAACTTAAAGCAACATTGATTTTGTAGTATTAGAGAGATTGCTGATTGTGATTATGGATTGCAATCACTTACAATTGCAATTGCATTGATAAGTATATGTCTTTAAGTTTGTTACGACTTGAAAGGTTAACTAAAAAGCCAAACTGTGAATTACATTTGAATTTATCAAATGCTTTTCTGCAGTGGTGTACAAGTGAAGATGATGCTTGGAGTATCATACATGAAGTTGAAGCCAACAACAAAGTTAAATTTAAAAAGAAAAAGCAGTGTGATCGGGGTATGATAACACTTGTTCTGACTGGTACATGTTTGTGATGTAGAGTGTATATGCAGGTTTGTAACAACGATTATGCTTAGGATCTGTTGGCAGGACGGAGCCGTGTGAACATTAGAACATAAGAACGTTTTTAGTGCTGAAAGCTTGTTATTTTATCTAAAGCACACAGAATCATACTGCTCTTATTCAACTTTGAACCACTTTTCATTATATGTTTCACTACAGTCTGAGAGCAATGGCATTGATTGTTGCTCAAAAACATAAGCACTGCCCACTGTGATGATAGAAAAGTAATTAAGTTTCTGATTTTAAAATGTTTTTACAATGTGACTCATATGACACTGAACATATTTGAGTAATGTAACATAAACAAATCTCAAAATACCTTAAATTAATGTGAACAGGAATGACAATTGAAAAACAACTAATGCTTTGGACCTTCAAATGATTGAGATCCATTTTGTTATGATTAAATTTTTGCAGTGATAAATGTATAAAGCATTTCTGAAGAAAAAGGTGGTCACATAATTAACAGAACCACTTCATTGTTGTTTTGATCATGGATAAGTAATTTTGGCTTTACAGTGTAACCAAAATATTAACCAAAGCCGTGTAATTTGTTTCACTGTTCTCTTGTTAAAGAGGTGACATCTTTTTTGTAGAAATTTCCAAAAGTAAGTTAAGATGGCTTGGATCAGGAGTTCCATACTTTTTTTCTCAAACAACTTATTTTACTGTCACACCTCAGGTGAGTTTTATTCATCATACATTTGAACTTTTTACATTTTATCAATTTGTTGAAAGTTTCAATAAATATAGTGATTAAGCAGCTAAAAAGGAGTCTCCAAAATAAAGGACTTTAGTTGCTGTTTCTGCAATATAGTTTACATCAAATTTTGTGCAGTCTCAGATGTAATTGACCTATAGAGCTGGGCAAAAATTGGTGTTGTCAGCTGAAATTTTCAGATTTGCGGTTATAATAGGTGAAGTAGGTGTATAAAATAAAATAAAACAATGACACTATTGGACAAGAAAGATCTCTATTTCAATTAACTTTTTTTACTGCTTTTATGTAAGTCGGAATTGACTTGTACGTTATGCAAATTATACTTGCATGTTTTTTGTGAGTAGAAACCTACAAGATCAGAAACTGACTCCCTTCAAAATCAAACCAGGAATATTTCTGCAACTCTCATAAAAGCTGTTACATATCCACAATTTGAGGTATGTGACTATTTTTATGCATTTGCTGTCTGTTATTTTACAGTACCTGAGAATAGAGTGAAAAATTATATTACTAAGCTTAATTTGTTCAAAGGTATCGGCAGAATTTGGAGTGCCCACATATCGACAAGTACTTGTGTCATAGTGATGGTTAATCTTTCAAATTATTACACACAATAGCAGTTTATTGCTTATATTGCTGATTGGTATAAGAGCAATATCCTGAAAAGTTTTATTATTGCATACATATTCTAGTTTTACTCTACAAACGGTAATTTCTAATTGATCTCTTTTCATGACTTTATTTGTATATTAACAAATCTAATTGGCACGTTCAGATTTCACACTGCAAAAAATGGAGGCAGCGTGCTATTAAAGCAATAATGTTATCACCTCAAAAAGAAGCTGATGCAGTAATTCAATATTCAATCAAAATTTCTTCAAAAGGCCTCAGTGAACAGCAAATGAAAGTTAGCAAAGCCAAGAAAACGGAGGATACCATTCCAATACCAGATGCTGTAGAAGTGTTTAATGGTGTTTAAGATGATCTGCCTTAAGCCAGGTCTCCGATAAGATTATTTTATTGTCATGGAGTTGTGATAACATACTTTGGTAGTTTTCTGTTGCCTTTCTCAGGCTTTTTGTAAGGGTTGCCTCCACACCATCTGTTTACCACACATACATACAGCTATCTTGTAAAGCAGATTCATTTCATCAAATAGCATGAAACTACATGAAAAGTGCATAACCCAAAGACATATGATGACGAATTAAGCCCAATTCTACCGACTGCAAATGAACGCTCTAATCCCTACACCACTGCATACTAATGCTTAAGCAGGTAGCTTGGATGTGGATCATGTGGATGTGTATCATGGATCATGTGGATCCCTTCCAAAAGAAGAAGAAGAAGCAGGTAGCATATGAAGCATTAATTAAAACGCTTTGAGGTGATTACATTTTATACTAATAATTTTGTTAATTTTTTATGACAGTGGATATCTTCTTACAATGCAGCTTTCAAGGCAGTTAGAGATCACGAAGTGCAGACTCAAAGCAAGTTCATTTACTATCAGCAATATGACACCAGTGAGTTTGCTTTGAAAATCAAATCAATGAAGAGTGTCAATGAGAAACATAGAAAAGAAGTAGAAGACGAAAATGCTGTTTGAACTAGAGTAGCATCATTCTAACATGAAAAATTATACTCTACCACTTGGCTACCATAAACATGTCATTGCATGCTTATCAAACAATTTGTGTATTTCAGACACTAAGAGTGAAGGCTTAACAGTGATGTGGGATAAGATACAAAAGCTTCCTTTTGTCATTGTCAAAAAGTATGTGTTGGAATGTGACAGAGGCTCCGATAGAAACACTATTTCAAACATTAAGTGTAAAGCTGCATCAATTGTAGAACACGTAAGCATCATCATCATTTGCGGTAGATGTGTTGCATGTGCAAACCACGGTCTTGATTTTCTAGTGCCAGGGTCTGTCTGTTTTTTAATCTTGTCACAAGTACCCTGTAGATGGTAATGCTGTATAAATATAGCATACACTACAGTATAGTCAATTCACAGCATGTTTTGCCGGTTTCATTTTTCACTAAATGACAAGTTTAATTGCTTTATCAAGATTACATTTGTGCAGTTGCAAGATCATCCTGCTTCTCGTCAGAAATTCTTGGTACAAAAAACTAAAAAAGTTGGCTGCAGAGCAAACATTTGTATTCATGAAGCTATAACATTTCCATGTTACAAGGTAAAACTGACTTTAAATGCTGCTAAATAACAATCTAAAAGCAAATGCGATTATAGTGATGATGTTGTTGTTGATTACCTGACCCCTTCCGAGGGATGGGGGCATGGCGGAAGACCATGGAGCCCCAAAAACCCAGCGACTCCCCAGGGTCTGGACCAGAGGTCGAAAAGAAACAGAGAGTCGCCAAAGAGTGAGCGGTGCAGAGAGTCCATAGCTGGACAGTGCAGAATGAAATGATAGATGTCCTGGGACGAGTGTTTGCAGGCGCTGTATGAAGGATTTTCGATTTTGGAAATCCTAGAGAGATAAGAACCTAAAAGAAGGCTGTGTCCGTTGCAGCGAAGATGAGAGAGGACACAGCGACCATGACGAGGGAGCACAAGTTCCTTGGTGGAAATCGAGGGAACCTGTGTGTCAAAAAATTTAGATGAGACAGTACGCTCCAGTACGAGATAAGATGAGAGTTGATACGAGAGATAAGAGGCGAGAGACTACAAGGGATAGAGGAGGGCACAAGTAGCGCTCCCCATCTAGCCAGCTCGTCAGCCGTGTCATTTCCCAGGAGAAACGAGTGTCCTGAGACCCATAGTAGCCTGATAGAACAGGAGGAGAGAAGACAGTTCCAGCCAGATCTGCTACAGAGTTTGAGGTAAAAGGAAAGATGGAGGAGAGGACAGAGCAAGAGTCAGATAGGAGGAGAAGAGAAATGGCAGACTTGTTGGCAGGGAGAGAGGGACTCCTTAGAGGAGCCCCATGAGAAAGCAGAAATACAGCACAAGGCCTTGAGACGTGGGAAAAACTTGGCCTTCAGCGAAGATACATGTTTAGAAAAGGAAAAAGTGCAGTCGAAGGTAACCCCAAGAAAGGTTGGATTGAAACGGAAAAGTTTAGAAAAGGAAAAAGTGCAGTCGTAGCTGACCCCAAGAAAGGTTGGAGTTGGATTGAAACGGAGGCAGGAGCCGAGTAAGAGGTTGGGCTGGAGGTTAGCTTGGTGGGGATCCACTGAGAAGAAGGAGGCCTCACATTTGCTCGATTGAGAGGAACACACCAGCACTCCAATCAAAACAGAGCTCCTAGTGTGGCCTCCACTGCAGTGGGGACCGAGGGGGAGAAGGCCGCATTCAGTGGCAGAGAGGTAAAGAGAGCAGTAGCAGAGAAAATTCATTATAGTGATCGCTTTTGCTACCTTATTTTTGCGAGAGCTTTTGCCAGAGCACCAAACAAAACCTGCTAAAAGTGGTCGGCATAGCCTCCTGTGCTCCCAATTCTGATCACATTTTTTATATGAAGATTGGTTAAATCACAAACATCGCATCATGGGTGGGGAGAGAAGAAGGGTGGCAAATGTAAGGTTGTTTTCACCATAACAGAAATAAACTGTTCATACGCTTAGCCCACTACTCGTTGCGCCGCTTTCGTTATTTGCCTTCTTACCTTAATTGCATGGTTATCCTTAAATTGACAGTTTCTTAGCTCTCCCAATCTACCCTTATCTTGTTATAGGAGATGAAGAAGATTGACATAAATTTTATGAGTATTTGTTTAGGTTAACGAGCAGAAGGGCTCTAGCGTAACCCATGCCACAAATGCAGTTCGCAATGCATTTAAAACTGGAAATGAAAGAACCTTAGGAATACGAGCATGGACGATATACTTTCTAGCGAAGCAAGACCACACTGGACATGATGTTGATGAGGTATATGATGACAAAATTGCCGCCTAAGCAAATGTTCTAATCTGGGCGCCGAGTATGGCGTGCATGGCACGCCCTCAATTTTTTCCGGGAGTGCGGCACGCCTACTAATTTTTGATGTTCATTTCGCATATTCGAAAGGTTTCGTGCAAATGTCACGCATCAAACGTATAGAGGGAGTCCTCGACTTACGACGTTGATCCGTTCTTAAGAAACGGTGTAACCCGAATTTCAGTGTAAGTCGGAACATCATAAATAAATTATTCTATAGGTACTGTACAGTAAAGTATTGTACTACAATAAAAGGTAAAAAGTAATTAAAAAACGTACTTTATTAGTAAAAGAGAAAAAAATTCCATACCACATGGATTAAAGTAAATATTAATAAGATGGTGGAGAAGCTGGAATAGTAGAGGCAGCTGAGGTAGACGGTAGAGGTTTGTAGCAATAGAGGCAGCTGATGTAAAGGGTTGTTGTTTGTAGTGCCATCGCAATTGTCCTTCTGAGGTAGTAGGCCTTGAACGAAGCAATTACTCCTAGGTCCATAGGCTATAAAAGGTCCGTGGTGTTAGGTGGAAGGTAAACCACCTTGACATTAGGGTAAAAGTCTTCCGGCTGGGCAGGGTGTCCAGCGGCATTTTCCATTTTATGGGGCGCGCTCGTAACCTCGAAACAGCGTAAGTCGGGACCGTCGTAACCCGAGGACTCCCTGTATTTCCTTACACGCTCATTCACTCAAATTTGATGTGATTTTCTTTTTTTGATTTATGAATTTTCGCTCCTGGTGTATAAACCGATGCCATATTTTGTGACATCCTTGATTTCTCACGCCTGAAAAAATTTGAAGCTCGGCGTTGATGGTCTTACTTCAAGTGCTTATTTCAGGCTGCTGGTATTTCGGAGCTTCTAGATAGCCGTGTAATTCACAAAATTGATGAGATGGTTGCTGATGGTGTTTTTAACTTGGATGAAATTGCTAGAGGAATTAAGCAACACGTAGGCAAGGAAATATTCTGCAATCAAAATCCACCGCACTCTTCTAGTCGAAGATTTTATCCGAGCACAAAAGACTTGCGAAATCATTATGACTTAGCTCGGAACAAACGCAAGTTTGCCAAAGCAGACCAAGATAATATCAAGCAAATTGTCAATCATTGGAATAAAACGGCGAAAGACGGAGACGATTTCTATTTCAGACCTTATACTTCCGGGATAGACAGCTTTAGTGGAAAACAGGCAGTTCTGTTTGTTCATCAATTGTCGTGGCAAAAACATCTGCTGTTGAGGTATGGACAAGATATGTGTTTTCTAGACGCAACTTATAAAACATGCAAGTACGCACTTCCTTTGTTTTTTGTGTGCGTCAAAACAAATGTAGGCTACCAAGTTGTAGCCACATATGTGACGCAAAACGAACAACAGGTGGATATTGAAGAAGCTTTGCACATAATAAAGCAATGGAATCCAAGCTGGAAGCCACCCTTTTTTATGACGGATAAATGTGATGCCGAAATTAATGCAATTGAAAGCACTTTTAATGGCGAGTTTTTCTATACACTGTTTTGGTGTAAAAAATATGTGATAAAGCTCCTTACCAGATACTGAAATATTAAAGAAAGATTGTCTGTCTGCGTTTTGCCGGTGACTTGTTGCCTTTTAAAATTGCTTTGACCGTGCTTGCAAATTACGCTGAAATTTCGCTGCGGCTCACGAAAAATCAAAGCAAACATCTCAGATTAAACGCGAAAGGTTGTTTCAAAAGCGACAAGAACGATATTAGCCAGTACACAAAGATTGATTTTTATGCTTGCAGGTTGTCGCGTCCCAATTTGCGACTTTCTTCGAGAGCAAGCATGGGACCGATGGATCAAAAAATCAGAAAACCAAGTCGGCGAGCATAAACCAATGGTTGTATCAGTACTGCGTAATGTAGCTAATGCACCATGCGAAAAAAGTTTATTGGAGGCAATAAATGCGTTAACAAAAAGTCAACTTTGGACAGAGAATGAGAAGTTGCAAAATTGTTTCAACCGTGAATGGTTAACTGATAAAGAGGTAGGTGATGTCGCTGATCATTCAAGTCTCTGATGTTATCAGCGTTGTTTCTGATTCCAAAAGTTTACCTTATCTGCTATCAGTAGTTTTCTCATTTTGGCGAAATAGTCGATTTTTGGGGATACATAGGAGCGCCTAAACGTACTTATTGCGAACGGTTTCGCTTGCTTGTGAAACCGTTCGCGAAAATAAAGTTGCTGTATTAGATCTGATAAATACGCCTATCGCAGGAGTAATCGTATTGCTATCACGCCACGGTGATTGAAAAATTAAAATAACATTCTTGCTTTCTTCTCTTTCTAGCACTGGTGTCGGTGTTATCGGATTGACGAAGTCACAGTACAGGCAAGGACAAACAATGGAGTTGAGCGTCAAAATAGAAGTTTTAAGCAATATTTACGAAGTGCTACTGAAAAATCGTTATCAGCTCTTATTACAATTTTGCATAAACAATTTCTTCCTGACTCTTGGCGAAAGTTAGTAGTATAGCTTTGAAACTCCTGTAATAAGCAAAAAACAGGGATGGTTTTAACATTGAAAGTGGAGGGGGAGGTAGCCCGACGCAACTAATTTAGAGCTAGTTTAAGGAGCTAATTTAGAGCGATTGCAATCTTGAAATTTAAAGTTAACGGCAAAATAAGTGATAATTTTATCCGTGATAAGTGAAACATTGCCTACCATTTTTTAGTGCCGACCTGCCTGTACCCACCACTTTTGATCAAAAAATCAGTTTAATTTCTAGAGGTTACGAGCGATGCTGCTATTGCTGGTTGTTCAATAGCTGCTGAAATTAGAATGTGCGAGCACCAATATACGGCCATGTTTTTGTGGTGGTATGGTCTCTTACTACGCTTGGTTACATCGAAATGGTTGTTGGCCTTTCCAATGCTTTCAAGGAATAGTGGATTTACCAATTTTGGGGGGCTCTCGACTTTAAACATTTTAAGTAATCTATAAGCCGAATAAATATTTTTCAGCTTTGACTTGACACACAGAGTAAGCCAACGTATTCCATTCTTATCTGCACGGGGGAGGTTATTTGAAACCCTATACCACCATACTACTATAGTGTTTTATTCTTTAGCTTCATTTAGCTTATGTTTAAAAAAAGCCTTTTTTTCCAAGATTTGGTTTGTTAGATTGTAAGTCTATTTTAAGAAAATGCGAGAATTACCTTAATAGCTTATAATTTTGATGAGTCGTCGTGGTAGTACGTATATATAAAATATCCCAGCTCTAACCCTTCGTATTTGCCGGTGATCGTACTTGTTAGTTTAATTACATAGTTGAGCGTTTGGAGTAGGCCAAACTGTTTTGCAAAAAATAATAAACATTTTTGATGGGCCATGTGCCTCCCCCAAGATCCTCTACTGGTTTCAAGACATCCCGAAACTTCCCCGTGAATCATATTTTTGTGGTGGAACCCTCTAAACGAGTGCAGAAAGTAGCTTACTCCGTTTGAATGAAGAGTAAACTTAAGGTGAGGGTGGCTGGATCGGGTGCTCCGTCCACTTTTACAGCCTGTGAAAAGCATCTCTGCAACAGATGTTGACACCTTACATACTCAACGTATTTTAGATATCAACAAATTAATCGAATGTCATCCTCCTCGTACAAAAAATATGACTCTACCGTTCCATTGTTTCTGCAAAACAGACCTAGAAATGTGGTTATTCATCGTTTGAAAAGAATTTCTTCATCTCTTGCAATTAACAGGAATGACATTGTTAAAAATCGCGATCTATTATCTGTAAAGAGCGATAGGACTGATCAGGTGCATCAAGTATGTGTCTGCAACAACAAAGGGTTGCCATTCTGCAGCTGTGAAGATTTTAACAATCATTTTTTTGCTTTGCAAGCATATGTTTGCAATTTTTCACAAGTACGAAGACCTTTCTTGGGGTAGTTTACCTCTTTGGTACAGAGAATCTCCATTCATAACCTTGGATGGCGCAATAACAAAATGTTTCTCACACTCCACAGAAATGTTTCCAACAACTAATGATATGCTTTTGGCCAGTAAAACATCAATTGCCGCGGCTTCAGGCGAAGAACTTGGGGTCAAATCTGCTGAGCTTAGAGTTCTCGACGATGATACAAGCCCACGAAGGAAAGTGCTGAATAACATTGCATCTTTGTTAGCAGAGATACACACGGTATCATTTGATGTTTCGACATTTAGTGCTTTAAAGAAGAGTGATGCAGGCCTTAAATACATTTTGACAGAAATGTTGCAACACTGCAAACACGAAGCTGGCCTGCGAATTTGCAATCCTACCAACACAAAGTCTTCGAAAGTGAAGCATAAGTTATCAAATGGTGATACAATGAACTTCCAAACAAACGTAAAAAAAAGATTATTCTGGGCATGTGGGACAAACAGCCGATGACATAAAGCGTTTCTGTGGTGTAAGAACATTAGCTTCAGTGATGTCACCAAGCAGAACTTCGCTCAACTTTTGTTCTTTTAGTGATCACTCGGAAGATACTTTGAACGTCGCAGTTCAATCTTCATCTTTCACACCATCCCTGTCGTATTGCGGTTTAACTGATTCCTTATTAACAAATGGCCCACATGTTTTGACACTTTTACAGCTAAAATCTTTAGAGCCATATTTGTCTAAAGAAGACGTTACAATTCTTCAATCAAAAGACGGTCAGTTCCAAAGCGGATGGTTGTATGACGAAATCATCAATGGCTACTTATGGCAATTGTGCAAAAACAACAGCAAATGTTTGTATGTTGCATCAGCAACAACAAAGGTGCTGCTAATAATTAAATCCATAAACAATTTATGGAAAAATCAGAAATTAAATTCTATCAGATATACTTTTATACCGTACAATACAAACAACAACCATTGGGTATTATTAGCACTTGACGTCCCCAATCAAATGCTTCTATATCTAGATCCAAGCAGTACAATTTTTGATGAATATGCTCATGTTGTCCAAACTGCAAAAGAAATCGTCAAACGAATTGCAATCGAGAAATTTCATTTTTCTCTTAAAAATATTGAAAGCCCAAAAAGATTATTTCAAGTTGAGAGCATGAGTTGTGGAGTTTTTGTTAGTCTTTATGCACATCTGCTTGCAAACGGCAATGATTTAACTCAGTGATTTCCAACGTGGGGCGTGCACCCCACCAGTGGGGCATTACAAAATTTTGGTGGGGCGTGGAGGTTTAAGACATTGGATTGATTTCGAACATCTGGCTTTTTTTTCAGTTCTGCCCTCGTATGATTTTGTGAATTGTGTTTGGGTGTGTGTGATAGTATGGGTGTTTAAGTTCAACGTTTGTGACGCGACATATCATTTGTCCTGTCATAGCATCTATTTTACTTCTCATTTATACCTAAATATCTGTGCTAAACATGACATTGGTATCTACAGCATCTATTTTACTTGTTATACATAAAATCAGGTAAAGTTATATTACTTGTCATTTCAGTGCTACTCGTATCTGTGATGCTTATGACGTTAACCTAAAACTAGATTTAAGTTTAGAAACTATGAGCAAGATAAGCAAGAAAAAAGTTCGCCAATATTCAAATGAGTTTTTAAAGTTTAATTTTATACCTGCTGGGCATGATGAACGCTCGCCCTTTTGCCTACTATGCCTACAAACTTTAACAAATGAGTCAATGAAGGCTGGTCGTCTAGAAAATCATTACAAAGCTAAACATCCCAACCATGTCAAATCAAACTTGCAATATTTTAAAACTTTAAAAACAAATTTTGAGAAAAGGACAAAAATTACTTCATTATTTGCTAATCAAACTGCATCCCTGAATCGCACTCTTGAAGCAAGTTATGCAATTTCTTTGCTTATAGCAAAAAGCGGAAAGAATCACACAATAGGGGAAGATCTTCTAAAACCAGCAATATCTGTTTTTGTGAGAAAACTTTTGCAAACCGATGACAAGGATGTGCAAGCAATGGCACTTAGCAACAACACAGTCAGCAGAAGAATTGATGAAATGGGGCAAGATGTTGAGCTACAACTTATCAAGAAGTTGAAATCACAAACGTTCTCATTGCAAATCGATGAATGCACAGTTAGGAAAAGCGAAGCATTGTTATTAGCATATGTGAGGTATATTGACAAGGAAAAGTTTCAAGAAGAGATGCTATTTTGTGAGTCATTAGAAACCACCACTCGTGGAGTTGATATCTACGACAAAGTAAGCAATTATTTCGATAATAATGAAATTCCTAAAACCAACACTGTTTCGTGTGTGGCCGATGGCGCCCCTGCCATGATGGGTAAAAATACAGGATGTTTAAAATTGCTAAAGGACGAAAATTCAAACATGTTAGTTGTACATTGTGTGATTCACAGAGAACATTTAGTTGCAAAAAATCTTGCTCCTAAAATGCACGAAATACTACATTCTGCGATCAAAAGCACTAATTATATCAAAGCAAATGCCAAAACAGAACGTTTGTTCCAGAAGTTTTGTGAAGTTAATCATGCAAATCATGTGAGATTATTGCTCCACACCGAAGTGAGGTGGTTGTCAAAGGGAAACTGCCTAAGGCGATTAATGGAACTGTTCGAACTACTCAGTAAGCTTTTGAAGGACAAATCGGAAATGACTCTCCTGATGACCACGGATGGCAAAGCTTATGTTAGCTATTTGGCAGACATTTTTGAAAAGCTTTGTTCTTTAAATAAGCAGCTTCAAGGAGCCGATGCAACACTTTGTGATGCCAAAGCAAAAATATTTGGATTTGTGACATTTCTCAGTTTGTGCAGAGGCAATATTTTGTCAAAAAGCTACGTTCAATTTCCTTGGTTATAAAAATGTGACGTTACTCAAGGGGCAAACACAATTATTGCTGAACACTTAGAAATGCTGATGAATGATTTCAACCAAAGATTTTATGATCTGAAAGCAATGGAGTTTCCTTCTTGGCTAACTCAACCACTTTTGTCAGATTTATCTGTAGGATCAGAACAATACCAACAAGAATTATGTGAGCTGCAGCACGATAAATCCATGAAAACACTTTTCAAGATTAAAGGAAACCTAATGTGGCTGTCGCTGGAATGCAAAAAGAAATACCCTCGATGTACTGCTTTGGCAAGTCAAAAACTGATAAGTTTTCCGTCATCTTATTTGGTTGAATGTGGGTTTAGCGTTGTTGCGGATTTGTTGCATGCTAAGAGAAATCAACTAGAAATCACAAAACGTGGTGATTTGAGACTGAAACTGACTAAACTGAAACCTCGAATCAAGCAGCTCTGTAGCCAGCATCAAGCACAGGGCTCTCATTAACCATGCTATTGTATGGTTTCGTCCCGTAATATATTGTAGAAACTATGTGTATTTTCATTTATAATTGATCCAGCGTTTTAGCTTAAGAGTAAAAAATCCATACGACATGTAGTAGTTCTGGTGGGGCCTGAGATTTTTTACAAGATAAAAGTGGGGCTTGATGCAAAAAAGGTTGGGAAGCACTGATTTAACTGCACCACAGCAACGACTTAAACATTTCAGATTGCACATATACAAAACGATTTCAGGAAATTGCCTGAAAGCAAGAATGGATCTGTTGGCTTGTATGAAAAGCAAAGGTTTTCCAAGAAACAACGTAATACAATGTACAAGATGTAAACGGTGGTGGCATAGTAAGTGTGCTGGATTTCATAACCAAGTGAAAGAAAACGAGCGTCAAAACTTTGTTTATGACTGACCTAGTGTCAAAATTTCGTTAGTTCACGTCTGTAGTTAATTGGTTGTTAAATGATTTTTAAGCACCACTGCTATAATTGTTTTTGTATTTTTGCAAAGGTTGAAACAAACATTTTTTTTTGTTACCATTGTAATCAGAGGCATACGCAGAAATATATTGAGGGGGTGCAAAAATGGCTTTCTGCAAATTTCATAGGACTGTGACAGTAAAAATTTTGTTTGAGATCAATATTCTAAGCGCTACATCAGAGAATCAGCAATAATAGCTGAAACTTGTGTTTAAAATTTTTCTGAGGGGGGTGCATGCATAGGAAATAAGTTTTCCAAAATTTTTGATTTCTCTCCCAAACCAGTTTGACATGAGCATCAATTAGGAATAAAAATTCGCTCAACTTAGCCTTTGAAATTGTGGTAACAAAGTAATGTGTTTTGCACGTGACAGGAAGAAGGAAATAACATGTTAGTGCTTGATGTTGACTGATGGTGTGAAGCTTAAGATCTGCCAGTTTGTTTCCTGATGTCATTACTAGTGCCAGAGTTTGTGTATTGACAACATGAATGCAAACTTTAATAAGCTTGCCTAAGGTTAGAGCAACGCTGCAGCTTGAGGCAATTTCTAGCTTTCATCTGGCACCATTGTAGTAGTTATTCAGTTTTTATCTGGTGTTGTCCCCTTAGCAAATATGGCCAGATTTACCCCATTCCATTCCATTGCTAACCGGTCTATAGTTTCCTTCAACTCCAACAAGTCTACCTGTTCTTCAGTCGTCTTCCTGTCAACAACTTTCTGACCGCACATGGCTCTCACCATAGCTCTCTCTGCACTCCCGGCAAAAATATGAAGATACGCACTGGAAAAAAAAATTCACAAACTAAGAGATACCGAAAAAACCGTCAGGTTTCTATGATCTAGCTTTGCAAATCTGAAATAGGTATGGACGGTCAAAGTTTGGTGCAATACAATAATTAGTGAAATTGAAAATACATCACTCAAAGTGAACCTGGTCCAGTTGATCAGTAGCATGCTTCATTTGTCAAAGGGAGTGTTTTGCGGAACAATTCAACACAAAGAACAAATTAAACAGCCAAATTGATTGGACTTTTTACAAATGGAAGTTTTTTAGACTTAATCAAATTACAAAACAATAGGAAAAATATTAAGCTTGTCTTAACAACCACACAGGTTACCCTTGTAGCTGTGTAGGTATTTTGCCATCACCATTGATGTATTTATATCGCCATAATTGCAACAATCAGGCATCGATCTTGTGGCACATGGAGAGTGCAGCTGCTGTGAAATGCTATGGGTATGAGTTGGAATCCTCACTGGCAGCACTTAAAGACAAAGGCAGTGTACACAGGAGAGGGCCTGAAAAGTGAATGTATAGGGTAGTATATATGGGGGTGAAAAGTTTTTTTAATTGATCATTACAATTCACTACTTAGTAATGACCAAAAGTCACATGTTTAATACGTCATTAAAATTGATTAATCACTAATGTCTGAAGACAAAACAGTCTCCAATGGTAAAATGCGATTGATACATGCAACACAATAGCCATAGCCTGAAGACATAATACCGGTTGGTAATACCTAATGCCTACTATTCTTGTACTTTGCCTACCACGCCTAGTACCACCCGACATCCTAACAGTCACAATGTAACACCAATGGGCTTATGTCCGATTCCTCTTGCTTGCCTATACTAAATTACAAGCATGTCTAAACTAAAGTGATGGGCTACTTCGTTACCGATGAAAAAAACTTCCTTCAACTCTCAAAAACTTGTTCTAAATAGCCCTGCCTTGCTCGAGTTGTACAACTATACCACTGTACCGGTATTTAACTAAATACAGGCTTCAATACTTGCGTCGTCACGGATGATGATTTTACGAACGTTACGTTATTTAAATTAGGGGAATACCGCATTCTACTTCGCCAAAAACTATGGTGTTTTAAACTCTACTGTAGTTTTCTTATTCTTTGTGATTATTAAACGTACGTACGCAGCAAGAGCTTAAAGTATTCTATGAGATAAGGCAAGGTACAGGATATATAACATGGCGTCGTCGGAAATCAACAAGAAGACACAAAGCTAAAGCTCTGTTGGCTATCAAAACTTGATTGGGAGCCTTGTGGTAAATTGTCATTCTAGATAACGGTTAATCAGTCAATCTATTAGCCTAGGTCTAACCTACAAATATATGGCTCCTTCTATTGATTGGTCATTGCGTAAAGTATTCGTTAAAAAAAATTTAGATTTAACTGTGCACTCAAGTGAAACTTTTTTTATCATGGAGATGGCAGTTTAATAATTTTGTCCGAGAAGTAGGCATCAAAGCAGAAGCAATACCATGGCAGTCGAAACTGGCAGCACTTCAAGCATGTGTGACTACAACAACATTTTCAAAAATTCAAGCCATTCAGTCCAGTTGCCAGTCGATCAAAGAAAAAACTTAGATCTCGGTTGGAAACAACTGCAACCTTAGCTCAAACTGCAGACAATATGTGGCACCATAGACATGCTTTTGATGCATACAGACAATTGTCTAATCAAACTTTCAAACAATTCTATGCCGAAATTGTAAAATTGGCTTCTCTTTGTAAATTTCACAAAAATTTTTGTGATACAGACAAGATTCGAGTGGTAGACCAACTCCTTCTCATGAAAATTGTTTCGGGATCAACTGACATCTCGGCTCAGAGAAAGTTAATAGAAGAAACTGATCCAACTTTGGTTTCTGCTATACGAATTATGTAGACCTATGAATCACTACAAAAACTGCTGACACTTTTACAAAGACCACGGGTCCATCTGTACAGTATGTTAAGCGCACAAAGTCACAAACTCTGAACTCCAAATCTCAAAGTGCTCCTAGTCCACCTACTTACCTTAAACCTACTAAGCCTACTGTACCCATGTGTAGACCAAGGGTGCCCAACCCGCGGGCCGCATGTGGCCCCCGAGGTTGTTTTAAGTGCCCCACGATGTAATAAGTTCGTAAGCAGACTTTTAAAAATTTTTAGTAGTTTTTACAGGCTTAAGTATATTTGACATCAAAACACACCAAAATTATACCTGTTGTTTATGTCATGGGCCTACAACCCCGAACATTTGTGTAACAAACGCTTCGAAAATATGTAAATTTTTTAGATTTGGTTTACATCCATACAACCTGGCAACACTGCATGCAACCATAGCGACTCATTATCACCTCGTGTATTGCATAAAACATCAAAATCAAGGGATTTATCACGTCACAAAAGCTTAACTGTTTATGTTCTAGTAATCGGACTTTGCTTGCAGTTACTGTTAGCGTTAGCTAGGCGAGGTATCGTTTTTATCACGGTACTATACGAATAATTGCAGAATTTAACAAGTGATTAAGCAAAAATGAGCACACCTGTAAGACGAAAACGTAAATACTGCGACGAAAACAGAGTTTTTAATGAGCAATGGACTAGGCAATATTTGTTTATTGAAAGTAATGGTAAGCCTCTATGTCTGATCTGTCACGAAACAATATCTGTTGTGAAGGAATATAACCTCAAACGCCATTATAAAAGCCGACATGAAGCCAAGTATGACAACATCAGAGGCCAACAACGTGAAGATAAAATTCAGCAGTTGACAAAGTCGGTGAGTCGGCAACAAAACCGCTATCACCAGACTTGGAGGGGTTGATGACTCTGTCAAAGCAAGATACATGATTGCTCTAGACATTGCTCAAAATATGAAATCATTTGGCGATGGAAATTTCATAAAAGACTGCATCATACATGCAGCGCAATGCGTCTCTCCTAAAACTGTTAATGATTTTTAAAAAATCAGTCTTTCAAGAAACACAATCACCAGAAGGGTAGAAGACCTTTCTCGCAACGTTGAAAGCGTTTTGAAGGAAAAATTGCGCACATCTGTGTTGTACTCATTAGCCTTGGACGAAAGTACCGATCAAACTGACACTGTTCAGCTAGCTATTTTTGTTTGAGGGGTTAATAGCAATTTTGATGTAGTTGAAGAACTTTTGAGCATAGCTTCGTTAACCCTTTGCGGTCCACCTACATCCCTGGGATGATAAAGGAAATTATGTAATACGATCCACCTACATCCCTGGGATGACTTTCGTGTGTAGCGGTTTTAACAAGTCCACTTACACCCTAGGGATGCTGTAAGATTTTTTATCAATTTTGGTATACTTCTACTTGTTATTCGAAGGGTATTTCCCTACTTTAGCTTGAAGTTTTGAATGTGAGTGAGAACAGGCTAAGCCTAGATAAGGACCAGAATAGCCTACTTGTTGTATTCCTAGCAACTGGCAAGCTTGCTTGAACAGTACAAGTGCCAAATAAGTTCTTTCATAATACAATTTTGGTATCACTGATGTGCAATCAGTTACCAGTATAAGACTTGCTTGCTTACTCTTATCAGTTATCACTATAAAAATAAACTCTACCAATATTGTTTCAGAAGGTTTGTGAAATAAAATGGCTGCTGAAAGGTTTGGTACTGATGATGTGCTTGGAATGCTTGATGAAGATTACTCAGATATGGAAGTTGATGAAGAGAGTGATTTTTTTGATTCAGATATGGAAATAAGTGATGATGGGAACTCTGCTCCAGGTGATGACTCAGACAATGATGTGTCAAGCTCTGATGATGATGCAGTATGCGGTAATGGGTGGAGAGCATGGCGTAATACTGACAATGATTTTTTTCATCACCCATTTACAGCTAATAATGTGGGTGCCAACTTGGAACACATCCCAGAAACAGAATTGGAATGCTTTCAGAGTTTTATGACTGATGAAATACTGATGGAACTAGTGGTGGCAACAAATGCATATGCAAGTATAAAACTAGGTCAAAGAAGGTTTACAAAGAATTTTGTGTGGTATGGTTGGAGAGATGTAACCTTGCCTGAATTGAAGGCTTATCTTGGGGTCGTGTTGAAGATGGCTTTGATAGAAAAGCCTGATATAAAGGATTACTTCAGTAGAAAATGGACCGAATACTGCCCGTTTTTTCTTGAAGTATTTTCTAGAAGACGGTTTTTGCAAATCCATTGGATGTTGCATGTGAAATCGCCAGAACCAACCACCGCACCTATAACCCGTGGAAGTAAAATGAAAAACTTTGTTTCCTACATCCAAGAGAAATGCCTTCAGAACTTCACTCCCAGACAAAACATTGCGGTTGATGAAAGCACGGTCAGTTTCAAAGGACGTATTGCTTTCAAAACGTACAATCCCCAAAAGCCTAGCAAATGGGGGCTTAGGGTATACGTCCTTTCAGACTCTGAATCAGGTTATGTATCCGCGTTCGAACCATATTTTGGAAAAACAACCACAGACAGTTTGTCGCGGCCAGACATGCCTTTTACATCCAGGATTGTGCTACATTTAGTTTGTAAGCTGCTGGCAAAGGTTGGAGGAAGCGGTTATCATGTGTACACTGACCAGTTTTATACAAGCTACACATTAGCGAAAGAACTGCTTCAAAATCGAGTCCACCTTACTGGAACTGTCCAAAAAAACAGAGTTGGACTACCATCTGAAATCAAGCGTTTGCGATTGCAAAACTTACAGATTAGGGCATACCGTCATCCAGAAGGCATTCTAACCCTCGGTTGGCTAGATCGACGCTTGATACTGATGCTAAGCACATGGCATAATGTGGACACAGTACCCCATCATCGCTGGCGACAAGGTAGGCAAGAAGATGTGGAGAAGCCGGTAGTAATTTGTGATTACACTTCACATATGGGAGCAGTTGATCGCTCCGATCATTACTGTGCTTCTTACTCTTTCACACGAAAAACGCTCCGATGGTGGAGAAAGTTACTTTTCTGGCTGATTGAAGTGTGTATGGTCAACTCATTCTTGCTGTACAAGGAAGTGCACCAGCTGCATGAAGCAAGACACTTACGATACAGAAACAATGTAATTGTGCAACTTGTCGGTGAAATCTGTAACAAGGATCCCAACCGCGGAAGACCAAGTACAAGTGATGCTGCTGAGCGCCTCAATAAAGCACCACATTTTATTGCTAAAGGACCTAGAGGTCATAACAAGAACTGCATGGTTTGCAGCAGCAAAGAAGACAGAAAAACGACTTTGTTCTTTTGTGAAACATGCCAAAGAAAACCTGGACTTCACCCCGGAGAATGTTTCAAAAAATACCATACACAAGTGAACTATAAAGGATAAATACACAATCTGAGCGGACAGACATGAGCGAAACATACCAATTGTGAAATATTTTGTGATTTGACTACATTTTTTTGTGTTTATGTGAAACATCATTGTAAAATATATGTCCTAATGAATATATTTTGTCTAGAAAAACCATATCTGCACAAATCTGCACAATCTAAAAAATCTGCACAAATCGCAAAAATTGTTAAAAAAGCACAATAAAAAAAATGACAAAATTTGAGAGGTTGACCAAAAAAAGTTTCAAAAGCATGATCTACACATAAAAAACTACCCAAAAATGCAAAAAGAAAAAATTGGACTTGTAATGACTGAAATGGTAAAAAAAAGAGGACTGCAAAGGGTTAAAAGATCGCACTACAGGTGAAGATATGTTTAAAGCACTTAAGAACGTGATGGAGTTCTACGATTTGCGTTTCGAAAATCTTGCAAGCGTGGTTACAGACGGAGCCCCTTCCATGATCGGTAAACATGGTGGTTTGGTAGCCTTTTTAAAAAAGCAGGATGGAATCGATAAAAACACATTTATCAGTTACCACTGCATTATCCATCAAGAAAACTTGTGTGCAAAAACGTTACGATTTGATGCCATTATGAAGGTGGTTAATACCGTTGTAAAATTTATTTGGGCAAAGGCTTTGAACCACCGTCAGTTTTAAAACTTTTTAACATCTGAATGGGAAGCAGATCATGGCGACGTGATTTACTATTGCAATATACGCTGGTTGAGTTGTGCAAACGTGCTCAAAAGAATAGCTGAGTCAAAAGATCCAATCCAAGAATTCATGACCTTGAAAAATAAACCAATTTTGGAATTTTTTTTCAGGTGGTACGCGAGCAGCTCTCCGTTACATGCGATATATAGCAGTATTGTCAAATAAAATAGGCCTATTGCAACAATTTCCTTTTGAGTTGCTAAAATATGCAAACAACACTTTTATTTCTTTCCGTACCAAATTCTCTGCAATCAGTAAGCTACTTTAGTCGATCTTGCTCCCTGCTGTCATTGTTATTAATGCATAATCATGCATATTCCACATACAAATAGAAAATAGTGGGTTTCCTCTATTACGTCGGCGTCTCCTGCCAATAAAAGTATCTTCAAAGTAGTTTATTACTCCATCTGCTTCTTCGCACAAGTGTGTTCAAAAGCTTGCACAACACTGTCTGATGGGACAAAAGGCCAGTGCTGGTATCATTCGAATGCTTATGGCAAACTCAGCATCGCTCTGATATCTTGATTGCAACCCTTCTGTTTGTAAACTGAACGAAGGTTTATACATATACAACCGCTCTTTTAGTTTCTCTTCAGTCTGTTAAAGTTTTTTACTCTTGTAAGCAGTCATGGAATTCGTGAAAACTCAACGTGGTGGATTGAAGCTGTGCTACAATGGTTACCTGTATGTTAAGAACAAGGATTTGCCGTCTGGAAATACGTTTTACGAATGTGAACGCCGCCGACGCAACAACTGCAAGGCCAAAATTACTTTGCGTGGTGATCAAATAATAAGAGAGACACATGAACACACTCACGCTCCAGATATTATTCGTCAAGATCTTCTATCTTTACGTGAAGAAATGAAGGAACAAGCTATTAAAACCCAACAATCATCACAACAGATTCTATGTCAAACGTTACAGAATGTCTCGGAAGGAGTCTCTAGTCAACTACCGTCTATGAGCACAATTAGACGTTCTATCAGAAGATATAAACAAGCTGTACATGCTCCACATCCCATACCGAGAAATTTGTGTGAGATGGCCATTCCAGATGACGCCGACGTAATAGAGGAAACCCACTATTTCCTATTTGTATGTGGAATATGCATGATCGCGTATGCGATGATTTGCCACGAACAATCAATTCCTTGGAAGGATGGCATAACCATTTACAGGCGAATATAACCTCAAGTCATCCCAATATCTGGCGTTTTCTTCAGGTACAGAAGACTGAACAAGCTCTTAACGATACAATCATCAACCAAATGTTGGTAGGACAAGAGCCTCCCTCAAAAAGAAAAAAATATCAAGATGCAACCGAAAGGATAGCAAACATTGTGCAAGATTATGAAAATCGAGAAATAGTAGATTTTTTGAGAGGAATAGCTCACAATTTAAAATTTTAGTTGCCTTTTTTATGAATTGCCTTTTTTATCAATGACATATTCTTTTTATTCAGTGTACTCTATTCGTATTCTTCAGTGTACTTTTATTCAATATTCTTGAAGTGCATAATAAATTCTCGTATTCTTCAGTGTATTTTTATTCAATATTCTTGAAGTGCATACTAAATTCTTATAACAGCCAAACAAATAATCGGGCAAATTTCCTAATCGGGCAATTGTCCTAATCGGGCATTTGTCCATCGGGCAGGTATCCATCGGGAAAATGTCCGTCGGGCATGTCGCCGTCGGGCACATGTCAGTCGGGAACTTGTCCTGATACCGTTATTAATACAATGCTACTGTGTGAACTTAATGGTGTCTGTGACGACACTATTACGTGTGTAATGTGGTCTGTTCAATTGCAGAATTGCGTTTATTCTGATGTTGGTTTTCCGACGTGTAGTGGCTGAATCCTGAACAGCATTACATTTTTGTCTAAATATATCAAAATGTCGAAGCGAAAGTATAGCGCAGATTATATTAAGTATGGCTTCATTGCTATTCAACATGGTGGAGATACCTTACCTCAGTGTGTGATCTGTATGAAAACCCTTTCAAATGCAGCTTTGAAACCAAGTTTGCTTAAGCGGCATCTTGAGTCCAATCATGCAGATAAGATGGATCGAGATAAGAGTTATTTTGAGCGACATGGGGAAAACGTGAAGCGACAGCGCATGGATCACACAGGCCAGTTTTACCGAAATAATGACGGAATTATTAAGACATCCTATGAAGTATCTCTTCTGGTGGTCCAAAACAAAAAAGCTCATGTCATTGCGGAGTCACTTATTTGGCCAGCAGCAAAGATATTAGTCAGAAATTTGATTGGAGAAGAGTCAGTGGCAAAGTTGGATAGTGTATCGCTTTCTAACAATACTGTGAAACGACGCATCGAGGAAATGTCAGTTGATATCACTGACCAGGTGATTGCAGGAGTAAGAGATTCGAAGTTTGGATTTGCCTTACAACTTGATGAATCCACAGATGTCACAAACTGCTGCCAACTGCTTGTCTACGTCCGCTTTACACAGAACGATGCTGTATAAACGGAATTATTGTTGAATCATGAAGTGTCCACTACATCAAAAGGAGAAGATATTTTCAACTGTTTGGATAATTTTTTCAAGGAAAATGAACTGGATTGGGGAAATCTTGTCGGATGTACGACAGATGGGGCTTCCTCTATGCTCGGTAGAAAATCTGGATTTTAAGCCCATGTTAAAGCTGTGTCACCTCACGTCATAAGTGTTCACTGCTTCATGCACAGGTTTGCTCTTTGCACAAAGGTTCTTCCTGCAAAGTTGTTAATGTGCTTGAACAGGGTTGTCCAAATCGTAAATTTTGTTAAAACATCAGCTTTAAATACTCGATTGTTTAAGGTTCTTTGTGAAGATCTCAGCTCAGACCACACTGGTCTCCTCTATCACACAGAAGTGCGCTGGCTCCCTCGAGGAAATACAACTAAGCGTTTTTTTGAAATGAGGAATGAATTACTTTTATTTTTCCAACAGAAAGACCATGACTTTCAAAACGATCTGGAGGACGAGGAATTCATTGCAAGATTGGCTTATTTGTCAGATATATTTGAAGCTTTCAATCATTTAAATCTGTCATTTCAAGGGCAAAACTGCACTGTCGTAGACTTTGTTTCAAAAGTGGGAGCTTTTATCCGAAAACTGGATTTATGGAGAAAAAATGTCGAAAACAAGCGCTATAATATGTTTAAATTTCTGTCAACCCTTGAAATGGAAATCAGTGATGACTTTTCCAGAGAAATTACCCAGCACCTCTCGCTGCTAACTGCTGAATTGCAACATTACTTTCCAGATACCACAAGTTGCCCATACATCACAGATCCTTTCTCAGTGGACCCAGCCGACCTACCTGTCGGTACAGGAAACAAGAGGAACTGATAGACGTGCAGGAGGATCAGACAGCAAAAAAACAACGCAAAGAATGTTCTGCAATAAACTTCTGGCTTAGTATGGCTTCTTCATACCCAACGCTAGCTTCCCACGCTGTTCAACAACTACTGATTTTTCCTTCTACTTGGGAATGCGAGCAGAGATTTTCTATTCTTATGAACATCAAATCAAAAAATCGCAACCGACTAAATGCCCCTGGACATGACTTTAGATGTGCTATTAGCAAAGTTATGCCACGTATCGATCAACTGGTGAAAGATAAACATAAACAAAAATCTCATTAAATTTAGTTGCGTCTTTTTCTTTGTTATTCTGATGCGTTCAGTGCTATGTGGTTTAATGGACTCTGTGATGTTTTGTTGGTAATTGTGCTGCTTTCGCTGACTTTACATCCAGATTTATCATCTTGCAAATAATTTAATATTGGATCAAATTAGTTGCTTTGAAAATAGTGGTACGTGTTGACAATCCGTGGTGCTAAGTGGTGCGAGAACATAAAAAGGTTGGGAACCCCTGGGCTAAATGATAATGGCTAAAAAATCCGGTGAAGGCAATGTACATAATAATGTAAAAGAAGTGCTAGACATGCTCCGCATTGATGGAGATTCGGACGAAGAGGATTTTGAGGAATCACAGCCAAAATTACAAGAGGAATCAGAAAGAGAAAACAATGAAGAATTAGAAAATTTGACATTGAAATGTCTTCTCTTCCTTCAAATGAAGATTTACAAAGATCAAGTGTGCAACAACAATGTCAAATATTTAGCAGAGATGGTACAATATGGAACAAAGAACCTCCCTGTACAACAGGAAGTCAGGGAAAAAGAAATATTGCCAGTACGAAACCAGGCACTAAGCGATTTATACTGGCTCGTGTAAATGATGAAAAAGATGTGTTTCAAGAGCTTTGGGGACATCAGAATTTTGAAAATGTAATGCATTTTACTCTCGCTGAAGCGCGACGGAAAGGAGATGAAGCATTTTCTTTGTCCAAAGACGAGTTTACTGCATTTTTTGGCCTGTGCATACTCCGTGCTGTGCTGAAAGAAAGAGACGAACCCTTATTCAATTTCTGGGATGAAGAATATGGGGTTTATATTTCGAGAAACTATGAGTAGAAATATATTCAAATCTATACTACGCTACACTCGTTTTGATGATAAAAACTCATAAATTCTTCAACGACAGACAGATAAGTTTGCTGCAATAAGGGAATTATGGGATTCAGTCATGGATAACTGCCAAAAGTCATATTTTCCTGGTGCAAATGCCACAATTGATGAGCAACTTTTCCCATGTAGAGCAAGGTGTATAATCCTAGCAGACACCTGATAATTTACTGTGGTGTTACACAGTAACAAACATATCTTTATAATAAGAATATTCTTTGTTTTAGATATCCATTCATACAATATATGCCACAAAAATTGGAATCAAGTTTTGGATGGTGTGAGATACTACGACCTCCTTTGTACTACGGGCTTTTTCTTATGTTGGTAGAGAAGAAAGAGAAGTTGGACTCGGGACCATGTGGCCTTGTCTTTGATGGAGCCGTACAAGAAAACTGGACTCAATGTAGCCACCGACAACTTTTTCACATCATTGAGTCTAGTCAGAAGACTTTTGCAGAGCAACATTACGATGCTAGGGACCATGAGAGCACATCGACGTGAAATTCCGCCAGAAGCAAAACTAGGAAAAGGTGCAACTTTGTATTCATTTACATTTCTTGGTAGAAATTTCAAATTCGGAATTATTAAAATCACCTTTTAGTTTCTATTCATTTCTCCGGTTTTGCGTATCGAGTGTCGAACCCATGTGCTTAGTTTTGTAGTTATGCGTTCAAGTAGTGTTACGTGATCTTGTTGTGCACTTGTTATGCACACCTTTTTCGCCCTGCCCTTTTGACCTTAACTAATACAAAGACGTTTTTTCTCTGGCACTTTGACTGGATGTAAAACAAAAACTTTATAATTGTATCACTTTGTGTTTTGGAACTCGATGAAGTAACAGTTGGTCATATTCGCGAAACACGTGGAAATTTAATTCTTCTGTCCTTATTGAATCAACCAAATTGGTATGTTTATTCGTCTATATTTTATTGTTATGTAGTAATTCATTTGGTGTTAAAATCATTTACAAAGTCAATTAGAGTATTATAACGTCGCTGTTCTAAATTTATTCTTTAGTTAATAATTGGCGTTATCTTTTAGAAAACGTGCTTCAACTTCTGGGTTAATTTCTTCGGTTATTCTTCGTTTTTTCATACAATTGATCAAATAAACCATCAAAGAATAGAAACTCGTCATTCAACACGGATATCGATTCGATATAGGACGGAAAAGACAAACAGCAGACCGTTTGTAGTTTAAAATTTTACATTTCTATTTAAGCCACCAGAAGAAAATATTATGCTTCTTAGCTACAAAGCCAAGAAAAATAAAGTAGCATATTTACTTTCTTTCAGTCACAAAACAGCAACTGTCGATTATGGAGAACAAAAAAAGCCACAAGCCATCTTAGATTACAATGCTACCAAAGGAGGAGTAGACACAGCTGATGGAATGCTTCGCACATACTTAACAAAAGCAGCATCCCAAAGATGGCCCCTTGCGGCTTTCTTCAATCTGGTGGATATCATGGCATTAAACACATAAATTATATGTGCGGATATATCGATATCAACCTGTTCAAGACGTGATTTTCTCAACAAACTTGGTGAAAGTCTTTGCTCCACCGACAGAAGTAGGCGGCAGAAAGCGCCACATAAATCACGCTTGAAGCGGATACGCCAAGGAGAGGATGAGGATTTTCCCCCTTCAAAAACGAACCAAATGTAGGGTGTGCCAGTCCAACAAAACGAAAGTCAAGCGTGCCAATTGCTTACTTTTTGTTTGTGGCAAAAGCTCTGCTCCAATCTGTCACACTTGCAGGAATGCAGAGGATTTTGAGGAAGGGGTCAATTGACCCGTGTGGTCGTTTATAGTAAACTTGACCATAACATCTTGTTGCATGTAACTTTTTTTCTGAGAATGTGATTTTGTATTCTTTTATGTGAAAAAATAGAAGTCAAAAAAGATCAACTCACTGTCTGGAGAAAAATGGTAGTAATTAAAAAAACAAAAATCGAAAGGGGTCAATTGACCCGTTTGGTCTTTCTAGGGTTAATAAGCTTGCTTGTAAAGTAATGCCTTTTTATCGTTGACACAGCTTCTGATTGGTGCGTGATTAGCCATCAAAATTTATGTGATTAGGGCTGACAACTAGTTGTTTACAAACACCTACCGCTGAGATGTGCAACACGGTTACAGCAACCTGGGAACAAATGCTCCCAAATGGCTACATTGATGCCAGGTTCTCTTGTGGGTGCAAACAAGCAGATTCAAAATTAGTTGTTTAAAAATATCAAAACCCCATTGCTATCTGTAGACGTGTTGCAGCAACTAAACATCGTTGTAATTCACTTAACTGAATCTCCTGTGATCCCGCCAGAACAGGCACACACCTCTTTGAATAGAATAAGTTTGTCTGATTTCTCGATTCTCCTTCCCTTTGATTCTGATCTTGTATTTTTGAGTACTGAATTGCGTTTTTGTTCTTCTAAAACTAATGACGCGCGAATAACTGATGCTGAGCTCCTGCCACGACACCTTCTTGGAGAATTTCATGACGTATTTGAATCGCAATCACTGATGAAAGGTGAGCAGTTTAATAATGCGCTGAAGGAGAATGCTGTTCCGTGTTGTGTCTCCAAAGCCCGACCTATACCAATTGCTTATCAACAAGCTTTGAGAAATGAATTAGAAAATTAGACGAACTTCTACGTGAAGGCATCATCACCCCTGCCACCGAAGCAACTGAATGGGTGAACCCTATAGTCATTGAACCCAGACGTGACCGTAATGGACAATACAATGGTAAGATAAGGTTGTGCGTGGACTTTCGACATTTCAACAAATACTGTGTGCGTGAGCGCTACCAAAACCCAAGTGTGCTTGAAGTAGTTCAAAATATCCAAACAGATCATGCAAGTATATTCTCCACTTTTGATGCGTGGAAAGGCTATCATCAAATCGAACTTGTACAAGAAAGTAAAAATTTGACATTTTTAACTCCTTTTGGTCGTTTTCGCCAATAAGTTTGCCCTACGCCGGATCCAGTCAAAATAAAGAATTTGTTAAAAACAATCAATCGCGCCATGTCTCATGACCGAAATTACTTAATCTTCATGTAAATTTGATTTAGGCTTAACTTTAACTGCAGCAAGGTTCTTAAGTATATGCTTAACCAACCTGATTGAATGCAGCAAGAGCCCAACAACTGGAGCTGGGCCCTTGTCAAAATCAATGCTTTTTTTGCCAACCGAATTTTTGCTTATTGACTATTGCAATTTGGTTCTTTTTGCAGGCATCTTATAGCCGACATAAAGGAGGACAGGAAAAGTGCAAAAAGTGAAAATTGGCCACGTGGAGTTCGGCCCTTTTTAAATTCGCGTATCCAATTGCTAGTTGCGAACGATCTTTTTCAAAGTTGAAACAGATAGAAACATATTTGAAGTCTTTGATGTCAAATCAGCGTCTGTCAAATTTATCTTTGATTAGCATCGAAAGGAAATTCTTGTCAAGCGAGGTGAAAGAAGCTGTCGTTCAAACATTTGTTGACAGCAAAGGAGCGATTGGACATCGAAATAAGTGACTTGCTTTTTGTTAATAAATGAGTTTGATGATTTAATTAATAATACAAACATCTCACCCTTACTTAAACTTTAATTTATTCATTCTCATGTGTAACAACATCTACAACACAGCACAACAACAAACATTTTTTTTCTTTTATGCCAGGAATGTTGGAATGAATTTAGAGTAATTTAGGGCCGCTAATTCCAAAAATGATATTAGTTTTCCTAAATTGGCTCTAGTTTTTGAGATAAAAAGCATTTTTTGAGCCCAAGTGTACTCTGTCTGCAGGCTACTATGCTTAGTCGCACGTTGACCTTTGTGATGCAGGTAGAGATGATAAAAGCAGATAGTTTTCATGCCCATCATTCCACAGTCGACTTACAAAAGAATGGAACTGAGCCTGAGCAAAAATTTCCACAACCATATAGCTAGCCTACTCGTGCTTTTAAGGTTTTTTAACTTGGACTATTGCAGCAAAAGGCTTGCTAATAGCCTACAGGTTGCATTTTACAAGTTTAGTAGTTCAAAATTAGCAGACTATACTATGCAGTTAATGGAATCAAAGCAAAATATGTTAAAAGTGCAGGACATTCAGAACCTTAACTTTATTTTAAGGCAACTAGCCTAGTCAGCTGTTAAGAGTCTAGTTCTACTGGTACCAGTTTGAGCTGATTGCATTATTTTGCTTTGCTAGCTTGCTTTGCATTTATGTAATCACTTGTTTGCAGAATTTCTTATGCATGTTACTAATCTACTACCTAAGCTTCAGTACATTACATTGCAATGTCTTCTTGTCGACGCAGCTGTGCAAATAGTCCTGATGCATTCTGTTACATCTGCGGAGAGTATATGACCAAACACCAAAGGAAAGGCATCATGGATTTTGTCAAGCAATCATATTTCGCATATTTTGAAGTAAAGCTTGGTGACCAGGATAAGCCTTGGGCACCTCACAAGGTTTGCAAAACTTGTGTAGAAAACCTGGGACTATGAAAGAACGGGACACTTAAAGGATTAAGATTTGGAGTGCCCATGGTGTGGAGAGAACCACAAAATCACAATGACGACTGCTTTTTCTGCATGGTTAATATAAAAGGTTTTAACCGCTACAAAAAAAGGAAGTGGGAATATCCAGATTTAGAGTCAGCAAGACGACCAGTTCTGCATTGCGAAAGCATTCCTGTGCCTGTTTTCACTTCACTTCTTCAGCTTCATGATTCAGATAGTGAAGAACCACATGCACCAGAGTGTAGTGAAACAAGTGAAGGCAGTTGCAGTGAATACGAAGAAAGCTCTTCAAGTCCAAAGCAATTTACCCAGCAAGAATTAAATGACTTGATCAGAGATCTAAATTTATCAAAACAGGGATCTGAGCTTTTAGCATCCAGACTGAAAGAAAAAAACTGCCTGCAACCACATGCTAAAATCACATTTTACTGGAATAGGGAAACAGGTATTCTTCCCTTTTTTAGCCAAGACAATGACCTTGTATATTGCAAAAACATAATTGGACTTCTTCTCAAAATGAAAATCTCGAACTATAGACCAGAAGATTGGAGACTATTTATTAATAGTTCCAAAAGGAGCTTAAAATGTGTTTTGCTGCACAATGGCAACCGCTTTGCATCTATACCAATAGCTCACTCTACAAAGCTCAAAGAAGAGTATGACAACATCAAAACGGTGTTACAAAGGATTTGTTATGAGGAACACCAGTGGTCAATCTGTGTTGACCTTAAAATTGTGGATTTTTTGCTTGGACAACAAACTGGATACACCAAGTATCCTTGCTTTATGTGTTTATGGGATAGTAGGGCAAAGCAACAACACTGTATAAAAAAGTGTGGGCCTACAAGAAATGCTCTGAAAGTTGGTGAAGAAAACATCATACGGGAACCATAAGTTGAAAGGGAAAAGATTATGTTGCCACCCCTCCATATTAAACTTAGCTTCATGAAGCAGTTTGTTAAGGCTTTGAACAAAAATGGAGGCTGCTTCAAATACTTATGTAGATTTTTTCCTGGATTGAGACTTGAGAAACTAAAAGCGGGAATTTTTGATGGTCCACAAATTCGTAAGCTCATTAGCGACCCAAATTTTACAAAAAAACATGACTGATGTTGAGCTTTCTGCTAGGTCCAGCTTCGTCTCTTTGGTTAAGAACTTTTTAGGTAACCACAAAGCACTGAATTATGTTGAATTGGTTGAAAATATGCTTACAAAATACCAAGAAATGGGAGCAAACATGAGCATCAAAGTCCACTTCCTCCATAGTCACTAAGACAGATTTCCTGAAAACTTGGGTGATTTTTCAGAAGAGCAAGGTGAAAGATTTCACCAGGACATAAAAGTTATGGAGGAGAGATATCAAGGAAGATGGGACAGATATATGATGGCTGACTACTGCTGGTACCTGCAGCGTGATTGTCCTAATGACCCTCATCACAGGAAGTCGTATAAACAGTGTTTCCAAAAAAGAACCAAAATTGAAACCTGAAAAAATCTCATTGTCTTCTGCATAACATTTCAATAAAAATTGTCTTAGTAATTTATTGTGTTGATGTGTTCTAACAAACTTAAATGTAAATAGATCTACCAGACATTGTGAAAGCTTATATTGCATACATTTGAATCCACAATGAGATATTCAAATATTCAGATACACAAATATCTCAAAAACTAGAACAAATTTTGCAAAATTAATATCATTTTTGGAATCAGCGGCCCTAAATTCACTCTAATATCACTGGCATAAAAAATTGTGTTGACCAGTGTAATTTGTTTATCCCCCGAATTATTTTTGAAGTTAGGTATAAGGGGCATCATTATCAGAAACTCACCCTGGGCAGCAGAAAAGTTTGGCACACCCCTGCCTCCTAAGTTACCTTTGTTCGGAAATTTTTAACCCAACGCCGCATTCGATTACAGCGTGATAAATTTGTTTTTGCCAAATCAGAAATAACTTTTGCTGAAATTATCCTGTGATCGTGGCTACAAACTTTAAGATAAAGTATTAAACGCTATTAAAGATTTAAAAAAGCCCGAGACTTTGACTGACTTGCAGTCCTTTCAAGGAATGGCTAATCAATTGGCCCCCTTTAACAGAGAATTGGCAACTGCCTTTACGACCGCTATTAAAAAACACTGCTGACTCTTTTAATATGACCAAAGAACAGACATTGGCTTTTCAAAAGGCTTAAGACATTTTGACAAGCGACAAAGTAATTGCGTATTTTAGACCAGGAGCCCCCCTGCAGCTTTTTACAGACGCAAGTTTAACCCATTACCTCCCGGTGATCTCATATGAGATCACTTAAAAAATCGACTTTTTTATGGTTATCCCGTCTATATATACATATATAACATTCTTACTATATTTATTAGATGTATTTCCTTCTTATCCACACTCTATTTTTTCAAAATTTGGTTTAAAATTATTTATATACACGTTTGAATATGTGGAAAATGTTCTGTTGAGACCTCCAAACATCTAAGTGCATATATAATCTTAATAAACTCCACTTAGAACAAATTATCATATAATACATATAGAAGTAGTAATAATGAAAGAGTTTAATGCATAAAAACAGTAGTAGTTGTGATATTTTAAAAATAATAGGCATTAAAAGTCACTGATCTCATATGAGATCAGCAGGAAGAAGTGATTGCCCAGCGCGCAAGTCACAACATGTTTTGAGTCTGTTGCTTCCACAGGTTGATACGTGTTATAATTGATGCCTATATAAGCAGTGAGTTTTTTTGTACACTTTCATTCAATTGAAGAAACAGGTTGTTGACAGACATCAGCTCTGCTTCTTCTAAGTAAGGTAATCTTTGTTATTAGTGTGATATACACATAAATAATATAAATATATTATATATGGTAAGATACTTTATTTGTTTATAATTTATCAAAAGATCAAAATTTTTTTAAACACTTATATAGTATACGTTTCAACAACAATTTATTTATAATTATTTTATTCCCTTAGATGTCTAAAAGGCGCTTCGAATCATTATCTCTGGATGAGATTGCAGCAATGCTTGAAGAAGTCTTAGAAGAAGATGATGTAGAAACAGCAGATGCAGTTATCATCCCACCAGAAACTGACGCTCTAACTGACAATGAAGATATTGATGATGACTGTACTGGAAATGTTGAAGTGGATGACGTAGCTGGAACACTAGAGTTACACGTTGCTGCACAAATAATCGATGGTGATGGAAAAGGAAAACAGTTGGAAGTTAGAGCTGAAAAAAGCCAACCACCAAAAAAGAAAAGAAAGCTGTGTAATTCAGAGCCAACATGGCGCAATAAAGCACCAGTATACACAAAAGTTCATGCACGCAGCAATGGTCATGAAAAACTTGCAGGAAATGAAAGAAAAATTAGAAGGCTACAGTCCACTTCAAGTATTTGAAGAAATTTTTTCTAATGAAATAGTAGATCTCATTGTAAAAGAAAGTGTCAGATATGCTACTGAATGGAAAAACAGGCCTTCGACTTCACTTACCTCAGATGACATAAAGCAATTCATTGGAGTGTTACTGATATCTGGCTATCATAAGCTACCCGCACAAACACAATACTGGTCTAATGATGAAGATTTGGGCTTGCAAATAGTGAAAAGTGCCATCTCTAAATCAAAATTTCAAGATATAAAAAGTATACTGCATTTCTGTGACAACAATGAAGCTGAAAATAATAAGAATGATAAAGGTTTCAAAGTGAGAAACCTGATTACTGCTGCACAAAGGTCATTCATGAAGTTTGGAATTTTCGAAAAATACTTGGCTGTTGATGAGATGATCGTAAAATACTATGGCCATCACGCTTTGAAGCAATTCATTAGGGGCAAGCCTATAAGATTTGGCTATAAATTTTGGGCACTGTGCGGCGTTTCCGGTTATTGCTACAATTTTGATCTTTATTGTGGCAAAAGTTCATCTGATGATAATCGAGCAGACTTACTTCTTGGATCAAAAGTCGTATTGACCATGCTAGACGTTGTAGATGAACCACAGTCTCATGCTGTCTTCTTTGACAACCTATTTACCGGATATGAGTTATTAGTTCATCTTCGCGATCTTGGTTATCAGGCAACTGGAACTATCCGCGAAAACAGGCTGAAGAAATGCCCTTTGATGGAAACTAAGGAAATGAAAAAAAAGGAAAGAGGAACAACCTGCTTCAGATTCGATACCAATGAAGAAATTCTATTTGTACGGTGGCTTGACAATACGTGTGTCACTATTGGAACTAATTATGACACAATTGAACCTCTTCAAAAGGTGAAACGATATTTGAAGGAGTCTAAAACAAAGGACGCCGTTTCACAACCTCACGTATTTAAAAATTACTGCCAATACATGGGAGATGTCGATAAACACGACTGGTGGATAAGTAAATATGCAACAACTATCAGAGCGAAAAAGTGGTATTGGCCCATATTTATTCGAATTTTAGACATGGCAGTTGTGAATGCACACATCATCTATAACTTGATATGTGAAGATGATGAAGATTCAGCGACAAAAATGGATTTATTGTCGTTCAGAAGAGCTATTTGCCGATCATATCTGAAAATTCCAACGAACAAGCAAAAACCTGGTAGGAAGCCCAGCTGTTCAGCACCTTCAAAAGTTCCTCAAGATGTTCGATTTGATTGCAAAGGACACATTATAATGAGACGAAGCGATCAAAGGCGATGCCAAAACAAGCCATGCTCTGCCAGACCGAGAACATACTGTTCCAAATGTACAGTCACTCTATGTGTTAACTGTTTCTCTTCTTACCATAAATACAATGCTTTACCATGAAATCATTAACAATAACTAATTCTGTGATGTCACATGTACGCTTATAATTATGATAAAGGACATACTTAGTATATAACATAACATTACTCATATTTTTTTTTGTTGTTTAGCTAACATTTATTTCTGAATAAAGTATTTTATGAGTGCTTTATATTTAACCCTTTGAACCCGAAAGGCCGGTTTTCCGGCCAAACATGAAAATGTACAATAAGGATCATATCTGCACCTGCAAAGGCTATTTCAATGTTTATTACACTGATTTTGAAGTTGGTTTGAGAGCTGCAGGCGATTCATAATCCCAAAACGAAAAAAAAAAGAAAATGATTTTTTTTGAAAATTTTTGGCTGGGAATCTCGGGTCGGAGAGCTTTTAAATGTGGGAATGTCGGGTTCAAAGGGTTAAATGGTGTTTATTTTTTTTTGAATAAAGGATTCATGTTTAAAACTATCTTTGTATTCACCCATTTTTGAGTCTAGAAAAAGTAGTGTTGAAGATCTAAACCATAAATTATATTCGAGATGCACTATAGTCATTGCTACCACATCCTACCAGTGATCTCATATGAGATCACCTAATAACTCTTTTATTTATATAAATATTGAATTTCTGACAATTGCATTGTGTTTCTCACACTTTTTTACTATGGGTATTCAAATTTCACGAGAAAATTCAAGCGGAATGAATTATGGGAGGTAATGGGTTAAAGAACGGTCTGGGATTTCACCTGAAGCAATAGCAACCTGACCACAGCTGGAAAACAATCCAAACAGGGTCAAGAACATTGACCTCTGCTGAAACCAGATATGCTCCCATTGAGCTAGAACTACAAGCAAAAGTATGCGCCACAAGAAAATGCCACACCTTTCTGGCGGGTACAACTTTTAAACTGTTCACCAATCACCGTCCTTTGGTTAACATTTGCAACAGACAGAAACTTAACGATGTAAGTAATTCTAGAATTTTGAGAAGCCTCCTTAAGGTAATTGACTACAATTTTACTGTGGCATACATCCCTGGGTCGCATAATAAAGTGGCAGACTCCTTTTCACGCCACCCGGTTGATAGCCCAGATGAAAGCGACGAAACACATGGTGAAATGCAAACCCTTTTTCCTTTGAATGTGCTGCTTATCACAGGCTCAAAAGGCCGATTGCTCCTTTTGACTCGAACGTATCAGAAATGCAACCGAAAATGACTTAGAATACCAATTATTAAAAACCCAAGTTCAGCAAGGTTTCCCTGAGCATAAACATGAGTTACCGAATTAATTCACCCTCATTGGAATGTTCGTGACGACTTGTTAATCAGCGATGATGACTTTGTCCTCAAAGGTGCTCACTTAGTTATTCCTGCTAACCTGCATAAACATGTGCTAGCTGATTTGCACGCCTCACATAGGGGCATTGAAGGTACAAAAGCGAGAGCACGTTTGATAGTTTATTGGCCGGGAATTGACAATGACATCACCAATACACGTAAGAGCTGCTCGAAGTGTAAATTTGATCGGCCTAGCAATGTGAAAGAGCCAATGCAGCATCTACCAGTTGCGACACACGCCTTTCAAATCATATCAGCAGATTGGTTTGATCTTAACGGTGAAAAATTCCTGCTTATTGTAGACTGGTATTCGGGGTATTTTGATGTCAAGGGCCCTGTTCCAAATCCTAACGCCACCTTATTAATCAGTTGTTTACGTGAATGGTTTATCAACACAGCTGTTTGTGACGTATTATGGAGTGATGGTGGTCCTCCATTTGGCTCGACGAAAGTAAACAATTTTCTTGCACGTTGGGGTGTCGAGTGGTGCCAGTCTTTGCCTCACTATCCCCACGATAATTCTGTTGCGGAGTCTACTGTGAAGTGGGCCAAAGGTTTGCTACACAAATGTTGGCGTGGCAGAGGGTAACCGTTGTGCACAAATGAGGAGTGGGTGAAAGGAATTTTCCAATGGAAGAATATGTCACACAGGTCCATTGGACTATCCCCTGCCATAATGCTATATGGCCACCCTGTTCAAGATGCTATTCCATGTCATAAGAGCTTATTATCCCGCAACTGGCACGATGACAAACTACGAATTGACAGGGAAGCAGCCAGAGGAAAGGAAAAGTTAGAAAAGCACTATGACCGAGGTGCTAAACCACTAACACAACTCCAGCTTGGTGACCCTGTCTGTGTGCAGAACATTAACACAAAACGGTGGGATAGATATGGCCAAGTGATGGAATGCTATCAAGCACAATGACGTTATCTGATCAAACTCGAATCAGGGCTAATTATTTGCTGAAACAGAATCCAACTTCGCAAACAACTGACCTCATGTGCTACTGAGCACCACAATTGTTCTTTTTCTGGCACTGGTTCTGGTGATAAAGAAGATGGACCTTGTCGTACTTGGCAGGCATTCTATCAGAGCGATAATGAACGGGCAGATGCCTCCCATCGACGGTCAAGAAGAATGTCTCGGCGCTCCAGCCGTTTTAATGACTTTGTAATGGAGTGAGTACACTCCACTGTACATATCTAGCGCTTGTTGGGGTTAATTTGTTGTTTTGTATCTATGGGGGGATGTGATTTATCTTAGCTTGTATATCTATTTATGGCAACACTGCAATGTATAGCATCCGTAGTTTTCTTATTCTTTGTGATTATTAAAAGTATGTACATAGCAAGAGCTTAAAGCAGGGGTGGGCAACTTCTCCAGTCGGCAGGCCAGATGTGGGAAAATGAAGTCCTTGGTGGGCCGGACTTTTACATAAATAATATTCAATATCTTGATCACATCTCTATGGACTAATGTACGAAATAAAATAATAAATCGTGTATAATGCAAAGTTTAAACTTTACAAAGAATAGAGACCAAAAAGTACATAATGAATTTATTATTTTATCATAATGTACTAATTGCACTTCAATAGCTAATGAAGTCAATGAGTATTTGTGGTCGATCAAAGTTATTAACAAGTTGTTTAAACTCTGGCTGCATGTTTGATGTAGAAATTCTCAGTAAAGACTGCAGGTGAACATCAGTTAGATTGGAACATAGCTTGGTCTTGTTAATGTTCATGGTCGAAAATGTTTGTTCACAAATGTATGTGGACCCAAACAGAACGAGTAGTTTCATGGCCATCTTTCTCAGGTTGGCAAACTTGGATGCATTCAGCAATACATAAAATTTGTCAATGCTTTCAGATTAGAATTTCTCTTTCAGGGTAGAGTCACATTGCAGATCAATCAGTTCCAGCTGTACAGCATCTGGCGCTTTTTCAAAGTCAGTTGTAAACGGTGATGACAGAATATCAAATTCAGCAGCAAGTTTTTGAAAGTCTGCAAAACGACAACCAAGTTCATTATCCAGTGCAGATATCATATTGGTGTACTTTTCAGTTGACATCATTGGTTGTGCCGTAGTTGCAAGTGTTGCAAAGCGTGGTGTGATATTCTGACTGAGCTGGCGAGAAAACAGTTTCAGCTTTACCCTGAATGCCTTCACTGTTGAGTACATTTCGTGAGCAAAAGTGCCCTTCCCTCAAAGTTTGGTGTTCAGTTCATTCATATGTTCACAGAGATCGACTGCAAATGCCAAATCTGACAGCCATTCTGATTGTTTGAGTTGAGGATAATCTTTATCTTTCCCTTTCATCTCCAAAAATAGTAAGATTTCTGTTTTTAGGTCCCAGACACGTCTCAGAACTTTCCCCATACTCAACCAGCGTATAGCTGTATGATACGGAACACCACTGTGATCCGAGTCGCAATCTTCCAGAAGCGTGATAAAGTGTCTGTGATTTAGACCTCTCACCCTAATGAAATTAACAATCTTTATAACTGGATCCACAACATCTTTCATGTCAAGCACCTTTTCACAAAACACTTCCTGGTGTATTATGCAATACAGAAATATTAATTCCCTGGTGCAGTCGACCTCTGCAACACTGTCACTTAGTATCTTCCGTAGACAAACATTCTTTCCTGTCAATGATTGACAACTATCCGTATTAACACTGACCATTTTCTGCCAAGGTAATTCCATTGTACGAAATGCATTTTCCACACATTCGAAAATATATGCCCCGGTAGTTTTGTCTTTCATTAATTCCATAGACAGCAATTCTTCGGTGATTTCAAAGTTTTCTGAAATGCCTCATGCAAAGATGAGCAGCTGTGCAGTATGATCGATGTCAGTGTTTTCATCCAATGCCAGTGAAAACAGTTGAAATGAAGGTACAAGCCCTTTCAATGGTGATGCCAGGTCTTCACTTTTCTCGATAAACTTACTTCTTCAAACTTCTGTGTTCTGGATAGACTTGATCAGCTACATCGAGCATGCACTTTTTAAAAAATTGCCCATCACTGAATGGTTTGCTGTGTTTAGCAATGTTGTATGCGACTCTATAGCTGGCAAGAGTGGAGGCTTTCTGGGCTAATTTGCCTTTTACGAATACATTCTGCTGCCTCGCAAGTTTTCTGTCCAGTTCTGTTGCTCTAGTTTGCCGTTCCACTGCTGATAAATTATTGCCATAGTTTCCATGTTTCGTCGCATAATAACAACTAATGTTTAACTCTTTCAACATAGCAAACATACTGCTTTATTGCCAACCTTTGTAAAAAAATACTTCGGAATCCAATCTTTCTTAAATGCTCGACACTCTCTATCAACTTTACGTTTCTTGGGAAATTTCATGGTTAATAAAACTTAATATCAAATCTAATTTCTTTAAAATGTAAAAAATTCTAAATTCTCAATCTAAATCTAACACTAACTGATAACAGCCAAAGAATAACTAACACTAACAGTCACATTGTCACACAGTAGTGGGAGATGTTTAAAACACTCTCTGCTGTGACCTAATTTCCAGCAATTGCAGTGAAATAAAATGTAACATTTAAAATCGTGCCAGTGGAATGCAGTGTCCTACGCCAGTTGTCGCTCGTGTCTCGCACCGACAGTTTGGTGAGAGCACAGCGATTAGCAACTGTCAGAAATGAGGCCTCAGGCCACATTACAGGGTATGGTTGGATACAGTCTGCGGGCCGGTCAAAATCCCTTTAGGGGCCGGGTCCGGCCCGCGGGCCGTATGTTGCCCATGCCTGGATTAGAGTATTGTATGAGATAAGACATGGTACAGGATATATAACAAGCTTGTTTTCATTCTCGCAAGCTTTTTTGTTAGTTCACTTGAAGATCGCTTGATATCAAAATTGTGTTCGAGAAATTTTTCGACGGTAGTCTTAAAGCCCCAGTCTATGCTTAAAGGTTATATGCTATTTAACTTACGCCAGAAAAAATTGAATGCAAATGCAGGTATATATATTGACAGATTTCTTGGAGACCCGACCATTCAATTTCTAATGAGCACTTTCATATAAATAATTGTGATATTTATTTTGTTACTTCAATTTTTATTCAGGGTTCGGGAGACCAGACAAGCAAACATTTCAGGCCGTAGCGTGATGATTTTTGCTTGACGTTATTGTGTGACAAACATATTTAGCAAATTTTCAAATATGTATCATTAAGCAAATTTTATTTTAATTACTTATTTTACTAAAGTTCACATTAAACAAATTTATTTTACTAAACTTCACTTGACAAATGCTAATTCCAGCAGGTTTTATTACTGATTTTTGCAGTTGCGTAATGTTTTGCTTCTAACGCGCATGCAGAACCAGTTCTAGAAAACAGAGATAATGAGCATGCATTTTCTCGCTTTTAATCTCTCTTGTTTTTTCTCACCTAAGAGTTTTAAGTCTGTGTAATAGATAGCCCATGCTGGAATTGGCCTAACCTTTAAAAGAGTAAGAGTGCATCTTGATGCTTTACTTTTCTAGATGATATTTGAAGCCTAGCATTCTGTCTTTATACTTTTTGATAATCGAGTTGAGTACCAGGCCATGATGTAAAATCTTTTTCAATATTGCTCTATTATTAATAGATCATATTGTTTTCAGGATTGAATGTGGTATATTGCTTCAGATATCTTAGTAAAATGTGTTACACACGTACTTTAGTTGTAGTCTTCATTAGAGATGACTGAAGATATTTCTTCTGATTTTGAAGGAGACACTGATGTAGATGTTAAGGCTGCGAATGATCCTACCTCTGGAGAAACTATATCAGACCCAGATCCTTTGACATCTGCCAAAGAACAGAATTCTCCTGATGTTGGTTCCAGTAGTGCCTGTGCTGAAGGTTTGCATGAAGAGGAAGTAACAGCTGACAGTTGCAACGCCACTAGCTCAGCTTCTCAAACTGGTATATCACCAGTTATTGATTGTATTAACAATACAACATGATGGAGATTGAGAAAGAAGCAAGTTACCCCAACAAATGTAGTATTTACTTCTTCACCATAAACAATCATGGTTTCAGTACACCTGTTAATGCATTTCAGTTGATTTTCAACAACAGTATTGTAGAAAAAAAAACATTTTGAAAGCAACTTGTACTGTGCGCAAAAAGGCAAAGTTGGCAACACAACCAAGAAAGAGATTCAGTTGTTTCTGGCCATAAATGTTGTCAAGACCTATCACAAACTGCCTTCAATAAAGCACTATTGGATGCAGTCCAATGATATGGGAGTACAGTGCATTCAGCAGGCAATGACTAGAGACCACTTTTTGATTATTTTGGGCAAACTGCACCTAAATGATAATAATAGCAGAAGTCGTGAAAATATGGACAGGCTATGAAAAATTAGCTCTCTAGTTGAAGGCTTGAACCAAGTTTTCAAAGAAAATAAATTGCCAGTAGCACATCTTAGCATAGGTGAATCAATGATTCGCTTCAAGGGCATATATTCTTTCAAGCAATACTACCCCATAAAATCAATAAAAAGGGGTGAAAATTTTGGTGTGTGGCTGACAATTTAAAATATGTGTATAAATTTAAATTACACATATCCAAAAATGAAGATAACACCAGCGACTTATCAAAAGATCTTGGCTTGGGAGGTCAGGTGGTTTAACAACTTGCAGAGTTTAAAAGGAAAATGGCGCAAGTTATTTTTTGACCACTACTTTTCATTAGTTCCACTAATGAAATTACAAGTAAATCACATCTTTGGTTGTGCCACCATCACTCCAACAAGGAAAGATGTTCCTGTCATGGCAGTGGACAATAGCTTCAAAAGAGGTGATTTTGATTATAGGTCCACTCCTGCTGGCATAACAGTTTACAAGGAGCATGATAATCGCCCTGTACACTTTATTTCCAACTGTCACAACCCTACTGTTACCATCGTAAAGAGGAAGCAGAAGGATGGCTCAAAGCTTGTAATGGCAAGCCCTGAAGTAGTGAAACACTACAATGAAACAGGGGAGGGAGTGTGTGAATAAGCACAACAGGTTGTGCCAAATGTGAAGGGTCAAGTGTAAAAGCATGAAAAGGTGGCATCGAGTCTTTTTTGGTTTGCTTGATATGACCATTGTCAATGTATATGAGCTATACTGTGACGCACAGGATATGCCAGTTTCACTGTTGAAGTTTAGAAGGGAGCTGGCTTAGGGAGTGTTCACACTGGGAAAAACGCAAAGATCCATGGGTGCTCCAAAGTGTCAAGGCTGGCTTATAATGTTCCTGATTCTGTTTGCTTGAGCAGGACAGGGATGAATTGGCCTAAATTTACCAATAAAAAAAGGCAAATGCAAAGTGCGTTGTAATGAGTGCATTGAATCAAGGCCAATTTCAATATGCAGCAACTGTGGTGTACACCTTTGCTGAAATAAATCAAAAAATTGCTTTGTAAAATACCACACGTGACTTTTCTCTTGTGGTGAGGGTTTCTTTCAGAATTCTTAAACGATTGTGTTTCTTCATTTTTTTGGTAGAAAGCAAAAGGTTTCTTTCCGATTTCACAAGTATCCAGCTGTGTGTTCATTCTGTTTTTTTTACCTTGTTCAATGTTTTTTGTGCTGTGTTAATTGTGGATTGAAATATTGTTTACATGTAATTATACTGTGCATTGCCGCATATTTCCCTATCTATGTTGTGTTAATGTCTTTTGTATGTACAACAAAACCTTGCTCATTATTTGATCAAACGTGCAGTGTCCATTTTCAGTGATAAAAATATATGTACTAGTATACTGCATAACCAATATGATTATACAATATGTATGTAAGAAATATAAGACACTTTAAGGCGAATAATTCCAATTTTTGGTGTCCAAGAGTCCTGACGGGAACTAAAATTTCCGATTCTTAAAATGACCCTAAAATTCATCTGATCCACTTCATAACAATAGATTTGCCTATTGATTCCTTTTTGAGAAAAAATTCAAAAATTTTATTATACTTTAAGCAAAAATATTTAGAAGGGGTTTGCTCACTCGAGATTGTTTTGCATGAGTGGTGCCAACGATAGGGTTGCTTTAGTTAGCTTGTGCTTAGCTTCTTAGATTGCTAAGAAAAATAAGGCTATTTAAAAAAACTCCATGTTTTGAGTTCAGGAATGTGCAATCGTTTTAATTTTTAGTGTTAAATAAGCCTAACAGCAGTGCAACGTACACAACTACAACAAAATTAGCAGTGTTAGTAGGCTTAGAACTACATAATTCTATGCCTTTTAATTTTTTGGTTACAAGTTCACTATAGCCTATGCATTCTTAAATAAGAGACACAAACTTTGCCAAGAAATTGTTGCGATGAATTTGAGTTTTAAGTACTAAAGCTAATGTAAAACCACGTTTTTAGCGATTGTTTTAACTTGAAATTAATAGTATTAAGCTACTTTACTGATATGCCTAATTCGTAGTACTAGATCTGTGGATGAGGTAAACGCAATTTATCTACAAATCTGATAACACCATGAACTAACAGATTATATACATAAAAAAAATGCACCTTGAATTTTATACTGAAATACACTGTCTAAAATATTTATTATGAAGAGCAAACAACTTTACAAAAAACTGTGGTTTGGTTTTATGCGCAATCAAATCTTATTTTGAGCAGAGTAGGCCTTGCTGAGCTGCTGATCTTGGTTTGATTCCACTATGCTTTTTACAAATTTATACGCGTTAGGCTGTGTGATGTGGCCTCAGCATTTTTGCTTTTGTCAGATTTAGGTGTACTATATTACCTCAGTTAACAGGTATGTTATTGTTCAGATTTTACTTTTTACTCGTATTTCAGTAATGAGCTTGGGGAATATACCAGTAGTATATAAATTAAGATGTATACTAGATGTGTGCGCTAATTGCAGTACTGGTTACAAATCATGCAAATCAACTGAAAAAGTTACATTGTTTAAAGTTCCATCGCATAGTAATGCAAAACCACAATGATTAGAGCAATTCCTTGCAAAGATTAGAACCCAACATATTTTCACAGAGTTTGTGCAAAGCAATTTGTAACTGATGATTTTGTGAGTACTTCTAATGACTATAATCCTAAACGGAAAGCTTCTCAAGATTCAAATCAATTACAAAGACTGCATTTAAAGCCTGCAGTAGTACCCTGTATCTTTCCAAATTTTCTCCAATATCTTTTCTTAGAAACCATTAAGCCTTGTTCGTAACTGGCATCATCATCAGCAAAACGTCCATGAGATGTTACTATTTTATGAATAAATGAAAGCTTACTGAAGGGTGAAATGTTTCATGACTTTGCAGAATTTAAAAGCAAAATAAATCCTTAAACCTCGTCAAGTGGATTCATAACAGCAGTTGGTGAAAATTTTATGCAATTTCACTGTATAAAATTTGTTGGCTCTTTGTAAATCGTTAGGTGATACTGACAACAAAAATAGCAGCTGTTACATTTCTGTGGCCATCTTACTTTTGGACAGATATGTAAAGAGTGAATCAACATTAGAAACTCAAGATGATTGCAGTAATCTCTCATTAGTTGAACAGCTAAAATTGGCGCTTGTATCCAAGAATGGTAGATGCTACACATCTCAAACTATTACAACTGCGTTTTTGTGGCAACTTACCAGCTCATGTTTATGCAAAAAGTTACGTCAATTACTTATTTTGTCATCAATCACCCTTCTTTTAAAACCTTTCTATTGACTGTAATGTCAAATCTAGAACATTGGATCTTACGTATTTAAAACAAAAAAGTGCTATTTAATGCAACAACAACGATTGGTAGTATTGATGGTTGATGAAAAGTGCACACAGCACAAAGAGTTGAGTATTGCTGTGGCAGACTAACACAGCAATATCGTTTGCAAAAAATTGCAAAAGAGCTGACAAGAACTGAGCCAGTAGTGTTTTATTAACGTTAGCAAAAGAAGTTTGCAGCCTCAATAACACAAACACAACTTCTCTTGTCACACAATACCTCACCTACTCTACTTCAAAATGCAGCAGAAATTATACCACAGACACATGCCAAGAAAGCAAAAGACCAGTGAATGAGCGATGTGCTTGAGTAAAAACCACTAAGCATATACTAATTATATGAAACTAATACTTGTTTTTCAATAAAATCTGAAAGCAATTTTTGGAATAAAAAAATTGAGACACAATTGTTTGAGAGGAATAATCAATCACCGTTGCACACATTCCAGGTTGATGAATCCACTGATGTTGACAACAAGATGATATTACTTGTATATGTGTGATATATTTATCAGCAGGATGTTATGTGCAATATTGTTGCCAACCAAAACCATCGCTGCAGGACTTTTCAAGTCGCTGGATGGTTACATATCAGGAAAACTGAAATGGTCGTTTTGTGGTGGCACATGCACAAACGGAGATGCAGCCATGACTGGATGGCAGTCTGGTCTAACTGCTCAAAATTGCACCCAAGTGTGATTCCACTCACTGTACCATTCACAGAGAAATGCTGGCAAATCGAAACATGACACTGGATTTGTACAAAGTATTGAATGTTGTCGTTGATGTTATGAACCACATTAAAACACATGCCCTTAACTCAGGCCTTTTGGAAAAGCTTTGTGAGATGAATGCGTAGCACGGATGCATTTTCTTATACAGAAATAACATGGTTATCCTGATGGAAATCACTGGCTAGAATGTTTGAATTAAGAGAGCTGCTGCAAAGATTCTCTCAGCAAAGAGGTCACCACTGGCAGCAAATTTCAGTGAGAAGGAATGGGTTGCAAAACTGGCTTACTAGTGCAACATATTCAGTTTGCTCAATGAACTCAATCTGTCACTTCAGGGAAAAATGACAACTGTCTTTAAGCAGGCAGATAAAGTAGTTGCATTAATAGCCAAACTGGATTTGCGAAGAAGGTGGGTGAACTGAGGCATATTGAACACATTTCAAACCCACAGATTTCAGGTGAGGTCTAGCTTGTGCTTTTATTCACCCAGCTGGTGCACAATCACCAGTCTTTACTTTTAAAAGAGTTTAAGTGCTACTTTCCCAGCTCAAAGAACTCACAAACTGCCAAGAAATGAATCCACCTTTTTCATGGGTTTGATGGTGCAACAAAGCAACTGCATGGATTTGTTTCAACATGGGTAGTAGAAAATTTTCAACCAATTCCAAATTCAGAGTTTTGTCCACTACCATCTGAAATTGTAGATCTCAGCAATTATCAGTTCTATGCATACAAAATTTGCCAAGCTGTCACAGCAGGTGTTGTTGATGAAGACTTAAAGCAACTGCAGGTGGGAGGTCTTTGCCATTCAGGTTGGTCAACTTTAGGCTGCTGCATATTGAAGTCTTTATATATTCGAGCACAACCCTTCAAATTCTTTGCAAGCAATGGCACAGTATCTAGTCAAAGTTTATTTTTCCTGTTGGTTTCATATTAAGCAAAATAACAGGCTAATTGAAGGATCATAAGCTTTTTTCATGTTGTAAAAAAATGATGACTACCCTATTTCAAGAGCTAAAGAAATTGCTTTCAAAGTATTTCAAAAGAATGCTTATTTTGCACATCACGAGCATATTTTACTAACAATGCTGGATGACAGTGAAAAGAATGTTTGTGACCAAGCAATCCAAATAATCTTAAAGATAAGAAAAGCAGCCCCTTTTAAAGAAAATTCCAAAGGCCCACATATAAGACAATTTGTGATTTGTCCTATCGACTGCAAGGCAACAGCATATCACAAAACGTCAACCTTGTCAGCAACAACAATGAGCGAGCCTCCAGCTATCAGAGACAAGTTTACTCTTGCTAGCAAAGCATTAGCAGAGAACAAATTTTTTTGATGCATCGTTGTCACAATCAAGCTGTAGAAAGGTGTGTCAAACTTGTGACAGAAGCAGCCGCCACCATTCAAAGATTTTCATAAAAAGATGGGATGATAGCACAAAAAATTAAATCCCATCACCTAGTGAAATGATTTAAATCAAAAAAACAATTTAATGCTTAAATGGTAATCTGAATGTAGATGGAGAACATTGTGTCTTGGTTAATTGCTGGAATTTTTTAACCAGATAGTGACTTTTAATTACTTGAAACTTCTGAGGGCCTGCTTGCTGGCAACTTTTGCGCACTTGTCTATTTTTCTGTTTTGCAGAAAATGTCTGCATTGTTCATAAATTCAGAAAGATGGAACCATGATGTTTATGGGTATATAGTTTGATGTACCAATGCAAATGGCAAAATCAGTGGCATAACTAAGGTTTAGACTGCTGCAGTGGTCTCAGAGTTTGCCATCCTTTTCAGAACAAAACACATGTGCAATACATCTGAACCTTCTCGGCTATGTTGCATGATCTCCAAAAAAGGGTTTTGCCAAACAAAGTCCAGAGGAATTTTAAGTCGTAGCTGTTGGAAAGGCATCTCAAAAATGCCTGGTAAATTGTGGAAAAACAGATTTTTGTAAATTTAGATACTTTGCAGGCAAAATATGCAAAAAAGTTCTCTAAAAGCACACATAAACCTGCATCTTCCAAACATTTTGAGTAATAAAACAGTTTTCTAGACCCAGTGGTGGCTGAGATATGTGAATTAATTGAAAAACGGTCCTCCCCCCCTCTAACACATTTGTGCGGAGTGCCTGCACCCCCAAACTGGCTACACTCCAAAAATAGTTTTGAAGTAGTTTTTAGGGTCAGGGATAACTATTAATGCATCATGAAATGTGATTTGAGAGAAAAAAGTTTTTTATTTCATCCTACTAAGTGTACATTTAAGTATACATGTGAACTAACCAAAAATTTCCACAAAAGGGTGTGAAAATGTCTAGTTTTCACTTTTAGCAATACCCTGGACGTATCATTATCTAATTTTCACAAAAATAAAGTCATAGCAAGGATTTAAAGTGGAAAAAAAAACAAAGAAACCATGCAGACATTGAATTAGTAATCTATCGGTTCCAAGATTGGTTGTTGTGGCCAGCAACAAACCAGTCTCAAAAATATAGAAAAAAACTTAATCTTTTGGAAATGCTTGCTTTTTGATGTTACTAACAGAATATATTATTAAATGCAGCCAGCTTTTGCAGTAGTGTAAACTGCAGCACTACTTGCCTAATTTGCACATGTTAACATTACATGTCTAGTGTAAACGACCATTAAGCCTGCAAAAAACGAGAATAAAAGACATATTACCTAGCAAAAAACAAAAACCAATTAGAAAGCATAAAATTGCACTGCGTTTTGCTTACATAAATCAAAGGTACAAAGCTTTCTTGCAAGTATCAAGATGTTGCTAAATTTATTAAAAGCTCGAAGTAATTTTCCAGTTCAAATTACATCAGAATTCCTCGCTGATCTGCCCTTAGGCATAGTGTCTTCCTTTTTTCAATGTACCTTCTTCTCTTGCTATTGCCAAACCAACTAACTCTAAATTGATGTACTAAAAGGTGTCTGGGTCAAACATTTCATCCAGTTTGTTCATTATTAAGTGAGTTCTTCTAATCAGTACATGCCCTTCAATAAATTCTGCAATGTGCTTCAATAAATTCAATTTGAAACTATTTTTTCTGAATTGCAAGAACTGGTGAAAATGTCAACAATAGATCTGCAATCAAAATTAAATGATCATGTTATGACACCAAAAGTGAGTAGCATTGAGCTAACCTTGGCCCAACATGGTTTGTTATTATTATTGGGTTGAAGAGGTTTTGCTCATGGCCCAACTGTATCAACAAACAATGTAATCTACCGTTGTCTCCCCAAAGGTAGAGAATAATTGCAAAGGCCCAATGAGTCACCTTTTGTTGGTCTACATAATTTTATTCCATGGGCCACAAGTTGTTCCCACAAAATTAACCAACGCTAGTTCAATGTTTTATCTTTGTTGGCCAATGGTGCTGAACCATGATAGTTCAATGTGACTTATATTATTGGCCCAATGTGGTTATGCTCATGGGCCTCATGTAGTACACACAAATCAACTACTGTTTGGAACACATTCCTGCTACCATTGACCATTCACAAAGCAAGCCCAGTTCCTAGCAAGGTCCGCTGATTGTGCTTTTATATATCACCTTATTTTCCAATGAAACTGAAGGAAATCC